>JBAIAA010000025.1:0-2670872 GCA_037893245.1 Crossaster papposus
TCCGTGATTGCCGTCCGACGATCGCAAATTTTGTGTTATAAAATTAAATTTTTCGGAATAATTACCGGATATCTAGCGCGATCATTTTGCTTGATGTCTGGAATCATTATTTACTTTCAAAATACTTTGGTAGTAAATTTGTTCGATATCTGCAAATGGTGTATCCTACATTGTATCTTTAGGTACCCAGCAACATTACAGTGATAACAAATTGAATAGTTACTCTTATACTCTTATAGTTACAAGAAATGTGTCATCGTAAATGTAAATGTGAACATACTGTAACAGCGTGATGGTAATGGGGGTTTCGGGGGGGGGGGGGGGGGGGGGGGAGTGGGGGGGGGGGGGGGGGGGAGTGGGGGGGTTGCCAGAAAAAGAAGAGTGGGCAACAGTATTACAAAAAAGATGTGTAAAAGGAAAATGGACGGAAGAAACCATAAGAGTGAGAACAAACAAAAACAAACAAACTAAATCCTGGCATGGGATAAATCTGAAACAAATGACAATAATAAAAAAAAATAAAAACAATCCTAGTTGGATGTTAAGCCCATGTTGTCAGGTTGGGGGGGTTACCAGAAAAAGAAGAGTGGGCAACAGTATTACAAAAAAGATGTGTAAAAAGAAAATGGACGGAAGAAACCATAAGAGTGAGAACAAACAAAAACAAACAAACTAAATCCTGGCATGGGATAAATCTGAAACAAATGACAATAATAAAAAAAATTAAAAAAATCCTAGTTGGATGTTAAGCCCATGTTGTTGGATAGTCCGAAGACGATTTATCCAAACTTTCTCCCGAATTGAAATATCAGAATTGCAATGGTTAGGCTGGTTGAAGTGGTGACCGACAGGGGTGGATGTTTTTTTGGGGTGTTGACAGTCGATCAATGAATGTAGAAACGCTTCTTTAGGGCATTTAAAAAAGTAAATGATGATTCTAGGCATCCAGCAAAATGTTTGCGCTAGATATCTTGTAATTGTTCTGAAAAATTGAAATTTATACAATCCGATCACCGGACGGCAATCGTAAAAAAAAAAGGGAAAAGAAAAACAAGAACAACTGCCCGACGCCGGTTGAAAACGAACGCTGTTTTTCTAACCTTTTTCTCGGCATCCATGATTGTGAAACTTCAGACAGGCCGGTTAAACGATAATTACTATAAAATATAGCCCCCCAAATCCACCCATTTCTGATAATTTACTGATGGTGTATAATATACCTTAAATACAAATAAAATATTGCTCTGTCCTCTGACATTTTTTTTGCAAATCAATATGATTTTGCATATTCACTGTGCGTCGCAGCGCCTTTATTTATTCCGTGTTGTGTTTTGTCATCGTTGTCATCATTTAACCCTCGATCCCCTTCATCTACAACATCTCTTTTTTACTCTCTCGCTTTTTTGGCTAGCTCGTTTGGACTGGGCCCAGAACTACACAATTGCCCATGTGTTACTCAGCTTTCCATGCCATAATAATTTGCAGCATTTTTGTTTTTATCTTGATGATGCTCATTTCTCGAATCTATTTATTTACAGGTGCACAAGCCAAGCCTTCAAGCCGTTCTAGAGATGCCTCGCCCCGCACCACCACCCGCTCCAGCCCTCATGGAGCGCTCAGTAGCCCCGTCCGTTCCCAGCTGACCACTCCCTGGAGTACCCTTCAGGATGTCAGTCCAAGTCCACCTCAGCAGAGCCCAACGTCCGCCGTGGCCACAGTGGTCAACTTCCCCTTCAATCATCATCAGCCAGGGACTACCAAATCCTACGGGAACCACCATGAAAGGAACCCTGCAAGGTAAGAGTGATACGCAACTAATCACAGAAATTGCCATTTTCATTCTCTGCCTATAGACATACAGATCTGTACATTGCAATTGAAAGTTAACACTGTAAATGGGAGCCGAAAATTTTGTGAAATATATATTTGTGAATTATATTATCATTTTCATTTTCCAACTTGTGGGATGAAAAGGTGTACGAGTGTTGCATTCACTGTGTGGACCTCGAAACAAAATATGTCAACACAATACACAAAGAGCTTCAGAAGGGCGTCAAAATGGCTTCAGAGGGAAAATAAATTTGGGGGTAAAATAATTATCTAAGTGTGAGAACATTTTGTATTTAGGCCGACAATTCTTAGCTACACAAATTTTAAGGAATATCTAGACACAATGTGAAAATATTGTTCTCATTTGTAGGAAACAAATATATACTTTCCCACGTTTGTGAAGAGGTGTGAAAACATTTTGCCACTGATGTGATTTTGTGAAATAACAACAAATTACTTGGGAAGAGAAAAAGTGTGAAAAGAATTTCCCATTCTCGTGTTAAGTGGTATAAATATTCCATTCCTCGACATATATATTATTCTGCCTCTTCTCTTCTCTTCTTCCCCTCATCTCTGTCTTTCTCCATCTCTCTGATTTGTAGACGCGTATATTTCTCCAAATTTCACTATTTTGTCTTAAAAAATAAATAAAAATGTTTTGACCTATAAAATTATAGACTATCGCCGAAAGGATATTCGCAGTCGACTAAATCTGCATTGCAGAAATATGTCAAACAAAATATCACATTTTAAGAATGGGAGAATAGGGAGCCTGTTCGTCGAGATTATATCGAAGCTATAAAGAGTCAAAGAGAGTAAATAAAAAAATTGACTGTAAAAAAATTTTTAAATTTTAAAAACAATTTGTTTGCTAAACTAACCGAACTAAAACAAATTATAAAAGATTTGCCAATTACCAAGCAAAACAAGATTTTATCGATATATATGAATTACCAAAAGGTATTGACCCTAGAAATCTAGTAGAAAAGTTGAGAGAAAACACGAATATATTTTAATAATGATTATTTACAAAAATGTTAAAGCAGAAATACCTAATGTTTCTATTACTTTTTCTAAAATTCTGGAAAAACGCAAAGAATCTTTTAGATGCAGTTATAATTTTATAGCACCAGGTATTTTTTACTTTACAAGTAAGTTTACAAAAAAACTGTACACATGCGACTTATGAAAATCTATTGTTGCTAGGGAAAATTGTTTTTCTAGCGACTTATACAAGACAACCCACAGTGCATAACCTCTATAGTATTTGTTGCAAGACGTCGTAATCGATGTTTGCAGCGTATGTTACGTATGCCATAGACCACGCCATGACCTTCGAATAGGATGTCTTGGCTATTAATTAAATTAAAATAATCGCTCGGCATATTCAAAGCCGAATTGTGTCGCATTTGCATGCACGTGAGACGTTGCGGCATAATTACGTGACGTAACGGAAATTTGACCAATGATTGTGCATGTTGCGACACGCGATTATACACACAACGTCGCATGCAAATGCACCACAACTTTGCTCGGAATTTTTCAGGTGATTATGTCAGTTCTAGGCAAGTTGTCCCATTCAAAGGTCATGGTGTGATGTCGTCGTTCGTTAGAGGGCGCCCGCATCGGCAGCCTACATGTATGTGCGCTGCATACCGCGATAAAGACGTCTTGCAACCAAGACTACTAAACCTCAATATAAAATCATGCTGTGCAATATGCAATATTCCACTGCTTGATGATTATGCAAAGAAAGTACTGCTCACTGGTAATGTCCACCGAATACGTATATCATCAAGCTTTAAAGTCCCAGGCGAGTTCTGCTACAAGACGAGTCCTAAAAGTTAAATATTTATATGACTGTACACAACCTTCAATACCCCGCCTTGACTGTAGCGTCGTCGGCAAAGTTTTCATTTTTTTCACAATATGACCTCTTTTTTTAACGTTGTAAAACCCAAGTTTAAAATGATGCGGCTGTTATCTATGGGTTCCAATAAAGTTAAAAGTCTGCTCATTCTTTTCCATGACAAATGTGTGCAACTGCTTGATGTTGTTTTTATTATTTAAAATTATTTTAAAATTGGATTTGACTATTCTCGAGATTGTAATCCATGCCGTCAAAAACTGTTCTTTTACTGTGTTTATCCGAATTTAGTTACCGATTTAGTTATATGTGTCTTAAAAAAACTGTTCTGCATCGTTATTAAACAATCTAGGAATCAACTCCTAGTTTCCATAGTTGTTTCTGAAGGCTCTCGTCTCTCTAAAAGTAAGCCTCTCTAAAATCTTAGGGAGATTTAACAATCTTTTTTGTTAAATCTACTTTTTTAACTCGTCGGTATAAATTCTAGCTTTTGATTGTCTACAATTTGTTTTATACCTCGTCTAGTTTCTTTCTTGTCAAGTCTCGACGAATAGGCTCCCTTTTCACTCTTTCATAAAATGTGATATTATTTTGCTCGACATATTTCTGCAACGTAGATATAGTCCACTGCAAATAACCTTTCGGTGATGATCTCAATTTTGTATTTTTTTTCAAAGACAAAATAGAGACAGTTGGAGAAATATACGTGTCTAAACATTTAAAAGGGAAATAGAGAGATGAAGTAAGACAGACAAAGAGAAGAGGAGAGGGGAAGATGAGGGGAAAAAATTTAAAAGACGAGACGGAAGAGTATATAGTATAGCATATAGTACTGTATGTGTCCAGGATCGACCTATCTCTACTTTCAATTGCAATTTACTGTACAGTGGGTCAGATAATGTGCAGATTAAAAAATATATCTCTAAGCATAAACAACAAGCAAGCAATCACCATTGAAGTAATAGGATTCACCATTTCCAAAGTTTGGCAGTGGTAGATGGTTGGTAGTGTTCAGATGTCTCATCGCAATATCATTCTTTTTAAACACTAGTGTTGCATATGTGTTAACAGTCAAAGTCTACATGAAATGCACATTGGTGTCATTATGTACAGCTGGTAATCCTTCTTTTAAAGGTAGGATACACCATTTGCAGATATCGAAAAATTATTAAGCTAATTATTAAGCAATATCTTATTTAGTTCAAAGTAAATGATGAATGTAGGCATCCAGCAAAAAAAATGGGGTTGATATCCTATAATTGTTCTGGAAAATTGAATTTTATATACACATTTTTACGATTGCCGGACAGCGATCGTGAAAAAAAAAGAACAACATGACAACAACTGCCCAACGCCGGTTACAAACATTAGCCGCTTTTCTTGCTTTTCTACAACCCCCCTTCCCCCGAAAAAAAATCCACCCAATGTGGTGTATCATACCTTTAACTGATTTGATCCATTTTATTTCAAGCAGATATTATAAGAAAAATATTGAATATTTAGAGATTCGTAATGGACCTTAAAAATGTGTTTTCCTTGCATTGCATATAGTATAATTTCTCTGTACTTCAGTGTACTTTTTATAATTTAATGTCACTTATTGGTGGTTCCAGTGCTTACATTCTTTAAGTTTTAGGTGTCGCGGGTATCTGCATGCTTTTTCCTGTGAATTCATATCTCTGCACTTTGTGGTTTGTGACTCCACTCTCCTCCTTACCTCCCAATTTGATTGGTTGTGATGTGGTCATGTGATGTGGTCATGTGATGTGGTCATGTGATGTGGTCATGTTGCTATGTGAGCTTGTCGCCTCATTCTCCCTTCCCTGGAACATGGCTTAATTTTCAAGGTAAGTTTGTTGCCTTATTTTTTTAAATTAAAAAAAAAAAAAAATGTAAAAGAGTAGGAGATTGTTGGTACTCGTTTGAGTTTTCTGCTTCACACATACTTCCACCATATTTCAATCGTTACGAACATTACATTCAGAGACTAAAACCTAAATTTGAAACATGAAAGCAAAATAAGAGTAAAAGTCGGAAATATTGAAAATTGAGATATTGGTATTATCAAATTCTTGAGAAAGAGAGCTTTCCAATGGTACATAACACTTGGGCGTTTTGGGATAATTACTTTTTATAGCGCTCTAGAAAGTCATGGGTTTCACAAAAGGTGTTTGTGAGAAAACTTACTTTAAACATCTTAAGCAAAACTTGCAAAAGATTACAAAACAGGACAAGTAAGGTTTGGTTAAGCATAGCAATGGCTATGCTCTAATCATTATTTCTAAACAACAAAATTTCGAAATTGTGGACCTGTTTTGCATATTTAATTACCTCGTTAATTAGACCACTAATGGACTTTAATACAAACACTAACTACGCAAACACTATGCAAAATCAAGTAATTTAAGAGGTTTTCGATCATCTGATCTCACCCCAAAAAATGGAAATATTTAGAGGAGGACTTGGGCTTTCCAAATTACGCAAAATCTCAAAATTGACCACCCCTTCATATTTTGACTTTGGATGGCCATATCTCCGAATCGCATCGTGCCACTTTACTCTCATTTTGTGGTAACGGGTCATATATTTGAAACCACCAACAATTTGAAATGACAAAGTAAAATGTTAGGCTTTATATACAGCATGACAGGGTCAATGTAGTGTTGCGCATTGTACTGTTGCACATTGATAAATGTCTGTGATAGTTTCTTGCAAGAATTTAATGAAAAAAATACACTGTACATGTATTTTCTGGTAGAGGTTTCTACATGTAGATATAAAAACAACAATGACATTACAAGGAGGATCTTCACTGTTACACTGTAACACTGTACCGGGTGAATTGCTTAACTATTGGGTAAACAGATTACCCAACTGCAATAGTCAATTTTGTGTCCAATAGTTTTGGAAAGTATTACTCCATTATTGGGCATTTTTTATTACTCAACTTTAGTGTTAAACTCACCTTTAGTGGTTAAATTGACGTGATATTGTGCACAACCTTTAGTCAAAACTATGATGATTGGGCAAACTGCAATAATTTTGATACTACTGTGCATTTAATTTTTTTCCCGGTGTTTTGGTTTTGTTTACAATAAAATTAACGAGATGTGTTTTTAGTTTATTACATATAGTTAAAACAAATATGATACTCCCGTTTTGTTTTTTGGGCCTGAATTTTTCGATATGAATAAATTTCGTATTTATTCATTCGTAATGGGATGGTGTTTGACTCATGTACTGTGGTACATGTGTTCAAGCCCTGGCAGAGATAAAGTACTTGTGTTCTTGGGAAAGTCACTTTGCAATAATTCACTGGGCCGCTCGTGGAGTTTGGTCTGTACTATTATCCGAATCCAGGTACAATGAGTTCGAAACCACTGGAGTCCGAGTAGATTTATCGAATCCGGAAAAAGGGATGTTGGACTCAAGTACTGTACGTCCTCTAACACTCGGGCATGCCTTTCCTATGGACTTCTAATTAAACTTGTTCTTGCCTTGTCAGACAAATAAACCTTTCTTTGTGACGGTTCATCAACTCATAGGTCTGACGCCTCATTTTTCCGACGTTGGGCTTATGAGGCATCGGACTTATGAGGTGTCGGAGCTATGAGGCCGAATACTATAAGTTCGATGCCTCATAAATCCGACGCTTCCTAAATCCGACACTTCATAATTCAAAAAGTTTTGAGCGAAAGTTCATAAATATTTATTTAGTACAACAATTCACACACGTACACAAATCCTCAGACGAACGAGCTGTGTAAGAAGAACACGTATAATGTACGTCTTTACTCACAGGGTTGTAAATTGTTTGTAATTTAACTCTTTAGGAAAACATGAATCGCATCAGTGAACGTTTGTCAGTAGTATATTGCCCTTGATTGTTCAACATCCACTATTTGAATGCCTACATTATACAATGTGCGTTGAGCATGCAGTCGAAAAAGCGCATGCACATACTAGGCCCTCCACTAGTTAGGAGCGGAACGCTCCTTATTTAAAATTTGGAATTAAATAATTAAAAACTCACTGTGGGCTGATTTTTGTGTGTGCGATGTCTTATTTAAAGATATCGAAAATATTTACTACCGAATTATTGAGAAATATTTTACTTATTTGAAAGTAAATAATGATTCTAGGCATCCAGCAAAACGATTGCGCTAGATATCCTGTAATTATTCCAAAAAATATAATTTTATAAAGAAAAATTCGCGATTGCCCTCCGGCGATCACGAAAAAACAAAGATAACATAAAAATAACTGCTGGACGCTGGTTGAAAACAAACGCTGTTTTTCGTGCTTTTCTCGGCATCAATGACTGTAAAACTTCGGACAGCTCAGTAAAGCGGTATTTACTATAAAATACAACCCCCCAAATCTACCCATTCATGGTAATTCAAGCAATTACCAATGGTGTATCCTATCTTTAAAAGCTCACAACAAATACCGGTATAATGCTTAATAATACTTGCATTTTGCATGTGAAAACAAGATGCCAAAATGACTACCTACATGTAAAACCTTTACAAAAAAATACACCTATTTTTTCACTTGCACACCACTTAAAGGTAGTATACACCATTGGTAATTTGTTGAATAAGTAAATAAGTAAATAAGTAAATAAGTAGGATAATTCTTAATAAATCGGTAGTAAATGTTTTTGATAGCTGCATGGTGTATGCTACCTTTTAAGGTACATGTAGGATACACCATTGGTACATGTAATTGCTTTGTTATAGTAAATATCGTTTATTAAACTGAGCTTTCCAAAGTTTTACAATCATAGATGCTGAAAAAAGCAAGAAAAAACGGCGTTCGTTTTGAAATAGCGTCAGCAGTAGTTCATATGCGATCGTAACTTTTTTTAATATAAAATTCAATTTTTCGGAACAATTACAGCAGCCGATTTCACGAAACCTTACACAATGGCGTAAGCCCCCTTGCGTTACAATATATTGCGTAAGCTGCGTCACATTTGTTTGCTGCGCAACATTTGTTTGCTGCGCAACATTTGTTTGCTGCGCAACATTTGTTTGCTGCGCAACATTTGTTTGCTGCGCAACATTTGTTTGCTGCGCAACATTTGTTCGCTGCACAACATCTCGCTTACGACAGTTTCACAAAAGTTTTACAGAGCGTAAGTTCGCGGCTTACGCAACAAATTATGGCATAGCTTGCGCAGTCAATTTAGGTGGCCTAAGCTATGTCGTAGTGACTGAAAATGACCTATTTTTCAAGAAAATCATAATTGACGTGGATCTCGTTATTGCTCAACTTATTAAGCTTGATGAAAGACACTCACAGTTTCATGACTAAAGGAATCACTATTTTACCCGTGTATCCTACCTTTAAAATAAGTACATTTAGCATTTAGCTGTGTAATCGACCTATCGCCATTTACTAGTTATACCCTTAGACAACTTTACACACTTGCAGCACATGGATGCGATGCATAAAATCGGCTTCGCGCTACACGCTTGCTGGAGATTAGTAACTTACAGAGTTGACCCCAGTTGCTATCTTTTTTTTTGGTCTTGAAAAAAAAAAAAAGACTTGCGACTTTACTAAAGTTTGACTTGCTGACATTTTCAGATATTGCGAACTAACAACTTGTATATGTCAATCAATAAGCTTAATATTGGAAACATGATTCGTGTGTCATGTCAATTACGACGTAGTTTGTTCAGAAATCTCACTTTAAAAATATGACTTGCAACTTGCGACTTGACTTGGTAAAAAAATTGACTTGTGACTCAACTCGGGAATATTTGACTTAATTGCGACGTAAGTTGACTAATGAAAATTTGACTTGTAAAATAAATGCCTTGATTACAGCACTTTTGCCTGTAATTTTTGTCCTTTAATCACTTGAGGGCACTGAGAAAGGAATACATTCTAAAGCACGATACTCACAAATGTGCATTCATTTATGAGAAAGTTAAAAATTCAACTGCATCATGTTATTGCTGTAATGATTCCAGAACCCAGATCCCTGCAAACCAGGCACGTAATACCCTACGCAAAGACATGAAGTGTTTAATCTGCAAACACAACGACACTGGAACAGACTCCGGTGCAAATGATCAATACAAGTGGGACATGCATTCCCCTTGATCATGGGAGCATCGTCATAGCAACCACTGGAGGCGACACGACTAGGGAAACAATAAGACGCGAGGGGGCCGGTTAGCAGTGGCTGATATGCAGTCATGCATCCAGGCTCCGGCCAGCCAGCTCCCAGTTTTTCCGCCCTCATCAGACCTCCAGTTGCAAAAAGCTAATATTTTTTCTCTCTCCCATAATCACCCGTGGCAACGTGACTTTCATGGCGCTGTTTGTCTATGCCGTTGGCAAGAAGATACGCACAGCGTCTTACATGCATATATTCACTGTATTTACGCAGTAGATGGCATCTTGCCCAATAAGAAATTCTTGATTTGGGGTTTCCATGCCAACAGTTTAGAATTAAATTACAGTTGGAGCAAATTGGAGGACCATTTACTCTTGCTTTTGGCACACAGACTGTAAGTATATTCCGTCTCTGTATAGATTTTGGCATTAATATTTAATAAAGGACTAGATTTGCTAATACACAGGTAGTAGTAATACATGAAGGCACCATCGAGCTGTTTTATTACCATAATACACACTGCACAACCTGCAGCATCTTCCTTGAAACCGAGTGAGATTATCCTGAGAATAATACATGCCCCAAAGGGAAACAGATCCTGTCACAGATTCTGTCACAGATTAGGAGATGGATTATAAACAAAATAGCCACACATACACTGTGATATCTATCAACCCAAGGGTAAAAACACCCGAGGATAAAATACTGTCCAAGCTTAAATCCCTGAATATTTTGTGTTCTAAATTTAAAGGTAGGATACACCATTTGCAGATATCAAACATTTTTACTACCGAATTATTGAGAAATATCTTACTTATTTGAAAGTAAATAATGATTGTAGGCATCCAGCAGTAGCCTGCAATTGTTCCAAAAAATTGAATTTTATATTTAAAAAAACACAAGCGCCGGACAAGAACAACTAAGAACCACTGCCTGAAGCCGGTTGAATACGAACGCTGTTTTTCTTGCTTTTCTTAGCATCTATGATTCTAAAACTTCAAACAGGTTAGTTAAACGATATTTACAATAAAAAAACCTCAAATCTACCCATTCATGATAATTCAAGCATAATTCATGGTGTATCCTACCTTTAACTTAACCTATTTTAAAGAGGGGTCAGCCCAATGTTCCCCAGTACCTATGTTCCCCGAACCCTACATGTATGTTCCCCGATCCTTTTGTTCCCTGATCCTTGATTTAGGGTTTGAATTAGGTTTTGGGACCGGGGAACATAATACTTGTAGGTGCGCACCAGTCCCTACATTTTTCCAAATCCATATGTTCCCCGTTTCATATGTTCCTTGATTCTTCCTTTAGGGTTTGGGTTAGATTTTATGGACTGGGGAACATAGGGACTAGAAAACATTGAAACTGATGCATATTTATGTTGCCCAGTTCCTATATGTTCCCCAGTTTCAAACCCTAAGCCAAACCCCAAGGATGGGGGAGCATAGGGATTGGGTAACATATTTTTCATATCTTGCTTTACAATTTTTCAAGGTTAGAATTAGGCACAGAGGCCTAACACGGTTCTGGCTAGGACCTTTTTAGTGCCGGGTAAATTATCAGATTGCGAAAGGGTTGTGAGCGCAGCGAGCGAAGCTCTCGCGCCTCATGTCGGGGGGGGGGGGTTAGGGTTTTTGTTTTTTATTTTTGGGTTTTTATTTTTGTATGTTGCTGATTTGCCTCAAAAAAAATATATTAATAAATTGTGACGGGCGGCACAGCCAATTTGAACCAAAGAGCCGGCGAAAATTTGCAGTACCCGACGGTACCGCCCGTCGCCGCCTTCTACCGTGGCTTGAACCCTGTCCTAATTCTTTGTTGTGCATACATGCAGGTATGTCATGGAGGGGGGGGGTCGGTCGGTGGTACATACTGGTACTTGTTTTTGTTTTTGCATTTGTTTTTGTATGTTGCTGATTTGCCATTTTTTTCCACTGAAAAGTATTGGTTTGTTATTTATTATTTTCTTAAATTAGCTATTGCACTTATGCGATGTCCATGTTGAGTCGAAAGTAGTTCCAATTTATCAAGAAACATAAAGAAAGCACACGTGCATTAAAAGTTATGAGATCAAAGATTGCAGCAAACCATTCGTTACTGATGAGATTGAAATTGCACACTGACTACAACATCAATCATGAAAAGATAATTTAAATCAGCAACGTTGAATTTCAAGAAAAAATAATCAAATCAGCTGACAGTGCTTTATTCAATTCCAGCATTATGACTGAACCAGGATTCGAACCCTAGCTGATAAGCCCTGTGTTACCGTCAACTTTGGGGCTCTATCCTGTTCAACCATACAGCCAGCTTTTCATAAAATATTCATTTTTAATGGAGAGTCTGATCTTTGATCGGATTATATACACTATTGTACATCCCCGCACATGTAGTTTTCAATTATCAGTACGGTATACCGGTACTGCATACATCTTACCATCGATGGTGCACACAGTTCTAGCATACACCTACATGTAGTTGTGGGGACAGGTTCTTTTGCTTGGAAAAAAAAAGGACCGAGAAGTGGGAACATTTTCCTGTCCCCATTGCGTGTTGGGTCTCCAATAAAGTGGTCTAGATGTAGAATTGGGTTAGTGTTATCATAAAAAAAAATGGAGAAGACGACAAATTAGGGTGATGTTGAAAATTTAGGTCGAAAGAATATTCTGAGTTTAAGTTTAGAGAGATTTCCCTTAGCACACAAACCCTATGGTTTGTCCCCATATCGTAATGTACGAAAAGAATAATTGTGACTATGCAGGCCCCCTATGTATGTAATAGACCTGTATGTGTGAGTTTGTTTTTGATTGAAATAGGGGACGTATAACAATAGAGGACAATAGGGTCCCCTCCTTCGCTAAGGTCCCCGATACCGACTCGTGTGCAAATCCTATGGCGATCATCCGAAAACGTTAACCCACTTGGGTGTGCGTGCATTTGTATTGACCGGCAATCGTGGTCGTCGGACAAAAGAATTGGGAGTCAAACAATGGGTCCACGATTGACACAATGTCCACGATCTTTTCTCGTGTACAAATCCTATGGCGATCATCCGAAAACGTTAGAGTATAAACAAAAGAGGGAAGACGGTCGGACAATGCCCCGTCCACGATTGCCGGTCTATACATGACTGTGCGTTTGTATTGACCGGCAATCGTGGTCGTCGGACAAAAGAATATGGATTCAAACAATGGGTCCACGATTGACACAACGTCCACGATCTTTTCCCATGTACAAATCCTATGGCGATCATCAAAAAACGTTAGAGTATAAACAAAAGAGGGAAGACGGTCGGACAATACCCCGTCCACGATTGCCGGTCAAAACAGAGCTGTGTGAGTTAGTCTTGCATACGCACTGTGGACCTCCGAACAATATAGGTCCACACGATGCGGGAAGAGGTTAAGGTGTGTGGACTTGCACACGTCCACAATCCGTTTTTCAGTTTCCGAAAAAGAGCGCAAGAGGAAAAACGGGTTAGGGTTATATATAGAAAAGATAGAAGGGACAGCTGAGAGGCCCATAATCCAAATTTGAGGGTAAATTTGTTTTGGGGAAGCGAGAAAAATGAGTATTTAGTCAAAGTTTGTTAACTACACGAAGACAAAGGAATGTCCACAGTGCGTATGTAAGGTAAAGCTGAGTTTGTTTTTGATTGAAATAGGGGACGTAGGACAAAGGGAACAATGGGGTCCCCTATTCCGCAAAGGTCCCCGATTCAGACTCGTGTGCAAATCCTATGGCGATCATCCGAAAACGTTAGAGTACAAACAAAAGAGGGAAGACGGTCGGACAATGCCCCGTCCCCTATTGACGGCATTTACCCACTTCATTGGGTGAGTTTGTTTTTGATTGAAATAGGGGACGTATGACAAAGGGAACAATGGGGTCCCCTATTCCGCAAAGGTCCCCGATTCAGACTCGTGTGCAAATCCTATGGCGATCATCCGAAAACGTTAGAGTACAAACAAAAGAGGGAAGACGGTCGGACAATGCCCCGTCCCCTATTGACGGCATTTACCCACTTGTATGTGTGTGTGTGTGTGTCAAGACGAGGGACAGAATCAGCCAATGCCAGCCCGGTATGCTAGCCTTCCTGCCTTTAATTATTAATACACCTCAATACACTTCAATGCACCTTTACTCACGCTCGGACTGTACCAATATATGCAGCAGCGGGGCAGGCCAGCTTGGCCGTATCAATGGCAAGATCTTCCCCTGGTCTGATTGATTGATTGATTGGCTCCTAGACCCCACTTCCAACATCCTTGTTTGATATTTTGTAGAAGACTTTCGCTAATTGCCTTCTATTTTACTCTTGTAGTGGTGCAGAAATTATAATGTACTATACTTTCACCGGTTGTATGTTTTCTATTGCTTTTGTCGATGTGGCTATAATTGGATAAATTGAAATTTAATTTGTAAAAAGGCAGCAGTAAATGCTCTACAAATTGAAAAGGAAATTTGCTGACAGGCAGATATTATGCATGATGTGGTCCGTAGTTTGTTATCGTCTGCAAGTTGATTAATGCTAGGAAAATGTGTTTTTGGATTTGGTCGTTAAGTGCATCTGGTAACACCTCTCTTTGTATTGGATGCATGTAAATCAGTCTGTGACTGTTCATTACACATGTACACAGATCTGCTGTACCAGCAACCACTCGCGAAAGGAGTTGTTGAATAAGCTCGTAGCACATTCATCCAGCAACTTCTATCGGGCAATCCATCAGCTCGGTTTCTATGACAACATTTAGGCACTGTGACTAGAGTGCATTTTGATGGCATTTGAGTACCTGTGATAACAAAAAATACGGACATAATGAAAAAAAGGATCGTTTTCTCCAACACATGCCGCAAATCACACAAACTGCGTAAGAGAAAAAGACAACAGTGCAATAGTTAATGGAATAATCCACCTGCATCCACTCAACAAGTTCGTGGGATTTGATGATGTGATTGGCCCTTGTGGTACGGTGACGGGACGGTCAACGAATAAACTCACAACTCTTGATATGCAAGAACCAATTATACTAGCCACAGTGAAGAAAAGATCAGGGCAGAAGTCCAGTGCATGCTAGTTGGATGCAGATGTGATGAGTTCATTTGCTAATGAGCATGCTGCTTTTGCACATGGGGATTCTGCAAGAACAGCAACAAAATTACTGCATCTCGATAACATACATGTATTAATTGTTAGGTCGTTATGCAGACGAAGAAACTCTCATCATGTGTATCATGGACAATAGATCAGCGTGCTGTGTAGAGTCTGACGAGAGCGAGAGGGAAATTTACATTCAGCACAGTCATCACGGAGCACAGATGTACTGAAAGACATTTCAACTCTGTGCTTTTGTAACCAATGTTGCTGTATTAACAGTTGCATTGAGTCTGTCCGTGGATCATTACAAGCATCATCATGCATTGTCTTTAGACATTTAACAGTGAATTACGCAGATTTTTTTTTTAAAGTGTTAGTGTAATGGAGTAATGGCTTAGCCACTTTCCAAGCATTAAATCCTGCATCACATTAAGCACAGCTAATAAAAATGGGCATTTTTCAATTCGAGCAAGGAATGCTTCATATCCCAGTTGTGCGCATGGATGAAACATTTGTGACAGACTAGTTGAGAGATGCTTTGATGCCATGATGGTTACGGTGTACGCCTACCGGATATGGCAACGATCTTTACTTGCTTGGCGGAAAAACCAAAATAGACAACCACAACTCCCCCCCCCCCCCCCCACCCCCCAAAAAGACTAAACAAAAAATATTATTGTGGATTGAAAAAGACATGGTCACCATCACAGAGGATGAATACGTATACAAACCTAAAGACCGCAAAGGCTTTTAAAGCAGCTGTCATTGGACACATTTCATTTCATTTTCTGTCAGCGCAACCCTCACCAGACCAGTACAGAGATGTTAATCTACCCACATAAGGCGTAGTTGCGTGAAAGGAATCTCCGCTATTTTGTCCCGCCACCATGGCTGGGAAACAATTGGAGGGAGAGTCGGCTGTAATCAGCTGGCAGCGCTCTATGGAGCTTGATTTGGAGGTCTCTAAGCAGAGGTATGTGTACGACAACATTGTTGCTTTTTTAGGGGGGGGATAGTGCTAACCCATGTGTACCGAAATAACCAAAACCCGACCGTTGTGTCAATGCATTTGACCAGCACTAACTGATTTGCATATTGAAGCCTATAGTGCACACGCGTAGCTACGTGACTGTTTCTCACACACTGCCTTAGAGTGTCTTGACCAATGCTAGCAGAATAAGAATACCATTTAAGTATTGACTTTGCTTTTAAAAGATAGTCTTGTAAGCAAAATTGTGTCAAGAGATTGAAGATAAGATGAACATTAAACTAATTTTAACTTCATGCAGCCAGCTATTTTTGTATTATTATTATTATTATTATTATTATTCCCGGTTTATTTAAAATATGTCTTGCAGCCTTGAGGCTGAATTTGACATGGATTGTAAACAACAATTGATACATTAAAAAGTGGACACAGTACATAATATTAACTTAAACATTAAAGTTAGGATACACAATTGGGAATTGCTTGAATTATCATGAATAGATAGATTTGGAGGTTGAATTTTAAATAGTAAATTTCGTTTAACTGACCTGTCCAAAGTTTTACAATCATGGATACTGACAACAGCAAGAAAAACGGCCTATGGGAGTGGTTCTTATGTTTGTGTTTGTTAATTTTATAAAACTCAATTTTTCGGAACAATTACAGGATATCTAGTGCAATCATTTTGCTTAATGCCTACAATCATTATTTACTTTCAAATAAGTAAGATATTTACTATACCTCCAAATAGGCACTTGGGGAGACAATCCCATAGAGATGTACACAAACTTAAAACAGTCCTAACTTGTTTACCCTAACCCTTTTCTCTATGACTAGATATTTTGTTCTAGGACAAAAATAACCCCAAAATATCATGTTTTAGGGTAGCCAGACACTTAGGGAGACACTGAAATGTCTCCCTAAGTACCACTGTCTCCTTATTACCCTAATTAATAATTATCCTTAATAATTTGGTAGTAAAATTGTTCGATATCTGCAAATGGTTTATTCTACCTTTAAACTTAATATTGTAAACATAATAAAATTAGGAAAAAATTATGTTCTTTACAGTTGACACAATAAAACCACTGTGTTAAAATCATACTATGCAGGGTGATGTAATAATAGATAGGAATATTTTTAAAAGTGGTAATACTCTTATTACTCCGTAAATTTCTGCCATGGCTTTTAAACCTAGAAGGCAGGAATAATGACTCAGTACGGAGGTGCACTGAATATTTTTTTTCCCAAAGTTACGACAATGGGTTATACATGAATTTTCACCATCTTGCAAATCAAAAATCCAACAATTTCCAGCTGAGTTCGGGCACAAAACTGCTAAATGTCAGCCAAAATTATTTGATTATCATATACAAGGCACTTGGAGCTTTCACTTGATATCGTTAAAAATCGTTTTTAATGGAAGTGGCATTTAGCGGCTTTTGCACCTGAACTCTTCATATTGTCTTGGTCCACCAGCAGTGTGTGATAGTGATTATGCAAATTGTTTTTTTCAATGCCTCTAAATATGTGAGTAAATAATCAATCGACTTTAATCTGCTGTGAAACCATGGTGATGACACCTGCGTATCCTTCTAAAGATTTTCATCAGATAGATTGTGAATCATAACAAGACTATAGGGAACTTGAAGGCAAAACTTAACGACCCTCTGAAGTACAAAAAACGAAATCAATAATGTAATGGTCAGTCTTCTCCATACCTGCACTTTGCACATTAGGCCTATACATGTACTTCCCAAGGTTTTCTTTTTTTAGAAAAACTGGGGCATATTGCATATATCATACAGCTGAGATTATAGGCAGGTATAGGCTGCAGGTTTTCTTTTGTTGATTTTTGGGGTGAATTCGACTAGTTTTGGTTTGGTTAGCGAGTCAAGTTTTAATTAAACTCGCATGAAAGATGCTTACACCAAAAGTTTAAGTTGTATGTATTAAAAATATTTGTGGCCCGAGTCTTAAAATGAAATCTTTTATATTTAACCCATTTTTGTATGTAAAATTGGTACATATACATTGTATTTCCTAGTTTCAGCAGACTTTAGTTCACGTAATTGGTGCCTTAGTTAGGTTTCTTATTGGGGCTGCTGGTAACAGACTTTGATCATTGGAGTGTTACAGATATTAATATTTATTTACATTATTTCTCGGGATAAACAGTAAAACCAAGACGAACAAATTAAGAACAACAAACAGAAAACAAAACGAACCTAACAGCTCTCGAAGGATCACCCAAAAGAAACAAAAGCCGTGTTCGCACTGGACTTTTTTTTGGGAAGGTTTTACTGAGACGATGGTAAAAAATAAATGGTCAAATGTTACCACTGTTCGCACTTGGACTTTCGACACGGGAAAATTTTACCGAGACCGTGGGAGAAGTAGCCAAGCTGTCATTATAATGACTCGTGAGGGCGCTTTGCGTGACCTTTTTGCATTGACCCCGGTGTACCCATTCGCGATCGCGCGCGCGCGTTTATTTCCCCAATCAAATCATTGACGCCATGCCATCGTACGTACGGTATTGCATCCGTTGTTGTGCTTTCTTTCGTCGTAAGACACGTTGACGTTCTTTATTATCATTTTGAAATGATGCACTGGTACCACCAATCAAACTTCCGACTGTATCAATAATAATATCTGCCATAATATTGACCAAAGGAACCCCAACTCTACGTAATCTTTTTGCAAAACCACGTGCGAATGTGATCACGATGCGATTTGCATGTATCAGCGTGCCCGCATGTAAACAATGCAAAGAGCGCATGCGCAGTGCTTTGTATAGCGTGACCTTGCACTGGAGGGCCGAGTGGACGTTTTCCTGGGACGTTTTTACCGAGTCGCGCTGTTCGCACTGGACTTATCGTCTAGGGAAAAGCGACCAGGGACGTTTTCCCGGGCAGCAGTTGGCCGGTAGAAGTACCCACTGGACTCGGGAGAAGTACCTGAGAGGAAAACGTCCTAGGCTGTCCGCACTGGACTTAAAATGGGAAAAGGACCCATCGTCTAGGTATGCTTTATCATTTTAAGTCCAGTGCGAACATGGCTAAAGTCACCAAAAGGCTAACGTAAACATAAAATTTAAATAGAGTCAAATACAATAAAATAAAATAAAATTAAATAAGTTAAATTAAATAAACAAATCTTCAAGGAAACTCCAGAGAGAATGTAACTATGCAGGTAACAAATTAAATTAAAGGAATACACTATAGACAAAATAAAACAATTTAAATTAAATTCTGGCTCCAACAGAACAGCGCACAAGTATGCATAGCAGTCATGCACTAAAAGCAGGTAGTGATTTAGCAAAAAGAAAGTGCATGTATATTACATTAATAAAACCTGAACATAAAATTTAAAATATAAAAGAGTATAAATGAATTTATTAAAAAAATATATATATATATAAAAAATAAAAAATAAATTAATTTTATTACATTGAATGAATTTTGTTTATTAATTTTGTTTATTTAATTAAATTGAAGAGAATAAAACAATAAATACAAGAGTAAAATCTTATGAAATAATTACCAGAGGGAGAAAACTTGATAAAACAGAAATAATAAGCTAAAAAGCGTTGGAGATTAGATCTTGAGCGAACATAAAAAGCAATGCAAGGCATTAGGAAATGGTATATGAGAAGATTCAAGATCGAGGGTTGTGCTAGTGCAGAATGTAGGGTCGTGCAGAATTAACTAAATACGACAACATCGTGTGGCTTTAGCTGACATTTTGGTTGCTCTCTTTAAGTGCTTACCAAGATGTCCCCAGATATTGAACTTGGCACAAGAAGAAGACAAACTACGCAAAACTCTTATAGAGCTGCCGTCTGCGTCACAACCATAGAGCTATATTAAATTACTAGAGTGCTGGCTCGGAGTACAAAGTGATGCGAGCTGGGCGCATCCATGTTTGTGCACAAACCTATGGAAACCTCAACATTTTGTACGGCTATTTGCAAATCTGCGTTTGTATTCTATACAGTGCGTTACCGAAGCCAATATGCCCAAAACGCAAGATATAGCAAATGAGCGCCAAACATTGCAATTGCGCGTCCGTATCTGCGCGCTGCAGTTGATTTTGCCGAGACTTTTTTTAACTGACATGACGCGGGTAAAGTTGTTTGTGTCTGTTCTACTTGCACACGCGTTGCATTTAAAGTACACTTTTAAAAGTAAATCAACACGCACATGAATTCAAAATGCCTGCGTGCAGAATGGATTCAAAGTGTCTCCGCGCGTAAGCATGAAGAGTTAGCGCTCTAGTAATTTAATGTACCGGTAGCTCTATGGTCACAACTAATAACCATGTTAAAAATGTAAAACCTGACAAACAAGTAAAAATTATAATCCGAACATTCGACTTAACTCAATGACTGACTGTCACTTAGTAACTTCAGGATTTGTAATTGCCTAGCCATATCATTACAGTTTTGTTTCGAGCACAGATTTTTACTTCATGTATTTTTCCAATCTGTCTGTTTTGTTTGCTTTACTTCTCATCGCGTCGATTTTATGCCACCGCTTTTGTCTTCTCTGTTGTCTTCGGCTGTCAACTTACTGTCTGACAAAACATGTGAACTTAAACGCGTGGGAGTCCGCACAGTTTAACCCGCGTGCATATGCGTGCACTCACTCGGTGTTTCCTACCTCCATGCTCCTATCATCTCCAATCTTAAAGAACTTGAAGAGTGAAGACCCTTTGATTAAACACCCTTGAATTATATTCTGATCCCTGACTGCCAAATTGTACAGGTCTGGTTGATAAGGTATTTTGCATCAACTCCATTTGCACATGTATGGTCTCAGATTTGCCTCAAATTCACCATTGAACCGGCCTTGAGAGTTGTATTAATGATTTCATCCAACGTTTACCTTAGCTTGCACGTTTTCGTGGGGGTCACTGCTTGATGCTCGCTATACGTGCATAAACAGTGGACATACAAGTGGTTTTTTTTTTAATCAAAAGACAGTGAAATGCGCAGTTTTACCTCCGTCACTTATGAAAGTCTATGGAATATCTGCTCGTTGCACAATCGTATGTGATACATCAGCAGATTCGGAAACAAGACTGCAAGCTTTACCTCAAGATTCCCCATGTTGTTTTCTGAACGAGATGACGTGCAGTCGACTCTGATTGACTGACACATAGGGGCGCATAAAATTAACATGTCTAGATATATGATTAGACGTTATTCCGTACACTGAGGTATACTGTCTAATACTTGAACTTTGTGGAAGACAAGATGTCAGAGGACTGAAAACGATGATTACTGGGCAGTAGATTTTTTTGCGGGAGCCACACTCGAAAAATGAGCATGAAAAAAGTGCAAGTAGGCCTGTATGCAAAAATTGGTTTGCGACCCCTTTTTTTCCTCTGATGCAAACATGTGCATAACTTCATCAATACAATAGGGTATTGGGTCATTCCATAAAATTAAGACACACACAAACAGTCATGTATTGACCGGCAATCGTGGACGGGGCATCTTCAGACCGTCTTACCTCTTTTGTATGTACTCTTTTTTCGGATGATCGCCATAAGATTCGTACACGAGTTAAGATCGTGGACGTTGTGTCAATCGTGGACCCATTGTTTGCCTCCCAATTATTTTGTCCGACGACGACGATTGCTGGTCAATACAAACGCACACACATGTACGTTTGTTTATGGAGTTTCCTTTGGAGTTTCCTTTGTTTCTCTCGAAAATGTCCTTTGTTTGTACTTTTTCCGACGGCTCTCATTGGTTTTGTACACGAATCTCAATCGAGGTCGTCCTCGATTCTAACCCTAACCCAAATTCACCTTCGTGTCGCCAGGTATGTGTCCTCCATTTACACCATAAACAAACGCAATTAGTGTGTAAACACCTTCCATCGTGGACCTTCCATTGTCCTCCCGTTATCCCTCTTTTGTTTGTACTCCAACTTTTTTGGAAGACCGGAATTTGTACCCGATTTGGAATCGTGGACCTTCTGTCAATAGTGGACCCATTGTTTGCCACCAAATTCTTTTGTCCAACGTCCACGATTGCCGGTGTTTACACACGCATCATTTTAGCAATCTGTAATCATGTAATTGGTTTGCTTGTGTTTTGGCTTTAATGATGATTATGGTATGAAAGGTTTTCAAATGATTGAACATTCCTGGGACATACATGTGATACATTTATTTGTGGTTTATCTGGGGCTAAATTATGGGGGATATATCTTTGTCGTAAGTATAATTAGAAAGTACAAGTACACGTGGACGTGGGTGATGGGATGTACAAAAACTACTCCTGAAAGCCCACAAACTCCTACTGTTATTCAGATTTTGTCTGCCAAAGCCCTACTTTTGTCTTGGTTTTTATTTATTTTTTAATTTTAAGTTTTAATTTTAAGTTTGATCCTAGTGTACGTCCTTCTCTTTTTTCCTCATCTGGGTATATTTGAAAGTCTGATAGAGAACAAAACAATGAAGAGAAAGGGATAAATTATTTTGATTGCCAAGCTACATGTACAATGTACATGTACAAATGTATGTCCAGTTGTAAGCCCTGCACAAATCAAACGAGTAGTGTAATGAACACGCAGTATTGTTATGTTATGTTATGTTTTATTCCACAAATAGGAACAAACCCAAGGGTTACAAAAGTAAAGTAAATATTGGATTATTTGGCAGCTAGGTGGGTTTACAAAGAGTATTTGTTGAAATTTCATCATGCTTTGCCTCTCCTTAAGTTTTGTAGATTGGAAAATATATATTAGCTACACATATAACAGTACATTTATCTGTAGACGATCGCATAAGAAAGACAAATTTGTCGTTTTCTTGTTAAACCATTAAAGCCAAGTTCCATTTTACAATTGTCACTAAAAATATTTTTTTGAAGATCATTATACAAAGGACATTCTAAAAGAAAATGCATTTCAGTTTCAACATCAAGTAAAAAGTGAGGACATAACCTTTTATGTAGAGCTAAACCAGTGTATCTACCAACTTCAATCATCAACTTCAATAATCAACTTGTGATATGAACATCTAAAGCCCTGTTCGCACTGGACTTAAAATGATAAAACGTCCCTAGACGATGGGTCCTTTACCCATTTTAAGTCCAGTGCGGACAGCCCAGAACGTTTTCCTCTCAGGTACTTCTCCAGAGTCCAGTGGGTACTTCTACCGGCCAACTGCTGCCCGGGAAAACGTCCCTGGTCGCTTTTCCCTAGACGATAAGTCCAATGCGAACAGCGCGACTCGGTAAAAGCGTCCCAGGAAAATGTTAATCCGGCCCCCCAGTGCAAGGTCACGCTAAACAAGGCACTCCGCATGCGCTCTTTGCATTGTTTACGTGAGGGCACGCTGCATGCAAATCGCATCGTGATCACATTCGCATGTGGTTCTGCAAAAAGTTTACGTAGAGTTGGTTTTTTTTTGGTCAATCGGGACAACAAATAAGAACAAGAATAGAAGAGAGCGTGGAGTAGTTGTTGCAATACCGTACGGCTAGCGATGGCGTCAATGATGCGATCGGGGAAAAAAAAGCGCGCGCGCGATCACGGGGTCAATGCAGAAAGGTCACGCAAAGCGCCCTCACGAGTCATTATAATGACAGCTCGGCTACTTTTCCCACGGTCTCGGTAAAATTTTCCTGTGTCGAAAGTCCAAGTGCGAACAGTGGTCAAATTTGACCATTTTTATTTGACCATCGTCTCAGTAAAACCTTCCCCCAAAAAAGTCCAGTGCGAACACGGCTTTAAACGAGATAACTAAGTTCTATAACCAGAATCTAAACATAATAGATAACATAAATAAGGCTCAAACTCATAATTTTGTTCAAATATGCAATATGTGCGTAACTTGTTTCTATGGTTACAGTTCTTTCTAAGGTCACAATGCAGTCTGTCATTCCACTGTTTAATAAAGTTGTCTTGCATACGACATAATATTAAACAATATATCCTGATCTATATGATTGTGCTCTGTCCATGGGGGGTGTACACCCATACAAAAAAGTACATAGTGAGGGCAGTACACCCATACATAGTGAGGGCACTTCAGTGTCATTTCTGCTGAGCACAACTTAAGTATGCTCTGGTGGGTGGATTTTCTGTGTGCACATGTTGACAAATAGATCAAGATATTTGCAGGCGAGGTTGTTAACCCGATCCATTGCACACTATCAGAGGCAAAAAAGTGCCCTCACTTGTATAGCAGTTTGTGTTGCATATCATGTCCCTATCACCTCCTGAGAATGAGCTCTGTTTTGTCTCTAAAACAGCCTCATGCTTTGACTACAGAACCATAAATAGAAGATGTCCATACCAAACCAAAAAAACTCATGAGAAAATGACATGGTTGTGGGTTCCCAAGTCCGACCTACATGTAGGACTAAGATTATATGTGCCCTTTGTTGCTTCATTCCCACCTAGGGGTGAAATGAGTACCTGTGAGGGCGGATATGGTTGTTAATTAGCTGCTAATTTGTACCAAAACGACAGCATTGAACTGTATTTGGAATGTTTCGTGGGCCAATAACACAGCACCTTAAGTACATGTAAAGTCTTGGTTGAAACATGCGATATATAAGAATGGCCTATTATTACGCAAACTATATATTTTTACAGCTTTTTCCATTTTTTGTTTTGCAAAAAAACATACCCAATATTCAAGGCTTTTTATTTCTGATGACAATCAAAAAATAAAATTGTTGGTTCTCTCATTTGGCACTCTTAACCAGTTCGCATTTTCCGATCCTTAATAATCGTGCTTATAATTATAGCACTTTACCATATCAACGATCTCAAAGCGCTTTACAGTTATTACCCTGTTCATCAGGCCCTGGCCCTCGACCCTCACAGGTACCCATTGATACTCCTGGGTTGAGAGAGGCAATTGTAGTTATTAAGTGTTTTGTCCAAGGGCACAAACGCCATGTTCCTAGCAGGGTTCGAACCCATGCACCATCGTACATGAGTCGAACACCGTAACCACCGGACCATGGCATTCTACACTATGTTTCCCGATCCTTCCGTTAGGTTTTGAGTTAGGTTTTGGGACCGGGAAACATAGGGATTGGGCAACATCGTGACTGAGCAACATCGTGACTGGGCAACATCATTCTCTCATCCCTATGTTCCTCGGTCCCAAACACTTAGCCAAACCCTATAAGGATTGGGAAACATGTGCATCGGGAAACACAGGGATTGGGTCACACAGGGATTGGGTCACACAGGGATTGGGTCACACAGAGATTGGGTCACACAGAGATTGGGTCACACAGAGATTGGGTCACACAGAGATTGGGTCACACAGGGATTGGGTCACACAGAGATTGGGTCACACAGACAGAGATTGGGGAACACAGACAGAGACTGGGGAACACAGACAGAGACTGGGGAACACAGACAGAGACTGGGGAACACAGACAGAGACTGGGGAACACAGACAGAGACTGGGGAACACAGACAGAGACTGGGGAACACAGACAGAGACTGGGGAACACAGACAGAGACTGGGGAACACAGACAGAGACTGGGGAACACAGACAGAGACTGGGGAACACAGACAGAGACTGGGGAACACAGAGACTGGGGAACACAGAGACTGGGGAACACAGAGACTGGGGAACACAGAGACTGGGGAACACAGAGACTGGGGAACACAGAGACTGGGGAACACAGAGACTGGGGAACACAGAGACTGGGGAACACAGAGACTGGGGAACACAGAGACTGGGGAACACAGAGACTGGGGAACACAGAGACTGGGGAACACAGAGACTGGGGAACACAGACAGAGACTGGGGAACACAGACAGAGACTGGGGAACACAGACAGAGACTGGGGAACACAGACAGAGACTGGGGAACACAGACAGAGACTGGGGAACACAGACAGAGACTGGGGAACACAGACAGAGACTGGGGAACACAGACAGAGACTGGGGAACACAGACAGAGACTGGGGAACACAGAGACTGGGGAACACAGAGACTGGGGAACACAGAGACTGGGGAACACAGAGACTGGGGAACACAGAGACTGGGGAACACAGAGACTGGGGAACACAGAGACTGGGGAACACAGAGACTGGGGAACACAGAGACTGGCGAACTATGGAGTGCCAAAAGTGGACAACCGTATTTTCTGGTTTTCTGCTAGTAGAATTTTAGGTTTTCAGGAATTGCGACACCTGTTTTCAAAAAACTAAATTTTTTGCTAACAGAAATTAGGATTTTACTTTGACTACTATTTTGATGCCTCAAAAGTGGACACTACAAATCTCGGATTCTTACTAGCACATAATATGATGGTCCAAAAGTGGACAACCGTATTTTCCGATTTTCTACTAGCGGAAATTTAGATTTTAGAAGTAGCAATACACGTTGTTAAAAATGTCAATTTTCTGCTAGCAGAAATTTGGGTTTTACTTTGACGACTTTTCTTGACGCCTCAAAAGTGGACAACTGAAAATCGGTAAATTCTGTTAGTAAATATTCAGGTTGAACTTATTGTAGAAAACCAAAATCTCTTAGTTTTTGCTAGCAAAAATTTGGTTGTGACTAAACGAACCCTTCTGTTCGAAATAGATCAGTATGCGGGATGTTCACGTCGTCACGTTCTCATGATGGGTTTACCTAACCCCTTCAAAGAGTGGACGATTCCGATCTGAGAAGGCTGGTCCAGTAGCGGCTAATCTGACGGCCGGCCCTTTGTAATTGACGTTGCTTCCGTCACGCGTCCCCGCCTACGTCCGCTACGGACATTCCTTTTGGATTATCTATTACTGTATGTCGTTGAGGTTCTCCCGGTCAATTTTCGGCAAAGGAGTAGCCACAGCGCTATTCTTTCGCGCAAAATCGAATGCTGCTAAAAATGATAATTTGATTTTGTTTTATGACTTGTCAAAAGAACCGTTGCGTCATTCAATTTTACAAAATAACCGTTCAATTTAACAATTCAACAAAACAGGATTCAAATTCACATGAGCTTTTACCTGTATATTCGGTAATTCAAATGTATTATTGGGCAGGCATTTTTTCCATTTGAGCATGCAGTCTACAAAACGCCCTGTTCAAATGTTGTTTCCTTTAGAATGAACCAACCCCAAAACCCCGTTAATGTTTCAAAATCGAAAACACAAAAACTAATTACGTCTTGGTCCCCCCCCCCCCCCCCCCCCCCCCCGCAAAAAAAACAAAACAACAGTAGGGGAACGTAGGCCCTAAACGAATAACGAAAAACAAAAGGTTTTGCCGACTTATAAGTGAAGATACGGAACAGTTGTTTGCCACAGTTTAATTTTGTTATCTGTTTGTTGTCTTTTTAGTCGTAAAAAAAAGTTGTTGAGCGTCCTTTATTTTTAAAAGTTCAGGGAGGGAGTTTTTTTTCTTTTTCTTCTAATTTTCATTGAGTTTTGTTGACATGTAAAAATATAAAATAAAGACTACTTTTTCTCAAAATGATTGTATTATTCACTCTAACTCACAGGGGAAAATTGTTTACACATGGCTTGGGCGTGCATGGATAAATTAACAGATGATTTTGGCATGTACCTTGTGCCAAAGTGGTACCAATAGTTTATTAGGGGTACCGGCTTCGAGTTCATCTGTAGAGCGCGTCTTTAGTCATGGCGGCATCATCATGCGCCCCCATTGTGCTTGACTTGGGGACAAAACGTTATCAAACTTGATATTCCTTATTTAAGTACAAGTGTGTATTTTTCCACTTTGGCATATTTAGCCTTTGACTTTCATTTAGTTGTCATGTGAATAAAAGGTCAGAGTGAATGAGCTCTGATTAATGGATTGAATTTATTAACTGGTCTTTTAACAGGTTTTTGATTGTACTTAAGTTTGTCACAAAATCATGGGAGTGGGCTTATTTCGGGACTTTTTTTAAGATGGTTTTTTGGTTTTTGTTTTCAAAATAAAAAATCAAAAAAGTTTAGTGTCGGGCGTGTTTCGTAGGGTCGGGCAAGAAAGATCAACAACTCTTTTGTTTATCTGGTCTGTAATTTATTGTCCCAAAACACCTGAGCCTTTTGTTTGAAATAGACTATTATAGAGTATATTTAACTAGGGTGTGAGTATGGGTGGGTGATTTTTCTCAATTTGCCTCCCTTTGGCTGTGCGCATGAGTTCTCGAATACTGGCGCGCGACGTTCTGAATCTGGTTGAGCATGGAGGACCTTCCTCCATGGTCCGAGACATGGTTAAAAATAACAGTTTACAAAAATGTCTTGAGTTCTAGTTAAAGGGGTACTATGATCTGAAATCCACCCAAATATCATATTTTTGATTGTTTCCTTTTTCAAACATCTGGTTGAAATTAAACCAACCTGATGCATTATACCGTTCCGGAGGAAAGACGAAAAACCACCCGGTTGTACAATTCAATGTACAATACACGCCGTGTGCTTTCCATGATTTGCACACGGCACAAATGCACACATGTAGTTTGTTACACGTCCGCAAAAGGCGAACACTTTCCCGCTGGAATCATGACTACACCCAAACAGCTCGAATTTCGGGGTCACCTTTCTGACCCCAGAAACTCGTTGTACACAAGATAACACAAAACGCGCAGTTTTTAAAGGATGGTCGTGTGAATGTTAATTCTACTATTATTTTAAATTATCTTTTCGATGAACATCATTTTAGTTCAATTTAGTTTTGTAGTCCAATTGGGCGATTCCAGCTTACTCTATGGTTTAACTAGTACCTGTTACAGTGCATTTCATGCAATCAAATCTGCAGTGAAGAACCACCTGAGGTACATTTTTTGCTTCGGTCCAGTTGTTAATTAAAAATCATTTATGTCATAAACGCTGATGCGGTGCAGGTATTCGTTTTGTCAGAGTATAAAGATCCAGACCCAGATGAAACCATAGTAAAAAAGATATAATACAATTTACCGCCTTTTTTCTGTTGCGGAATTTATTCTTGGAGCGGGAAGCGCCAATAAAAATGGTACAATAATTACAACGGGCCGGCCGTCAGATTAGCGGCTACTGGACCAGCCTTCTCAGATCGGAATCGTCCACTCTTTGAAGGGGTTAGGTAAACCCATCATGAGAACGTGACGACGTGAACATCCCGCATACTGATCTATTTCGAACAGAAGGGTTCGTTTGGTCACGACCAAATGTTTGCTAGCAAAAACTAAGAGATTTTGGTTTTCTACAATAAGTTCAACCCGAATATTTACTAACAGAATTTACCGATTTTCAGTTGTCCACTTTTGAGGCGTCAAGAAAAGTCGTCAAAGTAAAACCCAAATTTCTGCTAGCAGAAAATTGACATTTTTAACAACGTGTATTGCTACTTCTAAAATCTAAATTTCCGCTAGTAGAAAATCGGAAAATACGGTTGTCCACTTTTGGACTATCATATTATGTGCTAGTAAGAATCCGAGATTTGTAGTTGTCCACTTTTGAGGCATCAAAATAGTAGTCAAAGTAAAATCCTAATTTCTGTTAGCAAAAAATTGAGTTTTTTTAAAACAGGTGTCGCAATTCCTGAATTCCTAAAATTCTACTAGCAGAAAACAAGAAAATACGGTTGTCCACTTTTGGCGCTCCATAGGCGAACACAGTGACTGGCGAACACAGTGACTGGGGAACACAGAGATTGGGGAACACAGAGATTGGGGAACACAGAGATTGGGGAACACAGAGATCGGGGAACACAGGGATCGGAGAACACAGGGATCGGAGAACACAGGGATCGGAGAACATAGGGATCGGAGAACATAGGGATCGGAGAACATAGGTACGCACCCACCGTGTGCACTTTCAACTTGAATTGCCCAGAATGAAGACTTTTGTCTTTAGTATTTTAATGGTACTGATCAATGCAGAACATATTAGACCCAAACTGTTGGGGGTCTATAACCTAAAGCCAAATTAAGACAATTAAGACTAAGTTTTTGAAACCCCTTAAAAAAAATTCCCAGTAGTTCAATTAAGAGCAACCAGAGCAGTAGCATAACCATGAGAATATGAACATTGCTTGGTTTTTGCCATTCTGAATGTTATTGTAATTTTTGCACAGCAGTACAGCGAGAGAAAAATACCACTCCGTTTCATGGAAAAATTGCAGGGGTTGGTTAATTAATGCCAATTTTCATTTTCATTTTTAAAAACCATTCCACTGCACAGACCAGCTGCGATTATCATTTGAGATTGTCAAGCTTTATTTCACTACCGTTTTGTATCCTTCCCCTCAATTCTGGAGCCCCACATCCTCTTCACACATTCCCTGGGGCTATGATGCAACCCGATCCCTTTTTTTTTTTTTTTTACAATCTCTGTTGTGATATCTCTTGTCTTACTTCATGTAAGCTGGATAGAGCCTTTGATATTGCACTGTGTCGTTGAGCTGAGTCACACAATAGGCTATTTTGGACAATGGTTAGTCCCCACTTGATATATAGGGGTCTGAAATGTCAGAAAATGTCAGAGCAACAGGCCGACAAACAGCATCTTAAAACCACGCAATACTGCGACTGGGCATGCAAAAGCAGAGATTTCAACTCAGTTGTGAACCTTTTATATTCTGTCAGTCACAAAAATCTTGATAAAACAACATTAACAATTAAATAGCTTTGAGGTCCCTAGTTTTTAGTTTGAGCGTTTTCCGTTGTTCAACGGAGGCAGCTTCAGATTTATTGCCTGATATTTCTAAGCAATGCATACAAATTGTATGCGACCCTGAGTGCTAGCCAATCACAGTCTACCGACCCTCTGTTGATTGGTCAATTTGACTTCCCTGTTTTTGTAATACAACGGAAGGTGGCCAATGAATGACCAGAATAAGCCATTTGCGAGTTAAATTTGAATAATATCTGGTACACTAATTGCTCAAAATGCTTGGACTATTAAACTTTGAATTCGCCAGAACAAAGAAACTGTTACATTCGGGGCAAGCCTTATGCTAGCAACCTCCAGCTCTGGAATGGTCTGGTGTCTTTGCGCTATTCTCATCCATTGTGGACAATGTATTAGTGCTGAGCGTCTCCTACGTACATGTAACTACACATGCAAGAGCTTGCCCCGAATCATGTGATATAGTAACAGTCTTTTTGATCTGGAGAATTCAAAGTTAAAATGTGCCAAGTACATGTATTTATGAGCAAGTCAGTGTACCAGATGTTATTCACATTTAACTCGCAAATGGCTTATCTGGATATCAGACGCAGTCTCGTTTAGCAAAATTAATTGCCAAATCTGCTCTCATATTGAATACATGTAGATGCTTGTGCAACAAGCAGGTATTCTATAGACTACCCAGTTTTTTTGAAAAAGCTAAAAGTTCAACTGATTCAAAATTTGTATCCAAATTGTATTGCTTCTGTTTTGATAATACATGTACCAACAATTTCTTTCAATCTAGCTTGGTTACCATTAGGTTTTTCTTTTTGTACTCGCTGTTTTGATCAATTAAACAAATACTTTCCAATGGGGGACTAAAAGCCAATGAAAATTGTGACGTATTGAATCTGATGTGCCATTAGCGCAAGCATATTTGTTTTACACATTAGCAGAAGGTCTTTTCTGGGATAGAAACTAGACACATACCGGTAGCTCTTTATCATGTATAAACCCCTTTGCAAAACATCACAAAACAAGGGAAGATAAAAGATGATGGTGCTGTCGTGACTCATAAAAATGTCATGGAAACACCTGCCTTTAATGTGTCAGTCCTAGTTTAGAATGTACAGTAAAAGAAGAGCATGTTCTTCCAAGCTATTTTTTGTACGTTTTTTCTTCGTTTTTTTCTTTGACCGCCAACATAGGGCAAGATACCGTAGCTCAGGTTGTAAAGTGCCGGTCCGGTATTCCGGAGGTCGCAGGTTCAAGTCCCGCCTTGCCAATTTCTTTGTTCTCTTTGAAATTTATGCAAATTTACCTAGTCAGTTTGCAAATAAACCTTTTGGTTTATTTGTGTATTATAAGATAAAAAGTCGTATCCTAATTGAGTGATCCCCACAATGTTGCTTCCCAGTTTGTATCATACAATCAGGGTTGATCCCTGGCCACACGGCATTCTGGAGCAATTCCATAAAAGCATTCTAAACCTAGTTGGTTGCTAACTTCCTTTCTATCTCTAGTTCCTTGCTAAATCTATTCCATAAAACCATTATACGCTTAGCAAGGTTCCTAGTTGCTTGCTAAAATTAGAATACGTTTGGGGTATGTCTAAATCCTTAGCACCATTCTAAGTCACTTTCAATCTTTTATCTTTTGGGAATTTGTATTGACATCCTTATGCGCAGAGTCAAAGATAACCTTAAACTCCTCATAGCGTTCTGCAAGGAACAGATTTTCCTGAGTCGAGTAATTGGGCTTCTTTCCCCTTTTTGGAGTTGAAACACCCTCTGAATTAGCCATTTCTGAAACATGTGCTTAGGCCGATACAAATGTTACGTACATACCCTAAATAGGGTACAGAGGAATTCATTGACAATACAACCCACAGCATGACCTGATTTGAACTCTTTCCCTATTGTTAACTCAAACTGACCATGTACTTTGGCGATTATGCAAACCCCACACCATTCTAGCAAGCTGCAAGCAAGCAACTAGTAAGAATATTTCATAGAATGGTGTTATGGAATGCGATTTAGTTGATTGCTAGCAAGCAACCAACTAGGCATTTGGAATTTTGCTAAAACCTAGTAATATACTAAGTTAGAATGCTTTTATGGAATTGATCTGGGCCCTGGTGTTTATCATTTCTGACTAGCACCCTCTGACAAAGATACTGGCAATTTGGGAGACTGCTAACATAGGGCAAGATACATGTAGCTCAGTTGCTAGAGTGCTGGTCCGGTATTCAAAGGCCGCAGGTTCGAGTCCCGCCTTGCCGGTTTCTTTGTTCACTGTCAAAATTTCTCTTCAAAATGCTCTTATTCAACCACTGTTAATTTCCTGGGTTACAATTTGGACCAAATATACCCTATATTATACCCTAAACCAAAACCTTACCCAATAGTCCAGGACAAATAGGTTTTGACCTCAAACAAATTGCAACAAATTGTTTTTCACCACAGTGCACTTCTATAAGGTCCCTAGAATTACATACTAAAAGTCGACAAAAATCCAAGTGGGGGAAATATGACTAATTTGCATAAATCGTTAATCCCTGCCGCGTAATATATTTATTCCCATATTTGGGTATATATATATATTTTTAATTTTTTGAAAAGTTTATTTTGGTGATTCTACTTACATTATCCTTACATCAATAACATTTGCTAAATCATATAAGTGACTGAATAATTATGGGAACATAGTAAATATCAAAAATGACAACTTCGTGACCCTATAAATGTGCGCACATTACACTGTCTCCAGATATCATCAAGTAGTCGGTATTGGTGAGCTTCAAATTCACCAAGTTGCTTACTGGCACAGTTATCATATTAAAACCTTATGAAAAATCATAGGAACAATGATAACATTGTGATATTTAGCCCAGCAAACAAAAACTGGAGGAAAATGGTGTGTCCATAAATTGGGCGAAAAAGTAGTTAAAGGGTTGCCTAACATGGGAGACGTGAACAAGTTCAAGGAAATCCCCAAAATACATTTTAACGTAGATAGGATTATTGTAAGCAACAACAATCTTTAATTTGGGAGGTTTCCTTGAACTTGTTCAAGTCTCTCACCTTAGGCAACCCTTCACCTACTTGTTAGCCCAATTTAGGGACACACCATTTTCTCACAGTTTTTGTTTGCTGGGCTAAATATCACAATGTTAACATTGTTTATGTGATTTTCCATAAGGTTTTAATAGGATAACTGTGCCAGTAAGCAACTTGGTGAATTTGAAGCACGTCAATACTGACTACAAATAATGATATCTGGAGACAGTGTAATGTGCGCACATTTATAGGGTCACGAAGTTGTCATTTTTGATATTTACTATGTTCTCATAATTATTCAGTCACTTATATGATTTAGCAAATTTTATTGATGTAAGGATATGTAAGTAGAATCACCAAAATAAACTTTTCAAAAAAAACAAAAAACATATATATACCCAAATACGTGAATAAATATATTACACGGCAGGGATTAAAGATTTATGCAAATTATTCATATTTCCACCATTTGAATTTTTGTCGACTTTTAGTATGTAATTCTAGGGACCTTATAGAAGTGCACTGTGGTCAAAAACAATTTGTTGCAATTTGTTTGAGGTCAACAAAACAAAATTATGTATTTTGCCTGGACTACAAACACTAACCCAATTTGTTGAGTAAAATCAACCAATCTATTTCCTGAAAACCTTGTGGAAACCTATTCATCTATAGAAATATACCGTATGGAAACCTTTTGACTCTCATTGTCCCCAAATCAGGTCTCCACAGGGTACCAAATTTAGAAACCTTCTCTTCCATACAAATGCACGTACCTTTTCATGCCTAACCACACCTAATATTTTTCATACTACTGTTTGCTTCTCTTTTGTCAAGGTTGCCCTGACATATCCTTGAAAATTTACAAGTAAATATTCCTAATCTGAAGCATTTACTCCTTTGTATTCATACCAAATGAAGCAAATGCTAATATTCTAGCAAACGCTATAAAGCAAAAAGTAAACACTTTTAAAAAGCATTTGCTTATTTTTATTATTAATACAGTTGCTAGTAAATGCTTAAAAGCAAATGCTAATATTTATGAATACGACCTATTGTTTAAATCTCAAAGGTCTTCTTTTTTTAGTAATCCTATTACAGTATAACAATAGTGATGCATCTTAGTGGTTGTACTCATGTTTCCATAGTTACAAGTAGGAAATGGTGGGACACCCGGAAAAAAGGGGAGGGGGGGTTATGAAAAAAACACCATAAAATGAGGTTAAATGTGTCACTCTTGTTAACCCCCCCCCCCGTTCTGAATTCGCTCTTGGGCCCTAGTTAATTTGTAAGAGTAAAGCTTTATTTTAATGTACACCTCATGTTTCCATAGTTACAAGTAGGAAATGGTGGGACACCAGGAAAAAAGGGGGAGGGGGGTTATGAAAAAAACACCATAAAATGAGGTTAAATGTGTCACTCTTGTTAACCCCCCCCCCCCCCCCCCCCCCCCTTCCCCCCCCCCGTTCTGAATTCGCTCTTGGGCCCTAGTTAATTTGTAAGAGTAAAGCTTTATTTTAATGTACACCTTTGTAATTTTGTTTTACTAAGTGCTACATGAATGCCGCACTTTGCAGCCACTGCCAGGAACCCCGGGGCAATTAACCCCTACTCTTAGCGATAAGTGTTAATTGGTTCTTTTACGTGCACACGGGACCTACGGCTTTACGTCCCATTCGAAAGACGAAGCAATAGTGCCTTGCTTATACCCCAGTCACAATTAAAGCGGAGCCCGGGCGGCGTGTGCGATTTCTAGGCATCGGCCGGCGTGTAGAGGTCGGCGAAAGATCGTGCGATATGGCGGTCACAGTCACAATTAAAATTGCCCCGTACGCTGCCATGACGGGGCCCGGGGGGTCGCCGACCGGCGATCGGCCGACTTTCTTGGAAATGGGGTCGAATTATTGGCCCGTTTATCGGCCGGTGTCCGGCAGGCACTCGTCCGGTGCCCTGCTTATGTCCTTGCGATACCCCTGCGGTATCCGGCAGGATGCCAACCAATTCGTACAGGTCGTACGGCGGCCGGACGGGCATCTGTAGTGTGCCTGTCGAGTGGCCAGCGATCAACGGCCGGCGGCAGAAGCTCTCCTCTGACCTTCTTAATGGCCCTGTCACACTAGAACGTTTTAGGCCAACGCGTGAGTAGCGCGTAAAAAATAGTTGATATGCTGGCAAACGCTGAACTTCCACAGAAAAAGTCAAGTTGAACCGTGATTTCAGCGTGTCCATAACGCGTTAATAACGGGTTCATAGCGTTCGCCAGCGCGTGAATAACGCGTTAGTAACGCGCTCGACGACTGATGAACGACTGCCCAGCGCGTGAGTAGCGCGGTCCAACGCGCGCCAGCGTTCGGCAACGAACACATGATTAGTTGTACAGTAATGGCCCTGTCACACCAGAACGTTTTAGGCCAACGTGTTGAAATTTCGGCAACACGCGGGTAAACGCTGACCAACGCTAGGCCAGCGTTCGCAATGCGCTGAGCGCGTTACCCACACGCTGGAACACGCTGTCACACGCTGAGACAAAAATACGTTTTTCAACATACCTAAAAAAATTGAGCGTTTGCCAGCGTGTGACTGCACACGCTAGCGGCGCGCAAGAAGGCCGTTACTTACGCGTCGAACGCGCTAGACGATCGTTACCAACCCACTACTCTCACGCTGGCGACCCGCTGTCGTATTTTTTATATAAATCAGTGATGCGTTCATTACACGCTAAGCGCGTTCCTCACACGCTACTTACACGCCGGCATACGCTATGAACCCGTTATCAACCTGTATGAACACGCTGAAATCACGGTTCCACTTGACTTTTTCTGTGAAAGTTCAGCAATTGCCAGCGTATCAACTATTTTTAACGCGCTACTCATGCATTGGCCTAAAACGTCCTGGTGTGGCAGGGCCATAACCAGCGTGTCGCAAGCGTGTGAGTAGCGGGTTGATAACGATCGCCTAGCGTGTTCGACGCGTGAGTAACGAATCTAAAACACGCCGCCAGCGTGTGCAGTCACACGCTGGCAAAAGCTGGAAATTGTAGCTATTTTGAAGAAAAAAAAATTCCTCAGCGTATGACAGCGTGTCCCAACGCGCTCATCGTGTTGCTAACGCTGGCCTAGCGTTGGTTAGCGTTTGCCAGCGTGTTGCCAAAATTACAACACGCTACTCACGCGTTGGCCTAAAATGTTCTGGTGTGACAGGGCCATTAAATAAGAAAATGCCGTTGATACCTTCACAACGCTTGCGGGCACCTGCACAGCGCGTGTAGGTCCCCCGGTTGAGGGAGAGGTTGGCGTTTGCATGCTATACCGCTACAACCTGGTTCTTGTTGCATTGGTGGCTAAAGAAGAGATGTAGTACTTGCACTATGAAACTTGTGTGATAAACTGTGTGTAGATGTAGATGAGCCGCTTTTTTTACCCTGCGAGCTCCGGCCGATGCATGACCGATTTCAGGCTGGGCGCCGGCAGGGCGCCCTCTGGCCCCCGGCCGATTTCCGGCCAGGCACCGCCAAGTCGGCCGGACGCCTGGCGGGACCCGGCCAGCGTGTGGGCGGCCGATATATTGATTGTCTGGGTTGTCCAAAATTTGGCTCGGCGCCCGCCCGACGTGTGCAATGCCCTGCCGGACATCGGCTAGGCATCGACCGATTTATTGTTTGCGATGCGAAATGCCGCACCAGGTTTTAAGTCCGAGTTAAAAGTAACTCGATGCCCGCTCGATGCCAAAAAATTACCCGGCAGCCGCAAGGAGTCCCGTGGGGCCGAAAATGCCTAGAAATCCGCCGCAAACTAATCGCAAACCCATCGCAAGCCAATTGTGACTGGGGTATTAAGGACACACGTGTCAAGACCGGGACTCGAACCCACACTCTGCTGATCAGAACCACCAGAACTTGGGTCCGCGTGATCTTAACTGCTCTGCCACAACACGCAATAACACACCAGGCCCGTACGCAGGATTGTTTTTATTGGGGGGGTGCGAATTTGTACTGATGAGACCAAAAATGAAACCAAACATTTTCGTGTGCCACTACCGTTATTTCTACATCAAAATACCATTATTTACCCCGGAAAATGTGGACCTTAGTTGGTAAATTGGAGGGCGAATTTGTACTGATGGGACCAAAAATGGGACCAAAATTGTTCGTGTGCCAGTAAATTTGTTGTGTGCCAGTACAGTTATTTCTACATCCAAATATCATTATTTACCCCGTAAAACGTTGACCAGTATTTTTGGGGGGCGCTTAAGCACCCGTCGCACCCCTCATAGTTTTCAGTTGTTGAGTTATTTTGCTAAATGTCCCTTTAAGGAGACAGTTTAGTGCAAGTTTTATGGTACTGAGAGGACATTGACATTGGAGAGACATTGACATTGGAGAGACATTTAGATGTCTCTCTAAGGTTCTAACTCCCTGAAGGAGAAACATATTTACTTTTTTAACAGTTAACAGTCTAGATCTAGATCGAGTACGGTAGGGTCCAAAATGTATAAATACCAAATGGAAAAGGAAAAACAGGTTAGGGTTACAGTAAAGGTTGAAAAATGTTGTGCACACGTCTATGGAGATGTCTCTCAAATAATAAAAATGAATAATAATAATAATATTAATAACCGAAATTGGTACATTTGGGAGACATCTCCATAATTACGTGCACAAAATTGTCTTTCTTTACTGTAACCTAACCCGTTTTAACATAGAACTTTTTCCACGAAATTTCATATTTATGCATTTTGGACTCTGCTCTATCGATCTGGACTGTTAAATGTTTTAAAATGTATCTCCTTCTCGTAGTTACAACGTTAGGGAGACCTCGAGATGTTTTACGCAAATTAGTCTCCTAAAGGGTACTTATTCCAAGATAATATTACAGAATTATTATATAATATAGCACACATATAGATACAGGACTGGTACTCGAGGCACTCATGTGTTTGTTTTTATCACTGCTCATTGAGCCCACGAAATCATTTTAAAGACCATCTCAGCTCCCCTGGGAGTATACAGCTCAATGTTGCTGTTTCGGCACAAAGCAGATACAAACAACCATGTCTGCCCTCACAGGTACTCCTTTTACTCGAGGGTGGAAAGAAGCAACAAGTGACAAGATACCTTGCCCAAGGGCACACGCACCATAGTCCTAGGCTAGACTCAAACCCCACAATCTGCAGCTTTACCCACAGATGACGAATGTAATGCTCTCAATTAGGAGGCCATGTGGCATTTATAAAATATACTATTATAGTCGTGCAGAGCAAAAAGTGAAAATAAATCAATGTACTACAACTTCAAACTCAGTTAAGTGTCGTCTGAAACTCAAGTTTCTTGTAATGTTAGGCCTAACGTGTGTGACAACAACTGTTGTCAATGCATTTGTGCCCGTTTTTGGGTTCATGTTAGAAACAGCTCTTGGTAGAGAATGGCCAAAACATAACTCGTCAAATTAAGAATCAGTTGTTTTATTTTTATCTTCTATCATATATTAGATGCACTCAACAGAGTTTGAAGACATTTGGAATATATATGGTATGCTTTAAAGAATTAGGGAGTACAGTGGATTTTAAATATAATTGTTGAAATGAAACATGATATTTCTGCACCCTCCAACCCCCCCCCCCCCCCCCCCCCTTCCCCAAGAAAAGAAGGTATTTTGGTGATAGTATTAATTACTGGAACATTTTTTAAATTTCTTTAATTTTCAAGCAAAACAATGCATTTCTAAAGACAGACATATCAAGCCTTTTAGATTTAGCTGGCAGCTGTCTGCCAAAAAAGAACTATACATAAAATGAACTATACATGTACTTGCAAGGCGGGATGTGTCACAATCAAATCACAAATTACTCTCTGGGCACACTATCGTACATCGACTAAATTGAATGACCGTCTTGTCGTCCATTGTGTCCAGTGCTCGCAGCCCCATGCCATCTATTTACAGAATTCATTGTCATCGTCTCTCCACAGGAAATTTAACTCCCTGCTGCAATTTATTGAGTTTCCTCAACTGATTATAAAAAAAGGGAGAAAACAAACCAAGTTTTTAATAATAATTGTAAGAGAGTGTGAATTGATGTAGAAAGTGCAAATTGATCCAAGACTTGTTATTTTTTGGCAATCAGTTGGAGGTGGGTTTTCTCTTTTCATGATGGAATTTATGTCAAATCAAGATTGATGGTCTTTCAAACAGCTCCCCGTTTTCTGTGGTAATTGGAAGCAAGGTTACATGTACATGTACCATCTCCAAATATTTGCTGTTCCTCTCTGCTTTATTTGCTGTACGAGTTGTACAAGTAGACTATGCACAAGCATGCTCTGTTTCATGCTGCCACTCAACACTCGCATGATATATAAACCCCTCTCCCTGTCTCCATCACTTAACAAAAATAAATATTTTTGAGACTAATCTCATCTACCAGTACCAATACTGCCCTGCCCGCTTTGTTGCTCTTTCACCAGTAAAGCTGGTAATATGTAGTTGCACAAAGCAATTAATTTCATATAATTGCTGAATAAAATATTTTGCTCATATGTGACCCGCTGACGTAACCTTTAATTTGGTGTATACTACAGCTCCATTGCCTCTCCCATTTTTGAGATATGACGTGTTTACATATTGATTACTTCCTTGGAGTTCAAATTACACAACTGAGAAAACGGGCTTTGAAATAGCCGGCTGTGTTGTAGCATAGAGAAAGGAACAGTAGTACAACAGAACAATGCACACAAAATGGTAGTTTTTTCCCACTTTATTCATCAAAATCAACATTTCTTTCAATGAAACCTGAAATTGTAGGTACATGTAGTTAAGGTGTCATTCATGACAAAAAATGAAAATCTATTTTTGATAAAATGTTCACCCTCTAAACGTTGATTTGGCCAAAATACATAATGCACAGCGTGACTTAATACACCATTTCGCAGAGCGGATCAAATACATGTATTGTGTTCTTAAATTCTAGAGATTCAATTTACAATGTAGTACCAAATTTCTAAAATCTGCCTTAAATTTCTCAAATTCATCGGGGTGATGGGTTAGTAGCCTTCCCTTTCAGCCGGGGCATTGGGTTCACATCCAGCCATTGTCAATCTGTAAATATATCAATCTAATTCACAGGCATTTCTGTAAATTTGGTGTACATGTCAAGCACTTTAATGAGCTGCTGTTGAAAAAGGGAATGTGATACATCACTAATAATGGCACATCTAATGAGTAGAAAACAATTACGGACCAAACTAAGGTACACCACCACTTTGTACGTACATCATCATCGTACATCATGTGGTCAGATGGTGTTTTACGGAATTGCCCCGTTGTTAACTCCCTTAACCAGTTCGCGCCGGGATTATTGTAACATTCCCCGAGCCAAGGCAAGGAATTATTTTTAACAAAACTCGATCCGAGGCGGGTTCAGGCCGATGGTATCGGGAAGCACACCCATGCACTTCCGTCCTTGCTCACTGCTGACAGAAATTTCCAGCCTTGCTCGTGGCGTGGTTATGCGTAATCCGTTTTTAATCTCGGAAAAACTTTGCGTTTATATACGTCCTCTGGCGTGAACTGGTTAAACCAATAAATTTGCTAGATCCATGCATCCATGCTTCAATAATATTAATTCCACAACAGTGATCAAAGGATTCTCCTTATTCAGACATTATTGGTCCAGCTCCCTTGATCGCACAGTGGTCTTTCCAAACTGCTTAAACAGGGCGTGACCTTTTCATGCAAATTTGACCTTACGAATATAGCGTCTTCATACAGTGAACTACCCATTCAGCAGTCGTGCTGGCCTGCGTTGCATATTTAAATACATGTAGCACTGCTTCACAAAGTTCACACTGTTCATTACTTGAACCGGCCGCAACGTGAACCTTGTAATGTTCAATCTGACTAAGGCTGCCATGCATTAACACTAAGAGATCCTCAGACATTTTTGTGAACACCTTGTTATTTCTTGTCGTGCCGTCCAGTTGCGAATGAATCGTATGAGACACAAACTTGTCAAGTTGAATTGAACCTTTACTTGATTGTTCACGATTGATCCGCAATCGATTCCCCCCCCCCCCCCCCCCCCCCCCCCCCGAGTCATGAAATGAAACAACTCTTAAATATCAAAGGAATCCAGAAAGGTGCTTTTTATGCGCCAATACTCTTGCGGATCAATCTTGTATAATTTGAGAGGTTTAGGAGATTGTGTGGGTGCTAACAAAAGACCCTTGCCGCCTTGCCGCCTTGCCGCAGGCCGGTTTAGTTTGAAAAATAAAAAACAGGTGTTTTGCTAGTGCGATTTTTGTTCCCGTTCTCAAGGATTTATGTGCTTTCTTACAATCCTAGCCCTTAGTTCGGGCAGAATGAGGGATCTGACTTAAATACCCACACCGCACACCACACTTATCCACAGCTACAAAAAACAGAGAGGGGTTTGTGTAATATTTGCTCAGCTGTTTCCTGGCAATATCTATTTCCATGCTAATTGGCCACTTTTTTGTATTTCATCCCTACTTTAAAGTTTAAAAAGGGGCCTCTGTAACGCTCCCAATTCCCTACACACACTCACCTGACGAATCATTTTAAAGATGACCAAATATAGTTCACACTGTGTCCAATCAGAAGTCCAAAGGATTTATTCAGGTGTTGTATAAAACAACTAATGAACGTTTAACCTTCATGTGATGGAAAGAATATTTTGTATTCGGTGCCGGTGAGAGATGAAATGTTCCATTTCACTTGGATTTAACTCGTAGAATGGAACATTCATTTGTTACCCCACGAAATTATTTCTACTATTGCACTCACAACATTCATTATTTGTAGTCTGCCTGGCAAATCCAAATTACTGGGATCACTTATCAGGCATACAACTGTAAAACACTTGCGAGCTAGTGAAAAGGCCCAGTTGAGAGCCTGCTTTACTAGTCTGGCTGGCTATAGTGATGTACTTTTCCTTGGCGCCCAACAATTTTAAATAGATGTAAATTACAAATGAGGTTTGTAAAAGTTTAATACTCGTACTGTAGTCTCAGATGTTTTATGGGAATATGGTAGCCATTAAATGATCTGGCTTCATGGAATGAATGGTTATCTACACAATCTAAAAGTGTCTACCGTGTGCCACCGTGTGCCACCGTGTGCGTGTGGTAAATTTCGTGCGGACGGTGGAACACGGGGAGAGCACACGACGGGGCGTTGAGCATTCGGTAAACTTGGTGGGGGCCTGTTAGTGGCCGGCGAAACCTGGCGAAAGTTTTGGGTATGCCCAAAACTTTCGCCGTGTGCCACTGCTTGTACCCACCCGACGAAAACCCGGTAAGAGGACGGTACAAGGACAGTGGGCCAGTACGAGGCCGTTATATGGACCGGTTCGTGGGGCGGTGAGAACAGTGAAGACGTGTCATATTTTGTCCAACGGGTTGATACCATGTTCATACCGGCTACATACCGGCCCCTCAGCGGTTCATTAACGTTCAACCGCTCTCTTAACGACCTAATAACGTCCTCTTATCGTTCCACCGTCCTCATAACGTCACCATACCGGCCTGTTGCTGTGTGTTTTATATCGCGCCCATTCAGAAACCGTGCCAGACACCATGATTATTTTACTGTATAAAAACGATGACAATGGTCAAAGCTTCATTCAGCCATTCAGCCACTTTTGCCATTAAAATTTTAAGAGTCTTATAAAGTTTTAAAAGTCTTGTAAAGTTTTAAAAGTCTTGTAAAGTTTTAAAAGTCTTGTATTAAAGCTTAGAATTTTCTTATTTTGTGTCACGTGTCACTTTAAATAGTGTTTTTAATCAGGAATGTTTTTGGCGGACATATACAAGTAAGATTATTTGTATTTATTCCAAAAGTAATCCGCCAATTTTTTTCAAAAATCTTACTGGATCATGTTTTTTCACAAATCTTTTGGATCATGTTGGTACTAAACAACCCGTGAAATTATTCTGTCTGGCCTAATGTAATTTCTAGAATAAATTAAGAAATGTATGTGGGCGATTCCGTAAAATTTAAAAGTCATTAGCCCACGCTACCCACGCCCCGGGTGTATAATGTATTTGCAAGGCAGCGATGGGCTGTAATAGCGCCTGCTATTGGATTTGTGCACATAATGCAGTTTGTTTACATTCAGTCTATGTATTTAAACAGCTTCGTGCGTGGCTCCATCAGGATTATTTTTTTAAAGTCTTCTACAGTGGGTCTCCATCCAACGGTGCTTCTTTTGATTCAGAGTAAACTTTCCAAGACAACAACAAATCCTAAGAAACAAAAACGTTATTTTCGTTCTAATTGAGACACTGATCAACATCACCATCAAGGACATTTTTCGCAGGTGTTTTCTCATCAAGCGTCTTGCCGAAAAGTTCACATTGATATGATACACATTATGGTCCTTTTTCTGTTGATTTATTGTTATATATATACATATCAAATATCAACAACTTATTTGTAATATTAAAAAGTTATTAAAAAAATGTCCTCCGGTGACCTATTTTTATGCAAAACGTGACTGGATAGAATTTGGCCACAAGAGGACATTTTATACGAGTTGAAGCACGGACAAGCAAACAAACCTTATGCATGTTGCCCTGAAAACAGCTTAGTTGGTAGACCACCGGAACAACAATCTGGAGGTTGCTGGTTCAAAGCCTGCTCCAGTAAATTTCTTTGTTTTCAAAATATTTTATAATTTTTACCGTAAGACCAAAATCAATGCTGTGGTTGTTCTCCTTTAGTTTAACGAAGCAGAGACAAGAAGGGCAAGGGGCAGCCTTTGTATTACAATATCATTGCTGGCCCACTGTTTGAATGTTTAGTCTGTGCATCAAAGTTTTACTCAATGTTTACCAATTCAATAATTTTCAACTGTCCCCATTATTAAATTTATTTATACAGCCAGTGTGTATGACAACTGTCTCACTCTGTCTCAACTGTCTCCCAAAGGAAAATCTTCATTTCTCAAACTGAAAGCATAATTTAGGAAACCTGATTCTTCTCATGGGATGTTCCATATTAGGACACTACCGTATCTAGGCATATCATTTGCCTCCCTACTGTCAATTTTTACTATCATAATACCAATATCTCAATTTTTAATTTTCCCGACTTTACTTTCATATTGTGGAGACAGGTCACATATTACATCGTAAGACCAAAATCAATGCTGTTGTTTTTCTCCTTTAGTTTAACGAAGCAGAGACAAGAAGGGCAAGGGGCAGCCTTCGTATTATAATATAATTGCTGGCCCCAAGTTTTAATGTTTAATCCGTGCGTCAAAGTTTTACTCAACTTTTACCAAATTAATCTCAGATTTCTAGCCTTATTTTAATGTTTAATCCGCGAGTGAACGTTTTGCTCAACATTTAGCAAATTTATCTCGGATGTCTAGCTAAATTTTCAACTTTCCCCATTCTTATGTTTATTTATACAGCCAGTGTGTATGACAACTGTCTCATGCACTCTGTCTCAACTGTCTCCCAAAAGAAAATCTTCCTTTCTCCAACTGAAAGCACGATCTAGGAAACCTGATTCTTGTAATGGCCCATTTCATATTAGGACACTATCTAACGGGATATCATTTGCCTTCCTACTGTCAATTGTTACTGTCATTTCTAGAGGGTTTAAGCTGTCAAATGACTTGTTTGCCATAGAGGTTGTCATCTGCCATTTGGCCATAATTATCTTACTCCACAAACATAGACGGTTCACGGGCTTGTACCGTATTTCATGTTAACCTACATTTTTGTTGCAGTTAGCATGGCACCGTCATGATATCAAAACAAAATATAGACGAGTACAGTATTTTAGCCCCCCCCCCCCCCCTCCCCCTTCTCCCTTAGCATAAACAGAGCTAATAAAAAAGAAGAAATATATACCGGTAGGCCTATCTGTGTAGTATAAATTTAAGACTGTTGGAAATTTGAACTAATTGGCAGTAAATCATGTATGCTCAAGTGAAGATAATTAAGAGAGTGACCAATCACGTAAGAGGGTTCAACCCCTATTAGGGAAAATGATAATTTTCATATGTGACATGATCAAGCGGAATGAGTCGGATGTGGGGGAATCCCCAAAATGTTTTAATCAGAACTGTGTTCTTCGTTTGTATTTAAACAAATTTACATAACTCGGCAACAAAACTTCGTATCAACATGGGGTTTTCAGTTTTTAAAAACGTACAGATGCCCTCTTTAAAACTACATGAAAACTCATTTTTTGACCGGGGCCGACATCCGACTCATTCCGCTTGATCGTGTCACATGACAACAGTTCCAAAGTCACTATTATTTAACATTCCTAAATTTGTATGTTTATACATTTATCTTTTTTAATTTTTAATCTCTTCATTTTTTAAAATTACTGCTCTCCAATAAACAAAATATATCTGTCTGTACACTGGATGTGGTAGTATTTTTTTCCTCATCTTATATTTTCTCATTCTTATGTTAATTGTGCAGACTCATTCTCAAACTTCATTAGTTTTCCATTACAATGTGGATATGTACATGTGCTTTGGTAATGCCTATGACCATGACTTGCTTTTCAATTACAGGCTCTCTCATATAGGCCTACTAATTTGATTGGACATTGCAGAATGCTGGGGCTTCATACATAAATGTACTGTCTGCTTTTTTTCTCAAAGTGCAATTGATTTACATGTAGGCTAGTGATTTATTTTAAAACTAAATTAAATTTTTCAGAACAATTACAGTACCGGTATATCTAGTTATTTACTTTCGAATAGGTAAGATATTTCCTAATAATTCGGTAGTAACAATTTTTGATATCTGCAAATGGTGTATCTTACCTTTAAATGACAACATTAATATAGTAAATGGACATGTACCGGTACTTGTTTGGACTTTGATGGGAAAATGGAGCTGCTGCTACGTGTACTAGGAATTGATTACTCAGACAAGTGAATCACATTCTAACTTTGAAACTTTGAATTCCGTCTTGTGAAACATTTTGTTGGGGTACCTGCTGTTATTCATATTTAGACCAGGGCCCAATTTCACGGCGCTGCTTAACAGTTAGCGGAAAAGTTGTGCTTACTTAAGCAGAAAAATTTGCTAACCTTAAGCGCTATTTCACGGCTTTTTTGTGCTAACGTATGCGCGCGCATGGAGATTCTATTGTTACGTCACTGATTTAAGCAAATTTGTCCGCTAGGTTAAGCGTGCCTCTTGCTGTGCTTACTGCTTACGGTCTCCATGAAATAGAAGGAGGCTCGGTTAGCAGAAAATCGTGTGCTTAGCAGCGCCGTGAAATTGGGCCCGGCTAGCTGACTAGGGCTAGCTTGCTGGTCCAGTGGTAAGACATCTGCACTATAAAGCAGGAGGTCGTGGGTTTGAGTCCCATCCGAGTTATTTCTTTTTCTATACTTTTTGAACAAACGTTACAGAGAATTACCACAAATACCGCAAACTACTTATCTTATTGGCTTTTCGCCATGCACAACTTGATTCTATTTGATACTGACCTGGAATATCTTCCGAACCTACATGTACCACAGGTTGCTTATCAGCATATCTTCACTTGTAAAAAAATACAGCTGCTCTTAATTACCTGCATAATTCCTCTTCTGTGGTACATTGTACATGTATTAGATATTCCAGACACATTATCAAACTTCATCATAATTGTAACATGGCCACGTTGCGTGTATTAGATATATTCCAGACACATTATCAAACTTCATCATAATTGTAACATGGCCACGTTGCGTGTATAGCTGCTTTATCGACTTGAAAATAAACATCAATTGGGATGTAAAAGGGGTATCATTCTCATTCATAACGATGTTGTCACTCACATTATTTTTATCTTTCTGGTAATGAAACAAAGGATATTATAATTCATTAAAAATGTCTCTGGATACTACAGCTCAAAAGCCTAAAGGCATTGAGAATAAATCAAAGGTTTTAGTACAAGGGTCAGACCGAACCGAGGTGGCAAAACTTTAAGGGTGCAAAATGTTTTGCTATCCCGTCAATTTATAATCCTTATAACTAAACATACATGTAGACCTTTCTAAACAAAAATGTGACCCAGCACGAGTAAATGAGACACTTTGCGGCAAAAATTAAAATTGAGATTTTGATTTCATCATTTAAAGCTAAACAAGCTTTAAATGATGAAATCAAAATCTCAATTTGTATTTTTGCCGCAAAGTGTCTCATTTACTCGTGCTGGGTCACAAATGATACTAGTGGTACTAGTTATTTTTTGGCCTCTGGCCCATTGACTATTTTAGAAGTGGGAGGGAAACCCTACAAGAATATTTCTGGGGAAAACTAGTGTATAGCCACTGTGCCAACCTGGGTCGCCATAAAGAAAATGAGAAATGCTAATGCTGAGCAATAACAGCGAGGTAAAGCTCCATTATCCCTAGAATATAAGCATCTCTAGGGTGGATAAACGCCACACCATACATTTTGTATTTACCCCCATTTAGCAGGAAGATAAAGATGAAGAATTCCACTCAAATCACAATATCTAAATGGCACACAAAATCTCAACAACAACTCCCTAAATGAAGGGTAATGGAGCCCCCAGTTTTCACCCATTTAATGGCCATGATATGATTGTGGCATTGACATATTACACAGTAATGGCCCATCGTTCAAGATTATTCGGGTTCTTTTGATGATTTCTGCCAGTTGAATGTTCAAATTTCAAGTGCACAGGTAGAGTAGATATGATTCATCACGTTTGGTCACTGGCCACTCCAGCAAGTGATGACATGTTGGTTGGTGAATCTTGCAGTTTTCCACTTTCCAACGCAGGGCATAACTTGAAAATGGGGTTAATAAATTTGAAAATGAAGTTAACAAATTGAAAATGAAGTACACGGACAGTGTATATTTTTAGATCTCTTAGAGAAAGTTTTGTAAGTTAACCAGAGTAAGTGTTTCATGTAGGTTAATATACAAATAATGAATGTTTAAGGGAAGATTTCAGTGACTGTTCCATTTCATGCGGAAAAAGTGAGATTGTTTTTCCGTCACCAAATGATATTATTCTTTTCATTGCAGGAATGTAAAACATTCAATTTTAATTTTTTTATACAACAGCTGAAAAAATCCTCGTTTGGTCAGAGTGCAACTAAATGGTGTGATTGCGCAATGGAAGTCATATTTACCGTTGAATAGAACTTCTGCTTTTGTGCGGGTGTGCTAGGACAATTAATTAAATGAAGCGCGATAAACAAATTGCAGTCATGATTTTGGTGGATCGTTGATCATAAGTTATATTCAATTGTAAGGGCTAGCGGGAAGGTGGGGTGAATAATCTATTACACCGACACCTGGGTTGGTTCTATTTAATGCTGTATAGAACTTTCATTGCACAGTCCCGGTCTGACCATTCAGATGGCGAGGAGTTATTCAGTGACGATGGATTGTTCCATTCCACTCGGTAATCTGTCATTTTGTGAAATTATTCTTACCATCGCACTCACAATGTTCTTTATTGTGGAGTGTCGTGGCCGAGCGGTTAAGAGCTGGGTTTTCTGTTCTGCAGAGCGTGAGTTTGAGTCCCGGTGTAGACACGTGTGTCCTTAAGCAAGGCAATTAAACCACTATTGCTTCGTCCTTCGGAAGGGACGTAAAGCCATAGGTCCCGTGTGTATGTATAATGTATATATTGAACCTGGACGTGCACGTAAAAGAACCCAGTCACACTTATCGCTAAAAGAGAAGGGGTTCGCCCCGGTGTTTCTGGCATTTCGTTCATCCTCCTATTGGTTTCTTCAGGCTTACAAGCTACAGTGCCTTGGGCGCTTTTGAGGAATCCTCGGTTTCATTGCCGAAAAGAAATAATAATAATAATAATTAATCTCACGTACAAGTGCAAGCACTCAACTGGTTTTTTAACTTTTCTGTATACAAGCTTTCAAGTCTTCATACTTTTTCTATGTTTTCCTAGTTTTTGTTACTGTGCTTTTTCTTGAAATTTATACTAATTTATATTTGTTGTCCCACAACCCTGAAAAATGAAATGTCATTTAATATATTTCATAACACCTAGTGTTACACACTCATAATTTATGTGGATAACAAAAGGGCTTTGGGCAAGAGTACAGAACATGCCAAATGAGGCTTTATTATAATTTGTATGATGCTTTGAAGGCCTTCATGAATTGCTACATGTAGCTTGTGTTCAAATGCACTAACTGCAACACTTTCTTTTTATTAAAGAAACTTGCCTTCATCACTAATATTTAAAACAAACACGGATTTTCTCCAAGTTGTATTCGAATCTTTTTTAAGTCACTATAGTAGCCATTAAAAATAACTGTTAAAAAAAATCATTCCTTTGTCCATGTTTATTTTGAAATGACTTGTGACTGGACTTGTGAAAGGACCTGTAGGGACTTAAATATAACTCTAGATTTCCTTAACCAGTTCGCGTCGGGATTATTTTAACATCATCGAGCAAAGATTATTTTAACATCATCGAGCCGAGGGGCGGGATTATTTTTAACGAAACTCGATCCGAAGCGGGTTTAGGCCGATAGTGCTGGGAAGCACACCCACGCATTTCCGGCCTTGCTCACTGCTGACAGACATTTCCGAACTTGAACTTGGCGTGTTTATGCGTCATCCGTTTCGAATTTAGGGAAAACTTTGCGTTTATATACGTCATCCGGCGCGAACTGGTTAAGAGGAGGTGCTCAATGCCAGGAAAAGAAGACTTCAACTTTAATTATTTTCTAACTTTTTTTTAACAATGATTTACACACACGGATAATTGTCAGACCTTGTAAAGCCAGCAGTTTTTGCAGGTGATGGTTTCACAAGTTTGGCTCAAAATTTCAAGTGGATGACATTTTGCCAATGTGACATCCCCTGTTGTTAAGGTTCACTGAACTCAAACTCACTATTACGAGCAGTGTCACCATGAACTATACACATGCTGATACTGAACATGTGTTAATAACATGGTCCTAATTCACTTTGTAATGGAAAGCTGTCACCCTTATTGGATTGTTCTTGTCACTGTTCTCTCCAGATGTCCAATTACATATGTGCTTCATAAAATATCAATAAAGAAAATCAAAAAAATATACAGTAAGGGTTCATTTGTTTTCTTTTTTCGTGATGTACATTTTTCTTGTGTAAAGGATCTTGTCATAAATTAGAAGTGTATACTGTCAGTCTTATGAGTGTCCTGTGGAGAACAAGATACATTTTTTAACACAGCAGTCATCGCCTTGTTCAAGTACATGTAAAATTCATTCTGGAGAAGTGGCTTTTGTCCTTGATCAGTTCTGGAGGAGGTATATACATGCAATTTTTTTTCGAGATTAAAATTGGATGATGCATAAACACGTCACAAGCAAGGCCGGAAATGTATGTCAGCAGCAGGCAAGGCCACAAATGCGTGGGTGTGCTTCCCGGTACCATCGGCCTGAACCCGCCTCGGATCGGGTTTTGTTAAAAATAATCCCGCGCCTTGGCTCGTTGATGTTAAAATAATCCCGACGAGAACTAGTTAAGTATCCTACATGTGTATCTACATGTACCTGTGGATCATTAAAACAAATGTGTTATGTATTACGGAAACTAATCATCGGCATTGTAATGTTATGCATTAACTGGTAATTATAAAACTCTCTCAAAGATAGCTATCTTTGCAGGAGAATTGCAACTGCGTATTTTACGCAATCAAGCATGCATTGTGCAATGCGGAAACATGTTCTGAATCTGAACACAAGTTTGTTGCTCGAAATGTATTTGAAATATGGTGGAGCCGATATGCAAGTTAATAGGTAAAATGCCGCTGCACATGTGTGATCTGGAGGAAATAACGTAATTTGAGAGAGACCTATTGTGTTCTGTCAGTTACCCTTTGTTTTGTACAAAAAAATATTTAAAAATAAATTTAACAAATCTGCATCTCATGATTCTAATCCTTTTTTTTTTGGTCTCCCACCAGAGAGGAACAAGCCACCTTCCCATCATGGCAAGATCCTTCAGTTGGTCGCCAGCGAGCCGCTGTCTGGAATGCCCAACGTCAAGATACTTTTTCTACCTATGAGGAAGTTGAGAGCCTTAACAGCCACCAGTGTTCTTCCCTTCAGTCCCTGGACAACAGCTGTGGGCCCAGTCGATTGCAGAGCTTCGGAAGCGCCTCAAGCAGTATTGACCAGTCTGTTCCTCAAGTCGACAGAGAACCTTGGGCCAGTGGCTTACCTACAGAAAACCATTTGTTTGATCGACAACAGGATGATCAAGGTTCATCGCTGACATCTGATTTAACACAATCTGCTTCTGTAGAAGAAGGGAGATCTGGTCACTTGAAGGAAAAGTCCAGGAGGAGCTTGATTGAGGATGATGAGGACGAGATGAACTCCAGCGTTGCTAAGTGGGTCGATCAGACCAGAGCAGAGACAGCCCGTCGGAGATCTTATGTGGGACTGCCTGAGGACCCACTTGTTAGAAGCCATGAGGCACCGGAAGGGGGTCAGCAAAGCCGTGACCTGAATATGGAAAGGTCTTTGACTGCTCTAAAGATGCAGTGTGGGGATGTGATTCCTGGGAAAAGTGCCCGCCGCATACGGCTACCAAATGAGACAGACATGGAGCTGGCTCTTCGTGTAGGGAACTCCTCCCCGGTCAGTTTGATCTCCAGGTGTGCCAGCTTGGACAGCAGTCATAGCTCAGCTGGCAGCGACCACCCAGAAGGAAATTGGACCATTGCTGAAGATGTTCTTATCAACCTCGGATTTGGAGGAGCAAACGAGGGTATACCATCTCGCTTTCTGAAGTCCTGGAAAGAGCAAATGCTCAAACAACGTGTGGAAGAGGTTCGGAGGCTTCTTGGTAACACGACCAGTAACCACCTTCTTCAGCATTTGCCAACAAAGCCTGAGAAAACTCACTCTCCAAAAGAGAAGATTCCCTTTCCCAAGAAAGCGGATCGGCATAATCAAAATCAACTTAGCATTTCAACCGCCTCTCCTAGATCAAGTTCCACGAGTTCCCTCGTATCTGACAGTTCCAATTCAAACCAAGGAGAAGATGCTGTCATGAGCAGGCAGCGTGGGGCTGACAAGACCAAGCTTGTAGGCCTAAGGCGCTCTCTAAAAAAGGCTGCAACAGTGTCTTCATTCGGACAGACCCTGTCAGAGATAAGTAATACAAGGCAGGGCTTAACAAACCAACAAATCCCAACCGTCCAACAAGGGGATTCTCTAACAACCAGACGATCACCGGGAGGAGGGAAATACAATCTGTTCCACAAGAGTCATAAATCAAGTGCCAGGGACAGACGAAGAAAGTACATGAAGAAGCAGAGCTCCCTTCCAATCTCCCTTGAGACTCTTCAAGAGGAGGACGAGAGCCTGAAACCTATACTGGTCAAATTGAAACAGGCAGATGCTGAAAGTCCTTCTGGCTGTAAAAATCTCATCAAATCTAAGAGCCTAGAAGTGGGAGACGAACCAGCATTTCACTGTAAATTAAAGATTGTCATGGAGCAGCCCAGTATTGAGTCACGGGAGGCTATGTCTAGACAGGGCACAACGGACGTGGATGTGGATGAGGCCATTGCTGATGTAATTGATACTGACAAAAAGGATACAAAAGTTAGCATGGAGCAGTACCTTGTGGTGAAAGCTATAATCGATTCCAAGGACTCTGGATTTGAAAATGAACCATCTCGGACAGAAAGCCCACAGATTTCTCCCCGAAGCAGCGAGGATGAAACAGTGAAAGGTACATGCTCGAAAACAATAACCACTACAGATTCCAGTTTATTTACAATTGTTCCTTCTGATGAGACGAATGTCACCAATGGAGCAAGTGCTTCAACTTGTCCGGATAAAAACTTCCAAGGCCAGTACAGTAAACAAGAAAAATCACCCAAAACAAAGGAGCTTCCATCGACAGAGAGCAAACAAATCTCAGATACTTCCAGGTCAGCTGATATGACCATAGTGCCCATACCTGAAACCAAAGACACACAATTGAGTGGCCGTTCTTCGAGCACAAGCAGTGACAGAAAGGAACCTTCTTTGGAGGATATCCAGAATAATTTTCAACAAACCATTGAAGAAGGAGACGATGATGTCTTCCATTCTCCTGTGGAAGGCCACATCAGGGAGTCAGTCTCAGCCTGTTGTCAGACCAGTCCCTCCCTACACTCTCCCCTACTCTCGCCACTTTTCTTCCTTAACTCAATCAGTGAATATCCAGACAGTTTGTTTGACGGCAACAACTCCATAACCAATATATCGCCGAAAATATTTGTCATGCCGAGGGGCTCCACCTCAGATAAAGCTTGCAAGAAGGGTGGTGCTTCTGCAGAAAGGTATGACTCACTTGAGTCGGTAAAGATGACAGCAGATGGACTCGTCTCAGATTCATCAACAAGAAGTCTCAGCCAGGAGATATCTGATGGAGGATTGTCAATCATTACAGAGAAGGACGAAGAGCAAGGGTTTGGCCAAGAGCCTTTTGATCAAGCGTCCGTTATGAATAAAGCCTTCCAAGTTAGTCAAGAACTACGATCGCCAATTTCAGTGATAAATAACCAAACCTTAGATATTTCAGCTCCGAACCATTTCCAATTTGATGATTTGCCTCAAAATTCCCAACCACTTGACCCGACAATCTCAAATCCCATTGAAAAATCCAGAAACCCCTTCAAGTCATCAGACCAATTTTATTCCTCACCTCGCCATTCGAAAGTGGATTTTGATTTTGATGCCACCATTGAAGAGGATGAGGATGGGGAACAGTATTCAGATGGGGAGAGCTTCTCAAAAGTCACCTTTTCTGAGGTGACAGCGATGATGTATGAGGCTTCCAACCTTGTTGACACTTCAGCTTCTGATCACCTTGGTGATAACAGCAAAGAAAGTAAAAACTCATCACCCTGTCTGTCAAAAGATGATCTTGTTCCTGAAATTCACTGTTCACAATTTATAGAAACTGATTTGAAAACCAACATGTCTTCTGGTAATAAACTAAGGACAGATGTTAACTCTGCTGGATCATGGGATAATGTGGTGCAAGATGGCACCAACTCGGGCCAGACAGGATTGGATCATAACGATTTCAAAGAAAGCAGTCATCCAGGTGCTCAGAGTGATGCCTTTCCCTTGAGCAAACAACCAAGCTCAGAAAACGACATTTTGAATAAAGAAGGAGAAGAGGCAGCAATGGCAATCTCTGTTATTGATGGCATGGAAAGTAAGGAAAAATTGACTAGTTATGAGAAAAGCTCTGCAGGTTGTCAACATGGTGATTGTCATGGGAATTGCGTGAACAGTGTCTCATTAAAGACTGATGAGCTCGCTAATGATACTGTACCAATTAAGGGCTGCAACCAATTCCCTAGCAATGAACAATTCATCATAGAGCAAGCCTCTTGTGACAATCAGGAATACGCAAACAATCCAGATGCTGAAATTCCCCCAGGAAACGGCATCTCCTCAGAAAATGCAAAAATGTCTGATGTAGAACTAGCAAATGGTTCGAGGGAAACTGACGAAGCTAATTTTATCTCTGAGGTAAAAAGCAGTTTCTTTGCCATAGAACCAACAGAAAAACACACCGAATTTCTTGACCACTTGCACAGGGAGAGAAACAGAATTGAAGATTGGAAACTGGGATTTGATCAGCCGCAGATCATGAGAAGCACCTCAGTAGAGGCTCACTTGAATTTTCAGCGGAGGAAACTACGGACACTCAGTGAGCGTAGCACTCTGTACAGTGATGGTATGGAGCCACTGCTTTCTGGCTTTGGACGCATCATTACTGAACGCAGCAGTATCTCCACAGAGGGATTTGGCTCACTCGGGTCAGACATTTTTCACCGACCACTCACAACAACGCAGACCTTGCAGCAGGTGGCTGCTAAGTTGGAGAGTCACATTCGACAGCAGAGTCTTGTCAGCATTCAGGATGATGAGAGTGAAGCAGAAAATGAGCAGGGAGTTATAGAGGAACCACAGATTTCTTATAAACAAACAGTTCCTGAGGTGCAACACTTAGCTGACATTGATTCTACAGCGAAAATAAATTTTGTACAACCAGATGAGAATGGGAATTGTAAATTTCAAGATGAGGATTACGAACAAGTAAAGTCTACAGGTGAAAGCAGCATAAATGTCTATTTGGTGGATACAATTTCCACAGATACATCCAAAAGTGTCACAGCTTGTCAGCAGGAAGTGGCAAACAACTTGAATCTCTTTGAGAAAAACTTGCCAGATAAAAAAACCATCGCAACTTCTGCCAATATAGATGTTTCAGATGTCATCAGTTCAAATATTCAAGTTGATTGGACCAGTGATTGCAAGCCACCGAGTGATCCTGCAGACTTCCAAAATACGTCCACTTCTTCCCATGAAAACTGCACGGGTGTAAACAACAACCCAGAAAACCCTGCAACCAAGGTAAAGCCGAGGAGTTGGCAATTTCAAGCAGCTGCTTCTCGCAAATCTTCAAATTTTCTCTTGGTACCATCATTCAATTCTCTATCAGATTCCATCACCAGTAACCCTCTTTCTGCAAGCCTGAATGCAAAGCAGGTGAACTCAAATATGGGCAGTTTGCCAGAAGTGGTCGCTGACATGGACCATAATAATGACTTTGCACATAAAAAAGAACTTAGTAGCCAGAGCTTATCTAAGTTGTCAGAACTACCTGATAAAAATGTTTCACCACAAAAACAAGACTTGGAAGAGTTTTGTAAAGTTTTAACAAAACACGTAATTGATGAGAAAGATCAAAGTGTTGTGGACAAACCTACATTTGACTTGAGCACAGACGTGGAGACCAGTTGCACAGAGCATGATGTGTCGTATTTGACCGAGCCTAGAACCATGGTTGAATTTCAGAGCAATGGTCCCATTTTAAAACAAAGTCAGGAGTCGGTTTTTATTTCTTCCAAAAATATTGAAGACAACAATCTAAGTGAGAATAAGAATGAGAAAAGTGCACATCTGCTGCTGGATAAAATTGAAATTCTGTCTTATCCTACCGGTACATTAGTGTATCCGACTTACAGCAGTGTTTCTGAAGTTCAGAATGATAGGGAAAAGCTGAAATCAGCTTCAGACTTTGTGTTTGTTACATTGGTGTCTGCAAATGGTTTGAATCTGGCTCGAGAGGGTGCCGTTGTTCATTCTCAGTACTACAGATGTGAGAAATTTGTGAATGTCTCAATGTCGTCTGAAGGTAAAGTGGATTTCGTTGATGCGGGCGAGAATGACAGCTCCTACCAAATTCCCACATTCCTGTCGGAGGTCAAGTTTCCAGCTTTGTCCAATGCATGGTGTGGATTATCTTGTCAAACTGTGCCGAACAGGATGTCCATCTCCTCCCAGGGAAGTCACAGCCTGGACTGCCCATCACTGGGTCCATCATCCCGCCTCTCACCGACATTCGAGCAGATATGCACCAAGGCCGGAAAGCTAATGCAACAATTGCAAAATGCTTTAGCTAATGAAACACAAGAGGAATTGCAGAGATCACAGGGGGAGATTGAGAATAGAGACAAGGATAAGGAACTTGATGAGGTACATCAGGAGGAAGAGGAGGGTGGATTCACAAGGTACACACTTTATTGGTTTTTAAGGTTATGGAGCCTGCAGGTTAAGCCTCAAACAATTTTTAGAACTTTAATTTGCGAGCACATGTAAATCACCAATCAAATAAAAAAACATAAAATGCAAGGGTACTTTTGTTGCAGTCACTGAATTTGTCACCAACACCACAAACTTACACTTTTTAGCACGTGAGTGCCGGCATGCACACGTATTTTACAGAAGTCATTTTCGTTTTCACAGTTGACACCCAAGTACTGCAGTGCGTGCTCCGCACATTTTAATTTTTACGAACTGAAACTCTTCTTAATTTCACAAGATTATAAGGGCACATTGCCCTGAAATCTCTGAAAACTGTGTGTTTTAGATTGTTTACTTAATCTATTTCAAACATATGGTTGAAGGGAAACTGACCTAAAGTCTTACTGTTCCCGGATAAAAGAAAACAAAACACATTGTTTACGTTTGACGCAGCGGACATTTTGGGTTATTCAGAGACGCATTTTCGGCCATCATGGATAAATGATTGGCTGTATCTCATGTAATCAGACTGGTGCCGCAAATAGTGCATTGAATACACAACCGATATCACACTGGGAATTGAGGTTATATGGCACTGTAGCATCTAAATAAAAACTTAGACATGACATTCGTCAATTTCAAAACTGTTCTGAATAATGATTCGCATAGAATACGAGCATGATGTGCGCAAGAGGTCGCACACTCGCATTATTACGCGTAAAATAGAATTTAAACTCTGTGTTCTGAGAACAATAACGCGTGTCTAGGTTTTATTAGATGTCTATGGTGTCTGCGAGGTACAATGTAGTAGGTACACGCATTTTCAAAGGACACGTGTGACTGGAAATACAACTAGTGAACACGGCCTGTCATTTTGTGGAGTCAAACATTTGTTACAAATTGCCAGACCGTTATTTTTCAAGAAATTAAACAAAAACCACACAATTTGAAGGAATAGTTGTGTGAATTTTCATATTCTACTTTGTAAAAAGCTTCCCAACCATACCCTTTTTATTTTTATACATAACAAAAAGCCCAATCCAAAGCAATGTGCCCCTTTAAAGATTTTCAGTTTAATGTTTCTGTAACCCCAAAAGTATACAGATAGAATAGATTTGTGTCAAAGCTTTAAACGATATTTCCCTACATGCTTGCGTGTACGTTCGTGAAAACAAAAATTCTTCTTTTGCAAACATGTGCCTAATGTGCACGCACTGACCTCGGTGTGAGTTTGTGAAACGGTGATGAAAATACCTTAGCGTTCTTTTTAATAATGACTATTTGCATAATAATATTCAAATTTGGGGTATTGTTTCAAAAGATTGGCAGTGAAATCTTGATAACAGATAACTACTACATCATCTCGTTTTTCAGTATAATGAATTAAAAAACCTTTACAATGAAATTTAACAAAAGAAAATTGTATCAATAAATGAACAAGTTATTCTGGACATTTAGTTACATTGCACAATGACCAACAGAAATACAGCTGAGTGAGTTTGTGCTACTCGTTGTATTACTCATGGTTTTTCTAATTTACTCGAGTATTACTCATCCGGGTGCAAGTCGAGCAGGTACTCGTGAGTAGCAACTCGTTTTTACAGTATTGACTTAGAAAAAGTAACCACTTTGCTGTTTCTGCACTAAAGTTGCCTTTTGTCTGGATGTTACAAAAGTATATATGTACATGAAGTTAGCAATCAAGGAATCATTTGCTCCACCTCACTCTCTCCAGGATTTCACTCCCAACAAATATATTTCAGGTACCGGTAAATGATCCAAAACGTTGCATAGAAAGGTTATCTCACCGCTGAATAATTGGTTGTCCTTTTACGTCGTACAAGTACTGATGTAGATCAGTCTTTCTGCTCTGAGAAATATGTTAACTACTCACGAGTATTTGACTACTCACAAGTAATTTTCTTACGAGTACTCGAGTAGACAAATCCCATACTTCCCAGCACTAAACAGGAATAACACATTTACACGATGAAGGAGAAATGCTGCAAATTGAGTTTTCAACGATGTTGCAGCCAATTTCTTGCTGATTTTGCTTTACATTTGACCTTGAGAAAGCCAAGACATGTTTACAGCAAGACATGTTTATAGCATGTTTAAGCTTAGAGCGATAGAAAATTCCCTAAATGGAATACAGTCTTATCTTCTTTTTTTCTCTCTTTTTTGACACCCTTTATATGTATAGGCCTACATTTTGTTTTCCAAGTTTATGTATTGGTTGTTTGTTTTTCAGTTTGTGACCATACATGGATGCCAGTTTTCCAGCAATGTTTTTCCTAATTTAGGAGAAGAAATCCAGCATTTCATTCCTTTACAGGCTGCAAAATAAGTCCCTATAAAAATAAAATAAAATAAAAAAACAGCCATGTAATATTTTAGCCAGTAGAAAAATCTCTTATGCATAGTTTGATCGTTGCTCATGAACATGCGCTGCGCGTCATCATTGTTCTAGACTTGCACAGAGTGCGCTCCATCAAGCATAGGTTTTACTACATATAGACTCACTGCAATCAAACTGTAAGAATAATAATGGTTTAAATGCCAACTGTACTGTCTTGGATCATTTGTACATGCATGCTCTATCATAATCATCATGCTGGAATGAAGAATGTATATGTACGGTACATGTACATGTATTTTCCTTTATTGTCAACAGTTCATCTACATACAGTGGAACGCCGCTATATCAAGCACCACTATACCAAACATTCGGCTGTACCAAACATCATCCTTGTCTCCACATTTTTGTGGAAATATAAATACAGAACATTGTTGTTGAAAAATTTCAACCGATTTTAAAAAATGCAATGGGTATATCGAACGCTATTTAGGTTGTTTTTTAATTCCCAAGCCTCAAACTACCGGTGCTTTATGCTAAAGAGGGTACTAGTAAAAAGGACAGGTGCCATCTTGAAAAATGGGCACCTAAAAATTGACCAGTGGCGGAAAATTGCTATACCGAACTATTGATATACCGAACATAATCTGTGGATCCTAGTGATGTTCGTTATAGTGGTGTTCCACTGTACTATCTTTGGTATTGCGAGGTATAATTGAAATTGTTGCAAATCTTCCCGGCCAAAAAACAAACTGGCTTCCATCGACCCTGAAGACCTAAACTCAAAATGAGGACATGTCAAACCCACCTAGGTTTAAAACTGTCAGTGGATGCTATACACTATTACAACAAATCTGAATAATCAGGCACTGATGTGGAACATTAACCATAACCCTATAGTGTGATTTACAGGAACCACACCCATCCTTGCAAATTCCAACACCATATAATAAACTCTAGAGTCAAACTGTTGGACTCTGATTCTGGTGGTTTGCCTAAAGCCCGGTTTATACTTCACGCGAAAGCGAAGGCGAAGCGAATTTTATGACATAAACAATTGAAGTTTCATTGTGACGTTTTCCGTTGCCTTAACAAATTCGCTTCGCAATAACATTCGCGTGAAGTATGAACCGGCCTTAACTCAATGTAAAGGACAATCAGTTTAAGGGTGCGGTATGCATCCTTACATATATTCTAACAAAATACACAGTTGGATTTTGATGAGTTCTGTTAGTGTTAGCCTAATAATGTATTCATCCCGTCATTTGTGACAAATTCATTTACTACCTAAAAATACAAAATCTCCCAACAAAAATCATTATGGAGACCTCACACCTGTTACCTTTTTGGTTGCTTATGAAGATATTACTTCAAGCGTATTCGTGAATCGATATGCCCTGCTTTTTTTTGCTATTTTCAGAATTTTAATCCATTGTGTAAAACAACAGTTTTGATCAGTTTGAGGAGTTAACGGCAGAGTGTTTTAGAACACCAAACTAATTAGTTGACTCTGCACTCGCGCCATGTAGCAAAATCAGCCATTTTCACAGGTTTAACTTTACAAAAACATGTGTAGAGCATTTAAGGTTTATTCTGTGGACATTCCAAAAGCAGGGATCATCAGCCAAATACTAGAGTTAACGGCCACCGCCATCCCGAAGATGCTCCTAGAATAAAACAGGGGAACAAGAAGAAGAAGAAGAGACCATCTAAAAACAACGGCATCAAGACTTCCACTCCGAAGGAGAATCCTATCCATAAACGCCAGGGGGACAACGGGAGGAACATTCAGGGGGATGTGGAGGAAGAAACCAGTAATGACCACCAGGCCACAATTAGAGAACTGGTAAGAGCAGCCATAAGTTCCAAAAAAAATCCGATTGTGGTATGTTTTCTCTGCTTTATAAAAACTGTTTTCATTCAGATTCACCAACTTCTGCCATCCAAATTCATACGATTTATGAAAGAAAAATCATACTACTCCAATCGTTGGTGATTGCATGACCACGTGTACCACCAATCGTACGATGACCTTCCACCAGTCCTAAAAAGCAATAACAGTACGCAACCATGCGCAACTGGTGGAAACTGGTAATTTGCCGTCCAAAAATTGACCCCCCCTTTTTAAATTTTGCGGCCACTCAAAATGAGTGATGTAAACCAAGGCAGAACCCTGACAAATTCTCGATAGTCTGTACGTGACGTCTAGGTACGAGACGGATTCGCGTGGCCAAGCACACATTGTTGTGTGTGTACGTACCCACGGTAATAGAATTTCACATGGACGATCGTGAAACTTCTTCCTCGTTTTTTTGTGAATCCGACGAAAACAGTACTGATTCGTCTGATTCGAATCACAGTATTTCTTATTCAGACACGGACCCGAGCGAGGATAAAGATGGGGTCCCTCTAGGCGCTCGCCCAGCTAACCAAAAAACGTTCCATGAACGTTCTTACAACGTTACGGTAATGTTTCCGGAACGTTTGGAAAAAACGTTGCGGGAACGTAAATGTGTGGAGTTCTCTTGACGTCCTTTGAACGTTACAAAGAAACGTTGTGAAATAACATTCCTACAACATTCAGAGCACATTGGCAAGATAAAAAAATCTACTGTTGAACACTCTAATTATGTACATATTTACTGCGTGTACAGATTACGTAATACCACATTAACTTATTACACATTGCAATTACACATACATACAATAATAACCTATTCCTATTAGATATTACCTACTGAACACTTACTACAAACTTAGCTATTGCCGTTGTTAGTTTTATAGTTCGCTTTTTTGTCCACGAAAAAGTCACAGCAAATTTGTATGAATAATGTCAACATTTGAATACGAATAAAATGTAATGCAATTTTTTTTCTCACTATTGCCCAAAAATCAAAATCAATCGAGGAATCGTTAGAATAATTACATATCATGGTCAAAAAAGTGAATTGTTGGACTAAATACCACAATTTAACATCGACTATTGTGAACACACATTTCCTCCCTTCTGATTGGTCAGTTTCTGTAGGTAAATTTCCTGACGTACGAAGAACGTGTTAGGAACGTTACAAAAAAACGTTACATTCCGACGTCCATATAACGATCTTCGAACGTTGTTAATAACGTTATCTGAATGTTACAATGCAACGTTTCTTTCAAACGTCCGCATAATGTTCCGTCAACGTTTTCACAGAACGTGACCAATGATGACATTCCAGGAACGTTATGAAAACGTTATGTGTTAGCTGGGTTGATCTATAGGTCGAAACATGCCCGCTCTGGTAAGCTTTACTTTGGCTGTCCAAATCCTCCGATATTTAGGATCAGCCGGAAACAAATAGAGGCTTACCCCATCCTTAGTAGTTTTTCTACACCTAGCAGCTACACACCTAGTCGGCATGACCGAAAACTGTTGTATTTTTACCCTGATTCAGAATGAAAAAAAAGACGGACACTTGTTGCAATGCGCGCAGTCAGTATACGACAGGCCCGGTAGCAGCGCGGCCAGTCTCTGCCTCGATTTTCGTCATACCCCTCGCGAGGTTTTATGGATAATGAGGCTTTCCTTCGAGGGGCGGAGTGATTTGACCAAAATTTTCAAAAATTATTTTCTCCCATTTATCACAGAAAATAAACACAACCACACACATAATGTTGTTGTCAACATTAAACTTTATTGATTTAAGCAAAAAAAAACTTATTACATGTTTCCTTTAAGCTGTTTCCTTTAGGCGGTATTCAGAGATGGAATTTGTCAATTTAAAACTTTTGTTAAGTAGATTTTTCTGGTATGTGTTTGAGCATTTCATTTTGGTCCCAAAGCACAAATTTAGCATGATTTTTATCGTACCAAGTATAGTACTGATGAACAGTACTGTATGCAGCTTTTTGGTTTGGGAGGGAGGGAGGGGGGTGGGGTTGTTGTAATGTCTAAAACGTCTTAAAGGGGTCTATAACATACTAATACTAATTATTTTTTAAATAAACACTATTATTATTATTATTATGGTTTATTGTATTCAGCTGAAAACAGAGATCAAGATGAGAAGGAAATTGGACGAATTGGAGTCAAGTTTCGAGGAAGTCTCCTCCAGAAAACAGGTCAGAAGGATGACTAAGAATTTTCTTGATTTGCATATTTCAGGTCATACCAGCCAGTAAGCAGTTTGCAGCAGTTTTAATCTTATTCATGTTTGATTTTCAAAATGAAAAAGAGAAATGTTAAAGAAAAATAAGGATGCAGAATACCAAAATCTAAAATTTCTGTATTTGTATTTGTGATATAGGATGCTCTAGACGATCTACAGACTCTACGCGATGCCGTCCATCGTAACAAAAACGACATCCAGAAAGCAGAGGAGATAGCCAGAGAAAACATGGAGAGAGCAGATGGCCTCCGGTAAGAACTTCGGCGAGTAGATAATCTCTCGTGATTATTCTAGGGATTCTGCAGACTAGGTCGAGAAAAGTGTAAAGCAAAGATATATTGAAATACTAGGAAACTCGCCATACACATTATAGACCTTTTTCTTGTTTGTAAACATTGGCGTCTTTTTGTATGGGCCGCCACCAGCGAACAAATTGAAGTAGCGGTTGGCAACAAATTTGTCTAAGGCTACAAAATACAAATCAGTTTCTGCTAGTCAAACGCCTTGGAACAGCATGGGTCGTGATGACCAATCTTTTAGGTGGCAATTTTTGTCGTTGGATTTGGTCTGCGGACTCTAAACTTGTTGGAGAAATAAAACCACACTATCCAGCTCCATATTCATGTAACATCTGAACCTCCATTACCAAGTGCTGAATAAAAAATCTCATTTTATAAGCATATACGATGTTGTCACTGGAAATCCAGCGACAAAAAAACAAAAACAACAGTTCCAAGGCCTGACATAGATTTTAACTGATATGTAGCCCAGCTGCATGATGAGGTCACTGTTTACGCTTTGTGTACAGTATGGGTACATGCATAGCGCTGCCTGTGTTCATCGGATGCTACAGTCGAATACCATGATAAAGGCTATAGTCCAGTGCAAATGCCATTTATAGTGGGAAAAGCTAAGTGGAGATGGCTTGCCCAAAGACACAAGGATTTGAACCTCTAATCCTCTTATTATAAGTCACCTGTCACTGCTATGCTATACATAGTTATTATAGGGACAGCAGTAAGTCTCATAATTTGGTTTTAATTTATTTCCCTAACAAAGTTTGCCATAATGTGTTACTAAACCTCATAAATATTAATGAGCGAATTGAGCACGTCATTGGCCGATTCCGCCGCGCATTCGGGTAGTAAAAATGATACGCTGCCATGTGCCGTCATCCCGGTTAGTATCCAGCTAGCTGCCGTGCCGTATTCTTTTCTGGTAGCACTAAAAATTTCCTCTGGAACCCGCCTCGTAGACATGTAGTCTTTGGCATGTAATCTTTTTTGGAACCAGTCTCAGTAATGTTACTAGATTTCTGTCATTGCATGACTGACAAAGAACTTGAATATCTTGTGCTGAATAAAGATGCAAACTCTACGAAGGCCTAAGTGTAGTAAAACAAATGCAACATAGTATATTTCTGGAAAATAGTGGGAATTACTGGTCTTTCGGTTTATGTCAGCTTGACTATCTCCCTCCGCTTCGCGTGGGGAGGTAGTCGAGCTGACTTACACCTCGGGACCAGTAATTCCCACTACTTCCCCTTAAATCATGCTGTATTTGTATACTACCGGCCAGGGAACACCCCAAGTTTTTGTATAGCCCATGCCATACTGTGTAGGCTGATTCCCTACTATTTCCTGACTATGCCAACGCAGCTTACGCTGATGTACATCAGACACAACATAAATTGCAGAGGTTTACTTTAGTATCATCATATCTTCCAGGTCGGAGTTGATGGTCTTGGAGTATCAGCGAGATCAGGCCAGGAGGGACCTGGAAGATTTGACCCAATCACTTGGATCTTTCAAGCATTCGCAGAGAAACGGCGTGTTGGAGGAAGTAAACGGTGGCACTGGCAATAACCTTCTTGGGCTATCTCCGAAAAAGGTACAGGTCAGAGGTCAAAGTTCTCATTCTAGTCATACTAGTTTGTTTATAAAGAGAGGCTTTACGTCAGAATGGATATGTACACATATGTTTAGCTATCTGTAACGTCGACTGCTCCGTTGTTTTGCATTGTGTATGTATCCCAATAGATTCAGCTATCAGCTAACCAGCAAGCAGTTGTCCAAGATAATAGCCTCCGATAAAAGCCTGATATCTGTAGCTTGTCTTGTTTTGAAAATCAAAATCAATCAAATCATACATGATTGGATAGAAGAAAAAAAAAGTACAAATTTATAATTCTCTCATTGATTCTATCATAATACATTTTGTGCAGGTGATAGCAGTGATCAAGGAGAGAGACGAATTGAAGATGCGGTTACGTAACGGCGAGGGTGACTTGTCTCCAATCGAGAGGTCGGAGCTGGAGAGACAGTTGAACTACACCAAGCAGGAGCTATTCAACGGCCAAAAGTCATCCCGGGAAAAACTTGACTTTCTGGAAGAGGTACATGTACAACTGATAGTGGCTGCAGATGGGGTTTATTACACAAAATCTACATGTTCAATGTTTATTTTCAAATTTCAGCCATTTATTATAGAATACTTTGTCAATGCTGCTTAAATAAAGTTTTACTTGTTTTAAAGATATTAATGACAATAAAATTAGTTTTCTTTTGGCATGCTGTCATTTTGAAGAAAACAACAACAGGTCATTTCGAACTATGTCAAACATTTTAGAGAATTTCCATTTGTAGTTGGTTTGTAATCCGTGAAAGGCATGTGTAATACCCCAGTCACAATTAAAGCGGAGCCCGGGCGGCGTGTGCGATTTCTAGGCATCGGCCGGCGTGTAGAGGTCGGCGAAAGATCGTTCGATATGGCGGTCACAGTCACAATTAAAAGTGCCCCGTACGCTGCCAAGACGGGGCCCGGAGGGTCGCCGACCGGCGATCGGCCGACTTTCTTGGAAATGGGGTCGAATTATTGGCCCGTTTATCGGCCGGTGTCTGGCAGGCACTCGTCCGGTGCCCTGCTTATGTCCTTGCGATACCCCTGCGGTATCCGGCAGGGTGCCAACCAATTCGTACAGGTCGTACGGCGGCCGGACGGGCATCTGTAGTGTGCCTGTCGAGTGGCCAGCGATCAACGGCCGGCGGCAGAAGCTCTCCTCTGACCTTCTTAATGGCCCTGTCACACTAGACCGTTTTAGGCCAACGCGTGAGTAGCGCGTTAAAAATAGTTGATATGCTGGCAAACGCTGAACTTCCACAGAAAAAGTCAAGTTGAACCGTGATTTCAGCGTGTCCATAACGCGTTAATAACGGGTTCATAGCGTTCGCCAGCGCGTGAATAACGCGTTAGTAACGCGCTCGACGACTGATGAACGACTGCCCAGCGCGTGAGTAGCGCGGTCCAACGCGCGCCAGCGTACGGCAACGAACACATGATTAGTTGTACAAAAAGATGACGCGCTACTACAGTAATGGCCCTGTCACACCAGAACGTTTTAGGCCAACGTGTTGAAATTTCGGCAACACGCGGGTAAACGCTGACCAACGCTAAGGCCAGCGTTCGCAACGCGCTGAGCGCGTTACCCACACGCTGGAACACGCTGTCACACGCTGAGACAAAATACGTTTTTCAACATACCTAAAAAAAATGAGCGTTTGCCAGCGTGTGACTGCACACGCTAGCGGCGCGCAAGAAGGCCGTTACTTACGCGTCGAATGCGCTAGACGATCGTTACCAACCCACTACTCTCACGCTGGCGACCCGCTGTCGTATTTTTTATATAAATCAGTGATGCGTTAATTACACGCGTTCCTCACATGCTACTTACGCGCCGGCATACGCTATGAACCCGTTATCAACCTGTATGAACACGCTGAAATCACGGTTCCACTTGACTTTTTCTGTGAAAGTTCAGCAATTGCCAGCGTATCAACTATTTTTAACGCGCTACTCATGCATTGGCCTAAAACGTCCTGGTGTGGCAGGGCCATAACCAGCGTGTCGCAAGCGTACGCCGGCGTACGCCAGCGTGTGAGTAGCGGGTTGATAACGATCGCCTAGCGTGTTCGACGTGTGAGTAACGAATCTAAAACGCGCCGCCAGCGTGTGCAGTCACACGCTGGCAAACGCTGGAAATTGTAGCTATTTTGAAGAAAAAAAAAATTCCTCAGCGTATGACAGCGTGTCCCAGCGTGTGAGTAACGCGCTCATCGTGTTGCTAACGCTGGCCTAGCGTTGGTTAGCGTTTGCCAGCGTGTTGCCAAAATTACAACACGCTACTCACGCGTTGGCCTAAAATGTTCTGGTGTGACAGGGCCATTAAATAAGAAAATGCCGTTGATACCTCCACAACGCTTGCGGGCACCTGCACAGCGCGTGTAGGTCAGCCGGTTTAGGGAGAGGTTGGCGTTTGCACGCTATACCGCTACAACCTGGTTCTTGTTGCATTGGTGGCTAAAGAAGAGATGTAGTACTTGCACTATGAAACTTGTGTGATAAACTGTGTGTAGATGTAGATGAGCCGCTTTTTTTACCCTGCGAGCCCCGGCCGATGCATGACCGATTTCAGGCTGGGCGCCGGCAGGGCGCCGTCTGGCCCCCGGCCGATTTCCGGCCAGGCACCGCCAAGTCGGCCGGACGCCTGGCGGGACCCGGCCGGCGTGTGGGCGGCCGATATATTGATTGTCTGGGTTGTTCAAAATTTGGCTCGGCGCCCGCCCGACATGTGCAATGCCCTGCCGGACATCGGCTAGGCATCGACCGATTTATTGGCGATCAGTTTGCGATGCGAAACGCCGCACCAGGTTTTAAGTCCGAGTTAAAAGTAACTCGATGCCCGCCCGATGCCAAAAAATGCCCCGGCAGCCGCAAGGAGTCCCGTGGGGCCCCGGCCGAAAATGCCTAGAAATCCGCCGCAAACTAATCGCAAACCCATCGCAAGCCAATTGTGACTGGGGTATCAGTGTTGACACGATGCACGTGCATGTGTAGTTGCTGTTATTTGTCAGTTTTGATAGTGCATTTCATTGTGTAGCTGCAAGGAAACATGTTCGAATGCTGGTGCAATTTTCGAATTTTAGGTGCAATTTTATATATGTATCAGCAACCTTTCGAGATACTAGATTATTTTTTTTCTCATAATATACAGCATTTATAGAGCCAAAACTTTATCCGGTTTCAAAATATGACTCAGCAACTGTTGAATTGAAGGCAGGATCCTAGAATATTGGGGTTTTTTCTTCAGAATATAAAGCATTCACAGATATAAATCTTCATCGGGTTTGTTGTTAACAACCGTCTTAAGATATTTAGCAAATTGCAGGTTCAAGCGAACAAAATGCACAAATGACAAATGGTCTACCCTATACTACCCTACTTTTAGCCATATCAGAACATGCTTAACCCTAGAAGCAGCAATGGGGAGTACGCGGAAGTATGTAATTACTATTTTTTTTAATAAAGTTCTCACCCTAGAGGTCATTCACCAGGTTGGACAACCCTTACAAATAATGGTATCGACCAACGACCATCTAGTTGTGCACAAAAACCCATTCCCATTGTGTATACTCATAGATAAAAGATATACACATGTAGCTGGCTCCATAGTATAAGCTTCTTACTGTTTGTAGGTGGTACACAAAATAAGGTGTAAAATGATATATCAACTTGATATATCAGCTTATCAACTTGTTTTTGCATTGGGTGACTCATCTCCCCCCTTATTTTTCATTGTTTTGATGGCTAGGGGAGCGGATTTTGACATGTACTATTTTTAGAAAATCAGTGGTGAACCAATGTGTAAATTGCCAAAATGTTTAAATCTTTGCTGTATGTGTGTCCAGGGAACTTCTATTCATCTGTTCAGGCCTTTAGAAAAAGATTTGTGCCCCCAAACACGGTTTCTCTCAAACATAAAACGCCTTCCGCGTGCGCCCCTTTGTGCCTCCGTGTCTTCGTGCCTCCGTTTAATTTGTTTTCATTGCTGCTCTGAAGGTTAACTAGTTCAGTTGTTACATGTACATGTAAATAAGTCTATGGTTTTCTTTCCCAACTGTCTTTATCCTCATCAGGAGTTGGAAGAAAGCCGACACAGGATTGATGATCTGCTTGTGGAGAAGACAAACCAAGCTAAGAAGGTGAAGGAACTGCAGGCACTGGTAGAATCTGAACAGAGCGATGAAATGCACTCACATTTAGAGGTAAGAAGTACAGTAAATTGCATTACCCACTGTTTAAAGAAAGTCTTCTACATCACAAGAGCGAGCTATAAACACAGACTTTTTGTTTTCTCTCTTTTTGTTGGTGTTGCCTAAACAAAGTTTTTGGGATACACGTCCTAAATTCTTCATGACCTTATCTTCGTATGATTGTATGTATTTAAAAAAACAAATATCATCTACATGTTGTCATGGATTTTGCTGAAACTTGGATGCAGTGACCCTTGAGTAGAAGACACAATTACTGAGGTCAAAGGTTATTAGAGGTCATTGTTTAAATATGTTTAAAATGTTTCTCTGTCTACAGAATTTGGATGGTGGTTGACTTCAGAAAAATGCAACACGAGTGACCTGTGGATCAGTTTCTTACCTAGCTTGCTGCTGTACTTTTCCAAACTTTTATTCCTACTATTTTTTACTTTTCCCTACTATTTTGTTCCTCATTGAATATTTTTCAAAAAACATTTTCACACCCGGTTCAGATAGGCATTCCAGAGTCGCGCTGAACCAAATTGAAATCAGGTCGCCCCTGAGCCACTCTATTGATTCCAGCACTTGACGCGCTGAACCAAATTAAAATCAGGTCGCCCCTGAGCCACTCTATTGATTCCAGCACTTGATTTTCGCCATCTAACGTACTCGGAAAACATTACATTACTGACAAAGTGTTGTAAGATTAGAATGTTCTTGGTTTTTTGTTGTTATTCCAAGTTGCATGCCTGATAATACTGTGACATATTATTCCCAGTTCGCATGGTGCATGATGGGTTGCCATGCAAGCCATGACGACAGTGGGTACATGTTAAAAATGCTGCGCCGTCAGAAAAGTATATGCACGAAGCCGGTAGTCGTTGCTCGGGCTTCAAATCACATTCCTTCCTAACTTAATAAGAATCACGTAATTTGATAATGGCACTCTAAAATGTCTCCACAAATTACCCTTGAGGTCTGAACATAAGCCACTTGGGAAGTTCAAAGGCTTCAAGCATGGTATGTCAAGGGAAATGTTATTGAACAAATGCTTTGAGCCATCAGTGCGAAGGTTAAGGAATGATAATTCAAAAGTACATGTTCATCTGTTGGCTTCTGGCAAATTTCAATTTGTTTTTATTGGCTTTTTCGCAAGTGCGAAAAAGCCTTTGTTTTTGTTCTGATTTTGTATTTATTTATTTTATTTTTTTTGGCTTTTTCGCAATTTTGCGAAAAAGCCTTTGTTTTTGTTCAGATTTTTTTTTTTCTTTTTTTTTTCTTTTTTCTTTTAGTAACATAAACCCCATAGACTTTGTACACGTTTTTTTGCACAAGTACTTTTAATAGAAAACAAAGTCGTATCCGAACAAAACTTAACCCAAGTGAAGACCCTGTAGTAAACTCGTGTCTCGCAGACAAACGTCATCGTGACATCATCAGGGGTCACGTGACGTCATCTTAAAGGTGCAATTGATTTAATCTTTGAAAATCAATAACAAATCAACCGCAAAAGACCGAAACTTGATTTTTGTGGCAATAGATAGAATGACCCAGGATCTTCATTTCATCTTGTGTGCGTGAAGTCACGTGACCCTTCCTTCCGGTCCAAACCGGAAGTGCCTTATAATTTAAAACTGAAAAATGATATGAGCTTACTTTCAACGATATTAGTGTCTGGCTAGAATAAACTTTTCAACAAAATTACCGCCGACGTCATAAAACGTTATAGCGCCCTCTAGCGGCAGGTTGAAAAATTGTTAAAATGAATAATCTGTTGATGTGTCTGGCATAGTTGCTGAAATCACTTTATTAGTGGTGTATATAATCAGCTTCGTGCTAAGAACATATTAAGAAAGAGAAATATTGATGACGTCACCAAACCGGAAGTTACAATGAAAAGACCTTTAAACCTTAACAAATCGCTTAAAAAACAACCGCGATAGATATAATACAGATGTTTGCTTCAAATAGCTAATTTTGAAAATCAATATAAAACCAACTGTAAGAGAACTGATTTAGATTTGTAAGGGAATTGATAGATTAATCCATGGTCTTCATAATTTGTAGTACATGCAAAAGACCTGACCCTTCCTTCCGGTCCTAACCGTATCCATATTATCGATGTTAGTTTATATACATTCTACGTGTGGTATTCCATTATATATTTTTTTAGACACTGTATAAAAATTTGTAAAGATCGAAATGTTTAGTTTGTTGGTGCGATTCCGAGTTGCATGCCTCTCTCTACTAACTTTTTTTAAAGAGGTAACTTTAGTCTTATGAAAGAAACATTTGTTGTCATTTGTTTTTTAGGAAAGAAACCAGCTTCTTGAGCAGCTGAGCATCAAGCTCCAGAAGGAGCTAGACACCCTCCGCCACCAGGCCCACGAGCGAGACCACCGACTCCAATCCCTGACAGCCACAGCTTCAGAGAAGGATGCGTTGAATAGTGCCCTCGGGGACAAGGTGGTGAAGGTTCAGCAGGAGGGTGAGGAGGATCGGCGGGAGGCAGAGAGAAGGGTCAGGGACGTGGAAGGGAAGGTGCGCAACGCCGATGTGGCTAAAGAGCTGGCCTTGGTGGAGTTGAGGGAGTCGCTACTCAGGGAAAAGGAGGAGGAGATGGAACAAGTAAGTGGTCTGTCGGGTGGAAGGATAATGAGTTGTAATAACTCAAGTCAATGACTCTACGCAAGGCCAACTCGAGTTACAATTTTTGGCAGCTTGACTTGAGTTTTTGACGGGTCAATGACTCGACTCGACCTACTGCTGGCAAATGACTTGACTCGACTTGAGTCCCTCATCAGAAGACTCGGCTGGACTCGGTTGAAGGCTAACACTCGAGTCACCAAAAAAAGAGCAAAACTTTGTGGAAAATATATTGGCAATAATTAACAGTGCAAATTGTATGTTCTTGTTACGTTGCGAACACAGTACGGTAGAGCGGCTGCTAATTATGTACAAACATACATGGTGTCACAGAGTTGTACTCCCACCTGGTGGTTATGTAGGGCACAAAATATTTTTTCTAATTCGTGGTTCCATCATTGGTTTCAGACGATTTCTTATTAAAAATGCCAATTAATGACTTCTTGTGTATTGGAACGTAAACCGTTTCTGGGGTCGACACACACACAGGAAGGAAACTCCAGACAGGTATTATGTGGTTTCGGTGATTCTCAGCCCGTTTATTAGCACAATTTCTCTCATCAAAACACTGACATGAAGCCAACGTTATCACGCGGCACTGGAACTGGTCTAAACTGGTTCGGCGTATGAGTGATCCAGCACACCCCTGGCCCCGGCACACCCCTGGCCCCGGCACACCCCTGGCCCCGGCACACCCCTGGCCCCGGCACACCCCTGGCCCCGGCACACCCCTGGCCCCGGCACACCCCTGGCCCCGGCACACCCCTGGCCCCGGCACACCCCTGGCCCCGGCACACCCCTGGCCCCGGCACACCCCGAATCGTTTCGAATGGAACGAAACGTCTGCCGCGCCGCCGTCCACAGCATGGGCTGGGCCCCCTCGGACTCGTTTGATAGCGCAATAAATTGAGCAAAACATTATGGTGTAACTTGCGTAATCAAATTAGGTGGCGTAAGATATGGTGTAGTGACTGAAAATGACCTATTTTACTAGAAAATGTTGATCGTTGTGGAGCCTGTCATTGCTCAACGTACATGTATAAAGTATGATATAAGACTTAAAGCTTGGTGTAAATGAATTGCTATTTTACTTGTGACAGAATTTATAGAGTTGCCGCACGATTACGCATCAGGTCAGACAAAGCTATTTATAAAATGGCAGACAGAGGTGATTCAACGACTGTTTAGTGAAAAAAACACAATTATACACAAACAGCTGCTGTAAACGTTTATTGTCCTTGTCCAAGATGCTTATACTAGTTAAAAGGTTGTGCAGCAATTTAAAATGTAATAATTACAAGCATTGGTTGTCTAAGTGCTTTTTTTGTTTAGCAGATCTGTGGCTCTTGTCTTTGGTATTATTATTATATATTTTTTTTTCTTGATATTTTTTAATTTTTTTCTGCAGCTCAAACTGAGTCTTGAGAAGGAGAAGAAAGAAGCACTCACTGCGCTGGATGAGAAAACCTCAGAGATGATGAATATTACTCAGCGCTCACTTGCTGTGAGTTTTACTTTTGTATTTTAGATTTAAACTAATATACTGGACTCCTCGTGGGGTAAAGCACTAAACAAAAACCACCCCAACCTACACTGTATCAAAATCCAACTGCATGTTTTGTTGGAATCTGTTAGAGTGGGTACAGCACTAAACAGATTGTGCGTTACATGGTGTTTAGTCATAGCATCACAACAATTTGTCTACAGTTTACCATGGAATTGGTGTTGGAATTTGCAAAGATGGGGAAAGTTCCTTGAAAAATCTCAAGGGGGTTTGGTTAAGAAATGGAAATCATCCAAGAAAAATGTTAAGAATTACTTTAGGAAACTTTATTCATATATGTTGTAATATGAGCCTGTATCACAACTTGTCCCTTTCCAGCGATTGCTGATACGTTAAAGGTAGGATACACCGTTGGTAATTGCTTGAATGATCAGGAATGGGTGGATTTGGGGATTTGGGGATTTGGGTTGTATTTTAGATTAAATATTGTTTAACTGACCTGTCTGAAGTTTTACAATCATAGATGCTGAGAAAAGCAAGAAATTTGATGTTTGTTTTCAACTGGCGTCGTGCAGTGGTTCTTATGTTGTTCTTGTTTTTTTAATAAAATTTATTTAAATGGGGAACAATTACAGGATATCTAGCGCAATCATTTTGCTGGATGCCTGCAATAATTTACTTTCAAATAAGTTATTTTAATAATTTGGCAGTACAATATTTAGATATCTGCAAATGGTGTATCCTACCTTTAAAAATGGACAATTGGGAAACAAAATGCCAGAACAATTGTAATATAGACTTGCCATAACAGATTGCAGCAACTGCATCTTCTATGTGAACAAAAACCCACTACTGTAAACTTGATTTCATCGCATTTTCCTCCCCCTGAAGGAGAAAGAGGAAGACCTGAAAGCAGTCAAGATGCAGCTGGTGCAGCACACGGAGGAAGCCAATAAGATGGAACAGCAACTCCAGGAGCAAGCAGAAGAGCAGGTGAGAAGTTTGTGAATTGGTAGAAAATTAATGTACAGAAAGAGCCCACAGGAAATATTTGACAACCTGTTGTTATGCTGAATATTTTGAACTTTTTGGGTAATCATTTTATAACAAAAATATCTTGTAAAAATATCGATACAAAATATTGAATGTTCGTGAGTGCAATGGTAAGAATAATTTCATGAGGTGACAGATGGAATGTTCAATTCCACGAGACGAAGCCGAGTGTAACATTTCATCTGTTACCGAATAAAATGATTCTTTTACACTGCACAAATGGGAAGCAGTCATTATTTGTTTTATACAACATCTAAAGAAATCTCTATTTACCATTGAATAGGACTTTGATTTTTGCAGTGCGGCTGCGCCGTTTATTGGGACAAATAATACAATGACATGAGATCAAGAATCCACCAATCAGATGTACAGGGATTTAGTCAGTTGTTTACAAATTTATTCCGCCGGGAACGTTTTATTTTAGCATGCGTTGGCAATGGAATCCCTCTCGCTTGTTACTAACGAACAAACTAACTAACAAACAAAGGGACATGGTGATTTCATGAGCTTTTAAATTAAGTATTCTGCTGCCAACCCTTCCCCCTTCAGATCAAGGCAGCCGTGGACAAAGAGCGTCGGGAAAGGGAGGAAGAGTACTCTCGGAGACAGAGGGAGGAGAATGTGGAGAAGGAGCTGGAGGTCGCCAAGGAGACGTCACGGTTACAAGGAGAGCTGCATGTTACTAGGCAGAGGCTTGGGAACTCGCAGACCACTATTGGAGTCCTGAAAGAGGTGGGTGCATTTGAAGGTAGAGCAGACCACTTGGTTTTTTGTGTGAATTAATTTTGTTTGGTTCGGCAAAAAGATTCTAACAATCTAAGGACCGGTGCTTAAAAACTAACATGACAAAGTTTTATCTCTGTGAATGACTTATATTCCGAAAAAACATTTATATTTCAATTCAATACCTATGCTAAACTGTGCCTGAATTAAATCATCATCTCGGATGAGTTCTTGTTCAGCCGATTGCTGCTGTGCGATGTCACGTGCTAGACCAACGAATAATAGCAACTACACATTCAAGTGCGTCGTGTCAACGCGCACCATTCACAGATTACAAACCAACTACTAACGGACATTTGGAAATGACATTCTTTTATTGTTTCCTTCAAAATGGCAGCATGCCAGAAAGAATAATTGTTTTTTGTCATTAGTATCTTTAACTGCTTTTCTATTAAAAAATGCAATTAAAAGTTAACACTGCGAATGGGAAAAGAATTTCATTTCAAATTCCCTTTTTCCTTTTTACACGCACATTTTTCCCACTTGTTGAAAATTTATTCTCTGGGAAGAGAAAAAGTGTGAACAGAATTTCCCATTCTCAGGTTAACTTTGAATTGCACTGTAAAGGGCCTACATGTACATGTACATTACTCAATGTGGAGCAATCATCCAGGCTTTTACTATACAGCCTCGTACACAAAGCATGCAGCTCTCGCTTGTTATTTCTTCAGTGTACGGGCGTAAAAAGTTCATTTTTTTTAATGAACGTGTTTAACTTACCAATAAAGAATTTTTTTGGATAGCCAAGCATAGTTAAAAAAAAATTCTTTTTCTGGACACATTTTTGAGACACATCGCGTACTATTGTAATCAAGTCATTAACAATTTAGTTCAGAAGCATCAAGAGGAACAATAACAATGAAATTCTGTTGTCAAAGTTCATATAAATAGCTTGTATGTTGACTAAAGACTTGTGGGGACTTTTGACTGACTTCGTTACAACTTTGGGCTGCCTCCACCAGTTTTAAATGTACTTATTTATTCATAAGATGGAATTTGCTTTAGAATTTTGCAGTGTTTGAGTCCGACCCGAGTCTGTGATTTTTTGGGAGACAACACTGAGTATTCAATGTAAATACACGTCGGTGAAGGGCCAAAGTCGAATATTGAATTAACATATAATGCGAGTCAAAAAGAAATTGATTGGAAGTATTTATTTGTTCCCATACAAAAAATCTATATTTTATCCACCAGTAAAGTATGTGTTTATGAGCAAGTTCTTTCCAACATCTAGATTTTTTTGTAATTAAGATTGGTCCTTGCTATTAAGAACTGTGCTTGTTTTATAAAAAAAAACACTTTTCAATAGCTGTCCATGGAAAACGAAAACTTGTCAAGGAAAACATACATGACTTGATTTATTCCTGAAAAACAAAAACAAAAACAAAAACAAAAAAACACCACAAAACATGACAGTAAAATAATATTTCAGTCTACACTTAAACTTGAAGCATTGTTTTAAGTTCATTGCACAGAGAATAAATAAATTGTTATTTAAGAGATAAGGATATGTCTCTAAATATAACAGTAAAATAATAATTCAGCTGAATAGCATCCTATCATTCGCTGTTGAAAAGGTAACAATGACCAATTACAATAATTATATTTTGTAGATGTTGGGAAGAACATGCTCTATCAACACATTTCTAAACTGGTAGATCAAATACAAAAGTTTGGGTTTTTTTGTATGTGAAAAAAATATGTGACCTGCTTCCACGAAAATGGCGTAAAGTCGTGATATGCTATATTAAGTTATGATTAAAATAGCCGATTTGACTGGGGAATTGTTTTTTAGGGTTTTGGCATGATACAATTCCCACATATGTTTTCCTTCGAACTACCAAATATTTTTTGCAAAAGATTTTCTCAACCTAAATTTGATTTTACTGAGGGTACCCAAGAAGTAAAATGTAGCGAAATTATTGAAAATATCATAATAAAATGATCGTATTTTCACATCAAAAACCGTGGCATTAATACGTACCCTACCCAATAAATTATATATCATTTTAAAGCTAAGAATTCAAGGAATCTGGAAATACCAATATCTCAAAATATCAAAATGTCATCTTTTACTCTGATTTTGTGGGAGCAGGTCACATATACTTCTGGTCATTTCTTGTTGACTCGCGCTGTATGTGAATTAAATCTTAGATTTTAGCCCTTCATTTTATTCTTGGATATTAAAGACAGAGACAATATCTTTTTTTTCTTCACAAAGGAATTGGATAAATTACGGGAGGAGAATCTGGCAGCCGGTCGTGAGAAGGTGGAGGCAGTGTCTGAGGCCAGGGATAAAGCTAGAGAGGATATACAGAGGGAGTTAGATCAAGTCAGGGAACAGCTTGCAAAGGTAACTGTTCATTCTACTGCGCTGTACTTACCCGTACAGTATTAATACAAATGCATTATACCCTAGAGGGCGCTAGCCATTCGCTAAGATTTATTACCCACAGTACCTAGCGGCCAGCCTGAAATACTGTCTTTGTTCTTTTAGCCAATACAATTTAACATAAAAATTCAGCAGAGTCTTGAATTATGCGTCCAGTTCTATCCATAATTAAATAGGACATTTGCATACAATGTCCGATTAAATGTGTAAATTCAAAACATGAATTATGTTGTACAAGAGTCTTGCAAGACAAGTGCAGATGTTTACACAAGATGTCAAAAATGGGAAATGGGAAAAATACTTGGCAATTTATGACGCCTCCAGCACTAACCCCTGCACTAACCCCTGCACTATTAAACCCCTGCACTAACTCCTGCACTAACTTAACTGGCCTCTTCGGTTTCAAAGGTGACAAGAACATTGTTGTTATTTATTGTTGGTTATCAACACTGTGACAGGACAACACTTACAAGCCGTTTGAAGTTCATTCAAAATATGTACGATTCATATTTTTAAATACACTATAAAGGGAACCTGACTAGATCTTAGACTAGATAATAGTTTTTTTCAAAGTTAAATACAAAAATTGATTGGAGCTTGGTTTTAACCTGAAAACTCTAGATTACACATGTAGGCCTACTGTTCCTGTGCACTACCAACTGAGAGCTATTCGTGTTGTAGGGGTGTGCATTTACGGGTAGTATAGGAACCAGGTAACTGAAAAAATTCCAATCTTTGAAGATGGCAACACTTGTACTGTCGCGGTATTTTTTAATACCAAACTATAGGTATGGAATTCAATCCTAAAGGTAGGATACACCATTGCTAATTGCTTGAATTATCATGAATGGGTCGGTTATTTTAACATCATCGAGCCGAGGCGCGGGATTTTTTAAAAGAAACTCGATCCGAGGCGAGTTCAGGCCGATGGTACCGGGAAGCACACCCACGCATTTCCGGCCATGCTTGCTACTGACAGACATTTCTAGCCTTGCTCGTGACGTGTTTATGCGTCATTCGTTCTGAATCTGGGGAAAACTTTGCGTGTATACGTCCTCCGGCACGAAGTGGTTAAGTGAACTATTTAAAGTTTTACAATCATGGATGCCGAGAAAAGCAGTGGTTCTTATGGGACGGCGATCAAGTTTTTTTTTCTAAAATCAAATTTTTGGGAACAAAAACAGAATATCCTAGCGAAATCATTTTGCTAGATGCCTACAATTGTTATTTACTTTCAAATAAGAAAGATATTTCTGAATAATTCGGTAGTAATTTGCAAACAGTGTATCCAACCCTTAAATGGACATACTAAGGCTATTAGTGCAGGCTATTCTGGACATTAGTTACATTGATTATAAGAACTCCTTGTTATGAAGCCCGGGAAGGGACAGGGTGGTAATATTTATTTTGTTCCCACGAATTACTAATTCGTTCCCACGAAATGCTAATTCGTTCCCACGAATTAGTATTTTGTTCCCACAGATTTCAGTGAAGGAAACGCACGGTATTCTGGGTGACTTTTCGAAATGCGCGCAGCTGAGCCACGGAAATGGTGATCTCTAGTTCATAGGTCACACAAAATCTATCCAATCAGAGCGCAAAGCGCATCAGCGCTTCCCAGTGTCCAGTATGGGCAGCGCGGTAGGACCCAGCGAACTAGTACGTTCTATCGTTTGTTACGGAAGCCTAGACCACGATTGACCAAGTATATTTCACCATGTTTGTGACGTCACTTGCGCAATCAAATAAGCCATACATGAAATCAATTAAGCTATAGATAGTCTTTAAAACACAATATGTGACCTGTCACAACAAAATGAGAGTAAAGTCGGAAATATTGAAAATTGAGATCTTGGTATTTTCAAATTCTTGAGAAAGAGAGCTTTAAAATGGTACTTAACACTTGGGGGTTTTGCGATAAATACTTTTCACAGCGCTCTAGAAATTTATGGGTGTCACAAAACGTGTTGGTGAGAAAACTTACTTCAAACATCTTAAAACACGCAAAAGATTACAAAACAGGACAAGGTTTGAAAATTTCAACACATACAAACTATTGTATAAACAACAAAATATAAAAATTTGGGATACTTATGATCATCTGATCTCACCCAAAAAATGGGAATATGTAGAGGAGGACTTGGGCTTTCCAAATTACGCAAAATCTCAAAATTGACCACCACTTCATATTTTGACTTGAGATTGAGATGGCCATATCTCCGAATCACATAGTGCGACTTTACTCTCATTTTGTGGTGACAGGTCACATATATGTTTCCCCAGCTATTTTTAAACGTTTAGGCATTCAAATTTACCAATTGTAATAATCAAATTCGTTTAGCAACATCGATTTATGTACACTTTGAATGTTTATTTTCGTCTTTTGTGCTGTTGATCCTGGCAATCCTTTCATGTTTTTAGTAACTGTTCTTTGCAGTTATACTTGGCGGATTGAAAGACCACTCTATCAAAATAATGAATGAAAACTAATTTCTTCATTTATTGGAGAAAAACATACTTTTATTCCACATTCATAAATACCTGGGACAGTTTAGGCATTCCTATTGGTCGAGAGCCCGTCACGTGGCCAGTATTAAACGGGCGATAAAGACATGGCTGGAAGTGTTTAAAACCAGCTGGCAACAAAATTATACCCGTCCCCAGGGCTCACTTTATTTTCAACCGTACCTCGTCTCCAATAGTAAGAGCGGGTAGTGTTGGGCGCGTACAGCTCGACACCCTGGGAACGAGGTTGCCAATGGCAGTAATAGTCTGGTTCATAGTAAATGCGCTTTATTGCATGTAATGTGTAGAGCGACAGATGCGGAAACATGTCATTTGACACGCACAGAATGGCGAAACAACGAAATTTACTTGAGACAATTTTCCGGGATTTTCGGGGCTTTTTTGGCTGAATTTTACAAAAAAGGTATTTACGAATGGGAATAAATGTGTGTTCGGTCGGTATTAATCACTCTGTTTAATACCGCTTGGAATCTGGGTGCTGATAATTACCCTCGCCTTCGGCTCGGGTAATTATCAGCACCCAGACTCCAAGCGGTATTAAACAGAGTGATTAAAACCTCTCGAACACACATTTATTCCAAAGCCCCTTTCACACCGGATCTGCGTAGAGTTGCGTAGTGTGGCGTACCGAGTACGCCGAAGTTAGGCTGCGTATCCATGAAAAAAATGATGCTTCGGCGTAGTCCCTGCGTAGTTTGTGCGTAGGCTGACGTATGGTTACGTACCCTGTGCGTAGGCACCGCGTACCTACGGCGTATGCAATTGGCGTACATACGCGTACGCTTGCGTATGACAGGCATAGGGTTGTGTACGTTTACGTAGGCCTGGCGTAGGTTTGCTTACGGTTGCATAGGAGCCGTGAGTGCAGCCATTGGTGCTATATAAACCTTGTTTTCTGCCCCTCAGTCCACTGCTGCCTGCAGTCCAGTACTAATATAGTTCAGCGGGACAAATAAAATCTAGCACTGCAGGAATAGTGATGAAAAGTCCAGCAGGGATCAGGCAGTCATTGTGGCTACGCTGCGCGCAGGTATGATCTTGGACGCCTTTATACGCTTTTATGCTTCGTCGGACTGGCGTAGGGTAGCGTACAATCGGCGTAGGCATGGCATACAGTAGTATAGTGTTGCGTAGGCATGGCGTACAGTAGCGTAGTGTTGCGTAGACTTGCGTAGACAAAATGCATACTTTCTGCGTATAGTGTCTACGCCGAAGGTACGCGAAAAAAATTAAACATGTTTAATTGTTTGCGTCCATCTCAGGTACCCATTTGGATCAATCAGCGTACAGTTACGTAGGCCGGCGTAGAGTAGCGTACGATCGGCGTAGTCGGTACGCAACACTACGCAACTCTACGCAAGCCCGGTGTGAAAGGGGCTTATTAGTATGACATAACAATATGACGCTAATCTCCATTTCTTTTTACCTATTCAACCTGGCATATCAGGCTTCTGTTGCAAACAATGGAACGTACTAGTTCGCTGGGTCCTACCGCGCCGCCCATACTTGACACTGGGAAACGCTGATGCGCTTTGCGCTCTGATTGGATAGATTTTGTGTGACCTATGAACTAGAGGTCACCATTTCCGCGACTCAGCTGCGCTGCGTGCAATTCGAAAGGTCACGGTACGCTACCCAGAATACCGTTCGTTTCCTTCACTGAAATCTGTGAAGCTGCATCAGCGCTTTCCAGCGCCAAGTATAGGCGATGTGACCGAGCGAAAGTACTAGGTACTAATTCGTGGGCACGAATTAGCATTTCGTGGGAACGAATTAGCATTTCGTGGGAACGAATTAGCATTTCCTGGGAACGAATTAGCATTTCCTGGGAACGAATCAGTAATTCGTGGGAACGAATCAGTAATTCGTGGGCACGAAATAGTATTTTGTGGGAACGAAATACTAATTCGTTGGAACGAAATAGCTGCGGCCCCAAAAGAATTACCACCCTGTCCCTTCCCGGGCTTTATACTTAGTATAAATTATCGACCAAATAAGAATATCAAATATCAACATGGTGAAGAAAGACTGTTGCAAATTAGGTTTTCAAGTTGCGTACAGGTGATTTTGCAGCCAATGTATTGTTGATTTTGCTCAAATTTAATTATGAAATATATCCAAGATACTAATTACACCGGTCATCCAAGATCCAAAGCTTATGGGAGATAAGTGTTTCAGTTTTTTTGTTTTTTTTGTTTTTTGTGGATTTTTTTTTGGGGGGGGGGGGGGGAAGCTTTATATAGCTTTAACCATGGAGGACCCCCGAAATCAAACCCATCATGTGTTATTTTTATGGCCTATAGTCTGCTGAAAAAACATTCACATTTATTGCTGCATATTTTTATTGCCCGGACTACTAACAATTGCTGGCTCAGGAACTTGATACTGCTGCTGTTGGCCAGCTGCCAAGTATTACCAAAAAGGGGTCTAGAACTATTATGTCAAGTGCCTCAGTGCAAACAGATTGGGTTGACTTCCAGGGGTCAAAATGATTGGTCGATGCAAACACATCCTTATTTGCATAAACCACACCTGGTGGAGTGATAGCAGTTCATTTATAAGTTTGTCCTAGCACTCCAACGACACCAAAGTCTGTTTGTATATGGTGCATTGTTTGGATATTTGGTGTTCGTAGAAGTTTAATAGACGCAATCATTGAGCATATTGTGATAAATGTTGATATGATGATTGAGTCTGGTGCAGGGCGGGCTTCCTGGCAGCTTTCAATGTTAACAGCACATGGGAGAGTTGATTGGAATTACCCAGATCAAAGCCGTCAAGCCGAAAAATTTCATTGAAATGTTTTATGCAGTTACGAACTCTGGGAATTAAACGTTGTAAGAGTTTCTCCGAATGGATTCATTACCCAGGTTCAATTCATTTGGAGCTGAATATTCTTTAAACAATCCTTTGTACTGCCTCATTTGTCGGCTTACGGTACATGTAAACGTGCCCTGTCTTATTGGATTTTGCCACTACGTTTTCTCGTTGTTTGGCATGTTTTCAAATGTCACTGTATTGCAGGCAGTGTTTCAGGCCGGACTTTCAGCCATTGTGTATATCGTGGTTGCCTCCTTGTTGCGGACTTTGAAATTATGAATCGGTCGATCATTCGTCGTCGTCAACCGGATTTGAGGCTAGATTTTGCAGCAAGATAGTTGCAGCAGTTGTGGATGCCTAGCCACTTCCTCAATGGTGTACATGTTTCTGTTCTAATCTTCGTGTTCATCTGGTGAAGCTGAATTAATTACCGTGGATCCACTGATTTTGACTAATGGCATCTGACTAGTGCAGAGTGGACACAAAAAACATTGATTTTCAAGGGATTAACTGTCTAGTGCTGGATAGCACAGTTGGTAGATTGCCAGAGTGGTAATTCGGAGGTGACAGGTTCCTATCCTGCTCCAATTTATTTATATGTAGAATGTAAAACTTATTCTTAATACTTCACAGGTCCCCTGGTAATATTTGACATGAGCATGATCTGCTTCAAAACATAATTAAGGTAACACTTTATTTGACGGCAGATTAACAAGATTCACAGATATGCAGATTTTATGTGTAAATGTAATTCAGAAATTTAAAAATGTCCACAAATTAAGAGTTCATCATTCTGCATATACTACACTCCAGGACAGTAGAACTTATGTCAAGGTCAACAATTATCATAAAGCAAACTTCAATTGGACAGCATTTGACAAAATTAGAAAGTGATGAACTGCTGGAAGTTAAACAGATCATGCAAGCTTGCTGAATTCTACTCTGACAAAGTGTAACGATTGTGACAATTAAAGAACACTGCCGGATAAAACAGACCACATCTATGTTCTTCCAGTTAATAATGCATTCAGTTTATAAGACAGCATATCAAGTATGCACATACATGTAACGTCCTTCACAGTGCCTTGAGTGAAAGCTTTTTTGTATGGATGAACAGTTGAAAGTGATCACACACCATGTACAAAATACTCTCATTGTGGTGAAGATTAATTACTTGAATGACTGGATGATTGATATGGATGGTCTTAATGGGTAATTATCCCTCCGTATCGCCCAAAGCGGGTTGCTAGGAGAAAAGCGCATAACCGGTTGCCATGAAGAGTGGGGGTAGTGATGTCGGTTACTGCATCGATAATAGTTTCTGCGGTAGTCTGTCGCACGGTCCATATGTGGAAAGTCTCTCCCTGTTGAGATTCACGATTAAGGTGTTAAAAGTAAGCAGTGTAGATACACAATTTATCTCAACCTTCAATTTTCTTTTGAGATGCAGTAATGAGTACACATGAAGAGTTTAGATGCAAAACTTAATGTAATTCACTTTCACACAAATTAAGAATTGGCATTCTCCCTATAAATTTTAGTGGGGTAGATTGGGGAAATATTTCACCGCTTGTTATTCTACCTATACAGGGTGTCTTTAAAAAAACTTATAGCAAATCTATTGCCTATTTGAGTTTGAAAATTTTAAGCATTTTATATTCTTTATTTTGAACTTGTATGCACCAAATTATTCATATCAACAATTTTCAAAGTTAAATGATTTAGCAAAAACGAATTTGCAAGGATGTGTTGCTTTTAAAGCACATTCCACCAAAGCTACATGTATATCTCGAAGTACTTCACATTTACTACCCCTGTTCATCAGGCTATAAATACATTATTTCAACAGCCGAGATCGGTGTAATTGGGATCACAGGTACCCATTTACACTCCTGGGTGGAGAGATGAATTGTTGAAAAGTGTCTTGCTCAGGGGCACAAACACCATTTTCCCTTGTCAGGGCTCAAACCCATGTACTATTATACATGGGTTGAACATCGTAACCACCAGACCATCATGACGCTTGTCCAGATGTTGATTGGTCTTACACTTTCCTTTTTTTTTTCCCTCTGAAGGAAAACCTTCTGGATGTGGACAAAATGCGTATGAAACTGCGCCAGCAGGAGGAGGAGCTGACCAAGCTGAGATCAGAGGTCAAAGTACACCAAGACAAGGAGGCCAGGTCAGCCAGGGTGACTGGCAGCAAGAGCATCCTGGCTGAGATCAACGAAGAATGTAAGAGAACGGCGGCTGTTATTGGCTCCACACCAATGAAGTTGAAGATTTCAAGGTTAGTAAGGAAATGGATTGTATGAAGACCCAAATACAACCATTTAAAGGTAGGATACAATCATGGATGCTGAGAAAAGCAAGAAAAACAGTATTCGTCTTTAACTGGCTTCGGGCAGTTATTCTTAGGTTTTCACAGACGGCGATTTAAAAAAATTGAATTCAATTGTTTGGAACCAGTACAGGATATCTAGCGCAATAAATTAGCTGAATGCCTAGAATCCTCATTTACTTTTAGATAAGTAAGATACTTATCCCACCTTTAAAGGTAGGATTACACCATTGGTAATTGCTTGAATTATCATGAATGAGTAGATTTAACTGACCTGTCCGAAGTTTTTTTATTACAAAATTATATTTTTCGGAATACAGGATATCTGGCACAATCATTTTGCTGGATGCCTAGAATCAATATTTACTTTCAAATGAGTAATATATTTCTTAATAATTCGGTAGTAAATATTTGTGATACATGTGTATCTGCAAATGGTGTATCCTACCTTTAAAGGTTTTTGATATCTGCAAATGGTGTATCCTACCTTTAAAGGTGGTATACACCATTCACTTTGCCTGTAAAACAAAAGAAAACAAGAATGGGGTAGAGGATAAATTTTTCATAGCAAATATTGTTACACAAATCTCTCTAACGTTTTGTGTTCAGATACATAATTTCATGACCCTACTTCAGACTTCAGATAATTATCAGTTTAGGGAACCATACTTGATGGCTTGCACCCATTCACACTATGTAAAACCGTTTGTAAACAAAATGATACAAAGATTCGGTTTTTCTAAAAAGATGCAATGATTTCACAGGATGCTTGAGACTAAGGTATTTTATAATAATTCAGAATGTTTTATTTGTTTTGATGTTGCAATGTATTAAAAGAAAATTTAATATTTATAATAGAAACCCAGGATTCTTTAAAGTGCACAGGAACTGTACTCGGAATCCTAGAAAGAAAGAAACCTAGAAACAAAGAAAGGTTGATGAAGAAATACTTAGTTTAGTTAGGTGTAAAAATCCCTGGATTGATTTGCAAGGGGGAAACTAGCTTGTTAATAAAGAGAGTACTTCAACATTATCTCCCAGTTACACTGTAACACTTTTTATACAGTAAGACAATTTTACCATTGCTCTTGGCAAAATAAACATATACACAGAATGCATTCTTGAATATGCCACTGTTTAACCCAACGTCCTAGGCAATCATTTGCGGTACAGTATACTGTACCACAAATTACAGAATTGAGTGCGTCATTGGCCGATTCCGCCGCGCATCCGAAGTAAAAATGATATGTACCAGGTGGCGTCATCCCGGTGACGTCATCCCGGTGACGTCATCCCGGTGACGTCATCCCGTTGACGTCATGACGTCATGACGTCATCCCGGTGACGTCATCCCGTTGACATGGTTTATTTCTGGAACACAGTGGGAATTACTGGTCCCTCGGTGTAGGACAGCTCGGACTACCTTCCTCCGCTTCGCGTCAGGAGGTAGTCAAGCTTTGCAAAAATATTCAAAAGTGCATCTCTGAGAGGCTTCTTTGGAAATGACATTGTTTTTGTTATTTTCTTCAAAATGACAGTATGACTGAAGGAATAATTTCACAGGCATTTTAGAATCATTTTCTTTAGAACAAGTAAGCTTTTTATAAAGTTGCAAAATGTATATTCAACCTTTAAAAAAATCCACCAGAGCCATATAGCAGAGAAAAAAAAGGAAAATTGTATTTCATTAAAGGGAAATTCCAAGCTCAATAATATTTTACCTAGTCTAAAAGAATATATGGTAACATACTGACTCCGCAGAGAATTTGTTTTGATTTGTTATCGAGAACGACGCACGCGACTATTTTATAGGGCGCGGCCATATTGTTCAAATTTTCCGCCTCGCCCGGGACATTATGACGTAGTGTCTGCACCTCAATGCACATCGCTTTATTACCTGTTGTTCGCACTGGTATCCCACCTTGACGCGGCCAACTACATTATAAAGACGTATGTTGTACGGCGCCCGACTATTGCGAGTACATGTATTACATTTCTGTGCAGAATATCGACTTGACGCGCCACAAACTATCGTTTATTTATTTTCTGAGAATAATAGAAAATCTGTGAGCTAGTAATTATGGCATCAGGTCCTTCTCCGTATGATTTTGAGCCCACTTTCACATGTACAGTACAATTATGTATACACTATGCCGTACACAAAAGGGTTCACTTGCATTCCTTGCGCGTGCAGGGCCGCTAGCGATTGGGCTTCGCGTACTGATGGTGCAGACACTACGTCACAATATTTCGGATGTGACGATAAACCAGAACAAAATGGCGGCTCGCATGACGGTAAACGTAGTGCGATAAAATCTCTGTTTTATATGATTACCGAAACCGATAAAAATGAAATAAAAATCAAGTCACATTGGCAATTGACACTCTTTAACATTATGCAATTATAAACTATGGGTTGAGTTTCCCTCTAAACATAATTATAAAATAATTTGGCGTTTTCATTTACCACACAGTATCAGAGGCAGCAAGTTGCTCAATGGGACCCTGTCGCCAAAGAGCCCTGACTCCGCCCAAGACCCCGGCCGCACCCAGGTCATGGCTGCCCTGACCAACCTAAGGATCAGTAACGAGGAGCTTAGGAACTATGTGCAGACTCTCAAGACTGACCTAGACAGGCAGAAGAGGGCGCTGTCCAAAGTGCAGAAAGAAAAGGTATATACAAATCTTGTGGAGAAATTTCCTAGCATAACAAAATGAGGTGTGTTTTTTTCATTTGTGTTACATAAATGCTTGCCGTGAAATAATACATTGGTATTTAGGTCCAATGATAAAATGATAAAATTGGAATGATATAATATAATGGAATACGAACCATTTGATTGATTTAAGTTGTTAGAAGCAGGCTTTCAAGTATTAATACTGTAACGGCACCTCCGGCGGAACGGAAATGCACCTCAATAGGGGAGGTGCAATCTGCACTCCGACTCTATAGTCAGGCGACGCAGGGCGGCGCCATTAATCGCCACAATAAAAATTACTAAACAAGTTACACTTGAGCGGCTGAGTGCCTGCAGGGACTTTCGTTTTAGAAAAGTATATCCTATTTATGGGCAACTCGGACGGACTAAGTGAGTTAACACTTGGACACAAGATTTTACATGAACGACAATTCAAGTAATTATTTATTCAACAACAACAACATATTAAATCAACAATAGTCAGATATCGCAAAAGCAATTATCAATGTACACGTATAGATAATAGTTTCTGGCTTGAGAATTATCACTGCACTCTCAACCAATCGGAGGTGCAATCAACATGAATTTATCTTCGAATGCAATCGGTCCTCCGGGAGGTGTCCAATAAGCAACGACAACTATCTCACAGTCCCTGGCCAAATGATTTCCTAAAATGCACAATTAAATAATTAATAAGCTTCTGGCCTGAGAATTATCACTGCACTCTCAACCAATCGGAGATGCAATCAACATGAATTTATCTTTGAATGCAATCGGACCACCGGAAGGTGTCCAATAAGCAATGACAATTCTCATTCAGATCCAGGCCAAACATCCCCTAAAATTCACCTTTTCACATGTTACAAATTCAATTCGTTATACAAATCAAAATGTCATTACCGATGCTTATCCAAGGCTTGCTAAAATGGTAGACCTAATCCCTATCGACACATACTTCTAATGAAATATCGACGCGCCCAATCATGCGCTACAGGGCTAGCTATTAGGCGCTGCATACAGTCCGCAGTAGTAAAATGGTGTCAACGTTCCGCTCCGTGGGTAAACTAATTTTCGCTACAATACTTTTTCTGCTTTTCTTGGGTGTGTTTGTTTGTTTGTTTTAACCTTGCTTCTATATACTTCTCTTACCATACTTTTCCTTGAAATTCTTACTATGTCCTACTTTTTTATAACACAACTCTGAAAAATTATATCTTATTGGTCTTGGTTACTGGTTCCGGTATTTAGATTTGGTAATGACTTGAACACCGTACATTTTTATTCAGTTTTGGTCTCGGTCTCGGTTTTGAAAGTTGTGGTCTCATTCTAGGTCTTGGTCTTGGTCTCGGTCTCGGACTACAAAAGTCTAGGTCTCGGAAGTGTTGGTCTCAGTCTCGAAAACCTTGGTCTCGGTCTCAGTCTCGGTTCGAATACTTTTCTGGTCTTGGTGTCAGTCTCGGTCTTGGACACAAGGGTCTTGACTACAACATTGCCTTAAGTCCTGGTTGATTTGGGGGGTCCTTTTTTATTTTTATCCTATTTTTCTGCTACTTGTTTTCTATTCAATTCCACTGGACTGTACTCCTTTGACAAATCTCGAAATAAATTCTGTATATTTCAGGATGAAGAGGTGAAAAAGGTGGCCAATACTATTGAAAAGAAGTCTGGAGACATGGACACAATGAGAGACAGGCTGATACAGGTAAATATGAACTAGAAGGTCACAGCTGCAAATAATGTGCATATCTAGAGATACTATGCGCATCCTGCTAAAAAAGCAACATTTTAATAGTGTCGAGGACTGTACCCCCAAATAGGAAATGGGGTCGTATCAAAATTATGAGGCGTCGGATTTATGAGGCATCGGACTTATTGTATTCGGCCTCAAAGCTCCGATGCCTCATAAGTCTGACGTTGGATAGAGAAGCAAATATAATTGTCGGACTTATGAGGCAGTAGACTTATGAGACATCGGACTTATGAGGCGTTGAACCTATGGGTGGTCGACCTATGAGGCGTCGGATTTATGAGGTGTCGGACCTTTGAGTCATTGGACTTATGAGGCGTTGAACCTATGGGTGGTCGAAGTATCTTTATGGTCAAATTTAATATTGCACACGTATTCGTCGGTAACGACGCTCGCGGCGCTTTACAAATATTACCCCATTCATCGGGCCCTGGGCCACATGACAGCCGACATCAGCGCACAATTCGACCTCGACCCTCACAGGTACCCATTTATACTCCTGGGTGGAGAGAGGCACAAACGCCATGTTCCTGGCAGGTTTCGAACCTAGGCACCATTGCACATGAGACTAACACCATAACGACTGGGCCATGGCACTCTCATGGAGCATATGGATCCTTTCTGTGTAGACGCCGTTGTTTTGGACACCCAGACAGTGGTCCGCAACATCAATGATGTCATCATCTGAGGCAAAATGGCGACCAACAAGCTCTTTCTCAACTTCGTGAAGAGTAGTCAGTGGGTGCTAAATTATGAGAATAATTGGATGTGTGGATCTGAGTATTATCCTGGTGGAAGAATACCCCTCTCAAATCCCACCCCAAATATTTTCCCCCGTAGCTTTAGATCAGCAGAGTAGGCCATGGTGATAGTGTGACACTTTTCAAACTTTGTGTAATCATTCAACAAGTTGAACTACACGCAAAATCAGTGAAAACGTTATAGCTCATCTTCTCTTAATTTAGGCCACAAACTTTAACACCCCTCGTATATTCTCTTCCCAACACCCACTGCCCGACACCAGGACCACCTTTCCCAGGTAGAGGAGCTCCAACAGCACATATCCAACCAGCGGACCACCGAGTCAGCCCTGCAGCAGCGTCTCCTGGACAAGGACTCGGAGCTGAGGGAGATACAGCGGAGCATGACCCAGTGGAAGGAGGAGACAGCACTCAAGATGGCCAAGAAGTTTGAGGAGGAACTCGGCAAGGAGTTAGAGATGTGAGTTAAGTCTGGGTCCACTGTATTTGTAAGAAATAAAGATTTATTAAATAGCAAATTAGTAAATCGTAAGCGCCACAAATCAATGGGGAATATTTCACAAGCAAATACGGACCAAGCTGGGCACTCAATAGTTTCTCAATAGGGCCTCAATAGTTTCTCCGTTGAATGGGGCCTTGTGAGTGTGGGCTGTATTCCATTTGCCAACAACAGCAAGTCGAACAGATTGTGCGCCATTGTTATTGGTAAACGTTAGCAACATAATAGTCAAGATAATTGGTGCACAATATGATGGAATTGTTCACTTAATTGATGATAAAAATCATGAATCACCGTTTGACACCACAGATCACCGATTCTGTGTGAAACAAACAGGGCCCGTATGTGTATCACTAGTGAAACTTCAGACTCATTCCACAATAATACTTGGAGATTTTGGGAGACTGCTAGCTTCATTGTGTCACCTGGGACCACCATTTTGACACTGGTTTATAGTTACCCGAATAGTTCCAATTTGCCGAACACCGTTGGCAAATGTAACCAAGTAGTATTATAATAAAATTTATAATAATAGGAAACAGCGCCACAGAACTAGGGAGACCCAGAGCAACCGAAATTGGATAAAGAAGTTTTATTATCAAACAAATATTTCAAAAGAGTATATATATATATATGTTGTGTCCAATTATACAAAAGGTAATTTATGTACGGGTTTTGTACAGTTAAGGTACGGAAACTTAATGGAATTGAACGTAATTTAAATGCAACTTAAACGACAGTCAATGGTGGTGATAACCTGCAATCATAAAAGAAAGAAAAATGCAATAATTACCACTGCGAATTCATTATTTACAATTTCATATTCATATTAATATTAATATCAATTATTGCAATTGGATAGGGTACAATTGTCATTAAAGGCGTACAGTAACCACAAGTTGTTCTCCTGGGCGAGCCCGAGATTAACATTAAGGTAATACGTGTTTTATTTACAACGGTTACTTTATTGTATTACATGTATAATTATACGCATTGTTCTCAATAATGTTGTTTAAGAACAAATCTGAAACAACAGGGCATAATGAAATTGTATGTTTAAATTTCATCCATCAAAATATTTAGTTTCCTTGCTTAGTTTTAATTTAATACAAGCAACACGTACCAACAGTGGGTGACCTCGAGAACCTAGTTCCAGTCCAAAGATGATAGAAGGTACATGTGTATTGATGATGCCTTAACTGGAATCAAACGATAGTAAACTATTCACAGATAAAAACTGTACACGTCATTTCTAAATGTAGTTCAGGAAAAATAGGTTTTGACCTCAAACAAATTGCAACAACTAAAATTTCACCACAATGCACCTCAAAGGGTTTCATTGATTTCTTCCAAAATATTCGATATGCAATCACTAGCGCCCTGGATTATATCAATCATGTTCATAAGATATATTACCAACTCTTGTAGATGGTATGATATACATACACGTAAAGACATGATAAAATAAAAGTCAAGGAAAATAAAGTTAATACATACCACGCAGCCTTCCACGATCCGTGCCACCAAATCTCGCACCAAAGCGGAGCTCACGAGCTCAGAAAACATTCAGACACTGTTCGTGCACCTGGAAGGCACCCAGGCAGGCTTGGTTCTCAAACATTTGTAATGCAATACAAAATATGCCCTGTATATAGATCGTTTTTCAAGCAGTTGCAAAAGTAGACTTCACATGCAAAGGGTCTAGCCCCTTCTTAAAATATTGGCTCTAGAATCACGCCTGCACCCAGGTTACCTGTTGTTATGCCTTATGGCTAAGCAGCCTATTGGTGCTTAGCAATTATCACCCCTTTGAAGGAAACAAATGGTTGGTTACCTGCTAATACCTGCAGTCATCTGTGCCATTTCAATACATTAAGGGGTGGCAGCAAACAAGATACAGCTTTTCATTTAGTCAACAAATTCTTACATAGCTGTTCATCTCGAGTCTTCTTTTCTTGGCAGTCGTCTTCAGGAGACGGGCAAGCGAGATGGATCTTCCTACAGAGGCAGTCATTCTGATCTGGGGTCTAGAAACTCATCGGTGAGTTCCAATAAATATAACGGCAATAGTTTGGCCATTCACTGATGGGGCGAAAGCAAATAATTTGTTTCAATACATAAGACCTAATTTTGTGGCATCATGATGTGTCTGGATTCCATGCACATGTGTCCTGCACCGGTTAATAAGGAGTTGGGGAGAGCATTTGGAGAGACGTTTTAATGCTGACAATAATAATAATAATAATAATAATTTATTGATTGATTTATATTGCGCCCATTCCATACAATGTACACAGGCGCATGACAATGCCCAACACTTACTTAAAGACATTACTTTTGTTTACACACTCAGAATAGTGAACCATGTGTTCTACCCTAGGGGTGCACACGAATGTGTGTACGAACATTTCATACGAACTGTGGACCTGCGAACAATTGACGTCCACATAATGCGAAAATTGTTACGGATTGTAGACGTGCACACGTCCACAGTCTGTTTAGGCCTTTCTGAAAAAGAGCTTTATATGGAAATATGGGGTTATGGTTATCATTAGAAAAATGAAGTGGAACAAGTGAGAGGCCCGGAATCTAAATTTGGGGTTCAACAAATTTACTGGAAGCGAGAAAAATGAGTATTTAGCCAACTTTTTCTTAACTACACAAATGAAGCAATGTTCATGGTACGAATGGAAGGTATGATGTTGTGTGCACACGCAGTGTGAACCTCCTACTGAATCCTTTAAAAAGTCATAAAAAAGGGCAAATCAAAGTCAGTAACATTTCACTTACTGTGGTTTTACTTAAGTTGGCATAACAATTAACATTGCTGTTAATACATGAGACAGTTTAACGATTACAATTGGTCGAGAGCCCAACACGTGGGTATGTTTAAACGGCCAATAAAACATGGCCCAGCCAGCTTTAAATGCATTTACAGTCTCAATTTTAAATTTGGACTGCTATGAAGTCTGGTCTAAGACTCTTTCATTGGTTAAAACCTCACACCACAGCATGCACAATACAACCAATAAGTCTGTATATTAACCAGTTCGCGCCGGAGGACGTATATACACGCAAAGTTTTCCCCAGATTCAAAACGGATGACGCATAAACACGTCACGAGCAAGGCCAAAAATATCTGTCAGCAGCGAGCAAGGCCGAAAATGCGTTGGTGTGCTTCCCGGTACCATCGGCCTGAACCCACCTCGGATCGAGTTTCGTTAAAAATAAACTCGTGCCTTGGCTCGGTGATGTTACAATAATCCCGGCGCGAACTGGTTAATAGTCCTAATGCCATACCGCGGCATGTCGTCTACATCACAGCATGTCATCTACATCACGGCATGTAGTCCACATCATGCCATACCGAGCAGCAGGTGGAACACAGGCACATATTTGAAGCACATTTGAAGGTACCATATTTGAAGCACATACCATTATTGAAAAAAATAGCTGGAGGGGTGTTCCTCAAAAGTGTTGAACAAAATTGTTCTTGACTAGTTTTGACTTTTTGATCGAAAGGTAAATTTATGAATGGGAATACAACTGTGGTTGGCCGATATTGAACAACTAAACAAGTAGCACATCACGAAACATCACGAAAAATGAGGTCTGCTGAACCCTAACCCCCTAAGGTGTGTGAAAATTCTAATTGAAATTGATGTTAGGGTTGAATCATGGTTTCTCAATCACTAGGGCAACGGAAGCCCATCCACCATCTCCTCGGCAAGTGACGCCTCCACCATCCGTCTATTGAGGCATCTCCAGGAAAGAGTCAAGCAGCTCAGGACAGAGAACATGAGTCTGAGGAGAAGCAGTCGAGGGCCGTTGGAGAGCTCTGGGGAGGAAAGAGCCAGCCCACACTCCAGCAAGAACAGCGAGGTATGAAGACAACCTGACCGGACGTAAACCCTAGAACTAGTCTGGATCTTAGATCAAACAATTCATGAACATTTAGGGTAATTTATGAACATTAGGATCTGGTAGCCGCCAATGTCGCCTGACTAAAATGAGAGGAATTCCTCCTATTTCCGAAAATGTCCGAAGTTTTTCTGAATGTGTTCTATTAAAATTTGGGTATAAAATTAACGTTCACGATGGTTAAGTGTTTTTTACCAGGAGTAAAATGGTTGTAATGTCAACAAAATGCCCGTTGCCGATCCAGATTTTTTTCTGTTTAGGATAAATTTAAGCTTGCCTGCGCAGAAATTAATACTAGAAGAAATGCCTGACATTACTACTTAAAGCCAATGCAGGCGTTGTACCTTTTGGGGAATTGAGCATTGTACGGTCAGTGAAAAACACGCAAGAACTATTAACAAGAGTTAGGGTTGGGCTACACTACAAAATACCGAAATACAATCCAACTAAGCATATTTGGAATGTTATCATCTTGATTTTCTACACACAAGGTGACAGAAACAACTTCGGAGAATCAGGTTGGCATAGCGGGTTTTTTTCTTGCTTTCCACCGCTGTGACCCGGGTTCGAATCCAGTCTCTACTACCATAATTTTGTGGGTTTTCATCAAAATATTCTTTTGGAGTTTTCCTCCCACATCTAAATTAGTTTACATTGTCAATCATTTTCCTTATTAAGCCTCGTGGGAGACACTGAATTGGCTACCCAGTTAAAATAAGGGAATACAAATGTGGTTGGCCGGTTTTTAACACACAAGTATGTTTAAAACTTGCTCATGGGCCTGGATTCGGTAATACTTTCGCCACATGATGGCTCTTGACAAATAGGAATGGCTCTTGGGTCTATCTTATGAATTTATGAAATGATCATTTGGTCAACCATTGACAAATATTCCTTGCTTTCCTTTGTGAAGAGTGATGACAAGAACCATCTGCTGTACCAGCTGCAGCAGCGAGTCAAGCTCCTGGAACGTCAGCTACAGGTGGCGGAGGAACGTTGCCGAGATAACGCCGCCTCCGTCAGTGAAAAGATGTCCGAGAATGGCCGACTACAGGGCGCCCTCACGCAGCAAACCAAGGTAATTATTGCCATGTCTTAGCTCTGTCAATGTTCAAAGTTTGTGTGTCCATGCTTTTTGGGTGTGGCACCCTTAAAAATAAACTTTGAAATTCAATTGATAATTTTCTAGCATTGTATTCATGAGTTTTTTTAGTTAGACATCAAATGAAAAAATGTGCCCATGATGGGTAATTTCTTGATTAGTTTCAACTGTTGAATTAAGAGCGTCTCGCTCCTAATTCGGGGGGCCAAGTATTATTACCCCTGGTCACTGGGCCATTTTCAATCCTTAAACCATCTCAGCTCCCTGGGGAGTATACAGCCTGTGCTGCAATATATGTGCTACTAGGCTAAATCAGTCACAATAACCATCTCTGCCCTCGCAGGTACCCATTTTACCCCTGGGTGGAGAAAAGCAATTAAGTGCCTTGCTAAGGGACACAAGTGTCACGGCCGGGACTCAAACCAACACTCTGATAAACAGAAACACCAGAGCTTGAGTTTGGTGTTCTTATTCACTCGGCCACTCGGTGAACCTGTACATTTACGTATTTAAACAGTGGACATTGAACAATTGAACAAAAGTTCACTGTTTTGTGTACAAAACACATAGGTCTTTCAAAAATGTTGAAATACAATTAAAAGAGGACAACAGGGTGTCCACGCACGTATTTACAATGCTGTGAGTATAAGACTATACGTGTACACTGTATGTACGTGTATTGTGTGCAGCAGTGCATATGGAATGGTACACTAACGCTCAACCATGATCGCAGCGCAAAATTAGCACAAATAGACAGGTACGTCCCTATATGAATATTTAGGATTTCGCTCAAAAACTTAGTTGACATGGAGCGCGCAATTTCAGCAATGACAAAAAACACTTTTTTAAAACTACAGAAAGGCCTGCCAGTGCAACTTCCTTCAAAATTTGTTTTCGGAAAAAGAAAATCTAAATTTTGGAAAAAGCACAGACACACCAACTTCGAACTTGTTATACATTTAAAAGGGAGTATGGCCATGTGACTCGAATGTGTGACTTTTTATTGGGGGTTTACTGAGATTTAAATCTAGTTGATGGCCATAATTATGGGCAAGCAACTTAACCCCCACTTGCCTTCCTCCACCCAGGAGTATAAATAGAATATCCTGCAATTGGGTAAGCCAGCTACAGTCTAGTTCCCTGACCTGATTATTCCCTTCATCAGTACATCTATATATTGCTTCGTTTTGTCTGAAATAGAGTGAGGGGAAGAGTGCAAAGGCAGGTTTTTCTTTCAGCATTTATGAACACAAAATCTTAAATAGGTCAGTATCTGATGATATAAAATGCACATTTACTAACCCTCAAATGTGTCCATTTATGAAAATTACACAAAAAGCAAATGGTGTGTACTACGTAGCTGTAATGCAAATTGCACACAGATAAGTGCTATCTGATAGTGACTTTGGTGACGGGGTCCATGAAGTGTCTTGGTTTCAAACTCTCTTTGTATCTGACGAATTTCTTGTTAAAATCAAAATATTAGGCGCTCTTAACTTTATAGGCGCTCTTGATTTGTAAATTTCAGGTCATTCCAGCCAGTAAGCTGTTTGCAGCAGTTTTAATCTTATTCCTTTTTCGTTTGATTTTGTTTTTTTCTCCCATCCCAGGAATTGATGAAGATGGAGAGGGCTTACTCCAAGATAGCCAGTCCAGCACGGACACCTCTCCGTCTGTGACAAACCGTCTGAATCTGTCACAAGTCACATCATGTGAGTGACTTTGGCTGGTATGACCCAAGCCACCTGAAAACCCTCAAGAATATTGGCAAGTTCTGTCACATGAACTCGTCTTACTAAATCTAGATAATAATTACATACCCCAACAAAATGGATACCTGCAGCACATCAGAGTTTGTGACCCATGACCTTTAAAGTTTGGATACACCATTAGCAGATATCAAAAAATCTATTGTACTACCAAATTATTAAGAAATATCTTATTTATTTTAAAGTAAATAATGATTCTAGGCATCCAGCCAAATTATTGCGCTAGATATCCTGTAATTGTTTCGAAAAAAATTATAAATACAATTCTGAATCGCTGGACGGCGATAACAAAAATAAAAAAAGGCATGAATGTAAAACTTCGGACATATCAGTTAAACGATATTTACTATAAAATACACACCCCCCTAAATCCACCCATTCCCGGCCTGATAATTCAAGCAATTACCAATGGTGTATCCTCCCTTTATATTCATTTGAGGTGGTTTTTTACTGCAGATTTGAACCTGTTCTAGTTGGTGATGTCTATGATTCAGTGTGGCACTGTTCCAGTAGAGAAACAAGCTATTTAGAGTAAACTGCTAGGAAATGCACATTGTTGGTTTTCAATGTTGCCACTCCTTGCACCTTGAACATTGTAAGAACGATGTTTTTCACGATTTTTCCTCTTTCAGCCATCACCCCCGGTCATACAAAAGTTAATTGAACTGGTCACACATTCCGTGATGAATAAATTAAATATGCACACTGCCACTATAAATTAAACTTGTCATAATGTGCTCCACCATCATTTTCTACTTTTGTGTGTAAATGTGTTCAGAACTACTGTTCTATGGTATGTCCATTAAAGGTAGGATACACCATTGGTAATTGCTTGAATTATCATGAATGGGTAGATGTGGGGGGTTGTATTTTATAGTAAATATTGTTTAACTGACCTGTCCGAAGTTTTACAATTATGGATGGCGAGAAAAGAACACAAAAACAGCGTTTGTTTTCAACCGGCGTCAAGCAGTTATTTGTGTTTTTTTTGGCGATCGCGAATTTTTCTTTATAAAATTCTATTTTTCATAATAATTACAGGATGTATAGCGCAATCATTTTGCTGGATGCCTGGATTCATTATTTACTTTCAGATGAGTAAGATATTTCTTAATAATTTGGTGGTAAATATTTTTGATATTTGCAAATGGTGTATCCTACCTTTAAATGGTAATGTCGAAGAAAAAAAATGTTTAAATGCTGGCTATTGTTTTGTTGTTGTTTAGTGTCTTTGCACATTGATTTTTCAATTACAAAAAAAACCAACAACAACAAACGCATGTACAGGGTACTTAAGATTTTATTTGAAAGATGCAGAGTTTTGTTTGATGTACATGTTCAAACGTGTGATATTTGTGGTATTATACGTCGTTGATTACTGTTTGTATAATTTGAAGTGAAAGTTGAATCTCATTAGTTTTTATAAAGACTTAACAAGTGTAGCATTTGATGAGTTTCCGAGCGTGCCTATTTGATTGAAGTAGTTAAGCAAATCACATATTTTCATTTCTTTTTTATAAATACTTGTAGACATTCCCACCATATGAGTCACTAAATTAGACCATAGCGAAAATTATAGAGTTGTATATTTAAAAAATCAGAATGATTGTAGAGTTTTATTCCTCTATCCATTGATTTGGATTATTTAAATGCAGAAATTTATTATGTAAATAATGAAGTACAATTATTTATTTTAAATTATGATATGATGATGACTGTTTGAATTGACAAAATTATAGCCAGATTATGCAAAGATTTAAGTCTAGAAAACTACACTTTTCAAGAACTCAGGGGTGAGATTTGTCAGAATATTGTTCTGATTTAACGATTATTTGTTTAATCCCTTATGAAGGGTATCTAGTCTGTACCAGTTAATACCGTTCAGTTGGCCAAGGTTTCTTGGGACAAAGGTTCATAGTCAGAAGGTTGGATAGTCCCAACTAGTATTAGGTTAGTTAGCCTAAAGGTTATAGTTAGTTTAACGGTCTGTGAGTCCGAAGGGCTAAAATCCCATCATCTCCCGATGAATTTACATCTCTGGACGCAAATTTTGTATGAAACAGTTGGTGGCGGTGAAGTCAGAAAGTTTGTTAGTCCGAAGGTCCGATAGTCTGTGGGTTTTTAGCCAAAAGGTTCGATAGTCCGAAACTTGGATATTCCAAAGGCTCGTTAATTAACCCGAAGATTTTAGGCTCAATAGTCCGTGATTTAATACATGCATGCTTTCATACATTCTTTCGGATTATTGTATACCTTAATAATTCGGACTAAATGCGTTCATTTCAGGCTATGAACTGTTGCACATATTCTAAATTCTAACTACATGTATTAAACCTTTCGACAAATGAGGCTTGGGATTAATATCGAAACTTTGGGCTAATTAATGAACCCATCCCTTAAATTATTGGATAAACGAACCCTATTAAATTTTCGGATTAGTGAACCCCTGGTATAGGAAATCCCTGTGTTTGGATATCGAACATTTGGACTATCGATAAGACCCCACTAGTATACCAACTGATACCAACATGCATAAAGGTTTATACTAGGGTGTCTCAAAAATAAGTATACAAATTTTAAAATTCATTTTATTTGTGTTTTTAAGGACAAATTATTCTGCTGTTTGAACACATCGGAAAAGTGTACCCGGCCTTTACATGGTCGCCACTCGTGTTAATGCATAGCTGGCATCTTCGTCTCGTGTCTCTTTACTTTACTGCCCGCCTTATCATCCCAACATGTCACAGTGCTGATTTATTTCATAACTATCTTGCTCATCAGTCATTCATGGCAATGACGTACTGAACCTTATGCAGAGGATACTCTAACCACAAATAATTGTCTTTTTTTATTAAATATTTAGTATAGTTTTGCAATAGTGTTAATGTGAAAATGGGTATAGTTTTTTTGAGACATCCTGTGTAAAACCAAAGAAATGGGTATTTAAAAGTGTGCCAAGCTCTGGGTCCCTAGCTCTGCCATTTTTTCCATAGATTTTTCAACCTCTCCCCCTCTTTAACCCCATCTCACCCCTGGCTACTGAATTATACCGCAGTGTAGAACAAAAGAAGATTTGCTGTTGTTATCAAGGGAAAGATTGAGTTCTTCTTGAGCAAAATTGTGTGTGCTAATTATTATATAATTTTGTATTTTGTTTTGTTTGTTTTTATTTAGAAATGTATTTTTATTTTGACGTTTGGGTAAAGTTCTCGCATGGTATGCTACTTCAGTAGCTGTTTTCACACTTGCTATCAGGTACAGGTTCTAATTTGTTTTATCAGAAATTGGTATATTTGTTAAGAAGTTTGGAAACAGTTGAAGCAGTTTTTGTGCTTTAACTATGATACATGAAAAAAAATTGTTTTCAGTTTTATTTGCTTTCCGTGGTGGAATGGTCACTTATCTGGACAACATACCACGTGTTGCATGCAAGCCCGTTAACATTTTTTCTATTTTATTACAGAAAATACGTCACCTCCGTTACCAACAAATGCATTTTGTATGTATCGGAGTTGAGTATTTTCTTGTTTTGTGTTTCTCCTCGTAACTCTGCATGCGTTTTTTTATTTTTTATTTTTTTAAAGAAATAGTTGTATTGATATCTAATGGGCTTAAAGTATAACAAGATGGGGAAATAATTTTGACTGTTTTTTCCCCCTTTTTTCTCTAATTTGTTATAGATTTGTTTTAATGACTTCCATTTTTATTTGCTACAATGTGAACATTATTCTAAATGTCCCCTGAAGCTTTGGAAAGAACGATTAGGGGCAACTTTCTTCAATGTATTGTGTGAAAAGAATAGTTGTGTACACCGGAAAATATGTTCAGTTAAATGGCATAAATCGCGCTGTACTCTCCGACATTAAAGTCAGTGAGGATAACTCATGTATTGTTTATAATTTACTATTCCGTCCATCTACATAGAAACATATTGTATTTATTGTTTTATATTAGCTTCATCCAATTTGCATGATGAATCATTTATACACAATAATTTGCACAGATGGTGGGTTTTTTTGTGGTTTTTTTCGGGGGGGGGGGTTGAATGTTACAGACGCGTGGGTGCGTACATATACATGTACGTGTTTTTCAGCAATGCACAATAATAGTACTCGCAAAAACGACGTGTGTCTAACCTTTAACATTTTCAATTATGACAAATGTGCACATACATTATCGAGTTGGGTATATTTTGGAACGTTCATTTTTCATTAAATTTGTCGAATGAGCATTTTGATAAAATTGTATAGATTGAATATGGTTGTAGATTCCGTAGCCTTTGAATTAACAATTGATAATGTATTGTTCATAAATGGCGTGGCGTACGGCAAGTGCGGTATACATTTAAATTGAAACAGGGCTGTTCTTTCAAAAGAATTTGTACTCGTTTTATCGAAATAGTCATATACACGGATCTATTTGTACACATTTCATTTAGCATGTCCGCGGGGTACATGTACAAATTACTATTATTTTAATTGCATCTAACTTTTTAGCAACGTATTTTTGCAGCATGAGGCGAGGACGAATGGTGTTTTCAAACCTCGGAATTCCATTTCAAGAAGAGTATAATAATTATAATGAATTGAGAGTGGATTGTATTTTGATAGATTAAAATATTTTGAATACCACTGTTGCTTCTTGTTTGTTTTCACGTGTTGGTGTTCTACGGCATGAAAGCATGACTACATAATAATCAATAATTATACCCCCATTTATTTATTTATTTATTTATTTATTTACTCCATTTCTTTACCCAGGGTGTGCCCAAACAGTTTAAAACTGGTTTAAATCATTAGAAAAAATAACAGTACATACAAATACAACAACATTTACAGAAATTTACAAACATAATATTTACAGACGTACAAGAATATTTACAGGAATCCAAAACATTGATACTAATTCTGATTTACGAGATAGGCGAAAACCCGCAAAAAACAATCTTCGGTGTTGAGGTCAGTGCCTACACTAGAGGGCGGCTCTGGCTAGGGGGCGGCAGAACAGCCCACTGACCTCTATACATGGACAGATCATCATTGTTTCATTTTGAAGTCGGCATGCGGAGAAGTGCAACATGGCGGACCCACGACGTGACTCTGTGAGCCAATGAAATGTCCAGGTGTTGGTACGATACGTATTACGTAATGTTTATAAATACAAAATGTACAGAATAAATCCGCTGACCTCCACACCTGGACATTTCATTGGCTCACAGCAGTGACGTCTCGGGTCCGCCATGTTGCACTTCCAGTTCGCGCTGACTTCAAGTGTTAGCACAGCAGAATATGGACAATGGTCCGTCCAGGTGTAGAGGTCAGTGGAACAGCCCCGTTAAAATGTAGACTTGGTGCCAAGTCGGTAATAGCGGTCCACTCGGTATACAGGGGGGAGGTTGCGGTTGCCTCGTTCCCAATTTCGAAGTTAATTTATTTGGCACGTTACTAGTCTTAAACCAGCCGTGCCGATAAACTTCGACTGAAATACACGGATTAAACCCGAATATCTAACGACTTGTCATCAAGTCTACGGTTAAATGGCGAAGTGTATAAAAAGGGCCGCATGGCCATTCAGAATCAGTTCGAGAAGGCGCGCAGGACACGATGGAGGCAAGGTGTGGCTGATATCTGCTCTTCCACTTCTGTCTTCTGAACTGACATTCCGTCTCTGAGCTGAAATTCTAGTGGGGTGAGACCTCTCCAATTTATTTTCTCATCACCATCCATACATTCTCTAAACCGTTCTATACATCCCCGCAATATTCACACATCATTCATTGATTTTTTATATTTTGGCCCTCCGTGGTCAACATGGCCGACGAATCGGAGGATAACGATAATGAAATGTCATGGGACCAACTTTCCCAGCAACAACTAGCTGACGAAAAACAAACTAAGAAAACAGATCAACAACCTCGCTCTACTCTAGACATACTGATGAGCCAAGCACAAGATGATAATTTCACTCGGGTCTCGACAAAACAATCCACCAGAAAAAGAGCAAAATCCCTCCTAAGTCAAAGTGATTCTGCCGACTCTGACTCTAATGATAACTACGGAAGACAAAAAAGAAGAAACGTCGCCAACACTCACACTTCTCAAAATAACCCAACCATTGTGATATTCAACTGTCCAGATGTTAAACTTGCTCAAATAAATCCAATGAAAATAGCCAAAGCTCTTAACTCAATCGGAGGTAACATCATAAAAAATGTGTCCAAAACAACTCAAGGTGGAATAAGTGTCAAATGCCATTCCCCTGGACAGGCAACAAAACTAAAAGGAATCTCCCAATTAGGGCAGTGGACCGTCACTACTGAATATGCCAAATCCGAAACACAAAGCAAAGGAGTCATTTCCGGTATTCCGCTGGAACTCTCGGATCAAGAAATACTTGAGGAATGCAGAAGTGCTGGGGTTATAGACGTACGTAGACTGACATACAAAAGAAATGGGCAAATCGGTAAAAGCATGTCTGTCTGCATTACGTTCGGTTCTCCACACATGCCAGCAAATATTCAATTAGGCTATGAGATTTTTGAGGTGAAACCATATATACCTCCAGTAATTCGCTGCTTTAATTGCCAAAGATTAGGCCACGTAGCTAGCTCATGTCGAAGCAAGATCAGATGTGTCAGATGTAGTGGCTCCCACTCCTACGAGCAGTGTACTCAAAAAGACCAGATTAGATGCAGCAGATGTGGTGGAAGCCATTCCTCAGCATATGCTGGATGCAACACATTCAAACAAGAGAAGAAAATCCAAGAAGTCAGAATAATATACAACATCTCTTATGCCGAAGCTGCCAAATCTGTTCGTACCAGTGTCACAGTGCACACAGATAAACCCACTGATACCGGTACATATAGTGTTCCTCGTACTCCTAGTCAAATACCAAACTTGACTAAGGCCATGCCTCAAAATAAAAATACCTGGATTAACACACAAACTTCACAACCAAATGAACAAAGAAAACCGACACCTATCAATCCATCCACATATCAACCTCGACCTGTCAAGAAAATGGATGCCTCCACCCAAACAGATAAAGTAGCATCATGCCAAACTGAACCAAGCTCACAGTACCTTCAACCAGACCAGTCATTAATAGAATTACTCATTGGAACGCTACAAATCTGGGAATCTACCAAGAGCACAGAAAACAGAGAAACAGAAATACAATCCCTTGTTGAACATCTATTTCAACAATCTACCGACATCTCTAAATTAAGAGAAAAGCCAAGGCGACATCATCAACCTAGAGAGTCCACCAATGTAACCAAACCTGATTCAAAGACCTCTAATCGCTCTAGAGGAAGAACAAACAAAACGCAACCATGATTTTTCTCCTCATGATTATTATTTTACAATGGAATGCTCAGTCTTTAATTGCACATGGAAACGAACTCAAGAATGCTATAAACAATTGGGACAACAAACCAGACATAATATGCATCCAAGAAACCTGGCTGAAAGACGGAAAAAACTTCAACCTTCCAGGGTACAACATTTACCGCAGCGACAGAATATCCGATCCCAAAACCTCTGGGGGAGGATGCGCTATCTTAACCAAAAAAAGCCTGGCTGCAAATTACATCGATGCCCATGACTCCCCTATCCGATGTCAAGCAGCTGAAATTTACACTGAAAACAAAACTAAATTCAACATCATCAATGCTTATAACCCTTGCTTAAATATAAAAGATAACGACTTATCTAAAATAGAAAAACACATCAAAAACAATACTATTATTTGTGGAGATTTTAACAGTCACAACCCCCTTTGGGGAAGCAAAAAATATGATAAAAATGGTCGTACTGTAGAAACCTTTATAGACAAACATCAGCTGGTCTGTATCAACAATGGAGATGGCACGAGAATTAATGTCTCCCAGGGGACCACTTCTTGTATTGATATTTCTCTTACTACATCGGACATTGCAGCCAAATGCAATTGGACTACATTAGAGGACACATGGGGCAGTGATCACCACCCCATCTTTATTGAAATTAACCAAAAATGTTTCTATACTTCATATAAACCCACCTCACGCTGGTCTCTCAAAAAAGCCAACTGGAACAAATTTCAACATACATGTGAAGAATACATAACTCAACCCGACATAACCAATAGTACTGAAGATATTTACAATACATACATTGATCAACTTACTCAAGCTATAAACTGCTCCATCCCTAAAACCACAGTTAAATCCACCAAAATACCAACATCCTGGTGGAATGATGACTGCAAGAAAGCTATCACCAACAGAAAAGACGCTCTTAAAACTCTGAAAAAAACCTACCATCCCAACGATCTAATAGCATACAAACGAGCTAGTGCTATAGCAAGAAAAACCATTAAAACAGCTAAAAAAGATGATTGGAAAAAATTCTGCAATACAATTAACCACCAGACTCCTTCCAAAATGATCTGGGATAAAATCAAACGTAATAACAAAACACATTCTAAATCTAGCATTCCTGTCTTTAAAGATGGAGACAAAGACCTTATCACAGATAAGGAAAAGGCTAACTTTTTAGTCGATAATTTCACTAGAGTTAGTAGTGATAACAATCATAGCAACATCTTCCTAGAAACAAAAACTAATGCTGAGGATAATCTTCTTTTTACTGACAACAATGACAATATTATTAACGATCCTTTTAACATGCCGGAACTCGAGGAAGCTATTAATACTGCTAAATGTACTTCTCCAGGCAAAGATGGCATCAACAATGACATTATTAAACATATTCCTTTAAAGGCCCGTGATTTTCTCCTTATTATTTTCAACATGATCTGGAACACTTCTCAATGTCCCAGTAAATGGAAGGAAGCTATTCTTACCCCTATTCTCAAACCAGGGAAAAAACCTGCAGAGGCCAAGTCATACAGGCCGATAGCCTTAACTTCCACCTTCTGCAAAATTATGGAAAGTCTGGTCAACAACAGACTCATCTGGCATCTTGAAAAATACAACCTTTTTAGCAACCAGCAATGTGGCTTTCGTAAGGGCAGAAGCACGAAGGACCATATCATTCATCTTGAATCTAGCATCAACACAGCTTTTGCTAATAAAGAAAGCACCCTGGCAGTCTTCTTAGATTTAGAAAAAGCCTATGACATGCTATGGCCAAAAGGAGTCATCATTAAACTTCAATCACTAGGAATTCATGGCCGCATCACTCGCTGGATCAATGATTTCCTTTCCAACAGAAAAATACAGGTTAAAATAAATAATACATATTCTGATTCACAAGCCATTGATAATGGTATACCCCAAGGAAGTGTCATCAGTCCTACTCTCTTCAACATTGCAGTTAATGACCTCGCTGAAGCTACAGATGGTGTCAACATCTCCCAGTATGCTGACGATATTGTTATATGGAAATCTAATAGAAATACTAATTTCATCACCAAAAAAATCCAACATAATCTAAATAACATAACCTCTTGGTGTCAGAAATGGGGATTTAAAATCTCCATTCCTAAGACTATTGCTGTTCTTTTTACCAACAAAAGAAACATCACTATTAAACTTAACATCAATAATATTATTATTGACCTTCACCAATCAGCCAGGTTTCTTGGAGTCATTTTTGATAGTAAACTCAACTGGAAGGAACACATCAATTACATAATCACCAGATGCAGAAAAAAACTGAACATCCTCAGGAGTATTTGTGGAACTGACTGGGGATCAGACTGTATCACTCTTTTCCATCTTTACAAATCGTTAATTAAACCCATTTTGGAATATGGATGTGAAGCTTTCAACTCGACAGCCTCTGAATATAAACATAAACTTGACAGCATACAATACCAAGCCCTAAAAGTTTGCACTGGAGCGCTCTATGGGACAGCGTTGGACAAACTACAAATCGAGTGTGGTGATCCTCCGCTGCACCTTCAGAGAAAGTTCCTCTGCAATCTTTACGGGATCAAACTTGACACACATCTTTCTCATCCTAATAAACATATTCAACTTGACTGTTGGCAGAAACAATATTTTCTTGAGAAGTGGACAAATAATCTGCATCACACCCCATTTGAAGCGAGATGGGATCAGCTTTCCTTGGATGTCCTTCCTTTACATAACCCTTTTCCTTACTGGCACTACACCAAACCTTACATCTCCACAGAAATACTTAACCAAACAAAACATATTATTGACAACAATGAGAAAGGTATTATTGCCTCTGAAATTATTCATACTACTTGGGGTAACTCACTTCACATTTATACAGATGGTTCACTTAACCCTGGCACCAATGCAGTTGGATGTGGCTTATACATCCCCCAGCTAAAATACTCTAAAAACTTCAAACTAAATAATGAAGCCTCCATATTTACTGCAGAACTTGTTGCTATCCTTCTGGCTGTTGAGTGGATTGAAGAGGTCCAACCAATCCATACTTGCATCTTTTCTGATTGCTTAAGTGCAATCCAGGCAATTTCCCACTCCATTCCTAACAATAAAATTATCTGTGACATCAGACACACCCTTATCACCATCCAAAATCAAGGAAACAAGGTTGTTTTTGAATGGATTCCAGGACACTGTGGCATTACAGGTAACGAAAGGGCAGACCAAATTGCCAAAAAAGCTACCAGCAAAACCAGCATTGATCTAAACATACCTCTTTGTACAACGGAAGCTAAACATCAACTCAAAAATAATATTAAAATACAATGGCAATCAGAATGGGACGAGTCCAAAGACTCCGCTCTTAAAACAATTCAACCTACTATCTCCTTCCACATCAACACATGGAATCTTCCACGCTGGCAGGAATCCATCATCCATAGACTCCGACTGGACACATACAACCATCTCAACAACTTTCACCACAAAATAGGAAAACATCCTGATGGTCTCTGCGAAATATGTCACACTTATGACAACGTCAATCACTTCCTGACTTCCTGTAAAAAATATAACAACAGCAGACGTAATCTACAAAAGGCTTTAAAATACAATACTAATCAAATGACACTTAAAAATTTACTCAGCTCCAAACATAACCTCATCCATATAGGCCTACTACTCTTCATCAGAAGAGTAACATAAATTTGTCCCCTTCATGCATTTCAAGGTTCATACATCTCTACCGCATGTTACCTTTCATTTTCATCTCTTGTTCTTCACGCATACATACATTGTGCCGAGTGTTCAGTGATTGGCTGGACAAAGTGTCACCTCTTCTACCCCTGGAGTTATGTGTACCTGCAATTGTACCGGCAGAGCACGGGCTCTTAAAATGCAAGGGAAACGGTGCTGCTTGCAGGATTACTTGTGGCACTTCAGTGTTCGGAGGATCACTGATCACTGGCATTTTCACATTCATTCAGAACCCTTGTCAATTCATCTCCCCATGATCCATCACTGATTGATGACTAGTTATAAATCTCTTTACAGGTTTTTGCTGACCCGACTCAGTACATCTCTTTTGCTGACCATTACAAGCTATCACCCCCTGCTAACTCTAGTTTTCAGCCAGAGCGCACCAGTCTACAGAACAGTCCTCAGTTTTACGTGGTCTGCTGTTTCCAGAATCGTCAGTCACACCTCTCCATCTACTCTTGCTAGTTTTTCCCCGAGTTACCTCTAGATATACATTGACTGGCACAAAGGGCACGTAGATTGCCAAAGTGCCATTAAACTACAACAACAACAACAACTTCAGAATCAGTTCCACTCGCAACATTTTACTGAGAAACATCACCATGCATCGAAACCTGAAAATTACTTCAAAGACTGTCTCTGGTGCTAGGAAAGGCACCGCGCCTGATGGTGGAAGGCGGTGGACCCTCGCTAGATGGGGGCAGACCTGCGTTAATAGGCGTTAATAATAGGCGGCAAGCAAAAGTGCATTTCTGTGCTGAATATCGACTTGACGCGCCACAAAATATTGTTTATTTTTGTATTTTTTGAGAAGAATAGAAAATCTGTGAGCTAGTACTTATGGCATCAGGTCATTATCCGTATGATTTTGAGCCCACTTTATGTACATGCACATTGTGTACACACTATGCCGTACACAAAACGGTTCACTTGCATTCCTTGCGCGTGCAGGGCCGCTATCGATCGGGCTTCGCGTACTGATGGTGCAGACACTACGTCACAATATCTCGGATGTACCGATAAACCAGAACAAAATGGCGGCTCGTATGACGGTAAGCGCAGTGCGAGAAAATCTCTGTTTTATATGATTACCGAAACCGATAAAAATGAAATAAAAATCAAGTCACAATGGCAATAATTGACACTCTTTAACATTATGCAATTATAAACTATGGGTGGATTTTCCCTTTAACAGCCACGTGCTACCTTTTTCTGCATGAGATTCCTAGCACTGAGGTTCAACAGTTTGACCCTCTAACCCCCTAACCCCATTTTTTTTTTTTTTTGTGGGGGGGGGGGGGGGGGTGTTTCCACCGTTAGGATAGACTAATTATTAGGGCCAAAATGGACTCATAAGTTCCTAATTATATTCTTAAAATTGCCTTATGAAGGCCGACGCATGTATTGTAGATTTCAAAAGTGTACATGTACACCCCCGGACCCCCTATAGTAAGGCGTCCACCCCCCTATTCCCCGTTTGCTCAAGTTCACGCGTTTGGCCGCGCGTGATCTTATTCGAACCCAACTATAACCCGTTGGGTTGTTTTTAAGAGCGGTTAGCAGGGTGGGGGGAATTCCATGAATAACCAATCTTTGTGTTTTTTTATACTCATTTTAGCCTTAGGTTTAACAAACTACCGAAAATGGACAATAATTTTTAAATAAGTTCGACACAACATTTTGGTTTCCGCCTAAACGGCCGGGTATCGATAAAGGGCTAAATCCGAGTCATTTTCATATCGACACGTTTCTCCTGATCCTGTGTTTTCTCAGCACATGTTATTCCGGGTCATATGACACTTCGTGTTATATTATTCGATACTAGTTCATACAAATACGTGAAACCAACAGTACACACACAAAAACAGTTTAGACGAGATAATATTTAGTTGGCCTAGTATACAATGAAAAGAAATGTGGTACATGATATACGTACATGCCTGTACTTTGTACTGGAAAAACAGTCGTGAAGTTTTTACACATTTTCCAACGCACGGTGGCGCTATTTTACACTGCCCCGGAATCAATTACTGGTACCTGCGTAAAATCCGCGCGCGCCATTTTTTACCTACATGTATGATGTACCGTATATTACCAGCAGCAGGCGTGCGGATGTGACTACACAGTACATGAATTGATTTACAACACCTTAAGTTCTTAACGTTAAAAGTAATTAACGTTTTGCTTCAACAACGTAAGTGACTAAGTGGCCTTTCTAACACTAACAACAACAATAATAGTATACATTATTAGACAAACGTATATCATCTCTGACTTTGTGACTTAATTAGTTGTAAAACCGCAAAGCCAAAGAGATTAAGAAAATAAGAATATTTGGATTTATCTTGTATTTTAATCACGTTCCCGGTCGATGGACCAGTACTACTCGCTTTTTTAACATTTGGACATGATTTTTGAATTTTGTTACGATACTTAAGTTATAGTACTTAGTAATACTAGAACTGTATTGTAATGATCAAAACTGTGAGTCTCTAGATTTCGTTTCTTCAGATTTCACCTTCGAACTCAGTCGAAGTCAAAACAACAACAAAATAATAGTATAGACACACCACTCAAGATACAAATATTACTAGTCATCGGTGATTAAAATCATGTTACTCGGAACTACTTGCGTCTTACGATCTTCATGAAAATTGAAATTGAGTTCCTACTCCTAGAGCTCCCTATGTCGGCCTCTTATCTCAACCGTAAATTTGTCGTTCGTATATTTTAAAATGAAGTCATTAACCTCAATCACAGTTAGCGCGCGCAGTGAGTAAACGTTACGAAAATGTTATTTTTTCAAGAGACTCGCAGTTTTGATTATTATACACTGGTTCGAACCCTAGAGTAACTCGGACTACATACCGGTAACGTTTCACGGGCAAATGCCTAAATCCAGGCCTAAACGAGTAACGCGTTTAGAATCCTGATAAATAGAGCGCTGTATTAACATGGAGGTAGGAAACACCTCCGTATGTGTTATATTTGTACTAGCTCGATTAACTCCAGCTTAAATAGACCCATGAACATGGTGGCGTTATACACCGCCACACGCTGTTGTTATTTCCAACATGTGAAATTGATTGATAAAATCCACCATGTCATTTTCCCTGTCCATGTCATTTGTTACCATTTCATGCTCTTGAACACCACGTTCCCTTCCCAAGAAATGGAGTTAAAAAAAAGTGGAGTCCAACACAAAAACGTGTTGCCTTTTTGGGTTGCGTGCGATTCTTGGAAGATTTTAGCACAGTGCCCCGAATACTTGAGAGGCGTCGCCATCCAGCCGGGAACAATCTTTTTGCCGCGCACAGTGACCTCGCGGTTCATTCAGCACGTGCCCACGATTCAACGGTGTTGTTTGCACATAGATGACGCCGAGGTTGAACACCATTAAATCGTGTGCACATGTGCTAAATAAAGCAATTGAACGTCACCGTTTGTGCGCGGCAAAATGTCTGGTCCAGGTTGGATGGTGATGCCTCTCAATCCATTTTACAGTACCGCCATTTCCACATGAAGAATTCAGGGCACCGTGCGAAAGATCTTCCAGAATCGCACGCGACCCAAAAAGGCAACACGTTTGTGTTGGACTCGATTACTTGGGAACAGAAGGTGCTTGTGAAATTTGGTGTACAAAAGAGCATGAGTATTAATTAACAGGAACATTGTAACAAATCTTGCCGGAAAATGACATGGCGGCTTTTATCAATTAATTTCACAACAGTGCGTATAACGCCACTACGTTCACTGGTCTACAGCGTTAATACAACGCTAATGACGTCGGGAGATTTGCATGTACCGGTAACGCTGGCTCAGAAACGACAACAAATGTCCACTTCAAATTGTGATTTTTTCCCTTTCTTAAACCCACCTCACATAAAGCGTACCTCATAGTGTGCAGCACTGCAGTCACTCACGACGCCAACGATTCACTTGATACAGAATAACAGGTAGGATACACCATCGGTAATTGCCACATTTATAGGGCTAGACGGAGTCCCCAACCCCCCCCCCCAAAAACAAAAAAAAGACCCCTGCAAAATAGTCCCTTTTTTCCCCTTTCTTAAATCCACATCACATAAAGCATACATACAATTACAGGTAGCGTGCAGCAGTCATTCATGGTGCAAATGATTCACTTGAAAGTGAAACAGAATAACAGTAAGAGATGACAAATATTGATACCATACTGCGGCCAGGTGTCCTAGTGGTTTCAATTTTTGTCTGGTGTTAGGTCGTCAATAGCGCCTCAACAACACAGCACCAGACGAAATTGGAAACCACTAGTGCTCCGGGCCACGTTATGGTATCCACATACCGTACATCGCGCACACTGAATGAAGCTGCATGTCACTAGCGAATTGTTGTCAACGTCAGGTGGCATGCGCACTAAGCGCATATCAACCAGCAGTCACGATATACCACAATGCAGTTGACCTGACCCAGTACAGAACAACAGCATGGTGGACATTTCTTGTGAAGTGGCTACCAAAATAATTTTCCATCTTTTAGTAACTTATTCTGTTTCATGTGAATCATTTGCATCATGAATGACTGTTGCACGCTATGAGGTACCGGTATGCTTTATGTGATGTGGGTTTGAGAAAGGGGGATAAGGGACCCGAGTAATGTTAGCGATCCGGAACTATGATATTGACTTCACTTGCCTGGCCTTGCGCATTTGTCCAAGTAACTACAGGGTGTCTCTTGAAAAACACAACAATTAATAAAATCATGATTATAAAAAAAACCAATATCATAACCATATACTGTATGACCGGCTCTACAAAAAGGTGTATTATGTCGCAAAAAAGTAAAATCGTGTTATACACGGTTAAAAAGCCCACAATGTAAGCTTTCATTTGGTATAATAGAGCTCTATTATTTTGGAGACAAGATGTGTTTACATATTGATTCCTTTCTTGGAGTTCAAATTACACAACTGAGAAAACAGGCTTTGAAATAGCCGGCTCTGTACTGCAACAGAACGATGCACACAAAATGGTAGTTTTTTTGCACTTTATTCATCAAAATCAACATTTCTTTAAATGAAACCTGAAACTGCCTGTATTAAAAATGTCGTTCATGACGAAAAATGAAAATCACATTTTGATAAAATGTTCACCCTCTCAATGTTGAGCAGACCATTACATGATACTGCCCAGCGTGACTTAATACACCTTTTTGTAGAGCCGGTTACAAATGCAGTCCTTTGAAGGTGATTGAAGGTGTGTGATGACAAAATCTTCCTGAGAAGTGATGCCCTAGCATACACATGTACGTATGGTTGTGATATTTGGTTTTCATATAATCATGGCTTTAGCTACTTTTGCATTTTTCAAGAGAGTTGCAATTATACTGAATGTATTCTATTAGCTCCTAGATTTTCTGGATTATTGCTTAAATCTTCCCTAAAACCTTCAGAGAAATGTTGGCATCTATTCTCAGTCGGAATGCATCGTGCGACACAATGGTACTTTTCTTGGTAGGGCTAACTGCAATGTTTTTAACCCAAACTAAGGTCTTTTTCTAAACCCCAGCTTATAGGCCCCGGCTCCATTACCATTGCCAAACTGCATGACCCGAAGCCAAATTGGAGACGAAGCTGGGATTTGGAATACGGCCAAAGCTGTGACGTCGTCTTGCCGTACGACTTCACGAGTTGCGATGCAACGGCTGTTTCTTGAGGTCAGCTAGAAACTAGAAACGGCTGTCGCATTGCAACTCATGAGGCCGTTTTCCAAACCCCAGCGTCATCTCAGTTTTGGCTTAAGTAGTTGCGGTTTGGCAATGGGGATGAAGCCGGAGCCTGTAAGCAAAGACCATTGTGCATTTCTCTTAAAATTGTCAAAAATTTTGAGGAAAGATTTTAGCATTAATTAATAAAAACTGACAATTATAAAATACATCCAGCATAATTGCAACTCTACAGTTCCTTGGTCAAATGTATTCAACCAATCAAAACAAGTCCGAATGTTTATACACTGTAGCACAGCATAGCGGGACCACACTTTAACGTTAGGTCTAAACAGTAACAAACCCAAGACCCACAAACGTTGCGGATATAATCTGCCACACACTGTTGGATTTCGAACACATCTATCGCTCGATAAAAATCGCCATGTTCTTTGCCGCAAAGATTTTCTGTTCAGTACGTGCTCTTTTACACCGAATGCTAGCAGCACAGCGTCTGTTGTTTCCAAGAAATTTGATGGAAAAAACGTGGAGTCCAATAGTCATTTTTGTGGGCAATTCAGATTGTGTACTGGTACATGTGTACACGTAGTGGGCCATCGGGACACGTTTTGTACTGGGCCATTTGGAAAGAATTCTATATCTGGACATCATCCGATTTCCTGTGTACAAGACCTATGGGCCCTTTCAGAAAAAAAAGAAACGTTGTATAACGTTAGTTTCCTCATTCCAAAACAGTTTTCTCCAACTTCTGAAATTTGAGCATCCAGTTTGTGGTAAAAATGGGATGCATACATGTATATGAAAAGGTGAAAGAGTGGGATCATGATTTGAATAGACCTTTTCACCCTAATATGATAATTTATGTAATTGAGGCCCATGAGGAGGAAGTGAATTGCAGCCCTGTAGAAAATGTGTAGAAGGCCAATCGTTCTTGAAAGAATCCTTTAAAATTGTCAAAAGAAGGTATTGCCGTGTTTTTTCATGTGAAAATATGGGATATGAAGAAAAAAATTGTTATATTTAAAAACAATATTTTTTATAATCTCTATTTTTAAATTTTTTCAAACGGTAGACGATTTTGTTATTTGGGGGGCAAATATTGCATCATCGCGATGTTATTGTTGTATCGTCTAGTGCTAGTAGACCTACTTTTAAAGGGATCGTATACGTTTGGTAATTGGAACCCACTGTTTTTTAATCCTATATAGTTATAGATATATACCATAAAACTAAGTAAAAATTTCATTTCAAAAGGTGGTAGCGATTTTGAGATATTGCCAAAAATCTGGAGCAGTTATGTCCATGCAGGAAGAATAATCAGCATTGGAATACACAATCTGAGAAACGTCACTGCAGTAACGCTTCTCAAATTCAAATTTTTGGGGATAAAAAGTTATATCTTTTTCCATAACCGCAGTACTTCAAAGTGAAAAGTTTATAAAAATGCATTATACTATCCAAAGCTGCTGTACTTCTTACCAAGTAAGTTTTCACCAAACGTATACGATCCCTTTAAATACAGTCACTCCTACAGTGCATTTAATCTGCCGGCTTTAAGGACAGAAAAATGCAAGACCCGTTCACGACTAAATAAACACTTTTTTGTTTTCATTAATGTTGGCTCAGATATTTTTGTAACGTTTTTTGTTCTCTTTTCCTATGTGACCAGAGTGTTGTATTCAAAATGATAACTTCAAGGAAACGGAAACGGATTCTTCTTCCAGAGAGCTCGGATTCAGAGCAAGAGGATTATGAATCTCCTATGAAAGATGAATCAGGATCCAGCAAAGTGAAGAGTTCCAAAAGTGTCAAGCCAGAGCAGAAGAAAAGGCGGCAGGAGGGGCAAGAAAGTGATGATCATGTTGGAGAATTAAACGAAAGTTACACAAATGCAACTTCAGATAATGATGACTTTAAAGCCAGGAGTGATGTTCAAAATAATGACTCGGAAAGCACATATCAAACTGCAGATAGTGGAGATAGTGATTTTGCACCAGACATACTGAGCAGGACTAAAGATTCTGATGAAGATGATGGAGATTCTGATGCGAAGGATCATAGTGTGCCAGGAAGTGTTTCACCTGCTGTTGCAGCAACGTCTCCAAGTGAGGAAGATGATATTAATTATGACGATGATATTGTTGCAGATGTTGAGGAAGAGTTAGAATCTGAAGATGTAAAAAGAGCATCTCCAAGGGAGGATGATGATGATCATTGTGATGCAGATAAGATAAAAGAGTCACCGGACATAGAAACACAATCTGCAGGGATTGAAAGTTATGGTAGGGATGTTGCAGATGAAGAGGACAAATTAGAATCTGAAGACCATAAAAACATCTCAGTTGATGTAAAAACAGAATCTCCAAGCGGGGATGATGATGAGGATGACTGTGATGCAGATAAGATGAAAGAGTCGGAACGCGAAGATCATGAGAATATCTCCCCTGGCATAGAAACACAATCTGCTGAGGGTGAAAGTGATGGTTGGGATGTTGCAGATGAAGAGGAAGAATTAGAATCTGAAGATCATAAAAACATCTCAGTTGATGTAAAAACAGAATCTCCAAGCGGGGATGATGATGAGGAACACTGTGATGCAGATAAGATGAAAGAGTCGGAACCCGAAGATCATGAGAATATCTCACCTGGCATAGAAACACAATCTGCAGAGGGTGAAAGTGATGGTTGGGATGTTGCAGATGAAGAGGAAGAATTCGAATCTGAAGACCATAAAAACATCTCGGTTGATGTAAAAACAGAATCTCCAAGCGGGGAAGATGATGATGATTTTAATGCAGATAAGATAAAAGAGTCAAAACCCGAAGATCATGAGAACATTTTACCTGGCATAGAAACACAATCTTCAGGAGGTGAAAGTGATGGTGGGGATGTTGCAGATGAGGAGAAGGCATTAGAATCTGAAGACCATGAGAACATCTTAGCCGATGTAAAAACAGAATCTCCAATAAATGATGATGGAGAAGATGAGGATGTTTCAGATGAGAATAAATCTAAATCTGAAGACCATGAGAGCGCGTCATCACCTGTTGCTTACAATGAAAGTCAAAGAGAAGATAACAATGATGTTGACGACAATGATCTAGAAGAGGATGTGGAAGAAATGTCTGGAGTTGGGGAGCAGCAAAATGCATCATCCAGCGGTGATAAAAATTTAAATGGTAATGAAAAAGACATTTTAAAAAGTGAGGAGAATGATAATGCATCACCTAGTTGGGAACAAGCATCACCTAATGATGATAGTAATAACGACAATGAAGATGATGATAATTGGAACAGAAAAAAGGCATCAGAGCTTGTTGATCAACCTGGCAAACCTCATGAAATCGCATCATCCGGTGATGAGGAACATGGATCAGAATCTGAAGAGCCTAAAACTGCACCACCTCCGAAGGAGTCAACAAGGAAAGTGGCACTCCCTGACTTTGACAGCCCAAGGACATTGGCGTTGAAAAGGCAAATGCAAAAGTTTAGACCTGTCGTGGAGATGGAAGTTATGGATAAAAGGCTACTGCGAGGGCTGTTGTCACGTTCTGTTGTCTCATTGCAGAAAGAGAATAGGAAAGGTGTTCCAAGTCATAAGGACACCATGAAATTTAGTCAAAAAAAGAAACCAGCTGGTAAGAGCAAACAAGACAAAGCTAGAGACGAGGAATCTTCTGATGATGCTAATGATACAGATGAAAGTTACTTGGAGCCAACACCAACACGGACTAGGCCTACTCGGAAAAGCCCAAGAAAGTCATCCCAGAAGGTGTCCTCACAGGCTATTGTCTCATTGCAGAAAGAGAATAGGGAAGGTGTTCCAAGTCAAAAAAAGAAACCAGCTGGTAAGAGCAAACAAGACAAAGCTAGAGACGAGGAATCATCTGATGATGCTAATGATACAGATGAAAGTTACTTGGAGCCAACACCAACACGGACTAGGCCTACTCGGAAAAGCCCAAGAAAGTCATCCCAGAAGGTGTCCTCACAGGCTATTGTCTCATTGCAGAAAGAGAATAGGGAAGGTGTTCCAAGTCAAAAAAAGAAACCAGCTGGTAAGAGCAAACAAGACAAAGCTAGAGACGAGGAATCTTCTGATGATGCTAATGATACAGATGAAAGTTACTTGGAGCCAACACCAACACGGACTAGGCCTACTCGGAAAAGCCCAAGAAAGTCATCCCAGAAGGTGTCCTCACAGGCTATTGTCTCATTGCAGAAAGAAAATAGGGAAGGTGTTTCAAGTCATAAGGACACCATGAAATTTAGTCAAAAAAAGAAACCAGCTGGTAAGAGCAAACAAGACAAAGCTAGAGACGAGGAATCTTCTGATGATGCTAATGATACAGATGAAAGTTACTTGGAGCCAACACCAACACGGACTAGGAAAAGGCCTACTCGGAAAAGCCCAAGAAAGTCATCCCAGAAGGTGTCCTCTCAGGCGATTGCAAGCTATCTTGAGCAGTCCAGCAATGTCGAAAATGAGGACTCTGGAAAACAGTCTTCATCTGACTCGGACGAACCTCTAGCAATGGCTAAAGCCAAACTGTCCTCGAGCCAGAGACATTCTACTGGCAGTTCAGCAGATTCTGACAATGAAAGTGAAGATTGGGATGTCGATAGGAAAAAATCATCCAAGAAAGGATGGAAGCATAGCTTGTCAAAGAAAAGGCAAAGAGAGACCTCGGGTTCTGAAGATGAAGGTAAGACACTTGCTCTAGCCAAAAAAGTAACAACTAAAAAAGAATTCCACTCTACTGTAAAAAAAGACAAAAAAGCTAAAACGTCCAAAAGAGGTCTTGCCGTCAGTGATTCAGAGAGTGACTCCATCAAAGTTTCTGATGAATCATTTAGTCACGTCTTCAAATCCAAATCCTGCAGCACAAAGGCAAAACCTTTGAATAGAAAATTTCCAAAGACTTCAACGCCTACACTAAAGTCCAAACATTCAGTAACTGATTCAGCGAGTGGGAGTGATATTGACCAAGCTCTTGCCTCTAAAAGTAAGAAAAAGAAAACGAGAGGCAGTTACAGTTCTGAAAATGATGGAAGTGTCAATTCAGAACGTGACTCTGATGAAGAACCCCTCTCGTTAGGGACAAAATCCTGGAAGGGCAGAATGAAAAGATCTCTTCATAAGCAGAAAACTGAGACATCACATGAGACATCGTCAGAAGATGAAGAAAATGAAGCGACAGAAACGGCAGTGAAACATAATAAGAATAAGAAGGAATCCTCCAAACCAAAACAAGAATCTGATTACAGTGAAGAAGAGGATGCTCTGGAAAAGAAGTTGGTCTCCCCAAAAGGAAAAAAGACAGAAAATTCCAAGAAACAATCAAGTCAGAGCCATTCTAAAGACAGAAGCAACATTAAAGATAACAAGAAGGCAATGAAGTCTGACAAAAAGAACAGCAACAGTGATTCAGATTCCGGCTCTGTGAGCAGTAATCTTACCATCAGCAGTCTGTCGCCACTGGATGAGGATGAAGAGAATGACATGGGAAAGCAGACGAAGAAGAAAGAAAAAGCTCTGGGGAGCAAAGGAGATGGAAAGAAATGGAGGAGTGGCTCAGCAAGAGATAGAACTTCAAAAAAGGTTTGTACAATTTTATTTAGTTATTCCAGTCGAGGTGCACCCTAAAGGAGTGCACAGTGTGAAAGCAAGAAAAACGTAGTGACAAACAAATGAACCAACACCCCAACAGAACATCCAATTCCTCATAACCGAAACTGGGGGTAAAAAATAATAAAAATTACATATTTATACCGCGCAACATATCTGTCCTACATGTAGGACACCCAAGGCGTACATTAGAAAAAGAAAAATGGAGAAAGAACAAAAATCCTTTTGTTGGGTCAATGAATAAATGAAGTGTTCACTCAAGTTATGAGAAAGTTTTGCTGTACAAAGAAGTCTTCATAAAAAAAGGAAAATGGAGAAAGACAAAATAAAATCTAATACCCAATACCCTTATTGGGGGCGCCCTGGGTTGTACACGTGATCTGTTCAGAACCCAGTCTTGACGTAAAGCTCGAAATGATCTGTGAAATTCCGAGGACATACCAAGCATAGCTCAAACAGCTACTCGCATGCGCTGAATGTGTTTGCCATAAATTGCACACTGCACCAATGCACAAAAGGGGTTTCTTACACGCCTGCAAAAGGCGAACCCCCTTCCTGCTGCGATGGAACCATAACTACACCTTTGAAGGAAGGAATTGAACCAAACAACTCAAGTTTTGGAGGTCACTTTAATTTATGACTTTCGAACTCGTTCTACACAAGAAAAGAAAAAAAAAGTCCAATGCTCTTTTATTTGCTATTATTGGCGGCCATCTTTAACCCTTTGCACTCAGCCCCGCGCTACATCTGACTTATAAGTCCCTTAAAAGCTCCCGGGGCTCCAAATATTCCCCCAAAATATAGCCCTATTTGTAAGCTTTCCAATGATGCATAATTATATGGGATTTGTACACTGTAAATGATTTGTATATACAAACTAGCAACACGTACACAATCTTTGAAAACAGGCCTGAGTTTAAAGAGTTAACACAATCTTGGATTTATAGTTTACCAACTTAAACATTTACTGGTCGTAGTATATTTTCTAATCCCTAAAACCAAGGAATAAACACCAAAATTACAGCCATAGTGTAAACAGTTAGTGACTTAGTGTAATTGACATCCATTTTAGTGTAATTGGCAGCTTTTTTGGACACCATCTTAGATTTATCAGTCCTCTTATTATTCAAGGACATTTTAAGTAGTCTTAATGGATTTTTGACCCCTAAAACTAGGGGGTAGATACAAAAATAACATCTCTAGGATTGATAAAAATGATCTATATGGCTATTTTGAGGTACCGGCGGCCATCTTGGACGCCATTTTTAAAATAACAGTTTTTTTCGTAAACCCAATTTTCGTAGATTTTTTCTATGTTATTTCTGATGTCGACTAAAAATCGTTTACAAATCTTTGTTGCAATTTGTTGGGGGTTGGGGTGGTTTTTTTCTTATAAAATGACCCGTCTATTAGTTTGAACAAGCTCCGAAATGTACAGTACAAGGGAGCTTGACCGCTAAGCGCCTTAACCAGTTCGCGCGAGATTATTTTTAACGAAACTCGATCTGAGGCGGTTTTAGGCCAATGGTACCAAGAAGCACACTCGCGCATTTCCGGCCTTGCTCGCTGCTGACAGACATTTCCGGCCTTGATTGTGACGTGGAAATGCGTCATCCGTTTTGAATCTTGGAAAATGTTTTGCGTGTATACGTCCTGCGGCGTATATTAGGTATATTTGTCAGTTGTAATTGGATATTTTGTAACTTAAAACTTGTTGACTTCTAGTTAACTTGTAATTTACTAGTGATGACATAACAACTGGTACAACTCTCTGCACCAAAAAATGAAGATCGCAGTTTACTTTTACTAGTCTTCATGAACAGTCTTTTCTTGATTTGTTACAAATAATGGTTTGTTATGAACTACAGATTTGGCAGGCAATTTATAATCAGAAACACTTTCTGTTCCCAAATGCCCAGCAGAGTTCTGCCAGTAGCGGAAACGATTACAAGCCTGCCTCCGAGAAAGACAGCAAGAGGCTTGAGCAGTTCAAGAAGTTTGTTCGGCTGTGCGGTCTACATGTGATTTACCTAAAGCTGTTTGCTGATGCAGAGGATGAGGAGGAGAAGGTTGAAATACTGACGAAAGTTCTCAGGAACGCTGGACTGAAAGGTGAGTAGAAATAGGCATTGTACATGTACATTGTTATTGATGCTTGGTGCATTAACTTAGGTGATCTCTGCTGTAAGAACCAATAAGCCTTTGTACTGATGACGTCGCACTTTGTTTACACATGTGATTTATTACACTAGAAAAGGGCATGATGTGATTTTGCATTTAAAGTGGACACAGTCTTTAGCAGGATGTGATTTCAACAAAAGATTTCCAAAATCACATCAAATTTGTCGTGGGTTAAAGTCATTGGAACTAAAATTAACCCAGGATGTGAATTTGGACCGGTGATGTGATTACATTTTTTTTTTGAAATCACATCACCCATCACATCACCCAACAAAACACCTGACAGGTGTTCCCTGCTTTTCTCTGCTTTATTATGGGTCAGGGCATGCAATGGCTCAGCCACCTTCAAGAATCCCAAAACAAATTGCCTGTAATACAAGGCCAACCCGAGAAATGATTTCAGCTGCTGCACCGTTGCTGGGACGGGCCTATCCCAAATGCGTGCAGTTTTATCTGGATATACTGATACTCCATCACTACTGACGATGTTGTCAGCGAGCGCAGTGAGCGCGCCTCACGGCTGGGGGTCAGTTAATTTTTGCATGTTTCTGTGAAAGTCTAGCTAACATGTAGTTAATAAAATAAATTACTACATGAACATGATTAACGTGACTTTGTATCTCCTCTCTTTCTTTTGTGCCCATAATTTGATTAAACATAAAATAAAAAATTGTGCCGGGCGGCACAGCCAATTTGAACCCAAGAGCCGGGCGGAAATTTGCAGTACCAGGCGATACCGCCCGGCGCCGCCCACCGTGGCTAGAACCCTGCTTGCATGCTAAGCAAATTTGTGAACATTATTGTTGCTTTGTGCATATTCTTGAACCTGTATTGGTATCATAGCATAAGTAATATCATTAGTATCAGAACATTTTATATCTCTTTAGAGTTGTGATTGAATCTTTTCAAAGTCCACATAATTTGTTTCCTTTGGAAATTGACTGTCGGGTATTTGATGCTTCTGTTTCACAACTTAATTTAATAGCTCTAAACCTTTGGTGCTTGATAATGAATATCCAGTAAATTGGAAACTCTATCCTTAATATTCTAGTTGTGATTTCTTTTAAATTGTGGCAGGCAAGCCAACTATTTCAAAGTGTTGTAAGCTGAAAAAAAGGAGGGATGAACTGGCCGAGCTGGACTCTCTCAGCACCGACAATATCATTGAGAGTAACTCAAAGTCGGGTGAGTGATCCAAAAGCATCCAGATATGAACATAACAAATGTAGTATAGTTGGCAACTCGCTCGTATCCATGGCCTTATCACTCACTGTGGTAGCAAAAGCTAATGTACAGTACTCTCACAAACCTTTGTAATGAAGTTTAAGGTCAGTGGATTTTGACAATCTGTTGACATTTTTTCCAACAACAATGTCTAGTATTTTTGTACACAAAAGCCGGGAGCCAAGAATTGTTTTCAGAATAGCCGAATGTTTTATATATAGCAGCGTTCCACTGTACGTTTTCCACTGGTACCTTAAGTTTTGGAATGCCCCTGCAAGAGCCTGATTTTTCTTGCAGCGTCATGATGACATAATGCCAGCCCAACTATTGTTTTGTAGTATTGGGTGGTGTTAGGGTTAACGAGCATTGTAGGGATTATTCGTGGCTTACGGCCATGATTTTGTGTCTAGCAAAACCTTTAAAATGGTATACATGTATTTGGCACAAATGTTTCCGATAATTTATGCCCAAAAGATTTATTGGACTGTTAACAGGACGTTCCAGGAGACGAAATGTGAGCAGCTTGTACCTGAAACATTCACCAGGTAAACGACAGCGACCAAGCCCCAGCCCCAAACGCATCAGAGGGGTTGACCACTTTGCCAACCTCCGTGGTATCATCAGCACCGATTCGGACAGTGATTGAAGGTTCTTGCTGGGGAGACATTGAAGGTACTGAAGACTGCTGTATGGCTTGATTTCAGCACTATTTTGTGCGATGTAATTAGTGTGAGTAAATTGTTTATTTGTGAGTTTTTGACAGCACTAAAAGAATTGCATCTGTCAAAGGAGAAGCCAATCTTAAACTGATGTACCTGCAGTAATGTTCTGCAATGTAATTATTTCTACATGTACATGTAGGTCAAGCCTTGAAACCAATGGTTCAAGGAGACCCATTTAATATAAAGGGCATATGTAGAACAAAAAGGAAAGTGTTAAATAAACCACAAAGGGAAACTAATTATCAGAGTTGTGTCACAGGCAGTAGTCCTGCAGATTACTACAATAATATTGCATTTAGTGATACAAGCACCAAAATTGGCACACATGCTTATTTTGTGTCACTTTACACAAAAACCCCGTTAGCCAAAATAAAATCCAAGATGGCCGCCTTTTTTGAAGATGGCCGCCAATGAAGGCCAAATATCACCAAAATATTGATGTACGGATGGATAAAATGGCAATACAATCACAAAACTTGGCATTTAACATCTGTTTGGTCTTTCTGTTGTTGGCATATCCAAAACAGTATATTAGGCACTTGAAAATTCAAGATGGCCGCCATATTCGAAAATGGTCGCCACTGAATGGCTAGTAGTGGTGTAACCAAGGATCAAACAGTAATACAAGGACCAAAATGGGCATTTAATCTCCATTTGAATCCAATATTATGCTAAAATTGTCAACCACAAGAATGGTAATTCAAGATGGCCGCCGCCATTTGAAGATGACTCCGCCTATATGTTACAAAAAGTGATACATAAATCGTAACATATCTGGTACAAAGACATACAACATACTCTAAAAACAGATTGGTTGAAAATAACCAATATATTGGTCGATTTTAACCAATCCAGTTGGTAGATATATGGATAACCAAAATATTTGTTAAAATAACCAATCTGATATTGGTTACCTAGTCAATCCATATTGGTTATAACACCAACCAATGCAATGTTGATTAATTTAACCAACCCACAATGGACTCCAACCAATTTGTATTGGTTATAGCACTAACCAATACATAATAGTAGGGCTGCATATTCATATTGGTTAACACGCAACAATTTGCATAACACCAACCAAACAATTTGCATAACACCAACCAATACAATATTTAATTCAAAGGTTCCCACGCAACCAATTACATAACGTGGACAAATTACGTATTGAAATAATACCAATGAAATTAACTTATTACACATTGCAATTATGCATAAATACAATAATAACATATTCCTATTAGATATTAGCTACTGACCACTTACTGTACTACACACTTAGCTACTACCGTTGTTAGTTTTATAGTTCGCTTTTTGTCCACGACGAAGTCACAGCTATTTTGTTATGAATAATGCCAACAGTTGAAAACGGATGAAATTTAATGTCAATTTGTCACTATGTTTGCACAAACATCTAAATTCGATCATGGAATCGTTTGAATAATTACATATTATGGTCAAAAAAGTGCATTTTGGACTAAATACCACAATTTAACATCGACTATTGTCAAAACAAATTTTCTCATTTCTGATTGGTCAGTTGCTGTAGGTACATTTCCTACATTATGAATTTGGTTAATACCTTGGTTAATTGGTTAATACCTTGGTTACAAGCTCAACCAATATGACTGGTTGAAGGACAACCAGCATATTGGTTATGATTAACCATTAGATTGGTTGATACCTTGGTTGCAAGCTTAACCAATGTATTGGTTATGAATAACCAATAGATTGGTTAATACCTTGGTTACAAGCTCAACCAGGACTGATGAGATTGATTTGCTCTATGCATGGGATGTTAAAACACAAACTGTAAGCATAAAAGGCACGCTAAGTACATGTATGCCTTCAAATGTTCAGTAACGCAAAAACCAAATGAAGAGTTAATCTTGGAAAGCAATTACAACAGTAATGGTAAGAATCTCAAGTCGGGTCGCAATTCTTTACTGACACACGCTATTGTTATAAATTGGTATCGTATGTACGTGTTGGCAGCCATTTAAAAAAAATGGCGGCCGTCTTTGATTTCCAGTGATTTATGATTTGTTAATTATAAAGACCAACGAGAGGTAAATTGCAGCTTTATTGTATGACCATTTGGTTTCTTTTGTAAAATAACCAATGTATGTCATTCAATGAAAGCAATCTTGAAAAACATGGCCGCCATCTTGAAAAAATGGCCGCCATCTTGAATTTAAAGTTGTTTCTATTTTTGAATTGATAAGGGGTACATTTGGTGGATAGTTGCAACTGCTCGTGCTTGTATGACCAATTAATCCAATGTAACATTAAGTGTTACCATTTAGTGGCGGCCATCTTGAAAAAAATGGCCGCCATATTTGATTTTAATTTGGCTAACGGGGTTTTTGAGTACAGTGACACCAAAAGAGTAGTTATGCCAATTGTGGTGCTTGTATCATCAAATGCAATATAAGTGGTGAAAACAATTATTAATCTGCAGGACTACAGGTAAACACAGCACTGTACCATTTCCTGTTGGCACAGCCACGTTTGATGTCACCTGGCAAGCTGGCAAATTGGCCATCTTTTGGTTGCCAACTCTTGGTTAATTCTTCTTGTCACAGTACACAGCGTTTCCGGATGTTTTTTACTGTTACACTGGCTTTGATAATCTAATAGTTCTGTCTCAGTCATTACATGTACATTGTAGGACAGAACATGGTTTCAGCCCTAATGTCCAACCTTCTGTTGAGTGTTGGTAATCACCAGGCTCGGTAGACAAATTGTGATTTTTAGAGAGAATGAGGGGTGCTTTGCATTATCCGGAAAAGGCGCGTTCCCGAGTCTTTTTCAAACTCCCAGCAAACCATCTTGCTGCTCTGGTCAAGGTTGATCTGCAAGCTGTCTCGGCTGATCAGTCTGGTTTATCTATTTGACTCATCTTTTCAGAGTCTTTTAATAATAATAATAATAATAATAATAATATATAACATTTATATAGCGCTTAATACAAGTGTTTCTAAGCGCTAAGATTCCCCCGGTCATTGGGCTCATGAAACATTCCAAATACTATCTCAGCTCCCTGGGGAGTATACAGCTCGATGCTGCCATTTCGGCGCAAACCAGCTAAATCAACCACAATATAACCATCTCTGCCCTCACAGGTACCCATTTACTCCTGGGTGGAGAGAAGCAATGAGTGACAAAGTGCCTTGCCCAAGGGCACACGAACCGTAGTCCCAGGCCGGACTCGAACACACAACCTGTAGCTTTACCTACAGATTACAAATTCAATGCTCCAGACCACGAGACCACGGCACTCCACGAATTTTACGAATCTTTTACGAATCTTGATCACTTTAGGAAATGCTTTCCTCTAGATAAATACAATACTGACCTTTTCTGCTTTCGGCATATATTTCCTCTAGTGTAAGTGACCGATCTGGTTTTGTGACTTGGCTAGTTTTAGCCTTCTTCTTAAAGGCATCTCCTTTTATAAGGTATAGCCATCAAGCCACTGCTCTTTTTAGATTAGTCCAGTAATTAATTCAGCAAACTTTTTGCTTTTTTTTGGTAAGCGTCTGACATACATTTTTGCTTGCAGACGGCTGTCGGGCAACTTGACACTTCTGCCACAGTGGCAGAGCAGTCTGGTAGTGTCCATCCACATTGTTGTACATGTATCTTTGTCACATATTCATTCATGGTTTGGAGGAATATCTTTTCATCTGCCGAGGGATGCTGTTGCTGTTGCTATTGCTGTTGGCTCAGTCTCTCTGAAAACTCTGTTCACATATCGTACATGTAGTCCCTGGACTGCTGTTTAAGGCTGTCTTAATTGGGTATTCTGCAAAGTACATGCAGCATTGTCAATGTGGCAAAAGTTTACATTTTATCCTTTGGCTTTGGCCATTAGAAGCCAACCAAGTGGTGATTTGACAGCATACATTACCAACATTGCCGCATGGCATCTGTAGGGGAGGGAACACAGCTGGGATGTTAACCCCAATCATCAGTGTAACATGGGATGTTTACTTCCTGGTAGCTGAGGTAGTTTTATGTCTCAGAGAGGGTCCCATCTGTTTATGGTTTGAGCATATTTGAAGGTCACTGGCATTTTGTCATTGATGCAGACAGTAACTACTAACATAGAGCAAGGAACAGTTCCTTGCTCTATGCTACTAACTAGGTAGGTCTATAAAGTTGGCACCTCTATATGATAGCTGTAGATCGTCTAGAATTATCTCTGTGCTAAAGGTGTGTTCCAAACTAAATGTTTTTAGCATAATTTAGTTTTTTCATTGTTTTATTCTTAAGTCTGCAGCTCAGCTCGGTGTCTGACAATACAGCTTCACTGCCATTGTCTATAAATGCGTAGGTGGCGAGGCATTTATCACTTGATTTTGCCTTCACATATCTAAGAAGCGTTACTGCAGTGACGTTTCTCAGATTGTGTATTCCAATGCAGATTATTCTTCCTGCGTGGCAATATCTCAAAATTGCTACCACCTTTTTAAATATCTACAACTATATAGGATTGAAACAAACATTGGGTTTCAATTACCAACGTATACGATCCCTTTAAACCTGCAAGTAAAATACTTTTTAGCTGTTTCCTTGAAATTACTGTAGATATTAATGTACAACCATGTACACTATGTATATTGTGTACATGTTTACATAAGGACTTAGTATCCTACTGGGCGTGAAAAGTCTGGGACATTTTTCGCACTACGAATTCGTATTGCATTCGCTTTCACGTAAAGTATGAACCGGCCTTATTAAGAAGAGGCAAATTTCACCGGCAACTCGTAGGCAACCTTAGGTATTCCAAGATGAAGACATTAAATTGAGGGCAATTACACACAAAAGTGGACAGGACTGGAAAGTGGGAAATTCATAATAAAATCTTTCGAATGATATGGTACATAATATCCGTGACATATTTTAGTTTTGTCACAACATGTGCTTGTGTCCCAGTATAAATTGTGGGGGAATTTTGTGGCATACAATTTTTAAAAGTAGAAATTTAGAAGTTTGAGCAAAATCATCTTATTTGTTTTCTTTTACCGGGGGGGGGGTTGCGCAAAACTGCACGCTACTTAAAATAAATAAATAATATCTTAAGTATATCTCCGTCTTTGCTGTTATGTTTTTTTACAAATCAATGAACTCGGATGAAGCAGATGGTGTCCTACTACTATTTCATGTTTTTCTAGCATGTCTAGCTTCCTAACTTTTCTTCAAATGAAAATTGAAGTGATTTACATTTGTTTGATCACTGTTCTAATAAAATTAACTTGTGGAGTCAATACATTAGACTGCTTTTTTAAAACCGGGGCAGAATGAAGTGAACTAGGATGTAACGGCGGTGCCCCTTGTTATTCTCTAAATCCTCTGTAAAAAGTATGTTGGATGTTCATGCAATGTGATAACAAAGCCTTTGACAACCTTTGGTTTTTTCACAAAAAAAACAACATTTGTTTTTATGTGTGAGTTTAGCCATGTTGAATGAGTGATGTTACATCATTGATTTATGCATAATAAATAGAGAGAATAGCCTAAACTAAATGTTATGTTAAAGTGTTAGTGACTCTAAGCTATTAGATGAAATAATCGTGTAGAATATGCTGCAACAAATTAATTTTGTAGCAATCTTAAATATTGTGTCTCAACGTCATGGAATGACCCATGTATTAACTCGGACATGTACTGCCTACTACGTGCCCTAATTATAGGCACTGTTATGGGTACAATATTTAGTGATATTTTAGTGTACCGCTACTTTGCCCTGTTTCGAAAATCTGCTTCCCAGATCCAACTGACCTTGATTAAAAAAAACTTTGGGGGATAAAATCATGGATTTTTGGTAATAATTTTGGCACCTCGTTTTAAGAGGCAAAATGTGATTGTTGTGACTTTTTGTGTTTAGATAGCTTCTCAAACTTCACAATATTTAGGTTAAATGTTGGCGTCATGCTGTTACTGTTCTCATTAATATTCATTTTAAAAAAATTAAAAGGACTTAAATTTATAACTGTTGTTGTAACATTAGCAGTAGACCTGTAAAAGAAACTGTTTCCTCTAAATGATGTACGATTGTTATTTCAAGATTCCTGATAATATATTGTTGGTCCATCCTCAACAGCTTGATATCCACACATGCACACATTTATAGCCCATTCTCCCTAAAAAATGTGATTACAAAAGACAATTCGCTCTACTAGCCAACTCGAGTTCAAACTGTTGTCGAACTGATTTGTCCGTAAAAAAAGCAGCATCATAATGTTTTTGTTGCTTCTTGCAATTTTTAATCACCTTCCAATAACTGCGAGGATTCTTCACGAAAAAATGTGCAACTGAGTGATTATGTAAATAATATAATCAAGTTTTAACAGTAATAACCCGTAATTGTGAGCAAATTAGGAATTAATGGCAAGCATCTCAATTTATTGTTTGAATTTAATGTTCCGGGTGCTATTAGATTCTTTATTACTGTATGTACATTGTATGAATTTCATATACATTGTAAATTGTTGATAATAATTGATCTTAGTTAAAAAGCGCTATATAAGTAAATGTACCTGCTATTATTACATAAGCCCATTATTACCTAAGTAATTTTACCAAGCACGCTGCAGATAGAATTTAAACGGCATTAATATGCCTTTAATATACGGTAAACTAAACCCACCAGGTAAATTGTGAACAAAATTTGATGCAAAACCATCATAACAAGATTTATATGGTTGTTTAAAATGGTTTGTAATTTTAAAAAGTCATCTGAGCTTGGCTTGCTTAGCTTGAGGAAAGTTTATTATCTTTGGTAGTAAAGTGCTTATTGCTTTAAAAAAGCGTTTAAACGCCCATTGTAATAAAATAATTGTTTTAATTGCTACGCCAATCGACTTGGTTTGTACAATGTACATGTATTTATCAAATGGTCAAGTGAAACGCTTTCAAAACGGGCAGTTTTGGGTGTGTTTTCCCGGAAAGGTCTTTGGTCTGCCATATGTAATATTTCGTCATGCACGTCCAACACAAAATATACATAAAAGATATTTTGTTCTGCGTCAACGCAGCATGCTTGGCAACGTTAGCGTGTGTAGCGTCAGGCGTATATAGACTTCAACCGCGACGTGTAGTACTAGTAACATCTGACGTAAACATGTCTACCGGAATAATCAAGGAATCTTCCGCGTCCTCCGCTGGATCAAACTGTCATGTCATACCTAACGGGTTAACGCGTCATCCGTGGATAGTAAACGATTTCTTCTGGCCTTGTTCGTGACGTATTTATCTGTCATCCGTTTCGAATTTTCGGGGGAAATTGCGTGTATACACGTTCTCCGGCGCGAACTGGTTCAGGTCAGAGTTCGCTCGGTCCCACCGCCGATACTGGGCGCTGGGAAGCGCCGATGCGCTTTAAGCTCTGAAATGATAAATTTGGTGTGAACTGGAGGTCACCAATTCGGCGGCTCGGCTTTCGCTCGTGCTGGTTGATTTTGCCGTAAGTGTGACCAACATACGGCGGCTGATCTCCGCCAAGAACATTTTTGATTCATTACGGCTTTATAAAATATAATCCCCTAATGTGGGCACACATTCATTTAATGTTTATGGTGGCTCGTAGTATAAAGCATTGTTTGTGTCTGCTCGCTTTTATTATTGTTTTCATTAATTTTACGACCTTGTAACACTATAGGGCGTTCAAAAAACAAATTGGCGTAGATATCCACCGTATACATGTACTAACAACTGTTTTGCATTCAGTCGGTCCCTGAACCTAACCTTACAGAATACATGTACATGAACATGTACATCGTGTTTTCCCAGCAGAAATAGGTGCTGAAAATACGATACATGACGTACTGCCGACGACCATCAACGGTGTTGCCATTTTTACAGCACTGCAAGGTTACGATACGCCCATGTAATTCGAAAGGTCAGGTCAGGACTTCCTTCTTAGAATTCTGAGAAGCTTGATTGGCGTTTCTCAGCGCCCAATATTTGCGGCGGGCACGGGCGAAAGGGTAGAGTTGTATATTAAGGCTAAGTCGATGACGTCACGCTTTATTTATATGCGCGCTTTCCTATGAGCGAGTCTGTCCCTGCGTGGTCTGGCGTCTCAACTTCGCTCCCATAGGTAAGCGCATATGTAAACAAACCATTGCGTCTCGGGTCTATTCGAGTCCCTGATAGTCCATCACATGTCCTTCAATCTTGTCAAGTCACCAGCTATTGAACTGTTAATAAAAGCACTCCTTTGTCATTGTTCAACTAGTTACTTGCGACTGGCTTTATGAAAGGACTCGAGTGCAACTCTGATTATTAAGGGCACTTATTTTTAGCGTAGTATAGCTAGACTTTATTATTATTATTATTATTATAATTCATAGGGCCCCTATTATATAATACTATGTTCATCCGTAATATGGTATTAGGCTAAAAACAATTACTGAATACATAATATTTATGTATTTATTTATTCCTGAAAACCAACAGCGGTGAACCGCCACTTACAGGCATCAGCTAAAAATCTAAATTGAAAACAAAGTATAATTTGGTATCAAAATAAATAAAAGATTTGCTGTACAGATTAAAATAATTGTACAAAACAAAACAAAACAAGACAAAACAATACAAACAAATTAGGTGCATGTACATACTTGTATAAAATTGACAACCTACAGTGAGTGTATCATGAGTTTTAAATTCGACAATGGACTGGATGATCACACGACAAACAAACCTTTGTATACTTGACTAATATGTACATGTAGTTGGTGGGCTTTCGGGGGCTCATATGAATTTTTGGATACACGCCTTTTCCCCGACTATTTGGGGGGCGGAGCCATAATTTTACAAAAGTGGGGGGGGGGGGGGGGGGGGGGGGGCAAAAACAAAAGTAGAAAATTTACTTGAAACGAACAATCTTGGTGCAGCTTTTTCCACCCATTGCATTGAAAAAAGATATGCAAAATGTTTATGTCAGATTTAGCAGGTTTTGTTCACTTTAATTAATTTTAAGGGCGTGTCGCAATATTTTTTATTTTAATTTTTTGTTGGGGGGGGGGGGGGGCATATTTTGTGCATATAATGTAAATGTAAGGATATAGTTTTTGATAAATAATTCATTAGGGATGCATGCATGATGCACTACCTGTTTAGGGCAGTTCATTTCAGTGTGCATACCCCCGCCAATGTAACGATCCTAGATTTGATTGATATGCTATTTGATAATGCCACCATAATAATGATTGGTTTTTTTAATAGTATTTCATCATTAAAGTAATTAAAGCAAATATTTTGTCTTATTTTGTTAATTACGAACAGCGAGGGGTTATACTCATTGTGGAAAGAGCGCTCGGAGGGTTTCGTCCTTTGCTAGCTTCGCAGATCGTGAATATTGACTTTAATATTCACGACAATTTTTTACGACTTGCCCCAAATTCGTGAATATTGACCTCAACATTCACGTCAATATTCACACCTTTGGGGGAAAGTCGTGAAATCTGACGCAAATATTGACGTAAATATTGAAGTCAATATTCACGATCTGCGTAGTCCTTCTAGGGCCACCATACATTTAAAATGGTATAGGCCTAATAGTACATCTTTGATTTTAGGTAAAACACACATTTGAAAACCAATTTTAAGTCATATATACTTGGAAATCAGCCAAGTAAAAGTTTATACAAAACGTTAACCTGTACGCGTTTGCTCATTTCACAAAATTACTGATATTTATTTAACATTTGAATATTACATCAAATTTACCTATTTTCTGTTTTTGTTCCTTCCCGTTTAACTTTTCGTCTAACTGCAAATTTTTCGACTAACTCACACAGTGCATAAAAAAAAGTCTTGGTAATGACTCTGCTTTTGTGTTTATATTGCCATTTTTCAATAACGCCCCCGCCCACAAAAAGGTAAAAAAAAAACCAATTCAATTGCGCATTGTTCATTTTGGCTGGAAACAAATACCCGAAAATGGCATCAAGTGGATTTGGGTGTTTCGTTACCTCCATGGATTAACAATCCCAGAAATGTTCAAAGAATGTACATGTGACCTTATTTTTTTTACCGCAAGCTGACTGGTGTGCTTAGCAGATTATTGTGGTATGTTGGCAACAAAATTCAACAGACAAGGCTAAAGCAGCGATCGATATACCACATGTACCAAGGAACTATTGAACCCGTTTATTAATAATAGCTCCATGGATTTATGTGACACGACTTTAATTCTAAGTAGGTGAAATGATAAACAAGTACGTATCGTACATGATGATTTATAGCACAATTCTGTGCTTTATGCTCTGTGAATCCACGCACGCCACATCCCGTTTCAGCCCATCGCGTGTACCAAAGTACTGCTCATAATATGCAGACGTTGTGTACCGTATAGAAAGATCCCAACCGGATAAACTCGTTCGAGTGTACAAACATGATCTTTGCATATGAATATAACACGTTCTTCCAATTGGGTGAACGCTTTTTCTCCAACCAGCACTTATCTTTTGGTTTTGTCTATTCAGCTTCTATTCATAAGGGAAATCGTAAAACCTGTTCAATGGTTACGACTGCAAGTCGCGAAACACAAGGCCGTGGGATACGTGTACGCCATATACTATTCATGGAGTTGTAAGAAGATTCTATACTATCAAAAAAACAAAAAAACTGGTGCACTAACAATCCACAGTTACTCGGCACTAAATCCATTGTTACTTGTTTACAGTGCAGCTTTATCGATTTTGTTTCAGGGAAAGAGGAAAAGCTGAATTTGGGGGGGGGGGGGGGGGGGGGTTTAAGGAAACTTGTGTTGGGTTTCATGTATTGATTGCTATCCCGCATTTGCGGAAGGGGGGGTGGGGGAGGATGGAGGCTAAACTTATACTAGGTAAAAGCACACCATTTGCAGATATCGTAAAAATTTACTACCGAATTATTATAAAATACCTTACTTGGCCTATTTGAAAGTAAATAATGATTGTAGGCATAATGATTGCGCTAAGTATCCTGTAATAGTTAAAAAATAAAACAATTGTAAATAAATCGGGAAAAAACAAAAACAACATAAAAACCACTGCCTGACGCCGGTTGAAAACGAATGCCGTTTTTCTTGCTTTTCTCATCATCCGTGATTTTAAAACTTCCGACAGGTCAGTTAAACAATATTTACTATAAAATACACGCTTCCCCCCTCCCCCACACATTTGTGATAATTCAAGCATTTACCGTAGTGGACGTTTAACATACAAGCAGGGCATACCGGGTGTGTAATACTTGTTCGTATAGTGACATTTCTGTCTTTGAATTTATTAAAATGACTAGTTAATAACAGTAGAAACAGGCGAAAATGACATATTTCCTAATTAGAAATGCGCCCTAGCTCCTGCATAAGCTATACTGTTATCAGTTTATACACAAAAATAGAGCCCTTGTTTGGTCTCTCAGTCTTGAATATTATCGGAACGGGGATTAACGTTTAATCGGTGTCTGTTTGTGTATAAGCTGGGGCACACGGTCTGAGTTATAATCTCCAACCTCGGGCAGGGCGAGATTGAACGCGCAGTTTTTAAATCGCAGTCGCCGTTCAGAATGTTGAAATCCATGTTTAAGGCCATGACGCTTTGGAATGCCGTGCTTGCTCTGACAAGTCAAACCATGGTCGAACATAATGCAACATACGCATGCCGCCTTATGAGGCGCATCGCACGAATAATAATTCCGTTGGTCTGTCGGCAGTCACTGTGCTAGCCGTGTCTGTGGGAAAGTGACAGGATTGTTTCCCCTCCGTCTTCTATTGTGGACCGAACTGCATGCGAGTACATGTACCGCTAGGGAATTGTGTATGCACCGTTTCGTCGGCTGCATTGAACCGTGAAAGCTACTGACAAAGTCATGCATGGGATATACGTGCCAAAAGGGTACAGGCAGCCATTTTTTTCGGCTGGCAGAACAGGTTGTGATCACAGCGATTCTGAAAGCGAAAGTTAGAATCTTCCAACGCCTACATCTGTTAGGGGCCTGTTTTGTGTTGTCGTTCGTTGCACGAACACTGATCGTCAATTTGGACCTGTCGTCAAAAAACTATTGAAAGGGCGCGAGACCCACGTTTCACCAGTTAAGTTTATGATGGCACGTCCGTGGTAAGAAACACGGGGTTAATTATAAAACACCATCGTCATGTCGTTCTTGAAGAGGGTCGTTAGTCGCAGCAAGTCAACGGTAGAATTTCCTGAGGACACAATTAAGGCTCAGAAAAAGGAGGAGAAGAAGCAGCAGAAAAGAAGCAGTGTCCACGGTCTTTCTAGCTTCAAGTCTCGGTCGGAGGATTCGGCTAGTGGAAATGGAGAAGGGGCGGCAACGTCAAACTCAGTCCCCGGTACCTCTTCAGATGTCACCCACAGACCACAGGCGGCCAAGGACCAGGAGCGCAAGAAACACAAGGACATGTCTGGGATAACCATCCCTCCATCAGGCCCCTCAAATGAGTACCCGACTTTCTTGGTGCACTACTTGGGTCGCATGCCCACCCATCTAGAGTACGGGCGCGACGCGGTGGAAAAACCCGTGGAACAACTCTGCAAACTGCGGGAGAAACAGAAACTGTCCCGGCTGATGCTGAACTTTAACCCGGAAGGTCTGCGGTGCTGGGAGGTGAGTGGAACCTTTTTGAAGAAAAAGAAAGACGGGTTCACCATGAGTGTGCCCCTACACCACATAACCTACGGAGTAGGCAGCAACGATCACCCGAACATCTTTGCCTGTATTATCCGGATGAATGCTGATCCGGCACCAGGAGAAGACCAAATGCTCATCCTCCACGCCTTCGTCTGTACCAAGCCCGAGGTTGCACAGAAACTGACTTACTGGCAGCTCCAGTCTTACATCGAGGCGTACGAAGACCTCAAACGAAAGAGAATTCTACGGGATAGACGCAAGAAGGCCATGGGAGGAGCTCCCGGTGAGATAGCGACTCCAGTCCCTGCCATTTTACCCGTGCCAGAGGAACCTCCAAAGGACAAAGGTAACGACATCATTGAGGTGAAGATCAAGGGGAAGGGGAATGTGAAAGTAAGGGCAGTTGTTGAACCCGCAGGTGTCCCAGGAGTGGATATTCAAAACGGACCTTCTAGGGCCGTGGGGCTTGTCCTTCAAGACGGCTCCCAAGCTATACCCACCACCTTCTCAACAATCAATGATACTGTCGAAGAGAGTGATCCTTTAGATGTGTTCGTGGAGGCGCCCGGAGCAAGTACAGGCACCATGGTTCAAAGGGCCCGCATTGTGTCCCGCCCTAGGGTGGGTTCATCCCCCAGTGAAGAAGGCAACTCCTTACCAGGCGCCCCGGCCCATGAGAGCTCAAGAGAAGGCAGTGTCTCCTCATTTGAAGGGGATGGCAAAGCCGACACATCCCTGCAGAAACGTATTGGGGATCTTCAGGAGTTTATGGATATGGACGCTGATATGCTGAAGAAGTTGATGGTCACAGAACACCCGACGTTAGCAAGGTATGTCTTTCATAATCAGAATGTGTCAGTTTGTGGTACTTAATTATGATGCTACGGTTTTACACCCAAAACAGGTGTTATTAATTAAGTCATGTGTTTATTAATTTATTTATTTTAATTAACCATAAAGGGGTGCACTGAAAACATTTGGCGTGTAGGTTCTAGTCGTAATGTCAACGGAAAACGACGAGATTTGTTTGTCACACTGACAATATTTTGTTTTATGTATGACAAGAACCTATCTTGTCAAAGGAACTTGACGAGTTCCGTTTGTCACACCCAGGGGGGGGCGGAGGGGGGGCCCTTCGAGGCTGTGATTGCGAAACGCTGTGGTACCGTCCATTCTCAAAATAGAGGGAAACAATTTTCTCACTCGAAAAATAAAGAGTTTTTGGCATCCAATCTTAACATCTTGTCTTTTGTAGTTGTACAAGGTTGTTATTTACCTTAATGTTTATCATCCAATGACAAAAATTGTATTGAAAATGAAAAAAGCAGTCGAAAAAATTAAGCGTTGACGTACCGTTGAAGCGCGTGGAGATTGTGCACAAATACTTAAACGACGTTGACAAATACCTCCCCTAAAAAGGGCAATAATAATCGATAAATTGTGAAAAATCGTGCTTTGACCCCACTCATTTTTTTCCATGGATACGTTAAAAAAGGATGTAGCAGTGATATACTGAATTTTTTTAAAAATCGGCCTGTGACCCCCTTGCGTTTTATCGTGTTGTTTTCGAACGAAAATGGCAGAAAATGACATCGCCCCAAACAAAATCCGTGTAGATCGTACAGAAAGGGTAAAAGATCTACAAAAAGACATCAAACGTCAGATTAAACTGTCAAAACACGAATACAAACTGCGATTAGAGCAGAATTTCCAAGAGAACAATTCCCGGGCCGCGTGGCAAGCAATGCAAACTATAACTGGATACAAACAAAAGAAACAGCCACTCCAATGCAACAGTGACTTTGCCAACGAACTAAACAATTTTTATTGTCGATTTGACAGTCATGATTTCACCTTAGAAAATGATCTCTTGAAAGACTCACTAAATATTAATGCTGAATGTGACACCATTTTAATTAATGAGAATGATGTTAGGAATATGTTCTCAGGCCTGAAAATTAATAAAGCCTCAGGGCCAGATGGTGTAGGTAACAGAATCTTGAAAATATGCAGTCACCAACTCTCTGGAATTTTTACAAAAATATTTCAACTGACATTGGATAGAGGGGCTATTCCACAGATGTGGAAAACCTCTATGATAGTCCCTGTACCAAAAAGCAGTAAGGTTTCAGTACTGAACGATTACCGCCCAGTAGCTCTGACGTCAAGTATAATGAAATGTCTCGAAAGGCTTGTTTTGAATTTTCTTCTTAAAGACGCAGGTTCTTTTTTGGACAAGTGTCAGTTTGCATACCGGAGCAATAGAGGGGTTGATGACGGGGTACTCCTTTATCTTCATAAACTGTACAGTCACCTGGACAAACCAAAATCTTATGCTAGGTCATTGTTCATAGATTTTTCTAGTGCCTTCAATACGATACAACCTCACATTCTAATAGAAAAACTTATGCAAATGAATGTGTCACCGAAAATAGTACAGTGGATTCACAATTTCTTATTGAACAGGCCACAGTGGGTAAAAATAGGAGATGTTACTTCTAAGGTTAGGATAATCAACACAGGTGCCCCTCAAGGGTGTGTCATCTCACCGCTGTTATTTTCTTTTTATACAAGTGATTGTCTTTGTTCAAGTTCCAACTGTAGTATAATCAAATATGCAGATGACACGGTTATTACAGGCTACTTAAAGGATGATCCACTCTGTTATATATCGGAGGTAGCAAAGTTTGTGGATTGGTGTGATCGTCATTTTTTGATTATTAATGTTAAGAAAACTAAAGAGATGATTGTAGACTTTCGTCACAATACTGGAGTTCATGAACCTGTTTATATAAATAACAACGTTATAGAGAGGGTTAGTGAGTACAAATACCTTGGTACTGTTATTGATGATAAACTAAACTGGAACAAAAACACTCAGGTAGTTTTCAGCAAGGCCATTCAACGGATGTTTTTCCTTCGTAAGCTTAAACAGTTCAATGTCGATAAGACGATTTTACGTTTATTTTATCAGTCTATAATCCAGAGCATTGTCATTTTTAACATAGTTAGTGTATATGGTTCACTTTCACAGAAAAATAAGGACAGGTTTGAGCGCATTCGTAAAATTGCTCAGCGCTCTGTCGGTCTCACCTTGCCAACATACGACAAAATGTTTTTGGAACGTGTAATATCTAAAGTTCATTTCATTCTGTCAGATCCAACTCATCCACTTTTTGATTGTTTTGTTTTTAATAGATCCGGTTTCAGACTCTGTGTTCCTCGCACAAACCTTACCCGATACAGGCAATCCTTTGTTCCCAACTCCATTCATTTATTTAATACTTTGGCTGTTCGTTAATAGGGGTATTCCTTTTTGTATGTTTTGCTGTAGGTTCCCCATCATTTCTCAGACTCTGTAATTTTACTTGTAGTTCTAAATTTTGGAATTTTACTCATATTTAAATTTTGTGTAAATTTTGTGGATAAGTTATTGTATTATAAAATTGTAGTTTTATATTTAAATGAGCCAATGGAAACTAAATTTCTGTATTTTCTATGATGCGGACAATAAATTTCTAATCTAATCTAATCTAATCTAATCTAATCTAATCTAATCTAATCTAATCTAATCTAATCTAATCTAGATCGTGCCTGCGTACCTGGCTTTGCGGACGTTGTATGAATCACTAAATGCGGAGAGCGATACACGGAGAAATCTGTACGTGTTTCAATGGTGCGCTTCGCGGTAGCGATCTATACGTATTTACTGTATGAGATGTGTGGCTCACGAGCGTGGAAGAACGAATGAGATACATTTCAACGTTGGTGGCGCACTTTCTTAGGCCCCCCCTCCGCCCCCCCCCTGGTCACACCGTGACACTTTAATGTGGGCGGAGCCAATGATGTGTGCACTGTTTCCGGAACTAGATAAGAGTATATTTGAAAGAGCATACTTGTATTGGGCTGAAATGAGTCAAACTGTGAGCATGCAAAGCTGCAAGACGTACCAACGACCTAGGTACATGTATAGACATACAGAATGGTATAATAGCAATTACAAAGTACAGATCAATATATAATAATTAGAAGGAAGTATAATAATAACAAATATCGGTGGGATCAAAACAAACAACTGACAAGAATAACACAATATAATGACGAGATGTAAACAAGACAGTGACAGGATGTAAACAAGGTAGTGACAAAATAAAACTTGTCCGTTTGACAAGTAAATCCCTGTCAATACAGACGCTCGGGCAAAACAAGGTTTATCCTGTCAACATGCTTAGTTTCTGGTTTCAGTGTGACTATACATTGGCATCAATGCTATACATGTAGCCCACGTACATATTTCGAATTCGTGAAATATGAACAGAACGAAAAGCTTCAAATTGAGTGGGACAGATAGGGAAAACATTTGGGGGAATTGTGCCTTTGGTGTTGCAAAGTCAGAGTATGTCATGAGAAAGATATTTGGATATAGGGCCTTCGCAGATTTGACCTTTAACAAAATAAAGCTAGAATAACGAGCAATGACAGCCATTTTGACAATTTAGAAAATTGCTTGTAATTCTCTACCTACAATTTTTTAAAGGACACATCTGCAATCCCGTAGCCAAATATCTTGCCCATGACATACTCGGACTGTGTGCCAATCTCCGAGTTTGTATCATCAAAGGCACACTTCTATCACCTATCTCATCTGCCGTACTAATAATGTCTATCGACTCCCTCTTCGCCCCATATACCCCCCCCCCCCCCCATGATCCCCCCCCCCCCCGATCCTCCCCCTTCCCCGATCCCCACGTCTCGTCCCAACCCCCCCCCCCCCGATTCCCCCCATCTCGTCCCACATCCCCCCTCCTCCCGATTTCTCCTCTCCCGATCTACCCCCCCCCCCCCCCCCCGATCCCCTCCCCCGCAATTCACTTCCGTCTCACGGCCTTCGTTTACGTTAATTATCATTTTCGGGTGAAAAGGTCTGTAGAACCCCTTCAGGTCTATAAATCTACTCAAGTCATTCAATAATGTCATACATTATGCTGCCTCACACAAGATATCCCACGAAAAAAAAGAAAAAAATCGCTAAAGCGCATTCTTTACAGGAGACATGAAAAGATGCCGATTGCTTTGCGACAACCCAAGGTTAAAAGTTGCACTGGGCAATTTGTATGCATTTGTGTTGTAACTGAATAGCTTACGGGGGTGGAAATATTTGAATTGAAAACATAGTTGAACCCTTTCTCTATGGTTGAATGTAATTGCAGTACATGTACGTCTATACTGTTTTTTTCCCCTTCCAGGAAAACTATGCGATGTTCAGTACAATACAGCTGATTTAAACAGAAACCAGCCATGAAATTATCAAATAATTCTTATCAATTCCCTTTTAAAGATTGGACAATTTGAAGGGGAATCAATCGATCATAAGCCCCATTATGCCCCGTTATGGTCACACTCGTTTTGGCCCCCCTCTGGGGCTGGGACTTCGTAGTCTGGTCTCAGACAGTCACTTTCAAAACTACAGCATACACGACGCCTGCCCCTAATTATTGTAAAGTCAAATCAATCTCGATTACCGCTAATACCGCTTGGAGTCTGAATGCTGATAATTACCCTCGCCTTCGGCTCGGGTAATTATCAGCACCCAGACTCCAAGCGGTATTAAACAGAGTGATTAAAACCTCTCGAACACACAGTTATTCCCTTAGTAAATATCATTTAACTGACCCCTCCAAAGTTTTACAATTATGGATGCCGAGAAAAGCACGAAAAACGGCGTTTGTTTTTAACCGACGTCGAGCAGTTAGTCTTATTTTTTTTCGCGATCGCCGGCCGGCGATCGCGAATTTGTCTTTATAAAATTCTTCTTTTTCGGAATAATTACAGGATATCTATAGCGCAATCGTTTTGCTGGATGCCTAGAATCATTATTTATTTTCAAATGAGTAAGATATTTTCTAATAATTCGGTAGTAAATATTTTCGATATCTGCAAATGGTGTATCCTACCTTCAATAATGATTTTTTTCTTTCGCTATAATTTGTAAGTTGTTTGTATAAAAATGGTCGAGGCCATGACTGCTTTGGCCGAGCCAACACCCCCACATATTGCTGAGTCACAGCAGGCTCAAATCATGCCAAACAAATCTAATCGAATCAATTCAATCATACAGATCACCGTGTATGTTTGTTCTCTTCATTCCATGATTTTCCCTCAGGCGTATTTTCTACCGTACCGCAGTGGACCCACAAGACGTGTTTCACCAGGAGAAGGTAGAACTGAAAGGTAACGGACATGCTGAGGAACAAGCGACCAGCGACGCTTAGCAAGACAATCTTGTGACCGAGAACTGGGCCTCGCAGACATCCCAAGACGAGGCCATTTACAAATCAGGCTCGCCCATCCTCTGAACAGAGAAGATAGTGACCTCAATGTCATTTTCCAAGCTGTCAAAGACTACCTGCACGAGCGTCTGTTGACGGGTAGAGTACAGGGGCCATATTCATAAAACCTATTTCTTGCTCTATGACTTTACTGGGTGCTCTACCCTAATTGAAAGGAACATTTTTAACGCGAGCTCATTAGCATGAAATGTGCCCCATAATTATTTTGTGAAAAAGAAGGCCATTTGGTAAAAAAAGAAGAAGGTGGGATTGTGCAAATATAGCCTAGGATCAACTTCCTTGTTTTTAAGCTTTAATCTGAGGGCGGACTTGATAAATGGGTTATAATTACCCTAGAACGTGGAGGAATGCCATTAAAATAATGTGACCACTCTGCAAAAATGAGTCTGATATGTTAAAAAATGTTTTTGATGTTCTTTTTAATTGTACAGTTGGCCAGAACTTAAAGCAGGAAACAAGCTTTCATTTGAATTATGGCACATCTCTGTACTGTCATGCATTGGTCTTTTACAATTTTTTGAAATTTGCCTTTTCTCAGTTATATTCTAAATGTCTTTGAGAAGAAATGAAGATTTACAATTGTAGTGCTTCATCAGATGCTATGGTAAGAGAATAACAAAACCGGTAATAAATTTAATTTAGGGATCAAAACAATCTTTTCAATTGATCAGATCTGTAAAGATATAGGTGTCGGAGAAACCAAAATGCCTTAAATCAAAAATATTATTTGTTGAAAGAAAAATCACCTCCGAGACAATAAACAGCCCTTTACGTAAAAATGTATTTTGCGACATCAGACTCATTTTTGCAGAGCGGGTCATTTTGTGAAATGGCTTCGTGCGGGCTGGGAAAGTATCACTTTTCGAGAGGTGGTTTTTTTTTGGTGTGAATAATAAAAAATGGAATTCGCTAACCCACCAGAAATTGAAAAGAAATGGAAAGATAAAGGCCAAGACAATAATCTAATTGTTGCTTGAGAAACCCCATTGATGTCGGTTTGCATGAAACTTGGCATTGAACGTTATTGATGTTACACTGGTTTCAATGGGGCTTGAATTAGGCTAGTGTACCATACTAATTAGCAGCCAACTATAAAATGCGTAGTCTACTATGGAGTTGACAACTAAATTGTAATTCATGCAACCTCACTAAGCAACTTGCTAACTAGTTACATATACTAAGATAATTTAGTTGCATAATTTTTGGTGGAGTGGGAATGTAGGGAATGTGATGACATGTGATGACAACAGATACAATAGTGCAACAAATGAACAAGGCTGATCCATGTCAGGCACTTGCGTGTATTAGCATAGTGCTAAAATAATGGTGTTCTAAAACGTACAGGCAAGCGTTGTGGTTCAACTTTCAAAACGTCGTACTTTAACTTTCACAAATGTAGTAGTTCAACCTTTGCAAACGTCGTGGTTCAACTCTTAAAATGTCATACTTTAAATTTAAATATCACACATCGCAGATTTCTGTGATGTCGCAGATTTGTTCGTACATTTTTGGACATATTTCTGCGATTTAGCACATTTTATCGCACATTTTATTTTTCAACATTTTAATGTGTAATGATATGGTACTTGAATTTAAACATCGAACACTAAATGAGCAACCTTCGTACAGTATTAACCAGTTCGCGCCGGATGACGTATATAAACGCAAAAATTTCCCCAAATTCAAAACGGATGACGAATAAATACGCCAAGTTCAAGTTCGGAAATGTATGTCAGCAGCGCGCAAGGCCGGAAATGCGTGGGTGTGCTACCCAGCACTATCGGCCTGAACACGCTTCGGATCGAGTTTCGTTAAAAATAATCCCGCCCGTCGGCTCGGCGATGTAAAAATAATCCCGGCGCGAACTGGTTAACGTTGGAATGTTGACCTTTCCTATCTGCCACCACACAATTCATTCATTTCAAATGTAGAATACTCCGTAACTAGAACTATGGAAACAAAATCAACTAAAATTGTGTGGAACACAGTATTTTGTTTACCGTCATTTCAATGCTGCTTCATTTTGACATGTGTGGCAAACTTTAAAATGTTGAATGACGGTGTGTCACACCTGCAGCCCAAATACTAACATTTGTATAAATTTAAGCTTGTGAAAGTAAGAGGAAGACATTGATGAAAAAAAAGTAATATAACAATAATTATTAAGTTATATGACTTAGAATTTTGCAATTTCTCAAACTGCCGCCTTCAGGCAAAAGTTAGTTGATGTGAAATGATATGCATCCATAGCGTGCCATATCCATATCATGGTGTATCTCCTCATAAACTCCGGTAGTGATACTCCCAACAATCAACAACTCATGTTGTAGAAAAAGCCTTTAGAAACACACGTTTATATATATATAGGTATGTTTAAAGGTTGAACCACGACGTTTTGAAAATTGAACCACGACGTTTGCCTGTCCGTTTTAGAACACCATACTTAAATACCCCATGTGGAAGGCGGAGCCATAGGAGCAGTCGCAAGTACTTTTGTTGTGCATTAACTGTTACTGGATACAAATTATACAAAATACTCTTTGACATTAACTGCAACGCATAAGGTGTAATGCATAAAATATTAAAAGTAACAGTGACTGCATAAGTAGCTTAGAACAATATTAGAACCGTGATTTCGTATTACAATGTACATGTATTCGCCATTGAAGAACTATTATGCTTATGGCCGAATATAATATCCCCGTTACAAAACAATCCCATCTTTTTTGTTTACAATTTTTCTAGATCTTTGTTATCGGAAGCAAAACTATTACTCAAATTTGCCTTCAAAATGTATTGAACAATTTGTAGTCGCTGATACGAAAACCTGTTTGAAAGAACAATTGTTGTTAATAGTGTTCTGGGGTCATGGCCGATTGTAGGTCCTTTTGTCCTTTTGGCACAATAGTCCAGGAAAAATACGTTTTGACCTCAAACAAATTGCAACAAATTGTTTTTCACCACAGTGCACTTCTATAAGGTTCCTAGAATTACATACTAAAAATCTACAAAAATCCAAGTGGTGGAAATATGTCTAATTTGCATAAATCGTTAATCCCTGCCATGTAATAATGTTTATTCCCATATTTGGGTATATATTTTATTTTTATTTTTTGAACAGTTTATTTTGGTGATTCTACTTACATATCCTTACTTGAATAACATTTGCTAAAGCATATAAGTGACTGAATAATTATGAGAACACAGTAATTATCCAAAATGACAACTTTGTGACCCTATAAATGTGCGCACATTACACTGTCTCCAGATATCATCAAGTAGTCAGTATGGGTGAGCTTCAAATTCACCAAGTTGCTTACTGGCACAGTTATCATATTAAAACCTTATGAAAAATCATATGAACAATAATAACATTGTGATATTTAGCCCAGAAAACAAAAACTGGGGGGAAATGGTGTGTCTATAAATTGGGCTAAAAAGTAGTTAAAGGGTTGCCTAACATGGAAGACTTGAACAAGTTCAAAGAAATCCCCAAAATACATTTTAACGTAGATATGATTATTGTAAGCAACAAAAATCTTAAATTTGGGGGGTTTCCTTGAACTTGTTCAAGTCTCTCACCTTAGGCAACCCTTCACCTACTTGTTAGCCCAATTTAGGGACACATCATTTTTTCCAAGTTTTTGTTTGCTGGGCTAAATATCACAATGTTATCATTGTCCATATGATTTTCCATAAGGTTTTAATAGGATAACTGTGCCAGTAAGCAACTTGGTGAATTTGAAGCACTTCAATACTTACTACTTGATGATATCTGGAGCCAAGGTAAATGCGTGCAAATGATAGGGTATAATTGTAGTAATTTTGGACTATTAGTATATTTTCATAATTATTTAGTCACTTACATGCTTTAGAAAATGTTATTGAAGTAAGGATGTTTAAGTATAATCGCCAAAATAAACTTTAAAAAAAATAAAAATAAAATATATAGGGCCTACCCAAATATGGGAATATAAACATATTACACGGCAGGGATTAACGATTTATGCAAATTAGACATATTTCCACCAATTGGATTTTTGTAGATTTTTAGTATGTAATTCTAGGGACCTTATATAAGTGCACTGTGGTGAAAAACAATTTGTTACGGAAGCCCGTTAGGGCCAGGTACCTCTTTCTCTTTCACAGAGGTTCGTTTCTCTTTCACAGAGGTTCGTTTCTCTTTCACAGAGGTTCGTTTCTCTTTCACAGAGGTTCGTTTCTCTTTCGCGGTGGTGAGTTTCTCTTTCAGAACGTGTGTCTCTCTCTTTCAAGGGGCAAGTCCATTTTTCACAGGGGTGCATTTATCATGTATTGCGATTAAGTCGCGGCCGCGAGTTAGTATGTCGCGGCCGCGACTTATTATGTCGCGGCCGCGACTTATTATGTCGCGGCCGCGACTTAATTATGTCGCGGCCGCGACTTATTATGTCGCGGCCGCGACTTACTAACTCGCGGCCGCGACTTAATTATGTCGCGGCCGCGACTTAATTATGTCGCGGCCGCGACTTACTAACTCGCGGCCGCGACTTAATTATGTCGCGGCCGCGACTTACTAACTCGCGGCCGCGACTTAATTATGTCGCGGCCGCGACTTATTTATGTCGCGGCCGCGACTTACTAACTCGCGGCCGCGACTTAATTATGTCGCGGCCGCGACTTACTAACTCGCGGCCGCGACATAATTAAGTCGCGGCCGCGACATAATAAGTCGCGGCCGCGACATAATTAAGTCGCGGCCGCGAGTTAGTAAGTCGCGGCCGCGACATAATTAAGTCGCGGCCGCGACATACTAACTCGCGGCCGCGACTTAATCGCAATACATGATAAATGCACCCCTGTGAAAAATGGACTTGCCCCTTGAAAGAGAGAGACACACGTTCTGAAAGAGAAACTCACCACCGCGAAAGAGAAACGAACCTCTGTGAAAGAGAAACGAACCTCTGTGAAAGAGAAACGAACCTCTGTGAAAGAGAAACGAACCTCTGTGAAAGAGAAAGAGGTACCTGGCCCTAACGGGCTTCCGTAATTTGTTGCAATTTGTTTGAGGTCAACAAAACAAAATTATGTATTTTGCCTGGACTACAAGTAGGCCTAGGCTGTAACATGCATCATCTAGCACGTGTCTCCATACCAAAGTTCCATCACGTTTTTTAAAAATTTCTTTCAGTAACTAAGGCATTACATGTATTGTTGAATATGTACACACAAATCTAATGTAAAGTAATAGCGCAGTACGTTTCTTTGGAAGCAGTTGGGTAGAGTCTAGGTGCTATGTATAAATGTAATATGTAATACAATAGGTATACATGTACGTACATGTATAGACGATGTGGCCTCTGGCGTCACGTATTTACATTTGTATTCAAATGTGCCCGGCAGTATGCGCACACATCGTGTTTTACATAAAATTTGCTTAAAGAGTGACGTCGCAGGTCAGGTCGCCTCTGATGTCATCTCTTAACCAAAATTATGTAAAACATGATGCTTGCGCATACTGCCGGGCACATTTGAATACAGATGTAAACAGAGGGTACACCGTCTATGACTGAACAAATTCACTGTACATTGTAACTAAGCATAGAAAATAATTTCGACCTGAATATGGGCTAATTATTATAAGTGTTTCTTGTCTCGGTTCATGGAAAATCTAAATAAAAATAAATAATATTTTGGACGTCTTAAACTCCGTGAATAAAGATTTTTCTTAGTGGTTTTTTTGTTGTTCTAATTTTTTGGGGAAGCCCCTTACCTTGCAAAAGAATAGATTATTTCATAAGTAACAGTTAGCCCGGGCCGAGTGTTGTTAGACTTTTCAAAGAGACATTTAATGTTCGTGATATAATATTAACTTTGTTCTTTTATCACACAAACCGAAAAAATATCTTAACAAAATAACATCAATGGATAGTTTGGCAAGCGTGTTGCTGTGAATAATTTGTCAAACGAAAACTATTATTTGAAAATACCAGGGTATAGTCTGGCTTTTGTAATGCCAAACGTGGCCATGCACAATATAATTCTTTACCAGATGTTATGCTCGCTAGGCAAAAAAATTAAGGATCAGATATTTGTCGTTAAAAAATTCAGCCAGGTCTGTAACGCTGCATTTACTTATTGTTCACTGCATCGCGTCTTCATGCTTGATTGAGCAACAAGTGTTGTTTGTTTTGTTGCCTGAACTTTACTGAATTAAATGACACTCATGTTACGCGTAGGAAGCAAAATTTAAGAAACTGAGAACCCCTCCCCCTCCCCCCCCCCCCCCCCCCCCCCCCGGCCTCTCTCCTTTGTGGTAGTCATTGTGCTTGCGGAATGTTGTGGTTTCTCAAGAATGCTTTTTTTTGGGTGTTTTTTTTTTTTTTTTTTTTTTTTTTTTTTTTTTAGGGGGGGGGGGGGGTGCGTTAGGTAACAATAACATAGAGAGTGTATAGGTATGGGGTACTAAGGAAATAGGGGGGGGGGGGGGGCTTGGTCTTATATCGTGCTGTGTATATTGTGATGAGCAATGAATGATCCTTTAAATGTTTCGTAGTGCTCTTTGGCAACATTTTATGGTCGATATTATGCTACGAAGTATGGTTTACTAGACAATGTGTTTTAGACATTATGGTGCAATTGTCATTTGGCAATGGTAACTTCATAATTTTGTAACTTCATAACTATATTTTGTTTAATTTTTAACGGCGCCTTGAATAAAATAAACCTTATGCTTGTGTACAATGTGTTTGGAAATATGTGACCCCTTTTATCAAACGCATTGCGAGTCTGATCACGAGCATAATAGCCGTGTGTACATTATTGTTGTCAGTAATCCACAAGTCTTAGCATTAAAACTTAGCATTACAATTATTCAAATGTGCCTGGCGTTATGCGCGCGCTTCGTGTTTTGCATACAAATTATTTAAGGAGTAACGTCGCCGGTCAAATCACCTTTAAATAGACCTTTTCACCCTAATATGATAATTTATGTAAATGAGGCCCCGTTGAAATGTGTAGGTTTCCATTTATTTGGGTCATTTTGTCCAGGATTCCCCGCTTTTCTTTTCTTAAAAGAAGCCTTTAAAATTACCATTAGTAAAACTATCCAGCATATACAATAAATTGGTTTTTGGATGCACAACATTAACAACAGTTTTGTCCCGTGCTCACGATGTCAAGTAAAAATAGCAGGGCTCCTTTCCGCACTAGTAAAAACAAATATACTTGTGATTCGGGGTACCATCCATCAAGCGATGTCGCGGTGCATATTATGGACGATGTGCCCTCTGTTTACATCTGTATTCAAATGTGCCCGGCAGTATGTGCACGCATCTGTTTTACATAAATCTGGTTAAGAGATGACATCAGAGGTCACATAATTCAAAAGCGATCTGACCTGCGACGTCACTCTTTAAGCAAATTTTATGTAAAACACGATGTGTGCGCATACTGCCGGGCACATTTGAATACAGATGTAATCACGTGACGTCAGATGGCACATCGTCTATAGGCCCATGTACGAACGGCCACTAGCGACCAGGACCGATATTCATGAAAGCTTAACTTAGCAGCCAACTCAATCCGTAGTTTTCTGCTCTAAAGTTATGAACTAATGTTGTATGCATAAAACGTTGCCCAGAATGTTGCTAGCTAGTTGGCAGCTAGATATTTTAAGCACGCAGCTAGTACATTATATAGGCAGTTCGTCAAACCAAATCAGGAACATGTGAATTTAAATGGGCAGCTGGCTGCGTGAAGACGCTGTGCATATTAGAATGGTCGAATTTGCACAAGTTTGCAAAGACCATTAAGCAATCGAGGAAACTGGACTATAAATCGTGTCGTTAGCGGGCGCCCTGTCGAACACAGTTATCTTTGGAAAAAGACTATTACCATCGTGACCTCTGACCAAGTACTTCCTGTTTCACTGTTTAAAGGTGGGGTATATAATTTTACTACCGAATTATTAGGAGAAATATTGTACTTATTTATTTTGAAAGTAAATAATGATTCTAAGCAAAATTATTGCCTTAGATATCCAGTAATTGTTCCAGGAAAATCGAATTGAAAAAAAAAGAACTTGGTCCAAATTGTTTCATTTAAATTATTTGGGACAAAATTATATTTTGACCTAATTTTCATAAAAATGCAAAGGTAACCCTTAGGCCTATACAATATTGGATGGTATTTGAGATTTTTTTTACAGAAAATCATATGTTGACCTAATTTTCATAAAAAATGCAACGCTAATTTGGGGGAATTGTTAAGACATTTTTTGCCCAAATCATATTTTAACCTAATTCCAGATTAATTATTGGAGGATTTGAGACATTTTATGGCCAAATCATATTTGACCTAATTTTCATTGAAATGCAAGCCTTACCCCCTACAGATTAATTATTGGTGGATTTCAAAGCATTTTGGACAAAATTATATTTAAACCTAATTTTCATTAAATTCGATCCGTCTTGCAAAAAGAAATAGTATGTACATATGGATTTTTAGAATACGCATAACGGATACACAACACATAAACGCAAAACGCAATACGCACATCGAACACGGATATATGGATTTTCGGCGTAAAGCGTTTAGAATTTAAACATTATTTTTCGAAAAACATGTTTACATAAAAACAGGTGTTTAGATTATACAAATCATTGTTAAATATTTGAGAATATGTTTAAATGCTAAACGCGTATCCACTGTAAACACAACAAAGATAAATCTGTTTGGCTTTTGGATATATGTTAATTCATTACGCAGCGACTGGCCAATCAAAACTCACGAAATGTGTGTTTACTAAAGTCTTCTAAATTGTGACTTTTTGTCCGAAAACGCACTTTATTGACTGAATTCTAAGAATCTATGATAACATTTCAATTTTTAAGATATTGAATGTTTTCATGATGAAACCGTGACTTTATCATGGCGGGAATAGCGAAACATAAATATAAACTACGACACATAAACGAAATTGTTGCTGTAAATACTAAATGGAACCCGCAGCACTCTTCCTGCGTACGGTCATGTCAGTCATGGTTAATTACTAGTACAAGTACTAGTGTTTAAGAATTAAACACATTATGTAAAAGTAAACAATTAAAAGCATAATAAACAGCGTCCATGTGTTCAAAATCTGCCACAGGCAATTAATAAAAACGGCTTGTCGTTTGTTTGTGTTTTTTGTTGTTGTAAATGTGTGTTTACTTTTTAAACACTACAAAAAAGGCACTCTGATGTATTTCATTTAAACACACACACTCGGTTTAAAAGTTAAACATCGTCTATGTTACGAAATGAAATTCTCGATATATTTATATGTTTAAAGACTGTCCCATATAATTATGTGTTTACCCATGGGTTTCAAAAACACATGGTTTTACAATGTACATACTGAAGAGTGTAGCATGTTTCTCGTTTTGTAGTGGGGTGGAGATGGTGCGACCAGAGTAGCCAGTGGCCAGGTTTACAAGTCCTGAGGCGATGGAGTCTCTGATCATGAAACCAACACCCGAAAGGCGTCTATCCGCCTTTGGTTTACCTGACCAGAGGCGTGTTCAGCCAGCACCGTGTTCCTTTTATGATGGTGCCTTCCTCTAAAAAAACCCGGACCTCACTGAGAGCAGCGATGTCGATATTCAGTCTTTGAAGTTTATGTGCATTAAAGGCAGGGCGTCACTCTCAGGGGGACTGTAGCTGCCAACTGTATCTAACATGGTTCTAATGTTGCAGTTTTTCCATCCTTCTGTGATATTTTTCGACCGCAATGAAGATGCTTGTTGACTGCGGTAAGCCAACTGTTAGGTGAGAAGACGAGCTTTGGTTAGACCACCTTTTCCAGGCCCCTCTCCAGACGGAGCAAGTAGTGCTGTCCCTATAAAAGGCTGCTTGGTCGCTCAGGGTGCTGCCAATTGATGCTGTCAACATACAGTACAACCCATACTCCTGAGCCGCCTGCTTGCAGGATTAGAACTCCGCCCCTTTCCTATCGCTACAGGACTTGGAGTGGTTAGTAGGAGGTGGATGTATGCCTTCATGTCTGCGCAAAGGAGCTTTAAGGTAGAGTGCAGTGTGCGCAGTACTGGCCCCACCCTTTACCCTCAACGTTCACCCGCCATGCCCCAGAAAACGTTTACACACGTGTACAGAACACCGCCATCGTTGACATAATATTTTATCGGAGAAAGTTGAGTGATTTTTACGAAGGCTTGTAGGAATTACACATGGAGATTTGAACTGTCTGGCTTGATTGGTGAGGGTCGCAGTTATTTTCGCTCGTTTTGCTGGGTATTTGCTTGAATGTTGACAATGTTATATGGTCAAAACTAGTTGTGTTTAGCTGCTTAGTTTTGAGTTTTGTTCAACCGCGGCGACTGGAGAAGGCCGCGACTCTTTTGAAACCTGTCGAACTCGGTCCTACATTATATCGCACGCATATAATCCAGCTGAAAAACGTGTCCCGGTAAAACGCGGAACTCTGATAATTAAATGTCTTGCCGGCGGAATTTTGCCAAGAAAATAATTAGAGGAGTTTATATTGAGGGTATAAGACACTTGTCCCTGTTAAAAGTACGATACTGCAATCATTTTGAAGGTTGGTTCTGCAGCCGTAAACATGTCCCCTCCCCACAGCGTTGGACCATGCTTGGACCATTACAATGTGGCGCAAACGCACAGATCAGCATGCCTGGGTATAATGCCGATTATATGCGGCAATAAGAAACTGACCAAACACGCTGAAAAACGCTGAGTACCTGGCCGTACGTGCGAGCTCCGAGCAAAATGGGGCTGCCTGAAAAATGACGGAAGTCCCATAACCTGTCGGCAAATTCACAAAAACATCGTGACCACGAAGAAAGGATTCTAGGGCCTTTCGCTGCTCGGGTCTAACTTCTTCGAGGAAGAATTTATCCACTGCAGAATTCAAACAACACTACAGATCTTCGGACGACAGACGACGCTGAATATCCGCCATCCGCTAAATGCCAAGCTGCAAAAAAGTAACTGCATCTAATTTTATGACGTCGGGATTCAACCGCGTTGTCACTGGACACTCCACATCTTAGCCCCGCCTATACATATCATATCTGTATTCGCATACGAGGTCATGCGCTAGAAATGTGGCGCAAAATATAGGAAAAACATAAGATTTAAAAGTAGCTTTAGTTGATTTGCATAAATAGTGGCCATATGAGGTCGCTGTTCGCGCTGTACATTTGTACGGGGAGCGCGAGCTAGCAGCATATGCGGGGCGCGCGCGGCGTGTATTTTTGGACGGATAACGAAGGACGAATAACGACGAACGCGCCTTGACCAAGGCTACGCCTAGTACTGCATTCTTTCTAAAAAAGCAAACGGAAGAAAACAATTATTGAGCTTTTTATTATAAACTGAAAACATGAGTGCAGTCGAACTGTGAAAGTCATTAGAGGGTGCTCTGACAGCTTACGTGTTAACAATTCGGTCATAATGATTACCGCAGATATAAGTATTTGAGTTATTTTAACATGAAAGATAATTGGAGCACATATCGAACCTTGAAATTCGGGTTGCAGCCTGTGGACAAAGTGCGTTTTGTTAGCCAACTGCCACAATTTATAAATAAGAGTGCAATAAATAATACTAACAAAAAGTGTGTAAATAACTACATGCGCAAGGCTTACGCAACAAAAATGTTGCCTAGCTGCGCCATTTCCTGAGCATTTCACGGAACTTGGCTTAGCTGCGCAACGTTTTAAACAGCGTTTACGACGACTGTTTGCGTATATTTGTGTTCTTTCACAAAATCGTCATTGTATCACCTTCGCCCACCGTTTTGAAAATAGTTTTGTCCGACTTTCCGCGAAATCGTGCGGTAACATTAACAATTCTGTCGGGTAAAATAGTAATTCCTTTACTTTAAACATGAAACTGTGAGTGCCTTTCATCAAACTTAATAAGTTGAGCAATGACGGGCTCCAAGTCAATTACGATTTGCTGTTAAAATAGGTCATTTTCAGTCACTACGACATATCTTACGCCACCTAAATTCACTGCGCAAGCTACGCACTGTCAAACGCACTGTCAAACTTCCCTGAAACTGTCGTAAGCGAAATGTTGCGCAGCCAACAAAAGTGGCGCAGCTTATATTACGCAATATATGGCGCAAGGGGGCTTACGCAATTGCGTGAGGTTTCGTGAAATCGGCTGCTGGTACCTTAACGCAGCTAATAACTTCACAATTTGAGGGATATATGCTACAGATCGATAGCATGGTAGCGTGCATATAAACTCTAATTTGATTGCAAGCGCCAAGTCAGCATCACCGCGTATACAGACACTCGAACAGTTTTGATCAAAAATTGTGAGTGACAAAGTCCCGGACAGTGGAATTACCTTCAATTTCTGTATCGACCGAGGATTTGACTATTGAAGGGTGTTTGCCACAACATCCATATTTTGGATTGAATCCGTATTGAGATGCTTCCATTTTGTCCCACTCGCTTTCATGTTATAACACAAAGTGGATTATAAGTGGATTGGTTCTTACATTTGTTGGCAGTTTACGGGAAAACAGAAGCACCGTAAGTAGCCAAAGCATTGGCGGAGTGGCAACTTTCCCCCTCCGGCGGCAGGCATTCGAGGCGTCAAACGTTGTTCGCCTTACATGGCACAACAAGCTGGGTACGCTACTGAGCTAAAGGAAACCTCGACAAAAACAATTCAAAAATGTCCCCACAATTTGCAATAATATACAATTTTCCACTTATAGTGTATGTCATTGTGTTATTTAGTGAACGGTTCATATAGAATCTGGAAACTTGTGATTTTTTACATTCTATGATCACACTGAACACAAAACAACCTGTTTCCATTTTTTAAATGTATGTCCAGTGGCAAAATTCAAGATGGCCGCCAGCATATACCGAAAAAGCAATAAATCGTTATATTTGAACCAACGTGTTCAATATATGCACAATAATAAGCTTATTATGGACATGCTTTTGATTACAATATATTTGTATCTACATCTGGTTGTATGAAGTAGACTGTCTTTAATTGTTTCATTCATATCCATTGACAACCGCATCCAAGATGGCGTCCACCAAATTTTGAAAAAATACGATATTTGTATATCTGAACCATTTATTTACATACATGTATAATGATAAGCTAAGGACAATTTTGTGATTACAATATTCTTTTCTACCAAGTATGTTACTTCTTTAAGAAGTTTTGAATGTTTTCATTAATGTCGTAGAATAAGTCCAAGATGGTGGCCACCATTTATCAACATACTTGTGTTATGGAAATTTACCTAGGCATGTTATGTATCTAACAAACATGGGAAAAACAAAATGGTGTTCATACACATATCAAATTGGATGCTCAATTATACATGTATCCGGATGCTAGTTATCTGCCACGTTATTAGTCATCAGATGTTCATAATGTCTAAACTCAGCAGAAGCAAATCCAGCAAGAGCAAGAGCAAGTCCAGCCACCCGCCTCCGTCTCCATACAGTTCGGTTTCAAGCATACCTTGCGGGCAACGCACACCACTTGGCACCGACGTTGAGTCTCTATACTTCTATCATTAGAACTAGACGACCAACCCCGCCCATCAACATCAAGTAACACACCACCGGTTTCTCACCGTTTACCAGCGACAAAGTTCAAAGGAGTGAAAACCTTAGCAGTAAAGATCAACATTTTGACTTTTGCTAAGGATCACATCGCTCGACAAATAAAGTCTTTGTCCCGACACTTAGAGACCTCCAGACCACCTCCATACCTGGAAATCAGAACTAGGCAACCAAGACCACAAAGATCGGTGAAACTTCAAGAATCGTTCACAGAACGTTGGAATAAACTGCAAAGCCGAACATTGCTACTCTTCACAAAAGTCGCACTAGAAGAGTACGAACATCAACTCGACCTGGCGGAGGCGAAATACACCGACTCAAGATGAGCTGATCAGGAAAGCTTGCTGAATACCAAGGCCAAGACCACCAAACAGTACCACAGCTGCTAAGTTTCTTTACAAGGCCCCGACAATCAAGAGGCATCAAGAGGAAACATCCCTGCTAAAAATCTCATCAAACCAAATGGTCTTTTTCAAGACCACCACAACTTCTCAACAGAGACAAAACCGTTTTTCTTGTTTACATTGTGCCCTACCATCCGACAAAAATTATTATATTGAAATACAATTTTTGCAAAGGATAGCCATGGCAAGAAGAAAAAATTGAATAAAGAAACAAAGAGATCCCTTAGCCAACTAAAATCGAACCCTCTCTTGCAAATGCAAAAGCAAAAAAGCCAAATCCAATCAACAACAACAACAACTATTAGCAGAACAATGCGAGTCATTTATAACAAACCTATCCAAAGCAACACTATCGCATACCGAGACAATTGTTTTAGGAAAAGGCCTCAACTTCGTCCCTACTCCTGCTAAACACAACACTCGTGAGTGAAATAAATACATTCAATCGAAAACTGCGAGTTGCTTTCCTAATGCGTAACAAACGCTTCAAAACACATTCTTTCAACCCACCATCCAATTGGCATCCAAAATCAACACCTAGTGCAACACCAGAAGAATACCTGGAAGCCACCAAATTCGAAATAGCCCACATAAGGCTAGGAAAACAACAAAGGAACCTGACTAAACAAGAACTATCCGCCATAAACAACCTCAAACGCCATCCCGACATCGTAGTCAAACCATATGACAAAGGTAGAGGCATACATGTATGTAAATAATGAACCACACAGACTATTTACAAGTGGGTTACCGCCATCTTGAGTCCCATCATTACACCCAACTGGACCAGGATATTACCCATCAAACCACAACTTTGGTTCACAACACAAATGAGAAACAACCAACACATCGACACCAATACTCTGAAATACCTCGACCCACTTCCACAGAAGTGCCAATGTCCAACAATGTATTTTCTCTTGAAAATACACAAAATTCCACCAAGGGGAGAACCATTTGTTGGACGACCAATCATAAGTGGCTGCACAAGTTCTACAGCCAATTTTGTTTTAGAATACATAGACTATTTACTCTTTCCAATTGTAACCGCGCAATCCACATACGGTATGTCCGCGACACCGCAAACATTTTGCGCAAACTAGAAAGAAAAACATTCTCACAAAATGCTCTCATCGCTAGCATAGACGTTGTTTCCATGTACACAATTGTTCCGACAAACGAAAGCAATCGATTGTGTATACAATGCCCTAAAAAAAATACCAACCACAACTATACCATCACAAAGCCACCATCAACCTATGTCCACAAACTTCTGGAACTCATCCTCGGCCAAAACTGCTTTCAATTCGCAAACAAGTTTGTTTTCTGAGGAAAATTGGTTGTGCAATGGGCTCCACATCAAGCCCTGAAATATGTGATATCACCCTACACGATTTCGAGAAAAAAATAACCCCAAAAGCGGATAACATCCTAACATGGTGGCGTTATAGAGACGACATAATGGTCATCTACAGTGGAACTCTGGACAAATTCAAAAATCTCGTCACAGAAATAAACAAGAAGCACCCAACACTAAAGTTCACATACGAAGCCTCTGAATCATACATCAACTACCTTGACTTAACCATCTTCAAAGGAGATCGTTTCCGAAAAACAGGAATCCTAGACACCAAAGTCTACACAAAACTAACGGAAACCTTATAATATCTCCATCCCACCCACCCCACGTTTTCAAAGCGTTCATCTACGGAGAAACACTCCGATGCGCTAAAAACACCACCAACGAGGATGATTACCAAAACAACGAGAAACTAGTCAAAAGAGGATACAGCCCCACTGAAATTGAAAAAGCAACAACCAAAGTATCGCATACTGACGGAACAAGATTGATACACAGAACCAAGGTTGAAGACAAATCCAAACAAATTTCACTTGTCTTCTCCACTACATACAACCCAGCCATAAACCACCGTGACATACATCAAGCAGTAAACAAACACTGGAACTTAATCCAAGGAAATAAAATACTCTCGGAAATATTTCCCAAACCCCCATTCATTGCCTTCCGAAAAGCCCAGAACATCCGGGAAAAACTATTACGAGCCAAGTTACAACAACAAAAACAAGTGCTCAAACCACTCCCATCCGACTCGGGCTTTGTAGAACCTACTGAAAATGATGAAACCCTCAACATACTGCTCTATTTACTAGAGGAACAACACGGAACCAACTAAAATCAAATGGCTATGTTCCAAACACTTCCAATTCACGATAATTGATTGGACCACACTAAACCCACACACCCTGCGAGTTATTACCGATTCCTCATGGAATCACCCATATGCAACTGACGAGTGCCACGACAGCAGGCACGAAAGCATGCTCTTGCTTACAAGAGGATTTGCGAACACAATCCTCTTCTCGCACCCCCAAAACTAATCACATTTGATTTACCTAAACCTACAACGGTCATCCAGTCTATTATGTCCGCCCATTTCATTTATTACGGACATAATTGGCATAGACTAAATCACGGTTATTTAAGCCATACAAGTGACCAGAGAAGAAATGTCACTGAATGGGAAAGCGCCATCATTCTCTTAACCGGTCAACTCTGATTTCATGGCAGATTGCACCCATGCATCCATTCCTGTGGTTACATATTGATGGCTCATGCCATGCAGTCTTCCATAGAACGATCAGGACAGATTTATTTTGCTAAAAAACAAATATACATTATTATAACCAAAATATGTGTGTACCATTCATTGGGTATTTATGGGTGTGCCATGCCATATGGCGCCAATTATACCTCATATTGGATGATTATTCACTTTATGCTTTGTGTTATTAATGATATAAGTACTTCAATGAATTCAGTGACCAAAAAACCTATAAAACGATATACCGGACAACTATATCCATTACAAATGTCCAAAATAGTTGGCGATTAAGCGATTATCGTGTTAAATGGCCGCCATCTTGGATTTAGTGCGTATCCATGCTGAAAAAAATTGGAAACAGGTGATTTTGAGTCATATGTGATCTTAAGAAGTCAATAAGTACCAGTTTCAAGATTCTATATGAAAGGTTCACTCCCCTGTTAATTGCAACACAACAACATAGGCCTACACTATTATAGGAGTTTGCCTTGATTGGCACACACATTTGTATGCGGTCATCATCATCAGTGTAACAATCTAGGCCCAATTTCATGGTTCTGCTAACCACACAATTCCTTGCCTGCGATCACCATTTTGAGCTAACAGCAGCAGCAAAAAGAGGATCCCCTATTGTGTTTTCCTTTATTCCTTTACTGAAACCTAACCCCATTGCTTAGCGCTTATCCTGGCGATCGAGGACAAAGAAACCGTCCTTCGAGGATCTTTTGTTCCCTTTGTTTTCTTTTGTGTTTCGATCCTCGATCGCAAAAGGAAACAAGCACCGTATGCCATACTTTTTAGTTACGGGATATACGCATGTGCAGAAGTCAAATTCCTCGCTGGGCGATGGGAAACGCTGATGCGCTTTGAGCTCCGATTGGATACATTTTGTTTGAACTGGAGATCACCAGTTCCGCGACTCAGCTGGGCTGCGTGCAATTCAAATGGTCGTGGTACTCTACCCAGAATCCCGTGTATTTCCTCTACAGAAATCTGTGGAGCTGCATCAGCGATTCTCCAGCACCCGGTATAAGCAGTAGGCACGACCGAACCGTGAAGCATAAATTGTTTGCTACAGTAAACGAGTTTTCGCTTCAAGACATCTCATTGGTATAGTGGCCCTGAAGGGACTACGCAGATCGTGAATATTGACGTCAATATTCAAGACAAATTTCACGACTTTCCTCAAAGTCGCGAATATTGACGTCAAATTTGACGTCAATATTTACGACTTTCCCCAAAAGTCGCGAATATTGACGTCAAATTTGACGTCAATATTCACGACTTCCCCCAAAAGTCGCGAATATTGACGTCAAATTTGACGTCAATATTCGCGACTTGCCCCCAAAGTCGCAAATATTTTGACGCGATTTTTTTTCCACAAGCTAGGTTTTGGCTAGTCTTGCTCCAAGACTGAGTTTTTCATTTGTCCAGGGCGCGCCGTCCGTCTATATGCAGTTGTTCATCGATCATCCATACTCAGAAAACGGGCTTATTGAGGGCGCCCTCGATTGTCACGAGAGATCAGTGGATTTGTTTCAAGTTCAGAAACAAATCTCGTGAACTGAACTTAAAGGTAGGATACACCATTTGCAGACATCAAAAATATTTACTACCGAATTATTAAGAAATATCTTACTTATTTGAAGGTAAATTATGATTCTAGGCATCCAGCAAAATGATCGCGCTAGATATCCTGTAATTATTCCGAAAAATAAAATTTTATAAAAATAAATTCGCGATCGCCGGATGGCGATCGCCAAAAACACATAATAACATAAGAATATTCAACTGCCCGACAACTGTTGAAAACAAACGCAGTTTTTCGTGATTTTCTCGCCATCCATAAATTATTGTAAAACGTCGGACAGGTCAGTTAAACGAGATTTACTATAAAATACAACCCCCCAAATCCACCCGTTCATGATAATTCAAGCAATTACCAATGGTGTATCCTACCTTTATCTTTGAAACAAATCCACTGATCTCTCGTGACAATCGAGGGCGCCCTCAATAGGCCCGTTTTCGGAGTATTGATGATTGATGAACTACATGCATACTGTACTAGACTAGACGGACGGTGCGCGCCCCGGAACAAGACTAGCCAAAACCTAGCTTGCTGGAAAAAAATTCGCGTCAAAATAATTATTTGCGACTTTGGGGGCAAGTCGCGAATATTGACGTCAAATTTGACGTCAATATTCGCGACTTTTTGGGAAAGTCGTGAATATTGACGTCAATATTGACGTCAATATTCGCGACTTTGAGAAAAGTCGTGAATTTTGTCGCGAATATTGACGTCAATATTCGCGACTTTCGGGGAAAGTCGTGAAATTTGACGCGAATATCGACGTCAAATTTGACGTCAATATTCGCGACTTTTGGGGAAAGTCGTAAACATTGACGTCAAATTTGACGTCAATATTCGCGACTTTGAGGAAAGTCGTGAAATTTGTCGTGAATATTGACGTCAATATTCACGATCTGCGGAGTCCCTTCAGGGCCACCATACATTGGCCGTTGCACGCTGCACAGACATTTGAAGATATACGCGTTGGTTCAGAATCTCAATGCTACGGGAACCAGTATACCCTCCCACCGTTTTTGTAGCCTATAGGTTTTCCTGTCCAATTTTACAAAGGATTAATTCAATCTGATACAATGTTCATTACATTCTGCAACGATTTTTGGAATCGTTCTGAAACCATGTTTCATTTTCACAAGAGCGTTAGATTAATTTCAATGCTGGACGTTGCGTTTATGCTCAAATCGGAGTCATAACGGGCACGCTGAAAATTCCATCATGATTACCCTCTTCAATGGCATGATTGTGCTAGACGTGATAGTTGCTATATCGCGTATACAAGTTTCTCCAAGAGGGCATTGTGAGTGATCGCAAGCCCAGTTTCTTAAAGGGATCGTATACGTTTGGTAATTACTCCAAAAATTAATGGCAATGAAAAAACTTAATTGGCAAGAAGTAGAGCAGCTTTGGATAGTATAGTGCATTTTTAGAAACTTTTCACTTCGAAGTACGGCGGTTATGAAAAAAGATATCACTTTTTATCCCCAAAAATTTGAATAGGAAGCGTTACTGCTTTGATGTTTCTCAGAGTGTGTATTCCAATGCAGATTATTCTTCATGCGTGGACAAAACCGCTCCAGAATTTCGGCAATATCTCAAAATCGTTTCCACCTTTTGAAATGAAATTTTTACAGGTTAGTTTTATGGTATATAGGCCTATCTATAACTATATAGGATTGAAACAAACAGTGGGTTCAAATTACCAAACGTATACGATCCCTTTAACTTCCTTTTAGGATAAAATGAAAATGTTTACCATAATTTTTGTTGAACCGATCACGCAAATAACACGAGTGTATGTGGGCAAGTCTAGTCCTTGTTTTGCACCAAGACGTCTTCCGTAGACCTTAGTGATAAATACCACCACTTCTCATAATATTCACAAATCTCCACTGATGTGTTTGCAACACCAATCAAATTTCATCAACTTTAATTTTCTGTTCAATTTTATGGGGGTTTTCGTGCGGCTTTTGGGAGAAATTTAAATTCAAGGATGACCACCCATAGACGTAGTACGTACTTAAAGATGGCGTCTTGTGGAGCTGGTTTGGTTTATAATGTCGCATGAGACACTATAGCCTTGTAATGACTATATACCCAGCACGATATGAAACCGAGGGACTCCCCTTTAGTCCCCATAGGCCTACCTGTACACTCTCCAGACTATTGTTACCAAACGCACCCCCCTAAAACCTAAAAATAATTCCTGAGAAAACCACAACATCCGCAATCACAATGACCACCACATAGAAGAGAGGTGTATGAAGGTGTTCTAGCCTCCACCTAGTTGTGGAGACAGGTTATTTTGTTTGAAAAAAACAACACACCGACTAGTGGGGACATTTTCGAGTCCCCATAGCGCGTTGGGTCTTCAGTAAAGGTAGAACAATTAGGTAAAATTGGGTTAGGGTATAATGAAAGAAAATGTAGACAAATGAAGACAAATGAGGGTTATGTTGAACATTTTAGAATGTTAGAGTGTTCTGTTTGAGATTAGGGAGATTTCCCTTAGCACACAAACCCTATGGATTGTCCCTATAACGCAATCTACGAAATTAACTTGTGGGTGCGTGAGTTAGTCTTACATACGCACTGTACACCTCCGAACAATTGACGTCCACAGGATGCGGGAAGAGGTTACAGTTTGTGGACTTGGACAGGTCCACAGTCCGTTTTGCCGTCTCTGAAAAAGAGCTTTAGAGGAAAAGCGGGTTAGGGTTATACATGTATATAGAAAAGGTAAGAGGAACAGCTGAGAGGCCCAGAATCAATATTGGAGGTTAAATTTGTTTTGGGGGAAGCAAGACAACGTCTTAACTACACGAAGACAAAGGAATGTCCACAGTACTGTAAGGTAAAGCCATGGATCTTCATAGCTCCATGGTAAAGCTAACTTTGCTTGTGTGTGTGTAGGGGGGGGGGGGGGGGGGAGGGGGGGGGGGGGACTCTGTCTCATATGTTGCTTCATGAAGTAATATGTACTGCTAATGTGCACATGGCACATGGCATATGTATCATTATAGTGTGCAACATTATAAACCAAACCAGCTCCACGAGACGCCATCTTTAAGCCTATTGCCGTTTTAAGAAACGATGTTCCATGGGAAAATAGAGCACTTTTAGGGCCTAATCACAGAAATACAAGCTGGCAGTCCTGTGCAGGGCTTTCAAGTTTCAACCTTCTTTTTTGACAATCTCTCAAAGTTTATGGCCCATGTACAAAATGCTCTATCTAATGCTAGGTTCCCACTGTCGTGTGATCCGTTACGAACGGCACGATTGGCCATTCGTAGCTGTTCTTTGAATTTTTGTTTTCTTTTCTGAAATTTCACGTTTGGATGCGAGTCGATACGTTCTGGTACGATTTGGTGCGCTTGGATGCGATATAGTCACGATTGGTCAATTTCAGGTGACATGATCTGTCACGATCTGGTCTCCCGTTCAGATACGATCAGATACGTTCCGATAGGATTGTCCCAATTAAGTCCACGATTGGGTCTCGATCTGACACGATCGGCACGATCGGGGTCCCCGATTTGGGACGATCTGGTACGTTCCGATACGTTTCGATACGTTCCGATACGATCATCACGAACCGATGCGCTTTGTTTCGGTCGGATACGATTGTTGTCGCGATGTCTTTCACGATCGGGATCGAGAGTGATCTCGATTTCAGCCACGATTGGACCCCTACGGGTATATATACAGCCCGACTGACCACGGACTTCATTGTTTCTTGAACTTCTACAGAGTGAAGACTACAACCCACAATCAGATCGCAGCGCATCTCAACAGAGGTGGTGTTTGTCTTGTCTAAGGTTGATCCCGACACCACGATTTGGAAGCACGATTAGGTGCGATCTGTCGCGCTTTATTACGATCCATTACGATCTGATGCGATGATCACGATTGAAAATTAATCGTGTCGATCGTAGAAAATGTTTGAACCGTCCAAAAATTGTCTACGATCAACACGATTGCCACGACTGACCTCAAGATCTGATAAGATCTGTTAGGATCACCACGATTACTCTACGATTAAGACCACGATTTCAATCGTGGCGTGAATCGTGATAGTGGGAACCTAGCATTAGCAAAATATGAGGGCATACATTATAGTGATTTATGGCGGGGGAAGTGGTAATTTTAGGCTTTTGTGCTGCGCAGTTATAAAGGAATGTTATAAAGGAACGGAATGCCTTTTTTTATAGCAACAAAGACAGGATTAGGGTTGCTAATCAGATTAGGGAGATTACTGCTATGCCAGACAGCCATACAAAAAGAGGTTTCTCAGGAATTCTGTTTAGGTATATATATATATGGGGTATACTCACTGACCTCTATACATGGACAGATCATCATTGTTTCATTTTGAAGTCGGCATGCGGAGAAGTGCAACATGGCGGACCCACGACGTGACTCTGTGAGCCAATGAAATGTCCAGGTGTTGGTACGATACGTATTACGTAATGTTTATAAATACAAAATGTACAGAATAAATCCGCTGACCTCCACACCTGGGCCCAATTTCATAGCGCTGCTAAGCACACGATTTTCTGCTAACCGAGCCTCCGTCTATTTCATGGGGACCGTAAGCAGTAAGCGCAGCAAAAGGCACGCTTAACCTAGCGGGAAAATTTGCTTAAATCAGTGACGTAACAGTAGAATCTCTATGCGCGCGCAAACGTTAGCACAAAAACGCCGTGAAATAGCGCTTAAGGTTAGCAAATTTTTCTGCTAAAGTTAGCACAGCTTTTCCGCTAACTGATAAGCAGCGCTATGAAATTGGGCCCTGGACATTTCATTGGCTCACAGCAGTGACGTCTCGTGTCCGCCATGTTGCACTTCCAGTTCGCGCCGACTTCAAGTGTTAGCACAGCAGAATATGGACAATGGTCCGTCCAGCTGTAGAGGTCAGTGGGTATACTACGGAGGAGAGGGGGGGGGGGGGGGGGGGACTCTCAATCACATGTCGTGTTGGGTTTATTTTTCAGTATAGGGCTGAATTTAACGATTTTCTAGAGTTTTGATGTACTTTTTGAATGTGCATTTTTGTATTTTTGTGAATTTGTATTTGTGTGTACTTCATGTGTATAAGGCTATATGATCTGCATTTCATTTTATAGTGTATTTAATTAATGCGAATAAATAATCGAAATTGAACTAAACTGTGCATAATATTGTGCTGTTTTATGTCACTTGTCACATTCATCCCACTGCGAATCATATACCGCTATACGTTGCCTGGTCCTTGGCATCCAATAACCATCTTTGGCCTTCTCTCATTATGATTAGCATCCCACAGAGAGCGTGTTAAGCTGATCCATACAGCCAACCATTATCTCCGCGGCATGCTGATCTCTCGGGAACACGGACATTTATCAAATAGATCACAGCTTTACGGAGTTGTCTTCGGTTTCGTTTGACAATTCAGAATTTCGTGGGCGTTGTTTTATTTTATACTGTTGCTCGTCATTATCGTTTCGTAGATAAACGGGGCACTATTTTTGCCGCCATAGGCCCACGTCTTTAAACAAGAGAGGCTTAAAGGTAGGATACACCATTTGCAGATATTTACTACCGAATTATGAAGAAATATCTTATTTATTTGAATAACAATAATGATTCTAGGCATCCAGCAAAATTATTGCCTTAGTTAGAACCCTATAATTGTTCCGAAAAATTGAATTAAAAAAATAAATAAAAATCGGCAGACGGAAATCGTAAAAAAAACCAAGAACAACATAAGAACCGCATACTGCCCGACGCCGGTTGAAAACGAATGCTGTTGTTCTTGCATTTCTCAGCATCCATAATTGTAAAACTTTGGACAGGTCAGTTAAACGATATTTACTATAAAATACAACCACCCAAATCCACCCATTCCTGATAATTCAAGCAATTACCAATAGTGTATTCTACCTTGAAATAATTTTATTGTCACTTTTTTTCAAGGGAAATTGTGTCGTATACATTTTGTGCTCGTTCACAAAAACTGAAGTTGATCCTTTTAATACATGTATATATCGACTGTTTTCAGATTATAGTTTTTCTTAAATTCAATTGAGCAAAGTTACAATGTTTCCTTTCAACACCAAAATAGTGAAATGTCTAATGTTTTTGAGAAATTCTTGAAATGCACAAATTAGTTCCATTTATTTATAGGTCTGTATTTCTTAAAGAAAAGCATGTTAATTTCAGATTTTTCAGACTTTTAAAGTTCAAGGAATTTAGAGATCACCAAAGTATACATTGACGACGAACGCCGTTGTTCTTGCTTTTCTCAGCATCCATGATTGTAAAACTTTGGACAGGTCAGTTAAACGATATTTACTATAAAATACAACCACCCAAATCCACCTCCTGATAATTCAAGCAATTACCAATGGTGTATTCTAAAGTTCAAGGAATTTAGAGTACATTTATTTTTTGTATTCTGTTTTTCTCTTTAAAAAATGTAAGTCTATACTTACAAATTACGTGATAACTTTTAAAGTTCAAGGAATTTAGAGATCACCAAAGTATACATTGACGACGAACGCCGTTGTTCTTGCTTTTCTCAGCATCCATGATTGTAAAACTTTGGACAGGTCAGTTAAACGATATTTACTATAAAATACAACCACCCAAATCCACCTCCTGATAATTCAAGCAATTACCAATGGTGTATTCTAAAGTTCAAGGAATTTAGAGTACATTTTTTGTATTCTGTTTTTCTCTTTAAAAAATGTAAGTCTATACTTACAAATTACGTGATGTAAAGTTATACATGTATTGCATAACATTTGCCTACCATTCCACCAACAGGACTGAAGGACAATCAGTATAAAAACAAAATATGATATGTACATATTTTTTTATATAAAATAATGTAACAAATGTAGAAATACTATACATGTATACTTATACAACAAAATGGAGGGGGGGGGGGGGGGGGGGGGGGGGGGGGAGGGGGGGCGCAATAATTACGATAGATGTAATTTCCCATATTATCATTTACAATATTTGACAAGGAAACCTGACATATGGCAGGCATAGCTAGAGCTAAAAAGTTCAATAAAAAAAACCACATCTTTCTTTATACACAAGGTCTTATTGGACTCTATGAGAAACGGCATTAAAAGGGGACGTGTTTTTGGTTTAACCATTACGAGAATTGGTCTGCAGGCGGGATCATTTCGCACAAAGACGCCGGGTTAAATTGAAACCCTGTTCAAAAGACGTTTACGTTATTGATTGATAAAATACGACATGCATGATCGTCAGCCGCTCCGAACCCCTCACTAGGAAAATCAATGTGCTCTTAATTCAATTTCCCTGAACTATTTTGTGCATATGTTTCTTTGTTTAAATGAAACAAAATGACACATTATTGTTGACAGAATTAGAATTGTTCCTTTCACCCTTCTGTTGGTATTGCTTGTTCATTTTGTAAACGAGAGTACAATGTTCCGGTATCACTATTAATGTATGAATAGCAATAAACAAGCAAATTGGCACATTGTTTTGTTTCATAACATTCAAATTTTGTGTGGAAGGGGATGAATTGTTTTTTTAACTAGAAATACTCTCTGTCAGAGGGCATATGGTTGAAAGTTCCAGCGGCACTCCTGCGGTCGATATTGGAAAGAGCCGGTCGTGTGCTGGGCATGATTCGAGATGTGTCGGCAGCAGTGCGATGTGAGTTGTGATAGGCAAGAGTCCCAGCCAGGGAAATACGGTCCAGACCGCTGTCGTCAAAGGAGATGTTCTCAGCATCAGGCGAGGTCCTTTTCAACCATTCTCGAATCCTCTTCTCAATGTCGTGGCTGCTAAGTTTCTGATCCAAAGGCGGGACAGCGACCGAGTTATACCCGGGGCCAGCACCGTGAAGCAATTGGCGATCCTTGGAAGAATAGGGGCCGGTTACCCGCCGGATGGTGGAGTTGGAATCGCTGCTACCTCCGTCAATCACGGAGAATTCCTCCTGCAACATCTGAATGAAGATGAAGTCCGTCTCCTCTTTGCTTTTAGAGCTCCTCCGAGCGGTGCTGCCCACGGAAGAGGAGGAAGATGTACTAGTGGAGGATAAGGGACGATTCCCGGGGCGACTGGCCGGTCTTTTTGCCGGTGAGGCTCGAGTTAAGTTTGTGTTTTTCATGTACCGTGCTCTCTCTTGCCGCTGGTGATGAAGAGGAGCGTCTGGGTTGGTGAAACCATTGATTTCCATGGGTTGCACCACCAGTGGCCGGGGTACTGCTCTAGGGCCATTTGTATGATCATTATCTGTCCTGCCCATGTTAAAAGAGTGAGGACCAGATGCGTTTCTGGCTCCGTTCTGAGACCGGCGAGGGGCTACAGGTGGGCCGGCAGAAACGCTCACCTTTAAAGGGGGGTGATTATTAAGCGATTCGTGCGAATTATGCATTATTTCCTGTACGGGCTGCCGCAAGCGGGCCCTACTTCCTCCGGAAGGGTCGTAGTTTGTGCCTATTTTCATGGCGGGAACAGTTGCGAATTTCTTCCCACTTCCTGTCCGTGGATGGTCGGTAGGTTCACCATTCCGGGGCCCCACCTGTTTCTCGATGTTTGGAGTTGTTTTTCTGATCAGGCTCACCGCCGTCACACCTCCGTTTTCCTTGGATCCTTCGAGTGTGATGCTGTAAATGTCCGGGGCTATCGTCTCTGTTGGCGAGCTAGGAGGGATGTCCTGTAATCCGCCGATCTGGCGGGCCGTATTAACAGCGTTGTCCAAAGCACTCACCTGTCGACGCAGTTTCATCTCCTGCCTCTCCCGTCTTCTTCTTTGCAGATCTTCGAAGACGTGGAGGAAGGTCCTTAGCAGCCAGTAGGTTATCTGGGCCGCCACTTTGCGGCGATCGCAGAGGAATGCATGGCATTGCAAGAGGTTGTTTTCCGGGTTGGAGTCCGTCCGGGTGATCATGGCGAAGACCTGCGGGTTCTGCTCATCGGCCACGCCGTAGCAAACATGATGGATAGGTATCAGCACATGCTTCTCCTTCCCAAACGGTCCGTTGACGTCCAAGAAGTGGAAGCCCCTCTCGGTGATTTGCAGGATCGTCTTGGGCAGCTTGGAGTGTCTGTCCTTCAGCTTGAGCAGGGTTTCTACCGGCTCGTCGATGTACTCCCTCCCGTACTCCCCACGAGCCGGAATCTTGCCCAGGTAATGCACCTTAAACACAGGACATTTCTCCATCTGCTCCTGCTCCCGTGGCACCACCAGCTTCTTGGATATCTTCTTCTCCTCTTTCTTCCGTCTTAGAAGCGCCTTCGACGCCATTTTGTAATAAACAAATGCGATTATTAATACGACAACTCGTTCATGAAAATTTCAGAAATTATTTCCGCTAGTTGTGCAGTATCAATAAAATGAGAAAGTTCACCCCGTCCCGGCGCACCTGTTTGTGCACAGGTGTAATGTACATACCGTATAGTCAGGTATTGGTTGGTACGTACCGTACCAAGGCATTGTACTATTGTACTTGCGGTTCACATCATGGCGTCATTGTTATGCAGGGTAACATTTCTATAGAGTTTCACCCCACTTTCTGCTTAATACAGGAAATGCACGGGTCACTAAGCACCTCACAACAAGTTTGTTGTTTGACGGCCTTGTACAGCAGGAACGTACGATATCAGTTGTGGTGGTGTTCGAAGAAGTTTTATCGCTGTAAACTCGTCGCTTGTTGTACCATGCATTTTTCCTGCGGCTGTTTCGGTTTGCACACGTTGATCGGCCGGAATGCGTTGGCTCTGCTTGGACAATAATTACTGTCTCGTCTACGCTTTAGGAAATGAATATCGTCCAAAATAATAGGAATATGCCGTTAGCAAATCGCATAATTTACAATATTGCAAAGAGGATATTCATTTTTGTTTTAATTACGAAAAACATTGATTTAAACTCCCCCCGTCGTTATTGAAGTGTAACATGACAACGTTCGAGATTGGTTAATTAGCTGTATGCGTCATTTGTTCAGCTCACAACAGTTTTTTGCAAGTCATAGTTCGAAAATTGTTTAGCATTTTCCTAACAACTATGAGTAATAATGTTTTCTATGATGACAGTAAAGAAAGAGTGCTGAAACGTCGTTAACTATAATTGACGGAACTTGACAACTTGGTAAAGTTCAGGAAATTAAGGGTTTGTGGCAAGCCTGTGGGGTTGCAGTGTGCGTCTTTGGGTAAGACACTCAATAAAAAGGCCGGAGGGGGGGGGGTGGGGAGGTGAGGTAATAATAATAATGTAAAGAACTTTGGTAATTGTAAATGCACTACAAATATAGCCATTTATAAGACCTTGGAAAACATATACATGAAGTCAAAATGGAGTGAGGTTTTGTCAGAAATATAATCTGTCTCCGGAATGGAAATACCAGCTAAACTAGTAAAGGGCATGATGTGATTTTGCATTCAAAGCAGACATGGTCCTCACCAGGATGTGATTTCAACAACAGATTTCCAAAATCACATCCTAATTCTCCAAATTCACATCCTCGGTCCAAATTCACATCCTGGGATAATTAAAGCGTTAGAATTCAAATCCACACCCACTGGATTCACATCCACTTAACCCAGGATGTGAATTTAGACTGAAGATGTGCATTTGAAGCACTAGGATGTGATTTTGGATTTTGTGTGTGTTGAAATCACACCCTGCCAAGGGCTGTGTTGGCTTGAATCACATCATGCCTTTTCCTATAGTGTTTATTTTGTGATTTGTGTGTGGTCAAAATGTAGTGAGGCTTCAGGTTTTTCAGAAGAAAATATTACATTACATAGATAAAGTACATAGCTTTGGAATCTTATACAAGGCCGCATGCGTTGTAGTAAATAAAACCTATACAAACCCAGAAAAGCTAGTGAAAGCTTTAAAAGGTGATAGCTTAAGCAAACACCGACGAGTCAGTAAAAGGGAAAGGATGACCCAAAGTAAAGAAACTCGAGCGTGAGGTTGGCGCTGTAACAAGCTCATCAAATACCGATAGTGAACAGTGATATGGACCACATACGAGGGAAGCCGAAGGGTTGCCATGAATGAACTGGATATTGTATTGACGTCATGTACAAGCCTAGCGGCCAACCAACGGAAAAGTACATGCACACTTTCAATCCTCGTGATTATTTTACTCATAGTGTTCTTTGTCTGCATTGAAAAAGTTGTGAAGGGTGATGAAATTGGCTTATATGACGCAGCAGTATTTGTTGACACGCAGCAATACCGCTAACTATTAATAACACTCGTACTTTCTAGCATTGCCACGGATGTTTACGACAAGATCATGAACAAACGTATTTTCCCGATTTTCTCAAACGACATACGTTTTTTGAAAGACACCGCGCATGATGCACTATACTACTCAATATACTATCGACTTTGTACAATCATGTGTTTATTTCTACATATTATAATGGGCACCCTGGAAAATAAACTCTATTCCCGTTCTAATCGAAATAGACAGTGTAAGTCTCGCGCACAAAGGTCACAATTTAACTTTCGGGAACACTGACCGAACCGCCGGCAATATGACTTTTACATGGTTGATTTTGTTTTCTATAATACTTTGTATTTACGAACATCTGAACCACGAAACTGCCATAATTATGAATGATAAATTCAAACTTAATTTTACAATATATGAAATCATGCACGACTGTCAAATTTAGTAAAGAAAAGGAAAAGAAAAACAGTTTGACCTGAGCGTACAAGTTGCAACGTAATTGGTTTATTGCGGGAAGAGAAAGCACGACCCCTTCTTCTTACGTATGATACATCGGTTGATGTCACTGTGGAAACAGGGGGACCGCGTGAAGGTTGTCATCACCCAAGCCCGGCCACTAAAATCCCTGTACTGCATGGGTGTGCGCTGACGTGTGCGAACGTCAAAATAATGTACTGTATACATTATGAGACGGCTGCTTCATACTGCATTTACTAGTCTACGGTTTTAAAAAGGCGCTTGAATGAGAACAATGTAATGACGTACATATGACGTAGCTAAACAAATCCATTCTCATTTTCCCTAATTTGATATATCGTTAACATTTTGTAAATTAAAATGAAAAACGTTTGTATCTACCTTTCAGTAAAACGAACAGTGTAAAAACAAAGAATTACAAAAAAACTACTTGCTTTACACGTTGAAGCTCCTATTCGATGTGCCCGAAAGTTCGGTTTCTCGCCGTAAAGTCTCGTAATAAAACAGTTTATTTTTCTTATTAGGCCGTGGGCTTGTGCATTATGGCCATCAAGGCCTGGAGTAAGCCTACGAGGGTATCGTGGTTATTAGCCATTCCTCAGATAATTCATTTATTTAATAGGAAACCAGCTGGACATAAGGGGAACTAACGATACTTTGCCATGGTGATATTACAATAATTAATACGATATGTAAACGACACTGCCTTCTTTCCATTCGCTATAGCCATGGTAAGAGGTACAAATAATATTCTTATTAAATAATAAATACAACATTTAGTTTTCTTTCCATTTTTTTAAATTATTTAATGAGAATATTATTTGTACCTCTTACCATGGCTACTACTAGCGAATGGAAAGAAGGCCGAGTCGTTTATATATCGTATTAATTATCGTTTCCCGTCTGTTTTAATTCTTCATTTTTCATTCAAAATAAATTTCGTCCGAGAAAATAATTCACATGTTTTTACCAAATCAATTTAGGCATTTATCATTACATTTCTAATTTTGGTCACTCAATTTAAACATTTCTGGGGAAATATTAGTCATTACAGCTCAAATTATTTTGTCTAAGCTATTGCGTAAAGGCAGCATTCAGAAATTGAATTCGTCTTTATTATCAATCAATGTCAAACTGATGCTAAGTAAATTAGTCTGGTTTGTGATTGAGTCACGCAAGCGTCAGACTATTACATTTATTTAGTATAAGTTTGAAATTAATTGATATAAGACGAATTCGATCTTTCAATGCTGCCTTTCCGCAACAGCTTAGACGAATTTGATCTGTAATAACGAAAATTCCCGAGACAATAATTAAATAGAGTGACCAACATTTGAAATTGAATAGTAAATGACAACATTGGTTCGGTAAAAGCGTGTGATTTTTTTTGCACGAAATTGAATAGAAGAGTTGGTAAATTTGAATGATTTAAAAAAAGAAATAGCCCGGAAAACCTAACTTTTGATTACATTGATCTCTACAGGTTATCATTGTGGAAATGTCTACCCAAATGATTCCCATCCAGCGGCACCATTAGTTTTTCCCACACAGACTGAGTAATGACTGCAGGAATGTGGTTTATAAAACTTGTGGAGACCGAAAAACAATAGAGGGCAAATTAATGAGAAGATCTCTACAAGGAAATTCTATAGAAGGATTTTTGTGCACAAAGTCTAAAGTCTTATCATACAGGTACATGTACAAAGAAAGGAATAATGCAATTTCTCCACAGGGATGAACATTTCAGAATTGTATCTCAATCCCATGGACTCTGTACATAAAATACCTTGTGGAGACCTTTTTATTATTGTGTTCTTTATTGTTTGTGGACATCATGATTACTGAATTTAGAAACGGGAGAAAAAAATTGATCATGTCTCCACAAGGGTAAACTTTCAAAGACGTATGTGCAAAGATTGTGTGACGTTGCCACAATGCAGGGACCGTGCAGGTTGAAATGATGAGCATAATGTCTACCAATAGACCTGAGACGTAATGACATAATGGTTTTGTTTACATAATGCGCTTTCTTATGGGAGCGAAGCCGGGACGCCAGACGATGCAGGGACAACCTCGCTATACCCAGAACGATCCTCGCTTATAAGAAAGCGCACAGAGCGTGACGTCATCGTCGTCTAAGTCTCATCATTCCGCACACATTTACGCGCATATAACAGGTGAACACCGTTTTGGTAGAATTTATAGTTGATTCAGTGCGGTCAATCACATTTTGATTCATTGAACCTGCCTCGATTTTGTTGTACCATGTGAACCGAAGGCGCTGGGTGGTCGTGATAATAAGCACGGATTGACATGAAATAAAACTCCCACAATGATTTCAAGGGGAGACTTTTGTGTGATTGGGTACACCATACAGCGCTTGCCTACTGTACGTCACGCTTTCAATCGCCTCATAATATCTTTGCATATAAATACCCCATGCATGTTTTACAATAGTGAACTCTACCATACCACCATCAAGGTATAATGCATACAAAACACAATGCCTGCAGTCAGCGCAGTAATTCTAGGTGGCCAGCGAACCGTGAAGACAGCCATTTAATATTTTTTTTTCTTTTTTCCCAAGGCCACGTAAAGGCATTACATTGGAACGGCCGTACCAAGATACACTGTATACACACAGTGAGCCATTTTTATTAGAATCCTAGAATCGATAGCGTGCATTTCACTGATGAACGCGGAGTGTACCAGGGTGCGACTATTACTAAATCTCCTGGTCACAGCTAATCCAAACCACATCACTGTTTTCCTCTGTCAGTAAAAACCTGGATAACCATCATAGGTTGCGACATTGATGCGGGCCGATTACACACCTCTGGCTTCAAATATGCTAGACAAGGAATCGATAGCAGACAACCCATTAACATTATGTATGATCGTAATTGCCGAAGGAACCATGATGTCTTGTTAAGGAAAACAATTCTGCAGCAAACCGGTAAGTGGCTATCCAGTCGTTGTAACCATGGAGGAATAAGAACACATATACACACTCTAGTTGCTCACGGTATGTAAATTTAGTAGCAATGATCAGTGACAAGTTTTAAACCCGTCATATTATGTTCAATCGAAACTGTGCAAGTTTAATAGTGTGGTGTGTGTGTGTATACACGGTGTAATGTTTTATTAAATATTTTCATTTAAAGTCATACACATGTATATTATTACATGTTGAAAATCAGCTTTGAAAGATAGACTTAATTGATAAGTCTTGCTCTGAAAAAAAGTATTTGTTTTCTTGTCTGTGTAAACATGACAACGGAATACATAATTATTCCATTTGTTGTGTGTATAGCATTTGTCTTTCGGGTATTTTAACTATAAACTACACTGAGCCACTTTGTTTTTTAAAGCCTGCTTGGCTATAATTATAACATCGTTCCGTTTCAATGTCAATGTTGCTTTTCCGTTTGGAAACGCGCATTAAACATCCTAACCACCCCCCCCCCCCACCTACCCCCCCCACCTACCCCCACCCCCTACCCCCACTCTTAATGGTTCCCTTAGAATTCCCTTGCTAACCCCTAACATAGTCCATACCAACTGTGACTCGTATGACTTAACTGCTCAATCCAACACCGTCTAAACACACCAAGTTGTTGGGTACCTGAACATATAAAATGACTTGCCTGCTAAATTCAACAGGATCCAACTGTCTTTTTCAGTTTGTTGCTGGATCCAACATAGTCCAGCTTGGCGTTATTTACCAGTAACATAATCCGATTCTGAATGCATTCAGGAATATATCAATGACTTGCCTGCTAAATGTAACAGGGCCTAACGAAAATGTCTATACATGTAGTGGATTTTGGATTAAGCAGGGTTAGGGAATGCATTGCATTAAGCTCAGCGGTTATCATTTCAAACAATAATGTGATACACGTGAACAATCAACAATGCCATGTAATCCTTTAAACAATATGCAATTATTTGGCCAATATACAATGTTACATAGCCGATAATTATTGGGTGTGGTCGGAATGAGTAGTTTCTAATACATTATAATATTAGACTGCTTTGTTTCATCCACGTGCATGGCAATGACATGACAGAGATGACGTAATAATATCGACCGGCCTATATAAAACATAAACACGGTTGCTCCATTTATATGTCATGACAGCTGCGAAATGTTTTGGATTCCTGTCAATATCCTTGTACGTCTGTATTATGTTATTATATGTTTTTTTAATTGATGATGTATGCAGGGCCCCAATGAAAACCAGTTTTAAACTGTTTGGGCACACCCTGGGAAAAGAAATGGAATAAATAAATAAATAAATCGGACAGCTTACAGATGCTATTTTGCCAAAATTAAAACAATCAATTCGGTGTTATACGGATTGTTACAATAGGAATGCAATTATTGTAAGCACAAAACCCATTGGTTTAGGCGTATTGTGCATATACCCGCAACACAAAAAGAAGGTTCCCCTAAGTCTAGTTTAAAAACTGCTGAGCACATTTCGGTCAAATAACCACTATAACCATCAACAGAGAAACTCTCCCGGAGTCCAGCCATATTCTTTATTTTGCCAATAACAATGGTTTTTATTAACAATAATTTTATTTAAGCAATTAAAACAAAAAAAAGTTCCGAAATTGTTGTTGTGGTATAAATTGAATGACAAAGTGGACCAACACGTTATTAAACGTTAAATTTGAGCATTTCATGTTTGTATCACTGGACATGAACATTATGCATACCAAATAGGGAGAAAAGATGACCAACAATATTTAAAATCATAAAATGTATCTTTTTTTAAAGATATCTTTAGACACAACTTGCAAATAAGCAAGTTGTCGGCATCATTTTTTTTAAGGAACTTGCACCTTTGTACAAAGGCAAGTTGGGTGGTAAAGCGATCTGTTTGTTTAATTGATATCAAATTGTGATGGCATTTTTTCCCATTTGGTGTGAATACAAAATGTTGATGTCTAGTGAACAAGTGAATTATTTAAATGTAATGTTTAATGACGTGTTACCGGGGTCCACTTTCTTATTTAATAACGCAAAGATACAATTTTTTCAGGATTTTATTATGGCACAATATTAGATTCATCCATAAAATAATTTATTTTGGCAAATAATTTTGGTGTGAATACAAAATGTTGATGTCTAGTGAACAAGTGAATTAGTTAAATGTAATGTTTAATGACGTGTTACCGGAGTCCACTTTCTTATTTAACAACGCAAAGATACAATTGTTTTTCAGGATTTTACTAAATTCCAGCCTCGACTCGTTGGGCGCGGGCGTGTTCCTTCACTATCCCCTGGCCGTGAGGAATGCGTAAACGACGCTGACTGGTTATTTAGTGCGTACTGAGCGCGTTTTTCGTAAACTGCACGCCCTGAATGTAATGCGCGCGCGTGTTTCTGAACGCACGTCACGTATGAATTTATTTTTTCGAGTCTGCGCCTTACCTGTACAATATGGATTTTGGAGGCCTCTTTTCCCCCCCAAAAAAACCGTTTCTAACGTTATAGATGGACAACAGAGGTACGTACATAACAATTCTTGCTAAATATCGCGAGGTCAAAATATTATGTTTGAAAGGATTGATTCTGCAAAATAACAATTACAAAATGTTAAAGATTGCGTCGCGCGTTAAACGCATCGACTGCAGCCCTAATTTAAATGTGCCAATATGGCACATTTAAATTAGACAATTCCAGGGGTTAAGATCGCGCAAGGCACGATGGGAAAACATGGCACAGCAAGATCGTAGCCATGGGTACGAGGTTGACTAAATTCATTCATAAAATACTTTATTTTGGCAAAATAAAGAATATGACTGGATTTCTAGAGAGTTTCTCTATTGCTTAGTGGTTATTTCACCGAAAAGTGCTCAGTAGGATTTAAATTAGACCGAATATTACGGGGGGGGGGGGGGGGGGGGGGGGGGGTGGGGGGGGGCTTTATTGTTGCATATTTATTACAATAAACCTTTTAACTTGCCCATACACGCATATTTACAATGTAGGCCTATATCTGCATTGTAAGTGAGCTGTTGAGATGATACAATCCCCGTAGTGCCCTATTTGTGTATTTTTGTTTCTAGTTGTACAGAGTGTCCCAGAAAAAAAGGTAATTCCGACAATGAGGCTTATTTTGACAAAGATTGTATGGCTATTAATCGTGGCTATAGCTATTAATCATGTTTTACCAGGAAGTAGGAGAAGAATGCTTTCCAGTGATACCTTGTCTGCATTCCTCCTGCATCACTAAGCACCATTGTTTGAAAAATGGTACGTGAAAACAGTTCATGGTCAGACACGCGCAGCACATTCAGATATTGCCTGTGGAAAATCTAACAACTTGAAAGCATCAGATACGTACTGTACAAGATGTTTAACAATAACAATGATATTTACACTCGGATACACTCAATAAAGGACAAAGGAGAACGATTTTTGTTTTTGCTATTTTGCTGCAGCTTGCAAATTTATTAATGTTCGCTAAATGGTACCGTGCCCTTACGGGGGTCAATCGGCCACCGACCGCAAATAAGAAAAGTTAGCAGAGGTCAGGCTTGACCACTGCACCTGGTAATTATCAATCTATTAAATCCATTATAAACCAATTTCATACAAGCACGTGATGACAGCTTGCCAGATAGGCCACAGCTTGTGGCCTAGACCATGAACGAATGGGCAGCTTGCCCCAGTTGCAATTGACTTATGGGCTGATTAGACCCCCATGGCAGCTTGCCAAAAGTCGATTACAGTGAACGATTTTTATAAAACCGTATTGGTAATAATGAATCTACCATCGATTACACAAAAGATGATAACCATTCTACAATAAACTTGCATTAGACTTGTATGGGTTGATCACACCCCCATGGCAGCTTGCCAACAAGTCCAGTAACCACAATGCATTACTATGTAGAATATCAATAAAGACTGCCCTATCACAGCCCAGTAAATGCAAATATGAGCCTTTAAAACGATTACAAGTTTTAGGGTAATATAAAATGCCACTATTATTAATGCTTAATGGTTATACGTTTTCCTCCTATTAAGAACCCCAATCGTCTTCTTAATGATTAGGAGTTTCTAAAAACCCTAATGGTGATTTATTACAAGTTAACCTATAATTTTACTGCATAGTGCTTTCCACCGCCTGAACTGGCAGTTGGAAATAAATTGCCCCCGCTGAACTTGGACGTGGGTGCAGACTATGCTTACAATTGTTTCTATCTACTTCTTAATTTACAGGTTAACTAAAGCAAAATGAGTCTGTGTCAGTCCTTCCCCCAGCAAAAATGCCCCATAAATCCGCACGTGACCCAAAAGGTCCCGTGCACCCCCAAGAGGAGGCTAGGGGAGGAGGCGGGTATTTAATTTCCTTCTTCAACGCAAGCTGCAGCAAAAGTGATTCAGTTTACATTCTGAGATTTTCGCTTGCGCTCCTGCTTCCAATGCTGGCTACTGATTGGCCATTCTGCGTACACCTAGGCAAGTACGCCTGCAATATTCTGGCCAATCGTTGCCAAGCGCGTGAAAACCTCAGCAAGTTGTCACCCTGGCATCTCACGTTAAGTCCTGCCCCCTTATGACCTGAATACCAGTACTTGGGTATTCCCAGGGCGATTGCTGCCCGTGTGCCGAGTATAATATATTTTATCGCCAATTTGCGATAAAATGGATTATTCAGTACTGAATTATGCACCAAGACCTTCCATGTGCCCACCTCCTTTTTCGATTGAAAGTCCACAAGTCACAAGGAGTCAAATACGGTAACCTGGCCGGCCATTACATAGCACGATTCAAACAGGGTCTAACGAAAATATCTATAATAGTTGGATGGCATTAAGCTCAGCGGTTATCATTTCAAACAATAATGTGATGTAATCTTTTAAACAATATGCAATTATTTGGCCGAAAATGTTACACAGTCGATAATTATTGGGTGTGGTCGGAATGAGTAGTTTCTAATAATATCAGACTGCTTTGTTTCATCCACGTGCACAGCAAGATGACGTAATAATATCGACCGGCCTATATAAAACATAAACACGGTTGCTCCATTTATATGTCATGACAGCTGCGAAATTGGACAGCTTTCACATGCTATTTTGTCAAAATTAGAACAAGCAATTAATTTGGTGTTATACAAATTGTTAAAATAGAAATGCAATTGTATGCACAAAACCTATTGGTTTAGGCGTATTGTGCATATACCCGCAACACAAAAAGGTTCCACTAAGTCTAATTTAAAAACTGCTGAGCACCACTATAACCAAAATAACCACTATATAACCATCAATAGAGAAACTCTCCATGAGTCCAGCCATATTCTTTTTTGGCCAATAACAATGGTTTTATTGACTTAATTAAGCAATTTATGTAAAATAAAGCCCTGAAAAAATACACTTTTGTGTAATTTAATGACAAAGTGGACCAACACGTTATTAAACGTTAAAATTGAGCATTTCATTTTGTTATCAGTGGGCATGAACATTATGCATACCAAATGGGGAGAAAAGATGACTAACGATATTTAAAATCAAAAAATATATCTTTTTTTAAAGATATGTTTAGACACAATTTGCAAATATGCAAGTTGTTGGCATATTTTTTTAGGAACTTGCACTTTTGTACAAAGGCAAGTTGGGTGTAAACCTTTTTTTGGTAAAGCGATCTGTTTAAAAAAAAAATTGATATCAAATTGTGATGGTAATTTTTTTCCCATTTGGTGTAAATAACAATTGTTTATGTCTACTGAACAAGTGAAATGTTTAAATGTAATGTTTAATGACGTGTTGGTCCACTTCCTTATTTAATAACGCAAAGATAAAACTTTTTTCAGGATTTTATTGTGACATAATACTAAATTCATCCATAAAAACATATATTTTGGCAAAATAAAGAACATGGCTGGATGTCTATAGAGTTTCTCTATTGATTAGTGGTTATTTCACCGAAAAGTGCTCAGTAGGATTTGAATTAGACCGAATATTACAAGGGGGGGGGGCCTATATTTTTGCGTATTTATTACATTAAACCTTTAAACTTGCCCATAAAAGAAACGCATATTTACAATGTATACTCATCACAAAATGTATCGAGACACTAACAAATGAGCCAATAAATAACGGCCCGAAAGGGTATGAATTAATCGAAGCAAATAACCCAGTGCATAATTTTGTTCTGCGTATTTTGACACCTCGATTGTTGAGATACGATGGGGGTCCCAAGTGATCCAACTGGACCGACTGTGACGGTCCTATAGCTTATGTTGCAACTGATGGTCAAGTTGGGGCATAACAGTTTCCTTGCAAACCGTCACGGAAACCGAGAGTACAACATAATAATTAAGGTAACATTTATCCAACAGAGAAGTACCGCAGACCAAAAATGTACTGTGTTTACATAGCAGCATTGTATCCGCTCAGATATGGTGTATACATGCAGTACCCACCTATAGAAACAAAATGGCGTCTCGGCCACTTTACAAATACGTGTTTTAGGGCTGATTACAACTTGTCGACACATGAGCACAGACAGGAACGTAGCTCGATGAAACTATTTCTGACACAGTCTATACGACATGTTGAAACATTGGGGAGATTAACCGAAACGTCTAATATATTAAACACTGACAGACAACATGGGGAGACTGGCAGACAGGAACAGTGCCAACAAGCATTCCAGTAGCCATTTAAGCTGAACATATCGACGATGGACCCTTTCAAATCAATACTTTTGTTAACGCCCCGAATGGACCAGAACGATAAAAGGGTCAATTTAAAAGTTCAAAGTAAAAGCCAATACGCACACAAGAATCAGTTTTTTTCGCAGACTAATTTCACAAAATATTAAGTATTGGGAGTATACATAGTCGGGCAGATTGGCGCACAATATGATAGAATTGTTCCTTTATGATAAAGGCATGAAATTTGGCACACAGTCGTAATTATGGCATGAGAAATAAACTCATCGCTAAAAGTATGGAGACACTTAAAAATGAGCCAATAATTTACGGCTCGAAAGTGTATGGATTAATCGAAGCAAATAACCCAGTGCATAATTTTGTTCTGCGTATGTTGACACCTCGATTGTTGAGATACGATGTTGCGGAGCGGAGTTATTTAGGTAATAACAGTGCGAGGACCCGGTTATTACGTTATAGATAATCCACTCGAGTCTCGACCAATCAGAAGCCAGCAACTCTCCTAGGTATTTATTAATGTCATTTCAATGGTCGTAGGTCCAGTTTCAAAAGTAACAATTAACCCTATAGAAGCAGGTTTGTATTATTGTTAGGTTTATGCTTTACACATGTGTACAAAAATGAAACACACTCCGAAAATGAAGATAATGTGTTCCTTTCACAACACAGATTTATTGTTTTCATTCAACTTCAACTTTGCCATGACTTTATCTTTATCTTCAGTAGTTTGTGTTTTTGTACACGTGTGTAAAGCATAAACCTGATCATTCAAAACAATAATGCAAACGTGCTTTTATAGGGATGATTGCCACTTTTGAAACGGGGCCTTCGACCATTGAAAAGACAATAACTCCGCTCCGCAACATCGTATCTCAACAATCGATGTGTCAAAATACGCAGAACGAAATTATGCACTGGGTTATTTGCTTCGATTAATCCATACCCTTTCGGGCCGTAAATTATTGGCTCATTTTTAAGTGTCTCGATACTTTTCGTGATGAGTTTATATTTGGCTATATAGGGCAACCTTTGAGAAAATATAGGTAGAATAACATGCAATTGCAACTATTTTGCGATGGTCCAGTAGCCAAATATCTTTCTCATGACGTATACTGATTGTGTGCCATATTCCATGCTTTTATCATTTGATTGAACATTTTTGTTCACCAATCTACTTTACTAGTAAAATATAAGTGCAAAATCTGTCGCAAAATAGTGTATAACAGTAAACAACTCGTGACGTTTGCCATGTGCACTTTCGTACAATGATCCCACCGTCCTTCAGGTGAAGGGCAATGGCCCAACCGTCCAAACAGGCAAAACTACCCTGGTTTCAATAGATCATTATATTGGATTTGATCTGATCAAGAATGCCGAAGTAACAGGATTCCGCGCATTATGTCGGTTTAATGAACAAGAATGGTATACTACACCGCCTCTGATTCGTTATTCCACCGATGAGACTTTTCATCGCTTATTTTTCACGACCACATACGCTCTGCGTGTAGAAGGATCCTCCGTTCCTTACACCTTGAATTCACCCATAAAAAAACCACATGTCATTGTCTCTTTTCATATGTCATTGTCCCAACCCAGATTGGGATCGAACCCACAACCTGCATATTACCTAAAGAGTTACCCGTATTGTACACGAATTATGCTCCAGATCACGAGGTCACGGCACTCTGAAGGAGATACTGTAACTTCTCTTTGAACTACATTTACATTTTAGGAGTTGAAGAGAAAGTTTGGATTCTCATCAAGAGACGGATAACTGATGATCAACGGGTAGGGAAACCAGAGGAATAAGTATGGCAAGCCTGTTGGGTCGCAAGGGTAAGAAGAAGGCTCAGTTGGAACTAAACAACGAGCTGCCGTTCTTTGACGTACGTTACCTGGGCCGCAGCCTGACCAGGACCAAAATGGGCCGAGAGTGCACCAAGTCTGTGGTCAGCGATCTAGTCAGGAAGGCTCACGGATGTGAACTCCAGACGGTCAGTCTGACCATCTCTAGCCGGGGTATATGGGTCACGGAGAATTCTGGCCAGGGCAACGGCCGGGAGACCTTCATCCCGATCTACTCGGTGACCTACGGCGCGGCGGACAAGGTGTTTCAGAACGTCTTCACCATCGTGACGACTTTCAAGCCTCGTGTGGCCGATAAGCCAGAAGGCCAGGATAAGGAAAGTGGAGAGAGCGGTGACGGGAGCCATAATGGCAGTAACTGCAGTGCCCCAGTGAACTGCAAAGGCAACAACGTGGAGGACTTCAAGGCTCTCAAGTCCGCTAAAGCCTCCTCCTCAGAGGTGTTTGTGTGCCACGCGTTCCTATGCCGAGACCCGGTGCTGGCCCGTGCCATGGTTGTGTACCTCCTGAAGGCCTTCAAGGTGGCCTTCGAGTCCTGGAGCAGGTGTCTGAAGAGCGAGAAACTCCGGGAAAGGATTAAAGCTGGACCAGGGGTAGCCCCTACATCAGACCAGGGAAAAGACGGTAAAGGGAAGAGAAGGAAATCCAACCAGGAGTTGCTGACTATAGACCCGTTGGTCAAACCGCCCGAGGAGACGGCGGCTCTGGTGGACAAAGTGGCCGCCTGGATGGACAAGTGGTTCCACTTCGGAAACAACCACAACAAGAAGCAGAACGGAATCTTCTCTGCGGAAGAGTCAGCCTCAGACCCGCACGAGTTCGAGGAGTTTTCCAAGAGGATGATGGAGTTCTCTGACCCCACTCTACTGAACTTTGACGTTGACATCGAGGCTGAGCTTAAGGATGTGGATGTTTGCAGTGCATTGAACGAAGTTGTAAGCCGGGAACCCGCGCCGAAGGCGAGCGAACCCAACTCGTCAGCTGATGCTGGATTGGGTGGAATTGCCAGTGTCTAAAACAAAAGGCAATATATAATTTGTGTAGTTTTGAAATGGGGAATCAAATTGCTAACTGGTTAAATCTGATCGTGGTGCCATAATTTCAAACAAGTTACCAGAAGTGCTTAGTCTTTTTTTATACATCACACATCACACAATCGGGGAAAAGGTGTTGACAGAAATTTAGGATTTTGTTAGTACATTGTATTTGCAAACATAAGCTTGTTGGCGCTCTGCACTGATTTCACCATACTTATACAAGATCGATCATGAGTGAATTCGGGCAGCATTTATTTCAAGCACCAGGAACGATAAAGGCCCGCCTTATCCATCATCAGTATTGATTGTTTATGATTTAATTGGCATAATGATAGATCGATTAGTTGGATTGTTAAATATAAGGGTTCGAATTATTAAAGTTGGTGTGTCCTTGTTGCACCCTGGAAAATAGATTGATACTTTCTAGCATTGTATTTGTTATGAGCTTTTCAATGAGACAATATTCTGCAGTAAAAGTATCATCGGTTGGTTTTTTACCTCTATATTCCACACTATTGTCTTTTAAAAATAAGTTTAAAAATACTGTTATTGTTAGCAACTTTTTTGACAGAAATACCTTATCATTAATTGTTTGAGGCATTTAATAAAAAAATGCCTGTGTTTCATTAGTATAGTACTATGTCAAAACTTGTTTTGTATACTGTATTTTAGGTAAACGGGGAAACTCGTAAATAATACGATAATCTTGACTATATTTATTAAGAGCCGCATATTATATTGGACTCGGTGTCTACATCGAGAGCTCCGGATCAAAGGAAAATGTACCTAAAATTCATACGATCTTACGGCGCGAACACGATTTGAGTAATCGAAACTTTGTACAAAAATAAAGGTGCGTTGAACCGTGTGCGATAAAAAAGAAGTTTGATATATCGATTTTTGATAGTTGTTAATGAAAAGCTGTTTGCATGTCTGAAATCTGCTCATTATGTACTCATTCATGCGAGGTAAATATACATTTCTCAAATATATACCATGGTATTAAAGGTAATATACAACATTTACAATCACCAAAAAAAAGAAAACTACTGAATTATTAATGAAATATCCTACTTTAATTATTCTGTGAAAAGTATTCTGTGAAAACATGGCACAATTTTTTTTTTAAAATAAATTAATAAAATAAAACAGCTTGTCTAGTTCCTAACTTGATAATTCCCCGACGTCTACAAATTGCTTTATTTCGTGAGTAGTGAGGTCAGGGAACCAAATTACAACAAAAGCATTTATCTTCTTAGTTTTCCCAGCATCTATATTATGAACACAAAACTTTAAACAGGTCATTGCAACAATAATTTGCTACAAAATACTAATTTTTAAAATGACAGTAAAACAAATTTATCAAGTTATGAACCTATTTGGTGTTTTTGGTAATAGACCGTTTGCATTGCCACCATCTTAGAGATACGTGTGCTTTTGTTTAACCAAAATACACATCAATGAGTAGGCCTCGTAAGCATTCATTGTTGATGAATGAACATAGGAAAACGTAGTCCAAGATGGCTACAAAATGGCTACAGCGTGTATATGTAAATTTAACAGCGAACAAGAGTTGGGCCGCGTCCGAGTCTATGGTATTAAAGGTAGGATACATTATTATTGGTAATTGCTTGAATTATCATAAATGGGTGGATTTGGGGGTTGTATTTTATAGTAAATATCGTTTAACGGACCTGTCTGAAGTTTTACAATCATGGATGCTGAGAAAGCAAGAAAATGGCATTCGTTTTTAACCGGCGTCGGGCAGTTATTCTTATGTTGTGATTGTTTTTACGCGATCGCCGTTCGGCGATCGCGAATTGTTAAAAATAAAATTCAATTTTTCGGAACAATTACAAGATATCTAGCGCAATAATTTTGCTGGATGCCTAGAATTCTTATTTACTGTTAGATAAGTAAGATACTTCTTAATAATTTGGTAGTAAACTTTCTCGATATCTGCAAATGGTGTATCCTACCTTTAAGCGGCTGCAATCATTTTCCTTAGGCTGATGTGAAATTTCAAGTAATTCCGACACGGCTTTGTTGAATGTTCAGTTTGAGGTATATCCGTCGGAATTAGATTGGTGCATATTGAAAACGGACAAAATGTACGGCATACTTGTACTTGTGTATAAAGATGTATATAATTATGACATGACATGATTTGTTTGTTGTATAATTTATACCATCGTTCAATTTGTGAAAGACAAGTACATTTATCTTGTTATTTAGTTTATGCGTCATTGATCACGTATTACATGTATGTACACACGTACAGCTTTAGTGGAAGTTGTAGATTCATTATTTGAAATAAAGCCTTGATAATTATACATGTATATCAATTGAAATTAATTTGATTTGACAGATATTCTTATTTAGCAAGACAAGAAATGTGTTCAGTTGTATTTCTATTTGTGGATTCACCGTCCAAAATACATGTAAAAGAACTATAATTTTTAGCCACCTTAAAAGTCAGTCGCGTTGGGATTTCTTACTAATCCCACTTTTTGTTGCTTCTGTTAGTTTTCAAGTTCCACATTAAAACAAGGGCGCCCCCATAATCTCACAGAACAGACGCCATTTATTGCTACACCTGTTATTCCATCTGCAAGAGGGCGCTATTGCCAATTCTGATGACTTCCGACTTTGAAATAAAATAAATCCGCATAGAATCACTGATATACATGACTTGTATAAACTTCTGAATTTAGCGCTCGTCATTCCGAGCTTTACACAAAAGTCGAGCTATGCACTGGCTCCCCAATCTCAATTTACATGTGTGGAGAGAACTAGTCCCAACCACTCCTATTGTACCAAATTATTCAAAGACTAAAATCATTTAAAAGTACATGTGTGACCCGCTCTACATAAATGAGTCTGATGTAGCAAAAAAAAATTTCGGAGTTATTTATAGGGCTTGAAAGAGCATCTGATAAGCTTCAATTTGATGTATGTCGGAGCGCTATAGAGTACTGCATTAATTTTTTATGATTTTTTGAAATAATATATTTTTCAAGTGTGAAACAGCCACTTTTAAGAGAAAATTAACGTATCCCAACGATCAAAATAACTGAACTTGAAACAAAACAGTCAACAAAATCCTGTATTAAAACATAGACTGGAACAAATATCCAGAAATGTGCCTGGAAAAAGTCCTGTAGGCATTTTTGAGGAAAAGCGGCCAAACAACATTTTCTAGAGTGGTTTTTCGTGCAGATTACGAATATTTTGTTTGGACATTTCAATTTTGCCTAATTAGGTCAGAAATCGAGGTCAAAGTTCAATAACTGGTCAATTACCATATTTGACCAAAAATGTACATAATCACATGGCCTAATGGAATAATGAAAGGTTCCTTTAAAAATACTTACCATTAGGGGTGTGGTAAGCATTGTATTTGACAATAAAAATAGAAAATGTGAAGCATATTTATCATAAAATACCTCATATCTCCTTTAATACTGAACATTCCAAAAAATCATCACAAGTTCACTGATATTATTTTATTTTAGAAATAAGAAAGGCACTATCCCATTCAGTGACACACCCTTTCCCTTGACTTGTTTTTGGCTTAAAATGGATTTTAAGCATGTTTTAGTCTTTGCCAGTTATGTCCAAATTAAAAGGTATATTGGGTGGACATAAGAGATTGAGTGACTTCAGTTGGATGGATAATCAAATGGGATTATGGGTGCGAGCAGAGGATTATGTTTGCAAATCCTCTTGATAGCAATAGCATGCTTTCGTGCCTTGCTGTGGCACTCGTCAGTTGCAAATGGGTGATTCAAAAAGAATCAAGGATGACTCGCAGAGAGGTTGTGGTTGGGATTGGGTATATTCCAATTATGTAAGTTTGGTTTGAGCCATATGTTTGTTAGTCGGTTTCAGATTGTTCCTCCAGTAAGGAGAGCAATATGTTGAGGGTTTCGTCTGGTTCAGTTGGTTGTTCGAAAAAGCCAGAGTCTGTTGGGAGTGGTTCGAGCTTTTGTATTCGCTGTGATAGTTTAGCTCTTATTAGTTTCTCCCGAATGTTTTGGGCTTTTTTTGAAGGCAATAAATGGAGGTTTCGGAAAAAGTTCCGAGAGTATTTGATTGCCTTCGATTAAATTCCAGTTTCGGTTTATTGCTCGATGTATATCACCGTGATTTATGGCTGGGTTGTAGTTGGTTGTGAAGACAAGTGGAGTTTGTTTTGTTTTTTCTCCATCCTTTGTGTTGTGTATTAGTCTCGATCGGTCGGCATGTGAAACTTTGGTTGTCGCTGTTTTGATTTCATTGGAATTGTAACCTCTTGTGGTTAGTTTCTCTGAGAATATTTTGACTTTGTTGTGGAAATCATCCGTGTTGTTGGTGTTTCTAGCGTAGCGGAGTGTTTCTCCGTATATGAACGCTTTGAAAGTATGGGGTGGGTGGGATGATGTTTTATGGAGATATTGGAAGGTTTCCGTTGGTTTTGTGTAGACTTTGGTGTCTAGGATTCCTGTTTTATGGAATCGGTCTCCTTTAAATATGGTTAAGTCAAGGTAGTTGATTGATGATTCAGAGGCTTCGTATGTAAATTTTAGAGTCGGGTGCATCTTGTTTATCTCCGTGATGAGATTTTGGAATTCGTTTAGAGTTCCGTTGTAGATGACCAATATGTCGTCTCTATAGCGCCACCATGTAAGGAGGTTATCCGCTTTTTGGATTATTTTGTTTTCGAAGTCGTGTAGGGTGATGTCACAAATTTCAGGGCTTGCTGTGGAGCCCATTGCACAACCAACTTTCTGGAGAAAGAACTTATTTCCGAATTGGAAGCAGTTGCAACCAAGGATGAGTTCCAGAAGTTTGTGGATGTAGATTGAAGGTGGTTTTGTGATTGGATGGTTAAGGTTTGTGTTTTCGAGGGCATTGCAAACACATTTGATTGCTTCCGTCTGTCGGATATTGGTGTACATAGAAACGACATCTATACTTGTGATTAGGATATTTTGTGAAAAATGTCTTTCTTCCAGTTTGCGCAAAATGTCTGCTGTGTCGCGGACATATGTGGGTTGCGCGGTTGCTATGAGAAGAAGGAAGTAGTCTATGTATTCTGAAATTTTTGCTGTAGGGCTAGTACAACCACTTATAATTGGACGTCCAACAAAAGATTCTCCCGGTGGTGGTGTTTTGTGTATTTTGGGGAGAAAATACATGGTTGGACATTGACAGTTTTGTGGAAGTGGGTCAAGGTATTTCAGAGTATCGTTGTCGATGTGTTTGTTGTTTCTTATTTCTCCGAGTGTGTTGTGAACCATTGTAATAGTTTGTGGGGTAATCATGTCTTGGTCCAGTTGGGTATAGTGATGGGACTCAAGATGGTGGTAACCCACTTGTAGATAATCTGAGTGGTTCATAATGCAAATGCCTCTGCCTTTGTCATATGGTTTGACTACGATGTCAGGATTGATTTTGAGTTTATTTATGGCGAATAAATCCTGCGTGGTTATGTTTGTTTGCCGTTTCCTTAGCCTGATGTTGACCAGTTCGAATTTTGTGGCTTCCAAGTATTCTTCTAGTGTTGCACTAGGGGATGATTTAGGTTGCCAGTTAGATGGTGGTTTGAAAGGATGGTTTTTGGAGCGTTTATTTCGCATTAAGAATGTAATTCTTAGTCTTCGATTGAAGGTATTTATATCACTTACAAGTGTTTTGCGGTTTGGTTTAGCAGGAGTAGGTATGAAATTTAAACCTTTTCCTAAAGCAATTATTTCGGTTTGCGATAGTGTTGCTTTGGATAGGTTTTTTATGAAGGATTGACTTTATTCTGCTAGTGAACGCAAATGATTGGAGTTGGCTCGTTTGGTTTTCGATTTGCATTTGTTCGAGAAATGGTTGGATTTTGATTGGCTAAGTGATCTCTTTGTTTTTTGGTTGAGTTTTCTTCTTGCCATGGTAGAGATTTATGGTTTGGATATAACAGATAATATAGGATGGGTTATATTCCAGTTTATTTATTATCTTTATTATATAGTAAGGGCTAGATTACGGATTTCTCTCTTTTGAGTAGGTGTGGTAGTCCTGAAAAGGACTGTTTGGTTTTGTAGTGGTTAGAGATCGACTTAGGGTTGTCGTTTTCTCTTGATGCCTTTGTTGGGTTGATAGCTGGGTCTTGTGAAGAAGCTCAGGAGTTTTTGAGCGGTAGAATGGTCTAGACCCTGGAAATCTTCAGCAAGTTGTTCTTGTGCTGAACGTATGGCGTTGGTGAGCTGGTCCTCGGTGATTGGTAGTTGGTGCTTGTACTCATCCAGCGTGATTCTTGTGAACAGCAACGACGTTCTTCTCTGGAGTTTGCTTCAGCGATCCTGGAATGAATTCTGAAATTTCAGAGATCGATGTGGGTGTGGTGGCCGTATGTTTACCGTGATATAGGATGGTGGTGTGTTAGTCTCGATTGACCGGGAAAGGAGCCGTATTTGGCGGATGATGTGTTCCTTGGCAGTTGTCAAAATGTTGACTTTTTCTGCTAGGAATTTCACCTGTTTGAATTTTTCCTCGGAGAGTCTGTGCAAGACCTAAATTGGAAAGGGAAAACTAAATTGCACAGGAGCCTGCAAATGTTCAGATGGTGAGAGAGTTTGCATGAACAAGCCTGTCTAAATGCATGTTTAATGCAAGTTTTTCGATTATTCGAAATATAACTTTAAGTGTCAATGTATGCCTACAAATTCAGTGTCAGACTTCTGGGCCTACTTATCATTGCATTCACATATTGTCATTTTTGGTTCAATATTATACAACGTAGTAAGTATCAACAAACAATGGATTCAAACCATTCCTAGCCAAAATATAATGTTGTACATTACAATTTGATGAAACGTAAGCTAATGAAAGCAAGACAGAGATTTTGTCATAACTCTTCAAAACATTTAGCCTACTATGTAAGTTGGCATTTTGTTGTCAACTTTATTGGGGGTGGGGAGTGGTAAGGGTGGGGTGGGGGTGGGAGTGGTAAGGGGTGTGGGTGGGGTGGGGAGTGGTAAGGGGTTAGTGTGGGGATACGTCTGGAACTTCACAGTCCTGACCAATGAGTCACACTTTAGAATAGGTACCTAGCAGTGTTCAGACAAATAAACTAGGCACGCATGTTCAATGGTCATTTTGCAAATACATGTAGGTCAAAAGTTGACCTAGTTTTGACCCATTCTGATGCCAACCAAACATCACATTTCCATTGGAAATAGTCAGAAAGATATTGGAAACAGTGTCTACTGTTATTCCCAGCAAAGTTAATGGCCACAGAAATGTATCAGTGAACTTGTGATGATTTTGTGGAATGTTCAGTAATAAAGGAGTTATGAGGTATTTTATGATAAATATGCTTTACATTTTCTATTTAATTGTCAAATACAATGCTTACCACACCCATAATGGTAAGTATTTTTAAAGTAATCTTTCAATATTCCATTAGGCCATGTGATTATGTACATTTTTGGTCAAATATAGTAAATGACCTAGTTATTGAACTTTGACCTCGATTTCTGACCTAATTAGGCAAAACTGAGATGTCCAAACAAAATATTCGTTTTCAGCACGAAAAACCACTCTAGAAAAAGTTGTTAGGCCCCTTTTCCTCAAAAATGCCTACAGGACTTTCTTTTCCTGAAGTATGGCCCAGTCTAACACTTTAAGATTCAAAATTAAGTTTTATTTCGTTTTTTTCTGAAAATATGGATACAAACGAAGCAGAATACACAGCAAAAAAAAAAAAAAAAAATTCAATCGCCCTGTACGTGTCAACGGTAATTGCGACATCCGACTCATTTATGTAGAGCGGGTCACATGTATACTTATTGTTTTGTAAACAGAAGTTTTATATAAAGTATATTTCGTCGATTAAAACAAACACAAATTAACATTGAAATTTGTTGTGGGAAAAGTACCCATTTCAATTACATGCATCTCTTTATAGATCTATTGTTATTGAAGTAGTAATATGACGGACGATATATCTCCAATTCATTATCTCTAAATACCTCTGAATGTCGTCGCGTAAGTAATAAATGTTAAATCTGTTTTATTTTATTTATTTATTTATTTATTTATTTCAACACCCAACAGTGATATAGCGCCAATTACAGGATGAGAAAAGATAATGTGAAGGAGTTACAGTTTTAGAGGTGGGAGGTAAACCCCAGAAGTATATTCTAGGGAAAACCCACGGAGTCAAGCAGGGACAGAAAACCAATCCACATTGGCCCAGGCCGGATTCAAACCCGGGTCATAGTAGTGGAAGGCGAGGAAAGAACCGCTACGCCAAACAACCTGAATCTTTCGAGTACGTCATCACCAAGTTTAAGTGCATTACTAGTTTTGCTGCAACAACTTCACTTCAAATCGGCTCGCCATAGACAAATCTTTTGAGTACGTCATCACCAAGTTTCGGTGCATTACTAGTTTTGTTGCAACAACTTCACTTCTGATAGCCATCAAGGTGCAGACCTCTAAATCGGTCGAAAATTGCCTACGCGAGTCAAATCACGATTTGCGTGCCCTCGGATTATCTGCTATTAAAACCAGTTTGCACCTGAGGACGTGTATACACGCAAGGTTTTCCCCAGATTTAAAACAGATGACGCACAAACACGTCACGAGCAAGGCCGGGCTAGCATTGCCGGAAATGCGTGGGTGGGCTTCCCGGTACCATCGGCCTGAACCCGCCTCGGCCTGCGTCTAGGCTCGGGGATGTTAAAAATAATCCCGGCGCGAACTGGTTAAAGCATTTTGAGAGCCACGAACTTAGGAGTTTGTAAAAAAGGAGGACGAAAGCCGTGCACAGGGCTGCCAGTTTGCGTTAGTGTGGAATTCGGATAAAATTCGGCCTTCAAAGTGTTCTGTTGTACAATGTAGCGAAAGCGTCAATTTTCAAGATGGCAAGGGCCACAGGACTACTATGCGGGGTGATCATCTTTAGATGGAAAATTTCCCCTAAAAAGTAATCGAATAGCCTTTAGGGATTCATTGCATCAAATACGCTCTCGTAGGAAACAACACAAAATCGGACAAAAACAGCGCCGCCTAGCGACGCTCAGGAGTAGAGTGGCAATGTATTTGTCACTGGAAAATCTAATACAACCTGAAAGATGACGAAATAAGTTTTAATTTAATTAAATTGCCTTAAACGTATTTATCGTTGGGGTCTATGGAAGCCAATTTAGTGGTGTGAAATCATCAGTGTATGGAATCGGCAGCGCTGTTCCATTTGTAAGAGGCCGTCAATACCTTTCGCTAAGTTAAGACGGTTCGAACAAACATAAATTGTGTACGGGTTGACCCACAAACAAAGTCCCTTTGGAAAATGAGGCAACAATTAATGTAATAACAGACGCCGTCTTTCAGACGAATAATTTAACTAAAAAGGTTGATACACAAATTTGATATTATAGACAAACACATTAATATGTAGCATGAATAGGGCACATTATATAACAGCTTGGGACGGTGAAATAATTATGGGCAACGGGACGATAAATTCTATTTTTTAACGTGATACACGTATTCTCTAATAGTTTCACTGTTTTAAACTTGGTATTCTTTTCACGAGCGTCCTTGTTTTACGGTTTAACACTAGTATATAGACGCCGGGATAAATACGCCCACTTCGGAAATTCTTGAAAAATACTCAACTCTTTAATTCGTTTAACACATATCAATTTGTTTAACACAATATCAAAGCTTAATTCCCCATCTTTCAGTTTCTGTTAGGGATGACTTTACACCCTTCCTTTTTTACAAACCCTCCAGTTCATGACCCACAACATGCTCTAATAAAAACAATGGTATCGTGATTTGGCCAGCGTAGGCAAATTTCGGGCCTATTTACTGGTCTGCAACCTATAGAGGTGACCTGTCATCACAAAATGAGCGTAAAGTTGCACGGAGTGATTTCCCAGTACGGCCTGTCAAAGTCGACATTTGAAGGGGTGGTCGATTTTGAGATTATATGGGGTTTTTTTAAGACTAAATCCCCAACAATCAATTCCAAATTTTTCAGGACGATCAGATAAAAACAAAAAGTTGTTGAGACAATTTTAACTATGCCTTTCATTGCGCGTTCACACAATTTCTCGCAAGAAATGCCCGTTTTCTCATAATCTCTGTATTTAGAGTCCAGACTAAAAAATAAAAATAAAAAAATATTGAGTATCAAACCTCCAAGTGTTATATACTACTGGAAAGCTCTGTTTCCACAGAATTTAGAAATAACCATATCTCAATTTTTGATTTTGCCGACTTTACGCTCATTTTGTGATGACAGGTGTAAGTTCGATCAAAGACTATAGTTGACCATAGTTCTCATAAACGAACACACGCTGGTCGACTACATGACGGTTGGACTAGTCTAGTCGACTATTCGCGATCAACCTACCGCGGTTGGTCGTGTTGGTTATCAATACAATGTAGCTAAATTTCCATGACATAGTGCCGCGGGGACCAACTATCAACCAAAACATGGCAGGTGTAAAATTGTATATTTTTCGACGTTAGTGTTTGATTCTGTCACTTCGGGGGCACCTGCTAGCTTATACCCAGCACGATACGTGGCAGAGGGGTATCCCCCTCTTATCCCTATACCTTATACACACTCAGCACTATTGTTACCTAACACATCTCCCCTTGAAACCTAAAAGGAATTCCTGAGATTCCGGGAACACAATGGCCAACACAAAAGAAGGGGGAGGGGGGGGGGGGGGGGGTTTCTCTGCCACATATGCGCTAGCTGGGTGGACTTGTACAATTTTGTATTGTTTAGTTGGAAAACAATAAAATAAGTGACCAAAATCAGGGGCAAATCGGCCAGGAGGAGACTTATTTGATGCAATCTTATGACCAGATAGACATTTTCTTTCTTGTCTTTGTCTAATGAATCCCCCTAAATATTCGAATCGTGCATTATTGCGTGAGAGATGATGCATGCAGTGAACACCCGCTTTTTGAAAATATCAAGTGGGAAATTCGACTAACTGAGAAAGTTTTAGAGATTTATCAACGAATCACGGCAACTCTATTGCGGCATCGGAAATGTCTTGGGTTGCTATTTACTCCCTAAGTGGCGATTTAGTTCAAAGGATTTTCTACCTAGTTAAATATGACCCCCCAAAAATGTCGCGTCGTTGGGTATTTTTTTGTATTGGATCCAATTGTATTGTTATTAAAGTTTAGCGTTTTCATAAACTAGCAGTTTTTTCAAACAAATACCGTCTATCTTTAATATTAACCTTTGTCCACGAAAGTTATGTTTTGTGTGCCCATTATTTCCTTAGTTCGTTACGCAATCTTTAAACCTTGTGCGGAATCCAAACGGATGATCCCGAAAAAAGTTAACGATCGATGCACCTTATAATGCGCACATGCGCCCTTGATCCGGCGTCCATCCGGAGACCCCCCTGCCATCACGCAGGCCTAATTGTCTCAAATCAACTTAAAATGTATTAGGCAATTAACAGGCTTTATTCAGGGTGTGTGTAGGGATAACATTGATGGGATAACAATTTATTATGTTTTCTCCTTTAACAGTTTACTTGTAATCGTATTTCATAATGATATAATCATTTTATTTATTTATTTATCACACTTTATTTATTCTGTATCTTGTATTTTTTAGTTGCATTTTCAAGATTTATAATGTTATAGGATTTAGAGAGAACCGCGATGTTAATTTAGACTTTAACTAATTGTGTGTTAATTACGTGCTACTTGTTTCTATTAGTATTTAATAATGATTCTGTTCTTGGATGAAGACCACTCAAACCGTATTTTCGTCTCTTCTCCAATTGACAGATTCCGAAATAAATCAGCAAATCACAAGAAGAATTTTCCCCGACCCATTAATCGTGGCCTAAATTTATAGCGCGGGTCACATGTATTAAGGTTTTGTGTTTTTATTAACTTGCAATTAATTTTTTCTAACCAAATCTGCTAAAATATACCGTTTTTTTTAACCTTGGGTTTTAACCTTTAACGTGCTCTGTATTAAATAAATGGGTGTTGCTGTGTCCCATTCGACTGCTTTAAATTATATAAATAACGTCGAAGAACAACGATGTTAAAACTTGTGCAAAAGCTAAATAAATTAAAGACCAGCAAAACAAATTGAACGATCGACGCACCTTATAAAAATCACTCATGCGCCCTTAATTGTCAATCAGTAGACTTATTGTCTCAGTGATTTTGTAACCGCTTTTGGGGCGGGTAGTTGCAAAACATCATGCGGGTCTAACGGTCTCAAATCCACTTGAATTTTATTCGGCAATTCACTGGCTTTTTGGGGTGTGTGTGTTTAGGGATAACATTGACTCTTTGCAAAAATACGTTCTCGACTTCCGCGCCAATACTCAATAAAGAGTCCATCTTCTTCGTTTATATGCTGCCCTTGTCTAACGATTGTTCACAGGAATCGTACGGGAAATAAAGCGAGATTTCTTTTTATATCATCGTGAAAATCATGAGTAAAAAAGCACAACAGGCCGGCCGGTGTGGACGGTAATTCTGTCCCCCGGTAAAATTGTCCGGGGGGACAAAATTACGTAGGTAAAAGCGTCCCCCCTGGAGCCGTTAATTCTGTCCCCCTTCAGTTTATTCTGTCCCCTCTCTAGGTAATTTTGTCCCCCAAGTGTTCCACACATAAGTGGTTATTTTGATGTTATTTCAATGAAAAATCCACATGGTATTTATTATTTGGACTTCTCTTCCCTCTATTGATTTATCACACAAAAAATATTTAAAAAAATAACTTTATTAATTAAATCAACCGATCTACGTTTCTGCGCAAAAGGGAAAATGGCAGTAATCAGTATTTTCAGACTTCTTGCACGCGTACAAATTCTATATACCCAGCACGACAATGTGGCAGCACTTTTGACCACCTGTAATTTGTAGGATTTACACATCCTACAGTCTGCCACAAATGATGCACCATATGAAGGGGTGAACCTGTACTACACTGGTTGTTGCGTCTATAGGTGCTAGACTTGTGACGTTGCACGGGACAAATTTACCAGGGGGACACGTTTAACGTTTGGCAGGGAGACAGAATTACCTGGAGGGGGACAGAAATACCTAGGTAAATGTGTCCCCCCGGACAGATTTACCGGGTCACGGCCTGGCAAGTCTGTCCGGGGGGACACATTTACCAGGGGGGACAGAATTACCTTTCACACCGGCCGGCCATCTGACAGTGCGCCCTCAATTGACGTAATAGTCCTGTTTCAATATGCATATTCATATTATTGTAACGGACGTGAATTTACTGGTTCAAGTACTAAATGACTATAGACTAGCCAAACATTCTGACTGGAGAGATTGTGCTGTTCTCCATTTGTATTAACTGTACGATACTTCCCTTACTATTATAAACACACTATGCCTAATGCGAATAACCGAATGTGTGTAACGACGAGGCGGAGCAATGTACATGTAGGCCCTATATTGCAATCGAACGTCGAGTAAAACGCGCTCCGTATACTACTAGGCCTAGTTCTTGACCGGGCCAGAACCAGCCAGTAACGACCTGAACATCCATCTGAACCTCTGAACCCCGAGCCCTGACTTGGCTCATCTTGTTTAGCGTTTGGGCGCGTATATAACGCGAGGAGCTGGCGCCTTATAACAAAATGTATCCTGCAATACTCAGATTGGTCATAAACCACTACGCCACATATTATTCTAAATCACAATAATCATAGCGTCTTGACCTAGAAAGCTGAGATGAATTAAACTTGTATAAGTCATTTCATTTAACTATAATTCTACCACTAGTTCATCATAGGCCCTATTATTAATACCTCGTCAACTGTATTGGCATTAATTCTTCTTATAGAAATACGAACTGTAACTTGATACTTATTTCTTATCTCGTCCGTAACTCCCATCAATTAAGTTTATGAAATGAACCTGTATTTTACCAGATTAAAAAAATAGAATGTGCTTACTGAGAATTCATCATGACTTGTATTTTCGATACAATATCGTTTGATGTTTTTTTGTTTACGTTGCAAAACCGTGATGTCAAAGGTATAGTAAACGCGCAGGACCTACGATTCAGGCCGACCAATGAGGAGGGTCGTTGCGAACAGCCAATCCAACGCTTCGTAACAGAGCCGTTCGAGAGATGTCATATCGCACCAAAGAACGAGGAGGGCCGTTGCAAACATTTAATCCAACGCGCCGTAACGCGGCCGTTCGGGAGACGTCCCCATCGCATCAGCACAATCCGGCATCCTGCCGGACCGACGTCTACAGCCTCACACGACGCCGAGTCACCCGACCAAACTGCCTCCCTTTTTCAAGATGGCGCGAACCTAATTCCCAAATGGCGCGGTTCTAATTCCAAAATGGCGCGGTTCTAATTCCAAGATGGCGTGACGCATGGGCCAAGATGACGCAGTTACGCTCTTTATACATGTAGTAGAGAGTGCACGATAAAAACTGCGGTTATGTTGACCTAAGATATCCTAAGCAAAAATTATTATTTAGGTAACAATAGTCTAAATGTCTATGTAAACATATACATATTATATGTATATATGATATATGTATATGTGTGGGGTACTAAAGGAAGGGGGGGGGGGGGGGGGGGGTCTCTTATAGTGCTGGGTGTACCTTATGCTGCGTTCCAATCGCGTCGTGAGTTTATCGTGTTCACCGTGAATTTCTCCATGTTCACGAGTAGGTTGCATTCCAAACGCTACTCACCAAGACGCACGCGCGCAGTCGAGTTAGTGGTGCGATAAGGACATTATCGCCCAAAAACTCGTACGTGAACCAACACGCATGCGTGAGTATTTCAGTCGTGAACATGGAGAAACAACATCCATCTCGAGTTCACCACTGGGTTACCAGGCGATTAGAACGCCATTATACGACTCGTGAACTCGAGAACACAATAAACACGACGCGATTAGAACGCAGCATTAGCCCCCCCCTCCCCAGTGAACCATTAGTGAACTATTCGTCGATTGAACTTGCGTCGCGCAAAGAGCGCCAGCTATTGTACGAAAGTTTCCAGATTGAACAGCGCCACCATCGTAGACTATTTCCCAGCCGCATGATTTTTTTCCCACGGATTGTTGAAACATGACAAGGCTCTCGGTCGTCTTTAGTTGATTTCCATATAGTGGCCACGTGGGGTCGCTGTTCGCGCTGTATTCTTTGCACTGCTAATTGCAGCGCGGGTGTGGACTTCGGACGAACGTATTGCACAAGGCTAATTTTACATGGACCTTTTCACCTAATATGATAATTTATGTAAATGAGGCCCGTGAGGCGGAATTGAATTGCGGTCCCACTAAAATGTGCAGGTGTCCAATCATTCGAGCCATTTTCTATCAATTTGTTAGTATTTCTCGCTTTGTTTGTGTGTGGTGATGTCTTTAAAATCTTTAACAATTATTCTGCATAACTGTTTTTGATGCACAAAATATAAACAGAACAAAACAAATTCGCCCCGTGTACACGATGACAAAGACAATTAGCAAGGCTTCTTTCTAAACAGGGGCCAACAAATACCTGTGCGAGTCTGGGTACAATCATCCATCAAATGTTGAGCCGATTCACGACGGGCTGGCTACGCCAACGGATTTCAACGAAAACTGCCAAGGCTCCTTTCCAATTTTTTGCTTAAAAAAACCAATTATGCTAAATAGTTTTACTATGACGATTTTAGAGGCAGCTCTCAAGAAAAAAGCGAAACATTCTGGACAAATTGATAGAAAATGACCCAAAAGATTAGACCCCTGCACATTTTTAATAAGACCGCAATTCACTTCCGCCTCACGGGCTCATTTATATAAATTGTCAAATTATAATGAAAAGGTCTATTGACCTAGTAATACACCGAGTAATATCCAACAAGATACGGGACCGAGGGACCCCCCCCCTAAACCTAACACACCCGCCCCTCAAAAACAAACAAAACCTAAACAGAATTTCTGAGAAACCACAAAATTCCGCAACATTCCGTTTCATATCTTGCTTCATAAGATAACGCCCTGCATAGTTTACACACCTGATACAAACTTTAATATGTACGACCTTAACATACTTGTACTTGATGTGTTTACCCGGCTACTGTATGTTTGTATAAAAACCGAGATAACATTGTATTTGTATTTGCTTAGTACATTCCTGTCGTGACAAGTACACACATCAATGAATCAAAGGTTACATTAATTTCTACGGGAAAAAAACTGGGTCGAGACGTGTCTACACTTAATAAACTTGTCTAACTTCATTAAAGGTGGTTGTATTCCGAACCGGTCAACCGAATTGATTTAAACATAGTTCGAATGTTATATTTGTTAATTGAGTGGATAAAAAAAAAATGTTTTTTTTGAAAAATCAGAGACCTATCTCCCAAGTTATTTGCATCAGGCCTATGACTATGAGGTGTTTTGTTTTAACATAATGTTTAGTAGGGGCTAACGGCATTTCTATTGATAAATACTTTAAATAAGTCAAAATAAGTCAAATATTTACAATTGTCCATCTATTTTGTTAAACAATTTTACTTCGTGTCTTGAGGAACACCGCTGATTTGTGCCTCACGCAGGCGAACGCGCCCTTATTATGGAGATTGGCGCACCCTTATTATGGAGAATGGCGCACGCGTTCCGTCTGCTGTGTGATGTGGGGGTGGTGTGATGCAGAGCGAATTTAGGACTATTATTAATTTCCGGAGTCGTGTAGTAGTATTGTGCATGCCGTGTTGGGTTTCAACAAATAAAAGGGTCAAATAGACCAGACTTCGTAGGACTTCAAATTTAATCTTACACCGAGAAAAGTGTTAAAAACTTACTGGACATGTAAAAACAATGTGATTTGCGCCGCGTCCAAGGCTCGCGAATCTGCCCGCAATATGGTGGAAGGTACTCCTAAAAAGTCACAATATTTTATCTGACTGCAGTCGACTGGTTGGGGAAAAGGGCTCTGCTAATTTCCCTCGGACCTCGTGCGCACGAAACGAAATCATTTTTAAAAGTTATGATTGTGAACCCCCCAAAACACACCTAGACCATCAAGTATTACCTGTGACGATTTCAGGGACTTTCCGAAAACTAAATGAGATAAATCCTAGATAAATTGGTGGAAAACTTTAAGGACCCTTGTACATTTTCAATGGGCCGGTTCGATTCTGGCCTCCCGGCCTATTTATGCGCATAAGAGCCCGGCCCCGGGCCACACTCCGATTTAACCCGACGGAAAAACCAGAAATGTGCGCGACGGGTTTTAATAAGATATTTTACAGGTGATGCAACAATTTCCAAAGAGCTTTTGCCTTGAGTTACAAATTCATAACGTAAGGGAATTTATTATTCTAGGGCCGTTTTCTCAAGACCAATGGAGCTTGAAAATCTTGACTCTGTCGTCGGTCTTTCTGTTGCTTTCTTTCAATAACGCCAAATACCGTTAGCATCTATGTCAATACTTTGTTATCTATACCAGGCCAGGTTGCACCCACTCGGGGCGATTGGGCATTGAATAAGAGGAGGAATGTAGGCCTAATAGCGTGTAAGATGACCCCGAGAACATGCGAGACTTTACGAGAAACCGCACTTCCGGGCAACTCGAATAGACCTTTCAACGTGTAAAGCGAGTAGTTTTCTTGAAATAATTTGCTTTGACGCTGTTTATTTTACTAGTTTTCATTTCAATTTACAAAATGTGAACGATATATCAAATTAGGGAAAAGCGAGCGAAAATGTTTGGTTACGTCATACGTACGTCATTCTATTGTTCTTGTTCACGCGCAGTCTTTCTAAAAGTGTAGACCACATGCAGTATAAGGGTGCACTACCCTAATTGAAGGGAGAATTTCTACTCGAGCTCATTAGCATGAAATGTGCCCCCGCAATATAAAAAAAAAAAAGGCCGGTTGGTAAAAGAAAATTATGAGATTGTGTAAATATAGCATAGGATCAATTCCCTGGTTTTTGAGCTTCAATTTGAGGACAGACTTGACAACATTGCGGTCATTATTGCCCTAGAACGTGGAGAGATGCCATTTGTATAATGGCTGCCTGCAGGCTCGGAAAGTATCACTTTTCGGGAGGTGATTTACTTTTGGTGTGAATATAAAAAAATATAATTGGCTAACCCACCAGAAATTGAAAAGAAATGGAAAGATAAAGGCCAAGACAATAATCTGATTGTTGCTTGATAAACCCCCGGTTTGCATGAAACTTGGTCCGGAACGTTGTTGATTTTACACCGTTTTCAATGGGACTTAAATTAGGCTAAGGTGGTCGTCGCCATATAATCTGTAAATATGTACGTCTTTCGACGTCCGCACACGTCAGCGCACTGACATGCAGTACAGAGATTCTAGGGGGCCGAGCTTTCTCTTCCCGCAATGAGCCAATCACGTTGCAACTTGTACACTCAGGACAAACGGTTTTTGTTTCTACTTTTCTTCCATTATTTAGACAGCAATGTTGACAGCAATATGTTGTAAAATAAAGTTTGAATTTATCATCCATATTATTATGGCCGTTTAATGGTTCAAATCTTCGTGAACAAATTACATGTATAGAAAACAAAATCAATCACATGTACAAGTCCTATAGATGATGTGCCTCTGTTTACATCTGTATTCAAATGTGCCCGTCAATATGCGCACGAATCATGTTTTACATAAATTTGGTTAAGAGATTACATCAGAGGTCACATAATTCAAAGGCGATCTGACCTGCGACGTCAGTCTTTAAGCAAATTTTATGTAAAACACGATGGGTGCGCATTACTGCCGGGACATTTGAATACAGATGTAAACACATGACGTCAGAGGGCACATCGTCTATAGTAGGCGGCTCGGAGGTGCCAAGATGTCCAGTCGTGACCTTTTTTACACGAGACTTACACTGTCTATTGTATGTAATATTTGATTTTTTTCAAAAAACCGAGTTGGCCTAGTTTGTTTGGATTAATATCTATATCAGTGACGTGTTATGCATCTCTTTGTGACAGGTGACTCGAACCATTCAGAATAAATCTGACCTGTTCTGGGGGTAGACCCAGCATTACCTATAGACCTGCCTGGCCTCGTTGAGACTCAAAGAAGAACTGGAAATAGGTCAAATTCCACTGGAATTTATCAAACGAAATTGGACGTTTTGATGCTGTGATGCAAAAGCATGAAGCCCGGACATTTTTTGTTTCAGTCACAATCGAAAATTTGTGGCGGGATTGGCAGGCATACCAAAGCAAGACAGGCTCAATAATTTGATATGCCCTCCAGGTATAGGTCAACAACCTCCAGGGGCCAAACTTGATGTAACTATATCGTTTGCAAAACAAAAACAGAACAGAAAGTACGGTTTTGGCAAACAGTAAAAAGTTTTTTTTGTCGTCAGTTAAAATACAAAAATACGTCTTTTAAAACCATTTGGTACAAACTTGGGCGATTGTAAAGGGCATTTCACTTTTAGGGCATTTGAGTGCCCACCATTATTGTGCGCCAAGTAACTTGGAGATAATGCGCATGACATCGATATAATCCCATCCCATCGTTATTTCCCAAGTTAGTCGCCCATTATGTCATGTTTTTAATTTGTCCCTATCTAAGGGTATTTTTCCCGATAAACTTAAAACGGCAAAAGTGACTCCTATATTTAAAACTGGAGATCGCTGTGAAACAGGCAACTACAGGCCTATATCTGTTTTATCGTGCTTTTCAAAATTACTTGAAAAACTAGTTTATATTAGAACATCTTCTTTTGTATCTAAATTTGACATCCTGTATAACGGTCAGTATGGATTTAGGAGTAATTATTCCACTGACATGGCCGTAATGGACATGATCCATAAGATAACTAAAGGTTTTGAGAATAAATGTATATCTATTGGTGTCTTTTTAGATTTATCTAAGGCATTTGATACTATTAATCATGATATTTTACTACATAAGCTTAATTTCTATGGTATAAGAGGGACTCCATTAAACTGGTTTTGTAGTTATCTCTCCAACAGGAATCAATATACTAAACTAGACTCGTGTTTCTCTTCTATGAATACAATTACATGTGGAGTACCGCAGGGATCTCTTCTTGGCCCATTGCTCTTCTCATTATATATAAATGATATTTGCCAAGCTTCGAAATTATTCTCTTTTATTCTTTTTGCTGATGACACTAACATATTTTACTCGAGTAATAACACTGACTTAGAAACTAAAATCATTATTTAGTTTCAAACAAGTAAAATATTTCTCAATAGTTCAATAGTAATTTTTTTTCGATATCTGCAAATGGTGTATCTACCTTTAATATATAATGCATTCCGGATGGTCACGTAGAGACAGGAGTAAGGAGTTCGATATGTTCGGGGCCCAGCGACAGAGGTCTCCAGTATTCATGGTATACTACGAGGGATACCAAGTCGACATCTGAGCGGTAACCCTGTCGTTAAGGTCTGTCGAGGTCGGCATCATCAAAAACTAAGATGGGTTGGAATCGGATTTGTACATTTAAGTGCCGTCTTGAAGACGACTTGTTTCGATTGGAAGCCAGTGGAGTTCAGCACGTAAGCGGTGTGACATGAGAGTGCTCCAATTGGCTTATGGTGAATTACACAGGAGGCTTTATAGTTTAGTTTCATGTTTATTGTTTATGTAGCGCTATAGATTCAACCTTTCATTGTTTTTTTCTTGCGATTATAGAAATGGCTATTACCACGTAATGGGTCAATGTAATTTGGTTCTCGATAGTAGAACAATTATTGACTTCCGGACCATTTTGGCAAAATGAACACAAAATCTAAAAACACACATTTTAAAATGAGTCATCGATTAAGCTCAAGTCATAGTTTGATGAATGTTGGCTTGTAAGCTGCAAGAAGTTATAGGCCTAAGTATTGTTTTTTCTATATTTCGTCAACAGGAGTTCCTCCCACTGTTTTTAAAAGCGTTTTCAACGTTGCAAGGCGTACCTAAAGGTTGGATACACTATTGGTAATTGATTGAATTATCATGAATGGGTGAATTTGGAGGCTTGTATTTTATAGTAAATCTCGTTTAAATGGCCTGTCTTAAGTTTCACAATTATGGATGGCGAGAAAATCACAGCGGTTTTTTTCATCCGTCGTCGGGCAGTTATTCTTATGTTATTATTGTTTTGTTGCGATCGCCGTCCGGCGAATGCGAATTTTGTTTTATAAAAATAATTTTTTGAGAATAATTACAGGATACATAGAGCGATCATTTTGCTGGAAGCCTAAGTACGATATTTTTTAATAATTCGGTAGTAAATATTTTTGAAATGTGCAAATGGTGTATTCTACCTATAAGGGCAAATTGAAACAAAGAGTTCCTTATTCTAAACGTGTCACATATGCCTAGTTGCCCATACGGTGTTTTGAATTCTTCATCGGATATTGTACGCTGCCCAACGTCATCAATGATAGTTGCATTTACGCCAAGTTTCAAACCTTTGCCGTCAGCGAACGAGTTGGCAAGCTGAGAAAAAAACAACACCACTGACTACAAAGAACTTTGTACATGTTTTCAAAGTTCTTGGCAATGACGCTTTGTCTAAGCGTCGCGCATGTCTAGCACCGCAGGGACATCATACAAAATAGGTGGAACAGGGGTGCAAAACCGCAGAATATGGCTGTGTGAATGCACTATGACACTGACAAAGGAACGTTCATTATTTGGTAAGCCATCTATGATAAATCATCCATCACAAACACCTCCACGAATTTGAATGACTCATGTTTAAGATCAAAGCCTTGACCCATATACATGTAACTCTTGTTCAAGTTGACGCCTGAATGGTTATTGTGATCAGGGTAATCTTTTTTTTTTCCGTACATGGTTGTTGTTCCCTTGCAGCTACATGTCTGTGTTTTGTCGTTAACCAATAGTCATAGTCTGTAGTCAACTCGCATTCACTGAGGACATTATAGGAAAGCGCTATACAGAGGTTCGGGTAAACTCCTTTGCATTTCTAACAAAATTTTAATTTACCTAGTAACAGTGGCGTAGCTATGATTTTTTGGTCAGTGTGGGCCTCAGCATCTCGAAGAGGTGGGGGGGGGGGGGGGGGGGGGGGGGGGGGACCATCCTATGTCGAGTCTCTGTTTTGTTTGGGAAGAAAATAGGTATATAAAGTTTTTTTGTGGGGTTGGGGAGGGGGGGGGGGGGGGCGGCACGTGCCCCGCCTAGGGTTTTTCATAATGTGACCGGCTGTACAAAAAAGGTATTAAGTCGCGCTGTGCATTATCATGTAATGGCCCACTCAAAGTTGAGAGGGTAAACATTTCATCAAAATGGGATTTACATTTTTTGCCATTAATGACATCCTTAACACCAATATTTTCAGGTTTCATTCAAAGAAATGTTGATTTTGATGATTAAAGTGGAAAACACGCCCATTTTGTGTTCATCGTTCTGTTGTTCTACAACAAAGCCGGTTTTTTCAAAGCCTGTTTTCTCAGTTGTGTAATTTAAACTCCAAGGAAGTAATCAAAAGCAAACATGTCATATCTCCAGAACGGGAGAAGCTGGAAGCTTACGCTGTGGGCTTTCCAACCATGTATATAACTCAATTTCAATAACTCTATTTTGTGACATAATAGTACCCATTATTGTGGAGTGGGTCACTTTATGCCACTGCCTATACCAATCACCCTCTAGTACATGTTCATGTCTTATTATTTTTTTCCGGTAATCGCATCACTATTTCGCCTCCATCTGCCAATGTTCTAACAGTTTGTTCTAAACTGGGTGATTAAACTTAAGAGAAACACTTCTTTCATTTGTTTTCTTCAATCAGTCAAAGGTATAAGAAGACATGTGACATTTAAAATGTACACTGAAATAGCCTTTTTGGATGATTCTCACGCGAATAAGCAACCCAGTGGCGGACAGTGGGGAAGGTTGCAACCCCCTTATTGACCCCAAACCATAGATGTACATGTATCAATTTCAGAGGAAAGTGGCCAGATATCTCCGCAGATATCTCAGGACCCCACCCTGTAATTAGCTTCCCGCTACGCGCTCGCTGAAGTCAAGTTCGATAGTTAAATGGTACAACCCCCCCTCCCCCTCCCCCTCACCCTTTCGATGAAAATCTAGATCCGCCATTACAACCTGCCCTGAAATAAATAACCGAGTTCCAAATAAATAAATATTTATATTGTGGGAACCGTAACTGTGAGCGAATTGATCATTTGCGTGTGGAATTTAAATAATATCTGGTACACTGACTTGTTCATGTAGCTTGGCACAGTTTGACTTTAAATTATCCAGACCAAATACACTGTTGCTATATCACGTGATTCGGGGCAAGCTCTTGCATAGTTACGTTAGAGACGCTCAGCACCAATACATTGTTCACAATGGTTGAGAATGGTGCAAAGACACCAGACCATTCCAGAGCCGGGGGTTGCTATAGCGTAAGGCTTGCCCCGAATCACGTGATAAAGCAACAGTGTCTTTGGTCTGGTAAATGTAAACTGTGCCAAGCTGTGTGAAGACGTCAGTGTACCAGAAATTATTCAAATTCCACACGCAAATGGTCAATTGTATCACGTTGCATGAACACCAGACAGTAAACAGAGAACAACGTATGCTTCGTAGTTTGAGTGTACGTTTCGAACAGTTCCTGGTCCCTTTTGTCTATGGTCAAACGTTGTAATCAACCCGGTGTTTATTGTAATGTTTATTTGTTTATTTAATGTTTATTGAATCATTGTAAGTGACAGAGGAATTGGGGGGGGGGGGGGGGGGGGGATTCCAGGAAACATTTACTGATGTACATGTAATCATAATACACAAATGTATTATATGATCATACATTGAGCTTGTATATGCTGTATACCCCTAACTCCAGGCCGTCAATACCTGACTAGACGATAATTATGCCAAGTTGGCGATAGTCGTCGCACAACATATTATTTTCGTGTGTGTATAAGGTCAACAGGATAAACGTGTTATTTGTGATAAATTTGATTACACGTCAGTCAGACAAAAATGTCGCTTTAGGGTTGAAATCTATCAAGTACTTTTACACCACAGCCACAGTGTGTGCGATCAACCAGACATGTGTCCACTATAGGCCCAACAACTGGTTTGCTCTGATCCTCTGTCATAAACACACGTACTCACTCACCACCCATGGGTCCAAGTCTTCACAAGGGAGACGACTAGCCGTTTTTTATTCTTTGTTTGGGAACACAAAAGACCCTCCCTCGAGCCATGGAGCTTTTTGCCTGTGTGTTTTGGGTGAGAGGGCACTTTCTCGCAGCACGCCTGTCATTGTTGGTTTTCCACGATAAATTGTGCAGTCGTTCTATATGATCGGCCTTGCTAAACCCTCCACCTTCTCTGTACAATTACACAATGGCAGTCTGATGAATTGATAATACCCTTACGCACTCGAGTTCGCGTCTGCGCTGTATGGTGGTAGTCATACACGTAGCTAGGCGTGTGACCCTACGGTAGCTATCACTATTGACGACATCGCATTATTTCATCAACTCGTTACGGTCCCTGATGGCGGTCGCATGGTGAACTAGCACAGTATAAGCGGTGGGTCGCCGTATCGCAGCCTGCTTTTAAACATGGCGTTCTGGAAAAGGAGAAGCCGGGGATCATTTGCGCCGTCATCAAACGACAGGATGGCTGTCGTCCACCTGGGCCGGCATCCTGTGACGGAGGAAGCAGGCTTGGACGACGCGTCCACAGCACTCGACACGTTATATCAGAATTACAAGGAGGGCAAGGAACAAGCTCAGCGCGTTACTGTGGAAGTTATTGTCAATGGTCTTGTCATCAACAAAATCAAGGGGTTCTCACCCCCATCGAATTCCTCCTCAGACGGCAGCAACCGCAGCATCCTGATGGCAGTCAAGATGTTCTACGGGGCTACGGATCCCGCTCGTCCTAAAGTTTTCTTTGTAATCAAGAGGAGTGTGGATGAAGCAAACTCCGGCAATAGATACGAATGTCACGCGTTTCTGTGCGAGTCCCCTGCCGCGGCCAAGGCGCTGACCCTACAGCTGGTGGAAATGTTCAAAAACGTAGGGAAACCCGAAACCCAGGCGGCCTACCGGAAAAGTTATGACTACGCCACTATGCGATCCAATCAACAGCAAACCAGGGAGAAGGGACTCCTCAGGACTCAATCACTCAACCTGCCGCGGTCACGTGGTCGGCCTGAAGCTGTCTCGACTCTCAAGATTACCATGAACGTGGAACACGAGGAACAACGCAGCCCCCGAGAGGCCAACAACAATTCGGAGATTGCCCGCCTCATAGCCAAGCGGGAGAACGAGCAATCGGCCCGGTCCGAGGCGGCAGATTACCCGATGAGGGGTAGCGAAAGTCCCGCCTTGGAGAGAGCCAAACGACCCGCTTCATCCCCCGAACCCCGGAGCACCGATGACATGGTACCAAGTCATGATATTCCAGTCCGCCAGACCCCTCACAAACCCAAGTCTCCAAGCAAACTACACCGAGAATCGCAGCTGTCGACAGTCAAGGAGCAAAGTCCAAGCTCCAGCCCCAAGTCCAGCCCGAAGGAGAGGAAAATGAACGCCAAGAAAACAGACGAATCCCAGGAAAATCTGGAGAACATCTCAGACAAGGCTAGCAAGAGAAAATCGGTGCGGTTTGCTGACGATGCCGATATCATTTAGGGATGGATAATAATTTGGTCGCGGGTTAATAATGATGTGTAAACGACGTCATGTTTGGCTCAATAAACACATGGTGTGAATAATCCATCGAAGCAAGTGAATTTAAGAGCTACGTATAATATTAAGCGGCATGTTTTCGTTTAATAATAGATGACATCCACCATCATGAGAATTAAATACTCGACAGTATGTGGCTGTGCATGTACATGTACTTTGATGCACATTGTGAGAACCGGCGAAACAAGATGAATCAAAGGCTAGCATTCTGGGTTTTGGGTTTTGGGGTGTTTTTTGGGGTGTTTTTTTTTTGGGGGGGGTAAAAAAAAACCAGTGTTGTAGCTTTTGTGTTATAGATTCCGAATTTGTATTTCATGTTTTTTTTTCTCAGGCACCACTTAATGTGAAAATGCCCATAAATTCAAATTCTTTTCAACGTTTGAAATTGTTGGTAACCTTTTCTGTATTACATATAATGAGTCAGGAACAATCAAGAACATGCCCACATCAGTACAAATTGACAATCAATTCACAAAACAACAAGCATCAATAAAAAAGAAAGATTTAGTTCACAAATATTAAGTCCAATGTAATTGTAACACGCATGACTGACGATTTTATCTCACAGTTGAATTTGGAAGTCTTATTTGCTGACTGCGCACCTGTTTTGTAAATTAATAACCCCATTAAATTGTATTCATATGCTAATCTGTGCTGTTGCATGTACATATGTATCTCTGAAAACTCATCCTGCGGGAAATGTGTCGCAGTTTAACCTACACGTATACATGTACAATGTAGTTGCTTTTTGAAAGACTACCAGCATTTTATATGCAAACAGTTGCGGTACCAGACTATTGGACAACTGTATATGCGGGTTATGCGATGGGAATTTGTTTCATTTTAGTAGCAATAAATCAGACACATTTTTAGTTACTGCAGCGGTCCACAATAACATTATACATCGTGCTTTTTCGTACGTGCAGTCATGTACCACATTGTACAATCGCAGCCCATGTTTATAAACATGCATACGAGATCTTGATTTTTCTCTGCAATTTTTAGATATAAATTTCGCGTCTTTATGCATGTTACGTGTGATATGCGTCTATGTGTGCAGCATGAATCTATGCAAGTCAGGAGACATTTTTGAGCACACATGATTTATTTTGGTAAATGTTTGTGACTGACTCCAACGAAGGAATAATTATAAATAAAGTTCCCATATAAAGTAGCCGAGTTACAGAGTTCTGTTAACATTTTCTGAAAAGATACTGGCGTAAATGTCTATTTTGTGAGTTGGCAATGTTTCAGATTTCAATGTGTCATGATCTTTAATACGATGCTTGCGAAAGTATCTAAACATACATGTAACAACAAATATATGGGAATATGTTCATGTCCTTGAAAGAAAATGGAACCCGTTTCTAGTCCGTGTGATTCCCACCAGTAAATTTGTTATCGTGACGTATGCACTCTTATGTTTTCTCGGCCATGAGCTTTTATCAGACTCCACGTTATGTATAATGTATACTTTATTAAAGGTATAGGATACACCATTGGTAATTGTTTGAATTAACATGAATAGGTGGATTTGGGAAGTTGTATTTGATAGTAAATATCGTTTAACTGACTGTCCGAAGTCTTACAATCATGGATGCCGATGTCTCAAATTTTAAATAAGTAAGATATTTTTTAATAATTCGGTAGTAAAATGTTTCGATATCTGCGAATGGTGTATCATACCTTTAAGTAAACTGTTCATTCCGTATCAACTGGTACCACTATGGCTACTATTGTACCAACGTCAAACTCGTTATTGTGAATAAGAGGGCGGGGCACAGAAATACAGACTTGTTATTACTGTCCAGTTCAAGTGCCCTATTGTTCCCGGTAATATTAATTTGTTTTCGTTTAGCGTGCGTGGTCAAATAGTCAAAGTATTGTGCAAAATAGGGCCGGGCAGGGTGACCAAAATAATGAAAATCTAAGCATTCTGCATCGAATTCTGCAAGATTAACAACACTCTGTTGAACCACTTTAAAAGTACACATAATGAATTATAAACACTAATGGCGATTGTGTAGTTATGGACCGGACATAAATCTTGATGGATTCAAGATTGTTTTAATGGCAAATTGACTTCTACGAGTAAGAGTACTGTAAGTTTGTAGTCGTAAAAGCATCAGGTTGACTAGTAAACATTGCCAAATCATATTCGATGTATTTAAAAATTCTGCTTAAAAGGGAAACATTCCAGAAAAATCGAGCAGATCTTATATAAAAATCTGAGGTCGGGCTAGTTCACACTCAACTGAGGGATTTAAATTCCAATTGGGAAAAAGAGTATTACCGGTTTTCTTTGTTTTGCTTGTTGGCGTTTTCGTTCCTATAGTTACCGAATTTGCATGCGACCTTTAAAATATTGAAGGAGGGAACAAACGTGGCCACAGCATGAGTAAACATTTGTGTATTTTCTGTTTTATAAAGAAAAGAAAACAACACTATAATTATTTAAACATTAGTAAACGGTGGGCATTTTAATACATTAGTGTGTTGTATGTAAACAATAACTATGAATGTTAAACTAAAGGTATGATCTTGACAACCGTTACGTGTGCGTTCCTTGTTCTAGAAACGTTTAATATGTGATTTTATTTTAGTACTACTAACGTAACCTTAAAATTAGTCGACGATCTGACTACTACTAGTGTGTCTGCACAATGTATACATTGTAGGCCTGGTTGGGTTGTTAAAAGATGGGTACCGTACCCGAACTATTCTAATCGGCCTGTTTTATAGTGAAATGAGCAGCAAATTGACACAATACATGTAAGGCCCCTAGGCTACATGTAGGCCTACACAATGCATGTAGTATTGTGTTCTGGCATTTTGAACAAAAACGATGAATAAGTCACCGTCAGACATTGAGAAAAATTAATAGGACAGAGTGCCAACTGATGTTAAACGAAATCCTTTCTTGTCATTATGTACACATAATAAAAATCAGTTGGCCTTCATCTCATTCTCTGTGTATTTTGTATAACACCTACGTATGCACCGCCTGTAAGCCTATCGCTGATAGTGATACACGGCGATCGAGCGCCCTTATACAAGGTTTCGGTTGCATTGCCTGTGGAAAATGCTACATATTTATTTAAAATGGGTGCGCCGTAATCCTTTCATTGTGAAATCGGCTTAGATAACGTGTGTCATAGGCCTAACACAAGATGGAATAGTTTGCTTGGTACTCCAAGGAAAATCGTATTTTGTGAAAGTGAAAACAGGGGTGATATGGGCATGCAAACTTACGGGTGGAATTAACGTTTGTTTTAAGGTATATGGAAGGGATAATATAACAGTTTGTTACACAACTACAGCTTAGCAGCTGTGCTTATCACATTAAAGATATGCTAAGAGGAAAACATGTTAACAGCTAGAATGGATTGTGATACATATCGATGGTTCCTTTTTTGTGTGTATAATGACATAGTTGTTTATAATTCAGCAGCTCCGTGATATACATGTATTTGTAGCGTGGTATGGCAAAACAAGGCACAACTGGGCAGTTCTATAATACGAATGGTTCATGGTGGTATATTTGGGGAATTCTGAGTGTTTTAATGTGTACATAATTATATACAATGTATACTAGTTGGCACTTCTACCAAACGGTGAGCACTGTACCATATTATTTTAGATTTACACCAGTGATACGCAGCTTCCTCTTTTTCAGTCAGTATATATATATAAATATGCAATGATAAAAACACATTTCTTTAAAATTTAGATAGCATCTAGTTTTCATCGCGCATATTTTCCGTTTACAGGAGTATTATGGTGGTACTTGTTACAAACAACTGCAAATATAAATGTTAAGATTGCAAATAAGTGAATGTATAGATAGACAACATGCAGCATGATACGTGATAAAGGGAAAAGTGTTATGTGTTTAGCTCGGCATTAATTTGAAGGCCACTATGCTAATTCAATGGCAACGTCGACTTGAAGCAACAAGTTCATAATGTAAAAAAATAACAGGGTTTTCCATCTGTAAAAAAATTCAAAAATCGCCGTATTATTTTTTTACGGATTTTGGACGTGATATTATAATTTATTGTGATTATATATCAAGGCACACTACGTCCAAAATACGTTAAAATAAAAATACGGCGATTTTATTTTTTTACAGGTGGAAAACCCCCCGTTATTTTACGGTTATTTTTTACAGTGACTCTCGGCTCCCTGTATGATTACTAAACTATTCCATGTCAATGTCATTTTGATTAATTCCAATAATCAAGAATAGGCCCACTTGAACACCAGCAGACTACCAAAGAACGTGTAGGCTGTGTGACCATTTTGCTTTGCATGCATTTTGTGCATTTGCAACTACATGTAATTCATAATTCAATTTCAGCTCCATAGTGGCCGTGTATTAGTATTAGTATTACACCTTTCGAGTAAACATAAACAAACAACCAAAACACGCACAACGTTTGGCACGAAACACGATTTCGTCAGTATAACTCACTATTCCTTAAAACAGTCATTGACAGAAAGCCAAATGGACTAATTTCACGTGGAGTTAGCACTAGTACATTACATTCAAGAACTCTTTTTGATAATAATTATGTAGGTTACTTTGGGGTAATTGCAAATGATCTAAAAATTATACTTTAAAAACCCACGACAGAGTGTAAAATATATCACTATAATATAGATTTGGGACTGCATACTTAAATGTTGATTCACCATGTTATAGTTGTAAGCCTGTTTAGCTGATTTGCTGGTAGTTTTCTTGTTTTTAATTTGTTTAATTGTTTGATCAAATTTGACGGAGTTGAAATTGTTGAAAGGGAAATTGATAATGTAAATTACTAGCAGGAACATTATTTTTGCACTTTTCAAGGCCGATTACTTATAACCTACTCCTTAGACATGCCTGGCAAACCATCCATGCCGCCGCAACTGGTGCCCGTGTTACAGTTTCCCGCGCGGGAGCCTGACGCGGGAACCAGCGCGTGGTTGATGCGGTTACCATGCCGACCAGATGAAGACTAAATATAGAAAACAAATTGGAAAAGGTCAGATTCCGTGCAGTCTGTGGTGGATCGATTTGTCCTGCGGTAATAACATGTGCGGTTTAAATAATGAACACCTAATTAACGAGGAGGTCAAATCCATAACGACCACGTACAACATAATGAGCCTAATGCCTGTGGCCCATGTACATGTATTTTGTCTAAGATAGCATGGTATTGTGACAAACTTACCATTGTGCGTGTATATACAAAATAGTAGAAATCTGTACAGTAATTCGAATGTTAAACAATATTTTTCTATTTGTATAAAATGAAGCATAAACAAAATTCTTGCACAAAGCCCATTAAGCACACTGAGTCATTACAAAGTTGTTTTCGTGTGCACAGTTCAAATAAACGAAAACTGTTTTGTTTTGTGTCATACGAAACCTTTCGAGTTCGACTCGTTTTTTGTAAACTAGTATTATAGTAATCACAAAAATAATATGCCCAGGCATGGTCGTTGTTATTATGCAATACTTATATAAGGTGCGATGTACAATATATTTACACGAATTTTTAAGAAAAAGAAGAAGAAGACACGAACATAGGTATCCACCCTGTATTCAGAGTGCATGTATAGTTTATATCTGTGGTTCCGTGTTTTTTGTTTTTTTAAATAAAACTTGTTTGCAACTCATGAAACTCCGGTGATTTTTACTTTTGTTTAACAAGCATTCTTCGCACACCACCTTAAGGGCACATTCATCATCGCCAAGAACTGCTGGTTCGTACGAGTGTCGTAAAAAGAAATATAATAAATCCTGCTACGAAACTTGACTGATTTTGTTCCTAACCAGTCAAATATCCACCGAGGATATTCAGAACTCTTAGAACCTAGCCACGAGTGTCTTACTAAATACTAATTATATTCCGATTTCAATAAATGGCGCTCGTGTCCACATGCCCACTAGGCGCTGGGAATAGAGCCTGAAAGTACGCCATCTTGTCTTTGCGCTTCCTGACCTCTCTATGACTCTTCTCTGGGCATTTTACACGGGGTTGCCCTTTCTCTTGTTATTGTTGTCTGAATGATTTCTAAGCGAACTCTCACCCGAGAAACATTTTTTTGTTATCTTGGTATTCCACAAGAACAAATTAGGTAAAAACGAATTTTACTTACGACCTTCACATCCGGGTTTTTGTTCCGAGGTCTCCTTGTTCGATCACGTTTGTTTTCACATCGCGTACAATACTTGGGTGAGAACGAACAGGAAAACGGCGTGAAAATGTATCTATACCTTCAATGGATTATAGGTTTTATTTAGGATCGTTTGGATCACTCTTTTAAAAATTCTTAACAACGGTCATTCTATATTTGTTGGTAAATATAAATAAGTCCTTCAAGTTTATAGAAAAAAATGTGTGTCCCGAACGACATTTTAGTCTCCTATTTAAGTTTAAGTTTTTACCCAATGACCGCTACAAAATGACTTCATTTTTGAGTGCTTTGATTCCACGAGTCCACATGCATTTTCGATTTTCGAAAGTTAGGGGTTATACGTTTTGGCACAATATTTCTCGTTCACGTTTCATATTTCGAGATTCTAGCAACAATTTCACAAAGGCCTTTTCCGGGGGTGATTTTCTTAAGAAATCAATGTACCCAAAATATATCTTTTTAAACTCGGACTTTTACACACTAATTTGTTTTATTTGAGGGATCCGGAGGCGCGCCACCAGGGGCCAATTTCATAAAACATGTAAGCACACAAATTTGCTTAGTACAAAAAAGTCTTGCTCAGTAAAAACAGGTTATCGGCCAAAACTCCACGTGCTTTTCATTCGAAGCCCCAAAACACCTGAATACCATTCACAATCAATAAACATCTACGAAAATGTTGGTTTATAACCCTGTTTTTTCCAAGGAAGAATTGTTATGCTAAGCAAATGTTGGTGCTTACACGTTTTATGAAATTGGCCCCAGGGGTAATCTTTCAGGCTCTATAATGCGCTTTATATATTTTTGTGAAGGAAACGCAGGTTATTCTGGGCAGTCGTACCATGACTTTTCGAATTACATGCAGCGCAGCTGAGTCGCGGATCTGGTGAACGCTAGATCACAGGTCACACAAAATCTATTGAACTACAGCACAAAGCGCATCAGACCTTCCGAGCGAATTCGAAGGGTATAGAGAAGCCTTGGCATTGAGTTACAGACGAAAGAGAGACAATTCAGTCTTATTTGTAGGGCTACAGAAGCGGGTATACCCAGGAGTTGACATATTACTTAAAGGTAGTATACACCATTGATGGTCATTGCTTGAATTATCATGAATGGGTAGATTTGGGGGGTTGTATTTTATAGTAAATATCGTTTAACTGAGCTGTCCGAAGTTTTAGAGTCCTTGATGCCGAGAAAAGCACGAAAAACAGCGTTTGTTTTCAACCGGCGTCGAGCAGTTATTCTTATGTTATATTTGTTTTTTCGCGATCGCCGTCCGGTGATCGCGAATTTTTTATTATAAAATTCAATTTTTCGGAATAATTACAGGATATCTAGCGCAATCATTTTGCTGGATGCCCAGAATCAACATTTACTTTCAGATTAGTAGGATATTTCTTAATAATTCGGTAGTAAATATTTTCGATATCTGCAAATGGTGTATACTACCTTTAAACAAGAATACATAACGTGTCTACCCAACTTTACAAAGTCATTGCCCTCAAATAACACTGTCTGCATATACAAACAATGTCATTGGCATAGTGGCTCGGACCCCACCCATGCCAACAAAATAACAGATGGTATTGAAAACAAATTGCCCATGAACAAAAAAAAAGCAACCAGCCAGTTAATTATTTATGGATGACGCCGTTCATTCAAATAATGTGTTTTTGTTTGGTTTGCTCTGCTGATTTGGGTAATTTGTTGGAAGAGTACACGGTGCAACGTAATTAGGAGAGGAATATACAAAGCAGCACTATATACTCGCATATATTATTCGAGTAATGGTGGGGGAGGGAGTAGTACACTTGAGACCTAATGACGTCTTGGACTATGCGCTTTCCTATGTGAGCAAAGTCGGGACGCCAGAGGAAGCAGGGACAGACGCTAATGAGAAAGCGCAAATAGTCACAAAGTGTGATGTCATAGGTCTGGGTTCTATCACGTTATCCTCCTCGTGCATAAGTACCCCTCCATCTACGGTACAAAATAGTACGCGCTATATGTGCCTCAAAAATGTGTTCAGAAAATATATATTTGTTATACTACCGTAGCGGGATCCCGCGCTTAGCACGGCACCCGCAAGCTTGGTGGAGTTTTAAAGTTAGTATTGTTTGCAGGTTGAAAAAAAATATATCATTAGAAAAACAAATGAAGAGGTAAATAACAATCTGGGGCAAATCGGCCATGGGGCGACTTGATAAAATCCTCTGACCAGACAAACATTTTCTTCATCGTTTTTGTCCGATAAATCGCCCTAAAAATAAAATATCAAAATTCCCACTCCAGTAGGTCTACATCAGCTGTACAAAAAGCCTACACGCTTAAAACTGCTAAAACACTTAAAGTGTTAAATTTAATGTTTGAAATCTCTACTTTTAAAGAGTAGTCATTGCACGCGCACTTATAATGTTGAATCAACACGTGTACTGTACCTTTGTATTTAACACCTGCTGTATGTAGACCTGGGTTCAAATAGCGTAATTACTTTGTTAAGATATGCGCTTTTCTATGGGAGCGAAGTCGGGACGCCAGACGAAGTAGAGACTTGCTATCACATATGAAAGCGCGCATGCATAACAAAACGTGGAAGCAAAAACTTGAAAGATTTATCAAAGAATATTTTGTTATGTATAACATTGTTGGGTGCAATCGGCCGATCGTGACAGTACGCGCCGATTGCGCTGCCACTGTCTGTTGAACACATTTTCTATTAGGCCGTGTTACGTGACAACAAAATATGCTCAGAAAACGAATTTCGTGGTACCAGTTTGATGTCCTGAATCCGAAAATCAATGGCGTCGGAGGCAGGTAATGGAACATAACCTACTTTTTAGGGTCCAAAATCAGAATGTTGGGCGCAGTCTCTAAATCTGCGCTATCAAAACTGCATTTGCACAAGTATACAGTCAGCCTATTTCTCAGTTTTTACTTCCCTTTTGCAGAAAAAAAACCAATTACTAGTGCATTGGAACTAAATGGAAGAACTAAATAGAAGGCAATCGACTGGTGGTGGCACGATCGGCCAATTGAGGCATGATCAGCCAACAACGAATGCAGGGCGATCCGATTCGGGCCTACCTCCATGATCACAGCAGCGCACGCGATGGACGGTTCGCGCAGATTAGCAGTTCGTGCAGATTAGCAGTTCGTGCAGATCAGCAGTTCGTGCCACGCAGAAAGACTGAATTGCGCCAACACGAGTTCTAAATAGAAGTATTCTGTCCGAAATGTAAAAATTACAGTTGGCTTTCCTCAAAAACTTCATGTAACTTATTTTTGCATTTAATATAGTCTGGTCTAATGGTCAAATTGACACTTCTTTCAACCCTATATAGTTGGTCATCTTCGTATGAAGCCTGTAAAAGAGGCTGGGTTATTTTAGTTTACCCAAAATCAATCACTTTTTGTCGGTGGATATTTATGCTGTACAGGGGATACTTTATTGGTAATTGTACTTCTTACAGGTGGTCGGTAGTAGCAATAATATACAGCATGCCAAGACAATTCAGGACTATACTATACTGCCTACTGGCATACAACAATTGGAGTCTAGCTGTTTAGTCAGGCAGATTGGTGAAAAAGCATGGTAAAAATTATAAAAGCATGGAATTTGTCACACAATCAAATAATGTCTTTAGAATATAAATGTATATGGCAATCCTGGATTTGTCCCTTTTCAAATCAGACATTTTCAAATATTTCAAAATGGCTACCATTGCATGTTATTCTACCTATATTTTTTCCTAAGGTCAAATATACGATGGCCCGAGAGCGGAGAGCCAAATATCTTTCTTATAACACACTCTGAATGTGTGCCAAAATTCATGATTTTATCAATTGAACAATTCTATCATAATGTTGCGTAGCAGTTAGAGTAAACTGACCAGTACCACAGCTTATACAAAACATCACATGAATGACTCGCACGAATGAACATTTAGTTTATTTACAGCTACATAATTGTTCAGATGGGGTCGAGTCCTGTGTCATCCGGTAGAGGAAATTGGTGCTGTCGGTACGGTTAAATACTGCACTGAAGAGCTACTCTCTTTCAATATTCCAGATTGAAATTTTCATCTGAAGATCTATATGCTGTAATAAATAAATAAAAACAAAAAACTGTTATTTGTCAAGAAAGATATTTTAATCAGAAGAGAATTTATGAGTGCAGTTTTATTTGCCTGTAAAACACAGTGGCTATCGTTACGGCATTTGACGAGCTGATTACTATAGACAAATATTGACAATATTTGGATATCGTTCTTGGAATCAGACTGGTTGATACTGGCCAGGTTCTAAGAGTGAAAGGTCCAGAGTAGTCATTGTCAGGGAATCAGATTGTCAACTGCGGTAACGATAGCCACTACGTTGTTGCCTAAAACGATTTCAAAATCAAAGAAAAACAAAAAAGGTTGCCTAAACGCGACAAATCTGGTTTTGTTAATATAATACTATACCTCTATTCCTTGTTATTGTTATTTACACTTGTTAGTCTTTTTTCTTAACTCTCCAGGTACTAAGTTACTTCTTCACACACACAGATTTGGTTTCTGCACCGACAGAAGCTTGAATGATGATGCTCTCCATTAATTTGACGAGAAAATTGGACTTACGCAAGGTGCATGCGAAATGGGGGACCGCCATTTGTTTACTAATAGTGCGCCACCTATCAACACACTTTTGTATGGAAAGCCGCATCTTTTAGAAATCGATCGTAAATAATGGGATGGTGGACATAACTTTTTATAGTTTAAATTTATGTCTAAGATGCATCCTTTTCACCAAAATGATTTCGAAATGTATATCGATCGGTGAAATGTAAGTGGGATGGGGGCTACTATTATTAGCCTAAATAAATTCATTGTCACTTTTCTTTTCTTTTTGTCCAATTGGCTGTCCATACCTTGACCGTTGCGACGTCATCGATTCAAGGACCAAAACGGGTCTTTCGAGGCCTAATTTCACCCCTTTGTTCTATTCCCTTGCTCCGACAAGGTGGATTTTTAAATTCGCAGGGGTTTAATTTATGTGTAAGGGAATTATCATTCTGTTCCTCGTCAGGTACCACCATTATATTTTACATCTAGTTTACGACTCGGGAGGATTTATTGTAAAGGTAAGTGAAGTATTAACACAAATTATATGTCATACTCGACAGCACAGCATGTTCGACAATTACGAAGAGATTTCAAACAAATCGTTCATTAGGCCTACATTATACATAACCACCCATGCGTGAAATGCTGGTATCGTTTAATATGATTATTTTCCTTGTGGTTCGCTCATTTCTTCAGGTTTGTTTATATTTTTTCTTTTCCGAACTATTCTGCCGCAGCCACACAACCGGCACAGCTTTTCAAAATTACTTAAAAGTGTGTTCACAATTCATCTAGATTGATCCTGTGTTGTCTGTATTTGACAGTTTTATAAAGTCTCTTTAAAAAAAATATAGACTACAAAAGGAAATCAGATGTGTTTGCTTTTGACAATTTTATTCAGGTGTCTATTGATTAAAATAAATTAATTGTGCTTTGAATTGAAACCACAATGGCTTACAATGAGTTACAATGTGTTTTCTATATTTGTTATATTTATTCTCTATTTAATATATTTATTCATTACCTAATAAGTGCAATCCTTTTTCGTTTGGTGTAAAAACTTGAGGAAAAGAGGCAAACATTTGTATTTTAGGGCCATGGGCAATTGTATTGTATATTGTAGTTTAAGAACTATTTTTTTTAAAAGACTGAACTTTTGTTTTGCAAAAAATTGTACCGTTCGAATAAGTTTCTGTATAACAATGCCCAATTGTGTAAAAAACAAACAAAGTTGGCACTAGAGAAGCTATTTTTGAGAAACTACAATGCTAAATTACATGTAAAAACATGATCAGGGCAAGGTCTTTTGTTCATTATACTGATATTGTATTTGTCTTTTATACAACTTCATTCTCGATACACAATACTGTAACGTAAACCGTTTCATGGGGTCGACACACACACACACAGGAAGGAAACTCAAGACAGGTATTCTCAGTTTTCGGTGATTCTCGGGCCGTTTATTAACAATACTTCTCTGGTCAAAACACTGATGAAGCTGCCCGTTACAACGCGGCACTGGAACTGGTCTAAACCGGTTAGGCGTATGCGCTAACCAGAACGACTAGGTAGCCTAAGCAGACCGGCAGGAGCGCCCTAGACGGTCCCACCGTGGGACCGCTCTGGTGCCCTCTTCCGGCCAACCAGCACAGATGTTAAAATACTGTCCAATTCCAAACAAGTCTGTGTGTGACTAGCCTTGGTCAAGGCGTTCATCGTTACCCGTCCGTACGTACACAACGACCTCACGCGGCCACTATTATATGCAAATTAACTGAAGATATATGAACGCCTTGGATCAATGATTAAGTTGAGGTTTGGGGGGCGGTGCTCATTATGCGAATAGATTAAGCTGACCTTTATAGTCGTTTTCTTAGAAACTGCATAATTCGAGCTAGCGGTGAAAGGTCATAGCTAGCTCGCAAGTGTTTACGAACACCGCCATCGTTGACATAATATTTTATCGGAGAAAGTTGAGTGATTTTTACGAAGGCTTGTAGATTTGTACTGTCTTGCTTGATTGGTGAGGGTCGCAGTTATTTTTGCTCGCTTTGCTGGGTATTTGCTTGAATGTTGAAAATGTTATGGTCAAAACTAGTTGTGTTTAGCTGAGTGAGTTATCAACCGCGGCGACTGGAGAAGGCCGCGACTCTATTGAAACGTGTCGAACTCGGCCCTACATTATATCGCACGCATCTAATCCAGCTAAAAAACTTGCCTCGGTAAAACGGGGAACTCTGATAATTAAATACCTTGTCGGCTGAATTTTGCCAAGAAATAATTAGAGGAGTCATTGAAGACATAAGACACTTGTCCCTGTTTAAATTACGATATTGCGATCATTTTGAAGGTTGGTTTTGCAGCCGTAAACATGCCCCCTCTCCGTTGGACCATGCTTGGACCAAACAACGTGGCGATAACGCACAGACCAGCATGCCTGGGTATAATGCCGATTATGCAGCCATAAGAAACTGACCAAACACGCTGAAAATTGCTGAGTACCTGGCCGTACGTGCGAGCTCCGAGCAAAATGGGGCTGCCTCAAAAATGACGGATTTCCCATAACCTGTCGGCAAATTCACAAAAACATCGTGATCACGAAGAAAGGATTCTAATGCCTTTCGCTGCTCGGGTCTAAAATCTTCGAGGGATAATATTTTCGCTGCAGAATTCAAACAACACGATAGACGACGCTGAATATCTGCCATTTTGTCTTAAATGTCATGCTGCAAATAAGTAAACTGCATCAAATTTGATGACGTCGGGATTCAACTGCGTTGTGATTGGACACTCCACATCTTAGCCCCGCCTATCTGTATTCGCATACGAGGTCATGCGCTAGAAATGTGGCGCAAAATATAGAAAAAAAACATAAGATTTCAAAAACCGTTGACCCAAGGCGAAAAAGTAGCCTCGGTTGATTTGCATAACGACAGACGGATAACGACGAACGCGCCTTGACCAAGGCTAGTGTGTGACATGTCAATGCCCGAATATTGATGTCAAGTGAAAATCATATGCAATATGCAAACTATTGACATATTGACACATATACTCCATAGAGTATTTGTTTACAAAACCGAGCCCAATCTAATGTTTGTTTAACCCATGGATTCAATTACACTAATGGGCTTACCCCAATTGCAGTTACTTCACCACATCTATTGTTATGCCAAGAAAGCATTGTGCCTTGAGAAGCTACAGTTACGTAATGCATTGAAGTTAAGTGGACCCCCTCTCTGGGTCGAACCTCAGAAACTGAGGTTAGAAAATGCATTAGATTAGGCTCGGTTCTATAATGAGGTTTTTAGTCTTTACTTTTATGCAAATGCCTGATCAAGTTTATTGACATTGTCAGAGGAGAAATCTTTGCAGAATAATTTTTTTCAAAAGGGAAGAAAATGCCTTTCTTCATTGCTGTCGAATGGTATACCCCCCCCCCCCTTGTATATTTTGTTCCTGCCACAATACAGGCGCGGCCATAAAAAATCGATTGGAGGTCAACTCGCCCCCGGCCAAATTTCTCCTCGCCACGAGTTGACGTGGGGGCGATTTGTCCAGGGGCGAGTTGTCCAGGGGGCGTGTACGTATACATTAAATGTAATTAATGTCACGAAAAGAATCATTGGGCTTCCCTAATTTAAAATGCATCTAATGGGTTTGCTCGTTTAAAACTCTTTAAAAAAATATCAAATTCAATATTTATTTACATACCAATGACATTTTCCTACTAGTGCGACTATCAGTTTTGATCGAAAAGGGACCTTGAAAATTGCCGTAAATGAAGAGTAAAGATGCCAGCGATCAACAGTGACGTTGCTCAAAATAAACCGAATTTCCTGGGACAAGATCGGCCCATACAACCTTTTGAGTTGTATGCTAATATAAATGAAGTGTCGTTGAGTTCTAAATGATTGAATGTACCGAGAAAACCTGACTCATTCCGGTTTATATACCTATATGCACAGTCATGCTATGACTGTACATTACAATAGCCAAACGGTATGCGTCATAATGGCCCGTCTGTGCAGCGTTGAAGGCTGGTACTTGGTCTATTAAATCATTAAATAAAAAGACCCATGCCAAATTCATTAATTAGGCCTAATTTGCAAAGTGCACTGGAGATGTAGAACAAGGTGAAGCTTTACAATTTTCATGAAAGTACACTGTGTATTTTGCAACTTGCAAAACTTCGCCCTAATTAATGTACTATGTGCATGTATAAATGCAGATTTACAGTGCCACTATTTCGATCCCGGTCCGTACAACCTCAGTTTACAAATGTACAGTGAAGTCGGCATATTGTCCTTTCCCCTATCTCGATTTCGACGGCGTTAGGGCCGTGGTCGCCGCTTGCCCGCATTATACGTCGAATTCCCACATGTTGAGGCACCGCTAGCGTCATAGTAAAGAATCAACCATAAAATAAAATGTCACTGAGCACGCCTTACATCGTTTAAAATTGAACAACCCCTATTGTGACTGACTCATATCATCTTTATAGTCGATGATTGTGCAATCGCAATGGCATGGACCAATTTGGCGAGTAGCTACTGTACTGGCGAGATTTTAACGAAACTTTGTTAATATAGGCCAAGGATGATTCCATTTTTTTTTTAGATTGATCTGGATCCAGATTTGGAATCTTAATCACTTTGAATTATATTTTTTAGCGTTAGGATCTTGTTTTGTGGTTGGGCGACATTTGGAAATTGAGGGCGCTGTACTAGACAACCGGTAACGCCGAGGCGCGTTTTTTTGCGGCGGTTCTCGGAGGTCTGCGCTTTATCCGAGTGCCCAATTTTCTAGTTTCAGATATTTTATTTGGGTAACCGAGGACAAAGAATATGAGCTCGACGATCTTTTGTGTGAAAAATAAAAACTGAATCGACATACACCTACATGTTTAAATATATGTGGGGTTTAATAAAACAAAAAAAGTATTGCCAAAAAAGGGTGAATAACACACTTTATGTATAAAGTTCTATATATGACATCCCTCATCTCGCTATTTAAAACTTTCTGTTCAACTCAACAAAAATGCTAAATCATCCACAGGTAAAATTTGCATAATTGTGACGTACGTTCGGGAACACCTCGACCAGCGCCAAACGGGCCGTGTGTGCATGCAGCATCATGTGCCACGCGTACAATCGATGCAAAATCATTCAGTCGATGGTCGACTCAAGTTATTGTCAATATAATTGTTCTGAATTTTCTTATTCAAAACTGACCCAAAATATGGACGGATTTGAACTGCCAAAGTCCGGCTGACTAGGGAAAAGTGGATAGGCCCAACACCAAGCTCCACGGTATGCAGCGAACACTTCGAGCCGGAACTGACATGATCTGCTTCTGCCTCGTTTCGCTCCAGTTCGTACATTATGGCCGTGCACCCAATTCGCCTTCATTGACATCGTCACTTGAAATATCTTCTTCCGAAGTAGGACCTGATGATACTGAGGATATTTCGTCTGATTCTGTGAAATATGCGCTCCCCGGTCCCAAACTGTCATATAATTTACTCGCCATGTCTGAAAAAAATCTGCTGCGTTACGTGCATGGCACATGTATTTATATACGAGGATAGCATGCTGCACGCACGCTGTGAAGCTGCACCGTGCGGGTCTTATCTGGTGTCCAGACGTATGGTCAGGTACCAGACTATAATGTTGTTTCTTTTTGGGGTTGCTGAATGTTCGTCTGCATAGAACCTAACCCTCCGTCAAACCAAGGGGCTCACTCGTGAGGCAATTTTTTATACTTGTGTGTATAATTTTAAAAAATGCGCCAATTCCGCTGAATTTCTTTTGTAACTATCCTTGTACCCCATCAGTATAGGCTGTAAAAGCACACAGAGTTCGTTCACCCTTCAATCCAGCCCTCAGAAATAAAGAACAAATTGTATAACTTTGACATCTTCGGGCCAATTCCTCTTAAAAAAATGTCTAACTATTCTTGTACGCCACCCGTATAAGCTGTAAAAAGCATGTTTGAAACAGAGTTCGTTCATCCTTAAATCCAGCCCTGTGAACTTAGTTTTACACATGCCTTCCGCGTGAACCCCATCCTGAGCCACGCTGAGCGCTTTAACGCGCTTCCTACTAGTAATAGCGCTCAAACCCCTGCGGGATTCGACCAGATCCGTGGTTATTAGCGCAAAAAATCATGCGCCCAATCAGAGCCTCCGTTACAAACAGACCAAGGCCATTTCCCAAACCCTGGCTTTGAATCCGTTCCGGCTACAGCCTATTGCTAAACTGTACGAACGAATTAAGCCAAAGGCATGCGAACCAACGCGCATTTCTATTGGTCTATTCGCTTGGACATCTGAGGTGTTCTCACAAATTAATGTTCATCCTCCCACGTAAATTTTTTAAATAATCGGAAAAATTGTTAACATTAACGTACAGAACGTGAAATAAAGCTTTGCTATTATATATTATACAGAATAAGAAACATGAAAGACTGAAAAGCTACGTTAACGCCAATAAAATTAAGAATAAAGATAGAAATTGTCCTTTTATACAGGGGTGGTCGTTCATATCATGTATTGGCCAACGTGAGTGACAATTCAAGAGCCCGTTAAACGCTTAGGGCTCAGGGGCCGTATTCACAAAACGACTTAAGTCCCCAAAAAATAATCACCCCGCTTAAATACCCGACTTAGACAAATCTGAATGACTTAGCGGTATTCACAAAACATTTTTGCTAAGTACCCCACACTAATTTTCGAGTCTTAAATCTAAGTGTGGTCTGACTAGTCTTAACTCGTTTAAGCGGGGCGCTTAACTCAAGTAAGCGGGGCGCTTAGGTGTCATGGCGGCTTTTTGTTGTCCTTCGGTTTGTACATTTTGGGCACAAAATTTGATATTCTAGGGGCTATGAGAAAATCTCGTCAGTATCAAATTATTGCAAAAGGAAGCCAAGTTGAAGTTAATGTGTGAGAGCTCTAGATTGTAGTTCGTTGACATTTTAACGATTTTTTTCGATCGATTTGTAATTTTTTTGGCGGGCGGAATGATTGCGATTGATGACATGTTACGTTAACGTTAACCAATGACATGCAATACACGTGACTGTCGACTATAAAACGCAAAGGAACTATCTTACCTTCCAGCATGTTTGAAAAAATGCGGATAAGTCACCATCACAATTTGTTTCACACTCGAGAGTAATTAAAATGAACATTTCACTATTATTCTGTGTTAAAACATCTAAAACGTGCACGACGAACTCGTTTGACGCGCGCGTGACGCAGGCTATTTTAGTGCACTAACTTGGGCTTGAAAGGTGCGTCGCTAGTTGTGTGCATGATAAACCGCGCAGATAGATACAATTTTCGTTGCATAGGAACGTTTATGACGAAAATGTTTTGCGCATGAGCAACAGTGATTACTTTGAACACTTAAGTTAAGTTGAGCACTAAGATAAGTGGGGTGCTTAGCTCTTTTGTGAACACCAAAGTAAGCTTCCCATTTAAGTTAGCAGGGTGCTTAGATTTATGTCCGACTTAAGTATTCTCTTAAGTTTGAGTTTTGTGAATACGGCCCAGGATGGCATCCAATGTCTAAGCGAATGAACCAATATAAATGCGCATTGGTTCGCATGCCTTTGGCTGTTTTTCGAACCCCAACTTTGTCTTCGTGTCTCAGGCTTCATTCATACAGTTTAGCAATAGACTGTAGCCGGAGACGGATCCAAAGCCAGGGTTTGGGAAATGGCCTTGGTCTGTTTGTAACGGAGGCTCTGATTGGGCGCTTGTTTTTTGCGCTAATAACCACGTATCTGGCCGAATGGCCGCCGGGGTTTGAGCGCTATTATATATTAGTAGAAAGCGCGTTAAAGCGCTGCGTGGCTCAGGATGCGTGAACCCCTTCCCCGGGTCGAACCTCAGAAACTGAGGTTCCAGATAATGCATTTGATTGGGCTTAGTTGGACAAGATAAAGGCATAGAACCGGCATGGCGGTACATGCATAGCGCCACATTTCGTAATGCTTATTATTAACAATTGGTGCACCCAAGCTAAAGGCATTGAAACCGGTATGGATGTACATGTATAGCGCCACCCTTCATGATGTTTATTAGTGCGTTCAGCCGTGATGCTCGACGTTATTGGCGGAATACGTTCGTACGCTTTCAACAAAAAATAGAATGATGGCGGTTTCATTGTACATTTACACCACTTCTATTTGCCGTTAGAGAATCCAGTGGCTTAGATACGGGGGGGGGGGGGGGGGGGTTGGAGGGGGGGGGGGGGGGTTTGGAGGGGGGGGGGGGGGGGGGTTGAAGGGGGGGGGGGGGGGGGGGGGGTTGCACGGAAGCCGCTCGTTCCCCTGTCGAGGTTCGTGCCCCGCCCCCCGCATTGAAATTTGAAATTGCACACAAACAATATAATATGTTGACATTCAATGCCCCCTTGAACAATTGGCGCACCCCAATGTGCCCTCGCCCCCTACACATTCAACCATAGTTTACGCCACTATGAGAACTACATGTACATGTATACGGATTTCACATGTAGACACATAGGAAGTGTCCGAATTAGCTTAATACGACTACGGACATTCACCGTCAAGAAAAAAAAGCTGTTTTGACAAGTACAGGCCTCTCTATGGTGACACATCGTTGCTTTAGGGGTCCGCAGCACCTCTGCAGTAATTAAAGACCGTAATACCGCGGTGTCGTCTCTGGTGTGGCTTCGTCTCTGGTCACGGAACCATTTTGCAGCTGAGGTACCGATCTTAAAGGTATAATTTTGCTTTTAAAAAAGTGAATGAATTAGGGGATTTGTATTTTAATCCTGATTGTGGAAATTACCGAACTGAGGTCAAAGCCGAACGGAGTTGTGTTATTAAAATGACCAATAGAATGACTCTAATCCATACTATAGATTTGTGAGGACCCTGTGGAATTCTGTTATGCTAAGTTATTTTATACATTTGGAAGTGAATAGCCCGTTCAGGCTGTTGACCGTTTGGCCGTTGAACCTACAATAAGTAACGTGAAGCGCTCAAAATGCTGTATAAAAGACTACGAAAAATATATGTAAATATACTTTGGCGAAGGGCAGAAAAAATCAATATTGAATTTATATCACCCGACGCATAATTAATTATGTATGAAGGATCGAGAACCCGACAGTAACTAGGAAATGGCATAATATTGTGATTTAGCATTTAAAGCGGACACTGTCCTTACCATAGCTGTGATTTCAACAAACGATTTCCAAAATCACACCCTAATGCTCCAAATTTACACCTATGGTCCAAATTGCGGCAGTGATAAAGGAAATAAAATCCACAACAAAAGAATGTGCTGTCAGGTTGTGCTGATATCATTGTATGGGCTATACAAATCAGCAAAGTTGGACTATTCATTAGGTATATTCAAAAAGTAATCCAAATTCAATTCGCCACGTTATTTAGTTTGACAATCCTACACGTGGTTTACATTTTTTTAAAGAGTTCTGCTTACCATTGAAACCATCAGTGCTGTCACACACGATTTAGTACATTTTTGATTGAAAAAAAAAGTCAAATTATTTCTTGAGAAATTGTTTTCCAAAAAGTTGGCAAATGTAAGGTGTGAACTTATTCGTTGCCAACTTGCACCGCCTGTACTGATTTGCACCGATTACCCAAACTTTGTCATTTGTCATTTTTAATAACAATCTACTCGGTCATGTGTTACAGCAATAATATAAGAAAGGTATTAATGGACAACTTCTCCTAATTGGTAAACCACATGTAGATTGTCAAACTAAACCTTCTTCCTTCGTAAGATGAGCAGCTTAACCGTGTTGCTGCATACATCGGTTTGATTACATTAGTGGAAACAGGGTGGACGGTGTGAAGGTTGTCATCTCCTACCCTGTCAGACTAAATAAACCCCTTGAATTTGGATTACCTTTTTTGACACAAGGGGGTAAAAATCACCGCAACCTAATATTTCTACTATTCAGATACTTACACATTTTAATATAATTTTAATATAGAATTATATTAATAGAAAAATGTATTAAGAACAACGATACCAAGAACTGCCGATTCGGTCCAGTATTTTTGTATTTTGGCGCCATTTTTGTGAACCAAAGTCTGGGGCTCTAGTTAGAATTATCACATAAATAACCCATAACCTTAGTTCACAAATATGGCACTGGAATCAAAACTACTCAACCGAATCGGGATTTGTTGGTGTCATTTTCCTTATAACAAGATTTCCTAGCCATACGTATCAATGGGATAAGTCCCTGGATATTGGAAGTATGAAAGTATGTGTATTTGACCACACTGTATTTTAATTACGTGTTGACCGTTTCTATTTGTTAAGTTATTATTGGCTTAGGCCCTAAGTGTTCATCTTGTTTTGAGTTTGTATATGTTTCGGAATTTCGTGTACTGTATTCCTAAAGTACACGGCTCTTTATTTTTATGAACTCCGCACAGATCTTTTTATGTTTAATTATACCCGTCAGCAAGCATTTCAGTCTTTCAAATTATCTTAGAAAATTCACAGCTGCAGTTGAACCTAGAGGCATATAATAACTTTTTCAAACAGATTGTCAACAGATCCACCCTTTTCATTGCACTATGTGACATTCAGGCCCACTATGCCGAACAGAAGGTCATAATCTGTAGTTTGAAGAACCAGGCAATGCCGTGAATCAAAGCCGACAAAAAAATGCCGGATAAAAACTGTTGATTGGACTGGCGGACAACATGCCCTCGTGCCATTTCTAGAAATCTCCCCCACGTTGTATCAGCGCCTGGGGCCCCGACGATTGCAAAATGTTAAGCCGACCGGGATTATACCGGTAAAATAACCCTGTAAGAAAAATCCTCCTCTCGGCTCGGCTGGGCCGGTCACACGGTAGATTCCCCGGTACACGCGGCGTGCGTCCGGTTCATCTCTCGCCGACTCTTTGACATTCACGTCACGAATCCCTAGGAAGATCAGCTCCTAAGTGATTTGCGTCAATTGAGTTTTTTCTACAGGCTGGCTGTAGAAAAGGCTGGGAACGCGAAAATGATCAAAATATTGCATTGCCTTGCAGTTTTCCTTTGTTATAAGTTGGCAAAGTTTGTCCAGCAGAAGGCGCCCTAATTGCTCCCAATCATTAAAAAGGTGCGAACCACTCTCGGGTGCGATATTTTTTCTATACCACTATTTACGAGCTGGGGTCGTATACTTAAAGGGAAATTTCGGGCTCAATAATATTTTACCTAGTCTAAAAGAATATATGGTAACACACTGACTCCGCAGATAATTTGTTTTGATTTGTTATCGAGAACGACACATGCACACGCCTATTATATTCACGATTTCTTGCCATTCAGGAGTACAAGGGCGCGGCCATATTGTTCAAATTTCACGCCTCGCCCGGGACATTATGACGTAGTGTCTGCACCTCAATGCACATCGCTTTATTGCCTGTTGTTCGCACTGGTATCCCACCTTGACGCGGCCAACTACATTATGCAGACGTATGTTGTACGGCGCCCGACTATTGCGAAGAAGAAAAGAAAAGAAAATCTGTGAGCTAGTAATTATGGCATCAGGTCCTTCTACTGCTACGTATGATTTTGAGCCCACTTTCACATGCACAGTAGACATTATGTAGGCCTATACAAAGCACTATGCCGTACAGAAAAGGGTTCATTTGCATTCCTTGCGCGTGCAGGGCCGCAGGCTATCGAGTATCTTTTTCGAACGAATTGTGAAGAAATATAGTGTACTCTAACGAATAAATTTGCGTGTTTGGCAAGCCTTTGTACTGTTTTGTGTGCGTGTGTGTGTGTCAGTGTGTCATTGCTAAATTGAATTGCGCGCTACGTTTTGAGAGACAGGTCATAAATATGCGAATTTAGATAACAGGTACGCATAGCGGCGAGTCGTACACATAATACACAGTATAGTGCGCACACCCGGCGCCCACTCATTCTCAATGTTGTATCCTTGTGGAGACATCTCCTTGTTTCTAAACTCGGTACCTTGTGGGGATCTGAACACAATGTGGACAATGGGAGTCAAAATGTCTCCACAGGGTAATTTCTATAGATGAATAGGCCTCCACAAGAAATTTCACGAAATAATTTTTTTTGGATTTTACTTAAATTGCTCAAAAACTAAGACCAGGATTAATGTATAGGTTAGGGTATAATATAGGGTATATTGGGTCGAAATCTCAACCCAGGAAATTAATTGCGGTTGAAATAGGAGCATTTTGTAAAACGTGCTCGACTTTCTAACCATTTTGTACACGAGAACATCAAACACGTACGTGTGTATAATTCGGACGCAGGCTCGCTGTTATAACATTTTGTAACTTTTGGGTACATAACGTGCTCTACAATTTATGAACTCAAAATATATCCTATTATCCCAGAGTTATTTAGAGGCATAGCTCTTTGCACAAAATGTTTTTGGTTTGGAATATAACAAGCTGCAGCAAACCGATCATTTAGGAGCAATACACTGTTAAAGGTATTATACAGGACCCGACGGTGTTAAGACTAATTTTCTAGGCAGGACATCCTGCCCAAAGCAAAAGAGGTTTTCGCCAGATCTGACATATCATCATTATAGTTGTAACTATAGCCAAGAGAGATTTTGAACCTTCCTCTAGGTGAGATCACACCTTGCTGATGTCAATGTCCCGTCTTCTACTCAAGCCTTGCATTAAATCCCCAAACGGCCGGCTCCGTTCAACCAAATAACATTATGCCACCCTTTCTCCCATGACATCTATTGGCAATCACGACTCCGGAATTAAGCGATTTGGGTACGAAACTTAGCCGGTCGTTAATCGGACCTCCAGATCCGTAAACATCACCGTGCAGTGACAATGCAGATATATGGATATGCATATATGTATAGTTCCATGATGCAGCCAATGCTAGGCTCACCGGTGTATGCAACCTAGCCTGGTATCACACGCATTAATAGGAAGTGTACATCATTTGATTTTGCTGTAATTTTCAGAAATAGATGGATTTGGGGGTTAGTACATTTTAACACCCTCCTATGACGTCACACTATTGTTTTTTCGCGACATTCTTTTGCACGAATGGAGCACAGCGTGCCATTCGCCACTTCACGAATGGCATGGTGCATTTTCCAGACCTAGTGGGAGACAAAGGGAAAAGTGCGAATGTAACAACGTATTTAATATAGCTTATTTAATACGTTTCCTGACCGACATACTAATGTATTGTCAACATTCTTGATTTTACAAAAACACGACATTCGTTTATACAATAATGAAACATTCTTGTAGTCGGGTACCCTGACCCCACTCAAGATGAAACGGAGCCATTTTGGGACGTTGGGGGAATGTAAGGTCAGATAATCAGTTGTATACCCTGTACAGACGTGTAATCAAAGAAGAAAATGTATAATAACTAAATAAATATAAAAAAATAGAGCAGTATTTGAAGACAAAAAACAGGGTTTTTTTCAACGCTGGTCGACCGACCAGCGTTGGAAAAATACCACCACTTGAACATGTCAGCACACCTCGAGCTATTATTTTACAGGATGCTTCAGACTGCCATTTCATAACAGTCAAGTATTTTGTGATAATTTTGTCACTTTTTATGTTTGCAAATGTTGTATATTACCTTTAAGACGGGACATCTTGAGTTTCAATGCGAGAAATAAACGGTTTAAGCGCCCTACTTATCACAACCACTTTATTATGGTGTTCAAGAGACCGTGCCATGAAATACAGGGGGCAGGAGGCAGTCACAATATATGTCAGTTATCCAATGTCAATTGTCGTATTTAGAGCGAATCAGTTTGCACTTATCTCACTATTTCCACGCGTGACTGCGTTGATTACTTTAACTTCTCTGTGCGGATTCTTGAGTGATAGGGCACAACTTTTTTTTTTTAAGATTGTCGATATTAATGTAGGAGTAGGGGATTTTCCCTATCACATGTACACGCTATTTACATAATCCTAATTTGAATGTGACCTGGACAGAGTGCAGGGTGTATGTATCCGCTGGAGTACCTTTATTATCTTGGGAATTTTAATAGTATACTCGAAGAAGTATTGTATTTAAATAACTCCATTTTGATCGCCATTTTAAATAGATCCACGAGTATAGTTTATTGAGGTATAACGTACTTTATGTCAGTTTTCATACTTGGCGTTGTAATATTACAAGAGTCGTTTTACATGTAGTAGGTTAGGGATCTTGTTGCTATACGTATCCAACGTGCTCAAACTGTTGTCGATCTCTTGCTTCGAGTCGCCATGTTGCTGCGACGTGACTGGTTTTTCGTCAGCCTTTTGTCACACTTTTGAGATAACGGTGGATTGTTTCCCACCCTCGACTATCATTGTATAATGAGGAACAATATGTAGATGATGTTGGTGAGTTTTGTGTAAGAATTTTATATTCTTTGAGCGAGTTATTTGGAGTTGTTTTTTCGCCTCATGGCACCGTGTTTCATGCGAAATATGCGTACGAGAGCCTGCGACCGCCAATCGCCATGCATTTACGATAATATATGACCCAATCTGTGTGTTAAAGATCTGTGTTAACAGTGATCCACTTCCTGAAAGCTCGGGGAACTTACTATACTTGGGAAACTTGGAAATACATTAGTTGGAAATCATTGGAATAATTTGTAGAGTTATTTGACCAAAAAAAAAAAGTTTAGTGTCCTGCCTTTTGAAGGAAAAAAAGGAAGGAAGAGGCCTTTTTTTTCTTTCTCTTTTTGTTATTCTTCAAAATGACCGCTTGACACATTTTTCAAGACAACCTGCCGGGCTATTTTTAAAGATGGTCTCCAACAGACGTACGTACGGGGAGTCAGGTTGGCGTAGCGGTTCTTTCCTCGCCTTTCACCACTATGATCCGGGTTCAAATCCGGCCTGGGCCAATATGTGGATTGGGTTTTTAGTCCCCGCCTGACTTCGTGGGTTTTCCCCAGGATATTTTTCTGTTTTTTTCTTTCTCTCACCTCTAAAACTGTACCTTCTTCTCATTGTCTTCTCTTTAAACGTTTCTTCAGGCTTGCGAGCTACAGTGCCTTGGGCGCATTTGTGGGATTCTTGGTTTCAATACCATAAAGTACAATAATAATAATAACGTTTACTTCCGGCGTTACCGGAAGTGTAATGAAAATTGGAAATAACTTGAAAATGAAAGGATTTTACTACAAACGAATTGAAGAAGTATTTATTGAGGGATGCTCTGGCCAACATAATACTGATCATGGTGACGTTATCACCCTAAAGGACACCCTCTGTGACGGCCCATGGAAACATTTTAATATATTTTATATGAATATCATATATAAAACATGATTGCGTTCCACTCTCGCGAACAATGCTAACGTGGGCCAACGTTGGCAACGTTCGCTTGAGTGGAACGCACCCTTGGTACCCTTGTACCGCTGCAAGGCCTAACAACTACGAACGCCTAGTTTCCAATAAAATGAAAAACCACCTCCACGCGTGGCGTTTCACACAGTGGGGCCACACACACACCGCAACACACACACTCACCCACACAAGTGGGTAAATGCCGTCAATAGGGGACGGGGCATTGTCCGACCGTCTTCCCTCTTTTGTTTGTACTCTAACGTTTTCGGATGATCGCCATAGGATTTGCACACGAGTCTGAATCGGGGACCTTTGCGGAATAGGGGACCCCATTGTTCCCTTTGTCATACGTCCCCTATTTCAATCAAAAACAAACGCAAGTGTGTAAAGGCCTTCGATCGTGGACGGGGTATTGTCCGACCGTCTTCCCTCTTTTGTTTATACTCTAACGTTTTTTGATGATCGCCATAGGATTTGTACACGGGAAAAGATCGTGGACGTTTTGTCAATCGTGGACCCATTGTTTGACTCCCAATTCTTTTGTCCGACGACCACGATTGCCGGTCAATACAAACGCACGTTTGTTTATGGTGTAAATCGAGGAGTTTCCTTTGTTCCTCTCGAAAATGTCCTTTGTTTGTACTCTAACTTTTTCCGACGGCTCTCATTGGTTTTGTACACGAATCTCAATCGAGGTCGTCCTCGATTCTAACCCTAACCCCAATTCACCTTCGTGTCGCCAGGTATGTGTCCTCCATTTACACCATAAACAAACGCATGTAGTCATGTGCTTGTTTCCTTTTGCGATCGAGGATCGAAACACAAAAGAAAACAAAGGGAACAAAAGATCCTCGAAGGACGGTTTCTTTGTCCTCGATCGCTCCGGTAAGCGCTAAGCAATGGGGTTAGGTTTCAGTAAAGGAATAAAGGAAAACACAATAGGGGATCCTCGGTCGTAATGGCAATTAACGAACATTTGTACACAATGTACATACAGCTCGTAGTGTCTCACGAGAAAGAAGTTGGACAAAATCGTGTATCGAAATGTATGGTGCGCAGTGGTTTCAGGCATGGAGGAAGAGTGTGTGTTTTTGTTTTTTTGCTGTTTTTTTTAATGAAAAGTTAATTTCGACTTTCAATTATTTATCTTGACCCACCCACCCACTATTTCGACCAAAAGTCGAAATTTTAAAACATTGAAAATATTGAATGGCCCCCAAAACATGATATTTTGGGTGATTTCAGGACATTATAGTACCCCTTTAAGTGTAAGACGTCAGTGTATTTCAACTTTAAAACAAGGTTTCATAATAAAAACATAAAACTATACACATTTCGAATATACACATCCCGTAATGCTGGCATAGCGCTATCTTGATTCTGTTTTAAAGCAACTGTTACAGCATCCAAAGAAATCCCACCCACGCTAATTGGAAATCGTCCCATTCCCTGTAACAATTAAGCCTTTGACGTCAGTGTTCCGGGCGAGTCACAAATTCCTATCATTCCGACGTCCGTGGCCCTCGGGCTAATTACATCTACAAGTCAAAAACATTTCTACTGTCTCCCACGTTTCCATTTGATGTCATTTTTTTGCGCTTTACCTGTCGAAACGCGGAAGGTTATTTAATTCGCCCTCAATTTACGCCCCGGGCTTTCATCACATAAGAACGGCGTTAACCACTTGTTTTCGTCATTTTGCATTGTCGTGTACTGTATAGTACCGACGGTGCATGGACGACTATGTACTGTACTCTATAAACCTTGAACAAATTCTCACAACAGATTTGCAATGCATGGTCGTTTTTAAATTTTCGCGGAACTTATTTTCGAGTGAAGACTTTGGCCTATAGTCCCAAGGAACACGGTGATGGATATAATGGACGAGATATTTTGATAGTTTTCTAAATATACATGTATTGCTTTCCTTTATCGTCATCAAGGGATTTCCTTTTCGATTCGCCCTGAGGTGCATGGTTAAACGCGTATTCAAATTGAGTTGTTTCCAGCGTTCCGTGTGGGACAAACCTACACATTTTCCCTTCGAATATTGATAATTCAACATCAGTGACGTATAGGGGGGGGGGGGGGGGGGGGGGGGGGGTGGGGGGGGGGGGGGGGGGGGGGGGGGGAGGGGTAAACTTTTTCTGCGGCGGCATTTGTGACTTTATTAACGGGTTAGAAACAAGTTTACCCTAACAATCTCTATCTAGCCAAACTCCAACACCAGGTTCTGTTGTCTGTTGGGGTGGGTAGGCTGGACCCCTAAACTGCATTTTTTTACTACTGGGTTTAATAGGCATACTCCAGAATCAGCGTCCAACAGTTCTCCTGTAATCTGGAAAAACCTAGTAAGTCAAATTTGTGTAAAAATTGAGTTAGACCTATATTTGGACTTACTAGGTTTTCCCCCTTCAGTTAAAAATGTTAAAGTGTGTAAAACTATTCCCTGTTGGCAGGTTTTTAATCTGGAAGAACCTAGTATGTCATGCAAGTATATACTGATGTATTGTATACTGATCTGGAAAAAACCTAGCAATTCAACTTGCTAGGTTTGTCCAGATCAGTACACATGACAGACATGACATACTAGGTATTAAGGGATGAGATGGGATGCAATCTCGTTTGCTGATTCTGGGGACACACTTTTATGCGTGCAGACAGCGTCCATGGTAGCATCGGAACAAAACAGTTTTCCTTCGTTTTCTCAAAAAACTTACTAGGTTTTTCCAGATTACAGAAGACTGTTTGTGTGTACAGTTTGCCATATTGTGTAGGGATTTGCAAAGATGGGTATGGTTACTTGTAAATTACAATACGCCCAACCAGTCAATAGTCAACTCCAGTGAACTTGAGTCAAATTCAGCCAACTTCGAGTTCTCATGCCCGTCCAAGCAGTTCTCACCCAGATGCTCCCGACTGCCGGCAAGTAGACGGTAGGGCAAGTAACACTAATGTCACATGATACGCGCGACCCACTTCTGGCGTCACGAATTAACGCAAAGCCCAAAGTAATACACACGGCGGATAGCGTCACTTCGTGAAAACTCGAGCACAGCGTATCTGATTTGTGAGTTTTAAGAAGTGACGCTACCCAAAACAAGTGTACTAGCTATGGGCTTTGCGTTACTTCGTGAAAACGCCAGAAGTGGGTAGCGAGACTTTCTTGTCCTCGCCATTTTGCAGCAATTTAGTTGCGGCGTGACAAGGAGTCTAGTCAGGCACGCGGGAACGGGGGGTGCAGAGGGTGCTGCCGCCCCGCCCCAGGATTTTGGGGTGGAGGTGCTGCAATGTAGGCCTACTAAAGCACCCCTACTTTTGAGACCTAGTATACGCACATCTTATCATAAGTACTTGAATACTTATGTGATCAAAAATAAAGATCCTTAGAAATGGAAAACCATAATTATAAAATAGGCCTACAAACATGTCAAACATTGTACTATAAAACTTCAAAGTTTTCTACCCCCGTGACGACGTTCTCGACAGCGCCATCTAAATCAACCCCCATGCATCGCGCACTGTGGCCAAAATGCAAAATGTACCACCATACACCCTGGCCAACTTATGTACGGCCATGGCCATAATACATGTACTTTTTGTACATGATAATGTACCATACTGTTAAAAGATTACCAGTGATTATGCTCGCTCGTGTGTTGGCCATGCTTGTATATATTATACGAGCCGGGTACCCGGGAACCGCGTCTTGTACACAGTCTTGTACATGTACGTTGTGCATCTTCACGGTTGGATGAGTCAGACTGTCGGAATTTAAGAGATATATGTACCAGAACTTGAACGAGTTAAGTTTTTCCTTGCAGTCTCACCACGTTTATCAGACAGAGTCGTAACTTTTGTATGAAGTGTTTTGTCATTTTCTTCCAGTGGCGGATCTAGGGAGAGGTGGGGGCGTTAAACTTATTCCATGTCTCTCGAGTCAACTCGTACAGTCATTTTCCTAGTTCCGGGTATTTCCTAGTTCCGGATAGCTTAAGATAAAAACCTACCTCTTTTGTTTGAATCGGTCACCGAACGCATTTTTCTAACGAGGTGCGTTTGAAACGTAAAATGTAAGCTTCTTGGTGTGCAAATATCGTTCAGAGAAAATTTTTAGAAAAGGAATTTTAGCCAGATTTCCGACTCGAACTGTGACCTTTTTAGACGTCTTGTAAAAAAATCGCGGGAGCCGCGAATTTACGGGGAAAAAATGGGGCGGTACGTCAATCACAACGTGTGATTTCAAATAATCTGTTCATACTCTACGGTCATATAAACTCTTGCATCAAATGACTATCAAATCAAACTAACTTTAAGAGTCTCCAGTATTTGAAAATTCGCCAAAGACCGAACGTATATTTTCGCCTAGTTCCGGATAGCGCGTGTGAAGTACGCACCCAACTACACGCCCGTATATACAAACATTATTTGGAATTTCATTTTTTGGAATCTCACCCAAATCCAGGGTTCAGTTAAACTCAACAAAATTGTGAGATCACTATACAGGGTACATTTCAGCTGAAGAGTGCTTTATTGAGACCTTACATAATAAATGACAAAATAGCTCTGGGGTCTTATGAATGTTTTGAACTTCAATACATCAAAATGCAGAACGGGAATAGCACTTGTACTGTACCACACCATACAGGCCACCAACACATGAAATACTCATTACTCAACAGTTCGGTTGAGTCGTGGATTAGGGTATTTAGCGACATTTGGGAATCCGTCATGGGAATCAGTTTCAGCATACAAAATGATTACAACATTTCGAAATATCTTTTACAATTTACAAATGCAGTAAAAGTGTCAATTAAACCAAAAGGACAATCGTGTTGTCCTAGGGTACCTTCCAGAAATGCACGCTGCAATCTTTCTACGTTGAACGTGACCACACTTGGTGGAAGACAGGTCTACAGCACCGCAATTGACAATTAGGACATTTGCGACCAAATGCAACACTTCGAAAAACAGGGTAAGCCCTTGTTGGGCAGACTCTTTTAGGACCTGGATAAATGAACTAGGATGTAAGAGCAATCAAGTGAAGACTATCATCCCTTTATACAACATTTGCTTTTGCTGTAATTTTCAGAAACGAAATGTGTCGATTAATAGGTCTTTTTAAATTTTATATCAAATACTGTTATATACTGACCTGTTTACATTTTTGTGTTAATAGATCTCGGGAAAAAACCCAACTTCAGACAAAACAGACTAATTTATAGATGTCCGGGATGCACCCATTTGAAGATTTGTAACTGATAGTACATGTATAGTAAACAAAAAAATGCAAAACAAATATTGCTTGTATGAATGAATTAGCCCCACGATATATTCACTATGGCATTTAAATAAAGCTTCAGTTCAGTGCCACCCTTTTTAGGCACTATTTAGTTAAAATATTGGGCCTAACCGGTTTTCTAAGGAGCATAAATACCCGGCGGGTCTTTTAAAGTGAAGTTTTATGAATGGCCATTTTTAAAATTAAGTACCGTATTTCCCTGCACTTCATTACTATAGTATATGACTAACTTACGCGAAAGCTTCTTACGCAAGAGCTCGGAAGTTATCGACAAATTTCCGCAAAACGCCCTCTTCGGTTGTTTTTCGTCAATTCATAACAGAGGCTATTGCCTTGCGCGATCTTAACCCCTGGAATTGTCTAATTTAATTGTGCCATATATTGGCACATTTAAATTAGGGCTGCAGTCTATGCGTTTAACGCGCGACGCCATCTTGAACATTTTGTAATTTTGTAACGCTGGCGGCGCGCAGGAAGGTCGTTACTCACGCGTCGAACGCGCTAGACGATCGTTACCAACCCACTACTCACACGCTGGCGACCCGCTGTCGTATTTTTACTATAAATCGTTCCTCACACGCTACTCACGCGCTGGCATACGCTATGAACCCGTTATCAACCTGTATGGACACGCTGAAATCACGGTTCCACTTGACTTTTTCTGTGAAAGTTCAGCGATTGCCAGCGTATCAACTATTTTTAACGCGCTACTCATGCATTGGCCTAAAACGTTCTGGTGTGACAGGGCCATAACCAGCGTGTCGCCAGCGTACGCCAGCGTACGCCAGCGTATGCCAGCGTATGAGTAGCGTATGAGTAGCGGGTTAATAACGATCGTCTAGCGTGTTTGACGCGTGAGTAACAAACCTCCAACGCGCCGCCAGCGTGTGCAGTCACACGCTGGCAAACGCTGGAAATTGTAGGTATGTTGAACAAAATATGTTTTCCTCAGCGTGTGACAGCGTGTCCCAGCGTGTGAGTAACGCGCTCAGCGTGTTGCTAACGCTGGCCTAGCGTTGGTCAGCGTTTGCCAGCGTGTTGTCAAAATTACAACACGTTACTCACGCGTTGGCCTAAAACGTTCTGGTGTGACAGGGCCATTAGTGAAGGAACGCGCACGCGCCCATGGAGTCGAGGCTTGGGCAAAAGTGACCTTTTGTTGCACACATTTGGTCGTCTGCGCATTGACGAGCCTGCGCCTTTAATTAAGGGCGAGTTCTCAGCCAGCGGATTGCAGCTTCTCGCGTGTCACGCGCTGAACAGACCCGGCAACGCGTGCGCCGCGCGTCATTCGAGCACTTGCGCATACTGTTTGCGGACATTTCTAAAAGTGTGTCTCCGAGAAGCATATTTGGAAATGACATTCTTTTGTTTTGTTTTGAAAAGGACAGTATGCTAGACGGAGTAATTTCACAGGCATTTTAGGACCATTAATTTTTTTACAGCTTTTCAACAGTATCTTGTTGGTTGGTTACTTTTTGAATAGCTGCAAAAGGTATATTACCCCTTTAAATCATTCACATGACATTTTCTTTGTACAGCGTGTAGAGTGGTTTCTCAATAATTGAAGGGCCTACGAGTATTTATTGAACACGTGCAAGGTTTTTTGTCAATACCAGGCAACTTAATTACGGGAAAGGTAAGTGCATGTGAGGAGCTGATAATATTTGAAATACATTTTGTATTCACCTCTCCTGTCCTCCCACGGGTCATGGTATTTTACTCGTCTCGTAGCTTTGGGATCGAGCTGTTCTAACTCTGCCTATCGATTATGAGAACGTCGATTATGCGGTCATACACCTTTGTATAATAGTTCTGGTCCAAGCTTATGACCCCCACAAAAAGAACTTATCCAGACAGTTTAATATCTACGCTTAAAGGTAGGATACACCATTGGTGATTGTTTGAATTATCATGAATGGATCTAGGGGGTTGTTTTTTGTATAGTAAATATCGTTTAACTAACCTGTCTGAAGTTTTACAATTATGAATGCTGAAAAAAGCAAGAAAAACGGCGTTCATTTTTAACCGGCGTCGGGCAGTGTTTATTATGTTGTTCTTTCACGATTTTTCACGATCGCCCGTGAATTTGTTTTATGAAATTTAATTTTACGGAACAATTACAGGATATCTAGCGCAATCCTTAAAATGGAACCCGTGTAATATCTATTTATCATGACATAATTACTTTCTTTCTACACATCAAGGGCCTTTCCACTTGACAAGCTTGCTTTTTTGGAGAAGCCCACCGCCTAATCGTATATGTTTATTTATACCGTCTGTAAATCATTTGTTTTTTATTAAGTGGAAATAAATATGATTGATTGATTATCGATGTTAGTTTTACATTCTACGTGTGGTAGTCCGTTATATTGTGTTGCATTTCTTGTATACACCCTGTAATATCTGCCATTTTACCTAACCCATTCGTCAAAAAAAGTGTTGGACTGCACGTGGGTGAATGATGTTTGATGTTTGCCCGACCTATCACAAACGTACGCATTGAAGAGATGCAACAGCCAACATGATTTAACAAGCCTTTCTAGGATCTGATCGAAATTCACCACCAATCGTCCACGATGCGGCAGAGGCATGCCGGTGGCGCCTAGACGCTCCGTTGCTATTTCTCGAACATTCGAAAACAACAAAATACACTTATCGATGCCCCGAGTAATCTTTTCGCACTTTTTCGTTCAGTACTACATGTACATGATTTTACACCTATACGCATGTAAATGATCCGTCATTCCAAAGAAAATCGAAAAAAATCCGAGCCCGTATAACGCGTAACGAACGTGTCAAACGAACGTGCACTTTCCTGTTCATATAATTCTTCATGATCTTTTACGCACAGGTACCTACGCATGTACAGGATCGTCATTCCCAGGAAATAACAAATCCGAGCCCGTTACGAACGTGTCAGGCATTTTTTGTTGATCGGAATCATAAAGGCATGCGCGGTACCCGAAGGGAACCTCAGGAATTACGTTTAGGTTGTTAGGGTGCGTGTGTGTTAGGTAACAACAGTCTAGAGAGTGTATAGATTTGGGCTAAGGGGGAGTCCCTCGGTCTCACATCGTGCTGGGTATACATCAGAAGGTTCCTACCACAAGTCACGTAAATATTTCAGGAAAACGTGGCAATCTACATGTCACCACGCTATTCGTTCATTGGTACTTTCACGGCTTGATTATTGTAATGGTCTGTTATCTTCTGTATCCAATGTACACATACAACGACTGCAGCGGTTACAAATCTGGGCCGCACGTTTAGTTCGAGATGATATCCTACGACTTGAATATCCTAGAACAAGAGTACGGGCCGAACTTTCACTGTATGTGCCTCACGTGCATGGAACAATCTCCCGATCTCAGTTAGATCTTCTACCTCTGTAAATAACTTCAAAAAATCTTTAAAAACGCCACTTTATGTATAATTTTCCTACCTTTGTATTATTTTGCAATCATTGTTTCAATTGTTAATTTTAATGTAACTATTTTATTGTAAGTAACATTTTATAATTGTACGCGCTTTGAGCCTTTTGGGAAAAGCGCATTATAAATATTAATGTAATATAATGTAATGTAACGATTCGACGGGTTCCCGGAGGGCTCCAACTGTTCAACCGTCCGTTTTGTATGTAAATTATTCCAGGTACCGCGCATGCCTGCACAATTCCGATAAAACTAAAATGCCTGACACGTTTTTTTTGGAATGATGATCACGTCTATGCGTCGGTGTGCATAAAAGATAACGAAGTGCTGAACAGGGAACACAAACATATTTGGGGAGCTATCGGGCGATCTTGTGTGAGCCTTCGAATGTTTAAGAAACCGTGGCGTAAACGCGCTTGCGGGTCTAGGTGGCGCCCATTGTGTATGTGAAGTTGTTTTTCGAATTTGTATTTCTGCGTGGGAAAGTGTGAGGTGTGAGGTGTGAGATGTGAGGCGTTTGTATATTACAAGAACAGTTGTGAACAGAAGTCTTTGATCAGATGACCGCCAGAAAAAGGGCATAATTTATTTTCTATTCTGATTAATCATAACATATTTAAGTGCCTGAAAGTTATCGAATTATAGGCCTAATAGACTGAAATCTGTTTTTGACGCGGGGTAAATTAAAACCGGTGGAAAGAAATAAAGAGACTGGTGTTTTAACATTGGATATACGACCGCGTCTAAATTACTTTTTCATGGCGCGGCTTGAATAACATTATAGCAGCTATGGGAGCGACCCATATGCATGTCCTTAGAGACAAGCCGTGTTACCGCAAACCAAACAAAATGCTGATGAAGACAGGCACCAAATCTCCCTGCGGTACAAACAGACATAGGCAAAGAAAAGCGATAACAAACATAGGCAAAGAAAAACAATATTTGATGAAAACCAAGCAGATAACGGTGTAGCGTCAATTTCAGACTATGAATTATGGACTCATTAGTAGTGTTGTGCATGTCTATAGTGACCGGTCATATTGGTTTTACCAACAGCAGAGAAAGACAAAAAAAGAGTCCGATTTGTATAGGAATCCAATTCATATAGGAGTCCAATGTTCCCATGACACGGTTCTCAAATCGCTTCTACTATCTGACGAACACGAGGTGCGGTAATCTTCTGCTTTAGCAGCTCTCCAAAATTGGGCTAAAGATAGTTCAGTTCTCTATTCACATCGTGCGACATTTCTAGTATTTCCCCCTGCAGCAAATCTAATCATTTCCACTGTTCAGCTCGTAATTTTTTCCCACAGCGTATCTCGCCACCATTCACTCAGCATCGCATCCTATACCTCGTGACTTTTGCACAACTGTTTTATCGCCAGCCACGGGGCCATACCTTTTCAAGGGTCACACCTTTTCAAGGGTCACTCCTTTTCAAGGGTCACTTTTGTACCCAATAGCTGATGAGTGCATATCTCTCAGTCAGCGCCGAATTGTGCTCTTTTACGCATTGTTTGATCTCGTCAGCGATACGGCAAAGTCATTGAAAAGTAGCGAGCTTTCGATTCGGGACGGAAGACAAAGAGGACGGTAAGCCGAGAGAAAAACATCGATCTGCGCATGCGCGAAACCGAACAAGTCTCCATCCTGTGGTGTTTGGGAACGGTTCTCGGGTAAAATAGCCTCCGGTCTGTAAGCACGACGGAGCGATTATGTTGTACACTAGTAGGGTCCTTATGTCATAATGTGTTTTCTAAGACCTAGAAGTGAGCTGAAAACAGATTTATACGTTTTTGAAAAATTCCTTTGGAGATTTGGGTTAGTTTTGCGGCCTTTATGGAAAAAAAGTGGTGGGAAAAAAGTAAAAAACCTCATTAATTTGCCCATGGACAAATTATCTAAACTTTATTTGATAACAATCGCGATCGACTGAGGGTGTTTGCACTGCACTACCACGTGATCACGCCAAACACGCGTCTCGTCACCGTCCACATAATTCGATATTAACAGCTTACAAATCAGGACAGGAGCGTGTGTATGCTCTATCGTCCCGTGTCGAAAGCTCGTTATGGTTATACTATCTGTATGCAAGATCGTGTGTTTGATACTTTTTATTTCACTATTTATTATCAAAGAGGTTTGCTTTGATAGTATTCCAGTGCAAGCGATTACAAAATTGATAGGTTATTTTTCTTTCAACCTAATTTGTGTTTTGTTAAATTCCTCGGAGATATTAGCATAATCAGATGAACAAATCAAATATATGAAGTAATGAGAGACCTACGGGCATACACAGCCCGGCGAAATATTGGGTCAAGTTGGAACCATTTCAATTTTAGTCATGACGTGCGTCTACTCCCCCATCTCATCTTGGGGACCTCGGTACTTTCAACATTTTCGGAACGGGAAAAAAACATGGAGTACATTTTCTGATTAGCGTCCGATGTAATTACATTTTCACGGCAGCCGAATTCATTTGTCGTCCCGGGTACTAAACACCGTCCGCTCAAGCTGGGTAATACAGATATATATTTTGTAAGTAGATTTTGTTGTGGCCTCCCGCTTGCGTCATTTATATCTCAACGCCTTTGGCTGGCTTCGGGAATAGTGCAATGATTTTTAGTGGAGAGTGTCGGAAGGACGGAGATTATGTGGAGCACCCATGTGTAGACCTGCACTTTGCAACAGGACATGGGGCCCATAGTATACCAGCTACGGAGCTTACTTGGACACTTAACTATGTATCTTGCTTGATTCCCCATGTTTTAAGTCGTGGAAGATATAACCTATAACCTATGATTGGTTAACACAAAAAAGACCTAATATGGTTTTGTTCTGACGTCTTGAATCAAGTTATTTGTCGGTTCTCTTCACAATTCTATGAAACCCGACGACAGGTTTAAAACAAGTATAGTGTTCTGTTAGACCTACACCAGTATTACAAATTTCGTGGTTTCGAGTCCGACATAAGCTCTCGTAGAGCGAATAACAATCACGTTGTCGAAGGGATAAATTAATTTCAAAAATGTAACTACATCTAATGAACCCCCTATCCAATTAAAGCTAAAAATGGTTCATTCATTCAATCGAGTCTTCGTAACACTGAGCTTGACCATCTCTCCATACATCTTTCGGCTGTTGAAGTGAACACTTCAAGATATGCTGTACAGTGGCCTATCCTATGTAGTACCACACTCGCTCAGGGTGTTTTTTAGTTGGGAGAAACCCCCACTTCTTCATGGTTCCTTTGGTGTGAGCCACTCCAGAGAGGAGACGGTTTAGTCACCACCAGGTCTTTAACCCTGCATTGGATCATGTAGGTAAACCCTCTGCAGGTTTGATGGGTATCCCTAATGTTTTGGGGAGACGATGCGAGCCTTTCCTGCCACGGTTGCAGCCTTGTTGGTTTAATCGGCTGGCGTGGTTGAGGGCAGGAAGCTTCTCCTTGATTTAGTCGGAATGATGATGGTTGAAGATCGTGCAGCATGTGGCTAGGCTCACAGATCTGTCTCGAGCACTCTGCTTTACTGATGGCTTCCTTCCTGAGTCAGGAGGGCCAGCAAGACAGTGTTGGTTTTGTGGGTTTGAGGCAGCCGGTGATGATGCGGCAACTTTCGATAAAGACGCAGGCTCGTCAAACGAGAGAACAACATTTTAAATAGCGCCCTTTGTCACTCGCCATGGAAAAGTCAAATTTGTAATGTTGTTTATGCTGTAATGAGACAATAATAGTTACACCCTCTGTAGCGTTGACTCATGCAGCAAACGCGTACACAAAACACTGCAAAATCGGGGCCATCACATTGTGTCGGCCGTGTGCTGGTACGGTGAACCTGTCCACATGTACGCTTGCACGGCACCGACCGGCCTGAAGTCAAACTGGATGACGATGCCTAGCGGCGATGTCCAGTCAACCTTCTAAGATTCTGTTCACAATTATTTAAACCTATAGTTCCACTTGTAACATTATTTTACAGTTTTCACAGTCATGACAATCAACATCGCACTACTTATCCGGCTTATTCGCGATGTTCATTCGTCGATCAACATTCTCAACAGTCAGTTTCACGCCAGGTGTTATGAGAACGATAACTGTTACTTCATTTGATAACTCAACAGCTCTTCAACTGTGTTCTAGATCATTAGATGGATCCCTAAATTGCCTGCTTAGATCGTTAGGTAAAAGCACGGAGGAAGAAATTACAGGGTTTCAGACCGTGCACAAAAAAAACAAGTTTAACAAGGGTGTGTCAGTCTCTTCCACGAATACACGTAAGAGTTCCCCATAATCCTTTGTGAAAGCACGCTTCGTAGTATGATAATCACTACTTTGGTTCAAATATACAAAGCATCTATAGGGTCGCATGGAATTTTTTAGAACAGAAAGGTTAGAACGGCAAAGGAAAACATTAGCATATAAGACAATCTTGGAAGAACACTTGCTAGAGAGAGAGAGAGAGAGAGAGAGAGAGATTGGGACACGAGGCGCTTGTCCTTGCATACAGGTGTTATACCGCCCCTTATTGTTTAAATGAGACTATGTATTTGACCGGGCGTTGGGGAATTAGCAGGTAGAGCAGTACCGGTTTCCTGAGTTCTGAATGTCAAATGAACAACTAAAATAAAACGAGTTGAAAAGGAGTTGTTTCTAAAGGCTGGCTCACACTATGACGAATAGGGGGGTACGGCAAGCTACGGTAAGCTGCGAATTTCAATTTTGAATTTGCCGCCACTCATCGTGTGTTGCCGTCAGTTGTCGCTGACAAATCCGCTAGCGACCGCAGACGACGGAAATCATCAGTCTCGTCCGTCGGCAAATTTTGAGCTTGTTGGAAATTTTGTGGCGGCAAAAAATTCGTTGTGATTCCGTTCAGATTTCGTTAGAGACCGCAACCCTCATTTCCTTGACGTTTCCATGCCGTGCGATTCCGTCTCTAATCGTTTTAAGGTCGTCACAATTTCGTTGGTAGTCGTTGTCAACGACCATTGACGGCAAAACAACGGCAAGTGACGTCACATCTCGAACCCTGACGACACATTGCGGCAAGTAACGAAATTGTAACGACCTTGGTGCGACGATGGATTGCGAATTTTGGTCGGAGGGTGACGGGTGATGACTGTTGATGGCGGGTCGTTTGCGAGTACCTGCGGCATTGCAACGGTGGCCTGCGATGGGTTACGATTTTGCAACGATGGTCCACGATTTTAAACTTTTAGTGCGATTTTTCACGTTGTGTGACGCCAGAACGTTGTGAAGAGTGGGAACGCCAAACTCGACTATTTATACGACCCGCACACGCAGTCGTGAACCACATAACGACCGAGGATCGATATTGTGTTTTCCTTTCTTCCTTTACTTAACCCAATCCCCATTGCTTTGCCATTGCACCGTCGATCGAGGACAGAATTCGGACAAGCAAACCGTCGATCGAGGATCCTTTGTTCCCTTTGTTCTCTTTTGTGTTTCGATCCTCGATCGTAATGCAAGACAAGAACACACACACACACACAGGCTTTGATATCGACCGCAACCCACCGTCAGCCACCGTTCCTTGCCGCCAGCCAATCCGCTGCTAGCCGTCTGACCTCGTTCCTTGTTGCCGGGCTCCGTCGAGACATCGTCACTCGCCGCCCAGACAACGTCCGAGTTTGGTCGCTAGCCTCCGTTCCCTGCCGCAGCCATTCGTCCCTTGCCGTCGTGTTGTCGCTGGAGGTCGTTCCCAACCGTCAGCGAATCTTGGTTTTCCCCTTTTGCCGTCGCTTTGCCGCCAACATTTTTAGATTTTCACGTTCGTCGCCCTTCGTTGGGTCTTTGCCGCTACTATGTGAGCCAGCCTTAAACTACAACTTTGGCTTTTATTTCAAAGTAAATTCTAACGGAAATGTACAATTATTTACTTACTGCGTGTCAGGTAACGTCCCTAGTTGCCATCTCTAATGTCTTACCCTTCTTGTTCCCTTACTGTAATGTACGACAGTCCCTACTTGTTGTGGATGAACCTAGAGTTTCCTGTGCGATGTGAACCCGCTTGAGACCCGTCACGGAGTGCGACATGTTCACATCCGATCACCTTTTTAAAGGACCCTGAATAGAGGAGACGCCTCATGATCAGGCCATATCGAATCACAGGGCAGCTCTATAGAAACGACAAGCCGTGGTCACAAAGCGTTCCCATTCCCGATTACAATTCCCTAAATTATTTACTATAGCCAACAACATGTGTGAAACTAGGAATGTAAAGTCATTCCTTTCATAACTTAAATTCCCTAAATTGTTGGGTGGCTGTTAATACAACCCGCAACAGGTGAAACCCAGAGTGACAATAAATCGCCACAACAGAGGAATAAAAATTCACCTTGTGAGTGTGTTTTACATACATGTACAATTGCATGCAAAATGTGGCACAAAGACAAGAATGTGCAGTAATAAAAAGGTAGGTTTTGATTTTTTCAAATTACACTGTTGCTGTAGTGTTTGAAATTCATCATCTAGGCATCAGTCATCAGATGGATCATGTGTAATTTCTGCTGATGAGCTTTATCTTGCTGTATTTTTAGTTATGTAAACAATAGGCCTATACGTAAGAATTGTAAGTTCACAAATTGTAACAGAGTGGTGTGTGAGAACCACGGATCACATTATTATCTTGCATAAACAAGTCTATAAGAAACAACCAACAGTCGCCTGTTTAAAAAACAATGGGCCGAATACATAACAACTAGCAATTGCTTTTAAGCAGAAGCACCGAGCCTAAGCAAAAGCTCACCAAGCAGAACACTAAAGAAAACATAATTTGCTTAAAAACATATACCTAACCTTTTGCTTTGTCTAACAGCTTTTTCTTAAGCTTGCCTAGCAAATGCTTAAATTAGCACTAAATTAAATGCTTTAATGACTAAAGCAAAAGCTTGTTTTTAAGCAATTGCTAGTCAGAGAAGCATTTGCTTTTGTTTATACTTAAAAGGTAGAACATTTTGCTGGCTAGCAATTTCTATGTTTATGTATACAAATGTAACACCAAAAATAGAGCTCGAAGAAACACTTTTTTGTTTACATCGGACACGCGGTGTAGTCAGGTTCTTAACTTACATATTAAAGATTTCGTTCACTTTATTTGTAGATTTGCTAAACTATACATTTTTGGAAACGTTATGAAAAAAATAGACCTTTAATGTGACGTGACACATGAAAAGTTATTGGGTGTCACATTAAAGGTCTATTTTTTCAATACCCTATATCTCTGGATGTATAAGTCCGACTGGGTTCAAACGATGACGCCATCGTGTGATTTGTTATGATTTTGTTTTATTCTTGGACCTTTAAGCCATATCTCACCAACAGAACATAATAAATTAACAATTCTTTTTGTAATTTATTATGTCATAGACATATGCATTCAAGATGGCCGCCATAAAGAACCTAAAAACAAATGTAAACCTTGGTTTTCATGTTAAGTATATCCTAACGTTTCCAAAAATGTATAGTTTAGCAAATCTACACAAAAAGTAAACGAAAATACATAAGAAACCTGACTAATGTACGCATTTGTTTTTCCTGTCGTTTTCATTAAATGTTCGATACACGTGTGTTTCCCATAAAATGAACACAGCACTAATGCACAAATGTGGTTTCTTAAACGTCCGCAAAAGGCGAACACTTTCCGGCTGGAATCGTGACTACACCTAAACAGCTCGAGTTTTGGGGGTAACTTTTGTGACCTCAAAACTCGTTCTACACAAGGATAACACAAAAACGCCAATTTTTTTAAGGCTGGTTGTGTGGATGTTTATATCTTACTTTTAAATGCTCTCTCTGATGACCATTATTTAGTTCAAAACGCGTTTTATAACCCAATCGGGCGATGCCAGGGTAGTACCCCTTTTTGGGGCAGGTTCTCAGCCAGCGGATTACAGCTACTCGCGTGTCACGCACTGAACAGACCAATAGTATAGCAGCGCGTGCGCCGTGCGTCGTTTTAACATTGGCGCACAATATTTTCGGAAATTCCTAAAAGTGCGTCTTTGAGACGCATATTTTGAAAGTGCATTCTTTTGTAATTTTTTGAAAAAATGACAGCATGTCAGACAAAAACATTTCACAGGGAGTTTAAAATCATTAAAATCTTTACAACAAGTAGGCCTAAGCTTTTCAACAGTATAGTTTGGTTACTTTTTAGATAGCTGCACAAGGTATATTAGTACCCCTTTAAGAACCCTTTCTCAAACTGTTTAACTTCTTAGAAAGGAGACCAATAGGCAGAACTACATTTTGGCGGATTCTTTTGTCTCCCAACTAAAGGAAGACATTTCCTTTCTGACAGCCCAATCTCTTTAATCCTGAACAATTTGAACAAAACAATACGAATGCTATACACGCGACCTCTCGGTCGTGTCGGAACGTTTTCAGCCGCGTGTTTCACTCAAGCATGTGACTGGTTAAAATGAAATTACACAATGATCGTTCGTGTTCGTGCCTCATGGCCTTTTCATACAAGTGACACCTTCTTGCTGCAAAAAGGATTTCAAAATAGTTGTTTCTCTGGTTTTATTAAACTATAGTTTCCCATTTCTACACGTTACTCAGAAAGGTAAAGTTCCATCATTTTTGTAAAGCAATCCTATCCATTTGTGTCAGTTACCCCATATTAAAACGGGCTCATTTTAGGGCAAGAAGATACATTTTTGGATAGAAGTTGTTTGTCATGTTTGACTGTAGTTGATGGGATTGGGTTGTGTATAAACACATAATAAACAAAACTTCGGCGACCTGGATTGTATCCAAGATATGTCCTACGGTAGCAGATTGGGTGGTTAGTATTTGCAACTGTTTGATTTCGAAGGACGTTTTCATCGAATATCATTCTTGGGTTTATGTTTTGCTTCTAAAAGTGAACATTCCTCATTTAAACATACCATGGTTTCCTCAGGAGTTACTTTAGCCGTAATAGTAAATTAGGGACAATTTACAACAGTGCGTCGAATTTAAAATACATGTAATTAGGCCAAGTGCAAAGCCCGAAGTTACACCCTTCCCGAGTCAATAAGTCATTTTTAGGATGTTTGATTCCGACCGCGAATGGTCTGGATTGCCATTTTCTGCAAAACCAATCTACACCAATAGCCTCAAGGCGGCGCCATTAAAACAATAAAAATAATGGCTCTCATTTCCGAGACGCGCCTGAAACCATCTGAGAGAAAGGATCGTCCACAGGGACCAATTGACCACTTGCGTCACCCGATAAGCCGCGAAAGGGGCTTGGTTATTCTTTATGAGTACATGTAGTTATTTGCCAGGAAAACTGGGACTTGTTTCTCTCGGCACAATCCAATCAAAACCCTCCCGGGTCGTATTTTGCTGTCGTTTCCAGGACGTGGGGTGAACCAGGGTGCTAGAGACGAAGCCGCCGAATGACGTGCGTAAAGAAACAGACTAATAACAGTTCGTTTTGTAGATTGAGGACAATGTGCGTGTTATTGCCCTCCGGCGTTTCTATTTTTTTTATTGCATTCAAATATAAATGCCGACGAGCAATAATATCCTGCAATTTCGAGTACAGGCAAAAGCAATAATACTAGTGAGATGCCGGTTTGAAAATTATACGCATGGACACGATTGGGTTTTCCACTTAGTCATTTATACGTGCAGAATAAAACAAAATACGATATAGGATAACCGGCTATTTCAAAACATTTTCATTCAAATTTACTAACTTTCACATTCGGTTTCGACCCAAAAAAAATTCACACGCTTTTACCAAACCAATTTAGCCATTTACCATTTAATTTCAAATGTTTGTCACATTGTCGCGGGAATGATCGTCGTTACAGATCAAATTCGTCTAAGCTGTTGCCAAAAGGCAGCATTCAGAGATCGAAGTCGTCTTATGTCAATCCATTTGAAACTAATGTTATTTAAATTAGTACGTTGTGTTCGTAATGGTCAATTGGAGCAAAAAAGTTTTTCTATGACAAAAATTCAAGATTTGTTTTACAAGGCGCAGTTGTCGGGGAACTCACAGGTACGGTACGGTATAGTATGGTCACGATCGAGTTTATGTTGTAGCGCCCTCTGTTTACAATATTTGGCACGTCTTACGTGGCACATACCGTCACCGACACCACGAACTGACACCCAGTGGTCGCCGTTACAGAAATACAATTCGGAGAAAAACGCTTTTAAAGGTTTGACACGAGTTTACTCAGTCAACAAATCCGTCTACTTTATGGGTTTTGGTATCATTAAACGTAACAATTCGTTAACTTCTGAAAAACTATTTTTATATTGTGAAAATATGGTTAGTTAATTAATAATTAAATGATTAAGACGGGTGCAAGTTCATGAAAACGAAAACTGTCGCGTTTTCGGGGAGTGCGCGCATACATTGCAGTGAGTGAGTGCCAGTTCGTGAAAACGTAAATTGACGCGTTTTCGGGGATTGCGCACACACTGTGCTGGGTTTCAGTTCGTGACAACGAAAACTGTCGCTTGGGTGCCGCCGTGTTGACAACATCGAGTTCTATTTATTTCGTAGACAAACGTGATACGTATACACGGCGTAATACCACATTGCCCTGAGGTACGTTGTATAGACAGTGCCAGTTCGTGAAATATTTTTTTCATAGCGCGCCCTCGCAATTTCGTTTTCACGAACTGACACCGAGTGCAGTGTCACTTCGTGGAACCGAAAAACGACCGAATGGACACATTTTTGCAAAACTCCCCAATAAAAATTAGCAAATTAACATGATTTAAAAAAAAAAAACTTCGCCATGTTATACTTCATGGCACAAAATGATATAGGCCTATTCGGCAATATTTTTTTTTCTCGAGTTTCTTGAATTTTTTGTAGTTGGGTCCAAAACATAAGTTCCGTGACCATTCTCTGGCTAGGAAGGTTTGACGATGGATTTGACTTCTATGGACTATTTATAAAGACATTAGCCCCCCGGTCCCTCCCAGAGCACCTAGAATCATGTCTGAAAACACTTTTTCGGGTAAGTGGACCTCGAGGATTCCGATTCCGACATCGGTTCGACAATATGACATCAACTTGACCTAGAAATCCAAGATGGCCGTCGGCGCCATCTTGAAAAATTTACTTTTGAACCAGACCACCTAGAATCATGTCTGAAAACACTTGTTCGGGTAAGTGGATCCCGAGGATTCCGATTCCGACATCAGTTTGACAATATGACATCAATTTGACCCAGAAATCTAAGAAGGGAACACCTAGAAACATGAATGAACACATTTTGTTCGGTTAAATCATTGCGCTGATGGAATTTATGAAGGTCCTAGTCAGCCGGATAGGATGAATAATGGTTCTAGGAGTGAGCTCATAATGGTATAAGGGCCACATCGGCTGGATTTGTATGTGGGTACAAACGTATTCAGCAGAATGAAGGTCTGATTTATTTTAACAATGCACACTTTCTTTTAAGTTTGTGTCTTCGCTAAAAACACCAATCACCGTCACTACATAATCGTAGTGTTGGCACCAGATTTGTTTCTCTTTGTACAGTTTTGTATCACAAACATAATACTTCTTTCTGTTATTGTTCCACTGATGCTGTGGTTTCAGTAGTTGTGTTGTGAATTGAGAAATATCAGTTACATTCTCCCTGGTAATATTAGGTAAATGGGGTAATATCGGGTGACCTCAATTTACATGCTGACCCTAAGTGGGCGTGATAAACCTTGGTGAAACAATTTTGTCACTTTTCCTACATGAACGTTATGTTTTGCGTAATAGTGATACGTTTGGGGTGTTTTCGTAGAGATAATTGTGTAATATTTATTTACTCAAAGTCTCAAAGAAACGAATTTGCCAAAAAGCCAACACATAAATAAGTTAACAAAAAAATATCGGCAAACTGTGATTACAGACGGCGGTGATATTGGGCACATATATAGCGTTTACTACACGCTAAGGTTGTAGGAGTGGAAGAAGAGTAATTGATGTATACATTGTAGTATTGTTCCGGTAGTATCATAATATTAGTATTAACTAATATAATTAACCAATTAACCAATATTGGGTAAATGGGATAATATCGGGTGGTAATAACGTGCAATGCCAGAAATATCGGTAACATTCTCCCTGGTAATATTAGGTAATATTAGGTAATATTAGGTAATATTAGGTAATATCGGGTAATATCGGGTGGTAATAACGTGCAATGCCAGAAATAACGGTTACACTCTTTCTGGGAATATGGGGTAATATCGGGTGGTAATTACTCGTTACAACCCGGGTAATATCGGGTAAAATGCCCAGTGGGTAGTGCGCCCCCTTCCTGAATTACCACCCCTCACCAATCGGACATGGTTGGGAGCTGTCGCCCTGTCTGCCACACGCGACCTGCTCTCCCGACGCACGATTGGGATGATGATGAGGAGGAGGGAGATGATGATGTACAGAGGAGGGAGGATTCATCTGTATCTGATGATTCAGAATCTAGTGAGCCAGAATTCTCTGATTCAGACTGATCACATCTCTCAATGTCACATTGATTAACCTGTTACGATGTTGAAACAATGTGTAGCATAAGACAAAAGCATAATTGGTGACTAATCCTAAATGGGTTTTAATTGCTTTGGACTGTTGTGTCATTTGTCTTCTCTAAAAAAACAAACCAAAAAGAACAAATGATTTTGTATTGACATGCTTTTTGTGGTTTCATTTGATAACTACATGTATTTAAGTTACAGCTATAACAAGAAGCTTATTTTAAAGAATAATTATATGTACTGTATGAATGGCAAACCCCACATCTTCATTTACTATTTAAAGGTTAGGATTTTCTCTATCGTATGGCGGCCATCTTAAATGTCTGGGTCAAAATGATTTCACAGCATCAAACCGATGTCTGAATCGGAATCCTTGTGGTCGACTTACCCGAAAAAATGTCTTCAGACATGATTGCAGGTGCTCTGGTTCAAAAGTAAATTTTTCAAGATGGCGCCGGCGGCCATCTTGCGAAAAATGCCGGGATTTTTGGGAGGGACCGGGGGGCTAATTTCTTTTTAAATAGTCCATAGAAGTCAAATCCATCGTCAAACCTTCCTAGCCAGAGAATGGTCACGGAACTTATGTTTTGGACCCAACTAGATGCAGAGGGTGCCAGTTCGTGGTGTCGGTGATTACGGAACACTGCATGCAACGTCTCTTTAAAATGGCGTTATTCCGACCTCCAATAATGCACGATGTCGGGGTACTTGTAGCGTTATCTAATCATTTGTTGTGGAGCATGCACTATACATTCTGGATCAAGTGGGCATTTCAAAATGATTACTGTGATCCTTGAGAAGATTTTACTGAAACTTCTTCGGTGTAAACGGAGGTTGCTACGTGCAGTCGTGCAAATATTACTTCTTCCCTAAATAGTTTTCGATGAAAACTACACAATTACCCGAAATAAGACACATTTCACACGTCCATATTATTTATGGATTAGTCAGTGTATTCAGGCACCGGTGAGGCGGTATGCCTTACCTAGCTAATACCCAACATGTAGGTTGTACAAGAAGGCAGGAGAGCACAACAGCCCCGTGCAGCACCTAACTCCTATTGATCGCGAAAAACAGCAATAACAACATAAGAACCACTGCCCGACGCTGGTTGAAAACGAACGCCATTTTTCTTGCTTTTCTCGGCATCCATGATTGTAAAACCTCGGACAGGTAAGTTAAACGATATTTACTATAAATACAACCCCGCAAATCCACCTATTTCTGATAATTCAAGCAATTACCAATGGTGTATCCTACCTTTTAATTAATAATACAAGAATACTTATCTGGCACTTGTTGGTTAAGTTGCAACTATCTCTAGTTTCCTTCCTTCCGCCATTTCGCCTTCGTTAATATACTCTCGTCAAAATACTCTTAACCATGAAATGAGATGCTTTTGTCTATATAGCTTAACAAACTCGGACCTGTTTATATTGTTTTTCCAGCAAAACTTGATGCAAACACTGTAAGCATTTGCAGAATTTCCGATTTAGATAGGCGAGCCAGATAGGCGACCTATACAGATACTTTCTTTTCTTTCGAAGAAGCCAACGGTTCATGTTTTTAATTTGTACCCCCTAAAAAACCTATACTTACACCCACAAACACTTACGTCAACAAGTAATATTTATGATGATTTCAGGGACTTTTTCCAAAGACAAATGAGACAAATCCTTAACCAGTTCGCGCCGGGATTATTTTAACAACGCCGAGCCGACGGGCGGGATTATTTTTAACGAAACTCGATCCGCGTGTTCAGGCTGATAGTCCCGGGAAGCACACCCACACATTTCCGGCCTTGCGCGCTGCTGACATACATTTCCGAACTTGAACTTGGCGTGTTTATGCGTCATCCGTTTTGAATTTTGGGAAAACGTTTATATACGTCATCCGGCGCGAACTGGTTAAAATTGAGATATTAATGATAACTTTTTTACCCCTGTAGGTTTTCAACAGGACGTTTTGATCCGCATGCGTGCATGAGTTCGAATGTATTAGTAAACTGGCCTATTGCAGAATAGATATAGCGCGTCAAAGTTGTTATTGGTTGTGTTGCTTGTTTTCTTCCTCCTCCCATCCTTAACGAGAAATCACCGCCGCTGCACTTGTTTAACGTGTGATGCTTTAATTAACGAAACTGTTAATTCACCGAAACTTGGTAATGACGTCGGCTCACAAGATTTTCTACCATGAGCCCATTTAAAAGTATAGGATACACCATTGGTAATTGCTTAAATTAACACGAATGGGTGGATTTCGTGGGTTGTATTTTATAGTAAATAATCGTTTAATTAACTGACCTGTCCAAAGTTTTACAATCATGGATGCTGAGAAAAAAAGCAAGAAAAACGGCGTTCGTTTTCAACCGGCGTCGGGCATGTTTTTTTTCTTTTCCTTTTTTTTCGCGATCACTGTCTGGTTTAAAAACCGCATTAGGAGAAATCTTATCGATTGTTTATTTTTTACGTGGGGATTAACAAAATGGTCGGCAGTTTGCCGTCCACTTCAGTGGCAAGAGGAATTTATGTATGATGCCCTATAAGACCTACAAAGTCGTGACCTATAGTACCTTTCAACTGTAGGCCTATTTGCCTGTTTCTCAAAAAAGAGGCGGGAATAGGGGTCGTGAACTTCAATTAATTTACAGTTCACAGCTCTCGATCAAAACAACATTAAGTAACAACATTAAGTAATCAGGACATTGCCTATTGTTTTTTCAACGAAATCGGGCAACATTTACTACGTTGTATCTAAATAAGGTCTATTTTTCACTAGCTGCCTATTGCCCAACGGTATTGGGAAACGATGTTTATACCTTTTGGGGGGAAATATTTGTTGTTGCTGTGCCGTTACCCATCTATTGGCCAAAGATATTTACCACTTATTAGGGAAATGTATTTACTCAACAACTGATTATTGTGCGTTATTGCCACTTATCGTTTTTGCATTAAATACAAATTATTTACATTTTTATTTGCATAAATGTATAGGTTAATTGTTTACGCAGAATCATTTAGAATCTACATAACATCCAACAATTTCGAAATTAAAAAAGGAAATAATTGTACAATTCTGTCGGAAATCTTAGGTATATAGGCCTATATACAGTGTGCCAAAAAAATGCAACAAAAAATATAACGGAATGCCACACGTTTAGTATCTGTAACCAACAAAGATAATATCGGTATAGTGTAAAAGATACACCTTTCCACTTTAACATTATACATCAAACGTCCAATTCTGATAATTTTTGGCAGAGTTATTTCCCAAGAGAGGTCTTGTTTGGATGTGCAAGTGTTGCAATGTGGACGCACATGTCAAATTCATAAACATCAATGTTCAATGGCTAAACACTACTCATCCTCACGCTAAATATCTTTAGCATGTAAACATGTTTAACAACATGAATTTATAAGACAGTTTTTGCAGTGTAGGCCAGGCAATTATCCAAACATAGGCAATTAGGCTACCGTTTTCCCAATGCCTGGAATTGAAAACTTGGTCCCGTGGTCAATTTGACCTCTCTTGGAAAATCACTCAGCATAACTATGTCAAAGATTATCAGATTTTGACATTTGATGTCTCATCTTAAAGTGGAAAAATGTATTTTTCAAAATCTATGTTGGTTACACATTTGTGAGGCGTTCTGGCAAAATGAGACGGAACTGGGCACAGGGTATTGGAGAAAACTGCTAATAATTAATAATTGGTGATGCTTTTAAAATTTTCAGATTTATTGATTTTTGTAATTTTTGACATGCTTATGAACTACATATTGTTAAACATAATTATGGAAGTAGTGGAAAAAGTGTTTTTTAGTGAAAAACAATTGACATTTTCCCATATCAAAACTTCAAAGGTCATTTTCTCAATGTTTTACTTTTGCGACATGCGAACTTTAAACAGCCATAACTTGTTAAATAAATGTCCGATTGAAGTGCAATAAACATAATTATACCTGAGAACCCTCCTTTCAATCTGTGCCCAGTTCCGTCTCATTTTGCCAGAACCCCTCTTATTTTACGTTTGGCATTTCGTTATATTTTGTTTACATTTTTTAAAACATGAAGGCCTACTGTGTAGAGCGGATAACACACTAAAACGGACAATAACAGTGCACTGTACTTGGGGATTCACGAGGAATCACGCGGCAGGACTGTGTATACTTGGTCGAGTGGGGCAGTTATTGTTTGATTCGGATATAAACCAGGGTATTACGTTTCTACCGCTGGTAAACCCCTCGAGTGATAGTAACAAGGCGAACAATGTACGCCTTGTGTGAAATCTACGTGCCCACCCGGTGGAGGTCCGTGCCCCCTGGATTTCCCCCTCCCTGCTTTTTAAATTTGCACACAACATCAGTTGACATTCAGTGCCCCCTTGAACAGTTAGTGCACGTCATTGTAACCCCTACAAATGTAACCCCAGTTACGCCGCTCGGTAATCGTTCAGGCTATAGACGTTGGAGGTCTTCAAGTGCTCGAATTTAAATGTCCCTTTCGGATTCTGTGGATGTTTTTATAGTGCCAACTGTACGCATGATGAATGACCGGGGTCCGTGAGGCTGAGACTGGTGCCTAGCAGAGTTGGATGATCATTATTATCCATTAACGTGCTTTTGTTGACTCAGTTGGCTTCTTCTCGTTTGTGCAGGCGTGGGTGCGTAGATTATGGATGGTTTGAATTCATCAACTTTTTGCTGGGAGAATTGGGTATATTTTACAGCATTGGCGACCAATCACTGTTCCTTGCATCCGAACAGTATCTACTGTGGAAGTTCTATCGAATACGACGAGAATTGAGAATTTCTATTTTAAAATCAATATTTCTTGGGTTTCAGGTACTCACGTTCTAGGCAGCGACATTCGTATTTACCAAAACCAACTACCACCCTTCAATTTTGGCTGTCAAGTCTCCAAGTGATGCAACTTTTCAATTCATTTTGTTCAACAAATACACACAAAATACAGGGTCCATTGCGGGACACAGTACCAACACATTAAATGTGAGCCTGGGAGTGTGAACGTGTGCGGGCGCTGCCGGCCTTCCCTCACAATACTATTTGGGCAGGTCACCATAACGAATATACCGGATCAAATGTGCCCAACGGTATGTGCACGCATCGTGTTTTACATAAATTTGGTTAAAGGGAAATTCCAGGCTCAATAATATTTTACCTAGTCTAAAAGAATATATGGTAACACACTGACTCCGCAGAGAATTTGTTTTGATTTGTTATCGAGAACGACACACGCGCCTATTATATTCACGATTTCTTGTCATTCGGGAGTACAAGGGCGCGGCCATATTGTTCAAATTTCCCGCCTCGCCCGGGAAATTATGACGTAGTGTCAGCACCTCAATGCACATCGCTTTATTGCCTGTTGTTCGCACTGGTATCCCACCTTGACGCGGCCAACTACATTATGCAGACGTATGTTGTACGGCGCCCGACTATTGCGAGTACATGTATTGCATTTCTGTGCAGAATATCGACTTGACGCGCCACAAACTATCGTTTATTTTTGTATTTTCTGAGAAGAATAGAAAATCTGTGAGCTAGTAATTATTGCATCAGGTCTTTCTCCGTACACATTATGTATACACTATACCGTACACAAAAGGGTTCACTTGCATTCCTTGCGCGTGCAGGGCCGCTATCGATCGGGCTTAGAGTACTGATGGTGCAGACACTACGTCACATATCTCGGATGTACCGATAAACCAGAACAAAATGGCGGCTCGCATGACGGTAAGCGCAGTGCGAGAAAATCTCTGTTTTATATGATTACCGAAACCGATAAAAATGTAATAACAATCAAGTCACAATGGCAATTGACACTCTTTAACAATATGCAATTATAAACTATGGGTGGAGTTTCCCTTTAAGAGGCGACATCAGAGGTCACATAATTCAAAGTGGTCTAACCTGTGGGGTCACTCCCCAACCAAATTTTACGCAAAACACGATGTGTGCGCATATTGCCGGGCACATTTGAATATAGATGTAAACAGACGGCACATGGTCTATACTCCATTTGCAAATATAAAACTGAAATAATGTGCAATACCTTGCTTGACTGTAAGTGAAAAACAATCCGGCATTCTATGAATTCCCAGCATCTGGTGTGCAAAACAACTTACGGAAAATAAGAGCTGGGTAAAAACCTATCTTTACACACGGACTACCCCTATATCCCCAAATTAAATATGTTTTCAGAGTGAGAGTTGTGTTGAAGGAGGCACTCTCTCCTTCCTCAACCGTCCAGGGGATTCCCACCGGACACTCGGGTCTGTTTGCCCATCCATTACTGCCCGTTTCTTGTTTAAATATCGCCGGATCACCAACAAATTTAGGTGAGGGTTTAATATGAAAAGAGGGGTTGCATATCACAACACAGACACTGTGTGGAATAATAAGAGACCGAGTCAAGATTGATGACTTGAAAAATCTGACTGAAAAAAGAAATGATAAAAGGGAAGAGCTCAGATCGAGAAAAAAAAAGATCGGTTTTAAGGAAACAAAAGAACTAGGAACGCAATCACCTGCGCTGCACGGAACAAACCTCGTCAATCATTCTAGTTCGAGTGTTTCGACCCATTCACTCACAGAATACTGATCAGTTTCGTTACAAAAATGAACATTATGTTTGGAAATATAACGGAATGCCACACGTAGAATGTGTAACCAAAGATAACGTAGGTATAGTTTAAAAGATACACCTTTCCATTTTTAAAGGTAGGATGGACCATTTGCAGATATCGACAATATTTACTACCGAATTATTAAGAAATATCTGACTTATTTGAAAGTAAATAATGATTCTAAGCATCCAACAGAACGATTGCGCTAGATATCCTTTAATTAATCTATAAAATATAATTTTATAACGAAAAATGTGCGAAAAAACAAAGATAACATAAGAATAACTGCTCGACGCCGGTTGAAAACAAACGCTGTTTATTTTGTTTTTCTCAGCATTCATGATTGTAAATTTTTAGACAGGTCTGATATATTTACTATAAAATACAACCCCACAAATCTACCCATTCGTTATAATTCAAGAAATTACCAATGATGTATACTACCTTTAAATGAGACATCAAAATATTCAAATCGAATAATATTTGACAGAGTAATGAGTAATTTCCCAAGAGAGGTCAGATTGACCATGAGACCAAGTCTTCAATTTAGGCATTGAGACAACGACGCCTGCTATTATGTTTGGATAATTGCCTTGCCTACACAACTACAAAACTAAATTCATGTTTACCCGCTAAACATGTTTAGCATGAGAATGGGTAGTGTTTAGCCATTAAACATTGATGCTTAGGAATTGGACACGTGCGTTTAGCTGCTATAATTACCAATAGCTCATACACATTGCAACACTTCCTAACAAAATCGAAAAACCTGGTCCCATGGTCAATTTGACCTCTCTTGGAAAATTACTCATAACTCTGTCAAATTATCAGATTTGAACGTTAGATTTCTCATTTTAAAGTGGAAAGGTGTATCTTTCAAACCATTATCTATGTTAGTTACATGTGGAATTCCGTTATGTTTGGTTGACCAGTTAAACTTGCGTGCTTTCTACCTGGCACGGCTGTAGTTACCAGTGACCCATGTGTTTTTGGGTACAGCGGAACGTAATGAACGGAATCGGGTACAATAAAGCCACAGTTAAAGCTTGTCTGCTTATATATTGTGCGCCTGTTACAAATCTCCGCAATAATTACCCATGCACCAACCTTCTGTCCGGAGGGAAAAGAGCAAAAACTACCGACACTGCATTGATGGTCACGCTTTTCCCTTAAAACCGAGCTTAGAACATACATCTGTTTGGTATGTTCATCCTTAGTTTAATAGTTGGGCAGCCATCTTCGAGGCGCGTGTTTTGTTTGGGCATACTTGGACGCTTGGGGCGCTGTTCAAACCATTTATATGTGTATGTATGTGCTTGTTTCCTTTTGCGATCGAGGATCGAAACACAAAAGAAAACAAAGGGAACAGAAGATCCTCGAAGGACGGTTTCTTTGTCCCCGATCGCTCCGGTAAGCGCTAAGCAATGGGGTTAGGTTTCAGTAAAGGAATAAAGGAAAACACAATAGGGGATCCTCGGTCGTAATGGCAATTCACGAACTATATACATAGCTATGTTTTAGAATCATTACTGTAGGAGGATTGCCAGTCTTAAAAATACATTAATGTACAGTAAAATATTGAGTTCGGTATCTTATTATTAAAACAAAATACTTTCCGAGAACCGTATGTTTATCTTCTGTTTCTTTTGTTTGACATTCAGGGGTAGGAAGGGGGGGGGGGGGGGGGGGGTGCAAAACAGGGAAAGAAATCGGGAGGGGTAATTTGTCCACCCTCTGCATAGAGCCGCAACTGATAAAGTCTACCGTGGGAAATATGTACCGTGTTTAAACTGTTACAAAGGTTTATCTCAAGCAAGATGTAGCACCTACGACTAAATTGTAATTGTCAGGCAAAGGATCCAGACTGTTCTCGCGACATACCGTCGCGCCAGCTTGCTTTCTGCAATCCACAGTATAATCATGCATTCCTGAACCATCATACTTTAATCTAGAAATTCCAAGATTCACACTTCCTAGATAGCGCTGAATGGACAGTGTAGGCTCCCGCAAGTCTTTCGTCCATGTTCACACATTCTGTGAATGTTTGTGTGCGTTTGTTTATGGTGTAAATGGAGGACACATGCCTGGCATCACGAAGGTGTTTGACACGTTTTAGATTGTTAATATGGTGCGGATGTGGCCGATGTCGACGAATACGCCGTTGCCCAGCAGATTACTGCGTTTTAGGATCCCATGATGTAAAAGTTCTCCTTCGTCTTCATCTCTGGTTTCGTTCATGCAGTTTGGCAAAGGTAATGGAGCCTAAGCTGGGGTTTAGAAAATGGCTATAAGCACCAAAATAGACAGGTTCCTTTCCGCTCTGCACGGCGAACCGCAATAGGGCACACGAGCACCGTCCACGAAAATGGAGCAGATGTCTGCTCGTTCGAGTCAGTAAGCAGCTGAAATACCGCACCCTGGTAGCTCACAGTCATAGGCCTTCAGCTGAGTGCTCAAATTCGTTTGTTTCGATCCAGCAAGAGTGGGTGTAAATTTTCTGAACAGTTCCGAATAAATAAATGACTCTAGATTACTAGAAAAATAGTTCTCCACATATCATCCTGCAGTTATTTAATAATCTATTTTGGCATCAGGGAAGTTCAAAGACGTAATGCGCCATGTTACAAAATCCGTTCGCGAATGACGCAATCGCATCACGTGTTACGAATTATCCAATCCCACACCAGTTTGTCCGTGCGGGGTCGACGGTCATGACATGACCTACATTTTTCATCAAACATGGCGACGTCTAGTACTGCAGGCGGTGCGTCAACGTCGCCGACCGACGAAAAACAAAATAATGTGACTAGTTTGAAGTGTTATATGCACGTTGAATCTGTAAAATTAGAAAAAGTTAAGACCCTCACAAGTCTCAGATGGGATAGATTCACTTCCAGTTCCAAAGAGTGGCTTAAGTTCAGCGGCAAAGATCGCGAAATTGCCGAACATGCCCAACGTGTGGGCCTTCTTGATCTGCATTATGAAGAAGCATGTGAAGGCAGTCCCGACCTGGGATTTCACGACACCTGTTATCGGCGGTTCGTAGATAGTAAAATGATAGTGAAAGTGTTAAAAGAGCACCCAGAGTTTCAAGAAACATTCACAGATCTAGGGAGCGAATTCCAATTGCAAAAAGGCACTCTGTCATCTCTAGAGAAGTTTGTCTGCTTGCTCTACCCCTAGACGCCTGAAGGGCGGAGCCCCATAGATAGAGAGGGTTTTTACAGACAGGTTAACCGCCGTTAAACAATAGAAACCATGCATAAACAAAATAAAATTACTCCCATACCGCTATACACGGTCTACCTCATACACATTTTTTATGAGTACTTTATCAACTCACCTAGCCAGCACCAACCTAGTCTTGGTGCAAGACGTCCCTGCTATCATTCCACCAACCGCTATCACCCACGAACCGCTATCACAGGAACGTCTTGGGAATCTTGTGGTAAAAGAGAGCGTGGTCTTACTGAACAAGAAATGCATAATTCAACAAACGGCAATAAAATATTAGCGCACGCGCACTAACAGCAATAAGTGCATTGGTAATAAGCTGTACAGAATGGTACCGTTCCGCTGAAGTCTACGCATACAGCGTGAACTAAATCATGCAGACATGCAGGTACTAGACTCATGACTTGAATGATTCATCACACGCGCTCATCGGTTATACAAGCTACGTCATAATGTATGCGTACGCACACTGAATTCTGCTCGGAATTTCCCGAGCAGAATTCACAAGATTCCCAAGACGTTCCTGTGATAGCGGTTCGTGGGTGATAGCTGTTGGTGGAGTGATAGCGCCCTCTATTAGCGGAAATTTGTGGAAATACAAAACAGGGACGTCTTGCACCAAGACTAGCACCAACCATAAAACCGGTCGAATCTCGCCCAATTTCTGTAAAAAAGGTAAAAACTATCCCCGTTCCGCAAACGCGAATGTTACAAGATGGCGGATAACATCGTTTAATGGGTGCTGCTTTCCAAACCCTGGCTTCGGTCTATTGTGGCTTTGCCTCTGGCGCATTGCTAAACTGTTTGAATAAGGCCTCGCAAGATGAAGCTTGTGTTTCAAAAACGGCTATAAATGCGCATGCGGCTGAGGCTTGAAATTACGCACGAGTTATCCGGCATCTTGTGACAGTCGCGTTTGCGGAACGGGGATAGTTTTCACCTTTTTTTAACAGAAATTGGGCGAGATTCGACCGGTTTTATGGTTGGTGCTGGCATGGTGAGTTGTTAAAGTACTCATAAAAAATGTGTATGAGGTATACCGTGCAGTGGTATGGGAGTAATTTTATTTTGTTTGTGCGTGGTTTCTATTGTTTAACGGCTGTTAACCTGTAAAAACCCTCTCTATCTCTTCGGGCATCGGGAGCCCCATAGTTCTAGGGGTATGCTTGCTGTACAGCCAAACAACAGAGAGTTTGATGACGCCAGATACAAGTCCTTTTGTTCTCCATCTCCATCGTCTAAGCAGTCTACCACCAACCAGAGATGCGCTGACCCAGCATGCAAAGCGCTGTAATTATCAGGCTGCAATTCAGCGGCGATCGCTACAGTAACAGATTAATGCACCATCTCCAGATGGACATGGATGGAAAATGGAGGATGGTAAACTAACAATCACATGGAAGACGAAACCATCTGCACCAGATGTTCTCCTTCAGTGTATTAGCTGTAGTTGTAAAGTTGGAAAATGTTGTAAAGGGCGATGTTCTTGTATAAATGCCGAACTACCTTGTACAGATCTGTGCAAATGCACACATTGCAGCAACTTCAGAGAAGAAGTCGATGCTGTAGATGCAGGCGAGGATGACTTTGATGGTAAATTTTAAAAACTACTTGCGAGTTAATCGTTCTTTCACCAATTTGTGTTAGTATTTAACCGTATCTCTTTACTGTCTCACCTGGGTACTGGACCCAATCTGCCGAAATCTATTAGTTGATTTTCTTTTTATTCATGGGCTAATATGTAATCGCCACCGAAGTCTTGCCTCTTGGTTGATGGACTTAGTAAACATGTATTATATATGACGACACTACACCCGGCCTTCAGAACAAAGTCCGGCGAAATCTGTCTGTTTATTAGTTGTTTTGTTGTGTATTTTTATTTCCTTGTGGCTCTATGCATCGCTATTAAAACTGGGTACATTCTGTAATTTGGCTGAATTAAAAGCTATAATTCACACTAATGCTAGTCACATTATGAAAAACCTTTGTTATTTTTTGATATTTACAATGTACATGTCCTCTGTGAAGCTGTGAACAAATTCTTCAGTGCTAACCAATTTATCACATCTCGAATATGTAATTTGTTTTAAACATACTACATGTACATGTAGTTGACTGACATAATGGTTTTGTCTGCAACTATATACCCATCTTTGACTTCTAATGGCCCTTTTATTTTTAATTATAAGCTTGTTTTTGTTTACAAAGAAAATGGTTATCTTTGAAACAAGTAGGGGTTTATTAAAATGTTAATATTATATTTTAATATTAATATTATAAGAACAACAATGGTCACGTGTACCAGTTCAGAAAAGGTTTTAAACAATTTCCATTCAAATTTGTTTATATTTTTTTAGTAGGTTTTGTTGGCACGTATGGCAATCATAGCGCCCTATGTGCCAATTTTGTTTCACAATTATTTTTTTTGTGGTTCCATTTAACAAAAAAACAAAGATAATTTGCTGTTACCAAATTTTCAAAATACGTAGGCCTAAACACTTGTTCTTTAATATAAAATGAATAGGATTTGTCATACAGGTGCCGCAGTGCTGTATTGTTAAAACTGAAAGTGCCAATGTAAGGCCTCAAACCACAAAACGTGCATTTTAGCATACGTGATTGTTAATAACTTTAATGAGGTATAAAAAAATTAATGCAGAATTTTTTGTGGAGAACTTTTTACCTTGTGTTTGTGATGTATTGAACCTCATATATGTGCATTAAAAAAGTAGACCCAGTGTTGCTGGAGCGAAACGCATTTTACAGCATGTTTTTCAGTGTCAGCTGAAGGCCTATCAGGGGGGTAAACAGGCAGGGCCAAATTCATAAACGGTGACGATCACCGGATTATTTTAGTCACGTAGAACTAATGTACGGTGGCTAAAACAGAGAAGTGCGCGTGTGGATAAACTCCTGAGATCATCGCAATTCAGTAAGAAAATAATCGGCTGTTTATCCAGCCGTGTACAAGTTCCTGCTTAGCCGATGTTTAGTGGTCTAGCCGTACATCATTCTATTTACAGCGGATTACGTAATATGTTGAATAAAAGAGCATATCTATCTTCGAAAACACGCATATCGCTGTGCTCTGCTCAGTTGGGTCGGCATGTCGAAAAAACGCGCTAATAATTTTACTCATGACCAGAAAATGGGTCTCATTGAGTGTGTAAAAGATGGGAAAAAGTTCTTCCAGTGCTATTTCAATGATACGCAGCAGATCCATGGCCATACGTCTGTCCATGGTCTGTCCCACAAGCAAAATGGTAACTTGTACACGAGATAAACAAGCCCCTTGGGACGTTTAACATTTCCTTTGTTACTTAGACGCATGTCACTAACCATGTACGTTTGGTAAACAGCAGCTGATCTAAGCACTCTTTATGAATTCGAACCTAGATTTGTACGTTCGATCATCAACTGTGTGTACACAGTTTAGCCTAGGTAATCTTGATCAAGGTAAAATCACCGTAAAATCACTCGATAGTCAGAAGGTTTATTATTCCAAAAATAGAATAAGGTAAAATAATCTGAAGGCTTGATAGTCTGAATCGACAAGTAAGGTACGTTCGATAGTCCGAATCAACACTGGGGTTTGATAGTCCCAATTCGGGCTTTTGAACCTCATGTAATGAGCGTCGGTGTTCGCAACTTGGTTTATAGTGTGCTGGTCCTCCTATAAGGGCCCCAGCAATAAATACTTTGATGCAAGGCAAAGAATGTTCGCCTCCCTAGTATGCCTTACCCCTAGATTTACCGCAACTCCAGAAAAAATGAGTAAATTTGATTCGGTTATAGAACATGTGCCCTCTGTTTACATCTATATTCAAATGTGCCCGTCAATATGCGCACGCATCGTGTTTTACATAATTTTGGTTAAGAGGCGACATCAGAGGTCACATAATTCAAAGGTGGTCTGACCTGTGGCGTCACTCCTCAACCAAATTTTATGCAAAACACGATGTGTGCGCATATTGACGGGCACATTTGAATACAGATGTAAACACGTGACGTCAGAGGGCACATCGTCTATATCTGAAGCATAATCGCTAAAATCGCTCCAAATAAGGTTTGCCTTTTCTATAGTCAGAATCCGCTACGGTTGGGCACTGCCCTTACCCTACGGGCCATTAACCATTTTAAGCCACGTCTTATGGTACAAAGTACGCACACGCCAATTTTTATGAAATGGAAGCTTAGAGATGCAGATTAGGATATTTAGTAAATCCCGTCGTCCAGATAAACACAAAATATTAACTGAGATTATCTTTGAATATAGTGCCCGAGTCGGGTTAAGCCCTGCCGATTTGTCTATTCCTCGGACGGAGTAAAAATGAGGAAGGACTGAAAAGGAGAAAAAAATAATTATTTGCGCAGTCCTCATCTGAATGTACAGATTTACGTCAGCAGCACAAGTGGTTAACGCACTGGCGCAGTCTCGGCTATCTTAAGTGGTTATCTTCCCCCTAGTCCGATGACGACAAGCGAGCGTGCCATGACGGCCCTAGGGAATTGGCCCGCCTTAGCCCTACTGTTGTCGGAGGAAATTTGATTGGGGAATTGGAGCCGAGACGATTGGAATTTTCCCCCCACACACGCCGCAACCTTCTCTGACGTCATAAATGTCAAGGCCTGACGACATCAAGATCCAGATGACAGAAGAAAGAAAAAAAGGAAGAAAGTAGGATTCAGAAGCTGCACATAGTTTGGTCTCTTCGTTGCTAAGGGCCCGATTGCCTAAGATAGTGGCATGGGTTCAGTGAACTGATCGGAAGTACGAGAACCTTTATTATGTGTCACTCGCTATTTGGACAAATTTGGGCCATCTCGAAAATGGCGCGCAGACAAAGGTCATCGCTACTATAGTGGCAGATAGAGAACAGAGAAAATGCGTGTGTGTGTGTGTGAGTTTGTTTTTGATTGAAATAGGGGACGTATGACAAAGGGAACAATGGGGTCCCCTATTCCGCAAAGGTCCCCGATTCAGACTCGTGTGCAAATCCTATGGCGATCATCCGAAAACGTTAGAGTACAAACAAAAGAGGGAAGACGGTCGGACAATGCCCCGTCCCCTATTGACGGCATTTACCCACTTGTGTGTGTGAGTGTGTGTGTGTGGGGGGGGGGGGGGGGGGGTGGGGGGGGGGGGGGGGGGGGGGGGGGGGGGGGGGGGGGGGGGGGTTGCGGGGATTGCAACCCCCTTCTCTCCCGGGCTGCGGAGCAACGTTTATTTCATTGAAAAAACCCCGAAACTGACAGAAAATCGGTAGTATCGATGTACATGTATTAAACAATTTTAGAGGAAAGTGGCCAGGTAGGCCCCGGAACCCAAGCCGCAATTGGTTTCGTGGTACGTGCTCGTTTGAGTCAAGTATAGTAGGTGAATGGTACAACCCCACCCCGCCCCTCCCCTCCCCCCCCCCACCCCCCTCAATACAAAGCTAGATCTGCCCCTGCACTATGTGTAAACTAATTGTTAACAGTGACAGCAGAGTTTACGTTATGGGCCAGGAGGTAGGGATTTACTGCATTTAAACAAAAAACATGAAGACAACAAGAAGAAAGAACGATCTTTTGCAGTGTGCCCGTTGCACAATAGACTTTGGACAGAAGTTGTCATAACAAAGTTATTAAAACTGCTGCTGCTTTCTGACTGGAATGACCTGAAATATACAAATCAAATAAATAAACAGGTCCTAATATTTCAGACATTCTACAGATGCATTATGACAATATAAGCATCAAACAATAAGGAGGAACACACGCATGCAGGGATGGAAGAAAAACACAAAGAAGGGATTTCGTGGATTATTTTATAAAAACAAAACCACTTATTATAAGACGTGAGGGTGAGTGAATTCTCAATGTACATAATTCAATGTGCTAAATGTTGTCAACAACAATTCTTATGAATAATATAGAAGGGATTTCAGCCTACGTTGTCATAGAAAAAACAAGATACAAAGTTGTTTTGTAACATGGTGTTTGTGGCCACTACGTGAAAGACAAGTTACTCGGAAAGGTTTAGAAGAAATTATGTTCAGTGTGCCAAAAAGAGGTAGTCCATCACTTGCCTCTGTGGGGATAATTGCCTGGCCTTCTACACTGTCTTTAGCAAGTTAAACAAAAATCATGTTTGTAAACATGTTTTCATGCTAAACATGAGGATGGATAGTGTCTAGCCATTGAACATGGATGTTTAGGAATTGGACACATGCGCTTAGCTGCTAATCGCCAACAGCTCATCCTCTCTGCAACACTTCCAAACAAAAATCGAAACACTTTGGCCCCATGGTCAATTTAACCTCTCTTGGGAAATTACTCATAACCCTATCAAACATTATGTCTCATTTTAAAATGGAAATTAGGTGTATATTTCAAACCATACCTACATTATCTATTTTGGTTTCACGTTTAGCGTGTGGCATTCTTTTATATTTTGTTTTGCTTTGTTTTATAGACGCACTGTGTATACTATTCACGTACAAGTAAAGTTTGTCCTTGAAATAAAATATTAATAAGGTTTGAATGTATCGACGGCGGTCTATTCAAATGACTGAAACGGTTTTGCCATAAATATATGGATTTTACTAAATAGGTTATTTATTGTTTTGTGTCCTCGATGTGACAGTACTGCATTCGAAGTTATTATTTCCCATAGGTTTAAATTGAAATACACATGTAGTTTAATGTTCGCTTTAATCGCAGGAATGTAAGCATTTCTGCTCCAACTGTTTTCATCAAAGACGTCCGCCCACCTGGTTCGGTACTATAATTACAATGTGTACCGGCGAGGCTAATATAGTCTGGCAGGTGTAACACAATTAATAAAAAAATGTATCAAAATGAGGCATGCGTTTGCGGATGGTTTCATTTTGTGACCTAGATCCTTTGAAATGCCAATAATTGGATCCACCTAAAAGTGCTGGATCCATCAATTTTAATACGAATGTTTACACCATAATGGGTTTAGACCATAAGGGGTACCAGTCGTGACGTCAGTAAGAGCAAATAGTATAGCGCCACCCGCTGATTTCTGGCAGTCTTTCTGTACTTCATATTGGCTGACATGTTAAAATGTTGTTCGTGAATCAAAATACTGTACAGGGTTGCCTAACCATATTTGAAGGTACTTGATACTGGTTTTCACATAATGACATTCAATCCTTGAATAAATAATAGTAATTATTTCATCAAAATCCGGCCACCCATTCAAGAGTTACTCCCCTTTTACTTACTTACTTTTTTGTACTGATCAACGTAAAGACATAACTTCGCTCCCCCAAAATAGGCGTAACTCTTGAATGGGTGATTTGATTTTGATGCTTGATTTTGAAGCTTTGCAGGTGAAATATTAGGCAACTTGCAGTACGAGTCTTTCACTAGTCTTTGCCGAAGACGACAGTGATCGATAGTGTGCACGTTGCGTACAATATGTTCACTCAGTGCGCCCGCAAACGACACGGTTATGGGCTAGCTCCCCTATGCTTACTATCGTCTTAAGCCGTGTTCGCACTGGATAAACATTTTGGGTAACTGTACTATGACGCCGGGTAACATTCCGATGGGTTAATCTTCCCACCGTCTGCACTTGGATTTAATTGACGCGGGTAGAATTGCCGAGACCATGGGTAAACTAACCGAGCTGGCTCCAAAACAATAAAGAGGGCGCCCTGCGTGACCTATGACCGCGACTTGACGACCGGATCGTCTGTTCCCGACTATAGCTCTCAACATTAAATCTTCCATCACCCGGTGATGGAAGATTTAACCGAGACGTCGCGTCCGCACTGGATTTTCTGGCTCGGTTAAACTGACCTGGTCAATCTTCCTGGGCACCTTTGGCTCGGTTAAACTACCCACGCGGCGTGGGTAAGTTACCTGTGAGGAAAGTTACCCAGGATGTTCGCACTGGACTTGAAATGGGCAAGTTACCCATTGGCTCGGTTTATAGTTTGCCCAAATTAAATCCAGTGTGAACAGGGCTTTAAAGACCCTTTACCCAGGATGGCGACTTTTTTGCCTCCCTTGTGCGACCATACAATTTGCCAGGTCGCTGTTGGAGGCTCAAAGGAGGCAAAATGATTGCCTAGGTTGTTCAAAGGTGGTACACAGGAGGTTCAGACATCCTCATGGACGCCACGGTCGCTGTAAATGTTTGAACATGTTTAAAACGGTCGCACAAAGGTCGCCGAGGGATTGGTTGCTTAAAGGTGGCTCAAAGGAGGCAGACGGGAAGTTCAAGCATTGCCGTGTTTGTAGAGCGGAAGCACAATGGTCGCCCAATGGTCGCGCTCGTAGATCGCCATGAAAATGGCACAAGTATCGCTGAAGCTGTTACATAGAAATGGGATTTTCTGGGTTTAGGCGACCATTGAGGGTCCTGGCTAAAGTTGTGGTCGCTCAAAGGTATACCCAGCACGACATGTGGCAGAGGGGTACCCCCCTCTTATCCCTATACTTTATACGCACTCAACACTATTGTAACCTAACCCATCCCCCCTTGAAACCTAAAATGAATTCCGGGAACACAATGGTCAACACAAAAGCTTCATATGCTCAAAGGTGACACAAAGGTCGCAGCCCTTTGTAATTTTCCCGTCACCGTTCCCACGGCGACCCAGGAGGGGATAGGGACGCCATGGACGCCGTGGGGTCGTGGTGAGAACGCAGAAAGACGCCGTGGGGACCCAAAGGACGCCGAAGGTCGCAGATCGACGGCGATTACTTCGGTCATGTTCAAAGTAAACGCCGAGGTTTGGTGTCCTGGCTCAGGACGCCGTGTGATCGGCCTGGGGTCGCAATGGTCGCCATAGCAACGCGGGTAGGAACTCGATGAACTCCCTAGGGACGCAGTACAGACGTGGTAGAGTCGACGTGGAAACGCAGAGAAATGGATCGGGAACCCCACGGCGACCTTACTGCGTCTTTAACACGTCTATGGGGTTCTTATTTTTACCACGACCCCACCACGTCTATGGCGTCCTTACTGCGATGTCAGGTCGTATTTTTCGGGAGTCCAGCTCTTGTCCGCGACCTTACGACGTCCTCAAGGCGTCCCTACGTCGTTCATGGCGTTTCTACGGGGTTCCTACTACGGCCATGGCATTTCTACCAAGTTTGCACTGCGTTCCTAGCACGTTTCTAGCGCGACCATGGTTTTTGTGGACGAGCATCTATAAAAGCCGTTGTTTCAGCTTATTATCATCAGTCTCTCGACGTCAAGACTGTTTATCGCCGTGCAGTTGCCGTGCGAGCGCCATGGACGCGGTAAGGTCGTGGTAGAAACGCCAATAATGCCGTGGGGTCGCCGGTGATTGCCGTGCGGACGCCGTGGGGACGACATGAAAACTCAATAGAAACGCTAAGGACGCAGTAAGGTCGTGGTGAGGACGCCATGGGTACGCCGCTTAAACGCACAGATCGCGGAGCACAGGACTCCGGTGTGACAGATGCCCGAATTTTTTTTGTTCAATGGGGTTCTCACGGCGACCATCGGCGTACTCCATTTTAGGACGCAGTAAGGACGCCATTCCGATGTGACGGGGGTATAAAGAGGCCCTTAGCAAACACACAGGCTCCGCTGGTTTTTCTAGGGAGCCGATCAGCACTCGCAGAACTAGAACGGCGGTTCGCATCACGTACTACGCGACGCACACAATTATGTTGTGAAACAGCATTTTTCTAATATGCAACGCAGGCCCGCGCTACTGTGAATGGATAGTTGACTGCATGTTGCCCTATGCATATTCAAAGTTCATTCATGGTCGAATTTGCATGAGAAGGTCACGCCCTGTTCCACCTATGATGATTGGTGACCATCAAGCTAAATCACTGAATTTCCCTCCAATGAAAAACCAAGTCTTGGAGCCAGACTACGTATGGAACTGCCAAGACACTCAAAGTCAACAGTGAAAGGTATAACAAGATCATAATGAACCGCGTTTTACTTCTGTTTGTAGTAGCTGAAAGTTTGCATGTAGTTTTACTAGTCTGGCGCAGCAAATGTCATTTTACGCTTGGTAACCACATTAGTCGTGCAAATGTAATTTAAAAAACATTTTGCCGCGGTCTGCTGATGTAATTAAAGAACTGCCCCTCCATCCTATCGTTAAGAAATGAGACGGCAAATTGCACTGATTGGCCGTCTGTCGAGCGTGTAGTCGAAGACGAGATCCTTAAATGAGTGGGCGGTCCAAGGTCGGTAAAATCGCGCGTGATACGGTGAAAACGTTGACGTACTTGAACCGACGGCAGTCTACCGTGCCACCACTTGCCGTGACTGTTGAGTAATAGTTATTTACGTCTATTTTAGTGCACTTCACTTTCGCTAGGAAATATACAATATTCGCATTTCATTTGGGTAAGGGCGCACATGCCGGGGGGGTTGGTGGGGGGGGGTGGGGGGGGGGGGGGGAATGGATGTGGATGGGGGGGGGGGGGGGGGGGGGGGCTATAGGATCCCCCTAGTTTTGTTGTGCCGAGCAAACAAAAATATGATTATTACCCCATGCATTAAATTAAGAGACATAAAAAGGTAAGTCAATAATACATTACCGTAAGATTTCGTGCTGGTTTCAGAGAAGATAGACGGACGAATAACAGAAAAACATAATACCGTGCTAATGATTAAGATGATTTTCATAATTTAGATGAATTTTCAACAATCCAAATTACTTTCGGCTATTTCAGTGAGTATCAATTTGCGGAGCCAACCATACCATACATAACATGGATTATGTCCTGTATTAGTCTCATATTATTATAGGTTTCATTGCTAAGCAATGAGGGGGGGGGGGGGGGGGGGGTATTAAGGCATACATTTTTCAGTTTACCTTAGTGTGATACATGACGATAATACAAAACAAAGTTTATTTGGGGCGGGAGTGGACACCAATGACATGTTTCAAGAGTCCTCACATACGGCCTTCTACACAAATTACAACAAAAACCTAACCGTCCAGTATGAGGTATAATGATGATTGGTGTACCCCCCCCCCCGCCCCCTCGGTGCCCGCTATTTTATATTGAATGTGACCAAAACAATAGGCCTAATCAATTGCCTCCAGTGTCCTCTTGTTGGTACATCCCAGAAGTTTAACCCTAGTTACGCCATTGTCTTCGAGTTTCATGCGAGTTTGCTTTGGCAGTATGCTTTTTGGTTCCAGTTTTCCTTTTCCCTTCGCCCAATTTTGCCTTGAAAATGATACATCATATAGCAAGCGGCGTCGTTTGGTGCACTGTGAAATGTAAAAAACTATCTACAGAACTTCCGCTTCTGCGTGAAAAGTGCTAAATGCGATCGACAGTATTGAAATATTAAGGTTGCTTACAATTTAAAGGTAGGATACACCATTGGTAATTGCTTGAATTATCATTAATGGGTAGATTTTGGGGGTTGTATTTCATAGTAAATATCGTCTAACTGATCTGTCCGACGTTTTACAATCATGGATGCCGAGGAAAGCACGAAAAACAGCATTTGTTTTCAACTGGCGTTGGACAGTTATTCTTATGTTATCTTTGTTTTTTCGCGAATAATTACAGGATATCTAGCGCAATCATTTTGCTGGATGCCTAGAATCGTTAGACATATCTTCAAATTGTGTATACTATCTTTAATATGGCACAACACAATAACTAACTTTTTCTCACAATCAATATTGTTGTGTCTTGCCTTTTGAATCGCGTATTGACTTTTTCAAGCTTTGACATGATAACATCATCACCCCCTTACTTATCGACATGACACATAACGCCATCGATGAACAGCGCGCCCAGTGTCACATAGCCCCCCATACGCACCCTCTCGATATCCCCCATCCCCCATCCCCCACCCTCGCTGACACCGATTGGAATTGGGAGTTAGTATTTTATAGCAGATAATATCACACTGACCCGTTTAAAGATCACAGAAAATTGGAAAAAAAGAGAAATAGATATGCTGTTCTTTTATTCTGGATCCCTGACTGTACTTTAGACGAAGGAAGGCAATTCATAGATGTCGGGAAATATCAGGTCACGGACCAAGACTAACACCCGTTCATGGATGTGTATACTAATTGCAAATAAATACATTTTGTATTATTGGGGAGACTATTAAAACAAATGATTTGTTCCCAACGCTATACAAAAATTCCACTTGTCTTGAAAATGACTGCAAACCAGGTGCCATGATTTCACAGAATGCTTGATACTATTTCACAGGATGCGTGGGATTGTTATTATTTTACAGCGAAGCTAGGTATTTAATTTGATTTTCTAGAAAAGGTAGGATATACCATTGGTAATTGCTTGAATTATCAGGAATGGGTGAATTTGGGGGTGTATTTTATAGTAAATCTCGTTTAACTGACCTGTCCGAAGTTTTACAATCGTGGATTCCTAGAAAAAGCAAGAAAAACGGCTTTGTTTTCAACCGGCGTCGGGCAGTTGTTCTTTCTTGTTCTTGTTTATTTTTTCGAGATTGCTGTCTGGCGATCGGGAATTTTTATAATAACATTCAATTTGTCGAAACAATTGCAGAAATTACAGAATTTCTAGCACAATAATTTTGCTGGATGCCTACAATCATTATTTACTTTCAAATAAGTAAGATATTTCCTAATAATTTGGTTGTAAACAATTTCTATATCTGCAAATGGTGTGTCCTACCTTTAATAGAAAGCTAGATTGCACCTCAACCTTTCTCGCGCTTTGGATTCGGGACGCGATTTTTTTCAGAAAACGACATATCCGAAAAAGTTGTACGCTATGAGGTTCCGGACTTTACTTCCCTTTAGAAAAATAGAAGAAAATATTTATATTTATATTTTGTTTTCTTCTTTTTTAGACACACTATATAGTTACATGCGTTACATTTTTAGATTATTGAAAACAAGGTAACTTCTCCAGCGTCGTACAGGGATTTAAACTGAAAGCTTTGTCTTGGCCGGTAGGCCTAATGAGTAATTCGTAGTTTAATGTGCAGGGGAAGAGAAACCGTTAGAAAACACAACCCATATAATTATTGTTTGTTTCTTAATTACGGGGATAACAAGGGAAATACGAAACGACTTGGTTTAGTTCAGCTCATTACACGGTCGGGTCGGTTCGGTTCATTATGCGGGACATTGTTAGGCGTCCTCAGCGTAAATTAAGTTTTCAGCGCAATACATCTCATTTATGACCCACTCTACAAACATGGGTATTATATTACGAAATTAAGTTATATACATGGTCGGAACGCCCGCAACATAAGCTTTCAGTTGGTATATAATAGAGCTCCATAGCCCCTTCCGTTCGTGGGATAAGAAATATTTGCATATTAATTGCTTCATTGGAGTTCAAATTACACAACTGAGAAAACAGGATTTGAAATAGCTGACTACGTTGGAGAACAAAATAATGATGTACAGAAAATTGTATTTTTTTCCACTTTAATCGTCAACATTTTCATTTCTTCTGAAAAAACCCCAAGAAACTGTAGGTACTAGAGATTTCATTCATGACAACAAATCACATCATATTTGGACAAAATTGTCATCGTCTCAACATTGAGCGAGCCATTACAGGATAATGCACAGCGCGACTTAATACCTTTTTGTGTGTGGAGCCGGTCACATTTATTCATGTCGATAATGCCTCCAGAGAATTAAACTAATACGCTGTATATACCACTCGTGGTTCAACAAAAACCAGTGAACAACCGGCGGTTGTACAGAACATTTACAAAGAGACTATTGCCCCGTATTCAATGCAGAGCCACAACATACCGGGGCTCCGACCATAAATATTTCAAGTTCATTCAGATTCAATTTTCCGATGGCGTGTTCAAAAGCCCGCGCTGCTCGATCGACCAGTCTGGCCTGGGCGTGATTAAACGGTCGAGACAGCGCCCCTTCAGAAACCCAAGTGGTTTTATGCCCAAGGAGGATTTACGTTTCAACCCTTTTTGTGTGTTCACTTTATCTCTTTCCGGTCTTTGAGATCCGCAGTAAACTGTATACATGTATACACAGTTTTCTGATTATCGTTGTCTTGCTTCAACTCGCTCAAGCGGTAGGCGGGGTATTCTCCCAAGGGGACGTGTTGGGTAAAAAAGGAGGGGGAATAATTACTCTATATGTAGGCTATAGATAAACGAAAACCAAGGTTTTTTTTAAAGTCAGATTCTGTCTCTATCTAGTTTCAATTCCCCTTTGAACACATGTGTACGGAGGATAAAACACTTGGCTCGGTAATTCAAAATGCGTTTTATCAAACAGGTGGTGTTTTATTGCTCAAAGGAAGGTAAATGTGCACATACTTTAGAGTGTGAAAATGTAGGACAATTATAGCGTGTTCTTACATTTTCAATAGCCTACAGATACGCTTTGTTTTGTCTCTGTGTTACAAGGTTTTTGTTATGGAAAAGCCCAGGAAATGGTACTACATTACTTTGCTATCAGTGTAAACATTGGCGGCTTTCGCGCCTTCAATCATAGCAAAAGTATTCGTGATGAACATCATATCGCACGAATGTTAATATTATGAAACTGAAAATACATGCTTTAACATTGTGTGGAATTGGATATTACACGGCATCCCCAGGCCGACTCAATGTTCTTTGACGAACGAACCAAAAAACACATTATCCTAATTGAAATAGTGTATGTCTTCTCGGCTTCTCGCAGTATTAACCGCCTGCCTACGGTGCAATTCTATATCGTGCTCCATTTGGGAGAAAAATGGGAAACTGTTCCCATTTCCCCGCCGGCCCACTATTGGATGCATGCAGTAGGATGTCCCTAATTTGATATTGTTCTACACTGTAGGAAATTGCTGTGTAATTTTACAGAAAAACTGCTGGCAACAGAGTTGCCAGTACTTTCTCTTAATTTGTACAATGTATTCACAGATGTTTTGGTTATTATTATAAAAAGAACAAATGTTGTAATCGATAATAACAGACTAATTAATTGGGCAAAATACAGAGAAACATATATAAAATATATAACGGCGTTCATTTTTTTTCTATTTACTGAAATGATTATTTAACTGCGACCAATTTTCTTACCTTTACAGATATCTGCAAAATTAAAGGGAGATTCGACAAATTTACATATTTGTGTATATACATTGTATACAGTGCGGACAGCTTGGGTAACTTTCCTCACAGGTAACTAACCCACGCCGCGTGGGTAGTTTAACCGAGCAAAAGGTGCCCAGGAAGATTGACCAGGAAGATTTAACCGAGCCAGAAAATCCAGTGCGGACGCGACGTCTCGGTTAAATCTTCCATCACCCATATTACATGTATGTAAAAAAATAATGTTGAGAGCTAGCGTCGGGAACAGACGATCCGGTCGCGATTTTTTTTTTCGTACCACTAACGCGTCAATTTGCCCGTTTCATTCGAATTGGGCGACTTGAATGGAGACCAAAGCGCGCGCTTCAATACGAATCGATTTTGATACGCGCGGAACGTATGAAGACCAACGACGTTGACAGCCATAATTCACCAAAATTAATGGATACAGTTCATAGTAAATTGTATACAGTCCCTAGTTTTTCGTATACACGACTTTTATACCCTTTTCTATTAACCCAAATTATTGGTTAATAATCTCATCTCATTATAGAAAAAGTTATAAAAGTCTCTATTCAAGTCGCCCCATTCCAATGAAACGGACAAATTGACGCGTTAGTGGTACGGAAAGAAAAATCGCCGGCCGTCAAGTCGCGGTCATAGGTCACGCAGGGCGCCCTCTTTATTGTTTTGGATCCAGCTCGGTTAGTTTACCCATCGTCTCGGCAATTCTACCCGCGTCAATTAAATCCAAGTGCGGACGGTGGGAAGATCAACCCATCGGAATGTTACCCGGCGTCATGGTCAAATTACCCAAAATGTTTATCCAGTGCGAACACGGCTTTAGGAAGGCGGGGGTTCACCACCCGACCGCCCAGTTCTGCGTCGCAGGAGCAGCTTCTCTGTCCCATTTTTCCTCTGGGAACGGTGGGACAGTGTAGGCTGCAGCATTGTACCGAGTTTTCACAGCTAATTTCTACGTCCATCAGAAATCGTATTTTTGTTTCCACTAATGCGCTTGCGTTTACTTTGCATATTCGTGTATGAGGTGGTCCGATTGGCACGTGTGTACATGCACGAACAGCTGGTAAACGAGGATAAAGCAGGGTTAATTATGTAGGAGGGCCTAAATATACCAACACACGTACATTTGAAGATTCGGCTTTTTTAAATTTTGCAGATATCTGTACAAGTAAAAAAGAAACAAAACAAAAACAACATTTCTGTAAACTTAAAGGTATGATACACCATTGGTAATTGCTTGAATTGTCATTAATGGGTAGATTTGGGGGGTTGTATTTCATACTCATAGTAAATATCATTTAACTGACCTGTCCAAAGTTTTACAATCATGGATGCTGAGAAAAGCACGAAAAGCAGCGTTTGTTTTCAACCGAAATTGGGCAGTTATTCTTATGTTATCTTTGTTTTTTCGCGATCGCCGTCCGGCGATCGTCAATTTATTTTAATAAAATTTTATTTTTCGGAATAATTACAGAATATCTAGCCCAATCATTTTGCTGGATGCCCAGAATCATTGTTTACTTTCAAATGAGTAATATATTTCTTAATAATTCGGTAGTAAATATTTTCGAAATCTGCAAATGGTGTATACTACCTTTAAAAAATGTTGCTGATTGTAAATACAAAACCAATAGACATTAGACAAATTGACATTTAGCATTTTACGGTTTGTCTGTATTTCGCTCAAAACAATTAGTCTGTTATTCGTTTTTGGTCTGTGATTACATTTTACAAAATTAACAGTTAAATGAAATAACAACAAGTACCGACAACTCCTTTGCCAACTTTTTTTCCTGTAAAATAATGCAGTGTACGTTAGCTATGTTTTTTGACAGTTTTTGTTAATGTTATTTGGCAGCTTGTTTATGTTAAACTGCGAAAATTAATACATGTTTAAATATGTCATAATTGACAGAAATGGTTTTTTTATTTATTATAAAACGTTAAACGTAAATGCCAACATAATTTTGCTGTAAAAACATATTTTTGTTACAGTGTATCCTCTGTGGCTTATGTTTAGCAATAACGAGGCACAGATCTCTGTAGATCTCACGAACAGAAGAACACCCCCGTTTTACGTCACGGGCAGCCGACTTGCTTTCGCAAAGAGACGCGCAGAGTAATTTTGTCCTTATTCAGTTAATGACACATTAATAGTTCAAGAGGAGTGTGACGTTGTCATTTCTTATTTGTTAACTCGAGACAAGCCTACGCCACTGCACTTCGACGTCATTGGGCCGACTCGGTTCCGTGGCGACCAATGTGTCGGGGAGATGCGTTCGTGGCCGTCATAACAGCCTTTTCTGATGACAGACAGCATGGCATAATAATTATTATCTTTCCAATTTCAATGAGAGTCGTCCAAATCCACGTAGCCAACCCGATCTCCGCAACTATTATACATGTGCCGTTGATGACGTGACCAGTGGCACGCCGTAGACATCGGTTTCATCGGTACATTTTGAGAAGCGGAATCTTTATTTAAAATTGAACGTGTGGCATGCCGTTATAATTTGTTGGCATTGTTTTAGACACACAATATACATGTAGTATACATGCCTAGGTAAACATTTAAGTCCGATTCATTATTCAGATAATATGCATGTAGCCTATAATTAAACAAAACCTAAAACTGTTGGTTATGCATTCGTGCAGAGGATTAATACAAAGGTAACTTCTCCAGTATCGTATACAGGGCTTCAAACTGAAAGCTTCGTCTTGGCCGGTTGGCCCAATGAGAAATTCGTATATTAATGTGCAGGGAAAGAGAAACCTTTCGAAAACCTAACCCGGACAATTGTTTGTTTTTTAATCACGGGGATAACAAGGGAAACACGAAACGACTCGGTTCAATTCAGCTCATTATACGGCCGGTTCGGTTCATTATGGGGGACATTGTTAGGCGTCCTCGGCGTAAATTAAGTTTTCATACTGAATCTCATTTATTCCTGTCGATAATGCCTCCAGAAAATTCAACTAATACGACCGGATATACCACGCGTGGTTTGAACAAAAAATAGGAACAACCGGCGGTTGTACATTAAATTTAAAAAGAGACTCTTGGCCCGTACTAGCCAATGCAGATCCACAACACACCGGTTTCGTGGCGACCAATGTGTCGGGGAGATGCGTCAGTGGCCGTCATAACTGCATTTTTAGTATAGACGATGTGCTTTATGGTTACATCTTTAAAGGGAAATTCCAGGCTCAATAATATATTACCTAGTCTAAAAGAATATTATAGTAACATACTGACTCCGCAGAAAATAGGTTTTGATTTGTTATCGAGAACGACTTGCGGGCCTATTAATATTCACGATTTCTTGCCATTCAGGGCGCGTCCATATTGTTCAAATGTCCCGTCTTATACCCCAGTCACAATTAAAGCGGAGCCCGGGCGGCGTGTGCGATTTCTAGGCATCTGCCGGCGTGTAGAGGTCGGCGAAAGATCGTGCGATATGGCGGTCACAGTCACAATTAAAAGTGCCTCGTACGCTGCCATGACGGGGCCCGGGGAGTCGCCGACCGGCGATCGGCTGACTTTCTTGGAAAAGGGGTCGAATTCTTGGCCCGTTTATCGGCCGGTGACCGGCAGGCACTCGTCCGGTGCTCTGCTTATGTCCTTGCGATACCCCTGTGGTATCCGACAGGGTGCCAACCAATTCGTACAGGTCGTAAGGCGGCCGGACGGGCATCTGTAGTGTGCCTGTCGAGTGGCCAGCGATCAACGGCCGGCGGCAGAAGCTCTCCTCTGACCTTCTTAATGGCCCTGTCACACTAGAACGTTTTAGGCCAACGCGTGAGTAGCGCGTTAAAAATAGTTGATATGCTGGCAAACGCTGAACTTCCACAGAAAAAGTCAAGTTGAACCGTGATTTCAGCGTGTCCATAACGCGTTAATAACGGGTTCATAGCGTTCGCCAGCGCGTGAATAACGCGTTAGTAACGCGCTCGACGACTGATGAACGACTGCCCAGCGCGTGAGTAGCGCGGTCCAACGCGCGCCAGCGTACGGCAACGAACACGTGATTAGTTGTACAAAAAGATGACGCGCTACTACAGTAATGGCCCTGTCACACCAGAACGTTTTAGGCCAACGTGTTGAAATGTTGGCAACACGCGGGTAAACGCTGACCAACGCTAGGCCAGCGTTCGCAACGCGCTGAGCGCGTTACCCACACGCTGGAACACGCTGTCACACGCTGAGACAAAAATACGTTTTTCAACATACCTAACAAAATTGAGCGTTTGCCAGCGTGTGACTGCCCACGCTAGCGGCGCGCGAGAAGGCCGTTACTTACGCGTCGAACGCGCTAGACGATCGTTACCAACCCACTACTCTCACGCTGGCGACCCGCTGTCGTATTTTTTATATAAATCAGTGATGCGTTCATTACACGCTGAGCGCGTTCCTCACACGCTACTTACGCGCCGGCATACGCTATGAACCCGTTATCAACCTGTATGAACACGCTGAAATCACGGTTCCACTTGACTTTTTCTGTGAAAGTTCAGCAATTGCCAGCGTATCAACTATTTTTAACGCGCTACTCATGCATTGGCCTAAAACGTCCTGGTGTGGCAGGGCCATAACCAGCGTGTCGCAAGCGTACGCCGGCGTACGCCAGCGTGTGAGTAGCGGGTTGATAACGATCGCCTAGCGTGTTCGACGCGTGAGTAACGAATCTAAAACGCGCCGCCAGCGTGTGCAGTCACACGCTGGCAAACGCTGGAAATTGTAGCTATTTTGAAGAAAAACAATTCCTCAGCGTATGACAGCGTGTCTCAGCGTGTGAGTAACGCGCTCATCGTGTTGCTAACGCTGGCCTAGCGTTGGTTAGCGTTTGCCAGCGTGTTGCCAAAATTACAACACGCTACTCACGCGTTGGCCTAAAATGTTCTGGTGTGACAGGGCCATTAAATAAGAAAATGCCGTTGATACCTCCACAACGCTTGCGGGCACCTGCACAGCGCGTGTAGGTCGCCCGGTTGAGGGAGAGGTTGGCGTTTGCACGCTATACCGCTACAACCTGGTTCTTGTTGCATTGGTGGCTAAAGAAGAGATGTAGTATCTGCACTATGAAACTTGTGTGATAAACTGTGTGTAGATGTAGAGGAGCCGCTTTTTTTACCTTGCGAGCCCCGGCCGATGCATGACCGATTTCAGGCTGGGCGCCGGCAGGGCGCCGTCTGGCCCCCGGCCGATTTCCGGCCAGGCACCGCCAAGTCGGCCGGACGCCTGGCGGGACCCGGCCGGCGTGTGGGCGGCGCCTGGCCGATATATTGATTGTCTGGGTTTTCCAAAATTTGGCTCGGCGCCCGCCCGACGTGTGCGATGCCCTGCCGGACATCGGCTAGGCATCGACCGATTTATTGGCGATCAGTTTGCGATGCGAAACGCCGCACCAGGTTTTAAGTCCGAGTTAAAAGTAACTCGATGCCCGCCCGATGCCCAAAAATGACCCGGCAGCCGCAAGGAGTCCCGTGGGGCCCCGGCCGAAAATGCCTAGAAATCCGCCGCAAACTAATCGCAAACCCATCGCAAGCCAATTGTGACTGGGGTATTATCCGGGGCATTATGGCATAGTGTCTGCACCTCAATGCACATCGCTTTATTGCGTGTTGTTCGCACTGGTATCCTACCTTGACGCGGCCAACTACAGCATACGTATTAAAACACTACGCGTGCCATACCGCCTGGCACATTTTAATAGAGATGCATAACGGAGGGAACGTACTTTTGCAACTATTCGAAAAGTAATAAACCTAATTATTGTTCAAAAGCTTACTTGATGTAAAAAATATTAATGCATTCTGAATTCCCTTTAAAATTATTCATTTTGAAAAAAAAAAAATCTAAAGATGCGTCTTTCCATTAGTAGTTAGTTCCAAAATTGATTTATTTTATTTTCTCGAGGTATATAACATCAACAGAGCTAAAAGCACCATTCCTTTAAAGCAGCACAAGTTATCATTACAAATGCACAACTGACTTTGTTATACCACGGCAATAGATTGTGAATTTTTATTGGTCGAGAAGCGTTCACGTGACATGCAACAAAAACGCATGTATCCGAGTGTGCCGATGTATGAGCATGGTATGAGTGATGTACGCCGAGTACGCGTGGTACATGAGTTCATGTACCCCCACGGGGTACATGAACTTTCTTTTTCCAGGCCGCGGAATCTTTTTTTACACGCTAGCGCATAGCCTGGCCGGCCATTTCTGTGATAAATACCATGGAAGCGACTGATATTAGAGTCTAGCAACGCTGTGTTATATTAGCTGGTACTACGTAAATTGATGTATGTTCCTGTGCGATGTAAACAGGGAACAGTGAAGTTAGCACTTTCGGCAACGACTAACGACCGCCATTGTTGTTTACACCGGCTTTCGTTTATGCTGTTCGTCTGCTTTTTTTCTGTTCCAATTTTGCCTTATTTTCTCCGTAATGTCGGCAGACGACAGCATTAAGTCACCTCCAAAGAAGCGATTTCTGTCTCGTTCAAAAGAGGAGATCAGAAATTTGATTTTCGAGCAGGACAGCGCCAGTACGAAGAAAAACACGGAACATTCAGTGCGACTACTTCGGCAATTTTGCACCGCAACGGGAACGGACCCATAACAAACAATTCTTGCCTGCTGTAATCTATTACCGTGGTATAACAAAACAATTGTTGCCTGCTGTGATATGGTCCATGGCGTTTTGTACACCCTCGGGGGCAAATGGCACCCTCGGCTTCGCCTCGGGTGCCATTTTCCCCCTCGGGTGTACAAAACGCCATGGACCATGTCACAGCAGGCAACAATTGTTAAATGGTTTAATACAACTGTAAGGTTTGCGATCTTTGCGTTATCGTCTTCTCTTTTTTTACCGGCTCAACAAACAAGGTATTAAGTCGCGCTGTGCATTAGCATGTAATGGCCTGCTCAACGTTGAGACGGTGAACATTTCATCAAAAAGTAATTTACATTTTTGGTCACAAATGATATTTTTAGTACTTAAAGATTCAATTTTCATTCACGAAAAGGTTGATGTCGAGTAATGAATTGGCAAAAACGACCATTTTATATGCATCTTTCTGTTGTTCTACAACAGAGCCAGCTATTTCAAAGCCTGTTTTCTCAGTTGTGTATTTGAACTCTAAAGAAGTAATTTATATGACAACATGCCATATCTCTGAAATGGCATGGGCCATGGAGCTCTATTATATACTAAATGAAAGCTTACTGTGCCGGCTTTCTATAACTGTGTAAATAATTTAATTTCTTTGTTTGCAACATAATACACTTTTTGTGGAGTGGGTCTCCTATATGCAGCACTCATAGCAGCAGTTAACACTATACGCATTTAAAGGCATTACACATGGCAATCTCGGCTTCAGTACAGCTGTTTTTGTTATGTAATCCAATCATTAAATTTGATGGTCATTTTCCCGAAACTATTTTCCTGAGCTTCATAAGGTTATTACAGAAACATAATAAGACAATAAGTTAACTTAACTTTTAAAAAATGCTCCGAGAAGCAGAGGCCTTTTGTATAATTTCTTGACACACTTAAAGGTAGTATACACCATTGGTAATTGCTTGAATTATCATGAATGGGTCGATTTTTTTTTTTTTTGGGGGGGGGGGGTATATTTTATAGTAAATATCGTTCAACTGACCTGTCCGAAGTTTTACAATCATGGTTGCTGAGAAAAGCAAGAAAAACGGAGTTTATTTTCAACCGGCGTCAGGCAGTAGTTCTTATGTTTGTTTGTTTTTAATTAAACTTTTCGGAACAATTACAGGATATTTAGCGCATGCCTAAAATCATTTTTTACTTTTAAATAAGTAAGACATTTTCTAATAATTCGGTAGTACAATTTTTCGACATCTGCAAAAGGTGTATCCTACCTTTAACTCCTCTATTGATGCTCTCGGCTAGACAAATGAATATATTACCTGTAGAATTATGAGAGGTGGGTTTAAAGGGATCGTATACGTTTGGTAATTACTCCAAAAATTAATGGCAATAAAAACCTACTTGGTAAGATGTACAGCAGCTTTGGATAGTATAATGCATTTTTAGAAACTTTTCACTTCGAAGTACTGCGGTTATGAAAAAAAGATATCAATTTTTATCCCCAAAAATTTGAATCTGAGAAGCGTTACTGCAGTGACGTTTCTCAGACTGTGTATTCCAATGCAGATTATTTTTCCTGCGTGGACATAACCGCTCCAGATTTTCGGCAATATCTCAAAATCGCTACCACCTTTTGAAATAAAATTTTTACAGGTTAGTTTTATGGTATATATCTATAACTATATAGGATTGAAACAAACAATGGGTTCCAATTACCAAACGTGTACGATCCCTTTAAAACAAAACAAGTTATTAAAACAACCTGCACACAAATATGTTCACCTATTTGTACCATTCACCCAAACTTGACTCCAGCAAGGGTCCGGAGCCCTCTTAAAGGCCCCTGAAAATGTTGGATTCCAGATACTCTGTGGTGATTTCTGGCCACTTTCCTTTGAAAATTACGTAACACAAGTACATCGATATTACCAATTTTCGAGAGTTTCTTTTGTTTTTTGCGATGAAATAAACTTTGCTCAGCAGCCCCCGGGGACTACCGTTCGGACTGGCAACTGACGAAAACCTTGTAATGATTTTTAGAAGATGCACTTCACCAGTGGAAAGGTTTTGACTTAAGGCTACAAAGCAGGGAATTTCCAACCGAGAGCGAGGCAAAGTCATGCCTTGTTGAGATGCGTGTGCGCCTAGCCTATCACCTGCGTGTAAACGGTTTGCCACGAGACACAATTTACACCTCACAGGTTCTTGGTGTAAATTTCACAGTATTGCCTCGATCGTGTCGAATTTGTGGACGCGACTGGGGAAATTTCAGAAGGTAATAAAGCCCCTTTCACCAGGTCATATGCCACCAGAGATTACACAATGTAATCAAGAAGAGACATTAGTTACAGTTAATTTATAGTCGACGTGGCTATTCAGTATCGTATCACGGAGTAAATTAGCGTAACAGCAAAAAGGTATCGATTTCGAATCGGTTGATTGCGTGTCTTAGGCATTGACGCATTTTTTTCTTCCTGAGTTTCCACTGACATATTGATGAGTTATTTTCCGTGCATGTAGCACAGTCTCACGTTGGTCCATGAATGCCGGCCAACCAGCTCTACAATTACCTTTCATGACTGGCATGAAGTCCAAAAACAAAAAATGAACAATGTCGCCCAGTAAGGAAAAACCCCTGACACTCAAAAAACTAGTCGGATGCTTTACCGACTGAGCTAACTGGGCCCTTGCGTACGTTGTTGCTCCAATCAGATTGACCCAGGTGTACTCAGAATAGCAACGACATTTTCTGCCTTCCATCTTAATGGAATGATTGATGCTACTATGCAAGTTGAGAGAAATCATTGGAGCCACCGCACAGCTTCAGGTGCCATATTCTTCAAGAACTCTGTATGTATGTTGTTATTTTCCTGGAGCTTCCCATGAGAGTCTCGAGGTGAGGTGAAAGGCAGCGAAAAATTAACGGTGAAGAGGTTTGAAGAAGCTGTTTGATCTCTGTATTGACAGCAGGAGTGTGGGCTTTTGCCTCTGGTGTGTGTGTGGCCTCTGCTGTGTGGCACTAAAACACAAACTCAGAACGAGAAAAAAGGGGCACCGCCCAGATTCAAACCGGGGATTTCTTGTTTACAGGACAGGCGCTTTAACAAACTAAGCCACGGTGCTAGACACACAAATAATAGTGAAATGGACTTATATTTTTACAATTCGTTCGTGTAAATAAAACAAAAATCACAGTGGGAGATCCGTCTTTAACCTGCTAACAGTTTCATCATCCCGATCGATCAGGCCAGTGATACCTCTTGGAGACTCGTAGACCTCACAGTCATTAATGATGTGGCTGCTGGTTTATCGCTCTTCGCAGTCACAGTTTGGTGAGGGTTCTACATCGATTTTGTGAAGAGCTTTGTACGGCCTATAGTTCTAAGTCTGTTGAGTTTAACCCCAACTTTTCGTCCAAGATCACAACCTTGATCACAAGTTGTTGATGTACATGTAGGCGTTGCCATAAGGCATCCGCTAACAAGTCTCTTTGCGTTGTTCAGAACGTCAACCTTGTGCGAATGAGCACTGTGGCTCCATACTGGTGCAGCGTATTCAGCAATTGAGCAAGCAAGGGCAACTGATACATGTAGGGTGTCGTAGGGAGCACTTCATCCAGTCCCTGCTAGCTTTCTAAGAAGGTTCACACGAGACTTATAGTTTTGGTTGTAAGACGTCTTAGCCACCGTATGCGATGCGGCGTATGCAAAGCAGGGCGCATACACTGTTAAAAAAGCTGGGCGGAATAGTACTGGGTAAACTTCATCAGCCAATTGTTGGTGACATTTTGTTCAACTATTGAGTACATTTGGTAGTTGGGTAAGCAAAAACATCGACAACGTATAGTTAGTCGTGTTAGCTGGGCAAACATTGCCCAACTATTTGTATTATTATTTTCCTTGATCCAACCACGAACAGTTGGGTATAGAAAGTGGAGTAACAATCTCAACAGATGGGCATTACGGTATGACGTTATCAAATTGTTGGGAATGTTATCATTGTGCACACGCCATTGTGCCAGACATAATGCAGCCTATATCCTGCAGGGTGCACCACCCAAATTGAAAGGATAATTTATACGCGAGCTCATTTGCATGAAATGTGCCCCCACAATTTCTTTTGAAAAAGGAGGCCGTTTGGTGAAAGAAATGGTGGGAGTGTATAAATATAGCATGGGATCAACTCCCTGGTTTTTGAGCTTCAATCTGGGGGCAGAATTGGCAAAATTACGGTTAAAAAATGGGTCCTAATTGCCCTAAAACGTGGAGGGATGCAATTTGTAAAGTTGCTGCTTGAAGGCTCGGGAAGTACCACTTTTCGGGAGGTGAGCTTATTTTGGTGTGAATATTAAAAGATGTAATTGGCTAACCAGCTAAAAATTGAAAAGCAATGGAAAGATAAAGACCAAGACCACAAAGATCAAGACAATAATCTGATTGTTGTTTGAGAAACCCCAGTGATGTCGGTGTGCATGAAACCGGCCTGAACATTGTTGATCTTACACTGTTTTCAATGTGACTTGAATTAGGCTGGTGCACTCTGCAGCAGTAGCCGGCGATGAACAAACAACTGAGAGGCAATGGCGAATTATAATTGCCGAAGTTATAGAAGAGCGGGGCATTAACGCCTCAGTGGGTGTTTTTCTAGGTGAGAATTGTACATGTGTCATAATTTAAGAGTACATGATCTTATAGTTTATACAGGAACGAGTATGCCTCCTTGAATGTACATGTATGGACCAGCACTGAATGTTGCCCAGTGAGTATACAGATACGGCTGTGACGTGTTTACCACACAGTACCGCATTGATATGTTATATGACTATTCCGTATTAACTCAGCGTTACTGGTGTCCCAAAGTCTTATTCCTCTAGTTGGCAACACATAAATCATTACTTGTGAGGAATAACCCACCCCAATATTTTGGGACATAAATATGAACATAAAAAAACCACGTAGAACTGATATGGTTTAGGCCTTTCCTTTCTAAATAATGGGAACATGTGCTCCTTTTTTCTCCCAAGATTGGGTATAATCTTACATGTTTCTCAGACAGTGAGTATTCTGCTCTTCCAAAATGTTGATAAAAATGCTCTCGTGTTCCCAACAATTTGATCCTGTTCTGCCAAAGGCTTATGAGTACATGAGCTCCCTTTTTCTTTTTCAATACATAGGGACATGTGCTCCTATAGTTTGGAATACATGTTACTTTCTTCCCAAGAATTGGCGGTGAACTATTGTATACTGAAAGTTCTTTTATTGTTTATTGTTGATACAGAAGATACCCAACTACTTGTTCCACAAGCGTCTTGACTCACAAATGTCTTCGTTTTCATCAAGAAGCTGGGCCCATCCTCAACCGTATGTCTGTCAAAAAAGACATATAGATGTCTGCTGAAAACCGGACCTTTTCCTCGGCTATCAACAACAACTAATTCCAGGAAGGGGGGGGGGGGATCTTCTTACAGACGTGTGTTTGCAAATAGTAACATGCTGCTGCAAAGAACCTTTGGTTGCCCACGTTAATGCTATATAACAAGTCGACCCTGAGGCAGCCACAAATAAAATTGCAGTTGGTTCTGATGAGAGGTAGATTGCAAAATGTTCTTTGGAATGAAACATGATGTTTCCTTTTATTTTATATTTGTAAGACGCTTGAAGAAAACCTGTCTTAAGTCTAAGAACTCCAAAACGTGTTGATTGCAAAATTACACGGGGTAAATTTACTTTATAGACGACATTTGTTATTGTTGTGTTTGTATGAGACTTGTCCTTTCAATGTTTCATTGGGTTCTTGCAATATTAGTGTTTTCAAAGAGTGGTTTTAAAGTTTAAAAGTGTTCCAAGTTGTTGTCAACCTTCTAAAGTGAACAGCTTTTGAAGGTTTTATTTTTACAAAGTCATAAAATATACAAAAAGAAGCCTCGTTTTCAAGATATCCCTTAGTTAGGCGTACCGCAAAAACCAACTATTGGTCAACAAAATGCCCTAAAATTGAGCAAATCTGTACAATATAGTACCCAATTATTGAGAAAACAAACTAACCAACAACTGGTCACCAAACTGTCACCGACAATTGGTTCTTTGCAATTACCCAACACATGAATGATTAAAAGTACCCAACTGTTTTGTCTGCAATATTACCCAACTTTTAGGTAGTTGGGGCTGTTTTCGCTCAAAGGCTGGGCATGTTGACTATTGTACCAACGTTGGGTAAAGGTTGGGCAAAAATTTACCCTTTTTTTCTTGCAGTGTATAGGCCGTCGATGCGGGCGCCCATTAACGCACTAAGGTCCCAGAGAAGGGCCACGTAGCTAATTTAAGTGCAGAGTCGTTGTTTTGTTTGAGTACTGAGAACAATCTCCCTCAGTCAGGCATATCCGAAACATAGGTGTGAAAAAGAATCGGTGCCAGGACAGATCCTCGTGGGACACCATTCTGAAGTTGTTGCTTTGTTTGCGTTGTCCATATAAGAGGTATCCAGGACAACCTGTCTTGGATGATCAGTATATTGAACTCTACAAACTTGACATCTGGAAAGATTTTGAGAAGCTTGAGGTAGATTGCTCAAATGCCAAATTGTATGATATTGCCATGGATGATATTGCCATGGATGTAGCTGTTACATGTAGCCCCTAAAATGTAGCCCCCAAAACTGTTTAGGCGACATAATGTCTAACAATAGCGACACAATAGCTGCCCTCTTTAAGATGGCAGTTATTGGGGCCTTGGTAGGAAGACTTCGGGATCTGATATAAAACCCCAATTGCTCTGCTTTAGCTGTTTTTTTCCCGCTTGCTCCATGGTCTTTTCACAGTGGGTGCTCTCCGTGTTCTTGCAAAACCGCCTTCTTTCTCTGAAATATGATCAGACGTATACAAAGTATTTGGTGTATAAAATGATTTTATAATGACAGCATTGCTATAGCAACGACTTACTTGTCAAATATTTATACAATTCATTTACACTATTTATTATTATTATATTTTTTTATTTTTTTATTTTTTTTAACAGTAACATATAAGGGAATACAAATTTGATTGGTTGGTTTTAAACAAGTACATGTTTAAAAACAGTTAATGGGTCTGAACACATCGATGTCCAAGCCGAAGGCCCATGAGCTGGTTTCAAATTTTAGCATCAATTAAAGTAATTAAATAATTATCTAAAATACTCACCTTTCCCTGTTTTGGCATACAGCTTCACAGGCTCATCATCTTCAGCGTCTGAGTCTGATGATTCTGCATCAGTGGTGTACTGTGAAACATAGAAAATGAAATGGACACACAAATTAAATAGCAACTATTCATCATATCTGATAGCATAGACCAGTTTTATAAAGAATTCATGGACACATGCACACAAATAGGCCAGAATGCAATAAGCAAAATCAGCCAATTGAAAAAGTACAGGTGTCGAAAAAGTTGTCATGTTCTCTCAATTTCCCCCGGATTTATTCGATTTGTATTCGTCATAGGTATTACTTTCTGGTCTAATTGTTTTTAGGGGGGACAATAAAAGTGTAAAAAAACATATTTCATCCTGTGTGCACAAGATCGAGGAAAATCAACAGGGCTGCTTTCCCCACGAGTTAAGGAAAATAACTGACCTTTTTAGGGTACCATCCACTACTTAAATTGCGGGCAGAATTGCGGGCAGAATTGCACCTGAAAATATGTCCTTCGTTCAGAATCATGTCTCTTTCACCTTTCATGCATAATAAAGACTAGTGTACACGCCGCATGTGCATGTGCTCATGCACTGTAAATAATAAAATTGTAATTTTACGGGAAATTCCTAGCAGTTTGGACGCCAGGACTATCCTGTTAAAAAACGGTGGACATTTTTTACGGGACGGACTGGTTTTTTAAAGTTACTAACCCTTCAATACACCTTGCTATTCCTGAAAAATTACGGTGTATAGCTAGAGTGACATAGTAACTGAAAATTTACAATTTACAACATTGGATTAAGTGAGAAACAAACTTGGAAATAACTTGTTACACATTACCATAATAGAGTAAAATGCTACAATAAACTATACCTAACACTACAACCTGTCGTGGTTTAGTTGTATATTTACTTATGTTAGCAACAAATCAAAATGTTATCATGATTCGTTAGAATAATTAAACATTTCGTTCAAGAAAGTGCGTTTTTGGACAAAACAACACAATTTAACTAGACTTTTGTTAACACAAATTGGGTGAGTTCTGTTGGATAACAGTAGAATTGCTGTAAATAAACAAAACTTTGTTGGTGTTGCTGTATATTTACACAAATATGTTGTATTTTGTCAAAATGATCTTGTAAATATATATCTTCTTTGTATACATTATCGTTAAAACACAAAAACCGTGATATTTTCAAGGCACATAACCGTAATTTTACGTCCAAAATCCGTTAAACTAAAAATACGTCGATTTTATTGTTATAGGTGGAAAAAACCGTTATTTTACGGTAGTTTTTTTACAGTTTGGGGACTGCATATATTTCTAAAACAGATGTACTGTGCGTCGTGATGAATGGAACAACAATTGTGCACACATCTGACGGGTTATTACGGATGCCCGATCGTGCTAAATTTTAACAGTCAAAACATATTTTCACTGCGAAATAACGCAATAGTATTGCGAGATAACGCAATAGTTTTGCAAAATAACGCAATAGTTTTGCGAAATAACGGAATGCTATTGCGTTATTATTTCGCAGTACTATTGCAAATAACGCAATACTTATTGCGAAATAAAGCAATACCTATTGCAAAACAACCCTTTTCTTCTATTTTGAGTTGTATAAATAGCTTCCCCTGTGCATGGCGGGTCCTGAATTGTTAAGGAGGCTGCCAGCTACGATGTAAATACAATTTACTTGGGCCCCGTAATGCCTGGAACAGCGAATCGAGATTGTAGAAGAACATTATTTCGGGAATCTACATATTGATTTACTCCACTTGAAATATTCACTTTTGTCTAAGTCAGAAGATAGTGGTTTTAACCACCCCAGCAATAAATAAAGAGTTGAAAATTAGGTTTTTGCCCAACTATTAAAATATTGTTCAGTTTCCGTCCACATTGCGTTTTAACTTGAGCAATATTGTTTTAAAAATCATGTAGACGGTTCTAAGAGTGATTCTTGATGCAATACGCCATTTTATTATCAATTGAAATTAAAATTATTCAATTGGTTTGTTTTTTCTTTGTGAGGGGGAGGGGTTGAAATTGGTGGAACAACCCCATGAAAGTTGGAAAATGTACTTTATTATTACATGTATTATTATTTTTAATATTCTTTTGTTAAATCATGTAATAATAGGGAGACACTTTAGGGTAACTATTTCGGAAATACTTTAAAGAGAGACAATTGCAAATAGGAAGACTATGAGGTGTCTCCCTATTGATTTAGCTACTAGAAGAAGACAACATTTTAATGTTTTTTTGTGAGTTACGTGTAGAGCAGGGTCCAAAATGTATAACTTACAAATTTAGTTGAAAAGCGGGTTAGGTGACAGTAAAGGTTGAACAATTGTGTGCGTCTATGGGAAACTCTCCCTATTTACCCATTCCTGCTATTCTCCCTACTTACCCATTCCAATTCCTACATTCTGTCAGCACACTCGTTAATTATTAAAAAAAAAGCCACTCAAAAAACAAACAAAACATATCTAAACACTATACAATTTGTGTACGTTTCTTTGATCAAGTTTAGTCCTTGAACATTTGAGCTAGATCAAACAAATGTTTTCAGCAACCTCCCTCTCCCGCCTTTCAACCAAACAACCTGAGAACAGCGCATTTCACTAATATTTATAAATGAAGCGGGAAATTGGTGTCGGGGTTGGAGTTGGAGTCATGGTTGCATTATTTCGCAATATTATCGCGTTATTTCGCAACAGTATTGCGAAATAACGCAATAGCATTGCGTTATTTTGCAAAACTATTGCGTTATTTCGCAATACAATTTGTTTGTTACACTGTTAAAACCTGGCACGATTGGGCTTCCGTATTACAACAATACGTGAAGGTAACAATAAACAACGATACTAGTAATGCACCGACATTTGGGAATGATGTATCGACTCACACGATTTGTCTATGGCGAGCCCATTACGCGACGATATTTTAAAGTTATGTATAGAAGTCTCTAATTATTTAGAGATATTTCTAAATAACTCTCAAATATCAGTCGCGTAGGTAATAAACGTTAAACAGGTTTGCCATAGACAAATCTTATGAGACTATTATACGTCATTCTCAAGTTTCTGTGCACTATAGTTTCGTTGCAACATGGCAACGAAACTAGACACTTGGTGATGACGTAGGCTCATTTATGAGGCGTTCTAGCTGAATGAGACGGAACTATGGGCACATGTCATAGTGGAGAAAAATGCAAAACAGTGAAGGGGTAATGTATTTGACATTTGTAATCTTTGTTTTGTCTACCAACCATATTTACAAAGAACAAAAACACTGTCCAGATGTATCACCATTAAAAACGTCCAATCATAGGCTGTTGAACGGCACACACTGCACCTTTAATGTACATGTTTTATTTGAATAGAAGCACAACACATGTTCTCTGCTTTTTGTGTCTGCAACCGTTTAAAAAAAAAAATATTTTGTTTGATTTGCTTTATGGAGACTGTTCGAGCAGCATGTCATTCTAAATTTGCCAAAAAGAAGTAAAAAAAACACCTAAACCTGGTTGGACACTTTAGTGGGGCGCTGTGGTCAAGTGGTTACGGTGTTTGACTCCTGTACGATGGTACGTGGGTTCGAACTCTGGCAGGAAACATGGTGCTTGTGTTCTTGTGTTCTTGGGCAAGACAATTTGCTACAGTTGCCTCTCTCCACCCAGGAGTAATGGGTACCTGTGAAGGTAGAGACCACATGCGCTGATCTTGAGCTGCTGCCAAAATGGTCTCGTTCCCAGTGAACAGGGACAATAATTGTAAAGCGCTTTGAAACACTACATTGTGGGGGGTATAAAGCGCTATATATGCACCGACATTATTATTGACTTATTCAATACAGTTTGTTTCACAAATACAAAAAACACTAGTAATAAACGATTAATTAAATGCTCAAATCAGTTCGTCTGCACCTCGCTGAAATCGCAAGTGATTCATCCCTTTGCTTCCTGTATGCTAGGCGTTGTCATGTTTCCTGCTCGCATACATTCGCACCATTACTTCCAGAATGTTTAATATGCCGGACGTGCTCTGGGGAATGTAACTGCGAAAGAATAGGTCCACAAAACGAGTTGCGAAATGAAAGGAATGTAGGGCCTTAGATAAATGGAAAGTGATCAGAAATGCCAGTGGCTTGATGGGGAGACTAGTATTGCATGGGGGCCCTAAGGGGCCATACAAGTCGTGAAGCTCCTCTCAAGACTTTGTGGAAATTAACAAGACATCGCGAACATCTTTTATATCATTGTAAATTTTCCATAAGACGAAAATGAAAAATCACGGCATCTTCCTTAGATTCTCCACTCTTGGCAAAAAAACTCATGCTTTGGGTCGTAAACAACTTTTGCCATCTCGCGAATTAATTTCAATTCTGGGTACGAAGAAGCGTTCGGCGTTTTCCCATTAGCAGTCTTGTTTGATTTTTTTGCTATACGTTGCCTTGGGTGTTTGGTTTAAAAGGTCCTTCCGATTTCTTTTTATCTCATAAAGTACAGTCCTGATGACTGATTCAAATTATCCCCGACTAAATGCAATTTAGTTCCAATCAGTGTGCTCTGTGCTCGGTTCCAAAAATTCTCTCGGTTTTCTACTCACAATATTCTACTCCTTTTGGATCTAAAATTGGATCTAAACGATACCCCGTGGGAGGACAACGTATATGATTATAAGCTACGTCATCGATCTTCATTGAGTTGGCTCTTATTTCATTCACGCGCGGCTCGTATAGTCCATCAGCTGGCCACTTGACCAAAATGTATCACTTGCCTCGGCTAATTTGTTCATTTTGTTTTAATCTGATTTCCACGGTTTCTCTTCTCTCCGTGGTCACGCGGGCAGCACATGCGCTGCCTTCGATGGCTGCCTCTGGTTCGAGTGGACTCCGGAATACAAAGCTGTATTAGGAACATGGTAAAAACAAATTATCTCTCACTTTTGGAAAAGACAAATGGAGACACTGACGGGCTGGCTGAAATCACTGTGGACTGTAATGTTTCTGGGATCAGAATGATAAAATAATACTGAAAACTGTATACATATTGGCTTACAAGTATTAACAGATAAACCAATCGTATGCCTCCGAACTGATACCAGTTGCTATTCTTTGTAAACATAAAATATGCTAACTCCGCGTGCGAAGGCAATATGGCGGCCAACATTTGTGCTGGATAGAGATAATTATTCGCGATCTTTTTTCTTCAATTTTCACAAATAAAATGGACACTCTTTTATACCGTATGTATTACAATACATTTTAAATTTAACACTATCACTGGTCATGCATTGCACTGAGCTTCCTTGTCGTATTAAATACAAGAGAGTATACCTCCAAAAACATGAGTTTCCACTCCCTTATCAGGCCGCCACACTGGGACGGGAAATTGGATCATTTCAACTGATTCGAACACGTTCCCATTTATTTCACCGAATTCTCGGGCTTTCAATTATCTGGTCTCGACTATCACAACGAGTCAAAGTCGTAGACAACGAAGATGGAAACTGACAAAAAACATGGGGAAAACTTTTCTCATACACAACAAAAAATTTCAAGGAAAGCCGCCAGACGCGATACCAGATGTAGATTGCGCTCGAGACAATTTGTCTCGAGTATACTCTCCCCCCCCCCCCCCTCAAGAAAAAAACCCCCCAACCCTAACAAAACACAAAAAATCAGACGTAGTGTCGGATTGTGCTGAGTTTTAATTTCGTCGAGGGAGCGCCTGTAAGATTGGTTATTAATTTTCTTCTTAGTGTTTGTGTTATGTACACCACACACAAGACTTAGAGCAAGACCGGTAACATGAACCAAGTTATAAAACAAAATATAATATTTTACAACACACGACATTATTTGCCACACGAATGTCTGTGTGTGACCCGTGTGTAATTACACACGTTTGTTTATGGTGTAAATCGAGGAGTTTCCTTTGTTCCTCTCGAAAATTTCCTTTGTTTGTACTCTAACTTTTTCCGACGGCTCTCATTGGTTTTGTACACGAATCTCAATCGAGGTCGTCCTCGATTCTAACCCTAACCCCAATTCACCTTCGTGTCGCCAGGTATGTGTCCTCCATTTACACCATAAACAAACGCATAAGAGGCATGTGATTAGAGAAGCTGATGTCTGCATTTTAATGTGCGTGTTATGGCCGAGCGGTTAAGAACATGCGGACTCAAGCTCCTGTGTTTCTGATCAGCAGAGTGTGGGTTCGAGTCCCGGTCTTGACACGTGTGTCCTTAAGCAAGGCACTTAACCACTATTGCTTTGTCCTTCGTATGGGACGTAAAGCTGTAGGTCCCATGTGTTGTGTAATGCACGTAAAATAACCCAAGAACACTTATCGCTAAGAGGAGAGGTTTGCCCCGGTTTTTTCTGGCAGTGGCTTCAAAGTGCGCCGTAGCACCTTGTAAAAGCTCTTACAAAGGTGCTACATAATTGGTCTCATATTCTCATAAAACTTCATTAACCTGTCTTTGAACATCTGTCACAGGTCCTTATAGAATGCACGGACGTCTCGATACTGGTCCCACGTCCAAAATGCAAAATCCAAACGTCCTGCTTGAAATCTCTTTATAGAGTTTTATAGAGTTTTAAATTGATTTGACCTAATTATCTTCAAAAAATTGTGACAATTATCTAAACTTCCAAAAACAGACGATTACAGAGCTTCTAGACAAGTGTGATGCAACCGCAAAACAAATTTTCAAAAAATCCAGAAAAGTAATAAACTTTCAAAGATTCTAGGTCTGATGCAATCAAGAATTTACCTTACAAAGCTTATTCTTATTAATAAGAATAAATAATAGAGCGCCGGTCCGGTGTTCCGGAGGTCGCAGATTCAAGTCCCGCCTTGCCAATTTATTTGTTCCTTTTGAAACGTATGTAAATTTATCTCGTCAGTTTCCCTTGATGTTTATTTGTTGAGTATAAACCTTATGTATTTTCCCTTTAGCCGGTTACGGAAAGGAAAGGTTTGTACATTAAGACAATTATTTACCAAATATTTTACCATTACTTTTCCGCGACGGTACATGTGTCAGCCCAGTCGGCAAAACTATGTTTCAAGCACGGGTTAAAGTAAGAAAAAACGCGTGTCTTGGAAAGGTAAAATGAAATTTAAAAACACTCGTTTCCAACGTATTTTTTATTACAATGTTCTAGACGTATTCCAATGTAATATGAGTGTCTGAAACTACTGTTAAACACGTGTCCATTTGAAACGCGTGTTTAGATATTTCATTTTACCTCGCCAAGACACGCGTTTTTTGAAACTAGTTTTGCCGACTGGGAATCGGGTTTTATGCTGGTATCGAAATCATATGCACGCCAATGTACGATCCAAACGTCATTAGCAAAATGTAAAGGTAGAACGCGAAAAGGGAAGATCGTAGTTTTATCCCAAGTTGTGTATTTGGAGAGTCTGATAAAGGTATGATCATGATGTCTTTCTGGAACCCTCTAGAATCCCTCGCTTAAGTAGTTATCTTGCAGTGTTTTACAATGTTCTCTTTTGGGTCTCCTACTTTTTCCATTTATTGGGCCGAATACATAAAAACATAAAAGCAGAAGTACCGAGCAAAAAAACCAAAAGCTCATCAAGCAGAAGCTAAAACAAAAGCAATTGCTTAAAAACATAATTATACATAACCGTTTGCTTTGCCTAACAGCTTTTTATTAAGCTTGCCTAGCAAATGCTTAGGTTATGAACAACAGCAGCTTATTGACCAAAACAAAAACGTTGTTTTTATGTATACGTTGTTAAGCGATTGCTAATCTGGGAAGAATTTGCTTGGAGAAACAAACTTTATTTTACTTGAAAGTAGAATCTTTTGCTTGCTAGCAATTTCTTAATCAACTTAAATCCTGGCTTCTAGAAAAATGTTAAGATTGATTAATACCCTTTTTACTCATTCCTTTTATAAACCTTTGTATAAATCAACACTCTTGTCAATTGTCAGCCTCTTCATGTTTCTTTGTCGTGTTTGTCATTATGACTTTATAATATGTACATTAACTTATCGTACTTAATTTGTACATTTAATGATAAATTGTATGTATAAACGCCCTTTTTGACGATAGTGTTTTATTCCTTTTTAGTTTCCGCCTTGGCTGCTTTTCACTTTTTTTGTAATATAGGTTTTCCCGGCCAATTTGAACAAAAAAACATTCGAGTTAATACCCGGCTCATTCAATTTCGCTTTAAAATAAATGCTCAGGTACATCAGCATTCAACAGTTAAAAAGAGTCATTCAATTTCAAAACTTGAGCATTCATAAGACAAATACAATCATTCAATTTGAAATGGTCACTTAGTTCATTCAATTTCGTCACAGCCAGCAGCAACGGGCTGGTCGACTATTCATGTTCATCAACTGGCAAACATTTTAAAAATGTTTGCATTCAAATTTGTTTCTGTGGTATGGGCTTTCTGGCTCGTATTTGCCTATATAAAGGCAGGATATTATGAGTACAAATCACTTCTACACTGTTGCCGAGTTATACCTCTCAATAAATATACGATTTGGAAGCGAAAATGGCTGCCCGTGGTCATTACAGAAGAGTGAGCAATGTAGACAGAGAAAGGCTGATTGAAGCATTCGAGGACAACCATGCTGACTACTTAGAATTGGCAGACACTCTAGGAATCAAGAGGTCTACTGCAAGGTCCATCGTGGCAACATACTTGCGCACCGGTCGTCATGAGAAGTTGCCTACAGGAGGGGCACACAACACTAAAGTAGATGAGGAGATGCGAGATGAGCTTGAGCGATTGCTGGACGTCAACCCTCTACTAACTCTCACTCAGATGAAAGATGAGCTCCAACGTTCTCTGCCAGACAAGCCAACCGTGTCTCCCAGCACCATAGCTAGAACCCTGGACGGCATGCTCATGACCCTTAAACTTGCAGAGGACGTGCCTGATGCCCGCAACTCGCCATGGGTACTGGATATGCGTGTAGAGTACGCGCAGTGGTTCATGCAGTGCGGAGTTGTTGGCCACTGCGTGTTCATTGACGAAACTGGCTACAACATAATGGACGAGGCGGTCTTTTGGAAGAGCACCTCGCGGTATCCCAGCGAGACGCGTGGTACACGCACAACGCGGACGCAACTGCAATGTGACATTCGCTGTTTCTGGAGAGATTGGTCTTGTACACCATCGAATAGCTTTTGAGACCGTCACGAGAGAAAGATTTGAAGAGTTTCTGGCGGACACAGCTCGTGAGTGCGAAAATATGTTCACCGCAGACGAACCGGCCTTTCTTGTGTACGACAATGCTAGACCCCATGTACGCGCCCAGCTCCCAGCAGGAATCAACCAGCTGATCCAGTTGAAGCGTCTGCCACCCTACTCCCCATTCCTGAACATGACTGAAATGGCCCATTCGTCATTCAAAGCTGGCGTCAAACGAGATTTAGCCCTCCCAGAATGGCAGCTACGAGTAGGGGACCGGGAAGCAGCACATAACGCAGGAGTGAATCTTCAACAGTGGAGGGGTGACCTCATTCAAGAAGTGGCTCAACAGAATGTGGGACAAATAACTCATGAAAATTGCGTGAGATGATACAACAACAGCCAAACTTACATGCCGAGATGCCTAACACGTCAGAACATTGAAGGTTAAAGAAAACAATTTTTAGATATATAAACGTATAAGAAATAAAGGACCTGTGAACAAAATCCACAGGGAAACAACAATTAAATTTTATAACGATCACATTAATTAATGTTTAATTTGCATTAACACTAACGAATAAAGAAGAAAAACAAGTTAATTAAAGACCAATTCAAACGATTACAATGCAAACAAATGCAAGACAAATATTGTGTGTTGTTTTGTTTATGTGCCAGAAAACTTTATTCAGCCGTTCTTTAGACACATTTTAAAGTTTAATTAATGGGGTAACAAAGCAAAAGGAACACATCTGCAATTAAGACTAACAATAAGAATTAAATGAAACGCGTAAGACAGATAAGCTACACAACTGCCAGTAAAATAACATTATCGCTAACTTTAAACGCAAGCATGTTAGCCGTACCATACTCATGTTGAATTTGAACGCTTAATGTTAAAATGCGTTGCCCATAAACGAAAAAGAAAAAAACAATAGGTACAAAATCGCATTGCGCTTCCATGACTCTGAATTTGATTGCACCTCTTGGGAAAAGGTGGTGGATATTCAACAAAAGAATGGCGATCTTGTAGTCTTGAATGCCTATAAACGAAATGGAATGAAAATAAAGGAATGATGGGTGCACGAAAACGAAACTGAATGCATTAATATCGAAAGAGTAACCCTAGTTTAATTGAAAAAGAGAAATCGCGTGAATTTGAAAGCGCAATAATGAAATTGAATGATCTTTTGCTGAAATTGGCCAGGAAAACCTATAATAATATATATTTTTGTTAGGTCAAGATTTTCCTAGGTCAAGATGTATACTTAGGTCAAGATGTTAGGTCAAGATTTATACTTCCTGTTAGTTTTTAATATCAAAACTGTTCAGTGGTTCTGTTATTCTTTACCTTGGATTTTGCTCCGGAGCCACCCAGAATTTTACCTCAATTTTAAGATGGCCGCCAAAATCTAAAATAGCTGCTATATCTGCTTTTAATTTGATTTGATTCATGCCGCTTCTTTTTTTTTTTTAAGTCAGAGTTTTTTACAGTGCTTCCGTCATCCTGAACGTAAAGTATTTGTAATAATGATTTGTCCCAACATTCAAGATGGCTGCCAAAATGGCGTCCAAAATTATCTGAATGCTGTTTTGTTACATTGTTAAATTGAATGGTTATCGAATAACGCAACAGCAGTCATAAAACGAAATCGAATGATCATTTTCAGCAGCATTCGATTTCGCGCGAAATCATCATTAAGATCCTAAGATCATCTTTGTAATTTTGAAAGCGATGCATTTTGTAAAACTAAATCTGGATCCTCCAAAAATTCGGGCGAAAATCATGCAACCTGTGCATTTTACTGCCGTCAACGCGACCGCCATGTGGAAAATCATTGAAGCTAATTCTTAGACTTATTTCCAGCTGTAAACTACTCCAATTTTTGCCTACTTTTGTGCATCAATAATACAATTGGTGCGCCGACGACCCAAGCTAATTTTAAATGGTTAAGATTCAGGATGATGAAAACGTTGAGAAAACTGATATAACTTGTAAGGCGTTACTTCATAAAACGGGCAAATGCAATTTCTGTTCACATAATTATTTGCCCTCAATTTGTTCTGAATTTACTGGACGAATTACCAAAACAGAAGCCATTTCAACGGTTAAGAACTTATTACCCTTCAGTGATTTTACATTACACATTGTCGCCAGGTGATTCGTTTCATAAACTACCGTGCATCCTCACTGGCGCCTAAAACAATTCTGCTATTAAAATAATGACAACACGGGTAACATTGATGACCTTTATGGCCAGGGATATTCCTCCCACGTCGCACACTGCTCACACCCCGCAACACTCGTTTTATCTTCAGCGGCTACTCTACTCGTGTACCTTCCCATTGTCACTCTTAACAATATCTGTAATTTCACAGAATTGTTTTAATTAAAATTAAATGTTACATTAAACAAAAAATTTCAAATGTATGTGTTTTAACGGAATTCAGTATATTTACAGTGTATTTTTGTTATAGTAGGACACAGTAAAATATTTTGCCAAAATACGTGGATTGACGTTAAATTCACAGAACATGTGATGTTTAATGATTATATTCCGTTTTCCTTTAACCAATTTAAGTTCGCATACACTGTAATAAATTGTTTTGTGTTGTTAGCACAACATCCAATTTGTAAACAAATGTAACGTGGTGTATATTTAGTGTATCAAATCGTACTCCCGTTAATTAACCAGGCACCAAATTTTCAAGGGAGACAGTGTATGGCAATATAATATATTGTTGTGTTCAATTCAACATATAAAACAAGGGGCACCGTGGAAAGGGGAGGAGGGCGGACCTCTGACGGGCTCGACACGTTCTAACGTGCCCCGTGGCACCTCCCCCCCCCCGTGCCCCGTGACATCCCTCTCCCGTGCCTCGTGACACCCCCCCCAAAAAAAACCCACCTGACCGCTCCTGTTTCGACGTCACCCTTTGTTTACATAATGCATTTCCCTTTGTAGAGATGTGGGGGCGTTAAATGTCTGGCGTGCCCACCTGGCTCCCCTGGGAAAGCGCACGTTTAAACAAAGCTAATACGTATTGACTGAATTAATTTGACATCGGCTATACATTATAATGGCGTCCGAATGTTATTTGATTAATAGGGATTTAAACTGTCTGACGGTAGTTCATGTAACATTATTATCATTGTTTGATGAACGACACTACAGCTTTACGTATTCAGATCTTTTTCTCGCCCGTCGTTCATTGCACGCTCTCACACATTTTCTGTGTTCGTTGCAGCTGGCTGGAAATCCGTTTGACATCTTTTGGGTACATCACGCTTTCACCATGCCATAGCTTATCGTGTTGCAGAGCTTGGCTCTTGTATCTGGATAAAACTCAACAAGGACGGTGATAACCGTCACGAGGCCCAGGTATTAGAGAGGTTTCGCCTGCGAACGGGTACGGTTAGCTTAACGGATACGGTTAGCTTAACGGATACGTCATCAATTTTTGCAAACATATGACGTCACAGCTCTTCACTATCCGCTAACCGTGTACAAGGCACGGATATCTCGCTCGCTACACATGAATATAAAACGCGTACGGATAGCTAAACGTACGCGTACATGTATCCGTTCGTGTGCGAAACCTCTCTATTGTCAGCGAATGTCCTGGCGGGTATAGGGGCAACCTCGTTCCCAGGGTTTACTTTATTTTCAAGCTCGTTTCCATTAGTAAGCCAAAAAGTAGGAACTCGCTCCCCGCATCCTGATTAAGGCAACAGCAACAGCGATGTGTAATGCTCGATATGAATGTTCACGTCCACTCCACCTAAAAAGCAGTCCCCACTTTTCCATTAATTGTTAGTGGTAATAATTATGTATAACGCAATACTATAGAGGTTTGATAAGGCTCTAACACTGTTTAAATTTTAAGTTAAGTAGTTAACACCACGGTAATACTCTCAAAGGAAACATGCAATAAGTTTGTTTTTTAATTATTTTTGCTTAAATAGATAAGGTATAATGTTGACAACAACATTATGTGTGAGGTTGTGTTTATTTTTTGTGATAAATTATGTATAACGCAATACTAAATAGAGGTTTGATAAGCTTCTAACACTGTTTAAATGTTAAGTTAAGTAGTTAACACCACGGTAATACTCTCAAAGGAAACATGTAATAAGTTTGTTTTCTTCATTATTTTTGCTTAAATCGATAAAGTATAATGTTGACAACAACATTATGTGTGAGGTTGTGTTTATTTTTTGTGATAAATGGGGGAAAATAATTTTAGAAAATGTTTGGTCAAACCTCTCCGCCCCTCGAAGGAAAGCCTTATTAACATACAACGTCGTGAGGGGTATGGCGCAATTCGAGGCAGAGATTCGCCGCGCTGCGGGGGGCCGCTACCCGGCCTAGCGTGCATTATACTGACTGTGCGCATTGCAACAGCATTCATTTGTTTCCGGCTCATCCTAAATACCGGAGGATTTGGACAGCCAAAGTAAAGCTTACCAGAGCGAACTGGTCCGGGCCTAGGGATTTTCCGGCCCTCTGCAGCGACCATTATTTTGAGCAGCCGTGCTTTTTATTCACATTTAATACACATAAATCTATGAATTAAAAACAAAAATTGCGTAATGAAAATGTTAGACTGCGTGGTTCTTTTAAGTGAGATGTGTGGTTCTGAAAACAATTATCGGAGAGAACTTTGTAAAATGAAAAAACAATTGAAATAAAACAAAATACTAATTTGAAGCACAGCCAGGCACATACGTGTTCCAATTTTGTATGGGTGTGTATCGTGTGCGTGAAGCGAGATTTGCAAATAGAATACTTTACCCTTAGAGCTCGCGGAAAGCTTCATATGACTCCTTCTGGCGTTTAAATATTATTGTTACCATCGTGACAAGCGTGTTAGCTTTGTGCGTTATAAGCATTGTATATCTTGCACACAAGTGTATACAACCGCTTATCCTGTGCGTAGTATCCATTGCAAGTAAGCAACATAATAATGGCCCGTGTATACTCACACGATCTTTAAGCGAGCGACGAGACGTCTTTGCCCTCAAATTGTTATCGCAGATTGGGGAGACTGGCGAAACCAATAACACCGACCGACACGTCCGTATAATGGGGACTCATCTAGATTTACGCTGCCGTGATTGTGAAGTGCAGGAAATTAACGACATTCGAGCCGCTTGTTCCTGGGTTATCCGACCAGACCAAGCCGAAGCATTTGTTTGTGTAATGTCAAGGGTTCGGCCGGGCTAGTTCGTGAGCGGCAGGTTCAGTTCCCGTGGAATCGAAACCTGAGCTGTACTGATCTGCACCAAAGATCGTGGATAATATAATCCACAGTGCCTCTACCTGAAACTCTACTCCGATCGTCTGTCCAAGTGGCGGATGCTAAGTTTTAGGTCCGGAAGGTCAATAGCATATACAATGTCGCATTTTCCTAATTTTTTTAATAGAGAACACAATTTTACGGCGGATTTCCTATATTCGATATGTTTCACTGGAGTGATGTGTGCTGCAGAGCGCATTATGACTTATTATTATTATTGCGCATGTCGTGTGAGGTTGCAACCAATGAAAGGGCCATAGACTAGATTTTCATAAGAGTCAACATTTAATGTGACACAAACAAATGTTTTAAAACTGGCGGGGTCTTGTTTTATCTCTAAAGATTGCTTTCAGTTCAGACTGAATTATCGATACACAAAACGTGTAGTAACTGTGGCGGCGCTAGAGAATGCCTTTGGCTTTGATCGTTCGTACTAGCGCCCCAGGAAAAAACTATTATTGATATCACAATTTGCGAAAATATTGCTTAAAATGACAACAAAAACAGGACGACTTTAAACAAATCGCATACTGGCTTATCAAGGTGTAACAGACGAACAACTGGGACTTCACTGGTACTCGCAGTCATTTTGTAAGCTGTACATCGTTTGAATTTGAGCAGATTCCAATTATAGGGCATGACATGCCCCCTTGTTGGATCACGATCACGTGACTTCTAGAAAAACAACGTCCTTGTCGGCGTGTCCAAACTTGGCTACAATTGGGTACGACTGTAAATTATACATGAATCTAGCTATGGCTCTTTCCAGCCGTAGGCGAGTTAATTTAGACGCGGTCGTTGTTCATCTAGAAATCACATAGGGCCTAAGCGTGATTCAACATGGATGCAGTATACCGTCATTGTTAAAACTATATTGAGATTCATCTATTTTGCACAACATGACAATGACTACTATTAATTAAGCCCCATCAGTATAGATAGCCTCTTTTGAGTTCGACACCTTGGGAAGCCAGTAGGCGACCTTTAAGGTGTCATGTCTTTGTCGTCATTTTCGGACCTTTAACCCGGGCACAAACATTAGCTAAAACAATAAGTCAGTTTAAATTCTGCCGCCCATTTTAAAATGGTCCAAACGAAACAAAACGGAACGCAAGAGAACGCAAGAGAATTTAGGGTGGGAAAGGCAACAGCGCTGTAATCGATTTTGTCAGTCAGTTTGAAATTTCAACTCAATTAAAAATAAACTCTGTGTATACATCCTTTAAAAGGAGAATTTCTTCCCGCCAGATACATGCATTATTCTCTCTAAAACTCTATGCTGACCTGCCAGCTGGCCTATCACTATCCCATAGTGCCTCCAGCATGCGTTGGCATTTGCTCTCCTTCAGTTGAACAAATAATCATCTGGTACATCATTTGTAATATTCATCCTATACAAGCATAAACAACAAGAACGCATAGCCTATGTACGTCTGAAAAAACGTTTTAGCTGATGAACGCTTATTTGCAAGTCAAGTCATTTATTTACCAGGTGTTAATGTCCAAGATATTTTGATTGGTAATTCGTCTTGCCTTTACATGTCATCCGCGTCTGGTGTTCTGATGGATGTGGAATCAGTCTTGAAAGTAATTCAGTCACTGATGGAAGGCTTCAAGCCTATAGGGCCTCTGCGCGTGTTTTTTTCTTTTCTGGTTCGTACATTTTCTAATTACCTGAGATTCTTTTGCTAGACTTAATGACGGTTGTTTTTGAGACAAGGTAAAAGTACTGTTGTTTTATTAGATTTATCAGAATAACCATTCAATTTAACAATTCAACAAAACAGCATTCAAATTTGCCGAAGCTTTTTTGAGGAATGTGTTCGGTCGTTCAAATTCATTTTTAGGCAGTAATTTTTTCTGTCATTTGTGCAATCTAAAAAACGCTATGTTAACTTTCGTTTCCTTTAAAATGTTAAAGGTATAAATACGGAACACTTCATATTGGTACACGAGTCAACATAAATAAACAATAATAAACCAGGATAAAAACAAACAAACAAACACCCCAACACCCAAAAAATAACAAACGTTAATGTTTCACAAACAAACAAGCACACAAGTGTAGGTCTTGGTCAGGTAACCAATGATTACGACCCCCCCCTTTTATTTTTCTAAATAAACAAAAAACTAAAACTAAAATAAAGAAAAGAAAGAAAGAAAGAATGAAACAAACACCCCAACACCCCAACAAACGCTCCATACAAAATCTAGGGGAAACATAAATGAATACAGAAAAACAAAAGGTTTGACTGACCTGAAGTGAAGATACAAAATAGTTGTCTATAGCATAATTTATTTGTCTGTCTGTTTGTTCGCATTTCATTGTCGTACTTATTTGAATTCTCATTTAGCGAAATTGGTTGCCTTTTTACGAAATTAAAAAATAAAATAAAAATCCAGTCGAACTAGCTTTGCTAAATTGAATAATGATTTGCGTCACGAAAAAGAACGACGATATACTATATTTAACACATTGCTAAACGAATTTGAATGCCTCAAAACTAAATTGAATTGCCAAATTCTGAATTTGAAACATGGTAAAAACTGGAAAGGCAAAATCGTTTTAATTGGAACGCACGAACATAATTGGCTGCTCATTTGCCGAAATTGACAGGGAAAACCTTTAATTAGCGTCTACGGTATTGATAAAATTAATGTTTTCTTTTTTGTTGATACTACATGTTTGTGAACAACCTGCTCTCGATGTTATGGCGAAGTGCACGATGTAGGCCTATGTATATTTGCTTTACAGTGAATGCAGTGAAAAGAAGATTGGATCGTGTACTTTTAGTTTGTGATGCATTTATTGTAGGCTTATCGGCTCATCTATATAAAGCAAATAATCAGTTCTATCTCCAGCTGCATCCATACAAAGTATTTGATTAATATATTAAGGGGGGGGGGGGGGGGGGGAGAAGGAGCAAACACGCTTTTAGTTTTAGGTTAAAAGAAAGGAAGAGGGTTTTTCAATATTGCTGTAAATTATCTCTCGATTATTTACGCTACGATGATCCTCTTTGTTTTAAATAATGTTTACATTTCTCGCTGCCGCGAAAGCTTCATACATAATCTTCAGAGTAGATCGAAGATATTTGCTTGGATTTAAATCGAGTCTTATACTGAAATTACACAATTATCATTCTTGGGAAAAACAGCAGTGTATAATCATTAGCTAAATGCATGAAATGAACGGTGCAAGATGTCTAAATAGAACCGATGCGGCATCTCTATCAGGTGTGAACGCAATAGTCCAACCCGCGTCAAGGTTAAGGGAAAATATCGTTTACATCGGCAGCCGTGGCTACTTGCCATAGCTTTGACCTTTATTCTACACCCTTGAGTTCGATATCGTGCATAATTCATATGATTCCCTGTAGGGGAATACAACAAGAGATCAATGCATAGTGTGGCCATCGATTGGAATTTTTTTAAGCATTTATGTTATTATAAATGCCTCGGTTGTTAACCATGTACTATTTAAGCATGGGAGTCATCTCGATACAATTTTTACATGACCTTCTCGTTGCGGCAGTGAAGAGTCGTTGTATAACTTATGTTTACAAAAGACATGTAGCCAATTTACATTTGTTTTAGTCAATCAGGCAGAATTGAGTGCCATGTAATAACATTGGAAGCTATGACCGTGCGCTTATGGCTGTACTTTGTTTCCAACACGTTCGTATAGTTTTCCGCCTACATTTATTGTATATTTGCCTTGCAGTGGAAAAGAAGATTGGATTTTAATTTCCCAACGGATTATGTCGAGACTACCGCGGCGACCCCCCGAATGTGGACCCGAATGGCATATATTTTTATAGAAACTAATTACTAGATGGCTTCGAAATTGTTATCTTAACTAGCTCGTGACAATGAGCATCTTTATTATGTATATTTAAAACATACAAACAATTTAACCCACGGATCTGTCATTAGAGGTTCAATATTGCGTTCATGAGCTGCAGATGTGAATTTCCCATTATGTTCTGATAGACGCGTTGGTGGTACGCGCTTGCTTTCATCTTTCCAATTAATTGCCTCTGTGAGACAATAACACGACAGGCAGTTTTGTTTGTCATCCCTAAACACACTCTTATTATCCTTGTCCATTGAAGCATTCCCCAACGTCATGTTGCAACGTTCACCTGTTTAGATCGCCATTTATTACCAAGTCACGACTTCACTTCAATACAACGCAGGCCCCGTCCAATCAGCTTCATGGTCGAGTAGCTCCGCCCATCGACACTATCTACCTTCGCTGTATACCGAGCACCATTCCTATGTTGCACATCACGGCGAAAAGACAGCAAGGCGGTATGATGTTACCAAAAATGCATCATTTTGTGAAGAGCTAGCGAGCATGAACGTACGGAATCACGTAGCTGTTCCTCACGCGTGCTATTTCGTATTCGGTTTCATTTTTAACCGATTTGTCAGGTGCTATCTTCACGTACATGTTCTTTTTATTTAATCTGCTGGTACTGGTGTCAAGTCTTCAGGAGTCTCTGCACCTTAATCTATGTGTTTGACTAGTAAAAACACACGCAAAGTCTTGTCTAATTCTGCTACGGCGATGTTTGATGCCCGTGACGTGCACAAAATACTTACTTGGTGTGGATGTTACGCAGTTCGGGTAACCGAGAGATCGCATGTTCGACGCATCGTGTAGGCGTCTGTTGATAATGTCAAACCGTACAATGGTGGAGTTGCAGTTAACACAAGCTGAGATGGTAATAATCAGCAAGTGACATCATTGCGTTCACAGCCAGTGATATACTTGACGACAAACGAAAGTCATTGCTCGTGTGTCAACTACTGAAGAACCACAGCGTCGGGCCGATACTGGAGCCCCAAAACACTCGCAGGGGTGAAGAGGCGAATTCGCACGGGGAAGTACATTCATGAACGCATGTATTCCACTTGCGTCTATCAAATAACGTTCTTGTTGACTTTCTAATTTGCTTGAATTTTTTTTGGATTGACATTTCCGGACATACGACACCCTGTATGGTAATATGTCGCTGGACAACCGGTGTTATTTCGGACAAGATAGGCTGCTTGGCTTATGTAGATATACAATTGGAGATTCTACTGGACGTTTAAATGCATTTCTGTGCGTGTGAGAATTAACCAGAAAGCAATTTACAAAACATGATAAGTGGCTTCACCGTTTATTTAGACTGGTCACTTGCCAGATCGGACGACGTGAATTCCTCGATTACGTGCATCAGTGCCTATATGTAACTAAAACAAAACTGACTCGTCTTCACTTTGCTTTATACAGTATCAACGACACAGAAGATTCGGAAATATCTGCCAATCCTTGAACCCACGTCATTCACGACGAATAGCGAAGATTAGCTAGGATTGCTGGATGGCGAAGAATCTTCAACATCTTGACCAGCAATGAACGCTGTTATCGAAGGGCGCAGTTTGTCTCGTCTCCGCGCGATTATTATTGTTTTCTCGAGAGACCCAAGCCTCAGAAGCTAACGGCTTTGCCATTTATCGCGCAAACTCCCCCAACTTCAAGCTCGTCTTCCTGTTGTGATTCCGAACTGATAAGATTGTTGATCTGGGCCGTTTAATTCTCGGAAACCTACGAAAAGCCTGTGGAGTTGAAGAATTTCTTCAGTGTCTGATGGCTGGTCGTATCAGGCAGGGAAATTGCTTGACAACGGCGTGCGGGGCTAAGCACTCGACAATTGCCGTGATGTGAGCAACCTAATGACATATGCTTTCATCTGGTTAAATCCGCTGTGTTAATTGAAAGGATAGGGAGGTGTATAAAAATGACATTGCGCGCTCATTCCAGACATTCGTTCCCGACATTGCGTGGAAATGCAGCTGAACCAAACTCGACGTATACACAAATCTTTACGCATCGTGGTAAGTTTTCGAGCTCAGTATTAATTACCAAATATACAAGCAACCTCTAAGTAATGGGTGCAGGACATATTGGTATGCCTACCCCTTCCACAGGAAATTGTGCATTTTGAGAGAAACTTTCAAATCACGTGGCTACTGACGATCGACATTCACTAGCAAAACCGACAAGCGTCCAACTGATGATCGTTGACAATCCGTGCTTTCATCACCCAGATGCGTATTTCGATCGCAACATTCAAATGAGTCGTCAAATGTTAATGTTTTGTGTACGTTGCAAATTTCGGTGATACCGTACACAGTTGGCAACTATGAATGATGCCGGTGGTCCAAGTGCTTACTGCAGCGACGACCAGCGTGGATTTTGCCTAACATCTCTCGGGGCGGCTAGCGAGCGCGCTGGTGTCGGCGGCGGTGGGAGTGTTCTCGGAAGCCAAAGGCATAGTTTCAGCGGTCTACGAGAGACCGCACTGACTCACTCTATGAGTGCCGTGCTGCTTGGGACACTGGCTCTCTTCGTAGCCTTAGCCTCAGTGTTTAGCCGGTGGATCAAACGATTGGTGTCCTTCTCGCCCAAGACGCTCGCTCCTCCTAAACTTTTTAACCGAAACACGCCCCTTTCTCAGTATCTCCGCGCACATTGCTCGTCCCTCATGAAGCCATACTGCCCGACATTTTGGGCGAGCAGTGCACACTTACAGACCCTTCTTGCCTACCTCTTGCCCCAGAAGTGGGTCAATTTTGGCCGGGAGTATTTACAGATGGACGATAGTGGCGTAGTCGCGCTCGATATTGCCCGACCCGCGGGTTGGACACTTTACAAGAGCAGCCCAATCATGATCGTCGTACCGGATTTAAATACCGATTTTCGCAGTGTGTCGGACCTATCCTGGCTTGCCCTGCAGAAAGGCTACCGGGTCATGGTCTTCAATCGTCGGGGTCATGGAGGTATCCCACTGACCACGCCCAAGCTTCAGAGCTACGGTGACGCGTCCGATTTGCGAGAAGCGGTAACGTACATCCACCAGAGCTACCCAGACGCCAGGTTGAGCGCCGTGGGCCTCGGGGCTGGCGGCGGGCTCCTGGTTGCATATCTCGGCGAGTACGGTTCGTCGGCGGATCTTGCCTCTGCCGTTTGCATATCACCCAGTTATGACTCCCAGGAGCTGTACGAATCCCGTAAGATATCCCAGCCGTACCACTGGCTGGTGTTACAGCGGGCCAAGCTATTGCTCCAGCGGCATGCTGGTAACCTTGCTGAGGTCATCGACCCAGTAGCGGCGTTTGGCGCTTCGTCTCTGGCTCGTCTGGAAGAGACAGTCTTCGCTAAGATCCATAAGCTGCCAAGCATGGAGGAATACTGGGAGGCCAACAATCCGCTGCGAGAGGCAGACGAGATCTCAACGCCACTGCTTTGCCTTAGCAGCACGGACGACCCAATTCACCCAAGTGACCTCGTGCCCTACGACCTTTTTACCACATTACCTGACGTTATGCTTGCAACCACCGCTCGGGGTGGTTATTGTGGGTTCTACGAGGGCCTACGACCTCGGTCTTGGGCACATCGAGTAGCTATGGACTACATGGACACCGTACTAAAATACACCGTTGCTATATGTACAGGGACGAGCAACCAAACGACCCAACCATGATCCAGGGAAGACACTTAATACTAGCCCGTGTAGCGGTTCGTGATTTGTTTTTCAGCAGCTTGGTTGTGCGTGAATGTATATTCATTAGAAAGAACAATGACAACTCCGATTCATTAAAGAACTGTAAAGAACGGCTGTTGTCAACCAGCCTGTCAATAACCTAGTTGGATATAGTATGGATCGAAATGTCTGTGGTTCGAATCCGGCTATTGTTATTGTTTGTCTTTTATTCGCCAATTTTGTGTGTGTAGTATAGAGCAGGGCTGAAGAGAAAACCGGGTTAGAGTACCAAGTGCCTTGGAAAATACAAAAACCGCTACACGAGATAGTTTATAGTGACGTCCATGATCCAAGGCCTTGTGTTATTTCGATTCCCAATCTTTCCTGACACCGCGTCACTAATTATACATTTACCTTCTGCTAACCACATTTATTTTACTGTTTTTAAGTCCAGTTCGGTTGAAAATCAATTTTTGCCTTCTTTGAGTAAATCTCATCTGGAATTGTTAATGTTAAAGACGGTCGAATCCTGGCATTTCGCTGCACGACTTTCGAGTGTAAACTTTATGAAGATATTTTGCAATGCTGTGAAAGATGCTGGGTCAGATTGACGCTAAATATAATTATATATTTACAGTATTCTTTTTCGGGTAAGGTTGACACATCTCTGGGTCGAAATAGCCTAGAAAAGTGCTTCTGAAATTTTGTTTTTACTCGCAACTGGGTAGAGAAAAATATATTCCGATTTAGTGTCAATCGGACCGTGGATGCGTTAGAGTGCAGTGGGAGTCTACATTGTTACCATTATTTATAAGGTTTTATAGTAATGTTGAGGCACTTGGAAAGATGCCATATTATTTGTACAATATCTGTTTTTTATTTGAATAGGCACCGCGGGTCATCAATTAACTGGTCCATTCCGGTTGTTTTGTCAAAATGTCTTATACATTTGAAAGCTTAGTAACTCGAGATATTTCGATCGCAATTAGAATCCAGAAAACAAATTGGACACTGTAACTGCTTGGGCAGCATCGCGCCGACACACTATACCACTGACACAATTACAAAAACATATACGGATACGGCCTCACCGAGCGCTAAAGACAGGGCGTAGGTTGACGTGCTTGCTTTTGCTCCCTACATGGTTTCATTAGTCTATGGGATGAAAATGCCAGGGCCGTGAATTCAGCTCTGATATCAGTCAAAGCAGTAATCTAATATAATTTTGAGTTGTCTTTAATACTACATATATAGATGACTCATGCGTCTCGTCTCTTTTGTCGTTCAGCGGGTTCGCTTTACCTTTATATAATGGTCACAATTCATTTGCTTGGGTAGGCTATCATATTTTAATCAAGAAGATAGGATCCAGCCTACCATAAATTCACAGCAAAATGTACAGGATTTTGTATTTTACGGTCCTTATCTGTTAACATCCAAATGGATATGGATGCGCTTTATTTCTGTTAGCAACGCCCGCGAAAGATTAACAAAGATTATGTGACTTCATAGTTTTGAAATTCGAAAATATTCATTAATTACTTGTCCAATTCACTGTTCACTTGAACAATTATTGTCATTTACTACGTGTCCAAATAACTAATACCACATCACTCTTTTCTTCACTGTATGATCAATTTGTGAAAAAGGTGTATACATTTGGAACTGCATTGCGGAAATCGTAGATAAAACAAAACCCAATTACTCGAATTGAGTTGCGATTCCTCGGATGCGATTTCAAACGCAAGTGACCGCACGAGTGAAGTTAATAAAAAACTTTAAATTGACTGTCGACAGTACAAGAGTGGTGTACATGTAATTAATTGTTGAAGTAAGTATTTAATTTAAAAGCCACACGCCAATTGGCGTCATTATTCAGTCCAAACACGTTATATCCCTGAACCACGGAATTCCTCACATGTACTACATAACGGACAATAACCTAACGGCCAATTTGGAACATTTGTTTACGTTATCTGGACTTCGGCATGGAGTGCCAAATACGACGACGGTTCTTCGGGCGATATTCATTTTAGCCTCTTGCTTGCTTACCCGGCCTAATTTCCACGGCAAGGTAGATGATAGCGGATAGCGAGAGGTCAGTAGACGAGCGTGTCTTGTTTGCAAACGCAATTTTCTCTCCCTCCCATGTTTCTCGAGGACTTGAGCCGCCAAATATTTTCGTCTTGATTGGGCGCATTTTCGACTCGTCTGCTATTTGCACTCCACAATCCAACTCAAATATTACGGGTGAATCGAAGTAGTTTACAAAATGCCAAGAGTGCAGTAATATTGACTGGAGGAAGTCGCCGTACTGTTTGACGGTGCCTACTCGGTATTTCTATCGGGTGAAGGGTTTTGTTCTGTTTGGTTAAAACTAGTTAATTTTGTTATTCCGTTAATTTGTTTTGGTTTACAATTTTCGTACCTCTTTCACGGCACACGGTTGCCTTCAAGCTGTGAAATAGGTGAATTTTATCAACTGTAATCATTGTAGATATTACAGACAGTTTTCTTAAATGAATAATCAATGCGATTATATTTTGTTAGTCAGCTGATACACTCCTTTGAAAATTAACCATAAACAGGTGGCGTCTAGAATGTAAATGTATAAACAAAATTAGGTATTAGTACATTGGAGTTTCATTACTGAGATTCACATGTAATTCTACTTTACAGTAGGTCTCGCTATGAATAGTAATCCACCAAGATTGAAAATACATGCTGGACACCTACAATAATTATAATAACATGGTTTAGGTTGGACATTACATTATTTCAATACTTTGGGCAAAAATAGTTGAGTCCTTACTCCTTGACCCATTAGCGCAAATACAGCAGCTGTGATTAACTATTTTGTATATTTCGTAAAATATACATTTAGATTTGAAAGTTTTGATACGATTTTTGCATAATGGTTATTTCTATAAATAAGGTAAATGCCTGGCCTTTTTATTAAATGGATTGTATTTGTAGTGTACAGGCTTGCTTAGAGATGTATCGTGTCTGTGATAATATTGGCGAACAGTACTTGAACTTTGTCAAAAAATAAATAAATGATGGTCGAATCTTAAGATATTATTAATAATACCATTTGTGAAGTATTACTCCCACATTTAATGTTGCGTACCATTTCGAAATAACAGATACATAACTACTGTGCAAGGTCACCGCAATAAAATCCTAAAATGTCATGTTTTGCCGTGATTTAATACTAATAATTATAATATGCGGTGCTATTACCCCAGTCATTGGGCCAATGAATCATTCCAAATACCATCTCAGCTCTCTAGGGAGTATACAGCTCGATGCTGCCATTTCGGCGCAAAGCAGCTAAATCAATCACAATAACCATCTCTGTCCTCACATGTACCCATTTACTCCTGGGTGGAGAGAAGCAATGAGTGACAAAGTGCCCTACCCAAGGGCACACGCATCGTAGTCCCAGGCCGGACTCGAACCCCACAACCTGCAGCTAAACCTACAGATTACAAATTCAATGCTCCAGACCACGAGATCACGGCACTCCAGTAAATACCCTTCATCGGTCGTATTTAAAGGTAGTATACACCATTTACAAACTTACAAAACTATAAATTACCTTTATACTTGACTGTAAGTGAATAACAGTCTCGAACATCTTGTGGAATCACGGCACATGCTAGCTGTGATGTGGTTTTCAATAAAAGTGGAATATTGTATCAATTGTAAACGATTGCCCCCAATTGATTAAATTCGTCTACAGGAAGTCAGAAACCAGACACTTGGTTTTTCTAGCTTCTACGAACACAAATCTTTAAATTAAACTTTAAATGGTTTCTATAAAACAAATTGGTAAACAAATAACTAGTTTTAAAGTAACTTTCAAATGTAGTTTTTGCTATTTCGATCAGTATTTTGTTCAGACCTGAACCCATCGGTTGGTCAACAGGTATACCAAATACATTGACCAATATTTTGGTCAAAACTATTTAGTGCCAAACCAATAATATTGGTCAATTTTACCTAAAATATTGGTCAATTTTACCTAAAATATTCGTCAAAATGACCAATGATATTGGTCATTTTAACAACAATATTGATCAAAATAACCAATATATTGGTTAAATTCGACCAATATATTGGTTGGACACATTATTATTTATCACTCAATTGGTTATTTTTTACCTAATCTTGTTTAGGGTGTAGTTACTAGCTACCCAAAGGCATGTTGTTAATTTTTAATAAAAAACAAAAATGTATACCTTTAAATTGGTTGGAAAACCTTATAATATTGAATACCGCAAATTAGTTTTTAGAGAGGTACCTGTAGTTGGTTTTACTTAAAGTTTGCCCGTACAGTATAACACTGAGTGTGGGAAAATAAATCTCATTGAATTGCTATTGTTTTTTAGTGGGTCAGTTATTAGATTAGGGCAATCTCTGTACAAGTTCAAATCGGTATTTACATAAGAAAACAAACATGGAAAAGGTCCCCGACAAATTGTGTTAATGATTTTGGAAAAGAAACCAAATTGCTCAGCACATTGTCAACAAAACTACGTTTTTTTCCTCCGTCATAATTATATTGGAAAATGTTCGGTCGTTATACGTGATGTATTGTATGAGAATTACCATTTTGTGAAATAAAATGTTTCATTAACATATCCAGATATTTTGACAGCAATTTCTCACCACAGTTCTTGATTATCAGATCAACTGGACGCGTCGTTTTTCGTAATTTGGTTTTAAAATCCAAACAAACAAATTAACCCGCTGTAAAAGAGAAACTTGTCAACTAGATCTATAATGTTTTTTGTTGTAATGGAAGACATAAATCTCACTTACTGTCACACATATCCTGCAAAGCATCAAGTGCATGGGCTTTTATCATTGAGTACCAACAAATCCCAGTAGATGGAGTGGTTTATAGACTGTGTAAGTCTAGTGCACAAAGGTCACGAGTGAACTTCCGGACACAACAGAGCCGCCGGCTATAGGACTTTTACTTTTTTAATTTTTTTTTTTTGAATACTTGTTGGTTTTTTTAACGGCCATAAATATGGATGATAAATTAAAACTTAATTTTACAATATATAAAAACATGCACGACTGTCTAAATTATTGAAGAAAAGAAAAACAAAGTTTGACCTGAGCGTACAAGTCGTAACGTGATTGGCTCATTGCGGGAAGCCTGCCCCCCCCCCAACCCCTGTACTGCGTGTGTGTGAGTTAGTCTTGCATACGCACTGTGGACCTCCGAACAATATAGGTCCACACGATGCGGGAAGAGGTTGCGTGCGTTGACGTGTGGGAACGTCGAAAAGTACGATGACCGCCTTATACTGCATGTAGTCTACGCTTTTAGAAAAAAATACAAATAGCGCGTGAACGAGAACAATGGAATGACGTACGTATGACGTAGCTTAAGGCGCTGTCACACTGTTGCGTATGGCACCAGCGTATGATTTGCGTATTAAAATTCAAAAAATATTTTGCATACGCACAACAAGCCCTTGAAAATACAGAATTGTGTGTATACTTACCGTATTGAACCTATTTGTAGCGTATGAGTAGCGTACGGCCAGCGTATAGCCTGCGTATGACCAGCGAATGTCAGCAAATGTCAGCGTCTACCAGCGTATGACCAGCGTATGTCAGCGTATAACCAGCGTATGGGCTGCGTATGGCCAGCGTACTATGCGTATGTGTAGCGTATTAGTAGCGTATGAGTAGCGTATTCACAGCGCATGCCCAGCGTGTCGCCTATCACGTGACAAGTGGCTATAAGCGGCGGTGTTTTCACATTGCAAGATATCTTGATGCTGCCGAGAATGCCTGCGCTAACCGGGAAATTGGCCTGGATGAGCTCACCCCTCCCCCTTCACCCCCCCCCCCCCCTTTCAGCCTCACGCAAGTGACCTCAGGACCCGGACGGCGCCCTCCTTGAGTCCCTACAGAAGAGAGTTGCTGAGTCACGCACCATCCTCAAGGACCTTTCCAAAGCCCAGAAGCAGCCCATCACAGCCCGAACAGCCTTTGCCAACTACGTTCGAGACAGCCTGCTGACCATGTCCAAGGCCAAGTACAAGAAGACAATGTCCACCATCAACAGGTTGCTGTCTGACCTGATGGATGAGGATAGTGATGATGACATTCCAAGTGCCATGGTAGCTCCCCCATCCAAGAAACCCAGCAAGCCCGCCACTCTCAATCACCTCACCAACTGCGGCCCAGTTCAGCACCGTCCTTTGGCTCGTACGGCTCCTCAGCACCATCAACCTCCGAGCAGTATCAGCCAGCTCCCCACATGTGGAGAAACGTGCCTCCAGCATCATCAGTGTGAGGTTCACAATCTATGGAGTGTACTCCATAGATTGTGAACCTCACACTGATGATGCTGGAGGAGCAGTACCACCAGCAACCCTTACAGAATCCACATCAGCAGATGCCTCCACATCCTTCTCTACATCACATGATGCCTTCACCTCAGCAACCTTCTCAGCAAACTCAGCAGCAACAGCAGCAGCAACAGCGCACCCCAACAGTGTCTGCCGCCTTGGGTTCTGGTGCCCAGGTACTGAGGAACCAGCCCAGTCCAACCCAGCCTAGTTCAGGCACAGCCTTACAGACCAGATTCCCGAACATTTCCGGTCTGTCCAACATCTAAGGACTTAGTGTCTACCTGGATTCTCCTCTTGATCTCGGTTCTCAGGATGGGGAACTCCCAACACCAAAAGGAAAGAAGTCGTTACTGTTGTGATAAAGTAGCGGGTTATAGTAGTGTAGTGTAGTTTACAGTGTAGTCCAATTAAATTTCAATTAAAAAAGTATGATAAACACCCAATGTTTTTTCCAAAATAAAATGTTCAATAATAACGACACATGCGCATGAAGTTCTTGAATGGTCTTTGGTCCTCGTTTCGGAGCTCCACCAAAAGCTTGTCATAGAGGTCAAACTGCCGTCGCCTGCCGATCCATGGTCTCACCCAAACTTCACGTCTTCTTCTTCTTCTCCTCCTTCTTCAGATTATGTTCTGTTGGATCTGGTGAACTGCAAAATCGATCAGATCATGCTAGTGCTGGAGAAGAGCTAGCTCCATCCTCTCTGGTCTAAGGTCAAAGAAGAACTGAAGAAGAGCAAGAAATAGGAGCCTATATATATACTTTCTCAAAACGCTGGCAATACGCTGGGATATACGCTGGCCATACGCCAATAATACGCTAGTTGTACGCTAAATACGTTACTCAATCGTCAGGCATACGCCAATATGTCTATATACGTTGCAGATACGTCAGACATACGTTAGAAGTACGTTACTAATACGCTATCAATGCGCTATCAATACGCTAGCTGTATGGTAAACCTTCATGCCAACCTATGGCAACTTATGTCCAGCGTACTCGACCTATGCGTAACCTACCTCTGGCGTACTTCTGGCGTATTCAGCGTATGCATAGCGTATGCCTAGCGTATGCTTAGCGTATGAACCATACGCAGGCATACGCACACAATTTTTAAGCATGCTTAAAAAATTAGTTCGGCCTCGGCGTATCCCAGCGTATATCAGAGTATGCCACCGTGCTTGTAACGTATACAACCTATCCCTAACGTACCCCTACCGTATGTCAGCGTAGGCCTGCGTATGAGTGATATTTTAATACGCAACTCATACGCTGGTGCCATACGCAACAGTGTGACAGCGCCTTTAACAAAATCGTTCCTTTTTTCCATAATTTGATATATTGTTCACATTTTGTAAATTGAAATGAAACATAATTTATATTTTAAAGTTTGTATCTACCTTTCAGTAAACAGAACAGCGTCAAAACAAGGTATTTTAAGAAAACTCTACTCGCTTTACACGTTAAAGCTTTATTTCATGTGCCCGGAAGTTCGGATTCTCGTAAAGTCTCGTACGGTTTCGATGTCAACTTTACGCTCTAAGGCGTTTGCTGTTAACTTACTACACGAGTGTACTGTCTAGGGATGTGTTTAGCGAGCGCCCTAACTCGTCTTGACATGGTGGACGATACCTGATGAGGATATTTTGTCCGTTATTTTTTTTTGTATGCAGCAGACTGGTGGTTTATTACGTTAATAACGTGAATACAGTACACGGTAAAAAACCCGGATTGATTGTTTTCCCTTTAAAAGCAATTAAATTTGATACACTAACGAGGCATGTGTCTAACAAGCATGTTCTTTGGCTCATGTTGACAAAATAAAGATGGAACTTGATCTCTGCTTTCAGAAGTTATGCATATTTTAATAAACTAAACGATTTTCACAGCTGTCCGCGGACTATACTCGAAACCATTGAGTTGTGCAAGAACTATTAATTTACACACAGCTATTCATACAAAAATGAGACCATAACAATAAGTCAGGACTAAAACATTACATTCACCTCTTATTGTGTTCCAGATATGGGAACAAATCAAGGTTTTCCCCTAAGAATAACGATGGTTATTTTCTTCTTGTTTCCATGGATTTTGTTCCTTTATAACGTTAGAAAACGTCCCCGTTTCATTGTATTTAACTGGTATTCATCAATTAGTAAAACGTTAAATGACAGTGGCGGACAGGACAGCTGCATTTTGCGAGCTTTGTAATAAAATATGTTTAACCTGCTAATAGAGTATGCAAATTAGGTGAAATATTCACAGTTACTAGTAACATAAATGTATCTCTCGTCATTGTTTGTGAGCATGCCTCATAATTAGTTGTTTCTGCAACTTGCCGTTATTTTTCTTTAGATTAAACAAAATTATGTCACGATATGACGTCATCGTATGTCACATGACGTCAAAACTAAAGGTGCACACTTTAAAGCCCTATATCTACAGAACTACAGGTCCGACTTAGGTTGCAGTTTGGCCTGCACCTACACCGAGATGTATTATAGATATAAATTAGAGTGTCGACAGGATGACGTCATCATCACGTGTTATTTGAAGTCACATTAAAGGGGCATATCTACAGACAATAGCTACAGAACTAAACGTCTAATTTAATAGGTCCGATCGTCGTAAAACTTGGTGCCGTCAGTTAAGTTTGCCCACCGTGCTGTAATTTTTCGGGTTCCAAATTTACGTCACGAACAGCGCCACCATTTGTCAGTGTTTGGTCAGGTTAACGAGGGGACTCATTGCATTTTTGCTGATTAACACCAATTAATGTCATTTTATACAACTTTATCACCCCTTGTCATGTTACTTACATACTAAAGCACATTTTAAACCATTACACAGCAATTATTCCAGAAAGGTCTGTATGAAACCTTTAAATGTACCTTCCTCATCCTTTCAGAGGATATGTTTTTAAAAGATGTAACATGCCACTATTTATAAGGAATGGAACTTGGTAAGATGTTTTGTCCTTCCGGATGGTTATACAAAAATTTGTTTCAAGGATTGCTCGACAATCCACAAAATGAAATTTGCGCTTATATTAGTGAGATCTCATATCATCTCAACGTAATGCTGTGGTTTCATAACAAAAAGGGGAAGACTGTCTTGACTGCAACGAGGGATCACATTTGTGGGGGTAAATTCCCCGGTAATTTAAGCGTTCTGTCTGGCTGCAGCCCGGTATAATCAAGGTGAGAGTTCATACATGACAGCACAGATGCAATTACCCTCTGGTTTCTCCGCTAGACTATGATTCACTTGGGGAGTTTTCCCCCTAACAGAGCGCAATGCAATGATTGGCGTAATAAAATGTGTATGGCAGCGCAACGAATCCGCCCGCCGATTTAAGTAACTAGGTGAGCCGGCCATAACCGGCCTATCCCTGCTGCACCTTCATAGCATGCATAGCCAGTCTAGCCATCCCGTGATCGATCTCTTTTCCGTAGCACAGCCCGATAAACAGGTAGAGAAAGAAAGACAAAGAGCTAAGATATTCGATCTACAATGGCCTTGCAACCGGGACTGGCAATGTCGTAACTCTACATTCTGTATAGTGCTTTCCACCTACAAACGAAGATTGGCTTGCTTCCGCCCGACTCTCTTCTTTTGAAACCCCCTGAGGTATTGAAGCTCTCTCGCGCGCGCGGTAATTTAAGACCCTAAGCTTTGACTTTTTAGGGGAAGTCCAGCTTTTATTTCCGAAGTACCATATTTGTGGCAGCCATTAGAAGCGCAGTTCGTCTTATTTAAAAATAGTTACAAAATAGTATTTCTTTCATCGTTTTAGTACAGATAACAATGACCGCATCTTTTGTCGAATCGAGTCTATGTGTAGTGACGGATGTTTTTTTTTACTTAATGCAGTTTTAGTGCAGTGCTATTTTCGGGCGTTTAGGCCTATAGCCGACAGTCTCCGATATTCACACTCTGACAAAATTACTTCAGAGTAAAATTATTTGATTTTAATTCCACTGGTAGTGTAAAATGATACAGAGAAACTGATTAGATGTTACTGGCATTAATAACAATAACAACTGAATAATTGTACATATTATTGTGTTTATGTTTGTTACTTTAAAGTTGGTGTGTACGTACGTGCAAGTTTATTTATTTTTTCCAAATTGAATTAATAATTGATTTTCTAGCATTGTATTTGTTATTAACTTTCGAATGAGACATCGCACACAAAAAATGCTAACGGCAAGTAATCAATTAATTAAATAAATTCAAATTTGGAATTAGGAGCGTCCCGCTCCTAATTCGTGGAGACCTAGTATGCGCATGCGCTTTTTCGACCGCATGCTCAACGAGCGTTGAATCCGCACGTGAACTAGCAGAAACCGTTTGCACAGTATCCATCTGCACTAGAACAATAGGCAGGTTTCCCCATGGGCTTCTATCGTTTTGGATGTTGAGGGGACTGGGAACAGTGCAAAAACCAGTACATTAATGGTTGTGTAATTGTCTGTATGATTCAGCCATTTTATTTCACGTCGTTTAGGATTCCACTTTTCCTCTCTTTTATCATCCGGGGAAATACTGGGCAAATGACGGTTACCTGATAGATTGACAATGCAAGTGCTTCACATGCAGGTGCATATTGTTTATACTAGTTTATTTTGTATTACCCCAAACTGCAACTTATTATGTACGCTGATGACTCCACATTAACGTGCAGCTCCTCAAACATTAATATAATATAAAGTAGCTTAAGAGTGTGACAGTTCACGTAAATATTTCATATAAGTGTCCTCGGCATTTTATTATTACTAAGGACTTGGTAAGCAAGTAAACAAAATAGAACAAAACAATAATTATATGGCCCGTTGCTATAGTAACAGGCCATTTTGTGTTTTGAGCATTTGTAGCCAGTTTTAGGGCATCGAAAACAGTTTGATTGCTTATTAAAAAAAAAACACCCAGCAAAAATACAAATCTGTATCACAAAATCAACTTTATCAATACAAAATATCATCCTTGCCCTTATTTTTCTTTTCTTTTTCTCTTTAATGGAGTTGTAAAAACTCCCTTTATTCTGTTTTCGACACAATTTCACAAAATTATACACTATTTACACCATTTTACAAAAATATATATTTTGAAATGTGAACAAGATAAATACAGTCATGTACACTTTAAAAAAGAGAAATTCTTTTCATGCATATGGTTCTACAAATTAATAGTTAAAGAGAAGTTTAATGTTTTCTACATAATACAAAGCTTGATTTGTTTCCATAAGTTTTAAAAAAAAATGCTTATGGGAGTCTGTTCTTTTCATATCTGAGTGTGTTCCCTATGTGGTTCTGGTACTTATTCAAAATTGTGTAGTCGTTAAGAGTGTTTTTTTTTGTCCATATTGTAACATCTAGTCAACCAAATTATTCGGAGCAGTTCACTTATTAAAATAAGGAAGTGGCGGACATGTTTCCGTATCCCAAAATGCGATTGCTGTCATTGAGAAAGAAATGTTTTGTTCCACTATGTCTCCTCATTATGTTTTCTACAAAAAGCCAGACAGGGATAGTTTTACTACAGTATAAAAACAGATGCTCAATAGATTCCTTCTCACAGTTACATAAAACACATGTGTTGTCCACCACCGTGTTCATTTTCATTAGGACGTCTTTGGTCGGAAGAATTATATTTCGGATACGGTACCAAACATCCTTGTCTTGGTGATTAATAATATTGTTTCCGGTATTACACAACATTTCTTCCCAGTCGAGAGGGGTGAAATTCCCTTATGCTTTTTTTAGAACATGCATTAAAGCAGTTTTTAGAACTGCCAGAGGTCTCGGAATATTTTCTATTTTGATTTAATTAGAGTCAACATTGGTCTTGTCATATCTGGTGAGAAAGGTTTGGTGAATTGTATCCTCTTAACGGTAGGATATACCATTGGTAATTGCTTGAATTATCATGAATGGGTGGATTTGGGGGGTTGTATTTGTTATAGTAAATATCGTTTAACTGACCTGTGCGAAGTTTCACAATCATGGATGCCGAGGAAAACCAGTAAAACGGCGTTCGTTTTCAACCGGCATCGGGCAGTGGTTCTTATGTTGGTTTTTTTTTTTCGCGATCGCCGAAAATTCAATTTTTCGGAACAATTACAGAATATCTAGCGCATTCATCTTGCTGGATGCCAACAATCATTATTTACTTTCAAATAAGTAAGATATTTCTAAATAATTTGGTAGTAAAAATGTTCGATATCTGCAAATGGTGTATCCTACCTTGAAAGCAATACTGCATCAAATATTGTCATTTTCCAAAATAAATTGAACAATTGAATTTGAGCTTTCCTTCAGTTTGAAGTAATAATACACACAAACAAGAATACTGTTATGAATCTGGCGCCTTTTTTAAATCATAAGAGTGAGTTGCAGGCCTGTAAATTAATCCTACTGAATAGGCAGCATTTTTGATGGCGAAAATCTAGACTAACCCCCTCCACAACATTTCTTATATACCATTTTCTGATAACATTTTAATAGTGGCATATAAAAAAAAGGCATATAACTAAAACATTATTTCTACAGAACTCAACTAAAGCATTATTTCTACAGAAAAAACCAGCGTATGAGTTGCGTTTTAAAATTCATAAAATATTTTGCATACGCACAACAAGCCCTCGAAAATACGGAATTGTGCGTATACTTACCGTATTGAACCTATTTGTAGCGTATGAGTAGCGTGCGGCCAGCGTATAGCCTGCGTATAGCCTGCGTATGACCAGCAAATGTCAGCAAATATCAGCGTATGCCAGCGTATGACCAGCGTATGACCAGCGTATGTCAGCGTATAACCTGCGTATAACCAGCGTATGGCCAACGTACTCTGCGTATGGATAGTGTATTAGTAGCGTATGAGTACCGTATTCACAGCGCATGCCCAGCGTGCCGGCTATCACGTGGTAAGTGGCTATATAAGCGGCGGTATTTCCGCATTACAGAATTACTGTAGTAGACGGCGAGCTATTAACATCTCATCATGCCTCCCAAGAAGAAAACATCGTCTGCCCGGGGCCGAGGAAGAGGCAAGAAGACACCATCATCATCATCCTCATCCAAACGTGATACACCTGTTGATATGCTGGATCGACCTACTGATAATCATGCTGATGATGAGCTAGTTGTTCCTGAGGTTCGTGTGCAATCAAGGTCCCCAAGTCCTAGGTTCCCAACTCCTCCTCGTCAAGGCTCCCGTGAATCGTCGGCTTCGTCATCCGTCTCCACCTCCACCCGCCTGGCTGATGACAAGGGGAAGAAGAAGAAGAAAAGGGCCACGAAGAACCCCTGCAACCTCAGCATTGCCGATGAGGAGCTCATGCTCGAGTTCATCCGCGACAACCCTGTGCTGTGGAATGTAAAGATGACCGACTACAAGCGGAAAGACAAGAAGGAGAAGATCTGGGAAGACCAAGCTGAGCTGATATAAAAGACAGCCGCGACCCTCAAGGGCTGGTTCCGGTCATTGCGTGACACCCACACTCGCCTTGACAAGAAAAAGATTGGAGATGGTGCCCCAAACCTGACTCAGAGAGAGGACTGGATCATCGCCAAGTTCGGCTTCCTGAAGACAGTCACTCGCCACCGTCTTGAGCCCCTCCAGAGTGTCAGCATACAACTATTCTACTTTTTCTGGACCTCATTGATTTGATGACAATTATGTGCAATCGTTTTGGTATGCATTTTTGCATTCATTTTACTTATGATTTTATTATTTGTCTTTGCAGGTGAAGGCAACCATCCAAGAGCACAGAGGAGACCTTGATGCTGCCGAGAATGCCTGCGCTGACCTAGAGATGGGCCTTGATGAGCTCACACCTACCCCCTCACCCCCCCCTCCCTCCCTTCAGCCTCACGCAAGCGGCCTCAGGACCCGGACAGCGCCCTCTTGGAGTCCCTACAGAAGAGAGGCACCATCCTCAAGGACCTCTCCAAAGCCCAACAGCAGCCTATTACAGCCCGAACAACATTTGCCAACTACGTTCGAGACAGCCTGTTGACCATATCCAAGGCCAAGTACAAGAAGACAATGTCCAACATTAACAAGTTGCTGTTTGACCTGATTGATGAGGACAGTGATGATGACATTCCAAGTGCCATGCCAGCTCCCCTCATCCAAGGAACACAGCAAGCCCGCCACTCTCAAGCACCTTACCCACCGCGGCCCAGTTCAGCACCGTCCTTTGGCTTGTACGGCTCCTCAGCACCATCAACATCCGAGCAGTATCAGCCAGCTCCCCACATGTGGAGCAACGTGCCTCCAGCATCATCAGTGTGGGGTTCACAGTCTGTGGAGTACATTGAGCAGTATCACCAGCAACCCTTACAACATTCACATCAGCAGATGCCTCCTCATCCTTCTCTACAGCAGATGATGCCTCCTCCTCAGCAACCACCTCAGCAAACTCAGCAGCAGCAGCAACAGCGCACCCCCACCACCACCACAGTGTCTGCCGCCTTGGGTTCTGCTGCCCAGGTACTGAGGAACCAGCCCAGTCCAACCCAGCCCAGTTCAGGCACAGCCTTACAGACTAGCTTCCCGAACATTTCCAGGCTGTCCAACATCTAAGGACTAAGTGGCTACTAGTGCTGGGCGAATAGTGATTTCCCCACTCGAGTACTAGCGACAAATTTATCACCGAGTAATCGAGTACTCGCAAGCAGTTGTCACAATTTTTACAAGGTGTCAAATTACGATCAAACACGTATTATCACCGTACGGGTGTTTTCATTTAAAGCATAACAGTAATTTTATAATCTCTATGTCTGATTACGTTGTCTTTGCTGTCACGCCTCAATAAAAAAACAAACGATTTCACATGATTGAATTTATTGCTGAATTAATTTACGATCCCATCGACCCAAACCCAAACCAGACAGGATAATTATGGCTTCCATTGTATAAACACTGCGGGCTGGGGACATTTTCGGTCGGCGATTTTTGCTACATTTTGTGTCTGCTCACTCAAAGGATTTAATAGTTCGTTGAACCTTATTATTTGGGAATAAGACCTGCCATTGCAGGCGTGCAATTGTGGGGAGCGGCGAGTCAATTCTTTTCGCGTCGTTTCATCATACGACCACAACTTAATCGGTACTTGTAAACAATCATCGCTTGCTAACAATCCCTACTCGCGAGTATTTATTGCTACTCGGGCAGACACCTTGTAAAAATCGAATAGTTAAAAAACCGCGAGTAGTGCTACGATTAGCAAAAACTAATCACGAGTACTCGAGTTACTCGCCCAGCACTAGTGGCTACTTAGATTCTCCTCTTGATCTCGGTTCTCAGGATGGGGGACTCCACACACCAAAAGGAAAGACGCCGTGACTCTTGTGATAAAGAAGCGGGTTATAAATACATCAAGTCAAAGTAGTGTAGTGTAGTTTACAATGTAGTCAATTTAAATTAAAATTCATAAATACCTGGGACAGTTTAGGCATTCCTATTGGTCGAGAGCCCGTCATGTGGCCGGTATTAAACGGACGATAAAGATATGCTGGAAGTGTTTAAAACTAGCTGGCAACAAAAGTGGCCTTTATTCCTATCTCGGCGTTGCGCGACTGGTTGCGCGTCATTCCGTACTTGGAGTGACGTCACATTTTCGATAAATATTTATTTTAATCAAAGAAGCTAAATTGTTGCCCCGAAAGTGGGTGGGTTATGAAGCTCAGGGAAATTTGGGGTAAAGAGAATAATTATGTTTAAACCCTTTTTTAAATGATTTGTAATTTAAATCCATAAGATGGTTTAATAAATATAATCTTCTTTGCAAAGCCTGAAAAATATCGTCTGCTTTCTCGGCGTCATTTTTGTTGTGACGTCATAATTTCTAGAGTTATTTACTTTTGTGAAAGAAGATAAATTGTTTCCCCCCCTAAAAGATGGGTTTCGGAGATCAGGGAATCTGGGATGAGAAAATAATTATTTTTAAAACCATTTTTAAATAAATTGTAATTTAAAACCATTGAAAAAAAAAGCAATAAATGCAAACCTCTTGATCGAGCCTGAAAAGTTCATGTGAAAATAGCGTACAGCTCGACACTCTGGGAACGAGGTTGCCAATGCAGTGATGGCCATTTAGTCTGGTTCATACGCTTTATTGCATGTATTGTGTAGAGCGACAGTGGCGGAAACATGTCATTTGACAGTGGCCCGTGAACATGAATAGGGGAAAACACACAGAATGGCGAAACACCGAAATTTACTTGCGACAATTTTCCGTGATTTTCGGGGCTTTTTGGCTGAATTTTACAAAAAAGTATTTACGAATGGGAATAAATGTGTGTTCGGTCGGTATTAATCACTCTGTTTAATACCGCTTGGAGTCTGGGTGCTGATTACCCTCGCCTTCGGCTCGGGTAATTATCAGCACCCAGACTCCAAGCGGTATTAAACAGATTGATTAAAACCTCTCGAACACACATTTATTCCCTTATTAAAAAAGTATGATAAACACCACATGTCAAAGTGTGAATTTGTTCCCTAAAAATTTACAATTGTTCATTAATAATAACAAATAATATAATAATAAAAACGTGTATAGCGCTGGTATCTGGACAAAAATATTCACTGCGCTGAATGGCACATAATAATAATGGTACATAGTAATAACATTAAAAAAACATATTCTGTAGGATGACACAACAGTCACTACAACTAAAATTATCTAAATCATCTTGTCTTGCCATGGAACTGCACCTGCTGGGGAGTTAGCCTAGTGTTTCAGGAGGTTCCTCTGCATCTTTCCTTTCTTAGTGGAGGTGTTACTGCCAGCAACTATATGTGTGTCGTACAAGTTGCTCTCCTGTCTCCATGCTCTCTCCATGCTCTCTCAGGTTCTCTACGCGGTCGAACTGCTGGTTCTGGAGTCCAGGGTACCGTATCCTCATCAGATTGTGCAGGACAATGCAGGCTTTCACGATGACCTTGATAGTAGAGGGGTGGTGCTGCATGGTAGTCAGCAAAACTTAGAAGCGGTTCGCCAGGATGCCGAAGGCATTTTCTACCACCCTCCTGGCGCGGAAAAGCCTGTAATTATATATTCTCTCTTCATTGTCTATCCCCCGGAGACTGTATGGCTTCATCATGGTGTCTCGGAGGGCAAAGGCGTCGTCGCCGATAAAGAAATAGGAAACATCCTGGTAGTCATTGGGTAGAGGATTGGGGGCAGGGAATCCTAAGGTACCGTCTTCAACACATTCCTTGATTTCACAGTTATTGTATATCTGAGCGTCTGATGCTGATCCCGTACCACCGACGTCTGCCCAGATGAACTTGTAATCCGCGTCTACGAGGGCCATGAGTACAACAGAATAGAATCCCTTGTAGTTGAAATATTGAGAACCACTCTTTGGAGGACACTTGCAGGCAATGTGCTTCCCATCTAGTGCACCACATGTATGGGGGAAGTTTCATTTATCGAGGAACTTGTCAGATATGGTACGCCATCCCTCGGGACTGGTGGGGCAGGACATCACCTCGGGCATGGACTCATAGATGATGGCTTTGCAAACCTCTCTGACGACGAGGGACTGGGTGTTGTGGGGGACCCTCCATCCGTACTGCATGCTTGAGTACTTGCTTCCAGAGGCGAGGTGACGCAAAGTCAATGCAAGCTTCAGGCCAGGCTCAAGGGGATTCCGGTACCAGGTGTGTTGTTATCCTTTTTAAAAAAGAGTTAAGTTTAAAAAGGCTATTCTTGTCTTCGCCTATCTCGTAAATCAGAATCAGTTTTTAAACTACAGGAATGGAACGAATAAATAAACAAACACATTTAAAATTGTTGTGTTCACTTAAGCCCAAACCATGCACTTGTTTTGATTGGTTGAGAAAAACCACCGTACTTTTCACAAAGAAAAAAATGGCCGATGACAACTTTCGATCAATACCACATTGTTCACAGACAAACACCGATCTACTACCACATTGCTCATACCAAGCATTCTGTGACCTTGGATTCAGCTCATCGCCCGTTTTACACGACATAATTTTCTTTGATTTTACCGTAAGTAAGACGTTTAAAAACTGTCCGTTTGGAAATCAGTTTTCTGGGATAAAAACCTGAGTGTGTTCTTTTGGGGAGTTAATTTTATTTTTAAATAATGTAAATTTGGACCTAAAAAATGTTTACTTTAAGGCAGCAAACGAAGTTTTTGATGGAAAGAACACACGCTTGTTTTTTTGGCCGTACTATTTTGTATGTTGGGAGTACACACACATGTACTATTAAATATGTAGGATAATAGGGTGCATGTACATGTACAATGTATACATGTAGCCTACGTCGGATTTCTTGCAGAATACAAACATATACAACTAAAATTATGTTTGTGCATAAAATAATTCCTCCATGGTTTGTGTCGAGTTTCACAAAATCTTGCGAGATTTTACCATTGGCCTACCTTCACATTGATCGTGCACAAATCGTATGTGATTGATTATTTAATACCAAACGACTCGGACACTGCAATGAGTGACATTTTGCCTCTATTTGTTTTTGGAACAGGTTATGAATCTACGTGAAAAGCAAAAGTTGGACTACTATGCTATCCACAACGGTGGACCAGATCCTTTGCTGCAACTGTGAGAAAGTCAACTACTTCTACCAAGTGGTCTACATCTGAACTTTTCCGATTTGAGGTTAGTTTTTAATTATTATTTTAATTAGTCCTAGTGACTGGGCCCTATAGTTATCGTTTTGTTAACATTTGTACATTATCTGGCGATACCAGATTGCCAGATCATGTCCAAATGTTAAAAAGCGATCACTAGGGCCCAGTAACTCGAACTAGTTTTATGTAATTTGCTTTCAGGTAAAACTGGTCCAAACTCTTAATATTGTTTAAAAACAAAACATTATTTGTAAGTCTAGGCCCCACTATATGACTTTTTACGGTTTAAATTCTGTAGAAACTACTAATCATTGGATTTTCTTAAATTGTGTACACTTTTTGTGCATTCATTCTAAAATGTGCCAACGTCTAGTCTAGCAACGCGTGTACTTTTTGCCCCCTGAAGAAGATGGCGAATATTACCGTGAAACACCTTACTGTTAAAAGTCCCTTGAAGTGGAATTGTTGGGGATTGCCTGCGATTTATAAATTGATTGTCTTTTATATTATTACATTATTAGGTCGTTTATACCAGAACATCACCATCAGGATCGGAGGAGGTCAAAGTTCACTACATAGGCTGGGCGGGATGACCAGTATGACGAGTGGCGGCCTAAGACCGTGTCCGGAACGGGTTTCCAGAGCTACGGCTACGTCTATTGTCAGCATGCTCACGTGTGGTTGCAATGTGCGAACACCTAGACAATAGCCATAGACAAGAGAATCGGACAAGGCCTAATTCTGAAGTATAAAGTCGACACATTGTTAGAGAGTGAGGAGTCGAATGCCCTAAACTTGTTGAAAACTGATATAAAGGTCAAGGTAAAGGAGAGTCTCCACCTTTCTTGAGTTAGAGACACAGAAATAACTCTGCACATTGCGATTCAGAGAGAAACATTTGAGACCGTTGTAGATACTATCGGTGCAGTATATGGCATCACAAAAGGTCTACCGTGCCACTTATTCATCAATTGCTAATTTGTTGGGCCAAGATTGGTGGTATTGAGTGGTCAATGTCGCTGGAGACTTTGCTTATGTAGTTGAGGACGCTATCCAAGTGTGGTTGCATTAGCGCAACTGTTTGGAAGAACTCTAGACGGTACTCTTGAAAAACGTCTTCTACAAGAGAGGGTACCTTTTAGCTTTTCGGAAGGAAAAGGTAGAATGATCTCAAAGACACTATCACATTTACAAAGGATTTACTGAACAATGAAGGCGTAAACATAGAGTCAATCATTTTACAGGATGTTTATGGCAACATTGTCCAATTTCGAGATGCGGCACTTCCACATGCCCCCCTATGGAAGAACTTGACGAACTGACAATAAATATAACTGGGGATGACACAACAGTGGGATCATGTTTACATGTCTCACATTTTGAGTTTGTTGTCATCACGGATACATGGAGATCGGATTAAATAATTTTGGCTATAACAAAGGCCCCTGAAAAATACGGTGCTATAATGGAAGTGTTGACAGATCTTGTTTGCGATGCTAAACGACTGCAATCTATAACAGACTGTAAATGGAAAACTGAAGTATGTAATTTACAAATAGTATAATGGGTTTGGGGAATGTCCTTCTGATTGTAGTTGTGCGTGGTGCAAAACATGTTTAAAACTTCTTCCGAACAGAAAGTTGCATCATGTGTAAGAACAATTTTAGAAAATTAACGGCTGTCTAAAAAAAGAAGTAAAAGTCACATGATAATTATGTCTGCCTCAACCCACTCATTTTTCCTCACATCCCAATCCCTTGTGTAATCCCAGACCCTCTTCACTTGTACTTGCGTACATCGGACCAACTCATCCGTCAACTCGTACTGTTCCTTCGAACAGCTGACATCATTGGGGACAACAAATAAGAAATATTAAGAAATGTACAAATATTAAGAAATTTGAAGAGTTTGTCATGGGCCTTGGGTTAGATTGGTCATTATTTTATACTGATAAGGACAGTTTGTTTACGTACACAGATTTGATTGGCCCGCAACATGAAAATATCAAGAAAAAACATTAAATTAGAGAACTTCTATGGTAAAGTAAATCCAAAACCTGACCAGCTTAAGAGTCTGTGGAAGTGGTTCGTAGAGTTGAAAGATAACATAAACATTAACTTGACTTTAGAACAGCTTAAACAGTTTGGATCTGATGCAAATTCATGGGTAAATGATTATTAGAAGTTCATACTTCGCGTGATGTTTCTTGTACATGCACGTTTGTGCAAAACATGTTGCAAGTTCATTATTAGGCTTCATGGCAGCCTTAGCAAATTTTCTCAACAAACCTTCGAAAAATTGAAAGACAGAATTAACAGATGGTATTTTCAAGCAACAAACCATCGCAACATAGATGCACTGACACGGCTCATGAATATGCAAAACCAAATCGAACATCGTGCATCTCACTGCCAGAGAGAACTATAGCATTAATACTTTTGCATAGGACACCTTCATTAATTGTGTACATGTACATCGTTTGTAAGCTAATTTTATACACGTATGCTACATGTACAATGTACATTTATCTGTAAATAATTATTAATTGGTATGCATTAATGTGTATTTCACTAAATGAGCACTAAGGGAGACAAATTAGGAAGACATTCCAGTGTCTCCCTAAGTGTCTAGCTAGCTACCCTAAAAAAAAATATATTCGGGATTTATTTTTGCTCTAGAACGACAGATTGGGGTCTAAATAGCATAAATCTCGAAGATCTTAGAGAAAAGGGTTAGGGTAAACAAGTTAGGACTCTTTTAAGTTTGTGTACATCTCTATGGGATTGTCTCTCTAAGTGTCGGTGTTTTTTTGTATTATACATGTAGATTGTCTATAGCATTCATCATTACAGTACAACCTTGAACTTTGTTTATGTAAATGTTATATTTAGCTGTATCATATGAAGAATGCTTATTCATGTAACTTTATTCTTATATTTGTGTGTATTGTCTGTTGTTTAAGATTGGGAAAGCCATGTTTTGGCCCCAAGCAATGTCACAAAGTTTACATTTCTTTACCACCCAACCTGTAGGAGTTTCATTAACTTGCCAAAGATTTGTCTTGTATCAAGTGTGTTTTTTGTTTGTTGGGGCGTTTGTTTGTTTTATATTCACACAACAAGTATAGCTCATCTGGTATTTCTTTTGTGACCTGAGTTGTGTTTTGCCGTACTGAGTATAATTTGTTTAATGCAGATATATGAGTTGTATGTGTTATAGTACGTTTATTATTATTAATAAATGTCTTTTCTAAAATTTAAGAAATATGTGGTTTAGAAAATAAAAGATTTTACTGAACTCAGCTATGGTTGGCCATCTTGTAATTATAATCAGCGTCTGTGTGCATACCCTCGTGTAAACATGGTTTGTTTTACCCATTTTGTGAATGCAGTGGGCTGGACCACAGTTCAGTTCCAACCAGGCGCGGTCCTAGAGCCAATATTTTAGGGAGGCTAGACCCTTTGCATGTGACGTCAACTTATAACTTTCGCAGATCAAGTAGACGTATTTTCCAGAATGTACATTTTATTGCATTTTTTTTTGGGGGGGGGGGGGGGGGGGGGGCTAGACAAAAGTTAAACAAAATAATGAGGGGTGGTTAATCCGTATTGGAATTTTTTAATAGTATACATTATGCAATGCTTATCATATGTTATCAAAATAAAAATATACATGTATTTTTATATATTATATTTGTAGCCAGTGGCACCGGAGTAGGAGGCCTTCGGGTCATAGTTTTTAAGTATACTTTTTTTAATTCAGGCATGTGCCACTGGTTAATTGTTTTGTTTGTACTGGTTTTTTTGTATGTGGTGGATGCCGAATAAATAATAATAATAATAATAATAATGATATCGCACGGACTTCCCGTAAACTTGGTACCACTTACATTGGTTTTATTAGCCTAATATGGATTATGCTGACTGTATAAGTATATAGTGATCTTAGAGTTGGGTTGTTTGCATAACAGCATCATGCTATAAACCCATAGTACTTCCCTTTGGAAGAGGACCTATATTTTCAGTCTACTCTGATGAAATTAAACTTGTGGTTTGGAAACCAAGAAAACTCATTACATGGGCGGATCCAGGATTTTTCGCGGGGGGCAGGCCCGTCAGATTTATTTATGTCCGATTGTAGCGAAAAGGCTGACAGGTAATGTAGTACATTGTTACTGATGCTTTCTAGCAAGTATCATAAATTCATAACGCTCGCCATATACAAAATAAAATGTTATTACTAGCGGGACCCCGCGCTTTGCGCGGCACCCGATAGCTGGGTGCAGTTTAAAGTTTGTATCATTAATTTGCAGGTTGAAAAAGTTTCCATTGGAAACCTAATGAGGTATATAACAATCTAGCTGGAATAAAGCGTCCAGGGGACGACTTGATACAATCCACTGACCAGACAAACATTTTCTTTATCGTCTTTGTGCGATAAATCTCCCTAAAATCTCCCTAAAAATTTACACTATACTATTGAAAAATGAGAAATCCACAATTTAGAGCGAAAACTTGACAGGTTTATCAAAGAATATTCTCCGTAAACTGTTGGGCGCAATCGGTCGATGTGCGTCGCGATCGACCAGTCGGTCAATCGGTCAACCGTGACCCTATGCGCCGATTGTGCTGGCACCACCAGTCGAACACATTTTCTTTCTAATTCACGGCGCGGGTGAATTTTTGTAAGGCAAGTAGTAAAATGGTATTCGTCATAATCGACCGATAGCAAGGGACAATCGACCGATCGCCCATCATACGGCATAACGTTGCCGTTATGATCATCATCAGTGCCCCATCAATTGTGACCCAGCGCGAGTAAATGAGACACTTTGAGGCAAAAATGAAAATTGAGATTTTGATTTCATCATTTAAAGCTCAAAGTGTCTCATTTACTCGTGCTGGGTCACAATTGATGGATTCGGCTTTTTAGTTTTCACTGTGCGCGCTACACGGACTTACCGCCCTGTAACCCGTCCGCCATTTTGCGTTTGTTTATGGTGTAAATGGAGGACACATACCTGGCGACACGAAGGTGAATTGGGGTTAGGGTTAGAATCGAGGACGACCTCGATTGAGATTCGTGTACAAAACCAATGAGAGCCGTCGGAAAAAGTTAGAGTACAAACAAAGATTTTTTTCGAGAGGAACAAAGGAAACTTCTCGATTTACACCATAAACAAACGTATGTGTAAGTGGGCAACACGATAGTAAAATACCCGGATGTATCATGTACTTTAACGGCGAGGCAGTGGAGGGAGGGCGAGGGTGCCCCCCCCCCCCCCCCTACAATCCCTACCCTCTGGATTCGCGCCCAGAATTATACGAACACTCGAGAAACTAAACCAGGACACCCTGAGTTATTCACTAATGCAAGTCCGTGTTCCCGTTGCTCGGCACCCCTTTCCCCTCCAGGACTAACTTACGGTACTGAAGAAATTAACAAGAACACCCGGTAGCCGTGAGACATCGAAACACCAGCAATTGGCTGGTTCTGCAGTTAATTTCTGGAGAACAGGAGACGCCAGTCAGAGGCCCGCCAGTCAGAGCAGTGCGTCGTTTGAACATGAAGAGAAGGGAGAAAAAAAAGAATGCATGCAATGAAGTGCAAGAAATCGCCCAGGCGCATGGCTGCGTTTTAGCCTCGGAGATGGAAGGTCGTATTGTCGCACCTGCCACGAGAGGCATCTTCACGGTGTGATTTAGTTAGCCGTGGTCACCCTCTAGGCCGCACTTGTTCACAGGCTCACCCTGTTTGTTTCCATCCTCCCTTTTATTTATTTCTGTTCCACAGGGGCGGATCTAGAAATGTTTGCACAGGGGGAGTTCAGACGCTTTTTAAAAAGTTGTTGGAATGGACAGGGGTCTGCAGGAATGCCGTACTAGAGAACCTGGTGGACATGGCTCGAAAACAAATGAAATCTACAATGCTTCGGCCTGCATTCTAAGGCAATTAAAAAATAAATGTTGAAGGTCTGAGTCTATTTGTTGCCCCATTTTGGTTGTATTATAACATTGGTTCATGCTGAACGGGTAGAGTTTGCAACAACAACACCCCCCCCCCCCTCCCCCGAACAAAAAAATAAAAAAATATATATATATTATTATAAAAATATAGGTTTTCCCGGCGAATGCTCTGTTGCATCAGCTTTTAACAGTCAAAAGAAGTAATTCCATTTCAGCAGTTAGCATTCACTGGCCAAATAAGATCATTCAAATTCATGAGGTCGCAAAGATCATTCACTTTCGTAAAAGCCAACAGCAAGAGGCTGATCAGCCAATCATTTTCATCAATTGGCAATCAGGTTTCAAATGTTCACATTCAAATTCGTTTTTATGGTATGTGCCTTTTTATTTTGTATGTGCCTATATAAAGGCAGATATTTTGAGGAGAATTCATTTTCACACTTATTCTGCGTTATATAACCTTAAGTAGAGCGAAATTCATGGATCCACGCTTTCTTAAACTCCTCTGCTGCTCCATTCGTCTGTAGCCATCTCCTCCCCGTGTCTGTTTATGTAATTCACCATTCGACTTCTCTCAGAATATTCATCCACACGTGCCTCATTATTTTCGGATCGATGGAAATATCATGACCTCGCTCAGTTCCACAGTGACTTCATTCTGCCGTTGTACACCGACTTGTCTCGTTATTCTGTCGCCAAAGATATTTCCACATTGTCTTTCAGGTTCCTTGTAACTATTTGTACGTCTCAGTAAAACGTCGCAGTATAGTAGTTGGCAAATACACATGTTGGTTGGTAAAAGTCTGAGAAATATCATTGAGCACCGTATACCTACGCATTGTGCCGTTGCCAATAAAAAAATATATTAAGATTATTGACTGAAAACGAAAAAAAAGAGAAAAAATCACCAGCCAATTATATATCACTCCGTTCATATTTCATGTGAATGGCTCTTATTCTTAAGCTAATTTTGGGTAATATACAACGTTTACAAACATAACAAATAACACTACTGAATGACCTTACCTGACTGACGGTAAATAATAGTCTCAAGCATGCAGTGCTATTGTCAATAACAAGTGGAATTGTGTGTACCAATCTCAAACGATGGTTGGCCGACCATCGTTGTAAAAACCTGAATATTTTCAAATACTGCCAGTGCCACCACAATTGATTAATTTTGTTTCGCATCCGTGGAAGCAAGCGTGTTAGTCTGGAACCCTAATCTGATAATACCTCAACGTATATAAATTACTCTATTTCGTCTGACGTATGGTCACAGTCAGAGAACCACACTACAAGAACAACAGGCGGGCATGTGTAAATTGCCCATTCATGACATTCTGCGCAGAATCTCATTTTATTTGATAAATCTGCATCATAAGAAAATCGAGCACACGTTACAGCTTGGTGCACGTTTCGATGAGTGCAGCATAAATTTCGAGTCCTAATTTGAATTTCCCCCCAATTATTGCGGGTGTCATAATATGAAATCAGACTTCTATAAAACCCGGACTCACTCTCCTAATTCTTGGTAGATTGGAATTGTCATCATCAATGCCTTTTGGTCGGTCCGGTCCCTGCTACCCATCGCGAAAGGTTCGTACCTTACGTATCACTACGCCTCTAGACATGTACCGTGTTCGTTTACTTCCCTCCTCGATCACTCGCTCACGTGACTTCTCGCGCTTACTGGAGCCTAGCGCGAGTAACGGACCCACCGAGCCGGTTACATGAGGAAGTATCCCATAAGGCCATGCTAAAACATGGCTGTCACGTCCGGCGAGGCGCCAGCGGTGGGAAATTTAAAAAGAAATAAAAAGTTAGTTTGGATGATGCTGCGACATAATTGAATCAATGTTGAGAACTCGGTGAATCTAGCGACCCGAAACCGTTCGTTTACTCTCATGTACTGCGCATGTACAACCGTTCTTCGATTTAGAGGCACGAGTAAGCGCGGATGTGTAATCGAACACGCTGTTTGTTGTAAGGCGATAGACAAAAGTGACGTCATCTGGCATATCTTACATTTCATCATGAATACGTTGATGCAAACAGTTTGATTAAAAAAACTCCCGCGTCTTGCGGATGGAGTGCACAATTTTAGGGGTATCACGTTCTGTTGAAAGAAATCAATGCCATGCTTGTCTGCTCTATATCGTATACGTGTGTGAAGCGTGTGGTATGAAAGACGAACCGGGTGTGTAAGAACCGGGGACGTGTAAGAATTGAATGTTCCCTCCGGACCCTACTGGTTATCCCCGCAACGAATGAAAGATGGAATTAAGATATGTCTGTTTTCCACTATCAGTCTAGTATTACGTCTCATTCCCCAAGTTACTATACCGGGGCTGTGTATCGGGTCGGTTCCGTCTCTCGTATGAGACCTTCTTCATGTCGTCTCTCGGTCAAACAACATTGTTGTTTTCTTATAGAGTTCAACTATGTTCCGTTCATGCATCCCACAACCTCATACTGCTCGCCCAGACTTTCACCGTCTTTATTTATGAGTAGGGTAATCGAGAAGCGAGTCGTTCGTAGGTTAAAATGACCCGAGGGCGCTACACCCTCCATTACAATAGACTCTTTGCTTAAACGAACTCTCTGTATACGTCCCCATTTATGGGAAATTGTAAAGGAATAGCCTACTTAATATAGCAATACTGATGTTAAGTTGGTCCGAGCAAATTGTTAGCTTATTTTTTTGTTTAGACCCATGCGTACATGGAAACACAAAATCTATATCAATTAGGAAATTAGAATGTTTAGGAAAATATAAATCATTCGTGACAAAGTGCCTTTGGTCACTTGTTTTTCTTTTAGTCTACTAGTTACATACGTCAAAGCCACCACTGTAGCTTAATTGCTGACGAAATGAGATTTGAAAGACCCCATCTGATTTAGATACTAATGAGAATATACAGCTTAGTAAGTTGCTTTACTCGCCACACCTATACAGGCATCGCATAAGACGCCCAATGGCGCGTCGCGCTCCGTTCGTGCAAATTGTCGATATAGACCATTATATTTTGATACGCGTACGGGATACATATGCGGCTCAAAAAAGCCGCCTATTAAATTACCATTTTGCGTTGTTATTTCATCTGGTACACTATCGGCAATTCACTTCTCATATCAAAATGTTGAAATGTATAATGTAAAACTGATGAAATTATCTCACAAAATGGCGATTTAATAGACGACTTTTCCCGAGCCGCATAGGTAATCCGTATGCGTATCAAATCTAATGGTCCCTAATTTGTCGGATACGTTTCCTAATCATCAGATTTATATGGTGACCAGTCCTAAGACTCGATCAAGACAAGCAGATCAAATCGGACCTGTCTAACGCTACTCTCCTGGCGCTGTATACACTTGAACGTCTCGATCTCAAATGCTCAAACGGTCGATATTCCAAGCTAGTATTACCCTCATCCCATCGACGGCAGCATCTGATTTTGAAATCAATCCCATACTAAAGTGCACTGTCGGTAAATCTGATGAGAAGGAAAAAAGACTATTTGTGGCGCAAATTGTCCAAAATACGACATAAAGCGTCCCGCCATTATCCTCTCGACCAAGTTCTTTCCAGCTGACACGGGACGTTCACTGATGAATAGGTCAAACCAAGGAGTTTTCTTTATCCCAGCCCCTGCGACTAAAACGATAAAACCACTCCGATCAGAAGGTAAGTACCGTGCCAAATATAGGTACCAATTGAGAACAACAGAAATCCTCCATCGTATCCGGTTAGGTAGGGTTACCCTATTTTTTCTGCTAGTGTCAGGTGCCTATTATTTTGTGTACATTGTTCAGCCATTGCGTGTTTTTTTGCACCGAATGTATGCGTTGAGAGGCATCTCAGGTTCATACCAATTAACCTCATTATGTGTGGATAACGATGCGCTCTCACTTTGGCACCACCTTAGACAGTCTGTATTCAGTACTGTTAGTGATATACCTAGAAGCAGATCTCTGTGATCTTCGTGAGAAACTGCAGACGCGGAGCAATAGAGACATGGGTCTCCCTCTTGGTGTAGCATTTGCAGACGACGTAGACTTTGTTAGCTACACGCGAGGATTTATCGATACAGTGGAGCAGACCGCAACAGGAAGTCTGCTTCAATGTTTTGTTAATCGTCAACCCCACGGAGACTGAGCATACTACAGTGGATCGTCAGGTAAACCGTGAAGGATCGAAGTGGTGTATGACGAAGAAGCTCGGCTCACTGTGTTAGGAGATGGGAAATATGTCGCCCACCGCAAGCAGCTAGCCAATGTAACATTCCATAAGATGAAAACACTTTGGCTACGGCGTCACCACGTGAGTCAGGTACTCCGTCTGCGCATCTACAACGCGTTCGTGATCCCTGTACTTCTCTACAATATGGTTACCTTGGGCCTAATACACACAAACAGAACAACCGACTGGACTCATTCCACCGAAGCAAATTACGGCAGAAAATTGGCATATGGTGGCCGCACCGCATCTCCAATAAGGCACTTGTCGCTGCATTTGTGGTCCGCTCAGAAACAGGGCCCTTGAAGCACGTTGGAGACTCTTCGGCCATGTCCTGCGACTCTACCAAGATACACACCTGATCAGAAGTTCACCAATGAGTACTTTGGCATAGAAGCAGGCATGGAAGGTTGGCGAGGACGCCTTCGCACCACACAACCAATCGTTCTCGACAACGACCTGAAGACAGTGGGCAAGCGTCGACACAGCACCGCCAACTTGGAGCAGCTACGACTACTGACAAAGGAGAAGTGGAGGATGCTCACGAGGAAAATCGTTGAAACGGCAGAAGCGAAACTGACATAATTGTTATAACAGCAACGCGAAAACTGCTTCACACACATAACGATGCGCCAGAGATAATTATAGAATAGGTTCGATTGTATAAAGCATTGGACGTGAGTGACGCTGTACTCGAAAATTCCGCATCCTACATAATGCGCCAGACAGAGTGTTGATACTATATACTTCAAAACAAACATAAGTTATCTGAATATTCTATTGAAATTAGATGCGGTCAAAGGAAATTCTTAATTTATAATATTTTGGGCTATTTTTCCTGATTCAGTTTTGACCTCAACCTATTTGTATATCTGTTGTAGCCTTCTTGCAAAGTTGCTAACATTTACTATTGGCCTACAATTCACACTTGACATTCTGTGGAAAAGCAACAGCCCTGTAGAACATTTTCAGGAAAGGTCCAGAAGTATAAAACCCCGTCACACTAGAGGCCGAATGAGCCGGAATGCCGTTTAAAAAAACCTTCTTCTTATATACCTGGATTTTCGAAGTGCATTCGAAGTGCATTCTAAACATTCTGACTGCATTACAAACATTTAGGCCTATTCGTGTAGCCGGCCCGAATATTTTGCTCATGCTCAAAACTTTCGAGGTGCATTCGAAGTACAGAAATATAGAACGGCATTCGAAGTGTATTCTAACTGCATTCTGACTGCATTCTAGATATTCTTATGGCATTTCAGCAGCATTCGAAACATTCTGATCGCATTCGACGGAGAATCGAAACGGCAAGCCACTTCAAATACTGCCAGAATGTCCCGGTCTGCATTGAGGAGTCGCCTGGAGAACATCAACTGTTTGTCAATTTGTTCAAAAATTCTTTATTCAGGCTGGTTCTGTTGATTTCTGCTGATTCCGAATAAGTGTGACGGGGCCTTAACATACTAAAGGTTTCCCAGAAACCCCTGAAGCTCTTTTCGACATCCAAGATCGCGTCCAAAGTGGCCGCCATTGCAACCAAACAAGTTGAAATACAAATTAAGTGTATAAACATAATGAATGTGTAGTTGGAGAAATTAAAGTCAATGGCGGTCTCTCCTTAAAAATTAAGGTGCATCAACCCCTTCTGTCGACACATTGAACCACTGATTGGCCCATGGAGATTGGCCCATATATCTGTGCATTACTACAATCTTACTGTTCATCTCATCATTTTATGTCACAACAAAGACGTATGGTTTGGAAGATACACCTTTCCACTTTAAAATGAGACATCAAACGTCTAAATCTGAAATTGTTTGACACATTTATAAGTAATTTTCCAAGAGAGGTCAAATTGATCATGGGACCAAGTTTAAAATTTTAGGCATAGGGACAACGGTAACCTACATGTACTTGCCTATGTTTAGCTCGGATCATTATACAGTGACACACTATACGGCGGGTCGTTGGGTCTCAGTAACACGGGAGAGCTGAGGATTCTAGATGCTCTGTGGTGCAATCTCATGTGATTTCTGATCACTTTCCCCTGAAATTACGTAATTCATGTACATCGATACTACCTATTTTTAAAGGAGTTTCGTGTTTTTTTTGCAATTGATAAAACTTTGCTCAGCAGCACCCCCCTCTCTATCCGCCACTGGGATGGGTAGTGTTTAGCCATTGAACATTGACGTTTAGGACTTGGACACGGGACTTGCGTTTAGCTGCTAATCACCAACAGCTTATCCACATTGCAACACTTTCACATCCAAACAAAATCGAAAAACTTGAGAAATTACTCTGAACTATGTCCAACATTATCAAATTGTTGACGTTTGATGTCTTATTTTTTGAACTTTGAACTTTTTGAACTTGGAGCAAAATTTGAACTTTTTTGTCATGGGGCTTTGGCCCACAGCTACTGTTGGTAATAGCATTATGTTTCCTTGCATTAGTTGAGGTGCATAATGTAAACCCCGAAAGTTTCAGTTATTAATTGTTGGCAATTTCTGTATGTAGGTAGTTGTATAGTAATAATACATAATAATGTAGAGCATCAGCTCTTCAGAGTACGGCCAAGAGGCGCGAGAATACTTCGTGAGAAGTTGAGAAGGGGCCAGGGGAATTTCAGATAACGTCACGAAAACAGACACTGATCAGACAAATTCTCTTTGCAATATCTGACGGTAAACTTGATTAAACTGTCCTTACATCTGTCCTCTTCCACTGCCAAAATCAAACTCCTTTCATTCTCTCTCGATCGAACAAAAAGGTAAACCCTCAGCATTATTTGAATTCTTTTCCATAATATTATTATCGAATGGCTAAAGCATGCACGCACGCATGCACTCATGTACGCACACACGCACGGACGCGCGGACGCAACTGTTCATGTGCCATCAATAATAAGGGAATAATGTGTTCGAGAGGTTTTAATCACTCTGTTTAAGACCGCTTGGAGTCTGGGTGCTGATAATATTATCAGCACCCAGACTCCAAGCGGTCTTAAACAGAGTGATTAATACCGACCGAACACACATTTATTCCCATTCATAAATACCTTTTTGGTAAAATTCAGCCAAAAAACCCCGAAAATCACGGAAAATGTAGTAAATTTCGGTGTTTCGCCATTCTGTGTGTTTTTCCCTATCCATGTTCCATGTTTCTGCCTCTGACGCTCTACACATATACATGCAATAAACCGTATTTACCATGAACCAGACTAAATGGCCATTACTGCCATTGGCAACCTCGTTCTCAGGGTGTCGAGCTGTATGCGCCCAACACTACCCGCTCTTAGTATTGCAGACGAGGTACGGTTGGAAATAAAGTAAGCCCTGGGGACGGGTAATGCACGATCGCGTGACCGTACTGTAACGAAACAGGGTTTTGTGTACATGTAAATACAATGTGCTAGAAATTCTTCTCTTTTTTTTGTATAGCGCAAGCTGATTATTTTACCAGCCAACTCGCCTTTGTTTGTTTTCTTACTGGCCTGGACTGGCCTAAATACAATTGTTACTTGTAATACTTAATAGGATTAAACCCAATTCTTAACCTAATTTTATGCAAAGTACTTACCTGTAGATCTGCCTCACCTGACTTTCCTTTGTAGTTAACAGGGTAGTATATAAACTGTGTCACAACACTTATCGCTGAGGACTTGTGACTGGGTGCTGTAGAAGAGACACGTGTGTGTATGTGTCTCTCTGAGTTTTAGCTTTCATTTCGTCCTTGGTTGCCGGCCTCATGTGTCGTACATGTAAGTTTTGATTTACATGCAGTTATAATGTGCCCATGCCCCCCTTTTCAGCCGTACTTGTTTATTGTATTGTAGGATTGTATAAGTTTTTAGTAGCGTTAGGTTGTATTCACTTGATTTTGGAGGGGCTTTGCGTGTTATCCAGCATGGATAACATGCCACGCAATTATATATTTGTTTTCATTGCTGCTCAAACTGAATCCATACTGCCTAAATTGTATATAATAATTAAAAACCAAAAGACGTGGCTTTAAGAAATAGAATTTGTTTCTTCGTTCATTTTTGTTGTGAGTTAGGTTGTCCACTGGCGGATCCCAAGTGGGTTTCGTTACAGTACTGTCATTCTTTTGGTACTTGCGTTATGGGGACAACCCATAGGGTTTGTGTGTAAACTGAAATCTCTCTAATCTCAAACTCAGAACACTCTAAAATTCTAAAACTTTCAGCATCACCCTAATTTCAGCATCACCCTGGCCGCGCCAGACACTTACTCACGACTGATTGGCAAATTACACTCATTTTTGGACCAAATCATCGATAAATATTGGCAAATTATTGCTAATAAAGTGTCATGTGTCAGTGTTTTAAGTTGACGATGCTGATGCCCGTGGGGCCATATTCACGACGACGTTGCCAGTGAATGAGCGGTTAGCAAAGAGGGCCTGTGCCGACATCGACGTCATCGATGATCTTGAATTGGATTCTGCACTGAACAGGGAGCCAATGTAGTTGATGGAGAATGGGCGTGATGCTGTCGTATTTCCTACATCATGCATGAGTTGATTGATGACTTTGAAAAGTGCCTTTTGGTCATCTCCACAGTTCTTGATGGTATCATTGTAGAACCGTGACTTTGCTTGAACAAACAAAAGCTTAACCAGGTCACGCTGAGCTTTGAACATCTCATGGTGTATTTGAAGCCCGAATTTGCGCCATTGCCGTTCAAGTAAGCGACGCTTCTTCTTTTCCGCAGTAATGACGTCACTATACCAAGGGATAGCCGGTCTGTTGACTATGGCAGGTTTTCCTGGGAGCGTGAATATCAAGAAACTAAAGTTCATTGTTGTACTGCTCAACCATTGTGATCAGGGAGGTATCAGGCTTTGTGACAATTAAGTGAAGAGGCTATGATATCCTGCGAAAACAGAACCGGATCAATTGACTTGATCTTACGATACTTGACCTTGATTCTTTCAAGTTTAGGTTTGTGCATGTTTAACAAATGTTTTTGCATGTTTAGCTAATGGTGGAGTGCACAGTGGAGTGCACAGTAGTCAGTTAGCCAGTCAGACGTAGATACGGACTCGATATGGGTGTCTGATTTGGAAGTAATTACCAGATTATTGGTATGGCCAGAGGTATGAGTCCTTTCAAATACAAGCTGCTTGAGACTGTAGAGCATCAGTAAATCAGCAAAGAGTGAAGTGTCATTCGAATTGGTGTTGTAACCCAGGAAAATAGAGAACTCCCTGATAAACTCACTGAACAAAGGCCTCCGTTTCTATGAGAAGGGTGGTCGATACAGCACTATGATACGGGTATGACTTGCAGTATGAAATTGATGATAGTTTGATAGACCAGACAGGGCAGACTAATTAGTTGCGGTGGTGACATATCAACAGCGAGTTCTTTCCGATCATTGTTGTTGTATTGTTACATATTGCAGCTGATTCACCCTTGGATGGCCACTTCGTGTAGATCAACAAAGCCAACATGTACTGTGGGAATATCATGGCGTCATCGGTAAGCTACAGTAAAGTACAGTCCAGGGTCCGCAAACCTAAATCTTCTCAATCGATGCACTATATGGTTGTTCTGGCGATCGGGGTAGATCAAATTGTTCTATGGACATTACTTGTAGGAAGATAAAATCAACACTTTTGCAGGGACCAAAAATGTTTTTTAGCCATTTGTTTGTAAAATATCTAAATTAATTAAAAATCTCATAGCATCTCAGAAAATATGTAGCTCTAACGGTTTAGAAGATACAGCTATATGTCGGAAGTAGCACTTCCGATAACAAAAGGGCGTGGTCATTTTCGGGCTGTTTGCCCCGGATAGATATTTTGGCACACTTCCCAAGTTGTTTCTAGGGTTCATATTAGCCTAAAACAGTTGAGTTATCCTCTTCTAAATAATGTGCATACATGTCTAAGCCAGGTCCTAGACTAATACGTATTCTACGTGTGGCATGCGTTATATTTTGTTTGCATTAGTGTTGAGAGACACACTGTATCAACTGTATTGGTATGGATACAGAAGGGCCTGCCTCATTCACTTACAATACTATTATTGATGCTTATAAGTTTGGGGCATTCTAAATAATGATATATACTCTTTATTTGTATTTCTAACATGCTTGGTTGCAAACTTAGGATAAACATTTAAACTTGGCGGCCATTTTGAAAGCTATATTGTTTTGAATACTTATAAGTTTCTAATTCCTCTTTATAACGATTATATTAGATTTATTGTACCTTAAAACACAGGTCTGGACACTTTATTTGTTTTTAAAACGTGTCGGTTGCAAAGTTATGATACAATAAACAAAATGGTTTAGATTTAGATTTTTTTAGACTTTTAGTATGTTATTCTACTTATGTTCCTGGACCTATCCCGAAAATGTCAGCTTCTTATGAGCTATGTCTTGGCCTAAATGATCTAATGCTCTTGGCCAATAGGTTTATAAAGCAAAACGATTTTAAACAAGGACACAATCGAAGAATACGCATACTATGTGTCTGTGTCAGTTTAATAGCCGAGTGTTGACTCAATTCTAGCATCCGATGGTGCACCAAATGTCACACTAAATAACAATACACCTTGGCGGCTGCCCTTGTCAAATGCCGCTTAAACTGCGACTCCTGGACCGATTTTGAGTGTGCTTTCCGTGAATATTAAATAATGTTTGACATTTGATTGGCATAACGTGCGAGTCCACAGGAAGGGCCGCATGTCACATTCTCATTAGTTTATTTCCTTGACGATCGATCGAGTGCAAATATTTATCATCCGTTGCAGCGGCGCATGTGGATGGGTGAAGTGGCAACTGACAGGGTTTGTGATGCAGGACACTTGTACATTGCACTTTTTAAAATGCATCTAATGATCCGGAATAAACCAATTACTGGTTATTTAGAGTGCCATGCAGTTGGTTTTTAAAGGTGGATGCGACCTATTAAACTATAGGTTTAGTAGAAGACAATTAGGGTCCTCTTTGTTTATTGGGTTTGTATTATCTGAGGTCATTCCAGTCAGAAAGCAATAAGATTGTTTGCGGTAGAACCATGTGGTAAATCTTCTTTGTGAGTTTGTGTGGTTTTGAAAAAAAACCAGAAACAAACTCAAAGTTTCCGACAGTATGCTCTGCCCGGCGTCAGGAAGCAGTTTGCAGCCGATTTAGTTATTTTTATGTTTTCCCGGTCAATTTTGGCAAACGAGCAGCCAATTAACCACCGCGTCATTTTATTCATTTTACGACTAGTCAAATGTACTGTTGCATTATTCAAAATGACCATCAAATTTTACATTTGTTTTCGTGACGTATGTTTGGTCATTCAAATTCATTATTGGGCAGGCATTTCTGCCATTTGTGCAATCTAAAAAATGCCCTGTTAAATTTGTGTTTTCTTTATAACGTTAAAGGCATAAACACAGTTTAATTAAAGGTAGGATACACCAGTGGTACTTGCTTGAATTATCCGGAATAGGTTTATATTAAGGGGTTGTATTTTATAGTAAATATGCCGAGAAAAGCAAGAAAACGGCGTTCGTTTTCAACGGGCGTCGAGCAGTTATTCTTATGTTGTTCTTGTTTTTTCACGATTAATTTTTTTGAACAATTACAGGACATCTAGCGCAATAATCTTGCTGGATGCTTACAATCATTATTTACTTTTTAGATAAGTAAGATGCTTCTTAATAATTCGATAGTAATAATTTTCGATATTTGCAAATGGTGTATTCTACCTTTAATATGAGTCAACATAAAATAAACAATAAAACAATAAAACAATTAAGGTTTCACAAACATTTGAATACAACATTTATAAATACCAAATAAAAAAGACCAACAGGCTCCAGATAAAATATACGGGAAACTAAATATTTATTGTACTGACGAAGATACGAAATAGTTGTTTACCACAATTTAGTTCGTTTATAATGTTTGTTTCTCTTTTTTTGTCGTACTTATTTGAATAAATAAAGTTTAACTAACAATAGGGTATTTTCACAGGGGTCTGATTTTAATATCTCGACCGAGCGCATGGCTAGTTCACACATTGGTCAAGTCCCACGTGCCATGTACTTTTGCAACGTGTATGATTACTTTGATTAGTCAGGTTTCATAGGATCTATGCTATGATCCTGTGGGATTTAATATAGATTTGTTTATAAGTACACTTAAAAAAATAGATTGGTTTCAAACCAAGATTTTTAGAAATGTGTCCAACACCAATAGTATTAGTAATTTTTGACCAATCATATTAATAATTGTTGACCAATCATATTGGTTATTTTAACAAAAATATTTTAAGAAATGATCAAAATATTGGTAAAATATTACAAATATTATTGGTTGGACACTATCAATTAAATGGTTGTTTTCAACCAATCTGTTTCAAGAGTGTATCGGCACATTGGCAGTATCGACAAACCTAAAACCCGATAGTGCAGAAGTGGACGTTCAACTATACGTGCCGCTCTACAATCTCCATCGTTCCCCCCCCTTTTTTTTCATTTAGTGTCTGTACCTCAAAGAACCATCCACTATACTCACCCATATCAAATTAAGGCCCATGATGTCGTTTGCGGCCGCCATCACTACGGCGCCAGATATCGACAAAATTCAAGTCTGACACGAGGAAAACAAAATATAAGGGCCAGCTGCGTGCGCAACACAGATGCAACTGTATAAGGTCGGTACAGGGAAAAAAACGACCCCCCTCTTCGCGTGTATGTCTGGAGTCATTCAATGTATTCCACATTTTAAATTAAAAAGCCAGGATTCTAATTGTCTAGCGGTTGTTCGCTCCTGCTCAGTGCCGACCCGTGTAGTTAGTGTTGAACCTATAGTGGCTCCAGTGGGATGCATACATTGCTAAATGAGGCGAACTCAATCTCCCCAAGACAAGACGGGGGAATTACCTTCAACACTTGGGTTGTACTATTGGAAATTAAGCACTTCTCGGTGTTACACCGATTATTGACCCCCTTCGGGTACCGATCCAATATTCCGACAAGAGAGAGTTTCTACTTCCGTGGTGGAACCTGTTTTTGCTGGAGTGAGGGCTGGAGTCGTTATTGGATTTGGAATCAAGGGGAGTTAAACCAGTGTAGTACGGTGGTACAGAATTAGACGGACGCTCATTCTGTGTCCGTTGGCTCTGTACGTTGCTACCCAACTGTTGTTCTGTTCACAGTGGTTCCTGATGGCTGTTGGGTCGTATGAACACAAACTAGCAAATGCTATGAAGTGCAAGCAAACACGAAAAGCGTATACTTTGGAGTATAAAGCATCAAGGGAAAGCAAATGCTTGAATTGGTATAATGAAAATTAAGTTTGACTATTCAGCATTTACTAAACTGAAATAGTAGTAAATGCTTCATACTTGCGTTGGATTTGCACAGTCGAATACGGTGGAACGCCGTTATACCGAACACCGCTATACCGAACATTCGGCTTTACCGAACACGATTCGTGGGCCCCGATGTTTGTGTCCAACCATACCGTACATTGTTGTTGACAATATGTGATGCGATCTGTGAAAACCCGTCGGATGTCGCAAAGTTGCAAGTCCCATAAAAGAAACCAAAAAAATAAAAAATTCAAAAAAAAAAATATTATATATATTTATTTTAAATTGATTTTTCATTGCTATTCTGGTACCCTATCGGTAAACGCTGTTTTCTCAGAACTTCGCATCGCCAATATCGACGTTCATTTTAACGTAACTTTTAATGTAGAGGTCCTAGAGACCTGATTGAAAAAACATTAGAAAGAGGATGATCTCGGCTTTAAGATGATGAAAAGAACTCATTTTCTTTTTTGCCACCATGTGGTGGGTTTTCACATATCGCATCACATATGTCAACAGATATTTTGAAAACCACAATGCTATTTTGGCTTTGTTTAATTTCCGAATCTTAAACGGTCGGTTAAAGGGAAATTCCAGGCTCAATAATAGTTTACCTAGTCTAAAAGAATATATGGTAACATACTGACTCCGCAGATAATTTGTTTTGATTTGTTATCGAGAACGACACACGCGCCTATTATATTCACGATTTCTTGTCATTCGGGAGTACAAGGGCGCGGCCATATTGTTCAAATTTCCCGCCTCGCCCGGGACATTATGACGTAGTGTCTGCACCTCAATGCACATCGCTTTATTGCCTGTTGTTCGCACAGGTATCCCACCTTGACGCGGCCAACTACATTATGCAGACGTATGTTGTACGGCGCCCGACTATTGCGAGTACATGTATTGAATTTCTCTGCAAAATATCGACTTGACGCGCCACAAACTATCGTTTATTTTTGTATTTTCTGAGAAGAATAGAAAATTTGTGAGCTAGTAATTATGGCATCAGGTCCTTCTCCGTATGATTTTGAGCCCATTTTCACATGTACATACACATTATGCCGTACACAAAAGGGTTCACTTGCATTCCTTGCGCGTGCAGGGCCGTTATCGGTCGGGCTTCGCGTACTGATGGTGCAGACACAACGTCACAATATTTCGGATGTACCGATAAACCAGAACAAAATGGCGGCTCGCATGACGGTAAACGCAGTGCGAGAAAATCTCTGTTTTATATGATTACCGAAACCGATAAAAATGAAATAAAAATCAAGTCCCAATGGCAATTGACACTCTTTAACATTATGCAATTATAAACTATGGGTGGAGTTTCCCTTTAAGAAATGCGTCTCTCCGTGACCATTTTCTTTCTACCTTTTTATGATTGATTTGACTACCTAAACCATATTATAACAAAATAAGTTCCTATGCCCCTTTCAAATGTGACGGCTAACTCCGCCAGAGCGTGATATTCAAAATGGTCGCCGACGCCATTTTGAAAAACAAAACATTCAATATTTCAGGTTCCAAATTAGGTAGAAATACTAAAGAGTTTGGCACGGTAAACCTATTAAAATATTTAGTTTTTAGTTTAGAGGTCATCCCAAGCTCAAACTCTAAGATGGCCACTGTCCGCCATCTTGAAAAACACATACGCACACCATATTTTGTCTGTTTGCGTATCATTGCGTACACAAGGTACATGTACGTGTGCGTAAAGGTATGTGTACTGCGTTTGTTTATGGTGTAAATGGAGGACACATGCCTGGCGACACGAAGGTGAATTGGGGTTGGGGTTAGAATCGAGGACGACCTCGATTGAGATTCGTGTACAAAACCAATGAGAGCCGTCGAACAAAGTTAGAGTACAAACAAAGGAAATTATCGAGAGGAACAAAAGAAACTCCTCGATGTACACTATAAACAAACGTTGATGTACATGAGTTGGTACACCAGTGATGACAAGCCTTGAGACTGCACCGTACATTGTATACGCTGTTCAATACATTTATGGCTAGAAACCCTGCCAAACGCAACAGATTGCATACTTTGTCACATTGACTTGTGTGCAGAGTCCAGCAAGGTCAAGCAGTCACCACAGATGCACTGTGCTGGGTCTGGCAGGGTTAGGGTTAAATTACTAGAGCGCTGGCTTAATGTACAAAGTGATGCCTGCTGGGCGCATCCATGTTTGTGCACAAACCTATGGAAAACTGGAAACTTTGTACGGCTTTTGTACGGCTATTTGCATATCTGCGTTTGAAATCTATACAGTGCGTTACCGAAGCCGATACGCCCAAAACTGATACGCTCTATTTGGTTTTCTGTGCAAACAGCGCAAATAATCCTCGTGCGCGTAGGTATCCACTGCAGATGATTTTGCCGTGACTTGTTTAAACTGGCCTGATACGCGTATTGCGTCTGTTCTACTTGCACACGCGTTGTATTTAGGGTACTGCACCGTCAACATTAAATCCATCTATTTTGTATTATGCTCTACAACACGAACATGAATTTAAAATTTCCGCGTACAGGATGGATTTAAAGTATCTCCACGCGTAAACTGGAAGAGTAGCACCCAAACGTAGCACACCTGCTTGTATATTTGATCCTAGATGCTTCCTCCATGCAAATACCTTTTAATGCCTATATTAACTGCATCTATACAAGCTCATATTTCGAATACTATAGTTGCTTCTCTATTTTCAAGGTTGCCCCAATCAAACCTTGGACAAATTACTAATAAATATTTTAAATCTCCAGTATTTACTTATTTTTATTATTTCTAATGGGTCGTATGAATAAAAACTAACATTTGCTTTTACTATCAATTTTCAAGCTTTTACTAGCATCTGTATGAATAAAAAAACAGTAAAAAGTTTTTACTGTAAAGTATTTGCTAAAAACTAAAAGTATTTACCTTTTAATTTCCAGCATTTGCTAGAATATTAGTATTTGCTCCATTTGGTATGAATACAAATGAGTAAATGCTCCAGATTTGCAGTATTTACTCGAAATTTGTCAAGGTTGGTTCGGGGCTACCTTAATAAAAAAGAAGAAAATACTAATATGAAAAATAGGAGCTTTTGTATAATGTGGTTAGGCAGAAAAGTATATGAAAAACATGGAAGATGGAGTGTCTAGGATTAAAATACAAGCAGTTGTACTGAATTTTGGGAAGGAAATGAGACGTTGATGGCCGATAATTTATTTCAATATTACTTAAACAGAAAAGGGCATCATGACTACGAAGCAGCAACTTGAGGTTCCGATTTTATTCAAACACCCCCGTCTTCGTGATCGCACTGTTGCGTGTGCGTGTACGTACACACAATAGAGACTGTATTGTTATAAACCATTCGGCTGTGCAATCAATTGCAAGTAATACCCCAGTCACAATTAAAGCGGAGCCCGGGCGGCGTGTGCGATTTCTAGGCATCGGCCGGCGTGTAGAGGTCGGCGAAAGATCGTGCGATATGGCGGTCACAGTCACAATTAAAAGTGCCCCGTACGCTGCCATGACGGGGCCCGGGGGGTCGCCGACCAGCGATCGGCCGACTTTCTTGGAAATGGGGTCGAATTATTGGCCCGTTTATCGGCCGGTGTCCGGCAGGCACTCGTCCGGTGCCCTGCTTATGTCCTTGCGATACCCCTGCGGTATCCGGCAGGGTGCCAACCAATTCGTACAGGTCGTACGGCGGCCGGACGGGCATCTGTAGTGTGCCTGTCGAGTGGCCAGCGATCAACGGCCGGCGGCAGAAGCTCTCCTCTGACCTTCTTAATGGCCCTGTCACACTAGAACGTTTTAGGCCAACGCGTGAGTAGCGCGTTAAAAATAGTTGATATGCTGGCAAACGCTGAACTTCCACAGAAAAAGTCAAGTTGAACCGTGATTTCAGCATGTCCATAACGCGTTAATAACGGGTTCATAGCGTTCGCCAGCGCGTGAATAACGCGTTAGTAACGCGCTCGACGACTGATGAACGACTGCCCAGCGCGTGAGTAGCGCGGTCCAACGCGCGCCAGCGTACGGCAACGAACACATGATTAGTTGTACAAAAAGATGACGCGCTACTACAGTAATGGCCCTGTCACACCAGAACGTTTTAGGCCAACGTGTTGAAATTTCGGCAACACGCGGGTAAACGCTGACCAACGCTAGGCCAGCGTTCGCAACGCGCTGAGCGCGTTACCCACACGCTGGAACACGCTGTCACACGCTGAGACAAAAATACGTTTTTCAACATACCTAACAAAATTGAGCGTTTGCCAGCGTGTGACTGCACACGCTAGCGGCGCGCAAGAAGGCCGTTACTTACGCGTCGAACGCGCTAGACGATCGTTACCAACCCACTACTCTCACGCTGGCGACCCGCTGTCGTATTTTTTATATAAATCAGTGATGCGTTCATTACACGCTGAGCGCGTTCCTCACACGCTACTTACGCGCCGGCATACGCTATGAACTCGTTATCAACCTGTATGAACACGCTGAAATCACGGTTCCACTTGACTTTTTCTGTGAAAGTTCAGCAATTGCCAGCGTATCAACTATTTGTAACGCGCTACTCATGCATTGGCCTAAAACGTCCTGGTGTGGCAGGGCCATAACCAGCGTATCGCCAGCGTACGCCGGCGTACGCCAGCGTGTGAGTAGCGGGTTGATAACGATCGCCTAGCGTGTTCGACGCGTGAGTAACGAATCTAAAACGCGCCGCCAGCGTGTGCAGTCACACGCTGGCAAACGCTGGAAATTGTAGCTATTTTGAAGAAAAAAAATTCCTCAGCGTATGACAGCGTGTCCCAGCGTGTGAGTAACGCGCTCATCGTGTTGCTAACGCTGGCCTAGCGTTGGTTAGCGTTTGCCAGCGTGTTGCCAAAATTACAAAACGCTACTCACGCGTTGGCCTAAAATGTAGTACTTGCACTATGAAACTTGTATGATAAACTGTGTGTAGATGTAGATGAGCCGCTTTGTTTACCCTGCGAGCCCCGGCCGATGCATGACCGATTTCAGGCTGGGCGCCGGCAGGGCGCCGTCTGGCCCCCGGCCGATTTTCGGCCAGGCACCGCCAAGTCGGCCGGACGCCTGGCGGGACCCGGCCGGCGTGTGGGCGGCGCCTGGCCGATATATTGATTGTCTGGGTTGTCCAAAATTTGGCTCGGCGCCCGCCCGACGTGTGCGATGCCCTGCCGGACATCGGCTAGGCATCGACCGATTTATTGGCGATCAGTTTGCGATGCGAAACGCCGCACCAGGTTTTAAGTCCGAGTTAAAAGTAACTCGATGCCCGCCCGATGCCAAAAAATGACCCGGCAGCCGCAAGGAGTCTCGTGGGGCCCCGGCCGAAAATGCCTAAAAATCCGCCGCAAACTAATCGCAAACCCATCGCAAGCCAATTGTGACTGGGGTATAAAAGGCATTTACTACTTTTTCAGCCTGTAAATGCTAAACAGTAAAACTTTATTTTATTCATACGAATTGAAGCATTTGCTTTTCATTAATGCTATTACTTCGAAGTAAATACTTTTACTTTTTGCTTGTACTTTGTAGCATTTGCTAGTTTTTATCCATACGACCCATTATCTTTGACTGTCATTCATTGCATCGATAACGTAGTGTAAGGGCTTTGAGTTTTAAAGTTAAAATGCAATATTGAAGTAACATGCGATATTCCATCTGTTACCTTGAACATTATAGTGTTCGCTATGGTTCACTAAAACAAAAACTTTTATTGAAAATTGAAATCAACTACTTAACTGAATATCTCCGAATAGCGCCCTTGAACAAAAATAATGACAATGTAGGAGACTCCCAACATAATTATGGCAAGATAGCTCAGTTGATAGAGCGCAGGTCCGATATTCCGGAGGTCACAGGTTCGAGTCCCGCCTTACCAATTTCTTTGTTCATTTTGAAATGTATGCACATTTACCTGGTCAGTTCTTTTGTGGTTTATTTGTGTATTATAAGACACACAAGTCGTATCCTCATTGAGTGATCCCCACAATATCGCTTCCCATGTTGTATCGTAAAATCGGGCGTGATCCCTAGCCACACGGAATGTTGGTGTTTATGGCTTTTGAATAGCGCCCTCGACAAAAGATACTGACAATTTGAAAGACCGGCAAGATATACCAGTAGATAGAACGCCGTTCCGGTAGTCCAGAGATCGCGGGTTTGAGTCCCGCCTTGCCAATGTCTTTGTTCACTTTGAAATTTAACTGGATATCTAAGAAAATCTGCCCTCCCACTGTAACAGTTTTTAAAACCAGTTTGGTAATGTTAAACCACTGACGGAATTATGTATATGTTATAATGTTGCAGTATCATTAATGAAGTATTCTAAGCAAAACATTGGGTCGTATGAATAAAAAGTAGTAAATACTAGAAAGTATTGCAAAGAGTAAAAGAATTTACTTCCAAGTAGAAGCATTCAGTAAAAGCATCTTCTAAATTCCCTATGAATAACCGTATTATTTTACTTTAAAGCAATAACTAAATGCTTAGTAGTAAATGCTTTTACAACCCTGCACTGTGCAAGGGTCGACTGGCTTTGAACAAAAGTTTTCTTTGTTTAGTCCCCCCCTTTTATTCATATGCAGTTAGGTAAACGCTAAAAAGAAAAGTAAATGCCATCATGTAAAAAAGTAAGTACTTTTATCATTTAGCAAAAACTAGTAAATGCTTTTACTTCTTTTTATTCATATAGATGGTAGTAAATTCTACACATTTTGAAGTAAAAGCAAATGCTACTTGTTATTCATACGACCCATTGTTTTGTCACATGCGAAATAAGGTTTTATTGGGTATTCTGGTCAAACACGCCTGTTCAAATTTAATTTATCCCGGCAAGTCGTGCAAACCGCTTGTTTATTTATTATGTGGGACATATTCATCAAACTGTTCAAGCACCGTATGGCGTTGAATGAGTTGCGTATGCTCTGTCGTTTCCTGGTTGACAATACGCTAATGCCAGCAACATGAAAACATAAGCCGGGACATGCACTTCACGTTCTGAAATTAAAGGTATAGGATACACCATTTGCAGATTACTACCGAATTATTAAGAAATACCTTACCTATTTAAAAGTAAATATTTATTGTAGGCATCCAGCAAAATAATTGCGCTAGATATGCTAAAATTGTTCCGAAAATTGAATTTTATAAACAAAATCAAAACATAAGAACCACTGCCCAACGCCATTTGAAATCGAACGCCGTTTTTCTTGCTTTTTCTAGGCATCCGCTATTTTAAAACAGGTCAGTTAAACGAAATCTACTATAACATACAACTCCCAAATCCACCCATTTATGATAATTCAAGCAATTACTAATGGTGTATCCTACCTTTAAAACAAAAAAGTTCGTGCGCTCCTTTTTTTTTAATTAAAGGGACTGATGAAGCAGATATTTATTTGCACTGGGCTTTCAACACAAACGCTAAACAAGGTTCATGTTAATAACTACTTGATAATCTTTCGACACAATTGCCATTCTCTGGTTAAATTTTCCCGATGATGAATTTTGATCTGCAAATCAATCATTTCAAGCTTGTTGTCCGGTCAACAGAAAGCTATACACATGTATATTGCTTGGGGCGCTGTGGCGCAATGGTTATACGGTGTTCAACGAGAACATGGGGTCGTATGAATAAAAACTAGCAATTGCTTTTACTACCAATTTTGCTTATACTACCAAGCAAAAGGTTTTACTGTAAAGTATTTGCTAAAGACCTAAAGTATTTACTTTTTAATTTCCAGCATTTGCTAGAATATTAGTATTTGCCCCATTTGGTATGAATAAAAATGAGTAAATGCTTCAGATTTGCAGTATTTACTCGTAATTTTTTGTCAAGGTTGGGTCGGGGCTACCTTGAAAAAAGAGAAGCAAAGACTAATGAGAAAAATATGAGCTTTTGTATACATGGTTAGACAGGAAAAGGTATGAACATGGAATACGGATTGTCTAGGATTAAAATACAAGCAGTTGTACTGATTCTGGGGAAGGAAATGAGACGTATATGGCCGATAATTTCTTGCAATATTCCTGAGACAGAAAAGGGCATCGTGACAGCGAAGCAGCAACTTGAAGTTCCGATTTCATTCAAACACCCCTGTCAGCGTACGGGCATCAATTAGTTTGTTTTTGATTGAAATAGGGAACGTATAACAATATAGGACAATAGGGTCCCCTATTTCGCCAAGGTCCCCGATTCCGACTCGTGCGCAAATCCTATGGCGATCATCCGAAAACGTTAGTACAAACAAAAGAGGTGAGACGGTCGGACAATGCCCCGTCCCCGATTGAAGGCGTTTACACACTGTGTATCGTACACACAACACATACTCTATTGTTTTAAACCATTCGGCTGTGCAATCAATTGCAAGTAAAAAGCATTTACTGCTATTTCAGCCAGTAAATGCTAAACAGTAAAACTTTATTTTATTCATACGAATTGAAGCATTTGCTTTTACTTAATGCTTTTACTTCGAAGTAAATGCTTTTACTTTTTGCTTGTACTTCATAGCATTTGCTAGTTTTTATTCATACGACCCAATATTTTGATATCTGCTAACGGTGCTTCCTACCTTTATTATGAGCACCGCGGTAGTACATAGAAGATCGGATATGCTACGTTGTGTGTAGTCATACATCTCTGAAACCCCACAAAAGGGAAAACCGGCCGAAAAAAAACATGACGAAATGTTTCTTAACCAAAGGTTCGCACATGCTTTCGTGGACCTGTGGAATGAGTATTAGGATGCCCGAGTAGGCAAAGAATACGAGATAGAATGCGGATTACGCGTAGACAAGGAATAATCGTTTTGTTTTACATACACAGCGTATAATGTTTTAAATTTGTCCCTGTTTCTCGCGCATCTGCTGAAAGCCTATAGTGACGCACGAGGCAAAAACCGACAATAATATCCACTTATGTTTTCTCATATGAAACCAAAGCATTTGCCACTCGTTCTCCCATAATAACAACGCGCAACGACCAAGTTGCATTGATAATAAGGTCTAGGGTGGTCCCTTGATTTCAGAAACCAGAACTAGATTTCAAAAACCGGGCATGTTGTTAAGTTGTTGATGTTCTGGGCTGCATTTTAAAATGTTGAAATACTTTCTCCTGCATTATAAGGCAATTCTAGAATAAATATATGAACATTAGCTATTTAATATTAGGTTTTGCCTTTCACCGACGTAATTTATAAACAGTGTTTTTCCCAAGAGACTATGGGGGAAATCACTCGGGTGGTACTCAGTGGAGATTTAGCAAACAGAGACAAAATAAATGGTGAACACTCTAATGGCGCACTATAGAGTTTGTAATGATCAGATAACACGCGTTTTCATTATTCAGTATTGGCTTTTGCCTTTTACCGACGTATTATATAAACAGTATTTTGTTATATATTTTGTTAAATATATATAATATATTTCTTTAATGGCATAATTCGCAAGAATTGCACTAATACACGTCCGGAACGCACTATGCTTTTCCCTATATAGCCGCCCTATAGCTCATTATGGTCATCATCCTTTAATGGCTATAGTCTAGCAGTAAACAACCGTTTATTTAATAATACGTGTCCGAATCGCGTTTATTTTTTTTGATATATTATATACATGAACGCATTGAACGGGCAATACTACGCCGTATAACGCGTTTTTAACAACACCCCATCGTCAAGACTCATCACCGAACCGAGAACATTGCACTTAATACATGATCACACACCACCGTATCTATCCATATCGTACGTATACGCCCGACACCAGAACTCCCTAAGGCAGCGACGACGAGCGAGAGGAAACCTATTTGTTATGCCCTTCAAAACAAGATTCTTACAAACTACAAGATCACTGTTAGTTGTTAGACAGTGGAGGCATCGTAGTCACGGAGTCTCACCCTGATACTAAAATCACACTTTTTTTCGCATTCAAAAAAAGAGGTATACAAGTAATTATGTTTGTGTCTTAATTATTGGAGATAATGATCGGGATACATTCGGGAAGCATTTGATGCAATTTTGCCAAGAGAAACATGACATAAAATGATGTTAAAATCTGTCACTCTGCTTTCAATTCATGTGGTCAAAAACTGCTCAAAATGCACCGCAGAACACCTACAATTCAACGCCGTAAGGGCTTCGCGTGACGCCCTCGCAGTTTCATACAGCCCCCCCCCCCCCGACCCTCCCCGTCTGCGTAGTTTTTTCCCAAGCATGGTAAAGGGTAAATGTGCGTTTCTACACCCCTCGTGTCATGATTATTCAGTAGTTTCAACAATAACACTAAAATATATTGTTATTGCTCAGTCAACTAGTTACACGTAGGCCCAGAGGTACATTAAAGCACTTTGAAAAACGGCTTATTTCGACCTCTCATAGTAACCAAGTAGAAAATAGTTTAGGTTATAGATCGTAAGATTGGGGTTCGAGTTCGGATGGTGCTCATTTTTCATTGACTATTTTTGGATTGTAAGTTTATTGTGGGATGAGTTTAATTTAAGGGGAAGCAAGGTTCCGAGAACAAGTATCTTCCATTCAGTGGGGTCTAGACACACCCAGTTATGATAATTGGCCTTTACCATGCTGGGGAAACAATCACGCCCCCCGTCTCCCCCTCCCCCCTATGGAGATACTTCTGGATACACCGCTGGTATGACTCTAACCAACGACCTCATGCTTTCGTTTTCATTCTGCCATTCTGTTCCATGTCTACACCCTTTATTGTCGATATCAATGGTTTCTTTGACCGTTTTCCCAAACCCCAGCTGCGTCTCCATTTGGCTTCGATCATGCAGTTTGGCAATAGTGATGGAGCCACGTTGGAAAACTGCCCTTGCTTTCGTGACATTCCATGTATATAGGGGGCATATTGGCAAACTCTTTGTCTTCAGTTGCATGTCTGTCGCATTCAATCCGATCCGACCATTACTGTCTTGTGAGCAGGTGTTTTTTTATGTGGGCGCATTTTGTTGATAAAAGCCTTCAATCTGCATTAAATACTTTGATTTCTTTTCTGTTTATTCCTGGATAGAGAAGTTACTGTAGGCTTTCCGTTCGGGATTTCCGACAGCATCACCGCACGTCGTTTACCGCGGGCTGGAAAGTATTTCCGCAAAATTATTGAGTGACGCTTGACAGTTGTGTGAGACGTACAGCTTCTGCCATCTAAAGGCCACCTTCCACCAAAACATGTTCGTTTTACGGACGTCCACGGACGTGCACGGATGTTCTTTCTACGGCAGCGTTGCGATTTTTTGAGCACAATTGTGAACACCCGGGAGATAATTTTGTGGTTACGTTAGTACAAAGGGTTCTTACGACTTCTTACGGCTGCGTAACGGGGACGTGACGGTAGCGTCACGGTTTACCTCCCGATTCCCTACGGACCCTCGCGATTGCGGACCGGTTGCGTGCAGGTTCCGAAATAGGCTGGTGTTGAGGATATCCCCGATTCACAGCGGTTTATTACGGTTTAGTACGAACTGCTACGGCTTCGTTGCGAATATACACGGTGGAGATATAGTGCCTCTACGTTCGCTTGTTGACTCGTCAAAAGCAGCGATCGGAATGTCGTTTCCAGGATTGCAGGGTTTGTATAGGTCCGCTGCAGGCACCGCAACGCCACCGTAACGGCGCCGTAAGGTATCGTAACAAATTGCAAGGACCGTTGTGGAACCACCACGCCGCCGTAAAAGATCGTAAGGGAACGTAAGGAATCACCGTATATTCGCAAGAAACTGCAGTGTATCCGCAAAAAATAAGCTTCCGTAAGTAAATCACTGTACATTCTTGTTAATACCTAAAACATCGCAACGCTTCCGTAAGAAATCGTAAGGAAACGTAAGGAAACAAAAGGGACCTTGGGCTTCCTTCAGGAATCGTGACGCAGCCGTAGTGTATCGGGAGAGGGAGAATTGTTACGAATCCTTGCGGATGGTTAAAATGACATTACGGAGTCTTACGGTGGTGTTCCGGCAGTTGCAGAAGCGTTGAGGAGGCGTTGAGGAAGTGTTGCGGTCTAGATTTCCGTAGCACTGCCGTAATTTTCTTACGAGAGTTTTGGTCTAAACCAAAACTCTCGTAAGAAATTACGACCCCTCCCGGACGCTTAAGGATCCAATACGAATGCCGTAAACGCCGTAACGACCCCGTAAGGCCAGTGTGAGGGCCACTTTAGGAAGTTGATGGCTGTCCCATAATAGTTTTCTTGAGTATTGATACATGCTTGATACAATTTTGGAATTGATAGTAAGAACAATTATGCCATTCAAAAGCAAATAGATAAGTAGGTGCTTCACCACGTCAGGGCATATGTTAAGTTTAAAGGCAGTCCTATTTCTGAAACATGGCCTTTTCCAGTCTTCTAGATTATTGCGCAGTTCTACCATAATTCATTTGTACGCCATCTGGAAGGTACAATCTATAACCACTGGCCATCATCGATCCCACACATCCTATATTTAGTTCGGGTGCGCGATTTTGCAAAGCCAACTCCAACTATCTAGGTAATATGAATTTATAAAAATAACTTCTTAAAATCCGCTAATCTGAGTATCATCTGCTGAGACCACAAGCTTCGCAACAATTTACCTCTGATATTTTGTGAACATTCATTTTTTTGGGCGATCTCAAACGCCAGCCTTCGGACTTACCTATGGAAATTGAGATGCGTTTTCGATCGAGCAAAAAACTTGTCATAAGCTGTTCATTGGTCAGTTAGCTGACATGTTTTCTCAATACCACAATTTACCGAATATACGATAGCCAGTATGAAAGATAGGTGATGGGATTGTGCCTGGGTGCAGGGTTGAAAATAGGCCAAAAATATTTGGATATAGGGCCATCGCAATTTGTTCTGTGAAAAAAATAAAGGCAGAATAACACGGTTTTTTTAATGTTAAAAAAGGCTGGTATTGCTTGTTATTCTACCTACATTTCTTCAAAGCTCGCGATGCCTCTATATCCAAATATTATTATTTCATGCTTGTATTGTCAAAGAAAAAATTCACCCAAATATTGTCCCTATCTGCCCCACTGGAGGCGCCCGATAAATGGTCAGTGTCAGGAGGTGAGGATGCAGTTTTTGGGAGCATATTTTAATCACCGAGTCTGCATGCGTTTCAAAGACCACCATACGGCTATTGCTATATTACTCTTGACTTAATTATGCAAACTATTTGAAAGCAAATTTCGGACAATTCAATAGTCTCAAAGAAACCGTACCCATCCGTTAACTCCAAACGAGAACCACCACCGAACGCTTGGTATAATGGTCGTCTTCAATGTTGCACCATTTTGTAATGAGACTTTAGACCAACGACGCCCAATGTCGGGGAGCAGCTAAATACAAGTATTTTCTCCAGAATAGATAACTATTTGCTTGACAAAACGGGTTCATTAAATTGGTTCTCAGCCGATTTTCGCACGAAAATGTATGATTTTGCTAAGCATTTTTCTCATCAGCAGCCTAGGTTATTACCGAGGTCACAGACCGTATTACAACGCGTGCCAAACGTTGAAGCGACCAACAATTTGGCTGACGAACCGAGCGCGTGGGGAATACAGCCACTCAAACATCTTCAACTCCTTGCATACGTTGCTGGCCGAAATCCAATCGCCTCTTTTGGTGTAGAGGAGTCTTTATAAAGTGCTCCCCTTCCGGCCTTTCGACAAAATGCGAGGTACCAATGGGACTGAATCATTTACTTCAAGTCCTATAAATGTTCGCCCGGGTTCTCTGGTTTCAGTTGGATTCGGAATTTTAAGGTTCGAGATTGGATTTGAAGGACCCACGAAGCACTATACCGCCTCTTTTACGTGTATGTGCACTTGTGGCAGGCATGGCTCTCCATCACTTACAGCGCGCCTGGGGCTGGTACCAGTTTTGGCACATTGCACTGTTAGAAAAGGGGTGTTATATCAACACCGAAAAACAGTGTTCACTGAACACCGTTTTTCAGGGTTCATTAGTTGCCATCACCAATTTTCGGTGTTGGCCCTGAACACCGATAATCGGTGTTGAGTGATCACCGCTGGACAGTGTCCATTTTTGAACACCGTTAAATAGTGTAGCTTGAACACTGATCAGTGTCAAGTGAACACCGAACAACGGTGTAGCTCACCTGGACACTGAAAACTAGGGTTTATTCAACACCCTTGGGCGGTGTACATCCTTACTCGACACCGAGAAACAGTATTGATCCAACGCCAATATTCGGTGCAGAATGAACACCGAAAGATAGTGTTGAATTTAGTGGACACCATTTTTGAAGAAACCAAAAAATGGTGTTCAATCAAGTGAACACCATTTTGAACACCGACAAATAGTGTTCAATTGGGTGGACACCATTTTGAAAGCAGAAAACGGTGTTCAATCAAGTGAACACCGTTTTGAATACCGAAAAGTAGTGTTCAAATGAAGTAAACACTGTTTTTCGGTGTTGGGGTAACACTACTTTTCTAACAGTGTGCACCTGTTCGAGTGTGTGATTTTTTATCCTGAGAGTTCGCAGTGTCCTCTGATCATCTGCGCTAAATCCGTTTATCTTTTTCTGTTGTCTGTTGATCTCATCATATTGGCCAAATGCCATGTCAGTGGTTCTTTTCAAAAGCACATAACGTAGATTGACTACAAGAAGGCGTATGATATGGTGCCGCATTTGTGAATCATGTAGTGTTTGAATTTAGTGGGGGCTGCTGAGGGGTTGAGTCATTTGCTAAGCAAACGTATGACGACCGGGATGACAACTTTGACGGCTAAGAACAAAAGTCTCGGTAAGGTAGGTATCAGAAGAGGGATATTTCAAGGGGACATTCTGTCGCCACTGTTGTTTGTTCTGGCGCTAATGCCATTGTCTTTATATACATGGTTCTACGTAAGGTCAGCGCCGGATAGGAGATGAAGGAAGACGGTTGCATAATTAATTATCTCTTGTTCATGGACGACCTGAAGTTGTTTGCCAAGAACGAGAAGGAGATCGATTCTCTGGTACAGACGGTTCGGGTATACAGTGGGGACATATGAATGGAGTTTGGTGTAGAGAAGTGTGCAGTCTTGACTTTTAGAAAAAGGAAGAAGGTGGATTTAGATGGCATTCGTTTATAATTGTGTCGCGGGATGTATTTCAGTTAGAAAAACCACAAAGCCATTATTTTCAACTGGTTCATGATCAATCGACAAAATAATCAAATAATTCAAATTACAGAAATAGGTCGATTTACAGCTAGAATTAAATGACTTTTAATTAATTTATCTCATATCATATATATAAATCAAATACAATCAAAGAAATATCAAAATTAAAACAGTGGAGTAATGCATCGCAAAAATAAGAAGAATAGTCTACAGTGATTCAGAACTATAAAATGTACAAAGAATAAATTATCGTAGATGGTGACTCTTGTATAGATCCCCGGAGTCCCGAGAAAGTTTCGACTAAATCCCGTTCGCAAACGTCATCACCGAGTACACACGAGCACAAAGTTTAGACTAAATCCCGTTCGCAAACGTCATCACCGAGTACACACGGTCGAGGGACATCAAAGAACAGCAAACGATAAAATGACTCCAGCAATCGCCAAGAAGAGAACATCAGGAAAATGAAGAATTGAGTGGAGAGGACGGACGATGTAAGGATTCAAACAGCTTGCACAGCTAGTAGACAGAAGACAGAAGTTCTCGTCTTCATCCAAACAGATGAACAGCAGGATAACCTGTGCCAAAAATGATGGAATGATTCGGTGACACTGTCTCTGAACTGAAGAGGGGCACATCGTTGGATTTATCTGCAAGGGGTGCATCCTTGTGTCTAGGGGGTCGGCGTGGTGTAACTCTTGGAGGAGGATCAGTTGGGGGTATTTGCATCTTAGGCTGGGCAAGATACCAAAACGATAATAACATGTTACGATGCAGTGTCTTATCTAGCCATCATGAGGTCGCACCACATAAACTGGCATTATCTTGTTGACCGGATGGGAAGTTGATGTCCATCGATCAGCCAACTTGTGCTTGCCAGTACGAGTACGGTCATCACTATATAATAATGTCACCGACTTCCAAAGCTTAGTCGCGGACTCTTCTATCATAACGCTTCTTACTGTAGCTTACAGCTTTGCCAGCTAGCACAGCAGCCATTTCGTGCGCATGTCTGAGGCGATCCTTCAGATCCAGATATACTTGTGATGTGAGACCGTCTTCGTGCGTTGTTAATGTCAAACTGCATGTCGATGGGCAGACGGGGTTCACGGCCGAACATCAGTGAGTAGGTTGACATTCCCGTCGCGTTGTTCTTGGTATACAGTTGTATGCATGGACCAGGGGGCGTACATCAAGCCGCCAACTCTTCTTGTCGACATCAAGAGTCCCAGGCATAGTGATGAGAGTTTGGTTGACCCTCTCCACTTGCCCGTTCTCCTGGGGATGGTAAGTAGTAGTTCGGGATTTCCTGGCACCGGCCAATTGGCAAAGCTACTTAATCGAGCCAGCCTCGAAATCTCGACCCTGATCCGAGTGGAGGCGTTATGGGATGATGTAAACACAAACAAACTCATAAAAATCATATTTGGCATAGATTAGTTATCGATGTATTTGGCCATTCGAAACTAGTAGAAGCGGGATCGGGCGAGGTCTATGTCCTTTCATAGCCCGGGTGTCCAACCTCTTCATATACCCCATCAAAAGCGATGTAACGCTGACACTTTCGTTGAACCAATTAATCGACCGGCAATTCTCTCGAGACAGCACCCCATCTCTTAAAAGCCAGGTGCTTCCACTGTCGCAAGCAGATCTAGATGCCAGTCAGTCAGTGTTGAACGTTTCTATAATTGATGGCTGCTTCCCCTTCTTGAGACAGCCGATTATGAATCTTATTTCTGTGTCGCCATCTTGGAAATCGACCAAATCGCTGGTCATTAGACCAGGAATAGAATGGTGGCCTGGTTGTTCGATACCGGAAAGATCGTCTAGTACATCGCTTGTCTCCAACAGAGCGCAGGGAGGGGTTTCAGATGATCTAGCACACGCATCAGTTGTTCCTCGTGTTCCTCTATCGACTTAGAAAAGATCAGCAGCTGCTGTCGTCGAGATCCACTATCACATCCCTATGAATCAGCTCATGCATTTTTCCATTAAACGCTGGAAGGTACCCCAGGCATTGGTGATGTCCCGCAGAACGCCGTCTTCGGCTTGTCGATCTCTTCCGACTCCACTTGGTAGTACCCGGACTTCAGATCCATTGAATAATGATCCATCACACGCTTACCTCATACAAAAGATACAAGGCCCGGATGAAATCACCTGCTGCAGGGCTGCCTATTGATGTGACCAACATTCATACGTACAGTTTACTTTGGTCACTTATGACCCGGTTAAAGTGAAGAAAGGACCCGCCTATGGTGGCCCTGAAGGGACTACGCAGATCGTGAATATTGACGTCAATATTCACGACAAATTTCACGACTTTCCTCAAAGTCGCGAATATTGACGTCAAATTTGACGTCAATATTCGCGACTTTGAGGAAAGTCGTGAAATTTGTCGTGAATATTGACGTCAATATTCACGATCTGCGTAGTCCCTTCAGGGCCACCATACCCGCCTATCCACTGCGTACCTTTGTAGGACCAAGTTGCATGGGACCTATTATAAACCCGCTGGGCCGTCCACATAGGACCCACATTCATACTACATTTTGCCCACTTATAACCTGGTTAAAGCACAGAAGGGACCCATGACCCACATAATTATAGGACCCACATTAAGTTAACTGGGCTTGCCCATTTGGGACCCAAGTGGTATCGGCGGACAGAAGTCTGTGAGCCCCAACTGGGCAGCCAACACGGGACCCATGCGGGAGCCCACCTAGGCTGCATTTGGGGCCTGGGAATGTTGACTGGGCTGATTCAAATCCTCGTGCACGATGTAACTAGAGCCCCTTTCACACTAGACGATTTCCCCGGCAATTCCCCGGGGAATTGCCGGGGAATTTCGGTCGGTCTGTTCACACTGCCCAAGAAATCCCCGGGAAACTGCTTTTCCCCGGGAAATGTTTACCCCTGCTCGAGAGTAGGGTTAAAGGAGAAATCCCCGGGGTTTAACGTTTTTCCCGGGGAAAAGCAACCAGTGTGAACGTCGCAGGGTTTGAACTTACCCCACCTTTTTGCGTCCACGGGTAATCTCGAAAGGTCACAGGGTCACAAATAGCGCGCCAAATAATTCGCGCGGTGACTTAGTATTGTAATGCAGTACCTTTTCGTAAATATATTTACAGTTAAGTACAAAAGACAAATAATAACGTTTGAAAATTATACAAATAATTTAATTTTAAAGAATATGAGCAAAATGAATGGTTTTAATAAGGGAATAAATGTGTGTTCGGGAGGTTTTAACCACTCTGTTTAATACCGCTTGGGAGTCTGGGTGCTGATAATTACCCGAGCCGAAGGCGAGGGTAATTATCAGCACCCAGACTCCAAGCGGTATTAAACAGAGTGATTAATACCGACCGAACACACATTTATTCCCATTCATAAATACCTATTTTGTAAAATTCAGCCAAAAAAGCCCCGAAAATCACGGCAAATTGTCGCAAGTAAATTTCGGTGTTTCGCCATTCTGTGTGTTTTCCCCTATCCATGTTCACGGGCCACTGTCAAATGACATGTTTCCGCCTCTGTCGCTCTACGTCACAATACATGCAATAAAGCGTATTTACCATTGATCTCCATTATATAGACTGGATAGGCCTCCGCGTCTAAATGGCGTACGCGCGCGTGTTTTTTTCAAAGGGAAAAGAACGAACGTGACGCGACCGCGTTTGTGCACGACTTATGGAATTTTTTTAAAAAGTGGAAGACTTTTTTTCTTAAATTCGTCATATTTGGAGGAAAACAGGATTTTGCACCCGAATGGTTCAAAATAGATAAGAACAATGGTCTGCGCAGCAGTGAAGTGCCCGGAGAAGGATGTCCATTGAGTTGTCCATGTGCAGGGGCTACTTTTGTTGCCAACTGGTTTTAAACACTTCTAGCCATGTCTTTATCGTCCGTTTAAAACCGGCCACGTGACGGGCTCTCGACCAATAGAAATGCCTAAACTGTCCCAGGTATTTATGAATATTTAATAAAAGCTTTTTTAAATATATTTAATACAAGACTGTGTTTAGCTTCCTTCTCGTGTACGTGTATTTATAATGTACCGTGTGGTTAGGTACCAGTCTTCTATTTTATTATCCGCATGATGCGTGGCCCAGCGTGTATTATCGTCGACCCATGCCACGCGCCCTCAGTTTACGCATTTCCCGGGGTTTGATGGCCAGTGTGAAACGACTGTGCATATTCCCGGGAAATAGTGTCCCCGGGAGTTACCAAATGGGTCTAGTGTGAACGGTTGCTGGGGTGTTGGTGGGGTAAAAAATCCCCGGGAATTTCCCGGGGATTTATTTCCCGGGGATTGGCTCTGCAGTGTGAAAAGGGCTTAGCACAGAACGCCAACTTCTTCATGTGTTAGTGTTCGGACAGTTTCTTTTCCATTTCTACTTCGTACCGACTCAGTGACTGCTGACTGTAAACATTATTTTGTTTACTTTTTGCGATGTTCTAATCTCTATACGTAAATCTGAAGTATATCTCAAAATAATCAATGCACTAAACTTACCTTGATTAAAGATGGACTACAACGGAATAATGATAAAGGCTTTGTTGCCTTTTTTTGTTCGAGAAATGTATAATGATTACTAATATATCATTAGTATTCAATAAATCTTGTTCCTTCATGCAAAAAAACCCCAAAATTGATCGGCGTTCTACGACCCAGAAAAACTCAGTTTCAGCAAAAGCCCTTAACTCATGAATAATTCATACGTTGTGTGTGACGTACTACCCATGACGATTTACTCGGGTCGATCGTGTGCGTGCATTTTTACCGTACAATGCAATGCGGAATAACAGCGGACAAGCTAGGCTATATTTTGGTACAACTATTTTCGACCGAAAAACAGCGGAAAATGTCCGATAGCAGCGAGTATTGGGAAGACCACAGTATAGATGAGGAAGAGGCATTTCGTGGAGGTACTTCTGAGGACAGTGATGGCAGCTCTAGCGATGAGGGGAGCTCACCAGACGAGAGAGAAGGCGATGACTCTGCGGCCACGGCAGACCCGGCGGTTGCCGATGACTCGGCCGACGTAGAAGCAGTAGGCCTGGTGGTAGTAGTACGAATTCTCTCGATGTTTGGCGCTTTCAATGTGGGGATCGATCCAGGCTTTAAACGAAACTTTGTTGTCAATCCCAGTGAATTTTTCAAAGCACTTGAAGGTTCAACACAGTCCTCTGAAAAATGTGCTGAACAAATCAAAGGCCTACTTCTTGCCGAGAAGGTCAGAAGGTGAAATCCTTTCGTGTAATATTTACGAACTTCACCCATTCCTTTGATAACGCAGGATCCCGCGGAAATTGCACAAAATGAATCTCTGGATTCTTTGAACAATTTCTCGTGCATCCAGTCCACCAACAACACATGAAGTTGGCATTATTGTAGCTGATAGTGATACACTATAAAAACAATATTCGTAAAAACTTTATGCCTCTGCATGAAAACGCATACATAATACACACGGAATAACATGGCGTTTTTTGTTTACTCTCGGTTGCTCATGGGTAGTACGTCATCACTTTTCGCTGGTTTACAAGTCCGCTGGTACTATATCGTGGATTTCATTGTGGTTTTCAGTGGATCTTTGCCGGGAACCAGTACAGGGCGGGAAATTTCAAAATCGAAGAATCGAGGTCTAATTTTTTCGGTCAAATTGCAACAAAATTATTTAGAGAAAAACATGACCGTAACAATAAAGTGTTACCTGAACACAACATAAACAAGGTCCGATAATAAATTTAATGTGTGAGTTTTCGTTGTAGTCCATCTTTAATGAAAGAAGAGAACAGACGTAGACGTCCAAATATGACACTTTTTGACAGAATATTTCTTCCAATCATAAGGGGGTAGTCCGTCGGTCCCATTTCTTGCTGGGTTTACTTCCGCCAGACAAACAACTAAACACGTGTTAAGAAGATACGAACAACGGCCTCCTTAATGGGAATAAGAAAGCAGTATGACTGTTGAATAGCATGAATTCAATAGGGTTCGAGTCCCAGAATGTTGGGTTAGAAGTGCAGCTTTCGATTGGTCGGTCTTTGTTAAGAACCTTCTTAAATGCTAGGCGTGGAGACTAGAGGTGGGGGGTTCAAGGCATGACATTTAGTTTAAAGTCTGAATTTCGTTTTTTTTAATTTGTGGCTTTGGAGGATTTGTTATGAAATGGAAATCAAGTCCGAAATGTCATTATAAGTACGATTTTTTTTTTTTCTAATTTTTCCAAAATCTTAAAGCGTACACCCAACTCGGCTGTCGTATTGGAAAATAAACCCGCCCCTCGGGCCGAACTGGTCAACAACAAAATAATGTACATGTATATAATTATGCCATTACACGGGGCCGGTGTGAAAGGTAATTCTGTCCCCCCTGGTAAATGTGTCCCCCCCGGACAGACTTACCAGGCCGTGACCCGGTAAATCTGTCCGGGGGAACACATTTACCTAGGTATTTCTGTCCCCCTCCAGGTAATTCTGTCTCCCTGCCCAACGTTAAACGTGTCCCCCCTGGTAAAATTATCCCGTGCAACGTCACAAGTCTAGCACCCACTACACGCAGCAACCAGTGTAGTACAGGTTCACCCCTTCATGGTGCATCATTTGTGGCAGACTGTAGGATGTGTAGCGTACTACAAATTACAGGTGGTCAAAAGTACTGATTACCGCTAATTTCCCTTTCGCGCAGAAACGTAGATCGGTTGATTTAATTAATACAGTTATTTATATTTTTATTTTTATTTTGATAAATCGATGAAGGGAACAGAAGTCCAAATAATAAATACCATGTGGGCTTTTCATTGAAATAACATCAAAATAACCACTTATGTGTGGAACACTGGGGGACAAAATTACCTAGAGAGGGGACAGAATAAACTGGAGGGGGACGGAATTAACGGCTCTAGGGGGACACTTTTACCTAGGTAATTCTGTCCCCCCGGACAATTTTACCGGGGGACAGAATTACCGTCCACACCGGCGTACGTCTTTATAGGGGTTTTCTAAACCCCTTATTTAGTTCGGCATCGGTTCGCCTCCAAATTTCGAATCCTTAAGAAGCAAATAGAAATAAAAGTACCTGGGAAAATTCAACCTTTGGGGTTCATATTAATCGATTGAATGTTTCTGAAGCACAAAAGGCACCAGAATGTGGCTGGAGTTCCCGTAGTTGGGAGCCTAAAACCGAGTTAAGCGTAAGACGAAACGAAGCCAACAATTCGAAAAGGCCCTATAGAAAGTAGTGGAAGCTGAATCCGGTTGCCATCTCTTGAGGGCGTTACGTAAGGTCAAAGGTAATGTCATGCATTATTGTCACTGACTGTGTGTCGGATTGTTGGTCGTCGTGCAGCGATAAACATTGCATTTGCACTCTAAATAATCGCAGTATTATTTCGTATGTAGAGTAAATACATGACATGAGATTTGCCATTTGAAAGATTGTAGAAAAGCGGAGATCATAGTACGTGACACCGACAACGGTAAGAAGTTTATTTCATCGCAGCAGTAGAGCCGAGGTGAACGTGCGTGCGGCGTTCGTTGTTAATGTTATTTCGAACACGAGAAATCGTTCGATAAAAGCTGCCGTGTCATTTTTTGACCCGATTTGCTACAATTTTCCTGAATATAACCCTCCAATGATTAACAGATACATATATATTATTAATATTAACCCAATTGTTCATTAATTTTATTAAAATGTTTAATTATTACACAGTCCGTGGGAAAAAGTACTACAGTGTACTACTAGTCCGAGTTAGTACTGGGCCCACTAGTACTACTAGCTAGTACTAGTTATCGCTTTTTTAACATTTGTACACGATCTGGCAATACTAGAGCCCGAGTCTGTGTAACATGTATCACTCAAAATTTCTTAAATGTTGATAAAAATGTTGCCACCACCAAAAAAATACTTAACAAAATACCTCAAAATTGTCTAAATAGCCTTCCATATGTGTCCAAGAAGAGGGCGATTGGTAAAGCCCGGGTCTCCTGGATCTCCCGGATCTAAGGTTAACACTAGTCAGACAGTCGGACCTTCCCGGATCCTGAATAAAAAAGCTTCACCTTCAATGAAATAAAAGAAATTGCATTTTAAAGTAGCCTTATTTTTGGGGGATTAAAGTTAGGCCCAGTATTCTTTGAATGGGTTAGGGTAAGCATTAGGGTTAGAATTAGGGTTAGGGAAGGTCCGAAGAGGTCCGGAGGATCCGACTTTCACCCACACCCGTCCAAGAGCAACTTCGGGGTACGGGCTTCGGGGTACTCACGAACAATTCTTGACCTGCAAATCCAGGAAATTTGACGATAATATAGTTGCTCGCCATCTTAAAAATGAAACCAAATCCTGACGCATATAGTGGCCCTGACGGGACATAATTGGTCGTCAATATTTTTTTTGAGACGTTGTGAATTTATTCACGAAAAAATCACGATTCCACAAAATATTTACGACCAGTCGTAAAAATTCACGACATTGCACAAATAATCACTACCGATTATGTCCCGTCAGGGTCACCATAATATGCGTCAGGATTTGGTTTCATCTTTAAGATGGCGAGCAAACTACTTACTTTGAATACCGTTGGCGAATTTCCACGATTTGAGGGTCTAGAATTGTTTGCAAGTACCCCCAAGCCTCGGAAGTTGATCTTGGACACATATTATGAAAGGCTATTTTTATTTAGGAGATTTTGAGGTATTTTGTTAAGTATTTTTGTGGTGGCGGTGACATTTTGAACCACATTTAACTTAAGACATTTTGACTGATGCATGTTACACTGACTCAGGCTCTAGTATAATTACCCGGTAGGACAAAGTAACTCGGACTAAAAAAGTAGCTGCTACATGTACATGGCTAGAGCAAGACAATGCGAAGAAAGATACACGTACACATTGCAGCCTGGAATGGATAGTTTTAAAAAAATGCAGGTGACTGATGAAGCGAGAACACTTTCCTTCACCTTCTGCTTTTGTACTCTATCTCTGGCATGATGGTGGACACAAAGCAATCAAGCGGTACTACACCAAACGTACTGTACTGGCTACCAATCTTGGTCGTGACATGAAAAGGATAGACCCCCTAGCATGCTATACATTTGTAAAAAAGAAGTCTCCTGACAACCATGTGCTGGCAACGTCCGAAGACTTGCGTACATAACTGATGGACACCCAAGCCACAAGGAAATTTGTATAGTTCACCAGCATTCTGAGACCCTCTATGTAACTTATATAATTTTGTAAAGTACAGTATGCTCATTGCACAGTATTTACTGGAGTTCGACTATATGCAACGTGTTCATGATGTTTTTCTTTGTCATTATTACCACAGAAAATGCGGCACAGAAAGAGCAACTGGAGCCATGCCGAAACCTTGCAGCTTATCAGGCTGGTTGGCCAGAAGGAAACCCAAACAGCATGGAATATCGTGCACAGTCGAATCATCTGGGATGGTATTTCAGCCAAACTGAAGACGGGCAGGACTGCCGAACAGTGCCAGGAAAGATGGAATTACCTCAAGCGCAGATACAGGGAAACGGTGTCGAAAAGGCAGACTGACAAATCATATACCTGCAACTACTTTAATGAACTGAACAGAATTTTAGGTAAGAACTCTTAAACCCCCCCCCCCACCTTAAAACTTTAAAACCCGTTGGTTCACAGTACCTAGCATTACTTATACATACTTGTATGAAGCAGAATCAGTGTCAAAAAGATCGGTCGTGTTTTTACAACTCGGATGCTTTCCTAATTCGGATGTATTCCTAATTCGGATGTATTCCTAATTCGGATGCTTTTTGCAAACTCTGATGCTTTTTTAATTCGGATGCTTTTCTACCTTCGAATGCTTTTTGTAATCTCGAATGATTTTAATTCGATTGCTTTTCTAGTTAGGATGTTTTTTGTAAACTCGTATGCTTTTTTAATTCGGATGCTTTTCTAGTTTAGATGCTTTTTGTAAACTCGGATGCTTTTTGCAAACCGAACATATTCGCAAATCGGATGCTTTCCCAATCCGGCACTAGGGTGGCCCTGAAAGGACATCATACATTGCAGATTTTGCGATATCGTGCATTCTGCGCGAATTTGAACGATGACAAACATGATATCATGCTATAACATGTTTGTCATCTAAGCATATCTGAGATATGAAAGATTTTATTGTAGATTTCTGCACAGATTTATGCCATGGCGAATATTTTCTGCGCATATTTTTGAAAAGTCGCATATTTTTATTTTAGATTTCAAGTTCTGCGCAGATTTCTCAATACAAAAATTTGTGCGGTGTCGAACGGATGGGCACCTACATGTACATTTTCATTGCACATTTCTGCGCAGCTACCGGTATGTCGCACTCGCATACAGCAGTACTTGCGTGTAGTTTTTTCTACTCGTATTACTCGTAATTTTTAATTTACTCAAGTACTCATCCAGGCACGAGTAGAGCAGGTACTCGCGGATAAGAGTTCGTTTTAACAGTGTTGACTTAGACAAAAAAGTAACTACTTTGCAGTTTCTGCCCTAAAGTTGCCTTTTGTCTGGATGTTATAAATGAAGCAAGCAATCAAGGAACAATTTGCTCCATCTCACTCTTTCCCAGATTTCACTCCCAACAAACATATTTCAGGTAAATGACCCAAAACGTTGCATAGAAATGTTGTGAATAATGGTTGTCACTTGATGTTGTACATGTACACTGTACTAACACATAATTTGTTCTGCTCTGATGTGAAATTAGTTACCGGTACTTTACTACTCACGAGTAATTTCCTTGCGAGTACTTGATTAGCAAAATACACTACTCACCCAGCACTTTTTGTTGTGATTTTTCTTGTGTTCTTCTTCATTTTCCCACAAACAACCCTAACCCCCCAAAATGCCTCTAAAACTGTTTGTCACAAGGGGGGGGGGGGGGGGGGGGGGGGGGGGGACCACACAACGTCTTCAGTACTTGCACTGTGTGGACAACTTTTGTTTCCTGTCCACACAGTGAATTCAGTGCTAACAATTTACAGTCTTTGGATTTACTACACACCCCCATTTTGTTTTAGCAGTTCTACATGTATATAATTTAATTGTTTGGGAATCCTATGGTCATCCGTGTCAATTCACACTTTCCCTTATGACCAGACCCAGATTTGTCTTGAAAAATGTAACCCTGCACATCATGATAAGGAATTATGCTGGGCGAGTAGTGATTTTTTTCTACTTGATTACTCACGAATAAACTACTTGCGAGTAATCGAGTACTCGCGAGTTGTTGCCGAAATTTCTACAAGAGGGGATAATGACAGTCACGTGTGTTTATCACCATGTGTTTTCATTTAAAGCATAACGTTAATTTCTCAGCGAGCTTGGCAGCAATTTGGTTCCTTTATCGCTCAAGTACCAATTCAGAATGTGTTTTATTCCTCCATGGTAGAATTAAAAATATAAAAAAATTGTTATATCGTAAAACCATTGTAATTCTCATAAGTTAATAATCCCACCGTGTTGCAACGTCCGCCTGTACTCATCAATAATCAATGCTCGCTAACAATCACTACTCGCGAATAATTATTGCTACTCGAGCTTTCGAATAGTTGAAAAATCGCGAGTAGTTTAATGAGTAGTAAAAACTAATCACGAGTAATGACATTCATGTACATGTACATACAGTACACATGTAATTGGGTTACCCGCTGAGCACTAATCAAGAAATAGTTGGAAAATGACTATACATTAGTGCTAGATGAATAGTGATTGTTCGCACTCCAGTACTCGCGAATAAACTACTCGCGAGTAATCGAGTACTCGCGAGTAGTTGTGGCAATTTTCACAAGAGGGGATAATGACAGTCACACGTGTTTATCACCATGTGTTTTTATACAAAAGCATAACGTTAATTTCTCAGCGAGCTTGGCAGCAATTTGGTTTCCTTTATCGCTCAAGTTCCAATTCAGAATGCGTTTTTATTCCTCCATGGTACATAAATATCGTTATCTTATCGTAAAACCATCGTAATTGTCATAATTAGTTAACCCTAACCCCCTTTGCCTTACTTTGGGCTAAAGAACTGCGTACTACAGAATACTACTTAGTATTTTGTAGCACTGGGTGTCTCCATGACTGATGATTGGGTGTGTAACTGACAGAGTACAGATATTGCCAACTAAAAAATACTAACAGTGGCAATACAGGTTAGTATACTTATCTGGCAAAAAAATGCAGTAGTCCAGCCTTGACCCATTGTGTCCCAAGTGACAAATTTGGCTGGAGAGTTTAGAACACCTTACACTGCAGTGAGAGTACTGCATACTACTTTTTACTACTACTGTACTAGTAGTAAAAAGTAGCATTAGGTAGGGTTAGGGTTAATAATCCCACCATGTTGCAATGTCCTCCTGTACTCGTCAACAATCAATGCTCGCTAACAATCGCTACTCGCGAGTAATTATTGCTACTCAGGCTGGCACAAGTACTTGAATAGTTAAAAAAATGCGATTAGTGCTACGAGTAGTAAAACAAATCATGAGTAGTGACACAGTCGAGTTACTCGCCCAGCACTAATGTACAGAGCATTTGTTGTAGCTGCACCCACTTTATGGAACCTACTGCCCCAAAATGTCCGCTCAGCTCCGACTCTTGTAGATTTTAAGCGTAAGTTAAAAACACACTTGTTCCTTAGTGCATGTATAAATTATTGATTTATAGGGTATTCGATCGATCTATGTTATCGTACTTTTTATGTGTTAATTAATAATTTGTATCTTTTTATTTTAACCAATTCTTTAGCTGTAAGTACACTGCATTGTTATGCGCATTTGAACATAATTTCTTTTATGGAATTTGCACAATATAAATTATTATTATTATTATTATTACATACTGGTAGGGAGATTTGAAATGCCATAAGCTTTCTAATGTTACCCATCACAAGCCTGTAACATTTAGCCGATATTAAACTTCTGCGACGCGTCGTACAGTATCTCTACGTCACGTCTCAGCTGCGACACGTCGTGAAATTCATTTCACGAAACACATCTTACGTGCGACGCGTCGTAGGTTTATTTAAAGCACAAAACAGTGACTGTTGTATCTATTCAACGCACAGTAAATAGCCGTCTGGTATTCAGCAAAGAGTCGTCGAATCTCTTCTCGAAAAGCCTAAAAAATGTAAATCAAAATGGCTGATGTAGGATGCAGTTTTAACGAAAACAAGCTTGCTGTGGACCTCTACTCTACTCTAGCTAATTTGAAATTTCAAGTGCACTATTTAAGGTTTATTGATGACAACGATGAATGTTTCATTTACAACTTCCCACACATTGCCCGAGTATTCTAGACCCAAATACATGTACACGTCGTAACTTACGACGTGTTACTTGTCGTTGTCAAGGTATTTGCGGCATCGTAACTTAGTGAAATGAATCACTCGACCCGTCGCGAGATGCGACGCGTTACTCTTCGAATTGCGACGCGTTACTCTTCGAATTGCGACGCTTCGCAACGTTGTAAACGTGAAATCGGGGGCTGAGCTACCACAGTGTACAGGCTTGTGATGAATATCATTAGAAAGCTATTATGGAATTTCCAATCTTACTATGTACACATTAAAAAGTCATTTTCCGAGTTATTTCTGATTTTGATGTGCTGTGTCACAAATTCTAAAAATACCTTGGTAACTGGTACAGTATGTACAATGTAAGCCTGCAACGGTTACATGGTTAACCGACCGTTCAAACGGTTACACGGTTACATTTTTTCTGTTCGGTTAACTTTTGTTTGTGTCCATAATTTTAGAATTTAAAGAAGTAATCCATTTCTGATTGTAGAATCTGAACAAATGAGCCGTGACACCAATTATTAGCTTGTTATCTTTATTGGAATGGAATTATAGGCTTCACAGATTCAATAAAAACGAGCGAGCACTTTTCGGGTGCAAAAATAGGGTCGTGACAGCCACACTTCGAGAGTTTGTAATATCAAGTATCAAGCTGAAACGTTTGGTATACAAAGGTATTTAAAAAAACCACCAATCCAGGCAAATCTGAGTCGGGTCATATGGGAGATACTCGGATTTTGACAGACAAGAAACAGTAAACAATTGTGTAACTATTGACGTGATTATAATTTGTTTAAATAACTCCCAAAATCTAAATTGTAAAAAATTATGATTATGTAATCTACATACAAAACCTATCCATAAAAAACTTTAGACAGTTTACCCATTACCACTGGTCGAGAGCTCGCCACGTGGCTGGTTGTAAATGGATGATAAAACACCAGGGCCAGTTTTAAACACTTGGCTATAGATAGACAGACAGGTATATTTATTCAACTAATGGTCAAAAACACTAACAGGAAATTGTATCGTTGGACTCGCAAAATACATACAATTAAACCAGTACACTTAACACGTACTTACACAAATTAGAAACTATCATTACTATATTTCGGTTAAACCTGTCAATTGCAATTAAAGGTATCCCCTTGTTAAAAATACGCACAGACGATGGTATAAAACTGTCTCTAAACCGGTTAGTTTTGGCAGAAATTATGACCCTCGTCTTCGGTTCGGGTGATTAACTCGTCCAGGCCAGTGAGCCAGCTTTAAATGTACATGTACGTTTAAAACGGTGTCACACGAATGTGCGACTCCTATGAAAATCCACTTAAGCATGCGCAGAACTACCAAGGAGTCCAGATTTTAGTCTTAAATTCATGCTACACCGACAAACCACGTATTGATTACCTTAGTGTAGTTTCCATTGGTATTAGAGAAAAAGGTTTTACTCTATATAATCTGATACAGTCGTGTTCCTACATACATGTACGTGTGAGTAAAACCTTTATCTCTAATTTCCAAGGGAAATATGTGTTATGCTATTACATACTGTACTTAGGGAACATAATTATTTACAATTTAGATTCTAGATGTTTTAAGTTATTAAAAAACATTTTGTGTGTACTAATCACGTCAATGTTGTAAACAAAATTACACATTTTAGTGGAACTTCAAGTGTCTTTTAATGTATGGGAAATTCAGTGTATGTACCTGGCATGCAACCTCTCATGATATATCTCAAACAGCAGTTGCAGTACAGGGATGGTGATGTAAACAAACATGTACCGTAGCTGTTCATTCCCCTCTTTATAGGACACATTGTATCAGCGTTGATTGCCTATTGATGCCGAAATGATGTAACTGCTGTATGGATTTTGCCTTTTCATTTGCCTCAAGTCAAGGATATATATTCTATTTTCCCCAACAGTTTCACAATCATCTGATCATGAAATATTGTCTATATCACCGATAGTTTCGCTAGAATACCTTGTCCGGAAACCGGACATTTTGAAAGATCAATCTTCATCAAGGAACAAAATAGCAGATGGTAGTATGAACGAGGACTTATTGGCCATTTATTAATAAACTTGTGTTGGGCGAAAGAGAGCATGCCACTAGATTGTGACAAGTGGAAGGGAAAAACAAGTCATTAACGGGGACGGAACGTGTAGGAGTTAAATGTCTACCCTCGTTTTTATTTTTATTTTTATCAAACTTGCTAACTTGCTAACTTGCCCAATCTCAATGCCTCCATTCACGCGTACACGACTTTCCTCTTCGTTTAATTCACGGCTCGTGTATAGCCAACAAATACAAATAAAAATCACTCTAAAATTAAATCAGTCGTGCATGGATTAAAGCCCGCAGATCTGTCGACTGGATAACAAAAAAATGTACAGATAGATTTCCTCTTTGAGTGAGAAGATTTTGTTTTTAGTTCCATTCGTTTTTACTATTGGCGGGAAAGTGGTTGTGCAATATGTTTGCATTTTAGCAGGTGCAACCTCCTATATCACTCTATCGTCTGTTTAGTTTGGTTTTTAATAAGCTTGTAATCTATTGGCAGGAAGAGTATTGCCTTATGTCATGTCTGTCGAGGGAAACTGCAGCAGTCGGGGGTGGTGGTGGTGGGGGGGGGGGGGGGGGGGGGGGGGGGGGGGGGGGGGGGTGGGGGGGTGTCAACACATCACTGGTTTGCACTTTGTAATTGCCAGGCGATGCCTTGGCTTGCCCGGTTATGTCAAATTAGATCATGGACCAATCTCATGCATTAGCTGAAGTATTTCACATTGAAAATACATACATGTACACTTTATTCATTAATTTATTTCTTATTTTAACTGGGTAGTCTATTCATTGGGATTCACTAAACTCCCATGCATGGGTCCCAGTAACGTGAAGACAATGTGAAGAAATAGAGGTGGGAGGAAAATTCACAGGAATCAGGCAGGGACTGAAAACCAAATGCACGTCATTGGCCCAAGCGGGATTTGGACCCGGGTCACAGCGGTAGAAGGCGAGGAAAGAACCGCTGTAACAACCTGACTCTCTAAATCCATTTGTGTGTGTTGTTAACCACAGGTTCATGTGAATGTGCGAACATTTAATTACAACATGGCAATTTGTTTCTAAGCTGAAGCTTTTTTTGGCTTCTATTTGAACCGAACCATAAGTTAAAACCGTATCGTGTCAAATTATGTCATATACAAATATTATTCTTTTTAAATTGAAGACGGGTGTTGCTTGTTTTAGCAGGCTTTGTATTTTGACATGTAGGATCCGGCATGCAGGATGCGTACAAAAAACTCAGAATCGGCTAATTTTGTAAAATTATCTCTAAGTGGAAAGCTGATCATTGCATTATAGACTGCTAAAGCCTGATCCATTCCGGAGTGTATTCAAATCCATCTACCTCATTTTCTTCTTTATTTAAGCCCTGCGATGTGCACGACTACGAATTTGACAGTATACAAAAAGGCAGTCTGAATATAGGAAGAAATATATTCCAGCATGTTAGGCTTTTGAAAAGCGATTACTGACCTAATTTTTGTTATCTATGAGCCATCATATCAGGCCTTACGTGAGTTAAATCCAATATTGACAGGAGGTTATTGCCGTGGTATTTCATGGTAACCTGAACTGCGTTAAAGTTGAGGCAGTGCATTCCCAACTGCAATTATGTTTCGAATAGTTGGTTGCTCCCTCATGTATCATATCATGCCACCTGTAATTCCGGGTTTGGCTTGACGTTGCTATACTTATTTTCTTTCGCATTTGATTGCGAAAGAAATACGTACATTTCAAATAATATAAAAATTAAGATACAGTCACTATTGGTATCTTTCTTAGTCTAATGTTACAGCAAAACTATAAATAATGCAGCTTTAAATGGCATGTCATACCATAATTATTCTTACCATATTATTGAATTTAAAGACACTAACCCTAACAGTGCTGAATCCGATTTCAAATTTTCACACACCCTCGGGGTTAACCCTAACCCCAAAGGCTCTTTAGCTATAGGAACCATCCTCAATCCTGCAAAATCCTCTAATTTCCACCATGTGAACATTAGATTCATCCTCAATCTTCCAAAATCATACGTTATTTCTTGAATTTATTCAGTAGAGTCGGGTGACCATTACCTCGATATTTAAAAATCCCCAGAAATCCTTAAAAATCCTCAAAAATCCTCTAATCACTGCTGTGGGTTGAGTCAGTACTGATCAGAAGCAGTGTGGATGATATCGAGCATATAATGCAGGGTTGCATTATTCTTGGCCTACGACCTCGACCCATTGCGTCCTCCAAAATGAAGTGACACTTTTTACCATTCATCCTCAATCCTCCAAAACCCTCCAAAACTGCAAGGAGAATTTTGGAGTATTGAAAGAGGGTTATATAGTTAAAACGCCATCTTTAACCATAACCATTCTAAATGCTCCAAAATCCTCTTTGCAAATTGTTTGCAGGGTTGAGGTCACTTGCAAGTTGATGCATCGGAGGTATTTGCAGGATTGAGGGTGTTTGAGGTTTTTGTCACTGGCGTGTCCCCCAATATTTCACTTCGGGGCGATTTTTATAACAATAACAGGGTCTATTATTCGATTATGGGTCGTAATCTAGCCCATAGAGAACACCAATGGGCTAATTTGAGCTATTTTAATCTCAAATAGTAATCCGCCTGGGCAAAATAATAATCCTACCGGGCGAAAAATTATCCTACCAGGCGAAATATTATCCCGCCCTGGCGAATTACTGGGCCTGGATTTGTAGTAAATATATGTAGAGTCATTTACGTTTCTAGGTTTTCGATCCTCAATTATCGCTCTTATTGTTGTCGTCTTTTGATGCAGACTCTTGCATTCCATTTAGCCTTTGAAGCATCTGCATTATGGGTAATGGGCTCGCTGGTAAGGAATCCTTCTGCCTTCCCCGAGTATCGAATTGTAGACTTAGCTGCGGATTCTCCCATCGCTTAAACCCTCTAATGTAGTTAGACGCCCCTTTGCGATATATAAATGGTAGGTTAGCCTGACACCCCCCCCCCCCCCCCCCTCCTCCTCCCTCCCTCCTCCCCCCCCTCCTCCCCCCCCCCCCTCCTCCCCCCCCCCTCCTCCCCCCCCCCCCCCCCCCTCCTCCCCCCCTCCTCCCCCCACCCATCAGGGAAATATAAGTACCACCTGTCAAGCAAGTTCTAGGCAAGTGAACTAAGAGAGAGGTTTGCATGCATCTTGTAGTACCTCACAGGCTTGCATATATGACCTTTTAGGTACTATTAAATGATTCGCGTTGCACAAGATTTCTACGAAAATAGTTTTTCAAAACATTCGATTTTACGAAGTATGACGTACATGTATATCCTTTTTTTTTGGGGGGGGGGGGGGGGGGGGGGGGCGTTGGCGTTGACGGCCACACTAGAGGGCGTTGTTCATGATTCATTGTTCACTGATCCAAATTTGCTCAGTTCCTCTTTTAGAGTATACAAATGTATATCTAATTACATAATTGTGCAGTACTTTCATGAACCTTTCATACCGAGTGGTGCATTTAGAAACTGTAGTGTTTGTTCTCAAGATCTTGTTTAGATACAGTGTATAATTTACATAAAAATAAACAACCAAGATTTCCATTAACCAGTTCGCGCCGGGATTATTTTAAATTCGCCGAGCCGAGGGGCGGGATTATTTGTAACGAAACTCGATCCGGGTTCAGGCTAGTAATAGTGCCGGGAAGCACACCCACGCATTTCCGGCCTTGCTCGCTGCTGACAGACATTTCCGAACTTGAACTTGGCGTGTTTATGCGTCATCCGTTTTGAATTTGGGGACATTTTTGCGTTTATATACGGCATCCGGCGCGAACTGGATAGGTGAAGCAGTACAGATTTTTGTTTGAATAATTGTTTTGGGGCTAGTTATATCGTCTAAAAAAGGTCGCTTGTTTAATGGGTATGGAGAAACAACTTGCAAAGGTAAATGCCATTTTGATTATTTGTAAAATGAAGAGAGTCCTATTTCTGTTCAGAACCGTCCTTCCAGAGCGGTTGCCGCTTTGCGGAACGGCCTTGGACCCTACGGCTAGAAAAATTTGTTTGGATAGACAGGAAATCTTTCTAGATGAAAAATTATACCAAGATTACCCGATTCGGTCCAGTATATAGTTTTCATTTTAGGAACCCTTTTTGGGCCCAAGTTGGTTGTCAATTGGACAGGTAAATGGAAGGGTGTTAAGATCTCTCGCAAATGGCACAACATAAACGATGAGTTTGGAGTATCCCCAGAAGAAGTTCATTGGTGTCAAGGCCAGTGTCAAGGCCTGTCCAATTGACCACCGACTTGGTTGCAGACAAAGGTACCTGGATAGAAAACTACTAGACCGGATCGGCTGATCTTGGTATTTTTTTATGTAGAACGATTTCCGATCTATTCAAACTAGTTTTCCTGGTCGGAGGGTACTGAAAACAGGCCGTTCCTGGTTCCAGTGTTTTTGTGGCCACCCTGTATACAACGTATCTAGTTTGCAACTCCCTGGAGTGACGCTGTTGAATTGAATGCCCCTCCTTTCGCTGGTTGATACGCCATGTGTAATTTTTTTAACAGTGAAGTAGCGCAAGCTCACGTATTCCAATCAAGTCACTTCTCTTGGGAACACAATGCTGGCTTTGAGATTGAGAGGAGGGCATTGTGTACCGTAGCCTTGGCTATATTTGATGGCCCGCCTTGCCGGCCTCGCATCATCATCATTACTCGACCTATATATTCTTTGTTTGTCCAAATGGGATTGGACACGCAGCAGCTCAGAAGCATCCTCGGGGAAGAAACTCATCACTGTTGCCCATTACTGCAGTGGAATTCACAGAACTAGTTGCTATAGTAGCATGTGGACCACTTTCAAGGGTATAATTCGGAAATGATGAAGGTTTATTTTTATAATATACACGCGGGACCGGACACTTTGCGATAACGAATGGCGACTTATGCGCACCGTCGCGTCCTAGGCTGCAGATTGACATGTGTACAAGGTTCCCCTCAAAGGACAGTACTTTTTTGTTGAGGACTCCTTCTGGCTATCTTGTCTTGGCTATCTTATGGTCATATTTGAAGAAAATCGGCAAGTAATTGCGCAACCTAAAAACCCGAATTGCTACTTTCTGATATAACATTTTTGTCACATTAACATTTGCCATCACCACAAGAAAAATGTAAATTTGGGAGACATCTCCATAGATTCGTGCACAAAAATGTTCATTCTTTACTGTAACCTAACCCGTTTTTACCTAAAGCTTTTCCCCACGAAGTTTCATATTTATACATTTCGGACCCCACTCTATCAATCTAGACTGTAAAAAAACAAAAATATCTTGTTTAAGCCATCTAGAAACTTATGGAGACACTGAAATGTCTTCTTAAGTGTCAATGTCTCCCAACTATACCTACGCTATTTTGTCTCCTGAACTGAAGGTTCTCATTGTGAATATAATGATTAGCGGGAATTGGAAAATAGGTGGGCTTTCCCATAGACGCATACCCACAATGTTTTAATCTTTACTGTCACCGAACCCCTTTGTCCCTTGTTCTTTTCCTAATTAGTATTTATACATTTTGGACCCTGCTCTACAAATATAACACATACAAACAGCAACATTTGGTATAGTAGCTAAACCAATTGGGACACGCCTCAAAGTCTCCCTATTTGTAATTGTATTCCCATTTGTAATCGTCTCCCTATTTGTAATTGTCTTCCTATTACCGAAATAGTTACGCTAAGTGTCTCCCTATTATTACATTCAACCAAATAATAATATAAGTTTTCCCGGAAGATATCGGACAAAAATGCACATTCATTTGAAAAAGATGCATTCAATTTCGCGCTGATTTTCAGAACGACGTATATTTCCGCTTTTCATTTTCGCAAAAACGAGCATTTAATTTCCTTTTGGTTAATTCAAATAAGGAATGTGCTGAACTTTTCAGTTAAACGATAACAAAATACGTAATTACGCACATTAATGGTAAAATTGCCAGCATCAGGGGGTAGTTGGGCTCGGATATAAGGACGAACGTTGTCATATATCATATCAGACAAGAGCATACGACATTATTGTACAGTTGTCGCTCTCGTCACGGTCTCTGATGCTATTCTGTGAGCCACAAGTCAAACCTCACCAGGAATTGCAAACGTCATATTGACTTGCCTGCCTCTGTGGCCATGGACGACACGTCTCGCTGGCACTCCACGAGCAGCGCGACCATAAGACCGACGTGTCCAAACGTTGTAGCCAGTCTCATCAATGTACACCATGCCGATGAAACCAGTTTGCAAAGACACCTCGTGCAATACTCGTGGCGAATCCTTCTGTTCTGGAACATCTTTAGCTAGTAATAAGCATGCCATATAAAGTTATATAGTTATGGTGCTAGTTGTTACAAAAGGCTTATTAGGAAGATCAGCTCGTAATTTAGCATTGAGTTGAACCAAAGTCATCAGGGGGTTATCATCTGGATATCGCTGAAGGGCATCTCTCATGTCGTCGTCAACCTTCTGGTTTATTGGTCCTCCTTTTGGTAGCTTGTTAGCCGACCATCTCCGAGATATAAGCCAACGATTGATCTGGCCGTTGAGTGAATGATGTATGGTGTATTTGCTACATCCAATTGTTAAATAGAAAACGGGACTGTGAACGTTTATACTTTTTTTCGCACAAATACGAATGCGCCAGTTACAAATTAAAACACCTACAATAATAATAATTTATTAAATTTGTATTGCGCGCTCCCCAGAAACAGCCTGTTTGAGGGCGGATTACATAAAATTCCCAATTAAAACAATATAAGTATAATAAACATAAGTACATGAAATACTGTACACACTTTAACTGACGAAGCTGAAAATACATTACAAATTCACGAATGCTTTCCCAAAAAGAAAGGTATTTTTTTAACAGACTTTGTGAGTGTAAATTACGAATATCAGTAAGAGTAGGAGTCACATGACTCAATCGGTGAGAATTCGTGACCAGCTTAGCTGCGGCATTCTGAATCCTCTGCAACTTAAATAATTGACAACTTGGCAATCCATAAAGTAGACCATTACAATAATTCTAACGATTGTAACAACAGCATGAAGAGATCTAGATGACAAAGATACTTAGTGATTCGTCTTATATGTATGTTGTGGAGATGATAAAAGATAGCTGAGCAAGCCTTAGTAATGGACACATGTTTGAATCAAACCATGAACCAAGATTTCTAACATATTGAACTATAACAATAGTAGAATCACCGACAACAATTTGAGGGTATGCGGATCTTACCCAGTTGGTGTTTTGTCCAAAGACAAATAAATCCTGTGTTGCTCTCATTCAACATGAGTCCGTCACGAGCCGTCAACATTTTGATATCTCTAATACAAATCTCCATTGCAGAAATAGCTATCTGTCTGATGAGTAACGCTGTCAGGTTTAAATGACAAGTACAATTGTGTATTATCTGCACAACAAAGAGTATTACATATCAAATAAGTTAAGATGACCTAATATGTCGATCTTAACAAGATCTTCTTCAGAGTCAAAATGGCTGTGTACATGAAACAAACATTATAAAGGGGACACAGTACAGAAGCACGATGAATAACAGGGTTGGGAGGAGAAACACACACAAAATAAAAGTGGGGTGGAATAACCAACAAAAAGAGGCTTAGGCCAAGGGAATAGCATATAAGGTCAGAGTGGGTAGGACCAAAGCCAGACAAAAGGGGTAAATAGGGTGCAAACCTGCAATCTGAAACGGATGACAGTGGGAAAAAAGTTTATCATTTCCTAGTTGGATATTGAGCCCATGTGGTTGAATAGTCCGAAGACGATTCATTCAAACCTCCTCCCGGCTGAGGCGAACTGAGTCTTTCCGATCTCAAGTCATTCTATATACCCTGTGGAGTCATATAAGAAATGCAATGTTAATGCTAGTTGAAGTGGTGACGAAATATTGCTAATATGGCGTTTATTATTCGACATTTTCACATCAAGGTTGTTCTTTTTTAGAAGGGGAGTAACAAGGGTTTATTTCCAATATGTAGGAAAAGTACTCGACGTCAATGAAGTATTGATAATTCTGGTGACGATTGGTAGCAGTACATCAATACAATCCACAACGACAGAAGTTGACATGGGATCAAGATGGCACTACTTTAATACGTGCAGAATACACATATACAGTTTTCTCACCCTCCACTTCAGTGAGAAGTACACACCGGTCTAGCCTGCTGACAATTCGGTGGAGTGATGTCAGGAAGAGAAGATGCACCAACATGGTCTTCAAAGCTTGGCAACTGACTGTCAAGCCTTGCATGGATTTTGTCGATCTTGGACTTGAAGAAGTATCCCATCTCATTGGCTTTTAAGTGAATGAAGTGGAGAGTCGGTTTGTAGTGTCAGTATCTTCTTGGTGATATTGAACAGTTTAGCTTGGTCTGATGAATGGTCATCAATTAAACCAGGTAGAACAAGCGTCTGTTTTTTTCATTAGGTGGTTAGTTATATTCCTATGAACCTTATAGTTATTCAGGTCTGAAATATTTCCAGTGCGTCGCCATTATTTTCCGCTCCGCTTGTCTCTTTAATGTTTTTAGCAATCTCAATGCTACTGTTGTACCATGGTAAACCAGAGGCCGAACAGTAATGGATTTGACCAGTTAAGGGGCGTGTCGATCCAATGCACAAGCTAACGTGGTAATGTAACAATTCAGCTCATGAAGATGCTCCGGGGGTTGCCACACAGCTCCGTAGCAGCAAGTTCACCTCTCAGCAACTCGCAATTGTTCTATAATTTCTCTTTCTGATTGGTTGGGGCGGTATGGCAAATGACAAATCACACAGCACAGTGAAGTGATCAGCGATCAGCTGATCAGGCACAGGTGGAGTGTTGATTATAATATCTGATCGGTTGATAATAATCAAATCCAACGTATGGCCAAGTTGATGAGTTGGTTTTTCAACATGCTGCTGAAGACCCTACTGACTCAAGGAGCTCAGCAAAACGAAGTGACTCGTGCTCATTAGTGACGTATACCTTAATGTTGAAGTAACCAGTAATTAACAGTGGTTCAGTCACAGTAAATAATATAACGGTGTGCAGGTATGCAGCAAACTCGTCAAAGAATGTTGTACAGTCGACTCCCGTTATAACGAACTCCGCGGGACCTCGTCAAAGTGTTCGTTATATCCGAATTTCGTATTATCCGACCCAATGATTTCTAACCCATTGTTAACTTTGTATAGACCCCGTACGTGTACGTGATGACCAAAACACACCTTTGCAATATGAACACAAATGAAATACAATTTACACGTAGTGTTGTTTGTGTAACAAAATGTTTAAAATACAACTTTGTTGTGAGAAGCAAAATGTTAAATGTAGGTGTAAAATAATACAACAAATTACGAAGGTTCTTGATGTTCGATTGCTGTGAATGAAGTCAACGTATTAAACAGATACGGAAGAGTGAATCAACTAACTGGATCCGTTGTTTCAACGTAAGTAGTCTCTCTTGCACAAATTGTGACGGAGAGACATTTTGTATTATTCTTTGGTCTTCAGAGGGCAGGATTGTGAAATTTTGAGATATCAAATGATAACAGAGACAACAACACGAAACACAAATAATAATGGCGATCCCCGCGTTGCAAAACTGTTAATTTGGAAGGCAAAATGCGTAAGCAAATCACATGTTCTACCCGACAAAAAGTGTTCAAAATTTTACAAAATTGTGTCATAAGAGTTGAGAGAAGTATACTTTAGGTTGTTAAAGTCATTTTTAAATGATAAAAGTACCTTTGACTCGAATTGGACCAAAATAAAAAGGGGCCCTTAACGACACCGTGATCACAAAAATCATAGAGCAATGAACACGCGCTATGTACTGCAGTCCACATGATAGATCCGATGATGGCCGAGGCCATTGTTCAAACCCCAGCTTGCAAACGCCGTTGCGGCTCCATCGCCTTTGACAAACTGCATGAACAACGCCAAAACAGAGATGAGTTTTTGGTTTGGAAAACGGTTGTCCACGATTTGAGGTACATGTATTTACAACGCTGTGAGTATGATTGTATAATGCGTGTACTTGGATTATATTAGTTTGCGTGGGTCGCGCCGGTTGTCTGTGTACGTGAGTCTGTTTTTGATTAAAATGGGGGACGTATAACAATATAGGTCAATATAAAGGTCCCTGATTTCGATTCGTGTACAACACCTATGGGAGGCCTTTCAAACAAGTTTAGCTACAAACGAAACAGGTATAATAATATGATGTCTTTACGTGCGTGCGTGTGTGCTGTAAGTGTAAACTAAAATATAGATATAACATACAATAATTGGTATGACCTTTCGCTCAAAACTTCTTAAACTACATCCTCTACATTGCCTCAGACCACAATCGGACGTTGCCCGCTCTCTATGGGAATACTTTTTTAACAAGCTCAGTGCTCCAGTGCAGCCCAGGAGTAACCCAAGTCTGAGAAAGTTAATAGCTTTTCCATAAATTTATGGTGGGAATGAATTGCATGGGCCAGATTTGCGTATTTTACCGAGAAGTTCCTGGATGTCGAATTTGATACAACGACTACAAGAACAAGAACAAGAACAACACCTATAGAGCCCCGTCTGGGACGCGGCTAAAAACGTGTGTATCGCATTTCACACTACGGAGGGTTGTAAGATTACAATAATTATGCTTTATTAAGGTTAAGTGGGATAAGATACAGGCGTGCACCAGGTAGATGTGATCAGAAGAAGGGTGTGGCCTAGAAACAAGAGGGAAGGACAGGCTTTGGAAGAACTCTCTTTTCTTTACAGGTAGAACATTTATTTTTGCTGTAATTTTCAAAAAAATAATTGGATTAGGGGATTTGTATTTTTAAAGGTAGGATACACCATTTGCAGATATCGAAAATATTTACTACCGAATTATTAAGAAATATCTTACTTATTTAAAAGTGAATAATTATTCTAGGCATCCAGCAAAATGATTGCGCTAGATATCCTGTAGTTATTTTATTAAGACAAATTCGCGATCGCCGGCCGACGATCGCGAACAAAAATAATAACATAAGAATAACTGCTCGCCGCCGGTTATAAAAAGAAAGCCGTTTTTCGTGCTTTTCTCTGCATCTATGATTGTAAAACTTCGGACAGGTCAGTTAAATGATATTTACTATAAAACACAACCCTACAAATCTACCCATTCCTGATAATTCAAGTAATTACCAATGGTGTATCCTACCTTTAAGCACAATTTTGTATTGTTGCATGAAAGTAACTTGCAAATTTACAGAAATTAATGAAGTGTGAATCAGACTGGAAACAACTTATTGCACTTAAGGCACATTGTACAAATACTACGATAACCTACTAAACTACAAACCACATGTCGTCGTGATTTAGTTTTCTATAAGCCGCGTTCGCATTGGAGTTAATATTGTCAAATGTTACGGTACGTGATTGTCAAAGTTCACGGTGTTACATCCTCCGCTAGAAGCTTGGGCCTGTAGATCTTACGGTTGCGGAGGGTGAAATGGACGATTTGACAATGTTGCCGCCTGTCCGCATTGGATTTAATTTGGTTAAGTTCTCTGTAGGTTTTACCAACAAAAGTCCAATGCGAACGCGGCTTTAGCCGCTTTCCCGTCATCCCGTCATGGTAAAGTCACGGTCTCCCATGAATGATTTCAACGTTTATGTATCACGAAAGGAGATGCGACTCCTCATCTATTATGTTTGCCCAAAATATCATAATTTGTTCATGTAATTGTTTACATAATAACACATTATGGTCAAAAAAGTGCGTTTGTTTGTGTAAACAGTAGGAGAACAGTAGATAATATGTAAATAAAAAACACTTCGTTTGTGTTACTGTAAATTTACAGCAAATATATGTTGTATTTTGACAAAGCGTTCTTGTAAATGTCTATAACAGTGATTCTGCTGTGATTTGTGAAGTGCCGTGGCCTCCTGGTCTGGAGCATTGAGTTTGTAACTTGTAGGTAAACTGCAGGTTGTGGGGTTCAAGTCCGGCCTGGGACTATGGTGCGTGTCCCCTTGGGCAAGGCACTTTGTCACTCATCGCTTCTCCAAGAGTAAAATGGGTACCTGTGAGGGCGGATATGGTTGTTATTAGCTGCTTTGCGCTGAACACTGCAGCATTGAGCTTTATACTCCCCAGGGAGCTGATAATTTGGAATGTTTTGTGTGCCCAATGATCGGGGTAATAATGATAAAGCGCATAGGAACTTTACGTTGATATGCACTATATAAGAAAGGTTTATTATTTAACGACACTTTTTACAGACAAACTGTATAGCTCGTGCTCGTTTGCTGCTAGATTTTGGAAACATTTATGACCAAATTTGCGACGGTAAGGTAACAAGCACATCCACACATGTAGTTATTTGTCAGAGAAACGTACTTCTACAATTGGTGTTTTTTTTAAACCAAATTTTCCCTTCCTATGGTTCTATGTCAGTATGTTTCAAATTCAAAACGCCATTAATTATGTTAAAAGTGATCGAAATCCATTCACTCGGCAACTGAATTCCCTCTGCGACGGTCCACGGACGTTGTGGTTTGGCTATAGGCTCCGTGCACAAGTACCCCCTCCCCCATGCCCAGCAACAAACAAAGAGTTTGGGAGTAATATTATCGACTTCAATTTAAAGTGTCTGGTTCCTGCTATACTGGTTTTTGTTATAATACAAAACAACAATTAATTAAGAGAGTCGGCGAACAAACAAAGCAATCTCACTGGTATACGAGTATCAAACAAACAAGGAGCACAGAACGTATAATACCAGCGAATTGTTATTCGTACCATAGAGAAAGGAACACCAACCACACGTGCAGTTGCAAAATGATAAGTACCCTACGACCGCGCAGGAAGCACATAGGATGTGCACAGAACGTAACTTTCCCACATTTTCTGCACTTTTTTTTATTTCGTGTTTTTGCAAGATCTATATACCTAAGAGTTAGGCTCCACCAGTACAGAAAAATATATTGATTTGAGCTTGTGCCTCGTTAATTATTTCTTCGATTCTTTGATTTTTTGAGAGTATAATAAAAATGGCCGAGGAGAAATAGACCACTGCTTTGTCAACTATACATTGACGATTCAAGCATGCATGGCTGCAGCGTCTGCTACGTTTAACGGAAGGGCACGCTTTTCTGTGTGTTTATAATTATCCATTAACCGTAAATGAAAGACTGTGGTTACTTTGGCCCTCAACTATTGCAATATGCAATAGTTCTACCAAGTTTTCGCCGTTATGAGTATTTCATTTCAAAATGTATATGACAAAACACTTGAATTGTTTCTCTAATTCTTAAGAACGGACTTAAAATGTTGTCGACAATGATCGTTCAATGATCGATTTTATTTTAACCAGTTACCTGAACGGAGGAAACAGGATGTGTTCCCATTGGATTTTTCTTCCGCGGCCTCGCGGTAACTTACCGCAACATCCCTTTGTGTAATTATACTGCGCGTTCCCACTAGTGTTTGTGTGTTATATGCGATGTACGTTGGTATATAGATACACAATCATGACAGCCAATGGGATTCAAGTATTTGCTCATCATTCAACTCTACTCAACTACGACGGTCACAACGCAAGGGAAACAGAACAAAGATCGCTGCATTCAATCGAGCATTATAAGTAATCGCGTTGGTAGCCAATGCAAAATACTAGCATTTGCTGCTCAACTCTGCACTCCATTCAACCAGAGCAACCCAGAACAACAGCATAGAGAAAATGTAGGGCATCGCTACAGAACAGAACGCAAAAGAGAAACAAACATATAAACAAAATAAATTGTGCAAGACAACTGTTTCATATCTTCACTCATAAGTCAGTACAACCATGGTACAACCTTTAATCATTTATGTTTACCGTATATTTTATGTGTTTATATTTTGGGGAGAGGGTATTTATTGGTTATCTGACCAATACCTATATAGTGAGTTAGTCTTGCATACGCACTGTGGACCTCCGAACAATATAGGTCCACACGATGCGGGAAGAGGTTACGGTGTGTGGACTTGCACACGTCCACAATCCGTTTTTCAGTTTCCGAAAAATAGCGCTAGAGGAAAAACGGGTTAGGGTTATATATAGAAAAGATAGAAGGGACAGCTGAGAGGCCCATAATCCTAATTTGAGGGTAAATTTGTTTTGGGGAAGCGAGAAAAATGAGTATTTAGTCAAAGTTTGTTAACTACACGAATACAAAGGAATGTCCACAGTGCGTATGTAAGGTAAAGCTTTGTGTGTGTGTGTGTGTTTGTGAAACCCTAACGTTTTTCATAAGTAAACCGTATTTATGCCTTGAAGCTATGTTCGTGTTATCCACTCTCCTTAGAAAACATGTATCAGAGTTTCGATTCCCTGCAAGTCCATCACGACAAGTCCTTCAGTCTCAAGTCAAGTCTCGTCACTAGCTTATATTCAAATAACCTGTTAACAAAAGCATTCCTTTGTCACTGTTTAACCAGGTACTCGCGACTGGCTTCATAAAAGGATTTTTGACTGGACTGAAATGACTTACCGTAGGACTCGAATACAACTCTGACGTGACGTGCATGTTGTAAAAATATACACAAACTTAAAAACCTAGCTCTTGATAAACAAAGGTGCAAGTTGTTCAATCTGTATTTTTATAATGCGATGTTTCATTTAATTTTTTTTCCATTTATTATTTCGCAGAGCACAAACAGAAAAATAGGTACAAATTTACAATCAATAGAAAGTTAAGAATATTCATTTTTAACAGTAACAAGTTATCAAGTAAGTTATGATACGATGTTATGATATGATACGATGTTATGAAAGAAAACGCGTTGGCCGAAAGCAAGCTAGCTTCCTTTACCGAGTCAGTTATAGCATGGAGCAATAAACTAGATTATTGCTCCATGGTTATAGAAATGTCATTTGTACTTCATTTGCCCAAATCTGTTACCCTGTTATTTTTATCGTTCAATTTAGAAGATTAAAATCGCTGAGCCTACCCCATCCAGGGCTTGTTCAGTTACTCGCACCCATATTCACACTTTACTATGCATTGACTCTACGGGGGACCAGTTTGCGGCGGAGGCCAGTGAGCTCAAGTATTTAGGGGACTGGCTCAACATATTGCCTCCATCGTGTGAACAACAGCCGACCCATGCACTAGCTCATAATGGGATTAACGCTGTACAAACGGCAGCGTGGCACGGGTTCCGACATGACCCCTTTATCAATGCGTTCTGTATGCACAGTGCACACAAGCACCGCGCCGTGTCTAGTTAGTTCCGTTTACACTGTGGTCGCCATTATTCCTATAGCACCTGTATACACGTGTGTACGAATGTAGCATTATCATTTCGGACATAACGGTGGGCTTGTTTTTGGTTTAGAAGCTTCCCAATGTAAAACTGATATATTCCTGTCAAGGTTTATACAACTGTGACCGTTTTGGGTCAGTAGGCTATTCTAGGATCAGGAGTGGAATACGTTAGTTGTGAATCCACGTGGTCGGAAGGGCAACACGTTAACAATGGCTCACATTCGGATAACCGGAGGAGAGAGCGTACTCGACAAGCCGGTGTGGGTGCCGCCTTCACGCGGAGTCAACTGGAACCACGAGGAGACCCAGGTCTTGGTGAATGTCTGGGCGGAGGAGGAGCGGCTCGATCTGCCAGACCGCGAAGAAGACGCCTACCTGAACAACAAGGCCATCTACGCCAAGACTGCCAGGAGGCTGTGTGATATGGGTTACGACAGAACCAAGCCTCAGATCCAGTTTAAACTCAAGCAACTCAAGAGGAAGTACAAGGGGATGCTCGGGAAGAATCGCGCAGATGGCAGGCCCGGGCTACATTGGGAATTTTTTGACCAGATCGACAAGATCGTGCGGAGACCGAACCCCAACATTCTCGCCTCATCATGGAGCTCCAGCTCAGAGGAAGCGGGATCTAGTTTCAGTCGGCCTGCCTCTCTTCACGGTGAGTGCTGCAAGTTTGGCATACACATTCTTACGTACCTTCCTGTATGCTTACATACACGTATCACCTTCCAGAGGAACTCAGTCCATAGTGGTTTGATGCTCCAATAGAAAAACACCGACATTAAAAAATCTGGTAGTTTGTTATGAAATATTATTACCAGGATGCCTGAATTTGTCCTCATGTACTGTAGGTACATAACATACAGTGTATATTAGAAGTTATTGCGTTAATATTTTGTGACATGTACATTTCCCTTTAAAACAAAACCTAACGCCATCCTGCCCTTTGACCTGGCGAGTTGGCTTTAAAGACATCTAGTTCAGAAAACCCAAATGGAAAACGAGGGGAATTGCAGCGTTGTATTTCCTTGCCAGGGTGCCTGAATTATGGAATCCATTCCTTACTTTATTATGCGGTAGTCACAGCAACGGACATTTTATGCCGCGTTTTGACAGAGACACAAAGCTTCGCCATTGGGCAAATCATTACCTGGACTGGGTTGTCAAGGAAGCAAATGTTGGCGCAGGATGTGGAAGGAAGTCGACCATCTCGCGCAATCTTCCTGATGCCCGACTGATGTTTTACGGGCCCAGTGATAGTTCCATCAATCATGCTTTTCTCGCTTTCTTTTTCACCTGCTCCAGGCCACAGTAATTTCAATTTATACTTATATACAGGGTGACCCAGAAATGTAATTCCGACATTAAGGCTTATTTTGACAAAGATATGCACTGTATGGCTATTAATAATGTTTTACCATAAAGTAGGAGCTAAATGCTTTCCAGTGGTACATTGATTGCATTCCTGCAGTCATGCATTGAGCACCATTGTTTGGAGAAAAAAATGGTGTGTACAAAAACCTTTGGGACAGTTTATGGTCTCACATGCGCAGCACATCCAGATATGGTCCGAGGGAAATCTAACCCTTTGAAAGCATGTGATACGTACAAGATGTTTATTAATTGGTGGTATTTATTTAATACTAAATTATGCACCAACACCTTCCACGTGCCTACCTTGTCCTTCGATCCAAAGTCCACACCGGCGGCGCTTGTCATCCACAGCTTGTTTTAGCGTTGGAAAAATCATCTCGTAAGATTTTGACCTCATGTTGAATGCGGGCTTGCAAATCCTGAAGGTTACTGGTGAACACTTTATTCTTCAAACACTCGCCACAAGAAAAAGTCACGAGGAGTCGAATCCGGTGACCTGGCCGGCAATTCCACAGCATGATTCAAAGCAATTACTTTTCCCCAAAAACGTTTCCGTAGGCGATTCCTGACAGCGATCATTATGTGGGCAAGAGCACCGTCCTGTGCCCACCATCGATGTCGGAAGACACCATTTCCTTCCTGTTCGAAATGCAACTCAAGCTGTGGCAAAAATCTTGATTTAGTGTCAGTATAGGTAGCCCTGACTATTGACATTTCGTTCCAAAAAAAAGGGTCCAATCATCACGGCATTGCCACACAGCCCTGTTGAGACTCGTGTTTTTATCAAACTTGATAATTGGCGACGACGCAGTATGTTCAATGAATAGACAATCACGACATAGTTAACATCCACGACATAGCTAAATATGCACTGGTCAGAAATTCCCCAGATATAAACTTTGATAACATGAGTTGAGAGAAGATTACCGTTTGGATACCGCATATTATGAACAAAATGTCAATAACGAGGTCTACCTACTGACGATCAACCAATGTGTTGTGCCACAGCTCGACTTGCATTTCGAACGGCAAGGAAACAATGTCTTCCAATATCTGTGTTGGGCACAAGATGGTGCCCCTGCCCACAGACTCATCTCTGTCAGGAATCGCCTACAGAAACTTTTTGGAGACAAAGTAATTGTTTTTTAATCATGCTGTGTAATGGCCAGCCATGCCACCGGATTCGATTCCTTCATTCCTTTTGACTTTTTCTTGTAGGGGTAATTGACAAAAAAAGTGTTTACCAGTCCACCGTGTAATCTTCATGATTTGCAAGCCCGCATTTAACACTAGGTCGAAATCTTACGTTATGATCCTGCAATGGTGAGACGAGCTGTTGCTGACATGCGCCGCCGTAAACTTGGCATCGAAAGATCATGGGGTGGCCTCGTTGAAGGTGTTTGTGCATAATTTAGAGAATCCGTGACTACCCGAACATTAGACTTATAATGACTCCTTTTTAGTCATCATGACGGTCGTGCTGTATTGGCTCCCGTGTAGCTTTCGCGATAGACTGTGCACCAGCACATGATCGCAATGTCTGCGGTACAAGCGTACAAGCGTACAAGTGTACACATAAACGAATACGACGTAAACACGTTTATTTCAGACAGGAAAGTGTGCGAACCGGCATAGATGTGAGTGGTACGGTTCGAAAGCATAACTCTTGACGGTTCTAACGATTGACACATTTTGGCTTCTACTTTCCTGAAACAGTCAGGGTCACTTAACAAATCAACATTTAAACCTTATTTCACAAGGCTAACTAATAACTTTGAATCTGAAATAATCAATTAAAAAAATGGCATCAATCGGCGTAGATACTACGCACCATGGTGGAGTACCACAGGATTGCCCCATTTTTAATCCAGTACTGCCTAAAGAGAATGCAATCCCCCAAACTTTTCTCACCAGATATGAAAAGACCCATGTTGGCTCTAATCAAATTCAAAAGGAAAATATTCTGAGACCCCTGGCAAGTTGACAACAATAGGGTTAAAATTACAATTTTACAAGTTCTAAAAACATGCTTTAACGCATGTTCTAAAAATAGCATAGGGGGACATTTATAACATAATTTATTTTCTCAAGTAAGGGCAAGGATGATACTTTGTGATAATAATAGACCTACATGTAGTTGATTTTGTGATATAATATTGTATTTTGGCTATAATTCTTTATTTTTTTAAATAAGCTAATAAAACAGTTTTTGCAGCCCCAAACTGGCAAAAAATGCCCCAAACAAAATGGCCAGTTACCATGGCGACGGGCCATGATTTTTTTCTTAGCTCTATTTTGTTTACTTGCTTACTAAGCCCTTTTAACTACATACTAAAAAATGCCGAGGACACTTATATAAAATATTTACGTGGACTCACTCTTAAAGGTAGAATACACCGTTTGCAGATATCGAAAATATTTACTACCGAATTATTACGAAATATCTTACTCAGTTGAAAGTAAATAATGATTCTAGGCATCCAGCAAAATAATTGCGCTAGATATCCTGTAATTATCCTGTAAGAAAAATTCGCGATCGCCGAACGGCGATCGCGAAAAAACAAAGATAACATAATAATAACTGCTCGACGCCAATTGAAAACAAACGCTGTTATTTACTATAAAATACAACCCCCCAAATCTAACCATTAATGATAATTCAAGCAATTACCAATGGTGTATCATACCTTTAAGTGTTTTTTTTTGTTAGGGGCACTACTGAACTCTAGTTAATATCTCGTGAATTATTTCCCAGATTGCCAACTCGCTGCAAATAAAATTCGACCTTGCACTTCATTATGGGCAACGCTGCGCCCTGACTAAAAAACGCTGATGCGCTCTGAGCTCTGATTGGATAGATTTTGTGTGACCTGTGAACGGAGGTCACCAGTTCCGCGGCTCAGCTGCACGCTACAATTCGAAAGGTCATGACTGCCTTCTCAGAAAAATGAGAAAGCTCGATTAGCATTTCTATGCGTCAAGTATGGGCGGTGGGCACAAGAGAAGCCGTGTCGCCCAATCCGACGCATGCGCAGTTAAATATCTACTTGTAGGAAAACCTCCTTTGGGATTGTACATGTATATGATTGTAGTATGTACATAAAGAATGTATAGTCCGAACATTTGGGAAATTCAATACTGTGTATCTTGAAAAAGTTCGTACTCAAGTTTGTTCAAAGTTCATCGAAACTTCTATCTTGCTGAGTTGCTATTATATATTTTTTTCAGGAAGTTATTTAAGTCAGAACTTGACGCATAACTTTGTTGTGTGTAGCAATGCACTATGGGAAATCATGACGGAAAATACCCCCCAGATATTACATTTTCGTCAAATACATTCTGACCGTGCAGATGAAACAGCGCCCTCTTTGCATTTCTTATACGAATTATACATTCGATAGAGGGCGCTATGCTGTTTTGGCTAACGAAAAACAAGAAGGGAATCTGATACCCCCCGGTTTGGATCCAGCATGCTTTGCGAAGCACGAGAATATTTTCAAAGTAAGGGAGTGGGTCAACTTCAAACTGCTACAGTTTGCTAAAAAATGTCGTATCTCAAGTGACATGCTTGTAACCATAGCATTTTGAGGTACTGTGGAATGTATACGTTGGCTTGCCGAATCGTAAGTAAAAAAACCTCTGAATTAATTGTTCACGTTGTTAAGCAGTCACGGGCCCTGTCTGGCGTATGTGCACGTGTACATGGTTTATATAAATTGCGGGTTCATTCTAACATTAGAGTTTATTTACATCTTCGACCCATGTACGTTAACAAACACATTTGTGTACATATTTTACACTTATTTTACACTTTGAAAATATTAATAACAAAAATAACAATACATAACATTAAAATAAATACATATAATAATGGCGACAGGAATGACTAGTCGCCATGGCAACGCGTCGATGACGTCACGGTTATGACAATTAATATATGTATTACCAAGCAGTGATTATAAACCATTCTTCACCAAATGAGTGAACTCATTCACCAAATGAGTCCTAGTGTCGACTGTAAAACCAGTCATTGTTAATTGAATACCGGTGCAAATATGTCACACATGCGGCCGTCAAAAGAACACACATAGTTCAGATACATGTTATATAGTTCAGATACATGTAATAACATAAAATGTCCATCCTCTGTCAACTTAAGCCGTGTTCCCATTGGACTTGTTGGTTAACGTATCGCGACTTTTCTGTGGAATGACAAATTAAATCGAATGGGAACGTGCGGTATACTAACGGGTCACGGTACCGCGGCGGTGATGTAAAACTACCAGGCTGAAAGTGTTTGCGGAAAGTTTCCGCTTAACCGCGGTAAGTTATCAGGGACGCTGACAAGTCGAATGGGAACAGCCTCTTCCTGTAGAAGTACAATGTACCACGACCACGCGTAAACTGCTTTGCCTTGAGGTTAATGTGACCGTGCACAGCGCCCACAACGTGTGACGTTCTGACGTTATTGCAACGTATACGTCGCGGTATAAAAGTCCATGTGGGACCGCACAGTAGAATTACACAAATGAATGTCGCGGTAAGTTACCGTGAGGTCGCGGAAGACAAAGTTCAATGGGAACACGGCTTTACACAACTATATGCCGGCAGAACTCCGTCCCGAAATCGTGCCTAAGTGCATGTAAATGTCAGTGACCGAATCAGGCTTTTTCGTGGTTCGAGTACGTGGTTAGACTTCATCCTGCCTAAGTTAACCTGAATCTTCGATTTTTTTTATCTTGTGTGGTTTTCTTTGCAAATTGCACCGTGGGCGATACTAAAAAAAAAATCAGCGGTCAGAACTCCAACACAAGCCATTTCATTAAGTTTATTGGATAATTGTACTTTTCGTCTTGAAGTTCTTATCTCTGGCTTGCCAGGATTATACCGTGGATTTTTTCCCTTCCTCTTGAAATTGAGCACCTTTTCCTAAAATTTGCACCCAGGGTCATTTTATTCATTGACATTCACCTGTTTGTGTGAATACATGTATATATATTTATATAGTTCTCTTTTAGTCCCCTGCATCTTGAGGTCAGCGTTATTTTATTTATTAACGGGATTAAGATCAAAGTGACCGCATAAACTGTCGGATTTACGAAGAGAACGCATCTCGCAAAATAGCTAGGTCAGATTAAGATGGCATGGGGTCCATTGGTCTAAGTGGTCCGTGTTATCTGGATTAACCCCGGAAATCTCGTTTCTCACTTCTTCTTGAGCCGGGAGGTGTTTTGAAGGGGGGGGGGGGGGGGGGGGGGGGAATGTCCTCAGCCCCGGATATGTGCTTATATTTACAAATCATAATGAACTTTCGGACTTCATTTATATTATAGGGTTTACCAGTTATTTTAACATTGATATCACACAAATTCCTCACACCGACACGACCGACACGATAATTTTGTATACCCAAACATCATCGAGCTCGATTCTTAATTTGATTTGCACAACAAATAACAATGGATTTCATTGAAGATGCACGGTAATTAAAATTTGCAGCATGCATTCTGATTCGTTCTAAATTCGTGAAATTCGCAGAAAATCGCAAATTCGATTGTTAAACATGATGTTAACGCTTTGGTCATTTCAATTTCGTTGTAGCTCTTCGTGTGGAGGAGATTGATACATGTACAATGTACCTATACGTTTTCTATAATAACACCAAATCGCAAGTAAACGGAGACAGATTTGGGTATAGATGGGCATGGCACGTTGTGCTTGAAATCACAAGAATCCGTGTTTCTGTTGATACGTTTTTAAAAACAAATCCTATCACGCGGATTACCTTCTTATCGATGAATACTTGTACTGAAAGTGGGGGAGCCAATGTCATAAAAAGGGGTGGCCGTATATTATGCGTGTTAATTGTTGGCAACTATGTCAAATGCTTTTGAAGAATCGCTAAGCCGAACATTCCTGTTGCCATTTGTTCTTACTCTTTTAGAGTATTGTTTTTAATGCGCAATTTAATAACCATTTTATCCTACCTGTTTAATTGGGAAAAGTTATGACAGAGTTATGAATAATTTTCCAAGAGAGGTCAAATTGACCATGGGACCAAGTTTTTCGATTTTTGTTTGGATACTTTGCAAGTGTAGACTTGAAATCAAGTTGCCACCAAAATGAACTAGCGCTGTGCCACCGGTGGCGCCTGCACAGACAAAGAATAAAGTGTATAACCACTTGATTTCAAGTCTACACTTGCACAGTATCGAAACAAGATCGAACAATTTGACCACTCTTAGAAAATTATTCATAACTCTGTTAAACATTGTCAGATTTGGATGTTAGATGTCTCACTTTACAGTGGAAACCAGTTTTTTTGAAACCATTTATCTGTAGTATCGATGTTATTATACATTTTACGTGTGCTATTCCGTTATAATTTGCATTATGTTGCATTATTATTTAGACACACTCTATAATGAAAAAGTTAATTTTCAATTTTTCTTTCACTTTTATGCAAGAGTAAAAACTCGTGATTTTGTTTCTGAAATCTATTTTGTATCAATTGAATTAGATGCCAGAGACTGATGTTTATTCCTAGAATCAAATCCAGCCCAAAAAAGTATACATTTGTACTTTGCTGATTTCAGAGGATAAATGACTTAAAATTAGTCTTTAATGAGAAATCAATCTTTTTGCCTAAATCAAAGGTATATCATCTAAAATTGCATAGAAATGTTAAAGAGCCCTACATGTGAATTTTGTTAGAACACTTTAAAAATCTAATTTGGGTTAGATTGTTGTTTGCTTATAGTGACCGGCTCTGCAATAAAGGGTTAAGTCGCGCTGTGCACTATCATGTAATGGACTACTCGACGTTGAGAGGATAAACATTTCATCAAAATGCGATTTACATTTTTTGCCATTAATGACATCTTTAACACCAATATTTTCAGGTTTCATTCAAAGAAATGTTGATTTTTATGATTAAAGTAAAAAACACGCTCATTTTGTGTTCATCGTTCTGTTGTTCTACAACAGAGCCGGCTTTTTCAAAGCCTGTTTTCTCAGTTGTGCAGTTTGAACTCCAAGGAAGTAATCAAAAGCAAACATGTCATATCTCCAGAACAGGGGTAGCTATGGAGCTCTATTATATACCAACTGGAAGCTTACGTTGTGGGCTTTCCAACCATGTACATAACTCAATTTTACTATTTTGTGACATAATACCCATTATTGTGGAGTGGGTCACATTATGCAAAATGTGTCCATTTTTTTAAACCGTTGTGACAAGCCCCCCAAATGAACTAAATCTGCTCAATTTGACATACATGTATATACATTCTGTCCATCCCCGTTTAATATAATGGATGAAAAAACTCCACCTTTTGTAAAATGTGACTCCACCCTCCAAAAGAGGCAACATTCTGGATTTGTTCTCTCTCATTACGTAGTATTTGTGTCGGCTGTGAATGTGAAAAAAAAGGAAAGTATCGAAATTGTTTTTTTAGTACTTTCATAAAATGGTTGAACCAAATGACATTTTTTTACTTGTACCAGAAGACAACTCAAGTATAGTTGCCAACAATTAGCATTCCAAACTAACGGGAGAATATTGACTCCTCTACTATTTGGCAAACAAGACACGACAACATGTCTATCATGTTCTGAAGTGATGATATCCTGTATGCTCTTGCTTGCGTGTGTCAACACGGTGTGACTATTTTATCACATGAGGTCGCCCTTCATAATTAACGGATTGCTTTCAGTTTTTGTTTATCTGGTAGAGGGCAGGCATTAAAAAAAAAGACCGGTGCGAAAGGTTGCGGCAAACTAGGACCGTTTACGAATTGGAAGTTGGAGGCAAAATTCTGTCGCCTATGGCATTTGTTCCCTCTGCAGTCGGGGCGTGATATTACGTCTTGACTTCCTGAATTACGTTTTGAATCTCGGAAAAATATTGCGGATATATACGTCCTCCGGCGCGAACTGCTTAATGAGAGCTGGACAATTTCCCAGTGGACTGGGTCTATCTTGCTTACCTTGCGGAATGCTAGTCAGTGTCTTCTGTGTACACAACATTAGCGATGAAAATTTTATATTTTTCGCATTGCCTTTTGTTTGGGATTGCAGTGTCTATACCTAGTTGGCGGATATGGCATTTTGATAATTTGTCCGTATGCCCGTTAACATTAACAGAGGGTTCGGCCCGGCAATGTCTACCTATTTTATAGTAGGGCGGTACATATCTAATGCTCACTCATTAGTTAACATATTTTCGGGGATTAGGACCCCGATGGTCAACCAGTTCGCGCCGGACGACGTATAAAAACGCAAAGTTTCCCTAAATTCAAAACGGATGACGCATAAACACGCCAAGTTCAAGATCGGAAATGTCTGTCAGCAGCGAGCAAGGCCGGAAATTCGTGGGTGTGCTTCCCGGCACTATCGGCCTGAACACGCTTCGGATCGAGTTTCGTTAAAAATAATCCCGCCCTTCGGCTCGGTGATGTTAAAATAATCCCGGAGCGAACTGGTTAATAATCCTCTACTGTGTGGCCCGACCTGGACATGTGGAATTCAAATTCCCAACTGTAACAATATTAAACATGTTACTTGAAATACAAAACCATGGTAATAAAAACATAAAAAAAGAGTTGATTAAAATATAATCGAAAATATTTCAAACCAGGAAAATCCTGAAACAAAAGGCACTCCTTTTTTTGCGAATCCGGAACATACCGGAAGAGCACTGAATTCCACTTTTCAAGACTGTACACCCTGACTAGTCCTATGTTTTCAGTAAATAATTATGAAACAAAAATAAAAAATCTGAGCATATTAAATTAAAAAGAAATTAACGTTTTCCCCAAAGGATAATTACAACATTGAAAACCTTCCCCAACAATAACATGCAGTCAATATCCAAAGGGACCAGACTATTTCTGTTTCTCCCAAATATCCTATCCGTTTCACAGGAAGAACTTTGTTTTAATTAACTTTTAAAATAAAGACAATTCTGAATTAACTTTTAAAAATAAAGAAAGTGTGAACCAGCAACAAAGTAGTTAAAGGTTTGATGGCTTCTCAAACGCCGACATTGACGTTTTTCGATGGCATGGTGCGGTTCTTCAAGAGGATTGCACGAAGTGCCAACTTGAACTGCAGGCAGTTAGGATTATTATTCCAACCACCTTGTCTGCGAACTCGACTGAAGAACTTCTTTAAATGATCTTGGGACTTGATGTACATGTACGTGCACAGTCCACATAATATAAAGGCTGTGAAGCTGTCAAAAGATCATGACAAATCGATTGCTGCCACGAACCCTACCTATGCTGTCTTCCTCTTACCCATGCACAGTGATTGTCCTTTGTGTCTTGTTACAAAGTTGGACGTTATCGTGGGACTCTTGTATCTCTTTCCTTAGGCTGCTTCGAATTCATGAAATCGAACAGTTTGTCAACGATTCATATGAACTTTGTGGTTTTCTCACTTCCTTCAAATTCAGCTAGACAAAGAACCTCTCTCAGAAAGTCAATTGCCTCTGCTACAGATAAGCTGAGTGCATGCACAGCCACTTTCACATTCATCTTGTGTTGTTGCCATAAGATGTGTTTGGCCTTCAACTTATTTGCAAGGTGCACATTGTTCTGTTACTGTACCTCGTACAATCTTTCGATGTTCATGTACTCCTATGATATCTCATCTCCGTCGCGATAAATAATGGTTGCTAAACAGTTTCTAACCAATTTGATCAAGTGGCATGCGTCAAATACGAAGTAGAAAATTTGAGATGGATCTGATGGGTGAGGAAAGTGTGATAGCATTGCAACAGGGGTTATCGAACAGCTCAACAGTGATACTGTAGTCTGGTTTGCATATTATTATCATTATGTACCATCACATATCGCACTATGTACAAACATTCCTGCTTCTGTAAGTACGCACACAAGTTGCTTGATGATCTCAGCTTGCACTGCAGCAGAAAGGTTATCTATTAGGTAGTAAGCAACAGGATACCAACTGCCGGTCAGTCCTACAGCCATAAAAACAAGGGCTGTCGTTGCAAGACTATCTTCTGAAGATGCCATGGAATTGCCACTTATGAAACCAGCATACTTGTGGTTTTGGGGGTCGTACATGTATTGGTATTGGTATGGTATTGGTATGGTTTTATTTCCATACATCACAATAAATAATGTCACACTGTTATTTATACAATGCACAGAGGGTGATGAATGGGGGAAACCAGGCAAAAAGCAAATGCTTGTACGTGGCCTGGTTCCTTAGTTAACGCATTAATATACATGTACAACTATTGTTACAAGAAAGAAAAAAATATATGAAACAAATAACTGGCTGAAAGTACAGCTGAAGTCCAGATTTAAAAAACAAGAATGTTTAAAACTCAATGCAATACTGTACGTACAAATATAATAGACATAACATATGTACTACGTGCTACGGGATAAATCAATTATATTTCACAGGAAATAAGAATATTCTTAAGGAACTTTTTATAACCGTTTATATTTCTAAAGTAAGGTACTGGGGTGATTTTATTCCAGAGCAGTGGGCCTTGATGTCTAACTGTTTTAATAAATAAAGTAGTTTTTGCCTTCCCAATGTGGAGCTTATCTGCTGATCTAGTATTATGTAGGTGGACATCGGTATTCCTCTGAAACAATGATTTGATTTCAAGGGGCAGAAGATTATGCTCAAATTTATACATAAGAATACCCAGATGATATTTATACAAATTAGAAATGTATACCACTTCCTTGTTCAGTACCATGTCATCACGCACAAACGTTAATCCTTATCTGTAATTTCCTTGAGAAGATTCTTGACCTCAATTATAAATCATGGTTGTCAATTCAGGTTAGCACTCCGTTTACGAATTGTGCTGGGATTTAGGAGATGTAAATACTGTCTTACAAATTCATTCTTGGGCACTATAGACGATGCGCCCTCTGACTCACGTGTTTACATCTATATTCAAATGTGCCCGGCAATATGCGCACACATCGTGTTTTGCATAACATTTGGTTGAGGACAGACCACCTTTGAATTATGTGACCTCTGATGTCGCCTTAAATTTATGTAAAACACGATGCGTGCGCATATTGACGGGAACATTTAAATATAGATTTAAACAGAGGGCTTGGTTTATAGCAATGAAGTGTTACTGCAAACTGCTTGACTTGCTCTGAGAACCTGTGCATGACCATGTTTGTCATTTTCCTTTGATTTCAGCTCATTCTCAATCAGTGTGCATGTGTTTTCTCTAAAGTTAAGCTTCAACAACTCCAACTGTCTCTGGTTTATCATGTTTTGATCTTTGACTGCTTCAAGAAGACTCGAGATTTGTTTTTTACTTTGACGTTTTACTTTCTGTTCAGCTACTTTAAGTTCCTTAAGAACCTCTTGAAGTTTGTCGGGGGATTTTTTCTTCAGTTTTTTTTAGTGACTGAACTTTGCAATGTAGCATACTTGTGCTCTTCTGCAATACAAGTACTGTTAACATTTTTGTGTGAGGTTTTGGTTTAGGATCAGCTGCAGTCATTCTTTTTGTTGATAGAGTCCTCTTGCTTGATTGCTTTTTGTTTTTTATGCAATGGGGCAAAGGGGAAATGTTCATGCTGAACAACTTCAAGGTCATCTCTTGGATGCAAACCTGCAGATGTTAAGGTAAACGTTTGCAAGTTGTAATTCTGAAGAATATTAAGGCCATGCTTTTAATGGAACTTGTTTATATTATTATCAAAGGAGCGTCAGGAATAACTGGATTATCCATAAACATGTGAAACTCACCATTCAAAGTTTATGGTACAGTTTTCATCACTACCAAACAACACTGGGTACAAAGTTGAAGCAGATCAGAAAGTATAGTGCACCCACTGGGAATTTGTTTCAAACATTCTTTTTTGTAACCCTTCAGGTGTCTAGTAAGCAAATGTTCATGTTCCAATCCCGAAGAATTGTCCCAAAAGGGCTACTTAACGGTCATTTTGGTACAGGTGTCAACATTTAAAATTGCTCCAATTGTGTTAAAAACATACCAATGCATTTCTCTTGCTAGTATAAGGGTAAACAAAAATCACACTGTGATGTACGTTAGGGTGTTATTATCAGAGGTTATTATTTAAGTTTGTGCTTCGTTCACTATCCATGTTACCTCTGACAATTCTATTTGTAAATGTACTTCAAACTACATGTAAAACAGTAAATGACAATCGTTTCTAATGCTACTTGATTGGGTAAATTCTGTATTTAAACAGTTTACAATATACTGCTCTCTTTAATATTCAAACAGACCAGTCAATTTGCACAATCTGCATATTTATGTTTTTGTATTTGAAATTTATGCAAATTTACCTAGTCAGTTTCGCTTTTGGTTTATTTGTGTATTATAAGATCCTCGTTGAGTGATTCCCACAATGTCGCTTCCCAGTTTGTATCTTAAAATCGGGCGGTGATCCGTGGCTACAAGAAATTCAGGTGTTTATGACTTTTGACTAGCGCCATCGAACAAAGATACTGACAAATTGGGAGACCGCCAACATCGGGCAAGATAGCTCAGTTGGTATAGAGCGCCGGTTCAGTATTTAAGCAGGTTCAAGTCCTGCCTTGCCAATTTCTTTGTTCACTTTGAAATTGTATTTTAAATAATCAAAACTTGCATTAAATAATGAATAATGTTTTTAATTTGTCATAATTTGTCCCACATCACATTTTGGACCCATATAACCCATGATGACTTTAACAATTATAAACATGAATAATTCATATTCTCATTTGTAACTGTTTATTTACAGTAAAAATGAACTTTAATATTTTTTTGAACACCTTACTTATCGTCACCGTTTTCACGAAGGGGCAAATTTCATGAAAAATCGTCTATTTATCGATTTTTTTAAAAATAAAAACGGTTAAATATTTTAATATCTACAAATTGGTGAAGTTATACATCAACAAAATCATTTAAATCCCAATTAACCTAATTAACGAATAGGCGAATTGATTTCACGAAGAGGAAAATTTGAGATAGCGTTGACTTTAACGTGTTTATTAGGGGCCAATTTGGTGCGCGTATTGACTTTAGCGTTTTCACGAAGAGACAAATTGGGAAAACTTGGCACGTACGGGCCTTTAGCGTTTTCACGAAAAGGCGAATTTGGGGCGCAGTGGGGAAATGTATACATTCTGACTCTAACAGTCTAGCCACGGGCGAATTTGCAAATTGATCGTTTAGAGGCAATTCTATTAATTGATTAATTCTGCACAACTAATCACCTATTTTTCTTAAAGTTTGCTATATTTAAGAAAATTGGAATCTCTTCTTTCCCATGATAAACAATCTTGTATATTCTATGGATCTTTTTGTTTTAAACTGCCAAACGAAAACAGAACCAACTTTACAAACGATTTTCTCGAAAGTTTGTTGAGATCGTGAAAGGCTAAATTGCCTCTTCGTGAAAACGGTGACGTTATGCTTCCGTCACACCAAACTAGTTCTCAAAACGTCCTGCCCCGTCCTAAAAAATCGTAAAACGGGCTGTGCTTGGGGTAGAACGTGTAACTTTGGCCAAATAATGTCATAAATACGATGCTACTTTGATCAGAAACAGTCCTCAAATTTGTCCATCTCGTCTTTAACCCGTCCGCAGTCCGTTGGTATCCAGCTCAGATCGGGTAAAATTGCCTGTTCACTTCGTGTGGACGTTTCCAAGCAGTCCACGAACGTCTGTAGTCAGTTTAAACCCGTTCTGAACTTGTTCTACCTCGTTCCCAATACGTCCTAACCTATTCTAACTATTTCTTAACTCGACCACCTCGTTCCCAGAACTCTCGCCACGTCCTTATCTAGTCCCTAGTGCGTTCTGAACGTAATTGCAATCGCGTCCTGGCCCGACGGCTATAAATAGCCAGCGCGTTTTTGACAGTCCTCATTCGCGTTTGCCGCTTCAACCTGTACAGATCAACACTTCGAAAATTTCCGACATCGACAATTACGAGCATCATGCCTCCAAAAAGGAGTGGATATAGGAAGACGGGCCGTGGGAAAGCAGCCAGTACTACTACCCGAAGATCCCGAAGCCCCGTCCCTAGGATCGAAGTACGGCAATTCCGTTTGTAGTACGTCCATCTCGTTTTAAGTACGTTGTCACTCCGTTTAATTGCAGAGCGGGATGGCCGCCAGAAAATGTTGATTAGGCTCGAAGTTCTAGAGCACCCTTCTCGTCTGAGCCTGTCCATGAAGTTCGTAAGAAGACCGTAAACAGTTGCTATACGTTCACTCCGTTCGCACACAGTTTGAGCCCGTTCGGCAACATTTTCAAGAACGTAGTGAAAACTAGTTTGGTGTGATGGGGGCATAAGGATAAACAAAACCAGGAGGGCATGTATGTTTTATAAGGTTCATGCTTACCTCATAATGCATAAGTCATCTCATAATGAAGTATTCCTATTAAAAATAAAAATGTTGTTAAAATATTTTGATAAAATAATTTCAATTTGTATTACATTCAAATCATGGCAGTTAACTGGGAATTCTCATTACGTTTTTTTGTGTTTATTAATATTTTGTGCTTTAGACGTGATGCCAAAAATACTTAGAAATACTGAACTTAAACACCCCCATCGCTGGGGAGAGGGGTGGTGTTATCCTCATCTTAATTCATTTGGGTAGAGAACACTAATAGCAATGCCCCCTCAATAGTTTATACAAGTGCAGATGAGACATTGGGATGGGGAATTCGTATTTGCCGCGCGTATAAAGATTGTTTGACCAACACCCGTGTTTATGTAGATATGTCAATCGTGGACCCCCTATTGTCCCTCTTTTGTTTGTAATATAACTTTTTTGGAAGGCTTCCCATAGGTTTTGCACACGAATTGCAATTGTTGACTTTCTGGCAATCGTGGACCCTATTGTCCTCTATTGTTCTACGTCCACCATTTGAATGTATACAAAATCCACTCTACATACACCCACATTATCTCACCCAGTTTGAACAGTGCCCATAAGAAAGAAGTCCCCCCCCCCCCCTCCTCTCCGCTGAATCTCGTAACCGAGTGTGGAAACCAAACAAAGGAATTGTACCATTTGATATACGGCAGATCGCAATGTCCCAACTACAATTGGGGGCGGTCCCAACGGGGACGGAAATCATGGAATAATCGGGAAATTCCAACTATAGTTGCGACGAAACGCATCAGGTAGGAGACGAGCGTGGATACCGCACCTGAATATTTGAATAAGTTATTAGCCCACCCGGTGCACGAAGCCCCTAAGAGGACAGCCTGTGGGCAACGAAGAGGCTGGCAGCTTTTTGTTCTGACAACTCCAAATATTATTGTGTTTATAACTCGTAACATTTTTTTTGTTATTACCTCAACAGCAATTTTGTGAACTAATAATTCTGCCTTGTCTCACACTAGTCTGTCTTTTCGTTGTATTTTGTTGTCCTTTGTGTGGTTTTCTTGTTTGTATATTTGTCTGTCCATAGGTTAGGGCACAAAAGCGTTATACGCTTAACCTTATACCTAAATGTTGTCACTTAATTTTAATATCGCTTCTTTATTTAACTTAGTGTGTATAGTTTCTATCAACTTCTTGAATTATTATATTTTTGTAATTTATATAAGATTGTACATATATATTGTAATGGCAACACTGAAACAACCTAAACCTAATTTAGTCCATTACAAGGACTTTGTTTTCTTGATTTTAAATGTTCAATTCTACTGATTAACCAGCTCGTGCCAAAGGACGTATAAATATATATCCGCAAAAGTTTCCCGAGATTTAAAACGGATGACAACAAAACACGCATGCTTCGTCGACGCGGTGGACGTGTTTATACGCTATATTGTGGTATCACGCTTTAGTGATTAGGCCTATTCAACACCCATATAGTTCCACTGTCTCTATTGAATTCATACAGCCGAGGATTATCAGCTGTGTTCAGTAATTTCTTTACATTCAAATTTCCCAACTAGTGTTCCTTAGTCTACTAATTCTTGAATGGGTGCTTTTCAGCTGGGCTTGCAAATATTTGTATATATTACCACGTACAATTGTCCCCGGCCCTGTGTGTAGTTCCACAGATGACGGAAACACACGCGTCATATTGTATGGCGGGTAGCGGTTGACGTAATATTGCGCCCTGACTGCAGAGAGAAACAAAAATGCCCTAGGCAACACAATGTGACATGACAAAAACATGTAAATAACGGTGCTAATAAACTAAGTGTTTGCATCTTGTAGTAGTTGCATTATCAAAACAGGAATATTTTACTAAACTAAATATAAAACAAAACATTTTTTTCGATGAAAAATAATCCCTGCAGTGGTCTCGGTAACTTGAAAATATAAACCTGGCGCGAACTGGTTAGGGAAATAATATATCATAAAATCACTAATTTCGAGATATCAACAATATTATTATTGCGAGGATATTATTTTTAAGGTAACAAAATAAAAAGCGGAAAACAAATTGCTCAGAAATGTCAACTGCCTAATTTATTTCGCAGCCTCCTTGTCCCCTTAGGGATACCGTAAGGCAGTCAAAACTATTCAGGCATGCGCCTTAACATTGGCATAGTTGGGATTTCCCAACTACTCCATTCTATAATACTGCCCCATAATACCCTGACTGTGCGGAAGATTTCATGGTTGTATCATAAAAAAGCACTGTAGATCGTGTAAGTCTCGCGCACAAAGGTCACGGATTGAACTTCCGGGCACAACCGAGCTGCCGGCTGTGGGACTTTTACGTGTGGTTGATTCAAACAAAACAAACCATGCACGACTGTCTAAATTAATAAAGAAAAGCTGACCAAACGTTTGATTGAAGCGTACAAGTTGCGACGTGATTGGCTCACTGCGGGAAGAGAAAACCCGGCCCCCAAATACCTGTACTGCATGTCGGTGCGCTGACGCAGTGGACGTAAATAAATGTACATGTACATGTACATGTACATGTACATGTACATATACATGTACATGTACATGTACATGTACATGTACATGTACATGTACATGTACATGTACATGTACATGTACATGTACATGTACATGTACATGTACATGTACATGTACATGTACATGTACATGTACATGTACATGTACATGTACATGTACATGTACATGTACATGTACATGTATATAACGACGACCGCCTTATACTGCATGTACAGTACGCTTTTACAAAAACTAGCGCGTTAACAAAAACAATTGAATGACGTTAGCATGACGTAACTAGCATTTTTCGTTCCCCCTTTTTCTAATTGATATATCGTTCACATTTTGTATATTAAAATGAATTTTTTTATTTATTTAAACGTTTTTATCTACCGTTTACTAAAAAGAACAATGTCAAAACAAAGTATTTCAAGAAAACCCTTCGCTTTACAAGTTCGATGTGCCTGGAAGCTCGGTTTATTGTAAAGTATCCTACGTTCTCGAGGTCAATTTGCACGCTCTATAAAGCCTGAAAGTGCGGCATTTTGTCTTTGCGCTTCCGGACCCGGCCGTAACCCTTCTGTGGGAATTTAGTTCTAACCGTACTCCCCCCGAGAAACATACATGCTTAAATTGTATTTTGGCATTCCAAAACAATTATGAGAAATCAGTTGGAAATGGGCAAAAACTAATTTACATGTACATGTACATGTACATGTACATGTACATGTATATAACGACGACCGCCTTATACTGCATGTACAGTACGCTTTTACAAAAACTAGCGCGTTAACAAAAACAATTGAATGACGTTAGCATGACGTAACTAGCATTTTTCGTTCCCCCTTTTTCTAATTGATATATCGTTCACATTTTGTATATTAAAATGAATTTTTTTATTTATTTAAACGTTTTTATCTACCGTTTACTAAAAAGAACAATGTCAAAACAAAGTATTTCAAGAAAACCCTTCGCTTTACAAGTTCGATGTGCCTGGAAGCTCGGTTTATTGTAAAGTATCCTACGTTCTCGAGGTCAATTTGCACGCTCTATAAAGCCTGAAAGTGCGGCATTTTGTCTTTGCGCTTCCGGACCCGGCCGTAACCCTTCTGTGGGAATTTAGTTCTAACCGTACTCCCCCCGAGAAACATACATGCTTAAATTGTATTTTGGCATTCCAAAACAATTATGAGAAATCAGTTGGAAATGGGCAAAAACTAATTTACATGTACATGTACATGTACATGTACATGTACATGTATATAACGACGACCGCCTTATACTGCATGTACAGTACGCTTTTACAAAAACTAGCGCGTTAACAAAAACAATTGAATGACGTTAGCATGACGTAACTAGCATTTTTCGTTCCCCCTTTTTCTAATTGATATATCGTTCACATTTTGTATATTAAAATGAATTTTTTTATTTATTTAAACGTTTTTATCTACCGTTTACTAAAAAGAACAATGTCAAAACAAAGTATTTCAAGAAAACCCTTCGCTTTACAAGTTCGATGTGCCTGGAAGCTCGGTTTATTGTAAAGTATCCTACGTTCTCGAGGTCAATTTGCACGCTCTATAAAGCCTGAAAGTGCGGCATTTTGTCTTTGCGCTTCCGGACCCGGCCGTAACCCTTCTGTGGGAATTTAGTTCTAACCGTACTCCCCCCGAGAAACATACATGCTTAAATTGTATTTTGGCATTCCAAAACAATTATGAGAAATCAGTTGGAAATGGGCAAAAACTAATTTGATTTACGATCTTTTACATCTGGATTTTGGTTCCTAGGTCTTTTTGTACAATCACGTTCGTTTTCACATCGCGTACCTGCGTGAGAACAAAAATGACCAACGTCTCGATGATTTACCCACCTACACCAGACGGACTATATTTTGTAGGCTTGTTTCGATCACGCTTCAAAACAGGGAACAATTTAATGGAGCTGCCAAGCACAACACATTGCTTAGCGTTGAAATTCTTCTTTTGCAAAATCAGGGTCCCAAACCAACATTTTCAGGTGATGTAGCCTATATTGTTTGAGATTGGTATTCAGCTGGTTTTTGCTTAGCATGACAAGCACATGGAGTTTTGGCTGGTAACCTGTTTTTACTGATCAAGACTTTTTTATGCTAAGCAAATTGTTGTGCTTAGCAGCTTCATGAAATTGGCCCCTGTTCTTATCCACGGTCATTTTAGATTTGTTTGCAAATAAAAATAGGTCCTACTGTACTTTTCGTTTCTTGAAAAAAATTATATCCCAAAAACATTGTATTTCTCCTATTTAAGTTGAAGTTTTTGTACCCAATGACCGCCAATAAAATGGTTCTTACATGTTCATCTTTGAATGAGTGCTCCTACTTCCACGAGTCGACAGGTTAAGATTTTTGGAAGTTAGAGGTCAATTTTCGGCACGATATTTTTCTTTTACGCGTCATGCAATTTAAAATTTAGTTGCTAGTAACAATGTTACAAAGGCCTTCAAGTAGGCCTATTTCAAAAACTCAAATTGTATAGGCTTATTTTTCTGTTCGACTTCGACTTCTAAAAGCGCGCCACTTGGGGTACAATTTCAGGCTCTTTTTCACATCTTTTTGCCCCATAATTTTGCTTTCGTATTAAACTACATTCACTTCATTATAACAAAACAATTTATTTATAATTTATGATTAACTCCTCATTATTCTTTTGATTATAATTCTAAAGATAAATCATAAATAATTTGAAGTGAAACTAAAATAATGATAATTTCTTTACCTGTCTAGTTTTCTTTGTATCTGCTTGGCTGGATTCTGTTCCCATTAATGACCGCAATCCCCGCATAAAAATGATAATTTTGAGTACTGCCATAAATTAACGTACAAAATCCCCTGGTAAAGTAATATAATTCCCCACCTTTAAAGAGCTTTTCACACTTGTCTAGGAAAAAACCTACCCATGTGAATCCCCAGGGCAGCAGAATTGCTTCAAGCCAGGTTGTCTGTCTGCCCTCTGTACCGCATTTAATACCCGTTCCACTAGATGGGCTGAGCTACGGTTCTCTGATCCTTCGTGTATTCACACATGTACATTGTACCACGATTGTACCATTGCACACCGCGTGTTATCCCCGGGCACAGTGTACAACGCGAGGTCAAAGAAACACCAGCTCGGTACATTAGTAATGCACGAATTGTATAATGGAGTGACCTGTGGTACACATCGTAGTCGTTTACACGGTATGTAATGTGCAGTGTGCACTGTGATCGTCTACACATGCTTTCATACAGGCTTTTCGTTGTGTTGGGAGGGAATATTGTGCACACACGGGCGACCCTAGGTTATTTCGTCTGTGGTTATACTTGACCGTGGTAAAAATGGCGTCTAGTCGTGCAAAGGAGTCCCAGTTGCGGGACACTAAGCAAGTCTTCCCAGTCAGTGTCCGTGCGAGCGGCAGTGGGAATGGTGACCGGGCCGTCTTGGATCAGACTGGGAACGCGGGAGGACGGACGGGATATAGTTTAAGGGAGGACCGCAAGAGTTCCTTCGCCGAGTTTGACGTCGTCGAATCGGACCATTATCCGTACTCGGAAGAGGAAGGTGTCGGTGTGATCCCGGCCCCGAATGGGCCAACTCGCTCCGTGCCCTCTCTCCTGGATTTCAGTGTCCTGACCGAGGAAAGACCGGCCAAGCCTCGGGTCCGTAACTGGACACATCCCGAGACTAAGACCTTGCTGGCCATCTGGGGCGATCAGGAGGTGCAAGTTCATCTCAAGAGCGCTGTGCACAATAACTGGATCTGGGAGCGGATCATCAGCGTGTTGCTCGGGCGGCGGCACCCGGAGTTTCAGCCGCCGCGTACGGCTGCGCAGTGTAAGGAGAGGCTGACCTATCTCCGGAAACAGTACCGGAAGACGGCTAGACTGAGGGCACGCGGCAAATGGCCCAACATGGGAAATATTCAAATTTACCTGGATGAAATACATAGCATATTAGGTGAGACGACGCCAGCAATTAAAGTCAGTAGTGTTTGGGGTTCTTGGCTACGTTGCAATGGGGGTTGTTTTATATAACTATTTTACGGGCGCTTAAAGAACCTTCTTTGTTTGTATATTAATCATGGAGGAATAAGGTATACTAAATTTTGCGCCAAGTATTATTTTTTTTTAAATTTGTATTTGTAAGTTCCTTCCCTCATTGTTGAATTTGTATTTTCATATTTGGTTCTTCGTGTTATCCATATTCTTGCAATCCATAGATTGTAGAAGCACACGGCAAGGATATGATAGGCAATAGACTGTGTCCTGGTGCATTGTGGGATAAAAAATGAGGTTGACGAAGTTCATAACCCCTATACTTAAAACTGTATTGCCATGCGGCAATTTTTTTGTGACGTCATCATATCAATAAATAGGGCTATTTAATAATAAACATCTGCTCTGCTGAAATGTTAAAAGTCAACCTTGTAGTGGACTCAAGCGAGAAGCTGTGATTTGTTTCTCAAAATGTTTGAAATAAGGGGTCCCTGTGCATTTTATTCAATTTTCTTTGACAGGTTTACGAACAGTATTGCTTAAGTATTTTCGCCATTGGCGAGATTATGCAGACTATTTTTGAAAATCGAGCAATTTGTCCTGTAGGCCCTATTGACTTATTTCATTTATGAAATACCTGCGGAATACATAACCAAATGCTTACTTTTTATATTAAGCAAGTATCGTTTAAAGAATCTTCAATCTTACTTGATTATTTGATTATCTTTGTCGGTACACAGGAAAACGAACAGGGATCGCGAGACCCGCAACGCCCTCATCGGCGGCCCCGTCCACCACGTCCAGAGCCACAACCTCGGACCCGACACTCCAGCCGTCATCCACCGCGCACCAGACCCCGGCGGCTCCTCCGCAGCGGATGCCTGCGCCCGACCTGCCGGATGTGCCGGAGAGCGACTACGATGAGAACGAAAACGAGGATGAGGATGAGGAGGAGGAGGAGGATGGGGACGTCGTAGACGTCAGGGTTCTCCAGGTAGCTGAGGAGAATGACATGCAAGATCTTTTCGCTCAGAGCCAGACTCAAGGCCAGGAGACGGGTTATTCAGGTATAAATTCGAATTAGAATGTCACAAAACAGCCGGTGTGTATTATCTCACTAGAAAATCAATAATTTTGTTACATATGTGTATAATGTATTTTTGTATCTTTGTAATGTCGTTGAAATCCCAGCACTTTCAGCTTGTTTAAAAAAAACACCATTATTTCTATTTTGTTTTACAAATAAAATGTTCGTGAGTGCAATGTAAGAATAATTTCACAAGGTTACAGAGATTTCACAGTTTCCATTGACGACCGTGAAACATTATTGCTTGTTTACAACATCGGAACAAATCCTTGTCATCTGGTTGGTTATGTTATAGCGCGACTGACAATGTGACCGTGCAATGGAAATTATATTTACCGTTGAATAGATATTTACTTTGCGTTGGGACAATAGTCCAATGACCACTGAATGATCCACCAATCAGAATGGCGGGGTTTACTCAGTTATTGCATGCAAGTGGCTAGTAATGTTTTTATTTTTGCCAGGTCTCTAAAAGTTACTAGTTTACGTCTTTTGGTCGTTGAAATAATTCATTAAAGGGATAGTATACCATTTGAAGCTATATATATATATATAAAAAAAAATACCAAATTATTGTTCAAAAGCTTACTTTAATCTGAAGATGACTCTAAACTCCCTGTTATTGTTAAACTATTTCTTCTGACAGGCTGTCCTATTAAAAGACGTACACAAATGCGTCTCAGACCCATTTCTTAAAGGGAAACTCCACCCATAGCTTATAATTGCATGATGTTAAAGAGTATCAATTGCCATTGTGACTTGATTTTTATTTCATTTTTATCGGTTTCGGTAATCATATAAAACAGAGATTTTCTCGCACTGCGCTTACCGTCATGCGAGCCGCCATTTTGTTCTGGTTTATCGGTACATCCGAGATATTGTGACGTAGTGTCTGCACCATCAGTACGTGAAGTCCGATCGATAGCGGCCATGCACGTGCAAGAAATACAAGTGAACCCATTTGTTTACGGCAAAGCGTATGCATAATGTGTACCGTACATGTGAAATTTGGCTCAAAATCATACGGAGAAGGACCTGATGCCATAATTACTAGCTCACAGATTTTCTATTCTTAACAGAAAATACAAAAATTAACGATAGTTTGTGGCGCGTCAAGTCGATATTCTGCACTGAAATGCACATATGAAGCACGATATGTGACAGAGAAACCCCCCCCCCCCCTCTTTTGTGTTGACCATTGTGTTCCCGGAATCTCAGGAATTCCTTTTAGGTTTCAAGGGGGGTGGGTTAGGTTACAATAGTGTTGAGTGCGTATAAAGTATAGGGATAAGAGGGGGTACCCCTCTGCCACATATCGTGCTGGGTATAGAAATGCAATACATATACTCGCAATAGTCGGGCGCCGTACAACATACGTCTGCATAATGTAGTTGCCCGCGTCAAGGTAGGATACCAGTGCGAACAACACGCAATAAAGTGATGTGCATTGAGGTGCAGACATAATGTCCCGGGTGAGATGGGAAATGTGAACAATATGGACGCGCCCTTGTGCTCCTGAATGGAAAAATATAATATAATAGACGCGTATATTGAATATGAGTATAATATGAATATGAATATAATAGACGCGTGAGTCGTTCTCGTGAGAGGCGATGATGGCTGTCGATAGTGTGCCAAATTGAGGTTGTCTTTCTTTTAATCAAAATAATGGTGCTTAACAACTAATCTGACAAGGTTTTAGCTCTGTGAATGCTGTATATTATATTTCGAGAAAATAGTATTCTAAGATTTACATTTTGAACCTAGTAATGAAAGTTGCGTATAATGTTTCTTTAAATCGAGAAGTAAATTCTACCGTCTTTGATTTTAAAAAGACGTTTTAACTGACTTTCTGAGGAAAATGCTAGAAAATATTCCTAGAAGGAGGTTCTTTTAATATGTTCGTCAAATCGCTATAGTTTCATCAAAAATGTCTGTGTTTTTTTTGTAGCCGAGATGCCAGTAAACAACGAAAACAACAGAACCACAGAGCCTGTGCATACTTCCTGCAATCCCACCACTGCTACCAACTCGACAAGGCCGAGCAAGAGAGCAGCCTCATCACAACAACAACAGAACAACTCAAAGAAGCCCCGCGGCCGCCCTAGGAGCAGCGCCCCTCCGCCCAGGGACGATATGACTGTAGCCCAGGCCATCACAGACGCAGTTATGCGTTTCATTGACCACCAGTCCTACCACCTGACGGAGCAGACCAAGCTGCTGCAGCGCTACCTCAAGTTCGAGCGGGCGCGGATGCGCTGGGAGATGGACATGGAGACGCGACGGATGAAGTGGGAGGAAGAGCGGGAGATGAGGGAGGAGGAAAGGAGGCAGAGACACGAGGAGTTGCAGGCCAAGCGCGTATCGGACAACAAGGAGTTCATGCTTCAGATGGCAGTTGTATTGGGAAACGGAGCACAAACTGGAACTAGCCAGGACAGAGACACTGATAATTGATAGCTGGCAGAGTCCCAAGCCGTCACCTGCCATCTTTTTGGATCTAAATCGGAGTTATGATCCGTGCAGCTTTATATCACAAGTCGGTCACAAGTGAGAGCACAAATGTGATTACAAGTGTGATCACAAGTGCTTCGTGGTAATCTTTTCCAAATCTGCCCTCAATATACTCAGTTGTACAGCAGCATGAGAACGATTCCACACGTTAATAGCCTTGCAGTGTTTTATTTTATTGTTATTTTTTTATGGGGGGGGGGGGGGGTGCTTTCCGCTTTTTTATCACTTTTTTATCACATCTTCCTCCCCACAGATCAACACCCCTCCCCCAACACAAAAATAGGTGATGTCTGATCTCATTAGTACCAGAAGGCTGTTGAGATGTTGGACGATTTGACACAGTCTAAGTTTGCAAGATTAATAAACCCATGCCAAACCTACTGCTGCATTACCTGCCCGGTATCTGTTTTATCAAGATGCTTGAACTTGTCAGTGGTTACCATTTGATTTTTGCTTAGCACATACATGTACATGCAATTACGGAGCAATATTTGTATGTTTTGCATCTTGGTGTATCACCAAGTGGTTCGTCGCTTAATGTGATATTAACAAGAGGCCTTATTCATGAAGTTTATGCGAACTGAACGGCCGACGCTTTTCCCAGCAGCAAGTTGTCACTTGACCCTAGCCCTTACCGTCCACCCCGAAATCCACCCCTCTAATCTGTTGAATTTTGGCGGACTTGGCCCTTAAGGCCTGGTGTAAAAATATTGATTGATTACGATGCACTTGGTCCAGGAGGGCTGTACTGAATATTGCCTAGGATTTAGTACTGTTGTTTTCGTATAAGGCACGTGTTCAACGTTTATCAATTTCAACCAACACTTCAGTGGCGGTTCAAAAGCCCATGTATAAAAAGTGACTGGTGGATTTTGGTGGATTTGTGGATTTGGTCCAGTATACCTCGGCGCAATTGTTATACCCAACGTATGAATGGTAAACCATTGTTTGACCTTTTACCTGTTTAAAGATTTTGTAACATATCTTTGTTGTATTAAATGTATTCGTCGTGTTAGTTGAATAAACTGCTAAATCAACTTTCCTAGCTTTTTGACTTGTTGTCTCTTTAATACATGTACGTCTTTGGTTGATAGATTACTGCCCGTCTATTTCAATCCCTCCCATTCCTTGATTTGGTGACTCGAACCTTGACTATCCTAACTACAGGTCAATCATTGGATTCACCCCGGCGGGGCGCGAACAATTTTTCCCCACTATGGGAAAGGGTATATGGGCGTTTCTACACCCCTCGCGTCATGATTATTCAGTAGTTTCAACAATAATACTAAAATATATTGTTAATGCTCAGTCAACTATAGTTACACGTAGGCCAGAGGTACATAAAGCACTTTGAAAAACGGCTTCTGTCGACCTCTCCCAGTAGCCAAGTAGATAATGGGTTAGGTTATAGATCGTAAGATTGGGGTTCGAGTTCTCATGGGTTCGATTGTGCTCATTTTTCATTGACTATTTTTTGATTGTAAGTTTATTGTGGGATGAGTTTAATTTGAGGGGAAGCAAGGTTCTAAGAACCTAAGTGTCTTCCATTCAGTGGGGTCTAGACACGCCCAGTTATGATAATTGGCCTTTACCAAGCTTGGGAAAAAAATCACGCCGGCGGGGCGAGGCAATGGAGTGATCCCCAGCCAAAACGTGCAAAACGTCGATCCGGAACATCAGGAATGAACGTAGTTTTGTTTACCCCCACAATAAAGGAGCACTGAAAATGTTAAATACAATAATAAAAACCAATCCTAGGATTTCCGAGCCTAAGTTACAGTTTATGCAAATAAATCAAAAGATTACAAGGGCGTGAACAATACAAGACCCCACCCTGTTTTGCATAAAATGTACATAAGATAATTAGGTCAGACTTATGTGTAGTTGGAAAAAAACTATAGCAAACATACACTTGGCGTAAAATATCGCCCTCAATTGAGACAGTATAAAAACTTGGTCCCATGGTCAATTTGACCCCTTTTGAAAATTACTAATAACTTTGGCAAACATTATCAGATTTGGACGTTTGATGTCTCATTTTAAAGTGGAAATGTGTATCTTTCAAACAATATGTAAATCATCTATGTTGGGTACACATTCTACGTATTGCATTCCTTTATATTTTGTTTGCATTTTTTTTAGACACCCTTTTTAATGTTGCTCCTAATGTTGTGACACCCTGTTTAAAATTTGTTAAATGTTGCTCCTCGATGTGTATGGGTACGAATAAATGCATGTAAAGAGGTTTGCTATAAAGTACCATGCAATAGAACATTATCTTATCTTGCTACAATGAGACATAAGGGTACGGCTTCACCAACTTTATGCAACTTTAGTTTCAATTTCAGGAATAATGCCTCACAGTGGAGGGTTATTCTGCCTACCGAACTTATGTAAACCTCAATAATCAGCTCGCATCTACCATACAGTAGGAGCTCAAGTTAGTTTTCTAAACCAACTTAAGGACTGATAAGATCGGGGAGCTCCCACTAAACCTCTCGGGGTCACACATTTGATATCTATACTATTAATCCTGTAGATGGGACATGGTTGGCGCCATCTTGTGGACGGTTCCCCGTGTGCCGTGTACCTGTTTGTGCGCGGAGGGTGGGAGGGAGCCCGTCTATTGTGTCGGGACCTTGCCGCGCCAATTTGGGTGTGGTGTCCTGTTTGCCCGCCGCGGTATGGTGTGGGGTAGCGGGTTTGGGAGCCTGTCTTTTGCACAGGCCCTCCCGTCGGCATTGCGCGGTGTCTGCGCCGGTCCCGCGCCGGTTGCGACTTTTTTAAACGTACCACTATCGAGCTACTTACATATAGAATTGTGCAGAAGGGCACTTTATACGAAATGATATAATTATTAAAACAACGCAACTAAGCGAGACATTGCTCTACTGTAGTGGATAATGTACAGGATTATTAATCAGGAGGCCCGAGTTCAAATCCCATAAAAAAACGTTTAATTTTTTATTTTTATATTTATTACATTTGTTATGGGTTTGTTAGTAATTTGCAACATTTTCCTTTTACTAATTTGTGGTTTGGAGGATTTTTTTTCCAAGGGAAATAAGGTCCGAGAACCTGACTTGCAACTCGCATATGCTTTAGTATAAGACTAGTCCAGGAAAAATAAGTTTTGACCTCAAACAAATTGCAACAAATTGTTTTTCACCACAGTTCACTTCTATAAGGTTCCTAGAATTACATACTAAAAATCTACAAAAATCCAAGTGGTGGAAATATGTCTAATTTGCATAAATCGTTAATCCCTGCCATGTAATATGTTTATTCCCATATTTGGGTATATATTTTATTTTTATTTTTTGAAAAGTTTATTTTGGTGATTCTACTTACATATCCTTACTTAAATAACATTTGCTAAAGCATATAAGTGACTGAATAATTATGAGAACACAGTAATTATCCAAAATGACAACTTTGTGACCCTATAAATGTTCGCACATTACACTGTCTCCAGATATCATCATGTAGTCAGTATTGGTGAGCTTCAAATTCACCAAGTTGCTTACTGGCACAGTTATCATATTAAAACCTTATGAAAAATCATATGAACAATAATAACATTGTGATATTTAGCCCAGAAAACAAAAACTTGGGAAAAATGGTGTGTCTATAAATTGGGCTAAAAAGTAGTTAAATGAAAAATTATATTTATTTAAACGTTTTTATCTACCGTTTACTAAAAAGAACAATGTCAAAACAAAGTATTTCAAGAAAACCCTTCGCTTTACAAGTTCGATGTGCCTGGAAGCTCGGTTTATTGTAAAGTATCCTACGTTCTCGAGGTCAATTTGCACGCTCTATAAAGCCTGAAAGTGCGGCATTTTGTCTTTGCGCTTCCGGACCCGGCCGTAACCCTTCTGTGGGAATTTAGTTCTAATTTAGGGAATTTAGGCCCCCCCCCCCCCCCCGAGAAACATACATGCTTAAATTGTATTTTGGCATTCCAAAACAATTATGAGAAATCAGTTGGAAATGGGCAAAAACTAATTTTATTTACGATCTTTTACATCTGGATTTTGGTTCCTAGGTCTTTTTGTACAATCACGTTTGTTTTCACATCGCGTACCTGCGTGAGAACAAAAATGACCAACGTCGCGATGATTTACCCACCTACACCAGACGGACTATATTTTGTAGGCTTGTTTCGATCACGCTTCAAAACAGGGAACAATTTAATGGAGCTGCCAAGCACAACACATTGCTTAGCGTTGAAATTCTTCTTTGGCAAAATCAGGGTCACAAACCAACATTTTCAGGTGATGTATATTGTTTGAGATTGGTATTCAGCTGGTTTTTGCTTAGCATGACAAGCACATGGAGTTTTGGCTGGTAACCTGTTTTTACTGATCAAGACTTTTTTATGCTAAGCAAATTGTTGTGCTTAGCAGCTTCATGAAATTGACCCCTGTTCTTATCCACGGTCATTTTAGATTTGTTTGCAAATAAAAATAGGTCCTACTGTACTTTTCGTTTCTTGAAAAAAAATTATATCCCAAAAACATTGTATTTCTCCTATTTAAGTTGAAGTTTTTGTACCCAATGACCGCCAAAAAAATGGTTCTTACATGTTCATCTTTGAATGAGTGCTCCTACTTCCACGAGTCGACAGGTTAAGATTTTTGGAAGTTGGAGGTCAATTTTCGGCACGATATTTTTCTTTTACGCGTCATGCAATTTAAAATTTAGTTGCTAGTAACAATGTTACAAAGGCCTTCAAGTAGGCCTATTTCAAAAACTCAAATTGTATAGGCTTATTTTTCTGTTCGACTTCGACTTCTGAAAGCGCGCCACTTGGGGTACAATTTCAGGCTCTTTTTCACATCTTTTTGCCCCATAATTTTGCTTTCGTATTAAACTACATTCACTTCATTATAACAAAACAATTTATTTATAATTTATGATTAACTCCTCATTATTCTTTTGATTATAATTCTAAAGATAAATCATAAATAATTTGAAGTGAAACTAAAATAATGATAATTTCTTTACCTGTCTAGTTTTCTTTGTATCTGCTTGGCTGGATTCTGTTCCCATTAATGACCGCAATCCCCGCATAAAATGATAATTTTGAGTACTGCCATAAATTAACGTACAAAATCCCCTGGTAAAGTAATAAAATTCCCCACCTTTAAAGAGCTTTTCACACTTGTCTAGGAAAAAGCCTACCCATGTGAATCCCCAGGGCAGCAGAATTGCTTCAAGCCAGGTTGTCTGTCTGCCCTCTGTACCGCATTTAATACCCGTTCCACTAGATTCCTTTCTCTATGGGCTGAGCTACGGTTCTCTCCTTCGTGTATTCACACATGTACATTGTACCACGATTGTACCATTGCACACCGCGTGTTATCCCCGGGCACAGTGTACAACGCGAGGTCAAAGAAACACCAGCTCGGTACATTAGTAATGCACGAATTGTATAATGGAGTGACCTGTGGTACACATCGTAGTCGTTTACACGGTATGTAATGTGCAGTGTGCACTGTGACCGCGTACACATGCTTTCATACAGGCTTTTCGTTGTGTTGGGAGGGAATAGTGTGCACACACGGGCGACCCTAGGTTATTTCGTCTGTGGTTATACTTGACCGTGGTAAAAATGGCGTCTAGTCGTGCAAAGGAGTCCCAGTTGCGGGACACTAAGCAAGTCTTCACAGTCAGTGTCCGTGCGAGCGGCAGTGGGAATGGTGACCGGGCCGTCTTGGATCAGACTGGGAACGCGGGAGGACGGACGGGATATAGTTTAAGGGAGGACCGCAAGAGTTCCTTCGCCGAGTTTGACGTCGTCGAATCGGACCATTATCCGTACTCGGAAGAGGAAGGTGTCGGTGTGATCCCGGCCCCGAATGGGCCAACTCGCTCCGTGCCCTCTCTCCTGGATTTCAGTGTCCTGACCGAGGAAAGACCGGCCAAGCCTCGGGTCCGTAACTGGACACATCCCGAGACTAAGACCTTGCTGGCCATCTGGGGCGATCAGGAGGTGCAAGTTCATCTCAAGAGCGCTGTGCACAATAACTGGATCTGGGAGCGGATCAGCGTGTTGCTCGGGCGGCGGCACCCGGAGTTTCAGCCGCCGCGTACGGCTGCGCAGTGTAAGGAGAGGCTGACCTATCTCCGGAAACAGTACCGGAAGACGGCTAGACTGAGGGCACGCGGCAAATGGCCCAACATGGGAAATATTCAAATTTACCTGGATGAAATACATAGCATATTAGGTGAGACGACGCCAGCAATTAAAGTCAGTAGTGTTTGGGGTTCTTGGCTATACGTTGCAATGGGGGTTGTTTTATATAACTATTTTACGGGCGCTTAAAGAACCTTCTTTGTTTGTATAATCATGGAGGAATAAGGTATACTAAATTTTGCGCCAAGTATTATTTTTTGTTTAATTTGTATTTGTAAGTTCCTTCCCTCATTGTTGAATTTGTATTTTCATATTTGGTTCTTCGTGTTATCCATATTCTTGCAATCCATAGATTGTAGAAGCACACGGCAAGGATATGATAGGCAATAGACTGTGTCCTGGTGCATTGTGGGATAAAAATGAGGTTGACGAAGTTCATAACCCCTATACTTAAAACTGTATTGTCATGCGGCAATTTTTTTGTGACGTCATCATATCAATAAATAGGGCTATTTAATAATAAACATCTGCTCTGCTGAAATGTTAAAAGTCAACCTTGTAGTGGACTCAAGCGAGAAGCTGTGATTTGTTTCTCAAAATGTTTGAAATAAGGGGTCCCTGTGCATTTTATTCAATTTTCTTTGACAGGTTTACGAACAGTATTGCTTAAGTATTTTCGCCATTGGCGAGATTATGCAGACTTTTTTTGAAAATCGAGCAATTTGTCCTGTAGGCCCTATTGACTTATTTCATTTATGAAATACCTGCGGAATACATAACCAAATGCTTACTTTTTATATTAAGCAAGTATCGTTTAAAGAATCTTCAATCTTACTTGATTATTTGATTATCTTTGTCGGTACACAGGAAAACGAACAGGGATCGCGAGACCCGCAACGCCCTCATCGGCGGCCCCGTCCACCACGTCCAGAGCCACAACCTCGGACCCGACACTCCAGCCGTCATCCACCGCGCACCAGACCCCGGCGGCTCCTCCGCAGCGGATGCCTGCGCCCGACCTGCCGGATGTGCCGGAGAGCGACTACGATGAGAACGAAAACGAGGATGAGGATGAGGAGGAGGAGGAGGATGGGGACGTCGTAGACGTCAGGGTTCTCCAGGTAGCTGAGGAGAATGACATGCAAGATCTTTTCGCTCAGAGCCAGACTCAAGGCCAGGAGACGGGTTATTCAGGTATAAATTCGAATTAGAATGTCACAAAACAGCCGGTGTGTATTATCTCACTAGAAAATCAATAATTTTGTTACATATGTGTATAATGTATTTTTGTATCTTTGTAATGTCGTTGAAATCCCAGCACTTTCAGCTTGTTTAAAAAAAACACCATTATTTCTATTTTGTTTTACAAATAAAATGTTCGTGAGTGCAATGTAAGAATAATTTCACAAGGTTACAGAGATTTCACAGTTTCCATTGACGACCGTGAAACATTATTGCTTGTTTACAACATCGGAACAAATCCTTGTCATCTGGTTGGTTATGTTATAGCGCGACTGACAATGTGACCGTGCAATGGAAATTATATTTACCGTTGAATAGATATTTACTTTGCGTTGGGACAATAGTCCAATGACCACTGAATGATCCACCAATCAGAATGGCGGGGTTTACTCAGTTATTGCATGCAAGTGGCTAGTAATGTTTTTATTTTTGCCAGGTCTCTAAAAGTTACTAGTTTACGTCTTTTGGTCGTTGAAATAATTCATTAAAGGGATAGTATACCATTTGAAGCTATATATATATATATAAAAAAAAATACCAAATTATTGTTCAAAAGCTTACTTTAATCTGAAGATGACTCTAAACTCCCTGTTATTGTTAAACTATTTCTTCTGACAGGCTGTCCTATTAAAAGACGTACACAAATGCGTCTCAGACCCATTTCTTAAAGGGAAACTCCACCCATAGCTTATAATTGCATGATGTTAAAGAGTATCAATTGCCATTGTGACTTGATTTTTATTTCATTTTTATCGGTTTCGGTAATCATATAAAACAGAGATTTTCTCGCACTGCGCTTACCGTCATGCGAGCCGCCATTTTGTTCTGGTTTATCGGTACATCCGAGATATTGTGACGTAGTGTCTGCACCATCAGTACGTGAAGTCCGATCGATAGCGGCCATGCACGTGCAAGAAATACAAGTGAACCCATTTGTTTACGGCAAAGCGTATGCATAATGTGTACCGTACATGTGAAATTTGGCTCAAAATCATACGGAGAAGGACCTGATGCCATAATTACTAGCTCACAGATTTTCTATTCTTAACAGAAAATACAAAAATTAACGATAGTTTGTGGCGCGTCAAGTCGATATTCTGCACTGAAATGCACATATGAAGCACGATATGTGACAGAGAAACCCCCCCCCCCCTCTTTTGTGTTGACCATTGTGTTCCCGGAATCTCAGGAATTCCTTTTAGGTTTCAAGGGGGGTGGGTTAGGTTACAATAGTGTTGAGTGCGTATAAAGTATAGGGATAAGAGGGGGTACCCCTCTGCCACATATCGTGCTGGGTATAGAAATGCAATACATATACTCGCAATAGTCGGGCGCCGTACAACATACGTCTGCATAATGTAGTTGCCCGCGTCAAGGTAGGATACCAGTGCGAACAACACGCAATAAAGTGATGTGCATTGAGGTGCAGACATAATGTCCCGGGTGAGATGGGAAATGTGAACAATATGGACGCGCCCTTGTGCTCCTGAATGGAAAAATATAATATAATAGACGCGTATATTGAATATGAGTATAATATGAATATGAATATAATAGACGCGTGAGTCGTTCTCGTGAGAGGCGATGATGGCTGTCGATAGTGTGCCAAATTGAGGTTGTCTTTCTTTTAATCAAAATAATGGTGCTTAACAACTAATCTGACAAGGTTTTAGCTCTGTGAATGCTGTATATTATATTTCGAGAAAATAGTATTCTAAGATTTACATTTTGAACCTAGTAATGAAAGTTGCGTATAATGTTTCTTTAAATCGAGAAGTAAATTCTACCGTCTTTGATTTTAAAAAGACGTTTTAACTGACTTTCTGAGGAAAATGCTAGAAAATATTCCTAGAAGGAGGTTCTTTTAATATGTTCGTCAAATCGCTATAGTTTCATCAAAAATGTCTGTGTTTGTTTTGTAGCCGAGATGCCAGTAAACAACGAAAACAACAGAACCACAGAGCCTGTGCATACTTCCTGCAATCCCACCACTGCTACCAACTCGACAAGGCCGAGCAAGAGAGCAGCCTCATCACAACAACAACAGAACAACTCAAAGAAGCCCCGCGGCCGCCCTAGGAGCAGCGCCCCTCCGCCCAGGGACGATATGACTGTAGCCCAGGCCATCACAGACGCAGTTATGCGTTTCATTGACCACCAGTCCTACCACCTGACGGAGCAGACCAAGCTGCTGCAGCGCTACCTCAAGTTCGAGCGGGCGCGGATGCGCTGGGAGATGGACATGGAGACGCGACGGATGAAGTGGGAGGAAGAGCGGGAGATGAGGGAGGAGGAAAGGAGGCAGAGACACGAGGAGTTGCAGGCCAAGCGCGTATCGGACAACAAGGAGTTCATGCTTCAGATGGCAGTTGTATTGGGAAACGGAGCACAAACTGGAACTAGCCAGGACAGAGACACTGATAATTGATAGCTGGCAGAGTCCCAAGCCGTCACCTGCCATCTTTTTGGATCTAAATCGGAGTTATGATCCGTGCAGCTTTATATCACAAGTCGGTCACAAGTGAGAGCACAAATGTGATTACAAGTGTGATCACAAGTGCTTCGTGGTAATCTTTTCCAAATCTGCCCTCAATATACTCAGTTGTACAGCAGCATGAGAACGATTCCACACGTTAATAGCCTTGCAGTGTTTTATTTTATTGTTATTTTTTAATGGGGGGGGGGGGGGGGTGCTTTCCGCTTTTTTATCACTTTTTTATCACATCTTCCTCCCCACAGATCAACACCCCTCCCCCAACACAAAAATAGGTGATGTCTGATCTCATTAGTACCAGAAGGCTGTTGAGATGTTGGACGATTTGACACAGTCTAAGTTTGCAAGATTAATAAACCCATGCCAAACCTACTGCTGCATTACCTGCCCGGTATCTGTTTTATCAAGATGCTTGAACTTGTCAGTGGTTACCATTTGATTTTTGCTTAGCACATACATGTACATGCAATTACGGAGCAATATTTGTATGTTTTGCATCTTGGTGTATCACCAAGTGGTTCGTCGCTTAATGTGATATTAACAAGAGGCCTTATTCATGAAGTTTATGCGAACTGAACGGCCGACGCTTTTCCCAGCAGCAAGTTGTCACTTGACCCTAGCCCTAACCGTCCACCCCGAAATCCACCCCTCTAATCTGTTGAATTTTGGCGGACTTGGCCCTTAAGGCCTGGTGTAAAAATATTGATTGATTACGATGCACTTGGTCCAGGAGGGCTGTACTGAATATTGCCTAGGATTTAGTACTGTTGTTTTCGTATAAGGCACGTGTTCAACGTTTATCAATTTCAACCAACACTTCAGTGGCGGTTCAAAAGCCCATGTATAAAAAGTGACTGGTGGATTTTGGTGGATTTGTGGATTTGGTCCAGTATACCTCGGCGCAATTGTTATACCCAACGTATGAATGGTAAACCATTGTTTGACCTTTTACCTGTTTAAAGATTTTGTAACATATCTTTGTTGTATTAAATGTATTCGTCGTGTTAGTTGAATAAACTGCTAAATCAACTTTCCTAGCTTTTTGACTTGTTGTCTCTTTAATACATGTACGTCTTTGGTTGATAGATTACTGCCCGTCTATTTCAATCCCTCCCATTCCTTGATTTGGTGACTCGAACCTTGACTATCCTAACTACAGGTCAATCATTGGATTCACCCCGGCGGGGCGCGAACAATTTTTCCCCACTATGGGAAAGGGTATATGGGCGTTTCTACACCCCTCGCGTCATGATTATTCAGTAGTTTCAACAATAATACTAAAATATATTGTTAATGCTCATTCAACTATAGTTACACGTAGGCCAGAGGTACATAAAGCACTTTGAAAAACGGCTTCTGTCGACCTCTCCCAGTAGCCAAGTAGATAATGGGTTAGGTTATAGATCGTAAGATTGGGGTTCGAGTTCTCATGGGTTCGATTGTGCTCATTTTTCATTGACTATTTTTTGATTGTAAGTTTATTGTGGGATGAGTTTAATTTGAGGGGGAAGCAAGGTTCTAAGAACCTAAGTGTCTTCCATTCAGTGGGGTCTAGACACGCCCAGTTATGATAATTGGCCTTTACCAAGCTTGGGAAAAAAATCACGCCGGCGGGGCGAGGCAATGGAGTGATCCCCAGCCAAAACGTGCAAAACGTCGATCCGGAACATCAGGAATGAACGTAGTTTTGTTTACCCCCACAATAAAGGAGCACTGAAAATGTTAAATACAATAATAAAAACCAATCCTAGGATTTCCGAGCCTAAGTTACAGTTTATGCAAATAAATCAAAAGATTACAAGGGCGTGAACAATACAAGACCCCACCCTGTTTTGCATAAAATGTACATAAGATAATTAGGTCAGACTTATGTGTAGTTGGAAAAAAACTATAGCAAACATACACTTGGCGTAAAATATCGCCCTCAATTGAGACAGTATAAAAACTTGGTCCCATGGTCAATTTGACCCCTTTTGAAAATTACTAATAACTTTGGCAAACATTATCAGATTTGGACGTTTGATGTCTCATTTTAAAGTGGAAATGTGTATCTTTCAAACAATATGTAAATCATCTATGTTGGGTACACATTCTACGTATTGCATTCCTTTATATTTTGTTTGCATTTTATTTAGACACCCTTTTTAATGTTGCTCCTAATGTTGTGACACCCTGTTTAAAATTTGTTAAATGTTGCTCCTCGATGTGTATGGGTACGAATAAATGCATGTAAAGAGGTTTGCTATAAAGTACCATGCAATAGAACATTATCTTATCTTGCTACAATGAGACATAAGGGTACGGCTTCACCAACTTTATGCAACTTTAGTTTCAATTTCAGGAATAATGCCTCACAGTGGAGGGTTATTCTGCCTACCGAACTTATGTAAACCTCAATAATCAGCTCGCATCTACCATACAGTAGGAGCGCAAGTTAGTTTTCTAAACCAACTTAAGGACTGATAAGATCGGGGAGCTCCCACTAAACCTCTCGGGGTCACACATTTGATATCTATACTATTAATCCTGTAGATGGGACATGGTTGGCGCCATCTTGTGGACGGTTCCCCGTGTGCCGTGTACCTGTTTGTGCGCGGAGGGTGGGAGGGAGCCCGTCTATTGTGTCGGGACCTTGCCGCGCCAATTTGGGTGTGGTGTCCTGTTTGCCCGCCGCGGTATGGTGTGGGGTAGCGGGTTTGGGAGCCCGTCTTTTGCACGGGCCCTCCCGTCGGCATTGCGCGGTGTCTGCGCCGGTCCCGCGCCGGTTGCGACTTTTTTAAACGTACCACTATCGAGCTACTTACATATAGAATTGTGCAGAAGGGCACTTTATACGAAATGATATAATTATTAAAACAACGCAACTAAGCGAGACATTGCTCTACTGTAGTGGATAATGTACAGGATTATTAATCAGGAGGCCCGAGTTCAAATCCCATAAAAAAACGTTTAATTTTTTATTTTTATATTTATTACATTTGTTATGGGTTTGTTAGTAATTTGCAACATTTTCCTTTTACTAATTTGTGGTTTGGAGGATTTTTTTTCCAAGGGAAATAAAGTCCGAGAACCTGACTTGCAACTCGCATATGCTTTAGTATAAGACTAGTCCAGGAAAAATAAGTTTTGACCTCAAACAAATTGCAACAAATTGTTTTTCACCACAGTTCACTTCTATAAGGTTCCTAGAATTACATACTAAAAATCTACAAAAATCCAAGTGGTGGAAATATGTCTAATTTGCATAAATCGTTAATCCCTGCCATGTAATATGTTTATTCCCATATTTGGGTATATATTTTATTTTTATTTTTTGAAAAGTTTATTTTGGTGATTCTACTTACATATCCTTACTTAAATAACATTTGCTAAAGCATATAAGTGACTGAATAATTATGAGAACACAGTAATTATCCAAAATGACAACTTTGTGACCCTATAAATGTTCGCACATTACACTGTCTCCAGATATCATCATGTAGTCAGTATTGGTGAGCTTCAAATTCACCAAGTTGCTTACTGGCACAGTTATCATATTAAAACCTTATGAAAAATCATATGAACAATAATAACATTGTGATATTTAGCCCAGAAAACAAAAACTTGGGAAAAATGGTGTGTCTATAAATTGGGCTAAAAAGTAGTTAAAGGGTTGCTTAACATGGAAGACTTGAACAAGTTCAAGGAAATCCCCAAAATACATTTTAACGTAGATATGATTATTGTAAGCAACAAAAATCTTAAATTTGGGGGGTTTCCTTGAACTTGTTCAAGTCTCTCACCTTAGGCAACCCTTCACCTACTTGTTAGCCCAATTTAGGGACACATCATTTTTTCCAAGTTTTTGTTTGCTGGGCTAAATATCACAATGTTATCTTTGTCCATATGATTTTTCATAAGGTTTTAATATGATAACTGTGCCAGTAAGCAACTTGGTGAATTTGAAGCTCACCAATACTGACTACATGATGATATCTGGAGACAGTGTAATGTGCGCACATTTATAGGGTCACAACGTTGTCATTTTGGATAATTACTGTGTTCTCATAATTATTCAGTCACTTATATGCTTTAGCAAATGTTATTCAAGTAAGGATATGTAAGTAGAATCACCAAAATAAACTTTTCAAAAAATAAAAATAAAATATATACCCAAAAATGGGAATAAACATATTACATGGCAGGGATTAACGATTTATGCAAATTAGACATATTTCCACCACTTGGATTTTTGTAGATTTTTAGTATGTAATTCTAGGAACCTTATAGAAGTGAACTGTGGTGAAAAACAATTTGTTGCAATTTGTTTGAGGTCAACAAAACAACATGTATTTTTCCTGGACTACTAGCTCGTTAGTGGTACGGAAAAAATATCGCTATTTTGCCTTATTCTTTTCGAACATGTACCATTCATCAGTCACAGTTTTGGAACGTAAAAACAATGATTTATTCTATTCGTGTTGCCTTTTGGGCCCATTTCTTTCTTTCACATTGTCAATACTAAAATATTACAACCTTATCTGTATAAAAACACTCCGAAACCTATCGCTATTGCGCACATTTTAACGTTCATCGTGCAAAAATGTCGCGAAATTGTATGTCCATCGGGGATATGAATATGCAATTTAGAAACGTGACTGTATTACGTCAAGTGAGGGCGCACTCTCATATGGCCGGCCTGTTGTTTCTTTAAATCCTGATTTTCACGATGATATAAAACAGAAATCCCGAAGTGGTTCGTTTTATTTCCCGTACAATTCCTGTGGAAAAATCATGAGACGCATAAATGAAAAGGGCTGACTTTGCACTGTATGCAGTGGCCAATAGTCTAGAAAATAGCAAAGTTTGTATTTAAGCAACGCAAACAATATTCAGACTGTGGGCTCTTCGGTCAAAAATATATTTTACAAAAACTAAAATTGAAGTTGCACCTGATTAGATGGATAAATAAAATGAGAAGTGCGTATATATTATCTCCAATTTAATTGATATCACTGTATACAGATAAGTAGTAGTGGCAGTCACGCCATACCAACAAGGTACATACTATAAACATCATTGATTAGAGACGGCATAATATATGCATCCTCTCATCTCATGGGATTTCACTGATTGTTATTCAGGTACTCCACATTATAAACTAATCATTTTCAATAGCTATCATGTAACACCGAGCCGTATTATATAAATTTACTATTCATTTTATGTTTATTTGCAATTTGTTTGGGTGAATGGGGTTCCAGTAAATTACAACAAAACTAAAAAAATTGTTGGGTCGGGAGCCCAAAAATAGGGTCGGTCGGTAATGAGAATCACATATAAATAGCCGTCCTAATAAACCCACCTGGCGAGAGCTAAATGATGTTTCAAAGGCCTATTCGATTTTATAACTAAATGATTTAACGACAAAGGACATAATGATCCTATAAAATTCCTATAAAATTGTCAATACGCTTCTAACCTAATTTGGTATTACAATTTAAATACAAAAATTTGGAAAGTCATGCATGGTCGGGGAACTACATATTTTCGCCATTTTCCAACTATAGATTTTACATTACTGCATTCGCGACTGGTAACATTTTTTTCACTAAACGGTTCTTTTCTGCATCTATTGAAATATTATTGGCGTTCATCCTGGAGGCTGCCTGTCGGCATGGCTGCCTGTCGGTATGACTTTGCACTGTATGCAGTGGCCAATGGTCTATTTAAAAAAAAAATCTGACTGATGTACAACTTTTTGAAACATGAATCAAACCTTTAATTACGACACATTTGAAAAGCATTTGACAAACAAGCAAGTTTATACACACACATAGCTGGTACTCTACTCCCTAAGTTTCGCGGTTTGTTTGTCATACAATCCATTATGTTTTAGGACGTCAACAAAGTGTATCTATAAGTTGCGATTCCACCCAGCTAGCGGGTGCCGCGCGAAGCGCGGCATTCCGCTAGTACATGTAAAGGGACGGAAAACCATGCAGATCTAATTCAATGGCGTTTAAATCACCATGATGCGAATTTGCCTTTTTTGGAAATGCATAACTTTAAATAGCCAAACTTGAGTTTAATTCTTTACAAACAGCATTTGACATAATTAAAAGTCTAAATTGTCAACAACTGGCCAAGTGAGGGCAGTAGAACTGCTGCGTCTTCCTTGTGTTTATATTGTCATCACGTACGTGACGTCACATTAGAGAGACACAAATCCAGTTGAGATTTAACAATGAAGTCACCACAAGAGGGCGGGCTCACTAAATGATCGTCGGAGACAACTACATGTGTGTATACATTTTGGATCGTCTTGCTGCATGCTCTACAATAATGAGGTAATTTATCAGTTTTGACCCGAGCACTGTTTTTCTGCATTATGTCGACGATTTCATTGGGGCAAAAGCAAATCAAAGGTCGACCTGAGGCTGGTTATATAGTTTCAGAATTTATATCCTTCAAAGATTGATTCATCCATCACAAGATTTTACCGATGGAATGGAGTATAATTTTATTAATACTAGATACACTGAAATTATACTTGGTTCAGCTCTGGTGATATTTGCTATATACAGATTAATTGCATAAATTAGGCCCTGTCAACAATATGTGGTGTCCCTCAAGACATGTACTTGGTCCTCTTTTGTAATTTGTTAATATAGAATGCCAAATTGTTTGGAACATTTTAAAAACGTTACCGGTATGCCTTATTCTATGCCAGACAAAACTACTCCAACTGGCCAAGTTGTAGACTGACCTTTAGGTTGAGGCTTAATAAACGTTGTCTTGATTATATTGACATTAATATGTTTATGGAAACATATAAAACTGGAACTATATAAATATGGAACTTTAATGTACCTGAATGAAGTCGGTGGTATTTAATTTGGTCAATATTAGTTCCTTTATTAAATACTTGGGTGTTTTCCAGGCCACGCTTTACAACTGCACAGCTTGCAAGTGACGTGGACCGTCGTTTGATAAAACAAATGTCCACATCGTGGATGAAATAATCAATTTTGCAGCAAAGATACTGGTACTTGGATGGCTAAACAATTAAATGAGCACCCTTCGTCAATTTGAACTTAGCAGGGACGAGATCTTTAAAGTCTGACATTTACATAAAAGGTCTAAAAATTTCTTTTAAAACTCGCTCTGATTTAAAAACTTTAATAACAGTCCGAACATACATACCTGACATATTTATGATTAGACCGGACCATTCTGTCAACTGGTTACAGTGGCATTGATTGAATTATGTAAATATTACGGGACATCGCTGACTAACGTTTTCGGTACAGCTTGATCAATCAGACGTTATTTGCGTGTAGTACGTTCCTCGATGAGTCAGATTCGTGGATGGGAAAAGAACGCCCTCTGTCGAAACAATAATGAAACTTGCATGATGCATGCTACGTGATGCAAACAAGCCTGATAAAATAATTATTTCCCCCTTAAAAAAAGAGAGCTCAAAACAGCTTGCAAGCAGGACTGCCATCCATTCATATCCTTCCAATAGGATATGGATTATAATATTGAACGGAGGGTTGTCAATTTGCATCCTTCATTCTAAAATTGAATGGATGCATGGTCATAAATTCGCATCATTCCATTCTAAAATTTAACCGAGGGTTGTCAATTCGCATCATTCCATTCTGACGGATGATTGTATGGGGAATTGTCAATTCGCATCCTCGCATTTTAAGATTGAATGGGTGGTTGTCAATTCGCATCCTTACATTGTAATATTGAATGGATGGTTGTCAATTCGCAACCTTCTATTGTAATAATCATAACGAAGGGTTGTAAATTCACATCATTTCATTCTGATGATTGATTGGAGGCTTGTCAATTCGCAACTTTTCATTCTGATGATTAAATGAAGGGTTGTCAGTTCGTATTCTTCCATTCTAAGTTTGAGTGGATGGTCGTCAATTCGCATCCTTCCATTCTGAAATTGAACAGAGGGATGTCAAGTTGCATCCTTCCATTCTAAGATTTTGTGAATGGTTGTCAAATTGCATTATTCCATTCTAAGATTGAAGGTAGGGTTGTCAATTTGCAATTTTTCCATTCTGATGATTTAACGGGGGTTGTCAATTCGCATCCTTCCATTCTAAAATTTAACGGAGTGTTGTCAATTTGCATTCTTCCATTATAAGATTAAATGGAGGGTTGTCAATTTGTATTCTTCCATTCTAAGATGTAATGAAGCGTTGTCATTTGCATCCTACCATTATAATATTAAATGGAGGGTTGCAATTCGCATCCTTCTATTTTCAGTTTTAATATGGGGTTGTCAATTGTCAATATACGGCACGATATACCCCCTCCCTTTGTTGGTAATCGTGTTCTAGGAAGTTCAGTATTTCCTTTAAGATATCTAGGGAGATTTGTTGAGGTAACAATTTTATGGAGTGATAGGGACAAGGGAGGGGATGTCACCGTCTACCATTATTAGTGTTGGGTATACTACTACGCATACCACTGCGCATTAGCGAATTCGAGAAAAGAAAATCCGAAAGCTACTTCGAGAACTGCCACCTTCCCCATCAGCATTGTGAAAGGTCCGAGCTGCGAAGCAACAAACTCTGCTATGACATTTATCTCACCCTACCGTGATCTCATGTTCAGTTTTCCCGCATTCTGATACCTAAAATGTTTTCCGTGTGACATAGGGCCTTTTCGAATCCCTGGCTTCATTTCGTCTTAGGCTTAAAGGTGGATATACACCATTGGTAGTTGCGTGAATTATCATGAATGGTGGATTTGGGGCGTTGTATTTTATAGTAAATATCGTTTAACTGATCTGTCTGAAATTTTACAATCATGAATGCTGACATTAAAAACAATTACAGGATATCTAGCGCAATCATTTTGCTCGATGCCTACAATCATTATTTACTTTAAGATGAGTAAAATAAAAAATCGGTAGTATTTTGTATTAAATATCTGCAAATGGCGATCCACCTTTATCCGCTCTATTGTTAAAAGATTGGATTCGTATCTAAGAATCGACACTTTTAGTCCAGGAAAAATAAGTTTTGACCTCAAACAAATTGCAACAAATTGATTTTCACCACAGTGCACTTCTATAAGGTCCCTAGAATCTCATACTAAAAATCTACAAAAATCCAAGTGGTGGAAATATGTCTAATTTGCATAAATCATTAATCCCTGCCGTGTAATATGTTTATTCCCATATTTGGGTATATATTTTATTTTTATTTTTTGAAAAGTTTATTTTGGTGATTCTACTTACATATCCTTACTTCAATAACATTTGCTAAAGCATATAAGTGACTGAATAATTATGAGAACATAGTAATTATCCAAAATAACAACTTCGTGACCCTATAAATGTGCGCACATTACAATGTCTCCAGATATCATCAAGTAGTCACTATTGGTGAGCTTCAAATTCACCAAGTTGCTTACTGGCACAGTTATCATATTAAAACCTTATAAAAAATCATATGAACAATAATAACATTGTGATATTTAGCCCAGCAAACAAAAACTGGAGAAAAATGGTGTGTCTATAAATTGGGCTAAAAAGTAGTTAAAGGGTTGCCTAACATGGAAGACTTGAAAAAGTTCAAGGAAATACCCAAAATACATTTTAACGTAGATAGGATTATTGTTAGCAACAACAATCTTTAATTTGGGGGGTTTCCTTGAACTTGTTCAAGTCTCTCACCTTAGGCAACCCTTCACCTAGTTGTTAGCCCAATTTAGGGACACGTAATTTTTTAGCCCAATTTAGGGACACGTCATTTTTTCCCAGTTTTTGTTTGCTGGGCTAAATGTCACAATTTTATCATTGTTCATATGATTTTCCACAAGGTTTTAATAGGATAACTGTGCCAGTAAGCAACTTGGTGAATTTGAAGCTCACCAATAGTGACTACTTGATGATATCTGGAGACATTGTAATGTGCGCACATTTGTAGGGTCACGAAGTTGTCATTTTGGATAATTACTATGTTCTCATAATTATTCAGTCACTTATGCTTTAGCAAATGTTATTGAAGTAAGGATATGTAAGTAGAATCACCAAAATAAACTTTTTACAAAAATAAAAATAAAATATATACCCAAATATGGAAATAAACATATTATACGGCAGGGATTAACGATTTATGCAAATTAGACATATTTCCACCACTTGGATTTTTGTAGATTTTTAGTATGAGATTCTAGGGACCTTATAGAAGTGCACTGTGGTGAAAAACAATTTGTTGCAATTTGTTTGAGGTCAACAAAACAAAATTATGTATTTTGCCTGGACTATTGGACAAAAGTGCACAATTATATTTATAACGGTTTACTGGGTTGTACGGGTGTAGCGATACACATTCTTTATTTAGATTTTACACAGGTAAAGTTAGGAATTCGCAGTTTTCATCTCAACACTAACCCAGAGCTTGATTACGTAAGATCGTCGAGAAACCCTGCATGTAAATTATGCGTCTAATGCATGGCCACGATACCAGAATGCATGTCTTTTCATGTCCACTCAACTGGATGACAGTTGACGTAATAGTTTAAGTAGTGTTCCTTCGTTTTGAACGTACGTACGACCGTACACCGTAAAGACCTCGCCATCGCCCAATGAGAAGCTCTGCACAACAGGCTCCGCCCAATTCAGACCGTTGTATTGATTGAAAATCATAAATATTCATGTTATACATAAGAGCTTTTTCAAGAAAGGCAGTGCACACAGAAAATCCCGTATTGTACATGTACCTGTAAAGTAGGTACATGTACAAAGTTGATATCTAAGCGCAAAGCTGCATCAATATGCACCTATTCCATGTACCACACGTTGCTATTCCCCATAGCATGCACTGTGCGGTACGAACAATAAAAAGAATGCCACCTGTTAATAGGAATTGAGCCCGTAAAAGAATGTCATTTGAAAGTAGGTTGTGTTGCGTAGTTGAAAGTAGACCCTGTTTCTATTGCAAGATAGAATAATATACAAACAGTTTTCGCTATTAAATATAATAAAAAAAAAAATGCTATGTTCAACAGAAATTTAAATGTGTTAACATTTTAACAAATTCGAAGAAGTTAGAAATGTTTCCTGATTTAGTCGTTGACATTCACCTCAATCCAAGAAACCTCTTTGATGATCTGGTGAGGGACCCGCCAGGGTTGTTTCGTCTCACAGGAGAAACACCAGAGTCGATGCTGATGATCACCCGTGATCTGCAGTCTTTTATCACTAACCAGGGACCCGGAAGGAGACATCTCCATCGCCCAATTAATATAAAATTTTGATATGGCTTCGACAGCACCCAACTTATGATGTACTCGCTGCATTATTTAATATGAATGAGGCTGCTGTCACGAGAGACATTTATTCTGTCATAACTTTACTTTGGTATTATTTCCAATCAAACATTTCTTGGCCAAGTAGTGAGAAATGGATCGCCATTAGAGGGAAGTGGGATGTATTTCCTACTGCAGTGGGGGCCATCGATGGCACCCTACATGAAATACAAAGACCACAGTCAGAGAACCAAGAGGACTTTTACAGCGGATATTCTCGATATCACTGTATGAGCACACATGTAAGAGTTTTGCAATTGCCATTTGTTTCACTCAAGTTTACGTTCAACTCTTTTCTTACCGAGCACTATATATCACTGTTGTCTAGGTTACCACACTCCGGTTACTATTATTACCACAGCAATGTTTTTAAGTTTTATTGTAAAACGCCTTCGCGTGACAGTGCAATGGAAATGAAATTTGTGTATTCTTAACAAGGGGTGTCATAAATTATTAAGTGCTCTTAGGGCCATGAAATGAACTTTACAATAGAAGATCACTAGTCCAGTTATATTTGCCTCAGTTTGTATCTCCCACCATGCAAAGCCTCAAGTTTTATTTATTTGGTTATACTCTGTATATATCTCTATAACATAATTCCGTGTAAGGTCTCAAACTGAAGATATTTTTTTTTTGAAAAGAAATAAAAAGAGAAAGGTTTTCAGTAAGAAGGATATTACCTGATCCCTCATCATCGTCTCATATCTCCTATCTATCATCTCTCATCTTCCCCATCGTCATATTTTACGATCAACTCTAATTATTTCCCCCTCACCGTCTTCCATTTTCACTAACGTGAAATTACACCACAATCTTTAATTACACCACAATCATCCCTTGAAAAACATCATAATAAAATCATAGATTTATTTTCTTCACAGATAATCATCGACAACATCCGCTATGTTCAGAGTGGCTTTCTTGGACATCAGAACGATGTTGGCCAGGACCACCATACATTGGCCCTGACCTGGATTTGAACTTTCCGGATGACAGTTGTCTTCTTGGGGATAACTGCTACGCCAACAGGTATCCAGTAATGACAAGATACAGACGGGATCAGATCCGAAATGTGGCAGATGCTGATGAACGTATGGCCATGGGTGTGTTTAATGAGGAACATTCGAGATGTAGAATTGAGCACGTTATAGGATTCTTCAAGACATACCGAGCAGTGAAGGGTGTGTACCGACATCCAAGATGGCTGATGCCCATTGTCGCGGAACTCTGCGCCTGCCTAGCCCAGCGACATTTGAGATTAACAGACAATATTCATTGATTTAAATTAAAGGCATACCGTTGGTTGTTTAAAGGTTAAATATAGACTTAGTAAAGCTGACAGTGCAGTGTTTTTACTTTGTGTGATTCAATATATACATGATAAAACAAACCCGTAAAAATGTAGGCTTAATCCTTCATCTAAGTCAGGAGAAAATATTAAAAATCCGTGCAAACTTTCAGCGTGTAAACACTGACATTGTCCTTAATTTCGATTGTTACAATCAAAATTGCTTAAAATGCTATTTTCTCGACTTTGAGAGCATTTCAGACAGAAATATTTTCATGTTGCGATTTTCATTCTCCAATTCGTGTTTCAAGTTTGGGGACATTGAAACTAAATATGGTCACCTTTTGTTAATGTTCACACCGGCACTTTCTAGAAGTTTCACATATACTTTCATCTTAAAAGAAAGATCCTGCCAGGATTGAAACATCAGGCCCTAACTTTAAGCAAACAAAAACAACTTTGTAAGAGAAAGGTAATTTTTCGTCGTTACGAGTACTTTATAAATGTGTGTATTTACCAGGGAGTTGGACGGGGCCCTGGTCAAACATAGCAAGGGTTTGGTTGTCCGGTCAGTTGTCCGGCAATGTAACCAAAGGTACAGCAGTGTGGTCTATGATCAAACCAAATCTCATTTGAATGTGAACAGCAGACCTGAATAGCATTACGAACGAACGAAATCTCATTTAAATGTGAACAGCACACCTCACTAGCATTACGAACGAACTAAATCTCATTTGAATGTGAACAGCAGACCTGAATAGCATTACGACCGAACGAAATCTCATTTGAATGTGAACAGCACACCTCAATAGCATTACGAACGAACGAAATCTCAATTGACTGTGAACAGCAGACCTGAACAGCATTACGACCAAACGAAATCTCATTTGACTGACGGTGAACAGCAGACCTGAACAGCATTACGACCAAACGAAATCTCATTTAAATGTGAACAGCACACCTGTATAGCATTACGACCAAACGAAATCTCATTTGAATGTGAACAGCACGCCTGAACAGCATTACGACCGAACGAAATCTCATTTCAATGTGAACAGCAGACCTGAACAGCATTACGACCGAACGAAATCTCATTTAAATGTGAACAGCAGACCTGAACAGCATTACGACCGAACGAAATCTCATTTGAATGTGAACAGCAGACCTGAACAGCATTACGACCGAACGAAATCTCATTTGAATGTGAACAGCAGACCTGAACAGCATTACGACCAAACGAAATCTCATTTGACTGACGGTGAACAGCAGACCTGAACAGCATTACGACCAAACGAAATCTCATTTAAATGTGAACAGCACACCTGTATAGCCTTACGACCCAACGAAATCTCATTTAAATGTGAACAGCACGCCTGAACAGCATTACGACCGAACGAAATCTCATTTGAATGTGAACAGCAGACCTGAATAGCATTACGACCGAACGAAATCTCATTTGAATGTGAACAGCAGACCTCAATAGCATTACGAACGAACGAAATCTCATTTGAATGTGAACAGCAGACCTGTTGCAAGGAGAGATGCACCCGGCTCCACCACGGCAAGACATTTGAAGCACGATATGTGGCAGAGAAAACCCCCCCTTCTTTGTGTTGACAATTGTGTTCCCGGCATATGAAGCACGATATGTGGCAGAGAAACCCCCCCCCCCCCTCTTTTGTGTTGACCATTGTGTTCCCGGAATCTCAGAAATTCCTTTTAGGTTTCAAGGGGGGATGGGTTAGGTTACAATAGTGTTGAGTGCGTATAAAGTATAGGGATAAGAGGGGGGTACCCCTCTGCCACATATCGTGCTGGGTATAGTTCCCGGAAGCTCAGGAGTTCCTTTTAGGTTTCAAGGGGGATGGGTTAGGTTACAATAGTGTTGAGTGTGTATAAAGTATAGGGATAAGAGGGGGTACCCCTCTGCCACCTATCGTGCTGGGTAAACGGCAAGATGATGAACGACAAACAGGAATAGGCTGTCCATTTCATGTAAGATTTAAGTTTGCTTATTATAATTAGCCTATTGGGCTATATAGTTTTTATTTATTTTAAAGATGTCACAAGATACTCTTCTGCTATGTTATTTTAAACCCTCGTGTTTTTAATAAATTCATTACGATGAATTTAAAATAAATACTCTGAGAATTGTTTTATTTCGGATGTCATTACCAGTGTAGGCCTATGTATTTACATTAAAGTTCGACAACACCTTGATGGAAAAGCTGAGTAATGCGATAAGTAATGTGCTTGTTTGGGACATGGACATTTTTCTTAATTTAACATTTTAAAATTTAAATACGTAACAAATACCAGGATTGAAACATTCTAGAACATTTTAGGTATTCAAAATGATGCTGTACATAAATAACGGGGTCCCCTGCAATTAATATAATTTCAATGCATCTACACAATAAGGCATTTTTACTATTTGGTTCATAAAAGATGGTTGTTATTTAAATTATTATTTATTAGGTGAAACTTTATTTATATATTATTCTACCATGCAAATAAAAACAGAGTCGTGTCAAGAGCCACGCAACATAACCTACATTCAAATGACATTATTTTACGTGCCTATTTCCTATTAACATGTGGCTTTTGTTTTGTTTTTGTTCGTACCGCACGGTGCTATGGGGACCAATAGTCCGCATAGCAACGTGCGGTACAGGGGAACTACATAGCTACACGCTTATACTGTACATTATGTACATGTACGGCCCGTATGCATGAAAGCGGAATAGCGGCAGAATAGATTATACCAGGTATAAATGAATGGTTTTACCACTGTTGGTATGCATGAACGGGGTATAAGTTAAACTGTGGCCTAACTTTTAACCTCGAATAGGGAGTCGTATGCACAAAGGTGGAATAGCTTATTATGTGGTGTAAATACGGCAGATTTCCTGGTGTAACTTACACCAACCAGGGGGTATGTTTAAGGAGTGGATTAAGACAATTTGGAGTTCGACTCCAGTGGATGTCTCATAACTTTGCCTTCTGTTTGGAGGATACTGGCGTAAAATGATATTCCAATTACTCTGCAATGCCTTTGTTTTCGTCAATTATACTGGAGTTCTTTGTCAAAGAGGGATAGTGCCCTGCATTAAAGTGATATGTTTGTTAAGTTGTTCTATTTTGTTCGTACTTTTTAGCATCCGAAATATATAGGATCATCCAAAATATGGTCTTGTAGGTTTCTGATAGCATGTATAGTATATTCATTATTTGTTAGATACCTTTATATTTTTTATCTTGTAATACGTTTTGGTTTACAATAAATTGAAATTGATTTGATAATCTTTAGAATGTGAAATAATTAATTGGTTACCGTGCCTGATTTGCAAGAATCTCCAGTATGTTGTAGCTTCAGTGATGCAGACGTAGAAACAAACGTAGACACAAACATGTGTGCACAAATGAAAACTTTATTTCACAAACAGACTACAACCACAGCAGTATAGATGAGAATAGTATCCGATGTCAATGTCGTGTCCCATTCTTCGTGATAGACATGTACAGGATGTCCAAGAATGTATTACCCACCCTAACAACAAAACGTAATAATAGAGTTACTGTAGCTTTCGTACTACAGGTGGATAACTTTCATTGAAATCCTGTAGATGTGTCACCCAGTTGGATAGATACATTTTTATGTCATACTGGTCTGTACAAAAAAAGCCTTTGGCAGTACTATACCTCAATGCCTGTACAAACATTCAATCATACTTAACATATTCAGTTAATCTGCGAAATGATCGGCAATCAGCCTTGCCCTGACTCGTACCCCCTGCCTATTGTCCTCGACATGTTCATTTTGCTCCACCGCATCGTCCTCAACGTCATCATCATCATCATCATCATCAAGAGCTGGGTCGTTCCGTAGGAATCCTATGTTGTACAAAACAGCAGTAGCAATAATGACAGCAAATGTTGTTTGCAGTTTTAAACGGAGAACATACTGCAAGCAAGGAAACCTCCGTTTCCAAACACCGAACAACCTTTCAACCAATGACCTTGTGCGACGCTGCGCTCCGTTGTAGTTAATTTCAGCTTGATTCACTAGATTGCGAAGTGGAGTCAGCAAATATGGCAAGCATGCGTAACCTCCATCACCCAACAAGTGCCCTGATATTTCATGATTCTCAAACTCGGTTTTGATTCGAGAAGCATCAAATATCCGGGAGTCATGCGCACTCCCGTGCCAGCGAGCTACGATGTTCGTGATGAGAGGGGTTGCATCGCAAATGACCTGAGTATTTATAGAGAAGAATCCCTTTCGGTTCACGAAACGAGCTGGTCCATCACCTCCGGGATTACTGATGCGAATATGGGTGCAATCAATCAGGCCTATCGTGTTGGGGACTCCATGCATGCGAAAGAATGCCTCATGGGTATCACGAATGGAACGACGAGTTATTGGCATTTTTATGAATAATGCTCTTCGGCGAGCCAAAGCGATGCTCACGCTTTTAACAACTCTGCTAACTGATGACTGATGGTTGTGGATATGATCACCCACAGTCATCTGAAATGCACCCGTGGCATAAAACCTAAGAGCAACTAAAACTTGTAAGTAGGAAGGTAAAGCGCAACTGCGCTGTGTTCCACGTTGGATATCGTCTGCCACTAAATCAATAATATATCTAGCGTTCTCTTTAATAAAACGAAACCTCCTTTGAAATTCATCTTCATTGTAAAACTCAAACGGGTTCTGGCGATCTCTAAAAAATCTTTCTCGTCTCAGCTGCCTCCTGGCACGAATGTCATACAAATTACGAAAAATATCCAAAAAATCTTCCATACTTTTGGAACATCACTCCATCTCAGTTTTAATACCAATTTTTTTTTAACATTAACGTGGCAGACCGCACATATGGCTTCTGCTATAGTATGGGAGGTATTGTCTAAAGTGGCTGCAAAGAATAACCTGGATACTCCAAGTTAGAAACCGGTTGTTCTTTCTTTGCAATCTCCAACTTAAATAACGCTGTATTTCGCTTGATTTCAAGAATTTTCATTTTAACCCCATGTTGTTCCCGAATATTGGCCATCTTTAGCTCGTGCTGTTCTTTTGCATACTGCATAAGCTGGTCTTCCGAGGAAGGAAGCGAGGTGGTTTTCTGCTTCTTTGCTTTCGGCTCTTGGATGGTGGGTGTTGACCTAGCTGACGTAGAAGGTATCGAGGCTGGCTGCGAATGCATTTTTTGCGAGGCAGGCGGAGAAGTGATGGATATCATTTGTAGGTCGTCATCATCATCAATGTCGACACTGAAAAGCAAAATAAAGCAGCGTCAGTGGTGAATTAAAAGGTCAGCTACAAGCTTAGCACGTACATCTTTCGTTTGAGCGTTATCCCGTTCACCGGACGTTGTGCTTCCAAAATTATGCTGACCATCCATAATAATTGTTGGTCTAAAATTACATAATTCGGCATGGACGTCGCAAGTCCACGCTGCAAGTTGCTGGGTTGCAGCTATCTTTGCTGTACAAGGACGCTTAAGACTTATGTGAACTATCTGAACGATATATATGATGGAGTCGTATTGCATCCTTTGTACTTAGCATGACGTTGGATTATAGCTTACCATGGTATGGGTTCTTCCGGAATGTTGACATGTTTTGTGGAATCATCAGGTGGTGGATGGAAATCGTCATCGAAAGGATTGGTGTACTCCTTGAATTCGTCAGGTATCAGAGAATGAATTTCTTTATCTATTCCCTGTGGTGAGTCAGGTGGCGGCCCTCCGCCAGTTTTCTGTCTCGCTTGGTTGTAATGAGAATACGCCTTCTTAGCATTAATTTTCAGGCATTTCCATTGGTCTTGGAGCTGCTTCTTACTTCTTGAATCCTTAAACTTACTAGCAAATTTGGCGTACACACTCTTCCATGCATCAGCCTTTTTCCGGTTTGTCGAACTATCAGTCCTTTTATCTTCTACTGCCGCAACGTGGTCCGTTAAACAGTCCAACATGTATTCCTTTTCAGTACTTTCCCATTTTTTTGCCCGTTTCCGTTGGTCTTTAGGCTTACATATCAACGGCGCTACGATATTCCCAGTGCTTGGCAGATCTCCCTTTGACGCCATGTTGCCAGATCTACGTGTAACCCATATTGTGATTCAGAATAGTAGCGCGAAGACAGTCCTATTAATAGATTTCTTTGGAATCACAAATCAATAAACCATTGCATAACCCTAATACCATGGAATAGCTTTTTCGCATGATAGTTATGCCTGGAATTGTTAACATACGTTTCGTGCATACCGATTTCATTATACCACAATGACAGGAATAACTATTCTCTGAATAGGCTTACTTTCAGTATAAGTTATACCTCTTTCATGCATACGGGCGTTACAGTGTAGATGTACATGTACAAGTACAATACGGGATTTTCTGTGTGCACTGCCTTTCTTGAAAAAGCTCTTCTGTATAACATGAATATTTATGATGTTCAGTCAATACAACAGTCTGAATTGGGCGGAGCCTGTTGTGCAGAGCTTCTCATTGGGCGACGGCGAGGTCTTTACGGTGTACGGTCGTACGTACGTTCAAAACGAAGGAACACTAGTCAGAGAATACACTCCCAAGTGTGGTTTCGTGTATTCTTCTTAACATAAAAGGCGATTTTAGACTCCCATGGTGAGAGAACTCTAGCCACATTGTGTGCCTGCTGTGCTTCAGAAACATTCAATCGATTGATTTGAACTCAAAATTTCAAATATTTCGATTTGCTTCCATTTCTATTGAAGTCGGAGTGATTTGGAAGTCGGAGGCGAAGCTGAATCCAAAGACGAAGAAAGCAGAAAGGCAACATAAACTATAATGTACCAGCGTGGTATGGTTTTTACATTAACATTCAACCAGACAGTCAGTGAATAATTAGGTAATAACAGTGCGAGAACCCGGTTATTACTGCGTGGTAATGACCGGGTTGGGGGATGACCGCGCTGGTAATGGATCGAGCCGAAGGCATTACCACGCAGTAATAACCGGGTTCTCGCACTGTTATTACCTTTAATAAATACCTTTTTAACGAGAAAAATGGTGAAAATACTCCGAATTTCGCGACTTCGCGGCTTCTTCTAGGCCGTTTTACAAACGCAGCTTCGTTTCCGTATTTTGGCTTTGTTCATGTAGTTTAGCAGTGGTACAGTTGTTTTCCTAGTCCCGGATTTTTCCTAGTTCCGGATCGCTTCAAATAAAAACCTACCTTGTTATGGCTTGGTCTCCAATACTATTTGTTTAGATGAAGTGCATTTTGAAACGAAACATACAAGCTTCTTGATACATAAGTAAAAATAAGTCTAAAAGTCTCCAGTATTAAAAAATCTGCCAAAGACTGAACGTTCATTTTTTCCTAGTTCCGGATCGCCCGTAAAATACATGCATCAACTACACGCGCGCAAGCGATTTCATATGACGTGTTCGATTCTGTGGGACAAAGTTTATCGGCTCGTTGCCGCGCGCCACACACGTACACGGACAAAACATTTAAAAGCATTTCCTTGCAAGTCCTCTTTTTAAACTTTTTTGGAAGTGAAAGTATTTGGAAGTGAAATTTATTTTAAACTGTATTTATATAAATTAATGAATACTTTATCAGAAATATAGGCTTGATTCGGGTTGGTTCTAGCGTGATAATTTTTCATGTACGAAGCAGTTTTTTACTCGATCCGGAATTGGTTAAACTGATCCGCAACTAGAAAAAGGGATGTCGGTAAATTTGACGTCGTATTTTCAAATAAAGTAGAGCATAAATATCGAAACAAAAACTGTAGTTTCTCCATCACTCAAGGTAAACTACTAAACCTATTTCATTTAAATTTCAAAGATTAGACTTGCCGAAAACAGCCTGAATATTTTTTGCGATCCGGAACTAGGAAAACGTCTGTAATGTGGCCAGAATGCAGCCCAAAGCCGGGGTTTAGAAAACGGCCCTTGGAAAACCCATGATATTACTACATATAATGACCTGCACGTGATCGCGTCTCGGCCAATCAGAAGCCTTCAACTCTCCTAGGTATTTATTAATTCACTTTAGCATTGTGCTTTAAGAAAGAAAAAAATAGAACATCTGCATAATGACATAAGTACATTTCTAGAATGATTTTTCAACGGTGCAACGGTGGATACAAAAATGGCAGTTAGATCAGTATTCTTTAGTTGGTTTGTGCTCATCTTGGCAGCTGCTTGCATGTACCACTGGCAGTTTATCGGACGTCGTTGCTATTGCACCAGCCATGTTAACCTTGCGGACAAAACTGTCATCATAACAGGTCGGTAAATAAAATGACAGAAATTATGTTCATTCCTTAGTGGCGATTGGCCCTGGCAGCGGCCATCTTTGGTGTGGGGGACAAGGTACATTATATCAACTGCATGTTTTCTTTGATGGGAAAACAATTTATATTTCATGTTAAAGGTAGTATTTTGCAAACATAAACACAAACTACTGAATTATTAAGAAACACCTTACGACAGTCTCAGGCCTCCTTTGAAATATCAGCGTCTTAGTAGGGTCATATCCCTAGACCCCGTGACCATTTTCTTCCTACCCTTTTATGATTAATTTGACTACCTGAACCATTTTCGAAAATAGATCTTCTGCCCCTCTCAAATGTGACGGCTAACTCCGCTATAGCTTGATACTCAAAGCTATGCAACTTCTATATTAAACATTCAATATTTCAGGTTCCAAATTAGGTAGAAATACAAATGAGGTGTCCTTTCCCACCGAGTTATTTTTCAGTTTGGAGGTCATTCTGAGCTTGAAATCAAAGATGGCTGCCGTCTGCCATCTTGAAAAGCATACAATTCAATATCTTAGATTAGCTAGACGTACAAACAATGACTTTAATCCCACTAGTTTTAGCACGGTAAATCCATTAAAATGATTAGTTTTAAGTTTAGAGGTCATCCCAAGCTCAAACTCCAAGATGGCCACTGTGCGCCATCCTGAAAAACACATGTGCACACATTTTTTTGTTTGGCGTATCATTGCATACTTGAGGTATATGTACGTGTATGCGCGTTTGCGTGCGTTTGTTTATGGTGTAAATGGAGGACACATGCCTGGCGATACGAAGGTGAATTGGGGTTAGGGTTAAAATCGAGGACGTCCTCGATTGAGATTTGTGTACAAAACTAATGAGAGCCGTCAGAAAAAATACAAACAAAGGAAATTATCGAGAGGAACAAAAGAAACTCCTCGATTTACACCATAAACAAACGTATTGTGAATGTGTACATACATAATACCAGTGATAACAATTATAATTCTCGACTGCACCGTACATTGTATACGCTGTTCAATACCATTACCCCCTATTGAGGAAAGACTGTATTGATAATCGTTTTGTGTGGTGTGTCAGTTTAACCTAACCTACTGAACCCTATGACATTGTGCACTGTACATATTGTAACACGTGATATATCCTAAATGTATCCCTGTTCTGATGAACGGTAGTCATTTTAACCTCAACAACATCGCAATCGCTTTTTGTGTTCAAAGTCTGTTTATGGTAGTCTATTGCGATGCAAGTACATGCACACTTTAATGCCATTTGACATGTTTTCAACAGATTTGCCACTTGGTGTCTAACAATATTCTATATTATTCACCTCTAGTTCACCATTGAACTCTTTGGGTCATAATATTAAATGACTGACTTTAACTCGATATACGGCACAAACACACGAGGAAGATAAAATGGATGTGTCAATTAGTATTTGTGAAACAAAATGATACCATGTTCATAGATCGTAAATTTAATTACATGTATTTGACATTTGTTTCTGTTCACTCGACCAACGTAATTTGCAACTTCTTTATTAGTTTTAACTCACAATTCAGGAAAAAACAAATCGTTTAAACATAATACAAAGTTACTTACTTTTAATAAAAATACAAACAGAAAGTCCGGCAGAATTGTCTCCTTGTCAACACCCTTTGTTTTCCAGACTAAAAAACAGCATTACATTTCATGTTTTTTTCCAGCATCTATAAAGTAACACACAACTTTAAAAATAGGCCAGCGTCACAATATTTACTATAAATATGAACCCCCTAACCCACCCATTCTCGAAAATTACAGCAAAAGCAAATGGTGTATACTGCATGTCTACCTTCAACTTCGGTACAAAGGTATCGTGGTGACCATGTATTTTTGTGCGAATGTTTTTGTATTTCTATATAAATATTACTGTTAGTTTTACGTTTAACAGTTGTACGGTTTTGTTGATGACATTTGAAGTAATTTGTTCCCCATATTTTAATGAATGAATGTATGCAGGGCCCAGTGGAAACCAGTTTTTACATCTCAGGACTATATTTTTATTAATCGTGGTGTTTGTTTGCTTGTTGGGGTGTTTGTGTTGTTGTTATTATCGGTGTTGTTGTTTTTATTGGTAGTTGTATTTGTTGGATTGTTGGGGGGGGGGGGGGGGGGGGGGTGTTATGTACTTGTTTATTCAGGCCTCCTTTGAAATATCAGCGTCTTAGTAGGGTCATATCCCTAGACCCCGTGACCATTTTCTTCCTACCTTTTTATGATTGATTTGACTACCTGAACCATTTTCGGGGAAAAAAGATCCTCTGCCCCTCTCAAATGTGACGGCTAACTCCGCTAGAGCGTGATATTCAAAATAGCAATTTTGCCATTTTGAAAACCATAAACATCCAATATTTCTGGTTCAAATGAGGTGTTTTTTTCTACCGAGTTTGGCATGTCAAACCCAATGAAATGGTTATTTTTCAGATTGGAGGTCATTCTGAGCTTGAAATCAAAGATGGCTGCCGTCTGCCATCTTGAAAAGCATACAATTCAATATCTTAGATTCCAGATTAGCTAGACGTACAAACAAGGACTTTAATCCCACTAGTTTTAGCACGGTAAATTCATTAAAATGGTTAGTTTTTAGTTTAGAGGTCATCCCAAGCTCAAACTCCAAGATGGCCACTGTGCGCCATCTTGAAAAACACATGTGCACACCATCTTTTTCTGTTTGGCGTATCATTGCATACTTGAGGTATATGTACGTGTATGCGCGTTTGCGTGCGTTTGTTTATGGTGTAAATGGAGGACACGTGCCTGGCGACACGAAGGTGAATTGGGGTTAGGGTTAAAATCGAGGACGTCCTCGATTGAGATTTGTGTACAAAACTAACGAGAGCCGTCAGAAAAAGTACAAACAAAGGAAATTATCGAGAGGAACAAAAGAAACTCCTCGATTTACACCATAAACAAACGTATTGTGTATGTGTACATACACAATACCAGTGATAACAATTATAATCCTTATAAGACTGCACCGTACATTGTATACGCTGTTCAATACCATTACCCCCTATTAAGGAAAGACTGTATTGATAATCGTTTTGTGTGGTGTGTCAGTTTAACCTAACCTACTGAACCCTATGTCATTGTGCACTGTACATATTGTAACACGTGATATATCCTAAATGTATCCCTGTTCTGATGAACGGTAGTCATTTTAACCTCAACAACATCGCAATCGCATTTTGTGTTCAAAGTCTGTTTATGGTAGTCTATTGCGATGCAAGTACATGTACATGCACACTTTAATGTCATTTGACATAAATGTACAACATGTTTTCGACAGATTTGCCACTTGGTGTCTAAAAATATTCTATATTATTCACCTCTAGTTCACAATTGAAGTCTTTGGGTCATAATATTAAATGACTGACTTTAACTCGATATACGGCACAAACACACGAGGAAGATAAAATGGATGTGTCAATTAGTATTTGTGAAACAAAATGATACCATGTTCATAGATCGTAAATTTAATTACATGTATTTGACATTTGTTTCTGTTCACTCGACCAACGTAATTTGCAACTTCTTTATTAGTTTTAACTCACAATTCAGAAAAAAACAAATCGTTTAAACATAATACAAAGTTACTTACTTTTAATAAAAATACAAACAGAAAGTCCGGCAGAATTGTCTCCTTGTCAACACCCTTTGTTTTCCAGACTAAAAAACAGCATTACATTTCATGTTTTTTTCCAGCATCTATAAAGTAACACACAACTTTAAAAATAGGCCAGCGTCACAATATTTACTATAAATATGAACCCCCTAACCCACCCATTCTCGAAAATTACAGCAAAAGCAAATGGTGTATACTGCATGTCTACCTTCAACTTCGGTACAAAGGTATCGTGGTGACCATGTATTTTTGTGCGAATGTTTTTGTATTTCTATATAAATATTACTGTTAGTTTTACGTTTAACAGTTGTACGGTTTTGTTGATGACATTTGAAGTAATTTGTTCCCCATATTTTAATGAATGAATGTATGCAGGGCCCAGTGGAAACCAGTTTTTACATCTCAGGACTATATTTTTATTAATCGTGGTGTTTGTTTGCTTGTTGGGGTGTTTGTGTTGTTGTTATTATCGGTGTTGTTGTTTTTATTGGTAGTTGTATTTGTTGGATTGTTGGGGGGGGGGGGGGGGGTGTTATGTACTTGTTTATTCAAGTGTGGGTTCTGAAGCAATGACGGTCCACGTTGATACATGTACGGGAGCCTTAAAGTGCCATATGTGACATCTCCCTTTTTTTAATACAAAGAGTTGTAAACTGTAAAACGTTAAGTGTCCAGCTAATGTATATTAGAATGTCTTCTAAACTCTAGCAAAGGAATGAAAGGCAAAGGCTAAAGTTCAAACAAAGTTCAATGTGCGAGTTTGAAATAAAATCAGGCACTTGTAAAGGAAATTAACTTTGTGTGACTGAGTTGCACATGTGAACTGTTTTGTCGTCTAACTGAACTTAAAGATAAGACTGACTTTAGTATAAGCAGAAGTAGTTCGCCTATGAGAGGTTTATTACGTTAGTAGAGTGTTCAGTTTATAAGTCCATGTGGATGGGTGGCTTGACGATGCGTCCACTTCTGGTGATGTAGGGCGGCTTTGCGGGGTTAACACCTTGGTTTGCTGGTTCTGGCTTCACGACAGGTTTTGAGGTCTGACGAGGGGTGGTTGTCTCAGGCATTAACGGAGGGTCTGGGTCTGGGTCTGGGACAACTGCTGGTAGGGGATGCTTGTTGGCCACGTGGGTGGAGAGACGAAGGTGTCGTCGATTGCGCCGGTATTTGCGGCTGCCATACTCAACTATGTATGACCTTGGCGCTTCATGGCGATCTACTACAGTGGCAGGAACCCACTGCTTAGCACCTGGAAATGGTGCCATCCTCACCGGGTCTCCGGACTTCAGTGGCGGCAGGTCGTGTCCTTTCTTGTTGAAGTAGTGTTGCTGTCTACCCTTGTCTTGGTCGAGCCGCTGTTTTATGTCGGACGTCTTATGCACCCTGGGACGAAGCAAAGTTCGTGCTACAGGTAGCTTGTTTCGAGGTCTGCGACTCATAAGCAGCTGAGCGGGTGATAGGTCACAGCTTGCGAGTGGGGTTGTGCGATAGTCAAGCATCGCGAGGTGTTTATCCTGACATTTTTTTCACAAGCGTTTCACTGTCTGAACGGCACGCTCGGCTTCGCCGTTAGATTGAGGGTGATGAGGAGAGGAGGTGACATGAATGATCTGGTAGTCATTGCAGAAGACGTTGAACTCGTTGGATGAGTATTGTGGACCGTTGTCAGATCGCAGCTTCTCAGGGATGCCGTGACGGCTAAACTGTGACTTCAGTGCATCAATTACTGTTGCGCTGGTTGTGTCTGTGAGCCTGTCTACTTCAATGAATTTTGAGAAGTAGTCGATGGTCAGGAGGTACTGCTGGCTTTCGAACTGAAATATGTCAGATCCCAGCTCGATCCAAGGAAGATCAGGTACCTTTATGGGTTCAAGCATCTCCTTCTCTATCTGTGCGTATCTCATTTCTGTAGGTGTCATCGCTCTGGAAGTGTAGGCTATAGGCTTGCCTTCTTGGAGTAGAACTCCACCAAGAGCGTAGCTACTAGCATCACACTGTATGGTTGTCTCTTTGCGGACATCATAGTATGCCAGAACTGGAGCCTCGCTACAAAGCTTTTTAAGCTTGGTAAAGCTTTGCTGCTGCGGCTTGTCCCAGTGAAATGTCACTTCTTTCTTCATCATTTGGCGAAGCGGCTGGTCGACCTCACTGAGATCTGGAATGAACTTCGCCAAGTACTGGATAAAGCCAAGAAATCTGCGGACACCTTCCTTTGTCTTTGGCTCAGGCATCTCTCTCATCGCTTTGACCTTGTCAGGATCTGGCTTCAATCCACTGTCAGTGATGAGATGACCAACGTACTTGACTTGTGTTTGTTTGACGTGGCATTTATCGAAGTTGAGCTTCAAATTCCACTGAGTAGCTCTGGTTACAACTGCCTTCATGACCTCATCGTGGTGTTTCGGATTCTTGCCTGCAATCAGGATATCATCCATTATGGCGCGTGCTCCATCTATACCCTCTAGCATCGTGTCCATGACACGTTGGAAGATTTCAGGTGCACTTTTTATGCCAAAAGGAAGACGTAGCCATCTGAAACGCCCGATTGGTGTGTTGAACGTTGTGAGGAGGCTTGATTCATAATCCAGCTCAATCTGCAGGAACCCGGACTTGGCGTCTATGACGGAGAAAATCTTGGCATCTTGCAAGGATGCCACGACTCCTTCGACTGATGGGATTGGGTAGTGTTCACGACGTATTGCCTTGTTGAGGTCCTTTGGGTCGGAACAGATTCTCACCTTCCCATTCTTTACCACGACAACCATTGAGCTCACCCAGTCTGTGGGTTCGGTGACTTTCATAATGTGGTTGTCACGCTCCATTTCATGTAGCTTGTTGACTATCTTCGGCATGAGAGCCTGTGGTTGACGTCTGGGGCCATGTACTACTGGCTTTGCGGATGGATCTATCTGCAAGGAATATTTTCCTGGTAGGGTACCGGTGGTCATCTTTAGCTCAGGGTACTGCTCGAGCCCATAGACTCTGTCTATGAGTCTAAGTTGCTTGCTGGCATCTCCGCTGAGGAGTAGTGGCTTTTGATCAGCCTGTACTATGTAGTATGGCACATCAATGCACACATTTTTGTGGCATGTAGGCAACGTGATGCGCCCTTCTACCTTCAGCTTGTTGCTTGAGTAGGACTCAAACTTGTGGCCACTTGGGCACAGCTCTTTGGTGTCCCCGAGTGTTTGGTAGATGTGGAGAGGCATTATGGATTGCGCTGCTCCAGTGTCAATCTGCACCTCGACCTGTTTGTTGTTGATCCAAACTTTCTCATACCATTCGCTTGACGCAGACTTGTCCTCCAATGCACTGACAAGATGGGTATATTCTTCTTCTGAAGAAAAGTCATCACTTTCAGATGTGCCTGGGGCTGTGGCATTTTCCATCCTGTGTGCTTCAAGTCGTTTTCTGCACACCGATGCAAAATGATTTGGCCTTTTGCAGAAGTCGCATGTTTGGTTCTTTGCGGGACACTTCTTGTGGTCTGCCTCATACCCGCATTTTGGGCACTTTTTCACAGTGCTCGGTTTTAGCTCAGCTCTGCTGAACTTTCTCGGGTTGAAACTGCCTCTTTGATGGTGTGGCTTGTGCTGGGGGTGTGACTTGGTGCGACTGGTTTTTTGGGAGCGATGTGCTGACCTAATGGCATTGACTTTGCGATCTTCGCCTTTGCTGATTTCTTTCAAGCTCTCTTGAGATGTCTCGTAGTTTTGACCAATTTTGATGGCCACAGCCAGTGTCAGCTCGTCTCCTTTCTCCAGGCATTTCTCTTGGACTGCATGATTGAATGCGCGGAGAACTACTGCATCTCGAATCATGCGCTCTTCGTCATTGTATCCACAGTCCTTGACTAGCAACCGCAGGTCAGTGACAAAGCTATCAAATTTCTCCCCTTCAATTTGCTTTCGCCGGTTGAAGTTAATGGTGGCACGGATCTCATTTCTTCTTGGAGCCACATATTTGTCAAACTTGGCATAAACTGCTTCCAGCTCGTCGCATTCATCTGGTGTGCCCCACTGGAAGGTTGTGTAGGTTTCCCTTCCTTTATCTCCAACATAGGTCATTAGGTAGTTGACCCGTTCAACCTCTGACTTTTGAGCTAGGGGTCCCTTGAATGTGAATGTGCAATGCTGTTTGAATCTCTTCCATTCTTTAGGCAAATCAGGTGCTGACCAGTTCATACCGGGTTTTTCTGTTGACTTTGACATGTCTGCTGCCGGCCTCCGTAGTTTTTATTTTCGGCCTCTAGGGAAGTAGAAATAGTGTACGATTTTGCAGAGCAAACTCGAATATGCAGTCTAGCAGTTATCTCTTTACAACAAAGTTATTATTGCTTTGGATACTCTGTTTCAGTTCCTTTATTTACTTCGAAACAGTCTTACGAAGGATCGTTGCACTGTAAACGATGTCGCGATAGTTTATCACGGAACTGATTCAGCTACGCTACTTCGATGCTTGAAGTTCGACGTTTTATTGTGAGTTTGAACAACAGTTTGTGTAGGTTACTCACTCATTCGACGTCTTTTCAGACGTTTCCTGTCTGCTAGCCAAGTTCTGGTTGATTGCTTTCCCCGTTTTTACTGAGTTTTGGGGTCCAAAACTTCTGACACCATGTTATGTACTTGTTTATTCAAGTGTGGGTTCTGAAGCAATGACGGTCCACGTTGATACATGTACGGGAGCCTTAAAGTGCCATATGTGACAGGGGGGGGGGGGGAGGACAGTCTGACCATCACACATTCAAGTGTGCACTTGTTCTTCGGCCACTGCTTTTGCTCTGTGAGTTCAGGCGCACCGTCTTTGCTCTTCTTCCTGTCCAGCCTGGTGTGGCATTCATGGAGTAACGTCCACCAACCTTGGATATGGGCCGAGGTCTTGTGCAGCGCCTTCGCCAGTTCCGCCCAGAGTCGGCTCTTCTTGTTGGACCTCTGATACTCCTGCATGCGGTTGTTCCATATCAGAGGGTTGGCCTCCAAAAACTCGCACATCAGCTCTTCCTCTGCTGGTGACAGTTGGTTTTGCTACTTGGCCTTCTTGCTTTAATTGGGCTTATCACCTTGCACGGTGGAGGCATGTGACGCACTGGAAGCTGCAGAGCCAAGGGAGTCATGAGACATCACAGAGGCTTCGGAGTGGGCAGAGTGGACAGAGCCATCATGGGACCGAGCTGAAGAAGGCGAGCGCGATCCCGCATCTTCTTCTAACACGTCAGGAACTACAGGGGGGTGGGGATGATGGCTCGTCGAGCGCGTTACTAACGCGTTCCTCACGCGCTGGCGAACGCTGGCGTACGCTGGAGATACGCTGTCATGTTTTATATATAAATCAGTAATGCGTTCCTCACACGCTGAGCGCGTTCCTCACACACTACTCACGCGCTGGCATACGCTATGAACCCGTTATCAACGCGTTATGGACACGCTAAAATCACGGTTTCACTTGACTTTGTGTGTGTGAAAGTTTAGCGTTTGCCAGCGTATCGACTATTTTAACGCGCTACTCATGCGATGGCTTAAAACGTTCTGATGTGACAGGGCCATTACGTTATGTTGTTGAGCGTTAGAAAAAAGTTATTGTTAAACCACACTCAAAACATACACACAAAATTAATTGAGCCTAATAACGTTATAGTGAGATATACAGTGGCTTTCCGTGAGATTCGGCTACCTAAAGCAATTTAATTGTTTTCATCTTTAATCTTTAATCGACCCCTCTATTGCCGCCATACTGGATTTTTAAAATCATCATCATCATGTCGCCCGCAGGCGGGATCCCCTGCGGCGTTTCCAATTTTCTCTATCCTTTATACAGGTAGCTAACTCTGTTGTGGTCTCCGTCCCGGCATCTCTTCTCAGAACACCGACATAGCTCATCCTCTGTCTTCCCCTCAGCTTCACCCTCTGAGTCGGTTCCAACAGCACCAGACGGCTTGCAGGTAGCTCAGGGTGTCTGCAGCAGCGCCCTGCCATGCCCATGTGCCTGTATGTGATCTTCTGTGAGATCCGAGGTAGCATGCCGTAAAGGGTGTTATTTAGGCACGTGGTCTCTCCAGTCGATGTTAAGCACCATCCTCAACATTCTGGTGTAACAATCGTCGAGGGACTTTTGAAGGGTCGTGGTTAAGGGTCAGCACTCACATCCATATAGCAGGATGGACTCCATCGTGGCCTGGAAGAAACTGATCTTGACATCCCTTGACATGTTAGAGCTCCTTTTGTTTTTAATCCCATAGAGAACCTTCCAGGCAAGGGCTTTCCTAATGCGAATGTCGTGCTCAGAGGAGTCGACCCATGACCCCAAATACTTGAAGTGGCTGACCTCCTTGAGAGGGCGGCCCTCTAGGGTGGTAAAGGATGCATGGTCTGGGACGTTGTAAGTGACCACCGTTGTTTTTCTGGCATTAAGTGAGAGACCCACCGGCTACATTCCATCTCCACACGTGTCAGAAGCTCCTTTGCCTGGGAAGTGGAATTAGAGAGGAGGCTGATGTCATCGGCAAAGTTGAGGTCATTCAGGGCAACTGCGGGATAGCGGTTCGATCTCCTTGGTGTCAGTATGAATCCAAGATCTACCTCGCGTCCGCTGATAGCTCGTATGAGGGCAAAGTCAAGAACAACGATGAATATGAATGGGGCGAAGGTATCCCCCTGCATGACTCCTTTCAAGATGTTGAACTCGTCTGTGTTTCCATCGGGAGTGACCACTTTGGCTCGAGTTCCTGAGTACATTGACTGAATGGCTCGAAGCAGATTCGTGGGGACTCCGTATGCCTTAAGAATGTTCACCATCTTTCCTCTGTGGATGGAATCAAACGCTTTTGTGAAGTCAATGAATGTCAGGATTGCTGTCAGGTTATTGCTCTTCACCTCCTCGATTATTCGTCTCAGAGCCAGGATCTGCGCTGTTCTTGATCTCCTCTCTCTGAACCCGTTCTGGTTATCTCTCAGGTGAAGGTCGATCGCACTGCGTAGCCAATTTGATTTGAAGGGTATGATATTGTTTAAATGGCCGCCATTTTGGAACGGAAAATCGCCATACCTTTAGTACTAGGCTGTAGCGTACCTACGGGGGGGGGGGGGGGGGAGGGGGGGCACCACGAGTCAGCGCCAGCTGCATGCTGATTTGACCAACGATCTTAAGTAGATCTGAAATAGCACCAAAGAAAGTCAAAAAGGTAAGCATGAATCCATCGGAAAAGAGTCTCTGCTTCGACTTTTTTTTATTTTGATCTCTTTTATATTATAGGGGAATTCCACCCGATATTAATATGACTTTAATAAATAGAGTAGAATTAAACAAAACAATGAAAACAACATCAAAATCAGATAAGACATAAGAAAGTTACAGCATTTTAAGTCATGCATAGTTGGAAACAGTGTAAAACATAAAATTGGCTCTATGCAAGAGTTAGTGGATGAGAAAATCACCTCACTTTCCCATTTTTACTCCTCGTGGATTATGAAAAATCATTGTTGTATTTAATGTAATACAAGGGAAAGATTCTTTATTTACAAATATCATATCTATGAAAATTGACTTGGACAGGTAACAACCTGCCCAACCTGCCCCTTGCTCTAGCCATAGTTTTTGTCACAAACTACAAGGTACATTTTTATTGTACATGACAACCAACCTAAGTGTGTCAATCTTTTGCCTAATAATTAGAAATATCTTAAGAGAGTGTTATGTTGAAGCGATTACAATTCATGAAGCTGTGTGAAAGAATTGGGTTTGGACACTTGTGTACTGTAAGTGGATTTGTATGACTGTTAAATTTAGATTTGTTCTAATTATTTTTCTGTTGTACCAGAAACTTATTTACTGGATGCATATCATTATTTCATGTCCATGTAGGGATGCATATTGTGAGAAATGACAACCAAGTGTGTAAGTTTTTGTTGTTGCTGCTGCAAAAAAACACTTCTTGAGCTGGAATGGTTATTGAGGGCCCTAAAGCACTATACCCTCAAGTCCATTACAATGTCAACACTCGAAACATAGTGTAAATTTAAGCCTGAGACACAGACTATACACTCAATGATTAACAACTGTTTTTAGTCGCTTTTACAAACTCTACTATCCCACTTTCTTTTGAATTTACAGATAAAACATACATAATCTTGGTGGATATTTGAGAAATTTGTTACATATGTTGAAGGGACACACAACCTTTATAAGTCTCTTCCACTTACCATTAGTAAGAACTAGTTTGAGTTGGATTTCTAAAGACAATTTATTGAAACAATCTACTACTTTTGAAGACTGGTTGAAGATGAGTTTCAAAAGATTAATGAATTGTATAGTATACAATTTTATTGATGCTGTGTGCTGAAATTGCTCTGTTCATTTCAGTAATTAGTTGCTTGTAATCATATATGTGTTTTATTAGAGCTACGAGTGCTTACTATTCATTTGACCTATTTATTAACTTTCTTGCCAGAAACCTCAAACCTCTTCCACTTGCCATTAGTAAGAACTAGTTGGATTTCTATTCATTGGTTTATAAAGGTCAAATATTGGATTTCTAAGAACAACTTATTGAAACAATATACTACTTTTGAAGACTGGTTGAAGATGAGTTTCAAAAGATTAATAAATTGTATAGTATACAATTTTATTGATGCTGTCTGCTGAAACTGCTTTGTTCATTTAACAAGTATCCTGTAATCAAGTATCAGAGCTACAAGTGCTTCCTGTTTATTTGTTTTGACCTGCTATTAACCTCCTTGCCAAAATCCTCAAACTTCCCTAGCTTTTCTTGTATCGTCTGACCTACAGCTATCATTTCTTCAGAAAAACAATTCTTCAACATTCCTCTGGTTATTACCACCTTTTCTACCTTATGTACCCTATCTCTCTGTACCCTATCTTCCTCCAATTTCATTTCCCTCAACCTTCTGACATTCCTCCCAGTGAGTGATTTCTCTTATATCTAGTGATATATCATTTTACTGTTTCATTTTTTTCTTACTTTTTATTACTACATTTATTTTCAATGAGTGAATAGATGCATATTCTGAATATTCTTTTAACATTTTAATTGTGCATGTGGAAATGAAACAAATGCAAATCAATACAATTCAATTCAATGTCAAATACACTTTTTTACATCTCCAAATATGCAGAATTGGGAACATAATATGTCAAAAGCTTCTTCAAAGAGGAATAATAGAAGTAGGTTAATTGAAACATTGTCATTACCAGTGATAAGTTAACCACTGATTTTGTCAAAATTCAATACATTTAACATTTTTTTAAAATGGTAATTCCTTCTTTTAAATCAAAATAGACCAAAGATATACAATCACCCGATCGCAAATACTAATATCAACAAAATCCCTACTGTGTTATTGGGACACCCCCTATTACCCCTTCACCTATTTCCAGTTTTCCACAGCCACACACCCTTGCTCGTCCAAATCGCTTGCCCCCCCCCCCCCCCCCCCCCCCCCCTGACGAGGTATGCCAGGTACGCCACTGGTACTAGGCCATGTGTGAGAGCAGCATTGGTGACAAATCCCATGCTGTCCGTACCTACGAGTCCAATGCTAGAACATATTGGATTCCAAGGTGGCCGGCAGGTAAAAATACAAAGATCACAAGAACTTTTGCACTAGCACTTTTTATGAATGAACAATTTCGGGGCCCATCCCGTCGGCTGTGCGTGGTCACAAGTCCATGTGGAGGCGCCGCGGAGCTCAAATTATTAGTAGTAGCAAAAACAATAGAATAGGTTTAATGTGAACAGCAGTTCATTGGTCAGTCGATCCAAAGTTCCAATTCAAGCAGAGGCGGGCGCCCTCTCCTCGCGAAGCCTCTAAAGAAAATCAGGACAATATTCCCGAACCCAAAAGCACATCCGTCCATTTTTCGTGACGGTCAAAGCTGCAAATTCTGAGAGCCCACAGACGCCGACTGGGGCTCCGGAAAATAATGGGTTTTTTTGGTAAGGGGCGGGATCCTTGACATCGGCTTGTCCGGAGCTAGAAAATGCGGCCCATAGAGCACCAAGTCCATGGTGGCGTCCGACGAGCTCTGTCCGGCCCCTGGAAAAGCGGAGGAGTGCGTAGGCCGTCGCCTTGGGGTCGTGCCAACAACCGTAACCGGTCTTCAAGGTAAACATAGAACAACAGTTAAGGGAAGTCAGCAAGCCGAATCCATAACTTTGAAAACAATATTGGCTATGAAGACTGGGTCGGTCGAGCCGTGGCTGGAAGCGGGTGGTGGCGACCAGGCTCGGGTGAGCGGATGTCGGGTTGGCGGATGTCGGCGGCACACCTTAAGTCGGTACCATCCCGATTTTTTGGTAGTGGGTTTGCCTTCTTCGACCACGACCGTCTCCAGACAGTCGGATCCCTTTCTAGGTGCCGCGGCAGCATGACGCCCGTGGACTCCGGTCGGGTTGCGGGGCCCCCGTCTGCCGGCACGGACGAGCCCGGACAGGCGTAATGCGGTCTTGGACTGGCCAATAACAGGAAAGCGTTCTGGCTCTAAAATCTGTCAAGGGTTCCCTATTATGCAGCAACGTTATGTCTCTTCAGGGCTAGGGGACCTTTTCCTGGCCCATGCGGCCCACCAGCCTTGTGGATATCCCAGCAACACCAGCGCCCGCAGCCGTGGCCCCGGAGTCGGCGGGCCACCAGGCTGCGTTCACTTGATCCTTAACTAACCAGCTACCAGTCACAGTCGCTCCGACCCTCGCCCATTAACGCACACCGGAGCTCCCCTGGCATGCCTCGGCCACTCGGCTTGGCCTGCCCTCGCCCGTCCTCACACGGGCTGCACTCAACGGCATTTGCCTGCGAACTCCTGGCCCGCCTCTTGACCGAGCGCATGAACCAATGGTCCGAATCTGCAGTTACACGGCAACATCTTATCAGTAGGATAAAACTAATCTGTCTCACGACGGTCTTAACCCAGCTTAAGATCGCTGTTGGTGGGCAAACAACCCAATGCTTGGCGAATTTTGATAGGAAGAACCGACATCGAATGATTAAAAAGCAACATCGCTTTGAATGCTTGGCTGCGACAAGCCAGTTATCCCTGTGGTAACTTTACCGACACCTCTTGCTTTAAACTCCGAAGCTCAACATTAAAGAGAGGCCATGCTTTCACGGTCTGTATTCATACTGGAAATCAAAATCAAACAAGCTTTTGCCCTTTCAGGACACCCGTGTTACTATTTGACAGATGTACTGCCCCAGTCAAACTCCCCGCCTGGCGCTGTCGTCGGATGTGCCCACGCGAGCCCCCTTCCCACCTCATTGAATAAGTAAAGAGACGATGAGAGTAGTGGTATTTCACCGTTGGCGCGGGGCTAGGCCCAGCCGCCACCATATCATATAGCCACGCATTTTAAGGTACGGGTCAGCGGAACTTAAATTTCTTTGGGGCTGGAAGGCCGCATAAGTCAGGAAAACTGTCCTCTAGCACTACAGAGATATAAAGTTGCTGCGCAAGAATACTGACCTGGTTGTTGATTAGTTCCAGACCGAAATATGCCTCTCAAGGCTCGCTCGGCGCTGGAGGCTCGGGAGCTGGCAGACGGGCCCACAGGACAGGAACGGAACCCGCGAAGGGAACCTGCCGCCCGGAAACGAATGTAGTCGTTGCGGGCGAACCCACGGCTAAAAACGGGGAGGCACCGCCATTCACGACTTGGTGTGCGCCTCCGACTTCCGCCAACCTGACGACCGCTCGCCTGACCCGCACCAAAGTGCTGCCACCCCTTCCAGCCCCGTCCCTGTCCTCGGAGCCAATTCTTCTCGAACATTTACGGATCCGACTTTCTGACTTCCACACTTATCTACATTGTTCTGTGTTTATGTTAAATTAAGGCTGTGGTCCTGGTATCTGACCCCGAGGCAACGGCCCACGCACTCCCATGCATTGTCCAAGGCCGACAGAAGCTCCGTCATGAGGCGGGTGCCAGGACGCAGCGCTCGACGGGGCCGCGGCCCCAAGCTCTTGACAAGCCGATACCAGGTATTCCGCCCCGTACCAAGAAAAGAAATCTCTTCCTTGGACCCTGGCTGGCGTCTGCGGGTTCTCTTGATTTGCAGCTCTGACCACCACGAAGAGGAGGGATCTGCCTTTGGGTTTTGGAATAAGATTTGAGATTGGGTGGGGTGGGGGGGGGGGGGGGGGTGTGCCCACTTCGAGCAGAAATTCTCTAGGTTTTAGAATCGACGGGTGCATCCCTATTTATGACGATAGAATAGGTATTTATACTGTTTACCTTGTTATAAATCTGTACATAGAGGTGGTCATTTATTAGGGATAGCTCTACATAGTCTTTACGTGTAATACTCTTTGTTATTTTATAAAGATGGATCAAATTACCAAAAAAATATTACGGGGTGTATCAAAAAAAAGGAAACCCAACTTAAAATAGTCACTGTGGCAAAACTATACATTTTACAGCAGAAACCATGGTATCATTTAAAATTAGATGACAAATGCTTTCCGACGATACTTCATTCATTAATTTTCGGTTACGCATCGCTGAGCAGCAGTGTGTTGGAATTTGGGTCAATTTTGGGAGGTGGCTCACTCTGATATGCAACAAAATTAACACTGACTCGTGTTTTTTTCTCTGAAATTTTATTCAAGAAATTTCCAAACACATTTCACTTTTTTCACTGTCCAATGCCCTCCACATGCCCCCCTCCCCTCTCAAGACACAGTTGGCATCGACGTCTCATGTCGTTCACGGCTCGTCGGATGGTACCTGGGTTCTGTCGCAAAACTTCAACCTCGTGCTCAATTCTCTGTTGCAAGTCCTGCAGGTTGCGTGGAGGAGTTACAAACACTTTATCCTTCAAATACCCCCACAGAAAAAAGTCACAAGGCATCAGGTCGGAAGACCTGGGGGGCCATTCCACTGGGTGATAGAGTGCAATAACGCGCTCATTGAAGAGCTCATTGAGGCGTTCGCGAACTGCAATGAGGCGATGAGCTGGGGCACCATCTTGAGCCCACCACACGTAACGGAACATTCCATTTTCATTATGTCTCGATCAGGGAAAGTTTCTGCGAACGCATTCTGAGTGGCCTGAAAACTTCTGGTTTCGTGGTAAGTCTTCACCACAAAGATTCTCTGTTCTGGTGTAAGCTGAACCATTGTGATCTCAGGTACACACACTGTCTGAAGGCCTGTCAGAGCTCTTAGGCTTATCCACAAGTGGTTGCATAATCAACAAAGACATTTCCAGTTACACCCAAATCAATTATGAAAGGAGCCACGTTGATTTCATTGACTTGGAAAGTGAGCCACCTCCAAAAATTGACCCAAATTCCAACACACTGCTGCTCAGCGATGCGTAACCGAAAATTCATGAATGAAGTATCGTCGGAAAGCATTTGTCGTCTACTTTTAGATGATGCCATGGTTTCTGCTGTAAAATGTATAGTTTTGCCACAGTGACTATTTTAAGTTGGGTTTCCTTTTTTTTGATACACCCTGTATAGTCATATTTTTAAAATATATTTCTGGGGAGATCTATGTCCATAAAATACCTCGGAAACGTCGTTATAATATTTACGGTATAAGCCATTTTTATCTGTCGTAAACTGTGTTCGCTGCATTAAAAAAGCAACAGTCTTGTTTTGCATAATTAATTACCGGGTTGGGATATGACCGCTGGTAATGGACCTCCCTTTTTGCTCGGTCTATTACCATTGGTCATCCCTAAACCCGGTCTGTTATCACGCAGTATTGACCGGGTCCTCACCCTGTTATGTCCTAATTAAAAAACACAGGGGCCAACTCCGGAATTGGCTGGTGGACGGCTTACGACTTTGCTCGGCGAGGCGCCCGGGTCATCCTCGCCTGTCGCAATCTACAGAAGTCCGAAGACGCCGCCAAGAAGCTCAAGATGCAGACGGGCAACTCAGAGGTCGTGGTGCGTCACCTGGATCTAGCCAGTCTACAGTCCGTAAGGGAGTTTGCAAGCAAGATCATCGAAAGCGAGGAGAGACTGGATATATTGGTTAACAATGCAGGTTATTGTTCTGATTATTTTCGTTACACTTTGTTTTAATGAACGGCGCTGTTCGGATGAGTTAACCTACTCTAAATAAAATGAGATGCCATAATTGTAATAAAGATGGGTAGATACAGATGGATGGATACAAATGAATGGGTAAAGATGGATGGGTAAAGATGGTTGATAAAGATGGATGGATAAAGATGGATGGATAAAGATGGATAGATAAATATGGATGGCTAAAGATGAATGGATAAAGATGGATGGGTAAAGATGGTTGATAAAGATGGATGGATAATGATGGATGAATAAAGATAGATAGATAACGTTGGTTGGATAAAGATGGATAGATAAAGATGGTGGATAGGCCTACAGATGAATGGACAAATATGATGGATAAAGATGGTGGATAAAGATGGACGGATAAAGATAGATGGATAAAGATGGATGGATAAAGATGGATGGATAAAGATGGATAGATAAATATGGATGGCTAAAGATGGATGGATAAATATAGATGAATAAATATTGATGAATAAAGATTGATGGGTAAATATGGTGGATACAGATGGATGGATAAGTTGGTGGATAAAGATGGATGGATAAAGATGGATGGATAAAGATGGATGGATAAAGATGGATAGATAAATATGGATGGCTAAAGATGGATGGATAAATATAGATGAATAAATATTGATGAATAAAGATTGATGGGTAAATATGGTGGATACAGATGGATGGATAAGTTGGTGGATAAAGATGGATGGATAAAGATGGATGGATAAAGATGGATGGATAAAGATGGATAGATAAATATGGATGGCTAAAGATGGATGGATAAATATAGATGAATAAATATTGATGAATAAAGATTGATGGGTAAAGATGGTGGATACAGATGGATGGATAAATATGGGTGGATAAAGATGGGTTGATACAGATGGATGGATAACAATGGATGGATAAAGATGGTGGATAAAGATGGATGGATAAGGATGGATGGAGATGAATGGATGGGTGGAAAAAGAAGTGGTAAAAAGGTGGACTTCTTTTGAATGCTTTAAGGCCCTTCGGGCCTTCCTATACGTCTCGTTTTGGGGTTAGACCCATAACTGACGCCATCTTGAGTAGCAGCATCAGTTCGTGCATGGAAGCAACGGCATCGTGTAAACGACCAAACAGCGTTCGTTTTGATGTACGCGGCATGAACTTGAAGAATGTCACACCGCATGACGTCTATTCAACACTGGATAGTGGTATATGGGTGGCGTTAGTACAATGAAATGCATAGTGGAACTTGATAACAATTTGACAACGTTTGACAACGCGCATGATTGTGAAGAAGTAGCAGCGAATGAAATGTACCTGCACGATAGCTCAGTTTGTAGAGCGCCGGTCCGGTATTCCGGACAATTTGGTGGACCGCCAACAGAATAGATAGCTCAGTTTGTAAAGCGCCGGTCCGGTATATCTTTTTTCATTTTTGAAATTCAAACTTTAGTAGACAGTACCATTATTTCGATAATAAGATAGAAAGTGGCGTCAGAAGCTGTCTTATGAAATAACACCCCAAGTTTTGTGCGAGTGGGTGGATTCACAATGCCGGTTAGAAACCGTTGACAAAAGAAAACATGCAGAGTAGGAGATCGAGAGCGGAGCTAGTCCGCCCTGCGGTTGAATGCGCCCTCTACCAATACAGCAATTTGATGAAGTTTTGATGATGTGATTAGATTATGCAAGACATGATACAACTCTTATAATAGCAGCACGAACAGGCTCAACAAGCTCATAAAGTTATCATCAAAACACCGTTAGCATATCATGTAAGTAAACGTTTCTTGCATCGACAATATTGTATAAGCCCCAAGACATGAACAAAGATGGTTTAATAGTGGTTGTTATTTAGAAGATAATGATAATAAGGAAGATTTATGTGCAATATACGATAGTTTGTTAATTATTTGTTAATATGGCGAACCTGCCTTAACAGGATTGGTGTGGGGTAAGTTCGCCCACTGTTAATTTTTCGTTAATAAAACATTGACAATTTACTCCGGTGTGTACTTTAATGAGAAGCTAAAATCTTGTCAACTTTATTTCGTAAAATTTAGACTTCGTCAACGCTACTCTAAATTCAACAGGGACTTAATTTGTCGACTTGCAAAACTACCGCGTGCTCGCTATACACCAAGAGCTAGCTGAGATTTATTTGACACAATTGTTACAAAAGCTTTGATGGCTGAGTGGGGTACAGCTACCTACCCTGTCTTCAAAAAGTCTTTTCTTAAGTTTGGCAAGTTCTGGGTGGGGTGGGGGGTACCCCTCAAAGTACCCAAAAATTCAGTTTTATTTGACAAAATTGTTACGAATCTGAAAACACTTGGCCAATGTTGAGTGAGGTCCATATATCCAGAATCGCCAACTTAAGAAAAAATTATGTTCTGGAAAGGTCACTTAAGACAACACGCTAATTAGTGCTAATTAGGGTTTTATTTGACAAAATTGTTACAAATCTGAAACCACATGGAAAATGTTAAGTAAGGTCCATACAACCAGAATCACCAACTTAAGACAAAATTATATTCTGGAAAGGTCACTTAAGACATGGTCAAAGGTCAATTTGCACCAAATGACCTTTTATACAAGTTTGTGTGAGATAAAACCTAAAATAACCAAAACCACATGAAAAATGTAGAATTTGATCCACACGTAAAAAAAAAAAAACTTAAGATAAAATTATGTTCTGGAAAGGTCACTTAATACAAGGTCAAAGGTCACTCTTTCATACAAGTTATGTGTGATAAAAACCTACAATAACCAAAACCAAAACGAAAATGTACCGTGACATGTAGTTTGGTATTACTATTTGTTATACTATTATAAAGTATCAGGTGCACCACTCACTATGTAGTTGGGTTGGAAGGAGGGGGTATCGTGCACCCTCGGAAATCAATTTCTAATTGGTGTCTCTAGGTCAGAAAAAAATGCGTAGAAAACAATTTGCTATGTTAAACAATTCAAAAAATGTCCCACGTATCATTTTTATGCAAATTAGTGCCGCCATTATCGAAAAATACATTTTTCACTATATCTCAGCCAATATTGAAGTTAATTGAATAAAGACGGTGTCTAGATCCATGTTTTGAGGGTCAAAGATCACAATAAAACTATTCCGGAAGTGACATGTGTCCGTGGGATAGGAATATTATCGAAAAATCATGTGTATACATATATCGGCCAATAATGACATAATTGCACAAGTAAGGTGTCTGCACCCATGTTTTGAAGGTCAAGGATCATTAGAAAAATTCCTTGTGTAACTTTGTGTGTCGGTGGCATGTAAATGCGCAAATTCTAAAGTGCCAGCAATTACCTAAACATGTTTATGCTGTATCTCGGCCAATATTACACATAAATTTATAGGCACTTTTATAGGGCAATAATTTTTAAAATTGTCCACTTTCATATCCATCAGTCGTCATCGCTTTTAATGAAACCTTTACAGTCTTCTTCGTCCGTTTTTTCTTCTTCCTCCCCTTCCTCTTCTGCACGATCTCCATTGTTTAGAATATCAACCAGTGAGGTTGGTAGGACCGTTATTTCTGGCGTATTATATTACCACTATTACCATGGAGAATATTACCGATATTTCCGGCATTGCATCGTTATTACTACCTGATATTATCCCATTTACCCAATATTGGTTATTACTAATATAACGATACTACCGGAACAATACTACAATGTATACACATATAAACATCAATGACTCTTCTGAGCTTGCCACTCCTACAATCTTGGTGTGTACTTAAACGCTATATATGTGCCCAATATCACCGCCGTCTGTAATCACAGTTTGCAATTAATTTTTTGTTAATTTATTGTGTGTTGGCTTTTTGGCAAATTTGTTTCTTTGAGACTTGGAGTAAATAAATATTACACAGTTATCTCTACGAAAACACCCTAAACGTATCACTATTACGTAAAACATAATGTTCATGTAGAAAAAGTGACAAAAATGTTTCACTAAGGTTTATCACGCCCACTTGGGGTCAACATGTCAATTGAGGTCACCCGATATTACCCCATTTACCCAATATTACCAGGGAAAATGTAACTGATATTCATGGCATTTCCGTGATATTAATGGCGGCACTAATTTGCATAAAAAATGATACGTGGGACATTTTTTGAATTTTGTAACATAGCAAATCGTTTTCTACGCATTTGTTTTGACCTAGAGACACCAATTAGAAATGTATTTCCGAGGGTGCAAAAAAAAACCTTCTTCCCACTAAACTAATGTTCTTTGCCTGGAGCAGGCAGTTCGCCTTAAGAAAATACAGTAGTCTCGCGTATACTCCGCCGCGGCGATTGGCGAGAATTTTCTGCGGATATTGTTCGATGGGAATAAATGACATATCGATTGAAATTTGAAAATGTTTGGGCGATCGCCACGGCGAGACTACTCTATTTTGTGCGTTGTGTAAAAGGAGAGTTTAAAGACAAGGGGAATTGAATTTAAGAAACATAGATTCTGAAGAGTCGGTTTCAATTCACACATTGCCAATATTATTGCAAAGGCCGTGCGTAATTAATTTTATGTTTCAGGTCCAGAGCGCGCACATATTTTGGCCTCTCAACTTACAAACAACTCAAATGGAAAATGCACATGTTGCTCGTCTATTTTCGGGATTTTGAACATTTTCAACACAAACCTTTAACATTTAATTTACGATTTCTACAAAACATGAACAATAGAAATGTACTATGTTGAAAAACAAGTTTGCGCACCAATTTTATGGAACCACGGGATCCGAAACATAGAATTTATTACGCACAGCCTCACTAAAACATAGATGCAGAATATAATCTATTATCAGGAGTCCAAGATGTGCATTGCATCTGTAATCACTTTGACTACCACAGATATTAAAGGTAGTATACACCATTGGTAATTATTTGAATTATTATGAATGGGTGGAATTGGGGGGTTGTATTTGATAGTAAATATCGCTTAACTAACCTGTCTAAAGTTTTACAATCATGAATGCCGAGAAAAGCACGAAAACCGGCGTTTGTTTTCAAACGGCGTCGAGCAGTTATTCTTATGTTATTTGTGGGTTTTTTCGCGATCGCCGTCCAAATATGGGGATGGTTTGTATGGTGGGTAATAATCCTGCGACTTTTTCAACAATCCATTAAAGAAGACTAGTGAACGTATGATAGCTTACTCGTCATCGTTGATTCAAATAAGTGTGTCACGTTCACACTTCGCCCTCAGCTGCCATCGATGTTATACGCCTTTCTCTGTATAGCGCTATAACGCAAATTGACCGACAACAAGGTAATTTTATGTTTACACTTGGTTTTTTCTCTCTCTCCAACACCACGTAAAAGTTCTTATGGGGTAGGTCGTGCAGTCTCGAGACGAAACCTACCCATGGTCTGAGCGAACCGCACCTGACGAGTCTAGCTTTTTAGACATTTCTGTTCTGGTTCTGGCGAACTGCCTGCTCCAGGCAAAGAACATAGTGAGTGGTGCACCTGATACTTTTTAATAGTATAACAAATGGTAATACCAAACTAAATGTCACGGTACATTTTCGTTTTGGTTTTGGTTATTGTAGGTTCTATCTCACACATAACTTGTATGAAAGAGTGACCTTTGACCTTGTCTTAAGTGACCTTTCCAGAATAATATTTTGTCTTAAGTCGGTGATTCTGGATGTATTTTGTCAAATAAAACCTTAATTAGCACTAATTAGCGTCTTGTCTTAAGTGACCTTTCCAGAACATAATTTTATCTTAATTTTTTTTTTTTACGTGTGGATCAAATTCTACATTTTTCATATGGTTTTGGTTATTTTAGGTTTTATCTCACACAAACTTGTATGGAAAGGTCATTTGGTGCAAATTGACCTTTGACCTTTGACCCAGAATATAATTTTGTCTTAAGTTGGTGATTCTGGTGTATACTTAACATTTTCCATGTGGTTTCAGATTTGTAACAATTTTGTCAAATAAAACCCTAATTAGCACTAATTAGCGTCTTGTCTTAAGTGACCTTTCCAGAACATAATTTTATCTTAATTTTTTTTTTTTTACGTGTGGATCAAATTCTACATTTTTCATATGGTTTTGGTTATTTTAGGTTTTATCTCACACAAACTTGTATGGAAAGGTCATTTGGTGCAAATTGACCTTTGACCTTTGACCCAGAATATAATTTTGTCTTAAGTTGGTGATTCTGGTGTATACTTAACATTTTCCATGTGGTTTCAGATTTGTAACAATTTTGTCAAATAAAACCCTAATTAGCACTAATTAGCGTGTTGTCTTAAGTGACTTTTCCAGAACATAATTTTTTCTTAAGTTGGCGATTCTGGATATATGGACCTTACTCAACATTGGCCAAGTGTTTTCAGATTCGTAACAATTTTGTCAAATAAAACTGAATTTTTGGGTACTTTGAGGGGTACCCCCCACCCCACCCAGAACTTGCCAAACTTAAGAAAATATTTTTTGAAGACAGGGTAGGTAGCTGTACCCCACTCAGCCATCAAAGCTTTTGTAACAATTTTGTCAAATAAATCTTAGCTAGCTCTTGGTCTACTATTTGAGTTTCTACGTCCGTCAAGTGTGCAAAGAATGGAAGCATGAAATTTCAGAGTACGCATCACGGATACGCAACTGATAAACGCATAGCGCAATACGGAGATCGAAAACGTACACACTGGGTAGTTTGAATATACTTGGTCTATGTACGAACAAAATACACAGGCTTTCATATAATAAATTAACTGGAACTCTTCATTTGTGTACACATTTCATATACCGAGGGGTGAATTTTCCAAAAGTCTGCATTTTAGTCGGGGGCCGCGGCGCAAATCATTGTAGTTTTGCACAGGACATGCGCCACAATATATTGCACTTTTTTTCACAACATTTTGCTACGACACTTTACGACACGAAATTTAGACAGCGAGTAAGTAAATACTAGCAAACTAAATAGTTATGAACCACAACTCGTAAGTTCTAATCAACAGTTAATCTAAAGTTAATCTAAAGTACAACTTGGAACAAATTGTCATGGCATGTTATCCATCTGTTGCTCATGACCTTTTTAAAACTTGATTTATCAAAGTATTATGGTTTCATTGACATCTTAGCATGAGTAAGAGTGCTAGTTTTGTAACGTGATATTATTAAATATAAGGATATATCTCTATGTTTATTTCACCTTAAAGTATGTACATTTAGCTTGCTTAACTAAATAATAGGCATATACATTTGATGGGGTAGGTTCGCCCACCATCATGGGTGAGTCAGCCACAAGGCGAACCTGCTCCACTCTATTACAGGGCGAACGTGCCCCAAGAGCTCATCTTGTGTTTTACCACGTCGTATGCATCAATAACACAGTAAACAGAGTTCAAAACTGCAAATCTATTTTGGCAAGTCTATTATCTTCTAAATGACAACCACTATAAAACCACCTTTGTTTATGTCTTGGGGTTTATACAATATTACTGATGCAAGAAACGTTTACTTTAATACATGATATGTGAACGGTGTTTGGATGATAACTTTGTGAGCTTGTTGAGCCTGCTCGCGCAGCTATTATAGATTAGAAGTGTTATCATGTCGTGCATAATCTATTTACACCATCAACACTTCCTCCAATGTCTGTAGTTGTGGGGAATCACGTGTTGGGCGGACTCGCCACGCTCTCCCCTACACAAACACTCATCGTAAACGCTGCGCAGTTACGCCAAGTTTCGTAAAAATAATGTTCCGTAAGCGTTACGCCATTTTTGAAAATGGTGCATGCTACGCAACTTTTCGTTAAATCGGCTACTGGCGGTCTAGGCGTATAATGCGTTCATATGTCTGTGGAAGAGACATATTTGAACGCAGACCAGGGTCGAGACAGAACTTTGGTTTGTTTTCCTGTCCAAGTTTTCTTAACGGTTTCATCATCCTAAACATTAACCATTAAAATTAGCTTGGGGCCACCCTGATTTTCGCTCCTAATTTAAATGGCCGCCAAAATTACCTAAATTATATTTATACTGCTTCCCGAAATTAAATCCTTTGAATTTAGCCCAGAAATTGCCAAAATCTGAAATGGCTGCCAACATTATATTAATTACGTTTATACTATAAGTTGTTTTTTTCAGTGGTTCCGTCATCTTGTACCTAAAGCTTTTAAAATTAGTCTAGGGACTTCCAAGGATATTGTCCTCAAATTCAAGATGGCCACCAAAATGGCCGACAACATTTGTATATACTTTTCATTTTGTTTATTTGTTTACAGTTGTTTTGTCATTTCAAACTTGCATGCATGTCCTTAGCTTGGAATTTGCACCTAGCATTTGACCTGAAATGCAAAATGGCTACCAAAATACAAAATGGCAACTAAACGCTAAATTATACACGAAATACTCACCTGAGTTTTAGTATCATTTAAATGTCAATTTTGCTCACAACAGGTTTGTATTGGTGGGCTGAGTCAAACTGTTAAAATGAAAAGCTCCAAGACATACCAACGGCCTAAGTAATTAGTGGCGATGACTATACATGCATAGCCACACAGATATAGAATAGTAATATAATAGCCAAGTACAGATCAGAGCTTGACAACATAACGACCAGAAAATGAGAATGTAGGAACTATACATGTATACAAACAAAATATCGACGGGATCAAAACAAAACCACTGACAAGATTAACACGAGATGATGAAAAGATTTAAACAAGACAGTGCCGAGATAAACACTTGTCCATTTGAAAAGTTAATCTATGTCAGTAGAGACACTCGGACAAAACAAAATTTGTCCTGTCAACATAACCAGTTTCGGTTTTCGGTGCAGTATAAACCTGCAAAAAGTAATTTGGCAGTCATTTTAGATTTTGGCGGCCATTTTGAATTTAAGGGCAAATTCTGGGTGGCCCCGGCGCTAAATTCAAAAAGATAGTTTTATGATGACAGAACCACTGAAAAAAGTTTGATTTATAAAACTAAGAGGTATAGTATAAATTAAATGCAGTCAATTTGAACGGTCATTTGTTTATTTTGGCCACCATCTTGAATTAGGGGCAGAAGTTAAAGTGGCCCCAAGTTAATTTCAAATGGTTAGGGTTTAAGATGATGGAACCGTTGAGAAAACCTTGACAGAAAAAAGAACAATTTGTATTAGTCTAATATGACTTGTGTGCACAATTAGAACACAAGAAGCCGTGTGCGTTGATGCACACGCGGTGTGTCCTACATCACTGGCTGACAAAAGTGGCCAAAAAGACATCTCTCGTTGGCACATAGTCCGTAGGTCTATTGTCTTGATATCGGTAAATGAAAAACGGTATATCCCCAATACACCCAATATTCAAAACTCAAAATTCAATATTCAACACTAGAGAAGTGCACTTGTGAGTTCGGACCTCCGCCATAAACGCAAAACAACGTCTTATCTCCCAATGCAATCAAAGTGATCCAGATTCCTGATCTGAATCCAGATCAATCTGCAAATTTAATGGAATCATCCTTCACCCATAGCTATCTACCAACCAAGTTTTGTTAAAATCTCTTTTCGTAATCCGGCTTCCAGATAAACAAATAGAGAGGGGTAATAAATATTGTCTTGTATACAACCGATTTATTCCTTTCAGGTGTTGCGTTTATTCAGACACCTCAAGGCTCCACAACCGAGGACAACTTCCACTTCGTCTTTGGCACCAACCACTTCGGCCACTTCCTGCTGACCAATCTCCTCCTGGACCTGCTGAAGAAGAGCGCTAGCAGCCGGGTTATCACTGTCTCATCGGCGATGCACTACTTTTCATTTAAGCCCAACCTGACTCGTTCGGTCCCCGGCGTGGATATCTTGTATCCCTACCTTCAGTCCTACTCCACCAGTAAGCTGGCCAACGTGCTCTTCGCTCGGGAGCTAGCGAGACGCGAGACCTCCAGGGGCGTGGTAGCCGCCTCGCTCCACCCTGGCACCGTAAACACGTGTATGCTCAAAAACCACATGACTGCCGAATCCCGATCTGGGATTGTGGCTGCTTTGTATTACGTGCTATCTCCGATGATGTGGTATGTAAACCGTTTTTTGTTTATTGCAGCAGATGTTAGTTTGCTGGTTCCAGAGAGAGCCAGCCTATACGCCCTTTTTAATATTTATTTTATGCTGACGTCATACTTTTAACGCCAAACTAAGGCCATGGGCGGTAGATTTAAGATGGTGGTTATTACTCAGTAAGGATCTAGGTGTAATTCCCGACACAAATATTTGGCTGTATAGAAGATTGTATCAGAGGAGCATCAAAAAGTAGAAGCGAGAAGCAACTTGGAAAGGTCTACGAATATTTCTTAGTTGCAAAATTATGACTAAGATTTGAAGAATGGGTATTTTATGCATAATTTTAAGACGTCTTAACGCCCCTAAACGCGAACTAAACGTGAACGTTAATTTTTGCATTTTTATTTTCGCGCTGCGTTTTGTCGTCGTAGTTGTACCCCAAACTTTTCTACAAAAAATACAAACTCTGCCCTCTATCTAAAAACGTACCTGACGGTTTTAAATGTCGAAAGCTAGTTTGGTGAGTCAAATAACTTCAAAGTGGATTTTATATCTTTCCGAAGCGAAGGAAATTGCTCCGGCTTTAACAATCTTAGGACACGGGGACTTTCCAAGACGACCGGCTTCTAGCTAATGTAACAAGCTCTGTTTAAATAAGAATCTATCGAATGTCCCGAGAATTATCGTCCTATTTCGTTGCCATCACGTGCAAACCGGTTGGAACATATCCTACACTCTCAAACCAGCTAGCAAGCATCCTGATAAGCATACAATATTGACCTTACTGCAGCATGGTTTCCGCCGCAAGGGACGCTCATGTGTTACTCAACTTATCCAGGTTCTTAATGATTGGATGGAAGGAATGGACAACTCAAATCAAATTGACGTCGCAATTTTTGATTTTACTCTATAGCATTCGACTGCGTGCCTCACGAACGCCTTCAGTAAAAACTGCATCATTACGGGATAATCTCAAACGACAAATCCAACGACACTCTCAATTGGATTAGTATGTTCTTGACCCATCAACAACAGCAACGGGTATTTATCAATGGGAAACTTCCAAGTGGCATCCAGTTATTTCGGGGGTCCCCAAGTGAACAATTTTGGGGTCATTATTGATCTTGATATATTACCGACATCGTAGAGGGGCTTCAGTGCAACACACGTTTGTTTGCTGATGACTGCATCATGTATAACTCTATTTAGTATTTTTCTTAAACTTCGTATTTTTTTAAATAAATGAGACCTATGAAAGTGAAGCCATCAATCTCATTAAACCCTTGCATGTAATTAGTAGAATGCAAAAGTTTTTGCCTTACATGATCCGTGTTTTAATATGATTTACGTTCATTTTCGTGGCAATTGAGCATAAAATGCCAAAAATATTCCTTTAAATACCTTTGCGCGGCTATTTATATGATGAGTTTTATTGGAAACCTATTTTGAATATATATTTGCGGTATCTTTACCAAAGCATTGGTGGATATTTCAAGGGGGGTGGGGGGGGGGGGGGGGGGGGGGCACCGAGGATGTTGTTGGTTTTACTGACGGCGCGTCAGTAAATTGAATTCAATGAGAGGTTATCAGATAGTGTGTTTTTGAACCTGCAAAAAGTAACGCAATCCTAACAAATCTTGGTCTTCACAGCTTGGCACAGTTTTCATTTAAATTCTCTAGACCAAAGACACTGTTGCTATATCACGTGATTCGAGGCAAGCCTTACGCTAGCAACCCCCGGCTCTGGAATGGTCTGGTGTCTTTGTACCATTCTCAACCATTGTGAACAATGTATTGGTGCTGAGCGTCTCTAACGTAACTATGCAAGAGTTTGCCCCGAATCACGTGATATAGCAACAGTGTATTTGATCTGGATAATTTAAAGTCAAACTGTGCCAAGCTGCGTGAACAAGTCAGTGTACCAGATATTATTTAAATTCCACACGCAAATGGTCAATTGGAAAAGGCTGCCACTCGTCACCACCATGCAACCAACCCATTGTTTGCACCACACGTCATCATGAAATTTCCGTTCTGAAAAGTTATGTTGCCGTGCATAATGAAGAAGAAAAAGAAGACAAATGCATCGCGAATAATGAATGTTCAAGTTGTCAGCTTATTATTTTTAATAGTTTTGTTTTATTTGGATTATTTGCAGGATGTTTATGATAGACGAGGAATTGGGTGCCCAAACCACTCTTCATTGCGCCTTGGATGACTCGATGCCCCAACTTTCTGGGAGTTACTTTGACAACTGTCAGGTGATGGCGCCCTCAGCGCTCGCTCAGGACGACGCACTGGCGCGAAGACTGTGGGAAGTCAGCTGCGAGGCAACCGGCTTGATTTGTGATTAATAAATACATATAGGAGAGTTGGTAGCTTTTGAGTGGTCGAGACTCGGTCACATGGAAAGCATTATTTTGTAGTAATGACCCGGCTTTCAAAAATTGAAGCAAATTTACCGTTTATTTCCTATGTATTATTAAAGGGAATAACAGGATGAGGACCCGGTTATTCACATTCGTGATAACGTACCGGGTTTGGGGTTGACCGCTGGTAATTTCGGCTCGGTCTATTACCATTGGTCATACCCCCAACCCGGTCCGTTATCACGCAGTAATAACAGGGTTTTCACCCTAAGTAAATTCGAACTCCCAACGTTATTACCTCTAAGGCCATGATCCAAATTACTTGACTTTGGCTTGATATTGTATGCGGGTTTAAGTAAAGTGGCTGCAGCCGCTACCTTTCAGACTCCTATAGCTAACTTCAAGCCGTAGTAAACTGTGATGAATTGCCTAACCTTTCATCGCAACCAGACACGGAAAAGAAATTAAGAAAAACGAATCGAACCGGGCAACTTCTGCGCTCAAGTATTTATTACATGTATAATTATTATAACAATAATTGAAAACTGCCGAATCCTGCCTAAATTACATGGTTGCTGTACGAGGACCAAGTATACCGGTCGAACAGTTAGTGGTACAATTCGTAAACGCATACATTTTGGGCAGACATAAGACCCCGAATCGTGTGTGACCACCGATTTGTATACAGTTTTTACAGTTGACTGCATCACAAAGGCAATTCAGTGTCGCATAACGACAGTTCCACAGGTTATTCGGCTTTACAAGTAAATAACATAAATAATAAGGATAACAAAGTATTACATAACAAATAATTCACTACATCTAAAAATGTAACCCAGATCGCATCATGATATTGAACCATTGGACCATCAAAACGGTATTGTTGGGCCAACATTGATTGTCAAGGCTTGGCCAGTGTAATTTTGCTCATCGGCATCTTTTATGCCAAACATTAAAGTTGGTCTAACGGTGGCCAAACATTGGTGATCACTGTCTTATCGGCAACACATTGGACCAATTGTTCCAGTCTATTGAGAACTAATGTTGATTTAACATTGGCTAGCACGAACACTTTGGGCCAATATTGGGCCAAACGTGGAAGGAATATTTATAGGCCAAACGTGAAAGCCAATATTAAGCAATATTGGTGCAACGTACATTTTGCTTATTGGCACAACATTGGTGCGATATTGAAAACAATCTGCGAAATATTGGCTGAATATATAGTAATATTTGTCAATGACCAGTACTATAATTATAGTATAGTTCAGTATTTACATAAATGAACAAAGTAGGAACCATATAAACTGAAGTAACTTATTACACATTACTATGGGTATAATGTACACAATTCTAAAATGCTAATAGCCTACTTATAGTCCGGGAGCCCAGCCAGGTTTAATCATAATTTTGAGTGCAAAAGGTTTGAAGCGTGGGATATGTTGGGGTGACTGGGACAACTGCAAAATGGGTTTTCTTAAGTTTGGCGAGTGGTGCGTTGGGTGGGGGGAGCCCCTGACAGACCCCCTAAAATTCGATTTAATCATAATCTTGAGTGCAAACATAATTTTTTCATGATTTGAAAGTTTATCGTGTACTGAATAGGATTTGTATACTTAAGAACAATATAATTGGTGCTAAGTACACTTAAGAAGGTCTTTAATTAGTGCTAATTACACGTTTAATCATAATTTTGAGTGCAAGGATAAAACAAGTGTCAATGTGTAGCTGACACCTTGCTGGAGCAAAATCTGCCACTTAAGAAAGTTTCAAGTGGTGCCATCCCTAATTAAGAAAGGGTCAAAGGTCATCATAAGTCATTAAACACCAATAATTATAACGTTGAGTGCAACTTGCATTCATGTGTATACAAACAGGTTATCATAGACCGATCACTGATCACAAGCTTAAGAACAGGATATATAGTGCAAAGTCTAAAGTTTATCGTGTACTGAATAGGATTTGTATACTTAAGAACAATATAATTGGTGCTAAGTCTAATTAAGAAGGTCTGTAATTAGTGCTAATTACACGTTTAATCATAATTACGAGTGCAAAAATAAAACAAGTGTCAATGTGTAGCTAACACCTTGCTGAAGCAAAATCCGCCACTTAAGAAAGTTACAAGTGGTGCCATCCCTAATTAAGAAAGGGTCAAAGGTCACCGGGGGTGTAAACTGAACACCAACAAAGAACAATGTAAGTGCAACTTACATTTCTATGTGGATCAACCGTTTATTATGGACCAATCACTGATTACACAGCGCAATGTCCGATCAAAATGTCTGATTAATAAATGATTAGAATGATAATTGAAATCATAAAACGTCAAAGTGTACATGTACTTTACCAAACACAGAAACAAAACCCACCGCATACGAAATATCACAAAACAGTCATGAAGTTCATTGCAATTGCCTGTACCCTCTCAAACACGAATGGGTGTAAATATGTAATACGTTAAAGTTAGGGAATACAAAGTTAAAGTTATAGACAAGATGACAATACTGCCGCCTCTTAATGAAGAATGCGTAGTACCTAATGTTACCTATAAGAGTTTGTTCAAAAGCAAATATAATCTATGTCGGTTGGGAAAGCAACAGCTCTGGATGGAATTAGTGTTAAAATGATCAGAATTGCTTCACCTTATCTTAGGCATATATCATTAAATCTTTAACTGGGATTTTTAACCATAAGATGTGAGCGATACCCTACAAATTTGAAACATGCAGGAAATAAATGTAGTACAGGTAACTATCGGCCTATTTCTATACTGCCAATTATCTCTAAGATTTTTGAAAGATAGGTGCACACATCGGTATATAGCTACCTTGATGAAAACAATCTGATTCCTAGTTGCCAGTCAGGATTTAGACTCCTGCACTCAACTGAAAGCACCATTCACGACTTAACAAACATGTGTGTTGAGGCCATGGAGAATATAGAAGTTACATGCAATGTGTTTTTAGATCTCAGTAAAGTATTTGATTGTGTTAATCATGAAATCTTACCAGAGAAACTAGAAAAGATGAACATGTCATCTTCTGTAATTAATTGGTTTATTAAAGTCGTAAATAAGTGACCGCAGTCAGTCTGTAAATATTGGCGGCACCATGTCCGTAAACATTGGTGTTCCGCACAAGGATCGATACTAGTTCCTTGTTTATACTAGTGATCTTCCATTTTTTATATTCCCAAACTGCAACTTATTTATGTAAGCTGATGACTCCACGTCAATATGTGAAGCTCCTCAAATACAGCTCTTACTAGTTTTCATAACTGGTGCGTAAGAAACAAGCTAGCATTAAACGCCACCAAAACTAAATGTATGCTTATTGGTACAAGGCAGAAAATATCCAATGTTGACTTATATTTGCGGATATCGAACAAAATGACTACCGAATTATTAAGAAATATTTTACTAATTTGAAAGTAAATAACAATTGTAGGCATCCAGCAAAATTATTGCGCTAGATATCCTGTAATTGTTCCAAAAATTAAATTGTATATAACAAAAATAACGATCGCCGGACGGTAAACAAGAACAACATAAAAACCATTGCCCGACGCCGGTTGAAAACGAACGCCGTTTTTGTTTTGCTTTTCTCAGTATCAATGACTGTAAAACTTCAGACAGGTCAGTTAAACGATATTGACTATAAAATACAACCCCCCAAATCCACCAATTCAAGATAAATAAAGCAATTACCAATGGTGTATCCAACCTGCATTGCTGAGTGATAGTCTTATTGAAAACGTGAGGTCTTGTAATTGTGTGGGCGCAGTTATTGATGAGCATGAAGTTGGTGCCCACATGTCGAATACATAAGGAAAGCTGTTGTATCTAAATTTAAACATAATCCGTGATTATGTTCCTAAACACAGCCTACATACACTATTTTGTAAGTTTAGTTATGCCAACATTAGAGTATTATTGTACTGTGTGAGGAGGAAGGTACATTTTGTGCGGGTTTTCGTCTTTCCCATAAATCAGAATTGGCCTTAAACAGTACGGGCTGTAACTACGAAAGCTGTTTAAGCCATTGGATACGTATAAATCACTGTTTAAACCTGGTGTCTAACTTCAAACAAGTACTACAAAGCTTGTTTTAAGTTAGCCGCGTTTAAATGACCATTGGAGTTAAACATGTGTTTATAACAAACAATAGCAATTCTTAAACAAGGTACGGGGGTTGTTTAGTGAGTATTCTGAGCCATTTAGAAGCCAGATATGTACACAGAAAGGTAGAAAGGTGGACAGGATGGATGCGCTTCAAATCTTCTTAATTGCACAAGAGGAGGCCAACTAACAAGAATATCGTCATGGTCGCCAACACCAACATGCACCAGGAGTTTTTAGGGACAAGGTGAATCCCTAAGAAGAGTATGACGAGGAATATTTCATCAGACGTTTCAGAGTTAGCAAAGACACGTTGAACGATTTACTTGGACTTCTCAGATTGTATTTAGGACACCCAATTCTTTGTTGTCCTTATAGCAGATCGGCTTTTATGGTCAGGAAACGAGATGGCATTTCTGAAGTATTAGCTTTCCAGACATCAGCTTTTTTCTGGTTGGCTTTCGTGTCACATCGTTTGTCACCAATACATGTAATGGAATTAAAGTTCCTCATGGTCTCAACGAGAGCCATCCATTCGTCAGCAGTGAAACTGTCACTGAGTTGCCTTTTGGTATCAGCCATATGGCTCAGGCTGTAGAGTATCTAAGTAAAGACCTGCTGAAGATTTATCTACTGAGGCCTATCGTATGTTCATACTGTTGCGCAATCCTCTATATTACAATGTAATTAACAATAGGGTCCACGGTCAATAAGTTTAGACTGTCCAAGTTACACGAGGATAACTAAACAATCATTTAACCAGTTCGCGCCGGGATTATTTTAACATCGCCGAGCCTACGGGCGGGATTATTTTTAACGAAACTCGATCCGAAGCGTGTTCAGGCCGATAGTGCTGGGTAGCACACCCACGCATTTCCGGCCTTGCGCGCTGCTGACATACATTTCCGAACTTGAACTTGGCGTGTTTATTCGTCATCCGTTTTGAATTTGGGGAAATTTTTGCGTTTATATACGTCATCCGGCGCGAACTGGTTAAGATAATTAGTAAGAGCTGTTTAATTCAGGTGTTTAGGAAGACGCGTGTAACTTGGATTTATCCACGTCTATATGCTACATTGGTATAAAGATAAACAGCTTTCGTAGTTACAGCCCTTCTTTTCTTAAAGTTAATGTACAAACATACCTAAGTATCAATGCTTTGTATTCCTATAAATATCCTTGTACATCTGTAAATATTCTGTTTGTATTTTTGTGTAAAAAATAAATATATAAATCTGCTTGGGGAGGTTGTCAAAATAGTATTTCGCAATGAACCCAGCCCATATCAGGATATTTTCGGCCCGTTAGTACATGCTGCATCATCCATAAACCATAAGATAAAACGTGTGCCCGTACTTTTAAACGTCTGGCAGATTTCAGATGTCTTCCACTTCAAGCCTTCTCTTTCTCGATTTGCAAGACGCAGTGTTCAGTGGTTGTGCAGAAAAGACCTGTTGGAGCTCGCTTTGATACAAGATCCCCATCGTGTCATAAAGTGTATCAGACCCTGACAAGGTGTTTGTTAATTCACAAAGTTATCGATCGAATGCATAAAAAACTCGACTTTATTACGATAATTCGGAATCCTGGTGACCTTTGACAATTTCTTTAGTAGGTATGGCACAATTTGGAATGTTCTTAATTGACACACTTTGCTCTATACCACAGTGTATGGTACACATTAAAACGTGTTTGTTTTTATGGCACTTGACATTATAATTAAACCGTGTAATTAGCACTAATTAAAGACCTTCTTAATGGAAATTTGCACTATATATCCTGTTCCGAAGCTTGTGATCAGTGATCGGTCTATGATAAACTGTTGATATACAAAATGCAAGTTGCACTCAACGTTATGATGAATAGTGTTTGTTGATTTCTGATTACCTTTGACCCTTTCTTAATTAGGGATGGCACCACTTAAAACTTTCTTAAGTGACGGATTTTGCTTCAGCAAGGTGTCAGCTACACATTGACACTTGTTTTATCCTTGCACTCGTAATTATGATTAAACGTGTAATTAGCACTAATTACAGACCTTCTTAATTAGACTTTGCACTATATATCATATTCTTAAGCTTGTGGTCAGTGATCGGTCTATGATAACCTGTTGATATACACATAAATGCAAGTTGCACTCAACGTTATAATTATTGGTGTTTAATGACGTATGGTGACCTTTGACCCTTTCTTAATTAGGGATGGCACCACTTAAAACTTTCTTAAGTGGTGGATTTTGCTCCAGCAAGGTGTCAGCTACACATTGACACTTGTTTTATCCTTGCACTCAAAATTATGATTAAACGTGTAATTAGCACAAATTAAAGACCTTCTTAAGTGTACTTAGCACCAATTATATTGTTCTTAAGTATACAAATCCTATTCAGTACACGATAAACGTTCGACTCATGAAGAAATTATGTTTGCACTCAAGATTATGATTAAATCGAATTTTAGGGGGTCTGTCAGGGGCTCCCCCCACCCAACGCACCACTCGCCAAACTTAAGAAAACCCATTTTGCAGTTGTCCCAGTCACCCCAACATATCCCACGCTTCAAACCTTTTGCACTCAAAATTATGATTAAACCTGGCTGGGCTCCCGGACTATTATTATGCAATGAGTCACGTTTTTGTATAAGTAATTTCATGATTTGAATACGAAAGGAGATCTAATGTAATTTATATTCACCTGTGTTTGCAAACAAAGTCTAAGGTGTGTTGGTGAATTATTGGAATAATCACATATTACGTTACTGTGGGTATCCAACTGAATGCCCCTTTTTCTGCATTCACCCTGGAAGAAACTGGTTGCCGCCGGAAACCATCCGGTAATTAACTTGTTATTTTAACACGACAATTTGGATATTATGAGTACACTGTGTGTATCTTTCTCTCTCTCTCAGGCAAATTCACTCTCTCATTAAATCATTTTTCTAATAATGTTGTTAATTTCTGCATGTTCTTAATTACTTTAAGTATCTGTATGTGTTTTTATTGTCTTTGTTGTAGCATTGGCTTTGTGCTACATTTTCTTTCACCCATTTTCTATCATTTGGTTTATCTTTATATCTCAGCATGTATCATGTTAGTATTACTCTGTTTATTTGTTTAATTGTGCAGGGCCCTCACTAAAAGCAGTTGGCAATAACTGATGAGGCATACCCTGTTGAAATAAAACAGCTAATAATCCTGAATGATTGTAGAGATTTTTGAGTAACTTTCTCATCTAAACTTTGTACCGCCGGATTTTTTTCTAACTTTTACACACAAAACACACATGTAGGCCTATACATTTACTGTACACCAAGCAATGTGTGGCGAAATTACGGCGGACGGGTGTGACAGAAAGATTTAAGATTAGACAAACGAATATTATCCTTATTATTATCTTTGCCTCGTGGGGGAGGGGGAATAATAATAATCCGCAATGAAACCTTTAGATAGCGCTGCCACCAGGCGAAATAGTTAAGGCCTAAACCTCCGGAATTTCGCCTCTCTGGTTTAGCAATTATCGATAGCTGGAGTGAATCCGGGTCAAAATGTATGACGAAGCTTACCAAGGGAAGAACACTCCACGATAAATTGGACTTAATTAAATAAGGGGGGGGGGTGGGAAAACAGGGATTCAGAACAAAACTGTAACCATTATTTAATTCAAAATCAGCGACTCCAATCACAGCAAAACAAATAAATTGTTGATTATATTCAGGTGCTATTAATATTTACAACCTCGAAAACTCTTTACAATCCAGTCTGCACTCTAAAAAAATATATTTGGTAATCCAGGGAGTTCCACTAAACTCGTAAGTTTATACTAGTTTACTGACGACTGTGGCTATTCATTAAATACAGCAATCATTAGGTACATTACATTAGGGGAGGAGATTGGGAGGAAGGGGATGGGAGGTCGCACACAGAGTAATCGAATTTGACGGGGTATCGTCTATCCCCGTCGATCAAATCGAAACAAGGACTAGGCCTCGTTTAAGCTTCTGTCCTTAATAAATAAACCAAGGCCCCAGGCCTTTATACTTTAAACTTAACTTAGGTTTGTCTACTCGAAAAATTACACTTCTCGTGTTAGGCCCCTGTCCTCATACAAATACATCCAAGGCCCCAGGCCTTTATACTTTAAACTTAACTTAGGTTTGTCTACTCGACAAATTACACTTCTCGTGTTAGGCCCCTGGCCTCTTACAAATAAATCCAAGGCCCCAGGCCTTTCCTATTAACTTCTCAAGAAAATCAGACTCGTCAGCCTAACTTCATCTGACTCCTCCAGTCAGTAATCAATAACTAGAGCTGACGTGATGTAAACACACTGCAACTAAACTGTCTATTTATCTGCTCCACGTCTCGGGCTACCCAAAGTTTGGCTCCGCGAAACTTGGCTCCCCACAACTTGGCTCCCCAAAGTTTGGCTTCCCAAAGTTTGGCTCCCCAAAGTTTGGCTCCCCAAAGATTGGCTCCCCAAAGTTCCGCTCCCCGAAGTTCCGCTCCCCAAAGTTCGGCTTCCCAAAGTTTGGCTTCCCAAAGTTTGGTCCCCAACTCAACTTGGCTCCCCAATACTTGGCTCCCCAACTCAAGTCGAATTGGCTCCCCAAATAAATCAATGCAAGTTTAGCTCCCCAACTGAAGTAGTAAGGTTGAATCACTGTCAAGCTATCTCAGCCTCAGCTCCCCAAGAAAATTCCTCTTTGCTCCCCAAAGCACTATCAATTGTAACGTCATAAATCGGCAGTACCGTCCGCAAGAGTGGACCCACATCAACCAAAGAACCCAGAATGAACAAAATGTGCCCCTTTTATACGCTTTGAACTGCGCGCCAAAAAAATACACACAACTAATTAGGCCACGCCCACATTTGTAAAGTTTACAGTAACGTGAGTTACAATGACACAAATATTCTCTAAATTCTCACAATTATACAATAAAATATCAGATAAAAGGTTATAAATTAATCCTCATAAGTTTCTGTATCCTTAAACTGCCCTAAAATGTGAATAAATTATACACACTAAGCCATAATGCTCATTTTCTGTAATGTTTACAGACCCTTAATGAACGTAAACAAACCCTAAGTTCGTTGAAGAAAATGCAGTGACATCACAACTATGAATATTCATTAACTAGTCACTGACGTTTCAGACGATATTTCAAAGTGGTCATAAACAGTTTTCTAACTTTCTTAATTGCTTCGAAATTACCAAGTTCTCATTTAAAAAAGCTAAATAACATTCATAACAACTTTTTAATGTATTAAATCACTTTTTAAAAGTTTCAGTCGTCTACAAATAATGTAAGAACTTTCGGCCAATGGCCAATGTTTTCACAAAATTATGGAATTCCAAAGACGACAAAACTGTGTCGCGTCGTGCCGTCGACCCGACGGCACGACGCGACGGCACGACAGTCCTGTCGCGTCGTGCCGTCGCCTCGTTCCTCATTACTTTTATGCAGTGTCAAAGGCGTCGCGTCGTGCCGTCGTGGCGTCGCATCGTGCCGTCGTCGCATCGTGCCGTCGCCCCATCGCGTCGTGCCGTCGCCCCGTCACGTCGTGCCGTCGTGTCGTCGCATCGTGCCGTCGCGTCGTGCCGTCGTGCCGTCGTGCCGTCGCGTCGTGCTGTCGTGGCGTCGCGTCGTGCCGTCTGCCCGGCTCGTCAAAAAGGGCTTGTGATCAGGGCCAATAGAGGGCGCATTTTACAACAGCTGCAACGTAAATTGAACATGTCGGGAATTTACAGTTTGCTAGATCCGCTTTTGCCTTGTCATCTGGACAGTATCCTTTTTAATTATCTTTGTAATTACGTCTGTAAGGGCGCCCCCTATTTTCACTAGTCTGAGGCGACGGCACGACGTGGCGGCACGACGCGACGGCTTAAAGGCACGACGCGACGGCCCGACGGCACGACGCGACGGCACGACGGCACGGAGCGACGGCGCGACGCGACGGCGCGGGGCGACGGCATGACGCGACGGCACGACGGAACGGGGCACGACGCGACGGCACGGGGCGACGGCAAGGGGCGACGGCACGACGGCACGACGCGGCGGGGCGACGGCACGACGCGACGGGGCGACGGCATGGGGCGACGGCAGGCATACTGCATAAAAGTAGCATAGTAACAGGCGACGGCACGACGCGACGGCACGACACAATTCTACACAAATGAATGGGGCTCGGCTCAGGGCTGGAATACTCGAGGCTAGATTGAAGGGTAAACGAACTCTGTGCCAAACAGTAATTTACAACATTGATAGGGGATACAAGGTTAGTTAGAACAAAAATTCAGCGAAATTGGCTCAACGATTTTTTAGTAATACACAAAAGTTTCAACACGGAGGAGACTATATCGGTTTGACGGAGAGTAGTTACATTGACCGCACACTTATAATGTTGATTCAACACTTCAGTTGTAAGCGTGTTGGAACATATGGGAGAGCAGGGCTAGTCCGCCCCATTTTCTTTCTCACTAGCCTAGAGATGTAAATTTGCAGGCTAGAAAGCCATACTTTTTACATGTAAAAGCACTATTACTTGGCTAAATACCACCACAATCTTTTGAACGACAGGTCTTACAGTAACAACAGGAGTAACACATAAAGACAAGTGGGCTAACTTACCCCACACCCATCCTGTTGGGACAGGTTCGCCCACATGGTGGGGCAAGTTCGTCATATTCGAAAATAAGTCAAAACAATGCACAAACTATCATATATTGCATATAACTGTACTTAGAAATGTTTATTTGGGACTCTTTGACCTAGATGTAAATAATAGCTTGTGTTTTTTTCTTTAAAAGCTCAGTCTCGTTTTGTATGTTAAAATATTTGAATATAAGCAAACCAAATAGTTATGAACCACAACTTGTGATTTCTGAGCAACAGCTCTGTCTCATTAAACTGTTGTGATTTCTCTAATATTTTAGGGTAATCTTTTCTCATATTTAAACCGCTGAATGTAAACTGAAAATACTAGCAAACTAAATATTTTTGAACGACAACTTGTAATTTGTAATCAATAAATTAGTTAGTGATTGTAAAGTACAACGTGGAACAACTTGTCATGGTAACCATAATGTTATCCACCTGTTGCTCATGACCTTTTCAAAACTTGATTTATCAAAGTATTCTGGTTTCATAACATCTTAGCATGAGTAAGGGGGGCTAGTTTTGCAACGTGGCATTATTATATATAAGGATATCTCTCTATATATGTTTATTTCACCTTAAAATATGTATATTTAGCTTGCTGAAATAAATATAGGCATATACTGAATAGGCATATACATTTAATGGGGCAAGTCCGCCCATCACCGTGGGGCGAGTCCGCCACAGGGCGAACCTACCCCACTCTATACCGGGCGAACGTGCCCCAAGAACTCATCTTGTGTTTTACCACGTCGTATGAGTCATTAAAAGGAAATTCAAGGCTCAATAATATTTTACCTAGTCTAAAAGAATATATGGTAACATACTGACTCCGCAGAGAATTTGTTTTTGATTTGTTATCGAGAACGACACACGCGCTTATTATATTCACGATTTCTTGCCATTCAGGAGTACAAGGGCGCGGCCATATTGTTCAAATATCCCGCCTCGCCCGGGAAATTATGACGTAGTGTCTGCACCTCAATGCACATCGCTTTAATGCCTGTTGTTCGCACTGGTATCCCACCTTGACGCGGCCAACTACATTAAGAGACGCATGTTATACGGCGCCCGACTATTGCGAGTACACATTTCTGTGCAGAATATCGACTTGACGCGCCACAAACTATCGTTTATGTTTGTATTTTCTGAGAAGGATAGAAAATATGTGAGCTAGTAATTATGGCATCAGGTCCTCCTCCGTATGATTTTGAGACCACTTCCACATGTACACTTAACATTGTGTATACACTTTGCCGTACACACAAGGGTTCACTTGTATTCCTTGCGCGTGCAGGGCTGCTATCGATCGGGCTTCGCGTACTGATGGTGCAGACACTACGTCACAATATCTCGGATTTACCGATAAACCAGAACAAAATGGCGGCTCGCATGACGGTAAGCGCAGTGCGAGAAAATCTCTGTTTTATATGATTACCGAAACCGATAAAAATGAAATTAAAATCATGTCACAATGGTAATTGACACATTTAACATTATGCAATTATAAACTATGGGTGGTGTTTCCCTTTAACACAGTAAACCGAGTTCAGAACTGCATAGTTATTTTTGCAAGTCTATTATCTTCTAAATAACAACCATTATACAACCATATTTGTTTATGTTTTGGGGTTTATACAATACTATTGATACAAAAAACCGTTTACTTACATGATATGTAAACAGTGTTTTGATGATAACTTTATGAGCTTGTTGAGCCTGCTCGTGCAGCTATTATATAAATTTTGTCATGTCCTGCGTAATATAATTACATTATCGAAACTTCCTGAATAGCTTTAGTGGTGGGAAATCACGTGGTGGGTGGACTCGCCCTTAGGGCGGACTAGCCCCGCTCTTCCCTACTATTACTATTATCGTTTACAATATTTGTCCATTAATAACGTTAATACAATAATAATAATGAATATTCCGGTTAGATTATTTTGTTCATTATTGTTATGTTGAATCAACGTGTTAGCATGGTTAATACTGATTGTTAATTGAATCTTATTAACATAAACAACTTGCTTATTATTTTGGTAAATGGTCAACATTTATTTTGGGTTTTCTCTGTGGGTAAAATGGTGAGTCAGTTAGTTACTTTACGAGCAGTGGGATTTACGATGGAGTGGAATTCGAACCTGGATCCTGGGGAAAATAAGAATGGAACACAACAGTATTATCAGCTCGACTACTACCGATTGTTGCAGGCGAGAGTCAATTAGATATATTTAAGAAGCTCTTTTAATTAAGGCGAGGTTATAACAAGATTATGAATATTTTAAAATTAAATATTCTTCAATAACGTTTAATCAACAAACTCAACTTGCTTCCTCAGCGTTATTGTTTACCATCGTTAACTAACCTTCCCTATATCTTCTGCAAACGATGCGTTAACGTTCTTCAGTAAACGGTTGTTCAACCAATCACACTGCAAATGGCGTGTAAACGTTCTCGGGTAAATCACGGTTTAACCAACCTCACCAACGCAGACAGCACACATAAAGTAATACGATTTTGGTTTAATGTTTAACGTACATTTACTTTTACTTAAAGTGAGTTTTGTTCAAGTTGTCAATTCGTTGATTTCTACGCTGTTGATGTAAATTTGCAGGCTAGAAAGCCATACTTTTTACATGTAAAAGCACTATTACTTGGCTAAATACCACCACAATCTTTTGAACGACAGGTCTTACAGTAACAACAGGAGTAACACATAAAGACAAGTGGGCTAACTTACCCCACACCCATCCTGTTGGGACAGGTTCGCCCACATGGTGGGGCAAGTTCGTCATATTCGAAAATAAGTCAAAACAATGCACAAACTATCATATATTGCATATAACTGTACTTAGAAATGTTTATTTGGGACTCTTTGACCTAGATGTAAATAATAGCTTGTGTTTTTTTCTTTAAAAGCTCAGTCTCGTTTTGTATGTTAAAATATTTGAATATAAGCAAACCAAATAGTTATGAACCACAACTTGTGATTTCTGAGCAACAGCTCTGTCTCATTAAACTGTTGTGATTTCTCTAATATTTTAGGGTAATCTTTTCTCATATTTAAACCGCTGAATGTAAACTGAAAATACTAGCAAACTAAATATTTTTGAACCACAACTTGTAATTTGTAATCAATAAATTAGTTAGTGATTGTAAAGTACAACGTGGAACAACTTGTCATGGTAACCATAATGTTATCCACCTGTTGCTCATGACCTTTTCAAAACTTGATTTATCAAAGTATTCTGGTTTCATAACATCTTAGCATGAGTAAGGGGGGCTAGTTTTGCAACGTGGCATTATTATATATAAGGATATCTCTCTATATATGTTTATTTCACCTTAAAATATGTATATTTAGCTTGCTGAAATAAATATAGGCATATACTGAATAGGCATATACATTTAATGGGGCAAGTCCGCCCATCACCGTGGGGCGAGTCCGCCACAGGGCGAACCTACCCCACTCTATACCGGGCGAACGTGCCCCAAGAACTCATCTTGTGTTTTACCACGTCGTATGAGTCATTAAAAGGAAATTCAAGGCTCAATAATATTTTACCTAGTCTAAAAGAATATATGGTAACATACTGACTCCGCAGAGAATTTGTTTTTGATTTGTTATCGAGAACGACACACGCGCTTATTATATTCACGATTTCTTGCCATTCAGGAGTACAAGGGCGCGGCCATATTGTTCAAATATCCCGCCTCGCCCGGGAAATTATGACGTAGTGTCTGCACCTCAATGCACATCGCTTTAATGCCTGTTGTTCGCACTGGTATCCCACCTTGACGCGGCCAACTACATTAAGAGACGCATGTTATACGGCGCCCGACTATTGCGAGTACACATTTCTGTGCAGAATATCGACTTGACGCGCCACAAACTATCGTTTATGTTTGTATTTTCTGAGAAGGATAGAAAATATGTGAGCTAGTAATTATGGCATCAGGTCCTCCTCCGTATGATTTTGAGACCACTTCCACATGTACACTTAACATTGTGTATACACTTTGCCGTACACACAAGGGTTCACTTGTATTCCTTGCGCGTGCAGGGCTGCTATCGATCGGGCTTCGCGTACTGATGGTGCAGACACTACGTCACAATATCTCGGATTTACCGATAAACCAGAACAAAATGGCGGCTCGCATGACGGTAAGCGCAGTGCGAGAAAATCTCTGTTTTATATGATTACCGAAACCGATAAAAATGAAATTAAAATCATGTCACAATGGTAATTGACACATTTAACATTATGCAATTATAAACTATGGGTGGTGTTTCCCTTTAACACAGTAAACCGAGTTCAGAACTGCATAGTTATTTTTGCAAGTCTATTATCTTCTAAATAACAACCATTATACAACCATATTTGTTTATGTTTTGGGGTTTATACAATACTATTGATACAAAAAACCGTTTACTTACATGATATGTAAACAGTGTTTTGATGATAACTTTATGAGCTTGTTGAGCCTGCTCGTGCAGCTATTATATAAATTTTGTCATGTCCTGCGTAATATAATTACATTATCGAAACTTCCTGAATAGTTTTAGTGGTGGGAAATCACGTGGTGGGTGGACTCGCCCTTAGGGCGGACTAGCCCCGCTCTTCCCTACTATTACTATTATCGTTTACAATATTTGTCCATTAATAACGTTAATACAATAATAATAATGAATATTCCGGTTAGATTATTTTGTTCATTATTGTTATGTTGAATCAACGTGTTAGCATGGTTAATACTGATTGTTAATTGAATCTTATTAACATAAACAACTTGCTTATTATTTTGGTAAATGGTCAACATTTATTTTGGGTTTTCTCTGTGGGTAAAATGGTGAGTCAGTTAGTTACTTTACGAGCAGTGGGATTTACGATGGAGTGGAATTCGAACCTGGATCCTGGGGAAAATAAGAATGGAACACAACAGTATTATCAGCTCGACTACTACCGATTGTTGCAGGCGAGAGTCAATTAGATATATTTAAGAAGCTCTTTTAATTAAGGCGAGGTTATAACAAGATTATGAATATTTTAAAATTAAATATTCTTCAATAACGTTTAATCAACAAACTCAACTTGCTTCCTCAGCGTTATTGTTTACCATCGTTAACTAACCTTCCCTATATCTTCTGCAAACGATGCGTTAACGTTCTTCAGTAAACGGTTGTTCAACCAATCACACTGCAAATGGCGTGTAAACGTTCTCGGGTAAATCACGGTTTAACCAACCTCACCAACGCAGACAGCACACATAAAGTAATACGATTTTGGTTTAATGTTTAACGTACATTTACTTTTACTTAAAGTGAGTTTTGTTCAAGTTGTCAATTCGTTGATTTCTACGCTGTTTTAACGTGACGTTATCTTTTTAAAGGTAGGATATACACCATTTGCAGATAGCGAACAAATTTACTACCGAATTATTAGAATTATCTTAATTATTTGAAAGTAAATAATGATTGTAGGTATCCAGCCAGATTATTGCGCTAGATATCCTATAATTGTTCCGAAAAAATGAATTTTATAAAAACAATGCAAAAACCCCAAAACAACACAAGGACCACTGCCAGACGCCAGTTTAAACGAACGCCGTTTTTCTTGCTTTCCTCGGCATCCATGATTGTAAATCTTTGAACGGGTAACTTAAACGATATTTACTATAAAATACAACCCCCTCAATCCACTCATTCATGATAATTCAGGCAATTACCAATGGTGTATCCTACCTATAATTCAATTGTTATTGTAACTTGTTTCTAGCTTTGCTATGGGCCGCTTGTCATCTGGTCCTTGAATTGAAGTATACACACAATGGGTAATTGATTGATCTATGAATGCTGACTTTCGGCAACAGCGTAGACGAATTTGACATGTAATGACGAATACTCCCTCAGAATTGTTTAGAGTGATCCAAATTTAATATTGAACGATAAATTACTATATTGGTTTTGTAAGAGCGTGTAACAAATTTCTCGAATGATATTGAATGTGACAGATGGTAAATTTGAATGAATTTAGGAATTGTAATTGCAATGTTTTAATAGCCGTGAAAATCTATATGAAATGTTAACGTATGAACAAACAGAAATTAGGTGTAAAAACACCAGACATTTCTTACAGTGCGCCTTAAACATGGTACTAGCGGTAATAATAAATTATGAAAGTCAATTATAATTCCAAACTGAAATGTTGTAATTAGGGAGTAATTCGATTATTTACAGAAACGACAGGGAATATAAAAGTTAATTCCCTTTAAGAAAGCGACCGAATTAGAAAAACAAACATTATATGTTTTCCCGCACATTTTTTTTTTCCCATTCAATTTCATAAACAGTTAACGTCAATTTCGTCAACATTAATCATGACCTTGCATTTCTCATGTTTAATTTCGTCTTTGGTCGCTCGTGTTTGTACTTTAATAATTTCATACATTTGCCATCAAACGTTTTAGTGAAAGACAATCGAGTTTCGTCGTCCGCAGTTGCCAAACGTACAGAAACAAGCAATTTCGTCATTTTGTTATCAATGTCTTAAAAATTGTATTCAAATTCGTCACGTGATTGTATGCTATCTTTGGTATTTTAACGTTTTCATATATATTCATTTACAAATATTGTCCTTGTATAACGTAGGTCTAGACCCCCATAAGCATTTATCAGGTATATTAACTATATCTTTTCCTATTACGTACGATTTATGTGTATCAATTTCTTCGACAATTTTATGCGTCAACAACTGGGAGAAACAATTCTCTACACATAACAATAAAATCACATGTTTCAATTTCATGTCTTGCAATACACCGTACCAAATACGTATGTGAATGGTTGTACCAGCGTGCATTGAACAATGAGTTAACGGCGTTATTCAGTTACTGCCTTCGGTGTTGGTTTGTATTTCGTGGAAGATTTGAACAGACGTGTTCGCGGCCACCACCAGATGGCCCGGGCCCGGCATAAATGTGATGCTGGCTGGAAATCTGCATTCTGAAATGACGCATCCTAAGTTCCCTCCTTCGGAACTGAACTTATAGATTCCGCCGGAAAGCCATCCATGTACGGCAACGTATATGTGGCCACTGTTGTCGCAGCACACGCCGGTGGGGCCCCATATCCCGTGCATGTCACAGGGAATGTCTGCCGAGAACACCTTACCACCGACGAAGTCCATCGATACCAGCTTCTTCTTCTCCCAGCACGTGTAGATAAGCCGCTGTTTACTAATGGCCAGATGAGAACCGATCATTGGTGCAGGTAGGGTCCGGATGAGGGATCCGTCTGGCTCGTGTAAGGAGATCTCTTCAGTTTTCTCGTAGCCCACTGCTATCACATTGTGGTCATTCACCGCTAAGCAGGTCGGTGTACTGTTGGGACCTTCGCCGGGTTTGAACTGGCAGAGAGGTTGATGCTTCCGATCGAATACCTTGAGTGCAAGCTTGTCAAGAAGAACAAGTTGGTCATCCTTGTTGACCGCCACACAGCTTGGATTGTCCAGGCCTTTAATTTGTAATCCATGTAGCTTGCCGGTATTCGGCGCATAAGAAATCAACAGCTTGTGCCCCATGTCTGTCGCGATTATTTCACCGCTTGTGAATACTGCAACACCAAAAGCGCGTCGAAATTTTGTTTGTTTCTGACCGAATTTGGTTACTTGTATCTTCAGGTACCATTTTTTGCTAGTGCCTTCTTTCGTAAGTGGTTTACCAGGCGATTCTTGATCCTTTGATATTGCTTCTTGTCCAGCCTGAGATCCGGACTTTGGTCCCGTTTCAAACACCAATTCACCTAGTGAACTCAAAGATTCCTCAAACTTCACGACAGACAAACTCCCGGGCAATTTCTTTGGGAATGTTTCTGTTTGTTCCTTGAGGTTTCGTAAAAGGTTCTGCTTGAGCTGTACAATCTCAAAGCAACTTGCTTGAGTCATCAGTCGTTCGACGTAACCTAGCTTCCGCTCTGTCTCGCTCATCACTGTTTTGTTTGTGGCCTGGATACTTCCCAATTCATTGCCTCTGTCTTTGTAGTACCTTTCCAACTCTTGCTTCAGTAGGTTCTCTTGCTTTTTAATCGTGTCAATCAGCTCACTTGCCTTCACGGTTATTTTCTTCATAACATCGTCAACGTTTGCATCAAGCTTTTTGCTGAACCCGTCGATGTTTTCTATGGCAATGCGAAAATCTTGTTTGCGCTGCTCAACTATCGCGGTGACTTCAGCAACCTCCTGTTTGCATCTCTCTGAAGCCTCTGGTAGATCTTTGAGCGAGTGTTCCTGTTGAGTGTGATCTAGAATACAGCATGTTGTGCAAACCAGCTGCTTACACGAAGTGCAGTACAAGCATAATTTCTGATCGGGATGTTTGCCGCATTTTGGAGCCTCTCTCAGCTTGCTCTTGTAAGCAACTTCTCCTGATCGTAGCTGCGCCAGATCGTACACTTCGTGAGATTTCATCATGGCCAAACGCCCGTGTGCCCTTAGACACTCATGACAGAGGAAATTGTCGCAGTCCATACATCTGCACACTGCGGGATTCCCATCGTTACATGATTGACATTTGATCTCTAAACCTTGACCTTCAAGCAGTTTTTCCTGCATCGTTACTTCGTCCACTAGTGCACCGAGTGTAAAGTTGTCAGGCAAATCAGCGACACGTTGTGTCGTAGTTTCGCGTCGACACAGGGGACATTTCAACTCAGAACCGACAGCTTCGTTGCCGTGGTTCAACCGTTGGAGGCACCCGAGGCAAAAACTATGCAAGCAGTCCAGTACTTTGGGGTGGTTGAAACGGTTGATGCAGATGGAGCATTCTAAATGATCCACACTAATCTTTTCCAACAGTGATTGCGCGGAAATATCTTGCGCCATTTTAATCGACCTGTAAAAAAAAGGGTTATTAATAATTTATCAAGTTTCATTATTTATTTGAATACAATTTATACAAATGTACAGGTTTCTGGAAAAATGAAACGGCACTGGGCAGAGTTTGAAATGAGGGTTCTCGGGTATTAGTAAAGACGAAAAAATTATCTTCACAACACTGTTTCCTGCACTGTTTCTTTTTTCTAATGAGTTAAAGTATCAACCTTTTGTGAAGAGTTTACCTACGGTTTTGACAGTTGATCTTAACTAACGTTGGGCAACGCCCAAACTGTGGCGTGTATGAAGCAGTGCGCAGTGTGGTCGCATTCTTTAAACCTGGAGAAGGTCTACCTGCACATTTTCATGACTTAATTACTCGTTACAGAGTGAAAACCCTTTTGCAGAAGTTTTCGGACGCCCCAAATCGGAAAAGAGTAGTCTTTCCTTGAAAAAGAAACAGAAAATCTATTGAAAGTAAATTCCGTTTTTCTGAGATTTGGGTCGCGCAACTTCAACTTACATGTACCCGCTTCTTGTGGCAGATCCTCTTTGTCGAGAATTGAGATGAAACTCGTCTCATTGATATACTATGACTGACATCTACTAGGATGGCACATCACGAGCCGATGGTTCACACTACTCTGTTGCAGTCTGATTGTTTAATGATAGTAAATATACTACTTTATAATGATCTCGCGTTTACAGTGTGTAAATAAAATGGCAGGGAAGTCACTGTGTTTTAATTTCACAACATTCTACAAAGTACCAGGAAGTACTTGCCTATAATATGGCCTTCATTATTGCTTTTGGGTACGTGCTTGACAACATATTCTTGTCTAAAATCAAGTTTCTCAGAAATGGAGGTATGGGGTGAATAAATATTGAGACAAGAGTGCGCGTCACCGTATATGGCAGCGCGGGATTACGATTTCAAATACCTGTAGTAGGGCAGTAGTGAAGCCCGTCTAACGAGGTAATTCCGCTTATTTTCGGGGCTTTACGATTAATCATAACCTCAATAGCAAAACATGAGGAGCGAAATCTACCGCAGGGGTGTTACCAATGTAAGGGGCTCAGGTAAATGCAAATAAATAAAAGAGCGTACGATTTTGTATACATGCTTTTCTATATTTTAGTGTATATTATGCAAGTATACTTATGGTGGCCCTGAAGGGACATCGCAGATTGTTGTGACATCGCACATTTATTTTTCAGATTTCTGCCCCGATTTCTGCGATATTGCACATTATATCGCACATTTCTGCGCAGAAATCTGCGTTAATTGTCGTAAATTTTATCACACATTTTTTCGCAGAAGTCTGCGATGTCGCACATTTCATCGCAGATTTCTGCAATATTGCAAATTTTATTGCACATTTATGCGTAGATTTCTGCGATATGCAGATTTTATCGCACATTTCTGTGCAGATTTCTGCGATGTTGCACATGATTTTTTTCAACATTCTAACGTGTAAATACTACGTAACTATTGACAAATAATCAAATAAAATTAACTACCAGGGAGATGAATGTCCATTCTTAATTTTTTTTATCTTTTCAACTTTTATTTCATTACTATACAATACAAAATATACAAAACAAAACAAATTAAATATATAACAATATTATTGCTCAATCTGCAAAAACCTTTTAAGAATATGCAATTAAGATACAAACCTATGCACAGTATTATTAGCAAGGGCTATCTCCTTTTTTTCCACAATTGAATCTTAATAAATACTCAACTGTAGGCACCCGATGCTTAAATCTACAGTTAAAAATACATTTCTGTAACAAAAAAATGCAAAGATTCTAAATCAAATCAGGATGATCAATAATTATGTTTGAACGCACATAAGCATGGCTTTCCCACCAGTTTTTAAATTAAATTCATTCTTTTTAACTTGTTCACAATCAAACAGAATATGCTTCATTGTCTCGAAAAAAAATTGAACAAAAAGAGTAAGAATCATCATCTCCCACAATTTTTATTTGGAAAAGTCTAACATTTGTCATTAACCCTAACCATTCCAAATCCTCCAAAATTCTTTTTTGCAAAATGCAGGACCTTACAGAAACATTGAGGGCACTTTGAAGTTGATGCATCGGAGGACTTTGCAGGATTAAGGGCGTTAGTTATATTTGACACTGGAGGATAAAGCAGGATCCAGGTCATAAGGCCTAAACCAATGCTAGATGATTTTGCAGTATTGTAGTTACTTGGGTATTTATCCAAATGAGAATTTTGGAAGATTCAGGTTATTTGTTACTTTGTACTTTCACACTGCTCATGCTCTATGTACATTCTCCAGAGAGCTTCAGTCAAGGTGTAGGTTATGTGACAATGACATGAAACGTTAGCATACCAAGGGTCATGTGTGCATACCCTTGTTGTGATACTGCACTAAGCACCCGTTTGTTCCTGGTTTGGGTGCTTTCAATGGGAAACAATTGCTTATTGCTGTTGCTTGCAAACAGCTAAAAAGGGACTCTACAAAGACAGGATTCGATTAAAGTGGAATTGGGGACGTTTTAATGCTCCAAACTCAAAAGATATGCAATTAAAAAAAATAATATCAAGTTTCCGTTCCCATTGAAATGTAGGCACCTTTCTACATTATACAAGCCCCTTCACCAGCCTCAGTTCAAATGTTTCAAAAAATTTTCAATTAGTTTATTGCCCTTTTAAAAACTTTTGAATAGGTTGTCACTGATTTTTTTTTTTAATTTGATTTTTTTAAATAATTATAAAGTATTTCTGAGTTATGACACACTTGAATGAATGTAGTCTAAATGAATAAATACACATGACCATAGAGTTTCTAACTTCAGTCTTTGATACATGTTTATTCGTACAAAAAAACCGACTATAAATTATAAATGTTAAACAAGTATTTTTACAGGTAAAATAGTATTCCGTATCATTATATAAACTTAACAAATAATGACAATGATTGCGATTGTGTAACTTGTGGAGCCAATATCTATGATGATCATAGAACTGCACTGATGAATTGTTTAGGATTTATATGAATTTACTATAAATTTAAAATAATTTGGAAAGTCAAATGAGAACATGGAACATGGAACAAATATCATAGTCGGTGTAAATTATTAAAGAAACCAAACTGCTCTTAAGCTCGAATATGACAACATGGTACAATATACGAAAGGGACAGTAACATTAGACAATACCTCTACAATCTAAAATATTTGTCTTAGCACAAAAGCATTAACATAGGGATAGCATCTTGGATGACAATGCTCATTGCTTGGCAAAAGCAGATCATAATAGCACACTCAAATACATTACACACACAAATGTCTCAATGATGACTTAATGCATAAACATGTAGTGTATTTTAATATTGAACAAGAGATTACTGCAACTTGCAAGCATGTACATTTAAAAGATAAATAATTGTTTAGGTCCCTACAAACAAAACAACCGTCTTTGATTTTATGGCAGTGCTCCCCCTCCCTAAAAAAAACACACCAAAACCCCAGCATAGTTAAAATGGAAAACACCAAAACCCCAGCATAGTTAAAATGGAAAACACCAAAACCCCAGCATAGTTAAAATGGAAAACACTGGGTAAAATTATGCTTGATCCCCTTGCTGGAACTGCAACTAGAAGGCACCCTCATACACAATGATTCTAACCGTATAGTGGAAAGTGGTGCCCGGTGGCGGATCTACGGAAAGGGGGATGCTTTACGGGTTTAATGCCCCGGACCCCTTAGCAAGGCGTGCCTACTGCACGCTCAGGTCACCCCCTTCCCTTTAGTTAAAACCTAGATCCGCCCCTGATGTCATCACCAGCGATCTTTCGTCCTCTTCTGTGTGCATACCAATACAATAATACGGGGGAGGTGTTTCAATAAATAAATAGTTATTATTACATATTTCTGGTAATGAAACCAAGAATCCTTCAAAAGTGCCCTAGGCACTGCAGCTTGCAAGCCTGAATAAACCTGTAGAGAGAAGACAATACGAAGACGGTACAGTTTTAGACGTGGGAGGAAAACCCCAGAAGAATGTCCCGGGGAAAACTGATGGAGTCAGGCAGGTACTGAAAACCCAATCCACATATTGGCACAGGCCGAATTCGAACCAAGGTCATAGTGGTGAAAGGCGAGGAAAGAACCGCTACGCCAACCTGACTCCCCGACATAATGGAATAGATAATATCATCATCATCATCATTCAAAAATAAAACAAGAGATACAATACAATTCCATACAGTACATAGGGAAGTCATTTGCTAAACTACGCAAGTTCCAACCTACAGTATAAGAATGGCACAGCCCTGTATCTGTTGTTGGGGCAATAGCAACTTTCTTCCTACATTCTTCCGTCAGAAAATACATTTCTTTTCAATTTTTTACCTCATATTCATTACGAGTCGGTAGTGATAAAATGAATGAAACTGACGTTTTCGATGGTGCGGACCCTGCTGTTTAATAATACGATATCATATCTCGAATTAATCTTAAATTTCGTTGGAACAATACGGCCTATTAATTTGGCCTTATGATTAAACATACGTTTCCGTGGAATTTTATTAAGTTGTCGTAACGCCTCAAATATAAGGTAACTTGTATGTTAAACTCTGTCCAACACTCTTTGTTTAGTTTTGTTTAGTTTAATTTACTTTAATTTACTATAAATTCCTAATGATTAATTATTAAAGAAAATTAGGAACTGAGCCCAAGGCGGAATGCGTGTCAAGTTTAAATGCCTAAATTCTGTGTTGCGAGTAAAGTGGACTCTACGTCTAACTGGAAATATAAGTTCCTGGCGCTCTCCGTTTTCCATCTGCCCTGTTTAGAAATAAGGAATGGGGGCACATTGGCGTTAAAGGCAGCAGATGCCCCGCCTGATCTCAAACTATGAAGGCCATAAGTGGCAACGTTGGGAACGATAGTTCGGAGAGCGTCTAGAACTATTTCACGCGTGCGTGAATAGCTAAGCGGATGGTTGGATGGTCTAAGGCCTTTCTTGGTGGCAACAAGCCTGCGGAGAACAGGTAAGGGTGAATCATCGGAATCGCCTAATGTTGTGAAATAACGTTCGGCCACGAGCACTGGACAAGTTCGTTTAAAAGTTCTGGCAATGACAACTTCGGTTCCTTGTCTGAATTGGTCAGATTTTGATTTCCGAAGGTGTATAGTTAGACGGTCTGATGTTAGTTTGCAGTCATTTCTATTAATGTTCTTCATGTCGTCGAAACGAAGAAACCCAGCGTATGAGATAAAACATACGAACAGAATGCGCAGATCTGCGAGTGTCGCAGAGCTGTGCCCGTGTTTGGTATGCAGCTTTGCCAGAATGTCCGGTGTGATTGGATCTTTCCGGACGGTTGGTGAGGAATTGAGCCTTTTGAAGCCTTGCAAAGCCATCTTAGCCATACTGCTGTATGTTGGTGAAGGCAGACCGGACAAACTGTGCACCCACTTGATTGACGATGCGGCAAGTTCAGCGGAGGACTTGGGTCCGGTGGTTGACAGATGGGATATGTACAATGCGAAGTGAAACGGGCTGACCGGGAAAGTTGTGATGTCCGCTTTTGATGAGGCCCAGTTCTTCCACTTGGTCCAAGAAGCCTTGTATTTGGTCGTTGTAGAATCGGCTTTGGCCGACATCAAGAGAGACGGCAACGTGGTGCCCGCTAGTGCTCGGAGGGATGGGTCGCGGAGGGAGGACGCTTGGTTGTTCCATATGTCTGTTGGGAGGCAAGTTAAAAAAAAAAGGCCAACAATACGGTACGCGTCAGACGAACAAAATACGCCTGTACTGTGTTAAAATACACTGGTCCCTTCAAAGATCGTTGAACCGTCAACAACCAACACTTGTACATGTGTTCCTATTTTAGCCGCTGCCTATGCGCATTTTTCCTCTAACGTTTCCATTCAAAGACCTTGTCGGGTAAGTAATTGGAATCGTGCTGCGACCTGCTATAGAATAATACGGGTTTGTTCGTCTTATATTGTTTATGATGGTTATTATTTAGACTGGTATCGATTTCGCGCTGAGTGTCTGCGCAGCATGTTTAGTGCTGCTACTCGGTGGCCACGAAAAAAACCTGTGGGGGAAACGTGGGTGCAACCCGGACACTTAGCGGAGGTGCACTCCCCCTGAAATCGATACCGCTTAAACATTGATAATAAAGATTTAATGATTATAGGGAATGGGAGGCTGGGCGTATCTCGTGTAGCAGGATGTGTCGCTTGAACGAGAGTGAATGCAAAGAACTAAAGCAGCTCTATTTAAGCGGAGATGAATGAACATTCCTTATTGCATAACATGTCGAGTGGCGCTATACGAAAAGCCGCCAGAGCGTATCGTTCAAAAAACGAAAAGAAATTTCACTTTCTTCCTACATTCTTCCGTCAGAAAATACATTTCTTTTCTATTTTTTACCTCATATTCATTACGAGTCGGTAGTGATAAAATGAATGAAACTGACAACAGTTTTCGATGGTGCACATTGGGGTTGGTCGTATGCGGACCCTGCTGAGAAACGCAAAAGAAAGGGTAAAGAGAAGTAAGGAGTTTATGCCGAGGACTGGCCGACAATAATAAATATTGTGCGTGTGACGGCACCAAATGGCCGTATCAAAGAAATGGTGTCAAATAACCATACCCATAACGTTCATGTTGGGAAATGTAAAGTTATATAACCAACAAATCTGGCGATTCACGGTTGCAAAAGCAGCCAATTGTTCGATTTCACGCCGGTATCAAATAACCGGGAATGGTATCGATTCGGTGGCTTGGGCACGAATCATGGAATTGCTGTAATATAATTTTAACTTAACCAGATGTAAAGCAGTGTTGGCAATAGCCTAGATCGGAACAACAAAAGCCTCCGTTAATTTCTCTTGGAGGAATTGTGTGATCTATTCTTAGCGCCAGAGACAAAAATGTCGGCGAGCTGTTAAAAACTGACATCTGGTCGATTAATGGTGGGGCAAAGGAAATTCTGAGTAGGCGCCAGTCGTGGACAAAACTGTTTAAATGAACGCCATCGGAACATAATGATGGCCAAAAATAGGCCGTTGTCCATTTTGGGACAATAAGAGTGCCATAAGCTCTGCATTTCGCAAAGTGCCTCAAACCGGCAACTATGAGGGAAACTGGAGGACAAGTATAATTGTTCTCGTTAAGCCAATTCTGGCAGAAAGCGTCTACCCCCTTTGACCCCTTGCACCAAAATCTGGAATTAAAAGTTGGGACTTTGAAGTTAGTAGGGGAAGCAAAACGATCTATGGAATGGGGACCCCAAAGTTTGTCGACGAGCGCGAAACTTATCTCGTCAACGGACCAGTCGTCGTAGTCGGTGACCCTACTGATGTTATCTGCGATAGCATTAATATTTCTGGGTATCCACTCCGCCATAAGGACTATATTATGTTTCAAACACAGGTTGAAGATGGAGATTGCTAGCGACTGTAGGTCGGGTTTTGTGCTACCGTGCGCTATGATTCGGGGTACGTTAGTGTTATCCGTGTACCACCTGAGTTTCTCGTGTGCGTCGCTTAATGGTCGCTTAATTCAGCTAGTATTTTTAGAACGGCGGCTAGCTCTCGCCAAGTTGAACTTCGCGACCTTTCGGTTTCCGACCACGTGCCGTTAAATTTCATTTTTTGTTGGGGGGGGGGGGGGGGGGGGGGGGCATCTTGGACGTATCCGCCCAAGCCGGTGTCGCTTGCGTCTGAATAGATTACGAGAGATGGTGCGTGCTGATGTTTAATGGAAAATCCATTGTATGCGTCGAGGTTTGTTTGCAAGAATTTTAGTTCCGAGGTAGAGTCGCGAGATAATTGCACGACGTCGGACCATGAGAATCTAGATTCAATGGATCTATAAGTGGCACGCGTCATGAGGCGCGTAACTGGACCTAGAGCTGGTGACATAGATATTATCTGGCCAGCGATGCTAGCGATGTATCGAACTTGGATAGGGTTAGATAGCATGTGGTCCGATAGGGCAGTCGCGATTGAAGCTTTAAGTTTCGCAATTTTGGTATTGGGCACGGAAAAGGTTAGCGTGCGCGAATCTATAATCATGCCGAGAAACTTAATGGTAGTTTGGGGATGCCAAATGCATTTCGCTTCATTTGGTACGAAGCCGCTATTGACTAAAGCCTCTTTGACTATACGACTGTTGTATAGGGCAGTGGTCAGATCTGGAGAAACTATAATGCCGTCGTCGATGTAAGCAAATCATGTGATGCCTTGCGCTCGCCAGTGATAAATGAGTGGTCTGGTGATCTTAGTGAAGATGTAACGTGCGCTAGAAAGACCGAAAGGCAAGACGCGAAAAACGTAGAATTTGGAAGAGTTTCGAAAACGCCAAGAAAATCCGAAGAATTTTTGATGGGGAGCAAAAATATCTACGTGGTGATAATCAGACTCGAGGTCGAATGCGAGGTAGTATTGGTGGCGATCTAGAACTTGGGAAATGTGGTTAAGGTGTTCGTATTTGAATTTGGTTTTTAAAACGAATTGGTTGGGGTGGCGCAAGTCGAGGACTAACCTTATTTTTTTTCCTACGGCGACAGTGAGGGGATTGCAGCAATGGGGCGGACCATTTACTTCGATAATGCAGAGTTTCAGCAGGAGCTCAGAAATGGATTTTTCAACAAACTTGGGATGGGCGATACTGGATGCGTTATTCTTTGCTATAAATGGAGGTGGGGTGGTTATAAACCGGATCTTGTAACCCGAATCCAAAACATCTAAAACAAACTTGCTGGCTTTCAACACAAATCTCCAAAAAGGAACACACCGTTTTAATCTACCTTGAACTCCTTCTGGTGATTTCCCGTCCTCTTGATGCTCCCAGTCTCGACGGCTTGTCGACTGCTCTTGGTCCGCGGAGTGCTGGTTGTTGTAGTGCTTGAAGGGATGGGCAGTTTGTGCGGACGTGACCGTGGATGCCGCATTGGAAGCAGGTGCGGCTGTCGGGATAAGGCCCCCGGTACTGGTAAGGGCGAAAAAGCTCATTACTCGGACACTCTCGATAGAAGTGACATTTAATTGATTGTACACGAACCATCGGTACCGATGGTTCGTGTACAAACCAGAATGGGCCAATAACGACACAGCGCCCATAGTTTGTGCGCTGACAGATAGAGCCAATAAGAGAGCACACAATCACCCACGATCCCTGACCATTGCAGCGCTTAACCTCGAGAATTACGCAACTTTATCTAAACAGCAGATGGCGTATACGACTGCAGAGTTTGCGAGCGCTGTGAGCGCGCTGTTTAGTAATTCACCAACATGCACTGACCTTCTATCTAGCTTCTACATGTATATATTTAGGCTGTGGGTTGGCGTGCATGTCCTTGTAACTTGACTCTCTGAATACCAACAGCGTAACTTGCACTGTAAAGCGCAGTACCTATGGGTTATAGTTTATGTACAAAATATGAATTGAACGGCAAACTAAACAAATGATGTTCTAAACGTTATGCTGTCCTTTCCTTTCTGGCAAGAGAATGTCGGTGCTTACCACATCAATAATACAACGTTTATTATGAATTTATATATGAATATATGATGCCAGAGAGACATGAAGACGAAATGAGTGACGAAGATAATGAGGTTGACCATGACATATACTAGGTCATAATGTGCAAAATGAAGACAATGATGAGGTAGAAATAAACGAAGTTAAAGCTAGTCACTTTGAGCAAAATGGGCAAAATTACGCCGGGAGGCGTACGTACTCTATCGTCCGGCGTGACATTAAGACTGAGAGCTAGAGAGAGCGATAATTAGCCAGCTCTCGAGAACATGGGCGGACAAAAGCTCATATTACTTTTACAAAACGGGTCTAAAATCGCTAATATTGCAACAACAGTTCACAGCGGAGATAAAGGAAGATTTTTGTTTGGCTTTGGCAATGGGCATCACATAAAATACACACAGAATAGGGGCCGTAAACCCACGATGGAACGGCAAACTTTGCACTGATGATGTCATAAATATTTTTAAAAAACATTTCAGTAAAATCGACTGGAAGTCAAATTAGCTTATACAAAGAACTGTTAAATGTTCACGTTTCTGTATGTCAGCTGAAAAAAATTCTGCAGATGACAGACACTGATGAAGTTTTCTCCGAGTGCCAAAAGTGAAGTCATAACATTCTGCAAATTTGCGCTCGCACCCTTCTTTTGCTTTATCGCACCTCTTTTTCTCCGAGTGCCAACAGTGAAGTCAAAATATACTGCAAATTTGCGTTCGCACCCCTCTTTTGCTTTATCGCACCCCTTTTTCTCCGAGTGCCAAGAGTGAAGTCAAAACATAATGCAAATTTGCGCCCACACCCCTCTTTTGCTTTCTCGCACCCCTTTTTCTCTGAGTGCCAACGGTGAAAACAAAACATACTGCACATTTGCGCTCGCACCCCTCTTTTGCATTCTCGCACCCATTTTTGCTCTTGCCAACAGTGAAGTCATAACTGCACATTTGCACCCGCACTCCTCTTTTGTTTTCCCGCACCCCTTTTTTCTCCGAGTGCCAACAGTGAAGTCAAAACTATTTGCGCCCGCACCCCTCTTTTGCTTTATTATTGCACCCCTTTTTCTCCGAGTGCCAAGAGTGAAGTCATCATAACATACTGCACATTTGCGCCCGCACCCCTCTTTTGCATTCTCGCACCCCTTTTTGCTCTTGCCAACAGTGAAGTCATAACATACTGCACATTTGCGCCCGCACCCCTCTTTTGTTTTCTCGCACCCCTTTTTTCTCCGAGTGCCAACAGTGAAGTCAAAACTATTTGCGCCCGCACCCCTCTTTTGCTTTATTATTGCACCCCTTTTTCTCCGAGTGCCAAGAGTGAAGTCATCATAACATACTGCACATTTGCGCCCGCACCCCTCTTTTGCATTCTCGCACCCCTTTTTGCTCTTGCCAACAGTGAAGTCATAACATACTGCACATTTGCGCCCGCACCCCTCTTTTGTTTTCTCGCACCCCTTTTTTCTCCGAGTGCCAACAGTGAAGTCAAAACTATTTGCGCCCGCACCCCTCTTTTGCTTTCTCGCACCCCATTTTTCTCCGAGTGCCAACAGTAAAGTCAAAACATACTGCACATTTGCGCTCGCACCCCTCTTTTGCTTTCTCGCAACCATTTTTCTCCGAGTGCCAACAGTGAAGTCAAAACATACTGCACATTTGCGCTCGCACCCCTCTTTTTTTTTCTCGCACCCCTTTTTCTCCGAGTGCCAACAGTGAAGTCAAAACATACTGCAAATTTGCGCTCGCAACCCTCTTTTGCTTTCTCGCACCCCTTTTTACTCTTGCCAACAGTGAAGTCATAACATATACTGCACATCTGCACCCGCACCCCTCTTTTGCTTTCTCGCACCCCTTTTTATCCGAGTGCCAACAGTGAAGTCAAAACATACTGCACGTTTGCGCTCGCACCCCTCTTTTGTTTTCTCGCACCCCTTTTTGCTCTTAGCCAACAGTGAAGTCATAACATACTGCACATTTGCGCTCGCACCCCTCTTTTGCTTTCTCGCACCCCTTTTTATCCGAGTGCCAACAGTAAAGTCAAAATATACTTCCCATTTGCGCTCGCACCCCTCTTTTGTTTTCTCGCACCCCTTTTTCACCGAGTGCCAACAGTGAAGTCAAAACATACTGCCAATTTGCGCCCGCACCCCTTTTTTGCTTTCTCGCACCCCTTTTTCTCCGAGTGCCAACCGTTAGGTCAAAACTATTTGCGCCCGCACCCCTCTTTTGTTTTCTCGCACCCCTTTTTTCTCCGAGTGCCAACAGTGAAGTCAAAACTATTTGAGCTCGCACCCCTCTTTTGCTTTCTCGCACCCCCTTTTTTATCCGAGTGCCAACAGTGAAGTCAAAACATACTGCACATTTGCGCTCGCACCCCTCTTTTGTTTTCTCGCACCCCTTTTTCTTCGAGTGCCAACATTGAAGTCATAACTATTTGCGCCCGCACCCCGCTTTTGCTTTCTCGCAACCATTGTTATCCGAGTGCCAAGAGTGAAGTCAAAACATACTGCACATTTGCGCTCGCACCCCTCTTTTCTTTTCTCGCACCCCTTTTTCTCCGAGTGCCAACAGTGAAGTCAAAACATACTGCAAGTTTGCGCTCGCACCCCTCTTTTGCTTTCTTGCACCCCCTTTTGCTCTTGCCAACAGTGAAGTCATAACATACTGCACATTTGCGCCCGCACCCCTCTTTTGTTTTTTCGCACCCCTTTTTTAGCGAGTGCCAACAGTGAAGTCAAAACTATTTGCGCCCGCACCCCTCTTTTGCTTTCTCGCACCCCCTTTTTATCCGAGTGCCAACAATGAAGTCAAAACATACTGCACATTTGCGCTCGCACCCCTCTTTTGTTTTCTCGCACCCCTTTTTCTTTGACTTCACTGTTGGCACTCGGATAAAAAGGAGGTGCGAGAAAGCAAAAGAGGGGTGCGATCGCAAATGTGCAGTATGTTTTGACTTCACTGTTGGCACTCGGATAAAAATGGTTGCGAGAAAACAAAAGAGGGGTGCGGGCGCAAATAGTTTTGACCTAACGGTTGGCACTCGGAGAAAAAGGGGTGCGAGAAAGCAAAAAAGGGGTGCGGGCGCAAATTTGCAGTATGTTTTAACTTCACTCTTGGCACTCGGATAACAATGGTTGCGAGAAAGCAAAAGAGGGGTGCGGGCGCAAATAGTTACGACTTCAATGTTGGCACTCGGAGAAAAAGGGGTGCGAGAAAACAAAAGAGGGGTGCGAGCGCAAATGTGCAGTATGTTTTGACTTCACTCTTGGCACTCGGATAACAATGGTTGCGAGAAAGCAAAAGGGGGGTGCGGGCGCAAATAGTTACGACTTCAATGTTGGCCCTCGAAGAAAAAGGGGTGCGAGAAAACAAAAGAGGGGTGCGAGCGCAAATGTGCAGTATGTTTTGACTTCACGGTTGGCACTCGGATAAAAAGGGGGTGCGAGAAAGCAAAAGAGGGGTGCGGGCGCAAATAGTTTTGACTTCACTGTTGGCACTCGGAGAAAAAAGGGGTGCGAGAAAACAAAAGAGGGGTGCGGGCGCAAATAGTTTTGACCTAACGGTTGGCACTCGGAGAAAAAGGGGTGCGAGAAAGCAAAAAAGGGGTGCGGGCGCAAATTGGCAGTATGTTTTGACTTCACTGTTGGCACTCGGTGAAAAAGGGGTGCGAGAAAACAAAAGAGGGGTGCGAGCGCAAATGGGCAGTATATTTTGACTTTATTGTTGGCACTCGGATAAAAAGTGGTGCGAGAAAGCAAAAGAGGGGTGCGAGCGCAAATGTGCAGTATGTTTTGACTTCACGGTTGGCACTCGGATAAAAAGGGGGTGCGAGAAAGCAAAAGAGGGGTGCGGGCGCAAATAGTTTTGACTTCACTGTTGGCACTCGGAGAAAAAAGGGGTGCGAGAAAACAAAAGAGGGGTGCGGGCGCAAATAGTTTTGACCTAACGGTTGGCAATCGGAGAAAAAGGGGTGCGAGAAAGCAAAAAAGGGGTGCGGGCGCAAATTGGCAGTATGTTTTGACTTCACTGTTGGCACTCGGTGAAAAAGGGGTGCGAGAAAACAAAAGAGGGGTGCGAGCGCAAATGGGCAGTATATTTTGACTTTATTGTTGGCACTCGGATAAAAAGTGGTGCGAGAAAGCAAAAGAGGGGTGCGAGCGCAAATGTGCAGTATGTTATGACTATTCACTGTTGGCAAGAGCAAAAAGGGGTGCGAGAAAACAAAAGAGAGGTGCGGGCGCAAATGTGCAGTATGTTATGACTTCACTGTTGGCAAGAGCAAAAAGGGGTGCGAGAAAGCAAAAGAGGGGTGTGGGCGCAAATTTGCATTATGTTTCGACTTCATCTTGGCACTCGGAGAAAAAGGGGTGCGATAAAGCAAAAGAGGGGTGCGAACGCAAATTTGCAGTATATTTTGACTTCACTGTTGGCACTCGGTGAAAAAGGGGTGCGAGAAAACAAAAGAGGGGTGCGAGCGCAAATGGGCAGTATATTTTGACTTTATTGTTGGCACTCGGATAAAAAGTGGTGCGAGAAAGCAAAAGAGGGGTGCGAGCGCAAATGTGCAGTATGTTATGACTATTCACTGTTGGCAAGAGCAAAAAGGGGTGCGAGAAAACAAAAGAGAGGTGCGGGCGCAAATGTGCAGTATGTTATGACTTCACTGTTGGCAAGAGCAAAAAGGGGTGCGAGAAAGCAAAAGAGGGGTGTGGGCGCAAATTTGCATTATGTTTCGACTTCATCTTGGCACTCGGAGAAAAAGGGGTGCGATAAAGCAAAAGAGGGGTGCGAACGCAAATTTGCAGTATATTTTGACTTCACTGTTGGCACTCGAAGAAAAAGGGGTGCGATAAAGCAAAAGAGGGGTGCGAGCGCAAATTTGCAGAATGTTAGCCTATGACTTCACTTTTGGCACTCGGAGAAAACTTCATCAGTGTCTGTCATCTGCAGAATTTTTTTCAGCTGACATACAGAAACGTGAACATTTAACAGTTCTTTGTATAAGCTAATTTGACTTCCAGTCGATTTTACTGAAATGTTTTTTTAAAATATTTATGACATCATCAGTGCAAAGTTTGCCGTTCCATCGTGGGTTTACGGCCCCTATTCTGTGTGTATTTTATGTGATGCCCATTGCCAAAGCCAAACAAAAATCTTCCTTTATCTCCGCTGTGAACTGTTGTTGCAATATTAGCGATTTTAGACCCGTTTTGTAAGAGTAATATGAGCTTTTGTCCGCCCATGTTCTCGAGAGATGGCTAATTATAGCTCTCTAGCTCTCAGTCTTAATGTCACGCCGGACGATAGAGTACGTACGCCTCCCGGCGTAATTTTGCCCATTTTGCTCAAAGTGACTAGCTTTAGCTTCGTTTATTTCTACCTCATCATTGTCTTCATTTTGCACATTATGACCTAGTATATGTCATGGTCAACCTCATTATCTTCGTCACTCATTTCGTCTTTCATGTCTCTCTGGCATCATATATTCATATATAAATTCATAATAAACGTTGTATTATTGATGTGGTAAGCACCGACATTCTCTTGCCAGAAAGGAAAGGACAGCATAACGTTTAGAACATCATTTGTTTAGTTTGCCGTTCAATTCATATTTTGTACATAAACTATAACCCATAGGTACTGCGCTTTACAGTGCAAGTTACGCTGTTGGTATTCAGAGAGTCAAGTTACAAGGACATGCACGCCAACCCACAGCCTAAATATATACATGTAGAAGCTAGATAGAAGGTCAGTGCATGTTGGTGAATTACTAAACAGCGCGCTCACAGCGCTCGCAAACTCTGCAGTCGTATACGCCATCTGCTGTTTAGATAAAGTTGCGTAATTCTCGAGGTTAAGCGCTGCAATGGTCAGGGATCGTGGGTGATTGTGTGCTCTCTTATTGGCTCTATCTGTCAGCGCACAAACTATGGGCGCTGTGTCGTTATTGGCCCATTCTGGTTTGTACACGAACCATCGGTACCGATGGTTCGTGTACAATCAATTAAATGTCACTTCTATCGAGAGTGTCCGAGTAATGTGCTGACGAAAAGGAGTAACAGTACGCATTGCGGACGACGCTGGCTTAGCTTGATACGGTCTGCTGCTGGGTCGTTTCCTCGGTGCCGGTTTCTTTGCAGCGGCTGCTTTTTCGGCTTTTTTGATTCTTTTCTCATCGCTAGAGTCTGCGGCCAGAGTATCAGACATGTACTCTCTAACGACACCCCAGCCAAGCTCCGATCTATCGGCGAGCCGAATTAACTTTTGGCGTTCTTTGATGGTCTTTACTGCCTCTTTAATGTTGATTTTGGCTTGGTGTACGTCGAGTGAGTCGATGTTGTGTAGGGTAGATTCAACCAGGTTCAGCACTTTCTCGCAATGAGAAAATTGCTGTTGGTTGCCCTCTCTCTTGAACGTCGGGGTGCCGGCTAGTCTTTGCTTTTTACAAGCAGAGATGAGCCATTGAAGGACGGTAAACAAAACAAGAACAAGTCCAGTAGTAGTAGGCCGTCAGCTGTACCTTAAAAACAGGTAAAAATCGTTTCGCTCAAGCAAAACTGGGACTACTTTTTGAAATGCATTATAATTATGTGAGTTTTATTACATCACAAACATTATGTTAAAAGTTCTCCAATACAAATGCTGCAGTGTTTTTTTGTCATTCCATTAAAGCTGGCCATGATTATGTACAACGGGGTCCCTTATCGTGGCGCACTTTGTTGACGTCTCCCCCGACCTTTCTGGTGCGGTGTTTCCGAATCTTTTTGTTGATAAACTTTAATACATGAAGCTAAATTCTGGAACTTTGGCCTTCATAATACGTGCTCTCAAACCTTCGTTTACAATTCTAGTTTTATGAAATTTAGTCTCGGATTATTACCAGCGGTCACCCCCAACCGGTCATTATCACGCAGTAATGACCGGGTCCTCGCACTGATTCCCTAAATAAATACGGTTTACCAATCAGAAGTGATGCATCCAGCATCTAAGGGAATGGCATCCAAAATGGAGGTTTTGGGTTTTAAAATGTAGGCTTTAAAGCAATAGTAACCAGTTGACAGCAACACAAAACGAAAACAAAAAACGATATGCCTCTTCAATAGCTAGCATAATGTTGAGAAGAAGATTTGTGTATACAGGGCACCTCACCTGCTTTGCGGGGGTGGGGGGGGGGGGGGGGGGACAAACCCACCTCGCCCCAGTTCACAGGGAACATATTCTTTACTCCCAAGCTTTGAAGAAAGGCGGGGCTTCACCGCAGCACCGCCCCGTCCTGCTTCGTTCGTGGGACAATATGGAACAGGGTATAGGCTACAGCAGTTTTTACAGCTTTGTACGTTCATCAGGAATCATTGTTTTGTTTTCACAAATGTGTCTACTTTGAATATTCTGTATTATACAAGGTGGTCCGATTGGCTCGTATACCAATGTACACGTATGAACAATAGGCGAACGGGGATATAACGGGGATATGTAAATATAGGCTTTCCCGACCAATTTCATCACAAATTAAATCACTTTCATTAAACACACATTCAAATTAACGCACTTCCCCCTAATTCATTTAAACTAGTTTTGTTTTGTTTTAGCAACTATTGCATTTAATTTCGTATTTGTGCACACATAATTTCGTTCTTTTTATTTAGGTTTGTTTTAGTCAATCTATTTCATTATAGGCATTCAAGACTACATTTTCACATTCTTCAGTTGAATTTATGCTACCTATCTACAATTGATGAAATTAAATTAAGACGCATCGAAGCGCATATTAATTTGTTGCTATTTTTTGTTTCCTTTTTCGTTTAAAGACAATGAATTTCAACTTCTGTGCGTTCAAATAAAACATGAGTTGTGGCTCGTTTATTCGAGGAAGCTGTCAATAGCTCTTTTACTGGCACTTGAGTTTTTCTTTGTTTGATGCGTTTACGTGTTGTTTGCATTTTATTTACGTCGTGTTGTGTCTTCATTGCAATAACTGTTCCTTATGCTTTAATACCCCATGATTAAAGTTTAAAGTTATCCTGTATCTAGAAGACTGTTAGGTACAGTTTGAAAAGCGCGGGTGATAAGTTTGAAATGAAAACAAAATCTTTCGCTGTAGCCTTGTGATCGTTTGCACTGGTCTTTATGTTTTCTTCTTTATTTCTGCTAATGTTCGGTTCATGTCAATATAAAAACTAACAAATATCTTTAAGAAACAAAAGCTTAAAATTATCAGAGGGTGGTTATAAACGTTATAATGTTAGTTATTATATAGCGCTTTACAGACTCCCACAATGTGGTTGTATCAAAGCGCTTTAAAATTATTATCCCTGTTCACCAGGAACGAAACCATTAACAGCAGCTTAAGATGAGCACATGTGGTCTCTACCTTCACCCATTACTCCTGTGTGCAGAGAGGCAATTGCAACAAAGTGTCTTGCCCAAGAACACAAACACCATGTTCACTGCCAGGGTTTGAACCCACTTACCATCGCACAGGAGTCAAACACCGTAACCACCGGACCACAGTGCTGGGAGCTGAGTGCATGTCAATACCGCAAATGGAAGGCTTTTATGTAAGTACACACTCACATACTGAGGACACCTTGCAAACCGAGCGCGTCCTCGGTATGAAATACTGTGAAAAATGGGACTTTCGTGGCCATTGTTGACTGTTGGTTAAATATCAAAGCGTTTGGGAGGAGTCCTCGGTTCACGCATAAGGCCTGACGTGGGGGACTATGCACATTTTTTACCCCGTCCAAAAAAAACCAAACAGTATTACCCTGAATGGCATAGCGCCCTCCGTTGGTTTCCATGAGTGGCGCGTGTGACAACGAAGTATAAATATCTCTAACTATAAACTAGTCTAGACATGTCTTAACTATTATAACATTGTTTTGGCCTGAGTGTAGTGAGGCATATTGTAGTTTATGCGAAGACGTGGTCATTTGCAGCTAGCTAGGTGTACCATGGAGCTGGAATAGATTCGTGGATAGATGGTAAGTAGAGCGATTGTATTTGGAAGCTTGCATGTTACTCGCTATGAATGTAGCTCACTCTATGACATATGACATACTAATTTACGTTTTAATGTAATTTGTAGTCATGGCCTCTCTCACTCTAGTCTTAGGATGATGTGGGAAGTGAATATGCCTAATTTCAGAATAATATAGAAGTTAGAACCAAATTTAACTGCTTTATTTTGCCAACCCAAGCATGAGTTGTTGAGCAAAGTTGTCTCCCCAAGTGCCTATTTGTAAACATTTTATAAACAATAAAGCAAATAAGTAGCCACATAATTATTAATATTTACTTGTATTATCAGTTTGATGGTATATTGTTGTTGTATTGTTGTCTTGTTACAGCTAGCTAGTCTAGGTGTGGCTGACAGAACTACCATAACAAACATGAAACGGAGTAGTCGTCTTGATGGAACCTTGAAAAATCACCAGCATCATGAAGGGGAGAACGTAATCGCACTGTGGCCTCCAGATTCATCATGGTATCCTCCCGTAATAATATCCTTCACCAAAGGTATGTGCGGAGCCCCTAAATAGATTATGACGAATACAAATGGAATGCCCTCGAAAATTTGTGGGTTCACGTTACCCTTGCGTCAAGACCGTGCTGTGAAACAAATCTCGTGATAATCAAGGAAGCCCTCAATAAGCCCGTTTTCGGAGTATTGATGATTGATGAACTGCATGCATAGATGGATGGCGCGCCCAAAACAAATGAACAACTCGGTCTTGGAGCAAGACTAGCCGACTACCTGCCTAATGCTGACACAACGTCATATTTACTTAACCGATTTCTAACAATTGCACAAAATGATTTCGAGCGCACGAAATTATTTCAAGCGCACAAAAAATAAATTATTTCGAGCTCACGAAAATATTTTTTTCGAGCGCACGAAATCATTTCTTGGGCACGAAATGATTTCGAGCTCAAGAAATAAGTCATTTCGTGGGCACGAAATACAAAACTAAATGTATTTTGTCACGGCGATTACTATTCGTCATATGTCCCATTAGGGGTTCCGTAGGTAAGAAATGTAATCCATATGTAGATTCCCATTTGTCACACATAAATTAAGACAGCTGTATACCCTCTTACATCCCCCATGACATGTACCACATGTAAATAAACAATGCCATTTTCCCTAAACTTGCTTCCTCTCCTCCCCCCCCCCCTTCCGAAACAAAAACCAATATATATGATCTGTAAACAACAAATACTTTTTCCCATTCCTCTCCCACTACTCCCAATTGAATGTAAATCCCTTTAAAGTTTAATTAGTTGAATGTGTGGCTTTCTTATCAGGAAAGTACTGCGTCCGGTACCCCGATGGTATGACCCGCTGCCTATTTGAGCACCAGGTGAGAAAATTACCATAGGATGCATTAATTAACAACAGACAGGTTAGGAAGAATACAAATGAAATGTGTAATTATTACTATTATTATTTTTATTATTATTAATATGAACAACGCCTGTATTGTACGCTGACTACAAGTATTTAATTAGTGAACTGCTCAGTCTTAGAAGTCATATAATGAATGCACATGACACAAATTCTCATATGAATTACATATCTTTTTATGAAGAGGATAACTACCGGTATGTCGTCGGTTAAGTTGCACATCAAGGGGTGGCGTGGTTGCTTGTGATGGTGTTAAAATGGATAGTATATTTTAGAGATAACCCAAATAAATTGTTATTTGTTTAAAATTAAATGTGATTTTGATTTGATGTCTATGCCAGGTGGCCCATCCGCTGTTCTCGAGTCCACACTTAAATGGTTCGGACAGTCCACAAAGCAGTTCCAGTGGAGATGATGGCCCACAAGCTGATTCTGGTACAGGACCTGCCGTTTGTCCTCCTCCATGTGAAGCCTCAAGTGCCGAGTCACAGAGATCATCAACCGAGGCTACTGAGACCTGTCACATAACAGTCATGGAGACCAGCAATGAAGGTGGGCACAGGAAATGGGACAAGAAACACTTCTGCTTTTACTGTGAAGTACCTCAATCTAAGTTGCCCCGTCATCTCCAGTCATGTCACAAAGAAGAGAGCGAAGTTGTAGAGATTGCGTCTGAGACCAACCCAAGTGCCCGTAAGATACTTCTGTGGAAAATCCGCAATGTTGGTAATCATAGGCACAATTGCCAAGTCCTTCGGGAAGGCCGGGGTGCACTTATTGTAGGATATAGGCCTAATCATAAGGTAGCTCCACATGCATACGGACCGTGCTTATTGTTATGGCTATTAGGCCAAATAAAAAAAAAACATGTTTAGCGTCTTGCCTTTTTTTAAAAGGAAGGAGGAGGCCCTTTTTTTTTTTTATTATTTTTCAAAATGGCCGCCCGACACACCTTAATTCGAGTTAAAACATGGTTCACCCACGATTAAAAATTTAAATTCATGTGGGTCGATCGAGTATGCACCGTACACGACTACACGTCACACCCTAGCCTTCCTATTAGAACAATATATATTTCCAGAGAATGTACGCAGTGATGCTAAAGTCTAAAATACGATCTTAAAATTTTTCAAAAAAAATACAAAATAAATAAAGGAGGCGGCCCCCAAAAAGGAAGCGGGCGGTGACGCTAAACATGTTTTTTTTTTATTTGGCCTTATGTGCGAAGTGATCTCTGGCGTCACCAGTGCCCACTGAAACCTGCGCTCCCTGCACACTCGCATGGTAGCAGTACCACGATTCCTCTGCGTAGACGTGTTGCTCACAAGAGTGCTTTGTTAAAGCCTCCACCTGTCGGTGTGTCTTTCCAGTTGAACGAGGTTCTTATTCCGATGAAGAGAGATGAGGTGACTCTGCTGGCCAAGAATGACACTTTGATTGTGGAAGTAGCCAAGCGGGAATACGTGAAACTCGGGCACGATGTAGATCAACATGGCTACATCCGAAACAAGATACGGGAATTGGGTCGTCTTGTCATACAACTCCGCAAGAATACACACCAGCCAAATGCATCACTTGAATTATTTGTGCACCCCCACTACGTGAATGATATCATCAAGGCTGTTCATGATGTAGCTGGCTTCAATGAAGACAAGCAGTTGTATGATGTTCCGTCTCTAGCTTTAAAGATTGGACATTCCATCAAGAAGTGTGCACTCATACTTAAAGGAAATGCTCTAGAGTCTGGCCAAAAGCAAAAAGCGCAACACGCTGAAGAATTTCTGCAGTTGTGCGAACTGACCTGGCGAGACCGTGTATCCACCCATGCACACAGAACACTGTACCAAGAAAAGCGCAACAAACCTAAAATTCTGTCGACAAATGCTGATGTTGTGAAAATGTCGGCGTTCCTCCATGAAGCTGGCATCAGGGAAGTGGAACTTGTCCAGGATGCTCGGGGCGAACAAATCAGACCAGCTTGGAAGAGATTGAATGAAGTTGCACTGTGCCACCTTATTATGTTCAACCACAGAAGGCAGGGGGAGGTATCAAAGATGAAACTAGAAGACTTTCAGAAGCACACAACAGCTAGTGTCAACGGGGAATGCCTGCTGACTGATCTTGAACGGCATCTGTGCAAGATGTTCAGAGTTGTCAAAATAGTTGGCAAGAGGGGTCGAACTGTTCCTGTGCTTCTCAGTAATGAGGCGGTGGCGTGGTTGAGTGCTCTGGTTGCAAAGAGAAATGAAGCTGGAGTCGCCCACGACAACACCTACTTGTTTGCACGATGTTCTTATGGAGGTACAGGTCATATAAGAGGATGTGACTGTATAAGAGTGTACGCAGACATGGCGGGCCTTGACAATGCTGCCAGCATCCGGTCTACAAAACTTCGTAAGCACGTGGCAACCGCTTCGCAAATTCTTGCCTTGAAGGAACATCAACTTGAAACACTTGCAAACTTCATGGGTCATGATTTGCGTGTCCATCGTGAATACGACCAGTTGCCAGATACTGTGCAGAGGGTCACCAAACTTTCTCGGCTTTTTCTCAGCTTGGAGAGATGCAACTTGCCTTCCCAGCAGGGCAAATCTCTGGATGAACTGCATGTCACTGGTGGTAAGGACACAGTCGTTTTAAATTATTTACTCAACAGCAAAAGAAAGACATTAATGATTGCTTTTGTTGAAAAATACTTGATCAGTAATTACTATTCACTAATACATCTTCAACAGCGAAAGAAATGCAAGAAATAACATTTTGTTATCAGTTCACAATATATGATAACAAATGGTATATGTGTTTTTGTGCATTTCTTTTGCTATTGCTCCTGCATTACAGAACAAGATAGAGAAAGAAAGACAAATAGACAGAAAGAAACAGACCACAGAAAATTGACAAGAGTTGAGTCCACTTTTCTGATTTTACATGCAGGACAACAATTACAGGACTTTACCATTCTAGAAATGCATAATTAGATAGTATTACTATTACCACCACCTTAGTTGTCTTCCCTCCCCATCCCTCCTCCTCCTCCTCCTCCCCCTCCCCCTCCCCCTCCCCCTCCCCCCTCCCCCCATCTTCCCTTCCCTCCGCTCCAGCAGAGATTGACCAACTGTCAGGTATGTGTGCATTAATTTAACAAAAACTGCTCTTTGTGACTTGCTGAAGGCTTCACCAGTGACGAGGACAGCGATGACAGCAGTGACGATTCCTGTGATGTGCCCAGTGAAAACAGTAAGTTTAGGCTTTTATGTGTCTGTATTTTAAGTCGGGCTGTCTTTAAAAAGAAATATTGTCTGTCTGTCCATTTGTTTGTTCATCTGTCTTTCTGGCTATCGGGCTGTCTGAAGTAAAAGTGCATAAATATCTGTGTCTTATATCGACTTGTTTCCTATGTGACCTTAGGTTCTCGACAGGCTCCTATCAGTGTTCCATCTGGAAGTCTGGCATCTCTGAACAACTCGAGACGAGTGAAACGTCGTCCCTGGACTGCCGAGGAGAAGGGAGACGTTACGAAGGGTTTGCAGAAATCCTTTCTGCTGAAGAAGATTCCTGGCAAACGAGACATCGAAACATCATGTCCTGTGGCACTGCAGACACGAACCTGGAGGAACATCAAAGACTTTTGTCGGAACAAAATTAAGCTTCATCAAAGCTAAGCAGGGTGTTTCGTCAGTTCACATACATGTACGGATGCGTCAGAGTACTTGACTATTTAGGATTTGCAATCGCAATGATGACTTTAGAATGCACATCAATATGAAACCAATGGACAGCCAGCATTTTAGTGTCGTGTCCTCACTATGATAGGTGTAATTCACACACACTCAAAGTGTCCTCTATTGGACAGAATGACAAGTATGCCCTCAGTGTGGTAGTGTCTACATGTGTTACGATGTCAGATATTTGATTGTGATTATTTCCAAAACGAAACAAGACAAAACCCCTAAAGAAAGGACGGCAGAGGCAAAGATTAAAGGTTCTACGCAGACCTTTCGAGGAGAATTGCTGTTTAATAATTTAAAATGTGCCTTGGTGTGTAAGTAACAAGACCAGGGGTGATAAAATGGTATAAAATGACATTAATTGGGGTTAATCACGTAATTGGCCCCCTCATTAACATGTTCAAACACTGTTGGTGGCGCTGTTCATGACGAACATTCGGCAACCCCCCAAAAGAAACAAAATTATAGTCTGGTACCTGACAATACGTCTGGACACTAGATAAGCCCAGTACGATGCCGCTTCACGGCGTGCGTGCAGCATGCGATCCGCGTACGTAAATACACCCCCATGTACAAGTGCGTGTGCTCGTATACGTACATGTACTTCACGTGGCTATCGTTATCGACGTGTAGGCCTATTACGGCATGTACAAATATGGAAGCAATATTCTTACCCTTTTTCTTTCTCGTTTCTCGAAAGTTCCTCCCCGCTTTTCGGTTGGTTTCTTAGCTTTTTGGCTTGCCCGAAATAATGTTGGCACTGCAGTTGGTTTCAACAACCTTTTAAATTTCATGCCAAACGACTCGTACATATTTTGCTCGAAGAAATCCGGCTCGAAGGGTTCGCTGCATAGCGTAGAGCTTGGTATCGGGCCTGTCCACTTCGCCCGAGTCAGCCGGACTTTGGCAGTCCAAATCCGTCTATATTTTGGATCAGTCTGAAATGTATGCATGCTCACGCCATCTTTGTTGGTGTTGCTGCAGCAACACATCTGGCTGGCATTCTTCTTTTAAATACGAAAACTCGGAACAATTCCTTTGACAATAACTTGAGTCGACCATCGACTGAATGATTTTGCATCGATACGCGTGGCACATGATGCATGCATGCACGGGCACGCTGGTCGCGACGTCTTCCCGAACATACGTCACAATTATGCAAATGTTACATGTTAATAAGCTACCATTCTAGGGGCGGGGCCAGTCCCCCAAAGCACTTCATTATTTTTTTTCTCATATTAATTACCCAAAAATAAAACTTTTATAAACTGAAAATCACTCAATTAGTTATAATCTTTCATTTAAACTAATAAAAATCACATTTCTAGGACCCTTTTTAAAAAAAGTTTCAGGAACATTAAATTGAAACCTCTCAAAAATAGGATCATACAAAGATATTAACAATTTACATTAAATGAAAACCATACTATGTAATATATCATAATTTAAAGGGGAGATACCGTTATCTTTAACAAAAGATGGGTGCGACGAGGAAGCGGGTCTGAGCGGCGAGTTGGGTGATCCTTGGCTAGGCCCATCGTCTCAACTTGGCTGGGATCTTGACCGGTGTCTTGGCTCGGGTCTTGACTGGTGTCTTGGCTCGGGTCTTGACTGGTGTCTTGGCTCGGGTCTTGACTGGTGTCTTCAAGTGGTTCGATATGGTTCAACACCGACAATGCCCCGGGGTGTCTGGCTGGAGAGCGGCAGCGATGCCCAGCCCCTCGTGAGGAGTAAAACATGCTCTGGCGTGATCGCGACACACCCATGGCTTATAAGGGACACTTAGTCACATTAACTGAACATTGATAAAGGTATTACGTAAACATATCATGTATAACTCAAAAATGTATTACGTAAACATATAATGTATAGCTCACGAGACTGATAAGCTTGCATCAAGTATAGCAAGAATGTTATATATGTAGGCTCGTAAACCTATACAGCTTACAAGAATAATAAGCTTAAGTAACAAACAATGTTATATATGTTAGGACTCTTAAATGTATACGTCTGGAGTAAGATCCAGATATTCCAGCAGATGTAACACCCTCCCCCATCAACCCCCAAAAAATACGACTTTAGAAGGATTTAAAAAAAAATTAACCACATCATAATCTCACATTTTAATAATCTATACTTCTTACTAGATAATATTAAAAGTTATCTTTTCCCTCATTTCACACATTTCACCGATAAAAGAATAATTATGTAGTCGGAACTTTCCATAATATTGGTAGCACGGCAAAACAGTTAATTTTTGTTTTAGCTTCATGAATTTGGATTGTTAGGTGTGTAATTATTTCAACATCTACTTAAACAGTCCGCTACAACATTTTCTTTCCCCGGAATATGAAGATAATCAAGATTATAACCTTGAAGGAACAAACTCCATCTCATGAGCCTCTGGCTCTTGTTCTTGAATTTATTGATGTAGATCAACGGATTATGATAAGTATACACCTCGACGGCAAAAGGGCCGGTAACATATATCTCAAAATACTGAATCGCTAGAATTAGACCCAGTGCCTCTTTTTCAATTGTCGAGTACTTTTTCTGGTGTTTATTAAGTTTTCTAGAAAAGTAACTCACTGGATGATCAAAACATTGGCTGTCTTCCTGAAACAAAACACAGCCTACACCAACATCACTTGCATCTATAGCCATCTTGAGAGGCTTATTAAAGTTGGCTATCATTAGAACAGGTTTACTTGCCATGACTTCCTTCAACTTATCAAAAGCTAAGTGACATTGATGCGACCACTGGATTTTGACAATTGTTGCCAAAAGGGAAGTTAGTGGATAGGCGACCATTGCAAAATTTGGACAGAATTTCAGAAAGAAACCTGTCATTCCAAGAAACCTCATAAGTTCTCTTTTGTTTTTAGGTGCTGAATAATCATAAATTGCTTGAACCTTAGCACTTTTCGTTAATATTTTACCATTTCCAACCTCATGACCACGGTAAGTTACACTAGCTTTACCAATTTCACTTTTCTTGAGGTTTATAGTAAGGTTAGCTGCGGACAACTTCTCAAACAAGGATCTTGTTTGGTCAACATGTTTTTGCCATGAATTAGAATAGATTACTACATCGTCAATGTATACCACACAGCCTTCAACATTAACAGTTACTTGACTCATTAATCTACTAAATGTGCTTGGGGCATTTTTCATGCCAAATGGCATGACATTACAAGAAAACAGGCCGTTTGGCGTTGAAAAAGCAGAAATTTCTTTTGCTCTTTCAGTAAGTGGGACTTGCCAGTACCCTTTAAGCAAATCATATTTACTAACATATGCAGCATGGCCAATTTTGTCAATGCAATCATCCAGCCTCGGTATAGGAAATGAATCGGTTTTTGTCACAGAGTTCACCTTCAGATAATCTATGCAAAATCTTTGCGAACCATCTTCTTTTGGGAACAAGCAACACTGGTGAACTCCAAGGGTTGTGACTGGGTGAAATGATATTATTGTCTAACATATACCTAATATCCTCATTGACAACTTGGAGTTTAGTGGGGTTGAGGCGGTATGGATGTTGCTTGATTGGTTTGGCCTCGCCGACATCTACGTCATGAAAAAGCATCGACGTACGCCCTGGTTTATCTGTGAAAATGCAATCGTAAGAGTTAATTAATTTTGTAATTTCCATCTGCTGGTCAACTGCCAAGTGCTGGAGTGTGGTTTCCAAATTGCTCAACACTTCTGAATTCTTTGTCATAATGGCAGAGACTTGTATACCAGGAACAGAGTTTTCTTTTCCAACTTGCATGTCGAGTGCTTTTTCATCTAGCTGATCAATTATTGCTACAACCACTGGGATTTCTTTTCTCTCATAGTATTTCTTTAACATATTTACATGACACACTCGTCTACATTTCTTACGATCTGGTGTCTTGACTACATAGTTTACGCTATTTAGTTTCTTCTCTATTTGATAAGGGCCACTAAACCTTGCACGTAAAGCATCGCCTTGTACTGGAAGTAACACCAAAACTTTATCACCTGCCCCAAATTTCCTATCTTGTGCGTGTTTATCAAATCTTGACTTGATGAGCGTTTGAGAGTGAACCAAATTTGTCTGAGCAATTTCATATGCTGCATTCATTCTTTCTTTCATGTTTGACACATAATCAAGAAGTCATTTTCCTCCGTTTTGTGTTCTGGTGACAACAATTTTTCCTTCATGAATTTTAGCGGCCCACGGACTTCGTGACCAAAAACCAACTCAAATGGACTAAAGCCAGTTGCTTCACATGGAACTTCTCTTGTGGCAAAAAGTAGGAAATCTATTCCCTTATCCCAATCATCTTGCCGGTCATGGCAAAACTTCTTTATCATCGACTTCAATGTTTGATGGTATCTTTCTAACATACCTTGTGATTGTGGATGATAAGCTGATGACATAGACTGACTTATCCCTAGAGACTTCAACACTTGTTTGAACAGGTTACTTGTGAAATTTGAACTCTGGTCGTGCTGAACTACTTTCGGTAGACCCATCCTAAGAAAAAAACTTGACAAGGGCCCCAGAAATGGCAGAAGCAGTAATTCTGGTCAGAGGTATTGCCTCGGGATACCTGGTTACTACATCCATGATTGGTTTTAGGTAAGGGACCGACACAGTCAATGATGACTTTATCGAAGGGCTGCCCACAGGCAGGAATTGGAATCAAGGGGGCAACCGGAATCTTCTGGTTTGGTTTACCCACAATTTGGCACGTATCACATGTTCTGCAAAATTCAGCGACATCTTTGTGCAGTCTTGACCAAAAGAAATGACGCATAATTCGGTCTTGTGTTTTGCGCACCCCAAGGTGGCCAGACATTGGCAGTTCATGAGCGACTCTCATGATTTCTGCACGATAAGACGGGGGAACTACTATTTCATAAACGACGGCCCAATCAGCATCAGCGGATACTTCCGGGTGTCGCCATTTTCGCATGAGTACCCCGTTCTCCGACTTAAAGTAACAAACCGGGACTTGTTCAGCTTCCTTTTTACTAAGGGCCGAACTACACTTTCTACTTATAGTTGGGTCCAAAACATAAGTTCCGTGACCATTCTCTGGCTAGTAAGGTTTGACGATGGATTTGACTTCTATGGACCATTTATAAAGAAATTAGCCCCCCGGTCCCTCCCAAAAATACCGGCATTTTTCGCTAGAGGGCCAAATCCAAGATGGCCGCCGGCGCCATCTTGGAAAATTAACGTTTGAACCAGAGCACCTAGAATCACGTCTGAAAACACTTTTTGGGGTAAGTGGACCTCGAGGATTCCGATTCCGACATCGGTTTGACAATATGACATCAACTTGACCTAGAAATCCAAGATGGCCGCCGGCGCCATCTTGAAAAATTTACTTTTGAACCAGAGCACCTACAACCATGTCTGAAGACACTTTTTCGTGTAAGTCGACCACAAGGATTCCGATTCAGACATCGGTTTGATGCTGTGAAATCATTTTGACCCAGAAATTAAAGATGGCCGCCATACGATAGAGAAAAACCTAACTTTTAAACGATAAATGAAGATGTGGGGTTTGCCATTCATACAGTACATAAGGAAGGAACAATTATAGCTATTTTACTTATGAGTCCATGCCTAATAAACATGCTAGGTTTAGTAATGGCAATTTGTGATTATGGGGCGGGGTGGTAAACTCATAATTAAATTCGGTCAAAAACTGTTAATGACAAACCCGTTTATTTTGGTACTGCTTTACTCTTTAATAGTAAAGCAAACTACCTCTATAAAATCTGTTGCAGCCAAATAAATGACGAGAACTATAATTATTCTTTAAAATAAGCTCCTTGTTTAGCTGTAACTTAAATACATGTAGTTATCAAATGAAACCACAAAAAGCATGTCAATACAAAATAATTTGTTCTTTTTGGTTGTTTTTTTAGAGAAGACAAACGACACCACAGTGCAACGCAATTAAAACCCATTTAGGATTAGTCACCAATTATGCTCTTGTCTTATGCTACACATTGTTTCAACATCGTAACAGGTTAATCAATATGACATTGAGAGATGTGATCAGTCTGAATCAGAGAATTCTGGCTCACTAGATTCTGGACCACTAGATTCTGGACATCAGATTCAGATGAATCCCCCCTTCTCTGTACATCATCATCTCCCTTCTCCTCATCATCATCCCAATCGTGCTCATCTTCTTCGCTCTCTTCAGCTGGCCCTGATGCAGGTAGATGCGTCGGGAGAGCAGGTCGCGTGTGGCGGACAGGGCGACAGCGACCACCCACCAGCTCCCAACCATGTCCGATTGGTGAGGGGTGGTAATTCAGAAAGGGGCGCGCACTACCCACTGGGCATTTTACCCGGGATGTAACGAGTAATAACGCTAATTATTACCACCCGATATTACCCCATATTACCAGGGAGAATGTAACCGTTATTTCCGACATTTCATCGTTATTACCACCCGATATTTCCCCTTTTTCACAATAGAGAGAGTGTAACCGTTATTTCTGGCATTGCATTGTTATTACGACCGGATATTACCCGATCTTACCCAATATTACCAGGGAGAATGTAACCGTTATTTCCGACATTGCATCGTTATTACCACCCGATATTTCCCCCTTTACCCAATATTACCAGAGAGAGTGTAACCGTTAATTCTGGCATTGTATTGTTATTACCACCTGATATTACCTAATATTACCAGGGAGAATGTTACCGATATTTCTGGCATTGCACGTTATTACCACCCGATATTATCCCATTTACCCAATATTGGTTAATTTGTTAATTATATTAGTTAATACTTATATTACGATACTACCGGAACAATACTGCAATGTATACATTATAAACATCAATGACTCTTCTGCCACTCCTACAATCTTAGCGTGTAGTAAACGCTATATATGTGACCAATATCACCGCCGTCTGTAATCACAGTTTGCCGATATTTTTTTGTTAATTTATTTGTGTGTTGGCTTTTTGGCAAATTCGTTTCTTTGAGACTTTGAGTAAATAAATATTACACAATTATCTCTACGAAAACACCCTAAACGTATCGCTATTACGCAAAACATAACGTTCATGTAGAAAAAGTGACAAAATTGTTTCACGGTTTATCACGCCCACTTGGGGTCAGCATGTAAATTGAGGTCACCCGATATTACCCCATTTACCCAATATTACCAGGGAGAATGTAACTGATATTTCCCAATTCACAACACAGCTACTGAAACCACATCATCAGTGGAACAATAACAGAAAGAAGTATCATGTTTGTGATACAAAACTGTACAAAAAGAAACTAATCTGGTGCCAACACTACGATTATGTAGTGACGGTGATTGGTGTATTCAGCGAAGACACAAACTGAAAAGAAAGTGTGCATTGTTAAAATAAATCAGACCTTCATTGTGCTAAATACGTTTGTACCCACATACAAATCCAGCCGATATGGCCCTTATACCATTAGGAGCTCACTCCTAGAACCATTATTCATCATATCCGGCTGACCAGAACCTTCACAAATTGCATCAGCGCAATGATTTAACCAAACAAAATGTGTTCATTCATGTTTCTAGGTGTTCCCTTTAAAAAAATATGTTTTTTCTCTATCGTATGGCGGCCATCTATAATTTCTGGGTCAAAATTATTTCACAGCATCAAACCGATGTCTGAATCTGAATCCTTGTGGTCGACTTACACGAAAAAGTGTCTTCAGACATGGTTGTAGGTGCTCTGGTTCAAAAGTAAATTTTTCAAGATGGCGCCGGCGGCCATCTTGGATTTCTAGGTCAAGTTGATGTCATATTGTCAAACCGATGTCGGAATCGGAATCCTCGAGGTCCACTTACCCCAAAAAGTGTTTTCAGACGTGATTCTAGGTGCTCTGGTTCAAACGTAAATTTTCCAAGATGGCGCCGGCGGCCATCTTAGATTTGGCCCTCTAGCGAAAAATGCCGGTATTTTTGGGAGGGACCGGGGGGCTAATTTCTTTATAAATGGTCCATAGAAGTCAAATCCATCGTCAAACCTTACTAGCCAGAGAATGGTCACGGAACTTATGTTTTGGACCCAACTATCTGACTCTTGCTCTAATATTAGACCTGTTCTACTGAACACCACAGGCTTGGATTGAGAATCTTTCGAACTCTCTAGAGTACGGTTTCGATTCAGAGGTACCTTATTTTCAATACAGGTCCAAAATGTATCTGCCAACTGATAACATTCATCATCGGCCCGATTTTGATTTAAACATGCGTCCTCCCTACTTTTACGAGCCATGGACCTAGTGGTTACACAGACGGGGAAAATATCCGGATAAGTTTCAGAAATCCGCTCTGTGTCCGGATTAGGGGAAGGACTAGCTGTTGAACACATGGTGTAGATTGAGGGTCTACCTTTGATCCTGCAATATCATTTCCTAAAATGAATGTAATGCCTTTTATCGGCAAACTGGAAGCAATGCCTACATCGACAAATCCAGTTTTGAAATCGGATTTCAGGTAAACCTGTTGGAGAGGAATACTGTGAAATTCACTTCCTACCCCACGAATAAGCACATTTTTTTGGCTACCATACACACTATTTGTAGAGGGAATAACACTACTTAAGAGTAAGGATCGGGAAGCGCCCGTATCCCTCAATATGTTAATCAAATATGAATCGTCACTTTGAGTGTACGAAACATGTCCTTCTGAAATGAAGGGTTCATAACTAGTGTGTCCAACACTTGATTGACATAAATCTTGGGCAATATCTGATGAATTCAGATCAGGGACCTTATTCACAAAGCATCCGCACGCTTTAACGGATCCGTTAAGCCTCCGTTATGGTTTGCGCCATATTAGCGTAAAAGCTTACGGATCTCCGCATAGCGCTAAAATGAAATGGCTGCAGTGTTTGTGGTTCTGCTGGAGAAGGAAAACAGGCGTACTCTTCGCCGCCAGCGAGTATTTCGTGATAGGTTACAGCCACTGGACATTTACGATGATGTGGAACTGATGCATTCCCGAAAACTGCCAAATGCACATGTACGCAGACGACTCCACAATAACATGTAGCTCCTCCAGCCGAGATGAAATAGAACGTAGCCTTAACACAGCAATGGCAAATATTAATGATTGGGTTGCCCAAAATAGGTTAACAATTAACGCTACCAAAACTAAGTCTATGGTCATCGGCTCTAAACACAAGATAGCTTCAACCCACCTTAACATTGTTATTAATAACGATCAGGTCGAACAGGTTACCTCATTCAAGTGTTTGGGTGTTATAATTGACGATTCACTAACATGGTCTCCTCATATTGATTATATAAAAAACAAAGTTTCTTCTAAACTAGGCATGTTAAGTAGAATCCGCCACAACATCCCAAAAAGCAGTCTGCATACTTTGGTTAAAAGTTTTGTAATACCAAGCTTGGACTATTGCTGTACGGTTTTGGGAGGCAGATACAATGCACATAGTAACTTGCTCAACCGACTGTTAAAAAGGGCCGCCAGATTAATCCTTGGTTGTCCATATCTAACTGCTTCGACCGATATGTTTAATGAACTAAATTGGTTACCTTTTGCCGAGAGAATCTGTTTCAAAAAAAGTATCCTAGTGTACAAATGCATACATGAGTTATGCCCAGAGTACATGGCAAACCTTTTCTTTCATTTTACAAATAGCGGTACAAGGCAAAATGACAATCTTACACTGAGGGTTCCCATGGCCAAGAAAGAAAGCCTGCGCTCAAGTTTTGCTATTTCTGGAGCCAAAATATGGAATGATCTGCCTAACCATGTGAGAAAAATTGAATCCATGTCTGTTTTTAAAACTAAGCTATTTGAATTCCTAATCGCTTAATATTTATATTTTAAATTTTTGTAAGTTTCGTTTTTGGTTTATTGTATAATTCCTTGCAGTTTTTATGCATTTTTATACATTTGTACCAATACCGATTTTAAATCAAAGCTGTTTTATTCTTATCCTTATTCCTATTTTTTTACTTTTTTTAATGTTTTATCTGCATTTTAAACGTTGTATTGTTTTTTTTTAACTGGTTTACATGGTTATCACCGTCGTTGTTTTATATTGTTAATACCTCTATACACTTTTTAAGTAGTGTAATAGTTGTATTTTTAAATGCAGGGCCCAAATGGAAACCAGTCTAGCTACTGATTTGGCTTACCCTGGGTAAATAAAGGAAATAATAATAACTAGACATGTGTTTGTGGACAAACACAGAGCTGTTTCGGATGTCTAAAATGACTTTCATTATGTGTGTGCCAAGTCTGAAATCGATTGGATTTGCCAATTTTCCCAAGATATATAAGTTGAAAAATACGTGTACAAATCCTATGGGAAAAACTGAACCTTTAATGTGACGTCACATGACACCCGATGATGTCATCATGATGTCATCTTAATTTTCGTCTATAACACATCCTGGAATACTTGCATACCAAGTTTGACCCCAATCAGACCTTTACTTACAGAGATAGAGGGTCTTAAAAACTACACCTTTAAAGTGACGTCACATGACCCACGATGACGTCATCATGACGATTATCCTTGTGGCCCTCCTAGAGATGGTGGTCGAGGTGTGTACTAAGTCTCGAGTCGATTGGATTTACCAAAGTGTCAAATTCAATAGTCTGACGAAAAACGTGTACAAAACCTATAGGGAAAACTGAACCTTTAATGTGACGTCACATGGTCCGTGATGACGTCGTCATGACGTCATCTTAATTTTCGTCTATAACACTTCCTGGAATACTTGCATACTAAGTTTGACCCCAATCAGACCTTTACTTCCAGAGATAGAGGGTCTTAAAAACTACACCTTTAAAGTGACGTCACATGACCCACGATGACGTCATCATGACGATTATCCTTGTGGCCCTCCTAGAGATGGTGGTCGAGGTGTGTACTAAGTCTCGAGTCGATTGGATTTACCAAAGTGTCATATTCAATAGTCTGACGAAAAACGTGTACAAAACCTATAGGGAAAACTGCCCCTTTAATGTGACGTCACATGACACCCAATGACGTCATCGTAATTCCATCTTAATTATCGTCTGTAACACATCCCAGGATACTTGCATATCAAGTTTGTCCCCAATCGGGCCTGTACTTCCAGAGATAGAGGGTCTTATAAACTACACCTTTAATGTGACGTCAAATGACCCACGATGACGTCATCATGACGATTTTTCTTTTGGCCCCTCTGGGGATGGTGGTCGAGGTGTGTCTTAAGTCTCAAGTCGATCGGATTTACCAAATTGTCAAATTCAATAGTCTGAAGAAAAACGTGTACAAAACCTATGGGGCAAAATTGCACCTTTAAAGTGACGTCACGTGACCTTGAATGACGCAATCGTGACGAATTTCTTCTAGGACCATCTGTGGGTGGTGGTCTAAATGTATGCCAAGTCTCAAGTCAATCGGATTTACCAAAGTGCCAAAGTGTACTGGCTGAAGAAAACATGTGTACAAACCCTATGGAGAGGAGTCTGAAACAGAGGAAAAAAAAAAAAAAAAAAAAAAACTAGACATGTGTTTGTGGACAAACACAGAGCTGTTTCGGATGTCTAAAATGTCTTTCATTATGTGTGTGTGGTGGTCTAAGTGTGTGCCAAGTCTAAAGTCGATCGGATTTACCGTAGTGCCAAAGATATATTGGTTGAACAAAAACGTGTACAAATCCTATGGGAAAAACTGAACCTTTAATGTGATGTAACATGACACCCGGCGATGTCATCATGACGTCATCTTAATTTTCGTCTATAACACACCCTCGAATACTTGCAAACCAAGTTTGACCCCAACCGGACTTGTACTTTCAGAGTTAGAGGGTCTTAAAAACTACACCTTTAATGTGACGTCACATGACCCGCGATGACGTCATCTTGATTATTTTTGTCTTGGCCCTCCTAAGGATGGTGGTCGAGGTCTGTGCTAAGTCTCAAGTCGATCGAATTGACAGAAGTGTAACATTCAATATTTTGAAGAAAAACGTGTACAAAACCTATGGAGAAAATTGAACCTTTAATTTGACGTCACATGACACCCGATGATGTCATAATTACGTCATCTTAATTTTCGTCTATAACACATCCTCGAATACTTGCAAACCAAGTTTGACCCCAACCGGACTTGTACTTTCAGAGTTAGAGGGTCTTAAAAACTACACCTTTAATGTGACGTCACATGGCCCGCGATGACGTCATCTTGATTATTGTTTTCTTGGCCCTCCTAAGGATGGTGGTCGAGGTCTGTGCTAAGTCTCAAGTCGATCGAATTTACAGAACTGTCAAATTCAATATTTTGAAGAAAAACGTGTACAAAACCTATGGAGAAAATTGAACCTTTAATGTGACGTCACATGACACCCGATGATGTCATAATTACGTCATCTTAATTTTCGTCTATAACACACCCTAGAATACTTGCAAACCAAGTTTGACCCCAACCGGACTTGTACTTCCAGAGATAGAGGGTCCTAAAAACTGCACCTTTAACGTGACGTCACATGACCCCCGATGACGTAATCATGACGATTTTCCTCTTGGCCCTCCTGAGGATGGTGGTTGAGGTTTATATTAAGTCTAAAGTCAATCGGATTTACCAAAGTGTCAAAGTCAATAGTCTGAAGAAAAACGTGTACAAAACCTATGGGAAAAAAATGCACCTTTAACGTGACGTCACGTGACCATGAATGACGTAATCGTTACGAATTTCTTCTAGGACCATCTGTGGATGGTGGTCTAAGTGTATGCTAAGTATCAAGTCGATCGGATTTATCAAAGTGTCAAAGTGTATTGGCTGAAGAAAAACGTGTACAAATCGTATAGAGAAGAGTCTGAAACAGAGGAAGAAAAAAAAACTAGACATGTGTTTGTGGACAAACACAGAGCTGTTTCGAGTGTCTAAAATTACTTTCAATATGTGTGTGGTGGTCTTTTGTGTGTGCCAAGTCTCAAGTCGATCGGATGTACTAAAGTGTCAAAGTCAATAGTCTAAAGAAAAACGTGTACAAAACCAATGGGAGAAAAATGTGCACCTTTAACGTGACGTCACGTGACCTTGAATGACGCAATCGTGCCGAATTTCTTTCAGGCCCATCTGTGGGTAGTGTTCTAAGAGTATGTCAAGTTTCAAGTCGGTCGGATTCACCAAAGTGTCAAAGTCAGTAGTCTGAAGAAAAACGTGTACAAAACCTATGGGGAAAATTTGTCCTTTAACGCGAAGTCACGTGACCTTGAATGACGTAATCGCGACGAATTTCTTCTAGGACCGTCCTTGGGTGGTTGTCTAAATGTATGCCCAGTCTCAAGTCGATCGGATTTATCAAAGTGTCAATGTGTATTGTCTGAATAAACGTGTGTAAATCCTATGAAGAAAAGTCTGAAAAAGGAGAAAAAAAAAGAAAACTAGAAATGTGTTTGTGGACAAACACAGAGCTGTTTCGCTTGTCTAAAATGACTTTGAATATGTGAGTGGTGGTCTATGTGTGTACCAAATCTGAAGTCGATCGGATTTACCAAAGTGCCAAATATATCTTGGTTGCAAAAAACGTGTACAAATCCTATGGGAAAAACTGCACCTTTAACGTGACGTCACATGGCCCACGATGACGTCGTCATGACGTCATCTTAATTTCCGTCTATAACACATCCTGGAATACTTGCATACCAAGTTTGACCCCAATCAGACCTTTACTTCCAGAGATAGAGGGTCTTAAAAACTACACCTTTAAAGTTACGTCACCTGACCCACAATGACGTCATCATGACGATTATCCTTGTGGCCCTCCTAGAGATGGTGGTCGAGGTGTGTACTAAGTTTCGAGTCGATTGGATTTACCAAAGTGTCAAATTCAATAGTCTGACGAAAAACGTGTACAAAACCTATAGGGAAAACTGCACCTTTAATGTGACGTCACATGGCCCATGATGACGTCGTCATGACGTCATCTTAATTTTCGTCTATAACACATCCTGGAATACTTGCATACCAAGTTTGACCCCAATCAGACCTTTACTTCCAGAGATAGAGGGTCTTAAAAACTACACCTTTAAAGTGACGTCACATGACCCACGATGACGTCATCATGACAATTTTGTTGTGGCCCCTCTGGGGATGGTGGTCGAGGTGTGTTTTAAGTCTCAAGTCGATCGGATTTACCGAAGTGTCAAATTCAATATTCTGAAGAAAAACGTGTACAAATCCTATGGGGAAAAATTGCACCTTTAACGTGACGTCACGTGACCACGAATGACGTAATCGTGACAAATTTCTTCTAGGATCATCTGTGGGTGGTGGTCTAAGTGTATGCCAAGTCTCAAGTCGATCGGATTTAACAAAGTGCCAAAGTGTATTGTCCGAACAAAAAACGTGTACAAACGTGTGACGTCACATCACACCCGGTAATGTCATCATGATGTCATCTTAATTTTCGTCTATAACACATTCTGGAATACTTGCATACCAAGTTTGGCCCCAATCAGACATGTACTTTCAAAGATAGAGGGTCCTAAAATCTGCCCCTTTAATGTGACGTCATATGACCCACGATGACGTCATCATGACGATTTCCCCCTGGCCCTCATGGGTATGGTGGTCGAGGTGTGTGCTAAGTCTGAAGTCGATCGGATGTACCGAAGTGTCAAAGATATATTAGTTGAAAAAAACGTGTTCAAATCCTATGGGAAAAACTGCACCTTTATTGTGACGTCACATGGCCCACGATGACGTCGTCATGACGTCATCTTAATGTTCGTCTATAACACACCCTGGAAAACTTGAGTACCAAGTTTGGCCCCAATCAGACATGTACTTTCAGAGTTAGAGGGTCTTAAAAACTACACCTTTAATGTGACGTCACATGACCCGCGATGACGTCATCCTTAATATTTTTTTCTTGGCCCTCCTAAGGATGGTGGTCGAGGTCTGTGCTAAGTCTCAAGTCGATCGAATTTACAGAAGTGTCAAATTCAATATTTTGAAGAAAAACGTGTACAAAACCTATGGAGAAAACTGAACCTTTAATGTGGCGTCACATGACACCCGATGATGTCATAATTACGTCATCTTAATTTTCGTCTATAACACACCCTCGAATACTTGCAAACCAAGTTTGACCCCAACCGGACTTGTACTTTCAGAGTTAGAGGGTCTTAAAAACTACACCTTTAATGTGACGTCACATGACCCGCGATGACGTCATCTTGATTTTTTTGTCTTGGCCCTCCTAAGGATGGTGGTCGAGGTCTGTGCTAAGTCTCAAGTCGATCGAATTTACAGAAGTGTCAAATTCAATATTTTAAAGAAAAACGTGTACAAATCCTATGGGGAAAAATTGCACCTTTAACGTGACGTCACGTGACCACGAATGACGTAATCGCGACGAATTTCTTCTAGGACCATCCTTGGGTGATGGGTCAAGTGTGTGCCAAGTCTCAAGTCGATCGGATTTACCAAAGTGCCAAAGTGCCATGCCAGAAGAAAAACGTGCACGAACTCTATGGAGAATAGTCTGAAAAAAAAGAAAAAAGAAACTAGACATGTGTTTGTGGACAAACACAGAGCTGTTTCGAGTGTCTAAAATTACTTTCAATATGTGTGTGGTGGTCTTTTGTGTGTGCCAAGTCTCAAGTGTGTGCCAAGTCTCAAGTCGATGAGATTTACTAGTGTCAAAGGCAATAGTCTAAAGAAAAACGTGTACAAAACCTATGGGAAAAAAATAGAAACTTTAACGTGACGCCCCGTGATCTTGAATGACGTAATCGTGCCGAATTTCTTCTAGGGCCGTCTGTTGATGGTGGTCTAAGTGTGTGCCAAGTCTCAAGTGGATCGAATTTACTAAAGTGTCAAAGTCAATAGTCTAAAGAAAAACGTGTACAAAACCAATGGGAGAAAAATGTGACCTTTAATGTGACGTCACGTGACCTTGAATGACGCAATCGTGCCGAATGTCTTTCAGAAACATCTGGGGGTGGTGTTCTAAGTGTATGCCAAGTTTCAAGTCGGTCGGATTTACCGAAGTGCCAAAGTCAATAGTCTGAAGAAAAACGTGTACAAAACCTATGGGAAAATGTTCACCTTTAACGTGAGGTCACGTGACCTTGAATGACGTAATCGTGACAAATTTCTTCTAGGACCATCTGTGGGTGGTTTTCTAAATGTATGCCAAGTCTCAAGTCGATCGGATTTTCCAAAGTGTCAAAGTGCTATGGCAGAAAAAACGTGTACAAATCCTATGGGAAAAAGTCTGAAAGTGGAAAAGAAAAAAAAGAAAAAAAAAAACTTTAACGAAAACAAAAGCTGTTTCGGTGAAAAACCGAAACAGCTAAAAAAAAAATCAGAAGGAATACAATAGCTGTTTCGGCTGAATTGCCGAAACAGCTAACTAGACATGTGTTTGTGAACAAACACAGAGCTGTTTCGAGTGTCTAAAATTACTTTCAATATGTGTGTGGTGGTCTTTTGTGTGTGCCAAGTCTCAAGTCGATCAGATTTACTAGTGTCAAAGTCAATAGTCTAAAGAAAAAACGTGTACAAAACCTATGGGGGAAAATTGAACCTTTAACGTGACGCCCCGTGACCTTGAATGACGTAATCGTGCCAAATTTCTCCTACGACCGTCTGTGGATAGTGGTCTATGTGTGTGCCAAGTCTCAAGTCGATCGGATATACTAAGTGTCAAAGTCAATAGTCTAAAGAAAAACGTGTACAAAACCTATGGGGGACAAATTAAACCTTTAACTTGACGTCACGTGACCTTGAATGGCGCAATCGTGCTGAATTTCTTTCAGAAATATCTGGTGGTGGTGTTCTGAGTATATGGCAAGTTTCAAGTCGGTTGGATTTACCAAAGTGTCAAATTTAATAGTCTGAGGAAAAACGTGTACAAAACCTATGGGGAAAATTTCACCTTTAACGCGAAGTCACGTGACCTTGAATGACGTAATCGCGACGAATTTCTTCTAGGACCGTCCTTGGGTGGTTGTCTAAGTGTATGCCAAGTCTCAAGTCGATCGGATTTACCAAAGTGTCAAAGTGTATTGGCTGAAAAAACGTGTACAAATCCTATGGAAAAAAGTCTGAAAGTGGAAAAAAAAACAAAAAAACTAGACATGTGTTTGTGGACAAACACAGAGCTGTTTCGGGTGTCTAACATTACTTTCTATATGTGTATCTGATGATGGTCTTTGTGTGTGCCAAGTCTGAAGTCGATTGGATTTACACAATTGCCAAAGATATATTAGTTGAAAAAACGTGTACAAATCCTATGGGAAAAATTGAACCTTTAATGTGACGTCACATGACACCCGGTGATGTCATCATGATGTCATCTTAATTTACGTCTATGACACATTCTGGAATACTTGCATACCAAGTTTGGCCCCAATCAGACATGTACTTCCAGAGATAGAGGGTCCTAAAATCTGCCCCTTTAATGTGACGTCACATGACCCACGATGACGTCATCCTGACGATTTTCCCCTTGGCCCTCCTGGGTTTGATGGTCGAGGTGTGTGCTAAGTCTGAAGTCGATCGGATTTACCAAATTGTCAAATTCAATAGTCTGAAGAAAAACGTGTACAAAACCTATGGAGAAAATTGAACCTTTAATGTGACGTCACACGACACCCGGTGATGTCATAATTACGTCATCTTAATTTTCATCTATAACACACCCTCGAATACTTGCAAACCAAGTTTGACCCCAACCGGACTTGTACTTTCAGAGTTAGAGGGTTTAAAAACTACACCTTTAATGTGACGTCACATGATCCGCGATGACGTCATCTTGAATATTTTTTTCTTGGCCCTCCTAAGGATGGTGGTCGAGGTCTGTGCTAAGTCTCAAGTCGATCGAATTTACAGAAGTGTCAAATTCAATATTTTGAGGAAAAACGTGTACAAAACCTATGGAGAAAAATGAACATTTAATGTGACGTCACATGACACCCGATGATGTCATAATTACGTCATCTTAATTTTCGTCTATAACACATCCTCGAATACTTGCAAACCAAGTTTGACCCCAACCGGACTTGTACTTTCAGAGTTAGAGGGTCTTAAAAAACTACACCTTTAATGTGACGTCACATGACCCGCGATGACGTCATCTTGATTATTGTTTTCTTGGCCCTCCTAAGGATGGTGGTCGAGGTCTGTGCTAAGTCTCAAGTCGATCGAATTTACCAAAGTGTCAAAGTCAATAGTCTGAAGGAAAACGTGTACAAAACCTATGGGAAAAAATTGCACCTTTAACGTGACGTCACGTGACCATGAATGACGTAATCGTTACGAATTTGTTCTAGGATCATCTGTGGGTGGTGGTCTAAGTGTATGCCAAGTCTCAAGTCATTCGGATTTATTAAAGTGTCAAAGTGTATTGGCTGAAGAAAATACGTGTACAAACCCTATGGAGAAGAGTCTGAAACAGAAGAAAAAAAAAAAAAAAAAAAAAAAAAAACTTTAACGAAAACAATAGCTGTTTCGGCTGAATTGCCGAAACAGCTAAAAAAAAAAAAAGAAAAAAAAAAAAAAATTTAACGAAAACAAAAGCTGTTTCGGTGAAAAACCGAAACAGCTAAAAAAAAAAAAAGAAAAAAAAAAAAAACTTTAACGAAAACAAAAGCTGTTTCGGTGAAAAACCGAAACAGCTAAAAAGAAAAAAAAAAACTTTAACGATTACAAAAGCTGTTTCGGTGAAAAACCGAAACAGCTAAAAAAACTAGACATGTGTTTGTGGACAAACACAGAGCTGTTTCGAGTGTCTAAAATTACTTTTAATATGTGTGTGGTGGTCTTTTGTGTGTGCCAAGACTCAAGTCGATCAGATTTACTAAAGTGTCAACGGCAATAGTCTAAAGAAAAACGTGTACAAAATCTATGGGGAAAAATGAAACTTTAACGTGACGCCCCGTGACCTTGAATGACGTAATCGTGCCAAATTCCTTTTAGGGCCGTCTGTGGATGGTGGTCTAAGTGTGTGCCAAGTCTCAAGTCGATCGGATTTACTACAGTGTCAAAGTCAACAGTCTAAACATAAACGTGTACAAAACCTATGGGTGAAAAATGTGCACCTTTAATGTGACGTCACGTGACCTTGAATGACGCAATCGTGCCGAATTTTTTTCAGAAACATCTAGGGGTGGTGTTCTAAGTGTATGCCAAGTTTCAAGTCGGTCGGATTTACCAAAGTGTCAAAGTCAAAGGTCTGAAGGAAAACGTGTACAAAACCTATGGGGAAAATTTAACCTTTAACGCGAAGTCACGTGACCTTGAATGACGTAATCGCGACGAATTTCTTCTAGGACCGTCCTTGGGTGGTTGTCTAAGTGTATGCCAAGTTTCAAGTCGATCGGATTTTCCAAAGTGTCAAAGTGTATTGTCTGAACAAACGTGTACAAATCCTATGGGGAAAAAAAGGCAAAGAAAAAAAAAAAAAACTAGACATGTGTTTGTGGACAAACACAGAGCTGTTTCGAGTGTCTAAAATTACTTTTAATATGTGTGTGGTGGTCTTTTGTGTGTGCCAAGTCTCAAGTCGATCAGATTTACTAAAGTGTCAACGGCAATAGTCTAAAAAAAAAGTGTACAAAATCTATGGGGAAAAATGAAACTTTAACGTGACGCCCCGTAACCTTGAATGACGTAATCGTGCCAAATTTCTTTTAGGGCCGTCTGTAGATGGTGGTCTAAGTGTGTGCCAAGTCTCAAGTCGATCGGATTTACTACAGTGTCAAAGTCAACAGTCTAAACATAAACGTGTACAAAACCTATGGGTGAAAAATGTGCACCTTTAATGTGACGTCACGTGACCTTGAATGACGCAATCGTGCCGAATTTTTTTCAGAAACATCTAGGGGTGGTGTTCTAAGTGTATGCCAAGTTTCAAGTCGGTCGGATTTACCAAAGTGTCAAAGTCGAAGGTCTGAAGGAAAACGTGTACAAAACCTATGGGGAAAATTTAACCTTTAACGCGAAGTCACGTGACCTTGAATGACGTAATCGCGACGAATTTCTTCTAGGACCGTCCTTGGGTGGTTGTCTAAGTGTATGCCAAGTTTTAAGTCGATCGGATTTCCCAAAGTGTCAAAGTGTATTGTCTGAACAAACGTGTACAAATCCTATGGGGAAAAAAAGGCAAAGAAAAAAAAAAAAAAAAAAAAAAAAAAAAAAAAAAAAAAAAAAAAAAAAAAAAAACCAGAACGAAAACAAAAGCTGTTTCGGTGAAAAACCGAAACAGCTAAAAACTAGACATGTGTTTGTGGACAAACACAGAGCTGTTTCGGATGTCTAAGATAACTTTCATTATGTGTGTGCCAAGTCTAAAATCGATTGGATTTGTCAATTTTCCCAAGATATATAAGTTGAAAAATACGTGTACAAATCCTATGGGAAAAACTGCACCTTTAAAGTGACGTCACATGACACCCGATGATGTCATCATGATGTCATCTTAATTTTCGTCTATTACACATTCTGGAATACTTGCATACCAAGTTTGGCCCCAATCAGACATGTACTTCCAGAGATAGAGGGTCCTAAAATCTGCACCTTTAATGTGACGTCATATGACCCACGATGACGTCATCCTGACGATTTCCCCCTTGGCCCTCCTGGGTATGGTGGTCGAGGTGTGTGCCAAGTCCGAAGTCGATCGGATTTACCAAATTGTCAAATTCAATAGTCTAAAGAAAAACGTGTACAAAACCTATGGAGAAAATTGAACCTTTAATGTGACGTCACATGACACCCGATGATGTCATAATTACGTCATCTTAATTTTCGTCTATAACACATCCTCAAATACTTGCAAACCAAGTTTGACCCCAACCGGACTTGTACTTTCAGAGTTAGAGGGTCTTAAAAAACTACACCTTTAATGTGACGTCACATGACCCGCGATGACGTCATCTTGATTATTTTTTTCTTGGCCCTCCTAAGGATGGTGGTCGAGGTCTGTGCTAAGTCTCAAGTCGATCGAATTGACAGAAGTGTAACATTCAATATTTTGAAGAAAAACGTGTACAAAACCTATGGAGAAAATTGAACATTTAATTTGACGTCACATGACACCCGATGATGTCATAATTACGTCATCTTAATTTTCGTCTATAACACATCCTCGAATACTTGCAAACCAAGTTTGACCCCAACCGGACTTGTACTTTCAGAGTTAGAGGGTCTTAAAAACTACACCTTTAATGTGACGTCACATGACCCGCGATGACGTCATCTTGATTATTGTTTTCTTGGCCCTCCTAAGGATGGTGGTCGAGGTCTGTGCTAAGTCTCAAGTCGATCGAATTTACAGAACTGTCAAATTCAATATTTTGAAGAAAAACGTGTACAAAACCTATGGAGAAAATTGAACATTTAATTTGACGTCACATGACACCCGATGATGTCATAATTACGTCATCTTAATTTTCGTCTATAACACACCCTAGAATACTTGCAAACCAAGTTTGACCCCAACCGGACTTGTACTTCCAGAGATAGAGGGTCCTAAAAACTGCACCTTTAACGTGACGTCACATGACCCCCGATGACGTAATCATGACGATTTTCCTCTTGGCCCTCCTGAGGATGGTGGTTGAGGTTTATATTAAGTCTAAAGTCAATCGGATTTACCAAAGTGTCAAAGTCAATAGTCTGAAGAAAAACGTGTACAAAACCTATGGGAAAAAATTGCACCTTTAACGTGACGTCACGTGACCATGAATGACGTAATCGTTACGAATTTCTTCTAGGACCATCTGTGGATGGTGGTCTAAGTGTATGCTAAGTATCAAGTCGATCGGATTTATCAAAGTGTCAAAGTGTATTGGCTGAAGAAAAACGTGTACAAATCGTATAGAGAAGAGTCTGAAACAGAGGAAGAAAAAAAAACTAGAAATGTGTTTGTGGACAAACACAGAGCTGTTTCGCTTGTCTAAAATGACTTTGAATATGTGAGTGGTGGTCTATGTGTGTACCAGATCTGAAGTCGATCGGATTTACCAAAGTGCCAAATATATCTTGGTTGCAAAAAACGTGTACAAATCCTATGGGAAAAACTGCACCTTTAACGTGACGTCACATGGCCCACGATGACGTCGTCATGACGTCATCTTAATTTCCGTCTATAACACATCCTGGAATACTTGCATACCAAGTTTGACCCCAATCAGACCTTTACTTCCAGAGATAGAGGGTCTTAAAAAGTACACCTTTAAAGTTACGTCATCTGACCCACGATGACGTCATCATGACGATTGTCCTTGTGGCCCTCCTAGAGGTGGTGGTCGAGGTGTGTACTAAGTTTCGAGTCGATTGGATTTACCAAAGTGTCAAATTCAATAGTCTGACGAAAAACGTGTACAAAACCTATAGGGAAAACTGCACCTTTAATGTGACGTCACATGGCCCATGATGACGTCGTCATGACGTCATCTTAATTTTTGTCTATAACACATCCTGGAATACTTGCATATCAAGTTTGACCCCAATCCGACCTTTACTTCCAGAGATAGAGGGTCTTATAAACTGCACCTTTAATGTGACGTCAAATGACCCACGATGACGTCATCATGACGATTTTTGTTCTGGCCCCTCTGGGGATGGTGGTTGAGGTGTGTCTTAAGTCTCAAGTCGATCGGATTTACCGAAGTGTCAAATTCAATATTCTGAAGAAAAACGTGTACAAATCCTATGGGGAAAAATTGCACCTTTAACGTGACGTCACGTGACCACGAATGACGTAATCGTGACAAATTTCTTCTAGGATCATCTGTGGGTGGTGGTCTAAGTGTATGCCAAGTCTCAAGTCGATCGGATTTAACAAAGTGCCAAAGTGTATTGTCCGAACAAAAAACGTGTACAAACCCTATAGGGAAGAGTCTGAAGGAGAAAAAAAAAAAAAAAAAAAAAAAAAAAGAAAAAAAAACTAGACATGTGTTTGTGGACAAACACAGAGCTGTTTCGATTGTCTAACGTTACTTTCAATATGTGTGTGTGGTGGTCTATGTGTGTGCCAAGTCTGAAGTCGATTGGATTTACACAAGTGCCAAATATATATTAGTTGAAAAAAACGTGTACAAATCCTATGGGGAAAATTGAACCTTTAATGTGACGGCACATGATACCCGATGATGTCATGATGATGTCATCTTAATTTTCGTCTGTAACACATCCTGGAATACTTGCATACCAAGTTTGACCCCAATCGGACATGTACTTCTAGAGATAGAGGGTCCTAAAAACTGGACCTTTAATGTGACGTCACAGGACCCACGATGACGTCATCATGATGTCATTTTATTTTTCGTCTATAACACACCCTGGAATACTTGCATACCAAGTTTAACCCCAATCGGACCTGTACTTCCAGAGATAGCGGGTCCTAAAAACTGAACCTTTAATGTGACGTCTCATGACCCCCCGATGATGTCATCATGACGATTTTCCCCTTGGCCCTCCTGGAGATGGTGGTCGAGGTTTGTGCTAAGTCTCAAGTCGATCAAATTGACGAAAGTGTCAAAGTCAATAGTCTGAAGAAAAACGTGTACAAACCCTATGGGGAAAAAATTAGACCTTTAATGTCACGTCACGTGACCTTGAATGACGCAATCGTGCCGAATTTCTTCAAGAGCCATCTGTGGGTGGTGTTCTAAGTGTATGCCAAGTTTCAAGTCGGTCGGATATACCAAAGTGTCAAAGTCAATAGTCTGAAGAAAAACGTGTACAAAACCTATGGGACAAATTTCACCTTTAACATGACGTCACGTGACCTTGAATGACGTAATCGGGCCGAATTTCTTCTAGGACCGTCTTTGGGTGGTTGTCTAAATATGTGCCAAGTTTCAAGTCGATCGGATTTACCAAAGGGTCAAAGTGCTATGCCAGAAGAAACGTGTACAAATCCTATGGGAAAAAGTCTGAAGAAGAAAAAGAAAAAAAAGAAAAAAAAAAACTTTAACGAAAACAAAAGCTGTTTCGGTGAAAAACCGAAACAGCTAAATAGAACTAGACATGTGTTTGTGGACAAACACAGAGCTGTTTCGAGTGTCTTACATTACTTTCAATATGTGTGTGTGGTGGTCTATGTGTGTGTCAAGTCTCAAGTCGATCAAATTTACGAAAGTGTCAAAGTCAACAGTCTAAAGAAAAACGTGTACAAAACCTATGGGGGAAAATTGAACCTTTAACGTGACTCTCCGTGACCTTGAATGACGTAATCGTGCCGATTTTTTTTTAGGACCGTCTGTGGATGGTGGTCTAAGTGTGTGCTGAGTCTTAAGTCGATCGGATTTACTAAAGTGTCAAAGTCAATAGTCTAAAGAAAAACGTGTACCAAACCAATGGGAGAAAAGTGTGCACCTTTAACGTGACGTCACGTGACGTTCAATGACGCAATCGTGCCAAATTTCTTTCAGGAACATCTGGGGGTGGTGTTCTAAGGGCATGCCAAGTTTCAAGTCGGTCGGATTTACCGAAGTGTCAAATTCAATAGTCTGAAGAAAAACGTGTACAAAACCTATGGGGAAAATTTCACCTTTAACGCGAAGTCACGTGACCTTGAATGACGTAATCGCGACGAATTTCTTCTAGGACCGTCCTTGGGTGGTTGTCTAAGTGTATGCCAAGTCTCAAGTCGATCGGATTTCCCAAAGTGTCAAAGTGTATTGTCTGAACAAACGTGTACAAATCCTATGAAGAACAAAAGGCAAAGAAAAAAAAAAAAAAAAAAAAACTAGACATGTGTTTGTGGACAAACACAGAGCTGTTTCGAGTGTCTAAAATTACTTTCAATATGTGTGTGGTGGTCTTTTGTGTGTGCCAAGTCTCAAGTCGATCAGATTTACTAAAGTGTTAAAGGCAATAGTCTAAAGAAAAACGTGTACAAAACCTATGGGACAAAAATTGAAAATTTAACGTGACGCCCCGTGACCTTGAATGACGTAATCGTGCCGAATTTATTCTAGGGCCGTCTGTTGATGGTGGTCTAAGTGTGTGCCAAGTCTCAAGTCGATCGGATTTACTAAAGTGTCAAAGTCAATAGTCTAAAGAAAAACGTGTACAAAACCAATGGGAGTAAAATGTGAACCTTTAATGTGACGTCACGTGACCTTGAATGACGCAATCGTGCCGAATTTCTTTCAGAAACATCTGGGGGGTGGTGTTCTAAGTGTATGCCAAGTTTCAAGTCGGTCGGATTTACCGAAGTGCCAAAGTCAATAGTCTAAAGAAAAACGTGTACAAACCCTATGGGGAAAATTAAACCTTTAACGTGACGTCACGTGACCTTGAATGACGCAATCAAGCCAAATTTCTTCTAGCACCATCTGTGGGTGGAGGTCTAAGTGTATACCAAGTCTCAAGTCGATTGGATTTACCAAAGTGCCAAAGTGTATTGGCAGAACAAACGTGTGTAAATCCTATGGGTAAAAACACTGAAAGTGGAAAAAAAAAAAAAAAAAAAAAAAAAAAAAAAAAAAAAAAAAAAAAAAAAAAAAGAAAAAAAAAAACTTTAACGAAAACAAAAGCTGTTTCGGTGAAAAACCGAAACAGCTAAAAAAAACTAGACATGTGTTTGTGGACAAACACAGAGCTGTTTCGATTGTCTAACGTTACTTTCAATATGTGTGTGTAGGGGTCTATGTGTGTGCCAAGTCTGAAGTCGATTGGATTTACACAAGTGCCAAAGATATATTAGTTGAAAAAAACGTGTACAAATCCTATGGGGAAAATTGAACCTTTAATGTGACGTCACGTGATACCCGATGATGTCATCATGATGTCATCTTAATTTTCGTCTGTAACACATCCTGGAATACTTGCATACCAAGTTTGACCCCAATCGGACATGTACTTCTAGAGATAGAGGGTCCTTAAAACTGAACCTTTAATGTGACGTCACATGACCCACGATGACGTCATTATTACGATTTTTCCCTTGGCCCTCCTGGGGATGGTGGTCGAGGTATGTGCTAAGTCTGAAGTCGATCAAATTCACGAAAGTGTCAAAGTCAATAGTCTAATTAAAAACGTGTACAAACCCTATGGGGAAAATATTGAACCTTTAACGTCACGTCACGTGACCTTGAATGACGCAATCGTGCCGAATTTCTTTCAGAAACATCTGGAGGTGGTGTTCTAAGTGTATGCCAAGTTTCAAGTCGATCAGATTTACTAAAGTGTCAAAGTCAATAGTCTAAAGAAAAACGTGTACAAAACCTATGGGGGGAAATTTAACCTTTAACGTGACACCCCGTGACCTTGAATGACGTAATCGTGCCAAATTTCTCCTACGACCGTCTGTGGATGGTGGTCTATGTGTGTGCCAAGTCTCAAGTCGATCGGATTTACTAAGTGTCAAAGTCAAGAGTCTAAAGAAAAACGTGTACAAAACCTATAGGGGACAAATTAAACCTTTAACTTGACGTCACGTGACCTTGAATGACGCAATCGTGCTGAATTTCTTTCAGAAACATCTGGTGATGGTGTTCTGAGTGTATGGCAAGTTTCAAGTCGGTCGGATTGACCAAAGTGTCAAATTTAATAGTCTGAAGAAAAACGTGTACAAAACCTATGGGGGAAATTTCACCTTTAACGCGAAGTCACGTGACCTTGAATGACGGAATCGCGACGAATTTCTTCTAGGACCGTCCTTGGGTGGTTGTCTAAGTGTATGCCAAGTCTCAAGTCCATCGGATCTACCAAAGTGTCAAAGTGTATTGTCTGAACAAACGTGTACAAATCCTATGGAGAACAAAAGGCAAAAAAAAAAAAAAAAAAAAAAAAAAAAAAAAAAAAAAAAACCAGAACGAAAACAATAGCTGTTTCGGTGAAAAACCGAAACAGCTAAAAAAACCAGAACGAAAACAAAAGCTGTTTCGGTGAAAAACCGAAACAGCTAACTACGTCTGTTCGAGGAACAGAACATAGGGCTTTTTCGCATTCTCAATTTTTTAGATTAAATATTTCAAAAATTGAACTTTTATACCATCAAAACAATTTAAAATCATTGGAAACGAATTTAGGTTAATTTAAACAGATTAAAATTAATTCAAACTGATTAAAACGATGACGTCACACGTTTGTGAACTTTTTGTGCAACTATCTATCACCTAACAATAAAATTTGTTGTTATGTTAGCACGTTCCGTTGCTGAGATATGACTTAAAGGTCGAAAAACATAATAATTCAAATATAATCGTAATATGACGTAACATTTGTCAACATGCCGCTAGAGGGCGCTATAACATTTTAAGAAGTCACCGTTAACTTGTTTGTTACTTACAACCTAGCCAGCGCCTAACATCGTTGAAAGTAAGTTCACATCGTTTTCCACTTTTAAATTATAATGCACTTCCGGTTTGGACCGGAAGGAAGGGTCAGGGTTTTTTGCATGTAATACAAATTATGAAGACCATGGATTAATCTATCAATTCCCTTAAAAATCTAAATCAGATATCTTACAGTTGATTTTATATTGATTTTCAAAGATTAAATCTAGAAATATTTGGTTGCTTGTAATCTGACATTTGATGACGTCATCGTGACGTAATTAACAGAAAGCTCGAGAGCTGTCTTTACTGTGCTATCTGATGCAAAAATCTGGATTATATCTATAGCGGGTGATTTTTTAAGCGATTGTTTAAGGTTTAAAGGATTTTTCATAGTAACTTCCGGTTTGGTGACGTCATAAATATTTCTCCTTCCCAATATGGTCTAAGCATGAAGCTGATTATATACACCAGTTATAAAGTTATTTCAGCAAACTTCGCAACACACATCAACAGATTAATCATTTTAACCACTTTCAACCTGCCGCTAGAGGGCGCTATAACATGTTATGACGTCGCCGGAATTTTTTTGAATAGTTTATTCTAGCCAGACAATAACATCGTTAAAAGTAAGTTCATATCATTTTTCACTTTCAAATTATAAGGCACTTCCGGTTTTGACCGGAAGGAAGGGTCACGTGATTTCACGCACACGAGATAAAATGAAGATCCTGGATTATTCTATTAATTGCCACAAAATTCAAGTTTCGGTCAATTGCGGTTGATGTTTTATTGATTTTCAAAGATTAAATCAATTGAACCTTTAAGATGACGTCAAGTGACTCCTGATGACGTCATCATGACGTCTGTCTGCGAGACACCAGTTCACTATTGGGTATTCACCTGGGTCAAGTTTATGGGAATACGACTTTGTTTTTCCGTTAAAAGTGCTTTGAATTGTGCAAGCAACGTTTACAAAGTCTACGGGGTTGGATTCTGCGTAGCCGAAAGCGTGTTGACCTACCTGTCGTACGCGGCGCCCTTCCCCATGGGCAATTTGATGACGTCATCCTGTTTCACAGGTTGGCGGCTAGTGTCCTCTTGGGTGAGCGTACATGTGCTTGCACCAACGATGTCAGTGGTGATACATTTGCTCAATACATAATACACTATCAGTGTATACGTACATGTACTAGCATGTATATTATACGGGTGCCATGCACACGTAAGGGGTCAATGCTTTTTGCACCTAGGCCAAAACGATTACATTTCAAGGGTGCCGCAGGGTATGTTCAAGTTCGTTTTTTGCCCAAAAACACAGGGAAGTTCGAGAACTACTTTTACATTAACCTTTAGAGCAAAAATCAAGATTGTATCTGTCAGGTTTAATTTTTTAGGAATTTTCAAAGGAAAACGAGTCTTTTCATTCTAACTTCCGGTCTGGTGACGTCATAATTTTTTCTTCCCGTCAACTTGTTCCTAGCATGAAGCTAATTAAATACACCGGTTATAAAGTGATTTCAGCAAACTTCGCCACACACATCAACAGATTATTCATTTTAACAATTTTTCAAACTGCCGCTAGAGGGCGCTATAACATGTTATGACGTCACCAATTTTTTTTTGAAAAATACATTGTAGCCAGACACTAACATCGTTGAAAGTAAGTTCATATCATTTTTCACTTTCAAATTATGAGGCACTTCCGGTTTAGACCGGAAGGAAGGGTCACGTGATTTCACGCACACGAGATAAAATTAAGATCTTGGATTATTCTATCTATTGCCACAAAAATTTAGTTTCGGTCTTTTGGGGTTGATTTGTTATTGAATTTCAAAGATTAAATCAATTACACCTTTAAGATGACGTCACGTGACCCCTGATGACGTCACCATGACGTATTTCTGCGAGACACGAGTTCACTATAGGGTCTTCACCTGGGTTAAGTTTTATGGAAATACGACTTTGTTTTCTGGTAAAAGTACTTGTGCAAAAAAACGTGCACAAAGTCTATGGGGTTTAGGTTACTAAAAGAAAAAAAAAAGAAGAAGAAGAAGAAACTAGAACTACGTCTGTTCGAGGAACAGAACATAGGGCTTTTTCGCATTCACAATTTTTTTTTATTAAATATTTTAAAAATTGAACTTTTAAACCATCAAAACAATTTAAAATCATTGAAAACTAATTTAAGTTAATTTAAACAGAGTAAAATTAATTAAAACTGATTAAAACGATGACGTCACACGTTTTTGAACTTTTTGTGCAACTATCTATCACCTAACAACACAAAATGAGGTGTTATGTTAACACGATCCGTTGCTAAGATATGCCTTCAACGTCTAACAACGTAATAATTCAAATATAATCGAAATATGACGTAACATTTGTTACGTCAGAGGGCGCTTTAACATTTTATGAAGTCACTGTTAACTTTGTTGTTACTTACAACCTAGCCAGCGCCTAACATCGTTGAAAGTAAGTTAGCCTCGTTTTCCACTTTTAAATTATAAGGCACTTCCGGTTTGGACCGGAAGAAAGTGTCAGGTCTTTTTGCATGTAATACAAATTATGAAGACCATGGATTAATCTATCAATTTCCTTAAAAATCTAAATCAGATCTCTTACAGTTGACTTTATATTGATTTTCAAAGATTAAATTTAGAAATATTTGGTTGCTTGTAATCTGACACTTGATGACGTCATTGTGACGTAATTAACAGAAACTCGAGATCAGTCTTAACTTTGCTATTTGAAGCAAAAATCTGGATATATCTATAGCGGTTGATTTTTAAGCGACTTTTTACAGTTTAAAGGATTTTTTATTGTAACTTCCGGTTTGGTGACGTCATAAATATTTCTCCTTCCCAATATGGTCTAAGCATGAAGCTGATTATATACACCAGTTATAAAGTTATTTCAGCAAACTTCGCAACACACATCAACAGATTAATCATTTTAACCATTTTCAACCTGCCGCTAGAGGGCGCTATAACATGTTATGACGTCGCCGGAATTTTTTTGAATAGTTTATTCTAGCCAGACAATAACATCGTTAAAAGTAAGTTCATATCATTTTTCACTTTCAAATTATAAGGCACTTCCGGTTTTGACCGGAAGGAAGGGTCACGTGATTTCACGCACACGAGATAAAATGAAGATCATGGATTATTCTATTAATTGCCACAAAATTCAAGTTTCGGTCAATTGCGGTTGATGTTTTATTGATTTTCAAAGATAAAATCAATTAAACCTTTAAGATGACGTCACGTGACTCCTGATGACGTCATCATGACGTCTGTCTGCGAGACACCAGTTCACTATTGGGTCTTCACCTGGGTCAAGTTTATGGGAATACGACTTTGTTTTTCCGTTAAAAGTGCTTTGAATTGTGCAAGCAACGTTTACAAAGTCTACGGGGTTGGATTCTGCGTAGCCGAAAGCGTGTTTACCTACCTGTCGTACGCGGCGCCCTTCCCCATGGGCAATTTGATGACGTCATCCTGTTTCACAGGTTGGCGGCTAGTGTCCTCTTGGGTGAGCGTACATGTGCTTGCACCAACGATGTCAGTGGTGATACATTCGCTCAATACATAATACACTATCAGTGTATACGTACATGTACTAGCATGTATATTATACGGGTGCCATGCACACGTAAGGGGTCAATGCTTTTTGCACCTAGGCCAAAACGATTACATTTCAAGGGTGCCGCAGGGTATGTTCAAGTTCGTTTTTTGCCCCAAAACACAGGGAAGTTCGAGAACTACTTTTACATTAACCTTTAGAGCAAAAATCAAGATTGTATCTGTCAGGTTTAATTTTTTAGGAATTTTCAAAGGAAAAAGAGTCTTTTCATTCTAACTTCCGGTCTGGTGACGTCATAATTTTTTCTTCCCGTCAACTTGTTCCTAGCATGAAGCTGATTAAATACACCGGTTATAAAGTGATTTCAGCAAACTTCGCCACACACATCAACAGATTATTCATTTTAACAATTTTTCAAACTGCCGCTAGAGGGCGCTATAACATGTTATGACGTCACCAATATTTTTTTTGAAAAATACATTGTAGCCAGACACTAACATCGTTGAAAGTAAGTTCATATCATTTTTCACTTTCAAATTATGAGGCACTTCCGGTTTAGACCGGAAGGAAGGGTCACGTGATTTCACGCACACGAGATAAAATTAAGATCCTGGATTATTCTATCTATTGCCACAAAAATTTAGTTTCGGTCTTTTGGGGTTGATTTGTTATTGAATTTCAAAGATTAAATCAATTACACCTTTAAGATGACGTCACGTGACCCCTGATGACGTCACCATGACGTATTTCTGCGAGACACGAGTTCACTATAGGGTCTTCACCTGGGTTAAGTTTTATGGAAATACGACTTTGTTTTCTGGTAAAAGTACTTGTGCAAAAAAACGTGCACAAAGTCTATGGGGTTTAGGTTACTAAAAGAAAAAAAGAAGAAGAAGAAAAAAAAAAATCAGAACAAAAACAAAGGCTTTTTCGCAAAATTGCGAAAAAGCCAAAAAAAAAATCAGAACAAAAACAAAGGCTTTTTCGCAAAATTGCGAAAAAGCCAAAAAAAAAAACTTTAACGAAAACAATAGCTGTTTCGGCTGAATTGCCGAAACAGCTAAAAAAAAAAAAAAAAAAAAAAAAAAAAAAAACCAGAACGAAAACAAAAGCTGTTTCGGTGAAAAACCGAAACAGCTAAAAAACTTTAACGAAAACAATAGCTGTTTCGGCTAAATTGCCGAAACAGCTAAAAAAAAACTTTAACGAAAACAATAGCTGTTTCGGCTGAATTGCCGAAACAGCTAATAATAATAATAATAAATAGGTATCGAATGCCAAGGCATGTACTGTTGGAGGTGAAAGATTTAATCCGTGATCAAGTTGAACATCCGACACAGAGGTCGCATGCAATACCCGCCACGCAGATCATAACAGCCCTCCGATTTTTCGCCGAAGTTTCTTTCAAATTAACAAATGGACATATGAAGCACGATATGTGGCAGAGAAAACCCCCCCTCTTTTGTGTTGACCATTGTGTTCCCGGAATCTCAGGAATTCTTTTTAGGTTTCAAGGGGGGATGGGTTAGGTTACAATAGTGTTGAGTGTGTATAAGGTATAGGGATAAGAGGGGGGTACCCCTCTGCCACATATCGTGCTGGGTATACAAATGGAGATTTAAGTGGAATTAGTCAGCCGTCTAACTTCTCGAATTGTTAACCGGGTCGCAACTGTCCTTAAAAGAATTTCGCCACAAATAATTCGATTTCCGAGGAACCTATAGCCAGTCAGAATCTGATCAAAGAAGGTTTCTACGATGAACGCCATTGTCGGATTCCAAACGTTTTGGGATGCCTTGATGGATCACTTGTCGAGATTAAATGTCATGCGAACTCTGCCATCCAGAAGCCATCGCATATTTCTGGATGCAACTCTAAACTTGTGAAATGGTGCTGTCATCCAGAAAGTAGCATTGTCTCTTGACAGATTTTCAAGTACTTTATAATTCACTGACAACCACCTTCTATAATGCACATTACAAAATAATGTGGTCGACGTCAGTGAAAGTATCGTAACAAATAAAGCTCAGGGTTATTTACTATTGCACGAAAATGTGTTTGTGATGACTGTACATTCGTTTGGATGCCGGATTGTGTTAATCGCAGACTGTTTCCGATAGTGTAAGATGTACACCTCCCTCGAAAAAAAACTGCCTTTGAAATCTGTTTGACAATAGGCCATGGTATAATAGTTTAGGTCAAATATGAATTGCTCCGCGTTGGCAAGAAATCAATTGATGTGGTTTTGCTAAAAAATTGTTGTTCATTATACCGCCCTTCCCGTAAAATGCTGTTTATCATCAGATTATGTTTTTGGATATTTAAGTCAACTTCTTAATTTCACATGTTTTTTAACCCCCAAAAAGAATAGATTGGTATGATGCCTTTCACAGAAGAAGTTCACGAAATCGTTCCTTAGTTTGAGAAAATAACCAGTGCACTGTAAAAATTCATCTTTTTTTTCCTCCAAGAATTTGAAAGATAGGCCGTAATCAGCTACCATATGTATTTTGGATTCATAACAATTCGACTACATTTCTATGGTTACATATTCACGCAGGCGCTTCATTCACCCGTACAGCTCGTTGAACGACACCCCCATTATTAGCGGAGCTCCGCAATTTCACCGATACCTAACGGAACCTTTCGTGAATACGGCGTAGCGCAATTCTTACGTATCCGTTAGGCCATCCGCAAAGGCTGTTACGGACCCGGTAATAGCGGATGCTTCGTGAATAAGGTCCCTGATCTGCTAACATCAGAAGGGGGTGAATCGATTTTGGATATACCCGAGGAAATGTTGGCAGTTAAAGCAACACCCTTCTCCATTTGCTCTTTTCTTTTGAAGCAAGTTTCATATGTATGCCCAAGTTTATGACAAAAACTGCAGATCGGTCTGTTATTTCGCCTTGACAATTTGGGCGAATTACTGGCGGGATTGGCCGAATGCCCTTTATAGCTCGGCCCTAATCCCTTGCCGGAATTTTGTTCCAACCCGGGACTGACTGAATACGAGAAATTTGACTTTGAATTTCCGCCATATTTATTCCATCGTTTTTGAGAGTTAAAACTCGACTGTCCAAAAGACTGACGATGGGACAATTCAAAGTCGTCTGCCATAATAATAGCAGCCGCCTCAAGTTTCTCTACTCCTCTGTCTGATAAATGAGTGTTGATCTGGTCGGGAAGACAGTTTTTGAACTCTTCAAGTAACATAATATTACGTAATGTTTCAAAGTCTCTCCCTATATCTTTAGAAAGAAGCCACTGATCAAACTGATTGGCTTTTTCTCTTGCAAATTCTACATACGTTTGATTTTGAGGTCTCTGTTTAACATTCCTGAATTTCTGCCTATAACTTACTAGCCTCGGGCACAAGTTCGTAAGCCTTCAAAATCCTTTGCTTTACAATGTCATAGTCTGAGCTTTGTTCTGCTGTCAATGCGGAATAAACATCTTTAGCTTTTCCTTCAAATACACTGTGGAGCAAGGTGGTCCAATTTTCTTTTTGCCACTTCAGTTTTTGTGCCAAATTCTCAAACGAAGTGAAATATTTCGAAACTTCTTTTTGATTGAATTTCGGGACCAATCTGATGTTTTTTGCAAAGTCAAAGCCCATACTTTTTTTGTTTTGCCCTTGCAGGTCTAATTCTTTCATTTTCAATGCGTGATTCATTCTCTCGCGCTCAAAACTCAATCTTTGAATTTCTGTTTCCTGTTCAATTTCTTTCATCCTAAGTTGTAGTTTAAGGGTCTCCAAGTCATGCCGACTAGTGGAAATTCCGGTTTCCGATTCTATGTACTCATTTTCTATGAGCGCTTTAGTAACTACTCGGTTTAAGTGTGCCTTTTTGGCTCCACTGATAATCTTAACATCAAGGCCCTCAGCCAGTGTAACTAATTCATCTCTAGACAATTAATCTACATCTGAGAATGTCAACTCTGGTCTGCCTAAAAACTGTTCAACCGAGAAACTCATTTTAGCGGAGAGAATGATCACAATAAATATCAAACAAGCACAGGGCATGCTTTAACACTTCAAAAAAACAAATTGGCTTTTAGTTCTTTCCCGGACAAGCCCCCAATAATATACGTTACGATGTCAGATATTTGATTGTGATTATTTCCAAAACGAAACAAGACAAAACCCGTAGTTTACACGCATATCAAGTACCCGTGGCGAGTTGCGGGCATCAGGCAAGTCCTCTGAAGGTTTAAGGGCCATGAGCATGCCGTCCAGGGTTCTACCAAAGGTGCTGGGAGACACCGTTGGTTTGTCTGTTGAATTACGATGGAGCTCATCCTTTCTGAGTTAGAAGAGGGTTATCGTTCAGCAATCGCTAATGATCATCTCGTATTTTCTTATCAATATTGGTGTTGTTTGATCCTCCTGTCGGCATTTTTTCACGACGACCTGTAGGCCTACACAAATATGTTGCCACTATTGACCTTGTAATACATGTAGATATCTTGATACCAAGAGTGACTGCTAATTCTAAGTAGTCAGCTTGGTTGTTTTCAAATGCTTCAATCAGCCTCCACCTATCGAAATTATTCACTCTTGTGTACTGACCACGGGCAGCCATCTTTTCGTTCAAAATCGCTCCAGGTATATAAGGCAGAATTAGTGTAAGCATGCATTTTCCTCAAAAATATCTGCTTTTATAATTATAGGCAAATACTAAATCAGAAAGTACATACCATAACAAATGCTTGCCAATTGATGAAAATTAATGGTTGACATCAAGACTCTTGCTGCTGGCTCGTACGAAGGAGAATGATCTTTGCCACCTCATGAATTTGAATGATCTTATTTGGCCAGTGATCAAATGGTAACCGCTGAAATGAAAATACTCCTTTTGACTGTTGAATGCCGATTCAACGGAGCATTCGTTTTCAAATGTCGGGTATTACATTGAATGAATTTATGTTTAAATTAGTCGGGAAAACCTATGTTTTCAGATTCTGCTTCTTTTAATTTTGCTGATACGTGTAGAAGTAAAACAAAACAAAGTCCCTGGGGAAATTTGTGTAAACTTTAATAATTGTTGGCGATATTAAACAGAAAATATTTAGCATTTTATGGTCTGTGTTTTATCTAAACAAATTGGTCTATCGTTCTTTTTTTTTATAACAAAATGTATGTGTTAATTGTATACAACTAACAGTTAAATGAAATTAGAGAAAGTGCTGGCAACATTTTCTGTAAAATTACAAACATATTATGCAGTATCCGTTAGTTATGTTTTTTTCACTATTTGTTAGGTTAATATGCAAAATACATGTTTAAAAACGTCATAATTGATAGAAATGTTAAGCGTTAAACGTAAAAACATACACAAACTAGGTGTTAAAGATAAAAGACATGTTTTGCAGTGTACCTTTACAATCTCTCTACAAATTAATAATTATTGGGTTAAAAACTAAACAAACCTATTTTATGTACTGTCTAATTTTATATACGACATAAAGCCTGACACAGTTATATTAGCGTCCTAATAATTATAAAGTCATTTTATACACCATAAATTGTTATACCAACTTAAACACTACAAATTCAGTTAGTTATTACAATATTTACAGAGACGACAGTTGATATAAACGTTTTAGCTTTATTTGAACAGGAAATTCCCCTAAAGAATGAGACCTGGCAATGTAGAAACATTTCTTTTTTTTAAATGTGGCTTGCTCCATGCCACAAACAACAACAAAGAGATACAGTATGTGTAACGTTTTTTAAATGTGGCTTGCTCCATGTCACAAACAACAACAAAGAGATACAGTATGTGTAACGTTTTCTAAATGCCTATTTTAATACAAAGGTCATATATTCCAGCTGTCCACCACTGCGCTGGTAATTTAACGATGTACTCATAGGTAAATACAACAACTTCCAAAGGAAAGAAGACAACATTTATCATGACTATTAAAACAATTGTATATGTTTTCTTTATATTTATAACATAACATCTGACATTCAGGATTACCCGAGACAGTTTTAGCCATTCATATTGGTCGAGATTCTGACACGTGGGTATGGTATGTTTAAATGGCCAATAAAGCATAACCCAGCCGGTTTTAAACGCTTTTTTGGTCTCACATTAAATGCCTGAAATCTTTATTTACTTAATTCGAACTAGTAAAATATTTCTTCATAATTTGGATGTAGGCTTTTTCGATATCTGCAAATGGTGTACCCCACCTTTAAACTGTTTTGGGCACATCCTGGGTAAAGAAATGTAATAAATAAATGGAGAAATGAGCTTATGACATGGGGTAACTGTTGATTATTCCATTGTGACGATGTACAGATAAAAAACCTCACTTCATGTTGTATAGAGCGTGTAAGTCGACCTCGAGAACGTACAAGACCTTACGGGAAACCGAACTTCCGGGTACCTTGAATTGGAGCTTAGTTATGCTATAATAATAATAATGTTAGTTCTTATATAGCGCTTTAGACTCTCACAATGTGAGTGTATTATTATCCCTGTTCACCAGAAACGAGACCATTTCTGCAGCAGCTCAAGATTAACGCATGCGGTGTCCACCTCCACAGGTACCCATTATTCCTGGGTGGAGAGAGGCAATTGTAGCTAAGTGTCTTGCCCAAGAACACAAGCACCATGTTCCCTGCCAGGGTTCAAACCCACGTACCATCGTACAGGAGTCAAACACCGTAACCACTGGACCACAGCCCCCCACAATTTTGACGCTGTTCGTTTTACTGAAATGTTAATTAAAACAAACCACCAATTATCAATTTACAAAATGTGAACGATATACCAAATTAGCCAAAATAAGAGCGAAAAAGTCGTTACGTCATACCTACGTCATTCGCCATTGTTCTAGTTTACGCGCCAGTCCTTCAAAAACGTAGAAAATGTTTATAAGGCGATCCGTCGCATATCATTATATAATACGTACGTCGACTTCGGCACACGTAAGCGTCATGACTAAAGGAATGTTGGGGGCCGAGCTTCCTCTTCCTGACAATGAGCCAATCACGTTGCAACCTGCACGCTCAGGTCAAACATTTTGACACATTGTAATGGCCCTGTCACACCAGACCATTGTGTGCTCTACTACTAATTTGAAAGCTTTTCTTATTTTGCACAAACACGCTGCTCGGACTCACATTCCTTGCATTTTATAATAGTCTTCTTGGAGAGTAATGGCCCTGTCACACCAGAACATTTTAGGCCAACGCGTGAGTAACGTGTTGTAATTTTGGCAACACGCTGGCAAACGCTGACCAACTCTAGGCCAGCGTTAGCAACACGCTGAGCGCGTTACTCACGCGCTGGGACATGCTGTCACACGCTGAGGAAAACATATATTTTTCAACATACATACAATTTCCAGCGTTTGCCAGCGTGTGACTGCACACGCTGGCGGAGCGTTAGAGGTTTGTTACTCACGCGTCGAACACGCTAGACGATCGTTATCAACCCGCTACTCACACGCTGGCGCACGCTGCGTACGGCGTACTCTGGCTACACGCTGGTTATGGCCCTGTCACCCCAGAACGCTTTAGGCCAATGCATGAGTAGCGCGTTAAAAATAGTTGATACGCTGGCAATCGCTGAACTTTCACAGAAAAAAGTCAAGTGGAACCGTGATTTCAGCGTGTCCATACAGGTTGATAACGGGTTCATAGCGTATGCCAGCGCGTGAGTATCGTGTGATGAACGCGCTCAGCGTGTGAGGAACGTATCACTGATTTATAGTAAAAATACGACAGCGGGTCGCCAGCGTGTGAGTAGTGGGTTGGTAACGATCGTCTATCGCGTTCGACCCGTGAGTAATGACCATCCTGCGCGCCGCCAGCGTGTGCAGTCACACGCTGGCAAACGCTGAAAATTGTAGGTATGTTGAAAAATGTGTTTTTGCCTCAGCGTGTGACAGCGTGTTCCAGCGTGTGGGTAACGCGCTTAGCGCGTTTCGAACGCTGGCCTAGCGTTGGTCAACGTTTACCCGCGTGTTACCGAAATTCCAACACGTTGGCCTAAAACGTTCTGGTGTGACAGGGCCATTAGTGTAGTAGCGCGTCGGCCTTTTATACAACTAACCATGTGGTAGTTGCAGTACGCTGGCGCGCGTTGGAACGCGCTACTCACGCGCTGGGCAGTCGTTCATCAGTCGTCGAGCGCGTTACTAACGCGTTTCTCACGCGCTGGCGAACGCATTGAACCCGTTAACAACGCGTTATGGACACGCTGAAATCACGGTTCCACTTGACTTTTTCTGTGGAAGTTCAGCGTTTTACCAGCGTATCAACTATTTTTAACGCGCTACTCACGCGTTGGCCTAAAACGTTCTAGTGTGACAGGGCCATTACATAAACGTGACCAATGAGTGAGCGAATAATGCTTGTTACGTCACGCGATTGGACATGCAACATCACACGCGCATGCAAATGCAACACAATTCTGCTCGAAATTTTTCTAGCGATTAGATGAGTTAGACAAGACGACCTTTTGGAAGGTCATGGCGTGGTCCACGGCGTACGTTAGAGGGCGCCCGCGTCGGCGGCCTACGCGCGCTGCATACCGCGATTAGGTCGTCTTGCAAACAAGACTGACTCAGTTACTGCCTTCAGTGTTGGTTTGTATTTCGTGAAAAATTTGAACAGACGTGTTTGAGGCCATCACTAAGTGGCCCGTTCTCGGCATTAATGTGATGCTGGCGGGAAATTTGCATTCTGAAATGACGCATCCTAAGCTTCCTCCTTCGGAACTGAACTTATATATTCCGCCGGACAACCATCCATGTACGGCAACGTATATGTGGCCACTGTTGTCGCAGCACACGCCAGTAGGGCCCCATATCCCGTGCATGTCGCAGGGAATGTCCGTTGAGAACACCTTGCCGCCAACAAAATCCACCGTTACCAGCTTCTTCTTTTCCCAACAGGTGTAGATAAGCCGTTGCTTACTAATGGCCAGATGAGAACCGATCATTGGTGCAGGTAGGGTCCGGATGAGGGATCCGTCTGGCTCGTGTAAGGAGATCTCTTCCGTTTGCTCGTAGCCCACTGCTATCACATTGTGGTCATCCACCGCTAAGCAGGTCGGTGTACTGTTGGGACCTTCGCCGGGTTTGAACTGATAGAGAGGTTTATGCTTCCGGTCGAATACCTTGAGTGCAAGCTTGTCAAGAAGAACAAGTTGGTCATCCTTGTTGACCGCCACACAGCTTGGATTGTCCAGGCCTTTAATTTGTAATCCCTGTAGCTTGCCAGTGTTCGGCGCGTAAGAAATCAACAGCTTGTGCCCCATGTCTGTCGCGATTATTTCACCGCTTGATAATACTGCAACACCAAAAGCGCGTCGAAATTTGGTTTGTTTCTGACCGAATTTGGTTACTTGTATCTTCAGGTACCATTTTTTGCTAGTGTTTTCTTTTATAAGTGGTTCTATAGGCGATTTTTGCTCCCTTGATCTTGCTTCTGGTCCAGCCTGTGATCCGGACATTTGTCCAGTTTCAAACACCAATTTACCTGAACTCAGAGATTTCTCAAACTCAAAGATGGAGAAACTCCTGGGCACCTTCTCCGGAAAATTGTATGTTAGTTCTGTGAGGTTTCGCAAAAGATTCTGCTTAAGATGTACAATCTCAAAGCAACTTGCTTGAGTCATCAGTCGTTCGACGTCACCTAGCTTCCGCTCTGTCTCGCTCATCACTGTTTTGTTTGTGGCCTGGATAGTTCCCAATTCATTGCCTCTGTCTTGGTATAACTTTTCCAACTCTTGCTTAAGTTTGCTCTCGTTCTGTTTAATCGTGGCAATCTGCTCACTAGCATTCACGGTTATTTTCTTCATAATATCGTCAACGTTTGCATCAAGCTTCTTGCTGGAGTCATCGATTTTTGTCATGGCAATGCGAACATCTTGTTTGCGCTGTTCAACTATAGCGGTGACTTCAGCAACCTCCTGTTTGCATCTCTCTAAAGCCTCGGGTAGACCTTTGAGCGAGTGTTCCTGTTGAGTGTGATCTATTATGCAGCACGTTTTGCAAACCAGCTGCTTACACGAATTGCAGTACAAGCATAGTTTCTGATCGGGATGTTTGCCGCATTTTGGAGCCTCTCTCAGCTTGCTCTTGTAAGCAACTTCTCCTGATCGTAGCTGCGCCAGATCGTACACTTCGTGAGATTTCATCATGGCCAAACGCCCGTGTGCCCTTTGACACTCATGACAGAGGAAATTGTCGCAGTCCATACATCTGCACACTGCGGGATTCCCCTCGTTACATGATTGACATTTGATCTTTAAACCTTGACCTTCAAGCAGTTTTTCCTGCATAGTTACTTCTTCCACTAGTGCACCGAGTGTAAAGTTGTCAGGCAAATCTGCGACACGTTGTGTCGTAGTTTCGCGTCGACACAGGGGACATTTCAACTTGCAGCCGACAACTTCGTTGCCGCGGATTAACCGTCGTTGGAGGCACTCGCAGCAAAAACTATGCAAACAGTCCAGTACTTTGGGGTGGTTAAAACGGTTGGTGCAGATGAAGCATTCCAGATGATTCACACTTGTCTTCTCCATTGATTGAGCGGAATGATAATGCGTCATTTTGACAGACCTGTACAATAAGAAGCCCATTTGTAATTTATCAAGTTTTCATTATTCGTCCGAATTATTACAAAACATGTGTGTATGCATGCAACTTATCTCAACTGATTTCAGAAAATTGGACAGCAATTACATGTACTAATACCAAAGTTGTTACATTTAGTTGGATCCGTTTTTGAAAATATAAAAAGGAACGTTTAGACCAAGGTGAATGGTAGTTTTAGCTTTTTTGTCTGGTCCCTGAAATCAAGATAAATTTTCGCTTGTGTTTTTAGCTATTTACTCTGAATGACCTATTGTTATTATGAACACTATTTTTTCACCATCTTGTCCGGCCTTGTTTGAACACATGAAAGCTAATATGAATTATACATTTGATAAATACATGCACATTGACCCAAAAGTGATGGCTTCATCAAGTGTGGAAAAAAACCCAACAAGTGCACATTTTAAAGGTCGAATACACCATTTGCGGATATCGAAAATGTGTACTACCGAATGATTAAGAAATATCTTACTTATCTGAAAGCAAAATGATTGTGCTAGATATCCTGTAATTGTTCCGACAAATTAAAAAAAATTACACAAATTGTGATGTTGCAATCAGTGATCGCGAAAAAAACAATAACAACATAACAACAACTGCCTGACGTTGGTTGAAAATGAACGCCATTTTCCCGGCTTTTTTTAACATCCATGATTGGAAAACGTCGGACAGGTCAGTTAAACGATGTTTACTATAAAATACAGCCCCCAAATGTAACCATTTCTGATGATTCAAGCAATATTACCAATGGTGTATACTACCTTTTAGCGACATGGAGTTGTTCGCATGTATCACTTCTACATCCAGGTCAAATAAAAGGTATAATTCATGAGGGGTGACCCGCGCCAGAGGGACGATTAACAACAACGGCCGATGACTACCGACATTAGGGGATTTTCAATTTTCATGAATTCATTCATAAGAATATCCGTGATGTAATAAACCCAAAAAAAAAAACAAGATGGGTACACCCCCAAAACATATTGGTTGAAATGTGTCCAACCAATGATATTGGTAAATTTTAACACAAATATTGGTTAGAATAACCAATATTTTGGTACAAATTTACCAGCCAATATATATATATATATATATATATATATATATATTATAGACACATATTACTGACTATGCGCGCTTAGAGCGACCGTTCGCAGTAATTTTACAGTATTGCGACGACCACCGTCGTTAGGACGACCGTTTGCCGGTCGTCCGAGCGCCCAAGTACTCGATACAATTTCATTTTTTTTTAATTTTATTGAATATGTCGATAGATTTGGGTACATTATCCTAATGGTTTTTAATTTTGTGGCAAAAGCTCTAGGTAAAAACGGGTTAGGTTACAAATAAAAACCTACAATTTTGCGCGCGTCTCTATGGAGCGGTCGCGCTAATGATGGTTTATCGATATATATATATATAATCTTGAAAAACCGACATTAGAGCGACCACTCCCTAGAGACGCAAGCACAATTTTAGGTTATTTAATGTAACCTAACCCGTTTTTACCTAGAGCTTTTTCCACGAAATTTCATATCGTAAGCATTGTGGACCCCACTCTATCGACATATTCAATAAAATGTAAAAAAATGTAATTTTATCGAGTAGTTGGGCGGTCGGACGACCACCAAACGGTCGTCCTAACGACGGTGGTCACCGTAATGCCGTAAAATTACTGCGAACGGTCGACCCAAGCGCGAATAGGCTATAATATATCTACCAATCAATTGGTTATATTCAACCAATCTATTTTTAGGGTGTATGGCTAGCGGAAAACTAAAATACAGATGCTCCGTTTCGTTAGTCATTAAAGAAAGGATAATTGTCAGGACAAATTTGACAGTAAAAATGACATTGTCCAAACTAAATAATTTGTATACAAAAGCAGGTTGTGACATCTTTGAATGATGTGTTTTTGTAAGAGCAAACCCAGCTGATACAAACATAGGTTTGGATATTTTTGTTTCCATCTTGAACAGAGTTTTCTGTAACGCGACGTTGCGGTCTAGTATGATACCCGTGTAAATAAGTCTCGTATAATTATTGTTTAAGGACACGTTTGGGAATACGCGGGTCTGGATTTCGGACCCGAGTGGCCAAATATCTGGCTGAATACTGTTTTGAATTTGTAATTTGCCGCGTATTTGGCCAGAGATTTGCTAACTTGGGTCCGCACTCTAGAACCCCGTATTCCCGTGTCCTAATACCCCTGCCAGCTCACATTACGCTCTTGACTCGATTACTGCGCTCTCACTACACTCTCACTACGACCTGCGTTCCCAGTTTGATCATCGCCGCGCTCTCACTGCGCTCCCACCACGCTCTACGCGATCTCGCTACAACCTCGCTACGACCTTACAACGCTCTCACTACGTTCTGTGCGTTTGTACCGCGTTCACGCGGCGACTATAAATACAGCGAACTCGACTGCAGGAGATCAGTACACCCAGGGGCGCAGCAGCAGCAGTATCTATCTGTACATCTTCATCTTTATCACACAAGAGAATGCACATTATCTCTTCATCACCAAGCCAAAGAAAGTCCAGAGAGGCCGAAGCAGGGGCCGAGGGTCTGCTAGGCCACATCAGCCTGTTGTACCATCCCCAAAACCTTCTTCCAGGTCAGGTAACCCTACCAGCACCGTCCCACAATCAGATGGTGAGCCTTCACGAACCCCTTCTCCGGCAGAGTCCCCAAGAAGCCGGTCCCCCGCACAGAAGGCAAAGAGGGTCAAGGCCAGTCTATCATTGCAGGAGGAGCAGAGTATTGCAGAGTGGCTGGCGGAGAATGAGCTGATGTACAATAAGAAGCTCACCACGTACAAATACAAGGGCAGGAAGGACAAGATATGGGCAGACAAGGCCACGGAAATAGGGAAAACAGTGGAGACCCACCAGGTCTGGTATCGCTCCCTCCGCACCAGATATGGTCGCCTGATGAAGAACAAGTCTGGGGCAGGCTCAGCAGAGTTGACCGAGCGGGAACACTGGATCCTGGCCCATTTCGACTTTCTGAAGGGGCACATATATGAGGTCACACCCAGGACTGTTGTTAGTGTAAGTAAAACATTAAATATCATTTTGATGCACTTTGTGCAATAATTTTCTATGAATGTACACACACAGAATGAATGGTAAAAAAAAATCCGGTAAAAAAAGTTCGGTAAAATAATACACAATTTATGTAAAATGTTGCCAAAAGAAAATACACAACTATTATGTAAGTTTAAATTGACTTGTTTTAAATGTAATTTCGTTTTTTACAAGAGTTGTGTAACCTTGGTCAAGATTGTACATTGGCAACGTAAGTTTTACAAAACAAATACGTAAGACGTTATGCGTTGTGTAAATATTACTGGATGAAGGGGTACAAATCACACGTGCTTGCGATTTACACAACATACATGTACAATGTTAATGTTGGAAAAATGTTAATTCATTACACATCAACTGACCAATCAGAACTCACGAAATTTGTGTTCACAAAAGTCATGTTAAGTTGTGGCGTTTTGTCTAAAAACGCACTTTTCTGACCGAAATATGTAATTATTCTAACGAATCAATGATAACATTTTGATTTGTGCAAACATAAGTAAAACACAAATTGTATATGAAATCTCTTTTTTGTATTTTAACACGAATTATTAGTGGTGAAACCGTGACTTCATCATGGCGGGAATAAGCGTAATATAAATTCGAACCACGACACGTTGTTAGTATGTAGAGTAGCCTGTAGTCATTGAATGTAGTGTTATACATGTAGTAGTGTAGTAGTTAGGTTTATCGTATAGCATTCAGGCTTATCGTATAGTATTTGTACATTCTACTGAATCTAAAGTCGAAGTGTCTGATTTTTTTGTTTACCATTTTTAGTTTGTACAATTTTACCTAATTGTTTTTACCAAGATATTAGGTAACTTTAATTACCTATTTTCCAAGTAAAATTGTACCCAACTTCTATGCAAAACCTTACCTAACACCTGTTGTGTAAAGTTTTACATAACTATTAGCAGGTTCGTATAGCACATTGCAATTATGTAAAATTTTACACAACCTGTGTATTTTTTTCTGTGTGTGTATATGTAATTGTAATCACATTTATCACACTTACCTTCTTCTTTGCTTTTGTCTTTGCAGATCAAGGCCAAGTTGGGTGCAGCTACTGCTGGTACAGAAGAGACAGGTGACGAGGAGGTGCAGGCCCTGAGAGACTCTGCCACCCTGCCAACCATCCTTGATGTCAGACCGAAAAGGGCAGCCAGCACGCAGAAAGTAGTAGCTGAGGAGGAGAGGGTATTGGCTGGCCTGGAGGGGCGTGGTGTGCAGTTAGCGAAGCTCCAGGAGAAATTGCTGGACATGTTAAAGCTCCCTGTCCGAGTAACAGGGAGATCAGCGTACAGTGACTGGGCTAAATCTGTCATGAAGGAGCTGGACCCAACAGGAACAGTCACAGCTCCTCTACAGATACCTGGACATAAATGACAAGATCAGGGCTCAAGGTCCTCAGCAGCTGCAGCAGCCATCCATCACACAACAGCAGTAAACACAGCAGCAGTACCCATCCATTACATAGCAGCAGTACACACAGCAGCAGTACCCATCCAGCACACAGCAGCAGCACCAGCAGCAGTACCCATCTGCCACACAGTCAGCCTCATCATCTCAGTACCAGTGGCAGCCACGACCACAGTCGTGGCCATCCACTGTGCAGCCGGGGACGTCAGTGTGGGCCTCCCAGACATCCAATTGGGTGAACACCCAGATGCATCCCCCTCAGACAACACTGCAGCCTGTGATGCAATTTCTGGTGATTTCTGCTATCTCCTCATGGGCTGCCACCGCCTCAACCAGCACTTCTGCCTCCACATCGGCATCATCGTTTCTGAACGTCAGTTTAGAACAGTGTACTGAGGGACTTCCGTCCACCTCCTTCCTAGGCGCAATGGGAGGTGACTGTGACAAGTCAGCTGACAACAATAACATCAGCAAGCAGGGTGGTGTGTAAAAAGTGCCAACGTTTCATGAACAGTGCCTTCCATGAACAGTTTCAAAGGATATCATTTAGTGCCAAATATAATCAGTTTCAAAGGATATAATTTGTTGTGAAATATAATCATGGACAGTAGCATAAAAATGAACAGATTCAAAGGATATAATTTGTTGTGGAAGTATTAAGAACAGTAGCAGAGATATGAACAGTTTAAAAGGATATAATTCTCATATCAATTACAAGGATATACACAGTATTGTATTTCACAAATACATCTGTATTTATTTCATGTATACATATGAAATATATCTTGTTGTGTTCTATTATTATGCAAATTGAATAGCTTAAACTTCTTATTTAACTTAAAATAATCCCAAGTCCCAAACTCCCAGGCCCCAAACGTTTATTAAAGAGGAAAATGTTTAGTTTAATTGTATGAAAGTAATATATTTGTATTTGTAGTTTGCAAACATTAATAATTTGCAGCCTTTATTTTGTACAAGTAATAATAGTATCCATCAAACATGACAAATTACAACTAGACTGTTTGTGACTCTCACCAACATTTGAACCGTCCGACCTGTTTAAATCCCCTTCCCCTTTAGGCTATGAAGCAACTGCCTATGGTAATTCAATAAACAAATATACACTGTCTCTGAATATGAAGCACTGACAAACACACTTTGGTCTTTCTATATCATCGTGTCCTGCCATGGTACAGACCCTGCAGCCGAGTTGAAGTACAGCTTTAGGTATTCACGTGGTTTCTTGGCGGCAGTGCTGTCACGGTTGGGCCCTCTCATTTCGTCCACCTCTTGCATGTTGGCAACAGCCCTCCAGCCACCTGGGATGATATTATGGTTGGCATCCTCCTGATCCAACCAGCATTCTGAAGGGCTTGATAGCGCAATCACATTAAGTTATGAAGGCAGACACATGCCTCCACAATGAGCCGTACGGTGTCAGGTTCCTGTTGCATGGTGCCCAGGATAACTTGCCAACGCTGGGCCAGGATACCGAAGGCATTATCCACTATGCGACGCCCTCTGGATATCCTGTAGTTGAAGATCCTCTGCTCCTTGGTCATGTGGCGCACAGAGTAAGGCTTCATCAGGTATGTCCGCAGCCAAAGGCATCATCTCCGAGGATGAAATATTTTGTGTTTATGTCGTCATTTGGTAGGGGGGCTGGGGCAGGAAGACATGGACCCATCATGTAGGCACTCCTTCAGCTCAGATTCATTGTAGATCTGTGCATCAGACATGTGTCCATGGCCTCCAACATCTATCCACAGGAACTTATAGTCTGCGTCTACCAGGCCCATCAGAACAATGGAATTGAAGCCTTTATAGTTGTGATAAATGCTTCCATTGTTCACTGGCTTTCTGCAGGCCACATGCTTCCCATCAAGGGTCCACAGGCATGTTATACAATTATTGTATTCTGCCTCTCTACAGCCATGGTGAAGAGGAGATGCACATTAGTACGTTGTGTGGAGGATAATAGCTGTATTTATACTATTTGTGGCCATTACGCATGTCAAAGTCAGAACGTACTACACGCAGTATAATCGCAGTATAATCGCACTGTGAACGTACAGAAAGCTCCGTAACATCGCCATGGACGCATTAGGGGCGCCATAGTCGTAGTGGCAGCCCCGTGTGGACGCAGTATGATCGTGAAGAAGCCCCATAAGACGTAGTCGAAGCGCAGTAGGAGCGCGGTAAAAGCGTGACAAGCGTACAGCGGTCGTACTTCAGACGTACTTCAGTCGCAGATTGGGCAGACGGCAATACCAACTCGCTCTTGCTACGATCATGACACGCTCAGGTAGACTTCACTACGTTCCAAGTACGTTCTTTGAGATCCCACTACGCTCTCACTGCGCTCCCACTGCGTTTTGAACCAGGTCGCCGACCCTCCGCGATTGTTTTGTGCAGTTGCCGTGCGAGCGCCATGGACGCGGTAAGGTCGTGGTAGAAACGCTAATAACGCCATGGGGTCGCTGGTGATTGCCGTGCAGACGCCGTGGGGACGCCATGCAATCTCAATAGAAACGCCAAGGACGCGGTAAGGTCGTGGTGGGCACGCCGTGGGGACGCCGTGTAAAGGCACAGATCGCGGAGCACAGGACCACGGTGTGACAGGTGCCCGAAATCTGGGTATTTTTTTTCATTCAATGGGGTTATCACGGCGACCATCGGCGTCCTCTATTTTAGGACGCAGTAAGGACGCCAGCCCGAATGATTAAGAAATATCTTACTCAATTGAAAGTAAATAATGATTCTAGGCATTCAGCAAAAGGATTGCGCTAGATATCATGTAATTATTCCCAAAAATGAATTTTATAAAGAAAAATTCGCGATCGCCGGACGGCGATAGCGAAAAAACAAAGATAACATAAGAATAACGGCTCGACCCCGGTTGAAAACAAAGGCTGTTTTTCGTGCTTTTCTCGGCATCCATGATTGTAAAACTTCGGAAAAGTCAGTTAAACGATAAATTTACTATGAAATACAACCCCCCAAATCTACCCATTCATGATAATTCAAACAATTACCAATGGTGTATACTACCTTTAAGCGAAAAAGAAAACGAAAATACGAATCTTATGCAAATAAGCCTTTACCAAACCGACTGCTAAATCAAATGACCACTTGACAACCAAATTATACGTAGGATGAGTAAAACATAAATGACATTGTCAGGTGTGAAAACGAATTTGAACGTCTGGAATGTAATACGAACCACGGGAACGACAGCAGGGAGCTAATTCGCTTTATAAGGGCCACTATCAAGATGAATTTGAACGCTTTTTTTGCAAAAATGGCCAGAAAAAAACTCTATTATAAAACCTTACGGTCATGGGAGTAGCCTAGCAAGGGTTTATATCTAGTAGTTATTAATGATTACGAAAGTATTATGCAATATTATAAGTTAGAAAACAAAATAACAATACAAAATTGTTTTTAAACATGTTTTTTCCTTATGCAATGATAGTGTTAAGAGGCTTTTTCTTCAATATATATGTTGCCAGCCACAACTTTAATTTGTTCGCGTGTGGCAGCCCATACAAAATGGCGCCATTGTTTGCAAACAATAGAAAGGTATTTACCAGGTTACACGCTGCGGGGATCAATTTGCTGGGTTTGCTCTTACGAAAACCATGATTTTAATAGAACACAACCTGCTTTTGTATACAAACCATTTTTCAGGTTTGAACAATTTCATCTTCATTGTCAAATTTGTCCTAAAAACCATCATTTCCTTAATGACTAATTAAACAGATCATCTGTATTTGAGTTAAAATTTTGCGCCATTTACACACAGTTTTGTTTGGTTTTGGGGGTTTATTCCTGATCTCAGTATTCCTCGGTAATTTCCGGGTTTTTATCGTCTCTCTGTCGTGGGTCACCACTCCTGAATTATGCATTTTGTTTGACCTATGGCCCATGCGCAGAATTTCATTTTTATTTACACACTGGCAGAAACAGCGGTGAAAGGCGGAGAGGGGGGGAGGGGGGGGGGGGGGGGGGTATATATATATACATACACGTTTACTTCCCAAATCAAACAGAGATCCAACATAAGATGCTGATGCCCCACTCCTTCCCCACTGAAACAATCATAGCTACCGCACTGCAGTGAAGCGATTGGTAAAATAAACATGTGGTATTCCAGGTGATCAGGTGCCCTTCACTGATCTTAGCCATGGCCCTTAGCATAGACATAGTCGACGCCATCCTATATATTTTTAGCTGCCATAGTCTTGGAATTAAAAATCAAATAACAGTTTTGTCAGTTAATTGCTAAATCTGCCTACAAAAGACACAAACCTACTCAAACATTTTCTCAATCTGCGATCATCGTGAATTTTATAAAAAAGAAATATCATACTTACCAGAAGAAAACTGTCCTGCGCTTGTTGCTGTTGCAAAATTATTACGTTTCTGCTTCCTGGTATATATAACGACTATCATGACTTAACACGTACATGACATTTATCGCAACAGCAAGTGTTTGTGCTATTGAAGCGTTCCAGTATTCCCAAATCTATTGATATAACTTTCTATGGCTCGTTGGCACATTGGAATGTTGCCAACCACAGGTCGACAAACTATGGACGGCCCAACACTGAAAAAATAAAAAATCCTACTACAATTTATTAACAAATCCAGACTTGAATTGCTTGATCACTTTAGTCTTGCTTAACCAGTTGATCCTCAACTCTGCCTAGAGTATTGTGCCCAGTGACCCCAAAATTGGTAGATATACTCAGCAAGGCATTAATAGTGTAGGCAATGGGCTAATTAGAATTGTGATTAGGTTGCCAATTACCTCATTAATTATAAGGGTATGGGCTTCATTCGCATACACTACGTGCAACGAGGGAAACGCCCTGCCTGTGAAAGCAATGGTCTTACGTTTTACCAACTCGCTTCGTTCATGTCGTTTTGGCACTGTGCGGTAGATGGGGGCGCCTTGTGAAGGCCTACATTCACAGGGCGTTTACCAAATGGGGCTTGAGGCTTGGGGCTAGGGGGCTAGGCTCGGGCTAGGCTCGGGCTTCATCGCAAAGTAAAATGGCGGCCAAAACGATTCGTACGGTTAGGCTTCGGGAGGCTTCGGCTGGCGTATGACTTTGATTACGATATACTCGGCTCGGCGCACGTCGCGAACTGAAAAATAACACCCAACTTTTTGCAATGGGTGCGTGTTGATTTTTATCGCTGGTGATAGGAAATTTGGTCTGACAAAGTTTAGTCCAAGGTTGCTGATAATATTGTTTGTTATTCTTCTGAGGTTTTCAAAATATTATACAATGAATTGTACTAGGTATTTTGGGGGAATACGGTAGAGGGGAAGGGGGAGAGGGGTTAAAGTAGATGCTGAGTTGAGTGCTTCTAGATTTTGTCCAATGTATTTTTGTAGTGTTTTGAAGGCCTATTAATATTTGTAGTGTCTTGAAGGTGGGGCTGGTTTAGTATCAGTACTTAGTACGAAGTACTTTAAGGGGCAACTCTGAAGCAATAATTAATAAACAAACCCCTGTAATAAGAATTCTCAGTTAACAGTACTGCATTTTACTGGTGCAGGCTTTTGTGCATTAATTAATAACAAAATAAAAAATACAGCAGTCAGTATCAATAACATTTTCAATGCCAATTTCAACATTTAGTTTTTCACTTTTAAATGAATGTTGTTTTATTCAATAAATTAAATTTTAATTACATATTAATGGGGGAGACAAAGGTTGTTTGAGCACGACATGGTAATGAATTAATGTTTCGTTTTGAAGGAATACTTCATTATGAGGTAACTTAGTAGCATATCTTCCCAATTGGTTTTGTTTATCCTGAAGTTTAGGAAAGGCGTTCCAATAAAGTGCATTTTTACTGTACATATATGTACAGTTACAAATAAGAACATACGTTAATTGTTCATTTTTAGAATCTTCAAAGTCATCATGGTTTATTCATGGGTCCAAATTGTGATGCAAGATATTCATTATTTAATGCAAGTAGTGCATACACATTTCACAATAAACAATATTTGCATCTTTAAAATGACAAGGGACAGGAAATTTAGCAATGTGATAAACACCAGTCCAAACCAGTAGATATATATTTGTTTACTCTCGAGTGGAGTTCTATACATGTAAAGAATAAGAAGATAAAAACATAAATACAAATGTATGCCAATTGTGCCAACCAATTACCACATATAAATAAAAGATAGGAGCATGTTGTAAACTGTTTAAATATACATTTTACCATTCAAGTAGTATTGGCAAGGACTGTCGTTTACTTGTTTGCGGACCGTTTGCTTTACTCCTTGAGGGGTGATGCTAATCGCTTGTCAGAGGTGGAGAAAAGGAATGACCCGTTATATACATTGCAATGTATGATTGTTGAGAGTGTAGAATTCAAGTTAACAATAATCTTGGGGTGACCCTTTGGGCCACCCCACCCCCCTTCCCCTCCAATCTCCAGTACAGTCTTTGAAGTTGTGCTGCAGTGCCAGCACTTATATTTGCTAAACATTTATGTTGTCCGCCTTAAAATATTCCTTGTGGTAGTATATTTGTGTATTAAAATATTCCTGTTAACTTGCATTTTTTAGCTCGATCTATTAAAATAGGCTACGAAAATTAAAGCAATGTGACAACCATGCAAGTAATATTATGGTGTTTTTTAAAGCCCTCAGAAAATATTATCTTTCTTGGAGTTGAGATTTCCAAATATTTGAGAGATTCGGAGTTGCTGGAGACTGATGGCATAACCATGAAACCATTGCTTGTGTCATTTCTCCCTGGAGCAAACAGTGGTACCATTGTAGCATCTCTCTCCATTATATGTAGCCTCATACAGCTGCCAGCCAGGAGGACTAGTTTAGGTCCTATAGTGGTGCCTAGTTTAGGACTCTTGATTTCTGAAAACAATATACAAGTGAAATGTTTAAATGATCACAAATTAATATAAACAAATTAATACAATGGCTGTTTGTTAGCAGTCTAGTTTTCGATCTTTCTGCAACCAAAAAGGGGGGGGGGGGGGGGTGATGAACATTTTAAATATGTTAATTAAAAGATGCCCCAATGACTGGAATTGTTACCCTGCTGAGGTATCTGCCAGATTGTACAGGTGGGTTTATAATTGTGAATTTGTTTCTTCTCACAGAAATAACAGTGTACAGAGCTGACATACAGTGCATATCGCTGAAGGGCAGAGCCCGTTACCTAATTTGCTTTATTCTGATGCAAAATTACATTAACTGGTGATAATTGTTACAGGTCATACCTGTGGTCATGGTGCATAGCCCTGTCTGTCACCAACATTCTGAATTGCTGGCGGTATCAACTTCAAAGTCCAATTTCCGCGTTTCTTAAAGAGGGAACAAACAAATCAAAAATTTACAGAACAGTTTATTTGAAGACCATGGCCTCGTCTAGTGTGTGGATGACAATCGTGTAGTTTCACCCCCATTTTTTACTAGTTCCATTCTAAAATTGGAATTGCCAATTGAAAGCCAATTCGAAAGTGACTTTTCCAGCTTCAAGCAGTCATTGTTCTTCAGATTTGAACCAATGATTTTTTGTATTTTTGATAAGTCAGGTTTGGAACAAAACTTGACTCAGTGTCTTATTCTTTTTGCACAGTCATGTATATTGCCATCTTGTGTTTTTGTGTCATGCCGGTTGTCGTTTTATTCCCCAAACCCTAGACCTAACGACCGTTTATAACAATTCCACCCTCTTTTCACGAAGTTTTGCTTGCTAGTAAATACTTGCATGATTCCAAATCATAATTTTTCCTTCTTGTATCATCGTCAAATTCCTCATAAAATTGCATTTTTTGTTTGTACTAAATTGTAGTCTTATTCCTACGTTAAACCATGGTTAAACTACACCGTACACTCACGCAGTGGACTTCCCTATCCGCAATAATGTTCCCACCTCTGCTTAGTAATTCATTGCAATAGCGTACGGCAGTGGGTTCAAACACACCGACAAAAAACAGCCGAGTTGTGGCCCAAAATATTAGCAACATTAACATGGCTAGTCACTTACATTGTACACTGGAATTTTGCTTTGCCTGTTCAATCGCCGTCAGAATTCCTCAATGTCGGCACAAAAGAGAACATAATGCCGCACACAGTGTGTTCAAGATGGCGATTCGCTGAAAGTTTTTACACCGTGCCGACGTGCCGTCATCAAGCCCGGCGTTAGCCCAGCTTTCGCGAGGCTTGGTGGGGCTTCGGAATGCAGCCTGAAATCTAGCCCCGGGCTTACTTTGCGTAGCCTAGCCCGTCGTTTGGTATGAGGCTTCAAAATGGAGCCGCAAAATTCTAGCCCAAGCCTAGCCTCTAGCCTCCGTTTTCTAAACGCCCATAGACTTTCACATCAACATGTGAGGCTAGGGCCGTTTTTCAAATCCCAGCTTAGGCTCCGTTCCGACTCCATTAAAATCTCCAAACTGCATGATCTAAGCCAACATGGAACCGAAGCCTTCACGAGGCGCCCCGCCCCATCGACTGCAACGACGCCAACTGACGGCATGATCGAAGCGAGTGGTAAAACTAGTGTTGTGGGTAAGTGCAACTCGTAAAGTTTCACCTTTTCGTTTTACCTTGCGGACAATTGTAACAAACCACAGGGCTATAGTATCTATGAAATACCTAAATAACCGGGCCTAATCGTCACACAAGATTTTCCTCATACGTATTTGGCACTGCTGAACTATACAACAAATTTCGCTTAACTTGCTGTAAAGTTTATATAATGTTCCAGGTCAGATTAATAGATTTGGGAGCCAAATTGATGACGAATCACCATTGTTTTTCCACGAATTTGATTGCACGTTTTAGATTAACAAAATCTAAATGGATTGTTCAATTTCAATCTAAATGCATGCAACTGCAAAAATGAGGCATTTAAAAACAATAACCCATTGGGTCATTCAAATTCACTCGAGCGTCTAGTTTGAATTCACCATTAGGAAAGCATTTCTGGAATATAAGCAAAGGAATTCGAAAACGGTTTAGTTCTTTAGAATTATACAGTGCCTTATTCCAAATTGATTAAGTAAACGAAAACTTGTCTCACAAAATTCTGCCACAAAAAAGCAGCGACAAAATAACCAAATTGATCGATTTGTCCTCTTTTTTACACATCAAAAAGAAAAATCAGTTAGAAGCACGAAAACCAGATATATCATAAAGTTTACCCAGATTTCAATCAAATACAGAAGATAAGATAACAAATGGTACAAATGGAACAAAAAACATACACAAATTATGTGTATACGTGATAACAATTGGCGAAATTATTACCAAAGGTTCATGTTGCCAAAGTTTGTTGTTCGTATGTCGACTTTCACACAATATAATTTTCTGGCTTATATTTTACTTCTTTGGGTTACATACAGACACTTTAAAGCTGAACAAACCAGACTAGTGTAGGGAACTAAGATTCAAAGCTAATACATTTAGAATGGTTATTTTGTAATATTTATTTAGTTTTGTTTGTTTTACATGTATAAAGAAACCACCTTTGTGTAGTCTGTTGTACCGCTGTCAGCTGTATTTCCAAAAATACAGTCATTAGTTCCGAACGGTGAGTCCAAAGGGCGCCACCTTGCGACCAATACGGGCAATGCAAATTTCCGACCTCCGTCGTTGCCTCTTCGACCACCGCTCCACAGGTAAACTTGTTCACAGTTTTCCTTTTTGGGGGGCGAGGGGGGTACAAGTATGTCATAATATGTCTAGTGCAGGGCCATAGACTACGACTTGGTTTGGGACCAAATAGACTAGAAACTTTAATAATATAAGCCAACTCGGCTGTCATACTAAACACCAACAACACACCAATAAGACGCACAGCACCAACAAAACATCCGAAATATATTCTTTATTGACAAAATGAGGTATAGAACTGTAATACATCCAATACAAAAGAGTGTCACTCAGCTTGAGGTCACATTTATTGTGTAATAATGTACCCAGCACGAACGTTGGCCACCGGCCATCTTGAGAAAATGTTCATGCAGAGTCGATAGAGATAATTGTTTGCGGGAAAAAACAAAACACACGTTCATGTTCACAAAACAGCCGAGTGATAATCATTTGTATCGCATACCTCTTTTGTCAATATAGAATATGTTTTGGTTGTGTTGTCGGTGCGTTTGTATGTGATGTCGGTGTGTTGTCGGTGTATTGTCGGTGTATTGTCGGTGTGTTGTGTGTGAGTTGGTCTTGCATACGCACTGTGGACCTCCGAACAATATAGGTTCCTCACGATGCGGAAGAGGTTACGGTTTGTGGAATTGCCCAGGTCCACAATCCGTTTTTCAGTTTCCGAAAAAGAGCGCTAGTTGCGCAGTTGTGTGGCGACCGGACGTCGTCCACTGCTGAAGACGCGTGCGTGTTGCATGTCCCCTGTCTGGACCATGCGGTTATATAAACAGCGTGCGGTACCGGTAGCGGAAAAGTCAGTCCGAGTCCAAGTCAGAGTTCCAGTTCCAGTCTTAAGTCCGCATCAGAATCAAGGATTTGTAGTCACATCAGAGTCACGCCCAGTCCTAGTCTAGTAAGCCTTGTAAGTAGATCCGTCCAGTGCAGGTACCCTTTTCGGGGAGTGAATAGATCACAGAAAGTCAAGTTTATGAACGAATTACAATTGTTTAGGAGAATCATCGCGTGTTCTGCGATCGTCATTATAATTATTGTGAACCTGGTTAGGTGACTTATAGGCGCCACTTATTTAATCCTAATAATGTGATCTGTGTGATAATAAATAATTACTCCAATTACAGGAGCGGATCTAGGATTTATTTAGACGTGGGGCACACCCCAAACTGTAAAATGCGAGCGCGAAGTGCGAAGCCCTTACGGCGTGGGGTCCGGGGCCCGCTTAAGGGCCCCGTAAAATGTTGGATTCTATATGCTTTGTTGTGCAACCTGAGGCGATTCCTGGCCTCTTTCATCTGATTTTTTTTAGCTATGGAGATATGGAGATAAAATAAAGAATTAAGGAGATTTTAATGGAGAATATAATAAACAAATACTATATATAAATGTATATATGAATGTTGGGCACACCCAAAACTGGAAAATGCGCGCGAAGCTTTGTGGTGCAATCTGAGGCGATTTCTGGCCACTTCCCCCAGAGTTTTTGAGCAAAAATGTAAAATAAATATATGGAGATAAAATGGAGAATTATGTTTCCGCGTTTCTGATATAATTTATCTCGGAAAGACGGAATAATGAGATAAAAATATGTCTTTCCGTGATATCGTATCTCAGAAAGGCGTCTTTCTGTGATAATCGTATCTTTAAAAGCCGCCTTTCTATGATATCGTATCTTAGAAAGACGTCTTTCCGTGATATTATATCTCGGAAAGACGTCTTTTCATGATACCGTATCTCAGAAAGACGTCTTTCTGTGATATCGTATCTCGGAAAGACGTCTTTTCCTGATATCGTATCTCGGAAAGACATCTTTCACTTATATCGTATCTCGGAAAGACGTCTTTTCATATAATCGTATCTCGGAAAGACGTCTTTCCATGATAATCGTATCTCTCAAGAAGACGTCAAAGCCAAAGCAAAAGCGTTACGGAAAAAGAAAAGGCCTACCATACGGATTGATTAAAAGCCGAATTTGGTCGCTATAAACCATGGCAAAGTTGAATGTGGCAAATTGGTAAAACTGGTTCCCATCACATTACATTTCAATAGCCCTGGTACTCCTGACGTCAAAGTTACGTCGACGTGCGCTTCTTATTGGGTTGTCTGGTGGATTCGAAGCTGTATACAAATCCTGACGTCATTAGTACTGGCCCAAAATTATTGTGTTTTATAAAAAAACACAATTGTGTTGCAATGCACCATGAGTACTCTTTTGGGATCAATATATGTAGGCATTTAATTGGACCGTAACTGCGCGTCCGCAGTAATTTGGTTTTAAATTATATTAAAAGAATGTGCACTTTTCCACACACAAGTCAACATTATCGCTGGTAAGAGCTATAGCATCTTGAAGTGCAACAAGACTCTTAACTACAGTAAGTCTAGGCTACATAAATATCGCGACCGAAAAAGCAACTTTTCACACACTGTAGTGCACCTTTCTTATTGACTTTACTAAAGACACTTTCTCACTAGAGTATTATCGTGGTGTTACCGCAAACTACTTATTGTATTGCTTGTTTACCAGGCAAACATTCCAATCTCATAAAGACACTGTTACCGAAGAGGAGGTTGTGGACAATCTTAACAAATTCCTTCTAGCTAGGCCCCTGGTTTCGACGGGTTGAATTCTTTTGTAATCAAACAGGCAAGGTATTTGTTAGCGAAACCTTTTAGCAATTATCTTCAAAAAATGTTTAACACCAGGAGTATTTCCCGATGGATTAAAAACAGCCCGAGTTATACTAATTTACAAAAAAAAGTTGTAGGCATGGCATTACTAATTATAGACCAATATCGGTTATGTCGACATTCTCCAAGTTATTTGAAAGGATAATAATTCGATTAATATCTGTTATTAATAAGAATGATATTCTTTTTGAGTCACAATTAGGTTTCAGACAAAACCGGTCAACTGAATTATCAACATCATATGTTCTTAGTAAAATGTGTAATGCGATCGATCATAATAAATTATCAATTGGCATATTTCTTGACTTATCTAAAGCCTTTGAAATATTAATTAGTAAGATGGAACATTACGGTGTGCGTGGGACTGCCCTGGACCTATTTAAATGTTTCATGACGATCAGACCTATCCTCTTTTATTTAAAAAACAATCGCGTTTTTGATGACATCATTACGGTGTCGAACATTAGTCGTGTATTTGTGTGACAAATATATTATACAATAATTTTAAAAGTAGGATATTGTGTTGATGAGATATGGCTTGAAAGTCCAATTCAACTCAAAAGTTTATATTCACGATGACGTCATCATTACGTCGACATCTTATTTTTTTACATATAACACATCCCGGAATACCAACATACCAATTTTAAACCCAATCTGATACTTCCGAATATACAAGGCCTTGAAAATTGAACCTTTAACTTGACGTTACATGACATCGTCTTCTTGCAACACTGTGACACTTGGCTTTTGCCGCAGTGCTTTTGTTTTTGCTGCGGGGCTTTGGCCGTGACAGTTGTGGGCCACCGTAATAATCGTATATCGGAAAGACGCCTTTCCTAGATACAATATCACGGAAAGGCATATTTTTATCTCAGTATTCCGTCTTTCCGAGATAAATTATCTCAGAAACGCGGATGGTCACTTTAAGCTTCCGTATTATGTAGATTATAATAGAGAATATATATATCAATATATATTACACATACATTTATTGATGAATGTGGGGACACCCCAAATTGGAAAATGTGAGCGCGGGGCGCAAAGCCTTAACGGCGTGGGGTCTTTGGAAATTTTGGATTCTATGTGCTTTGTGGTGCAATCTGAGGCGATTCCTGGCCTCTTTACTCTGATTTTTTTAGCAAAAGTTTTCAAGAATATATGGAGATAAAATGGAGAATTATGGAGATTATAAAGATATATAAGTTTATATGAATGTGGGCCACACCCAAAACTGGAACATGCGAGAATATATTTAAATATATATAGCAAAAATGTCTCCAAAAGGATGAGCTTTCGGACAATGTCCTAGCTTAGGTTGGACAAACCATAGCTCCGTGAACAAACCAACTAACTAACATTTTTACACAAGGTCATTAACAACATAAACATTCATCCATATTGCAATAAAAGGGTAATTGGCAATGGAGGGGACATTACTGCCAATTCAATGACCACATGTCCACCAGGCGCGGGATTATTTATCGGACCTCGATGCCAGGTAGTCCGAGTATTATACGTTGGTTAACGGAGCCACCTCTGATACCAACGAGAGGCTAGATGCGCGCAAGGCGGGTTCAGGTTGTCTTCTGCGGATAACACCATTGTCCGGCCTGGCCCTACCGCTGCGAGGGGAGACCCTGAGAGGGCTTCATTTGCGTGGAGAAATTGAACGGGTGCGGGTCGCAAACTGGGTTTCCATGGATTGATAACCCTTTTTTGTCAGTATTATATTATGCCAAAAATTAGACACAGAAGATCCTCCGATCAGATCCTCCTCCCTTCCTTTTCTCTCACCTCCCCCTCTTTCCCCCCACACCCCGTTTTTTTTAAAACTCATTTTACCCGGGGGGCACGTGCCCCCGCCCCCCCCCCCCCCCCTGGATCCGCGCCTGAATTACACACCAAGTTTAAGTGTTGTCTTAAAAAAAAGACTCCAGCCCCATCCTCTTTCTCTGTGACCGATTAAGAACGACCAACAGATAGTAGTTCAACCCCAGGTGTGGAATTAAGCAGCTGCGAGCGTCTGGTGGTAGACTTCCCTAAAACGGACCTGCCCCTAGCCTTCTCCACAGCCGCTCATCGAGTCGGCCGAGGGCAAGCTAAGGCACCGTCGATCGAGACCGCCACAGTAGCATTATATGCAAATACCAATTTATGAAGATATTTTGGCCACGACTGTTTTTGTTCAGCTGTTAATGTACGCAATAGATCATGCATATAGTCCTGTTAAATCCATCACATTGGGCATTACCCTGTGGATGATAAGGTGTTGTTCGAGATTTTGAAATATTGTACATATTACAAAGTTGATGTAGGCCTATAAGGGCTGATTTAAACTGTCTCCCTTGGTCGGAGTGTATTCGTTGAGGTGTCCCGTACTTGAAGAACCATTCTCTTAATTATAGAGCTGCTGATGTAGTCTTAGCTGTCTGATCTTTGGTAGCAACATCTACTGTAAACTTGGAAAAGACATCGGTTATGACAAAAACATATTCAGTACGATCCGAAGCCAGTTCCAACAATGTAAAATCAATTGCAACCACTTCCAGTGGTCTAGTGGCAAACAAATGTCCCAATGGATTCTTCACTGCTGGCATAGGTAATACAGCACAACATTCACAATTCTGAACCCACATGCAAGGCCAATAACAAGGCAACAATAGCAAGGCATCTAACCAAAGACACAATACGCTCTAGGCTATGCCATGTCCTAAATCATTATGCAAACTGGTCAAAATACGAATCCTGAGGGATGTTGGCAATACAAGCTGTTGAAATTTTCCTAATTTAGGATCCTCCACCTCACGATACAACACACATCGAAAACAATCAAGATTAAAGATAAATGGTATAACAAATGCCAATCAAAAATAATAAATGTATAAAGGTACGGTGGGGGAGAGATAGGGGTGAGGAAGGTACAGAGATAGGAAGGTACAGAAGGAGAGCAGAATGGGGGAAGGGGGAGTGAGTTCACAGCAGAATAAAGACAATCCAATCTAAGATGGCCAGGATGAACAAAATATAAATATCTGCTAAAAACAGTGGAAGAATTTAAATGGAAATGTAAAAGTAGCATTACAAAAATAAATCAATATGAAACACAAACAAACATACAAGCTGAAAAAGCAATAAAACAAAGACAACACACAAAAACCATACAGAAAAATCATAACAGATACCATACACATGCAAACAAACGAGCAAAGTTACAGTTATACGAACAGCCAGATACAAACGGAACACAAACAACCATATTAACAAACGCCAATCAAGCGACAAACGTTCAGACAACCCATTGTAAACAAACAAATATCAAAAATCACTAACAAACTATTACATGTATATGCAACAGAAAACAGCCAATCATATTAATAGACAGACTGGTATAAACACTCACACAAACAAACCAAAGCTAAACCAAAATAATACTCGAACACCCAAACATGAACGTTTTGAAGGACCACCGTTCCAGTACTCGAACGACAATTTTGATCAAAAACAACTTATAGACAAAAGTACAGGCATTTAACTATCTAGAAAATGAGCATGTAATCCACGATTAAAACACTGAAATGAATCAAGTATCAAGGAGTCCTTAACGTGGATTGGGAGGTTACTCCATATACGAGGGAAAGCATGAAAAGGGGAATTCCTTAGACTTAGGGTTCTGGCATAATTGTGATTAAATGAAACTGTGTCCAGGTGACGGGTGTTGACTAATGTATGGGATGTAATACTGAGACAATCAATGAGGCCAAACAAACATTTGATCAACAAATGTTTAGACTGCTTCAACAAAGCCTTAACCACAGTAGGTTCTCTTTGTCGTTGAGAACGACTAAAATGTAGAATGCGATGCACGGATATCTAAATAACGTGCAATAACTAGATCACTGACTTGTAATTCATGTAGTTTATTCCTGCGACATACTGGAAAGTAAGAGAGGTGATTAATAAATGGAAAGGGGTCCAGAATCTGGAATTAATCTTACCATCAATGGCATACCACCGTCCAGACCCTAAATAAATTTAAAGGTACAAATTATGCACAGTAAAGAATATTGAAGAACAAAGATTTTTGAAGAAAAAAATGTATTGGTGATTTTAATTGAATTTTCTTACACACAAGAAATATACAAGCGGATTCAAATAGTAACAATTAAGCCCCAGAATTTGTAACAGTTAGCAACCACTAACCCAGATATCAAGGTTGCAATTCACAATAATTAACCCCCCTATTTACATAAGGGTCAAATGAAGTTAAATTGCAAAACTTGATGTTCAATACAAGTAAATACAGTTAATGGTTGGCCCCAAAATTACATGACAATTTAAATAATCCCCAAGTTAAGGACAGTCAAATGACCCCAAGTTAAACGACAGTCAAAGTGGCATGACATTCTGTAATTTTAAGGGGAAAATGTACACACATATCAGGTAATTCAGCATTGTCAATATAGTACAATTGGAAAAGGTAATATTGCTAGAGAACTAGTCCATTTTACATGTTTTGAAAAGTTGAAAATTCCAAACATCTTTACATACTTCTTATAAGACTCGACAGTGTCAAAATATTGTAAATTACTATACAATACCAATAATCAAAATACATTAAACACAATTTTTACTACTCAAACGTAGCATGGTGCTCAAACAAGCTAGTTGCTCCAGCTCCAGGTGTAGGTGCAAGTGAAAATACAAAAAGGCGATGACGGTGGCATCCACTGCAATAAATCAATATCACTTGACATAATACCAAGGCAAACATCAAATACACCAACATGACATTTTTAATTACCACAAATATATTCAAAATACAAAGTGTGGACTACCTGCATCCAAGTTTCTACAATTGCAACACTAGTTCGATATTAATTATTAAGTGTGCTATAATTCAAAGTCATTGCACGACCACCAATATAGCTGCATTGTTAACAGGAATGCCAAAACATACAACAGTGTACAATATATACCGCAAAGGCTGCCCACACACTCGGCTAATTTCAACATTGCCATTTGGCAACAAGCCAAAAACAACAGGCTAAACAGCCCACGCCCCAAATATCGGGCTAGCGTTATGCGTATACGATTGGTTTACTGTCACCGACAAGTAGACAAAACAGTTGAAAACATTATAGTGAGCAGTGCTAAACTGATGATATCAGAAAACACACAGCAAAATGAAAGTATGGATACATCCAAGGCGAGAAGCATGAGAGAACAATGCCCGCAAGATTCAATTTATATACAAAGTCAAACAAAAGCTTGGCCCACGATGTGAAGAACCCCACCCAAGTTGCATAACTGCTACAAAAAGAACAATGTAAACTCGAGAAACAAAAGCATTCATCGAGTGCCGCAGCAGTGACGATTCTTACACAAGAGAGGGCGCACCAGATGTTTTTATAAATATATATTTTTAATAAAGGGTGCGCTTCACAAAAACATTCACAATTACGTGGTCGTTGACGATAACATCGACTGGTCACACTATGCAGCGTTTTCAGGAATACATCGATGACTGGACCACTGACTCCCATTTGCAAGGCAGCATTAGAGCAGAGGAGACGCACGTCGACCCTTCTAATTTAGAGGAAGGAGAGGAGGAAGTAACTGTGTGTAAACTCCATTCGAGCTCTATTTTTAGCGTGCGTGTAGGGACAGGCAGCATGACGCTTAAAGCCATTACCGACACTGCTGCAGAGGTCGCCATCATTTCAGATCACATATACGACTCCCTCAAGTCCTACCCACCCAAGATGAAGAATGTCGCTTTTAATACAGCTGGCCAACACCTAAAGATGCGAGGCATGATCGCAGGCCCATTCGAAATACGACTATAGGAAGCAAGAACTTTGAGGAAAACATATATGTGTGTGTGACCAGCCAGACTTAATTGTTACTCAATTATGCTGCCAGGCCCCGTATAAGCATCGTTTGTATATAGTCGGTGTTATTTTCTAAAATTAAATCGTGCTGTACTTGCGAATATTATCCTTATAGTTTGTTGAACCATATGCGAGCGCCCTCTTGTGTTCTTCACTTTGTATAGCGATTTCGCATTACATCATTGGCATTTGCATTGTGTGCTCTACTACTAATTTGAAAGCTTTTCTTATTTTGCACAAACACGCTGCTCGGACTCACATTCCTTGCATTTTATAATAGTCTTCTTGGAGAGTAATGGCCCTGTCACACCAGAACATTTTAGGCCAACGCGTGAGTAACGTGTTGTAATTTTGGCAACACGCTGGCAAACGCTGACCAACGCTAGGCCAGCGTTAGCAACACGCTGAGCGCGTTACTCACGCGCTGGGACATGCTGTCACACTCTGAGGAAAACATAATTTGTTCAACATACATACAATTTCCAGCGTTTGCCAGCGTGTGACTGCACACGCTGGCGGAGCGTTGGAGGTTTGTTACTCACGCGTCGAATAGGCTAGACGATCGTTATCAACCCGCTACTCACACGCTGGCGCACGCTGGCGTACGCTGGCGTACTCTGGCGACACGCCGGTTATGGCCCTGTCACCCCAGAACGTTTTAGGCCAATGCATGAGTAGCGCGTTAAAAATAGTTGATACGCTGGCAATCGCTGAACTTTCACAGAAAAAGTCAAGTGGAACCGTGATTTCAGCGTGTCCATACAGGTTGATAACGGGTTCATAGCGTATGCCAGCGCGTGAGTATCGTGTGAGGAACGCGCTCAGCGTGTGAGGAACGTATCACTGATTTATAGTAAAAATACGACAGCGGGTCGCCAGCGTGTGAGTAGTGGGTTGGTAACGATCGTCTAGCGCGTTCGACGCGTAAGTAACGACCATCCTGCGCGCCGCCAGCGTGTGCAGTCACACGCTGGCAAACGCTGAAAATTGTAGGTATGTTGAAAAATGTATTTTTGCCTCAGCGTGTGACAGCGTGTTCCAGCGTGTGGGTAACGCGCTTAGCGTGTTGCGAACGCTGGCCTAGCGTTGGTCAACGTTTACCCGCGTGTTACCGAAATTCCAACACGTTGACCTAAAACGTTCTGGTGTGACAGGGCCATTAGTGTAGTAGCGCGTCGGCTTTTTATACAACTAATCATTTGGTCGTTGCAGTACGCTGGCGCGCGTTGGAACGCGCTACTCACGCGCTGGGCAGTCGTTCATCAGTCGTCGAGCGCGTTACTAACGCGTTACTCACGCGCTGGCGAACGCTATGAACCCGTTAACAACGCGTTATGGACACGCTGAAATCACGGTTCCATTTGACTTTTTCTGTGGAAGTTCAGCGTTTGCCAGCGTATCAACTATTTTTAACGCGCTACTCACGTGTTGGCCTAAAACGTTCTGGTGTGACAGGGCCATTAGCAAACATGGGTAGGGTACTTGACTGCTTGGCGTTCATGCAACCACACCTTGTATCTTATTGCTTCTCTTGAAGTCTGTACTTGTAATATTGCCAGCTTTGCCGTGGCGTTGACGATACGTGTCGTTGTCGTCTATTACATTAAGAGGCATGGGTGTACGAGACCACAACTGCTCCGGTGAGTACTTAACCTTGTGTTCGATAAATTGTAGTGATTTTTGTGTCTTGTTTTCATAGCACTATTATTTTACTAAACACATTTTTAAATAAAGACTCCCAAGTCTAAATAAAATTGTATATTATGTAGGAATGAGAATAAACCTGACTGAATTGTTTGTATAGATATGAGCATGATGAATGTGAAACGTTGTTGCTCTGATGAAACCTTGTTGTCAGACATTATCAGTGCACCTCCTAAACATAACTATGATTCATTGGGTCAATGTGTTTACTTGTCTAGTTTTCATAGAATATTGGACAATATAGATTGTTCTTGACCTTTGACAGTTACTTGTAGTCAATTGTGTGAACTCTTTTTATGACCTACATGTACATGTACATGCTACACAAGCATCGAGGTATATTTAATTAATTTTTTTACAAGAACACATTTAAGAGATAAGATGGCTTATTTTACAATACTATTTTTATTTTAGCTGTTACTCTGGTCGAGGCCGACTCCTGCTAATTTCATCGCTGATAGTCGCCTCTTGCAGCATCCTTACATCTGGGTATGGGTCACACACGAACTGTTATTTTTGTTTTAATAATTATGCATCCAACGGAAATATGATGGGTTATACCATATGTGGTGTGGCATTTCAAAATGTTCACACGAAGTATTCTTATAATAAGTCGAGAGGTTAATTCATGTATATATATATATGCAATTAAATTGATAAATAATTGAATAATTTGATAAATTGAACTGTGAACAGTCGAGCGACAGCAATGAATTCCAATGAAAATTTAATTAATTAATTATTTTGTTTAATCTTTTATATTTCAGAGCTGTTGATCAATGACTGTCGTTTTTTTGGTTTTTTTAATAAAATATTTGATTGTAAATGGGAAAACACCCTACATGTATGTCACATTCTTTCTGCGTAACCTTGGCCGCTTGGTTACATGTGGCACCGATCGAGGATGGTATGCTGCTTGGAGTAATTGATGAAAGTGACATGAAACTGCGAGAGGAACATGTGAAAGCCGTGAAGGATTGGCCAGTTCTCTGGAACACCAAGCAAGTGGAACAATTGTTAGGACCGGTGAACTATCACCGGGTTTTCCTAAAAGACTACGCTTCAGTGGCAGTGCCCCTCTACAACATCACCGGTAAACACAAGTTCACTTGGGATGCCGAACATCAACGGGCTTTTGTCAATAATTTGTCCACGTACCTGTTCAGGGTAGAGTTCAGAAACACAATTTTCACCACGAACCACGACAGGTGGGAACAATGCAATGCCAGAAATGTCCCCGAGCAAGCTAGAAAGCCACAGGGGAGTAAGAATAAAGAGGCTTACTGCCTATGCAAGAAACCCCGGCCGACAAAGGCAATTTCATGATACAGTGCGGCACCTGTGATGAATGGTACTACGGAAGGTGTGTACACATTTCTCCAGAGGAAGGCATGGCCTTGGACAATTATACTTGTCCAGTGTGCCAGAACAGAAAGGGTCTTAACATTTTTAGGGATTCACATTACCGTTCCGCATCCGTATAGTCACATTCACCTCCTATACTAGGAGTAAGAGTAGGAGTAATTTTGGTAACATACGGGATAGCTTTTAACATAACGGATACCCCCTCAGCTCGCGCGCTTTCGGCACATGACAACCCATGATGGCACTTGATGAGAAGAACATAACAGAACCGGGAAACTAACCGACAACTCAGCTGTTTTCGGGAGCAGTTTGGTGCTGGAATCTACCGCTAGTGATTATCTGAGGCCCGCAACAAACCTTTGACGACCCTTCGGAGGACGACCAGGTCGAAGATTAGGGTGAGTGACCTCGGAAATTACTCCAATATTAAGATTGTATGGCGCCGAAATGCAATAATAAGTTTGATTACATAATGACATCATTAGGTGAAATGAATAATGTGTCACAGATTTTTCTTGTGCCTACTTTTGGAAACTTGTTTTAGCATTTGGTCAGATAGATTTAAGTCACTCAGTAAAGGCCCTGTCACACTTTTGCGTATCCTAATTCCTTATGAGTTGCGCATTGACATTTTTTTCATACGCACAATATGCACCTCATATGCATCTCAATCGTTTTGTGTAAGTTTTATGTACGTAGGCATGCGCACAGTACGGCCCAGTACGCCGGATAGTTTTGGGCAAGCACAAAACTACGCAGCGTACGCTGTTACGCAGGTCATAAGTTATAAATACGCAGCGCATCGGTCCCGCATCGGTCGAGCGCGGTACAAATACGCTATGTGTTCGTGGGGGATAAGCGGTTCATACGCGGTGATACGCTGATGTTCACGCTATGGAATCTGCACTGGTACTGACAACAGCGGGAAGCCGCCGCCTTTTTATAACGCGTGGCGAGCGGCGGACATGCGACGGAAATACGCTCGGCATTCGTCGGAAGTGCGTCAGGCATGCGGTCGGGATAAGTAGGGTGCGTCTGGAATACGCTCGGCATGCGCACTGCATACGCAGCTATTCGCAGCAGTAAAATAGTGTTGCGCACTGCATACGCAACTCATACGCACCTCATACGCCATGGACGCGCTGAATTCGTTACTTATACGCTAGGTGTGCGTCGCATATAAGTCAAAGTAATCGAAACATTTTGAAATTTTGAGCGTACGGCTGCGTATTGAATGTTTTTAATAAGGAACTCATAAGTACTTGATATACGCAAAGGTGTGACAGGGCCTTAACATCATATGATAATGTTAATGCTAAAAGTATGTGATATAATTGGAGTGAAAGTATAGAATGCCGTATTTGTTATTGAAACACAATACTGTATTTAAAGGAGTTCAGCTTGATACGGAGTGAACACGGAATAAACGTCATTAAATTGCCTTTTTTATACCAAACACGATATGCTTTAAGCAATATTTACCGAATTTGAACCCTGTTTCACGTGACCTCCCATTTTGTGAACCCGTGCCGCAGATTAATTTAGTTTGTCCACCCTGGGGGTGTTTCTAAGACCCCACTGGACACTTTTATACCCATGGCGTTTTTATATCGCGGCATGGACGTATTTCCCAGGTGTCCGAAATACGTGCCTTTTAACATAAATTGTACATACACTTGTTAATTTTTTTAATTAATTAACATTCCCCAGGGTTGATTTTGGTTGACTTTTTAATGGGAGGTAACTAGGGTCCTAGTAAATAGAGTGCCACTAAAATTTGCATGTGAACAAAAACGTCACGGTCCTCGTCAATTCTTAGTCTTACTGGACTATACATGTATATCATGGTTGTAATGCCAATGGGACAGTACGTGAAGGCAAACACATAGGATAATGACACTTTTTGTCTATCTTTACATGCAGAGTCTACCCCGTCGGAAAAGATAGACCGGGACCAGTTGATAGAGCTGGGGACTGAGTCACAACAAAATACTATTCGTTTTGGCAACAACACATCACGATTCATCACTGTGCTAAAGTCATATATTAAGAATATTACAGAATATGCATCTTTATCGTAGGATACACACAAGTAGCAGTGATAAAGTTATCAGGTTCCTTCAGTATCAGTTGTGCACGTCTGGTAACATGCATGGCTATAAAAAATGGATGCATTTCAAATGTATCCATATACCAACACGGTCTCGTCGTCACACACGATATAGTAAGACTACTGCCTTAAATTCTGGAAACAGCAGTTGTTAAACAACGCAAACGGAAGAGATTTAGGCGTCGAAAATACAGGGGAGTAGGCCCAAACTAAATACATTTGGACTCGTACAATAAACTTAAGCCGTATGAAATTTGCGTGAATGGCTGTATTGATGGCTTTTCAATGCATATCACCAGTGCAACCACGAGTGACCCCAAAGTCATTGCCGGACACTGTCATAATGGAAGCCGTTCTGTATTTATGCATTCTATAGCCTCACTTTCAATATTTTTAAAATGTGGCTCAAAATGTTTTATCATGTTATCGATCATGTTGAAGATGTTATCTCACTTTCAATTGAATATGGCTGGATGTTCGTGTCCTTGTTCGTTGAGTTGTAGGAGTGTTGATTTCTTTGTTTGAATATCAACTAATTGCAAGCAGAAATAAATCGATGTTTAGTAATTAATTTCTTTATTATAGACCTAATAATTATGATGCCTTGGCGGACAAAAACAGCTTCATGGTAGGATTGATCATCACTAATCAGCGCAAAGAATCTTGGCTGTCAATCCTCCGCAAAAGAACTCCCAGTTTTGGATTAACATGTTCGTGGAGCTTAATGATGATGTCGAGTTGCCAGGGAATTTGATGGACAAAAAAATGGTTCGCTTTTGTTCCATGCAAATGATCCAGGTATAGAAATACAGGAGCAAGTAACAACATTGCTGGGATCCAGTAACTTATTTTCCTTGGTACTTGGGCAATCCTTATGCCCCCCCCCCCCCCTCCCACCTTTAAAAAAAAAAAAAAAAAAATTATTGTGCCAAAAAAAGAATTATCAGCAAAATCCGTGTGCAACTTCAAATAGTTCCTTCTGTTCTATTCCAGGAGGAATTGGACGAAATCGTTAAAGTTTGGAGCTACCATCGCCTTCAGCATAATCGAAACAGTACTGACATGGATGTTTGCTGTGATGTGTGCTTCGCCAGAGATTTACAACGCACACGAGCAACTCAAGGCTGTGGATGTGGATGATGTTGAAGTCTGCATCGCTGAATGCACATTCATCATCCAGTTATGTTCCGTGTGACCAGGACTTATTTGATCTATGTGTTGAACTAACGGAAGAGAATAATCTTAATCCACTAGCCACTGTACACGATGCCACAGATTTATATCATGTATTGAGATACCTCATCTCGCAGCTTCTGTAAATCACCAATAAAAAGAAATACTTGTCTTCGTGTAACGTTAAATTATATACCACAATAAAGCCTGAATATTTCTCAAACCACTCTTTTTTACCCCAATTCATCTGGCTCCCTAGATCCAGAAATACAATCGATAAAGTGAAATATTTCTGGGTGTAGGGACATGTAAAAAAAACCAAATCATTGATAGATTCAAATAAGAAAAGAGATTTACATGTAATACGATAGGAAAAGGCAGATACATTTATGTTTTACTATTTCATTTTCCTTTATCCCCAAATAGTAAGTTAGATTAGTAAAATCAAGTTCACTTAATGATCAAAGCATGGCACACAATCGTCCTATGTCATGTGAAAAAAATTGGCTATAGGTCCATCGCAGATTTAAAAAAACATAGAATAACAAGTAATTTTCAAAGTTATCAAAATGGCTGCAATAACTTGTTATAGTCTACCTATATAACCTATATAAATTTTTATATTTTTAAAGGTCAAATCTGCAATAGCCCTATAGCCAAATATTATTTTCATGACATACTTTGACTGTGTGCGCGTGCCAAATTGTCAGCTTGTGTCCCTCAAGTGAACAATTCTATCACATTGTGCACCAATCTGCCTGACTAAAGCTATTTGCCAAAACGCAGGAAAATGTAATATACTTCATCGCCCAATAACACTTGGGTTGCAGATCATTACTACGGTTACTGCACAATTGATAGTCCAGGCAAAATACATAATTTTGTTTTGTTGACCTCAAACAAATTGCAACAAATTGTTTTTGACCACAGTGCACTTCTATAAGGTCCCTAGAATTACATACTAAAAGTCGACAAAAATCCAAGTGGTGGAAATATGACTAATTTGCATAAATCGTTAATCCCTGCCGCGTAATATATTTATTCCCGTATTTGGGTATATATATGTTTTTTGGTTTTTTTGAAAAGTTTATTTTGGTGATTCTACTTACATATCCTTACATCAATAACATTTGCTAAATCATATAAGTGACTGAATAATTATGAGAACATAGTAAATATCAAAAATGACAACTTCGTGACCCTATAAATGTGCGCACATTACACTGTCTCCAGATATCATTAAGTAGTCAGTATTGACGTGCTTCAAATTCACCAAGTTGCTTACTGGCACAGTTATCCTATTAAAACCTTATGGAAAATCACATAAACAATGTTAACATTGTGATATTTAGCCCAGCAAACAAAAACTGGGAGAAAATGGTGTGTCCCTAAATTGGGCTAACAAGTAGGTGAAGGGTTGCCTAAGGTGAGAGACTTGAACAAGTTCAAGGAAACCTCCCAAATTAAAGATTGTTGTTGCTTACAATAATCCTATCTATACGTTAAAATGTATTTTGGGGATTTCCTTGAACTTGTTCACGTCTCCCATGTTAGGCAACCCTTTAACTACTTTTTCGCCCAATTTATGGACACACCATTTTCCTCCAGTTTTTGTTTGCTGGGCTAAATATCACAATGTTATCATTGTTCCTATGATTTTTCATAAGGTTTTAATATGATAACTGTGCCAGTAAGCAACTTGGTGAATTTGAAGCTCACCAATACCGACTACTTGATGATATCTGGAGACAGTGTAGTGTGCGCACATTTATAGGGTCACGAAGTTGTCATTTTTGATATTTACTATGTTCCCATAATTATTCAGTCACTTATATGATTTAGCAAATGTTATTGATGTAAGGATATGTAAGTAGAATCACCAAAATAAACTTTTCAAAAAATTAAAAATATATATATATACCCAAATATGGGAATAAATATATTACGCGGCAGGGATTAACGATTTATGCAAATTAGTCATATTTCCACCACTTGGATTTTTGTCGACTTTTAGTATGTAATTTTAGGGACCTTATAGAAGTGCACTGTGGTGAAAAACAATTTGTTGCAATTTGTTTGAGGTCAAAACCTATTTGTCCTGGACTATGACCCCATATGTATATTTCCTAATTGTGTATTCGTCGGTGATCATAACAATTTAACAATGAAAGATTCGATGATATCAAAAAAAACGGCAGCCTCTTTAAACAAATAAATCGATCAAATAAAACGACCTTCAGTTTCCTTCACTGGTATATAGCCTACGGTATATGGCTCTGGCACCGAGAGATAACACACAAGTGAAATGTACATTTTAACGAAACACGTTGGCCAGGTCTTCCAATAATTAGACAATTAAGTAGGTTGAAGGGAACATACACCATTTGAAAACGTAAACAAATGCCCAAATTATCACAAAATACTTTACTAGACTATTAGGGAATGAAAAACTGAATCATCCTGCAAAATCGTGGCTCCAGTGGTGTGCTGACATTTCCAAGTAAAGTGGTATTTTTGTATACATTTTTAACGTCGGTCGGCCGACCAGCGTTGGCATTGTTTTATATAAAGCTTCTAATTTGTGAAATTTAGTTATTTCGCATTTCTTTGCGATCGATAACACACCCCCTGTGATAGGGGGTAAAACTGATTATCTGACCTTCTCAGTCTATAAATTGCTCCGTTTCATCTTAAGAGATGTCAGGGCACCTGACTACAAGAACATTCGTTTTCTTGATTTTCCAGCATTTATGAAACATCAAACAAGTCAGTGTAACAATATTTGCTATAACATATACCCCTCCACTCACTCCAATTAGGGAGTTAACAACACACACCTAACGGTACAGGTCGTGAAACAGCCCCCCCCCCCCCGGAAAACGACTCGAAAAAAGGTCAGAAAGCAACATACAATAACCACCCAGTATACACGTGGATTCACACACAGGGCTTGTGTGGCCAAGGTAAATTGGTGCATCCATTATACTGTTTAGGGAGATTATCTAATCGTGGTGCAGACTTCACGGGCCAAATTTAAAAACGGTGATGATCACCGGATTATTTTAGTCATGTACAACTAATTTACGGTGGCTAAAACAGAGAGTGCGCGTGTGGATAAACTCCTGAGATCATCGCAATTCAGTAAGAAAATAACTGGCTGTTTATCCAGCAGTGTACAAGTTCCTGCTTAGCCGATGTTTAGTGGTCTAGCCGTACATCGGTCTATTCACAGCGGATTACGTAATATGTTGAATAAAAGGGCATATCTATCTTCAAAAACACGCATATCGCTGTGCTCTGCTGATCAGCTCAGTTGACACTAGTGGGAGGGTTTCCATGGCGCTAATAATTTTACTCGTGACCAGAAAATGAGTCTCATTGAGTGTGTAAAAGATGGGAAAAAGTTCTTCCTGTACTATTTCAATGATACGCGTAAGATCCATGGCCATACGTCTGTCCCACAAGCAAAATGGTAACTTGTATACACGAGATAAACAAGCCCCTTGGGACGTTTAACATTTCCTTTGTTACTTAGACGCATGTCACTAACCATGTACGTTTGGTAAACAGCAGCTGATCTAAGCACTCTTTATGAATTCGGGCCTAGATTTGTACGTTCGACCATCAACTGTTTATACACAGTTTAGCCTAGTTAATCGTGATCAAGGGAAAATTACCGTTTATGAATTTGGCCCCACATGTTTAGGTTACAAAATGGGCAAGGTTTTGTCGATACATTTTTGACGTTAACTATACTTGATATAGTTGAAGGTGAGATACTCCATTTGCAGATATCGAGAAACTTTACTACCGAATTATTAAGAAATATCTTACTTATTTGAACATAACAAAATTATGATTGTAGGCATCCAGCAAAATGATTGCGCTAGATATCTTGTAATTGTTATGACAAATTGAATTTTATTTAAAAAAACAACAATCGCGATCGCAAACAAAAGCAAGAACAACGTAAGAACAACTGCCCGACGCTGGTTGAAAACAAACAGCGTTTAACTTGCTTTTCTCAGCATCCATCATTGTAAAACTTCAAACAGGTCGATATTTACTATAAAATACAACCCCTAAATCCACCCATTCCCGATTCCTAATTCAAGCAATTACCAATGGTGTATCCAACCTTTAAAGTGTTTTCCCGGGATATTCAAACATTTATTTTACTTGTTGGATAAACAACAGTAACTTTATTGGCTCAAATTTGAGCACCCCTTTTATGTAGGGTATGATCCGACAGTAAGATACCAGGCAGGTTGTTGGGAATGAAAGGAGTGCATCAATTTTATTGAAAACAGCCCCTCTGTGCTCTCCTCCAATCAAAATGATTGTTATATCACTGAAAAGAGCAATACATAAAGTTCATTTTGCCGTGCGAGGTGGCTATATATATATATATATATATATATATATATATAAGATAAACAGAACAGTAAATGCTTCGTAAATGCATCTAGCTGCTGTGTCGTTCTCTGACTCTGTAACTGATGTTTAGCTATTTGTACTTGTCAAATAAAATCAAGTTTAAACCTGGGACCTGATGCTTACACAGGGCGATAGACGCGAACGGACTCCAGCGCAGCCACTACCAAATCACCATCTGGTGTGAGCGTGATACCTCGGGGTGAGCCGCATCCCCTGAGCACGCATTCCATGTACTCGCCATCGGCACTGAATCGGTGGATCTCGCCGCCCAATGATAACCATGCATAACTCAGGGCAACATAAATGCCACCGTCTCTGTCACAACACACCCCTTCGGGGCCCCAGGAATACGGAATCCCCTTCGGCATGTCTACCGCGAATATCTCGTCGCCGTTTGTATCAATCGACCGTAACTTTCTTTGCATCCGATTAGTGTAGATCCAGCGCTGCTTGTAGCTGGTCATGTGCTCACCGACCCTTTGGTGAAGCAGTGTGTCGATCAATGATCCCGTTGGAGTGAAAAGTGATATTCTTTGACGGTTCTTCATTCCAATCGCTATCTGGTTGTCTGCATTCACTGCTAGGCATGTTGGTGGAGCATCTTCCTCAAAGTTGAGAAAGAATTGATGTCGGAGCTCAAGGTACTTTCTATTGTAAATCTTGACTTCAGACTTATAATCGGAGTAATTGAGAACAATCAGTTGGTCATCCTTGTTCACTGCCAGCAGACTGTGCTCATCCGCGATTCCAAACGGATGAGAGATGCACCCGGGGGATTTTGGTTTTCTCGTGGCTGTTATCTGTATGAGCTCACTCTTTCCATATTGTAAGGCAACGATGACGTTATCGGAGAAAGATGCAACATAAAATATTTTATTAAAGTTGTTAATTTCATGCTGTTCAGGAATATATCCTTCTATACACGAATAGTTCTGTAATATCCACTCTTCTGTTGGGGATTCGACTGCAGCTGAGGATGAGGATTCTTCAACGAGTGGTGGTTGTGGTGGTGGTGATGCTGCTTGACCTTCCAGTAGCTGTTCCTGTTTTGCGACCTCCTCCACCAGGGAGCTCAGAGTAAAGTTGCTGGGTAATTCTTCCACGTTATTACCATTCAGCATGGTGTCCCGCGTGCAGATGGGACATGTAATCTCACAGTTGTCCGGATCCAGCCTCTCCTTGACCTCCACAAGGCATTCCAGGCAGAAACTGTGCATACACTCCAGCATTTTGGGATCAGTAAAGCGATTGGAGCAGATGCTGCATTCCAGGTGTCCCTCACTGATCTTAGCCAACACTGACCTGGCCGTCTTCGTAAAAAGATACGACGCCATCCTATATTTTCAGCTGCCGCAGTCTATTGAACATGAAAGAAATGAAAATAACCATCTCGTCAGTTAAAGCTAAAGCACCTAAGTTTGCAAAAGCACCCAAACATTCTTCAAACTGTTCCTCCGGAGCGTGTAAGTTTACTTCGAGAACGTACGAGACTTTACGAGAAACCGAACTTGCGGGCACATAGAATAGAAGCTTCAACGTGTAAACCGAGTAGTTTTTCTTGAATTAATTTGTTTTGGCGTTGTTCTTTTCACTGAAAGGTAGATAAAAACAACTTTTAGAGAAATTATTGTTCATTTCAATTTACAAATTGTGAACGATATAACAAATTAGGGAAAAGGAAAACTGACAAAAAAAGTATAATTACGTCATACGTAGGTCATTTCATTGTTCTCTCGTGCTAGTCTTTCTAAAGCGTGACCACATGCAGTATAAGGCGGTTTTCGCCATATAATTTATGTACAATTGAATATTCTTTTACGTCTGCACACGTCAGCGGCAGAGTAAAGTGATTTGGGGGCCGAACTTTCTTTTCCCAACAATAAGCCAATCACGTTGCAACCTCACCTGTACGCTCAGGTCAAACTGTCCTACTTTCTTCAAGAATTTAGACATCAATGCATGTTTCAATATACTTTTGAATTGATCATCCATATTTACGGCCGTTTTATCTTCGTAAAAACAAAGTATTATAGAAAACAAAACCAACCACATGTAAAAGTCCTATAGCCAGCGGCTCGGAGGTGCCCGAAAGTTCAATAGTGACCTTTATGCGCGATAGAATGTTTTCGTGGATTGCAACACGTTAAGAACCCAGAATGTTACTACGTTTTTATTCAGGATAACCTAAGATTTGTTTTTGTGCGAGATGCGCATCGATTCTCCATTTTTGCCATGTGCACAATGCCAAAACAGATTTTGTAATAACAATACTACCGGCAAGAGATTGTTTATAGTCGGTAGCAAAATAAGGTCTCCGAGTTTCACTTCCAAAATAATCGCGACATTTTTATGTCTATAGGAGCTTTCGGAATCGAGACCTTTTAATATGCGCGAGACTTACACGGTCTATTATGGGATCAGTTGTAAAAATTTAACACTTTACCAAAAGATAACTGTTCAGTGGCGGTATGTCTACATCTACATCTAAGTTGATAATATACAGGAACAACTGGTGTCTCCGTCTATGCAGACTTTCCAGGGTATATCATCATCTCTTTACACATCACAGCTGAGGGTGCAAAATCCAACACATTGAAGTGCGCGTACAGTGACTGCAAAACTTGGCTATAAGTGCAGTGATAAGTTGAACCGTCCAACTGGCTATACCCGAGATACAGCTGTACGCATATTGTGGTCGTTCTCGTTCAGCTAGGCTATCCATGGATTGTTGCACATTCGTACACCGTGAAGATTATTTCTCAACAACAGAACTTCTCACACCAACAAACGTGTGTATTATTGCAGTGTGTCTGTAAATTCCCAACATGTCTGACACATTCATGCTAATTTTAGAACAATTATGACTCAACAACAAACATTTCTCAGACCAACACACGTACGTGTTATTGCAGTGTGTCTGTAAATTCCCAAAATTATTTATAGCATGCGCATGGAACAACAATGCAGGGTATAAATTCCAGAGACTGAAAGTTCACCCCCGCCTTGTGGCGCGTTTCCGGGTTCTTTAATGGCTTTTGTATACTATATTAAAGGTTGGATACACCATTTGCAGATATCGAAAATATTTACTACTGAATTATTACGAAATATATTACCTTTTTGAAAGTAAATAATGATTCTAGGCCTCCAGCAAAATGATTGCGCTAGATATCCTGTAATTATTCCGAAAAAATAAAATTGTATACAAATTAATTCGCCCGACGGTGATCGCAAAAAATACAAAAATAGCATAAGAATAACTGCCAGACGCCGGTTGAAAACAAGCTTTTCGTGCCTTACAACTTTGGACACGTCAGTAAAACCCCCCAAATCCACCCATTCATGATAGATCAAGCAATTACCAATGGTGTATCCTACCTTTAAAGATAGTATATACCATTTGCTTTTGGTGTAATTTTTTTTAAATGAATGGGTTAGGGAGTTCATTTTATTTATAGTAAATAATTGTTACGCTCCCCTCATTTTAACAGTTTTGTGTTCATAGATGCTGGCAAATCAAGAAAATAAATGCTGTTTTGTAGTTTGGATACTTGACTTCCTCAAACAAAACAGAGTAACCCATAGATTTCCTGATAATTATCAGGTTAAGAAACCAGACCAGTTGGCTGGCACCCATTCACCAGCTTTACAAATAAGTATGTGGACTCACTAAATTTAATAAATTGGGGACAGTGTTCGAAAAAGGGCAAGTTTTGTTTATACAAAAATCGAATTTTCTTGAAAACCATAGCCGACAGGAACTGTGATTTTACAGGATGCTTAAGACTTATTTACTTCAAGTAGGGTATTTCATAATAATTTTGTAGTTTTGTTTTTAAATGTTTGCAATTTCAAATGATGTATACTTTTAAATTCACAATAGGGCGTGCATAAAAACTAGGCCTGGCGGCAAGAGAAAAAAAATCGGTCCATTCAAAATATACAGTGGTACAATCATTAATGGTTTACTTTCAATTACTCTAGGGTTTGTCATAGACATTACTATGTCTTTTAGCTAGTTGACGCCACTGGAGTCGTACTCGACTCGAGGCGTTGTGACTAATGTTTTATTTTTCCAGTTTTCGAAATTTGGGGGTTCAGAAGACAGCAAGTGGCACCTCGGGTCTCCTCAGTGTGTGACCAATTAAATGAAGGCGACCCCTCAGCAGACTGGTTGTGGCAGGTGCTATACGCAGGTACGAGTATACAAGTCGATGTTTGTTAGCGTTCTGGTAAGGCATAAACAAAATATGTTATGTTGGCGTAACGGGCCCAAAAAAATAGGGTAGGTAGGTAGGGATTTTTTTATTTTTTCCTCCCAGCAATGAAAATGATATGTTTTCTAATTGTTTAAGCCGGTAGTGATACACGATAGCGTGTCCAGGTTCAATATTTTCACAATCCACACACACAACAATGAGAAACGGTCAGAAATGGTTTCAAACGTATTTATAACTAGATTTATATAGATTTTAATCATTAAATTACGTCCCTTGAAAAAAAAAATATCCAGGGTCGGCCGTATTTTTAGGGTCGGTCGGGTTACGCCAACATAACATTTTTTTTTTATGCCTAAGTGTACACAAAGGCAGTAGCGCAGGAGAGTGCGGTATAGTGCCAAGATGCCTGGCCATAATAGTTTTGGTGATTGCAAGGGCACTATGTCGTCTTAGACATTACTTTCTGGTCTGATAGGGATTTATCGGGCACATACTTTTTTTAATGCTATCATCCCCTGCACCCTAGAAACAGATTTGTTAAAATAACCAACTGATTGGTAGATATGTGTCTAACCAATAAAATTGGTCAATTTCAACCACAATAGTGGTCGAAATAACTAATTATATTGGTCATTTTAACACAAACGTTGGTCAAAAGAACCAATATTTTGGTAAAAATTTACCACTATATTGGTTGGACACATATCTACAAATCAATTGGTTATTTTAAACCAATTTGTTTAATGGTGTGCGCAGAAGGGCGACGAAAATCAGCAGAGCTCCCTTCTGCATAAGTAAACAAATAACTGTCTGACGAGTCTGACCCCTCCCCTTGCAACAATTACTGGGTCCGCCCTGTTTTGCTTCTTGCCGCCATGCCCATGCGATTGCGTGCATAAATTACAGTGTAGGGGAGAGCGGGGCTAGTCTGACCTAAGGGCGAGTCCGCCCCCACGTGATTTTCCACCAATACAGCCGTGGAGGAAGTTTTGATGATGTAATTAGATTACGCAGGACATGATAAAACTCCTTTAATAGCTGCACGAGCAGGCTCAACAATCTCATAAAGTTATCACAAAAACACTGTTTACATATCATGTAAGTAAACATTTCTTGCATTAATAATATTGTATAAACCCCAAGACATAAACAAATATTGTTTTATAGTGGTTGTCATTCAGAAGATAATAGACTTACAAAAACAACTATGCAGTTATGAACTAGGTTTACTGTGTTAATGACTTGCGACGTGGTAAAACACAAAATGAGCTCTTGGGGCACGTTCGCCCGGTATAGAGTGGGGCAGGTTCGCCCTGTGGCGGAATCGCCCCACGGTGATGAGCGGACTTGCTCCATCAAATTTACATTCCTATTTATTTATTTAAGCAAGCTAAATATATATATTTAAAGGTGAAATAAACATATATAGAGATATATCCTTATATATAATAATGTCACGTTGCAAAACTAGCACTAATACCCATGCGAAGATGTTATGAAACCAGAACACTTTGATAAATCAAGTTTTTAAAATGTCGTGAGCTACAGGTGGATAACATTATGGATTACCATGATAAGTTGTTCCACGTTGTACTTTACACTCACTGAATAAACTATTGATTACAAATTACAAGTTGTGGCTCAAAAATATTTAGTTTGCTAATGTTTTCAGTTTACATTCAGTAGTTTAAATAGAGAAAAGATTACCCTCAAATATTAGAGAAAACACAAGTTGTGATTTATAACTATTTAGTGTATAGCTTTTTCTTTTAATATTAAACAGTTTAATGAGACAGAACTGTTGCTCTGAAATCACAAGTTGTGGTTCATAACCATTTGGTTTGCTTATATTGATATATGTTAAGATACTAAACGAGACTGAACTTTTAAAGAAAAAAACACAAGCTATTATTTACATCTAGGTCAAATAGTCTCAAATAGACATTTCTAATAATAATAATAATAATAATAATAATACTAATAATTTGTATTGCGCAAATTCCATAAAAGAAATTATGTTCAAATGCGCATAACAATGCAGTGTACTTACATTACAACTAAAGAATTGGTTAAAAATAAAAAGATACTAATTATTAATTAACACATAAAAGTACGATAACATAGATCGATCGATTACCCTATAAATCAATCATTTATATTATGCGCTAAGGAAAAAGTGTGTTTTTAACTTACGCTTAAAATCTACAAGAGTCGGAGCTGAGCGGACATTTTGGGGCAGTCGGTTCCATAAAGTGGGTGCAGCTACAAGAAATGCTCTGTCACCGAGTGTTTTTGACAACTTTTCACTGGGTAGACTTAGCAGATTAGAAGTTTGAGATCGTATAGGAATAACTGGAATTCGCCCTTTTTGTTAATAGATCACAAAGATATTTTGGAGCCTGGTTATGAAATGCTTTAAATGTCAGTAACAATACTTTAAATTGAATACGAGCTGGAATGGGAAGCCAGTGTAGTTTTGTAACATTGGGGTAACGTGTGCGTATCTAGAAGCCCCATTATACAAGTCTTGCCGCTGTATTTTGAACACGTTGTAGTTTATTCAAGTATGATTTTGGTAAGCCAAAATAAAGACTGGTGCAGTAATCAAGTCGGGAAGTTATTAAAGCATGGACCAAAATGTTAGGGGTGTCTCTAGATAAGATATTACGGATATGTCTAATATTGTGAATATGAAAAAAAAACTTATTGAACAAACACTGCTGATTTGTTTAGCCATATTAAACTTTGAATCGAACCAAAGACCAAGATTACGAGCTGTTAGTACTGGTGAGATGTTGACATCGCCCACTTTGACATTAGAAAAATTCACTTTGGATAGTTGTTGCCTAGTCCCAATAATAATAAATTCAGTTTTCGAATCATTTATTATTAGCCTGTTCTGTGACATCCATTGGCGAATGGCGTGTATACAACTCTCCATACTACTAACAGCTTGCTGCTGGTCAGTAATATTACCTGGTTTGAATGACATATACAATTGAGTATCGTCAGCATAACAATGGACACTAGGTAAATGTTTTTCAATAATGTCAAATAATTCAGAAGCATATATGGTGAACAGTAATGGTCCTAGACAGGACCCCTGTGGGACACCACAATTCACATCAAACCGGTCAGAGACTGCTCCTAGAACCCGAGTTTACACAAATCTTGACAACATAATCTGTGACTGGTAAAAAACGATCAAACTGTGCACAAGTACTTGTCATTATTTGATGAGAAACGCCTAAATTACCAGTAGTCATTTCATTGAGTTTAGCATGTATATTTTCCACTTTCCGTATACAAATTTTACCCATTTCATTGGCAAAAACACGATTGTCCACACCAAGAATCATAGTCTGTCTTTTAGGTTTTAAAAGTTTGCTAATGGAACTAAAAAGTTTCCGTTGGTTGCAACTATTTTCCCTAATAAAACTAGTATAAAAATTGTGTCTAGCCTTATTCATAAGAAAATTAGTACGATTCCTTTGTCTACGAAAATGTTTAAGATCATCCTCATTTTTAGTGAGTCGCCATTTTCTCTCAGCTTTACGACGTAGTTTTTTGGATGTTTTGATCTCTTCGCTAAGCCAGGGTACAGCAGGTCGTATATTAACAGTTTTATTTATTACCGGAGCATGCGCATCTAAATTAGCTCTTAGTGTCTCATTGTAACAGCACACCAGATCATTAAGTTCACCAGGTGGATTCAGGAATAACCGATTACTGACCAAGTCATTCATTAGAACAGAACGATCAATGGCTTTAGTTTTCCTGAATACAAGTTGTTTCACGGGAAAGTCTGGTTTACGGTGATGCAATTTACACAAAATTGAAAAGTGATCTGAAAACAAATAATCAGTTACAGGTTTGTCATCAAGAATGTCATCACATTGACGTGTAATAACCAAATCTAAAATGTGACCTCTTTCATGTGTCGGTGTATTAACATGTTGTTTCAAGCCCATTGATGTTAAAATGTCCAAAAATTGCAAAGCATCACTATTGCCATTATCAACATGTATATTAAAATCCCCTGTAATAAAAATTGGTTCAGACGACAATACAATAGATTCAAGGTATGTTGTAAACTCGTTAAAAAATACATTAACGGTAACTGGGTGTTTTGCCGAGTATGGTGGTTTATATACAATCACAAGTTTACATAAAACGGTACCATATTCCACAGTCCATTCGGAATATTCAAATGAACTGTATAAAGAGTCATTAGCAGCAGTTACTTTGATAGTGTCTCTAAACAACACGGCCGTTCCACCACCAGTCCTTCCAATGCGTGGGCAATCCCTGAGTTGAAATCCCGGCGGAGTAATCGCGACCTTATGTGCAACGTCCATGTCTGTGAACAACGTTTCCGGTAGCGTAAAGATATCTGCTCTACTTGAATTCACATAGTCCAGGAAATTAGCTGACTTACTTTTCACGGATCTGGTGTTAAGGCTGCAGAGTGTCAAATTAGAATCATTTAAAAGTGAACGTGGTGAGTTCCGAGTAACTGGAACAACAGTCAAAGTACGGGGTTTAGCTATGTCACGATAGAGACATTGCGTTTCTATGGTTTCGTTCGCCTCCACGTTTCCCTCTACGCCGCATAACACCAATGTTCTTCAACAATGACAACAACTGACGATCGATGTTGACATCACGTGACTGGCCTATACATACCAGTTGATCCCTCGAGTATCTGATTTTAGATTGCTTACTGTAATAGTGCTTACTGTAATAGTGCTTTCACATGTAAACAGTTTGGCTTTCTAGCCTGAAAATTTACATTTCTAGGCTAGTGAGAAAGAAAATGGGGCGGACTCCCCTCTCTCTCCTATTAGTAAACACAACTCAATTAAATGTCCCGAACAACTCTATATGCATTATACAGCATAACATATTCTGAAGTTTGCAATTATTTTAAAAGCTGCCAATTTTATTTTAAGTCTACATGTCTATTTTAAGGTGATCATTATTTTAACAAAGGTGATCATTATTAGCCAGCTCACTGTTTACACGTGGCGATATATGCTAACGGACTCCCGCGCGGCCACTACCAAATCACCGTCTGGTGTGAGCGTAATACCTCGAGGTGAGCCGCACCCCTCGATCACGCATCCCATGTGCTCGCCATCGGCACTGAATCGGTGAATCTGGCCTCCCGAGGATCCCCACGAATCATTCAAAGCGACGTAAATGTCACCGTCGTTGTCACAGCACACCCCTGCAGGCCCGAGAGAATCAGGGATATCGCTGGGCATATTTTCCGCAAATATGTCTTCGCCGTTGGTATCTATCGACCGTAACTTTCTTTCCCTAAAATTAGCGTAAATCAAGCATTGCTTGTAACTGGTCATGTGTTCACTGACCCTTTGATTGGACAGTGTGCTGATTAAAGATCCATCTGGGGAAAAAAGGTGTATGTTTCGACGGTAGCTATCTCCAATTGCAATCTGATTGTTTTCATTTACTGCTAAGCATGATGGTACAATGTCCTCATCGAGGTCAAAGTGGCGAAGGAGCTCCTTGTGCCGATTGTAAACCTTGACTTCACGCTTGTCATCTGAATAATTGAGAACAATCAGTTCGTCATCCTTGTTTACGGCCCAGCCGCCTAGGCTTTGTAAGACCTTCAATGTCTACTTCATGACAGAGAACGGGGGGATTTGGGTTTACTTGAGGCTAAAATCTGAACAAGTTTGCTCTTTCCATAATGTACAGCAAAAACTATGTTGTCAGAAAATGCCTGCAACATGAAAAATATTACTAAAAGTGTCCAAACTTGGAGATTCAGAAATGTATCCTTCTATTTCTTTCTCTAAACGCCATTTATCCCTCAAGCATTGGAACTCGAATGATAGTGGTGGCCCTTGGTCTTCTAGTAACTGTTCCTCTTTTGCGACCTCCTCCACCAGAGCACCCAATGTACAATTGCTGGGTAGTTCTTTCACGTTATTATTTTTAGTTTGCTTTCCTGCCTGCATATGGGGCACTTAAGCCTGAAAATGTACGGATCCAGCTTCTCTTTCAGCTCAACAAGGCATTCCAGGCAGAAATTGTGCCGACACTGCAGCATTTGGGATCGTTAAAGCGATTAGAGCAGATGCTGCACTCCAGGTGCCCCTCACTGATCTTAGCCAACACTGACCTGGCCGTCATCATGGGCTCATAGGTCACCATTGCAGACGTATAGGTTGCCATCATTTGACTTTAGCTGCCTCAGGTCTGTGAATATAAATAAATGAATACAATGATCTTGTTAGCCTTGTTTTGTATGTGACTGGCTACGTGCTGGTGCACTGGGAATGGCTAATCCGCTTCACATGCGCGCAGATCAATGTGTATAGCTAGCTAGATGCCTTTACTCAATGATTGTGTCACTCGCAACACGGAATTGTTGGCCCGTGTTATATATCCAGTTTCCTAATAAATTCAAACTCATGCACGCATACGCATAAATATAGGCCGGAAGGCAAGAAGTGAAATCGGCCTATTAACAAAAATGTACAGAGGTCCAAATTACATTTGTAATTTTCTCAGATTTTTTGCTGGATTTGTCCTATTTATAATCGGAAACGTGCCTGAAATCATCATAGGTATTACATAGGGTCTAAGTGGTCTTTTTGGGGTACAACATCAAAACTAAAACAACATGATTTTGTCCCCCGAGCGCACGAGGGTCGAGAAAAACTAGCATGGCTAGTCCAAAAATCCTGTGACTTTTTCGGGGTACCACATTGCGGACATAAATACAGGCCCTAAATTACGGCCGTGAATAGGGATGTTTGTGCCAGCGCAAGCTGTGTTCGCGCTGTGATTCCGTGATTTTGTGGCATGCTCTTGGGAGCAGACAAGTTTGCTTTCAAATTTTAAATTGGAAATGTCCATAATAGTTAAGCATTTTAAAGAAATAACATGTTCAAATGTGTATTTGTAATGTATGTTCTTTGGTTTTAAATGTATGTACTTTTAGTTTTATTTGGGGGATTGAATGCCTGTGGGCAACAGTGATTTAGTTAACTTTTTAAGTTTCTGTCATCATGTTTTGTATGTTTTTAATGTTTTGATGATAGCGAATAAATAATAATAATAATATAACAATAATAGCAGAGAATAAGACCCGGAGATAGATTTTAAAAAGGTGATGACTTGAAGAAGGAGGCGGGGGTTTGATAACTGCTACGCAGGGCCAGCACTACAGGGGAACGTGATAAAGGCGAAGATAGAGGGAGCTAATGTATTAACATTGTGTACCGGTAGGATGCGTGGGAAGAAAGATGAGACTGTATTTCATTTGGTTTGTTAATGCGGCAAGATGGCACAGACGGAATACAAGGGGGAGCAGGCCCGTACGCAGAATTTTTTTATGGGGTGGGGGGGGGGGGGGGGGGGGTGCGAATTTGTACTAATGGGACCAAAAATGGAACCAACATTTTTCGTGTGCCAGTACAGTTATTTCTACATCAAAATACCATTATTTACCCGGGAAAATGAGGATCTTTTAGTAATTTGGGGAGCGAATTTGTACTGATGGGACCAAAAATGGAACCAACATTTTTCGTGTGCCAGTACAGTTATTTCTACATCAAAATACCATTATTTACCCCGGAAAATGAGGATCTTTTAGTAATTTGGGGAGCGAATTTGTACTGATGGGACCAAAAAATGGGACCAAACATTTTCGTGTGCCAGTACAGTTATTTCTACATCAAAATACCATTATTTACCTCGGAAAATGAGGATCTTTTAGTAATTTTTTGGGGAGCGAATTTGTACTGATGGGACCAAAAATGGGACCAAACATTTTCGTGTGCCAGTACAGTTATTTCTACATCAAAATACCATTATTTACCTCGGAAAATGAGGATCGTTTAGTAATTTGGGGAGCGAATTTGTACTGATGGGACCAAAAATGGGACCAAACATTTTCGTGTGCCAGTACCGTTATTTCTGCATCAAAATACCATTATTTACCCCGAAAAATTTGGACCTTTTTTGGTAATTTGGGAGAGGGGGGGGGGGGGGGGGGGGGGGGGGGGTGGGGGGTGCGTACGCACCCGTCGCGACCCGTCGCGACACCCACCCCCCCCCCCCCCCCCCCCCCCCCCCCCCCTCTATACTGAAGACGGCCTTTCGCGGTACTGCAATATTTCTATGGAAGATGCTCGAGCTCTAAAGCTGCGGGACGCAGATTGACCCGAGTTGTTCAAACTAATAGCATTGGGTCGTATGAATAAAAACTAGCATTTGCTTTTACTACTAATTTTCAAGCTTTTACTAGCATATGTACGAGTAAAAATGAAGCAAAAGGTTTTACTGGAAAGTATTTGCTATAAAGACTAAAAGTATTTACTTTTAGTTTCAAGCATTTGCTAGAATATTAGTATTTGCTTCATTTGGTATGAATAAGTAAATGCTTCAGATTTGCAGTATTTACTCGTAATTTGTCGAGGTTGGGTCGGGGGTACCTTGAAAAAAAGAGAAACAAATACTAATATGAAAAATAGGAGCTTTCGTACATGTAGTTAGGGAAGAGAGGTATGAACATGAAAAATGGATTGTCTAGGATTAAAATACAGGCAGTTGTACTAAATTTGGGGAAAGGAAATGAGACGTAGATGGCCAATAATTTCTTGCAATATTTCTGAGACAAAAAAAGGGCATCATGAGAGACACAATAGAGACTGTATTGTTATAAACTATTCCCGCTGTGCAATCAATTGCAAGTAAAAAGCATTTACTACTATTTCAGCCAGTAAATGCTAAACAGTAAAACTTTATTTTATTCATACGAATTGAAGCATTTGCTTTTCCTTAATGCTTTTACTTCGAAGTAAATACTTTTTGCTTGTACTTCGTAACATTTGCTAGTTTGTATTCATACGACCCATTGGGTCGTATGCATAAAAAGAGCAAATTGCATCAGTTTGTAATAAGGTTTCTAAAGCTAATTACATTATTAATAGAACTAAGAACTTTTGAGGATTAAAGACAGTTTGGCTATGTATAGTAATTCTTATCTAAATTATGGAATTTCAGCATGAGGTGGTATGATGAAGATGTTTTTTCAAGACTTGTTACATTACAGTCATACTATTCCTATTTGTGATAAGATCAAAATCCTTAAGTTATGATTATTTTCATAAATTACTTCCTCTTAATTTAAGTAGCCCTGCATTTCCCACTTTCAATGAAGATTTTCATTCTTAAGGCCGGTTCATGCGAGTGCGAAGCGAATTTTATGTCATCATTCCCTCCCCAACTGCATTCCCTCCACAACTGCTTCGCTGCGTATATAATTCGCAGCACAATATCGCCCCGGATGCGAAAAGTATTCGCTTCGCAGGCAGTTTGAGCATTTTGTGTGTATGAAGCTTAATTGTTATTATTGCCAACAATCAGTCAGGCATTAATTGGTTTAATTTATCTTGAATATTATTATTTGATTCCCAATTTATCTTGAATATTATTATTTGATTGTGCTCCTTGTAATTCTTTTTCTAATTCCTCAATTTGTAGGTATTTTTTTTTTCACGTTAAAATAATAAACAGATACAAAATATACATGGTTTAATGTAACTGATGACATTAGTATTGGTGCTCATAATTATTAGGCTATAGAAGGCTAGTCCTTCTCAGCATGACACACTATTTTATTATTCACTATTTTAATACTGTTATTAATTGTTCATCCTTGTACTTTATTTTATAAATGGAAATAAATAAATAAATAAACAAACAAACAAACACATCACCTACAATAACAAATTATTCGTTATAACCACCTTCTGGTAGTGTTTGCAATGCATAATATCCAGCAGAAGCAAAAGCAGACTAAAGATCGTCGAATGTGGGGATTAACCGTGTTCCCATTTGACTTGTTTGGTTAACTCTTAAATCCCGCGGGCTCCCAAACGAGCCTTTGCTGTTATACGCTTCGATCCAAAAAGTCCCTGAATTTGTCATGATCTTGACACCCAAGGAGAAATGCTTTTGAGTTTTCTCTATGTTGAAAAGAATAAAGTGTGTTGAAGTTTATAAAAGCGAGCCATGGCTGTGCCATATTAGTCCAGGAGCTAGCAGACTTTTATCGGTATTGTTGCGTACGAAAGGTTTGACACCTGAAATGAGTAGGACTATGTGTGGGAACCCCAAAATGTGGATTCTTAAGTTTGGCACTCTTGCACTGCCCCCTGGGGGCACTCTCAAAATGACCCCCTTATATTTTTTATCGGTATTGTGGCGTACGAGGACCAAATTTTTGTCATATGTACTTCAAGGGAGTCTAATTTCAAAAAGCCAATTCTTAAGTTTTCAACTAATGCACTAAGCCACTTAAGAATGGCCTAATTAACGCTAATTAGCACTTTTATCGGTATTGTCACGTACGAGGACACATTTTGGCTCAAAATGTACTCCAAGATATCCTGATTCCGAATATCTAATTCTTAAGTTTCAACTCCATGCACTAATCCACTTAAGAATGGGTCAAAGATCGATAATTGACCTAATTACGTTTAGAATAATGTGACCCGCTCCATCGAAATAAGGAATAAGTCTCAAAAGAGTTATGGTCTGATGAAGATGACAGGTGTATATTTATTTGCCGAATCCACATTCCGAGAAAAACAGCTCTGAAATAAACAAAATTGACCAAAATCATACGGACAGCACAAACAAATACTTGGTCACGATTTTCACCCATGCATTCACTTCAACGGCCAATTGCGTAAAACGGCCTCAGCGACTTATTCCTGATTACGATGGAGCGGGTCACATATGCCATTTCTCCGGAACCACATGGGGTAGAGGATTGAAATAAGGTTTAATGTGAAGGTCTAAACATTGTGGACAAGGACCAGTTGTTAAAGTAGTATTTTGTTGGTGTCTTCATGGCTTAAACATGCAATTATGTCTAAAAGTGTACCCTTTTGACCCACCACGTGTTTATAATTGTATCGGTATGATCGAGTACGTCCACAAAACTTATGTCAACATGTTCATCTGGCAACCCAGAATACGAAAAACTCGTTCTTAAGTGTCCATCTGATGCACAAATCCGCTTAAGAATAAGAAATCGGTCAACTCATGAAAGCATGTTTAAGCTATTATTGAGTTATTCCTCATGAAAAGGAGGCCTTCATCAAAAGTTTAATTTACCAAGAGCTTTTCGGAGTTTTCATGTGTATTTTAAGAATTGCTCGCATCCAATTATTAAGCTGGATAGTACAGTAACCATGTGTCTGTGTCTAGGACAATAAGACTATATATATGCCCTATTGTTCATTGTACCTTATAAAATAAGCACGAGCTCTCGTGACAGATGAGGGCACTTGACAGAAGATATTGATTGAAATAAACTTTAATTAAAAATCAAATCAAAATTACGTGTAACACTTAATATGTATTATAGTCATGTTCTCAGTTTGCGATTTGAATGGTTACAAATTATGGAATCATTCAATTCCCGGCTGGTGTATTCCCACCTTGTTTCAAATTGAATCACTCGGCTGTTATTTAGTTCTCTTCGGAAAGTCCTTCCTCTTCATCAGATGGTGCGACCTCTTGCCTTTCCTCACTCCCGTCAGTCTTCATTTCATCTTCTTCTACCAGGGTTTGCGGTAGTTGATGTCCTTCAAGTTCAAACCAGATTGGAGTGTATATCCATACCCTGACCATCATGCTTATTGATGTTTTGCATAGCTAAGAGTAGAACATTTACAAAATCTTCTAAACTACAAGCATCACAACAAATTAAAGGAGACGGAGAGATATTTCATTGTGGCGGTGTGCCAATAAAATGTAACTCGCAATTATACGGCCAGGCCTATACTCACAATGAATATTTACATACCTTTACCGTAAACAATACGGAAACCTTTTACAGGTTATTTCCACACTTTTTTTGATAATCTTTTGCTTAATAAGCTGTGGTTGATGATGAATGTTGCTTACCAAGAATCAGTATTAACCTCCTCATCCTCTCCATGACGCTATGAACATTTTTGTAGAACAGAAACCTAACTGATCCCTTATCCAAGGGGAGACCCCCCGAACTACATGTAGTTTCTAGATGCTCTATTTTCCAAAGACTGCAGCCAACCACGATTCTTCGTTCGCAGGGCAAATAGTCGACTTCTGCCAATTCAGTATGATTTTTAAAACGCTAAGTTTCTGGATTATGAATCATGGTATACACAAAATTGTAGCGATTTATGATACAGGCTATTCCTTACTTTACTAAATCACATTAATCTTGTCCTTATATTGAAGTCATCTATACAAGTTGCTATAAATGCAACTTGAGTTTATTCATGTCCATGGTACTTTAGCTACCAGTAGATTTTGACATGATAGTCTGCCAGTTAAAATGCATATATATTTTTAAAAAATATTATAACTTACACCCGGGAACTTACATCCATGTAAGCAAGGCGCTGCAGCTTTATTCATGGATAACATGTTTGGGAAATGTAAATCACCAAGATTAAGATATAATAATAATAATATACAGTAACTGCAATATTGCACCGTACTTCAAAGAAGTATTTGCATGTTTAGGCATGGGCTGGCTTGTTCGAGATGAATACGCAGATCATTATTGTATCATATGTCAATATTTGCAATTTGTCACACTAAAGCATATCCTTATAGTTCTTGTATTAACATAGATTCATTCTAATTCAAGTGCAGTGCAGTGCAATATTGTAATTAATGTGTTTAGTATTGTGACAGTGTTACACGTAATTTTGATTTGATTTTTAATTAAAGTTTATTTCAATCAATATATTCTGTCAAGTGCCCTCATCTGTCACGAGAGCTCGTGCTTATTTTATAAGGTACAATGAACAATAGGGCATAAATATAGTCTTATTGTCCTAGACACAGACACATGGTTACTGTACTATCCAGCTTAATAATTGGATGCGAGCAATTCTTAAAATACACATGAAAACTCCGAAAAGCTCTTGGTAAATTAAACTTTTGATGAAGACCTCCTTTTCATGAGGAATAACTCATAATAGCTTAAACATGCTTTCATGAGTTGACCGATTTCTTATTCTTAAGCGGATTTGTGCATCAGATGGACACTTAAGAACGAGTTTTTCGTATTCTGGGTTGCCAGATGAACATGTTGACATAAGTTTTGTGGACGTACTCGATCATACCGATACAATTATAAACACGTGGTGGGTCAAAAGGGTACACTTTTAGGCATAATTGCATGTTTAAGCCATGAAGACACCAACAAAATACTACTTTAACAACTGGTCCTTGTCCACAATGTTTAGACCTTCACATTAAACCTTATTTCAATCCTCTACCCCATGTGGTTCCGGAGAAATGGCATATGTGACCCGCTCCATCGTAATCAGGAATAAGTCGCTGAGGCCGTTTTACGCAATCGGCCGTTGAAGTGAATGCATGGGTGAAAATCGTGACCAAGTATTTGTTTGTGCTGTCCGTATGATTTTGGTCAATTTTGTTTATTTCAGAGCTGTTTTTCTCGGAATGTGGATTCGGCAAATAAATATACACCTGTCATCTTCATCAGACCATAACTCTTTTGAGACTTATTCCTTATTTCGATGGAGCGGGTCACATTATTCCAAACGTAATTAGGTCAATTATCGATCTTTGACCCATTCTTAAGTGGATTAGTGCATGGAGTTGAAACTTAAGAATTAGATATTCGGAATCAGGATATCTTGGAGTACATTTTGAGCCAAAATGTGTCCTCGTACGTGACAATACCGATAAAAGTGCTAATTAGCGTTAATTAGGCCATTCTTAAGTGGATTAGTGCATTAGTTGAAAACTTAAGAATTGGCTTTTTGAAATTAGACTCCCTTGAAGTACATATGACAAAAAATTGGTCCTCGTACGCCACAATACCGATAAAAAATATAAGGGGGTCATTTTGAGAGTGCCCCCAGGGGGCAGTGCAAGAGTGCCAAACTTAAGAATCCACATTTTGGGGTTCCCACACATAGTCCTACTCATTTCAGGTGTCAAACCTTTCGTACGCAACAATACCGATAAAAGTCTGCTAGCTCCTGGACTATATATTGGTACATTTAAATTCAGTCGATGCGTTTAACGCGCGACGCCATGTTTAACATTTTGTAAATGTTATTTTGTAGGATTCAATTCTTCCAAACATAATATTTCGACGTCGCGTTGTTTAGCAATAATTTACACTAAATGCATGTACCTCTGTCGTCCCTCTACAACGTAAGCTACATGTTTGGGGCGAAAAAAACAAGCCGTCCTAAATCCATAATGTACAGATAAAATGTTCGTACATGACGTACACTGTTTGTTTTTACGTTTAACATTTTATAATAAAAACAACCACACAAATTTCTGTATGTTGAAAAGATTTTTTTCTTTTTTAACATGTATTTTGCATTTTAACCCCCCAAAAAACCACACACACAGAGTTGCCAGCACATTTAATTTTTCTGTTAATTTTGTAGAATTAATCACAGGCCTTTTGTTATAATAAAAGAACATCAGACCAATGGTCTGGCCACGTGGACCGGGCATACACATTATAGCTGCGGTACGTCAGGCGCCCAGTGCCCGGTTCAAGTAACCGTCGACCCCGTGCTTGTTTGGCGCAGCCAGCCCGTCGCTAATCGGCTCAAAATTCCATGGTGATGATACCCAGACTCTGAGCGTTTGGGCAGAATTAAACCCAATTTTTTGGCTCTGCTGACCACATAATTCTGCGCTTACAATCACCATTTTGTGCTAACCGCGCGAGCAGAACAATTATGGGCTAACCCTGTGAGCAGATAATCCTTAGTTACGGGATGTACGCATGCGCAGAAGCAACAATTCCTCGCTAACGCGTGAAATACGCTTACCGTAAAGCAAGGAATTTTCTTCTACAGTAAGCAGGGATTTTTCGCTAACGATAAGGTACGAGAGCTTCAAAATGCTGCCGGTCAAAAATGGTACGTGAAAGCATTCATTGTCCTCTAGTCTAAGTGAAAGCAGAAACGATTATGGCTATATATTTTTCGGCCGCCTGTGTAAAATCTGCTTTTCAGGTGGCAGAAAAGGAGAAATTGTAAATTCAAAAACGTTTAAGGGGATTTTCTGCTACTCAATCAAAAGAAAACCAGTTGTCCACTTTTCGTTTGCCAGCAAATGTAGTAGGCCTAAAGTAAAATCTACTTTTCTGAATGCAGATAAGCAGAAAAGTAGAAAATACATTTTCACAAAACGTTCAATCTGCTTTTTAGGTAGCAGAAAAGTCGAAAAGTTGAAACATGTATTTTACAAAAACGTTCAATCTGCTTTTCTGCCATTCTGACATGCCAGCAGATGGCAACTTTTTGTCCTCCATAGTTAAGGAACGCAAACGTTGTCGCGGTTTAAACGTCCAAGTGGAAACCGCACGGTAGAACTTCACAAAGGAATCCCACGGTAACTTTATACCGCGAGGCCGCGGAAGAAAAATACAATGGGAACACGTACGGCATATTGTGGGATTTTATGTTGTCTCCACAAGAGATTTGATCCTAAAGATTAACTCACCAAGCAAGTTACGAAGTCCGTGGCACCCCGGCACGAATCCAGTCACGTGGTCCGTGTGGTAGGTAGCGTTCAGCGCGAGTGTCCTGGCCCGCGAGCAAGGGGCCGATTCACGGCGAGAGTTTGCTTGAGTTCCCACTAACGAAAGTTAGTGCAATAATGACTGGCGTAGACTAGTTCAAAAATGCACACGATGAAATGTAATAACTCTTAACAGTAGTAACAGGCGAAAACTTGGCACAAAAAGGTAATTATAACACAACGAAAAACTGGCGACGACCGAGGAGATTTTACGCACGAGGCACACCCATTCCTAGTCATAAAGAAGAAGGAGGTCAAGCGTGCGTTAGTTCGTGTTCCCAGGTCAGGTAACTCCAACCAACGAAAAGGTCTCCTATGGCGGGCCGAATGTAACAAAGTTTCTATGGAGGGCCGAATCCAACATTATTGGAAAGTGTCACTACAATATAATCTGGCTCCAAGACCAACTAATTTCGACTATTCCTAACGAAATATTAGGTGTGGTAGCCGCCAATTTCACATGACCAAAACTGGAGAAATGTCCCTAGATTCCAAAACATTTCGAATTTTTCCGAACACGTTCTATTGACGGTCGGGTATTATCGATAAAGTTCGCGACGTTCGAGTATTTTGAGAGTTAGGCCTAAGTGCTTGTACAGTGTTAATTAAATTAACAAAAGAATGCCCATCGATCCAGATTATCTTTTCTTGTTTGCATAAAATAAAACTTGCATTCACACAAATTAACACCAGACAAAATGCCTAATACCATTATTAAAAGCCAATGCAGGCATTGTGGGTTTTTTTGGGTGAAAGCTGTTATAATTTGAATTCTTGCATCGTCTAAAAATAACTACGCTGCCTGCCGGCGGCTACCTAATCTACAATTTAGACGTCTAGGCATAACAAAGTTCAGGGAACCAGACTACATGGCTTAATAGGCTATTATATCGTGAAGCTCTTTCAACAACGAATAACTATGCAGGAGAATATTTGTTTTTCTGTTTATCGATGAACCGCCACAGGATTTGTTTTTTTAAGCACAACAGTTAAAGCTGTTCCACGATCGACGCAGTGGCATTTCTGTGCAATACTGTATCCATCTGCACACCAGTTTCCATCTGTTGTTATGTGTTACCATTGAGCACTCCAGACATGAGAAATGTTTTCTACTATCATTCCCCAAACTTTTCTGTGATTAAAAACGAAGCGAATTTTCCACTTACCAGAACACACAATATCCAGTAGGCACACGTCTGTTGTACAAATTAGGACAGTGTTCCTGCTTTAGAGAAAATGGCCACTTATAACAACAATTAAACCCAAACTAGAGAGACATTTCTCACACAAGCTAAGTCAAGTGTGTTGTTGCAACGTGTCGGTAAATTCCCAAATCTATTTATGGATCGTGACAATGCTTGTATGGGTATTATTCTCTGTTTATCAAATGCAGTCGCCAGAGTATATACCGTTGTAAGTCTCGTGCACAAAGGTCACGGTTAAACTTCTCCAAGCACCACGCTATAATTATTACATTTACGTGTGGTTGGTTTTGTTTTGTATAACACATTGTTTTTACTAAGATCTGAACCATGAAACTTCCATAGGCCTAAATATGGATAATAAATTCAAACTTAATTTTACAATAATATGAAAACATGCACGACTGTCAACATTATTAAAGAAAAGTAAAAACGTTTGGCCTAAGCGTATAAGTTGCAACATGATTTGCTCATTGTCGGAAATAAAAGAGAAAGCCTGGCCAAACAATTCCTGCACTGCATGTCGATGCGCTGACTAGTCTTGGTTTCAAGACTTTCATGTTGTTTATTTTGCAACACGTCACCAACGCGTGGTAGACACACATACACAATAATATCGCTGTTATAGAGGGCGCTGTCTCCAGATGAACCAGCCACGAACTGTTATCACATGAAGGTCTTGATCTTGATGAACAAGTTAATAGTAGTGTATGCAGTATTCATATCACGGGTTTTTGTGTTACGCAATATTAAAAAGATTAAAATTATTTCTGTGGAAATAAGTAAGTTTCTTCAAAAAAGAGCAATCAAGCATGTTACCCACACAGCTGGGGGGTTTGTTCCTACCATTATTCTTCGTCCAATAAATAAAGGAATTAAACAAAATCAGTGGCCTACTACCATTTCAAAATGGAAACCATTCAGTTCATACTGCAACTTATACGGCCGCAGTGCTTTATGTCATCAAAAGACCTAAAAGATGCATATTTTGCCGTGCTTATTGCAAAAGAACATCGCAAGTATTTGCGATTCCAATGGCAAGACATTTTGTTCGAATTTACCTTTTTGTCATTGGGCTTTTCACAAAGATAATAAAACCTATATTTGCATCGTTAAGACAAATAGATCACGAGTCATTGTGATTACACTGACGATTCGTTGTTGATAGGTTCAAGAATTCACGAGTTCAAAACTAATGTTGAGTGTCATTTGACAATAACTCACAGACCATGAGTTTGTTGGGTTTATTATAAATTCGGTCAGCATGATCATTTCGATTCATGACTGCCATTGATAATTTTATCACAATTTCACGCCCGGAAATACGGGACGTTGCACATGTGATAGGATTTATGAGAAACTGTGACTTCAGTATATCTAATATTGACGTTACACGCCCTTCAATTTAATGTCCTTCCCCGAAAATCGTTCCAATAATAACAAAAACACGTAAGCTGCATGTATAATAAACACGTTTCTCATTGCATTCTCTTGCAAAAGCACTTCTTTAACTAAACAACCTAATAGTCTGACAGAAAAAAATCCCACATAACTGAGCGTTACACGTCCTTCAATTTAAGGACCTTGACATGTGACCGAGAATCGTTCTAATAATAAAACAAAAAGTAAGCTACATGTATTATTACGCCCCTTCCCAATAAACACAATACTTTGAGTTCGAAAGAAAACATAATGTGGGAATTGTATCATGCCAAAACCCCTAAAACGATTCTCCACTGTTAAATTTGCTATTTTCAATCATATCAATATTAGCATAGCGCGACTTTACGTCGTTTTCGTGGGAGCAGGGCACATTCAATAGTAATAATGTGTACCAAGTTACAGTCTGGTTATCACTTCATTTGTTGTACTTTTGCAATTATTATGGAAACCTATCTAAATCCAAGCAGCGTATTGGATTTTTTTTTCTATCCCGTATTTTTACAGGTACAGCAAAATTATTAAAGGGGACAGTAAACGGAAACCGACATTATTTTAAAGTCGTTAAAAACAGTTGGTCCCGTTAAAATATTTCCATATACACACACAAAATAAATTGTAAAAAAAAGCCAGTAAAAAAAGGTCTGTAAAATAATACACAATTTAAGTAAATTGTTTGCCAAAGAAAATACACAACTATTCTGTTAGTTTAAATTGTCTTGTTTTAAATGTAATTTAGTTTTTTACAAGAGTTTTGCAACCTTGGTCAAGATTGTACATTGGCCAAGTTTTACAAAACGAATACGTAGGACGTTATGCGTTGTGTAAAATATTACCGACTGAAGGGGTATAAATCCCATGTGCTTGCGCCGGTTCGCGCGATTTACACAACATACGTGTACAATGATAATGTTGGAGAAGTGTTTATTCATTACACATCAATTGGCCAATCAGAACTTTTGTCTAAAAACGCACTTTCTTGACCGAAATATGTAATTATTCTAACGAATCAATGATAACATTTAGATTTTTGCAAACATAAGTGAAACAAATTGTATCTAAAATCTTTTTTTTGGGTATTTTAACACGAATTATTCGTGGTGAAACCGTGACTTCATCATGGCGGGAATAAGCGTTATTAGTATGTATAGGCCTAGAGTAGTTTTAAGTTGTAGTATGTGGTGCAGTAGTTAGGCTTATCGTACATCATTCATGCTTATCGTATAGTAGTTGTACATCTTACTGAAACTAAAGTCAAATAAGTGTTTTGTTTTACCATTATAGTTTGTAAAATTGTACCTAATTGTAAAATTGTAAAATTGTACCCGACTTCTATGCAAAACCTTACCTGTTGTGTAAAGTTTTACATAACTATTAGCAGGTTTGTATAGCACATTGTAGTGAGTAAAATTTTACACAACCTGTGTATCTTTTTCTGTGTGTGAGAACTAGCGTCCAAACTGCCAGGAATTTCCCGTACAATTACTATATTATTTTTTACGGTGCAGTTGGATTGGGTCCAAGTTGGTCTTGATCCGCGATTTCACGGCTTCCATTGACTTCGTATAGCTACGAAACAAACAAATGCAAGCTTTTTGAGAAAAAGGGCAGTTATTTACAGTGAAAGATCCGTACTGAATTCCCCGCGGTCACCACAAGATTGTTCTCCTTATCAGAAAATGCGATACCTCGTGGAGAGCCGCAGTCCTCAATCAGACGCCGGACGTGCTTACCGTCCCGGCCAAAGTGATGTATTTCCCCGCAGGATGAACCGAGCCTACATACGGCCAAATAGACGCTGCCATCCCTGCTGCAGCAAACCCCGGCAGGCCCCAAGTTCCGGGCCACGCTTTGGGTAGTATCTAAGCAGAATACGAGCTTGCCGTGGTAGTCCACTGCAACTAACTTCTTCCTGTCCCAGTTGGTGAAGATGAGCCTCTGTCTGGAGGCCGTTAGGTTCTCGATAGTCATTGCAGCGGGTACTCTCCTCAGAAGGGATCCATTTGGATGATGCAGGGAGATCTCTTCGGTTTTCTCGTATCCCACCGCAATTAGATTTTCATCGTCCACGGCCAAGCACGTGGGTTTGCTGTTCGGCCTTTAACTGGTGTGAAGTGATGAACGAGCTTGTACATGAGCTTACGATCAAATATCTTTACGGAAGAGCCGTCCAGAGTCAGAAGCTGGTCGACTTTGTTCACTGCAATGCATACTGGGTGTGAGCATTTGAGTTGCAATGGGATTGCGTTACACTCAGATTTGGATGGCTGGATTTCAACTAGTAGCCTTTTGTGCGCAGTGTCTGCAACAATGATCGCTTCGTTAGAGTAAACCCCGACACCGCACGCCCATCTAAATCCCGTCTTTGTTGGGCCAAACGTCTGGAATTGTATCTTGAGTTCCCACTTCCCTTCTTTTGTGCTGTCAGATTGTAACCTTGGTCTAGCTTCTGGCCTGTCCAACACCCTTCCAAGTGACATCACGTCCCAGCTAAAGTCTTCAAAGTCCAAGAAGGATAACTCGCAAGGCAACCTTTCTGTCTGCTTTCCAATCAGGTCTCTCTGCGACTGCAGCAGAGTCTCCAGTTGCTGCAAGATTATGTGTCTGAGATACAGAATGGCATGGTTGCTCAGCTGAGACATGAGTTGGTTTACCTCATCCAGTTTGTGTCCTGCCTCGCTCACCTCTTTGCCACATGTGGCCTTTACACTTTCGAACGTCTCGACTCTGCTATTGTAAATTTGCTCTGCCTCTTGCTTCAGTCTCTGCTCCTCTTCTCTGATCTTGGCAATTTCTTTGTCTGCTTTTTCGGAAATTTTCTTCTTGGTGATTTCAAACACATCGTTCAGTTTCTGCTGGGACTTCGGTATGTTCTCTACCCCAATTATTATTACTTCTGTTATGGTCTTCTTCACTTTTGTAGCCAGATTCTTCACGTCACTCTTGTACTTTTCCGAGGCGTCTGGCAGGGTAATTATATGATGCCCTCCGTGATGTAAATCAAAGCAGATTTTTCAGACGAGCTCCTTACATGTGTCGCAGTAGAAGCAGAGAGGCTGATCAGGATGCTTGCCACATTTTGGCTGATCTCTCTGTTTGCGTTTGTAGAGAACCTCTCCCGAACGAAGCTGAGTCAGCGTGTGAATTTGATGTGTTTTCATCAGTGCCAGGCGCCGGTGAGCTCGTTGACATTCCTCGCAGAGAAAATGATCGCAGTCCACGCACCTCGATACAGCCTTCATGTCCTCACTGCAAGCCTGACATATGATCTCTGACTCTTGACTTTTCACATCCTCTAACGTAAACTCACTTAGGGTATTTAATATAAAGTCATCGGGTAATTATTTTACTTCATCGTCATCAGCTACCTCGGTTCCAAGCCCACACGTAGGGCACAGTAATAGCTTGGTAACCTTCGAGTCTTGGTGTTGTCTGAGCTGTAGAAGACAATTTAGGCAGAAAGTGTGCAAACAGTCCATAATTTTGGCTTCCTTGAAGCGGTTCCTGCATATGGAGCATTTTCGGATCTTGTCCAACAATGATTCAACTAACGCACTGGATGCCATTCTGAGTCACCTTGACGCTTCTGCAAACAAACCAAGGAGATCGATAACAGAATTATATGAAGCTTAATTGCTTTACTGGTTCAGGAACCGTTTTTCTATCACGGGCTGCAGGGGCGGATCCAGGATTTTTGAAAAGGTGTGTGTGTGGGTGTGTGTGGGGGGGGGGGGGGGGGGGGTCCACATAAATACTGGGGAAAAGTAGGGGTGGGAGGGGGGGGGGGGGGGCAGACACTGCTAGCGCGGAGCGGGAAGCCCTTACGGAGTGGGCTTAAGGGCCCCGGGAAATTTTAGATTCTATAGACGCTCTGTGGTGCAATCTGAGGCATTTCCTGGCCACTTTCCTCTGACTTTTTTAGCCGAAAATGCGTGCATGGGAAACGTTTCTGACGCTGCCACTATGGAAGTTATTGGGTACTCACGGCCAAACACGAGACAATTTTAATGCAGCGAATAAACCTAGCAGTATTTGTACCAACTAAATAACCATCTATATGTACATGTACATCTACATAGTTTGTACATGTACAATGTACAGTGTACACAACCTCGTTCCCAGGGCTTACTTTATTTTCAACCACGATTTTCAATAGTAACCCCTGGGATGGGAACTTCTTTCTCGTGCCTGGATTGGATAGTGACAAAAACAGTAGAGGCTTATTAGCATATATTCAATATTCATATTAGTTAGAGAAATTGCGACCGTACAGTTGGTGATTCCATCGTATTCAATACGACGGCATTACCAACTGTGCGGTCGTAATTTTGTTGATAAATGTTTGCAGGCTAGGCGGCGCCGCGCCGCGCCAAAACTTAAAAGTGAAACTTTTGAGTTTCTAACGTTATTAACGTTACTTTTCTGCAGTACGTGTATATTCTCGAAAATGTCTGCAATGGCGACGCCGAGCCCCTCAAAAATTACAGCCGTTAAATCAAATACTTGCATATTGTGTGGCAAAAGCGACAGTCGTGGGACGCACATCTGGAGATTCAGTGGACAAAAAAACAGTTTTCCGCAATTGCTTTCACAGCTCAACTTGCCCATACCGTGTGACTTGATCACCGACACAATATGCCAAAGTTGCGGAACAAAGGTCCATAAAACGGTAACGTTTCTGGAGGATGCAAGGGTCAACATCGCTAAACTGGTGTGCACTAGCACTAGTTGTAGCAAAAGATTCCTAAGATCTCCTGGTCAGAGTGCTCCAGCTGCCAAACGGCGGGTTTTGGGTCCTGTCAATACCAACGGCGCCGCCCGTAGTCCGAGGCCTGTTGTCCCCAAAGTCTGCCCTTCATCAAAACGAAGCCCGGGGGAGCCTAATTTGCCTCGTGTGTGCACCACGTACGGAAACATCACAGCGAAAACTGGTATCGCAGGGTATGTACATTTGACCTTTTCATTTGTATAGCCTGTATGGAAATAATTTATCCCGTGCTGTAACATTATGGTGGTGATCATGAATGCTACTGTTCTAGAAACTGTACCTTCAAAACATAAAGTTATGGCCTTCTAAAAACTACGTACAGTAGTACGATGATGGAGCTATAAAATAAAGCTCCATAGTTAGTACGGTCGATAGACAAATTACATGGTGAAACATCACATTTGCACTATAGTGCAAATAGGCTGTTTATTTTCGAATAATTTAGTATTTAGGGATCACTCAAAGAGGATGCAGCTTTTGCATTACAGGGGAAATGTACTGGAGTAGGGGCTTTCTTTGTTAAATTTTAAAAATATAATAAACTGTTTCAAAATAGTTTTTAACCGCACCTAGTAAGTTTCCCTTGTGGTTCATTTAAAATGTTTAGAGCCAATAAAAGTATAAAACGAATTTATCCAAAATGATTACAGTAGTTTTCTCTGGGTCACAGCTCACTTACCATTTGGGAATGAATGTCATGTAATTGTCATTTCCATTATTTAATTGAATTTCATTCAATTTCAGTACACAGGTTCAAATCAGCGCTTGTTGAGAGTGGAAGATGTGAACATCTTATCGTCAGCAGTGTCGAGTAGAGATCCAGTTTCTATTGCCAATGCCATGTGGAGGATAAAACCCCTACAGAGTGCAATCAAATACTTGATCCTGACAGAGGTGAAAACCAACTGCTGCACACTTCAACAATATTCCATACTCAGGAAATGCAACTACTTGGATCATTCGACTTTCAAATGGAGGGACATCCTTCAGGAGATGGATAAACAGTAGGTTACTTCAGTTACCTGTGTAATCCCTGTATTAATATATGATTATGATGTGCATCCTAGCATAAATGCATATGTACCTGTGGTGTTAGAAGGGATCAGTCTTCCCCAATCAACCCTCCAATAATTTTCTTTTTTAATTTGGCCGTACTTCCTATGTGCGATATGAATACAATTTTGCTGGTATTAATACTTAATGCGCTCCTCGTTCATTTGATACTTGTATACCAGTGGGATTGCTTCATCTACAGGTACGCCGACTCTCTTAATTGTGTTTTTATTTAGAATAGAGTGGGAACCAGACACTTAAATTGAAATCAGGTAAGATGGCGTAAATATTACTCCCCAACTCTCCTTTTCTTTTTGCTGAGCGGGGTACGTGTGCACGGGGACCACACTACGTTACCCACAGCTAGTGCTTATAGTAATTGAAGGTAAATAAAAGGAAGGTTTTCATTGCTGTCTATTTCAGGTGTCCCTTTCTGCTTGATGTGCTGGTAACAACATCCAGCGACGATATGAATGTCTTTCAAGATGGAAAAGTACCAGTCGTTTGCACAGTGTATGGGATGCTGCTGTACCAGAGGAGTTGTCGTATTGGAAGACTGCAGCAGTTGTTTACTATTCTCTTAAGCAGATCGGCACCCAAGAAGGAGGTAAATTTCTTTGAAAATTCCATCTAGACATGAAGCATTCTCATAATTGTTAGTCACAACTGCATGTAGCTGTGTAATTATGTGCAGTCAATTAGATTAGAGAATGTGGAAAATATTTATTATATTGTGATTGTTGTTAAAAGAGATCCCTTAAACACACAATACAAGAATTGCAGTAAATTTGTTTTTAGTGGGAAGGCAGACGGACCTTGGTCAATTCCACAATACCCCAGACTTTCATTTACAGATGTTTCTTTAAAATATTTTTATACCTGAACAGATCTACAATGATTTTCAACGGGTAGGCATATGCCAATCCTTCTCACAAAAAGATGTGCAGCTAAACAAAGTAGGTGGACATTCCAACGAGGAAGTGGTGGAACTGGTCAAAAAGGGACAGAAATTCCAGATTATTGGGGATAACTTTGACCTTCGCATTCAGCGACATGACATGACAAATGATGCCAAGAACATTGACTTGCATTACTTTGCCAGCACCATTGTGTTTGATCGCATACCCTTCGTCCATCTGCCTGATGACAAACCAACCAGGCCACTTCAGCAATGTCCCATCTCATCATTCATGCCTAACGAGGATGAAATCAACACATTGAACAAGTGCTACATGATCCTAGTAGCAAGGGACATCGTTCAGTGCTGCCCTGCATTGGCCTTCATGAAGTCAGCGATACCAGACCACATCGAGCACACCTACAGTGACCTCACAAAGAAGAAGAGTGCCCTATTCACCCAAGAAATTCTTCCATGTAATGAGAACAACTATGGGGAAGTTGTCCAGATCCTCAACAGATATGAAGAATGGGTGCATAACATCTATACACCAAATTTACCAGTGGAGAAACCAACAACTCGTATAAATGTGAGCATCTAATTTTAAATAACAGAGTAAAGTTTAATACGCTTTATAGAAACCAGATTGTGGATTATTGTTATTTTTGTGATAAATCATCAAATAGAACATGCTAAATTGTAAGCAAATTAGGCCAAATAAAACCAGCTCATCGTCCTCGCGCACTTCCTATTTTCCCCGCTGCCTCCTTAAACAAAAATTAACAATTTAGTTTCTATGTTTTTCCAGCAAACCTGTGTATACATGCAAGTTTAAATTCTACTTTAGGTGTAATGGCTCATTTGGACACAAATATGCCAAGTAATCTGCATGTTATTATGCATAGGGAAATGGTCTCAATCAAATTGTTTTTAATGTGAGGTTTCTGCTGTGAGTGTTTGAGACTGTATGTGTATTTATTGTGTTGTCTACCACTGTCCACTAAATTGTTAGTGAAAAGGCACTAAAGTATTGCATAAAATGTGTGCAAAATACACGTCAGTAACATTTTAAGATTGTTATAATTTACAACCTGAATTTCTGGCTCGTTTTTCTAAGGGAGATGAGGGCAGTGATTTCGGCATGCAGGAAGCTGATGATCTACAAGACCTCACTGATGATGTAAGTTATTGCCAAATAACAAAATGATGCCCTCACTTAACACAAAAATATCTAGGAAGGGCAACAACCCCAAAATGGATACACTCTACATGTACTGTAAGTCAAAGTTTAAATGTTGGTTATACTTGGCATTAGGCCAAAATGATGAATATATCTGGGGGAAAAAAACAAGTAAATCTGTTTCTGTTGTATGTTCGGGAGAATCATGTATCACCTACAAATTGGCAGCATCCAAAACTATTCACTCCCATTTGCTCGTCTCTCCCATATGAAAAAAACAAAAAAAAACTTTTTTTAGGCCCTAATTGTATTGTCTTTCTCCAACTGTCTAATTGTTGGTATTCTTGTCACTGAACACGTAGATTTAAGAATTTTGTAAAAAAAAAATGGATCTTCTTCCTCTTTCGTATGATGAGCAGCTTAAATTGTTGCTGCATACATACATCGGTTTGATGACATTCGTGAAAACAGGGTGGGCCGCGTGAAGGTTGTCATTTCCCACCCCAAACAATGAATGAATTTGAAGGTATACATGTATTAAATGATGACTGAACATTGAACACTTTTTTTGTTTGTGTGCGTTTTAAAAATTTGTTTTACAGGAAACTGGAGCAACATCTGATAATCAGAAAATCCAGTCACGTCCAGACCAGCCAGGATCTCATATGGTGCAGTTAGATCCAGATGATCCACTACATGACGTCCACATTCCCGTTGGTGGTGACCAGCTGACAAGGGTACGGCTTGCCGGGGCAAAGGATCTCAGGGCTGGAGTTTACACCGCCAAACAGCGGTTTGATCATCTCTACCCCTTCGTTGGTGAAATGTGGCATGCTAAAAAGGCTTTTTTGAATGTAAGAAATGAAATTATGCATTTGCTGTATTTTAAACAGCACCCAATACCAAATTACAGTCAGTTGATGGGTGGGGGGGGGGGGGGGGGTGGGGGGGGGGGGGGGGGGGGGGGTGGGGGGGGGGGTGGGGTGGGGGGTGGGGGGGGGGGGGGTGTTGCCTTCTTTACCTTGTTCTAAATGTTTTATGTTTTAGAGTGAAACCAACTAATACTATGATAACCAAAGCAAAGTTCATGTACAAGAAGCAATTTTTTTATCTCGACTTGTTTAAAGATAATTAGTTATCCAAAAAAGTGAATTGCGGATCGCCTGTGTCGTCTTTTCCCATGGTCGATCCAGATATGCCGTGTTCTTTAAAAAAGTCAAATTGTGTGCATTTTTAACGACGACCTCAAATGACCTATAGATGGCTCTTGACCTATTTTGAAAGAGTTGTTATGAACCCCCACCCAAGGGTCATTACATCCAAGCTATATTAAAATCCACCAAATTCTGTAGACGCAGAAACATTTGAAGCAATTTTGAACAATGCCCTCTAATGACCCCTACTTGACCTTGCATACAAGATTCATCAAAATCCATAAAAGCATGTACAAGGTAGAAGTTATTAAAAAAAATTGAAAATGAAACATGTTGCTACACATTATATTGTTCAATCATTCACATGTTCTAAACTTCTTAAATGATATATTTCTTTGTTTTTCCCCCACCAATATTTTTAGATGGCGTTTGATGTGCTGTTTAGCAACAAGTCAGCTCATGATGTCGGTACTCTGAAGTACTTTCGGGAGAGAATTGGAAGGCGCAATGTTACAAATCCTGACAAAAATTATGAAGCATGTGAACAGCTGTTTCTGACTGTCGGCAAGGGATACCTTCTGAATGCTGCTTGTCAATTCTGGGGAATGAAAGACTTGTTTTCTGAGCCTACCCAACACATCCCTACAAAACTGCAGCGAGAAAGACAAGATCACACAAAACTGTATGTTGATAAGGTACTCAATGAATTTGTGGATCAGTACATACTAGTCAGTTGTGAGTCTGAGCAGATGGTAGTAGCCAATGATAGATTGGTTCAGTGCAGCAGAGTTGCCCTTGATCATAATAACACGGTAAAACAGCCTGATGATAATGATGAAGTGATGGTTGAGAATGTACATGTAAAGGAACACATACATGTACAATCTACTGAGCACGTACCCCAAATTCCTAACCCTCCAAAACCTCCGCCCACTCCAAATCTCCAAACATCTCCAAGGAAAGTGAAAAAACCTGATGATAAAACACCACCATCACAAACTGCAAATCATTCAGACCAAGTTAGATCGTACGGGCTTTGTGTGCTTGACATGTATGTGTTTCTCCGACATATGATTGACACAACCAAAGAAGGAGATGGAAGTCGACTCCTGATAAACATGAAAAGGTTACTTCTTTACTTCTATGCAATGGGTCAGAAAAAGAACAAATATGCTCTAGAAATGCTAGTTGCTATTGCTCAAGTCGAAGCTCTTCTAACTCCCCAAATGGCCCAAAGAGTTTTATGGGGGCACTTCTGTAGCATTAGAGGAGGAGCTGGTAACAACATAGAATGTGATTTAATGCAAGAGATTTACAACAGAGAGGGCAAAAAACAAATCCAGTGCATGGGGCCAAATAAAACTATGAAGGCTATCCAACGAATCTCAAAAGCGCAAGCAGGTCTGCAGAAGATTTCAGAGAATTTTGCTGATAATACTTGTTTGCATAAATTGTCAGTTAAACACACTCACAGGTCAGCTGAAAAGGATGAAAAGCAGGTCTTGAAAGATTTGGTAAAACTACAGCCATTTATCTTCAGGAGTGGAAGATTACACAGTACTTTCCCAGTTGTCCCCTTTTGTCTGATCAATAATATCAATCATGACAAGTTGTGCTCATGGATCCGCAAACATGTCAATAATATCCAAGAAGGGTTGTAAGGCAAAGAAAAAATACCCATGTCAGTTATCAAATATAACTTATGCCAAGCATGCAAAAGAAAATAAGTAGAAGCAGTTTGTCACCTAAATTGTATGTTTTTAGTAGTGCTGGGATTTAAAACCGAATTGTTTAATATTCGGTTTTAATTCCACTATTCGGTTTCGATTTAGAAAACCGAATATTCGAAACCAACCCCAAAAAGTTTAGCCTTGCATTTTTGTGTGACACAGGCTGAAGAAGACAATTGTAACATCTTCCAATTGGCTCCATGGCCTCCGATTGTATACTAGAGGGAGGGGGGGGGTTACATTATGCCTGCACGTTTTGTTATAATTTGGCTATATTTGTCTTATATTCAGTTTAAGGTGTTTGGTTCAATGCAGCCACCTACTGGTAGTTGTGGTGGGCAAGACAATGGTGGGAAGGGGTTGTTTATACATGTAGGTTTTTAATTCATATTGTGTTTCTCTTTTACTGTAATAATTTGTAATTTGTAACTCAAATATTTTATATTATGAGCATGTTCGACAAGGCAAATTTCCATTGACAATAACAATTGTGACCTGTCACCACAAAATGAGAGTAAAGTCGGAAATATTGAAAATTGAGATATTGGTATTTTCAAATTCTTGAGAAAGAGAGCTTTCCAATGGTACATAACACTTGGGGGTTTTGGGAAAAATCCTTTTACAACGCTCCAGAAAGTCATGGGTTTCACAAAACGTGTTTGTGAGAAAACTTACTTTAAACATCTTAAACAAAACACGCAAAAGATTAAAAAACAGGACAAGTAAGGTTAGGTTGAGCATAGCAACAGCTATGTTCTGATCATTATTTCTTCCTGAAATTTGCCACACATACAAACTATTGTATAAACAGCAAAATATCAAAATTTTGAAAAAGGTGGGATACTGACGAGGACCTGATTTTCATATTTAATTACCGTGTTAATTAGACCATTATTGGACTTTAATCCAAACACTAACTACGCAAACACTACGAAAAATCACGTAATTTAAGAGGTTTTCGATCATGTGATCTCACCCAAAAAATGGGAATTTGTAGAGGAGGACTTGGGCATTCCAAATTATGCAAAATCCTAAAATTGACCACCCCTTCATATTTTGACTTGGGATGGCCATATCTCTGAATCACATTGTGCGACTTTACTCTCATTTTGTGATGACAGATCACAATTTGAATGAATGAATTATTGAATGATTGTCAGATTGGGCCTTCGTAAAACATATTCGCAGTTTCATCTGATTCTGATTTGATTACTTTTGACCTGGAATACTTCACTGAGATACCAAAGGGATTTATTGTGTACTTTCACACATAGTATGTCATGCATATTTTTTTTTACATAACTGAGCTTAAAGGGTACTTGAAATTCAAAACTTTAATATGGCAAAATATACGTTTTAATAATGCTAAATACTTAACAACTGCAAAAACTTCATATTTGTTTATGTTCGTTCATTAATCGTGACCCTAAAATAAAAAGCAATATGCGCCGTGCCCCGCCTATAAAATATGACGTCACGGTAAGAATAGAGCGTGGCTGTACCAGGCTAAGCCTAGCCTTGAATACAAGGCTATGCTGTATCCGCAACGTGGGATCATCGTTTGCCACAACACTAAACGTGTACATAGCCCGCAATGCATTATTATACATACTCAGCTGGTTCTAATGATGCATTGCGGGCTATGTACACGGTTGGTGTTATGACAAACGATGATCCCACGTTGCGGATACAGTGCAGCCTTGTATTCAAGGCTAGACTTAGCCTGGTATAGCCACGCTATATTCTTACCGTGACGTCATCTTTTGTGGGCGGGGCACGACGCATATTGCTTTTCATTTTAGGGTCATGATTAATGACCAAACCTAAACAAATAAGAAGTTTTTGCAGTTGTTAAGTATTCAGCGTTATTAAAGCGTATATTTCGCCATATTAAGGTTTTGAATTTCAGTTACCCTTTAAAGGTAGGATACACCATTTGCAGATATCAAAAATATTTACTACCGAATTATTAAGAAATATCTTACACATTTGAAAGTAAATGTTGATTCTAGGCATCCAGCAAAAGGATTGCGTTAGATATTCTGTAATTATTCCGAAAAATATAATTTTACAATGAAAAATTTGCGATCGCCGGACGGCGATCGCGAAAAAACAAAGATAACATAAGAATAACTGCTCAACGCCGGTTGAAAAACCCCGCTGTTTTTCGTGTTTTTCTCGGCATCCATGATTGTAAAACTTCGGACAGCTCAGTTAAACGATATTTACTATAAAATACAACCCCCCAAATCTACTCATTCATGATAATTCAAGCAATGACCAATGGTGTATACTACCTTTAATTATTGCTTTACATGTACAGTGTATTTCATTTTAGTTTTACAAGGCAATAAAGAGATGATACATGTAAATGAAAGTTGTTTGCTACGTGTATATGTTGATCATAATGAACAGATGAATATTTATTTAATTTCCTGTATAGAAAGATTGTGAAATTTAACATTTCATGCACATTCTACTGCGAGTCGTCATCATATAGAAAGTTGAGGCAAAACTCCATGTCACATTCAAGGCACCGACATTTTAGCTTGCACATGTCGCAGCACAGATGAGGGATGCTTGCAAGTGTACCACATGGCTTATACCCAAAGTGTTGAAGAATAGTTGTCCTGCAATTATTTCCTCTGCATAAGTCCCGCATTACCTGCTGCATGCCTTCCTTATTCTTGGCTATATCTGAACCATTGAAGTACATAGTAGCTGTGGCTGGACAACCATCCCTTCCTGCGCGCCCTGTCTGTTGAAAGTAGGCTTCTGCCTTCTGGGATAGCATATGCCTTCTTCAAGTAACTTAAGAGCTATTGGATATAGTACGTCATGATAACTTTGGACTCCATATATAGAGGGCAGTCGACTCTTTACGGTGTACGAGATATTTTTCCTGTCAGGATTCCTGCTAATAATAACAGGTTTCCTCAAGCAAAGCGACTTAATTATGGCTTCTCTGTAATCCTGTGGTGCAGTTGCAGTCATTGCAGCTGTTGGAGTATGTGGATATAGGCTAGCTAAAATGCCTAACTTTGCAAAATCCGGTCTGAAATCCAGGCCCCACTCCACTATGCAATGTGCTTCATCTACCACTGTCGCAACCACTGTGTTTTGAATTGCATCAGACAATAAAAAGGATCGTGATGACAAAACTGCTTCCGGATGGGCATAGATAATATTTGCTTTGCGCAGTTGCTCCTCACTGCTCCCAGCAATACAAGCATCTGTAGATGAAATTTGGTTTGTCTCTTCTTCTTGATCACTATCATGATCAAGACAAGTCCCAATCACCATATTACCACTAAGTATACCAACGTGCACACCAATGCTGGAAAGTTTTGAGGCTTGATCTTGAACGATTGCATTTAGAGGTGTGACAACCAGAAGTTTGGGATTGTTTATGTTTAGTTTATATCCCAGCATATACACAGCTATTTGGTAAATGAGGCTTTTTCCATAGCCTGTAGGAAGAATGACGAAAACATCACGTCCATTAAACAGTTGCCACAATGCCTGACACTGTGCAGGTTTGAGATCAATACTCAATTGTAACCGATTTACTGCGTATTGAACCGAGGGCCAAAAGCTGTTCATGTTTGATGATACATGTAGATCCACACAACTTTAATACAACTGTCAACTGATTGAAGAAGCTGTTGGAAAGCTGACCAACTCAGTCCCAAACCAACTTGTCCTAGGTCCACTCGGTCTGTATAGGAAAATGTACGTAAATAAAGTTAAGTATGTACACTACACACACAAAAGTTGGTCGAGATTGCCATGTTTAGGGCGTCCTTTTTTATTTCTGTGGTTCTCATTTCCGATCGCATTCGACCCTATTTTGGGCTCCCGACCCAAGAAAAAACACCATTTTTATTACCGCTGACCATATCTGGAACCCCATTCACACAGCAAAAAAATAGCAAATAAAAAATGAATAGTAAATTCACAAAATCAAAATGGTTGTTTGTATGCAGTGACATCAACTCTGATAAACTCACAATAAACAAAACTGGACATATGAAAATACACACTTCTCATCATTTAATTTATCAATCTATGATGTAATCAGGTAAAACTGCAATTCTTTTTTTGTTTAAATTTGTAATTAATTTTTCGACCAACCGGCCCAACTTCAAGGGCAAAAAAAAAAAATTAAGAAAAAAGCAACGCCCCTATACAAACAAAAATGCAATATTGTTTCTATGTACATTTTCTCATACTAAAGACCGAGTCGACTTGGGACCAACCGAGGACCTGGGCGGGCAGGACTAGTCTAGTGGCCGGGAGAAATCAGAGATTTTGACATCTGTTATATAATTCTTAAAAAAGAATTTAACTAAGTTTTTATCCAGCTCACAGACATGCCAACAAAGAGGTACTGGTACGAGTGAAATTGCATGTTGCATAAAATCCCATTCTTAATGACTGGGTATAGTCATGTACATTTTATGTAGTTTGCAGGATTCAGTGACCAGTACTAGTACTAGTACGGCCTTTTATACACAAGAATGAAAAACCCCTGAATGTGTTGGACCCATGTAAATAGTTCGCTAATTGACCATGTTGATTTTAACTTTAGCAAACTCGATTTTGTGGAAAGAGGGCAGAGTTACTTTTTAATTTTGGAAATTGTAAGGAAAAATGCAAAGACAACCCGCATTACTGTTTACAAATATAACATGACAACATGCATGCCTCCGAGTCCGGGTGAAAAAAAAGATGAGAAAAATCCATTTTCGGAAAGAAGGTACATGCACAGCCTGCCTCCACTTCTTTGGTTGTGTATAAAGTCTAGACTAAAGTGCAGAACAACATTTGAAATGTATCACGGCCCTGGCCTAGTCCGAGTATTAACTAGGACCCTACATCGCTTTTTTAAACATTTGGACATGATCTGGCGATATATCATCCAAATCATCGCCAGATCATGTCCAAATGTTTAAAAAAGCGACGTAGGGTCCTAGTTTGGATCATGGCCCTAGATTCCTTCATGTTGTCAACATTTTTGCACAAACTTTACCTTCACTGAGAATGAGTTATATGATAAAATACTTTTTTCCAAAAGTATGTGGTTTATCATAAATTTGTCAGCTTTATTTAAAGAAAATATTAATAAATGTTAACTTAGGATTTTCCGAGATTTTTTAAAGCATGGTTAATCTTTAGGGAACACTCATCATTATGATTATCAATATCACTCACTCAGTTGCTTAACGAATTTTTGTTTGCCCAATTTCCGGACGGCACTGGTCATGCCGGTTTTTTTAGACAACTTTTGTTTAGACTCGTCTAGGATGTCCTACAAGTACAATTACCCCAACAAGACGCTAAGTATGTAACTGAGCAATACATGTTCATTAAACAATCCTTACTTACAAAATACGAGCGTGTAGCTAGTTGAGATTGCATCGGCACAGAACCATAGAGAAAGGAACATAAGTCAGAACCCATGCCTAATGATTCCCATGAACTGCACGTATTTTGCGGTCTTTGTGCACAATATTGTGAATCAAGCTAGCAACGAAGATGTGAACTTTTAGTATTGCCGCCAGACTACTATACGTGTCAGAATACACCAATCACAGGGAACCTAATTTGCATGCGTATCCAAAAATATTGGATATGTAAATGATCCAATACCAGGGTGAGAGTGCAGCTTTTGTGTCGGTGAGGGCGCTGCTCGATATCCTGGGAACGAGGTTGCAGTGTACATGTATGCATGTACGCGCCCACACCCCACACGTGCCTGTTTTTATGAATGAGAAATGTATTAAAATTGCATGTACATGTATAAACAAATATATTTACAATGTACAAAGACGTTAGCTGTATGCATGTCCGGCGTGTTTTGTCTACGTACCAAAGTACCAAGTTTTATAATGCTTTCATTGGTCAAAAATGTGTCCACAGAACCGGTTATTCACTCTCTATTTTCAACTATAATTCAACTTGTGGTAAATCATTTTTTATTTTTTTATTTTTTCCCCCCTTTTTTTTTTACTAAAGAAAAACAAGGGTCCCGAATACTATCTCGAAATGTATAGCAACTAGCTGTGCATCAATTTGAAGCTCTTTCAATAGATAGTCTCCATTTAATAAAATAAAATCAAAATCGTAGCATAAAGCATGAGGAAAATACGTAACAAATTGACCTTTTATATTTTATTAACAAAATGCCTCGTCTTCAAGTTACAGAAAATGTTCTCAAAAGTTAGTTTATGATGTTAGCAACAATCTTGAAAAAGTATGTGATTGCGCTCTTCAACTTTGTAAGTTATGATTTTATTAGGGTATTTTTCTCAAGAAAAAGCCCAAGTTATTTGCATAAATGCATGCACATGTTAACACTCTTGTGTCATTTGCATACATAGGCCTACATGAATGCATACATAAGGCTTTTTCCTGAAAACAATATTTATAAAATCATAGCTTACAAAGTTTAAGAGCGCCCATCACGTAATTTTTCGAGATTGTTGCTAACATCATAAACTAACTTTTGAAAAACATTTAGAAATTTGAAGCCTACGCAAGTTCAAAGGGCATTTTTTTATTTTCTTTATGCTTCATACTACGATTTTAATTTGATTTTATGAAACGGAAACCGTTCAAAGCGCTTCAAAATGATGTACAACTTGGCCTTCTAGGTGCTATACTTGTCGAGATATAAGTATTTAAGTTTGGAGGTCATGCTAATTAGTCAAAGTTCACTGACCCGTATCTCAAAACTAACGAACAAAAAATTAAGTTATAGGGGTTTCTCATATAAGCCAATCATAACAGGGTAAGGTTCAAAAGGTCCAATTGACACGGAAATTGACCCAGGTCAGTCATAAACCAAGTTACAACTCAATTAAAAAGTAACCGAGGTGACATATTTTGGTTTTATAAAGAAGTTTGTTGGTTCAGTTTACTTGAACACAATGAACACTTTGTCACTCAACGTCAGACAGGATTACTTGGAGTTGATTTATACTTGAAATAGATGTTTGATAGACTTGTGATTACCTCTTGTGACTATAACAAAGCAACATGTTCTTATCCTTTCCGAGACCACAGTAGTAATGCCACTTTATTGAACCACACATATTTCGATCGTTTCTAAAAGTCCCACCCCATAAACTTTAGATTTCGTTTACGCCTGATCCAATTAATGACTTGCTCAATATTAAGCCTCGTTTATTTCGCGGTAGACCAACATTTCACAAATGGGCACATGTTGTACAAAGGCTTCCCCATACCGATATTTACAACTAGCAAAGATATGTGTCTCAATGTGCTCACTCTTATCTACGAACTTACCTGTAAGAAGAGTTGTTTTAAAAGTTCCACAGTTGATGATATTTTCCTTCAATGATGTCAAAATTATGTCACCGTATAGTGTTAGAACCGGCCTCAGTTACACACCAAAGCGCTTGCAAAATGCTAGACGGAAGTTAATAACAAAATAAATCACGGGACATTCCTAAATCTACCATTCACAAAGATCTAACAATATGCTGCATGCATTGTGTCATGCTACGTGTCACGAGTAGGCTTAGCCACAATGTGGCAGGGGACAAAGTGTTTGCTGCCAAGGTTAAACAAAATAATTCATTGTATTTTTTTTCTTCTTTTTACATTGTGCATTATTGGTGTATTTCGTGAAATGCGTAAACCCTACCTGCAAGCAAGTTCACTTTGTGCCCAGGTGTTCTATATTCATATTTTGTGCTTATTTTTTGTTTTCTTTCGTATCCACATGTCGTTTGTACGGGAAATCAAGAAAAGGATCGGGAAACTATTGGCTGTGGGTCAAAACCGTTGCTGCGGCTCACAAATTAAAACAAAACATTGAACCAATGCGAACTAAACCGTTTGCGTGACTTCCCATGGCCTGCTTCAAACGTATCTGCTTGTCTGATTCAAATAATACTTACGTCATAATTGAAGAAACTGTGTGTTTTATATTAAATTATAAAATGTTCAGCGTTAACAAATACAAATGATGTACAAAAACCAAAATATTTACAAGGCGTGACTTGAACCTGCGACCTCCGGAATACCGGACCGGCGCTCTACCAACTGAGCTATATTGTCATATATTGGCAGATACCCAAATTGTCAGTATGTTTTTTAAAATTTGCAATAATCTAATTTAACATCATCCAAGCATTTAGTATTTTTAGTCTATTTTACAATCAACAACTTTAAGCATGTCAATCCCTATCTCTAATCTATAGTTATATTCATGGCGATCAATTAAAATATGCACTGCATAACGTTAGGACTATGGCTCACATAAGTTTGCACACAAACCCACGACAGTCATGACACAGTGGCAGTGCACAACTAGCCGGTTACCAACAAAATATTGGTCAACAATTACTCACAATGTGGCTACTTTACCTTACTCTGATCCTAATTGTAGGATATATCATTTGTTGATCATAAAACAGTCAAATACATTCACGACAGCCCCAAAAGTTATTCTAAATCAATTTTTGTTGCACAAAAAACAACTTCACAAACTAAAAAACTCTTCGCCATTTTGTTTTTGACCTAGTTTTCTGAACAATGTTTACCAAGCATTATGTGAACTCGAAAAAGGCGCTAATTTCAAGAGGTCAATTTCTGTCTACTTTCACAGGTGTTAAAGCACAAACTCAATACAATGTATACAACTTGCACTTTTTCCAGGCCAGTGTAAATTACTACAGTTTTAAGCTTACTAGTAATTATAATGCACAGATATGAGAGAAATATAATGCATGCAATGGAGTCAATTCCGTCTGCTAATAAACTAAATTTAACAAGAAATTTAATGATTATATTTATAAGGGCCTACATAAAAATTATATTTCCTCTACATAAAATAAGCCTGGTTAAGATCCGTGCTGTCATTGGCTTGAATGGCAGGTTGTACTCGGTGTAACTGGTCGAGAAGATTCTCCCGTCTGGAAAAGTCATCCTGAGCCACGCAGCGCTTTTATAGCTTTATAGCTTTATTAGGCAGGATCCGTGGTTATTAGGGCAAAGATTCATGCGCCCAATCAGAGCCTCCGTTACAAACAGACCAAGGCCGTTTTCTAAACCCTGGCTTTGGCTCAGTCTCGGGCTACAGCCTATTGCTAAACTGTATGAATGAAGCCTGAGACGAAGACAAAGCTGGTGTTCTCACAAATGTTCATCCTCTCACGTAAAATTTTTAATTAATCGGAAAAATTTACGTACAGAACGTGAAATATAGCTTTGCTATTATTATTATACAGAATAAGAAACATAAAAGACTGAAAAGCTACGTAAACGCCAATACAATTAGGTATAGTGGTAGAAATTATAATTTTACCAGGGGTTGACGTTCATATCATGTATTGGCCAACTTGTTTAATGATTGCTGCGAATGTCGGCAAGGGGCGACAATTCAAGAGCCCGTTAAACTCTGCGTGGCTCAGGATGGGAAAAGTGGCTGTTTCGATTACCATCACTCCCAGTGCGGTGTAACTTTCTCCCGTTTTCTCACAGCGTTGGCGTCGGAGCGGGCCTGACGCAGCATTCATTCCACTTTGGGTCCTTACAAATTAGATAACCATTGGTAATTACTTGAATTATCATGAATAGAAAGATTTTGGGGTTGTATTCTATAGTAAATGTCGTTTAACTGATCTGTCGAAAGTTTAACAATCATTGATGCTGAGAAAAGCAAGAACAACGGCGTTCGTTTTTAACCGGCGTCAGGCAGTGGTCCTTATGTTGTTCTTGTTTTTTTCGCGATCGCTGGATGCCTACAATCATTATTTACTTCCAAATAAGTAAGATATTTCCTAATAGTTCGGTAGTAAAACAATTCGATATATGCAAATGGTGTATCCACCTTTAAAAGCTGTAATCTCCCAAATTCAGTGGAACTTTACGATTGCGTTGACTTCTCCTAAGTCTTGAGATTTATCCGTCTTCCTTTCCATCAGTCTTCCGCGACTTGTTATGTTCATTGTTGCTCCTTTCATTATTTACAATTTCGGTAGAATCATTTTCTGGATTTACGGCGTTTGAATACGTCAACCAAGTCGACGGTTTCTCACCACAAGAAGGTTTCAAACGGCTGTAGTGAACTATCCTTGGTTTTGTCTCAACTCCCTTCTGAATACGAAACGTGATATTATCACTGAGCCTCGTTGTAACCACATACGGGCCTTTCCAATGGCGCTGTAATTTTGGACTATACTCCTGTTTCATCTGTGGGTTGTGAAGCCAAACTTCGTCACCAACGTGATATCCACCGGTTTTCTGCTTTATAGTTGTAATTACGTTTTTGGCGCTCACTTGCCACCTTCAGATGTTTCCGTGCGTACTCGTGCGTTATGGTGTAAATGGAGGACACATGCCTGGCGACACGAAGGTGGATTGGGGTTAGGGTTAGAATCGAGGACGTCCTGGATTGAGATTTGTGTACAAAACCAATGAGAGCCGTCGGACAAAGTTAGAGTACAAACAAAGGAAGTTATCGAGAGGAACAAAAGAAACTCCTCGATTTACACCATAAACAAACGTGTGTGCACTTGTTGAAGTCGACTTTTTAACTTCTCAACATAATCGTTCTCATCACAAAAGTTGCCATCTTCTAGGTGTCCCATCAATAAGTCAGCGGAGAGTCGTACATCTCTTCCCATCATCATTTCACTCGGGGTGCATGCACGGTAGTCTCATGTACGGGCGTTCTATATGCCATCATGACGTAGTGTAAACACTTGTCCCAGTCTCTCTGGTTGTCCGATACTAACATCGCCAACATTGCCTCTGGAGTCCAGTTGAAACGCTCTATCATGCCGTCGGACTGAGGATGAAGGGCGGTTGTCCTAGTCTTGTCTATCTTCAGCATTTGACAATTTTGTTTGAAACAAGGTCGATTTTCAATTTGTACCCTGAACTGAATGTACCTGTAAGGGAACTCCATATACATGCACATAAATTGCTCAATTAATATGGTGGCGACCGTCTTTGCTTCTTGGATCGGTATCGCGTAGGCTTCAATTCACTTGGTAAAATAATCACAAACTATTAAGATGTACCTACTTCCATCTTCCTAGAAATTCTATATTCATTATTGACGTGCCATATATTCCTGTAAACAGCTGGTAAGTAGGCCCTACAACCGATGCCTTAGGGGAAATGAGTATACATTAAAAAAAAAAAAAAATTGCTGTTATGGTGTGATTTCTACATGTATAGACGTGACTGACTAAATCTTTTCAGACATTTTTCAAAGGCAGTGCGATTTTTGTCATAGTATGTTAAATTTCCGGAAGTGAGAAGTCAGTTTTTGGCATGATATTTATCTTTTACGAGATGCCAGTAACAATGTTAGAAAGACCTTTTCCGAGGGTAATTTTCTCAAGAATTCAATATACCAACACAGTGTGTTCTTAGTCCGACTTTTAAACTCTAATTTTCCTAAGCGCACCGCCAGGGGTAAACTTTCAGGCTCTTTTATTAGACACGGCAGAACGTTTAAAGCGGACCTACACGTGTTACTGCTAGAAAGGCGCATACTCACACCCGTGCGTCATATTTATTTTATATATGGAATAAAAAGACGTGCGTTGAACAATACGCGCGCGCACCACATGAGAATGCAACAATGACCCATACGCGCGATGTATTGCTCGCGCGCCCACGCGTCGCACGCATTTATTTAAAAAATATTGTGTACGATCGACCACGTTCAATCTTCTACCGTTACATCTTGTCAGCTCTCGGTAAGTGTACATAGTTGCATTTTGTTTTCAAAAGATTTACCAATAAAGAATCATTATTATTTGATAGGGTTATGTGCCAAGATTCGGAAAAGAATATTTGACGCATATACGGAAACAAATATTTGACGCATATTACTAGTACCTAGCCTAGACCTAGTATTACTTAGGGTGAATGCTGCAGTATTTTGCTCCAAAAAATGTACATTTCAGAGTTGCAGCCAAGGGGCTTCGTTTGTTGCCTAACGTTAGGCCTACATTAGCGAATGTTTGCGGTAATATTAGTTGTGCTCAAGTTTCTCAATGTTCTTGTAAGTGAACCAAATATTCGGCCTAAATGACAATAGAATGAAACCCAGTTTTTAAAAATCTAACGTTGTTGGAGAGAGCACGCGCATCATTTTATTTGTGACGTCATTAATACAAAATTCATATCCCTAGATACACAGGTGCATAACGTTTGTGTTGTTATCAACATAAGGTCAGAACAATATTTGCGTTTCTTGAAGACAGTTCGTCTGAATTCAACATACGTTTTTGCTTGAGTTTACTAAGGCGAATACCTGAATATTTCGACATGTTTGACCAACCACAGCAGTGGCTTTTGGTTTTGACTTTCAGCATGTTGACGGGGACGTTTTTCGATCCCAACCCAGAGCCCAAACCATCGGCAATGAATTCCTGGCAGCCAGCGTGTCAGTTCAACTCCAACGGCGGTTTATTGCCGGTCGAGTCTAACAACAAGACGCGTGGTCGTCTGATCGAGCAGGCGGGGCCATTACTCGGTCATCCCCAGGGCATCGTCATGCCGAATATCGGCCTTTTGGCGAAGAAGCCGGTCCGTTCGGTGGTCGCGGACCCACCCTTTCCACGCCGTGTGGCAGTAGCAGCACCGCCACTCTTGGCACCAGTTCGACCTACATGTACATGTAGTACCATCGTCACAAAGAACAACAGCCTCTTGACGATGAAGGCAGTCCATCCACAAATCTTGGAACTGCCCTTCCTACCCCCAGCAGCATCACCACCCCTTCCTCAAACCGAAGCACCATCTCGACTCCCGCTTCGGGAGATGCTTCCCAGCCGGAAGTCACTCATCGTCAAAATGTTCTGTTATGGTGCTGGTGTCTACTTCATCAGCGATCTGATGGCAGTCATGTCCGCAGTCCTTTTAGCCTTTGGCAGTGTAACTCATAAGATTAGGACTGCCTTCTCCCGCCTAAAGGATTGGATCATTGCCAGGATAAAGATAATACAATGGCCGCCACTGAGACCTCAACAGTCCAAGCTGGAGGTCGCACTCATTGAGCACTCCCAGCTCCCAGAAAATCAAGAGGAAGACAATGATATAGCAGGTAAGTCAGCCATCACTATGTTATACTTTGGGATTCGGTTGCTTTTTACTCCCGATGATTGTCAGAAAAGTAACCAATACTACATTTCTCAAATCATTTGGAATCAGTCCGTTTCCTTGACCTTGTCCTGTCCTGTTCTGTTCAAACATAATAAGGTAGTCATGTCAGCTCCTAACGTTTTTGGAAAAATGAGAAAGAAATGGACAGAAATGAGGCATGCGTACAATAGTGTTTGATACACTTGAGTTTACAAGTTATGGTTTAGTTACGGTTTATAGTTCGTCATGTAACAACTTGTCAAAAAATAAAATACTGGACTAATATGTAAACTGATCAGATATTCTTTTGGCATTTTTCTCCACAACAGCCTGTGCCCAGTTCAATCTCCTTTTGCCAGAACGCCTTACGTATTGAGGTTGACCCTGGCTTAGTTTTCAACAATTTCATGTTGATTCCTACTTATTTTTGCCTTTTAATTCTGCTGACCAAGTCGAGACCATCAGTTGTAATCTGTTCTCATCTTGCGACAGAGTCCGAGGTGGCGAATGTACGACCAAGAGAAGGGAGAGTGACAGTGATTTACCCAACACCTCGGTGGCCTGTTAACTCGCCACCAAAAGAAAACAACATGGAAGAGAAAGAAGAAGACATACAGTATGACTCGGAAGACAAAGATATACACAACGCCTTCCATCAAGACACCCAAGAGAAAGACAGCGCCGAGAAGTGAGTATTGTCTTGCATCTGTAGTATTTTTTTGTGAGGGAATAAATCTATACTTGGCTGGTTTTAAACTAGTACGTTTAAAACTGCCTTCGGATCCAGACGCCGATACCCGAATCGATAGCCATAAAGCCGTGTTCCCATTGGACTTTTAATTTCCCTGCTTCGCGGTAACTTACCACGACATTCTTTAGTGTAATTCTGTCTTGCGTTTCAACTTTTATACTGCGACGTAACGTTTCATTCTCCGTGCAAGACTGGCAGAATGTCACACATTGTGGGCGCTGTACCTCGAGACAAAGCAGTTTACGCGTGGTCGCGGTATACTTCTACAGGGAGATGCTGTTCCCATTAGACTTGTCAGCGTCCCTAATAACTTACCGCAGCCGAGCAGAAACTTTCCGGGACCAAACTTTCGGCATGGTAATTTTACATCACCGTCGCGGTACGTACGTTGACTGGGATGTTAGTATACCTATCTGAGCCACGCAGCGCTTTTACGCGCTTTCTACTAATAGCGCTCAAAGCCCTGCGGACATACGGCAAGATCCGTGGTTATTAGCGCAAAAAATAATGCGCCCAATCAGAGCCTCCGTTACAAACAGACGAAGGCCATTCCACAAACCCTGCATGGCTTCGGATCCGTCGCCGGCTACAGCCTATTGCTAAACTGTATGTATGACAAAGCTAGGGTTCGAAAAACAGCCAAGGGCATGCGAACCAACGCGCATTTCTATTGGTCCGTTCGCTATAGACATGTGAGGTGTTCTCACAATGTTCATCCTCCCAGCTAAAAATTAAAATTAATCGGAAAAATTGTAGAAATTAACGTACAGAACGGGAAATAAAGCCTTGAAATAAAAGCTACGTAAACGCCAATACAATTAAATATAGTGGTAGAAATGGTCATGTTACCAGAGGTGGACGTTCATAATTATCATGTATTGGCCAACTTGTTTAGTGATTGCTGCGTATGTCCGCAGGGTTTGAGGGCGACAATTCAAGAGCCCGTTAAACTCTTGAAAAATTAAGTATGGTTTTTTTTCTGTTAAATTTCAGACCTGACTCCGGTGTCACCAGAGAGGTTCTTGTATTCAAAGTGAAAAATTGTCTGATGGGCAGAGTTATTGGTAAAAAGGTAAAGGCACTGAAATCCAAAACTGCTGACAAATTGGTAAATCTTAACACTTCAAACGATCATTTTCAAGTTGCAGGGCATGGTCATAGCTTTTAAATATTCTGATGCAAGATGCAATAAAATGGGCTTATCAATTTTTTGTCAAGATAACCTGTTTCCATAATTTATCAGGAATTTATAAGGATAAGGACTGTTTACATCATATCTGTATACCTGTGTGGAATAAGTTTGGTTAATAAAGAATCGGAATCTGTTTGGCAGGGATTAGGGTGAAACCTTTGAAAGACTTCCCACTTGGAAATTGACAGTATCCTGAAAACTTGGGTCTTAATCCCATGAGAGCATTGCATGTAAATATTAGCTATAAAATAGGCATAAGAAGTTATTACACTTCATCGATGGACCTTCGAAGCATATTTCTGATATCTCTGGACGTACTTAAAGGAGTCTTTATTTCTGATGTTTAGCTTTGTTTTATTCTTGGTCATGCATGCAGGGAGCCATCGTGAAAACCATGAAGAAAGACCTGAAACTGTGCATAATGTATGGCCATCTGGATGGGGGACACTCCTTCTTCCGTGTAGAAGGTACAAATACATATACTCGAGCAGAGCTTTCTCGAAAACTGGGAGGGTTATGTTATGGATCAAAGCATACGACTTTACTCTTGCGCAGTTTACATTGCCCATTACGATAACTGTCATTATTGTATCCATTGAAAGAGTAAATATTTAAATTGAGAAGTGGAAATTGTTATTGTTTACTTGATATACAATGAACAAGACATGGTAGAACTCTATAGTTTACACGGCTGTGGATATAATGAAAACAAATCGCTATACTCGTAACCCAATGCTTCTTTTAAAAACTACTTCAATATTGATTTCTATATAGACAAACTTAGACCTACTTAGTTTTTCAATTGATTTTGATGTTTTGTTTTTCTTTGTTTTTCTTTTTTTCTTTATTTTCTTTCGCAACCAAGGGCTATCCTCCAGCGTTAATGCGGCCAAGACACTCTGCTACGAGCAAGTAAAGACGGTAAGTTGAAACAAGTTTTTTTGCCAAATATAATTTTGCATTTTCCATTCGATGACTGTTTTAACCAGGCAAATCATTTCCTCAATAAATAAAAATAGTGTTCACATTTTGGTGGCGACATACAGGGCCTGGAAGAAATCGACCAAATGAATATAGCACACCGTGTGTCGCAAGAACGTATCGTCAGGTATGTGCATGTATATTGATTTGTAATGATTGATAAAAAAAGTGCCGTATTGTCAGTCTGACGCCCCATAAGCCCGACGCCTCAAGTCTAAAATGTTGGAATTGTGAGGCGTTGGATTTATAAAGCATTAGATTTAAAGTAATCGACCTCGTAGCTTCGACGCCTCATAAGTCCAACGCCTCCCAAGTCCGACGTCGGACAAAATGAGGCATCGGAGCTATTATTTGAGGTGTTGAAGCTATATGATATAGTTCATTTGTCAGACAAGGCAAGAACGAATAATCAGAAGTTCATTAGAAATGTATGCCCGTTTTTCCCGATTGTTGGATGATGTAGGCCTACTTGTCTCCAACCTCCATTTTTCCGGATTCGATAAATCTACTAGAACTCCATTGAATGTAAACTCATTGGGTCGTATAAATACAAACTAGCATTTGCTTTTACTACCAATTTTCAAGCTTTTACTGGCATATGTATGAATAAAAATTAAGCAAAAAGTTGTACTCGAAAGTATTTGCTAAAGACTAAAAGTATTAGTATTTGTATTGGTATTGCTAGGAATATTAGTATTTGCTTAATTTGGTATGAATAAAAATGAGTAAATGCTTCAGATTTGCAGCATTTACTCGTCATTTTTCAAGGTTGGGTCAGGGCTACCTTGAAAACAAGAAGAAGCAAATACTAGTAAGCTAAATAAGAGCTGTTATTGTGTAGTTAGGCAGGGAAAGGTATGAACATGAACAATCGAGTGTCGAGAATCAAAATACAAGCAGTTGTACTGAATTTGGAGAAAGAAATTAGGCGTAAGTGATCGATCATTTCTTGCAACATTTCTAGGATAAAAAGGGGCAGCATGGCTGCGAAGCAGCAACTTGTAGGTTCCTTGTTATTGTTATTAACCATTCGGCTGTGCAATCAACTGCAAGTAAGAAGCACATGGGTCGTATGCATAAAAAGTAGTAAATACTATTTACTTAGAAATGTCAGTATTTACTGCCATCTGTATGCGTAAAATGTAGTAGAAGCTTTTACTACAATACTTTTACTACTAGCATTTGCCATGCTTTTACTTGAAAAGCAGGAAATACTTTCATTGATATGTATAAAACCAAGTATATACTAGAGTTGTCATAGTAAATGCTTCAACACTCCAAGGTAGCTAAAGAGCTACCTTGGCAGTATACTTAAACAGACGTGTTGTCGCCTACGTGGACAAAATTGTTTCTACTGCCAGTGGCAGGCAACAAATTACAATGGGTCGTATGAATAAAAACTAGCAAATGCTATGAAGTACAAGCAAAAAGTAAAAGTATTTACTTCCAATTAAAAGCATTAAGGTAAAGCAAATGCTTCAATTCGTAAGAATAAAAGAAAGTTTTACTGTTTAGCATTTACTGGCTGAAACAGCAGTAAATGCTTTTTACTTGCAATTGATTGCATAGCCGAATGGTTTATAACAATAGAGTCTGTATTGTGAGTACGATACACACACACACGCATGCAAGTGGGTAAATGCCGTCAATAGGGGACGGGGCATTGTCCGACCGTCTTCCCTCTTTTGTTTGTACTCTAACGTTTTCGGATGATCGCCATAGGATTTGCACACGAGTCTGAATCGGGGACCTTTGCGGAATAGGGGACCCCATTGTTCCCTTTGTCATACGTCCCCTATTTCAATCAAAAACAAACGCACGCATACATGTAGACACTACCACACTGAGGGCATACTTGTCATTCTATCCAATGGAGGACACTTGAGTGTGTGTGAATTACACCTATCAAAGTGAGGACACTACACTAAATTGCTGGTTGTCCATTGGTTTCATATTGATGTGCATTCTAAAGTCATCATTGCGATTGCAAATTCTAAATAGTCAAGTACTCTGACGCATCCGTACATGTATGTGAACTGACGAAACACCCTGCTTAGCTTTGATGAAGCTTCATTTTGTTCCGACAAAAGTCTTTGATGTTCCTCCAGCTTCGTGTCTGCAGTGCCACAAGACAGGATGTTTCGATGTCTCGTTTGCCAGGAAGCTTCTTCAGCAGAAAGAATTTCTGCAAACCCTTCGTAACGTCTCCCTTCTCCTCGGCAGTCCAGGGACGACGTTTCACTCGTCTCGAGTTGTTCAGAGATGCCAGACTTCCAGATGGAACACTGATAGGAGCCTGTCGAGTACCTAATGTCAAATAGGAAACAATAGGCACTTTTAATTCAGACAGCCCGATAGCCAGATGAACAAACAAATGGACAGACAGACAATTGTTTTTTTAAAGACAGCCCGACTTAACCAGTTTGCGCCGGGATTATTTTAACATCGCCAAGCCCACGGGAGGGATTATTTTTTAAGAAACTCGATCTGAAGCGGGTTCAGGCTGATAGTGCCGGGAAGCACACCCACGCATTTCCGGCCTTGCGCGCTGCTGACATACATTTCCGAACTTGAACTTGGCAGGTTTATGCGTCATTCGTTTTGAATTTTGGAAAATTTTTGCGTTTATATACGTCATCCGGCGCGAACTGGTTAAAATACAGACACATAAAAGCCTAAACTTACTGTTTTCACTGGGCACATCACAGGAATTGTCACTGCTGTTATCGCTGTCCTCGTCACTAGTGAAGCCTTCTGCAAGTCACAAAGAGCAGTTTTTGTTAGATTAATGCACACATACCCGACAGTTGGTTGTTGTCCTGCATGTAAATTCAGAAAAGTGGACTCAACTCTTGTCAAATTTCTGTGGTCTGTTTCTTTCTATTTTTCTCTATTTCTCTTTCTTGTTCTGTAATGCAGGAGCAATAGCAAAAGAAATGCACACAAACACGTATACCATTTGTTATCATATATTGTGAACTGATAACAAAATGTTATTTCTTGCATTTCTTTCGCTGTTGAAGATGTATTAGTGAATAGTAATTACTGATCAAATATGTTTCAACAAAAGCAATAATTAATGTCTTTCTTTTGCTGTTGAGTAAATAATTTAAAACAACTGTGTCCTTACCGCCAGTGACATGCAGTTCATCCAGGGATTTGCCCTGCTGGGAAGGCAAGTTTCCCCTCTCCAAGCTGAGAAAAAGTCTAGAAAGTTTGGTGACCCTCTGCACAGTATCTGGCAACTGGTAGTATTCACGATGGACACGCAAATCATGACCCATGAAGTTTGCAAGTGTTTCAAGTTGATGTTCCTTCAAGGCAAGAATTTGCGATGCGGTTGCCACGTGCTTACGAAGTTTTGTAGACCGGATGCTGGCAGCATTGTCAAGGCCCGCCATGTCTGCGTACAATCTTATACAGTCACATCCTCTTATATGACCTGTACCTCCATAAGAACATCGTGCAAACAAGTAGGTGTTGTCGTGGGCGACTCCAGCTTCATTTCTCTTCGCAATCAGAGCACTCAACCACGCCACCACCTCATTGCTGAGAAGCACAGGAACAGTTCGACCCCTCTTGCCAACTATTTCGACAACTCTGAACATCTTGCACAGATGCCGTTCAAGATCAGTCAGCAGGCATTCCCCGTTGACACTAGCTGTTGTGTGCTTCTGAAAGTCTTCTAGTTTCATTTTTGATACCTCCCCTTGCCTTCTGCGGTTGAACATAATAAGGTGGCACAGTGCGACTTCATTCAATCTCTTCCAAGCTGGTCCAATTTGTTCGCCCCGAGCATCCTGGACAAGTTCCACTTCTCTGTTGCCAGCTTCATAGAGGAACGCCGACATTTTCACAACATCAGCATTTGTCGGCAAAATTTGAGGTTGGTTGCGCTTTCCTTGGTACAGTGTTCTGTGTGCATGGGTGGATACACGGTCTCGCCAGGTCAGTTCGCACAACTGCAGAAATTCTTCAGCGTGTTGGGCTTTTTGCTTCTGGCCAGACTCTAGAGCATTTCCTTTAAGTATGAGTGCACACTTCTTGATGGAATGTCCAATCTTTAAAGCTAGAGACGGAACATCATACAACTGGTTGTCTTCATTAAAGCCAGCAATACCGTGAATAGCCTTGATGATATCATTCAGGTAGTGGGGGTGGACAAATAATTCAAGTGATGCATTTGGCTGGTGGGTATTCTTGCGGAGTTGTATGACAAGACGACCCAATTCCCGTATCTTGTTTCGGATGTAGCCATGTTGATCTACATCGTGCCCGAGTTTCGCGTATTCCCGCTTGGCTACTTCCACAATCAAAGTGTCATTCTTGGCCAGCAGAGTCACCTCATCTCTCTTCATCGGAATAAGAACCTGGTTCAACTGGAAAGACACACCGACAGGTGGAGGCTTTAACAAATCACTCTTGTGAGCAACACATCTACGCAGAGGAGTTGTGGTAGTGCTACCATGCGAGTGTGCAGGGAGTGCAGGTTTCAGTGGGCACTGGTGACGCCAGAGATCACTTCGCACATAATAGCCATAACAATATATGCACGGTCCGTATGCATGTGGAGATACCTTATGATTAGGCCTATATCCTACAATAAGTGCACCCCGGCCTTTCCGAAGGACTTGGCAATTGTGCCTATGATTACCAACATTGCGGATTTTCCACAAAAGTATCTTACGGGCACTTGGGTTGGTCTCAGACGCAATCTCTACAACTTCGCTCTCTTCTTTGTGACATGACTGGAGATGACGGGGCAACTTAGATTGAGGTACTTCACAGAAAAAGCAAAAGTGTTTCTTGTCCCATTTCCTGTGCCCACTTTCATTGCTGGTCTCCATGACCGTTATGTGACCGGTCTCAGTAGCCTCGGTTGATGATCTCTGTGACTCGGCACTTGAGGCTTCATATGGAGCAGTACAAACGGCAGGTCCTGTACCAGAATCAGCCTGTGGGCCATCATCCCAAATGGAACTGCTTTGTAGACTGTCTGAACCATTTAAGTGCGGATTCAAGAAACTCGGATGGGCCACCTGGCATAGAAATCAAATCAAAATCACATTTAATTTTAAACAAATAACAATTTCTTTGGGGAGGGGTGGGAGGGCGAGGGGAGGGGTGGGTGTGTGGGGGAGGGGTGGGTGTGTGGGGGGGGGGGGGGGGGGGGGTGGGTGTGTGGGGGGGGGGGGGGGGGGGTGGGTGTGTGGGGTGAAGGGGGGGGGGATGGTGCTTGCCAAAAACACTTTATTTACAAATTTGTTTCTGGCTTCTGGGCACCCACAGTGAATATTTGATAGGGTTCAGAAAACAAGTTCACTAATGAATCAAAATCTTACTACTTTCTATGTTGCCGGATGCAGAAAACGTTTATGATTTAGAACGAGTGGAAAAAAACCAAAACACCACTGTTATTTTCTTTCGGGGTAGACGCATATGCCTAATTGCCTCGGACTAGTTGCCCCTCTGAAGGAGAGGGAGTTGGGAGTAGGGGTGGGAGGGGTGGGGTGTGGGGTGGGGGGGGGGGGGGTGAAAGGGGGGGGGGGGGTGCTTGCCAAAAAACACTTGATTTATAAATTTGTTTCTGGCTTCTGGGCACCCAGAGTGAATATTTGGGTTCTGAAAACAAGTTGAGTGTGTGTGAATTACCTCATATGGAGCAGTACAAACGGCAGGCCCTGTACCAGAATCAGCCTGTGGGCCATCATCCCAAATGGAACTGCTTTGTAGACTGTCTGAACCATTCAAGTGCGGATTCAAGAAACTCGGATGGGCCACCTGGCATAGAAATCAAATCAAAATCACATTTAATTTCAAACAAATAACAATTTCTTTGGGGAGGGGTGGGAGGGCGAGGGGAGGGGTGGGTGTGTGGGGGAGGGGTGGGTGTGTGGGGGGGGGGGGGGGGGGGGAAGGGGGGGGGGATGGTGCTTGCCAAAAACACTTTATTTACAAATTTGTTTCTGGCTTCTGGGCACCCACAGTGAATATTTGATAGGGTTCAGAAAACAAGTTCACTAATGAATCAAAATCTTACTACTTTCTATGTTGCCGGATGCAGAAAACGTTTATGATTTAGAACGAGTGGAAAAAACCCAAAACACCACTGTTATTTTCTTTCGGGGTAGACGCATATGCCTAATTGCCTCGGACTAGTTGCCCCTCTGAAGGAGAGGGAGTTGGGAGTAGGGGTGGGAGGGGTGGGGTGTGGGGTGGGGGGGTGAAAGGGGGGGGGGGGGTGCTTGCAAAAAAACCACTTGATTTATAAATTTGTTTCTGGCTTCTGGGCACCCAGAGTGAATATTTGGGTTCTGAAAACAAGTTGAGTGTGTGTGAATTACCTCATATGGAGCAGTACAAACGGCAGGCCCTGTACCAGAATCAGCCTGTGGGCCATCATCCCAAATGGAACTGCTTTGTAGACTGTCTGAACCATTCAAGTGCGGATTCAAGAAACTCGGATGGGCCACCTGGCATAGAAATCAAATCAAAATCACATTTAATTTTAAACAAATAACAATTTCTTTGTGTTATCTATAAAATATACTATCTATTTTAACACCATCACAAGCAACAACATTCGCCCTTGATGTGCAACTTAACTGACGACATACCGGTATTTCAATTCAATTCAATTCAATTCAATTCATTTATTCATCATGTGACACACATGAAATTTGATTTCCCTAGTACAGCAGTAATTACACAAAAATTACACAAATATTAGAAAATATGCTCACAAAGGCAATACACACAAGAAATCATTTACTAACATTACATATTACAAATTATACAATTTCAATTCCAATTAACTACATGATAACGACCCGGGCCCCTACTCTGTTATACCTTGAATATGAAGTTGGTAAAAGAATTTAAAAGCCTATTTCTTTGGGACTATACACATTGCACAAGGTAAATACACCCTGCAATCATCTAGTAAAATTACAGTTAAAGTTGTGTATGGCATTTGGTAAAAAGGAATTTTTGAACCTGTTTGTTTTTAGACTTAACTGACGAATTCTACCCGATTTATTTGTAACAATTAATGGGTTGAGAGGATGTGTGCCGTCAGACAAAACACAGTTGAACTTGTTCATGAGACTCCTTTGAACCAACACCTGAAGGCTCTCATTACCATCACCTATAATCCTATCTGCACGTTTCACAATACGTTCCAGTTTCTTCCGGTTGTTAACAGTGAGCGAGTTAAACCAAGCAATAGAACAGAAAGTTAACAATGATTGAATTGTGCTCTGGTAAAACAATTTTAAGATCCGGGTGTTTACATTAAAGGATTTCATGTACGGTATTTATCCTCTTCATAAAAAGATATGTAATTCAAATGAGAATTTGTGTCATGTGCATTCATTATATGACTTCTAAGACTTCTAAGGCACTTAGGGAGACACTAAAATGTCTCCCTAAGTGCCACTGTCTCCTTATTACCTAAAAAATTACGCTAGTTTGTCTCCCCAAGTGCCTATTTGGAAGAATTACGCATTTCATTGGTATTCTTCCTAACCTGTCTGTTTTTAATTAATGCATTCTATGGTAATTTGCTCACCTGGTGCTCAAATAGGCAGCGTGTCACACCATCTGTGTATCGGACGCAGTACTTTCCTGATAAGAAAGCCACAAATTCAACTAATTAAACTTTAAAGGGATTACATGCAATTGGGAGTGGAATGTTGAAAAGTATTTGTTGTTTACAGATCATATATATTTTTGGTTCTGAAAGGGGGGGGGGGGAGGAATCAAGTTTAGGAAAAATGGCATTGTTTATTTACATGTGGTACATGTCATGGGGGGATGTAAGAGGGTATACAGCTGTCTTAATTTATGTGTGACAAATGGGATTCTACATTATGGATTACATTTCTTACCTACAGAACCCACAACCCTAATGTGGGTTCACGTTAACGTGAACCCACAAATTACGAGGGCATTCCATTTGTTTTCGTCATATGTCCTTTTAGAGGCTCCGCACTTACCTTTGGTGAAGGAGATTATTACGGCAGGATACCATGATGAATCTGGAGGCCACAGTGCGATTACGTTCTCCCCTTCATGATGCTGGTGATTTGTCAAGGTTCCATCAAGACGACTACTTCGTTTCATGTTTGTTATGGTAGTTCTGTCAGCCACACCTAGACTACACAACAATACAACAACAATATACCATTAAACTGATAATAAGCCACTTTGGAGTTCCGACTGCGCATGTGCACAACAAGATTCAACAATTTTTCTCAAGGAGGTCAAGTGATACAAACACGGCAGACAAATGCACACAAGGCTATGGGGGACGTGGTAACCAAATCCGCATTTTTTACATTTTCTTGTGAAATCGAAAAAAATAAATAATATTTGTTCGAACAAAAGTTTGGCCACACAAAGCGGCTGAAAACACCAAAACGTAAACAAAAATATGTTACTTAGTAACTTTAAAACACGACGATCTCTTGAAATTTGCTGGTACCCCGCTATGCTTTTGCACGCAATCGATGAAATGTTTATATCGAAAGAAAAATCGTCAAGGGAAAATGTGCGCATGTGCAGTTGGAATACCAAATTGGCTTATACAATTAAATATTAATAATTGTGGCTACTTATTTGTTTTATTATTTATACAATAACTACAATTAACTATTTCTTGTTCGCACGGTGCTCAACAACTCATGCTTGCGTTGGCAAAATAAAGCAGTTAAATTTGGTTATAACTTCTATATTATTCTGAAATTAGGCATATTCACTTCCCATATCATCCTATAGACTAGAGTAAGAGATCGAGGCCATTTAACTAAAAATTACATTACAACGTAAATGAGCACGTCATATACCGTCATCTGGGGTGACTTTGATACTCAGTGTGACTTTGATAAATCACCCCGAATGTCAAAATTGAACAACAAAGTGTCCAAAACTCTGTGTAGTTGTGTTTTTATGATAGTATTTGTCTTTTCTGTCTTCGCAGATACTGATTGAGCTCTGATGTACCGTAACAATCATGCCACGGGTCTATAAACGGAAGGCTGGGTCGAGGGGCTATCAAACCATTAAAGTTATCAGAAAACCCAAATATTTGTATTGTTTGAATAGTTTTGTAGCTTGTGTTTTTTTAAAACGAATTAAAATTATCAAAGTCACCCCAATAAGAGGGTTAATTTGATAACATAGGCTTTATTCATTGGTTATCAATGTCACCCCGACAACGGGGTGACTTTGATATTTTGTTGTGGTTTTAAAAAAAATATGAAAACACAATCTGATGAAGAAGTGATTTGGTCTATTGATAGCCAAGAGGCACATTGTTATTAGTTGAAAGAATCAAGGGTGAAAACCCCATTTATCCTACTCAAAAGATATCAGAAGTGCCAAAAACTATCAAAGTCACCCCAGATGACGGGTATGTCATACTCTGCTACATTCATACTCAGTCATACTCATAGTCATACATAGCGAGTAACATGCAAGCTTCCAAATACAATATCTCTACTTACCATTTATTCCAGCTCCATGGTACACCTAGCTAGCTGCAAATGACCACGTCTTCGCATAAACTACAATATGCACTTAGGCCAAAACAACGTTATAATAGTTAAGACATGTCTGAACGAGTATGTTGTCATGTACTAATGTACACATGTAATTGTACATACATGTTTACATTTACGTCATTTTCACACGCGCAACCAACGGAGGGCGCTATGCCATTCAGAGTAATCCCGTTTGCGGGTTTTTTGACGGGGAAAAAAATGTGCATACTGCCTCACGTCAGGTCTTATGCGTCAACCGAGGACTCCTCCCAAACGCTTTGATATTTAACCAACAGTCAAAAACGGCCACGAAAGTGCCATTTTTCACAATATTTCATACCGAGGACGCGCTCGGTTTGCAAGGTGTCCTCAGTATGTGAGTGTGTACTTACATTAAAGCCCTCCATTTGCGGTATTGACATGTACATTATTGCTTGTACGCATACACGTTTGTTTATGGTGTAAATCGAGGAGTTTCCTTTGTTCCTCTCGAATATTTCCTTTGTTTGTACTCTAACTTTTTCCGACGGCTCTCATTGGTTTTGTACACGAATCTCAATCGAGGTCGTCCTCGATTCTAACCTAACCCCAATTCACCTTCGTGTCGCCAGGTATGTGTCCTCCATTTACACCATAAACAAACGCTGACAGGGGTGTTTGAATGAAATCGGAACCTCAAGTTGCTGCTTCGCAGTCATGATGCCCTTTTCTGTCTCAGGAATATTGCAAGAAATTATCGGCCATCTACGTCTCATTTCCTTCCCCAAAATCATCACAACTGCTTGTATTTTAATCCTAGACAATCCATCTTCCATGTTCATACCTTTTCCTGCCTAACAACATGTACGAAAGCTCCTATTTTTCATACTAGTATTTGCTTCTCTTTTTTTCAAGGTAGCCGGCCCGACCCAACCTTGAAAAATTGGATCAAATACTAATGGGCCGTATGATTAAAAACTAGCATTTGCTTTTACTACCAATTTTCAAGCACTTACTGGAATCTGTATGAATAAAAATGAAGCAAAAGGTTTTACTGGAAAGTATTTGCTAAATACTAAAAGTATTTACTTTTTAATTTCCAGTATTTGCTAGAATATTAGTATTTGCTCCATTTGGTATGAATAAAAATGAGTAAATGCTTCAGATTTGCAGTATTTACTCGTAATTTTTCAAGGTTGGGTCGGGGCTACCTTGAAAAAAGAGAAGCAAATACTAATATGAAAAATAGGAGCTTTTGTATAATGTGGTTAGGCAGGAAAAGGTATGAACATGGAAGATGGAATGTCTAGGATTAAAATACAAGTAGTTGTACTGATTTCGAGGAAGAAAATGAAACGATAGATGGCCGATATTTTCTTGCAATATTCCTGAGACAGAAAAGGGCATCATGACTGCGAAGCAGCAACTTGAGATTCCGATTTCATTCAAACACCCCTGTCAGCGTGGGTGTGTATCGTACACACAATACATAATCTATTGTTATAAACCATTTGGTTGTAAAATCAATTGCAAGTAAAAAGCATTTACTGCTATTTCAGCCAGTAAATGCTAAACAGTAAAACTTTATTTAATTCATACGAATTGAAGCATTTGCTTTTCCTTAATGCTTTTACTTCGAAGTAAATACTTTTACTTTTTGCTTGTACTTCATAGCATTTGCTTAGTTTCATTCATACGGCCCAATATTCTAGCAAATGCTTGAATTATAAAAATTTAATACTTTTAGTCTTCAGCAAATACTTTCCAGTAAAACCTTTTGCTTCATTTTTATTCATACATATGCTAGTAAAAGCTTGAACATTAGTAGTAAAAGCAAATGCTAGTTTGTATTCATACGGCCCATTTAATTGTCGGAATTATGAGACGTCGGGCCATAGGGCGTCGGACCTAGTATAAGGCGTCGGATTTATGATCCTTTATTTGGTTGGGAGATGACATTTTGTGGGACTTATGAGGCGTCGGACCTATGAGGCGTCGGACTTACGAGTGGACCCTAATAACAAAACTAACACATTGATGTGTGGTAATATCTTATATTTTCAGGAACATTTGTGATATCGACTTTACAAAATGATGCTTTTACCAATCTGAATTGTTTGTTTCTTTTCAGCATTCAATACGCGTACTGTAAATGGCACCAAGCACGGGTAGTGGGCAGAGACGTATGTATAATAACGATTCTATGAACTTTACACAAATCAATGCTTTAATTTTGCAGAAATAGATGAATTTATTGTTACATTGACTATTGTTACACTGACTTGTCAGAAGGTGCTTCGTTGAAGTTGGCAATCATGTTCTAGTAGTCTGGTTCCGTGACACTTTGTACACATTGGGAAATTGTACGGCCGGCAAACCAGTCTAGCTAGTCTTGATTGCTAACGAAATTCGGACTAACTATAGATACGGTAAACCAGCTTTGGAAATTGGTATAACAATACCCCTTTTTTGGAAATGACACGCACACCAGGTACAATAACTGTACAGGATGATAGACTGTCATTATCCAACAGTCCAGTAAGAATTGTTATAATAATTAGTTAATTTTAGTGTTCATGTTAGCAAATGTTGTACATTCATCTTGAGTCTAGACCATCGTTCTCGCTGCATTTATTTAGAACCGCACATCTCACTAAAGAGTATTACCAGGGTGTTAACGCAAACTACTTATATTATTGCTTTTTTGCCATGCAAACCTTTAAATCTCCGCTGCAATTTTGTAAGATTTGCCTTAAGACTCAACCTGCAATACACACACCTAAAACTAAAGTGTCGAATCAAATATAAGTGTGCGGTCAGTGACAACTCTATATAATTTGAGATTTCAAACATTAAACTGATGAATACAACACCTTGAGTGCCGTGTGACTTTATCAATTTTATGTATAGAATCCCAACTTAAGAGTAGTCACCGACCGCACACATGATGTTGATTCGACACTTTAGTTTTAAGCGTGCGCACTTGGACACAAAATATGTTAAATGTATGGGATGTATTATTCGCGATGTAACTAGCTGCAGGTGTAAATGATCTCATCTGGGAAATTGCCATCGTCAGTTTTCCTTCAATGAGCAGAGCACATTGTCCACCACTTGAACTTTTACAGATTCTTCGAGTATAAACTTTGTTTTCAAAGGATTTACAATTGTGACATAATTTACACTTGTTCTTGCAGGCACTGGCTCTGAAGAAATTGCGGACGCAAGGCGCTGTAGTCTCGATAACCACAATCGGGCAACTGAATCACATGGAGCTGACAGGTGATATTTCAAACTATCATTCAAAGGAAAAACACTTGACGTGGAAAGACATGAGTCATAACATTTGTCTTTTTCCGGTTACAGGGACTGCAACCAATGTTAGAGAAGCACAGCTGTGGATAATGGAGAATTTGAGTACGCCTTTGTTCGTCACCATTCCCGATCTGATAGATGCCCCGGAAGCTCAGCCTCCAGCTTCTCTGGCTGAGGACGATGGAGGCGTTACAGACTCGATCAGAGCTGCTGCACCCGAGTGAGGACGAATCGGATCCAAGACATCATCAATAATTGATGTGGCTCCATGCAACAGCTAGACTTCCAATATGCATTTGTTTGTGTCGGTCTGCGAAATAGACACTGCAGGAACCCAAGCCTGGTCCATGCGCATCACTGTCGATCGATACATTGCATTAGGTCTCTCAGGTCACCATACTACACATTATATACATGCCCGATATCATTGAGTCTGGTTCCCTGAGCATCGGAGTGTGTGTTCAGTTGCAGAACAATTCTGCAAGCATTGTAAATATTGTAAATAGCAAATTTTAAATGTTGTACTTTTTCAAAAATATAAAACAAATGTAAAAATTGTTAAATCTATAAGACATTAGTAACAATTTACATACAATTTTGTAGAAATTAATATGTTGTACTTGTTTTTATCGTGAACACCGGTGCAAAACTTAGCAATTGAAGATTCAACTGTTAAAGGGGTACTACGTCCTGAAATCCCCCAAATATCCTTTGTTTGTAGTTTATTTATCCTATTTCAAACATCATGGTTGAAAGGAAACCAACCTAATGTCTGTAATACCGTTCCTGGGAAAAACAACCGAAAAAACCTGGTTGCTTACATTGGACATGACGGTGTACGCATACCTTTTTTCTGTCTTACACGTCCGCAAAACTAAGTTTTTAGGATCACTTTAAAGCGGGGTTATTATGGAGCCTGGAAGCGATAATGCGGGACGTGGAGAATGCTGGATGATCATTGAGGAGATGAAGCGCGCTATAAGGATGCAACTTCCCGGGAGTACCCAGGCAGGACGTGGAGATTGCTGAATGATCGCTGAGATGTGTCAGTGTTAAGGAAGGGAGCGGAGAGAACGTTGCAAAGTGTATAGCCAAATCAGTGGCTGGAGAACTAGTGTCCTAGGGTATAAAAAAAAACCGCCGGACTGGGCGGTGAAGATGGGGCGCCAGATGTCGCTGATGTAGAAACCGATGTATTGGGGAACCGTGTTGTGCTTGATGATTTGTATGGCTTTTCTGAAGCGGTGGGGGTACCAGCGTTCGATGCTGGTGATGGGTTCAAGCCTGGTTCCAGTTGGTCTGATGGTCTTCGATGTGGGAGTGCTCAACAATATAATTATGAATTGTCGAAGTCGCCCTTTCTGACGTTGGCTTTGTGTTCGTTGATTCTGGTATCTGCCAGTCTCGCCGATGAACACTTGGCCACATTGGTAGGGGCCGGGGATCCTGTACGCACTTCATCTGCACTCTGTGTCTAGCCGGTACTTGTGTGAAGTCAGCAGGTTCTGGATATTCAGAGCTCCCCTAAATATCCAGAACCTGCTGACTTCATACAAGGACCGGCCAGACACAGAGCTCAGACCAGGAGTGTACCGGATCCCCTGCCAATGTGGCAAATTGTACATCGACGAGCCTGGCAGGGACCTCCCAACTAGACTCAACGAACACAAAGCCCATGGCAGAAAGGGAGGCTTCGACAAATCATCAATTGTCTAGCACTCGCACGAAAAACCATTAGATCAACTGAATCCAGGCTGAACGTATCATCAGCATCGAACGCTGGCACCCCCGCCGCATCAGAGAAGCCATTGAAAACATCAAGCACAACACGGTTCTGAAAGACATCGGTTTCTACATCAGTGACATCTGGCGCTCCATCATCACCTACCAGTCCGATCGGTTTCCTATACTCTAGGAAACTTAGTTCTCCAGCCAATGGGTCACCTATATTCTTGGCAACATTTTCCTCCGCTCCCTTCCTTCACCAGTACACAACTCAGCGACCATCCAGCTTTCTCCACGTCCTGCATGAGAACTCCGGGGAAGTTGCATCCTTTGCGCTCTTCATCGCCTTAGTGCCCATCCAGCACGTCCCACGTCCAGCATCATCGCTTCCAGGCTCCATATAACCCAACTTCAACATTGGAATCTCTCAGTCCGACGACGGGCAGAGCATACTCTCCGAAACGAGGAGTTCCTTACAGAACCACACATCTCACTTACCAATAATAAGATTTACAAACAAGCTGCATGTAAAACGGTTGTGGCTATATCCTAGGAACCAGTTCATTTTAGATGTTACGTTATTTAGTATTTGTATTCAAACCACTCGTCGTTGTTATGCCATAAACTATACTCAATACTCAAAGAACATCAACGGCTTTTATATACCGTCTGCTTATGATAATAGGCCCTATTGGTTTACATTTTATTACTGGTTTTTCAGCATCGCTGCTTTTGTTTTGTATCATCAACAAACGACTTGTGAAAGATCAGGGTTGGAGATGTGGCTCGGTTGACACTGAGGGCGCTCTTGACTCTTTATTAAGATTTGTTTGAGAACAATCATTGGAAATAAATAAATGAGAATACAGCATCGTTTTTATACCTAGTATCTTCTTGCTCTATTGTTTTACTGTGAACCCTCCCCTAAACCATCTTCAACTTCATCTTCATCCATTCCCCACCTATTATAGTCCAGTTGCGTTCGTCACGTACGTAGCGCTCGCTCGGTGTGCGTATTTTGTATACGTAACCCAACCTCGTTACCATGTCTACGATCTTGCTGCGCCATGTGTTCCCATCATGCCTTGCGCGATGAAGGAACGCGCACGCGACCATGTAGTCGAGGCTGTACTCATTGATCTTCATTATATAGAGATCAATGGCTGTACGTGACCTTCCATTAAAAAAACCGCGCGTACGTACGCGCTTTGGATATAGACTCTTTTTTTATTATATCTTTGTTTTGTATACAGTGAATATTTCATCAAACGTGAAAAACCTAAATATTAGAAGGTGATTCCAGCGGTACGCCGTCGACACCAGGGTTCGGACAAAGGGTAAACATTGGCTGAGCACGTCCGTGTCATGTGTTTTTTTACAGCAGTTACATATTGTTGGCAAGGAAAATGACAGGATTTTTTCTCTCTGCAGACCATCCAATGTACGCATTTTTTTTTTGTCTGGTGGAACGACGTATTCTAAACTGTTAAACCCGGCGCGCTATATCTTACCAAGTCTTTCTAATTGAGATAAATAGTTGCATTCCACCCAAGCCGTGTCTAAATTGCTGACTTTGGTTGTGACTTTGGCCGTTGCTATGCTGTTGCTAAGAGCGGACAATGACCGCCCACAGCAACAGCATAGCAACGGCCAAAGTCACAGCCAAAGTCAACAATTCGAACATGGCTGTACATACAGTGAGCGTGAGGGTAATTAAAGGTTGTGTGGGATCTACCATTATTTTTTTTGGAAGAGGGGAGATTGCGTAATGGTGAGGTGGTGCTCGACCATTTTCTAAAGGGGTAAGATCACGCAACGGTGCATTAGGTGTCAACAACCTTAAATAATAGTACAAAAAAAAACAACTTTTGGGAGTGTTAAAGCATGGAAGTAGTTAAAGCTATAAGCAGCAATTTGCCCATTCCGAACAGGCACATATTCAACGGGCACTGCACCGCACTAGTTGTATATAAAGGCGAGACAGCGGTCTTTTACAGGTGGGCGATCACAATGTATTTTCTATGGGGATTAGGGAAAATCTGATTGAAAAAATTGCGACCTTTCGGGTAGTTATTTTTTTGTGCTTGCGAAACGTTGTGGTTTCTCAGGATGTTTTTGTAGGTAATTTTGTTTTTGTTTTTGTTTTGTTTTTGTTTGGTTTTTTTTTTTTTGGGGGGGGGGGGGGTTGCGGGGTGGTTAGGTAACAACGGTCTTCAAATCGAATAGAATTAAAATCTCAATTGTCATAACCTTCGAATTAGTTTATTTCGAATCTAATAGCGTACACCCCTTTCGGATGTAGTTTGGAAAAATAATTCCAGGTGTAGCATGAATTTCAGACTATGAAGTACGGACTCATTGGTAGTATTGCGCATGCATAAGTGAAGATAATCTGTGTGTGGCCGGTCATGTGAGAGTAAACCAATAATAGGGAAAATGAGTCCGATTTTTGCAGGAGTCTGATGTTCATATCACACCGGCCAGGTAATCATGATCAGTGAAGCGCAGCGGCTAGTAATGCAGCCTTGCAATTAAGGTTATTTATAGACACTATTGTGCAGTTAGGGTACATGCCAACACGTACACAGAAGAGCGCAGCGGCTAGTACTGAGATAGTTACTGTACAACGTGTTCCTTTTTGCTGTGACGATACATGGTGCGTATAATCCGATATTAGGTAGATTATTTAGTTTTGCAATCTTTGTTGTTGTTTCTCTCTTTACTGTGGTTTATTTCAGCCAAAGTGATCTCGGGACACGATCAATATAGCAGGGTGTAAATAATAATAGTTAACTAGAAATGTGTTCGTGGACGAACATAAGTTGCTTCGTGTTAGCATTGTTTGGTTTGTCAATGACTTCAAAAGTGCACCGTACAGTACCGAGCCCAATCTAATTCATTTTCTGAAACCTCAGTTTCTGAGGTTCGACCCGGGGAGGGGGTCCACCAGTGTCATCAGCTCATTAACACAATGATTTTAACCCATAGGGCTAGTCTGCTGACAAGTTGTAATTGAAATAGTGAGCAGTGAATAATTGGCTCAACCAATGACCTACAATGTTCCCTGCACACTGTACATGTGTATGTATAGGCGCTGGTATACATGCGTTTGTTTTTGATTGAAATAGGGGACGTATGACAAAGGGAACAATGGGGTCCCCTATTCCGCAAAGGTCCCCGATTCAGACTCGTGTGCAAATCCTATGGCGATCATCCGAAAACGTACAAAAGAGGGAAGACGGTCGGACAATGCCCCGTCCCCTATTGACGGCATTTACCCACTTGTGTGCGCGCACTGTGTCATTGTACTTATTATACCATCAAGCTCTATGCATGGAAGGTATTTTAAACTGGTCAAAACGTGATTGCAACATTTTGTATACAATGTAGAGATCATAATGATGTCATTAAACATAAACTTTGTTTAAGTTTAATTTGCTATAGATTCACTAATTATGCCTATAATTCCAACATCGGTTACATGTATAGGCCTACACAATTTGAAAATCATTACAAAAATAAAAAGCTATATAGGCATCAACCAACTAGAATAGTTTCCAAAGAAATGAAAAAAAGAAGAAACTAAAAAGGAAAGTGCACCTGTCCTCGTTTAATCACTTTGCAAATACAAAATAATTCCATTCACATCACAGAGCGCTTAACGGAAGGCAGGAATCGAAGGCATACATCTCTTGAACTTGTACCAAAATGAAACTACGATTGGGTGCTCAGTGTTAAATTAAGTAATGCAATGAATGTGGCTGTGCTGGCAATTTTTTGTAATGTCTCTAAATAAAACTGACTAGAATTAATGTTCTAACATTTTAAATTATTTGCAAACATTAAAAAACAAAACCTTCATCACGAAATACCTCCATTTATTGTTAGTGAATGACAGTCTAATGTATTCTGTAAAATAATGGCATCTAGTGTACTAAAAGTTAATATTTTATAATATTATGGTATATTTGTATCAATTCCCAGCACTAGTCGGTCAAACTGCCGAAACTAATTTGTTTTTAACTTCTACTCCTAATTTATCCCATTTTGGTAAGTTGGTACTTTTTTTGCAATTGATTACATACCTGTGAACAGACAGGCCATCAGCTACTATATCGATTCCCTGACAATACAATTCCCCAACGTCTATGAATTGCTCCATTTATCTTAAGTGGCATCAAGACACTAGAGAACATTATTGTTAATGGTGTTTTTTCCGGATCTACGAACCAAACGCGTCATACAAGTGAAACTAGCAATATTTTCTATTAAATACTATTACATGTACCTACCCCTAAAGTATGGAGCCCCTAAAGGGACATATGACAAATAAAACTCACCGTGATAATTTGAGTTTTTTATTTTGTGCGCTCGAAATCATTTCGTGCACACGAAATTATTTCGTGCACACGAAATTATTTCGTGCACTCGAAATAACTTATTTCGTGCACTCGAAATAACTTATTTTTTAAGCTCTAAATCATTTTGTGCCCACGAAATGATTTCGTGCGCTCGAAAAAAATTCTTTTCGTGAGCTCGAAATCATTTTGTGCGCTCGAAATAAATTATTTCGTGTCATCGAAATAAATTAATTCGTGTGCTCGAAATCATTTCGTGAGGTCGAAATGTTTTCGTGTGCTCGAATTCATTTCGTGTGCTCGAAATTATTTCGTGTGCTCGAATTCATTTCGTGCGCTCAAAATCATTTTTGTGCGTTTGCTATAAATCGGTTAAATAAATATGGCGTTGTGTCAGCATTAATCATCCAGACCATAGATCCAGGATATTTGGACGATAAAGGACAATTACAAGTTGAGGCTAGAGCTTTACTTCTTATTTTCTATGCTGTTGATCTCTGTGCCGCCTTCCCAATAAAGGGACAGAGTTGATACTGATCCAGAGCACACTCTGTGCCGCCCTCTCAACAAGGGGGCAGATTTGATACTGATTTTAATCAGTTCAGTGTACCAACATTTGCTATAATTAATAAAAAATCCCTCTGGTGTTTTTTTTGGAAAAACACAACCAAAACAAATTAGACTTATAATAAGGAGGCAGATTGAGTTGTTCTTATAGATATCACAGACCTAATATTATCCGGATTTTCATTAGGGGACATATTGGAATTTATGCGCGCATGCGCGTAAATGGGCCCGCCAGCGAGTTACTAACATACTGTTCAACATACTGTTCAAATAGAAACCAGTTCATCTTAGATGTTATTTGCAAGTGTTTGTATTCAAACCACTCGTCGTTGTTATGCCATAAACAATACTCAATACTCAAAGAACATCAACGGCTTTACATTAATCAGTTTTTGTTTCGTGGTCAGCTTTAAAACGCAGAGTAGAGCACCTTTATATACCGTCTGTTTATGATAATAGTTGTTAGTTTACATTTTATTATGCGAACTAAATTTTCACCATTTATAACTAACTGTGGCCTTTCAGCATCGCTGCTTTTGTTTTGTATCATCAACAAACGACTTGTGAAAGATCAGGATTGGAGAGGGGGCTCGTTTGACACTGAGGGTGCTCTTGACTCTTTATTAAGATTTCAAGATTTCTTTTAGGAACATTATTAGAAGGAAATTAGATGAGAATACAGCATCGTTTTTATACCTAGTTTTTTCATGCTCTATATTGTTTGACTGTGGAAATTAAAAACCTTCATTACAACCCTCCTCTGAACCAACTTCATCTTCATCCATTTCCCACCGATATTGTCCTGTTCGTCACGTATGTAGCGCTTGGTGCGCGTATTTTGTATACGTGACCCAGCCTCGTTACCATGGCTACGATCTCGCTGTGCCATGTTTTCCCATCATGCCTTGCGCGATGAAGAAACGCGCACGCGCTCATGGAGTCCAGGTTGTACGTAAGGCTTTGTCCGAAACGAGTATCTAGATCTACGATCTACGTCTACAGCAGTTACGTATACGTAGGCGCTAAGGTAAACGAAATTCGGACGCGGCTACGGTAGGGCCTACGGCTCTGGCCTACGGCTAGTTATGGCGCCCCCAAGCGATGCTTGAATTTGTGTTGGCGAAATTACGATGTAAGAATTTACAACAATTATCGTCTGCTAGATGCTACGCAATGTTTGTTTACAGCCGGTCGAAATACCTGATGATATTGACGTATTTGTCGATCTGTTAGTTTCAATTCAATGCACTATCATTGAAAAATCAACGAAAATTTGCTCCAAAATTAACGTTAGTGCTGCCGCCATTTTGTTTTGCCTGAGCTAGACAACTTTTTTTACAGCTAGATTTGTGTGACGTTGCAGCCGTAGCTTTAGCTCTAGACGGCATTTCGGACAGCGCTACAAAACGGCCGACGCAGACAATAGCCATAGCCGTAGCTGTAGCTCTAGACACCCGTTTCGGACACGGCCTGACCCTCCATGAAAAACTGCGCGTATGCACGCGCTTCGGATAGAGACTTTTTATTATACCTCCGTTTTCTATACGGTAATAATTATTATTTCATCAAACGTGTTGAAGAAAAACTTAAAGGAAACATAATAAGGATTTGTTTTGCTTAAATCAATAAAGTATAATGTTGACAACAACATTATGTGTGTGGTTGTGTTCATTTTCTGTGATAAATGGAGAAAAATAATTTAAATTTGTTTTGGTCAAACCACTCCGCCTCCCCGAAGGGGAGCCGCGAGGGGTATGACAAAAATCGAGGCAGAGACTCGCCGCGCTGCTACCCGGCCTATCGTATACTGACTGCACGCATTGCAAAAAGGATCCGTCTTTACATTGTTTTTCATTCTAAATCAGGGTAAAAATACAACAGTTTTTGGTCATGCCGACTAGGTGTGTAGCTGCTAGGTGTAGCAAAACTACTAAGGATGGGGTAAGCCTTCATTTTGTTTCCGGCTGATCCTACAAATCGGAAGATTTGGACAGCCAAAGTAAAGCTTACCAGAGCGAAGTGGTCCGGGCCTAGTGATTTTCGGCCCTCTGCGGCCACCATTTTGAGCGGTCGTGCTTCGACCTAGAGCGCCTAGAGGGACCCCATCTCTATCCTCGCTCGAGTCCGTGTCTGAATAAGAAATACTGTGCTTCGAATCAGACGAATCAGTACTGTATTCGTCGGATTCACCCAAAACCGAGAAAGAACTTTCACGATCGTCCAGTGAATTTTGATTACTGTGCACAAAGCGTACGCGATTCGTACGTAATGTGTGCGTATGTGTCCACGCGAACCCGTCTCGTACCTAGACGTCCCGTACCGACTATCGATAATTTGTTCGGGTTCTGCCTTGGTTTACGTCACTCCTTTTTAGTAGCCGAGAAATTTAAAGGGGTGGGGGGGGGGGGGGGGGGGGTCAATTTTTGGACGGTAAATTACCACGCTAAACGTACACAGTTTTGTGAACCAGTTTTGCTTTTTATTCACATTTAATACACATAAATCTATTTATTTAAAACAAAAAATGCGTAATGAAAATGTTAGACTGCATGTTTCATTTAAATATTAAAAGGTGATTCCAGCTGTACGCCGTCTTTACCAGGGTTCGGACAAAGGGTAACCATTGGCTGAGCACGTCCGTGTCATGTTTTTTTTTTATACAGCAATTACATATTTGTTGGCAAAAAAATGACAGGATTTTTTATCTCCGCAGACTACCTCCCATCCAATGTACGCATTGTTTGTCTGGTGGGACGACGTATTCGAAACTTTTAAACCCGGCGCGCGCACAAGACGGAGGGCACTATATCCTCCCAAGTCTTTATATTTGAGATAAATGGTTGCATTCCACTCCATAGTAAGCCGTGTCCAAATTGCTGGCTTTGGCTGCGACTTTGGCCGTTGCTATGCTGTTGCTAAGAGCGAACAATGACCGCCCATAGCAACATCATAGCAACGGCCAAAGTCACAGCCAAAGTCAACAATTTGAACATGGCTGTACATATAGTGAGCGTGAGGGTAATTAAAGGCGTTGTGGGGTATATCATTATTTTGGGGAAAAGGGGAGATTGTGTGATAGTGAGGTGGGGCTCGATCATTTTCTAAAGGGGTAAGATCACGCAACGGTGCATTAGGTGTCAACAACCTTAAATAATTAGCAGACAAAAAAACTTTTGGGAGTGTTAAAGCATGGAAGTAGTTAAAGCTACAAGCAGCAATTTGCCCATTCCGAACAGGCACATTTTCAACGGGCACTGCACCGCACTAGTTGTATACAAAGGCGAGGCAGCGGTCGTTTACAGATGGGCGATCACAATGTATTTTCTATGGGGATTAGGGGAAATCTGATTGAAAAAATTGCGACCTTCCGGGTAGTTGCTATTGTGTGCTTGCGGAACGTTGTGGTTTCTCAGGATGTTTTTTTTTTTTTTTTGGGGGGGGGGGGTGCGTTAGGTAACAATGGTCCTCAAATAGAATATAATTAAAATCTCAAACGTCATAACCTTCGAATTTATTTATTTTAGTCTAATTTGTGGCTCCCAAGGATCTTTTTTTAAGTAGAGAAATCTAAAAGCGTACCCCCCTTGCGTACACGAATTGCAGGTGTACCATGAATTTCAGACTGTGAAGTACGGACTCATTGGTAGTATATTGGCATGCATAAGTAAAGATAATATGTATGTGGCCGGTCACGTGAGAGGAAACCAATAATAGGGAAAAGGAGTCCGATTGTTACAGGAGTCTGATTTTTATACCACACTGGCCAGGTAATCATGATCAGCGAAGCGCAGCGGCTAGAATATAATGCAGCCTTGCAATTAAGGTTATTTATATACACTATTATGCAGTTAGCGTACATGCCAACACACAGAGGATCCGCGTTGCCGATTCTTTGTCGATTGTTCACGACTACTGAGACAGTTACTGTACAACGTGTCTCTTTTTGCTGTGACGATACATGGTGCGTATAATCCGATATTAGGTAGATTATTTAGTTGTTCAATCTTTGTTGTTGTTTTCCTCTTTGGCTTATTTCAGCCAAAGTGATCTCAGTACACGATCAATATAGCAGGGTGTAAATAATAATATTTAACTAGAAATGTGTTCGTGACGAACATAAGTTGCTTTGTGTTAGTATGGTTTGGTTTGACAATGACTTCAAAAGTGCGCCGTACAGTACCGAGCCCAATCTAATGCATTTTCTGGAACCTCAGTTTCTGAGGTTCGACCCGGGGAGGGGGTCGACTTAAGCACCAGTGTCATCAGCTCATTACCACAAGGATTTAAACCTATAGGGGTAGTCTGCTGACAAGTTGTAATTGAAATAGTGAGCAGTGACTAATAACCAATGACCTAGGCCTACAGTTTCCTCTGCACACTGTACATGTACATGTATGTATAGGCGCTGGTATTGGTGTGCGCACTGTGTTTTTGTACTTATTATTCCATCAAGCTCTATGCATGGAAGGTATTAACTTTAAATATTTAAACTGGTCAAAACGTGGATGCAACATTGTGTATACAATAGAGACATCATAATGATGTCATTAAACATAAACTTTGTTTAAGTTTAATTTGCTATAGATTCACTAATTATGCCTATAATTCCAACATCGGTTACATGAATACACAATTTGAAAATCATTATAAAAAAAAGCTATAGGAATCAACCATACTAGAATATTTGCCCAAAAAATGAAAAAAGAAGAAACTAAAAAGGAAAGTGCGCCTGTCCTCGTTTAATCACTTTGAAAATACAAAATAATTCCATTCACATCATCATAACGGAAGGTAGGAATCGAAGGCATACATCTCTTGAACTTGTACCAAAATGAAACTACGATTGGGTGCTCAGTGTTAAACTAAGTAATGCAATTAATTGGGCTGGCAATTTTTGTTAATGTCTCTAAATAAAACTGACTAGAATTAAGGTTCTAACATTTGCAAACATTTGCAAACATTTAAAAAAAAATTGATCACGAAATACCTCCATTTATTGTTAATAGTGAATGACAGTCTAATGTATTCTGTAAAATAATGGCATCTAGTGTACTGAAATGTTTAAAAGGTGGTATATTTGTATCAACTTCTACTCCTAATTTATCACATTTTGGTTAGTTGGTACTTTTTTGCAATTGATTACAACAGACAGACCATCAGCTACTATATCGATTCCCTTACAATACAATTCCCCAACGTCTACGAATTACTACATTTGTATTAAGTGGCATCAAGACACCAGAAAACATTAATGTTAATAGTTTTTCCAACCCAACGAACCCAACGCGCCATACAAGTGAAATTAGCAATATTTTCTATTAAATACTATTACCTACCCCTAAAGTACGGAGCCCATAAAGAGACATATGACTAATACAAATCACCGTGATGAGTTTTTTATTTTGCTCTCGAAATCATTTCGTGCACACGAAATTATTTCGTGCACTCGAAATAACTTATTTCGTGAGCTCGAAATCATTTTGTGCCCACGAAATGATTTCGTGCGCTCGAAAAAAATCTTTTCGTGAGCTCGAAATCATTTCGTGCGCTCGAAATAAATTATTTCGTGTCATCGAAATAAATTAATTCTTCTTATTTTCTCTTCCGTTGATCTCTGTGCCGCCTTCCCAATAAGGGGGCAGAGTTGATACTGATCCAGAGCACACTCTGTGCCGCCCTCTCAACAAGGGGCAGAGTTGATACTGATTTTAATAAGTTCAGTGTACCAATATTTGCTATAATTAATACAAATCCCTCTGGGTTTAAAAAAAAAACACAACCAAAACAAATTAGACTTATAATAAGGAGGCAGATTGAGTTGTTCTTATAGATATCACAGACCTAATATTATCCGGATTTTCGTTAGGGGACAGATTGAAATTTATGCGCGCATGCGCGTAAATGGGCCCGCCAGCGAGTTACTAACATACTGTTCAACTTGAATTTCTCTCATGCAATTTCTCCAGGACTTGTTACTTTAGTGGAAAACACATGCTCTTATAATATGTATATGTCGTTGTTTTTTCAAATATGATTGCTTTTGTATTAACCCAAGAAATGGCCCGTGATTTTAACCCAACATTTACAGAAACGTAAACCATTTGGGTAGGTTTTCAAGGGGGCATGCGAACGATTCGCAAAGGATGCGAATGCCGAAAAATGGCAAAGTCCAACATTCGTATTTTAGGTTCCAAACGTTGGCAAAACATGCGCGGGGGTTCGAAAGCCCTCGAAAATGTAAAAACAGCTTCGTCATATGCGCACGACCTACTCACGACGTGCGTGATGTTCGCAAAATCTTCGTGAAACCTCAAACAATTCCGACAGTTTCGAGCATTTCTTGCGCATGTCTCGCGAAAGCAGCGAAGTTCACCCGATCATTTCTCGAGCTATTCACGAACTGTTCGCGTACTTCTTAAGAATTGATGACTTCGCCAAAGAAGTATCGGATCGCCGGTCGCAAGAGAGGAATTTGATTTGATTTGATTTATTCGCAATTTCCACAATAATGATACAGATTTTACTACAGAATAGAAAAGAAAATATATACATATAATGGAAAAACAGGGATAACGCAAACAAGTTTTACAAAACTTATTTCCATTGCGGTCCCGGTCGGAATGCACGAATGCCGCATGAATGTCGCACGATGTTCATTATTCGAGAAAAATGCGCAAAAAGTTTGCATGTGTCGCGTGTGTCGCGAAACGTCCGCACGAATGTTGCCCGAGTTCGCATTTTAGTCACGTGTTCTTCGTGTATGTGGACTGGCCATAGTTCGGCAACGCTACACACGACATTTGCACATAATACGTTGTGAGAAGTACGCGCAAACTGCATTGCCGCGACACATTCCGAGAAAAACTCAGAATGTTGGACTTGGCAATTTTTTCGGCATTCGCATTTTTCGCGAATCGTTTGCGTGCCCCGTGAAAACCCACCCTTAGCTTGTGATTCACCTTGACTACTTATAATAAAGCGCTGAGAGAACATTCTGCTGGGAAAATGTTTGGTCCAAATTTAACCCCCTTTTGAAATATATTTTATGCTAGCTTAAACTTTACATTGACGACTCATTCGGCGGCCCCCCAAACTGGACAACTTCAAATCTCAAATGTCCTTGAATTGAACTCATTTGCATAAATGTAAAGTAGATAAGTAATTTTTAATTTAATTTTAAATGCTATACTGTAATATTGTCAGACTAATACATTGGGCTATTGATGCATCTGTAGCGTATAGTGGTAGAACAGACCGGGACCAATGCAAGTTGTAACCTAATGTAAATGTTCATCACAAGTGACAAATCACAATAGTTAAACAAATTGAAGTTTTCCAAAATGTATCAAAGGACAATTTAAATTCCCTTCATACCATCGCGAAGAACTGAAAACAAAACTTTAGAGATAACTTCCAGTGTGGTGACGTCGTCATCAATAGTTCTTTCCTCAAATTACTATGGCAAAAATCAAACGTCAAAGATAACAAATGAAATGGTCAGGTGCCCTTCTCACAAGGCTCGTTTAACAATGCGTTATTTTGGGTACTAGTCTCTCTTTGAGTGCATGCGGCCAACCTCGTTGCCATGGTAAGCGCGGTGAGCACGCCGCGTACGTGCCACTTGCGTTGTACAGGGAGTCAAACGAATGGGAAAGAGGTTACTTTAAAACGGCAGTAAGCAAGTTCGGTTGTGCGACTAGATCGACTAGACTTAACATTAGTAAATCTAGTCATTCGAACGCTGTGTAGTTTGACTAGCTAGTCCAACTAGATCAACCTAGACCCCTTTTTTTTAAAACGTTTTAGTGTCGTTTTGGTATTTAAACTTGAATATGCTAAATATTGGCGATTTTACAGTTGCATTATAATTTACCACGCGTTTGGCGCACTACGGAGCCCCTAACAGGATATATGATAAACAAAACTCAGGTAGAGGTGAGCTAGAAATCATTGTGTGCACTCAAAATAAATAAATTGTGAGCTCACGAAATGATTTCGATTGCACGAAATGATTTTGAGGGCATCAAATGGCAATGATGAATACTAAACATTTTTTAAAAGATTTGTTTTATCCTGTTTTCCCCTACCCCCCCCCCCCCCCCCCCCCCCGATTCCCGACTCCTACCAAGGCACTTTGGTAACTCTGATCGAGTTTAGACTTGACACATACTCAGACCACCATCTGGAGATGGTCCCCAAACTTGTCACGATGACGTCATCGCATGTCGTGTGACGTCACATTATATGTGTAATTGAGGCCCAATATCTCAGTAAGTACACGTCCAATTGGGTTGAAACTTGGTATCCAGGCAAGTCGGGATGTGTTATATATATATACAAATTGAGGTAATGTCACGATGACGTCATCGTGTGATTTGTTTTAATGACTTTGGGGGTTTACGGGCCTTTAGGCCATCAAAACATAACAGAACATAATGAATTTTGTAATAGGTTTCATATGTTAAAAACATATGCACACATTTTTGAAAAATCTTTGACGTCATCGTATGACGTCATCAAGAAAGGCATTTATAAAAAACAAATGTTAACAATGAGCTGTTTTAGTTGCCTCGCCAAAATGGCAACATTTATGGGCCGTATATATATATATATATATATATATATACACTGTGAGGAACTTTGGTGGCCCGTATAATGTTTTATGCGGCCTAATGATAAGAGAGGGTTGATACTGATGAAAATGTATGTTCTCTTTGTAGAATTCAACATGGAACTGTTCGCTGTGATCGACACTCTCAATACGCGCACACTGCTCATCGGCATCGTGATATTTCTGGTCTTGTTTCGGATCCTTCGTCGACCTCGTAACCTACCCCCAGGACCATGGGGTTGGCCTATTCTCGGAAATCTCCCTCAGATAATAATGTCAGGAGGCAAAATGCAGGAGTTCTTTTCGAAGCTCACGAAAAGGTAATACATGTAGCTGGTTTATTATCATAACCTATGACTTTTTAGATTATAATCATCATCATCATCATCATCATCATAATCATCATCATCATATCGGTTACTTTATTTTATACTGGACTCAAGGGTTAATCCACATTAGTAGAACCCACTCCAGAGCTCTGGCTCGGTCCAGTGTTGGCAGTTCTCACACTTACTCTACTTATAAACATAAACAAATACATGTATAAACAATAATGGGACCCTGAGAGTATATGTATTCAGAAATTTCATGTACATCACATGTGGAACGATTTAGATTTTGAGATTTGAATACAATTTAAGGAGAGCTTCAAAAGTCCAAAAGGTGTAACACACACACACATGTAGTCGTGTTATACCCAAACCCCATTACCTTGGCGCTTTCCCCAACGATCGAGGACCGAATTCGGACAATCAAACCGTCGATCGAGGATCCTTTGTTCCCTTGGTTCTCTTTTGTGTTACGACCCTCGATCGTAATACGATACAAGAGCAACTACCCACACGAATTATTAGTCCAGGAAAAATAGGTTTTGACCTCAAACAAATTGCAACAAATTGTTTTTCACCACAGTGCACTTCTATAAGGTCCCTAGAATTACATACTAAAAGTCGACAAAAATCCAAGTGGTGGAAATATGACTAATTTGCATAAATCGTTAATCCCTGCCGCGTAATATATTTATTCCCATATTTGGGTATATAATATATTTTTAATTTTTTGAAAAGTTTATTTTGGTGATTCTACTTACATATCCTTACATCAATAACATTTGCTAAATCATATAAGTGACTGAATAATTATGGGAACATAGTAAATATCAAAAATGACAACTTCGTGACCCTATACATGTGCGCACACTACACTGTCTCCAGATATCATCAAGTAGTCGGTATTGGTGAGCTTCAAATTCACCAAGTTGCTTACTGGCACAGTTATCATATTAAAACCTTATGAAAAATCATAGGAACAACGATAACATTGTGATATTTAGCCCAGCAAACAAAAACTGGAGGAAAATGGTGTGTCCATAAATTGGGCGAAAAAGTAGTTAAAGGGTTGCCTAACATGGGAGACGTGAACAAGTTCAAGGAAATCCCCAAAATACATTTTAACGTAGATAGGATTATTGTAAGCAACAACAATCTTTAATTTGGGAGGTTTCCTTGAACTTGTTCAAGTCTCTCACCTTAGGCAACCCTCCACCTACTTGTTAGCCCAATTTAGGGACACACCATTTTTTCCCAGTTTTTGTTTGCTGGGCTAAATATCACAATGTTAACATTGTTTATGTGATTTTCCATAAGGTTTTAATAGGATAACTGTGCCAGTAAGCAACTTGGTGAATTTGAAGCACGTCAATACTGACTACTTAATGATATCTGTAGACAGTGTAATGTGCGCACATTTATAGGGTCACGAAGTTGTCATTTTTGATATTTACTATGTTCCCATAATTATTCAGTCACTTATATGATTTAGCAAATGTTATTGATGTAAGGATATGTAAGTAGAATCACCAAAATAAACTTTTCAAAAAAAAATATATATATATATATACCCAAATATGGGAATAAATATATTACGCGGCAGGGATTAACGATTTATGCAAATTAGTCATATTTCCACCACTTGGATTTTTGTCGACTTTTAGTATGTAATTCTAGGGACCTTATAGAAGTGCACTGTGGTCAAAAACAATTTGTTGCAATTTGTTTGAGGTCAACAAAACAAAATTATGTATTTTGCCTGGACTATATGGTGTAAATCTAGAAGTTTCTTTTGTTCCTCTCGATAATTTTCTTTGTTTGTACTTTTTTCCGACGGCTCTCATTGGTTTTGTACACGAATCTCAATCGAGGTCGTCCTCGATTCTAACCCTAGCTCCAATTCACCTTCGTATCGCCAGGCATGTGTCTTCCATTTACACCATAAACAAACGCACGTATACTAATGAACATTTCTTGAATTCCAATAGAGACGGAAGATCGCGGCTTCCAATAAAACCGCCAAACACAGTATAGTACCGTACAAGGATCAACTTCTCACAGTGAGGTGGTTAGGGGTGACGGGAAAGAATTCCAACATCATCCTAGTTTCTGCGTACGAAACCTGTGGCCACGACACAAAGAAGTGTTCTTAAACTTTCGAAATGAGCATCTATTGTGGTAAAGCCTGATGCATATACGTACTAGTCATACACGCGTACACCGTTGTGCGCGCCCACGCACCGCTCGCCCTGCGCACATGAGAGCCAGCTGAGTAGTTATTAAAACGTATATTTCGCCAAGTTGTGAGTTTCAGGTACCTATTAAATGCCTTGTTTGGAAGGTGTTCTATAGGTAAATCGGAACACTACCATCTCTCCTTTCTGTTTGAGGCTTGCTCGTGGCTGTATATTTGGAGATAGCAAAGTAGCCCTTATCAATGTTAGCAGGAAACCAGGTTTCTGTAATGATAGCGATGCCAATGTCATCATTCGTAAGAACCATAGTAAGTTGATCAATGTTTTATCGATGCGGTGTACTAATGACCGAGCATTTATCAAAAGAACAGATGGAGGGCTTTCGGGTTTCGGAGCATGGATACTTTCGTTGTACAATCCAAAGATTCCACTGTCAACAAATTTGAGTGCACCACTCCAGTGTTGTTACCAGCGTGGCGGGAGAGGCTGCTTGGTAACAACGAGCGGTATATCATGTATGCTACGTTGCTTACCGGCTCTCCGACTACGTCTGGCCCTCTTCAGCTTGCATATCTTGAGAGATTTTAAAGTCTGCCAAACATCAGATGATAATTTGGGACAGCACTTAATACCTGGATAAAGTCCAAGAAGATCCAATGTCGTATACAGTCGCTGCAATAAATAGTCGCCGTCTTGAAATGGCTTACGTTGGGTTTCTGTGTAGAGTAACACGTCAGCAACAGGATGGGTACCAGTGGTGGCAATAATGTTCACTACGCCAACTGTTAATGCAATGTTGTACAATATGAACCCATAGAAAAACATGGCGTATGTGTGTCGGTTGAGAACAGCAAATACAAAATAGTCTAAAACATTTAAAGACGACGAAGAAACAACTCAAAAGCAGATCCTTTTTAAAGTACTTTTGCAAATGAAAACAACAAACCATCAGGCAGAAAACACACTTAAAGCCCCAACAAAGGGGATACAAACAGGAAACGGGGAGAGACGGGCAGAGCTGAAAAAAAGCTACGTGGGCTTGCGCTGACTTCGCCCAGACAATATAAGCTAAAAGTTATACTTTTAAAATACGCACAATTGAGACTGATTAGTTATTACACAAATTCCTCAAATTACCGAAACGTCTCATAATTATTAAGTTAAACAAATCTTGAACAGAGAGAGGGAAAAATGGCGACCGAATCCTTCGAAATTAGTCTTAAGGACTAGTGTTTAGTTGTTCACATACGTTTGAAAGCACATCCTTTGATCTTCACTCTATTATATCATCAAGGTGGACACCTGAATTGTTAGGTTGTTATTTTGTGTGAAAGGCTTGACTGTTTCCATCGAATTACGTCGTGTACAACACTGGTAAAAGGTGTATAACCCAAAAGTAGTTCTGGCGACTTGCGACTTATTTTGCAGGGTTGGGTCACAATAATTATTTGAAAAGGACAAGGGTCTCATCGCTTTGATGTGCATGCAGTCCAGTTTGATGTATTTGTTTATTTGTTTATTTTTTTACCTAACCTAATCTATAAAGGTTTGGCAGGATTATACATGTCGAGGCAGGTGGCATATCTATGGTTGTTCTCCATGGGCATGACACAGTGAAAGAAGCATTCTCTAAACACCAGCTGAGCGCCAGACCTGTGATGCATATCACCCACGCCCTTTTTCCAGGCAGGATAGGTGAGACCAATTTAATAATTATGATAAGTTGTTTTGTTTGAACGTGAAATTTGAAATGTAAACGTTAACATAACAAAATTACCTTTTAGGCGTGTACAGACGATATAATGGCCCATTGGCTAGCGCACAAGTATAAACGAAGAGTTTAGGGTTCGCCACTGGGGGAATAGGGAAGGGGGGAGGGGGAGGGGGGAGAGGGGAGTGGGGGGTGGGGGGAGGGCATGCAACGGAATAAGGACAACGTCTGACGCTCAAGCAAAGGCGTTGTATATGTAGGTGCATGTATATACTCGGAATAAAAAATAGGGACCATTACAAATATTACCCGAACAGGACATGTATATGCGATTCGGAAAATGTTGCTTGTAAAATCACTATTTTTTTCAATAGCGATTTGGCCCTGCTGTTGGGTCTTTCGATATCGGCGAAACCGCCACCCACTGTTCTTGAACAGAATTCATTTAAAATGATAAACTCCTTTTGTTACTTATAAGCTGGGTTCGGGCGGATTGTTCTAGACACGCAAAACTGGTTCTTGCACGCTTAAAAAATGAAGTCATTAAAACTTGGGATTCCAACCATTCAACTGAGTGTTGATTTCTTCAGTTTAAGTACAATTGTTTTTAGGTCGAGAGTTTTGTGTGTCAAGAACAGAACGTCTAAACCCAGCCATATTGTATCCGTCACACATCAAACTCGACCTAGTACCAGACATCTAGGACGTATTCGAAACACCGTTCGTATGTTGAATAAATACGCGAACAGAGTTCCGAATGACGAAAACCCACTCTTCGCTCAGTGCGGAGTCGATGAAGAACGTCAACAGCAAAGATGGCGGACTTCGGGCCTCTCCGAAACTGGCGTTAATTTTGTGCATACAATTAGAAGCAGCCATTCAGTGAAGCAGCAGTATCAATGACAAAAAACAAATAGTACGTGATCATAGAAGTTTGTTTATCTTTCTCAAATTTATTGCTCTTCTGGGATGTAAATTATTATTTGTATTCGGAGTTTTAATTCGGGGTTTCCATATTGAATGTTTGCCTACCAATACTCCACAAGAACTTGGGCGTTCGTAATCGGCAAACCGAGAACACAGTTCGCGGGTCACTCGAAAATACACCCTTCTGTGTGCATGCATACATACTAGATACATACTAGCATGCCACACTGCGCACCAGCTATTCAGAGTTCCTCTTTGTTTTAGATGCACCTAGTGCAATCTGTGTACAAAGGCGTAACTGGGGTTGAATTAGTACAGGGTGGTTGTGGGTGTGGTTATGGGGGGGGGGGGGGGGGTATTGAATGGCAACAGATATATTGTTTGTATGCAATTTAACAAAAATTCAAATGAGAGAACGCGGGGGGGCTCAGGCTTCCGACGGGTTGGGGGGGGGGGGGGGGGGGGGGGGCTCCGCTGAGCGCCCCTTTCCCCACTGTAGTTACACCACTATGTAACTGGAAACCTATATACGGCTATTTTATTGTTTAGGTGAACAATGTCTTGCGATCAGATTTGAATACAATAGATTAAAAGAGAAAGTAAACATTTTCTGTTATTGTACTTCCTGAAGGCCTTCTGGATTCTTCAGGCGATGCATGGGCAGAAATCCGTCGTTTTTCTGTGGCTGTGCTTCGAGATCTCGGAGTTGGCAAATCAAGCTTTGAGGATAATATCTCCGCAGAGGGAGAAATCCTCATGGAGGAAATCAGAAAAAACAACGGCAAGGCCTTCGATCCCAAACACGTAGTGGGTTACGCCGTGTCCAACGTCATCTGCTCGGTAGTGTTCGGAAGGAGATTCCAGTACGATGATCCAGTATTCCAACGCCTCTTGAAGCTTTTATCGGACAACATCACCCAGGGTGGGGCCGCGGGCTTGCTTGAAGTAAGCCCCATATTTTACAAGCTAAGAATGCTGCCCTTCGTAGGACGGTATGTAAGTGCAGTCAAGAATTTCCACGATCATTTCTACGAGCTCGTCGCAGAACACACTCACACAAAGGACGCCGATAATCCACGCGATTTCATCGGGTATTTTCTGAGAGAAACGGAGAAGAAAGATAAACAAGGCGTTGAGTCACTGGCAATGCAGAGTCAGAATTTGCCGAAGATTGTGAGCGACCTGTTTGGTGCTGGTTCGGAGACCACTGCCACCACACTGCGTTGGGCCATGCTTTACATGATGGCCTACCCTGAGGTACAGGCTCATGTCCAGAAGGAGTTGGATGACGTTACTAGTCGTAATCGAATGCCAAGAATTGCTGACAAGTCTCAGCTTCCCTACACCGAGGCGGTCCTTTCTGAAATTCAACGCGTTGCTACCATCGAACCGATGTCTGTACCGCATATGTGTTCTGAGGATACCACATTGATGGGGTACGTGTGAGGTTTATACAATAAATAATCGCCCCTAATTACGTAATTCACAAATTAGTATTAAAATCTGATTTTTTTAATTCTTGAATCAGTTAAGTCTGGCTAAGGTTAGACCCGTGAACGTACCATGTACAATGATACGTGGCGGTATTTATATCCGCCACACTAACCGTCATGTTGATAATTCCATTGGTCTGTAAAAGACCCCTGTCGATTCCTGTTGAATATTTATTAGTGTTTTGTTTCTTGTTGAATACTTACACATGCTCTTTTACACAAATCTACGTAAACACATTTGTTTATCCAAGGTGTGCCCAAACACTTTAAAATCTGGTGTTTATTGGGGCCCTTGCATACACCATTAAATTAAATAACAGTACATATAAATACAACAACATTTACACAAAAATACAAACTGAATCTTCACAGACGTACAAGGATATTTACAGGAATACAAAACATTGATACTAATTTGTTTATTATTTATTTATTTATTTATTTATTGTTTTTTTGGGGTTTTTTTTTTTTGGGGGGGGAGAGAAGGGAAAATTCTATCCAACTCCACATTATAGTGACAAATATAACTCTGTATATCAGCGCAATTGGCATAATATTTAACGTATAACATGTCGCAGCTCAGATTTAAATGTGCTTAAGTAGTCCAATGTTCGCAATTGTTCGGGCAGATTATTTCAAATATTTGCATCTGCACTTACAGCGAAACTTGTGGTGTACCATTCTTGTTCATCCTGAGCCACGCAGCGCGTTGGTTCGCATGCCTTTGGCTGTTTGTCGAACCCCAGCTTTGTCTTCGTCTTAGGCTTCATTCACACTGTTTAGCAATAGGCTGTAGCCAGAACGGATCCAAAGCCAGGGTTTGGGAAATGGCCTTTTGTAACGGAGGCTCTGATTGGGCGCATGATTGTTTGCGCTAATAACCACGGATCTGGCCGAATGCCGCAAGGGTTTGAGCGCTATTACTAGAAAGCGCGTAAAAGCGCTGCGTGGCTCAGGATGTTTGTTTTGGGGCGAAAGGAACTTTCAGTGATGTGTCGAATTCGTGTCGAATAACTGTACGTGGTGTCAAAATATTTTGTTAGGAATTTTGAAGACAAGAATAACTTTTTGGACTTAATATATTTTTAAATTAAAACGAGCAAATATATCCTCTGAATGGGTGAGGAAGGTACATTCAATTATTATCCACGCGGCTCTTTTTGAGACAGTACAACAATACTCTAATGTTGGCAAAAAATAAACTTACAACTAGTGTGTGTTGGATGTTTTGAGAAACATAATCACGGATTCTGCATAGTATACACCAGTTTTCCTTACGTATTCGACATGTGGGCTCCAACTGAATGCTTCATCAATAACTACACCCAAACATCTACAAGACCGTTTTTGATACAGCTATCAGCAATGCATACATTTAAGTCAACATTTGATATGTTCTGCCTTGTACCAATAAGCATGCATTTGGTTTTGGTGGCATTTAATGCTAGCTTGTTTCTTACGCGCCAGTCATGAAAACTAATAAGAGCTGTATTTAGGCTACTTTCTATTCTATTAATGTTTCCGGAGTCACACGTTAATGTAGAGTCATCGGCGTATGCGTTGCGGTTTCGGGTAATACAAAAAGGAAGATCACTGGATAAACAATGAATACAAGTTGACATAGTATCGACCCCTGCGGAACACCAGTGTTTACGGACAGGATCGATATGGCGCTGCTAATATTCACAGACTGACTGCGATCACTTAGGTGTGACTTAAACCAATTAATTACAAACGATGACATATTCATCCTTTCTAGTTTCTCTATTAAGATTTCGTGATCAACACAATCAAATGTTTGAATAAAACACACTGCCTGTAACTTTTCCATTTTCCATGGCCTCAAAACACTTGTTTGTTAAGTCGTGTAGGGTGCTTTCAGTTGTGTGCAGAGCCGATATTCATAAAAGCCTGCTAACTTAGCAGCCAACTAGGCCTTAGCAGCCAACTAGGCCTTAGCAGCTTGCTAAATCTGTAGTTTGCTGTTCCGTGGTTACCAACTAATGTTGTATTCATAAAACATTGCTAAGAATGTTGCCAGCTAGCTGGCAGCTAGATATGTTAGGCACGCAGCTAGTACAATCACATTAGGCAGTTCGTCAATGGTGATGTTTTGGATGGGTCAAAAGACCCTTTTAGGAACAGCAGAAAATCTGATACAGGAGGCCTATATGTGTGCATTGACATCTACAGAAGCATTGCGATGTGGAAGGTGAACATGGTAAAGGGAAGAAACGGAAGAAGAAAGATGCTTGGGAAGTTATCCTCACTCAGCATATATAGGGCTAAATTCCCCACAACCAATAGAACATTGAGAGACCTAAAAAATAGGCTCTTAAAAAACAAATCTGAAATCCAATAATTAATTATCCAATGTACAATATCCCGTAACAAATGATTTGGTTGCACCTAGTGACTTAGAGACACTCCAAGTCAACTCTAACGTTAGCAGCCAACTTAGCAACCAACTAAGCTTAGCAAAGCTTCATGAATATCACTTAGCTTCCAACTAGGCTTAGCTTTCAACTAGGCTTGGCAGGCTTTTATAAATATCGTCCCAGGGGTCTAAATCCTGACTGGCAACTAGAAATCAGATTGTTTTCCTCAAGGTAGTCATATACAATGTACCGATGAGTGCACTCATCTTCTAAAATCTTAGAGATAATAGGCAGTATAGAAATAGGCCGATAGTTACCTATACTACATCGGCTCCCTTGTGAATTGATGTTACTAAAGCATGTTTCCAATCTTTATAGGGTATATCGCTCACATCTTATAGACATAATCAAAATATGAGTTAAAGATTTAATGATATAAGGTGAAGCAATTTTGACCATTCTAACACTAACGCCATGCGGACCTGTTGCTTTCCCAAACCGATATGAATGAGATTTGCTTTTGAACAAATTCTTCTGTAAAATACTGTACGCATTCTTCATCAAAATAATCCAAAATAGAGGCGTCAGTATTGTAATCTGTTTTAATTTCACGCAAAGGGTAATTTCTAGCAGTACGCTTGCCGATTGTTGAAAAGTGTTTAATTAATGTATCACCAACTTCGGCGGGATCGTCAATATGTTTCCGATTTGAGGATGTAATCGAATTTGGTACAGTTTTCCGTTTCTTAGGAATGCATGACATGAGTGACGATTTGTTACTCTGTTATGAATAGATACAACATACCGAGAGGAACGTTGGTATTCTCTAACATATGGCACAACCACTTCGATCCGTCTGTGTGGGACGAGCCGCAGAGCTTTCGCCCGGAGCGATTTCTCGACAAAGAAGGAAAGTTTCAATCTCGTGAGGATATGACACCATTTGGAATAGGTACGAGTATATTCACTAGTCCCAAACAAGAGTCAGCTAGATTATATTTCTCTTCATCTTTGCATATACTTGCGGTTACCCAAATAAAGCAAATATGGCACAAGAAATAAATCCGAACATGAATGTTGCGCTCGCAAACAGACATGTGGTGTCTCATTGCATTTGATATAAAATGACCCGAGCTTGAATGAAGATAAACACGAGAGCACTAACAAGGAGAAAACAGCTGTACCCGATGAACATGATTACTGATGACAATTAAAGCATAGAAAACCGCTCAGGCAAAGGTCTCATGCGGAGAAAAAACTATCTTTGACAATGTACTTTCTACGTTTTCAATAAGGGAATAAATGTGTGTTCGAGAGGTTTTAATCACTCTGTTTAATACCGCTTGGAGTCTGGGTGCTGATAATTACCCGAGCCGAAGGCGAGGGTAATTATCAGCACCCAGACTCCAAGCGGTATTAAACAGAGTGATTAATACCGACCGAACACATATTTATTCCCATTCATAAATACCTTTTTTTGTAAAATTCAGCCAAAAAGCCCCGAAAATCACGGAAAATTGTCGCAAGTAAATGTTGGTGTTTCGCCATTCTGTGTGTTTTCCCCTATCCATGTTCACGGGCCACTGTCAAATGACATGTTTCCGCCTCTGTCGCTCTACGTCACAATACATGCAATAAAGCGTATTTACCATTGATCTCCATTATATAGACTGGATAGGCCTCCGCGTCTAAATGGCGTACGCGCGCGTGTGTTTTTTTCAAAGGGAAAAGAACGAACGTGACGCGACCGCGTTTGTGCACGACTTATGGAAAAAAAAATTAAAAGTGGAAGACTTTTTTTCTTAAATTCGTCATAGTTGGAGGAAAACAGGATTTTGCACCCGAATGGTTCAAAATAGATAAGAACAATGGTCTGCGCAGCAGTGAAGTGCCCGGAGAAGGATGTCCATTGAGTTGTCCATGTGCAGGGGCTACTTTTGTTGCCAACTGGTTTTAAACACTTCTAGCCATGTCTTTATCGTCCGTTTAATACCGGCCACGTGACGGGCTCTCGACCAATAGGAATGCCTAAACTGTCCCAGGTATTTATGAATTGTTCTTGAATACAAATCCAGGTCGCCGTATCTGCGTTGGAGAACATCTAGCGAAGCAAGAGTTCTTCGTCTTTTTTACACACTTGCTGCATCACTTCACATTAAAGAACCCCGACGACGCAACTCCGGTATCCTTTATAGGAATCCATGGACTTGTTTGGACACCACAGGACTTCACTGTGTGCGCCATAAAAAGAAATTAAAATAATGCTTGTCTAAAAATGTCCGCTTGTCTAAAATGTCCGGTTGTCTACGCCCCCTTCATAAGGGATAAGCACGGGAAGGCGCTATTGCGACAAACTTTTTTTCAGGGTTAGGGGTAATTATTACAAATTGGCGTATCTACACCACACGAAGTGGAAGACACTTAGGTTCTCAGATTCTTACTTTCCCTTAAATTAAACTCATTCCAACAATAAAATTGGAGACCAATAATAGTCAATACAAAATAAGCAGAGACCGAATTCAAACCCCAGTCGAACAATCTATAACCTAACCCATTATCCACTAAGCTACCGTGAGAGGTCGACAGAAACCGGTTTTTTCAAAGTGCTTTATTGATGTACCTCTGGGCTACGTGTAACTAGTTGAATGAACAATAACAATGTATTAGCGTCATTGTTAAAACTACTGAATAATCATGACGCGAGGGGTCTATAGCCGCCCATTTATGATAATTACCCCTAACCCTCCGAGGAAACAAATACGCGAACCGGTCGGAAACAACGTCTTTGGAACTTCGTATAGAGGTAGTGATAATGCCCACGCACCTGCTTAGTCTAATGAATGCACCGCCCATTATACGTACTTTGCGTAAACATACATGCATAGGTCTAACACGCGGACTCTCCTTTGCGTTGCATCTGAATGTACTGTACATGTACATTGTATCACCGCGAGGGCAGAATTCGTTTGGTATTTCGACAATGACGACAACGATGCGCTTAAAATATATTTGTTTTCATTATTTTTGTTGGTCATAATTTTCAGGACGTTTGCGCCTTTGCCATTTAATTACTTTTTAGGATCCTTAACCAAGTTTTTAAGGGAAACAATTTAGCTTACGTATTGGAAATAGGGCCTATGTGCCTTTTCATATAAATGTGAGGTTTTTTTTATTAAATAAAATGATTTCCTAAGGCTGATTTTGGTTGAATTTGTAGGTAGCTACAGTCCCAAGAAACTCAGTGTCAAAAATGGCAGCGTCCTCGTCAACTATTTATACATATGAAGCAATATATAAGTGGGAGGGAAACTGCCCCCCACCCCCTTCCCTTGTGGTCGCCATTGTGCTTGCGGAATATTGTGTTTTCTCAGGAATTCTTTGAAGGTTTTTAAGGGGGTGGGGGGGGGGGGGGGGGGGAGTGTGTTAGGTAAGTACAATAGTCTAGAAAGTGTATAGGTATTGTGGGCCTTATTTTACTTTATAGAGGGGGAAATTACAATTATAATTAGACACATTTTATTTTTACACAGTTGCCAATTTAGTCATACTAATTGAGTTTCAGTTATTTTTGACACAGCTACTTACAGCGCAACATTTAAAGTGCTGTTGGGTTGGGTTTTTTTGGCATGATATATTCTCAATGAAATACAAAATACATGTGAATCATTTTCAAAATTAAATTCTTTGATAACACTTACAATGGAGGTACATGTAAGAATAGGAATGTATTCCAACCTATGCATTTACAATGAATAGGGTTAGGGTTTGCCGGACGGCGATCGAGAAAAAACAAAGATAACATAAGAATAACTGCTCAACGCCGGTTGAAAACAAACGCCGTTTTTCGTGCTTTTCTCGGCATGCATGATTGTAAAACTTCAGACAGGTCAGCCCAACGATATTTACTATAAAATACAACCCCCCAAACCTACCCATTCATGATAGTTCAAGCATTTACCAATGGCGTATCCTACCTTTAACTAATATAGGCTAGTGCATGAGATTTGCGCCACTGTGAATTTGCGGGAAATAGTTCCCGAAGTGGGCAATAGACTTACATTTGTTGACTGGTTACAGCGCCCTCAAGAGGTTTGCCAGGCTCATTCATAATATGAAAAATGGCGGCGTCTGGATCGGATCACAATTATTTCATATTTTGGGCCGAGGTGTGGTATAAAACGAGTGACCAGAAGTGGGACCTATTCTGGTCACTCACAGTCCCTAGGGGAATAGACGTGCTCTAGTGACCTCATTGCCAGTCCATATGTATAATAATTCGATAGTAAACAAATCGTTATCTGCAAATGATGTACTATATACCTACCTGAGGCCCCTTTTAAGGGCTGGGTGCTCGATTTTTGGGTAGTATGGTAGGACGAACACAAGTGGGAAGTTTTTGTGTGGTTTTCTCATGCTTAGAGTACACAGGAGTCTCACCCCTTTGAGGAAGGAGTATATGGTCTTCTCTTGTGTATCCGCGTTTTTAAAGTTTGTTCTGGGTGGATACATAATACGTTGGTATCTACCCACTTCACCCTTGACCACGCCGCCAAATACCGACTTTGGGTGTTCTGAATCTCGAGCTGGGTACTGAAATGTATCAGTTTTTTGGGTAGCTACTCGAGTATCTAGTAATCCCTTCATTTCTGAATCGTTCGCCTTTGTAGATAATAAGTGTTTAAAAGAGGTCCGCAGCTTGCTTTTCGTTACCGTAAACAATTATACTGAGAACACCATCCCTAGATCTCGTAGCTCACAATTGAAGGATTATTGTGAGAGGGAATTTTTTCTTTTTCCTATTTGAATAGGGTTATGTCACAAATCTTCGGACTGCATTCGCTACCCATGGCCACGCCAATTTTCTGTCTGAAAAACTTGCCATTGAATTATGTGTTTAGATGCATGATGAGTTCAAGGAGTCCAATGAGACAGCGTTGATGATCTGTTGTGGGCTTGGGTGTTGCCTATTGTATTGCGGTCATAATTATCATCCACATTCTAGTCCGCCTTCTATCTCGCTGCCGTGCGTGTATTATACGTGTACACTGTATACTAAACATGGTCAATAGCTTGTTTCGGGAAATGAATATTTTCTGGGAACAGTGTGTCCTATTTTCATGAAATTGGTGTCAAAATAAATGCAAAACACCAGCAAACATGTCCGAAAAAATTAGCCCGATTTCCAACGTACACATTGCGACGATATAGGCGAAGCTGTATATAGAGGGGGTGACGGTTACGCCCTCTTTTCGCGCCGCTCTTGAGTTAATTAGTCTGACCTAGCTAGGCCGTTTTCCAAACCCCTGGCTTCGGCTACGTCTACGGCTTCAGTTCATTGCAAAACTGCACGAATGAAGCCTGAGACGAAGACAAAGTTGGGGTTTGGAAAACAGCCCTAAAATGACTCTTATGTCATATTTTCTTGATACACAGGTGCCAAGGCATCAATACAAACCGGTTTTGTTTTCGTCTCTACGGTTGCGTTGCTACACTCTAATAACAGATTGGTTAAAAGACCAACCAATCTAATTGGATGACCGAATATTGGTTGTTTTTAACCAATGTGTTGGTTAAAGCGTAACCAATGCGTAGGTTGTCCGTCAACCAGTCATATTGGTTGAAGGTATCAACCAATCTATTAATCATTTATAACCAATATATTGGTTTTCCTTCGACCAGTTATATTGGAATCAACCAATCTATTGGTCATTCATAACAATTATGTTGGTTGGCCTTCCACCAGTCATATTGGCTGAGCTTGTAACCACCAAGGTATTAAGTTCAGTCAGGTTGGCGTAGCGGTTCTTTTCTCGCCTTCCACCACTATTTCCCGGGTTCGAACCCCGCCTGGGCCAATATGTGGATTGGGTTTTCAGTCCCTGCCTGACTCCGTGGGTTTTCCCCAGGATATTCTTCTGGGGTTTTCCTCCCACCTCTAAAAACTGTACTTTCTTCTCATTGTCTTCTCTCTACTGAGGGCCCCAAATGATCAGGTTCTTCTGGATGGGTTACCCTCATTAAAGATGGTTGTAAATAAATAAATAAATAAAATAAATAGGTTATTATTGTATGTATGTGTACTAAGTTAATTTGGTATTATTTCATTACGTAATTTGTCCAATACATATTGGTTGTAGCCTAACCATTTTAAATTGGTTAAATTAACCAATCTGTCATTATAACCAATATGGAGTGGTTACCATTACAACAAATTGGTCATTACAACAAATGTAATTGGTTGCGTGGCAACTGATACATATTGGTTGTAGCCTAACCATTATAGAATGTTTGAACTAACCAATATTGTATTTATTTTTGTTTAACCAATGCAATTGGGTGCGTGTTAACCAATATAAATTGGTTGCAGCCCTACCATTATGTATTGGTTAGTGCTATAACCAATATGGATTGGTTAAATTAACCAACATTGCATTGGTTGGTGTTATAACTCATATGGATTGGTTAAATCTGATTTGGGTTACTTTAACCAATATTTTGGTTATATCTACCAACTGGATTGGTTGAAATCGACCAGCATATTGGTTATTTTCAACCAATCAGTTTTTTCATTAAAGCCCCAGTCCCACTAAAGCCGGATATGCTACGGATCGCCCCGGATCGCCCCGAATGGCCCCGGTTGAAACAGACGTTTGATCCGGGGTCATCCGGGGTGGACCGGGAAGGCAATCGAAACAAAAATGTTCCCCGATCCTACTACGGTTCTACTACGGTTTGACTACGGTTCCGCCACGAATGGGCCCGGATCATCCCGGTTCAAGCCTGTTTTTCCCTCATGACCCCGGATGGTCACGGATTCACTACGGTTCCGCCATGGTTTCACTACGGATGCGCCACGGTTCATCCCGGATGTGCCACGGTTCACCCCGGATGACCCCGGATACACTACGGTTCATCCCGGTTCATCCGGGAAAAACCGTAGTGAATCCGTGGTGACACCGTAGTGAATCCGTGGTGAACCGTAGTGTATCCGGGGTCATCCGTAGTGGAACCGTAGTGGAACCGTGTGTGAACCAACTCCCGTTTCATCCTGGATAAACACGGTTACACTACGGTTGCGCTACGGTTACGCTACGGTTTATCCCGGATACACTACGGATCATCACGGTCGCACTAGTTTCACTACGGTTCTCCGCCGCCCCCCTCCCCCTTCCCGGATGGCCCCGGATCACCCCGGATGCTAGATGTTGATCCGGGGTGACGCTCGACTTTCCGGACGTACTACGGTTGTCCCCGGATGGTCCCGGATGGCTCCGGATGGTGCCGGATTGGCTACGGTTCATCACGGTTTGACTACGGTTCCACTCCCGGATGACCCCGGATATGAACCGTAGTGCATCCGGGGTGATCCGTAGCGTATCCGGCTTTCGGTGGGACTGGGGCTTTACATACATAAATAGTTTCCCCGTTTTCGGATTTTTTTAAAAAAGTTTCAAAGACGTTGTGTTTTACCGGTTTGTGGGTGATAATGGTCTGTCGCAATTATATAGCGCCCTCTCGCCGCGGTGGATTAAGCAACAATTTGCCCAAAGAATACAACAGCTGAATGGTGTCAGTGTTCCTAAAAAGATGTGTAGTGCCGTGGCCTCGTGGTTTGGAGCATTTAATTTGTATGTAGGTAATTAAGCCGCAGCCGCGGCAGGTTGTGGGTTCGACTATGGTACGTGTGCCCTTTGGCACTCATTGCTTCTATCCACCTAGGAGTAAGGGCAGAGATAGTTATTGTGGTTGATTTAGTTGCTTTGCAACGAAATGGCTGCATCGGCTGTATTAATATTAATAATGTTGGTTCTTATAGCGCTCTCAACTCCCACAATGTGGGTGCATCAAAGCGCTTTACAAATATTGTTATCCCTGTTCACCATTTTTGCAGCAGCTCAAGATCAGCGAATGTGGCCTCTACCTTCACAATACCCATTATTCCTGGGTGGAGTGAGGCAATTGTAGCAAAGTGTCTTGCCCAGGAACACAAGGACCATGATCCCTGCCAGGGTTCGAACCCACGTACCATCGCACAGGAGTCAAACACCGTAACCACTGGATCACAGCGTATACTCCCCAGGGGGCTGGGATGGTGTTTGTAGACCGTTGGTGATAAAGCGCTATATAAGAACCGCACATTATTTGTATTGTTATTATTATTATTAATATTACGAGAAGTGTCATAGTCCTGCAAGCAGGAAAAGGTGAATTGAACAAAAAGGCAAGTGAGGGTGAAATCCAGATGCAAAGACAAGATTCACAAAGTCGTCCGTGGGTTGATGATCTGTGTAGTTGAGCAAGTTGAGGTTGAAATCATCCATTATGTAATAGTCTGGGAGCCAGCTCCCGGAATCTGTCATTTCGTGTCCCCATCTACACGGTAAAGGGTTTGGCACTTGTATATGAGAAGGGGGTGTCTCTGGAGTATTTTAAGACCAGGTGTAAGCATCCAAGGTGGCAGCAAAGTACTTTAATTTACCATTTTTTCTAGGTAACCCCGCCTACTTTAATTTACAATTTTTTCTAGGTAACCCCGCCTTGCTACTCATGTCCCCCAAATTTCTATTTTGTAGGAAAACTATCGGCCGAGTAAAAAAGAAATCAAATCAAAGTCAATTTTCTCTGAAATAGAACAAGGGTGCCCAAATTTCCGGATATTCTAAATAGATCATTTAAATGTAATTATTGGGGAGCTAAACATTGCGATAGTGTTAGCACCTATTTATTGTTTCCTCCAATCACTACCATTCCAAGTCCCGATTTGATAGCCGAGAGAAAGTCAACGTGTGGATTAGTCTGTTGGGAAACAACACCATCCTTGGACCATTGTTTTTCAATAGAAACCTAAAATGGTGTGTACAATTTTTGTTTACCTTACAGATAGATACACCTTTGGTAATTGCTTTAATTACCATGAATAGGTGGATTTAGACATACGAAGGAAGAATGGGACGGAGAGAACCCTTCTTTGTGGTGGTCATTGTGCTTGCGGAATGTTGTGGTTTCTCAGGAATTCTTTTTACGTTTTTGTGTGTGTGTGGTTTTTATTTTTGTTTTTTGTTTGTTTGTTTGTCTGTTTGTTTTTTTGGGGGTTTTTTTGGTGTTTTTTTTTGGGGGGATGCGTTAGGTAACAATAGTTTAGAGAGTGTATAGGTATGGGGGCTAAGGGGGAGGCCCTCAGTCCCATATCTTGCTGGGTATAGATTTAGGGGGCTGTATTTTATAGTAAATATCTGTTAACCATGAAGCTATAAAATAGCTTCATGGCTTAACTGACCTGTCCGAAGTTTTACAATCATGGAGAAAAGCAAGAAAACGGCTTTCGGTTTTAACAGGCGTCGTGGGCAGTGGTTCTTATCTTATGTTGTTCTTGGGTTTTCAATTCCGCGATCGCCGTTCAAAATCTGCAAAATGGTGTATCCTACCTTTAATGGCGAACTTCGGAAATCTAAAAAGAGGCATCTGGCTTTAGTCAGTTTGTGTTGTTGCTCCTATCACTAAATGCAAGTTTGACCTCGGTAACGAAGGCTATTTTCGTTATCTTCGGCTAAAGGAAATGCGAAAGCGAATGTCATGACGTAATAATAGTTTCATTGTGACGTTCTCTGTTGCCTTAACGAATTCGCCTTGGAATTATTTCGCGTGAAGTATTAACCGGCCTAGCCTTGAGTGGTTTGAGTCAACAATCCGGACAGACGTTAAACATGCGCGTGGCGCATTGTGCTGCTATAGATTGGGCCTTTCCACGAGAAGCGTTTCTTATAAGGTCGAACAAAGGATAGCCTTGGCCAAGGCCATCGTCGTTTTTATTTTGTCGAAATCCACTCGCGCGCTGCAGTTTAATAGTTTAGCATGCACAGTGCAAAAATACATCGCGAACAGCGACCTCGCAAAGCCACTATACAAATCATTGCAATTGGGGCCGCAGCCCCATTTTTTTTCTTTCTAGTAGGCCGCTTGAGGTAGTCTGGTTCCCCGACCTGACAATTTGTGTAGGCCTAGACGTCTAAATTGTAGGTCAGGTAGCCGCCGGCGAGAACAATAGATAATGACGTAATACAAGCAGCGTAGCTATTTTTCGACAACGCAACAATTCAAATGTTAACGGCTCTACCCAAAAATAGCACAATAACTACAATGACTGTGATATTATTAGACATTTCGTCTGGTGTTGACTTTTGCCAATGCGAGTGAATGGGCATTTGTTTATTAACGTTACCTTGCACCACTCAACTCACAGAAACACTCGAACATCTCGAACGTTAACGATAATAGATAACCGTCAATAGAACGTGTTCGGAAAACTTCGGTCATTTTCGGAAACTGGAGGAATTCCTCCAGTTTTAGTCACGTGACATTGGCGGCTACCGGACCTAATTATTTAGTCAGAAATAGTCAGAAATATTTGGTCGTGAGGTCGCTGTTCGCGATGTATTTTTGCACTGTGCGCGCATGCTAAACTATTAAACTGCAGCGCGCGGGTGAAATTCGGCCAAATAAACGACGATGGCCCTGGCCAAGGCTAAACGAAGGCCAAGGCTAAACGAAGAACGGCACGTATGCCTACCGTAACTGGAGGCGGCAGTGTTTGTATTAGTAGCAACGACCCATTATAATTAGCTGAAAGTCTGTGATCAGTCACGGTGTTGTAAGTTGTGACCAGAGATTGCATAGCGGCATTATCTTTTAACGGCAAAGCATGGCGCTTGGCAAGTTGGGATTTTCAGTTGTCTGCGGAGTGGTGGTTAGTATTCTGGCTTGGGCTGCCTCCTGGAAGGGCGAGTTCACTCTGAGGAATGAAATAATTGTCGCCAGGCCTGCCCATGAGGTGTATGAGCTCATTACCGACCTTCGGAATCACATCAAATACCATGAACATTTGTAAGTAAGACATACTATTGTAGTACATTCATCATGTAAATAGTTTCTAAAAAGGGAGAGCGGGGCCAGACCGCCCCATGTTTCTCAGTGGCCTAGGCCTATAGAGATGTAAATTTGCATACATTGTTTACATGTGAAAGCACTATGTCGTGGCTTAATACCACTAGTTTTGAACGACAGGTCTTACTGTACAGCAGGAGTATAACACCTAAAAACAAGTGGGCGAACGTATACCCCAACGTGTTGGGGCATGTTCGCCCACATGGTAGGGCAAGTTCGCCATATTAAAAAAAGTCAAAACAATGCACAAACTATCATTATATTGCATATAACTGTTCGTATAAATGTTTGCCTAGATTTGCCTATAAATGTTTGCCTAGACTCCTTGATGTAAATGTAAATGTAGATGTAAATGATAGCTTGTGTTATTTTTGTCGAAAGTTCAGTCTCATTTAGTCTGTTAAAAAATAAACGAATACAAGCAACCCAAATGTTTATGAACCACAAACTGTCTTATTAAACTATTGAATATTAAAAGAAAATGCTATAAACTTAATAGTTATAACTTGTGACTTCTTTAATATTTGAGGGTAATCTTTTCTCATATTTAAACTGCTGTTTGTAAACTGAAAATACTAGCAAACTGAATGGTTATGAACCACAACTTAGTTAGTGATTGTAAAGTACAACTGAAAAACTGATCATGGTAACCCTTAATATTTGTTACACCTGTTGCTCATGACCTTTTTGATTTTTGATACGTATCGAGGTACATTTTGATAAGCATTCTGGTTTCATATAATATCTTAGCATGGGTAAGAGTGCCAGTTTTGCAACGTGACGTGACATTATTAAATATAAGGATATCTCTCTATATATGTTTATTTCACTTTAAAATGTGTATATCCAGCTTGCTTAAATAACTAAAAGGCATATAAATTTGATGGGGCAAGTCCGCCCACCACCGTGGTGAGTCCGAACCTGCCCCACTCTATACAGGGTGAACGTGCCCCAAGTGGTGACCTTGTGTTTTGCCACGTCATATGCACCATTAACCCATGTGGTTTGTATGGACAAATTAGTGTACAAGTTTATTGATTTTATTTACTATTATCATTAACACAAATAGTTGATACAAACAACATAAATTTTGGCAGTTTGCAATAAAAACAAAAAATCAGACACAGGCCTAAAATACAATACAATATTTTTAAAAGATAATTTTAAAAGATCGTCGTCGCTAAAGTGGCGGGAGTTTTAACTTGTTTGACTTCGTGTTCCACATTCAGGTGCAAAGTTTTCTTCTGGCTACAAAGGCAATATTAATCGGCGGTGCATAAAGTGTTGCTTAAAAAGAGTTGCCACTACAAATCACGAATGAGTTTGAACCATAGAGCTATAATAAATTACTAGAGCGCTAACTCCTCATTCTTACGAGCGGATATAGTTTGAATTCTTCATGCACGCAGACAATTTTAAAATCATGTGCGTGTTCAGTGTAGAACATAACAAAAATAGATGGATTTAATTTTGAAAGTGTACTCTAAATACAACGAGCGTGCAAGTAGAACAGACGCAAACAACTAAAGCGCGTCATACCATGCAGTTGAAAAAAAAAGGCACGGCAACATCATCTGCTGTGGATACGCGCACGCAATTGCACTGTTTGCGCAGAACAAAAATAACTTACAGGTACTTACAGGTCCTCTTCTGATATTAGGCCTTTGTAGGCCTCTCTCATCAGATCTTCATAACTCTTATTAAACGTGTATGTGCGCATGCAAGTGGGGGTTGGCGCTTCAAAGTCGAACTTGAACGGTTGAGATGTCCAGAGTTTGTCTAATCTAGCCTCAAAGGACTTGACACTAGGTGCTGTAACAACAAAGTTGGGGAGTCTATTCCATGTGTCTACTGATCGGTGCACGAAGGAGAATTTCCTCACATCTAACCTGGTTCTGATCTTTGCTACTTTATATTGATGACCCCTTGTGTCGTTAGTGTTGAGTTGGATGAAGTTTGTTACATCTGAGTCGTATTTCCCTGTGAGTATTTTAAACATCTCGATCATGTCCCCTCTTGAGCGTCTATATGCTAAAGTTGGTAGTTCCAGGTGCTTCAGTCTGTCCTCATAAGACATGTCTTTGAGGCCAGGGATGAGTTTAGTTGCTCGTCTTTGGACATTTTCTATTGCAGTGATATGCTTTTTATGGTGCGGTGTCCAGACTTGGTTGGCATATTCAAGGTGCGGCCTTACCAGTGCTTTGTAGAGCAGTAGGAAACTTTCCTTGTCCAGGTACTCGTATGTCCGTCTGATTAGACCCATGATGGAATTGGCCTTGTTTATTTTTGAAGCCATGTGACTGCTGAAGGATAGCTTTTCATCGATGATGACCCCGATGTCTCGTTCTTCTTTCACTCTTTTTAGTTGATGCTGATTTTCCCCCATGGTGTATTGTTTAATTCCTGTTCTCGTTTTCCCAATTCTCATCGTAGTACACTTGTCAGGATGGAATTTCAGTAGCGAGTCGTGAGTCCATTCGACCATACGGTCTATGTCACGTTGGAGCATTTCGCAGTCCTCCTCGGATGAGATACTCCTAAAAATCTTTGTATCATCAGCAAAGAGGTATACTTCGGACTCCTGAGCCATCTCTGGTAGTGAGTTGATGTAGATCACAAACAGGATTGGTCCCAGTACTGATCCTTGGGGTATTCCGCTGAGTACGTCTTGCCACTCTGAGAAATTTCCCTTAACAGCAACCCTCTGTTTTCTGTTACTCAGGAATGCTCCAATCCATTGTAAGATGGGGTCTCCTATACCATAATACTTCAATGTATCGATTAGACGTCTATGCGGGACTTTATCAAAAGCTTTCATGAAGTCACAGTACACTACATCAACTGCACCTCCCGAATCCAAAATTTCTGTCCATTTGTCGATAACGGTGATCAGCTGCAACACTGTGGATCTCCCACTGATAAAGCCAAATTGCCTTGAGCTGAATAGTTGATTGTCTTTCATGTAATCAACCATAGAGTTTCTAATGAGTGTTTCAAATACTTTGCAGATCACACTAGTGAGACTAATTGGTCTGTAGTTCCCTGCAACTTTCTTGCTCCCTTTTTTGTGAATGGCTGTTATATCGGCCCTCTTCCAGTCGTCTGGCAATACCCCTGTCCGTAGTGATGTTTGGAAAATAATGGCCAGTGGTTTGCTAATTACATCTCGCAGTTCAAATAATTCCCTTGGGTGGAATTTATCAGGTCCAGGTGACTTAGATATGTTGAGCTTGTTCAGAACTTTATGCACGCTCTCCTCACTGACTTCCAGTTCCAACTCGTGGGCTGTGTAAATTGACTCTGGCGCGCAAACTACCCAATAACGCTCATTTACTGAACGTGCGTTTAAGTTTTGGTCGTATCGACTTCGGTAACGCACTGTATAGAATAAACACGCAGATAATGCAAATAGCCGTACAAAAGCCGTACAAAACTGTGATTTTTTCGTAGGCTTGTGCCAAAAAGGATGCGTCCAACAGGCATCACTAATTTGTACATAAAGTCAGCCCTCTAAGCTCTATGGTTTGTACGTATTTGGATGTCTGGCGGCCAACGGTCTATTGTCTAATAGACCATGGGCTACCGACCGAACCCCCCCCCCCCCCCCCCCCCCCCCCCCCCCCCCTCCGGGTGATTTTGTGAGCCCCCTTTTGGGGTAGCCAATAGTGTACCATTGCAATACCTGCTTGTTTGCCAAATTAATACCGGTGGAAAAAGGAAAAAAAAATAATAAATTGGGGGGGGGTAAATTGTCCCCCTTAAAATCACTAAAAACCTATTAGTGATTTTATCAATGGTACGTTATGAGCCTACCATGGTCGTAACGGGTAACGGAGATAAGGGTTCGATTCCGGAGAGGGAGCTTGAGAAACGGCTACCACATCCAAGGAAGAAATCAGGCGCGCAAACTACCCAATTGCGACACGGGGAAGTAGTGACGATAAATATAGCAATGCAGTACGTATTCTTTCGAGGCCCTGTAATTGGAATGAGTACACTTTAAATCCTGTAACTGGGTTCTATTAGAGGGCAAGTCTGGTGCCAGCAGCCGCGGTAATTCCAGCTCCAATAGCGTATAGTAAAATTGCTGCAGTTACAAAGCTCGTAGTTGGATCTTGGGCACACACTGGCGGTCCGCCGCAAGGCGCGCCACTGCACGCCTGGCCTTCCTCTCGGTCTCCGCCCGGTTCTCTTGACTAAGTGCTGAAACCAAAACGGTTACTTTGACAAAATTGTGTTTAAAGTGTTTAAAGCAGGCCGACCGCCTAATAGAATAGGACCTCGGTTCTATTGCGTTGGTTTTCGGAACTCGAGGTAACTCGGGGGCATTAATCGTACTGCGGTGTGAGAGGTGAAATTCTTGGATCGCCGCAAGACGACCGATTGCGAAAGCATTTGCCAAGAATGTTTTAATTAATCAAGAACGAAAGTTAAAGGTTCGAAGGCGATCAGATACCGCCCTAGTTCTAACCATAAACGATGCTGACTGGCGCTTCTCTAATGACGCAGCTGGCAGTCTGCGGGAAACCAAAGTCTTTAGGTTCCGGGGGAAGTATGGTTGCAAAGCTGAAACTTAAAGGAATTGACGGAGGGGGAACAACCAGGATTGAAGCCTGCGGCTTAATTTGACTCAACACGGGGAAACTCACCCGGCCCGGACACAGTGAGGATTGACAGATTGAGCTCTTTCTTGATTCTATGGGTGGTGGTGCATGGCCGTTCTTAGTTGGTGGAGCGATTTGTCTGGTTAATTCCGATAACGAACAAGACTCTGGCTTGCTAAATATTCACGCCGGCCGCCGCGCCAGGCGCTGACTTCTTAGAGGAACAAGTGGTGTTCAGCCACGCGAGATTGAGCAATAACAGGTCTGTGATGCCCTTAGATGTCCGGGGCCGTACGCGCGCTACACTGAAGTGTCAGCGGGTCCCGTCCACTGACCTCTACACCTGGACGGATCATTGTCCATATTCTGCTGTGCTAACACTTGAAGTCGGCGCGAACTGGAAGTGCAACATGGCGGAGCCGAGACGTCACTGCTGTGAGCCAATGAAATGTCCAGGTGTAGAGGTCAGTGGATTTACTCTGTACATTTTGTATTTATAAACATTACGTAATACGTATCGTACCAACACCTGGACATTTCATTGGCTCACAGAGTGACGTCGTGGGTCCGCCATGTTGCACTTCTCCGCATGCCGACTTCAAAATGAAAGAATGATGATCTGTCCATGTATAGAGGTCAGTGGTCCCGTCCCTTGGCCGGAAGGTCTGGGCAGTCCGTTGAACTCCCTTTGTGCTTGGGAGAGGGAGTTGAAATTCTCTCCTTTAAACGAGGAATTCCCAGTAAGCGCGAGTCTTCAGCTCGCGTTGATTACGTCCCTGCTCTTTGTACACACCGCCCGTCGCTACTACCGATTGAATGGTTTAGTGAGATCCTCAATCTAAATTGAACGTACTGTAACTTGAGAAAAGCAGACCAGGATTTGTACTTCAACTCACCTCACACAATAGCAATGGAAGATGTCATTTGATTGTGTCAACAGCGCCCTTCAGAGTTCTGTAATAGTTAGCCATTCTTGAAAATATTTCTTTGAGGTGGTTTTAAGCATTTAAGAGGGGGACACCTATTTTACAATGCATTTTTAGCGGTGGTACCAAAAGTGTAACCCGTCCTCGCACGTGGCATGGTCAATAACAGGGATTTTGGCGGACATTTTGAAAATACGCCCTCACGGCCACAGCCACCAGTAGGGAATTTGCAAACAACCTGACTTGAATATCTCTATGGTCAAGGTTTCCAAAAAAAGTTGTCTTGAAAAATCCCCCGGGAGGGTTCTGGAAGCCCATGGACTATAAGTTTAAGATATTTGTTTTGGGGCGCCACTTGATAGAAGGTACATTAAATACAATAAAGTAGTTCTTATATACGTGACCAGTGGGAAATTATTAACAGTATTGAGTTTCATTTATGAATGTCTACCGATTTGTTTATCATTTCTTTTTTTAGGTTGATGTACACATGTACAAATAAGGAAGGTTTCCTTTTTTCGGAAAAAAAAATTGCCACTGCTTTGTTTTTCTTTTTATTTCAGCCCGAAGGAAATAACAATATTGCACACTGTGACTTCGGAAGATGATGTTGAACTGCGAACCTTCCAAGTAAAAACATATGTACCGCTTCTGTTTGGGTTCTACATACCAGTGACGTTTGATGCTTTGACTAAGCTCACAAAGTAAGACCATTCTTAGTTATAATTATAAATAAATTAATAATTACTTGCAAATAGGCACTTGGGGAGACAATTCCATAGAGATGTACACAAACTTAAAACAGTCCTAACTTGTTTACCCTAACCCTTTTCTCTAAGATCTTCGAGATTTATGCTATTTAGACAAAAATCTGTCTTTCTAGGACAACAATAACTCCCAAATATCGTTTTTTTCAGGGTAGCTAGACACTTAGGGAGACACTGAAATGTCTCCCTAAGTACCAATGTTTCCTTATTACCTACAAACTTACGCTAACTTGTCTCCCCAAGTGCCTATTATGAGTGCTGATGAATAGGACTTGGATATGGGTCAAGGTATTATAGTTAATATTAATTAAGAATACAAATGTGCTCCGGCAACCTTTGAACTTTCATTTCGTTACGATATTGATCGGTGCAGGTATCATTCCTTAACGTTGAGTCAAGGTATTTGAGGGGCAACCTCGGATTTCGCAACACAGCTGTACCTTAGTTACAGGTATACGTCAATTAGTTACATCTAATATATTACCGTTCTGGTAATTTAGGGCTATGGTGACCCAATAGGTCGAAAGCTTTTTCCACATGAAAAAGTATGGCAACGCTATAAGCATAAATATAATGCTATGTGGTTTATATTACACTGATTTCAATGGTCTGTTAAGTGAACTAGTGGCTCTTGCAAAGTTACAGCATATTAACAATCTTAAAAATAGATGGATGGTTCCCCCAAAACGTCAATCCGTATTCTAGCTACCGTCATGTCTCATTGCATTTTGAAGAAGGATCGAACAAAATAAAGCCTAAAACCATTGGTCAAAATGAAATTTCAGTGACGGTATTTAACTAGGCAGGGCCACGGCAGCAGTCGTTAGTGGCGCGCTCGTGGAGACTCTTTTGGATGCAAAAGTTGTGATCGAAAAACAGGACCTGTCCGACTTCATCACGTGCATGCAATGTTGATATCAAGCACCGACTTGAACGATAAAACACAGACTTGAAGTCTTCTTCTTCTTCTTCTTCTTCTTTTTCCAAATTATGCACCAACTTAACATAATTGAAGACTACTTGTGGATGGAGTGAACAGCCTACTTAGGCCGTCAGCTGAACCTTAAAAACAGGCTGTAAAATGCGTTTCGCTCCAGCAACACTGGGTCTACTTTTGTAATGCATATATGTGAGGTTTATTACATCACAAAATGAACAGGAATGTTTACAGGTTGAGGAAATTTCACAAGCTGTAAAATTTAATTTTAAATTAGGTACTATGGAGCCGAACAATCAAAGTGCGCCATGTTATAGGGCTGTGCCGCGCCGCGTACTTATGGGCATTAACAATGCTAACACTTTTGCGGTCCGAGACCTTGCTTTGGGATTTTCATTTTTAGAAAAACACATGTGACATTGTATGTAGTAAAGAACAAGTGTTTTATTTACATGTATATTGAAAATTTATAACACAGCAAAACAGCAGCAAGACCTTTTTTTTGCATCTGTATCTGAGGAATTCTTATCCGAGACCTTGATATTTTCTGATCTGGTGGACATCACCACTGCCCTTGCTCTCACAAAAATATGTCATTATAATCTAAATTATTAAACGGTAAACATCAATAGGCTTTAACATTAGGCTTTAAAACAATGAAATAGGTTTACTCAGTTGACAGCAGACAAAAACAATAAAACAGGAAAGATGTGCCCCTCTAAAAATGGGAATCAGGTACCCGTTTGACAAAACCGCTTCATGTACTTGTAACCAATTGAGAAAACTTGTTCTTGTAAAGAAACAGGCTTACAATTATTACTCAAAGGACTATCAGAATCCTGAGTTTGGTATACAAATTCCAGAAAAGGCCATTGTGTACACACTTTACTTGGCCATCTTGTTATAAAAGTGTTTTGTGCCAAAATATAAAAATTGTACAGCTTTGAGGACTTGTCATGTATCCACAAAAGGACAATAAAACCTTAAAGGAAACATGTAATAAGTTTTGTGTTGCTTAAGGTAGATTACATCATTTGCAGATATCGAACAAATTAACTACCGAATTATTAAGAAATATCTTGCTCATCTGAAAGTAAATAATGATTCTAGGCATCCCGCAAAATGATTGCGCTAGATATTCGGTAATTATTCTGAAAAATATAATTCTATAAAGAAAAATTCGCGATCGCCCGACGGCGATCGCGAAAAAAACACAAATAACATAAGAATAACTGCTCGACGCCGGTTGATAACAAACTCTTTTTTTCGTGCTTTTCTCGGCAACCATGATTGTAAAACGTCAGACAGGTCAGTCAAACGATATTTACTATAAAATACACACCCCCCCCCCAATCCACCCATTTTCGGCCCTCTGTAGCGAACATTTTTAGCGGTCGTGCTTCGACCTAGATCGCCTATAGAGGGACCCCATCTTTATCCTCGCTCGAGTCCGTGTCTGAATAAGAAATAATGTAATTTGAATCAGACGAATCAGTACTGTTTTCGTCGGATTCACCAAAAACCGAGAAAGAATTTTCTCGATTGTCCATGTGAAATTTGATTACCGTTCACAAACCGTACGCGATTTGTACAATGTGGGTGCATCAACACACAACATACAATGTTCGTACGTGGTCACGCGAACCCGTCTCGTATCTAGACGTCGCGTACCGACTATCGAGCATTTGTCCGGGTCGCGATTTTTCTTTCCGTACCACTAACGCGTCAATTTGCCCGTTTCATTGGAATGGGGCGACTTGAATAGAGACTTTTATAACTTTTTCTATAAGACCCTATCTAGATGAGATTATTAACCAATAATTTGGGTTAATAGAAAAAGGTATAAAAGTCGTGTATACGAAAAACTAGGGACTGTATACAATTAACTAGGGATTGTATCCATTAATTTTGGTGAATTATGGCTGTCAACGTCGTTGGTCTTCATACGTTCCGCGCGTATTAAAATCGATTTGTATTGAAGCGCGCGCTTTGGTCTCCATTCAAGTCGCCCAATTCGAATGAAACGGGCAAATTGACGCGTTAGTGGTACGGGAAAAAAAATCGCGTCCGGGTCCTGCCTCGGTTTACGTCACTCAATTTTAGTGGCCACGAAATTTAAAAGGGGGGGGGGGGTAATTTTTGGACGGAAAATTACCTCACTAAACGTACACTAGAACCAGTTTTGCTTTTTATTCACATTTAATACACATAAATCTATTAATTTAAAACAACAATTGCGTAATGACTGCAACAGAAGGATATATAGTTGTAAACTCTGATTGTTTTGTGCTTCCGGATAATTTCAATTAGTTTAATTCCATCTAACCAGAACTGCAAAACCAATTTCCTAATAACTTTACATCCACGTTTATGCTACAAGTCACCCTCGCCTAAACATGCAAAATCAGCTACCTCTGTAAAGTTGCTGCAATTTGTGCATTTGCACAGATCTGGACATAGTAGCTCTGCATTCAGACGAGAACACAATTGATCTTATCTTTAAATTTTACATCTGCGTAGGTTGTAATGCTTGGCACTTTAGTTACCCTAATAGTACACCAAGCCATTCAGTGGGAAAGTTCCAAAGGAAGAAATCGTCTTGCAACGCCAGAGTTACTTATCTGACGCTGGTGGCAAAGGACAAGTCATGACAGGGACATCTTTAGTTGTATTTCGTACGGTCAAATCTATACCTAATAGAAACATAATAATGAATGTTAATTACATACACTTACATGTATTTCCAGGCACCCAGTGGAATTTTTCCAGGACCATTACTTTGGGACCTGCAAATAATGGGTGACAATGCTCCCCTCGCGGTGAACAAGTGGGGTGGCCAATGTACCAATTTTCCTGCCCCCCCCCCCCCCCCCCCACCAACGTTCTACCTCTGTTTTTAACTTTTTTAATCAGCATATAGTTAATTTATTCACTGTCACAAAAAAATGTTTCAACCCATGATAGACAGACAAAGTACCCAGACCCCACTTTTGTTTTCTTCAAAGTGCCATGCAACTAAATGACTGCAGTACAACCTTATTTTATACTTAAAATATTAAATTGGGGGAATCAAGAAAGAAATACAAGCAAATAATGCAGGTATCTGAGCAATTGCATGAGAAATCATAATTATCAATTTCTGTCTAACCTGCATTGTATGATAAATGAAGCTCTTTTAGAATGCTGGCCAGCAAAAGCATACGAACATGATGCATCATCTCTCTCGCTTTGCAGTTTGTGATAAGGTTTTTTTTGGCTTAAATCAATAAAGTATCATATTGACAACAACATTATGTGTGAGGTTGTGTTTATTTTCTGTGATAAATGGGAGAAAATAATTTTTGAAAATGTTTAGTCATACCACTCCGCCCCTCAAAGGGAAGCCTCATTAACATAAAACTTCGCGTGGGGTATGACAAAAATCGAGGCAGAGAATTGCCTCGCTGCGGGGGTGCGCTACCCGGGCCTGGCTTGCATTATGCGCGCATTGCATGCAACAAGTCTTTGTCTACGAGTTTACCATGCCGGTTTTTTATTCTAAATCAGGGTAAAAATACAACTGTTTTCAGTCATGCCGACTAGATGTGTAGCTGCTGGGTGTAGCAAAACTACCAAGGATAGAGTAAGCCTTCATTTGTTTCCGGCTGATCCTAAATATCGGAGGATTTGGACAGCCAAAGTAAAGCTTACCAGAGCGAAGTGGTCCCGCCGGGCCTAGTGATTTTTCGGCCCGATCTGCAGCGACCATTTTGAGCGGTCGTGCTTCGACACTGGTCTGTACAGCAACTTTGGCATGCCCTTAAAAAACATGCTGAAGTCAGATGCTGTCCCAACGATATTCCAATCAGACGAATCTGTAATGTTTTCGTCAGATTCACTAAAAACCGACGAAGAACTTTCACGATCGTCCATGTTTAGTCCGCGCCGATTACTGTACATGTACATGTACATGTACTTTGTACGGTATCCTTTGCTTTGGACAGCGTGCGTGTGGGTGATCGCGTTTACATGGGGGTGTACGTACGTGTGCACAAGGCGTACGGGATTCGTACACTCTTGTACTCACAACAATGTGTGCGTACGTGGCCACGCGAACCCGTCTCGTACCTAGACGTCGCGTACCGACTATCGATAATTTGTCCGGGTTCTGACTCGATTTACGTCACTCATTTTGAGTGGCCGCAAAATTTAAAAAGGGGGGGTCAATTTCTGGACGGCAAATTACCACACTAAACGTACACTAGAACCAGTTTTGCTTTTTATTCACATTTTATACACATAAATCTATTGATTTAAAACAAAAAATGCGTAATGAAGATGTTAGACTGCTTGTTTCCTTTAAGTTTTGTTTCTTTGGATATTTTTGTGGAAGCAGAGTGCTGTGGATATTCTCTTTAACTTTAGTTCTGTATTAGAAGAAAAAGTAATATAAACAGGTGAGTATCTGATGAAAAGCGTTCGCTGCACAAGTGACATGTGTGCAACAGTCGACTGTCATAAAAATAGCAATTTTGGTATTTATTATAAGATATTAGCTATTGCTAATATTTTTTTCTATTTATACCAGATGGCCAATGATAGCACATGCAAGTCAAACAATATGCAACCTACCGAAATTAAAATGAATACGGAAAATAACTACCTCCATCAGAAATTACTGCTTGTTGTAGCAGCTAATGTCAGAGATTCATTTTCAATGTTTGAACAGTAATACCTTCGAACTTGAATTGCTTCCATCATGTCCAGCATGTCCAGAACATTTTCGGGGGTGAAACCAAGGCAGCATTCAGGCGTGTTATAACAAATGTAGTACACCAGGTTGGACTGTGTGTGAGTGCGGCAGGGCCCAGGCATATGCTTTACCAATGCAAATCGCATGCGTAACGACAGGCCCACACGTTGTGGGTATGTCCGGTATTTTCATGAGCTCCGATGCTGAAATTAGGCCACTCTTTGGCACAGGAAGTAAAATGATCCCATCTGACATTTTTTAGGGTCTTCACTTTTCCACCTTTTACGGATACAACATGCATCAATCACCTTCATTTTGATCATTGTTCATGCATTTACATCGGTCGACTTTGACGCACCGTCTGCACTAGACGTCGCCATGTTTGATGACTTAATGTTGGTCATGTCATGACCGTCGATCTTCCACGGACGAGTTGGTGTGGGATTGGACAATTCGTAACACGGTCGTGATGCGATTGCGTCATTCGCGAACGGATTTTGTAACGTGGCGCATTACGTATTTGAACTTCCCTGATGCCATCTTGCAAAAGAATTGTCCCGTTGTCGCACACGTACGATTGGACTTTAAAATTAATATCCGTTTTATTTTTAGGAAATGGCAGGTCCTGTGCTAAATTCTTGCTTTCTTACTAAGCAGGTAATTTCAGCTGCCAAAATAAAACCTGCCGCGTAAACATTAACGTTAATTTACTTTCGGCCACTGGTTCCAGGCTTTATTTTGTACGATCCTTCTTCAAAATGCAATGAGACATGACTACCTAGAACACGTATATACGTTTTGGGGGAATTTAAGCCATCCGTCTATTTTTGAATTTGTGTTAATCTGCTGTAACTTTACGAAAGCCACTCGTTCACTGCACAGATTGAGGCTGCCATGTTTAATTTGTTTGTATCATTTGATTTTAAAGATGGCGTACCATGATCACAGTCTATTGCACGTATTCCTAAAATTGAGAGACATGTCCTTTCTTTCTACTGTTAGACCCAACAAAGAATTAGTTGTTGAATTAGACGTCGGACTCGGGACAAAGGGTTCATCCACCTGGACCCTGGAACGCAACGAAGTCACAGCTGGAGAAGGTCCGTCATCAGGAACGCTGGTCGGGGAAGAGTTCACCCTAGAGTGTATGTGGATCATGTGCGGATTCATGGAGGAAAATACAAGGTCGTCTCACGAGGAACTGTTTCGGAATCTGAAGAGGGATCTCGAAGGAAAAAAACACGTTTGACGCTTAAATCCAGCAGTATGACTTTCTAAACTCATAACACAACGAATTCGGCTTTTGTTCAAGTTGATAACATTCACGGCTATTTTTTTTTTTTTTTTTTTTAATTCCAAAAGATATGGCTGTAACCGTTTATGGTTTACCGTACATAAGTACACAAAATAAATATATTTTCTTGCCCTCGCGCGCAAATGGTTGTTGTACAATTTTGTTTATGATTCTTTTTTGAAAATCCGAGTCAAATAATATTGGCACTTATTTTTCCCCGATGGTATTTTTTCTCAAAATGTGCAGTTTTTGTCGCGACGCCATACAATTCGACGAAAAACAGTTTGAACGCACAATATTCTCCTAAAGCTCTCTTAAAACCGTAGTCCTGACATTTTTTACACTGATAGATCGCTGACCATACAGTCTGCGGGTTTATATAATACATTTACTTATTTACGAAGGATTGTAATGCAATTTTACACACCATCTCTACTGCCACTGATGTGTCACTCTCGACGTGTCTACGCGTCTACATCGTGGACAAAGGCAATGTTTTTAATATCCCAACATGGACGCCGGCGACTTCACGATTCGCTATCTAATTCATCAATGTACATGTACGCTCGACATATCCAGTTTGTGGAGATCAGTGGTTCGACCCCTAGAATGTGGTCGGCACACTCCATTCACGAAATGGGTAAAACTAACCACGTTTGAACGTTGGCAAGCATAATTATTATACACTCTTAAAACTTCCGGGTCAGATTTGACCCGGAATGGGTCAAATCTGACCCGGAATCCGGGTTCTATTTGGCGCGACCAATTCCGGGTCAGAATGACCCGGAAAGTTTGGTCAATTTTTTGGACTCAAAATGGGGTCATTTCAACTGACCCTTTTAGGGGTCAAGAAATACACTTATGACCCCCACATTGGTCAACTGAAATGACCCTGATTTCCAGGTCAAATGTGTTGACCAAATTTTCCGGGTCATTTTGACCCAGACTTGGTCGAGCCAAATAGAACCCGGATTCCGGGTCAAATTTATTTTAACCCGGAATACGGGGTCACATAAGATAAGCATGTTTTCCATGTATTTCTGAGATATTATGGCAATCCTGCAAGTTCTTCAATTCTTAATAAAACAAATATGAAATTGCATGTTTCTCCATTTTCATTGCAATTGCCATGAATAAATGCTGTTCATATAGAAACACTTGCTTATACCTTGTTTGTCTTGTTGACTTTTATTTGTAACAGGGAGGCCAGGGAGGTATGTTGGACGGGAACAAAAATACTGTATACAAAGAAACAAAGAAAAATTTCATGATTTTCCATTGGCTAAATCAATTTAATTTACTTTGGCTTCGTCAAACACATATATGTACATGTCACGCAATAACACTGCTTCATTTTAAGCCCATCTCCAGTAAAAACTGATCAGTGGAAAAATGGTATAATAGGGCGGGGTTCTGCATAATCAATTAGTCTTTCAGCATTATACCTAACTGAATATGCAAAAGGGGTGTTTGGTTTTGTTCAGTGTCAGTTTCAAAGATAGAAAAAAGTCTAGCCATTATTCGTAACTGACCAAAATAAAAAAGCTGTTAATTTGCACATCAAATTGTAATCTGTAAAACCTTTTTTGCAAGGTAGGTAATAACAGTTTTAAAGATGGTTAGGTTTAGCAAAGTTAATTAATAAAATAAAAACAAGCCAAGACACATCACAGTTTTCTGAATCACTTACTATTAATCTACAATCTCCCATCTGCAATCCACAATATGGATAGAATCTACCAATTACTCTTGGATTTTAGAACTGCCCATAACGATCTGATGCACCCGGAAGTATGATTGCCCTCTCCTAGTTTGTAAATTACTTTTTGCAGAAATTCCGAAGTGGTACAGCACTGCCACGGGTAACGTCTAAAATAAAGTATAGCTTAAAGCAGGCATATATGCCCTTCAAGAGATAGTCTACCTCCAAAGCACGCTGCTCCACTACGATAAAGACCTGCTCCGGTTCCAAAATGCTTCCAAAAAGAGCAAAAATGGACGGTTCTCTCTGCTTTGCTTTTTCCAGATATGTAGGAATGTTTGATCCAACCTAAAACAGGAAAAAAACAACGTATTATCAGTGTTTTGCAATTCTAATGCCAAATGACCACAAACCAATCTCAGAGTTACTGGCAAGTCTGGTGTTCTCCAATAGCCAGTTATTACACTATTTTGCTCAAAGACACTTTCTCCGTGAGCTCTTTGATGTGATTTCTCTGATAAGAGGGTGATATACATTCAGGGTACAGTTAACAATAAAAGGTTGTGAAATTTGACTTTTCCAAAATGCTCTGAACTTATTTTAAAGCAAGTCGATTTATCAAAATATATTTCGAGATATTACAAAATAAGTCTTGAGTAGCTATTGCTCGAGTAGCAAAACAATAGTTGTACTACTGAACATCAATGAACGACTTAATGGAATCATCTACAGAAGCACGCACACTCTGGCCTTTTGTACGTCTTTAATACTCCGGTAGGAAAAAGGCACGGTATAGGACCATCATCGCAAGGTTCTTCTTGTGATAATCTGCCAAAAATTTAAATTAAATAAAACATCTGTAGTACATGGTAAGAACATTTTAAAATACATGTAACCGGCTTGCACCCCTGCAAAGTACCAGTTAACAATAAAAGCGTTCTGCATTGCTTATAAATGCGCACAAATGAAAAATACATGTTACCACCCCAACATTACAAAATCCTTCAACTTCCTTTGTTGTCTAGGGTCTTTAGGGTTAAACATTAAATGTCATAGAGCGAGGTGGAAATGGGGCGAAGTAACGATGGGGCGAAGTACGTAATTGAGTGTACAATCATGGAGGTAGGAAACTACATGTCATGATCATACTAGACGGAGTCCAGTCTGGGCTAAGCCTACACGTACATAATGTACATTATACTTTGCCACTATTCCTTGCCACTTCGCCCCATCGCTACTTCGCCCCATTTCCACCTCGCCCTATCATGACATGTCATGTAGGCCTACATAGGTAAACCCCTACATACATGGGCCGGGTGTACACTATGTACATGTACATCATACATCATGTACAGTTTTGTATTACCAGTAATAGTATTTACTTTTTTGCGTGAACTGAAAGTGAACAATCTATAATCTAGGCATGCCTACCTCAATACATGCATAAATGAGGTTTTTTTGTACTAGATCTTGCTCGTAGAATATAGCGCGGTCGGCCGGCAACTCCCCACGGCTAAGTGCCTTAACGTATGAACCTCCCGGACTTGTGTTTTTTGTGGTTTTTTTTTTTTAAGGTTTCGAATTTGCTTTTCATTTTAATTCCGTTACAGTTATGGCGTTCCAATTTTCAGATATAATAGAAACTGATGATTCAATTTCATTGTCAGAATTTACCTTCATTGTCACCTGGTTACTTGTGAATTTAGGCACACTTTATCTTCCTTTATACTTTTTCATAAATATCTATTTTGCCAACACACACAGTATCCAAAATCAGGTCATTCTTTTGTGACCATGTAACATTTATTCCTTTTATGTTGGCAACAAAGGTAAGTATTTCTCCTGTGATTCTTGAGTGTATTGTGTTGCGGTGTAGAGTAAAGTTTTGGAAGAGGGATTTAATTTGCATGACTTTGAGGAACTTTGAGTTATGTAAGAGCAGGGTGCGGCGAGTGAGGTGATGTTTTTTTTTTTAATGAGTGGTCAGTCAGTCTAGCTGTGCCTTAGACAGAGAAGGGTCTAGCTGTGCCTTAGACAGAGAAGGGTCTAGCTGTGCCGTAGACAGAGAAGGGTCTAGCTGTGCCTTAGACAGAGAAGGGTCTAGCTGTGCCTTAGACAGAGAAGGGTCTAGCTGTGCCTTAGACAGAGAAGGGTCTAGCTGTGCCTTAGACCAAGAGAGTTTAAATTTGCGAGATTGCCAGAGCAGTGCATGTGTTTAGAGGTGTTTTGTGCCGCCAATTTTACCGTTAAACCAGAGCAGATTTATACAGGCTGCTAACGAGAATTGGTTGGAGTGAGGACAGCAGGCCTGGGATCTGAATCTCAAGACCCTGAATTGGATAGAAAACCGTAAGTTAAATGTTTTAAAATTCTGTATTTATGTTTCACAAAAAGTCACAAGTTGATAGATTTCGGATATTTGAACGCTTTTTAAAAATGTTTGAGATATTATTTTACACCGTACTATTGTAGTTTGGTTATTTTTCTTTAACATATGTAGATGTTTTTCAACTTTAATTTGAGTACTGCGACTAAGAGCCTAGCTCAACCATCTTAGTACATCAGCTTTGAGTAGTGACTCGTAGCTACTCCAAAACTGAGCTTCGAGCTGCTCCGCAGCGACTGGAACTGGAACGATAGCTGTTCTGTAGCGACTGGAACTGGAACGATAGCTGTTCGGCAGCGACTGGAACTGAAACGCTAGCTGTTCCGTAGCGGCTGGAACAGAAACTTTGAGCTGTTCTGAAGCGACTGGAACGACAGCTGTTCTGAAAAGCTCAGTACTGAATAACTTAATTGTGTGTAAAATGACAGAAACAAATGTCCAGAAAATCAACCGAATCGGTGGGAACATTCCTTTATTTATTTGTAAAATTATTTCCTATCAGAATGATTTAGAGATTGCTAGAGATTGAATTAAGAAGTTTGGCTGATTCTAGTTTTCTTTTGAGACAAATTATAAATTCCTAAATTGAAGGACACAACTAGCCAGAGTCCATATTAATTCAAGAAGTGTGTAATTTAATTCATTCGTAAATTTTCACTGTATCTAGATATACATTATCAGTTCAATTCAGAAATATTGAAGAATTGTATTTAATTAATAATAATCAATAAGTAAATAAATTGTGTAAATATTATTCATTTTGTCCTTTGGCATGCAATTATTTTGTAGTTTGCAAGTTATGTCTTTCAGTCATGGCTAGGTGAAGGAGGTAGTTGTGACATTCATAAAGTAAGAATTCAATCTGTTGAAAGGTTTTGTATTTAGCGCTAAACCTTTTGGGCGAGGGAAGGGTTCTGCAACCCCCAACTATACCCATACAATCTTGGTAACCCATTGATCCAACTTCAATACTGTCCGCTCCAGTCATGCACCGCGGTGGCAACCTTTTTCATGCTGGACTCGGTTTGCTCGGTTTGGCAGTACCCTACATGTCCAACGACGGAATTCGGGATTTCATCGGCCAGCTGTTGTCACTCCCGTTCTTGCCTCATGAACATATCGGGCCAGCTTTTGAAGAACTCAGCAGCCTGGTGACTGACCAACCCGCCATGATCGAGCTGTGCAGCTACCTTCGCACCACGTGGCTGGAGAACTCAACATGGAGCCCACGTGACTGGTCAGTGTTCATGCGGAGTATCCGCACAAACAACGACGTGGAAGGCTGGCACCGGAGACTAAATGGGCGGGCAGGACGTCACACCGTCCAATTCTACAACGTCATCAAGCTCCTGTACGCAGAATCCAACTACGTAAACGTCCAGCTAAAGCTGGTCAAAGAAGCTCGACTCTGCAGGAACCAGCGGCGGATGTACCGGCAGGTTCAAGGCAAGATTTTCAAGTTGTGGGACGACTACCAAGCCCGTCGCCTCACAACATCGGGACTCCTGGCAGCCTGCCAACAACAAAACAACCGGTCCTTTTCAGGACCAACAACCAAACAACCGGTCCTTTTCAGGACCAACACATCTACAAGAGAGATTGTTGTCTTAAAGATTTGCATCAAAGGCAACATAAAAACGGAAATAAATGATTAATACAAAATTACATTTATTTTGTTTTCTCCACAGGTTAGAATTGAGCCTTATTTTTTATGCAATGCGAATTTTTTTTATTTTTTATTACTGCCCAAACAATGCCAAACTGAACACAAAGTTGAAAAACATTGACAATTTCAAAACTAGTGAATTGCATTTTATTACTCACAACAGTTTTTTGAATTGAAATCAAAACTTGATTGAGAAGAGTGAAAACATTAACACCAGGGTAGATTCAAACATTGAAAATTTCAAAAACTCTTGAATTGCATGTTATGACTAACAATAGTTTTTTAATTAAAGTCAAAACTTGATAATTATAAAAAGTACAATTTCGAGAAAAAAACCCAGCAACCAAAGAATATCACGCTACAATATAGAAGACAAACATCGTCGATCACAACCCAAGCTCAAAAGACCCACAAACCGCAGGGTAGATCAAATCCAAGATCCTAGAAGAACAAAAAAACATTCAGTGGCAGGTTAAAAAAAATCAGACAAAACACACCGCAGCGCCGTCAACACAAGTCCCGTGAACCACCAAGAGTGATTGACAGTAGCATTGATGTTCAATAGAAAGGATTCGGAACCCTTTGTCACGTGTGCAATGAATCCTGGGTGCGAAACGACCTGGGTACGAAGCGACCTGGGTACGAAACGACCTGGGTACGAAACGACCTGGGTACGAAACGACCGACATTCAATGTATCGATTTCCAACGACGCAATCGCGATGTGAATTTTCGCGGCAAACCATGTGACTATAGACATCCAATCACAGTAAGAGAAAGGACGCTGCCATATGACGTCAATAAATCACGTGACCATTCTTCCCCAATTGCAAAGAGCCCCTGACCCTAAAAATGGTCAATCTTGTTTGACCCGGAGAGAATGGTCAAAGCCGCTGTGATGTTGGCAATCATGTGACATCCCCATCCAATCACAATAACTGTCTGACCCAGAAAGGGGTCATTTTTTGGTTGACCCGGAGAAATGGTCAATTATTTGACCCGGGAGTTTTTAGAGTGCAGAGTCAGGAACGTGAAGATCAAGACAACCAGGGGTGAATACTCGAGACCGATCACTAAGGTTGCAGTTATCTACCCGGCAGAAGGATATGCTGAGGACTAAATGACCTCGTCGGGGTGGAGGATGTTTCAATGAACAAAGAGCTGTCCTTACAGCAAACCTGAAGGGCGCCCTCTTGTGAATAGACATTGCTTTTACACATGTTTTTCAGCCATGTTTACAACGTTCGTTTTATTGCTAAAAGTATAACCGAATTTTCTACCGTTTAAAACCGTGTCAGTTAACTGAAGCCTGTGAAACCTAGAGTCTTGCCACAGAAGTGAGTATTTGTTAAGTTACATTTTAAGGTGAAAAAAGCTTTGTTTAGAAGGTCAGACTTTCCATACTTTTTGCCACGTTTACGGATTAAAAGTGACTGCATTTGTCGAGCTTCATGTGCCATGTACACATACACGTACTTGCGTGATACGGTTTGAGAAGTTTTCAGCCAGATTTGTTAATTAGTGAGGACATTTCAGATTTGTCTAACAAAGTATCAGATTAATATAGGATGATAGGTAGTTGCATTTACTGGGTTATTTTCTAGATTTGTGTAGTTTTTCAATTTAAAGCTTAGGTGACATGTACTTTTGCAAGCATGCTTAAGGATTTTCTGTTTATTTGTTTGTTTCAGTTCGAATAACTAAGATCAAAGAGGACAACACAACCGGAATTTACAACAGTTAATCATCAGGTGTCTCTATGTCTCTATACGAATTGCAAGATTTCTAGTCCGTAAATTGGTTCTACACTTCCTGACGATCCAATCATTATAAGTGTGCAGTCAGTGACCACTATTTAGAATTTGAGATTCCATACAGACAACTGGTAAATTCAACACTTAAAAATTTGCATTCATCAGTTTAATGGTTGAAATCCCATCTTTTAAAGGGTAGTCACTAACCGCAAACTTGTAATGTTGTTCTAATACTTTAGTTTTAGGCAGGCACTCGCATCCATGCTAAGATGTTATAGGCCTATATGAAACCTGAATACTTTGATAAATCAAGTTTGAAAAAGGTCATGAGCAACAGGTGGACAAATATTATGGGTTACCATGAAAAGTTCGGCAAGGCCAGTAGAGTAGGCTAATGTAGCAAAACATCAAGATTGTAAACGCAACAGTTCATATGCCTGAATTGGAAAAGGCACAAAGCCTATACTAACACTTTTAAATGTAGGCCTATTCATTTTCTTTCAGAATGCGGGAGTATAAAAGGAAAACGGTTCGTGGTAAAAGTGTGAAACCAGAGGTAATGCGAGAGGCAATTGGCCATTACCTTTCTACAGATGACGGGTACATAAACAACTGCCGAGTTGTTTCAAATCCCCCGATCAACATTGAGAGACCATATTGCTAAAGTGAACACATTACCAGAGGGTGAAAGGTCTTCAAAAACATATCCCTTGGATATTCACGACGGACATCTTCCACAACGGATCAAGAAGAGAAACTAGCAAGTTATTTAAAAATCGCTGCTGACATTTACTTTGGCCTTACCCGAAAAGACGTCAGAGTTCTTGCCTCATGATCAGTGTGCCAAAAAGTTCAACGTTGCAGTTCCCAAATCATGGAATGAAAATGAATGTGCAGGAAGGGACTGGTTTACTGGATTTTTAAAGAGAAATAAATCATTGCGCATCAGAACACCTGAAGCTACTAGCATTCAGAGGGCAACTGCCTTCAACAAAACAAATGTGTCGCAGTTTTTGTTCAAAACTATCAAGTGTTCTTGAAAAGCATAGCTTTGAAGCCTAACGCATCTGGAAATTCCTGGAATGTTGATGAAACCGGCCCCACTACGGTGCAGAAGCAATTAAAGGTTGTAGCAACCTGTGGAATAAACATATTGGTTCTATTACTTCAGGAGAAAGAGGAGTTCTTGTAACCGTCTGTGCAGCTGGATCTGCAACTGGTCAAACGATTCCTCCTTTTTTAGTTTTTCCACGTGTACACTACAAAGACCATTTCGTCACAGGTGCTCCACTTGGTCCTGCAGGAGACGCTAATCCATCTGGTTGAATGAATGCGAAAAACTTTCTCAAATTTATGCAACATTTTGCTGCACACGTCCGACCATCACAAGAAAAACCTGTCCTTGTAATTTGGGATAACCACGAGTCCCATCTGTCAATTTATGTGTTGAACTTTGCCAAAAACAACGGAATTGTTATGCTCTCATTCCCATCACATTGCTCGCATAAAATGCAGCCGCTGGACCTGTCAGAATATGGTCCATTTAAGAGAGGAGTAGCTAGGGCACAGAGTAACTGGATGCGGAACAACCTTGGCAAAGCAATGTCAATCTATGACATTCCAATAATAGTTTCAGATTTTTTTGTAGATGTTGTTACACCCAGAAATATCACCAGTGGTTTCTCGAAGTCAGGCATCATGCCATTCAGCCCAGAGACGTTTACTGAGGATAACTTCACCCCATCGTCGGTCACCGACAGACCAGACCCACTCAAGCGGCAATTGCAGCTGCCCAATCTTCCGTCGACAAACCAAGCAGTGGACAATCGACAGATGTGCAATCTCCAGTCGACAAACCTAACAGTGAACAACCGACAGCTGTGCCCCCTCCAATCAACAATAAAGAATCGGCAGCTGCCCCATCTCCAAACGTCAGATCGTGTGAGCCACAACATAGGCCTATAACAACGGGTACTCTGTTATCAAACCTACCTGGCCAAATTATCAGTGTTAGAGGAGACTAACATTGCATGGAACACGCTGTAAATGTAGCACTTGAACGTCAAGGTGTTAGTATGAGAAAAACCCGAATGATGGATGTTACATAGTAACACATGGCCCCCCTGGTCGCCATGGGGTTGCCTCTAAGTTCACAATCTTATTGGTTCACACAGGTCAAGGTGTGGGGTCACACTACAATGTTCTTGATAGTGAATTTGCACCTGAAGCTGTTTCTCTATTCCCTTCTGCACCTCCAAGAAAGCAGGAAAGAAAGGGGAGAAAAAGGCGGAAAGCTGAAATTTCTACAAGAACGCCAATGAAGGATGCATTAGAGGAAGAGCAGCAGCAACGCGAGTCTGGGCCTAGTAAAAAGAAACAGAACCCAAACAAACTGTGCACTGAAATCCGCAGTGAAAGCTGGCGGAAAAAAACAAAAGAAGAAGAAACATCAGTCCTCCTCGGACACGTCGGAGTACGACGACATTGACAGCCCCTGTCTGGTATGCTTAGGCCGATGGTCAGTGAGCAAAGCAGGAGAAGACTGGGTCCAGTGTTTCCAATGCAAGTTTTGGTCACACGAGAAATGTACAGGCATTGCCAAAGGTCAATTGTATGTGTGTCATAATTGTGATTCAGATTAGGCTATAATTGACTCAACAGTTGTTCAAAGTTCTACTTTACAAATAGGAATAAATGCACAGAGATGGTTAAAACTTGAGAATTTACTTAAAATCATTTAGCCTTAAAAGACCACTGAACCTCAATGAATAAGAGAGATATAAAACCTGCCATCTTCTAAAACCTTTGTTGAATCAAAAAATTGCACTTGGAACAAAGGACATGTAATAACGATTTGTCTTAATTCGTAATCTGCTCGACAGATTAAAAACTAAAAGTGGATGGGTATCATCAAGCAGTATCGATTTTAGTTTTATCGGCTGGACTGCCTCATATACTCCTCTAAAGTCCTAAACAGAATTACCAATGTTTTCAGTGGCCGTTTTATTTTTAGTGATCCTATTAAATTTGTTCGCATTTTCTACTGTCAGACCATTGACCCATGCAATACAACAGAACATGATCACTGATCGAATAATACTTTGGTAAACAAAAGTGATTATATCCCGATTAATGTTAAAGAGTTTGAGTTTCCTCAACAAATAAATCTGCTGTTTAGTCTTCGAGCTTATTTTTTTGAGTGGTGATATTTCAGTTTAAACGATTTTCAATATGCGTAACCAGGTACTTGTGATCAGTGACGATTTCAATATCGACACCGTTTATGTTTAATGTTTTTTTTTTAAATCAAACACAATTTCCTTAGTTTTGTGTAAATTTAAAACCAGGAAGTTTTCCTTACACCATTGCACAAACTTCATTTATGTACCTGGGACCTTATTCACAAAGCATCCGCACGCTTTAACGGATCCGTTAAGCCTCCGTTATGGTTTGCGCCATATTCACGAAGTATCCGCATAATAGCGAATCCGCAGAACACGTCCGTAAACGGGCAATTGTTTTGCGGGAACTCCAGCTTTCCCGTAAAAGCTTACGGAAGTCCGCATAGCGCTAAAATGAAATGGCTGCAGTGTTTGTGGTTCTGCTTGAGAAGGAAAACAGGCGTACTCTTCGCCGCCAGCGAGTATTTCGTGATAGGTTACAGCCACTGGACATTTACGACGATGTGGAACTGATAAATAGGTATCGAATGCCAAGGCATGTACTGTTGAAGGTGAAAGATTTAATCCGTGATCAAGTTGAACATCTGACACAGAGGTCGCATGCAATACCCGCCACGCAGATCATAACAGCCCTCCGATTTGTTCACCGAAGTTTCTTTCCAATTAACAAATGGAGATTTAAATGGAATTAGTCAGCAGTCTAACTTCTCGAATTGTTACCCGGGTCGCAACTGTCCTTTCGCCACAAATATTTCGATTTCCGAGGAACCTATAGCCAGTCAGAATCTGATCAAAGAAGGTTTCTACGATGAACGTCATCGTCGGATTCCGAACGTTTTGGGATGCCTTGATGGATCACTTGTCGAGATTAAATGTCATGCACGTGACGAAGGTGCCTATACATATGCAGACATAACTATCACGCTATAAATGTCATGGGGGTTTGCGACCACCAGAAGAAGTTCACCAATATTGTTGCCAAGTGGCCAGGCTCGACCCATGATTCGTTTATGTGGACTCACTCAAGCCTCAACCACCAACTAGCCAATGGTCTTGCCAACGCTGGTCACCTTCTAGGCGATTCTGCGTACCCCCTTCGATCATGGCTGCTAACACCAGTACCACAACCTGATGATGATGATGCAGAACGTCGGCACAATATTCATCACCGAAGAACCCGACAGAACATCGAAGGAACTTTTCAATATGGCAGATGGAAAATGAGGTGGCAGTGCCTGCATAGCGAAGGTGGGCGTTTACGGTGTCAGTATAGAAGGCCTACAAGTACTTGTATGTGAACTCTGCCATCCAGGAGCCATCGCATCTTTCTGGGTGCAACTCTAAACTTGTGAAATGATGCTGTCATCCAGAATGTAGCATTGTCTCTTGACAGATGTTCAAGTAATTTAGAATTCACTGACAACCACCTTCTATAATGCACATTACAAAATAATGTGGTCGACATCAGTGAAAGTATCGTAACAAATAAAGCTCAGGGTTATTTACTATTGCACGAAAATGTGTTTGTGATGACTGTACATTCGTTTGGATGCCGGATTGTGTTAATCGAAGACTGTTTCCGATAGTGTAAGATGTACACCACCCTCGAAAAAAACTGCCTTTGAAATCTGTTTGACAATAGGCCATGGTATATACAGTCTAGGTAAAATATGAATTGCTCCGCGTTGGCAAGAAATCAATTGATGTGGTTTTGCTAATAATTTGTTGTTCATTATACCGCCCTTCCCGTAAAATGCTGTTTATCATCAGATTATGTTTTTGGAGATTTAAGTCAACTTCTTAATTTCACATGTTTTTTAACAAAAAAAGAATAGATTGGTATGATGCCTTTCACAGAAGAAGTTCACGAAATCGTTCCTTAGTTTGAAAAAATAACCAGTGCACTGTGGAAATTCATCTTTTTTTCGCCAAGAATTTGAAAGATAGGCCGCAATCAGCTACCATATGTATTTTGGATTCATAACAATTCGACTACATTTCTATTTTAGGCTCTTATGAATTGTTACATATTCACGCAGGCGCTTCATTCACCCGTACATCTCGTTGAACGACACCCTCATTATTAGCGGAGCTCCGCAATTTTACCGATACCTAACGGAACCTTTCGTGAATACGGCGTAGCGCAATTCTAACGTATCCGTTAGGCCATCCGCAAAGGCTGTTACGGACCCGGTAATAGCGGATGCTTCGTGAATAAGGTCCCTGGTCTCATCATGACTAATGAATCATGTTAAGGAAGTATCGTCATCAAACTTTACCACAGAACACATAATCATTGCTACATCACGTGTATAAAGTGTAAACAGAATTGAAAATAATACACACCCCTAAGGAGCCACAGTATTGGTGATGACACTAACTAAACTGTTGATTATAAATTACAAGTTGCGGTTCATAACTATTTAGTTTGATTAATGAGACTGAACATTAAATCGTCACCGTTTTCACGAAGAGGCAAATTGAGCCTTTCACGGTCTGAACAAACTTTCGAGATAATCGCTTGTAAAGTTTGTCCTTTTTTCGTTTGGCAGTTTGAAACATAAATATCCATAGAATATACAAGATTAAGGTATCATGGGAAAGAAGAGATTTTAATCTTCTTAAATATAGCAAACGTTAAGAAAAATAGGTGATTAGTTTTGCAGAATTAATCAATTAATAGAATTGCCTCTTCGTGAAAACGAAAAAAACGATACATTAGCAAATTCGCCCGTGGCTGTGAGAGTCAGAATGTATACATTTCCCCATTGCGCCCCCAATTTGTCTCTTCGTGAAAACGCTAAAAGCCACTTCGCGACCAATTCGCCCAATTCGCCTCTTCGTGAAAACGCTAAAGTGACTAAGCGCACCAAAGTGCCCTTCATAAACACGTTGAAGTCAACGCTATTTCGAATTTGCCTCTTCGTGAAAACGCTAAAAGCCACTTCGCGACCAATTCGCCCAATTCGCCTCTTCGTGAAAACGCTAAAGTGACTACGCGCACCAAAGTGCCCTTCATAAACACGTTGAAGTCAACGCTATTTCGAATTTGCCTCTTCGTGAAAACGAAAAAGGGCACTGGAGGACCAATTCGCCCATTAGTTAATTAGGTTAATTGTGATTTTAATGATTTTGTGGATGTATAACTTCACCAGGTTGTAGAAATTGCAATATTTAATCGTTTTCATCAAAAAAAAAATAATTTCGATAAATAGACGATTTTTCATGAAATTCGCCTCTTCGTGAAAACGGTGACGAAAATTTGATAAAAAAACCAAGATAAGTCTTAAACAAATGTTTCAGATTTATTCCTTGCCAGGATTTTGTTTTTGTTTTCCTCATTACTCCTATTTATAGTTCTTTGTTAGTTCTTCCCTTTGATCTCCACCCTGGACCCCCTTCCTTGTGGTTTTACCCCTTCTGTTTTTGTTCCCACCCTGTCTTTGATCCAACCCACACTGACCTCACCCTTTAATCCCTTTAATCGAAATATTAGGCCCTCTTAACTTATTTGACTTGTTTCTTAGAACAGTTATATGCAATATGTGACATAGTTTGTGCATTGTTTTCACTTATTGTTGAATATGGCGATCTTGCCCCACCATGTGGGCGAACCTGCCCCAACAGGATGGGTGTGGGAAAAGTCGCCAACTTGTCTTTATGTGTTACTCCTGCTGTTACTGTAAGACCTGTCATTTTAAAAATGTGGTGGTAATTAGCCAAGACATAGTACTTTCACATGTAAAAGGTATGGCTTTCTAGCCTGCAAATGTAAACCTCTAGGCCAGTGAGAAAGAAAATGGGGCGGACTAGCCCCGCTCTCCCCTATCCCTGCTCTTTCCACTAAATGTACATATTTTAGTTTTTTATTCTGTAGTAAAATCTGTATCATTATTCTGGAAATTGCGAATAAATCAAATCAAAATCGAAATGCTGTCAGCAATGGCAGGTTTTAGCTAAAGTTAAAACGGTCGCAGGTGGTCGGTCGTAAAATTAAAACACCGAGCGTTCAGACACTGTTTTAAGTAAAGCGATGTTTACCTTATAAGTGTGTTATCTCTGTTCTGGGGTCACGTAGAACTTCCGCTCGTTGACATATTTCGCGCACTACATTTCGTGGGCACATCGAAGCATTCTGTGTGCAGCCGTAGGCATACTTGTTCCTAACACAGTGCGTAATGCTTGCGCGCACAATAGCGAACCCTAAATGCATGATTTTTAACATGGCGCTGTCTCGAGAAATTCCCTTAAAATAATTATCGCGATTCAGCAAGTTATTGATTTAATGAAGAAGCTAAACGGCAGCCAATAGCCTTAAGAATAGTTAGTAGCTTTCTTGGGCATGATAAGAAGGCATGTGCAGCGAAGAAACGATGTCAGTTCGGCCCACACCACGACCGCTATTAAGGGCCTTTACTCCATCCTCGACTAATTCGCACCACAAACACGCGGTACTTTTTCCCTGGCCACGATGAAGAACAGAATTTTAGGCGAATATAAAACGGTGCTTGATGAACGCACCCGTTCAGACACCGTTTTAAATTCGCTTAGGGCACACATGGCTGGCTGTGGTCGCGCTTGTTTACATATCACAGGACGTCCCATACATTTTCTACAGGCCCGATCGAGAAGGGTTATTGTTTATAGGTTTGAGAAAAGAGATGGCACTATCCCATTCAGTGACACTCCCTCTCTCTTGACTTGTTTGGCTTAAAAATTGATTTTAGGCATGACTTAGTCTTTGCCGGTTATGCCCAATTGAACTGTAGAGTGAGCGGACATAACAGATTGAGTGACTATGGCCATGTTCACACAGCGTTTTAGCTAAAACGGTTTTAGCTAAAACGGTAGATCACCACGGGTTGTCGTCGTAAAACTAAAACACCGAGCGTTCAGACACCGTTTTAAGTATAGCGAGTTTTAACTTCATAGCGTTTTATCTCTGGTCTGGGGTCACGTAGAACTTCCGCTCATTTACATATTTCGCGTGCTACATAATTCGTGTGCACATCAAAACATTCTGTGTGAGATCACGGGTTGCCGGCGTACTTGCTTTCTTCGTAGAAGTCGCAACTTGATCGGCCCCGTCCACTTCGTCGGTTAGAATCCACCGTGGCCTTAAACTTGTGTTTTAGTGCCTTCATTGTATTGTACACGCTTTCGGCATTTCTATCATGCCCCAGATCTTTTAGTTTCTTGGACAGTCGTTTGTAAATTTTGGAGTTTCTTGTAAGGGGATCATCAAGGGCTCTCTGCACGTCCTCCTCGGCCCACACCGCTACGAGAGCCTTAACTTCCACTCTCGACCAATTCGCACCGCGCGGTACTTTTGTTGATCCTTTCTCTACACCTTTTTCTAAACCTTTCTCTGCAGTTGATGTCACCGGAGCATTGGCCATGATGGTAAACAGAATTGAAAGTACAGCTAGCGTTAATAATCGACGAAAATACACGAATAAACTAGATATAACAACGCAACCAAAAGCAGTTTAAAACGCTGCAATGGCGGCTGTTGATGGCGTGGGTATGGTGCGTGTGGCGTGGCTACACAGTAGGCTGCTAACTTCTCCGCCATCTTTAAAATACGTCACTGGCCAACAGCGAACAGCTCGAAATGTCGTTCGCCGTTTTCGCTAACGTTTGCCAACATAATTGGCGAACATTGCGTTCCACTCACGCGAACAACGCTAACGTTGGCCAACGTTGGCAACGTTCGCTTGAGCGGAACGCACCCCTGGATAGCGGTACTTTTGTTGATCCTTTCTCTACACCTTTTTCTAAACCTTTCTCTGCAGTTGATGTCACCGGAGCATTGGCCATGATGGTAAACAGAATTGAAAGTACAGCTAGCGTTAATAATCGACGAAAATACACGAATAAACTAGATATAACAACGCAACCAAAAGCAGTTTAAAACGCTGCAATGGCGGCTGTTGATGGCGTGGGTATGGTGCGTGTGGCGTGGCTACACAGTAGCGCGCATGGCGTGCTACCGGAGCGTGCATGTAAACAACCGTGCTTGTTTACACCAAAAGCGCGCCACAAAGAGAGCTTACGCAACACCAGGGCCCAATTTCATAGAGCTGCTTAACGGACGATTTTTTGCTTAAGCGGGGTGTTTAAGCAAATTTTCATTTCATAGCAACCGTTAAGCAAGATTTTTTGCTTAAAGCGATAAGCAAAGAAAAAGGAGCCTTAACCACCGCATTTTTTGCTTAAGCAAGGTCTAACCTTAACGTAGCAACAGTTAAAATGGCGGCTATTCTTCAAAGGCGACGTGAAATTCAAATTATTTTGTGTTTCGATGTCAAAAGGGAACCCTTTAGGACCCTTCAATCACTGCTTTCTCCTCGATGTATGAGGTAGCCAGTACCAGATCCATTTCTGCGGTAAAGGGCGACGATTTTGGCTTTGCCCCGCCTGGCGCAACTTTGTTTACGCTGTTGGTTTCGTCCGCCATTTTTATTTTATTTTGATTTGGGGGAATTTTTTGCTTAAGCAGACGATCCAAAATATTGCGCGCGCAGTTTGTTTACGTGCTTAAGTTAGCAACCGCTGGTGAAATACGTTTACGCTTAAGCTAATTTTTCTGCTACAGTAATCAAAACAATTTGCTTACCGTTAAGCATCTCTATGAAATTGGGCCTGTCAACTGCGGCGACTAAAACAGGAAGTGTTTTAGCTAAAACCGTTCACACACCGTACTAAAAAAATAAAACGGTCAGAGTTTTAGCTAGACCCTCCCTCCGAGGTGTTTTAAATCACCGGAATCTAAAATCGTTGACACTTTTAACCAAATCGAGTTCAACTAGTGTTTTGAGCGAATTTAAAACGGTGTGTGAACGCACCCATTGGTTGGTTGGATAATCAGATGTGATTAGTGGTGCGAGCAGAGGATTATGTTTGCAAATCCTCTTGTTAGTAATAGCATGCTTTCGTGCCTTGCTGTTTGGCACTCTTCAGTTGCAAATGGGTGATTAAAAAAATTCGAGGCTGACTTGCGGTTGGGATTGGGTATATTCCAATCATGTAAGTTTGGTTTGAGCCATATGTTTGTTAGTCGGTTTCAAATTGTTCCTCCAGTAAGGAGAGCAATATGTTGAGGGTTTGTTGTTCGAAAAAGCCAGATTCTGTGGGAGTGGTTCGAGCTCTTGTTTTTGCTGTGGTAGTTTAGCTCTTATTGGTTTTTCCCGAATCTTTTTGGCTTTTTTGACGGCAATGAATGGAGGTTTCGGAAATAGTTCCGAAAGTATTTGATTGCCTTTGATTATATATATTCCAGTGTTTGTTTATTGCTCGATGTATATCATCGTGGTTTATGGCTGGGCTGCTGGTGGTTGTGAAGACAAATGGAGTTTTTTTTTTTTTTTACCAAGGGCCAATTTGAGTTTGTTGTGGCTTCCAAATATTCTGCTAGTGTTTCACTAGGGGATGATTTTGGTTGCCATTTTGATGGTGGTTTGAAAGGATGGGTTTTGGAGCGTTTGTTACGCATTAAGAATGCAATTCTTAGTCTTGGATTAAAGGTATTTATGTTACTTACAAGTGATTTGCGGTTTGGTTCAGCAGGAGTAGGTGCGAAGCTTAAACCTTTTCCTAAAACAATTATTTCAGTTTGCGATAGTGTTGCTTTGGATAGGTTCGTTATGAAGGATTGACATTGTTCTGCTAGTGAGCGCAAATGATTGGAGTTAGATTCTGATTGACTTAGTGATCTCTTAGTTTCTTTGTTGAGATTTCTCCTTGCCATGGTAGTTGAACAAGTTGTAGTTTGAATATAACGGATAATGTAGGGTGGGTTAAATTCCAGTTTATTTATTATAATTATTATATAGTGGAGGCAAGATGACGGATTTATCTCTTATGAGATGATGTGGTAGTCCTGAAAGGACTGTTTTGTTTTGTAGTTAGAGAACGACGTACTCTTTGATGCCTTTTGTTGGTTGATAGGGTCTTGTGAAAAAAGCTCGAGTTGTTGAGCAGTGGGATGATCTTGACCCTGGAAGTCTTGAGCAAGCTTTTGGGGGGCTGAGCGTCTGGCGTTGGTCAGCTGGGCCTCGGTGATGGGTAGTTGATGCTCGTATTCCTCCAGCGATGTTCTTTTCTGGAGATTGCTCCAGCGATCCTGGAATGACCTCTGGAATTTTAGAGATCGGTGTGGACGTGGTGGCCGTATTTTTACCTCGATATAAGGTGGTGGTGTGTTAGTCTTGATTGCCCGGGAACGGAGCCGTATTTGGCGGGTGATATGTGCTCCTTGGCAGATGTCAAAGTGTTGACGTTTTCTGCTAGGCGTTTCACCTGTTTGAATTTTTCTCGGATAATTTGTGTGAGACCGTGGTTGGTGCGGTTCTTGATGTGGAATGGCCAAAGTCTAGTTCACAGGATAGAAGAAGTGATTCATCGTCGCTTGGAATGCTGTTAGGGGACTGTTGTCCGCAATGGATGGGAAAAAAAGAGCTCGATGGTGTACCCTATTGCGTACGTAGCACGTAGCATGGGCTGCGTTCCACTTACGCGAACAGTTTGCGCGAACGTTCGCCTACGTTTTGAGTTTGCGTTAGTTGAAGTGGAACGATATTTTAAAAACTACGTTTTCAAAATGGCGGCGCCCAGTGAAGTGACGTCGTTTGGTTGGCTGCTTTTTGTCCAACTCATTATTTTTCTTTAAAAGATTCCTGTGACTGCTCAAAACAACCCACCGTTTATAACGAAAAGTATGAAACGTAAATCAAAACCGTGAAAAGAAAACCGTCGGCTGCTAACTTCTCCGCCATCTTTAAAATACGTCACTGGCCAACAGCGAACAGCTCGAAATGTCGTTCGCCGTTTTCGCTAACGTTTGCCAACATAATTGGCGAACATTGCGTTCCACTCACGCGAACAACGCTAACGTTGGCCAACGTTGGCAACGTTGGCCAACGTTGGCAACGTTCGCTTGAGCGGAACGCACCCCTGGATAGCGTGCTTCGAGCCGTGGTCCGGTTGATGATACCGTATTATTGTGATTGGTAACTGTATTGTCCAATGGGGGTGCAGTTGCGTGGAAAACTTTGGGCAGTGGAATTTTTGGCCAGTAGTGTGTTTCTTTTTTAGTTTCAAAAGCCGTTTTTAGCTATTTTCAAGTTTAGAAAATAGTTGAAATTGGTGTAGGCTTTTAGATACCTTTATTCTCTTTTATTTGGTGGTTGTTTGAGTAAATAACTATTTTCCTACAGATGTTGGAGAAACACGTTGTGTTCCGTTGATTAGTTTCTTTCATTTTGTAAATACGATTGCATATTTTATGTGGAGATGGAACTTTTACTTTCCCATATGTGGGTTTTATTTTGTTTGTACCATGCACCCGTCGCACCCCCTCTGCGTACGGGCCTGCATTGTGCTAGCTACTTGCGATCCATGCTTGCAGCGACAGCTCAAATTATTGAAGGACGTGTAGCGCTGGGTTATGTGGATTTTTTTCTTTTTCTGTGAGACTATTGATAGGTTTTTTAGTTAAAACTGAAGTGCTTTTGAAAAAAGTAGCAAAGAAAAACCGGTTTATGCAGGCATACTTCAAGGAATGATCAGTATATTTTGTTGTGTTTGTTTGATCAATCCTAGAGTTAGCTGCAGTGAATCATAACTCATTCTATATGGGAGGGGGGGGGGGTATTATTTATGGGAGTTGTCACAAGTCAGAACTACCTCATCGTTTTCGTTATTGTTTTGGAGATGCTGAAATAGTTCTGCTGCGTGAAGTATCATAGGATTTTATGTTTGTGGCTGATCTGCCGAGATAAATCTGTATATTTATGATTTGCTGGTATGCCAGCAGTGTGGTTGCGTAACTATACTGCCGAGAGCGTCATTCTTAATTTAATTATTTTTCTTAGTGATATAGGCTTTGGGGCGGTCATTTCTGGCCACTTGTTTTATGCGAGATTGCAGTCAGTAGGAATTGGGGGGGGGGGGGGGGGGGGGGGGGGGGGGTTGTTACGTGTACAAGTTTCAAGAGAAGCTCTCCATGTTTTACTTTATTTTGTTTGTACGTTATCTAGTGGGTATGCCAAATAATGGTTGTTTGACTGGCCTCACCCGAGTGTAATTCTAGTCAGTTCTAGCCACATTATCTCTGCCAGACGACAGTCAGTGGTTGGAGTCCGTGGACGGGCAAATACATCAAACGTCTGCAGGGCAATTGGGTTAGACATTCCCTAAAGGCGGGAGTTTTAAACTCTGGTTTTGTCGACGCGATGGCTGGTTTGTGTATTGCAACAGTGGTCCTTTCTTTTCAGTTCACTCAGTGATTGATTATTACCGGTGAAAGAGTAGGATGATGAACAGTGCAACAAAGCAAGAAAAGCATCATTGGACAATGTGTTTAGAAATAACTGTGTTATTGTTGGCCAAAGGTCCCGATTCAAGTCTTTCGGTAGCTCTTTTGCCAGCCATTTTGAATGTTCATGGTCAAGGTAAGCACTTTTACTTTTGAAAGTTGTATAGTTGAATTTGCCATGTCAGAAAACATATTATTAGGCATTAAAATCATTAGAATCGGACAATGTTAACCGTGTTGGTGAATTTGACCACCAGTCAAAAGTGCGTTGACCTTTCTACGTTTTTGACCACAGCGCCCTCATTTAAGGTCGGAGCTATAGCAAACTATACATTTTTGGTATCCTCATGACTAGACGAGTAATTTGATATGCATATCGACACGATTTGACCCCTGTATAACCTTTGTTGACCCCTCCCGGAAATGCCCAGAATTTTCAAAGGGGCAGCCCAAGTCAAAATTGTTCGGTATTCATCAGGGAACACAAAAACACTTTCAAACCTTTGTTCCCAGAATTTGGTCACGGGACCTACATGCTGGTCTTCTACTAGTATGGTCATTCCCGATGGAGTATTGTATTACTCCACTGACCAGCTCCTTGCCATCAGAAACAACATTCCGGAGAACAATCGGATGTCCTCGCACCTGGTGCACCACATAAGGACCCTTGGCGTCAGGATTACACCACGATTGTCAACTACCAAGAACAATAAGAACATTCCCTGCATTTCTAGGCATTGTTGTCTCCGAAATGTATCGCTGACTGGTTTTCAACTTTCTTCTAGGATTGTTCTGTTGAATGCACAGTCTGTGTGCAACAGGACTGAACTTCTTGAACCCTACATTCTTGATAACAACCTGGATATTTTCATCGTCACTGAAATCTGGGTGTCTTCAACCAACTACGTGACACCTAATACCATGACTCCACCTGGTTATGTAATGTCATTCTGTGCCCAGGAATGGCAGAGGAGGGGGAATTGTTATCATTTCCAAGGTTTCCCTTAATGCATCATTGCAACCCTCGCGTAAATTCCGTTGTTGTAAAGTTTCCTGGCCAAGATTTGCAGATTATTGTGATCCACCGACCTCCCCCATCCCAAATAAAAATGGTTTAACCAGAGGAATGTTTTTGGATGACTTTTCCCCAATTACCGATTCCCTCACTCATTCAAATGACATTTTCCTACTCGTTGGCGACTTTAACATCCATGTGGACAGTCACGATGACAACGGGAGCAGAAACTATGCACAACTTCTTGAGAGTGCTGATTTAGTACAACATGTACATGGTCACACACGTTTGTTTATGGTGTAAATCGAGGAGTTTCCTTTGTTCCTCTCGATAATTTTCTTTGTTTGTACGGATCTCATTGGTTTTGTACACGAATCTCAATCGAGGTCGTCCTCGATTCTAACCCTAACCCCAATTCAGGCATGTGTCCTCCATTTACACCATAAACAAACGCAAACAAAGATGTCTGGTCATACACTTGATCTTGTTATCACCAGGGCAGGTTCAGACCTCATCGAACATATTCATGTTTGCCCATTTCTGTCTGATCAAGCTGCTGTTTCCTTCACCTGCCACCTCCAAAATGTTCCGTTCCGGTAAAGAAGGTGACAGACAGGAAACTACGTCAAATCGATCCTGATTTATTTTCTGAGAACATACGCACTAATTCTCTCCACACATTAGACACGATAGGTGATGTAGCTCAAAAAGCCCGTCTCTACAACACTAAAGCTTGCAAGAGATTCTGGATATTCATGCACCAGAAAAATGTATGACCATTCCTCTCCGCCAGCACATTCATTGGTACTCTGAGCGTATAAGAGTTTATAAGAGCCACTTGTCGACTTGATATAGTTCCAACGTGGATGGTGAAGCAGTTTGTAATGCCTTTTGCTCCTGGCATCATGTTCATCATTAATTCCTCACTGCAAACTGCCAAGGTGCCCACAGAATACAAGTTGGCTTATGTGACACCTTTACTGAAAAAAAGAGAGCCTTGATCCACAACAGCTGTGCAACTACAGACCAGTTTCAACACTGCCATTTGTCTCCAAAGTTTTGGAGAGAGTTGTCCTACGTCAACTTACTAGTTACTTAGAAGACGAACATTTCCTGGAGGTTAGGCAGTCCGCATACAGACAAGGGTACAGCATGGAGACTGCTCTTGTCAGAGTTTCCAATGATATTTTTCAAGCTATTGATAATCGTCAGATGGTTCTTCTGGTCCTGCTTGATTTATCTGCCGCCTTCGATACAGTAGATCATCAGCTTCTACTACAGCGTCTTTCTAACAGGCTTGGCATAGCTCGACAATGGATCAAGTCTTATCTTGTAAAATCTTGAAGACAGAGCTCAAATGGTATCAATTGGTGATACCATATCTGATCGGCAGTCCCTTGATTGCGGAGTCCCACAGGGCTCTATCCTGGGCCCTGTTCTCTTCACAACATACACACTACCATTAGGTGACATTGCCAGATATCATAATGTCCAGTTCCACTTCTATGCTGATGACACTCAGCTTTATCTGGCCTTTTCGCCCGGTGCTGATACCATCACATCCTTTAACCAGATGCAAAACTGTCTCAGCCACCTTCAGTCATGGATGAGTCTGGATTTTCTGCGTCTCATTGCTGAAAAAACACAAATTCTTGTACTTGGATCTCGACATCATAATTCAGATTTTATCTCCCCACACCTTACCATCACTGACCACGAGTTGTCAGTCTTAAACTGTGCTTGAAATCTGGGAGTCGTGTTCGACCGTCTGTTCAGTATGGATGCGCACATTTCAAGCTTGTGCAAAAGCACTAATTTCCACCTACGCAACAGAAGAAGAATCCGCAAGTACCTGTCACGTGAAACTGCAGAAAAGGTCATCCACGCTTTTGTTTCATCACGTCTGGATTGTTGTAATGCCCTGCTCGTTAGCCTTCCAGCTACACAAATATCCCATTTCAACGTGTATTGAACACTGCAGCTCGGGTTGTTGTCCGATGTGGAAAATATGACCACATCTCACCGATTCTGAGAGAGCTACATTGGCTTCCGATATCTAAGAGGATCAGCTTCAAGATCTGCCTTCTTGTATTCAAGATCCTGCATGGTCGTGCTCCTCATTATCTCTCTGAGCTCATCTCCGTCAAGCAGACAGGTCGGGTTCTGAGATCTTCAGGCTCATACTTGTTACCAGAACCGATAGTTCATACTGTCCGCTATGGTCAGCGTGCCTTTGCCAAAGCGGCAGCTGCCATTTGGAATAAACTCCCTGCCCCACTTCGTCAAATAACATCCATGGTCATCTTCAAAAGAGAACTGAAGTCTCATTTGTTTTACTAGTTTACACTTAGCTTGGAGCAGAATTTGTGTGTAGGCGCCTTGATCGGGTTACCGGATAAGTGCGCTATATAAATCTATATTATTATTATTAGAGTGAGCGGACATAAGAGATTGAGTGACTATGGTTGGTCGGATAATCAGTTGTGATTAGTGGTGCGAGCAGAGGATTATGTTTGCAAATCCTCTTGTTATGGCCCTGTCACACCAGAACGTTTTAGGCCAACGCGTGAGTAACGTGTTGTAATTTTGGCAAACGCTGACCAACGCTAGGCCAGCGTTAGCAACACGCCGAGCGCGTTACTCACACGCTGGGACACGCTGTCACACGCTGAGGAAAACATTTTTTTTTTTAATTTCAAGCGTTTGCCAGCGTGTGACTGCACACGCTGGCGCCCCCTATGAACCCGTTATCAACGCGTTATGGACACGCTGCAATCACGGTTCCACTTGACTTTTTCGGTGAAATTTCAGCGTTTGCCAGCGTATCAACTATTTTTAACGCGCTACTCACGCGTTACCCTAAAACGTTCTGGTGTGACAGGCCCATTAGCAATAGCATGCTTTCGTGCCTTGCTGCTTGGCACTCTTCAGTTGCCATTGTGACTTGATTTTTATTTCATTTGTATCGGTTTCGATAATCATATAAAATAGAGATTTTTTCGCACAGCGCTTACCGTCATGCCAGCCGCGATTTTGTTCTGGTTTATCGGTACATCCGAGATATTGTGACTGGTGTCGGCACCATCAGTACGCGAAGCCCGATCGATAGCGGCCCTGCACGCGCAAGGAATGCAAGTGAACCCTTTTGTGTACGGCATAGTGTTACTGCTCTTGGGCTCGGAGCCAGTATTAGTATAGAGGGCGCCCTCGGATCACAACACACAAACGCGAACAAGCAACACGTTGACCATCGGTTAAACTCTAACACATGATTTATTTGGTTCCAACCGTGTCCAGGTGACTACCTATAGTTCGGTGACTGAATACAGAAAGAGAATACAAAAAACACACGTAAATATTAAAATAAAGAAAACAGTTGTCATGACTTCAGGAGACATGAAAATAACTTAAACCAATGATATACATGTACCAGAGCATGATCTGTGACATGAAGTCTGATGAAATCCCAAGTTTCATACATAACATGCAACCACATAAGTTGTTTTAACTCAGTGCAAACTTACGCAATAGTCACACAGCTACTTATACATTTACTCGAAATGTCACTGGTACAATTGTGAGGTCAAAATGTTCTTATAGAAATCTACTGTTGGCAAGAAAACACGGAACGATGCTCACGTGAATGTGACCGCTCTAAGCCTCTAACTCATCAAGGGCGACTACGTCATCAAGGGACTGAAAGTTCTTACTGAAATATCAATTACATAATAATACAATAATAATACGTACGGTTAAACATCAAACGAAATAATAACATAGCACGTATAGCGGATCAAATTACTAAACAATTCAGGTTTACACAAAGAAAAACTCCATATGATCATGGATTCATGAATATTCATAAATTACCTAATAGAAAGTGTGACATGTGTTCTGGCAAGAGCTGTGAATTCTAAAGCCAAATAAAATACAAGAACCCTTTAAAATGTCGATGAAATTTCCCATCACGACAGGGACCCTGCATTATCAGTCATGAAAACAAACAAAGACTGAGTTTTGGGGCTAAATTCTCTCTACTATAAACATGTTTTGTATCAACGGCACTCTTGACATCCATGTTCTATGGTATACATTGTAGGAGTGAATTTCTTAATCTAATACACTATAATTGTGGGAATCAGGGAAATACGTACGGACTATAAATTCCATCTTGTTCTTTTTATGACTTGGTGAGATTGCAACGTGGCAAGATCAAATCAATAACTGACATAACAATATAGAACTACTAACTTATATAAAACATCATTACAGCATTCGGCAACTACAACATTAAACTCACCAGTTAACAGATGAACTCGAAAACAATGCATTAGGTTCGGCGCTTTAGCCCCTCAAAAAGGCTGAATTTATCGAGAAAACTGTCTCGAGCGCCATGCGCCATGTGCACGCTGCTATCCCATAATACGTTTCTTTTCCGTGTCAAATTTCGATTAACGCGATGAACGACAGAGGGCGCGCTAACTGCGGAGCGGACTTAACAGTGCATGTATACATTGTGTACTGTTCATGTGAACATGGGCTCAGAACCATACGGAGAAGGACCTGATGCCATAATTACTAGCTCACAGATTGTCTATTCTTCTCAGAAAATACAAAAATAAACGATAGTTTGTGGCGCGTCAAGTCGTTATTCTGCACAGAAATGCAATACATGTACTCGCAATAGTCGGGCGCCTTACAACATACGTCTGCATATCATACTTGGCCGCGTCAAGGTGGAATACCAGTGCGAACAACAGGCAATAAAGCGATGTGCATTGAGGTGCAGACACTATGTGATGATTTCCTGGGCGAGGCGGGAAATTTGAACAATATGGCAGCGCCCTTGTACTCCTGAATGGCAAGAAATCGTGAATATAATAAGCGCGTGTGTCGTTCTCGATAACAAATCAAAACAAATTCTCTGCGGAGTCAGTTTGTTACCATATATTCTTTTAGACTAGGTAAAATATTATTGAGCCTGGAATTTCCCTTTAAGTGGCTTGGGTGAAGTTGTAACTCCTTCTATGGTATAGGTATGGGGGACTAATTAAGGGGGGAAGTCCATCGGTTCCATATTTTGCTGGGTATAATTTTTGGGGTTGTATTTTATAGTAAATATCACATGTCCGAAGTTTTACAATCACGGATGCTGAGAAAAGCGGGAAAAGCGATTTTTTTTTCGCGATTGCGATTGCTCTAATCGCTGAATGCAAGTTTGACCTCGGTAACGTATGCTATTTTTGTTATCTTCGGCGTTGTGGTTTGAGTCAACAATCGGGACAGACGTTAAACCTTCGCGTGACACACTTCCACGAGATGGTAGCAATGATAGCATTGACCCATAAATAATCAGCGGGAAGTCTGTAATCATTCACGGTGTTGTAAGTTGTGACCAGATATTGTATAGCGTTTATATAGCATTATCTTTTAACGGCAAAGCATGGCGCTTGGCAAGTTGAAATTTTCTGTTGTCTGCGGAGTAGTGGTTGGTATTCTGGCTTGGATTGCCTCCTGGAACGGCGAGTTCACTCTGAGGAATAAGATGATTGTCTCCCGGCCTGCCTATGAGGTGTATGAGCTCATTACCGACCTTCGGAATCACATTAGATACCACGAACATGTGTAAGTAGGACATTACTATAGGCCTATATTCACCATGTGGGCAATTCCACGACGAATTGGGCACATTTGAACAATTGAAATTTGTAACTATCTTTAGAACTACATGTACAAGCATCACAACAACAAGTGTGGAATCAAATTAAAGAGGACAGCAATATCTTTCATTTGAGTGGTGTGACAGTAAGATTGAATGTAGTTTAGCATATTTTTAAGTATAAAAATATCATGATTGTTGGTACTCATTGTGGCACCTAGTTTTAACATGAAAAACGTGAATGTAATAACAGTGCGAGGACCCGGTTATTACTGCGTGTTAATGATCGGGTTGGGGGATGACTGCTGGTAATGGATCGAGCCAAAGGCGAGGTCCATTACCAGCGGTCATCCCCCAACCCGGTCATTATCACGCAGTAATAACCGGGTCCTCGCACTGTTATTACCTTTAATAAATACCTTTTTAACAAGAAAGAATTTGAAAATGCTCCAAATTTCGTGACTTTTCTTTCGGCGATATTTCCAGTGTTTTGTTTTCATGTTCAGGGGCCATATTTTAGCTTATGCATGGTACCCTGTCTCTTCAATATGTGTTGTTATAATTACTCATACTTTGAGACCAGACAACTGATGCACCGTGCATAGCAACGCGCTAGCGTTAACAGACGACACGCGCATTTTGAAAAATGGCGCGCGCATAGATACAAACGTTCTACGCGTACATTTATAGCGCGCAGTATCAAGATTTGACGCGTCATTGTTACAAGTTACCGTAGGACTGTTGCATTCGGCCAATCATTGGCTTACATGATGCTTGATTAATGCTGGTTCAGGGGACATTTATTAGCTTCTTCTTGAAAGCCGGGTTATTACTACATAATAATCCACTTCAAGTGATCGGGTTTCGACCAATCAGAAGCCACCAACTCTCCTAGGTATTTATTAATGTGAGTTTTGTTTTTAAGACATAGCAAAAGGTTCAAATTCTGTGCCAAATGAGGGTTTTTTTATTATTAGTTTCTTATATGTTTAAACTGGAACCAAAGATGAGTGGAAAAACCGTAACGTAACTAACTGTAACGTAACTAACTACAATTTGTTAGTCTTGCGTAAAAATAATGAGATTAGTTGTAAACAATTATCTGCTAAACCATTTGCCATCAAGCAAGTAGTAATTTAAATATGACACTTTGTTTCAGGTATATCCCATTTGAGGAAATTGTGTATGCAAAAACATTACATTTGTATCCATGTCCTGTTTTTGTAACGTAACCAACCGACATCAAAAGTAACACCACCAAAAAAAAAGTGTATTCTTTACTGTATAGTACTAGTAGACCTAGACAGGATGTACTTATGGTAACATAACTGGGACTTGAAACTCACACATCTTGATGTAAGAGTCAAATAAGATATTGTAACTTGCTAAAAGTGTAACGTAACTAACTGTGGAATTGCCCATGTAAATCGTTTCAAAAAATATGCACGTGGTTAATGTGGTTTGTTCATTTCAGTTTGTTTTAATTATTATTATTAACAACAATATTGCATACAAAGAACATAAATGTTGGCATTTTTCAAAAATCAGACATAGGCCTACAACAAGAACAATACAAGAACATATTGTTAAAAGATAATACAAAGAAAATACTTATTCAATTTAAAATAAATATAAACAAGGTCAAACTAGACATCTACACAGAATACACATAAGTCAACTTGAACCGCCCCTCCCCCTCCTCTCCCCCTCCCCCACACCCCTCCCCCACCCTTTGCGTCACAAACGTGGGGACGTACGCACGCTCCATTCATGGGCGCTGCCATAATTAAGCCTTACCCCCCAAGTTGTAAGGTAAAACAAAGTGATTTTTCTAAACCGCCTATCAGATGAAGCCTGGTTCGAGGTTCCAACTATACTGCCCTCTATTGGCAGTTTCAACAAACTTGGCTAAAGTGATGGGAAATTCAATTTGTTTGACTATAGTTTTCCACATTTAGGTGTAACATTTTCTTCTGGCTATGAAGGCAATTAATCGGCGGCGCATAAAGTGTTGCTTAAAAAAAGTTGCCACTACAAAGTTGCCACGTATTTATGATTTCTGGCCCACGGTCTATTTTCTAAGTTCATGATATTTGTTTTCTTGGGACGCCACTTGGTTGAACTTAGAAGGTACATTGAATACACTAAAGTATTTTTAGGTGACCAGTGGGAAATTATTAACAGTAATGAGTTTCATTGATGAATGTCCTCTGATTTTGTTTATCATTTTTTTTTTAGGTTGATGTACACATAGGGAGGGTTTCCTTTTTCCAATACGAAAACCACCAATATGTCACTGCGTCTTTTTCTTTTCATTTCAGCCCAAAGGAAATAGAACTGTTGCACACTGTGACTTCTGAAGATGATGTTGAACTAAGAACCTTCAAAATAAAAGAATATGTACCGCTTCCGTTTGGGTTCCACATACCAGTGACGTTTGATGCTTTGGCTAAGCTCACAAAGTAAGACCATTCCCAGTTATAAACAATTATAATTATAATTATCATCATTTATTTATGAGTGCTGCTGAATAGGACTTGGATATGAGAAAACAAATGTGCTCTGCCAACCTTTGAACTTTCATTTCGTGACTTGCAAAATATTGATCGGTGCAGTTATCATTCCTCAACGTTGACTCAAGGGAGTACTTTATTCGAGGGGCAACCTCGGATTTCGCAACTCAGCTGTACCTTAGTTACAGGTAATTTATCATGTATCAATAGTGTTGACTTGTTTGCCTATCTATTATAGTACCGTTCTGGTCATTTGGGGCTACGGTGACCCAATAGGTAAACAGTTTGTTTTCACATGAACAAGTATGGCAACACTATAAGTATTGATGTAAATATAAGGCCATGTGGTTTATAATACACTGATGAGCCAATAATACTCAACATTCGTCTGTCAAAAAGTGGATGACAGTCGATGGTAAACGCCATAGAGCTTTATCAAGGTACGTCGTCGACCCTTATTAGGGTACGCCACCTTTAAAGGTAGGATACACCATTTGCAGATATCGAAAATATTTACTACTGAATTATTAAAAAATATCTATATGTGAGGATGTTCAGTTCGGGGAGGGGGGCCTGCAGGTCATAGTCGAGTGACTGTTTATTCACTTATTAGGCCCAAGCGGGGCCACCTGAAGTTCCATTTCAAATATACTAATTCGTAAAATAATTAAAGTATTACAAAGATATCCACACATTAATAACCAGTTAATTACCACAAGTAAACAACCTAAATGCAAGTATGGCGACCGCATCGAACACCCAGGTATGGAATCACAAACAGACAGGCCGGCCTCGCACACACACCGCAATCAAGCACATCCATCCCTAAAATGTACAATACGATCACCAATCTGCATGAACTTTCCTAAAATATATGACAGTGACAGAGTCTCATGTAAGCATTTCTATAAACTTTTCTCTAGACAATCAATTGCCCAATGATCCAATATAGGCCTACATCGCAATTAGCATTCTTAAACCACAACATACTGTGCGTTCCATAACACAATGTACATGTACTGCTAACCCTCGAGCATTTGGTCACAGTGCTCCCTAAATCTTATAGCAAAAATCTCTCCAAAAACTTCTTTATGCTTTTCAAAACTACCACCCCATTAATCTATAATAGTGTGCTGACACAATAAAGAGCACAGAAGCAATAATCATCTGCATATTTTATAAAATAATTGCATTCAAAAATGACCTAAAAAATACAATACATTTACCTGTAAAGATCGGGCAGGCACTGCCTCGCCACGACCGCACAGGTCTGAGAGCTGTGAATTGCAATGTGTAGTTCACGTCAAGTGAATAATCCTTAAAAGTGATATAAAGCAAAACCTATGATGACAAATACTTTGATAATACACATTCCCAATTAAGATAAACATATAGTTCCTCACGATCTAAACATAATGTTCCTTTTCCAGGACTAGGAAATATTAACGAAATACAAGTACAAAATCACAGCTCTTCTAATCCATAGTTTTGTATAGTCTTGTCTCAAGTCACATTCGTTAGTTACAACGTAAATGCAAGGTAAGTGAACAAACAACCAGAGATAGGGGTCATTATAGAAGAACAACATGAATGAATTAACACAACCAGACATCCATTACATATACCCCAATAATAACATAAGAATAACTGTCCGGCGCTGGTTGAAAACAAATGTTATTTTTCGTGCTTTTCTCGGCTTCCATGATTGTAAAACTTCGGAAAGGTAAGTTAAATAATATTTACTCTAAAATACAACCCCCCAAATCCACCCATTCGTGATAATTCAAGCAATTACCAATGGTGTATCCTACCTTTAAAGTCAAATGATACAAACAAACATGTCAGCCTCAATGATATGTTCAGTGAATGAGTGGCTCTCGCAAAATTACCTGTTTGGTAGGAAGTAAATATATTATAAGGCTGTGATTTTCATTTGTACAGGACCTGCCATTTTCAAGAAATAAATAGGATTTTTAGAGCCCGATGCAGCAACGTGAACATTTTTTCTTGGTGCATCATACCCCGACGCGTTTACGTAAAAAAAGAAAAACCGGAACCCTACGAGGCACCAGCCTAGGCCGTTTTCCAAACCCGGCTCTGTACTAGGTTATTGCCAAACTACATGAATGAAGCCATAATGGCGACGAATCTGTGGTTTGGAAAAAATACAACTCTATAGACGGGTGCTTCGAAGGACTCGTGTTATTTCGCAAATAAACGTGTCGGGGTATACGATGCACCAAGATAATAGGTTCCCGTTGCCGCACCGATCTGAGTCCAAATGTCCCTTTTGTTTCTTGGAAATGACAGGTCCTGTGCTAAATTCTTTACTTTCTACCAAACAGGTAATTTCAGCTGCAATAAATAAAACGGATAAAAAAGTGAAAATGGAATGCCGCGTAAACGTTAACGTTAATTTACTCGTAAAATACCGTCAATGAAACCTAAGTTCGACCACTGGTTTTAGGCTTTATTTGGACGATCTTTCTTCAAAATGCAATGAGACAGGACAACCTAGAATACGGATAGACGTTTTGAGGGAATTTAAGCCTTCCGTCCATTTTTTTGTAATTGTTAATCTGCTGTAACTTTGCGAGAGCCACTCGTTCACTGCACAGACCGTCGAGGTTGCCATGTTTGTTTGTATCATTTGATTTAAAAAATGGCGTACCATGATAACAGTCTATTGCACGTATTCGTAAAATTGAGAGACATGTCCTTTCTTTCCACTGTTAGACCCAACAAAGAATTAGTTGTTGAGTTAGACGTCGGACTCGGGACAAAGGGTTCATCCACCTGGACCTTGGAACACAACAAAGTCACAGCTGGAGAAGGTCCGTCATCAGGAACGCTGGTCGGGGAAGAGTTCACCCTAGAGTGTATGTGGATTATGTGCGGATTCGTGGAGAAAAGTGCAAGAACGTCTCACGAGGAACTGTTTCGGAATCTGAAGAGGGATCTCGAAAGAAAAAAGCATGTTTGACGCTTCAATCCATCTGTATGACTTTCTATACTCATAACTCAACGAATTTAATTGGCTTCCGTTCAAGTGTTCCGACCTCCATGCTCAGTGCAAGGGTGCACGGCGGCGGACAGGTTGAGTCGTGGGTGGGTAGTTCAGAACAGAGACGCGAAGAAGAGACGTGTTAACTGATTGAACACACTAAAAACTAAAGGTGCAAAAAAGATGCAGACTCACTAAAATGGGTGCAAAGTTTCACCTTTTTTTTTAAAAAGGTGCAAAGTTCATCTTTGCACCCCCTTGAAGTACGAATATAGAGAGTTAAGTCGAAGGTGCAAAATTGCACCTTAGTTTCAGTTTCCGAGCATAATATTTTGCGTTACACCATTATGTTGCGTATAGATTGCGTTACACAGATCATTTAAACAGCGCGGCGTTCATTATTAAATGAGACTTGACATTGTTAAGGACGCATCCGTGAGAATTATTTTAATTTATAGGTCCGTATTAATTTAAGACAAACATTGAACATTACTGTATCCTGCCTGGACTATAGTGACAGAACATTTTTTTTCGTTTTAAAACTTTGTTTGTGGATTACTCCGTGGCAGGTTCTGGTTTCACATAACGCCCGTGAACTCTGGTCCCTTAATCTCACAAGACACACAATTATACGCAATTATTTCACTGTATTTAATTCATGGGCCATTTTCCGACGGAAGCCCTGGCGTCGGCTGCGTCTGTGGCTTCGGCCATTTAATGCTAAATTACACGAATGAAGCCTGAGGAGAGAAGACAAATCTGGGGTTTGAAAAATGGCCACGCTGCACCACATTGATGATGCTAGGGCGAGAGGATACATTGGAACAAACCACAAACGTAACTATAGGGGTGTTTTACAAATCGAGGGCATAATTGTTGAGCAAAAACGTTGGAAACTTTTACTTGTTTGACTTGTTTTACTAAAAGATATTTATTCGATTTGGGTTATGTAGTGAAATACCAACAGCAGCTGCATATCGTTTTGTGCTGACCTGGCCGAAATAGTAAAAGGCTGATTAAGCCTATTGTTGTTCAAGTGTAGCCCTAGTGGCCAAGGCATTTTTTAGTTCCATTGCCTATTGTGTTTAATTCTTTTGACCGGGCATCAGTGCATTCCATTCTACACGCCTATATAAACCAGGAGCACTTGCTTTCCAGAGCCACTCCCTCGCTGTGTAGAGACGTAAAGCAGGCTGAAGTCGTCTACCACTCTCCGCCATATTTTTATTCCATTGCTTCCGGATACGGGGATAGGAACCATCAGGTAGTGTTTGCTCCTTACAGTGACTATTCCCGTTCTGTAAATACATTTAATTAACCATTCAACGAGCAGTTGACGTAAAAGTGAGTCCAGAAGCCACTTCAAGTTTATAGTGCAGACTCTAGATCAATTTAGGGTAATTGTTTAATATATTTTAATATAACTAAGTCCCCTAAACTGGTGACCTCGACGTGATACATTTTCATTTCGCCGGCTAGCATTTACAATAAAAATGTATATAGCGTATAGTATACATCAAAATAAATATACGTAATTAATAAGTAGGAATGATTCGTTGTTTATTCGCTGCGGATTCGCGAGGACATAATTTTAAAAAGTACACCAAAGCATCCCAGTTTCCTCTCGCTATTGATTTTTTTACATATCGCGGTGCTAAGATTTATTATCTGGTAGGTCCAGTTGTCCGTACACTGCATACTTACAATCAATCCGACCAAGTGTTCAGATTAGCCGCAGGAATCAATGATTTAACAACTTTTGTTTATGATATAACTCGCGAAAGAAGAGTACTTAAACCTTCCCAGCACACTGCCGACAGTTTATTTTCGGAATTGCTTAATTTTAAGGAAGCGATTTTAACTGCACGACCAAACACTTACGTTGCCTTCGCGACAATTCCACCTGTATCATTTGCCAAATTTCAGTCGAGTAAGAAACTCGCAAAACCAATTATTTCTGAAGACGACCTTTGTTCTTTTCAACGCGAACTTGATGCCACCATAGACGATGTAAATAGTCAAATAATAAACCACAACGAAGTCAAGCAACAAGGTGTTACCTTAAAAACTTTATCCTGGCATAATTCAGTTCGGAAAAGTGCAAAAAGAAAGCAAAACGGAAAAACCACAAGTAAAGTGTTGTAAGGAACCATTTCGCTCATTTATACGACGGACTACACGGCGATTCAAAATTAAAACAACGATGGTATTCCGAAATGTGTAGATTATTTTCTATTGATCGACAGACACTTAAACGGTTTTCATCATTTTAGAAATTTGAACATACACTTAATTTGAGTATATTCGTCCTTTAATCATGTCCAAACCTGAGATAGAACAGTTGTATGCGGTTAGCCTTAAATTACCACCTTTCTGACATAACGATCCAACAATTTGGTTTGCGCAAGTAGAGGCGCAGTTTTAAACTCGCCAAATTACAAGTCAATCAACGAAATTCGCATATGTAGTATCGTCACTTCAACCAGAAATTGCTCAAGAAGTTAGGGATTTATTAATTAACCCTCCTGAAGGTGACCAATACGATAAGTTGAAATCCGAACTTATTAAACGAACATCCGAATCCGAACAAAAACGATTGCATCAACTGTTAATTTCTGAGGAACTAGGCGATAGAAAGCCAACACCGCGCTATCGGTGTTCGGAACGGCAGTGGCACGGCATGGCGCTAAACGCCGTGTTACACGTCGTGCCGAATATAATTGTATTCAAACTTGGTACCCAATCTCGTGCCATGTACGAATGCGCATGCCCAAATATCTCCGAGGAATGAACTGCAAACAAACACACTCCAATCAACAGAAAAGATGGCGGCGCACACAAGTGACAAGCGTGATGATTCCGATTGCGAATCAACATTCATGACATTGGCTAGCTCATCGGAAGATGACGCAACAGGCTTCCCAGACGAGCCGGAAGAAGGTAGTGTTAGTACAGACGCTGAACCTGAGGAGGAAGTGCATGTCAGACCAGCAGCGAAAAAGAAAAGGGGTAGAAAATCGTCGTGGACTCGGAGACACATAACTGATATGGTCAACATCATTTGTAACACTCCCAGCGAAAAGTACAGAAAGTGGTTAATTTTCACAAATTCCAAAAACACAAAAAACGCAGAAATATACGCACAAGTATTGGAGGACATCAAGGACCCACAGAGCGATAGTGTTGATTTCCCATTATAGTATCTCTCAGATGAGAAACAAATTCAAAAAGTTGGTGGCTGAATGCAAAAAAATGGCACTGACTGTGAAAACTGCTACTGGGATCCAACGAAACCAATTGGTTTAACCAGCTGTTTGAACTCGTCAAGACCTGAGATTCCTGCCAGCCTGAAATGGCTGCGGAACTCTCCGTCAAACCTTGTGACAGGAAGAGACAAGGAGACAATCCGTCCTGTCCGTTAACTTCAGGTAGCACCAGCAAGGGCAAGTGCAAAGATACGGATGCTGATACACCTGAACCAGACGATACCTTTTTCGTACCAGTCAAAAAGGCAGCCAAGAAATCAATGAAAAAAGATAATGTTGACAAAAACGATGGAAATCATCAGATCCATTGTGGAAAAGGATTCCTGTAAAACCATGATTGAATTTTTCAAACAAGAAAATGAAAGGGCAAGGGCTCATGAACTGCAAATGATGCAGTTGGTCTTGTCCAGCCAAAGACAAAACCCGGACTCTAGATCAACGCAGCAGGAAAATCAAAGCTCGCAACAAAATAGATTCCAGAATGATTTTCGTGCAAATATTGGACAGTATGGGAGACCCTACCAGGATGAGTGTCTACCATGAAGCATATAATTATTCTACAGGTGCCTCTTCTGCAGGTGTCCCATCGAGGCAGGGGTCATTAAGCTCACCACAGAGCCAAGAAGAGCAAACACCAAGATATCACCAGCTATAATTCGAGGACGATTATCCACTCTTCAACAGTCATTCAACATTTCTGCTCTTTTGTGATTACTGTGTCAATTATACTAATCTGTACATTTACCAGCATTTCTTTAACCACTGAAGCCTAATCAGTTGTTCTATTGTAAACATAATTGCAGTGAATTGTGTTTTCATTTGACTTGACATTGTATCATTTGCCAAATTTCAGTCGAGTAAGAAACTCGCAAAACCAATTATTTCTGAAGACGACCTTTGTTCTTTTCAACGCGAACTTGATGCCACAATAGACGATGTAAATAGTCAAATAATAAACCACAACGAAGTCAAGCAACAAGGTGTTACCTTAAAAACTTTATCCTGGCATAATTCAGTTCGGAAAAGTGCAAAAAGAAAGCAAAACGGAAAAACCACAAGTAAAGTGTTGTAAGGAACCATTTCGCTCATTTATACGACGGACTACACGGCGATTCAAAATTAAAACAACGATGGTATTCCGAAATGTGTAGATTATTTTCTATTGATCGACAGACACTTAAACGGTTTTCATCATTTTAGAAATTTGAACATACACTTAATTTGAGTATATTCGTCCTTTAATCATGTCCAAACCTGAGATAGAACAGTTGTATGCGGTTAGCCTTAAATTACCACCTTTCTGACATAACGATCCAACAATTTGGTTTGCGCAAGTAGAGGCGCAGTTTTAAACTCGCCAAATTACAAGTCAATCAACGAAATTCGCATATGTAGTATCGTCACTTCAACCAGAAATTGCTCAAGAAGTTAGGGATTTATTAATTAACCCTCCTGAAGGTGACCAATACGATAAGTTGAAATCCGAACTTATTAAACGAACATCCGAATCCGAACAAAAACGATTGCATCAACTGTTAATTTCTGAGGAACTAGGCGATAGAAAGCCAACACCGCGCTATCGGTGTTCGGAACGGCAGTGGCACGGCATGGCGCTAAACGCCGTGTTACACGTCGTGCCGAATATAATTGTATTCAAACTTGGTACCCAATCTCGTGCCATGTACGAATGCGCATGCCCAAATATCTCCGAGGAATGAACTGCAAACAAACACACTCCAATCAACAGAAAAGATGGCGGCGCACACAAGTGACAAGCGTGATGATTCCGATTGCGAATCAACATTCATGACATTGGCTAGCTCATCGAAAGATGACGCAACAGGCTTCCCAGACGAGCCGGAAGAAGGTAGTGTTAGTACAGACGCTGAACCTGAGGAGGAAGTGCATGTCAGACCAGCAGCGAAAAAGAAAAGGGGTAGAAAATCGTCGTGGACTCGGAGACACATAACTGATATGGTCAACATCATTTGTAACACTCCCAGCGAAAAGTACAGAAAGTGGTTAATTTTCACAAATTCCAAAAACACAAAAAACGCAGAAATATACGCACAAGTATTGGAGGACATCAAGGACCCACAGAGCGATAGTGTTGATTTCCCATTATAGTATCTCTCAGATGAGAAACAAATTCAAAAAGTTGGTGGCTGAATGCAAAAAAATGGCACTGACTGTGAAAACTGCTACTGGGATCCAACGAAACCAATTGGTTTAACCAGCTGTTTGAACTCGTCAAGACCTGAGATTCCTGCCAGCCTGAAATGGCTGCGGAACTCTCCGTCAAACCTTGTGACAGGAAGAGACAAGGAGACAATCCGTCCTGTCCGTTAACTTCAGGTAGCACCAGCAAGGGCAAGTGCAAAGATACGGATGCTGATACACCTGAACCAGACGATACCTTTTTCGTACCAGTCAAAAAGGCAGCCAAGAAATCAATGAAAAAAGATAATGTTGACAAAAACGATGGAAATCATCAGATCCATTGTGGAAAAGGATTCCTGTAAAACCATGATTGAATTTTTCAAACAAGAAAATGAAAGGGCAAGGGCTCATGAACTGCAAATGATGCAGTTGGTCTTGTCCAGCCAAAGACAAAACCCGGACTCTAGATCAACGCAGCAGGAAAATCAAAGCTCGCAACAAAATAGATTCCAGAATGATTTTCGTGCAAATATTGGACAGTATGGGAGACCCTACCAGGATGAGTGTCTACCATGAAGCATATAATTATTCTACAGGGGCCTCTTCTGCAGGTGTCCCATCGAGGCAGGGGTCATTAAGCTCACCACAGAGCCAAGAAGAGCAAACACCAAGATATCACCAGCTATAATTCGAGGACGATTATCCACTCTTCAACAGTCATTCAACATTTCTGCTCTTTTGTGATTACTGTGTCAATTATACTAATCTGTACATTTACCAGCATTTCTTTAACCACTGAAGCCTAATCAGTTGTTCTATTGTAAACATAATTGCAGTGAATTGTGTTTTCATTTGACTTGACATTGTTGGGATATTAGGTAGTTCATGTATTCATAAGTCAAATTAGTATGATTATTGATTTTACATAATTTGCATCACTGTAAACATTGAAACTAACCCCTTTTGGAACATCACTAGGGCGAACCTCATAAGATTTTGTGAACCCCAAAAAGGGGATTTGTTGGAGCTCATCTTGACATTTTTATTTTCCCTTCCAATTTAATTATTCCTGATATACAATCATTTCTTTTGCATGTATAATGATGACACTGCAAAGGTGTGATGGTTGTTTACAGGAAGTTGCCATGTTGAAAGTTTTACCCAATTACCCGTGTTTTAAGGCTTTTCAATTTTAACAGTTTCATGAAGATTCTTTAAAGTGGTATAACAAGTTAAGCTGTTAATTTTTTTCAAAAGTAGTGTTTATAGAATTGTTTCATTGACATTTGTTAATCGCAGAAAATTGGTCTGTACACTCTAAAAACTGTGTTTAATCCAACACATGCGTTCGGTGAGTGACTACACTTTGAAAGTGTTGATTCGAGCATTTTAAATTTGAATCCAGTATTTCAAATGTTAAATCTAATTTAAGTGTTCATTCAACATCTGTCAAAGTTTTAACTTTGAAAGTGTTTAATCTACATTTTAAATGTTGAATTAACAGTTTAGGTGTTGGATTTAACATTTAAAATGCTGGATTCAACACTTTCTAAGTGTAGTCACTCACCGAACTCATGCAAGTGTTGGATTCAACACTTCAGTTTTTAGAGTGTAGTTGCCATAAACCATGCCCAGTTTGATTAGTCTTAATAGTCAAAACAAGATAATGTTTTAAGATGGGGAAATATCAGGTTGAAAGTGGATGGATGTTTTATTATTATTCTAAAACACGTACACCAATATGCTTGTTATTGTTTACATAAAGTGTTTCAAAACAAAAGAGTTACAAAGAAAATGTTTGGTCTTGTCTTTTTTATCTTTGAAAAGAACATCTATTTTTGAGAACCTGAGTTTGGAATGATTTTAAAGGGGGTCGCTTTTTAAATGTGAAAACAAGAACATGTCTGCAAATCTTAATTGGACATACAATTGAAGACTTCAATTTTACAAAAAGAGGACAGGTTCATCCACCTAATAGATACTATTTCCTGCACAATTTAAATGTGTTTGCCAGTAAAAAATAGTCAAGTGTTCCCAAGATATGATTTAATGGGCAGTCCAAATTTGTGCACAAGCAATGGGCTGTTGATGTTTTAAAGCAGATGTTCTAAAAAGTTGAGAAATGTACATACTGTATTACTGTTTCACTATTTTTGCAAATGAACTCTTCAATTATAATTCGAGAGGTAGGGACTAACTGAGAAGGTAACGTGTATTTTCTTAATTTGCATTGGAAAAATGAAACAAATTTTGCAAGCTACAGACTTGACTTCTGCGGAGGGGGTTTCAGCTTCATTGAATATGAACTGAGCCACTGTCTTCCTTTTCCATAACCATTCAGTCTACTGAAGACCTTGTTTCTCTCTCCAAAACTTGTCAGTAAGGCTTCTGCGCACACTCTCAGCGGCTTTGCCTGTTTCTCTTGATGATGGAGTGAGGCCCATATGTAGCAGCTGTCTGACTTTATCCCTACTCCGCCTCTGTCCAGTGATGGGGTCATTGGTGAGATCTAGCTTTCTCATGATGGTGTCACCCCTGTCGATACAGATGTTGTGAAGCACGATGCGAGATAGGGTGACCGTGCGGACATGTTCCGGTGTGCTTTCACTTTTTCTGTGGAGGACCCTCCACCTTCTCTTGAGTTGTCCATACTACTAGCTGGGTGAAATCGTAACTTATAGATACACCTTGTTGACGTCTTAAAAACATAATGGATTGTATGACAAACAAACCGCGAAACTTAGCGAGTAGAGTACCAGCTAGAAAGTATTTCGAGCGCACGAAATTATTTCTTTTTTTCGAGCGCACGAAGTCATTTCGTGGCCACGAAAACATTTCGAGCTCACGAAATAAGTTATTTTGAGTGCACGAAAAAAGATTTTTTTTTTCGTAACGGTGATTTTTAGTCGTCATGTCCCTTTAGGGGCTCCGTAGAATACCATTGACTCTGAATAAAAACAATCCTTGTAAAAATACTCCCGACTTCCGAACTAATAATACTCAATAGGCAGTCCATCTTCGCTTGCATGCTGCATGCGTCTCGTGATTTTTAACAGGAATCGTACGAGAAACAATACGAACCACTTCGGGATTTCTGATTTACATCATCGTGAAAATCATGATTAAAATAACTCTAGACCGGCCGCACGGCTCTGACCGGCCGTCTGACAGTGCGCCCTCAACTGACGTAATGCAGTCACGTTTCTAAATTGCATATTCATATCCACGATCGACATACAATTTCGCGACATTTTTGCACGATGAACGTTAACATTTGCGCAATAGCGATATGTTTCGGAGTGTTTTTACAGAGATAATGTTGTAATATTTAAGTATTGACAATGTGCAAGAGAGAGATTTGTCCAAAAGGCAACGCGAAAGGAATTAATCATTGTTTTTACGTTCCAAAACTGTGACTGAAAGTGGTCGGCGCGCACGGAATTCGAAGCCGAAAACGAAGCTGGCGCTCAAAATCTGCAATAACCTTAAGGGAGTATAAAGCGCGCGAATGCACCGCCCAATCGCGAACAACAAACTCGGCAACAACTCGGCCACCGCTCGAGCAAGGCGGATACAATTAATTTGCGAAGGCTTCGTGTAACGCAGTAGCTGTCGCTTAATCGCGAACAGCCAACAATTCGGCAACCGAGTTACGGTATACGATTTCGGGAAGGCTTCGGCCCGAACTCCGACAAGGACAATGCAAAAATAATGCAATAGTTTACGCAAAAAGGCCCACACACATCAACAGGCAATCGAAAAGCGACTGCACGTTTATCAGTAACGTCCGTTTCTCCCAAATCTCACCACGAGACGAATATGAGTTTTTCTTTCGTCGTCGCGAACGATCCGGCACCCCGCCGCACCGACGCCGCGGCACACACGCGCGGCGACGAGTCGCCCGACCAAAAGCGCCGCGCCTCTCCAACATGGCGCCAACCACGCGCCAAGATGGCGCGGCCCTGTGTTCCAAGATGGCGGCGCCCAGGGACAAGATGGCGCATTTTTCATCTTTTATAGTGTGACGGAAAGTGCAAGGACTTAGTGCCAGTTTATGTTATTGTAATTCTAAAGTTTATGAATGAACTAGCTGTAACCACGGGCGGACATGACCTATAGTTGCGCGCGTTGGCTGGGCAGAGTTTACCGCTCAGTGACTCGCTGCGTGATTGCACGCGATTGGGTAACAAAGCCCATATGCTTAAGTACATGTATGTGTTTCACATGGTGTGCGTGTTTACCTGGGTAGACACGTAATAATCATGGTTAGTTGTTCGAGAGCTGCACGGCAGATAAGACGTAGGTAACTGGTGCTGCGTTTTGTGAGATGCTTATGCGAATCGGTACAAAGCGGTATAGCTGTACATTGTTTACGCAAGCCTGCATGGTTAATGTGTTGGTGGTACAAAGCTGAGATAGCTAGCTGTACATAGCTGACGCAAGCTGGCATGGTTAATGCGTAGCAGGTGCAAAGCTGTACTGGTTGTACACAGCTTACTGGGGCATGTAATGCTGACTAGGCACTTGATGCTGACTAGGCACTTGATGCTGACTAGGCACTTGATGCTGACTAGGCTTGTGTAATGTTTATGATGGCTTTTGCGTTCTGAACACTGCAGTTATTGTGCATTGCTGCTGAGGACCCTAGTATTTAAACAGCCCACTTAATCTCCAATTACTGTGCATTTCTTGATTGTTGTGAATAAATCATCTTTATTGTTCATTGTACCGTCAACCCAGTTGTCAAGGAGTCTTTGTTACAGGTTATAGTGTAATTAACAGAGAGTAATCGCAATCATCATAATCGGCGGTATATTTCCTCCAAAACGGACCTGCACCCTTAGCCTTTTAGGTCGCTCTGAGTGATCTCTCGTCTAGGGAAGAGCCTTAGGTTGGGAAGACTGTCGTCGCTTTAATAGGTGTCCGACTTATCCTAACAGCCTTAGGTTGGCCCGGGGAGTTCCCGCCACAAATGGTGTCAGAAGTGGGATGATTGTGATTGATTAGGTTGATTTCCTCTGTTGAATAGTTGAATTGTTGTTGTTGTTTTTTTGGAGGTATGAGCGAAGGCTCGAAAGGTCGAGTGGGCACCTCAAGTGCTGAGGTGCAAAAACTGCGCATGGAAGCCCAATTTCTGCAATGGGAAAATGACCTCATTGCAAAGAAGTTGAAGGCTGCCATGGAGTTGCAGTCGGGTGTTTCCCCAAGGGAAGGAAACATGAACACGCCAGGTCAAGGCCGGCGTGTGCTCCATCAGGTTGACACCGATGTTGAGTTTAGGGTACCCGAAGAGACTACCGGGTATGACTCCGGAACATCGGAGAGAGTCTTGGGCGCAGATATGCGGTCTGAGTTGGCCCCTTATGTGGGGAGGGGTGTGACTTTCAGGGAAAGTACACTTAGGCGAGGACGGAGCTCGGGGATTTTCCCCCGAGCACAGTCGACGCCTGTTGCCGGGGAGACAGATGATCCAAATGATGATCTGATGTCGTTAACCCCTGAAGGTGGCATGGAAAGGGCTAAGGCGAGCGCCAACCCGTTCGTTTGCGACATGGTAGACCCTAAACAGGTACATGGCGAATTGTTAAGTTTTGCTACTCGACCAGTCGAGGCGAAGAACAACAGTTCAGCTAAAGCCGACCTCTCGTCAGTGGGTCCATGGCCACTGAAACGAGAGGCACGGGTCCATGGTGACGTGGGTCAGGAGGAAGGTTTGGAGCGACTAAATCGCAGGCCAAATATAACCCCTGATCGGTACAGCGGTAGAGTGCTCTGGAAAGAGTACTTCCGCCATTTTGAGTCGTGTCGTGAGGTGAACATGTGGGGCGAGGAACAAGCTGCAACGTGGTTAGCCGCAAGCTTGCAAGGGGACGCTCTACGGTTGTTAGGTGACTCTGGCCACAAGTACACGTATGGTGCGCTTGTAAAGTTGCTGGAGCGCAGGTTTGGATCAGCTCGACAGAGTGAAAATTATCTCGTCGAACTGAGACATCGGCGCCAAAAGCCGAAGGAAACTTTGCTTGAATTAGGGCAAGCAATTCACGAATTGGCGGCGAGGGCATACCCTGAGTTGCAGGAAGATGCTCGTGAAAGGTTGGCTAAGAACCACTTCATGGACGCCGTTGACAGTCATTCAGTGAGAGAGGGCATCAATAGGGCCCGTCCAAAAACTTTGGACGAAGCGGTCCAGGCTGCCCTGGAGACTGAAAACTTTGAGAAGGTTGAGCAGGAAAGGTTGCTTGACCGGAAGCCCGCCAAATATGCGAGGGCTTTGGACTCTGGAACAGAGCAGAGGTTGGTGACTCTAGAGGGAAGTCTAAGTGAACAGGCCAAGACATTGAAGTCTGTGGCCGAGTTGGTGAAGTCGTTGTCAAGTCAGATCAAGGGCCGGGATCACGGCAAGGGTGTGACGTCTCCCCGTCACACAAACCCTGGAAAGCCGAGCCTGGAACCCTGCGGTGTTTCAGATGTGGTGAGAAAGGGCACTTCGCGAGTGTAAAGAAACTCCTAAGCAGGGAAACGGCAGTCATCCCCCCGTAGGACCCGCGGGAAGGCTGCATGGCCGAGAGGGTCAAAAAGGCGACTCGATGACAGCGATGGTGATGGTGGGAAAATGTCCAAACAAGGGGATGGGCAGCGAGTAATAACTCTGCCTAGCCCAGTTCGTGGACCTCGTTATGGCTTATTTGTTGATGGGACGGTAAGAGCAACCAAGTGTCGATTTTTGATCGACACGGGGTCCACCGACACTTTGATAAGTAGCACGGTGTACTACCAAATCCCAAAGGTGAAGCAAGTTGACGGTAGTCAACTAGCCGTGCTGGGCATAACTTGGGTAGACGTGCAAGTGGGTGGAACCACACACCAAGTCAGGGCAGTGTTTGTCGAAATGAAATACTGTGGTATCCTGGGCATGGATTTCCTGGTACCCACAGGTGGAAATTTAGATTTTCAGTCGAAAGAGTGGAGGCTCAACGGTGAGCGAATTAAGTGCACAAATGGTGCAGGTGAGCTCTTTGTGGGTCGCGTTGTAGTTCTTAAAACTACGGTTATCCCACCAGGTCATGAAGCCGTGGTCCCGGGGATAATTGCTCGGAAGGGTGCCGACTTGGTCGGGCCAGCCATGGTGGAACCATTGGAAGGTGGCGGTGACCTAGCCAAAAATGGTTTGGTGTTGGCCAGATCTCTAGTGGAGATTGGGGCCGATGTTGTTCCGTTGCGGGTCTTCAATCCCGGAAGGGAGAAAAGGGTTGCCCGTGAGGGAGCAACAGCGGGTGTGATTTCCCAGGTGGAAGTTGGTTCAATTCATGGTGAGTTGGACGGGTTGGCAGGTGTTGGTGAAGAGTTACCCCAATACTTGCAGGATTTGTTTGAGAGGGGTACATCCAAGGTGGAGGCTATGTACCACGGGGATGTCCGGAAATGTTTAGTAGACTTCCAGGACGTGTTGTCCAAGGGTGACCATGACATTGGTCGCACGGACGTGGTCCGGCATCACATAAATACAGGTGATGCTAGGCCAATGAAAGAACGGATGAGGCGTCATCCGTATTGCCATCAGGAGGAGATCCAGAGGCAAGTCGGTGATTTGGAGAAGAGGGGGGTGATTTAACCTTCCAACAGTCCATGGGCGGCAAATGTTGTTTTGGTTGACAAAAAGGATGGCACGAAACGCTTCTGTATTGATTACAGAAAGTTGAATTCGGTGACCATCAAGGATGCCTATCCGGTGCCGCGCATTGATGAAACATTCGATGCATTGCATGGGGCAAAGTGGTTTTGTACACTTGACTTGGCGTCGGGGTACTGGCAAGTCGCTCTGGATGAGGACGCCAGCCAAAAGTCAACAATTGTTGTGAGAAGCGGGTTGTATCGGTGGAAATGCATGCCTTTCGGGCTGTGCAATGCCCCGGCGACCTTTGAGCGCCTCATGGAAAAGGTCATGGCCGGCTTGCAGTGGGAAATACTATTGATTTATTTGGATGACATCATCGTGTTTGGTCAGTCGGTACAGGAGACCCTAGACCGTCTCCGATTAGTGTTGGGCATGCTAAGAAACGCTGGGCTTAAACTCAAGCCCAGCAAGTGTCATTTGTTTCAAAAGTCAGTGGCTTACCTGGGGCACATTGTGTCCTCAGAGGGCGTAGCGACCGACTCTAAGAAGGTTGAAGCAGTGACAAATTGGCCAGTTCCAAGGTGTGTACGAGATGTGAGAAGTTTCTTAGGCCTCGCATCCTACTACCGGAAATTTATAAAGGGGTTTGCAGAGGTGGCAAGTCCACTGCATGCCTTGACTGAGAAAGCAAGGCAATTTGTGTGGACTGAGAGTTGTCAAGAGGCATTTGACGAGCTAAAGGGCAGGCTTCAAGCTGCACCAGTTCTGTCATATCCAATGCCCGAGGGCGATTTTATCTTGGACACCGATGCCAGTGGTGAAGGTATCGGGGCAGTATTGTCTCAGATCCAGGGTGGTGATGAAAAAGTGCTTGCGTATGCGAGCCGGAAGCTCAGCAAACCTGAGCGGAATTATTGTGTCACTCGTCAAGAGTTGATGGCTGTGGTTGTGTACTTGAAGTATTTCAAACAATACTTGTACGGCCGCAGGGTAACGGTTCGAACTGACCATGCCGCATTGCGGTGGGTACTTAATTTTAAGAACCCCGAAGGTCAGCTGGCGAGGTGGATGGAAGTTCTGTCACAGTATGACTTGGTCGTTGAGCACAGAAGTGGTAAGAAGCATGGTAATGCTGATGGGTTGTCAAGACGGCAATGCAAACAGTGCGGCCGTGATGAGGTGGTCAATGATGGTGAGGCAATTGGTGTGGTACCCGAGGGTCAGCCTCAGGGGAGTGAGTTCTTGGTTAGGGGCGTAGCTGCCCAACCAACCCTGTCTCGTAGTGCTTTAAAGGAAGCACAGTCACAGGATGACACCATGAGTTGGCTCATAAAGTTGAAGGAAGAGGGTAGTGGTCGTCCTGAATGGAAGACAATTTCCCACTTGTCCTCAACCTGCAAGACCTATTGGTCGCAGTGGGACCAGTTGGAAGTCCGTGAGGGAGTTCTGCACAGGCGGTGGGACTCCGATGACGGAAGGTCCATCCGATGGCTATTAGTGTTACCATCAAAGTCCCGGAAAGAAATTCTGTTAGAGTTGCACGGTGGGCAACTAAGTGGTCATTTGGGGGTCAGCAAAACTCTGGCTAAAGTCAAAGCCAGGTTCTTCTGGCCAGGCATGTCTGCGGACGTGCGGTCTTTTCTCCGAGGCTGCAATGTCTGTGCCAGAAGAAAATCGGCTGCTAAGAAAAGGGTTGCACCCCTGCAGCAGTATCGAGTTGGTGTTCCAATGGAACGAATAGCAATAGACTTGCTCGGGCCATTGCCAGTTACAGACAATGGTAATCGTTGGGTGATGGTGGTTGGCGACTACTGCACTAAGTGGATGGAAGCATTTCCGCTTCCTGACGCCACTGCAGTTACAGTTGCACACACATTGGTGACTGAGTTTGTTTGTCGATTCGGCGTGCCCCAAAAACTTCACTCTGATCAGGGCACAAACTTCGAGTCCCAGGTGTTCGGTAAGATGTGCCAAATTCTCGGCATATCGAAGACTCGGACAACCGCCTATAATCCGAAATCGGACGGCATGGTTGAGAGGTTTAACAAAACCTTGGTCAACATCGTGGCGATGCTGATTGACCCTAAACGAAGGCAGAAAGATTGGGATGAGTTCCTCCCCTTTGCCACCTTCGCTTACCGGTGCACGCCGCAAGACTCGATTGGGGAATCCCCCAACATGATGATGTTGGGGAGAGAGGTGAATGTCCCAGTGGATCTGGTGACAGGGTGTCCAGAGGTTGAGGAGGCGACTGCGGACTTTGCCGAAAAATTGCGAAGTGATATGCAGGAGGCCCATAAAAGGGCGAGGAATTGTCTCGGGAAAAGTGCCCGGAGGCAAAAGAAGAATTTTGACAGGAGAGCGTCTAAACATGGGTTGAGAGAAGGCCAATTTGTGTGGCTGCACAACCCGGCAAAGCAAAAGCACATGTCTCCCAAATTGCAGCTAAGGTGGGAAGGACCATGGTTAATTCTGAAAGAGTTGTCAGATGTGACGGTTCGAATCCAGCTTAAGCGTGGTAGCAAGCCAAAGGTTGTCCATGTGGACCGACTAAAGCCATATGTCGGTGAGGCAATCGAGCCTTGGTGTCATCAATCCAGGGGCGAGGCGACAGAAAACCTCCCCATGGGTGAAATGACAGAGGTTCAAGGTGACAAAGGTATGTCATCTGAGGAATTGGCCTATGAGGCCGATAATGAGATTCCTGTGATGCATGATGCCGTCACAGAAGAGTTAAATACTGAAAGTCAGTCAGAGGGGTGTCATGAGTCACCACCAAGACGGTACCCGAAACGGGCGCACAAGTTACCCCTGCGGTATCGGTAAAGTGCAGTAATAGTCAGGGAGCTTATGGTGATCCGTAGGAAATGAATGATTAGAAGATCCCACCCACCTGGTCATGTTATTTAGGTACTAGAGAGCACAAAAAAACATGTTGGCAATTTTGAAGTTTTGGCAGAGGGCGGCCATCTTGGATTTCAAAATGGCCGCTATATACATCTTCATTATGCCATAACTCTGGCTCTGAATGCCGTGCAAAGCTGATTTTGGAGCCAAACCCTACATTTGCCATGATAAGGAAGCAGTTCAACATACATCTGATGTGATCAAAGTAAGTCATATTTGGTTTTTAGCATTATTTATTCAAAAATGGTCACCAGTATGTCATAATAGTAGTGTATCCTAAGCGTATCTTGGTACAGTATATGATAATGTATGCATTGAGACCTACATACCGATTTGTATTAAGGGTGTGAAGGGAGGGGGTAAGAACCAACTTGTTCGTGGCCATGACGTTATCCTTGCTCAACCTCTACTCCTACACCTAACTCTACAATTAGGTTACTAGGCATGGTCTTATGAACTTCATCTTGTTCTTTGGTCAAGGGTTCCTCCACTATCTTGGGCTGGTACCCCCACGTCTCAAAATTCTCGCCGGTGTATGGCTTCAGTCGGTCGCCGTGAACTACAACCACCCTACTCCCAGGCTTCAGCTGAATCCGGTAGGTCACATCAGAGAGTCTGTTGACCATCAAGTATGGTCCTACCCATCGAAGTTCTAGCCTGCTTCCCTTCTTCCTCGCCCTCGTGCTTGTACAGCCAGGCAAACTGGCCTTCCTTTCGGCCTTCGCCATGTACCCTGTGATCGTAATTTCGCTTCTGGTTTTTGGCACTCTGCTTCAGGCACTCTCTGGCCCTGCCATGTGCCTCTTGCAGATTCTGCCGTAACCTCTGGGCAAAATCTGTCGCCGTTGCGTCCTCTACTGTAGGACCCTCAACCAGCAAATCAATTTGAAGCCTCGCCTCCCTTACATTACAAACATCATCATGTTTGGAGACTCGCCAGTGGACTCTTGGGGAGTGCACCGATAAGCAAAACATGCGTACGGTAAACACTCGTCCGAGTCACGCTGTCTCCTCCTCGGATCAATCATCAAAGCAACCATGTTAATGGTTCACAGGACCACACATCCCGCCAAACACCGCCGACTTAAAGTTTGTCTCCTGATCGGAATGCAATTCCAAGGGTATGCCAAACCGACAGACAAACTCACTGACAAACTTGTTCGCTACCGTCTCTGCCTTAGCATCAGGCAGAGCGTATGCCTCCATCCATTTGGAGCAGTAGTAACCAACTACCATGATCCAGACGTTGCCACTGTCATTCCGGGGGCCGGGGAGTGGCCCCAGCAAGTCCACAGCCACTCTCTCCATGGGCTCGCCCACCAAATACTGTTGGATCGGGGAAACTCTCCTCTTCGCAGGAGATATCCTCTTCTCACACAGCTCGCAACATCTGATGAATTTTTGATTTTGATTTCCGTCGGTCAGCAGTAGTTCATGAGCCTTTAGTTATTCATGATCAACCTATTCAGCAATTGTCCGAGTACAAGTATTTGGGTACTGTGATTGATAGTAAACTAGCATGGACGAACAACTTTAAAAGTGTTGCAGGAAAAGCAAATCAAAGATTTGTATGGACATTAGGTTTTTAATTCTCTTTTATCAGTCCTTGATTCAGAGTATTCTTACTTGTTGTCTTGTTTGTAACTTTGGTAACTTGTCAAAAGAAAACATCAAGAAGTTAGAAAGACCCAGGAAGATTGCCCAACGTATAATTAATTCGAATCTTCCCTCAATTGTTTCCTTGTTTGAGCATCGGGTTTTGTTGAAAGTTAACAAAATTATGCATGACTCCTCACACCCATTGAATAATCATTTTAAATTCAACATATCTGGCATCCTCCTTTGTGTTCCACCCATTTCACTCTGTCGCACTAGAAATTAATTTGTTCAAAATGCCATCCACCTTTTCAATACGTGTGTCAAGAGGTAATTGCTGATGCATATCTTAGGATTGTTTAATAACTGGTTCATCATTAATTTGTTATACATGTCGTGTTTATCGTCTCTTTGTAGTGTTGTATATCAGTGTTCTGGTCGCGGGTCGCTGCAAGTCGGTCACGCATCATTCATTGTTGGTCGACTCGCGAGCTGTTGATGAACTTTGACGAAGTGATTTGTGAGTGATTTGTTAGTGACATGTGAGTGGCTCGATTGTAGCTCTGGCATTGGATGCAGTGTATATTGTATTATGATCTGTTACTCGTTATGAATTTTGGTATTTTTTAGGAATGCCAGTGGAAGCTGAATTTCTATGCTTTGTATGGTCACTCGTCCGGCTACCATGCAGCTCCTGAAGTACGACCTCTCTAAATCTCCCAGGAAGTAGTAGTCGCAACCTCACCGACTTCCCATCGTCGGACTCCCAAGCACCTCCAACTGATCACAAGAGGACCAGAGGCTGACACAGTCTCTAAACTGGGCCGACTGTGCCCGACTCCTTTGACCTAATCATCCAACCAATACTTCCGTCACCAAGTTGACCCTCTTTGACTGCATCCTTAGGCAAGTGTGGTTGAGCAAAAATGCCCCTCACCCTTGCCTCTGGGATCGGCACGTCAGAGTCAACCTCATGGCGACCATCGTCAACCTCACTGGTCGTTGTCACCTTGGCCTTATTCGCAGCCCCAACTGTCTCTGGCGCTTCATCAGCGTCAGCACGACCACACTGTTTGCAGGCCTTCTGGGACAACCCATCAGCATTTCCATGCTTCCGTCCAGGTCTGTGTTGAATCGTCAAATCGTACTCGCTGATCACTTTCAACCCCCTGGCAAGCTGACCCTCGGGATCCTTAAAATTAAGCAACCACCTAAAAGCAGCATGATCGGTTTAGAGTATCACCTTCTGACTATACAGGTACTGTCTAAACTTCCTGAGGTAGACAACTTCCGCCAGAAGTTCTTTCCGAGTAACACAGTAGTTCCTCTCTGCCTTGTTGAGTTTACGGCTCGCAAAGTCGAGGACCTTCTCTTCCCCGTCATGGATCTGAGACCAAACTGCCCCAATCCCATCTCCACTAGCATCTGTATATAAGATGTAGTCGCTATCAGGAACGGGGTATGCCAACACCGGTGCTGTCTGCAGCCTCTGCTTTAACCCAACAAATGCATGTTGGCAGGCATCTGTCCACTGGAACTCACGCGACTTTTCAGTCAGCACATGCAACGGTGAAGTCACCTCAACCTGGAGAAGACGACTCGTAGTCGTTCAATTCCTTCTTTCACAGTCTTGCCAAACACAATGACATCGTCCAGGTATATCAGCAGGATGTCCCACTGACGACCTGCCATCACCTTCTCCATCACCCTTTCAAACGTAGCAGGGGCGTTGCAAAGACCAAAGGGCATGCATCGCCACCTGTATAAACCGTTCCGCACTACAAAGGTTGACTTCTGGCTGGCATCCTCATCGAGGTCAACCTGCCAATACCCAGACGCTAAATCGAGAGTGGAAAGCCACTCTGCACCCACCCACCAGCGCATATAGTGTCTCGTCGATACGAGGGACAGCGAACATAACTTCTGTCCAATTACACATGTTGCATGTGTACAACTTACAGCTACAATTATTTGTTAATTATAGATACTTTTGGCCACATAAAATTCTTGAGACATTGAAAGGAAAACATATTCATCAAAAATAAAAAAGGGCAGCCATTTTGAAAAGCAAGATGGCAGCCTTTTTTTTTTTTTTCCTGTAAATAAAAATTGTAAAGTTTCAACCTTTGACATAAACAATAGGGGGTTTACAGCCTCAAAGATTGATTTCATATGACATTTAAACGTTGATTTAGGACAAAAAGAGGCTAAAAATGGCGGCCATTTTGAAATCTAAGATGGCCGCCCTCTGCCACACTTAACATTTTGCCAACATGGTTTTTCTTATTCCTGAGGGTCTGATTTAGGTATCTAGATAGGTGGCATGTTCTAATCATTCGGTGCCTACGGGACTTAATTTCGTGTCATAAGCTCCCTGACTATAACGTGTGAGCTTCCCCAATCAAATTTAGTTGGAGTCCGGTAAAGCCAGTAGCAAGAGACTTGCTCGGGCCATTGCCGTGACGGACAATGGTAATTGTCCGTTGTTGAGTAAAATTGTGGGTTTTTTGTTTTGTTTGAGCTTTGGAGTCCTTTACATCGCCATCCTGTGTCGATTGGAGGTCTGCGCTACACTTGGCATCGAGATGGTTTTCCGGCGAAAATAGGCCGTGGATTACCACGTTCGTCAAAGGACGAACCGACCCAGATCAACGCAGCAGAGATCCGACCCAAGATGTCGACACCACCCCTGAGGACAGCGATAGTGCGTTCCAGTACCTAAACCCAGACGTAGCTGGATGGCAACATAGCCGCCTCCGAGGAGCACGACGGGTGTACTGCAAGCAAGTCAAGTCCAGTTGAGTTAGTCTTGCATACGCACTGTGGACCTCCGAACAATATAGGTCCACACGATGCGGGAAGAGGTTACGGTGTGTGGACTTGCACACGTCCACAATCCGTTTTTCAGTTTCCGAAAAAGAGCGCTAGAGGAAAAACGGCTTAGGGTTATATATAGAAAAGATAGAAGGGACAGCTGAGAGGCCCATAATCCTAATTTGAGGGTAAATTTGTTTTGGGGAAGCGAGAAAAATGAGTATTTAGTCAAAGTTTGTTAACTACACGAATACAAAGGAATGTCCACAGTGCGTATGTAAGGTAAAGCTGTGTGAGTCGGCAGGGGTGAGCGTGGAAACCCAATGTTGATAATTTAAGAACTATTTTTGTTCAAATTTGAACAGTTTTTACAATCGGTACATTTGAGCATTAATTTCTTCAAATTATAATGTTAATTCGACCACTCAAATTTTGTGAAGAAAACAAATCACTGTGTAAATAGTTTATCAGTAAATAGTTTATTGCATTTTCTGCTTTGCAAGAACTTGTGATATATTTGCTCAGTGGAATCTTGTAAAATTTTGATTTATCTAAATTTTACTGTATATTTCATCAGTGTACATTTTATGATCTGTAGAAACTATCCTGTCTAAGTGATTTATGTATTAAGTGATTCTTCTTGAAATTAGGGAAACTTTTAAATCAGCCAATATCCTGCCAATTCTGTGAAACTCTTCAAAATATTATGATCTGTAATTTCTTTAAGTCGACCTTCAGATAGTGAATGTACGTTTTAAATTTATCCTCAAAGTTATTTGGCAATAATTGGTTTAAATTGTCAACATTTGTATCTGTTAAAATTAGTGCAAAATTTCATTACGTTTGTGATTCCTGTATAATTTTGGAGCAAAACCCAGTGTAAAATCCTGTATAAAATCTTGTGAATATTTAATGAGCTGAATTTTAGGGTTCTTGAAATCGAGCCCAAATCCTGTGAATATTTAATAAGCTTAACTTTTATATAAAATTATAAAGGAAAAGTTAAGGAATGGACACTTTCCATTTATTTTTTATGGCTTATAGAGTATGGGGACATCCTCTGCCATGCTCGGGCCTGTGTGACGGAAAGTGCAAGGACTTAGTGCCAGTTTATGTTATTGTAATTCTAAAGTTTATGAATGAACTAGCTGTAACCACGGGCGGACATGACCTATAGTTGCGCGCGTTGGCTGGGCGGAGCTTACCGCTCAGTGACTCGCTGCGTGATTGCACGCGATTGGGTAACAAAGCCCATATGCTTAAGTACATGTATGTGTTTCACATGGTGTGCGTGTTTACCTGGGTAGACACGTAATAATCATGGTTAGTTGTTCGAGAGCTGCACGGCAGATAAGACGTAGGTAACTGGTGCTGCGTTTTGTGAGATGCTTATGCGAATCGGTACAAAGCGGTATAGCTGTACATTGTTTACGCAAGCCTGCATGGTTAATGTGTTGGTGGTACAAAGCTGAGATAGCTAGCTGTACATAGCTGACGCAAGCTGGCATGGTTAATGCGTAGCAGGTGCAAAGCTGTACTGGTTGTACACAGCTTACTGGGGCATGTAATGCTGACTAGGCACTTGATGCTGACTAGGCACTTGATGCTGACTAGGCACTTGATGCTGACTAGGCTTGTGTAATGTTTATGATGGCTTTTGCGTTCTGAACACTGCAGTTATTGTGCATTGCTGCTGAGGACCCTAGTATTTAAACAGCCCACTTAATCTCCAATTACTGTGCATTTCTTGATTGTTGTGAATAAATCATCTTTATTGTTCATTGTACCGTCAACCCAGTTGTCAAGGAGTCTTTGTTACAGGTTATAGTGTAATTAACAGAGAGTAATCGCAATCATCATAATCGGCGGTATATTTCCTCCAAAACGGACCTGCACCCTTAGCCTTTTAGGTCGCTCTGAGTGATCTCTCGTCTAGGGAAGAGCCTTAGGTTGGGAAGACTGTCGTCGCTTTAATAGGTGTCCGACTTATCCTAACAGCCTTAGGTTGGCCCGGGGAGTTCCCGCCACAATAGTATAGATGCCGCTTCGGTAATCATGCGTGCTCTGCTTAGTCTGTAATTGAAGTATGGTGGTTCAGGTGTGAGCGTGGCGTGTGTATATGGCTTCATCAGCCATGTTTTTAAGGGGAAAGCTGAGTCTCCGAGAATTAACAGTGGAACGCTAACTCCCCTGACGTGTTGGGCAATTTGTGGAAGTATTTCATCTTGTGTTAACTGCTCCCACAGCTTGGTTGATTGAAGGATAATGGAGTCCACAACTAGCCCAAATAAACCGATACCTTGCATCAACCATTCCCATGAGCACAATGGAGTAAAAGTGTTTAAAGTTGAGGGCGCTGTTCGATGGACTGACACCACATCTAATCTCGCTCCGCAAAATTTGCTGAAGAATCGCCAGAAATCCATTAACATCGCATCCTAGCCAAACCGAGTTACTACCAGTTTTAGCCATTAGTTGGCAGGATTGGTAATTTTATCAACTGTTTAATCCTGGAATTAGTATGCCGCCCAGAAAAGAAAAAAAACAACCAGCTTTGACCGAATCATCCGATTGCACGGGCTCCACTTCTTGTGACGTGGACGGTCCCGACCGTGGAGCTGGTATTCCTACCTACATCCTGTCGCTTCAGCAAGACATCAAAACAATGAGGGTAGGAATTCAAGACAAACTCGACATTGTTATTTCCAACCAGCAATCCTTGATTGTAAGAATGGACCAAGCTGAACGAAAATACCAAGACCTCGAAAAGTCGGTCGCATACTCTTCACAGGTGTTGGAAGAAACACAAGCTGAAAACCAAGCTCTGCAAACCAGAATGATTGACCTCTGTAACAAATCTGATGACTCGGAACAGAAAATTATACACCTTGAAGAATCTGCCCTGAGGATGGAGCGTTACTCAAGAAGTTTTAACCTGAGATTTGGTGGCATCCCTGAACTTCCCAACGAGTCCTCATCCTACCCATATGAGCAGATTAAACATCTTCTGGCAGAAAATTGTGACCTCAAACCAGAAATTGAAAACGCCCACCGATCTGGCCGGGCCCCCAAGTCGCCTTCCGATAAGCCTAGACATATCTTGGCTAAGTTCATCTACCGACCTGAACGTCAAGCTGTGATGACGCGAGCCAAGGCTACCCTTGCAAGCTGTGGGATTTTCATCTTACAAGATCTTCCCACCGCGGACGTAGAAAAGAAACGAGGTCTCAAAGACGTCATGAAAAAAGCCTACCAAGCCGCCAAGAAGGTTGAATTCCGCTACGGCCAGCTTCTCATCAACGGGCAGAAGTATGTTCCTCCTCCATCACAATAGGCCTAAAATTAATATATGTCCTGGTGCATTACTACTATTATAATGTCCTGTGGACACTATATTGGATGATAGGTGTCAGTCCTGGTCTTTGTTTGCATCTTGTCTGTTTTTGTTTTTTGGTTTAGTTTATTGATGTTGCCGTTCCTTGTTAAGTAATTATTAATTAATCAATGCCAATTAGATTCCCATGTAATGTGTGTAACAAAAAGTCAAAATGCAATTGCTTGTGATTCTTGTAAATGCTGGACCCATCTGAATTGTACTAAATTAACACTTGCTGATTATTTTAAACTACCGGAAAATGATGATTCATGGTACTGTCCACAATGTATCATGAATGCGTTACCATTCAACAGTCTTGATCCCAATGAATTTCTCAAGTAATATCTGACTTTACCACAGACACCCATGACATAATCACCAATTTGGAAACTAATTATAGAATTAACTCAGGATTCACTTGGCCAAACTCACTTTGATGATCCCGATGACTCTTCAAATCAATTTAATACAAGTTATTATTCTCATGATCAGTTTGTGGATCTTTTCAACCATAATGCCCCCGATAAATTCTCCATCATTCATTTTAATATAAGAAGTTTACCAAAAAAAATTGATAATCTAAAAACTTGCTTACACTCTTTGAATCACAATTTGTCTATTATAGGACTAAGTGAAACTTGGCTTAATACCAACTGTAACATAAATTTGAATATGCCTGGTTACATCTTTGAAACCAAAAATAGGGAGGGGAAATTGGGAGGAGGTGTAGCTTTGTATCCGTCAACAATTATCCAGTATATCCGAAGGCCTGACTTGAATGATCTCGGTAATGACTCTCTGGAATGCATATTTGTTGAAATCTTCACCCCTCGCCAATGTAAGAATTTGTTTTTGGGTGTGATTTATAAACCTCCTAGTGCCAATTTCAATCAATTCATTACCTGCTATCAAAGTATAGTTGAACTTATCACAAAAGTAAACAAATTCTGTTTGATATGCGGAGATTTTAACTTAAACTTAATGAATGTTGATAATAATGTCCAGTCACAGGAATTTTTAGACGCTATTTATTCATCCTATTTATGTACCTCTAATTAATAAACCAACCAGAGTTACCCAAACATCAGCTACTCTTATTGATAATATTTTTTCCAACATTTTACCATTTCCAGATGCTGGTATTTTAGTCACTGATATTTCAGACCATTTCCCAATATTCACATCATTTCCTTAAACGGTTAATAGTTCTAATCCCACATCAATCTATACTCGGAAATACACACGTGAAAATATAAATAACCTCAATAGTGAATTGAATTCCTGTGACTGGATTAATGTCTCCTCTGCATCAGATGCAGACATTGCTTTTGATAATTTTATGGAAATCTTAAATTTACGTTTAGATAAGCATGTCCCCACTGCAAAAAAAAGCCTCCTTCCCGAAAAACAATTCCTAAATCCCCTTGGGTTACTGTTAGTATTTGTAAATCAATTTATCATAAAAATAAGCTCTATCGTAGGTACATATCCCATCCTAATAATTCAAATAGAACAATATATGTGCGTTATAAAAATATTCTAACTAATGTTCTCCGTAACTCTAAACGCAACTATTATGTTGCGCAATTTAATCAACATAAATATAATATCCGGAATACATGGAAAATAATAAATAATGTAATTAGCAGTAAACAAAAATCTAGAATCAATAGCATCGACATTGATGGTGAAACTATTGATAACCCGCATCTTATAGCTGATCATTTTAATAATTACTTTACTACAATTGGTCAAACCCTCAGCGATAAAATCCCCCCTAACACATGCAATTTGTCTGACTATGTTTCTAATACTAATCTGAATTCCATTTTCTTTGCCCCAGTAACTGAACAAGAAGTTATAGATATTGTGCATAAATTGCCAAAGAAAAATAGTGCGGGTCATGATTTAATTAACAGTTCACTTACAAAGGAAATTAGTTTGGCTATTTCCAAGCCTTTGACCCATATCATGAATCTCTCGATCTCAACAGGAATATTTCCTAAACAAATGAAGGTTGCCAGGGTTACACCTATTTTTAAAAGTGGAAATTCGAATTTAGTTAACAACTATAGGCCAATTTCAGTTTTAACAACTTTTTCCAACATTCTTGAGCGTATTGTTTATAGCCGCACCACCAAGTTTTTTAATGAGCATAATATCATATCCGATACCCAATATGGGTTTCGTGAAAATTACTCAACATCTCATGCGATTATTCAATTAATTGATAACATTACTACTAATCTTGACTCATCCAAAAGTACTCTTGGAATATTTTTAGACCTTTCTAAGGCCTTCGACACCATAAATCATGATATTATTTTGTCCAAACTTGCCCATTATGGTATAAGAGGCATTCCTCTGGAGTGGTTTAAATATTACCTGTCAAATCGTCATCAATTTGTGTATATAGAGGGTTATCAGTCTTCACTCCAAAACATATCTCTTGGAGTTCCCCAAGGATCCATACTCGGACCTCTTTTGTTCTCTATTTACATAAATGTTTTCCACAAATCTTCAGAATTATTTTCTTTTATTATGTTCGCTGATGACAGTAACTTATTTCTTAGTCATAATAATATTTACATACTGGCAGATATAGTCAATTATATAAAATATCTGATTGGCTAAAAGCAAATAAACTGTCCCTTAATATAAAAAAAAACTACTTGTATGTTGTTCACTAAAAAATCATGGCCTTACCTACCTAATATTTATATTAATAACATAAACATAAATTATTCTGATTATGTTAAATTTTTGGGTTTGTATATTGATCCTACTTTTTCTTGGAAAATCCAAATTAATAATATTTGTTCCATCATTTCAAGGAATGTAGGAGTCATTTGTAAGCTTAAAGCCTTTTTCCCACATGATATATTGTTCATGCTTTATAATACATTGATCCTGCCATATTTAAACTATGGGGTTCTGGCATGGGGTAATTGTTGTGCTAGTCGAATTAACATAATTGTTAACCTACAAAAACGTGCATTGAGAGTGATTAATTCAGTTGGTATGCTTGAACATTCAAAACCACTTTTTTATAAGCATAAAACTCTTAATGTTGGTGACATTTACAAATGTCAGCTTGGAGTCTTCATGCACCGTTTAAGCAAAAATTCACTCCCAATTCCAATTATGAATATGTTTCGTAGAAATGAAACAATACATCACCATTTTACTCGACAACGTGGTGAATTCTACCGTTCATTTGCTAGGACAACTGTCTTTAAAAAAACAATTAGACATGAAGGCCCTAAGCTATGGAATTCCTTGCATAACTCACTGAAAGGTATTCGTAGCCTCTCATTATTTAAATATAAATTTAAATCTAATCTTTTGTCCATTTACTTGAATTCTGATTGAATTTCTTAGACGAGAAATCCTTAATGGGTTACCACACATACACATGTACTCTGTATCACACCTACTCTGTTATCTCTGTTATTTGTATTGATCTTGAGCATTATCTTAAACTTGGTTTTGTCTTATGTATGTATTCTTTCTTTTTCACTTAACTTGTGTCATAGGGGATTCCTACTCGACAAGCTTTGCTTCTTGGGGATCTCCTCCCGCATGTATCTATACTATTTAAAAGAATGTACATGATTAGCTCACAAATTTACACCTGATTATTTATTGATGAATTTGCATTCTCTTGTAACCTTTATGATATGTGGTAGAAATAATAAAGAAAGAATGAAAGAAAGAAAGAAAGAAAGTTATGATACTCCTTACATGCTTGTAGGCCACCAGCGGGACATTTAATGGGGATGTGGCAACCATCTATCGCCACATTTTCCTCATATGCACTATTTTGTCTTTGAATTGTGTTTCGTCCACGGGAAAATGATGTGCAACTTACACATGCCACAGATTTTCAACGATAGCTTCAGTTACTTCTCTGACAATAGCTGCGACAGTAGATGGACTGACACCTGCCATGTCGGCGACAGTGTAATGGTAGTCGCCCCTGCCGAGACAATAGAGGCAGATGCCAAGTCTGAAATCAGGGGAAATTGGAACTTTCGCCGTGGTTTCGCGTTCAAGTTTATGCCTGATATGGTCCAAGATGTACTGAAATGTGTCTTTAGAGACGCGAAATTTTTGTTAAACCTCTTCTCAGAGTATGTCTCTTTGATAAATTCGAACCATCTTGTAGTATTTCTCTGTAGGCGCCGGCAAGAATAGTCTTGGTTCCAAGACCTTCGTGTTGTTTATTTTGCGATTACTGACACAAACCACCGATGTTATAGAGGGCGCTATCTACAGACGAATCGCACCCGCGAACTCAGTGGACTCACTCGAAGGTCTTGGACAAGTTGGCACACAGGGGGCGTGGTCAGACTATTGTAATATATGCATTATTCATATCACGTGATAATGATGGACGGTTATAGGCAAATTCGTGCGAGGGTTACGCAAAACGTTACACGCCGCGATTGACCCGGCCGTGATGTGCATGTACTATACTGTACATGTATTCGCATTTTTGTATCACTGTGGACGGAGACATGGCTTCCCTTACCGAACATGACATGTTCTCGTGTACAAAATGGTTAGAAAGTCGAGCACTTTTTTCAAAATGCTCCCATTTTAACCACAATTATTTTCCTGGGTTGAAATTTCCAACCAATATACCCTATATTATACCCTAACCCAAACACTAACCCTAACCCACATCCTAACCCTAGCTTTTGAGTAATTTAAGTACAATCCAAAAATCTAATTCGTGAAATTCCTAATGGAGACCTAAATATAAATCACCCTTTGGAGACCTTTTTACTCCCATTGTCCCCATTGTGTTCACGTCTCCAGAGGTACCGTATTTCGCACCATACAGTACATGTACATATGTACATGTACATGTACTTTACATGTACATTGACACAGCAAATCATAGCTGCCCCGGCGTTTATTTGTGACTGCGGGTGAATTTGTTGATTGAAACAACTTTGCTCTATGGTGAAAACCTCCAAAGCCCTAGTCCCACCGAAAGCCGGATACGCTACGGATCAACCCGGATGCACTACGGTTCATATCCGGGGTCATCCGGAGTGGAACCTTAGTCAAACCGTGATAATCCGGGACTATCCGGGACTATCCGGGGCCATGCATCCGGGACCATCCGGGGACATCCGTAGTGAGTCCGGGAAGTCGAGCGTCACCCTGGATCAGCATCTAGCATCCGGAGTGATCCGGGGCCATCCGGGAAGGGAGAGGGGGGCGGCGAAGAACCGTAGTAAAACCGTAGTGCGATCGTGATGATCCCTAGTGTATCCGGGATAAACCGTAGCGTAACCGTAGTGTAACCGTGTTTATCCGGGATGAAACGGGAGTTGGTTCCACTACGGTTCCACTACGGATCACCACGGATTCACTACGGTGTCACCACGGTATTTCCCGGATGAACCGGGATGAACCGTAGTGTATCCGGGGTCATCCGGGGTGAACCGTGGCACATCCGGGATGAACCGTGGCGCATCCGTAGTGAAACCGTGGCGGAACCGTAGTGAATCCGTGACCATCCGGGGTCATGGGGGAAAAACAGGCTTGAACCGGGGTGATCCGGGCCCATTCGTGGCAGAACCGTAGTCAAACCGTAGTAGAACCGTAGTAGGATCGGGGAACATGTCACTTTGTTTTTGATTGCCTTCCCGGACCACCCCGGATCAAACGTAGTTTCATCCGGGGCGATCCGGGGCGATCCGTAGCATATCCGGCTTCAGTGGGACTGGGGCTACTAATTTATATGGTGGCCCTGAGGGATATCAAAAGTCGTGAACATTTTCCCGACAAATTTGCGACTTGTCGTTAATTTATTTGCGACTGGTCGTAAATATTTTTGCAACTAGTCGCAAATAATTTCACAACTAGTCGTGACAAAATTTGCGACTAGTCGCGAATTTTGTCACGACTAGTTGTGAAATTATTTGCGACTAGTTGCAACAATATTTACGACCAGTCGCAAATAAATTAACGACAAGTCGCAAATTTGAGTCCTGAATTTTTTACGACTTGTTTTTTGCGACTAGTCGTAAATATTTTTTCGCGAATAGTCGTCAATATTTTCAATAGTCGCGAAAAAAATTCACGACTAGTAGCGAAAAAATTCACTAATAATCACGAATTATACGACTAGTCGCAAAAATATTCACGAACAGTCGCAAAAATATTAACAACCAGTCGCGAATAAATTCACGACAAGTCGCGAATAGTTTCACAACTACTCGCAAACAAATTCACGACTTTTATGTCCCTCCATGCAGAGCCACCATAAATTTCCCCTTTTATTTCAGGGAAAGGTAGTTTTTGCAGGTAATTAACTGTTTGCCAAAATGAAGCACGACCTCACTAGATTTGAGGCTAATACTGACGTACTGTACGTTCGATACACTGGAATACAAAAAAACGCACCGCGCTGAAGCACCATAACATAGCGATGCTGCAGCGGGCAGACCCGCGGTACGGTACCGGTGGCTGTAGCTAGCTTGCACTGCCATGCCCCGGAAGATCGGACACACGTACATGTACAATGCTATTAAAAGTCTGCACATTTCGCGCAATGCACGTGCATACAGTCACCATCACATACATGTACATTGTACATGTACAATGTTGTACATGTACACTGTCTTGTGTACACACACACAGTACCAGTATCTTATATTTGTGTATAATGAATAATTCATGATGAGGCTCAAACTCGGTCGCTGATTGGATCCCTCGGAAAAGCGAGGGAGATTCGTCGAAAACTAAGGTTAAAGTTAACAATTGATTGCCAACTAGTGCTAGACCCATTGGGGAATCCAAAATCATGTACGTTTGTCAAACGTCGGCTCCAGTGCGAGTATGGATCCAGCTGCATTATGTAAACTACGCATGCGTGAGACACCAACGCACACGAAGTCGGGATTTGAAAAAGAGACAGCGTTAACGAATCTGCGCGCGTGGGCGCCGAAATAACACAAGGGTCTAGGACTAGACTACGGCAAGAACGGTGTGTCATTGCATGTTCTTTTGATAGGAGCAGAATAACAATGAGACAAAGTATGATGGCGCTATCTCTATTTAGCATTCTGGTCAAGACTGTTTGCTGCAGTAAAATCCGCCTCCTCCTGGCTGCTCGAATCAAATTTAGCATTGCAAAGTCGCGCTTCCGGGTCCTGTCGGCCATGTTTACTTTTGCGTATTTACACTCGACTGTCGCAATCCCAATTAAGAACGGCGTTTAGTGCAACACCGTGCTATTGCCGCGCTATTGCTGCACTCATTTTAATTAAGTTCGGCACGGCAGTAGCACGGCGTATATAGCCTAGGCCTCAGACACCAAATTGTTTGCCGGCCGCGCCACGGAGGTCCTCCACGCCAAAACGACCGACCCAAATTACATGTAATTTGTTCAATATTAAAACAAATTAAAAATTAATCTGCCGACCGATCCGTAATTTTCTTCATCCTGAGGCAATATTTGTAACAATTTGTAATTCAAAAATGAAAAAAACAAAAGGGCGACGACCGACCTTTAAAAAAAAAAAAGTTCGTTACGACAATAAACTATATTGTTGGCGTCGTACGTACTTACGTCCACCATATAGTACCATTGCGCGTACGCGCAGCATTATTGCCGCCATTTTCCAAAGCAAAGCCGTGGCAGTTGCCCGTCCTCGACAAAGCTTTAGGTGCTGAAACTTCCAATTGTAGCTGTTTCTGCGTGTGCCTCTCTTTCAAACTACTCAAGTGGAAGCATTGTTAGTAGGCCTACTGTCGTCGTCTTTAACAAGTTAGACAGCCATATAATGTAATTTAAGGGCCAATCAAATCAAATCAAATCGCTGCATGACTCGGACCGTCGAACATGTTGTCTGAAACTTTGTCGTAACGTTCACGTGCCTTTCAGCCCTTTGTGCCTGACCATGCACATGAATGGTATGAATTTTACACAAACTCGTCCCGTCGATCGGATCGCCGGATGAAACCACGTGTAGGCCAAGCCTTTTTTGTAGGGAAGTATTGTTTTCACCAACATTTCGTTTCTCGTTTTGTTACACATGTGCCTAAGCCTAGCCTTTCTATTTTTATTGACTTATTGAGTGTCACGTCATGACTGCCGTTTTGGTTAACCGTCGTTTTCGTGCCAGCAGTACAGATCTCTGATGTAGATACTGCGGACGCAAGATATCGTCCAGAATTGGACTGTATTCACACGAGAGAAAATGCCAATCAAACTGAGTCAACCCCCCGACAGTCTTACTCGTCTGCGAGTGACTGCCAATATGTAGATCAAATTTGAAAATAGTTGAATAGGCTAGAATAGTTTATCCTAATCTTAGGTTTCTACTTACCTTCCAAATCTAGGTTCTATTGAGTTCTACTTCTAGTTGTTGCAATTCTCGTGAACATCATGATCAATGAAAAACAAGAAGTAGGCCTAGTTCGGCCTCGCAGACAGTTGCGAAATGTTGGCACATTCAAATGCCCAGCTTGTGGTCGTAACATGCAAAGTCTTAAACGGTTGCTATGAGTTTAATTCATCGACATAATCCAGATTTCAATGTGACATGTAGCATTAGAAATTGTAGTCGTAGTTTTGTTAAGTTTTCTTCCTACCGCAATCATCTATATCGCAAACACAGAACTGCACTAGGATTGGTTGTTGAAGGTGACCCACAAAATGATTTACAAGATGAGAATGAAAATGGTGTTTACGAAGAAATGGTTGATGATAATGAGGTTGATGTGTCAGCTAAAAATGAGGGTCTTTAGCCTGTTTATAGGCCAACTGCAGAAATGCTGAAAACAAGGGAAAGTCATATCCTCCCTAAAAAATGTCGTCCGTGATATTTTTGACAACGTGAAGAGTCTTATGATGTCCTTTGTCCCCAAATTAACAATGTTTAAGAACAGGGCTTACATAGATGATATAGATTGGGCATTTAGCTCCTTACAATCTGAATACCTGGTAAATAAATACTGCGTCTCGGATTTGGATCTAACTGAACCACAGGAGTATGCCCTTGGTGAAGAAATAGTGAACGGAAAGAAAGTTAAACATACTTTTCAGTATGTTCCCATGCTTGAAGTGTTGAAAACATACCTTAATAAATCAAGCACCGCCAGGTAGAATGGATCCAGATCTGTTAGAGGGTTACTCGTGTGGTATCAACTTTGCCAATCATGAGTTCAATTCACTTCACTTTATTTTCATATGCATTTACACACACACACAGTAAACGAAGTATTTCACCAATAAATATAAAATGAGTTATAAGTACATGTGCATGAACATGAACATATGGTGGGAACCCACAACAAAAACATGGCTTGTCTAGTGTGGGAATCGCTATAAATGTTTACATTAGTTTTAGATAGGAAATAATATAAAGTGGAATTGCAATTAATTACAATTAATTATTAATAATATGCAGATATAATATTTAAAATATATTAAAATAGGAGAAACCGATTGTTCAACAGTCAATGAGTCAATATAATATTGTGCAATTGGTAGTATAGAATAAGATTAATTTAGCATTATTGAGAAGTTAGTTATATTGTGAGACATGTACAAAAATTAAATCAATTCAATTGTAACATTTAACATGTAAGCAAAATAACAAGCAATGCAGGCGTAGCCATGCAAAATACAAATCACAATTTTGACTGAAACGATAAGTATATAGACTCTCAAAATTTACAAACTTAAGTATTTTTCTATTGAGATTTGAGATTTAAATTGTTTTTTAAAAATAGTTAATTTATTAAAAAAAAATTGGGATGAAGCGAATTCCACAATTTAGGACCATCACATGTCAGGTTTTTTTTGCCAAGTGCAGTGCGAATTTCCGGGAGATGAAAATGGCTGGCCTGTCTGGTATGATGGGTATGTACGAGTTTATTGTTTACACCGGTAAGTCCTTCCATTGAAAAAGAAATCTCAGAATCGCATTTTAAAAACAAAAATGCAGTCTTAAAAATCCCCCCAAATAATAACTATAGCACAAGTGGAAAATAGGCCACATTTGCCTTGGTGGAGGCGTGACCCTGCACCCACCCCCCCCCCCCCCCAAAGAGGGTGAAATTTATAACGTAAAAAAAGCTTCCGAACCAACAAATTGACCTTTAGAAAATGACAAGATTTTCCCATTTTCTGGCGGTGGCCACAACCCAATTTCACACTGATGTTAAAGATAATTTCATATTCTATCAACAAACTTTCGATTTGGGGTTGATTTTAACTTAGTCCAGTAAGGGCGCAGAAAATACTAACGTTCACAAGAAAGTAACGAACGGAACATCCCGCCATGACAGTCCATAGTCTTCCTGCCCCCTCATTGGTCGAAAATGACGTCATTGAAAAAGGCTTCGTGCACATTACAGTACGCAGTTGTTTTTCGTGTACGTGTCTTTCTTTCGTTGTAAGCTCGATCGAAAAGAATTTATATGCTAATCAGTGATTAACAAAAATAAATATTGCCTGCATAAAACAATGAATACAGACAAATAAACAAAAGAACAAATGTATTGATAACAATAACATTGATAAATTATAACTTTTACAATAATTTATATCTGCATAGTGTATTGTGAGGTTGGTTTATAAAAAAAAATGCACATTTTATTTGAAACTTGCATGTAATCGCTTACATTAAAGGTAGTATACACCATTTGCAGATATCGAAAATATTTACTACCGAATTATTAAGAAATATCTTACTCATCTAAAAGTAAATAATGATTCTATAGGCACCCAGCAAAATGATTGCGCTAGATATCCTGTAATTATTCTGAAAAATATAATTTTATTAAAAAAAAATGGGTGATGTTCTCTTTGAGATACTTTGTGAGAGAATCTCCACGGACAAGAGCTTTGCCTTCGGCCTTCGATCCGTAGAGGCTCCCGACATGCTAGCGATGGCTGCGATGGCTGCGGTGGGCATGGCCATGGTGGTGGACGGCATGACCTAGTACTACATGTACATGTACGTACCTAGTATAAGAAACATATTGGAAGACAGAAAAGGGAACTGTGAAGTTTAGCAGTAACTATTAAACAAGTTTTATAATTTTGAACAAAACATAGGCCTATTCGTTTTATACATGCAAGACAAATCAATTTTGTATGCATGACATGAAGGCAGAAACCAAACTTTAGCATATAAATAAGCCACACACACAAAAAATACATGTGCTTGTGTGCATAATGAAATACACGCTCTGCGTAAGTACAAGCCGAAAGACATGACCGAAAAAGTTGAAATCGCGCGCACGAAAATCGCCGCAGAATACATGAGAAACAATTCGCCACAGGCTAAATTGTATATCAAACGAAAGATCATTGCTTCCTTTATCGATGTGTAGTGATCATTTTTGGCAATCTTTGTTAGTCCAGTCAGGGCGCAGAAACTAAACACACGACAAAAACTTTCCTTAAAATCATACCCTAACTTCAAGTGAACAAAATTCTGCCAAAAACATACTGAATATCGTCATATTTTATATCATTCGATTCAGAAAAACGTTTGCTTTCCACTTACCACGTCATCTTGGAGAATCACTGCTTCGTTGCAACGTGTAGTTCGTTAAAACACAGCTGCCGAACTCTCGCAATTACTCGCGTAAATCTCGTGGCCGATTTGCGACGCAGGCCGTGCAAATAAAGTTCGGGATATCATCGGACCTCATTAATGCGTGCGCTGCGGACTGACTGTCTGGAGGGTATTATTCCTGCTGTTGTGAAACTTGTTTTGAGGCACTTGGTTAGAGAGAGAATTAACTTATGAACAAGTCAACAGAGAAATGACGACTTTCCAGTATGAGAAGAATGATACTGCAAATAAACCTGTTTCTATATTACCCAAGACACTGCGGCAAAATGACAATATTCCTGTTTTGGCAGCACAGAAACAGTGCCTGTTCCACATGCTTTCCTTTGGAACTTTTGTGCCAAAGGGCAATGAAGTATGGGAACTATACTTGCTCTGCAGGTATAGTTGACATAGTTGACATTTGTTTAGCTCTGGTTGTAAGAAAATCTTGGCTGCCATACTTGCAGAAATTGGTAATCGATCACAATGAGTTATTCGACGAGTTGTCACTGGATAGCTTCCAATGCAAGTTACATTACTTGACACACTATCATAGCAAGATGGAATAATTTGGACCATATTGCGTAATTTCTGGTGTATGCGATTTAAGGCAAAACACTAGTATTTCAAAAGAATAGCTGCTGTAGTTCGAAATTTCAGAAATGTTGCCTTATTTTTGGCATCATGACATCAATTTCTGCAATGCTGGCAGTTCAGTGCTGCATGGTTGCTTTACTGCGAGCTGGGGTGCATTGTACGATTGCACAGAGATTATGTTGGAAGAGTTACCCCAGAATTTACAGGGAAGGCTGAATGATTGTATACATGACAGTGAACAAGGAGATGAAATAATTTCATTCTGGAAATCAAAATCAGTTACTGTTGAAGCAGTTAGCTATTCAGTTGGTCATGTTGTTATAATCGATATTGTACACGAGGAGGAAGTTCCTGTATTTGGTAAAGTGAAATATGTCTTAAGGCATAATGATGAATGGTTTATTGTACGAAGGCCTACGAAACAACTTCGTTCAATCATCACTACCATGCATATGAGGTGGCAGCAACTTGTGAGCTGCATGTTTTCCGTGCTAACAATGGGGTAGGTTTTCAGTGTTTGGACCTGTATGAGGTTGCTGGTAAATCCATGATGTCTGTGAAATACAGTCAATGTAAAGTTTGAGTTGTCATTGTTGTAGTGTCAGGGAATGATTGCGTTTTAAAATTTGGCAGTGCAAAACAGTAACGTCAAAAAAAAGTTTGCATAGCGAAATCATGTATCGGTACAGGACGGGTGTTTTTTTTTATTTTGAAACTGAGTGTTTTAGTCCAACATTCTAAAGTACTGCACCAGCATAAATCCTTACCCTCTGCATTACACCCCTTTCTCTCATTTCAGTTATACTTGCCAACTCTCTGTAGAGATAATAACATGATGAATCAGTACCACATATTCAAATAGGTCTTCAAAAAACCTCTAGCGATTGAGGAAATGTCTACATTTAAAACTTTGACGGATAAAATCACTGAACTATTTGTTGTTGATGGGAATTCAGTCAAAACAATTTGAGTTTACAATAGTGACTGTAATGACTGGCTAGATATAGATGACCTCTGACCTAAGCTCAGAGTTGTGATGGATGCTGAGAAACCAAAGGACAGCATAAAAGCACAGAGCGAACTCGTGGAAGGGCGTCAGTTTGTTTCCTCCGAGGATGGGTAAGAAATGTTAGCTATATTATTGACCCCAACTTCGGTTACGTTTATTGGTTGACCATTCCTCAAACAAGTAGGCCTGTTAATATTGGTTAGGAGAAAAATCATGTGTACAATTATTATTATTATTATATTTATTATTATTATTATTATTATTTATTCGGCCAAGAAATAAACACAGTACAATGACAAATTTATACAGCTGTAGGCCTACATAAAATTATTGTGAGTATAAAGTAACAATGCGATCAAAATAACAGAAACAATAAATTTGAATAGAAAAACTGAATGATTCAAGAGGTAATACAGGGGATTAGAGAGCTGGGGTCAGTTCAGTGTGGGGGGGGGGGGGGGGAGAGCTGGGGTCAGTTCAGTGTGAGGGGGGTGTTATCGGATGGAAACTTTAAGGAAAATGAGAATTAGTTCTACATAAGCCAAGTTGTAATACGTCTTGCCTTGCAAACACCATAGAGACATTGCTATTAATTATAGTACCGGTACATTCATAATAGCACCATATGAACATCCTTATCTGTGAATTTATCATTTTGCCGTAGATTTAAGTCCTTCAAAAATCCGTGAACAAAAATGGATAACTGGATTTTTAATGAGTAGGTTCATAGTTATACCTACACTCCCCCGTATTCACCAAAATCCAACGCTGTGTTTTGCTAGATATTTATTAGCTTCCGATTAAAATACCCGGCCAATATTATTTTACGTGGGGCTTAAATAATGTGCCAAAATTGCGGTGTTGGATTTTGACTGATTCAGGAAGATTCCTTAAAGGCACTCGCATCTGGTTGTCAACTGGTTATAGTACGGCAGATATGATTGTGCCTTTGATAATACAAGCATGCAATAATAATAAAGGTCAAATCTGCGATGGCCCTATCCCAATATCTTTCTCATGACTTACTCGAACTGTGTGCCAAATTTTATGCTTGTATCGTCAAAAACACAATTCCCTAAATATTTGATTTGCTGCACTTGGTATTACTTAACTGCAAGTGGTGTTGCTACCATCATGATGATGATTATTCAGTCCGAAATCGTTCAATTTCAATACGATTTTTTACACACCAGCGGGAGTTACATGTCGTGCTACCATGTGGCTTGGTTTTAATATATAATTAAATCCCTTGTTTTTCAGAGACTATTCTGCTTAATCTGAAACAGTCCGTACTGCTAAGCCCAAGTGGCCTTCATCTTATCGTGTGACAGCTTTGCCACATGATGTTGAAGCTCTACTTAAGCAAGAGGACAAATCTGTGTTTTCAAGACGATATTCGAAGAAAATCGTACAGGCTTTGTTTGAAGAAATGATTAAATATATACTGTGAGTAAATAATAAATTATACATTGAAGTTGGTATTAGTGGGTCATCCCTATTAAATCACCTACAAAAGGGGAAAAAGAGTGTATCGTGTATAATGCAGTGTGTGTAAATACAATCAGAATGGATAGAATTTTTAATCGGAACAATCAGACAAAAACCCAAAGTACTACGTGTAAATCAGCAAACCATTGTGAAATAGTGCCTCTTTTCCAGTAATGTGCTTATCGTTTAATGTCCCCAGCTTGGTAATTTGTCTGACTGTCAACAACTGCATGTATTTTTGAATTTTAAACCCTGCTGACACCCGGTTAACAACATGCGCACAACACAATTCAGGGATGAGATTTTTCAGGTTTTGGTCTGAAATCAGACCTTTTAATTCTCGGAGAACGAGATATTTTGTACAAAAGATATGAATCGTCCAGGCATTTCATTTTTTTATTTTTATTGACAATCTCACCCCTGACAGTTTACCGTCAATGGGAAACAAATGAATTCAAGGAAGAAAGCAAAGTGTTGCCAGCACTGCAGTGCCATTTCACTTTTGTTTGGTTATAGATACCCGACATCAGCTTAGTACAATGATGCAGCCAGAACACTTGTGACCAAGTACCCGACATAGTGAGGTACCTCAGTGAAAATATTGTTACACGGTGGACAAAAGCACAAGTTTTTCACCAAAGCATATCCATGGGATACCCTTTCGAAAAACAGTAAGCTGCAAAAAATCTGACGATAGGAAGGGCAATATATGACGTCATCATGATGTCATCAGATAATTATTACACAATTATAGGCAAAAATCATTTAATTAGTTAGGAGTAATACATGGAGTGTATTTTGAGCTCAACATATATGTTTCTTAGAACAAGGATTTAAATGTAGTTACCAAATTTGTTCGAAGAGGATCTTTGAAGGATTTAAATAAAAATAGACCAAAAAAGGAGAGCCGTTTCATCTTTTTTGGAAATCTTAATGGAATCCTTTACGATCTCTTATTCAATGATTACCTCACAAAACAAAGTGAAAGACCCCCAGCCCCACATACACACACATCTGTTTTATGCTACGAATTATTATATATGTCTTTGTGAGAGATTTATTACGAAATATTAGCAGTCTCATTGATTCTACAATTTAAATTGATATTTAACACCCTAATTTTACTCAAGGCAAGTAATTACATTGCTTAAAGCTCGACATCATAGTACAGATATGGAATACGATTGATAGCTTTGTCAGTGATGATATGTAGCTGCAAGACAAATTATTTCTGACAGTTGCAACTGCAAAGTTCTGTGCAGGGTAGACCAGCTTTCATGCACTTGCAACGGCTGACACAACCGGCTTCAGACTTGCATCCACATTTGATGAGCTCTTTGCACGCTTCAGCTGCTTCGGGGATGGTCATCCAAACAGGTTTCCAGTGACCTTTCTGCATTGTCCACCCCCGTCCCTCCGGGGAGGGAACCATGGGCTGTGCCTGTCGACTTGTGGTTCAAATACCACCTTGGTAGACTACCCGCTTGATGTGATGGAGCAAGGCATCCTAAGTGAGAAAAAAATGAGACCCTTCTTAGTTCTGCTCTTGTCGTCATGACAAAATTACGCCAGTTGATATACAACAAAAGTCATGAAGTACAAGTTTTAAAAATACATGTATGCCTTTTTAATAAGGATATTATTATGAAAAAAACCTTTTATAGTCATTGTTATATCTCTCCAAAATATTGAAGAAAACGTTTTATTCGTTCTAATTTATAGAGCAGATGCTGATGATTTTCATAGATTTTCTCAGATTAGCTACACACCAGTTTATTCATACAATTAACCAAGAACCACATTTTGAAGATAGGATTCCTTAAGGAATATTGCCTTTGAAATGAAAAACATATGCCCTCATAACAAAGTAAAAGTCAGTTTCTTTATAAGAGAGAGATAGCCTAATATTTACCTGGTTTGGGGGGATGTTCTCCAAACTTCTGTTTTTCTTGCAGAAGAGATCTCGGCGTGCATCGTTGACTGAGAACAGGTTGCTTGTCACGTCATACACGAGCACTGCAAATCGTTCTTGACATTTGATGTGTTCTGATGAAACATCGACAGATTGAAATGGGTTCTCGACCATGTGAAGCAATGCACCAGTCAAATCAGGATGTGATTTCCAGACCTTCCAAGCACTTTTTTCCCTTTAGAGATGAAGCACGACGTAGTGTCACATCCTGTGAACGCATGGAACAGGGGAAGGGCTCGAGACTTATCCTCTCCAATATTTCGATAGATAGTGTTGATCATATTGTAGTGTTGATATTGTAGTTGCCCATACCAAACGCCACCCATACGTCAATGTCAGTATGGTTATGGAGCAAAGCTAGGAGCTGGCCGACGAAAATGACTACAACGTCCGTGTCTACCGTGCGTATCAAAATCTTCTTCGCATCTCGGTCCACTGCATGCTGAAGATGAACTATAATCCGTGTATCCGCTTCTTCATGTGTGCAGTACATCATGGTCTCGCAATTACCTTTCGAAATTACTGATGTACCTGTGATTTCGAGAAAAAAATGTATATAGTACAGTAAAATGCTGAGTCATAGTTAATAATATGCGTATGTAACAATTTGTTTTTAAAATATTATTATTCATGTTTCCACTTTTCTGTTGCAGTATCCCTTCGTGGTGATCCTCCTTCTTGGCTTGTAAGTATTGTTTTGTTTCGTTGCTTTGTTGTTTTGTCTGTATTTTAACCTTAATTTATCTCCCTCTCTACAGATATGAGTAACACCATTTGCATTTTCCAACAGCTCAGAAAGAATAGGGAGAAGGCCCTTCGCTACTCCTATCATCAGGATAACTACAATTTCTTCTCCCTTTCTCGATTTATCCCTAAAGGTTTGCAACTATCTCCCTCTCCGTGCTCAGGAACCCTCTCACCACACCTACAAAGGAGGTGGAATCAAGTTTTGCATGGTGCATCTGTTAAACTAATTAATATCCTCTCTCAACAGTGTCAATTTATACTTCAGGACCTCCACCAGAATATAGCCCACCTTGACTCAGAACTCCGATCCAGCTGTACGGACACCAGGTACAGGGAATTTCATGATGAGATTGATAGGGCCTATCTAACCTTGACTCTGTTCTTATCAACAGGAGAAACGAGAAGATCGGTGGCTTGCTTGCCAATCAGCATCAACGCAGACAGAGACGTTTTAGACGTCCCAAGCCCCAATCGACATTACCCCCTGCGAATACTGTAGTTAACCTTTCCTCCTCATCCATATCGGATGCTGAACACAAACTTTTATCCAAGGGTTTCAACTTCTTTCCCACTCCCCGTAATGTGAACCAGGTACAGCTCAGCCAAGATCTCACGGAATACTATCGTAGGATCCGTCTCCGTGAGTTTTTTCTTGACTCCGACCCTTGTGACCCAGAACCCTTCCGTGTCAAAAGCGCATGGGTACCCCCAAGAATCGTGTACTAGCCCTTGAGACATATGTTCAAGTTGTCAATACACAAGAAGATTAGGCCCATCGTCTCAGGTAATGGCTCACCCACGGAACACATCTCCCTGTTTATTGACAGTTTTCTTAAACCCCTTGTCCCTAGGATTCCATCATACATCCATGACACCCCAGACTTCCTGCGCAAGCTCGAAGGAATCAAGGACAAGATTCCCAGAACGGCCACCATTGGGATCTTTGACGTCTCATCCTTGTACGTACACCAACATACCACACGAAGAAGGTATTCGTGCCTGTTCCATATCCCTAGCTAGGGCAGGACACATGACCCCTCCCATAAGTGACATTCGCGCCCTCATGAAACTTGTACTAACAAAGAATATTTGCTTGCCTCAGCATCGTGCCGTCCCTGGATCTGGTGGAGATACATTGATGATGTATTTTTTATCTGGACCAGTGATGAGGACAGTCTGCTGACTTTCACTAATCACATGAATTCCTTCCAAGGGACCATCAAGTTCACATCAGAGTACTCGCATCATCAGGCCCACTTACTGGATGTCACCATCTGCAAGGAGGATAACGTAATAACCACTGATCTGTATTCTAAACCCACAGAAACACACCAGTATCTCCACTCCTCCAGCTGTCACCCTAGGCATTGTAAGACTGGTATAGCATTTAGTCAGGCCCTTAGACTCAAAAGGATTTGTTCTAACGACTATGATTTCTCCCGCCATTCACAGATACTGAAGAATAACTTGGTTGCCAGGGGTCACAGCTCCCGCCAAGTTCAACGTGCCATTGCCAGAGCCAAAACTGTACCCAGAAATTTGGCTCTAAAGGTAAAGGCCCCCCAGGCTGATGCCAAACCCAAGACCCCCTGGTGACTACCTTTCACCCCAGTCTCCCTTCTCTTCGCAAAATCACCAATGACAGCCATCACATTATCCACACTTCAGATCGCCTTGTTCGCGCAGTCCCCGACAGCCCTGTACTGGCTTATAGACGCCCTCGTAATCTACGAGATCTCATTGTTCGAGCCGAAGTTCCCAGCTTGGATACATTTCCTCCCATCCAGCACGGAACTTTCAAGTGCAGTTCCAGATATGTGGTTTGCCAGATCCACATCCAGGAGTCTGACTCCTTTTCTGGCCACTCTTCTGGTACCACCCATACAATTATCGGTAACATCACTTGTAGTACATCTAATGTCGTATATCTCATCTCTTGCAGGTTTTGTGGAGCTCAGTATGTCGGAGAGACAACAAATGCCCTAAAAAAGCGTTTCTACGGTCATCGATCGACTGTCAACACCAAGAAACTAGAAACCCCCGTCGGTCACCATTTCAATCAGCCTAACCATTGCGTTTCTGATATGATTCTACAGGGCATAGAATCACTTGGCCATCGGAAAGACTCAGTCCGTCTCAGCCGGGAGAAAGTTTGGATGAATCGTCTTCGGACTATTCAACCACATGGGCTCAACATCCAACTGGGAAATGATTAACTTCTATTGTTTTCTCCCATTTGTCATCTGTTTCAGGTTTAATCCTTGCCAGCAGTTTGTTCTTATTTGTTCCCACTCCTCTGGTTTTCCCTTGTCTTTTGTCCTAACCTCCACCCCCCCCCCCCTTCACTTTTCTCATATTAATACTTCTTTGTTAGTTCTTTCTTTGATCCTACCCACACTGACCTTTCCCTTTAACCCTTCAGCCTAATCCTCCTTTTGTTGTTCCACAGGACTCTGTACGTGCTTTTTCTTTTGTGTTTCTCCCGCCAGCTATGATGTGCATCATGCTGTATGTTGCCCTATATATGTTTATGGCCCTCTTAACTTATATGATTTGTTTTTAAAATTGTTAAAACGCACATTTAGTAGAATGATTAGGCAGAAATTCGACGAGTACCTGGGGTAACATACAGCTCCTTGTCATGGGGACACTCTTCTATCGTCATTTTCCGCGAAAGGAATGAGAATAGCTCATCCTTGTTAGTGTTGTCTCGGAGGAAGTCTTTCCAATTGGTTGGCATTCTGATCCTAGGTGATATCTTCCTACGCACACCACAGCCATGCTTCTCATGAGTGGACTCCTTGATGCTGCTCTGCAGATATCTGTCCCACACCAATTCCAATCTCTTCGCTCCTTGCAGTTCACGTTGCCCTTGTTCACGTTGAAAAAGGGCTGGAAAATTGCGTTCGCATAGTCATCAAATGTAGACGCAGACGATGTTGGCAATCCATGGACCAGAGCAGCACCATCAAATATCTTACAGTCAAATTGTCACAGAGGTTCCCCTTGTCCATCGCAGTCTAGGCAGGTCAGCAATTTAGACTTGGCTGCTGCTATCCGTAGTTTTCCAGAGTTTAAGATGGGCTGATTCTCGTGGCAGAAAAAAACAATTTAAATCACCTTCACGCAGCTGGTTTGCAATGTACAGACGACCGAAGAGACTGACATCATTCTGGAGAACAGCGATCTTTTGCGTTTTAGGATTGGCATTTGCTTTGACAGGTGTCTTGAAGAGCGGAAGGGAATTCTTCTTGAATGGTGCATGAATGGCTTTTGTTTTATCAAAGTGTTATACTGTTCAGATCCAAATGCTTCGATGCTCCGCACTGTCTCAACAACCGATTCATTGGCACAGTCACGAGTGTGCAAGACCAGCAAGTCAGAATTATCATCAAGGAAAGGATTGCTGTATTCACTGATCGTCTGGATGAGGCTGTAAGTTTGATGTCGGAAGGCTGTTTGCATTGATTGACCTTCTTAATGACGGTGGTTATTTACTTCAGGGTTCTCTTCAGGAAGGTACTCACTTTCAAATTGTGTCAGCAGCCTGGCTTTTTCAGGACCAGATATCATCCAGCGTCGGAAGGCGTCTGGATTTTCAGTTAGGCCCACAGCTCCACCTTTGCCTTTCACTTTCGCATTCTCTTGTTCGTGGACCTGACCAATGGGAAGTGCGAAAAACCTCTTTTGGGTTTTGTTCACTCATTTCCACTGGATGCATCTGCTTGCTCATATGCGTCTCGCTGTAAACTTGATAGAGCTAAGGCAGTCACTTGGTGGGAATGTCGTGTCCGTTTCACATTAGCGGCTTTGATGAAAGAGTCAGCTGTACCTGATGTTGCCACACCTGACTCCGCTAGAGCTACAGTCCAGCCACTCTGATCTAGGAAATCCCCCAGTGTATTCCACAGTGCTTTTTTCCCAAATGGAACCATACAAACATGACCAGGAGGTGCAGGCCAGGTCCATTGAATATACTTGCAATTAGCAAACATTGGACAGTCACAAGTGAGAACTGGAATCTGACCGGGGTTGAGGAACTCTGTGATGGACTTCAAAATATTCATGGCGTGCTTGATCCTGGCTGGTGAGTCGGCCTTCTCTTGAAATAGTGGTAGAAGAGCAGTTAATGCAGGAGGATCGAGTGGAGTTGATTGCTGAGAAGCATGGTAGGCAGCCCATGAGATGGTCTCTCCCTTCTCATTTTCATTTTTGTTGAGAAGCTTGGAAGCATGCTGATTCCATTTCTCCTCCTTTTCTCTCGCCTCTTGAAGCTTCCCATTTACAGGTGTCATGATGACCTGTGGTACAGAGGTATTTGATGCTTTCAGCTGTACTGATTCAACTATGCTAAACGAATCTGGAAGGTGAGGCTTCTCATTTGGATTTGCAGGAAGAAAGCCAGTTGCCACTCGAAGACATCCAATGTTAGCTTGTGTAGGAAATTGGATAACACTTATACCACTTCCATGAAAAGATCCTTTGGCTGTAGTGGACGACGGATTGTGATCAATGTTATACAGTGCACCGACAGTGAAGAGTCCATTTCTGAGAATAGTTGGGCACACAATTTGATCAGCGGTGAACTGGTCACACATTGCGGATGCCAATGTATTCTCCAGCTGCAGGACCCGGCTGTAGGAGATGCTCAACCCCAGTTTAACCAGCTTGTCAATAAGTGTTCTGTTCCTCGACAGTGTGTAAATATTCAATCCGATGTAGACAGGAAGTGGAGGCTCTCGCTCTGGAGACTGTCGTTTCGGAGTAGCCCCTTTCTTGAATCTTTTCTTTGAATTGTGGAAGTATAACTGAGCCATTGTTTGACTGGCCTGAGTGTCACCAACATCGCTCTTCAGGTTTGGCCCATACAGGATCATTGATGAAAGAAATATAAGGCTGTGAAGCATTTTCTGGTACTCGGGGGGAAAACTGCCAGAAAAATTGAAGTGCGTTTCTCTGAACATTTCTTCTCGGCATAATTTTGCTACTTTTGCAAAAAGGAGAGCTTCTGATTCATAGCTGTGCTCGAGCAAAGCATCTTGGAGCATTTGTTGCATTCCTTCTGGAAACACAGAAACAATGTTCTTGCCATCTGTCTGCTCTTGCACACCTGTGTCAGCAAAATGCTCAAGAAGTCTGCTTTTCAAACGACTCTTGTTGACTGAGACATCTTGCTCCAGATTTTGAAGACGACGTCCATACAGATCATGAAGATCAGATAATTTGAAGAGGTATGTCCAATCCTCAATAGCAAACTCAACGTAAGACACCAACTCCACAAATGCTATGGCGTGTGCTTGTTCTCTCTCCGTGTTTGAGGAAGCATCTTTAGGGAGATGAGCACGGTGTCTATTTCTATATTGTGTCAAGCAGTTAAGGTGGTACTTGGCTTCTAGGGCAATTAAGCCACCCCCTGTTATTTTGGATAAGAGATGTTCATCCTGTATATCAGTTGCCATCTTTCTGAGGGACTGATCAGCGCCAAATGTTTCGAAGTTGTATAATTTTTTAGCACTCGTTGTTTCACAGAAGATGAACACATTTAGCATCAAACGTCGACTGCCTCTTTGACCGTCGCATCTCAGGAGCCTCGGCGTTATGTTTTCTTTTCTTCAGTATTTGCCTTTTGAGTTACGAGTTGTTGAACATTTGATGACACGTATGGTGCCACGAGGCATTATTTTCCACAACAGTTTCTAATGTTCCTTCATCTCCATATTCTACATCAACTGGCAATGCATTTATTATCTTGAACTCTTCAACATTTGCCAGGAATTTAGCATATACTTCTCTGGCTTTACACTTCAAACCATAACTGTTCCTCGACAGTGTGTAAATATTCAATCCGATGTAGACAGGAAGTGGAGGCTCTCGCTCTGGAGACTGTCGTTTGGGAGTAGCCCCTTTCTTGAATCTTTTCTTTGAATTGTGGAAGTATAACTGAGCCATTGTTTGACTGGCCTGAGTGTCACCAACATCGCTCTTCAGGTTTGGCCCATACAGGATCATTGATGAAAGAAATATAAGGCTGTGAAGCATTTTCTGGTACTCGGGGGGAAAACTGCCAGAAAAATTGAAGTGCGTTTCTCTGAACATTCTTCTCGGCATAATTTTGCTACTTTTGCAAAAAGGAGAGCTTCTGATTCATAGCTGTGCTCGAGCAAAGCATCTTGGAGCATTTGTTGCATTCCTTCTGGAAACACAGAAACAATGTTCTTGCCATCTGTCTGCTCTTGCACACCTGTGTCAGCAAAATGCTCAAGAAGTCTGCTTTTCAAACGACTCTTGTTGACTGAGACATCTTGCTCCAGATTTTGAAGACGACGTCCATACAGATCATGAAGATCAGATAATTTGAAGAGGTATGTCCAATCCTCAATAGCAAACTCAACGTAAGACACCAACTCCACAAATGCTATGGCGTGTGCTTGTTCTCTCTCCGTGTTTGAGGAAGCATGTTTACGGAGATGAGCCCGGTGTCTATTTCTATATTGTGTCAAGCAGTTAAGGTGGTACTTGGCTTCTAGGGCAATTAAGTCCCCCCCTGTTATTTTGGATAAGAGATGTTCATCCTGTATATCAGTTGCCATCTTTCTGAGGGACTGATCAGCGCCAAATGTTTCGAAGTTGTATAATTTTTGAGCACTCGTTGTTTCACAGAAGATGAACACATTTTGCATCAAACGTCGACTGCCTCTTTGACCGTCGCATCTCAAGAGCCTCGGCGTTATGTTTTCTTTTCTTCAGTATTTGCCTTTTGAGTTACGAGTTGTTGAACATTTGATGACACGTATGGTGCCACGAGGCATTATTTTCCACAACAGTTTCTAATGTTCCTTCAGCTTCATATTCTACATCAACTGGCAATGCATTTATTATCTTGAACTCTTCAACATTTGCCAGGAATTTAGCATATACTTCTCTGGCTTTACACTTCAAACCATAACATGCCTAATTTTTGCATCACAAACAGGTGTATTATTTATTTTCCGGTATCAGTGAAACAACGTAATAACCACCTGGCCATGTCTTGCACTTTCTTGAGCTCGTAAATGGTCTAAACAAATTTACCTTAGGAACGACGATTCTGCATAATAAAATATAGTCATGTCGACAAATACTTTAATTGTAGCACTTATGTTAATAATCAAAGATTCTTTGTTTTTGCAACAAAAATATAATAAAGTGACGTCACTTCGACAGCAAATTAGTTTATGGTTGCTTGAATATCATTGATTACATCACTCATTAATTCCCTAACCCTCAAAATGTCGAATTAATGACTTGATATCTCACCACAATGCTTCAGATCCTTATTATCTACATTTACTTGCTATATGAGCTCGGCAGTGGAAGTACCCTTCCTGTCATCCGATTTTGTGCAGCTTGCCCTATTTTTGATCGTAACACATTAGCAAAGCTTTGGTGAAAACATGGTGCTTTTGTCCACCGTGTAACAATCCTTGGCATTTTTGTTATTAAGGTACCTCACTAATACTGAAAGACAAAGCTGAAAATTCAGCAGGATATGTGAGTCATATAATCATATTTACTATATCATATTTAGGGTGTCTTTATACAAAAAAGGGTTACTGGAATCATACTGGAGCATGAATGTATTGTATACAATGGTCATTTATCGAAAACAATGTTTGGTTGGTTAACCAAGTAGTTTAAATGGTGCTGTGAAATTCAGACGGCGGAGTGTCATCGAAAATTATACATGTATACTTAAACTAAACTGATACCTTGCATATTTATTAAAAAGTGTTCCCTTGTGAGTGTATTTCTTCATCAACATTTACTATTGCATTTTTTTGCCTCTATACAGGACACATGGAAGGAATCACTTAAAAACAAGTTCAAGCATGAAATGGCGCCTCTGACTGCTAACGACGATGTTCTCAAAAGGAAACGAACCTATGGACACCCAAAGGAAGGACTTACACCCAATGCTGAACAGGCTGTGAAACATGTCAAGCGTGGTGGGATCAAGGTACTATGTTTTCCAAACAAGAACATGTATTTATCCACACAAAACCAATCAGCGCACATCAGTGAAACCTAGTTACCATGCAAGGCTTGCTGTCGAAAAAAAGTATGTTTTTGGCGTGTGTGTGTGAGTTTGTTTTGATGGAAATAGTTTTTTACTACTTGCTGTGCAAAAAAAAGTACTAAAGAATACATATCACCAACATTGCAGTCGTACATTTGAAAATTAATTCCTAGAAAAAATTAAGTAATGTTGTCCAATCAAACAAAATGTTACTGTTCAGATAGATATTAAATTAATACTAAAACATAGGCCTATTGCTCATTACATGATTATTCAGTGGTTCATTCTTTTTTCCAAATTTAGATCTTGAAAGAAGTGAAGGTGTCTTTTAGAGCTAAAAACATCTACATGCGTTTGAGGGGCACCATGCATACATGCAGCGATGCAATCTTGCAGTTGGGCGGCAAAATGAAAGCCTGTCAAGGTCTACTGAAGACATACAAAGCAGTGGTTGCTGACAGAGCAGAAGACAAGGACATAAAAGGTAAATTGCAGTTTCCAGTTTACTCCATAGAGTTTAGATACTTGTATACATTTGTATTTTTATATTATTTCCTTGTTCTTTGTTATACATTGTATTCCAGAACTGACCATCACAGCATGCTGCTTGCTCTTTCAAATGTTGATGGGAGAAAAAGCAGAGTACATTTACTGCAATGATACGGTAACTACATGTGAAAACTGTTTAGTTGTTTTTAGTAACCATGCCTACAGGCACACGATCATGGGTTCCAACCTATTCAAGCAAGCCAGCCCCCCAAAAACAAAAACACCTTTTTACAGGCTCTTTGAAATCACAGAGTATAAAGCTTGGTTCAAAATCATGGAAAATCAACAACATATATATATTTTTGGGAAGTAATTACACCATTTTCAATAACTATTAACCCCCTACACATGGTAAAAAAACCGCCTTTTTAATCACACCATCAATGTCTGTCATATCGAAATATGATCATACATGTATAGACATGACCGACGTAAATTATTTTTATTTAAGACACATTCTTTGGTGAGACGTCATAACTTAAATGACTATCGGTGGTAATAATGCTCTGATAGATTTTGCCACATAAATTAAAACCATCTGAAAAAATTTAGTTGTCATGGAATCATCGTTTACAAAAAAAACCCAGTGAAAATGTACTGTTGGGCCTTTACAATTGTAAATGTCATGTGATAATTGTGTGTAATTTGGTGTCTGTTACACTTACAGGACCCAATTGCATCCACGCCCTGCTTGGTCATGAAAGGAGATGCATTCAAGACGGCGGACATGCAGGTATTTCTCGATGGGGTCAGCGTGTGTTCGCCTTCTAATCTAGTCATGGGCTTGGCAGTAATGTTCGCTTCTTACTATTTGTATGAGGTCGAATATCCCAAGCCAGTAAAAAACACTCTGTTTTTATAATGTATTAATAATGTATGAAAATAATGTACAAAAAGACAAGTTTGGCAACTTTGTTAATAGAGCCTGAAAGTACGCCATTTTGTCTTTGCGCTTTCAGATCCCTCCGTGACCCTTCTATGGGCATTTTACACGGGGTTTCTTTTCTCTTCCTATAACTTTTTACTTAATAATTTCTAACCGTACTCGCCCCGAGAAACATTCATGTTTGAGTTTTATGTTGCCATTCCACCCAAAAAAACAATGATGAGAAATTAGTTGTAAATGGTAAAAATTAATTTTACTTTTGGCCTTGACATCAATTTTTTGGTTCCTGGGTCTCCTTGTTTGATTACGTTTGTTTTCACATCGCGGCTTGAAGATTTACCTACCAACATGGATTATAAATGTATTCAGGCTCGTTTTGATCATGCTATAATACAATTCTGATGAATGGTCATTGTAGATTTGTTTGTAACTGAAAATAAGTCTTTCAAGTTTATAGGAAAACAAATGTGCATCCCAAAAGATATTTGACTCCTCTTACAAGTTTTGAAAGTGAGAGGTAAACCTCTGGCACAATGTTTCCCTTTCATGTCATAAGCCGCGTTCGCATTGGACTTAAGTTTGAAACGTTTTACAGTCACTTCGCCCATTTTCCACTTCGCCTACAACCACTTCGCCCACGCGCCACTTCGACCATTTACCACTTCACCTACGCGCCACTTCACATACGCGCCACTTCGTCCACGCGCCACTTCGCCCATACCACTTCGCCCACGCATAGCGCACCCGTGTTAATTCGACAGGCCGTTACATGCTTGAGGCGGTAGGGGGACCGTTTGGTGGGTGGGCCCGGCCTGGCCCGCCCTAAACCCTGTAGATACATTTGGGAATGACCATGACGCGCGGTGCCTGTTTCAATAAAAGACATGACAGGATTATTACTTTTCTGCAATATATTCACTGAAGCAGTAAAGGTTTTTAAAATCAGTTTTCTTGGCAAATGCCAAGATCCAAAGAGAATGTTTTTAGGAGGAAACCAACCAAGTAGGCCTACCAAGTAACGCGTTTTGGCAGCCAAATTCATAAATACGAATCTCCCATTTTTTGCATGAATTTTAATGCAAGTTTATATAAATAAACGGTCCGTTTTAAATATAAAAGCATGCGGCTACACTTTTCAACAATGCATTTTAAATTCATTCAAAAATACCCAAACTACAACTTTCCATAACTTGGTTCTATTTATTAAGTTTAATAGCAAATAATTATGCAGAAACAGGATGGTCAACGGTAAATTAAAATCTACAGATTTGGGTCTGCGTGTTAGACAGGCAAGAAGTAGAAGTATTTTAAAGCAGTTAAGCATTATTTAAACAAAACTGGCAGCTTGACAAACAACTACATGTATACCAAACAAACAAACATACATCTACATTCGTCTTATTGAAACATCCTCCCCCGCCCTCAATGAACTATTGTCCAATCACAGCTGAGATTGCCAGTGAGAGCGAGTGACAGCTGCCGCCACGCGTCAAGCATTTCACACAAGAACGACCGCGTTCTTTGAATCGCCGGAATCAATGGCGCGTTGTTACTCAAGTTGTCAATGGCACTTGCAAACGCCCGTGGGTCTCCACTGGCGGCCAAAAAAGGGACTTTAAAAATAACCTCAGGTTTCATGACTTGAAGACGTAACCATTAAGCTGCGTGGGTCATCATGAAGTTATCACACTTGGCATCATTAAATTTATACAGGTGGGGAATGCATTTTTCTCATTTATTTTTGGCCGACTGATTTGACCCTATACTAACTTGTACTTCTGAAGAAAAAATAGTGGGGGAAAACAGTGTACTGAATGAAAGTGTAATGGAAATTCGAGTGCATTATTCTGTGTGTAAAATTATCTGAACAAATGAACAAGCTAAGGTAATGGTCATTGGTTTATGTTCATTATTATAACTACATGTAGTATCAAACATCGACTAGACAAGATTATAAAACATTTCACACGATGAAGGATAATGTTGAAAATTCGGTTCGGTAATCAATTCTTCTCGCGTTTCACGCCTTCGTTTGTCGGATCAGGGAGGTACCTCCATGGTCGAATTAACACGGGCGCGCTATGCATGGGCGAAGTGGTAAATGGGCGAAGTGGCGCGTTAGCGAAGTGGTAAATGGGCGAAGTGGTAAACGGGCGAAGTGGCGCGTAGGCGAAGTGGTAAATGGGCGAAGTGGTTGTGGGCGAAGTGGTTATAGGCGAAGTGGAAAATGGGCGAAGTGACCGACAGGCGAAACTTAACCCTTTAAACTCAGGCCGGTTTTCGAAGATTTTGTACGTGTTGCTAGTTTGTTTTTACAAATATCATTTACAGTGTACACATCCCATATAATTATGTATCATTGGAAAGCTTACAAGTAGGGCTATATTTTGGGGGAATATTTGGACCTCATGAGCTTTTAAGGGACTTATAAAGCCGCGTTCGCATTGGACTTAATATTGTCAAAAGTTACCATACGTGATTGTCAAAGTTCACGGTGTTAAATCCTCCGCTAGAAGCTTGAGCCGCGTTCGCATTGGACTTTTGTTGGTAAAACCCACGGAGACTGTTGTCAACTTTAACCAATTTAAACCCAATGCGGACATAGGGTAACATTGTCAAATTGTCCAATTTAAGATAAGATCTACAGACCCAAGCTTCTAGCGGAGGATTTAACACCGTGAACTTTGACAATCACGTACGGTAACAATATTAAGTCCAATGCGAACGCGGCTTTGGGCCTGTAGATCTTACTGTTGCGAGGGGTAAAATGGACAATTTGACAATGTTACTGCCTGTCCGCATTGGATTTAATTTGGTTAAAGTTAACAACAGTCTCCGTAGGCTTTACCAAAAAAGTCCAATGCGAACGCGGCTATACACTCTTTCAGTTTCCATAAATAAAATGTGGACAAACTAAATGTACTAAATTGTGGGCAGTGTTTGAAAATAGTCGGGTATTTCCAATGGTTGTCGGTTGACAATCGTTGGAAATTGATACATAATTATTTTTTTCTTGAAAACCACAGTACATCATGTGCCGTGATTTCACAGCATGCTTTAAACTGTTACTCGCCTACAGTCAAAAAGGTATTTCATAAAAATTAAGTACCGGTATATATATATATTTTTGTTTCTATTTGCAAATCATGTATACTACTTTTAATCCAATGTACATGTACCTTCAGTATAAAACAGTGTGTTAAGAAATACATTTGCTAATTTTAAATCCAATATAATATTTGTTAAAGCATAGGAAAAAAAACAGTTTCCAAACTATTTTATAATTTATTGGTACAACATTTATTGTGGCTCAAAACCGAAATCTTAGACTATGTCTGTTCATTTACTTGTTATCAACTATAAAGTGCCATGAATCAATTGCCTATTTTTTAGCTGCATCTCTTTCTGTGTGTATATACAAACGTAAAGTATTGGTTGACAGATATAATATCAACTTGTTTCTACTATCTCCACCCACGAATGATCGGAAACTGATGCCACAATTATTGTTTTGATAGGGACTCGATATGCTAAGTTTTAAATGTTTTTTGTGTGATTCTAGTACAACTCGAATGTTATAATTATGTAAACGCATGTTTTTAAGTTCGTAGTGTTTTTTTTTATTTTTACATTTTCTCAAATGTTCACAACTATAAATGTGTTAGCCACTGCATCCATTTTTATAAATATAATACTGTAGACTATCATAACAACATTCTTATTACATGTAATTATGAATGCAAAGTATAGATGATTATTGTCATAACATCTTGTTAAAATATCATTTGGCAACTTGAGGTGACTTTTATAACAATATTGTACATATTCTTCAAAGACAGCTGTTGGAATTCTTGCCTTTCAGTTTTAATACAAATGATAATCTTGCAAATGTGAAATATTCAAAGTGCAGTTTTAGGGATGGCTTAAAATTGTATGCGTAAAGACTTTTTTGATCACCCACTCTCTACCCCCCCCCCCCCCCCCCCCCCCCCCCACTTTTCCCACTCGAAAAGTGCTGTTGATTGGATATTGATTATTTCCCAAGAAATAATTTCCCAAGATACGCCAAGAGTCACACGTAAACCGCATACGACTTCTAAAATAATACATTTCTGTGCCAATTCCCCACCTAGCGTGTGAAAATAAACCATTTCATCTCAAATCTTAGAATAGTACAGAATGTTGCTGCATGTACGCTAGTTGATATAGACTAGGCACACAAAGGTGAAAAGTCATCTGGAAAGCAATGTAAGCAGCAAATCATGCTCAAAGTGGGCAACACTTATTTTAATAGTAATTTGACCCTGCTGATTATGAAAATGCCTGTTGCCAAAAAAAAAATCAACCGAAAGCCCAAATTCAAGATGGCGGCTAAAATGGCCGCTAAAACAGGAAAAACCATGACGCATGTCCTATTACTAGCGCAACAGATAGTTATTCGGATAGCCAACAAAATAAAAACGTGCTTGGGACAACATAATTATTATAACAAGCAGCTAAATGTATTTGTAAGTCAATGTTGAGGCCAAATTTGTTTTATTTTGTAGAGTTTGTATTTAGCGCCCTCTATTCCAGTAGCAGACGTATAACTGTGGCCATCTTGCTCGGCAGCAGTCCTATGTGCAGTTCGTAATTAGGCGTTTTTTGGGCCATGTTTGAAGGCCAAATAAGAATTGTTTAGCAGTCTGGGTTAGAAGATAGTACAGATTATTTCGATTTCTTCCAGGTATGTTTATATTACGTATTTATGAAGTTGTAATGGTTGAAGTTTGTTGTGTCGAGGAGAGGAGTTAGGCTACCTTTACTGTGCAGCGGGCAATTGGCCGTAGCTTACGGTTCTACTGTAACTTAGAAGCTGTGTCGCCATGAAAGCACACCTTAACTGCGCCAGAGCAAATGCAACCACGATAAAGTACAGCTATGCCTATATAAGATGCAGGAAATGAACAGAATTGTATCCAGGTGTAAAACCTTTCCCAGTTGACCCGTTATTTTTGTCTTTATACTTGATCTCGTTATCCCAGACAAGTAGTTCACCTGCACGAATCTTTAGAACTTGATGCACAGGCCTGCTACGGCATTGGTAGCAGATGTATCCGGTATTGGACCGATAGCATATTGTAACGTTGACCGTTTGCTGTGGTCGACACACACACAGGAAGAAGACTCAAGACAGGTATTCACTGGTTTCGGTGGTTCTTAGGCCGTTTATGCCAACTACTTCTGGGTCAAACAAGTGACATGAAGTTACCGTTCCAACGCGGCACTAAAAACAGTCCGGCGAATGCGCTATCCGGAACGGGTTGCCTAGGCGTACTGGCAGGGCTCCACTAGGCGATTCCACCGTGGAATCGCTCTGGTGCTCTCTATCGGCCAACCGGCACAGACGCTACACAGCCCCCCTCGAGGACCTTGTTTGTCCCCAAACAGGACGGCGGACATCTGCCGCCGCGCACCTGGAAGACCCGGACCGGAAGGCTCACGACGCCAACAACAATACAACAACAACAAAAGGAAAATGAGAGTCAAAGTTTTCGTCTAGTAGGTGGGAGGTGGCCGGCGCTGGAACTATGTCTACCTAAACAGCTGCTTCCAGAACCCCGGTGGGACGTCGTCGGGGTAGCGCGGGGGTGTTCACACAAGGGAACCTGCATGTGGGTTGCCGCTTACCTCATGAGGGGCGGCCGCCGTCCACCTCCAACTGCATCCAGGTCCCGTCCGGCAGCTCCACCTGGGACCCGGCCGGCAATTAGACCCTGGGCTGTCCACGCCACCGAAGCGTCGGCGTCCGGGGGGGGGGGGGGGGGGGGGGGGGGGGTGGGCGGGTCGTCGGGGGCTCCGTCTGAGTCCCGCTTTCCGCCCGAGCTGGCGGGGATGGGTTGGCCGGGCTGTCTTCCTTCGGCCGGCTGGAGGGGCGTCCGCGTCCGTATCCCTGGCCTCCCCGGTAGGCGGGGCGGATCCGCCCTTTCTGGCCTTGGCTTGGCTGGCTGGCCGATTCGTCCCGCTCCGAACGGGGAGGCCGGGAGGACCGCTCGAAGTGGGGGTGGTCCCCCGGCTCCCCCGCCTAAACCGGGCCCAGTCGTCTCTTGGGCGGGGGCGGCAACAAAGGCCGGGCCGCTGCAGGGTGGTCCCGTCCGCCGTGGGGGAGGTCTGGGCTCCTTTGCCGGAAGAGGCGAGGCGGAGAAGGCCCTCGGCCGGCGGGATTGACGAGCTCCCTCTCGTCGCCGCTGGGGTGGATCTCCAGCGCATCCATCTCTGCCATCACTCCGGCCACCAAACCTTCCTGGCAGAACCGATAGTGACGGCTCCTAATATCCTCTCGGTAGAACTCCCGCGCAGCCCGCAGCCCCTTTCGCACACGTACGGGCGCTCCGGGTGGAGCTGCTCGCACGCGGTGCGCACGTGCATACGGCGGTGGGTGCTACGGGTGAACGCCTTCCCACAGTGGGGGTACATCACGGGAACCCTCCTCCGGGGGGAAGAAGAGGAAGGTTCGGTTATTGAAAGACAATACCGGCTAGCTTCTAGCCGGCGCAAATGTACCTCTCGGGGCCTGGCTCCGTCGGTGGAGAGAGTGGCCGATCGCACCCCGGATCGGGCTCGCCGAGCCCCAGACCCGGTTCCGCGCCCGCCTCACCCTGCCCGTCAGGGGCGGCCTTACGCTTCCGGCGAGGGCAGTCTCTCCTGGTGTGTCCCAACCATGACACCAGTAGCACTCCACTTGAGTCCGCGCGCCTGGTGTATACTTCACCCTTGAAACTGGCTTATACTGGAATACTTGGAATTGATGTCATCCCCCCACGCAATGCGCAAAACTAAAACAAGTTGGTGTGATGTTTCCTATGGATGCGTTGCCGACTATATGATACAGATACAGATACTCTCTAGCAGGAACTGGAGTAAACTGGTCTACCGACATTACGCCGCTGGCTCTGGCCTTCCCTTTCCGTTTGTACTCCTGGGACTCCATGAACGCCTCCATCTCCGTCGCCAGCGTGATGGCTTCGGTCAGGGTCGCCGCCTTCTTGGAGAAAAGGTGACGCTACAGCTGCTCCTCCCACAGGGCCTTCCGGAAAGCCTCCACTCCCAAGTCATCCCGGGCCTGCACAGGCAATCTTGGGTAGCTTTTCAACACCAGCCGCCGAATGGATTGTCCCAGGCTGCTGAGGGAATCGTCGCGGCCCCTCGTCCGCATAGACAACTGGGCCCGATGTAGTGGAACCTGTGCCGCCCCGCCGAATCGTTGCTCAAAGTTCTCCAAGATAGAGGAGTATTCCCTCCGTGCCTCGGGCGCCATGTCCGCCAGTGCTTCCAGACCTGTGCCCTTCAGGTGAGCCGCCAGGTACATTGCCTTCTCGGACTCACTCCAAATGGATCAAGTAGTCCGACCAGGACGCAACCCCATCAAACTTATCCGGGAGCATCAACTACTAACACCATAATTGATGCATTTGAATGGTATATTTAGCCTAAATAGTTCTTCGAATGTGATTTTACCAGTTATTGGCAGCCATTTTGTCGGCCATCTTGAATTTCAGCTTTCTGATCTTTTTTTTTGGGGGCAACAGCAATTTTCAGCAGGGTGGAATTACCCTAAAAATGTGTGTTGCCAACTTTGAGCATAATTTGCCGCTTACATTATGATTTATCATTTTTGTGCCTAGTCTAATATTTTAAAAACCTTTCAGTGAATTAAATGTTTTTGCGATGTTTCGAGAGTAATTGTAACTGCAATAATATATAATTTGTTTTGTTTTGTTTCACCCCCTAATGTGCCCGTTTTCACCCCCTAAGGTGCCCGTTTGCACCCCGGAAGTGCCCGTTTGCACCCCCCTAAGGTGCCCGTTTGCACCCCCTAAGGTGCCCGTTTGCACCCCTGAGGTGCCCGTTTGCACCCCTAGTAAGGTGCCTGTTTGAACCCCTGAAGGTGCTAGTATGAACCCACTAAGGTGCACAACCAGTGAATTAAAGGAGAATGTTTGCACCTTTTGAAAATAATTATGTAGTGCAAATTTGAACCCTTTTGAAACTTTACATGGGGTGCAAACTTGCACCCCCTTTTCGGGGTGCAAATATGAACCCTAAAAGGTGCTTGTGGTGTTTCATTTTGTTCACCCCTAAAGGTGGATATTTGCACTTGTTTGTTAGTGTGAAGTTTCCCACAAGACTGCCTCGTGGCTCGCCCACGCACACACGTGTGCCAGGTCAGCGCGACACACTTGACTGGTTTAGTTGCATATTCACCACTTTCGCCCCCAAATGTTTTCTACTTTAATTTCAATCCTTACTGAAATAGAATAATAGTGTAGTTTAAATGAGTAAATTAGAGTCCCTACATTCATGTTGCATAACTACGGCATTTCTATTGTATTTACCTTCATTATAATCCCCTTAATTGGGAATTTTCCTATATTTATGTTGCAATAACAACGATACTTCTTTTCTGTTTTTTTCTTTTTTTGTCACAGGTCACCTCGACCTAGTATTTGTTTATATGCTTATTTTATATACATGTATTAATGCAAGTGTCTTATTACCAATATACTGCAAACCATTCATTCCGGCACTGAGTATATCTTCTTGTTGTTCTGCAAGCATCGAGTTCATAGACCCCACGAATTCTAGCAACTCCTTTAGCAACGTGCTTAGTAATCGTAGGGTTGCTAAAGGGGACTGAGATACCCTGAGGAACGAAGTACGGCGATTCTGTCTCAAAGAGAAGCCTCTCAAGGGGGATGTTCTTGGCTACGCCTGTTGGTCACTGGTATCCCCTAGCAACGATCAGTGTTAAGCCGATATATAAATTTGGAAACATTCTACACCACTTCAATGCCTAAACCCAACCATTTGTTTAGCAGTGGAGGTGGATTGTCCAGTTATGTGGAACAAACTCGCTTAGGATTTGGAAACAATCTTCTTCACCAGCTCTCCAATGTATGACAAGAGGCAGGTTTCTGACAGTGGCCATTTTTGTTAACAAACGCCGGAAGTGGCATTTTGCAAACCCTTAAATCCTCATGAAATGACCGGAGTAGTCTAATCCAATCTCTCCAGGGGCACAGACGTTTGGATGTTCAAGCAAACGCCAGATTACTTTCTTTCTGTTTTCGGAGACAGGTCGTGCGCGTTTTGGGGATGTAATCCTATTGATGTATGAAGCAGAATCAGTGTCAAAAAGATCGGACGTGTTTTTACAACTCGGATGCTTTCCTAATTCGGATGTATTCCTAATTCGGATGCTTTTTGCAAACTCGGATGCTTTTTTAATTCGGATGAATTCGTAATTCGGATGCTTTTTGTAAACTCGGATGCTTTTTTAATTCGGATGCTTTTTTAATTCGGATGCTTTTCTAGTTCGGATGCTTTTTGTAATCTCGAATGCTTTTTTAATTCGAATGCTTTTCTAGCTCGGATGCTTTTTATAAACTCGGATGCTTTTTTAATTCGGATGCTTTTCTAGTTTGAATGCTTTTTGTAAACTCGGATGCTTTTTGCAAACCGAACATATTCGCAAATCGGATGCTTTCCCAATCCGGCACTAGGGTGGCCCTGAAAGGACATCACACATCGCAGATTCTGCGATTTCGCGCATTCTGCGCGAATTTGAACGATGACAAACATGTTATCGTATATATCTAAGCATATATCTGAGATGTGGAAGATTTTATTGTAGATTTCTGCACAGATTTATGTGATAATGAATATTTTCTGGGCAGAGTTTTGAAAAGTCGCATATTTTTATTTTAGATTTCAAGTTCTGCGCAGATTTCTTAGTACGCAAATTTATGCGATGTCGCACGGATGGGCACTACATGTACATTTTCATTGTACATTTAATTATGCGCAGCTATATATGTCGCACTCACGTACAGCAGATTTATATGCAGATTTATGTGCACATTTCTGCCGCGATGTCAGCACATACGACGTTTTGAAAGTTGAACCACGACGTTTTGAATGTTATGATGTTCTAAAACGGACAGGCAACGTCGTGGTTCAACTTTCAAAACGTCGTGGTTCAACTTTCAAAACGTCGTACTTCAACTTCCAATAATAACGTCGTGGTTCAACTTTCGCGCGCTTTTACCTGCCTCAAGGTAGCCGCATATTCGGCCTGGGCCCAATTTCTTGGCTCTGTTAACCACAGAATTCCTCGCTTACGGTCACCATTTTCCGCTAACCGCGCTAGCAGAAAAATTATTTGCTCGCCCGGTAAGCACAAAATCCTTAGTTACGGGACGTACGCATGCTCAGAGACCAAAATTCTTTGCTAACGCGTGAAATACGTTTACCGTAAGCACCGAATTTTCTGCTATAGTAAGCAGGGATTTTTCGCTAACGGTAAGCAGAGCCAAGAAATTGGGCCCGGATCTCTCCGCGCGCATTCAGTCCGCATTCACCAAAAGGCGACAAATATTTAATACATGCTGAAAAAGGTGATGCATTTTCTAAAAAGTTTTTTGTCAATTTATTTAAAGAATTTTTCGAAATAAACAGTAAATATAATAATACTTTTTCAAACCCTTGTAGACCATACAGCATAGCCACACTCGTTTAACCTTTCCTGTAATTTTGATGAAAAATTAATTTTGATGAAAAATTACAGTTAAATTAGCTGCCTAATGAACTAAGTAATCCTACTTCGAGTTATTTTTATAGATTTGGAAATGAGAATGAAACATTTAAAACAAAATATACCTCACATGTTATCAAAAACTCATACTTTTATTTCATAATCTACAAGATAATGTTACTGGGCATGTGGGTATAGGCTTCAGCCGAACACTAATTAGTGCCTAATTAGCCCGTTTAATAAATCCCCTTTTCAATGCAGCATTGTAATGCGTTTTTCGGCTGCGAGTATATCTGCCTCTTTAAAACAAAGTCATGTTATTCAAACCTCATATTTGTATTTCATGATCTACGAGATCATGTTTCTGGGCACACTTAATTTTGGTATAGGCTTCAGCCGAACAGTAATTAGTGCACTTGCACTTGGTTGGGCTTATTTGCAATGTTCTCGGTGAATCAGTTTCGTCAATTATTTCAACAATTAATTTCACCACGCCAGATTTTATGAGAACGATAACTGTTACTTTATTTAATAACACAACAGCCCTTCAACTATAAAGTTCTGCATCTTTAGATGGATCCTAGTAGTTTGTCAGCTTAGAACGTTAGGTAAAATACGGTTTCAGACCGTGTCCATAATTTCTTTTTTATTTCCACCTAATATCGCCCCATAATTCTTTGCGATATATAGCACACTTGGGTCAAATGTAAGTTTCTAAGGTCGAGTGCAAATAAGCAGATATTATCAAAACTACATAAAATGTAAACAAAGAACAACGGTTATATGTCAAAATTAGCATATAAAAGAATCTTGGAAACTCCGTACTGCCACTCGTGCTTGAAAGAACACTTGCCAGATAGAAAGAGTGGGGCACGGAAAGATAGTCCTTGCAGGTGTGCTTTACAGAAATGTACAATTGCAATTCATGTGGCAAAAGAAAAAGAAAGTACAGCAATGATAAAAGCAGGTCTTGAATTTGTAAAACCACACTGTTGCCGTATTGTTTGAAATTTCTATAAAAGGTTTGACAAATAACTCGAAGTAGAATTACTTCCATTAAGCAGCTAATTTAACTGTAATTTTTCATCAAAATTACAGGAAAGGTTAAACAAGTGTGGCTAATATGCTGTATGATCTACAAGGGTTTGAAAAAGTATTGTTATATTTACGGTTTATTTCGAAAAATTCTTTAAATAAATTGACAAAAAACTTTTTAGAAAATGCATCACCTTTTGCAGCATGTATTAAATATTTGTCGCCTTTTGGTGAATGCGGACTGAATCCGCGCGGAGAGTCCGGCCGAATACGCGGCTACCTTGAACCAGGTAAAAGCGCGCGAAAGTTGAACCACGACGTTAATTGGAAGTTGAAGTACGACGTTTTGAAAGTTGAACCACGACGTTTTGAAAGTTGAACCACGACGTTGCCTGTCCGTTTTAGAACATCATAACATTCAAAACGTCGTGGTTCAACTTTCAAAACGTCGTATGTGCTGACATCGCGGCAGAAATGTGCACATAAATCTGCATATAAATCTGCTGTACGTGAGTGCGACATATATAGCTGCGCATAATTAAATATGCAATGAAAATGTACATGTAGTGCCCATCCGTGCGACATCGCACAAATTTGCGTACTAAGAAATCTGCGCAGAATCTAAAATAAAAATATGCGACTTTTCAAAAATCTGCCCAGAAAATATTCATTATCACATAAATCTGTGCAGAAATCTACAATAAAATCTTCCACATCTCAGATATATGCTTAGATATATACGATAACATGTTTGTCATCGTTCAAATTCGCGCAGAATGCGCGAAATCGCAGAATCTGCGATGTGTGATGTCCTTTCAGGGCCACCGTAGTGCCGGATTGGGAAAGCATCCGATTTGCGAATATGTTCGGTTTGCAAAAAGCATCCGAGTTTACAAAAAGCATTCAAACTAGAAAAGCATCCGAATTAAAAAAGCATCCGAGTTTATAAAAAGCATCCGAGCTAGAAAAGCATTCGAATTAACCAGTTCGCGCCGGATGACGTATATAAACGCAGAGCTCAGACCACAATACCTCATCACAGTAAAGCAGAACATGGCAACACAGCCGAGAAACCCCTCAGTCATCGGTGGCGTAACCGGGGGGGGGGGGGGGGGGGGGGCGTTGCGCGTTGCGCGTTGCCACCCCCCCCCCCCCCCTCCACCCCTCACTTTTAAAAAGTTCGGTATTCCCCCTCCCCCCCCCCCCCCACTCACTATTCTCGCGGTCGGACATCCGGGAGCCTCGTTTATCTTCCATTGTTTATGCACTTTAGCGCGAAGGGGGAAATTTTAGGTTTAAAGCAGTTTAAACCAGGGATTTGGAAAACATCCACAAACCACAGCTTCGTCTCCGTTTGGCTTTATTTATGCAGTATAGCAATGGGCTGGATCCCGATTGGACCAAAGCCACAGATTAAAAAAACATCCCAGGTTTTGCAGCCGGGGCCATTTTACAAACCCCAATTTCGTATTTTTGGCTTCGCTCATGCTGATGCAGTTTGGCAACGGTGATATAAACAGATATAGCCTAAACTTATGGTTTGATAACGGCCCGGGCCGCGCGAGCATAGCATACTACATGTACAATACCTACGTGTACATGTACGCTCACACTTACTTTTATAATAACGAAAACGTAAACGCGAGTAGCGCAGACGATCTGCAGACGATTTCTATAAATTATAAATTCGTCTCTGTTCGCGTTTAATCGCGCCAGAACCTTTGGAATTCCCAAAGTTCTGGGGCGATCAAACGCGGATAGAGACGAATTTCTAATTCATAAAAATTGTCTGCAGATCGCTTGGTCACTTTCTGGGCATCGCTATATGGCAGGAAATGGAGACGATTTTAGGCGACACGAGCCCCTCGCGACCCAATACAGCTCCAACACTGATGATGGCGATACCAACACTGCCGAAACATTAAGACGAATTTCACGCGAGTAAAAATTACACTTTTATTTTATTTTAATTTGTTTTGCCCGTCTGGCAAATCAAGATGGGACACGTTCAGGAAAAATAAGACGCCCCCATACAGTATCCAAACGATGCCCACAAGATTCAACACGGTTGGACACGGTATACAAAAAAAAAATTCAAATTCGTATTCAATCGCGTGTGCGCACGCGGCAAAATCGGCTATTCAGTGTAAACGTTACTATACATTTCGGAGTCGATTGATGATCGGGCCGGCCGCGATAATTTTTTCTGCAGGTAGGTTGGTACATTAGCCAATCAGAACACAGATGGTATTGACGTCATCGATGATGTTAGAGTTGTCTGGGACAACCCTAACCCTTAACCATAACCCCTACCCCTAACCCTATCCCATAACCCTAACCCTAACCCTAACCCTAACCTTAACCCTAACCTCTAACCCTAGTTAGATCCCAGACAACTCTAACATCATCTATGACGTCAACATCATCTGTGTTCTGATTGGCTAATAAATGTACACTATGTACCAACCTACCTGCAGAAACAATTATCGCGGGCCGGCCACTGCCTGCCCGGGGGCGAGTTTTTTTCCGTACCACATACGAGCTATGGGCGCATCCTGATTGGACGGTTTTCACGAGTAGTCATGCATTATACATGTAGCGAACATACATACGGTTAAAGGTCACGATCGACCTCGTGGCTGTACCATTTAGCTGCAATAATACGTACACATATCCATGGCCATGTGGATATCACTACTGTCGTATGCCTATAGCATTCTACCTCGTTCATCTACATTTCGGGAAAATCAGACCATAACTTGCCGTAACGATAGCCACTGTGTAATTAAAAATTAGTGGGTAGGCGACCATGTACAATGGATACACAGGCACCAGTTAGAGACAATAATTATTGCACAGTAACAATTATGTACATGCTTGGTTGGGACTAGTATAAAATGTGCTGACATGATTGTAACGTTTAATAGCAGGTAAGCCACATTATTTTAGTCAAAATCAAAGTGCCGTATCCATCATACGCTTATCTAGCCCTATAGGGCCATAATTGGCTCTCTTTCACCTATTTTCCTTTCTCCTAATGGCGACAGGATAAGATAATACACAAAAGAGAGCATATTGCGGCCTTAATTATAGGAATAACGCTTATCATACTCATAATGGGCTTATGCCTATGATCGATCGAGGCGAGAATGAAAAATAGTATTGATTATTAGACCTATACTGAAACGCAAAAGAAACTTACCCCTTGTTTAAAACGTCATGAAATTGTAACATTTCAAAATAATTGCTAGTTGAAACATTGGCATTTTATTGATGACATGTCAAGTTTTTGACCAAGATACACCATCTAAACAGTTTGTTCTACAGTAAAGAACAGAAGAGGGTGCAATTTAAGTCCCTTTCAATAGCGTGTGTGGCCACCATTGATTTGGATACAGGCAGTGCATCGTCGGCGCATACTGCCTACCAGTCTTTGGATGGATTGCTGCTGGATTCTGTCCCACTCAGTTCTCAATGTCTGAAGCAGCTCTGCCCGTGTCCTGGCCCTGCCAACTACGCGTCTCCCAAGCTCACCCCACAGGTGCTCTATGGGATTCAGGTCGGGAGAGAGCGAAGGCAACTTCATGGTGTTGATGTTATCGCCTTGGAGAAATACAGTGGTAAATCGAGCAGCATGGGGACGAGCGTTGTCATGCTGAAAGGTTCTCAGTTCTGGGTGGTCTAGGAGGAATAGCAACAGATGAGGTCGCAGGATGTTATCAACATACCGCTGGGCGTTAAGATTCCCATCCACAACCACCAGTGGCGTCCTGTACCGGCCTGATATGGCGGCCCACACCATCACACTTGGGCGACCCCACCTGTCGGTTTGCCGCACGCAACAATCGGCATATCGTATCGCTCGCCAGTTCTTCTCCAGGCACGCCCACACCCATCAGGATGATCAACACAGAACCTTGACTCATCGCTGAAAGCGACCTCGTTCTAGTGCGCCAAGGTTCACCGCTGATGCTGCTGGCACCATCTCTGTCGGTTGCGGCGATGGACAGCCGTCAACACGGCGCCTCTGTATGGTCTTCTGGCAATAAGACCATAGTCATGCAGTCGTCTTCGTGCAGTACCACTGGAGATCCGTGGATTTGAACGCCCCGGAGTTTCTGCTGCAGTCCGGGATGCTGGACGAAATCGATCCCGCAGGTGACTCAGGACCATCTGCCTGTCCTGCCTTGCAGTGGTGACGTTTGGCCTCCCTGATCGAGGTCTGTCATTTGCGGAGTTGTGGAGGGTTTCTCTGTTAAACAGGGCCGATATCGTCTGGTGTGAACAGCCAAGACGACGTGCCACCCCACGGTAGCTCAGTCCTCCTTGCAGCATGCCCAGGGCACGCTGCCGTTGATCCCTTGACAATAGTGGCATGTTGCTTGAAATGCCCATTTTGCACTAGCCCTTTTAAAGCCAACATCGAGACATTCATTACAATCATCCCATACCCCTTGGCTAATCACTGACTGTCAAAACAGCTGTTTAACAGCTGTGCCATGAAGAGACCATTGAAGGTTCAAGTGACCATCAGACACCGTTTGGTCTGACAGTAAGGACACTATTGTCCACAAATAAGTTCACACATTACTACACGCAATGTTATTGATGCTATTTATAGTCAGGGAATATTATCAAATATCTGGAAATTCTGGGAATAAATTTCTTACCAAAAAATGTATTCACCAATGTGTTTGTAAAGGTGTAGACTAACACCTTTCAAAAAGATGAAACCCAACTCCTCTAGGGCAACCCGTGACAGCTGCTGAAAGTAGGAGTACCTAGACCCTTATCCGGGACCCCCCCCCAAAAAAAACCCCACAAAATCGATTGCAAGCATTTGTTTTGGACAAAAACCACTACTTAGGTCATAGGTCAAAGCTGCATGTAGTAGTAGTTCACGTTCTGTTCAGCTTCTGTACAAAGATGTATGCATTCTTTGCAACCAGCCCGCTCATCTCTTCCCAAATCATCCAGGTTGGATTGAAGGGTGTAACAATCTTATGCAGAGCAATGACAATAAACCGGTGTAATTGATGACATTGTATGTGATTGGTATGATTGGTAGTGATGTGATGGATAAAGGTACATGTATGATATGAGTAGTGGTAGTGGTTTCAGAGATAGGACCAGCACCATGCTAATGTTCAGTTTGGAGATGAGAAAACTCAGATCATAAAGACGGCACTAAAGTTCATTTGCAACGACATCGCCACTATTGATTTAGATCCAAAGTCATTCCCTACTGCACACAGTATGACCAATACCCCCAATCAGCTGGCACTTGTTCCAGAGAGCCTTCAGATGTTCTTGAGACAGATAGTAAAGACATACGAAAGAGTAGCCATTTGGGGGCAGAACTTCATAAAGGCCTATCGGCCTAGGTCAGGGGTATTGCCATACCAGATGGGGCTTGCCATACAACTGGATCACAGATTTGGGTCAAAGTGGATGCTCAACGAGTTACTTGGTACTCTTGGTACCATTATTGAATAAACTGATGACCAGATAGATGCTTGAGGATCTAACAGCCGATGACAGTGAAATACAGAGTGACGTTCAGGTGGTCTCAATGGAGGTTGGGGATACAAGCTTAAAATGTGCAGTCACTCAGTTTGTTGGAGACAATATAGATTTGAACATTGTTTCTATTTATGGGAACACTCCCTTTCGTTCAATGGCTTTTATTAAAATCACCTCTCCGGCGCCACCTTCAACAGATGATTGGACGACAGCAGCTGTCAACAGGGTGAAGTTGAAGGCAATCGACAAGGCTAAAATCCTGAAGGCAGCTGAAATAAAGATTCTTCTATTCACAAACAGAAAACATACAGGGATAAACACCATCACGTTTCTTCTTATCGCTGAGCTCTCCTCCTCTGTGACACAACACCAGCCACTCCTCTCTCCAGGAGACACACTCTGGGCAGCAGGGTGGGTGATCAAAGCCCAAGATCACAAATTTCAGCATTCCAACTGGAATGGCTGGATGAAGAGATTTCATGCAGATAATTCCAAGCAGAGCACGCAGGTGGACTTCCTCCCGGTTATTGAAGGTGACCCTAACAACCACAGGACCATCTTCACCACTCTCAAAGAGTGTATAGTGACCTTTGATCTCCCCATCTGGCTCAAGGCTGTGGATATCATAAAACAGGCGAATCTACCCATCATTCCAAGGTGAAGGCACTGTGTTTGCAGGGGGGGGGGGGGGGGGGGGGGGAGGGGGGGGGGGGGTGCATATTTAGGTAAGGTTAGGTTGTAAAGATGGCTATAGCAGATCGCCAAAAGATCACGACCACATTCGACGTACCAATAACTCCTGCTGTGATCTACAGATTAGACCGGATACGATAAATTTGACACCAAGGGCAAAGTTCATGGACAATACTCGTAACAAGAGTGAGCTCATCAATCTCCTCTCTTCAGCATTCCGGAAACGTCAGATCACCGTGAAGCAGTGTGACAATGATGCTGACACTTCGATTGTAAGAGCGGCATTAGCTGCAGCTACAGATGACTCTGTTGAGGTCAGTAAATGTTTGTGTAGGTATTTAAAAAGGAAGAGTATTATTGGTAAATAACTTGGCGAATGTTAAGTTTACCGTTTTTGTACTGGTCAAGACGCTTTGCTCATGTTGTTTTATTTTCAGGTGCGGGCGGAAGACGCAGACGTGTGGGATAATGCTAGTGCACCATAGTTCAAACACCAACCATTCACTCTTCTTCACCACGTCGAAGGGTTCTTACGATGTCAAGAGGATCCGAGATACCCTCTCCGAAAGACAGAGGCGCTACCTGCTCTTTTGTCACGCCTTCACCGGTTGTGATACTGTTTCTGCAATCTGGGGCCACGGGAAAACTACTCTATTCGACAGGTTTTGTACAGGGAACATTGATAAACACATGGACATCTTTCTTGACGTACGGGCTACCAAGGACACAGTGATCAGGGCTGGTATTTCAATTTTCCAGTACATTTACCACGCACCAGGTACTGTCCGATACAACATGTTCTCGCGGAAGGCGGCGGCCGGGCTGATCAAACCAGAGACTCTACCTCCAACAAATGGTGCAGCTACACAACTTTCTCTCCGTGCCTATATCCAAACCCGGGACTGGATGCTGCTGCAGAGCATGTCTTTGGACCCCAGTGACTATGGATGGACGGTTCCAACAGTACAGCCCATGGCTCCTGAGGAGCTGTTACAGTTCACTAGCTGCAATTGTAATGGAGACTGCAGTAACCGGCGTTGCAGCTGCAATAAGAATGGTGTCAAGTGTATCTCAGCATGCGGACGTTGTAGAGGCATTACATGCAATAACTGTACCCAGGAGCGTGTAGAGTCTGGAGAAGACTCGGACCTCGACTCCTGAGGCATTTGGCATTGTGAAGCAGTATCGTGTAACGCTACTTTTTAACAAAATATGATTGCGATTTTTTATTTTTTTGCCGAGTAGTGGTTTTTGTCCAAAACAAATGCTTGCAATCGATTCAAAATCATGAAAACCCCCTAGTTTGACCCCTCACAAGCTACTTTAGGCAGATCTTTAAAAAAAATTGTGTCCCGGATAAGGGTCTTGATACCCCAAACTTTCAGCAGCTGTCACGGGTTGCCCTAGATGAGTTGGGTTTAAACTGTTTAAAACGTGTTAGAAGACACCTTTACAACAAAATCTTGGTAAGAATTTTGTTCCCAGATTTTATTAATATTCCCTGACTATTAAAGGTTAACAGGTGGTAAGTTTCTTTTGCGTTTCAGTATACATTGTATGGGAATGTAGTAGGCTAGTTGAGTTGGTGGAAATTACCCCGGTGAATTTCACCATGTCACGAGCCTTAGGGCTAGGCTTTCCATTCACGTACCTTGATTTTTTCTGGAAGAACGGCGTTACTGCAGATCTTATCCTCCTCCATTGCTAAACAACAGCAGACAAATCTTCTCTTAAAAAACCGTAAACTATCTCCCATGCATCATCGATGTGCATGCTTGCGCGCGCTTCGCGATTTATCACAGCTAGGTACAGCCACATGACCTCGACCGAAAACAAAACAAAAGTCATGTATAATGCATGTCTATTCGTGAAAACCGTCCAATCAGGATGCGCCCATAGCTCGTATGTGGTGCGGAAAAAATTGCTGCCCGGGGCCAGCCACTATCGCAAAAAGACAGTTACGTCAGGCCAAAATGGTAAGTTTCTCTACTAATGTATGCATTGATTAACCTTTGGAATTGGGGGAAAGAATAGGCCTAGACACATTCAGCTGAAGCTATGCAGTAGGTCATCATGCGCGACGTACATGTACATTGCACATATAAACGACCATATAGGCCGTACGGTGTACACGTTTTTCTTTTCATCCCGTTTCGACCTCGTGGGTCTAAGAGAACTCTTTGGTTTTGGACATAGTTTTGTCTAGAGATTATGATTGAAAACAGTTCTCCACAAAAAAGCCTGTCGATTTTGAGTAATTATCGAACTGGTTATGAATGAACTGGTTGACGATATTCAAGACACGTCAGGACCATTTCTTGTTGACACTTTTAATTATTTTCACTTAGTTAACTGAATTTATTTTTAACGCTCTTTCTAATTGAAAAGTGTAACCCAGTTTAAACTTATTCGAACTACACACTGAAACATCCATTATGGAGTATGAATATATCCCTTTTTGAGAAAATATTGACTAATTGTACTCAAAATTGGGCATTCACACAACTTTATTCAAATTCAAATGTTATTGCAACATAGTTACTTCCCTAGTAAGGTTCAAAGCTACAGCCCATACTGATTGAGTATGTCAAAAAAGCGTTTTTAGTTTTTAAAATATAAACCATTTTTAGCATAACTTATAGGGTCATAATTATTGAAGTTAAAAAAAAATTAAAATATGTATTAAAGTTTGTGGTCGCAGCATGCTTTATTACATGTTTGCGTAAAACAATGTATATATACAAACATTTTATACAGAAGAAAAGCTTATATAATGTTGGTCGAAACAAACAAATATATAAAATACGACTTTAAAACAGATATTTTAGTTCTCATTATTTCGAGCACCGCTAATTATTGTTAACGTGCGGCATCGCAGAATTCTGCACACTGAGAAATCTGCGCAGAAGTTTAAATCTGCAATAACATGTTCAACACCAGTTTGTAAAAAGCATTCGAGTTTACAAAAAGCATCCGAACTAGAAAAGCATCCGAGTTTACAAAAAGCATCCGAACTAAAAAAGCAACCGAATAAAAAAGCATCCGATTTTTTAAAAAGCATCCAAGTTTACAAAAAGCATCCGAACTAGAAAAGCATCCTAATTAAAAAAGCATCCGAGTTTACAAAAAAGCATCCGAACTAAAAAAGCAACCGAATTAAAAAAGCATCCGATTTTTTAAAAAGCATCCGAGTTTACCAAAAGCATCCGAATTACAAAATCATCCGAATTAGGAAAGCATCCGAGTTGTAAAAACACGTCTGATCTTTTTGACACTGATTCTGCTTCATACTAGCTGCCCTCAAGGCTGCATTAATCTTACGCTGTACGCCCGTTTGGTGTTTACACGAACATGCGTCCGTACTATTTTTCATAGTCGCTTGTATTTCGTGTAATATCCCCACGCTGTTTGGTGTTATGGCTTTATATGTCAACACAGAACTTTCCCATAGTGCCTGAATATATCCAATCCCAGCTGTAGTTGTTGAATGGGGCAAGGCAACAATACCATGATTGATTGCTTTAGTAGTTCTGGCGGTAAAATCCAGACCTCAAAGGCCTCTTTATGCACGCAATGTAATGGGATACTCGTGGAGAAGCACTTTGCTTTGCAAAAAGCTGAGTCACCGGTTTAACCAGGGTTCAAGCGGCACTTACCATGTTATTTGGCTTGCTTTGAACTAGGAATACATGTAATGAGATTTTTTAAACTCAGGATGAAAGAGTAATTGCTTTTTTTTAAGGCGTACTTTTTACGGTGTACTCCTTGTAGCAGACGAGTAATGCAGATCAAACAAAGGATTGGAGTCCTGCTGTCTATCATCATGTACAGCTGGAATCCCAGGTTATACGTTTTTGCAAGGCTGTCTAGGAGTATTCAGTTTTGGAAGAACGGCTGCAGCCAAAAGTTTCCGCAGTGTATGCAAAATCTAGGCAATTCCAGAGTTGAACAATCGACCGGATTCGAAAGAATTCGAAAGTAAAACTGGGAAGTTGGAAGGCCAGTCCTGAGAGCCAGCTGACTACCTGTACTTCAACAGTTGCAGGTACATCATCTTGGTGGGGCTTGTGGGTAAAAACTGAGGTGGATGATGAAACCAGTAGTGAAAATGTTGGCGCAACTGACATCAAAGCTGTGCATCCACATCTGATGAAGTTGATGAAATGTCTCAGGTGCATGCAGATAACTCCGATTCATCCTCTTCTCAGAGTGACGACGGCTTAGAATGTGAGTGGGTGAAGGCAAGTAGTGCCGAGGCAGATACCAAAGTTCCAGAGGATCCTGCTGATAAGAGTGCTGCTGTCATGGAATTGTCAAGTCTAGTGATGAGCATGGGTATTGTGTGGTTTGGGACAATGTCCAAATACAAACGACGGCAAGGCATCAGTCAAAGAGAGCGAGGAAGGCTGAATATGTTCGACTGTCTTCCTACCTTCTGAACGTCATTGGGATAACATGAAAGACAGGATGGCAGTGATTCTCGAAGAAATCCTAAAATCCCACCTGACTTTTCTTGAGTCCACCAGAGGTTCTGATGTCACACCACATGATAATTTTGTGAGGATGTGTAAGAAAAGTGAGAGGAGATCCTCAACTGCGGGAACCATCAGTTGTACCCGATAGTATGCTTTGGTGATGGGTTGTCAGTAGAGAGAATGTGTGATGCCAAACGTGCGAGAAAAGGTGGTGAAACCCCAGCAGACAGATTGGAAGGTCTCATTCAGGCCCCTCAAGAGTTCCATCGCAGAGGACTTCTGCTGCAAGACACTGTCAAGAACCTGTATTTGGGGAAAAGTGCTGCAGACAGAGCTACACTCTGCCAGGAGAAGCAGAATTTCGGGCACAGGTCAATTAAGGCAAAAGTAATGAAGAAAACTGTGGTTGATTTGATTTATTTTGCCTCTGAAGCTTATGCAACAATTTTGCCTATGAAGCTTACTGAAATTGATTCCACATGTCAGGTGCCTGCTAACTTTCCTTTACATTCTGAGGAGCAGACAGCATGGCTGCATGATTTGACAAATGGTAGCCTATATTTGGCCATAGGTACCACTGCAGCAAGTCGGTATCGCTTGTGCCCAGCAGCAAACACAGCCAGATTGCTTATAAGATAGTAAGCTGCTTCAGGATGATGGCGACAGCATTGAAGAAGATGGATGTCGATGTGGCAACAACACGGGCGAACCTATGATCCGCTGCAGCAATCACACATGTGGCTAGTATCATTATACCTGTGTACCCCTAGAAGAAGCCCCCGAAGGTGATAAGTGGTGCTGCGTTTGTCACAGGAAAACAGGGGATGAAGATGATTTGGTCCAGTGTGAGTTACAGGAGAGGTGTACCCGAAAGGAATGGTACCGGTACCATCTTACATGTTGACTGTGATGTCCTGAAGATCTTCTGGACAAGTGGTTCTGTTGTTCTGCTTGTGAGAAACTTAAGAGGGATAATGCAGAGAAGGATGGCATCCTAGAATACTCAAAGTCCTTGCTCTTTCAGGGTCTCTGTCATAATTATGGCCTACAGGAATGCAATTCGGGAAGGGAATAGGCCCGCCATTAGGAGTCACTGGCGTGTAAACATTCACATTTTCTGGAATAACAAGCACCATAAATACTTGATACTGGCACATAACATGCTTGTTGGAGTGGCAGGAGCCCTGCCGAGTCGTATTGCCAATGACATCACTTGTTCGTGTGCCTGCAGTACAGTTATATCAAAATACCATTATTTATCCGGAAAATGTGGACCTTTTGGTAATTTGCGTACGGGCCTGCAAAGAGATGTTGGCAAGATCTCGGGGAATGTACACAGAAGCACAGGTTCAGCGCTGTTGTCAGATTAGTGAGACTGGTGCTTTTGGTAAGGATATTGATGAGTTGTTTTCATCAGCAATAATAGACTGTGCAAATAAACTGTCCAAAGGCAGGCGGGCCAAGTTTCAGGATGATGTAAGCTATTTCTCTAAGACTTACGTGGCTGATGAACTCTTTCATTTCATTCCTGGCCGATTCCACTTTTCTAACTTTCAGACACACACTGACTGTAAAGACCCAGAAAAGCTTGGAAAGAAACTGCTCAATTTTAGCAAATTGATGGACATCTGGAGGGGATTTGTGGAGTAACCTGAGACTTACACTGTTAAATTCAATATTTCTGTTGACATATGAAACAATTGGGTCAAGATAAGAAGTCATGCATGTTATCTATGTCTTGATGGTTTGCTTGACGCAGTAGATACATCAACGCTATACATACATGTTATGATGTATACGTCTTCTGGATATTTTATGAGTTTAACACCTCAGAGTCACAAATGTCACTCCACAACGTACCGGTACTGCACATAGGCATAAAGTTATACATTTGCAAACAATTTGTTTGCACCCAAAAATTGTGGAAATCCTTACTTGATGGCAAATAGATAATAGTCTGAAGTGCTGTCATTTTCAAGAAAAGTGTTTATGAATTTGGAGAGGGGGGAGGGGTCAAATCAGCTACATGAATAGTATCTGCTGTAATTTTTAAATAGAGTCAAGGAAGCAAAACAGGATTTGTTTTCTTTTTTTCAGCATTCATAAACACAAACTTTAAACAGGTCGGTGTAACAATATTTTCCATAAAATAATAAACACCAAATTCGTCCATTTCTGAAAATTAAACCAAAGCCTCTTCAGTGGTTCCTACACAGGGGCAGGATGACTTGCAGCCAATACAACACATTTGCATCTTTCACACTGGCTGTAGCATACAGCACTTATGCCTATACACGTACACATGTGTTTACGTTTGATTCTAGTTATGCACTGAACAGTAATCGGAAGTGCGCCCTCAATAGTCAGTTCGGTTGCTAACTAGACTCCGTTTGACATCGCCCAAACATGTCCATCATTTAGTTGATTGTTAATTGTCAATAAACAAAGTGTTCTCCCAAACAGAAGTCTTCAGTGCCCATGACATGAGAACACAACACTGGCATTTCTTGCCACAACTGCTGGAACACACTGCAGATCTTTGGCTAGGCTTAGGACCCATCTCGGGTAGCCAAAGAGTATCCAGGATGGATAACCTGATACAACATGTGTGTTCTTTTTCACACTTGGCCATCATTTCCTTGAATGGTGGGTCTACTTGAATGTGACCCCGGAGGGGTGCTGCATATACTGTTGCCTCTCCTGGTTGTCCATTACGAGAACACTGGCCCACTTCTTGCCAGTAGTCGCAGGTAGTTTTGGCTAGTCCCCAGTGGTATTATGAGACAAATATCGGAGATGTCAATACCCATCCCGAAGGCAATCGTGCTGACAACACATCGTAACACGCCATTACCGCTGAATTATGTAACGATCCTGACTTGACTAGTTACATCGAGGGAAGAGTTTAATAAATAATGAGTCAATAGGTCAAGCTGTTCAAGTAAATTATTGTAGAACCAGTTAGTCTTAAGGCTATGAGGCGAAGAATTGAATTGAATTGAGGGCAATTCAACAGTACCGGTAGTTGAAGTTGCATGCACTGTATAACTATAAGGAGCTTTCTTTAAATTGTACCATGCAGTACATATATTGTTATTTTATGACATTAAAGTATTTCCACTGGTTATTCCACACATAAGAATAACATTATAAACGCATACATTATATTACCATTTCGCTTTCTTAAAAACAGAATTGCACCACCAAAAATGCATTATGTATGAGGAAATCCATACTTTTGTCTAAAAAAGGTATTGGAGCAAAAACATACACATTTATGACCATGTTAAATCTCATCTGCCGCATCACTTACCTGTTTACAACAAATTCTGGCTGTAAATTGTTATTTTTCCACAACAATTCAGATTGCGGTCTCTGAATTTAATTTAGGTTTGTTTCACTTTTACGCAGTTTTGATTTGTACAACCACTACCATGATTGATTTGTATGCACAATTTTAATCAATAAGGGTATTGAGAAACTATTTCCAGGCAGAATTGACAAATTAAAGTGTTGGCACTTCTGTCAATTGGACTATCTATCAGGTTTCATGTCAGCATTCACAACCATTTAGGATTAAGATGTATCTTGTCTTGGCGATGATAGCTTGGTTTGCTTTAATTCACTGCCTCTATTTTGCTATGTATTGTACATATGTACATATACCTGTCCTTTTTGTCACAGGTGCATCGTACATACATTAGTAATCAATACTTTTATCACACACCTGCAATAAATGAGTGCCTTCCTGGCCTTGCATCCATCCCTGCTTAACTCATTTATGTAGTCCAGCAGCCACTGATCGGGTTCCTCAATTCCATGTAAGCTGTCTTTGTCCTTCTTAACTGGTTTCACATAGTTGAGGAATATGTTTGGTCTGTAGTAAAAACAATTGCACACATTCTTTAATTCAGATGAATCCAGACAAAGTGTTTTGAAAACACTGTCTCTTACTTGGATGTGCAGAGAAGCTGACGTTACCAGTACTGGTACACCGCTCAGTGTACTGCAAAGCTCCCCAACTTGGTAGTAAACGGGACGGAAATCCTGTCCCCTAAAGTGTAATATTACATAATGTCAGGTTATATGAAAAGCTGTTTTGAAAAAAATAATGTTATATGTCATTGTCTACTTCAACAGATGTGAAACAAAATATGACAGTGCTTTCAGGAAAAAAATAATAATACAGGTGAACTAAAATAAAGGTGTTATATAATTATATAAAGAATGGCATTGTTTTCTAGAAAAAAACAAAACCTAAACTTGTAGAGTGGTATTTGTTATTTTGCTGAATTGCGAGTGGTGTAGATGAAAATATGCTTTAGTCCAACTCTTATACCCAGAAAAATTTGAGTAGTTACTGGCCACATAATTAAAGAAAACAATTTGAAAAAAATTAATTTAACGTTCATTTTTAAACCCCCTGCTGACTGGTTATTATATGGGGTGAAACTGATTGTAAATTTGTTGTTGCGGTCCTTAATGCATTTTGAGAGTACCGGTATACATTTCATTTCAAATGTAATAAACGCATACCAATAGGCTATACAGTGGGCTTCATCAAAGGCCAACAAACAAACATGCTTTCTGAAGGACTCTCTTCTCAAGAGCCATTCTTGATGCAATGTTAGAACTGCCTCTGGGAAGTGAGAATCACGCTTACAGTTCCATTCACAATTGTTATTGTAAACAAAAATCAAGAAAAAAATACAATGTCACCATTATAATATCCTCTATTAATTGACTTGTTCAAGTTTTTAAAATGGTGACCCGGGTCAAAATTATATATGAACGAATATCATCAGACTGGCCATGGTTATTTCTTCATCTTGAAGTCTTGATGGGCTGAGTGTTGCAATAGGCGGTCTACAAGAGCCGGAAAGTGGCTTTTTGCTTGCAAGACTATTTTTGGCACTGTATTTGCCAAACTGACTACTAAGGCAAGACCGGTGGTAGATTTCATCGATCTGCCAATAATACCTGATGTCTCTAGGCAAGTTGACACCGGTCCCTGTCACATTTAGCACATAATTCTCACCACTCAAAATAAGGTGTGTCGTCTTTCTCAAATCGGAGAATGTTCTGATCCGACAACACAATCACCTCTTCTTAACTCTCACCAACATTCTTTCACACAATGTAAACAACAACACACATAATCAATGACCATGGCTATGGGCAATACTTGTTACATAACGTTACGCACACGGCATGACCGAATGCAGGTTATGGCCCTGTCACACCAGAACGTTTTAGGCCAACGCGTGAGTAGCGCGTTAAAAATAGTTGATACGCTGGCAAACGCTGAACTTCCACAGAAAAGGTCAAGTGGAACCGTGATTTCAGCGTGTCTATAACGCGTTGATAACGGGTTCATAGTGTTCGCCAGCGCGTGACTAACGCGTTAGTAACGCGCTCTACGACTGATGAACGACTGCCCAGCGCGTAAGTAGCGCGTTCCAACGCGCGCCAGCGTACTGCAACGACCACATGATTAGTTTTAGGCCAACGCGTGAGTAACATGTTGGAATTTCGGCAACAGCGTTACCCACACGCTGGAACACGCTGTCACACGCTAAGGCAAAAATACATTGTTCAACATACCTAAAATTGTCAGCGTTTGCAAGCGTGTGACTGCACACGCTGGCGGCGCGCAGGAAGGTGGTTACTCACGCGTCGAACGCGCTAGACGATCGTTACCAACCCACTACTCACACGCTGGGGACCCGCTGTCGTATTTTTACTATAAATCAGTGATGCGTTCCTCACATGCTGAGCGCGTTCCTCACACGCTACTCACGCGCTGGCATACGTTATGAACCTGTTATCAACCTGAATGAACACGCTGAAATCACGGTTCCACTTGACTTTTTCTGTGAAAGTTCAGCGATTGCCAGCGTATCAACTATGTTTAACGCGCTACTCATGCATTGGCCTAAAACGTTCTGGTGTGACAGGGCCATAACCAGCGTGTCGCCAGCGTGTCGCCAGCGTAAGCCAGCGTGTGAGTAGCGGGTTGATAACGATCGTCTAGCGTGTTCGACGCGTGAGTAACGAACCTCCAACGCGCCGCCAGCGTGTGCTTCCACACGCTGGCAAACGCTGGAAATTGTACGTATGTTGAAAAAAATATGTTTTTCTCAGCGTGTGACAGCGTGTACCAGCGTGTGAGTAACGCGCTCAGCGTGTTGCTAACGCTGGAATAGCGTTGGTCCGCGTTTTCCAGCGTGTTGCCAACATTAAAACACGTTTCTCACGCGTTGGCCTAAAACGCTCTGGTGTGACAGGGCCATTACAAACAACGTCTTGAATTCAAGTGGTTGAAAAAGGAACTACTTTAAAAAAACACGCGTATACGCGATTGGCGAGATACTTCTGGCCTTATTGATTGTGCGCAGTGGCAACTATAGGCCTACTATCAATTATTATTAGGTGCATGACAGCTATAAAATAAAAATACGTTGTGACATACAATAAAGGCATTGCAGTGTATACATGTATTTCATATAACAGATTGCATCTGTGTATTTAGGGAATTAGAGAATAAATGACACTAAGCAGTAAAATGAATGATAACATTCTGGTATGAAAGTATCATTGAAATGAACCTTGTTTCTCTTCTGCTGTCATCTCGGCTGAAGGTAATATGCAACCGGTTGCAATTCCTTTCCCTGACCATTAGTGGCACTGATGCTACATTAAGGCCCGCAGTGGAGATACAAAAAGTGATATACGAGGTTTGTTGTCGGGATTAATCTATGTAAACAATTTCGAAAACAATTGTCACCTCCACCAGTAAAATTGGACATGGAAACAAACGTAACCCCCATTTATTTTAGTAAAGTACTGGTACACCGCTCAGTGTACTGCAAAGCTCCCCAACTTGGTAGTAAACGGGACGGAAATCCTGTCCCCTAAAGTGTAATATTACATAATGTCAGGTTATATGAAAAGCTGTTTTGAAAAAAATAATGTTATATGTCATTGTCTACTTCAACAGATGTGAAACAAAATATGACAGTGCTTTCAGGAAAAAAATAATAATACAGGTGAACTAAAATAAAGGTGTTATATAATTATATAAAGAATGGCATTGTTTTCTAGAAAAAAACAAAACCTAAACTTGTAGAGTGGTATTTGTTATTTTGCTGAATTGCGAGTGGTGTAGATGAAAATATGCTTTAGTCCAACTCTTATACCCAGAAAAATTTGAGTAGTTACTGGCCACATAATTAAAGAAAACAATTTGAAAAAAATTAATTTAACGTTCATTTTTAAACCCCCTGCTGACTGGTTATTATATGGGGTGAAACTGATTGTAAATTTGTTGTTGCGGTCCTTAATGCATTTTGAGAGTACCGGTATACATTTCATTTCAAATGTAATAAACGCATACCAATAGGCTATACAGTGGGCTTCATCAAAGGCCAACAAACAAACATGCTTTCTGAAGGACTCTCTTCTCAAGAGCCATTCTTGATGCAATGTTAGAACTGCCTCTGGGAAGTGAGAATCACGCTTACAGTTCCATTCACAATTGTTATTGTAAACAAAAATCAAGAAAAAAATACAATGTCACCATTATAATATCCTCTATTAATTGACTTGTTCAAGTTTTTAAAATGGTGACCCGGGTCAAAATTATATATGAACGAATATCATCAGACTGGCCATGGTTATTTCTTCATCTTGAAGTCTTGATGGGCTGAGTGTTGCAATAGGCGGTCTACAAGAGCCGGAAAGTGGCTTTTTGCTTGCAAGACTATTTTTGGCACTGTATTTGCCAAACTGACTACTAAGGCAAGACCGGTGGTAGATTTCATCGATCTGCCAATAATACCTGATGTCTCTAGGCAAGTTGACACCGGTCCCTGTCACATTTAGCACATAATTCTCACCACTCAAAATAAGGTGTGTCGTCTTTCTCAAATCGGAGAATGTTCTGATCCGACAACACAATCACCTCTTCTTAACTCTCACCAACATTCTTTCACACAATGTAAACAACAACACACATAATCAATGACCATGGCTATGGGCAATACTTGTTACATAACGTTACGCACACGGCATGACCGAATGCAGGTTATGGCCCTGTCACACCAGAACGTTTTAGGCCAACGCGTGAGTAGCGCGTTAAAAATAGTTGATACGCTGGCAAACGCTGAACTTCCACAGAAAAGGTCAAGTGGAACCGTGATTTCAGCGTGTCTATAACGCGTTGATAACGGGTTCATAGTGTTCGCCAGCGCGTGACTAACGCGTTAGTAACGCGCTCTACGACTGATGAACGACTGCCCAGCGCGTAAGTAGCGCGTTCCAACGCGCGCCAGCGTACTGCAACGACCACATGATTAGTTTTAGGCCAACGCGTGAGTAACATGTTGGAATTTCGGCAACAGCGTTACCCACACGCTGGAACACGCTGTCACACGCTAAGGCAAAAATACATTGTTCAACATACCTAAAATTGTCAGCGTTTGCAAGCGTGTGACTGCACACGCTGGCGGCGCGCAGGAAGGTGGTTACTCACGCGTCGAACGCGCTAGACGATCGTTACCAACCCACTACTCACACGCTGGGGACCCGCTGTCGTATTTTTACTATAAATCAGTGATGCGTTCCTCACATGCTGAGCGCGTTCCTCACACGCTACTCACGCGCTGGCATACGTTATGAACCTGTTATCAACCTGAATGAACACGCTGAAATCACGGTTCCACTTGACTTTTTCTGTGAAAGTTCAGCGATTGCCAGCGTATCAACTATGTTTAACGCGCTACTCATGCATTGGCCTAAAACGTTCTGGTGTGACAGGGCCATAACCAGCGTGTCGCCAGCGTGTCGCCAGCGTAAGCCAGCGTGTGAGTAGCGGGTTGATAACGATCGTCTAGCGTGTTCGACGCGTGAGTAACGAACCTCCAACGCGCCGCCAGCGTGTGCTTCCACACGCTGGCAAACGCTGGAAATTGTACGTATGTTGAAAAAAATATGTTTTTCTCAGCGTGTGACAGCGTGTACCAGCGTGTGAGTAACGCGCTCAGCGTGTTGCTAACGCTGGAATAGCGTTGGTCCGCGTTTTCCAGCGTGTTGCCAACATTAAAACACGTTTCTCACGCGTTGGCCTAAAACGCTCTGGTGTGACAGGGCCATTACAAACAACGTCTTGAATTCAAGTGGTTGAAAAAGGAACTACTTTAAAAAAACACGCGTATACGCGATTGGCGAGATACTTCTGGCCTTATTGATTGTGCGCAGTGGCAACTATAGGCCTACTATCAATTATTATTAGGTGCATGACAGCTATAAAATAAAAATACGTTGTGACATACAATAAAGGCATTGCAGTGTATACATGTATTTCATATAACAGATTGCATCTGTGTATTTAGGGAATTAGAGAATAAATGACACTAAGCAGTAAAATGAATGATAACATTCTGGTATGAAAGTATCATTGAAATGAACCTTGTTTCTCTTCTGCTGTCATCTCGGCTGAAGGTAATATGCAACCGGTTGCAATTCCTTTCCCTGACCATTAGTGGCACTGATGCTACATTAAGGCCCGCAGTGGAGATACAAAAAGTGATATACGAGGTTTGTTGTCGGGATTAATCTATGTAAACAATTTCGAAAACAATTGTCACCTCCACCAGTAAAATTGGACATGGAAACAAACGTAACCCCCATTTATTTTTGTTACAAATCCTTTTTAAGATGCATAGTTGAAAATGCTGGATCGATTTTAGTAAAATGAATTGAAAAGAAAAGTCAAAACAACATGCCAAGTTCTGTCTAATACAATTTGCAATTACAAGTATATGTGAGTGTAAGGCAGTGTTCGAGTTGCTGCGGCTTAATGTAGTAACACATGAGGGCGTGCCTACTGGGTTGTCCTTGCTTGAGTGTGGACGGGGGGAGGGGAGATGATCCCCAAGACCCGGTGATTTAATTAAGCACACAGAAACACTTATGCTGAGATGATGATGGCAGGTTGTTTATTAGTGGATGTAAACCAAACAGAAAAGGAAAGCAGAATTGATTGCAGAAATTATAAGCAAATGAATATCATCAACATTATTATACACAATCCAGAATGATAGACATGATTAATTCATTAACCCTTAAACAATTAAAGCTGACGAGTGAACATAACATAGCATATTCATGCATGGGTGTGGCTCCCATACATACCCAACTGTGTCCCTCAGATATATAAGACAGAGTCCAATAAACAGAGTCGAGCTCGAGCTCTGGAGACAACTGCTCAGCCCTGATCTAGGGCCACAAAGAAAAGCATAAACGCATACAACAATACATATAACAGTGTGACGTCAGAATAAATTATTACACCATAATTACCATTATGGTGTTACTCATCGAAGCCCTAATGTAATGTTGAGTACACATGGCACACTGTTGATACCCCAAACAACGCTAGTGCGGCTGCAGCAAATACTAAACAGCCGAACTATTATAACGCGGGTCAAAGGTCACGCACAGGACATCGCATAAACCAGGGCACATGTACATGTACATGACATGTACACGTAACGTTTGTTTATGGTGTAAATTGAGGCGTTTCTTTTGTTCCTCTCGATAATTTCCTTTGTTTTGTACACGAATCTCAATCGAGGACGTCCTCGATTCTAACCCTAACCCCATTTCACCTTCTAGTGTAGGCATATTTGTCATGAAAAAAAGGATTCGTGTATATTTTGTGTTAAAAGCAAAAACTCACTTGATTAGGGTGGCATTTTTCCTGGGCATTCTAACGGCCTGAAATCCAAGATGGCCGCCACCATAGCAAATTGTCCTAAAATTGACACTAAAATTAACCTAATGTGGTTTAAATATTTCTCTTTTCAGCATGAACTGCTTGTAACCACTCTCAACAAGACCCGAACCAATTTGTTTTGCTATCACCGCAAAATCTTCCGGGAAAACTATCTCGCTGTAGGCCTATATTAGGATAATGCATAGAGGATTTTCCGGGAAAGGCTTGGATGTGGTGGAGTTTAATTAATTACAAGTTAGATCATGCCATAATCACTATGAATGAGTTTGGCTTGGAACTTGTATATATAGGTGACTATAATAACAATAACTTTCACTTGACTACTAATCTTTTTATTTAACCCTCAGTCCAGCAACGTGCCTCCAAAGGGTGGACAAAAACTATGTGTTTGTTTATATTTTTTTTTTTTTTCAGTCAATGGAGCTGTCCTTTTTTTTCATCTATCCCTAGACCCTGCTGAATGGACTGGGAAAAAAATTATAACCCAGGAGGTCATTCAGGGGGTGAAACATCCCTTCAAAATAATGGTTTTGGCCAAAAGCCATAGAGTTGTGCAAACAAATCGAAATCTGATCCCATTGTGTATAGCCGCTGTCAAAAAAAGTCTCTGACATCTCTTTGAGCGGCCTTGGGGTAGATAACAAACACAGCTGTTATCAATCGTGACCCAGACATCCCCTGGGGGGTAGTTAGAGCTGTTGGTCGTTGTTATTTGTACAGTGTGTATCCTATTGCTGTTTCATGTCTGTATTGCGCAATACTGATTTCAATGTTTACATGCTTGCAATGGATGTCCTTAAAAAAATACATAAAATAGCCAGAATGTTTAAATCTTTGATATGTGTGTCCAGGGTCCTTATATCCATCTGTTCAAACCATTAGAACAAGATTTGAACCCCCCCAACACAGTTATTTACCCCCCAACATAAAATGCCTACCGATGGATCCCCGTTGTGCATCCCTTAAAAAAATGTTAGTTGGTGCAGCCGAGGGTTAATCTAATCTTTTTATTTTGCACAATTTGAGACAGAGGCTGCCTTTTTATTTCAACATGGCGGCTGGAAAATGACGTTCAAAGGCTATAGATCACCTCGACAAAACAGGCCGCTATCCCAACATCATGCAGCTTGTTGAATTTATTGGAAGGGCTGCCAGGGAGGCCAACGATCCTGTGTTTGGTTTTGAGGAAAGGAGCAGCAGGGAATCCAAGAAGGGATCAAACTTCAACGTCCAAGCAAAGACTACATCACAGCCATCTGCTCAAAGAACCCGACCGAGAAAAGGAAATGGATACCAGTGTAGTGATCAGAAATAATCCGTTTACATGTATAACCATTGTCAGTTGTGGCCAAGTGAGGGCGCTATTCTAGTTTAATGGTCAAGCTGACGCGGATTGACGTTGGACGTGATCCGACCAAGAAGCAGTTCGTGCATAATTAATTATGGGGTCTATTTTGGAGGAAATAAGTTACTTAACCAGGTTTTTATGTCAATATGATTAAGTCCAACAGTTCAAGGGTAAATAAGCAGATAGAAGTCTGGGAACACACGTAGTTGATATTTACAAGTGTAATTTGAGTTGTGAGCGACTTGATAGTAAACATATGTTTACGTGAGCGGGTTTCGCGGGCTACGTCGGACAGAATTGTTTGCAGATTTCATGAGAGTCTCGGTAGCTCCAAACTCTACATTTATTTAATCAATTATTGGCTGCTAGATACATGGCAGTCACGGTTTGGTGAACGCCAGAGGAGACGGAGGCAATCCTGGAAACCAGGGCATTGGCTGGTATGAAGGATTAGGCCTATAAGTATTATAAAGTTTATTAAAGTATTTTACAAACGAATGTGTAACGTTTAACGTCAATGCTATTTTATGAATGTGGGTGCACTACGGGGTCAAATAGAAAGTGGATTTGTATGCATACAATGTATATACATGTTTGTACATGTATGGTCTGATTGTGTACCTGCAGGTATTATTTTGTAACACATGTATTTATAAAGTGGATAGAGGATGGTGAAACTGTTCAAACTGATGATGTAGTTTCGCATGCTTTATTGTTATTGTTAGGTTTTTTGGCTACGATGATGAACTACGAATAAAACATCAATTGATGAAACCCCAGAACCCGACTCCTCACCGAGTTTCACTACAAATTGGTAACACGGATGGGGTGTGGTGATGTGCTGTCTTGACCGCGCAGGTGGACGGTGACCAGTCTCACGTGTGGAGGAACTACGGTACGGGGAACTACATGCTGGGGATGATTGAGCCAGCAGGGACGGATGGTACCCCAGGAGTCTGGAGCTGAGTTACAGACTGAAGCCGTGGTAGGCAGTTACATATGGACTGTGTCATATCCACTTGTGCCGTTTTAGGTGTGGATTAGTAATATAGGTAGTGTAGGTGGTCAGTAAAATGTGATTGTGATAGGTGGTTAAAAGAAAAAAAGAAAAAAAGAAAAAACAGCCAGTGCAATTGAAAGCTAATGTTGGACAGTCTGCCAGTACGTGTAGATGGTAGCAGTGCTAATTTATTTTAATTGTTTTGTGGTGGTATAGGCCTACTAGGGTATCATTGAAGGCTGACTCGGGATTTCTTTTGTGTAGGAGGATTTGTGTAGGTTGACTTTGTTCAATGGCTGAGGAGGAGGCTGACCTGGTTGAGCGTCTTGTGTCCGGCTTGACAGAGGCTATTAAGTCAAATCATAAACCAACCACACAAAGAGCCATTAAATTGTCTAGGTTCAATGGTCGACCGGGTAGGGCAGGGGACCCAACCATTCTTGAGTGGATTGACGAGGTTGATATATATTGCCAGCAATGCTATGTCCCTGACAAAGACAAGGCACAGATTGTCTATAACCATTTGGGGGGGTTGGCCCGGAATGAGGTCAAATGTAACCCATAAGTAAAAGGTGACTATAAAGCCTTGATCCGGCTGCTTAATAGGCAATTTGGGGCAGATGAAACGGTGCAGTCATTGCAGAAGTCATTGTACGAGCGCCACCAACTTGAAGACGAGTCCCTTATGGACTACTCGCGGTTTCTGATTAGATTATATGATCGCATAATGGAGGCTGGGAGTGAGGGAGAAAAAGAGGGACTTAGGGGTCTCAAGGATAAAGTCCTCGTTAACCAGTTTGTGGCTGGGGCCAAGAACCAAAGCATGCGGTTAGAGTTGCGACGACTTGAGTTGGCCAAACCGGGGCAAAACTTTAGCGCACTACGTGATGATGCATTAGACCTATTCAGGGATATCGATAGGCCAAAGGTCAAGCGAACCCAGGTACGTCAAGTGGGCGTGGCATCGTTTGATGATCCTGATGAGGATGATCAGGGTGGGGTGAGTTGGGGTAATGATGTAGTTGATATTGCAGTAGAAGGCGTAGCTGCTCATGCTGCTAGTGGGGACCATTTCAAAAAATGTTCCAACAACAGGCAGAGATGCTGAAATACATGAGGGAGCAGCAGGATCAAATACGGAAGCAGCAGGAGCAGCTAACCGCCTTGGTAGAGCATGTACTAAAAGGGTCCAGTCCAAGGCAGCCCAGTGCTGGTCAGGGGGGACAACGCTTGATATGTTTCGGATGCAAACGACCCGGGCATATCAAGGCAAACTGTAGATTCCGGGGTAACAGTCAAAGTCCTTCACCTGCTGGTGAGTCCTTTGGGGGACAAGGGCTTATGGATAGTGTAGGGGTGCCTACCGATAAACCTGGGGAGTTAAACACAAGCCCTCCGTTACTGTAGGCCAAGTGGTGGAGCAGGTCTCTGGGGTGGCCTTACCTGGGGATAGTGTACATTGTGAAGGGGGGAAAGTGTCGGAACATTCAGTAAGTGAACTTCTTGCTTGTCTTGTACATAAAAGCCCTACTGTTAGTGTGACCCTGGCAGGAATTCCAGCAACCTGTGTATTAGATACAGGTGCAGAAACATCCCTGATGAGCTCATCGTTTTTTAGCAAACATTTGTCGGATAATATGAGCGGGCCCAAACCAGTGGGCCGGTACCTGCGGGTATATGGGGTTGGACACTTGGAGTTGCCTGTGTAGGGATATGTTGAGGTCCCATTAGTGGTGTAAAACCATGCAGTAATGGCACATTTTCTGGTTGTGAAAGACACGTCACAGTGTGGGATGGGGGGATGGGAGAGCCCGATATTGATTGGTTGTAATGTGCTCGAGCTGTTGAAGGGCATGGTGATTGATCAAAAAGTGCAAGATGCAGAGGCTTTGAGTGTTGCTCTGCAGTGGTACCGCCTCGCAAGGGAACCACATGACAAAGACCAACGAGGACCTCATGAGGGGTCGAAGAAACCTGTGTCTGTGCGCACTCGTGGGCAACCGATGACTATCCCTCCCAGGCAAGTGCAAACCATTAAATGCCAGATTAGAGCCCCAGTTGAGTTTTTCAGAGACAAAATGATTCTTGTGGATAGCCATTTAGCTGAAAATGGAGAAGTAAATGAAGGGGGTGAAGGTACTTTCACAACAAACGTTCCTTCAGCCCTTATGGTGTATGATTCTTGTGGTATTACGGATGGTCGTTTTGTGAACGTCTTGGTGGCAAATATTGGGAGTCAGGTCTTGGTGATTCCCCCACACACAAAGTTGGCGCAAGCTACTGTGGTATCCTCGGAACAAATTGGGGTGGAGGAAGAAAGTAGTTCCTTACAGGTCTCTGTGAGTGAGGTTTTGGTTGAGGATGTACTTGTACTTAGCGAGCATGTTGAGGTAGGGTCCAAGCCCAAGTCAGATGTGCCAGTGGACACACCAGAACCACCCACTGATACTTTTGTGTTTAAGGATAGAACTCAATACCAGCTACCTCCAGGTTTGAACTTGTCTTCTTATAACTTGGATGATAATCAGAAAGAGCAGTTGGTGCGGCTATTGCAGAAGCATGATGCAGCATTATCTAAACACCCGTATGATGTAGGCTGCTGCGACACCGTACCTCATGTAATTCGTACCATGGACAACCTTCCCATTAGTCAGCCTTACCGCAGGATTCCACCTAGAGATTTGCAGGAAGTGAGGGAACTCTTACAGCAGCTTCTTAATCAGGGCATCATAAAGCGCAGCGCAAGTCCCTATGCAAGTCCAATAGTGCTCATTCGGAAAAAAGATGGGAGCCTACGGCTATGCGTTGATTATAGGCGCTTAAATGCCAAAACGGTGCGCGACTCATTCCCTCTCCCCCGCATTGAGGAATCCCTGGAGTCACTTCAAGGGGCCAAATATTTCTCCTCCTTGGATTTGGCGCATGGCTACCATCAGGTGGTAATGGACCCCATGTCTGTGGAGAAGACTGCGTTCAGGGTACACCCGTATGCCCTTCGGGCTTGTCAATGCCCCTGGGACTTTTCAACGTGTAATGGAGATGTGCATTGGGGACATGAACTTATCGGAGCTCTTAATCTATTTGGATGATATACTTGTGTACTCGTCCACTTTTGAAGAGCACCTTCTAATGTTGGACTTAGTGTTTTCACGCATTGAGGAGTTTGGCTTGAAGATAAAAGGGAAGAAGTTTCTCCAGGACAAGGTTTTATTTCTAGGCCATGTGGTAAGCAGTCAAGGAATTTCAGTGGACACTGACAAAATCCAAAGGATTAGGGACTGGCCTGTGCCACAGAACGCAGAGCAGTTGCGTTTCTTGTTGGGGCTGACGGGATACTATAGGAGATTTGTCCTAAATTTCTCCCAATTGGCCGCACCGCTGCACGCGATAATACCTCCAGTGCAGGGCAGGGGGAAAATGCGGAAAACTAGTTTCCGAAAGTTTGAATGGGGCACTCAGGCACAGGAAGCATTTGATGCGCTCAAATTGGCTCTTACCCAGGCACCAGTGCTTGCATATCCAGACTTCTCCCGCGAATTTGTCCTCGAAGTAGATGCCTCTCTGCGGGGTTTGGGTGCGTGTTTGACACAAGAAGACTCACAGGGGAACAGACACCCAGTCGCCTATGCAAGCCGTGGTTTGAGGGGAGCAGAGGCCAATTATCCACACTACAGTTCGTTTAAATTAGAATTACTAGCCCTAAAGTGGGCTGTTATGGATAAGTTCAGGGATCATCTTTTGGGGGTACCCTTCATAATTCACTATACTCACAGATAATAATCCACTTGCACATTTGAAAACTGCCAAATTGGGAGCGAGTGAAATGCGCTGGGTAGCACAGTTGGCTGCATTCAATTTCGATGTGAAATTTCGCTCGGGTCGTAGCAACCGGTGTGCAGACGCGCTTAGTCGGTACCCTGGCCAGAGTGTGGCAGAGGTAGAAACAGTCATGCAGAGTAAGGTTCACTCTAGTTCAGTTCCAATTCATGTTGCTGCAAATACCCCTACTGGTAAGCCGTCTGATATTGGAGGTATTCCTTCAGGAGCTGCTGATCCCCCAGGGTTGTTTCCGTCATGGTCGTCGGAACAAATGGCTTCTCTTCAGAGAGATGACCCAGAGTTGGGGTTAGTGTGGAAACTTTGGGACAAAAAGTGGGCCCCGGGAGAAGTAATACCTGAGGAGTTTAATGACACTTCACCCGAGCTAAAATTATGGCGGGGGCAGTGGCCTAGGTTCGTTGAAAGAGATGGCATTCTATGCCGAAGGGTTATAGACCCGGTGCTTGGGGAGATTTTTCAGATTCTCTTACCCAAATGTTTGCAGCTTCGAATAATGACAGGGTGTCATGATAGCTGGGGACACCAAGGGGTGACCGTACCTGCTCGCTGTTGCGAAGGCGGGTGTACTGGCCTAGAATGACGGCGAATGTTCGTCGTCATGTAAGTCGTTGCAAACTCTGCATTATTGCCAAGGCTTCACGGCCCCAACCTAGGGTTCCATTGAGGCATCCGTTAGCTTTCCGACCACTCGAGATACTGGCAGTGGACTTTGTCAAAGTAGACCGGGGTCGCAGGGGCTATGAAGACATCCTCGTCATGACGGATGTTTATACCAAGTTTTCACAAGCTGTCCCATGTAGAGATCAGTTAGCAGTGACTGTAGCAAAGGTCCTTAGGGACCAGTGGTTCACCAAATTTGGGATACCTAGTAGACTCCACAGCGATCAGGGACGGAATTTTGAGGGGGAAATTGTGCGGGAATTATGTTCGTTGTACCACACCCTATCATCCGGAGGGGAATGCACAAGCTGAACGTTTTAATCGCACCCTATTTGGATTGATTAAGTCCCTTGATGAGCAGGATAGGTGTAAGTGGCCAGATATAATTGCCCACTTAGTATTCGTATACAACGCCACCCCCCATACTGCGACTGGGATTGAACCGTATACCTTGATGTTTGGGAGGGAACCATTGGTCCCTCTGGATCAAATGTTGGGGCGGACTGACGCCGACTGGGGACAGGACTTTGTAAGGGAGCAGTCGCGGATGCTAAACCGTGCCTCGGATGTCGTGAGGGATAGGGTTGCTAAGAGGGCAAGTCAAAATAAGGCGGCATATGATTCCAGAGGGCGCGCCGCAGTGAAACCAATAGTACCCGGCTCGCAGGTTCTGATGCGTAAGTGCGCTTTTGATGGCCGACACAAGCTCCAAAACAAATATGAGGGAGAGCCTTACATCGTGGTTTGGGTAAATAAACAGGGAGATGTGTGCACCATTCGACCGGCTAGAGGAGGCGGACAAAATACGGTAAATAGAAAATATTTACTGTTAGACCCATTGGCTGAACCTGAGTCTGGCAGTGATAACGAATCTGAGGGGGGATTCATTAGGTGATGTAGACATGTCTGACACAGGTGGCTTGCCAGGCCAGCTTCCAGTTAATGGCTCCTCAGGAGTAGGGGGTGAAAAAGTAGGGGAGCCAGCTCAGGTCACTGGCTCAAGTAATACTGTTTTACTGAGAAGATCAGAGAGGGTAACAAAAGGGATACACCGAAACCCATTTCGACTTCCCCAGTCAGCCGTGCCCTAAATATGATTATAATTTTGATGTAATTGTATCACATAATCTATGCAGATTCACAGGGTTGAATGGTGGCTTCCTCGAGACTTGTGGAAAGACTGGGGTATCCGGTTTCCCATGCAAGAGGGACTCATCAGCTGACCCTGTGTATGCGGTACGGTGACAGCACTAATATAGGGGTATCACTGGGATTCTGGGACATTTCGCGGGAAGGCTGGGGTATCCAGTTATCTCGAGATTGACCTGTCCCGGTGCTGCCTTCTGGCATGGTGTTGTCACCGTTTAATTATAGTTAATAAGGACAATACATGTATATTTAAAAACAAGATAATAACATAATTAGCTGGTATACTGTCCAATATTTTAACGTCCAGGTTTGACTTTCGTTTCTGTAGTTCCATTGCTTATACATTGCCCAATGAGTTTTGTGCTGTTTGGGCATAGTTTCGTTAGACGCCTGAATCACAGGCAGGGATATTTTAACATAGAATTACCAGGTGGAACTTACACCATTAGGTGTTTTTGGAAAGGTGGTCTCACGATAGACCGTATCAGGAGGAACCCCCATCGGTATCTGAAGCAACTTGGGCTGTCTGATCCTAAGGTGCTTATCCTCGACTTGGGTACCAATGATCTCTGTACTAGAGGAAATATTCCAGAGGCGGTACACGCCTCATTGTGCAATTTAGTCAGGGAGTTTCCAAAATGGGGTATAAAGCCTGAGGCTGTTGTGTTCTTACCTGTTTCACCACGTACTGGTGCCCTGAGAGATTATCAGGTCATGTTAGATGAGTTTATTTTGAAAGTAGAAGTTTTTAACAGATTGTTGGAGGGATCTACATTTGTAGAAGACAGATGGTGGGTGTGGAGGCATCGCGCCTTGAAAAATCCTCAATACATCCTGGATGGTGTCCATTTGAACCCCTCGGGTATGGCCCACTATGAAAGAACCCTCCGACAGCTGGTGAAGTTTTTTTAATTTCGAATTCTGTAAAGCGTTAGTTCACTTTGATGTGAGTCTTGTTGGGCTAGCATTTGTAAATCAACTAGTCTGTGTTGCTACGAGTGGCAATGTTCTTATTCAAGAATACGATTACTGTTACAAGTTGTTCAATTTGTAAAATTATGTAAAAGGGGTGCATGTACATATGTTATAGTTTTGATTCCATTTAATTACCCATGACATTTCCATAAATTGATCTCCAGGAGTAGATCACCCAAGTAGGGGAGATATGTAGTGATCAGGAATAATCCGTTTACATGTACATGTATAACCATTGTCAGTTGTGGCCAAGTGAGGGCGCTATTCTAGTTTAATGGTCAAGCTGACGCGGATTGACGTTGGACGTGATCTGACTTAACCAGGTTTTTATGTCAATATGATTAAGTCTAACAGTTCAAGGGTAAATCAGCAGATAGAAGTCTGGGAACACACGTAGTTGATATTTACAAGTGTAATTTGAGTTGTGAGCGACTTGATAGTAAACATATGTTTACGTGAGCGGGTTTCGCGGGCTACGTCTGACAGAATTGTTTGCAGATTTCATGAGAGTCTCGGTAGCTCCAAACTCTACATTTATTTAATCAATTATTGGCTGCTAGATACATGGCAGTCACGGTTTGGTGAACGCCAGAGGAGACGGAGGCAATCCTGGAAACCAGGGCATTGGCTGGTATGAAGGATTAGGCCTATAAGTATTATAAAGTTTATTAAAGTATTTTACAAACGAATGTGTAACGTTTAACGTCAATGCTATTTTATGAATGTGGGTGCACTACGGGGTAAAATAGAAAGTGGATTTGTATGCATACAATGTATATACATGTTTGTATGGTCTGATTATGTACCTGCAGGTATTATTTTGTAACACATGTATTTATAAAGTGGATAGAGGATGGTGAAACTGTTCAAACTGATGATGTAGTTTCACATGCTTTATTGTTATTGTTAGGTTTTTTGGCTACGATGATGAACTACGAATAAAACATCAATTGATGAAACCCCAGAACCCGACTCCTCACCGCGTTTCACTACACCAGCATGCTCAGAAATAGTCTTGTCCCCTGTGCTCTGGAGGGCATCAGTTAGTAGAGTGTAGGCAGTTCACTAAGATGAGTTCACATGATCGTCTTGATGTAGCCCGAAAGAACAGGTTATGTTTCAACTGCCTGACGGCTAGATGCCACTTTGCCAGAAGATGTGATCAGGGTGCATGTGGAGTTGGAGGTTGCAAAGTGAGACACTCAAAACTACTGCACGATGTGTTCCAGTCTTCCAGTATCAACGTTCCAGCCCCGACAGAGCTACGGTCAACTGACAGTAGAACATGGGAGCTACCAGTCTTGCATGCGGAGTGGACCATGGTTACTAACAAGGTGGCTTCGCCTATCGTTGCGGTAATCGTGAAGGGTGTCGGCAGAAGTGACAGCATCAAGACTCATGCGCTACTCGATCCCGGCAGTAACAAGAGTTTCTGCTCTGTACATCTGGTGAGGATGCTTGACATACAGGGTAGTCCACAAGCCCTGTCCCTCGACACGCTGAACATAGTTTACTATTTGCATCGCGATGGGCGTTGAGGGCGACTGATGATACATCAGTCGCAATTCTGCCGGAGCTAAAGGTGAGGAGTGGAATGGCGTCTGCTTCCCTAGTCTATTGTAAGTATGGACCTCTTACTTTTACACCACCCACCCACCCCTCTTTTCAAATTCGCAGTTTGAGATGGCTCGGGTTTCTGCGTTCGAATCGTTTCCACCCATACCTAAGATAATGTAGAAGCCAGAGCCCGAGAAGAATACCGCGATGCAAATAGTTTACTAATCCACTTGGTCAAGCGGGAACCGCCCATTGCCAACAGGTCAGTCAGCTGCTTTGCCATCAGAACAGCTTCATCTTCAGACTGCACAGACTTGAGGCAGTCATCAACATAGAGATGTCTTTTACCGTGACCACCACATCAGCACTGAATTTGTCTTTGTTGTATTATGTTGTGCATCTCAGTTCGAAGTTAGCACAGCTCTAAGCTTATCTGGTTTGTTGGGGTTGATAACGGCGTGGTGAGGCAGGTACCAGGTTGCGCCGGGAGATTTGTTCAGCTCCTCGTCTGCCACCTTCTCGGCGTAACCCTTCTCAACCAGCTGGTTCATCTCTTTGGTATATCTATTTTGCAGGAGTTTTTTTGATAATCTCGTGGCGAGAGATGAAAGACGCCACTCTGGCATCATCTTGTTGTTAGGCAGGTCTGGAGGATCGCGCTTAAAGGGAATGGCTAGCTGGTAATGGCCATTGACTATATGCTTATTGACCCGTTCCATATTTTTACCGCCCTCATATCGTCAACTGACATAGCAGGTAAGTCACTTGCCAAGGATTGGCCGATATCCAACTTCTAAAACTTCTCTACCTGAGCCTCAAGGTTTCCTTGGACAAAGTTAGATACAGCACTACCTGTTGCCTTGTAACCCAACGGACCATTAATAGTCCACCCGAGTGATGTTCTCACAGAATAGGGATCCCCCTCCTTGCCATTTCGTACCTCAAGAGGAACTAATATCTCGGGTACATCTTGACCAATCAACATGGTGACACCTTCCTTATATATACGAGGAAACGGGATGTCCTAGGTGCTAGGGCTCAAATCTTTGTGAGTGGCACAGCTGTCTCGCAGGGTAGGAAAGTTCTTCAAGGCGTAACCTCGTGGCAGTTGGAACACTTTGCCTGTGTTGTTACCGGATATGTTCAGAGCGACCGCCAGTGTCTCCACCTGTGATCCCTATTTGTATCGCGGTATTCTTCTCGGGCTCTGGCTTCTACATTATCTTAGGTATGGGTGGAAACGATTTTCCACTCCTAAACCCGAAATCCCCCGCGCCTTCCCCGTAAACGCCCCCCCCCAAAAAAAACCCCAAAACCTCCCCATATCTCATCCCGAATCTAAAAAGGCGGTTTTCCAAGTTTCTTGTATGCTTCTATCTTTCCTCTTTATTTGTCTTTCTTGATTCTGTATTTAGTAAAAAAAATTCTGTCCCCGTTTTTATACTTTGTTGCCTCTGTCGTATTGGCCGGAAAAGTTATCTCCCATTACCTTTTATACATCGTTCTGAGAGTATCCCCGGATACAATTAAATGCCTTTTCGGCCCTAAAGTTAGAGTTTAGGGCTTGGTAAAACCTTCCAGCGAGATCTGCCGACGATGGTTGTCCGGCTTTGCTGGTTTGAACTGCGTCCTTCAGCATCTGGACTGTAGTCTGGCGCCTTGTGACTCTCTCGACCTGCGTGTAATGCTTAAACGTCTGGTGCGTTGCCCACCTGCAGTGATCCATGACCTGCTGTTCCGTCGCCCCCAACAGCCTCAAAGTGGTCGCAACTCCCGCTCTGCCTCCATGTGCCTTTAGGGCAAGGTCATTTGTGTCTGGCGAGGAGGAGAAATATAGCTTCAGCCGGTTGGTCGGGCCGTTTCCCACGAATGGTTTATTTGCTAAACTTCTGCGATCGGCTGCGGATGGACGAATGAGGTAACCGTCCGCCAAGTCGTATCCATGCTTCCGGGCTATATCAACCCTTCTATCCACTGCGCCTGCCGGGTCCATCTCCTCGTCCTCTAACTTGGGAATGATGATGAGGGAGGAGTCGCCCTCCCGCACCGTCTTGCCAATGGTATGATTGAAAAGCAAGTCCTTGCCATTGATTTTGGTGACTTCACACGTTTTGGTGCGGCCTAAATCGGCAGCACGATCCCCGGACCACCACAGACAGAGAAAGAAGGCGAAGTCTCTGTACAACATATATTCCTTGATGAAGTTCGTTTCCTTCGATAGGGGCAGATCTGTCATACGCCGTTTTATTTCCCCCGCCAACCATGGCATTTTGTCGGAGAAAATTGGAACTGCTTGCTTGGATGTAACATGCGCCTCAGCTTGCTCCAATTTGATCGCTTTGATGTATTTCTTAACCCGATTCGACATGCACGGATTTCCGGAGTTCGAGTCTGTACCCCAAGGTCGTACTCTACCTATGGAAATAAACTTCGCCCTCAGCTGGCCGACATAAGAGTCTATTGTTCCTGCTGCAAGATACTCTGGACATCCGCATCGTGTGAATCCTTGTTTCCCTAAATGGGGGCATCCCAGAACATGGACCTGCGTTCTGCCTCTTGAATCCCGGTCCATAAGAAACTTGACAATATCATCCGAAGTTGCTGCTTCAAAACTGTCCCCGTCTGTGTAGTAACCCGACCCGTGGTTTTCATTCAGGAATTTGTCCAGGCTGCTTGCAAGATTGCTTTTTTGTCTGTCGTATGGGCGACCACCCAATTTGCTCTGAAGCTGCTCCAGCCTCTTCTTGAATCTAGTGAGCTGTGCAACCATATCCCTGAGTAAAATTTTAGACGGTTTCTCTCTCGTCCCTTCTGTACGTTGGATGGAAGTGCCATTAGATCCCACGTAAATCCTCTGCTTCCCCCTAACTCCTTTTGTAGAAATCGCCGCAGGGGCGCCGCAAGCTGTGAATCCGCCTTCTACAAACTCCTGGAAGGGGCGTCTGCGTGGTTACTGCCCGAAGGTACCCACTCCAAGCGAAGATTGAGGTTAGCCTCCAAGGTTAGCGCAAAAATAAGCTTAAGGACGGAAGCGAGAAGGGGTGATCTTGCCCTTAGGCCTGTCCATGCATGATACAGACCCTGCGAATCCACCTGCACGTCAACTCTTTTGTCCCAAAGCCAGTCAAACACTGAGAGCAAGACAAAGTAGAGGGCCAGTGCTTCTTTGTAACATATATCCCCTGACCTCTGGATTTCGGCAGGCCAATAATCTCCGAAGGCAATCTCTTTATCTTTGAGCTTCAATATCCCGCCCCATTTAAAGCCCGAAGCATCCGAGCTGAGGTGGAGTCTCAAATGACGCTCCTTTCTCCAAGGGATTGGCTCTGAAAATGAATCAATGAACCGCCAAAAGAGCACCTCGTCCCGCACTGGCTGTGACAACGGGACCGGCATCAGATCATTCATCTTTGGCATAAAAGCACATCATTCTCTCACAAAAAGACGGGCTGCTGGAAATACCAACACGAAACTCTGGCATTTTACCACAAATCGCTGCATTGTCTTGAGGAGTGCTTGGTTTCTTGACAAAATGCCTTCCCTTAAATCCGAGAATGTCTGCTTCTTGCATTGTGGTATCCAAAAGGACAGCGACTCCGAGCATATTCCCAAACCCAAATGGATCATTTGTGTTACAGGATGCAAAGTACTCTTCCTGATGTTGACAAAATACCCCAAGCTCAATTGCATGTAGCACACCACATACAGAGCCCGTGATGCTCTAATGTAAGCCTCTTGGCTTTCTGTACAGCCCAGTGGAGTCTGCAAGTTAAAACGACCAAAAGGGAAGGTTTTACTATCTATATTGACACGGCTATTGTGCTTCTCCTATGAAACGATCATCAATCCACACCTACGAGTGAATCCCTCTGTTCTTCAGCCAAGTTGACAGACAAAAACCAATTGTAGAGTACACATAAGCGCTGTTCTTGAACCCAAAAGGCAGAGTAGTATCCATAAAATAGAAACCTGCCCATTCAAAGCCACAGAACGTTCTTGACTTTGCTGTCAGAAGAAGATGTTTGTAACCTTGGGCATCATTCGTCTTGGAGAAAAACCCACCCCTATTAATTGACTTGGCTATTTCACCCAGAGGAACCAATTTAAATGGCGTATCTCCGCACCATAAGTTTTGGCCCTTCATCGACAGCACCAGCCTAGGCTTGCTTGGCTCGACTGATAACGCATTGACACATCTCGGAGGTGGAACCTCATGCACCCTACCGATTAACTCCACCGAGCCCTCTATCAACCGGTTTGTTATCGTTTCATTAATGAAAGGAATACATTGTTTGCAAATTGGAGCATTTGCGAAGTACATGTGAGGAGGAATGTCCGAGTCGAAGTCACGACCCCGGTATTTACCCTTAAAAGGCTGGAAAAATGAAAATAAATCTAAACCTGTTTGCAACCAGTCTCTAACTCGACCCCCGATTTCCGGGTATTCGTTCAAAACGATATCCCACTGCTCCAGCTGGTTGTGTAGACTCCCTGCTACGAACAAATTTGGGTCACGGAAACGAAGAGCCTTGAAATCTGGTGACCTTAAACCCACCAAAACGTCCGAAGGTTTTGGGGCGTACTCGTCTCGAGTTTCCGCCGAACCGCCTGTTATATCTACCCACGAATAGATGCCCCGGTGTCGCCTTGCCGCTTGAGCTGCAACAGGGTCGAAATCCTGCAGGGGTGAAATCTCCCACGTATGGGCCCCAAGTGTCTGCAGATATTTTCCGTAAGCCTGCAATGGATGCAGATCAAAAGAAAAGGGCTAAATGTGACGACAAACTTAGAGACAGCATTTTTTTTTTCTTTTGAAGCCTCTCTTCTTTATTTTCCAATTCCAAACTTTTTTTACTTTTGTTATTATATATATATATATTTTTTTGTTAGTGCATTACTTAAAGCATTGACGACCACATTGAGAATTGAATCCTCATTATTGTACGATTTGGCATATAAACTGCCCTTTCTTCACTTATAACCAATTTCTGCACTTAAATATCCACAATAAATATCACAAAACCCTCTTGCCCTGGGGGAAAGTAAGGGACACCCGCCCTTGGCATAAATCAATTTCACATTATTTCTTTACATTCACAGACAAAGTGACCCCTTTTTTGGCATCGGAAACAGATATCTTTCCCTCTAGCTTGACCCTGGTCCCTTCTTTGGCCAAAGGGCTGCTTAGATTTCTAAAAACCTGACCTGGAACGTTGGCTGTACTTGGCGGCCTGTGTGTCTCTCTGGCCTGCCATGGGCCTACCTCGATTTTCAACGGGATGACCTGATAAACCGAGATGCTTCCTGGCAAAACGCGTACGCTTGTCAGAATCTTCCCCAGTTATTGATTTGTAAATGTACATTGCCACCCCTTCTGTCTTCTTCTCCACGTGTTTGGCACATTCTGCCAACAGATTTGCATACAACTGTTTCTCCTTTAGATCCTCTGTTGATATTGGAGCGAACTCGGAGGCATACTTCCTCAACAGAGACATGACATATACCACGTTCTTGTCGTAGCCCGTCTCTAGGCACGCCTGCAACAGTTCCATGCGCAATGACATGTGCACATCCAAAGCCATTTGTAACTGCAGTTAAGACAATAAACCCCAATATACCCCCCTCATTAGGATACGTGTTGGCCTTTCACTGCTCGGGTCTCCCTTTCAGCTCGTATACTGAGCCGCCTGGGCCCAAACAACTTTTGTACTCTTGTGCTTGCGTAATAGACGCCGAACACCGTGCGTGTCTGAAACGCTAACATCGGTTTCCTCTTCCAATTTAGCCCTTTTCAATTCCCTCTCTGACTAAGGCTGCGAACCAATAAAATGTCGAACGTATGGGTTGCCCTGCGACTACATAAATATAGTAATAGAAACCTGCTAACGCCTAACGATATGAGCACCTATGTCCCGTCTTAATTGATACCGAGCAGCGACCTGGACATGCCATGCGATCTGAACGCCATGATTCATAACTTCCCTTGTTTATTTGGGCTGCTCTAGCTCCAATATTCAAATTGCTATTTAAAAATCCACTTTGATCACAAAGTTGCAAATCACACCTCATTTAATTTGCTATTCTGCATAACTTCCCTCGTTCATTTGGGCTGCTCTACATGTAGCTCCAATACTTAAATTGCTATTTGAAAATCCACATTGATTACAAAGTTTCAAATCACACCTCATTCAATTTGCTATTCTGCATAACGATAGTGTTATAGATCAAATAAAACAAAAACCAAACCTATTTTTCCTGTAACTGCGCTTCGACTTGTGCGCTCAATGCTTATAGCTTAATACAGACTATATATAACAGGCTACGTTTTTCGTCTTATTGATTAAGCTTGTTTACCTGTATGAGAAGCTTTTGGGGTTTCCTCATTCTAAAATGTTTACAAACTGCGGCTTTTCCACAGCATGTACCTTTGAAATGGCCTTTCCCATTACAACCCATCATAGGTTGACTTTGGCATTGTATAAGCTTATTTGGATTTCCTATTACCGATTTACAAACTGGCTTTACCCTTGCATACCCTTTTCACATGGGCTTTTCCCATTTCTCCACATTATTGATTGGGGCTTTCCCCCCGGAATGCACCGATCTAGGGCTTTCCAATCTAAAATATGTGCTAATTGGGGTTTTTCCCCAGCATGCATCCTTCCAATGGGCCTTTCCCATTTAAACACATTTAGACAGGTTTTTTTCCTGGAATGCTCGATCAAGGTTTTTTTTTTTTTTTCCTTTCAAAATATATACTAACTGGACTCTTCCCCTGCATGCCTCTGTCAAATGGGCCTTTTGCATCTAAACACATTAAATTCGGGACTTTTCCCCGGAATGCACCGATGAAGGATTTTTTACATTCCAAAATATGTACTAAACGGGGCTTTTCCCCTGCATGCCTCTTCCAAATGGGACTTTTCCCCGGAATGCAAGGATCAAATATTGTTTACATTCCAAAATATGTACTAAACGGGGTTTTTCCCCTGCATGCCTCTTCCAAATGGGCCTTTCGGATTTAAACACATTGGTCGGGACTTTTCCCCGGAATGCACCGATGAAGGATTTTTTACATTCCAAAATATGTACTAAACGGGGCTTTTCCCCTGCATGCCTCTTCCAAATGGGACTTTTCCCCGGAATGCAAGGATCAAATATTGTTTACATTCCAAAATATGTACTAAACGGGGTTTTTCCCCTGCATGCCTCTTCCAAATGGGCCTTTCGGATTTAAACACATTGGTCGGGACTTTTCCCCGGAATGCACAGATCAAGGATGTTTTATATTTCAAAATATACACTAACCGGGGCTTGCCTCTTACAAATGGGCCTTTCCCATTTAACCACATTAGGTCGGGGCCTTTACCCGGGATGCCCGATCAAAGTACTTTATTCTAAAATATGGAATAACTGGGGCTTCTCCCCTGCATGCACGTTTTAAATTGACTTTCCTATTAAATCACATTATTAGCTGGTGCTCTTTCCCCGAAATGTACCGTCCAATTGGGGTTTTCCCATTCTAATATGCACTAAACTCAGGGTTCTTCCCTGCACACCTTTTACTTGGGCCTCCCCCAATTTAAACACCTTCTTATTACAAAACGTACAAACTTCTTGTACTAACTATAGGGCTTTTCCCGGCCTACGCATTAAAATACCATTGGGGGTTTACCCCTGCCTACACAGCTCATTTGGATTTGTTCCTCCTAATAAACAAAAGTTTTATGTTCTTTATTATACCTGGAAAGAAACCGGTTCCTTTGAAGCCGTCGGGACAACTCCGCTGGGCCCGGCGCCGTCATCATTTCCGGTCCCTGTCTCCCCGACGACCTTTGGGGCCTCTGTAGGGTCGGTGTGACGCCTCTTTTTTGTCACAGGCTCTTCCAGTGGACCAGCGTTAACCCTTTGCAGCATCCTCTCCAGGCGACACTTTTGTCCTCTATTTGGGGCCAGGGCCAGAATGTGTGCCTTCCAAGCCTCAGTAAGGCCCTGGAGGCTCTCCACGTCGTCCCATCCGTCCTCTACCAGTGCTTCGAAAGTCTTGTCGGAGACCTTGAAGACGGCGCACAGGCCCTTGAAGAGAGCATCGACTGGCTGGCCTGCCTCACCGTAGGCGTCTGCCTTCTCCCACAAAAGAGCATTTATTTGGCATACATTATTTACCAACACCGACAACAAAACTACTGGATGACTGTTACTGTGAGCGTAATAGCATCAAACATCCTGTAAAATGCTGGTACTTGATTATGATCTCAAGAAAATGAATTTATAAATTTCCAACAATTACCGGCCGGCAAGCACCCGATGCCCGGTTCTAGCATCCATGTACACCAACCTTTAAACAGTTTGCGCAAATATCTGCTTTAAAGTAAAGCTGCTGTAAATAAACTCTTCCCGAAAACTAGACATATGCCCCCTATAGGGGTAAAAAGGGCTGATCTGATACTGATCCGAACAAAACAAAACCGGATATGTCATTGGCGGGAGCCAGAGACACCTGCAGAATTTCTAATATTTCTGGGCTGCCCATCCCTTCCAAAATCCGGGCGATCCCATGCCTATAGACAAATATAAATGTATACACGACTCTTCCTAATTGATGCCCCATTCAATTATGTGCTTGGTGTTAACCCTGTAATTGCATTCCCCTCACCAAAAGCGGACCCATTGGTACTTTGTCTTTTATTTTATTTTTTAATTCGACAATATGCTTAGGGTTCTTATTATATTTTGAGCTGTGTTAAAACCAACCTCAATAATCTGATGGTTTCCTTCCATATCGATGTCGCCAGGCGTTGTCATCTTTGTCCGCATATACATGTACACATGTATCGCCACACAGGTTGAACGTCACACCACCACCTCGTTCACCATAAAGGTTTACAGGCGCCCTGGACTGCAACGTGGCGCATCTTTAAATACCGCGAGGCGCAGTCACCTGTGACGCAGCGCGCTGAGCTGTAAAGCGCCTCACCTAACAACGCACCCGCATAATAGGAGTAATTATGCATACATACCAACATGTGCAAATTACGGTTTTCCTTGAATGCCGAGTTGGCTAAATGCACAAAGCCCGACAATACTCTTTCTCTGCCGCCGGGTATCACCCTGTCGCATGATCCTAATAAACTAACTTACCGCAAAAGAGAAAGAAAAGGAAAAAGGATACTCCACGTACTCCCGCTATATTTCGAACCGGCAAAACTCCCTAACCAAGGCATGATTTTACTGTTTACCTTCTATCATAAGAATCCTTACTACGATCCGTATCTGTATATTGACCTGAACTACCATCTCACTACCTTCTGAGAAAATGTTGGAGTTATTTCAACATTTTTCAATTTCCTATGCTGATCAAGAATAAGGCCTAGGACACCCGGCTGTGGCTCCGGCAGAATTGCGACTGATGTATCATCAGTCGCCCTCAACGCCCACCGCGATGCAAATAGTAGCAGCAGAAAAGTCTTAGAATCTATACCACAAGTTGACCGGGCTAAAGTAATCAAGGACCTGGACGTTGACCGATACGGTCTTCCGGTGGCGAGAGCCTTAGGAGTTCATTGGCACACAGAGAATGATCTGCTTGGTATCAAGATAAAATCAAAGTCCAGATGTCACACCAAAAGATGTCTGCTTAGTGTCATCTGCTCTGTGTACGACCCCCTTGGGTGTGTGTGTGTCCATACATCCTTCAAGCCAAGATTCTCTCCCAGAATGAGTGCAGAATTATGCGTAAAGGCTGGGATAATCCTTTGGAGGTTGACACCGAACGGCACTGGGTCAGGTGGTTGGAAGATCTGTCCATGATGGATAGGTTTACCACGGAGAGGTGTCTTGTTCTAGACTGGTTTGGGCAGATTCGTGAGTGTCAACTCCATCACTTCTCCGATGTCTCACAAGACGCATATGGTAGCGTTTTCTACTTACGTCTTGTCAACACCCAAGAAGTTGTCTGCTGCAGTTTCTTGATTGGCAAGTCTCGTTTAGCGCCTTTAAAGACCATGACTATTCCCAGGCTAGAGTTGTCTGCAGCTCGGCCGTCTCAAGGCAAAACAATGTAAGTTGTGTGCAAATCACATTAGAGTTGAATTGTTTTGCCATGAGACGGCCGAGCTGTAGTAGCGGTTAGGATGGACAAGATGCTGAAGAGAGAATTAAGACTGGAGGTACAGGAGACAAAGCATGTCCAGACCTTTGTGGCAAACAGGGTAGCTGTGATCCATGACGGTTCAACAGCAATTCAATGGAGGTACGTGCAATCCGAGCTAAATCCTGCTGACGACGCATCCAGAGGTCTTGATGCTCAGGACATGAAAAACAGAGATAGGTGGAGAAAGGGTCCGAGCTTCCTTTGGCAGGATGAGGCCACCTGGCCGGTGACATCGGAAGCTCCAAATCTACTTGAGAGGAACAAGGAGGTGAAGAAGGAAGCATTATCCAGATCAATTGATGCGGCTGAACAATATAACATCATAGACAGACTGATCAATAGATTCTCATCCTGGTACCGTCTCAGAAAGGCTGTGGCATGGTTCCTTCGGTTCAAGCAATGGCTCCGTGATCATAAGCCTTGGGTGGTGGTGAAGGCACAATAAGACTGACAGTCGTCGAGCTGTAGCCTTGGTGAGCTATGTCCAGATGAAGAGCTACATGAAGGAACTCCACGACCTACAGATGGGCAAGACCTCAGTACAGAGACAAAGCTCAATCCACAGCCTTGAGCCGTATCTTGATAAGAGGGGTACACTCAGGCTTGGAGGTAGGCTTCGACTTGCACCAATTGAGGAGAATAGCAAGTACCCAGCGATACTACCTCGAGATGCCCACCTATCAAGTTTGGTTGTTCGACATGCACATGAGTCCTTGTCTGGTCATTCTGGCAAAGAGCATGTTCTCTCCTTGATAAGGAAACAGTTCTGGATACCAAAGGCTCGACCGTTGATAAATCGCGTACTGAGAGGATGTCTCATCTGCAAGAGGCTGCGAGGATCACCTGGAGAGCAGCGCATGGCTAATCTTCCCACATGCAGAGTAACCCCCGGTGAACCACCATTTACATATGTCGGAGTGGACTGTTCGGGCCGTTCTACGTCAACAAGGCCGTAGCAGAGTAAAACGGTCCGGCTGTTTATTCACATGCATGTCCATAATAGCTATCCATTTAGAGATGCTACACTCACTGGAAGAAGATTCCTTCCTAAATGCTTTCATCAGGTTCACTGCAAGGCGAGGGACACCAAAAAGGGCCCACTCTGACAACGGTACAAACTTCGTCGGTGGGGAAAAGGAGCTCAGAGCAGCGATCAAACATCTTGCGGAAAATAAGCAGACACAGGGCTTCCTCCTGAGCACAGAGATGGAGTGGGAGTTCAACCCACCAGCGGCGTCCCACATGGGCGGGGTTTGGGAGCGCCAGATACGCACAGTCCGCAAGGTTCTCAACTTAAATGCATGACCAAGTTCTGGATGACAAAAAAGTACCCACTCTGTTCTGCGAGGTCGAGTATATTGTCAACGACAGACCAGTCACAGCCGTTTCTGATGATCGAAAGGACTTAGAGGCTGTCACACTAAATCATCTCCTGAAGCTGAAAGCTGGTCACCCAGTCCCACTCCATAGTACATGTATGAAGGGAACTGACAAGTATGGCAAACGTTGGAAGCATGTCCAGTAGGCCTACTTGGTCTGTCAGTTCTGGAAACGTTAGATCAGGGAGTATCTTCCTACCTGCAGCGTCGACAACGATGGATCAATCCTCAGAGAAATTTTTAGAAGGGGGATATAGTGCTGGTGTGGGATGACAACCTGAACCGAAACCAGTGGCCGCTTGAAAGGGTGACCAAGACTTTACCCGGAGGAGATTGGCTTGTCCGCTCTGTCGAATTGAAGACAGCTGCTGGTAGCCTTGTGAGGCGTATCACTTAGCTGTGCCTCCTGTAAGGCGTCCTATAGTAGTTGTCTCCAAGTCCTAGAACTTGAACCTCCACAGTATCTTAATTCATTGTCAATTAGCATGCGTTCACGTGCTCAATTATATTAGATGTTTAGTACCTGGTTACTTAGATAGTTTTGGTCTAATCCTACATTTAAGGGGCCGGGATGTAACGCAAGTCCTTCCTGTCATCTAAGTTTGTGCTTACCCTTTTATGAAGATCATACATATAACATAAATGTGATGATTCCATTAGATTCCTGGTCTCGGAAAACATATATTTAGACACTTCATTTGTAATTGTATCACATGTATTCGCGAAGATATCGCATTATTAGTGTTCGGCGGCCATTTTGGACGCCATCTTTGATTTTATACCCTTAGAATGTTCAGAAAAAATGCCACCCTATTTTTTTTTAAAGCTTATCATACCTTCTTACAAAATCAAGATTTTGCTTTTAAAAAAAAAAATACACGAAATTGCAAATATGCCTACACTATTCGTGTCGCATGTGTCCTCCATTTACACCATAAACAAACGCATGTATACTGTATGTGTTGACGTGGCGTCTTACGCACAGAAAGTTCTCGACCGAAAGAGACCAAAACATCGTCATTCATGGCAATTCGCCCAAGGGAAAGCAATAAAAGTAAACTCACCCAATTCACAGACAATCTCCTTCTCTTCAACGGGTTGGTTTAAACCCAGTATTTCAAAAAGAGCTTGAAACAGCCGATCCAAAAGGAGAGTGAAATACTCAAAATGCCGAGACCTAGGCGTAAGATATACAGCACAGTAAATCAATGCGCTCTATGCAATGCCAATTGTGATATACACATGTAATTACATGTAGGTCATGCTATATAAAGTGCATATTCACGGGTCTACTTTATTACGCGCAAGGGTAAGAACTAGTAGTAATGAAAAGTGACAAGGCCATAAACACTAGTCTCATCCCCAGGCTAATATCAAGTACAGATCTACTTTCGAAATAGTAAATATATATCCAGTCTCCCACATTAATATTACGCACGAGTCGATGCCCTGGCCGGACTCATCCCATACTACGCGACCAACCATCTGAGCTAACCCTGACAAAACCCAGATAAGTGCATTCCACCTTAAGAACAGGGATGCCAACCACCAACTAAGGATCAGCTGGTATGGGAAAAGGCTGAAACACACTCACAACCCAGTCTATCTAGGCGTCACATTATATCGCTCCCTTACCTACAAGAACCACATTGCCAATATAAAGGCAAAAGTTGGAGCCCGTAATAGCATCCTAAAGAAGCTAGCCAACACCAAACGGGGGACTGATGCCAGAACAATCCGGACAACAGCCCTTGCAGTTGCGCTCTGTTTCTCTGCTGCGGAATATGCATCACCAGTATGGAGTAAGTCGGCCCATGCGCCCAAGATTGACCCAGCTTTAAACTCATCCTGCAGAGCAATTACTGGTTGCCTTAGGCCAACTAAAGTAGAAGACCTCTACCTGCTCTGCGGTATTGCCCCACCACACACCAGAAGGTTAATCTTGTCCCAGAAAGAAAAGGACAAACAAGAAAACAATCCACTTCCCCCACTCTTCCAACAACAGCCGGTGTGCAAGCGGCTCAAATCCAGACACAGCTTCCTGCACACTGTAGAGTCCCTTAATATCAGCCCTCACAACCAAAGGATGACCTTGTGGCCTAACCATCCCCGGACCACTCCACGTAAACTCTCCCTCAGCCCCAGGGAATGCTTAGCATCCGACTCCAGCAAGACTTGGCCTTTTTGGATAAGCCTCAACCGCCTAAGAACTGGTTACGGACGATGCAGAGTCCCAATGCTATTACACGGCTATTATAGTGTACACCTTCAGGTAAAGTTGTTGGTGAGTCGTTTTGGTAGTTTTGTTACATGTGATTTAAAGCATCACATCACAAAGCATCACGAATTCCTAATTTGACAATCTAAGTGAACAACATTTGCAGGCATTTTGGTATTTGAAAATCCTACTAGTACTCTACGAACGCGCACTGTTCAAAAATGCGTCATAGAAGGACGTGTATGCGTCAATAAGCAGTGTTTTGGTATCAGTTGTAAACGGCTTTCCTCTGGAAAATTAAACGCCGCTGCTCGAGTAAAACATTACTTTTGCAAGAACTGCGTTTTTTAAGATCGGAAGAAAACTTGCAATAGATATGCAAAAATATAAATATCCATTAAAAACCCTTTATCGTGTTAAATCACTCGGCATCAGTCGGCACTTCCTCAAATACGGACTACACCATTAAACTTTACTCACCCTCATCAAAGACAGGAGGGCAAACAACAGGCTCTTCTCCGAGCCCGTATTGCGCGCACATCTTCATGTTGAAGAAGCTAACTTCAGGGCATCTTTTTGTTCTCGGGTTAGATCAAATCCTAAAGACAAATCTGTCTTAAATTGTGAATAAATTTCACTGATGGTTTTTTCCATAGTAGTGTACTACTTCATTCCTATAAAGATCGATGGACGCCGTTGGAATATGAGGAAGTGTAGTGTGCCCTGGCCTTATGGTCTGGATCATTAAATTAAAGCTGCAGGTTGTGGGTTTGAGTCCGGCCTGCACAATAGTACGTGTGCCCTTGGGCAAGGCAATTTGTTACTCGTGTTTCTCTCACTCTTTCCACCCAGGAATAATGTCATGGGTACCTGTGAGGGCAGATATGGTTATTGTGCATGGATGATTTAGCTTGTATGCGCAGAAATGGTAGCATTCTGCTGAATATTCCCAAGGGAGCTGAGATGGTATTCGGAATTCTTCGTGGCCTAATGGCCAGAGTAATAATGGGCTGAATTCATACAAACTAGCAATTGCTTTTTCTAGGCTTTTGCTTACATCTTCATGCATAAAAATAAGCAGTTGCTAGCAAGCACAAGTTTATAGTTTTAAGCAAGAGCAAAAGCTTGTTTCTTGCAAGCAAATGCCACCTTGATTAGCAATTGCCTAAATACGTATACATAACAACAACCTTTTGCTTGTGTTATTCAGCAAGATCCCCACATGATAACTTGATTTTTCACTTGTTCGTGATTTTACACAGAAGATTTCATCATGTTTATGCCCTTTAGAGATGACCGGGCTCGGCCTAAGGTGTACAAACCAAGAATTAATCGAGAAGAAATCTCCAATCCAACCTATCGTAAATTGTTTCGTTTCGACAAATAAAATGTGGAATGGCTGGCGCAAACATTCTTGCCTGAAAATCACGAAACACGTGGTGGATGCCTGTCACCAACAGAGCGAATGGAGTCCACACTGCATTACTTAGCAGATCCAGGATATCAGACATCGGTCGCGCAGGTTATGGGGGTAACTCAGCCTACTGTATGTAGCTGTCTGGCAAGCACCATTAACATGATAGCTGATCAACATCCAGCATGGATCAAGTTTCCAGTATCCGAAGAGGATGTCAATGCTGCCCAGCAACGCTGGTCTGAGAAGCATGGATTCCCATTTACTATTGGGGCCATCGACTGCATCCACGTACGCATCGACAAGCCACATGGACAATTTGGGGATGAATTCGTCAATCGGAAGAACTTTCCATCGTTCAACGTGCAGGCTACTTGTGCTGAAAGGTTTGTCTTTACAAGTGTAGATGTTGGATGGCCAGGATATGTTCACGATTCCCGCATCTTCCAAACAGCGGAAGTACAAAATGCAGTCTCAACAAATGTGAACGGTTTCCTTATTGGGGATATTGGATACGGAATAGCTCCCTACCCCATGAGACCCTACAGTCATCCCGCGATTCCTTCCCAGAGGATTTTCAAAAGGCTTCCTTCAAGTAATAGGGTCGTTATCGAGCAGTCCTTTGGACAAATAAAGCGGCGATTCTTTATTCTGAAATATGGCATTCGGCTCAAGATAGACAACAACCACAAGTGCATCATGACCTGTTTCGTGCTCCACAACGTGTCCAAATTCCTGAACGATTTCGATGATGATCTTCAGGAAGACGACGGTGATATGGTGGGAGAGGAGGAGGATGTCGCCAACGATGCAATCAACAACCCACAACCTAGCTTGCGAATCACACGACGTCGTGGACAGCAGCGACGTGACGAAATTGCCGCACTTCTATTTGAAAGTTTTTTTATTTCTCATTTTTGTTTGTGAGAAGAATTTACAACACTGCATGTAAATGAAGAAATTTAAGACCAAGTTCAGTTTTAACAAAATCCAATCTTTATTTGTTCGATCTCTTTCTTATTTTAGTGCCTGTTGCCGCATTCATACTATGCCGCCATAAAGTTTTCTTATTTTTGCTCTACAGCTGTGACGGAAACAATCATCACATGTTTGAGACTTGTTTTTTTCAATAGTAGTGATAACAATAAATAATCTATAAACTGAATACTTTCAGTGTTTACTTCTGACAACTAGTTTGGTTAATTTATTTGCATTTGTTTCAATTTTTAGGGTCAACTACCCCCCCCCCCCCCCCCTTCCCGAAAATATAAAGGTTATGTTTGGACACTTTTCAAAAAGACAGTGGAAACAGGAAATAAATACAAAAAAAAAGCCTAATACACTTTTATGAAATGTGCAGATCTCCGCATCAGCGTTTTTGTTTAAAGAATGGTATGTAAAGAAAAATGTCAATTTTATGTTATTTGTAATCTCATGATGGTGTATAATTGCTCAAGTTAGTGAAATGCATCGCATCTGTTGATATACTTGATTGGTGCTCTTGTGCTGTCTGTTGGTTGTTCTCCTCTAACCGTCTCATTTTCATCCTGGTGTAATTCAGTAGAAGTCGCTGTAGTTCTGTCGTAGACTGGTTCATCGTTTCATCAGTCTCACCAGGTAAACTCTTCCTTTTGGATCCATGAAGAGGTATCGGTGTTGGGGATCGACTTGGCGGAGGCGTCAAGGCTGATTTGGAACCGCATTGCCCACTTGAATTGTTTATACCCTGCAAGATCAACTAATGCATTATGATTAGAACGATATTACTTTAGAACGATAAAATGTAGATCGAGTACGGCATTGAAAATTCAAAAACGCATATTAGAGAAAGGTTCAAAGATGTCTTTGTGTTATTTGTATATTTCATTTTGGAAAGATTTGTCATGATTAAAATAGTGCTGAGTGAACACAAAAAAGTTGATGTATAAAGTGATGCAACTGCTTTTTTATTTCTGTGGAATACAGATTTCACTGCAAATGTTCGATGGGACTTTAATATTCAGTAAGATAGACTGACAAAACCAACAATACTTGATCAAATCATTTCTAACGAATGCAAAATTACAGTAAAAAAAGAAGAAGAAAACTTTAGGACAAAAAATACAAACCCCAAAGCGGGCATCGGCAGAAGCACAACAGGGGGGACACACTCCCGCTGAAATTGCGGAAGCCATCTTGTTTATGGTAGGGTTTTCTTGCCCTTTCAGTGCGTCGAAGAGATTATTCTCCCAGGAACACAGGTTGATCGTTCGATTACTCGTTTCATTAGCGTCCGTTTTCTTCTTGACTTGTACTTTCATGTTGGCAACCTTCTTCAATATTGTGTTTGTCATCTATGTTTTTCCTGGTGTTTGTAGCAATTGTTGCTTTGGCATCCTGTGCCTTCCATTGTGTTTTTGGATGATTTTGACCAAACTGCACTCACTTCTTGATCACATTTGACAACAGTTTGATCATCACTCTGTGCAGCCATTCTGGAAAATCAAACCTGCTTTAATTAAAAAGCTTCACATTTACGCATGCCTCATCGCACATGAATGGCGCTTTATTAAGAACCTAAAAGCAATTCGTCGGTGGTTTTACGATCCGACAAAACAGCAAAATTGCATGAATTTTCGATTTTGACATATTTACATATTATTAACGTACTTATCAAAATGTACCTTCACAAGAAATTTCAACCCTGGAAACGCAATAGATTTCAAGATACAACATTATCTTAAACATTTTTGTAAAATGTCGTAAAATGTCAAAACTTGGACATTACGAAACGGCAAAATAATGTACCGACAGTTCGTAAGATCAACATGTTCTAGAGGGTGCTGTGCTTATTGTTGTTATGTAGTACAGTCGGTTCGTAAACGTCGATGATGGCGCGCGTGGCATCTCGATCACTAAAAAGTGACATGAACAGAACCCTATGAAAAAAAGGAGGTAATTAAATGCCAATTCCTGGCAAAAGATTTGAAATAAATCATGTTGTTATTACATGTAACATTATTACTTATTATTACTTTGAAATTAATCATGAAGAAAGCGAGGGTGACGGCATACATTCTACTATTGAGCAGAACTTGTCACGCACAGAAGAGATTTTTCATCCGTGTCGATTATCCAACATAATTGAAGGTGCTAGGAATAAACCTTGTCCCTATGTAGTCAGACATGTGAAAACCTCTGACATCGTTGACTGGAAGTCTTACTGACAGTCCATTGGCATTCTGAAATGCAGGGAAGCAGATGATGGTAGACAAGTCGATTGGACCAAATTTAAACAGGTCAAAGTTGACAAAGATCTTGCCAATGTGATTACTTTTAAAATATCACACACGCAAACAGAGTTCAATACCCTTAAAATAGGGAATTTGCATAATAGTCAAGGAGCCTGAACATTCCCGTGGGATTTTTTGTATGAAAGCAAGCCACCCATCCAAATACCTTAAGGGCACCCCAAATAACAATAAAAAACATGTTGGCAGTCTGAAATCCCTGGCAGATGAAAATCGTGAAGGAAAAACGGAAACAACAAAATTTTACTTGGTAGCCCTTTTTTATTTTTAGGTGTAGGTCAATGTTGGTTAAGAGGGCACTTCAAAAAAATGTTTTTTGTGAGGTGATGAACAACTAAGTAAATAATCAAGAACAAGCATGTAATGCTTATTATAGAACAAACTTTATTTGGTCAAAATCGGTTCAGAAGTGGCTGAAATATCTATAAATATACCGTTCAGGATATATGCGAGGGACCAACTTTTATTCGAGAATTTAAGAAAATATGAATAAATCCTAAAACATTTTTGAAAATCACAACGAGTGTCACGCTTTCAGCTAGCACATGATTTACATGAAGTTTTCAACATCGTCCTCGTCATCTCCAGAGTCATCATCCTCTTCATCATGGAATGATGTGGCTGGCATCTCAGAATTGTCACACCCCTCATCGAGGTCACAGGCGCATAACTCTGTGCAGTTGAGTCCTGCTTTGCGACAGGAGCACCTCGCATTGTCACATTTGGACCTCGTACAGCCGCACTTCACCAGCTGGATGACCGCGTTTGGTGCAGGCTGTTGCTTGGTCATCACTGGAACCCATACATCGTCTTCCAAGTTCCAGCCATAGTCTTGTGGAGATGGTACCGCTGTGTTTGGAATAGTGTCATTGTTCCAGATGATTGCTTGGTAGTGTGCCCTCATGATTGCTTTTCGCAGTGCCTCTTGTGTAGGCGGCAACCTCTCTGACTCAGCCTGTTTCTTTGTGAAAAGCCACCATCTCAGCTTTTCCACCTTGGCACTTCTGCTCTCTCTGGGACGTAGACCTTGCAGAGGAACTCTTCGAGACCACCATATAAATTTATGGCATCACTCGGTCTTGGCATGGTTCCTAGACTTGCCAGTGCAGATATCTCGTTGCTGTTATCCCGTATGTCACGGAAGACTTTCCAGAATAAAAGTTTGCCCCTGCCAGCAATGCCCCCTATGTTGTCAGCTCCACTAAAGGCATGTAATCCTGGCAAAGAAGCAGCTTTGTTTGGTCCAATGGCTCCGTAGATTGGTCCCAGGGGGATGACTCGTCGCTTCGTACCAACTCCAGTTACGAAGTTGGTGTTGCTGCATAACTTTGGATACCGCCGGATTGCTTGAACGAAGACATCGGTATCGGGCGAGTGAATGTTGATGATGGATGCTCCACTAGCAGTTGCTTCAGCGGCATGCAGGATAAGTTTGGTGTCTGCCTCTTCCTGCTGACTTTGAAGGTGGCTGACATTCCTGTGAGTAGCTCGGCACTGTGAGCCCCATGCGACAACCATCTGTTATGTGGTAGGCGATGACTGGCTGACCACCCTGCCTTCTGTCATGTGTAGCACTCTTCAGAGAGGTAGGAACATCATAGCGATCAAAGACCAGGTGGACCTCATCGGCATCACTGTATCTCTCTAAGATACGGGTCGTGAACTGATCAGCCAGCTGGCTACAGTATGTGATGTTGTCAGGCTTTTGTAGTGACTGGACATCTGCCATGGCATCGACAACAGCCACTTTCATCGCTGCAGGTATGTTTCCTGGTTCTGTGCCGTTGTCAGGAAGTCGACTTTCCGCATCAGTGTCACTTCTTGGCAGCTTCTCAAGGATGGCCATCAGACTGCTCTTAGGGTGGCAATGCAGCATTGTACCATCATCCGCAAACAGTGACCTTGGTACTACTGACAACTCGTGTCTGCCGACCGTTTCCTCCAGGTTTATGCTGGGTCTGGACTTCGACACCAACAACATGCGGGTGAACAGTTTGCGATCTTCTTTGAGCTCCACAACCTTGTCTCCAGTATTGACTTTCACTCGTTTCCCAGTTGTTTTCCAGGTCTGAAGCTTCCTCTTCTTCATTGTTTCCCATACATTGACCTTTGCTGAACTGATTCGGTTGGTGACAAATTTCTCAAACAACTGCTTGCCAATGGTGCTTTCAGCGCACAGATCACTCTTGACCTTCTCAGGCATGACTGCCTTCGTCACCAGGTTGAACAGGTCACAGCTTTCTTCTACAAATGGGTTTGTGAATCTTTCAATAGTAGTCGTGAGCGATTCAATGTTCTTCTCTTGCCTAGTAACCACTCTAGCTGAGAGGGCATGATGACGCGTCTGAGCAGGCGATGCAAATCCAGCGATCTCACAGGCTTCGTCGGCAAGTCTGGCCAGTTCTGGTAAGATCAAGAAGAACTTGGAGCGAGCGTAGGCATTCTGGGTTATACCCACAAGTCCCCCTTCATGGAGCGGTTAATGTGTTCAAGTGCATGGTCTGCCCCTACAGCACAGAATGCCACACACCTATTCTTGTTCACTACCCAGTTTCCCTTCATAAACTCCTGATAGATATCTAAGTCTGACTGTCTCAGGAGTTCCATGTCAGCCAGGTACAGTGGCATCAAACGTGCATAGTTCTGCTTGTCCAGGGCGAAGAAGTGCTTTGTGAAGTTTTCCACTGACTGGATATGTAGGTTCCAGTTACCGGTTCTGACAGACCTAATGAACGTAAGCATCTCCATGATCATCTGCATGTATTGGCGCATCACCAGTAGCAGGGGCTTCTTTCCATTTGCAACATGAAACTGAGCCATCTTCTCTATCACCTTGCATGACTGGATTGCCTGTACTAAGGCAGAGTGCGCTTCATGTATGTCTTCACAGCTGCCATCTATACATGACTGAGCAAGAGCTTCTGCTGCTTCTGTGTGTACTCTCTGCAAATCTGGGTGGTCCTGAAGGAACGCAATCTGGTACAGATGGAACAGTGACTGTAGAGTGACCACGTGTGCTTCTATTGCTCTCCTTACATGTTTTCCCTCAAGGATCTGCCTCACTGTCGTTGGTCCGTACAAATCTGCCTCCATCCAGCAGAAGTCGATCCCGCTGTTCTCGATGTAGACGCTAATGCAGCGGAGCTGTGCCATCACGATGTGAAGTTCCCCAGGCCGCAGTACTAAGTGGTCCATGTCCACTAAGCGTGCCATCTGCAGCTGCTTTGCTGGCTTGTATAGGCCCAAATCAAGGGAGATCACAATTTTGCGATCCGGACCCATGACTTTAGCGCTGATCCCTTGGGCTTGCATGAGCACTGTGAGTAGTGTGGACGATTCATGTGCAGGTGCAGCAATAAGTGGCGGTGTACCTACTCGTGTGGTTGGTAGTACCTCACTGGCAGCCATTGAATGGTATGCAGACCATGTCGGGATACCGGTATTTCCTTGTGTGGCAGTTTCGTGTTTGTCTGGTAGTAGGACTGCTTCTTCTCTGACCGCCCGCTGGTGAGACCTAAATAGGGTTCGACCCATCAGCCAGGCAACATCTGGAACGGAACCATCTGAAGGTTGTGGAGGGTCCTTTTTGAGGCTGAACGAGGCATAGACAGGGCTCTGTGGTTTGCTAGGTGGCTTTGGACAGTCAAGCAGCTTGGTAGTTGCACAGCTCATTAGATCCTTCGGGGTGTCTTTCAAAGCTGGCTGGGGGAGTTCTAGTCTAGGTGTCTCATCGTCATGTTGGCATCTTTGGTAAATTGCCATTGCTGTCCCATGCAGGGTGCGCTTTCCATCGGGAGTGCCTTCTGCAAAGTCAACGTTGTCTACTGCGAAATATATGTGTCTTCCCTGTACAAAATCTGGGGGTATGTAGACACCATCGTTGGCCTTTATTCTCTGTAGGACAGAAGTCACAATTTGCCCTTCCAACCGCAGGAGTCGTGTATATCCAACTGACATGCCAAACCCATTCAGGATGTTGACGATTTTCTTGCTTCGAATGGCCTGGCGGATGGCCACTCCAACTGCAAGCTGCTGTGGCATTTCACGCATCATCCTGAGGGACTGTGACTTCTTGTTGCTGACTTGGTACCTGGACAGGAACATGTTCACTGTGTTTTGGGCTAGACTGAGGGCATGCTTGTTCACCTGCGATGACTTTGTATCTGTGGAGAGGGTGGTGTGTGGCCCTTGTATCACCCACCAAAAAAAAGCAGTACAGCTCTTTGGGTACATGTTTGCTTGTCACGTCTGTGAAAGAGCCTGCAAACGTCCATATCTCGGCTTTGTTGATGGCTTTTCTGAGAATGGCAGCTGCACTGTACATGGTCTTCATGTCCTCCTCACTGTTTGCAATGGTCTCCTCCATCAACTGGACTGCAGCATCTCTTGTTCTCTTTAGAGTTACACGTTCAGCTTCAGTCACAGGCTTGGGTTTATGAAACTCTACATCAGGTATTTCAGTTTATATTAGCTGTTTCAGCTTTTTGCGATTACACTTGGCATGCTTGGGATTTACCACGTTGTTGGCTGAAAGGATGTCCTCATACACTTCTTGGAGTACAGCGATACTAACCAACTTTTCATCCAGAAGTTTTTCTTCAACCAGGCTCAGGAACTCGATCTGAGCACCCAGTACATCAGCTGTACTTGAGTAAGGTGGCTTCTTTCGTCTGAATTGCACATTAGTCACATGTGTTTCCCAGCACCTCTTGTGATATCTGATGTCAATAGCGTGGGCATCCTCCGGATTGATGGATGTGGATAGTTTAACTTTCAATGTGCCATTTTTGCTCTCTTCCACAGCTTGTCTCAGCATTTTACCAGCATTGGTTGTGGCGACCTTGTGGAGTGGGTTTCTATGTGATCCCACGCAATCACAAAAGAAACACATCTCCTTGTCGTAGGGAGTTGATTGAGACCGGGTGAAGGTCCCACCACCATAACTGTCCACTGGTTGAGGCTTTGGGATCACTGACACCCATGGCTGACAGTTGTTTCTGATAACGTTACTTGGCTCGCTTACACATTGTGGCATTGACAGTTTCTTGGTAGCACTTTCTGTGCCATGTGGCATGCTTCAGTTTAAGAGTCTCGTGCGTCACATCGCCTAGGCGCCTGTTGATTTCTGTTACCATCACCGTACCCAGCACGTTCTCTGATATACTTTAGTACATTTTCATGGGAACTTGGGGTCACCGTCAATTCTTGGTCTGTTTTTGTTTGGCAGATGATGCAACGTTGGTAGTTTGTGTCATACCTTGCCCTCTTCGCGGCAGCTGAGGCTGTCTCCATTTTACAGGCCGTTGTTACAGTACACCACTAGGAGTAAACAGTATCTAATGCAGCCCACCACCACGCACATATGTATAGTCTAGTCTATTTTATTCTACTAGTCAACAGCCTGCACCACAGTAAGAGTCTTCCATGAGCACCCACCTGCAACATACAATAAGGGGTAGAGGGATTATAATGACAATGTTAAGAGCAATAATCAGCCACCATTGATTCTGTTAGATTATGATTAGTATACTGGAACTGAATAAAGCTGAATCTGGATAAAACATAAACAGAAGTGAACAAACAAATACATGTTAGGTTGCAGTGTAGCTAGTTGCGCCAAGTTCTTTTTACGGGAAGCACTATGCCGGTGTGACAGAGATAAGTGTCAAGGGAAAATTAAATCGAGGGATATACCGGTCCAAATCACCCTGTAAATGTGTGTTCTGTGTGTTTGCACGTCTAAACATTGTCGTGCAATGTTCCTTGGCCTTGGCATATTAGTTCATTTTAGTCAAACACTCAACGTGAAACGTTTGCGTTGTATGAGTGACGTCAGTGTGACGTCATGAATGAGTTAGTGTGTAGTGTAAATGAATTACTGTTCTTTTGATTGTCCATAATGCATGGATGTATGTCTATATGCACTTGTTTCCTTTTGCGATCGAGGATCGAAACACAAAAGAAAACAAAGGGAACAAAAGATCCTCGAAGGAAGGTTTCTTTGTCCTCGATCGCTCCGGTAAGCGCTAAGCAATGGGGTTAGGTTTCAGTAAAGGAATAAAGCAAAACACAATAGGGGATCCTCGGTCGTAATGGCAATTCACGAACTATAGTATGTGTTTGAGTGTGTATGGGTGTCCAGCTAGGGATAATCCAGTGACGCTATTCGGACAGTATAACATCGTATTTGTATGTTGTTTTTCGAGCCTTCATACAGACAGAGACACACATTCCTGTCACATCGGCCTGCCACAGATTTCAGAATGTTTTGTATTGTTCTTTGGGATGCCCTTGAGACATTGGGATGGGGGGTGGCTTGCTTTCATACAAAAAATCCCACGGGACCTTTTTGCTGTGGAAATGCTCCTGGACTATAACCTCCGTTTTGCTAAGAATCCAACTTCAACACGTTACCCTGATTCAGTTCTTCCAGGGTGCTTGTATTTACATCGACCCAAAATGTCAGCCGGTAAATATCAAGACCTGATGAACCTGTGCACAGGGTCTTTCCCGCTGATTGCTCAACAAGACCTATAAAAACCTGCCCCATGAATAATCAGCATGCCAATACTGTAAAACAGTGTTATAAGCTTAACAAACCACTTCCTTTTGAGAGTTCTGTAAAATTGTAAAATAATCCAATAACATTCGTTTAATTAAATAGTGTTTATGTAAGATTATAACTGCAATGAACAAGGTGTTTATGAGTAGAGTATACAATTATAGTGTATAATTTGGACTGTATGACTGTCATGATAAACCAGGCGCAATTGTGAAACCTGGTAATAAATGAAAATCATAAATGAAAGTGATTTTGTTTCTCTAAAATAAATGCAATTAAGTTTGTTTACTGCTATGTTCCAATTTTATTAGCACTTGTTGTGGTTGTACTGTTACTATGAACTACATGTATACCAGGAATAATAAAGTTGTAACGTTTAAAACCGAGGATAATAAAAAAAGTGGAGCTGGAAATTACTTATTTGTAGTCGATGTTGTGATGTATGTGGCATGTTGTTTGCTCTGGCAAGGGAATCCTGTTTGGGCAATACAAATGTTATTTGGGAAAACAATTCTATGCAATACTTTAGACGAAGGGAGGTTTGCAAAAAAAAATCAGCACACAGAAAACAAGGGGCCAACTGCCACAGCGTCAGTTCGTAAGACATTGCATCGTTCTATAATACGTGTCCACACCGTCATTATACAATTTACGAAGTGACTAAATAGGTTCGTGCGACAGTTCGTAAAACCCTCACAAATTGCATCATACATAAACGCGTAGTGAAAACATGTTTTTACGAACTGAACAACTTATTTATATTTAATTATCGTAACTAGAATTACAAATGAATCAAACATAATAGGTGCATTATTCAAAGCACATTCTGTGCAAGTGACACGTCAAATTTTACACGAAATTGTGAACGTTACTCTGTAGAATTTATCATCTGAAAACTCTCTAACCATTGCGACCGATTTTTTCGAAATCTACTTTTGATCCTAAATGCTTGTTTTGCCGGATCGTAAAAACGCCGACGAATTGATGGGCTAGCTTGAGAAAAAGCAATTAGTCAAAGCAAAAGGTTATTTACACATTTGTAAGCAATTGCTTTTGCTTCAGCTTCTGCTTGATGAACTTTTGCTTTTGCTCGGTGCCTGTGCGTATAAGCAATTGCTAGTTATTTTATGAATTCGGCCCAATGAGACATCCTTCGCAATTCAGCGTCACAGCTGTCAATAACGATGATTATTATAAACCTTTAGCTGGTTTATTTTGTTTGTGTTTTCTGTTTGTCTTTCCCGTGGTTTCAAAAATGTAGTTTATAATTGGCCAAATGAGAAAATGACAGTATCATTGGACCAAACTGTTATATATCCCCAAACTGTGAAAACTGCTTCAGTTTCTCTGCAGAAACATTCATTCAGCTATAGATGAAACAGGAGCGGATCCAGGAATTTTTGCAGGGTGGGGGGGGGGGGGGGGGGGGGGGGGTGTCAGGCCCGTCTTATTTTATTTTATGTTAGATTGTTGACATCTCATTACTGATACGTTCGAGCAAGTCTCCCATTCCTAACGCTCACCATATACATATAACTAACCCGTGCAAAATATTATCTTCTTTATTATTACTATTACAAATTTAAAAAAATTGTGGTCAGGAGAGGGGTGGGGGGTTAGAAAAATGTCTCCATGATACCACAATGTAGGCTATATATGTTCATAGTGTGAACACCCAGCCCACTGTGAGGACATTAATGAACACACAGTGAAACTTCCACACTGTGAACACACAGTGAAACTTCCACACTGTGAACACACAGTGAAACTATAGCACTGTGAACACATAGTAAAACTTCCACACTGTGAACACACAGTGAAACTTCCACACTGTCAACTCACCGTGATTTTTTCACAGCGTTCGTCAATATACCCAGCACGATATGTGGCAGAGGGGTAACCCCCTCTTATCCCTATACTGTATACACACTCAACACTATTGTAACCTAACCAATCCCCCCCATGAAACCTAAAAGGAATTCCTGAGATTCCGGGAACACAATGGTCAACACAAAAGAGGGGGGGTGGGGGTTTCTCTGCCACATATCGTGCTTCATATGTTCGTCAACACTGTGAACACCCTATGGAAACACTGTGATTCGTTCACACTGTGAGTTGTCCCTGTGTGAACACACGGTGGTAATTTTACAGCGTTGGTCCACGTAGAGAACACACTATGAACACCCTATAGAAACACTGTGATTCGTTCACACTGTGATTTGCCACTGTGTGAACACGCTGTGATAATTTCACAATGTGGTCCACATATTGGGCCGTATGCATAAAAAGTAGCAATTGCTTGTGCTAGCCTTTTACTTGAATCCGTATGCATAAACATAAGCAATTGGTTGCAAGCAAATGCTTTTGCTAGCAAGCACAAGCAATTGCTTAAAGATCAAGCAATTGCTTAAAAACGTATGCATAAAACGATTGCTTACGTTTTTTCAAGCTCCGTCATAGCAGCTTGAGCTCTTGCTTAATCGGGACGTTCGCGGTTAGGCATCATGTTTATGCTCGTTAGAGAAAGACCAAAGTTGTACAGGAGTAGAATAAATCGAGAAGAAATTGCTCCCGAGACCTATCGGAAACTATTCCGTTTCGACAAGAAGAACGTTGAGTGGTTAGCACACAGGTTACCTGAACATGATGAAAAACGGGGAGGATGTCTGACAACGGTGGAGAGCATGGAGGCCACGCTCCACTACTTGGCGGATCCGGGTTACCAAACAACAGTGGGGGAAGTGATGGGGATCAGCCAGAGCACTGTTTCTCGACATGTGGCTAAAAACATTGACCTCATCGCAGCGCAGCACCCTACCTGGATCAAGTTTCCCACTTCAAACGCAGACGTGACACATGCAAAGGAACGATGGGCTGAAAAACTGGGGTTTCCTTTCACTATCGGGGCGATTGACTGCACCCATGTGCGGATTGACAAACCGCGCGGCCAGTTCGGAGATGAGTTCATCAACCGCAAAAGCTACCCTTCCTTTAACGTCCAGGCAACAGGCGATGAGAACTATATCTTCACTAGTGTTGACGTTGGCTGGCCCGGATCGGTTCACGACTCCCGGGTTTTTCAAACGTCGGACCTGAGCGATGTCGTTTCAAGAAATGTTCGCGGCTGCCTTCTGGGGGACTCTGGATATGGGATATCACCATACATGATGACGCCCTTCGCTGATCCAGACACGCCGGTCAAGAGGTCTTTTAACAGGGCTCACACAAGAAACCGTGTCGTCATCGAGCAGGCTTTTGGGCAACTCAAACGGCGATTCCCGATCCTCAGGTATGGGGTTCGCCTGAAGCTCGAGAATATCCCCAAGTGCATCGTAGCATGTTTTGTGCTTCACAACGTGTCACGCTTCCTCCATGACCCGGACGACGACTTGCGTGGTGATGACGAGGATGAAGAAATCGCTGGCGACAATGGCAACCATGGTGGAGTTGTAGAACAAGGACCTCGGATACTGCGGCAGCGAGGTCAACAAAAGCGTGATGGAATCGCCAACCATATCCACGAGAGACGCGACCAATGAATAACAGTCGTAAATAAACTGGAACTACTGGCGAAATAAAGACAAGAAAACAATTGTTGTTTTTTTCTTCAACTTGCAGATTAACGTTTATTTTTATTTCAACCTGTCTTCGCAGAGTATATTTGCTATGTTTATAGTAAAATAATAAAATCGCTTACGATTGATAACTACAGATGAACTAAAGAAAAACATTTTTAAACGATAAATAACTAATAGCTACTCTTTCTATATTCTTGTTCGGCTTTGCTTTCTTGCAAGTTACGCATACGTCTTGGCTTCGTTATTCAGCATGTTCAATGGGCTGCTGGCTCTGCTCGAGACGTCTTATTTTCATTCGGGTGTACTTGAGCTGGTCGAGGAGAACCAGCCTTTGTTCTCCCATGAATGATGTTCGCACCGGCGTGACGTCGCTATTGTTGAGATCGTAAGCAATTGCTTGCTGGAGGCAAGCAAAAGGTTTGAGCACAAGCAAAATGTTATGCATACGGATTTAAGCAATTGCTTGAGCTTGATCTTTTGCTTGACAAGCAATTGCTTGTGCTTGAAGCAATTGCTTGCAAGCAATTGTTACTTTTTATGCATACGGCCCATTGTGGCACATAGCACAACGCTGTGGCATTTTCACACTGTGAAAAAAACACACCTATTATTGTGGTACATTGCGTTATGGGGACCATCCATAGGGTTTGTGTGCTAAGGGAAATCTCTCTCCCTAATTTGTCTTCTCCTACATTTTCTTTCAATATACCCTAACCCAATTTTACCTTGTTCTACCTTTACTGAAGACCCAACGCGCTATGGGGACTCGAAAATGTCCCCACTACTCGGTCTGGTTTTTTTTAACAAAAGAGTCTGTCCCCAAAACTATAGGTGGAGAACATCTGAATATGTGTGTGAACACCCTGTGGACTCGCCGTGATTTTGTCAGTGCTGGTTCATGGTCCAACTTTAAGTATATATGATGAAATGCTAAAAATGATAAATTTAATAAATAGACTATAACTCATTAATGTATGTTAATTAGTTTCCGCAACGGATTTAAAACCAAAAGGTTATGTTTGCATCAACATCAATTCTCACAAGTGTGTATGTATGTGATTCACTAACACTGCTCGCCTTGTACATCAATGTATGTGGTGTGTGTGCGTTTGTATTTGCCTGCAATCGGTGACGTATGTCAGAATACACACCTTCAATTCGGGGACGCACCGAAAGCGGGGACGTCCCCGATTGAGATTGTCATATATTCGTAGCAATTTCGATCTACTGAGGGCGCTATTACACTCTATTGTAATTGTATTACAGTCGATGATCCACGTTTCGATAGTATTGCGGTTAATATCGTGTGTGCGGGCCGCGAATGCGGGTGACAAATTGTATATTTCTCATGTGCCTTATTAAGAATTGCTGTCATTAGCCCCCTCTTGTGGCCAATGCGCGCAAGAATCGACGGTACGCATGCGCACGACATCGGAGTTTTTCGCGCGCCTAGGCCTGGCCTAGTAGGGCGCGCGACGACGGAGCTCCCACAATTTATAGAGGAATGTCGAGGAATGTTTAACTTCAGTCTAGACTTTGTGGACAGCCTGCATCTGTTGTTTAGCATCGACATGCATGTACATTTGTACAACAAGGTAGGCCTATATGCGTGATAAATTTATTATAATTGTTGATAAACAGTTTAACATTAACAAAACACGTCCAACTTTTAGTCTTCATTTAGTCTAAATAAGTACGGTTAGTACTGGCGCCCACGGACGTCGTAGGACTGCATGTCGTTACGTGTTCGTTAACGGTATGCCATAGCACTGGATCAGCTTACGTCTAAATGTTTGCACAATCGTGAAAAAATTGCAGATTCACCAACATCTCCAACTAGTCCAAGAATGAGACCAAGCAATATATACACACTTGCTCACATGTTCAACAGTGAGAAGCTTGATGTTGTACAGGAATATGTGCGAAAATTAATCATTCTAGTATTTGTCGCCTTCATTTGGATTATTATTCTGACTATCGTTATCGGCTACTTATACTCAAACTTCAAATAAATAAAACAATCGCTCAGACTTGTGATTGTGACTACAAGCCACAGCTTCAAATTTATTTCAAACACTTTTTCACCGGAATACCAAAATCATAGGGCAAACCGGGACGTAAGGCAGTACCTGAGACCACCATGAACAACAATGATAAGTGATACCCATGACCACTATCAAAATAGTGATACCCATAACCACTATTCCCAAAACACCCAAAGTAGGGCAGATTTCTGATCACCATAAGACCAGCCTGCCCAGTGATACCCATGATCACTCTACAGCAAACATCAAACAGCCGTGTTTGCCTAACTCATTTAAAAGGACAATACCTTATATATTTTGCACAACAAATAACTCAACACAGCAATACTTTAACATTAGATCCTCAACTTTAGTTCCTCAACTTTAGTCAAACAATCGACCTTTACAAGGTCATAACTGTTTAAGAAACTTTCTTAAATTGGTAAGATGTAATTAATGGTTCCAACCGCTGGAACATGCGGCCGGTATAGTCCGTGTGAAACGTCACGGGCTATAAATTATTATACATACATGTTTACAATTATGTCCAAATTTTTCCACCATTGGTACGTATGGAGGGGAATAGGCCGTGTGGCACATCACGGCGCTATATACAACTTTACATTAAGAATTGACATGTAGCAAATTAAACCTTGGAGATACATGTAAGTGCAATGACCGAATATACCTGTATAACTTAATTAGCTAATCCCGCAATTATCCAACAACATTGGGTGCTCTATTGCTTATTCTGTAGCAAAACTGCCAATCGCGAGAAACGCGACCCACGGAAAAAGCAGAGAACACTCAACCCCACGATCGACAGACGACTTTAGCGCAATGACACAATGCAGTTGCGCAAGTTGTCCCTAAAAATGGCGCAACCTTCGAAAGAAAGGTGAACCCCGTCGTACCGGTAGAGATTAGCGGTTGACCATGTGAACTGAGGGTGATCCAGAACCCGAATTTCCAGCTGACGACATTGCGATTTTGCCCATCGATTGGCTGCGCGACGCACACGTTCAAGTGACAACTGTGAATGAGCGCCGTAGTAAAAAAGCCGCGGCAAGATGTTAGACCAAACGATAATGGTACCTGGCAACTGTGCACGACATTGGCGCAATGCAAGTGCAATCGTCTGTCGAAGCGCAAAGAAATCCAGCTGGACTAAGTGATTAGTACCGATGTGTACAATAACAATTGCCGGATCCCCGTCAACCTGGTCTAACAATTGCGGTAGCTCATGAATGCGCGCTCCACTTCTCCCGTGCCACCGTACTGGAAGATGAGCCCTCATGGCAAAATCCGCCCACCGAACAAGGGAGTCGCCCATAATCCAAGCACACCCATTACGCATTGCTGTACATAAAAGGAACAACAACTAGCCTAAACCCCTGGAAGATTAGCAACTGGAAAAGGCCGCAGATACCGTTTCAGTGCGTCCGAGCGCCATCGCCCCATTCGTGGGATATCTGCAAATGGGACTCCCATGGCAAAGGCGGTTGAAGCCGCGCCCATGCGGAAGGAGTGAGGTCTATAATGATTATCCCCCACGCCACAGACTGACAATGCTGTTTGTAACACCTTATTAAACTGAAACCTTGTAAGTGGTTGTCCGTCCAAATGGCAGAATAGCGGGCCCTGTATTTTTGGGCGAGCCTGCAGAAAGGCTTGCAATGCTTTCACTGGACAAAGGGCTGTGTTTACTGACTGAGAAATTAGAACGCTTTGTGGGGGGCCATGCTGGTTGGTTTTGGTGTGACGCAAGTTTAAAATCACTGATGAATGATTGGCGTGCGTCGCATCGAATACAAACTGTATGTCGGCATAATGCAAAACCGACTCTTGTACATTGCCCCGGAAATTGGCTGAAAATTCACCCACCCGCAGGAAACCGAAAAAGGCCATAAGCATGGCCGCTCGAAAAAGTGTACCTTCAAACACCGATGAACAAACTTGCGGCAGAACTGCCATGACCCGCGAGAGTAATGGAAGTGAAATAGCCGGAATCGTCGATCTTTTTGGGCCCCCCCACGCCTGCACCCTTCAATCAACTTTGATACCACAAAAGAGTCTGTTGGATCATTTTCGCCTTTCATTTTAAAATGGCAACTGACCCCCGCAACGTATGTCGCAATGGTTGCCGGCGCATATTGCTGCAACGAAAGCCATGCAATGAATTCACAGATACATTTAGAATGCACCGTCCCCTGGTTGTGGCGTGCTTGTGACTGTAAAAATTTACCAAAAGCATTCCACCCCGAATTGTACGCCTTTTGGGTGTTGTGCGCGAAAGCTAAATGTAGCAGTCTACCCATTTCCTGTTCTACCATACCTGCGGGAGGGTTGGCAGCGGCGTCATGTCTGGATCGGCGTGCGGTGCCAATGCCATGAAGCGCTGCATCTGGAAACGAGACAGTGCATCGGCCAGGTCATTTCTTACCCCAGGAATGTGAACTGCTTTAAAATCTATATTGAACTTTAGACACTGCAACACCAGCAAACGGAGTAAGTGCATTGATTTTGAACAATATGAGGACTGGTTATTAACCATGTGAACAACTGCTGCATTGTCCGAATTACTTAACCTTGTGATTGGCCAAAAGGGGGCCCCAACACAGTATGGCAACCACTATGGGATACAGCTCTAGGAATGCAATTGAGAGTGAACACATTTCATGTTTCCATCGTCCTTGAAACCATTTTCCTCCGAAATATGCCCCAAACCCTACTGAACCTGCGGCATCCGTGAAAAATTCCATTACATCGGAAGATTCCCATTCCCGTTACAAAATAGGGGTAATGCCATTGTATTGTCGCAAGAAGGTAAGCCACATCAGCAAGTCGAGCTTTGCCCCCTGTGTTATGCGAATCCTACGATGTGGGAGCCTAATACCCTTTGTCATTGATATAATAAGTCGTATAAAAGCTCGCCCTTGGGCAACTGCCCTACACACAAAGTTAAGCGAACCAATGAGCGATTGAATCTGAACCAGAGTCGATTTCGGCTTCTCCAGCATTGTACAAATTTGCTTGGTGATTGTTGTCACTTTGTCCATTGGAACTCTAACCTGCCATTTAAGAGTGTCTATTTCCAGCCCAAGATATGTGAGAACCTGTACCGGGCCCTCTGTTTTTTCCTGAGCGATGGGAACCCTTAGCTCGTTGCACGCAGTCAGAATGTTACTCAAGCGTTTTTGACAAGCGCACATGGTGGCGCCTACGAATAAAAAATCGTCAAGATAATGCGTGATACCGTCTCCTTGTGTCATTTGCCGCACTCTGAACTCAAGGAACGTACTAAATTTCTCAAAAAGCGCGCAAGATATGGAGCACCCCATTGGAAGACATTTATCAAAGTAAAACTTATCCTCAAACTTAAAGCCTAGCAGCTCATAGTCCCTGGGTGAATCTGGTAACAGCCGGAACGCGGACTTAATGTCAGATTTTGCAATAAATGCACCTTTGCCCGATTTAATGACTAGTTGCACCGCAACATCAAACGATGCGTGCTTGACCTTACATTGTTCGCTGTCAATAAAATCATTAATGGAATTGCCATAGGGGAATGAAAGGTGGTGGATTAACCGAAATGCGCCTGGATCTTTTTTAGGTACCAACCCAATTGGAGAGCAATGCAATTTGTCAAGGGGGCGTGTTATGAAGGGCCCAGCAATACGGCCCGCCTGAACGGAGGCGATCTGAATCTCTGCAAACCCGAGGTCCATTATAACCCAAAGAGAATCCCTTAGAAAAACCCTCGCTTAAAATAGCTTTATCCGAAATGTTAACATATGCCGCAAGCCACTCCTCCAAGACCGACAGTTTAATTGGAGTTGGGAGCACGAAAATTCCCCTTACCGGCTGCCGCAGCCGGTCGAGCATTCCTCTGTTGGCTAGGGGATGAGGTGTCGGGCCCCATCACCGTAGAATGTATCGGCGCGGACTGTGTGTATCCCTTTCTCTTAAGCCCCTTGGTCCCCACTGCTGGTAACGTGTGTGATTAGTCTCGAACCTGCAGAAATGCGCGCCGTGCCCCGACTTTGCGCATCTAGAACACTGGTGTTGAAACGTACACCCCACGTACTTACAACCTCCCGCGCCATTGAATGCGAAGCACACCCGATTGCTCGTGCGCGGCGCTGCATTAGGCTGTGTATGACTGGCTGACCCAACTGCAGATGCAGCAACTGTTAGCCACAACTCCGCGTCCAACTCCACCCACGATCGATCAGGCTGTGCCTCCTGCCTAAGGCGAAATTGTTCATCGTACAAACGCCATCCTAACCCAGCAAATTGAATCGCGGCCATGCGCACAATTTCGGTATACTTCAGCAGTTCGAAAGCCCGATTGGGGAATTTAATGAGATATATAGCCATGAAAGCATGGAAAGCAGAAACCCACTTGTCCCACGGGTCTAGCTTATTTTGACGGCCCGTGATGGACTCGTTAGGCCGGAGAAACATCTTATTACCCTCGACTATGAGTGCAACCTCTGAAGCCCTGTTAGCCTTTGCCAGTACCGCCGCTGCGCTGTCAGCCAAAAGAAGGGACATATCAACATACTCGTTTTTCCATATTTGTTTCTTTTACCGACTGTGGAATATGCCCGCCTAGCAACGACACAGAATTGACACGCGGAATGACTGCCGGATTACAAGAAAGCCCCTCAACCGCGATCCCAGTTTGGGTATGCCCTAGGACGTTTGAACAAATTCCGCCTGCCGAACTAGCTAGATTAATTCCTGGGACCCCAGTAGATGTAGGACTATTACCTGTACCACTTGTATTAAAGTAGGGCACCGAGCTTGTGACAGAAGCCGGCACATACCCACCTACATTCCCCGGAACCACACTCGCTTGTTGCACGGGTGTATAAATCAACGACCCTTGACTAGTACTGTTATTTATAGTCAATGGAGATGCAACCTGTGATGCTACCCCCGTACGGATACTTTACCCCCTGGAGTTGTAGTATTGTATAAAGTTCGGTTGAGCAACTCACCCAACCCATGGATAGGCTGGACTGCCGTCGGTGGATGCCCTGTTGTCGGCGCCGGATTAGCTGCCGCTAGGACTCCTGGAGTTTCTTGCACCGGTGTTTCCTGCACCGCGGTTTCCGACCGCACTGCGGGTGCCAATTGAACGGTCTCCCGTAGCTGACCCGATGTTCCCGGCTGTGCTGTTGGTGCCGCCTGCGACTGCGAGGGTCCCGCCGGCAGGGTCCGTGTCGGCTGGCCGTGATTCGCGGTATGTCCTGGTCTGCCTCGGCTGGCTGCTGGCGATCGGAACTCCCGACTCCCCTGCCTCACCGCTGCTGCTGGTGGAACACGACGAGCTCGACTGGGCCTAGCGTCGTCTCGTAGACGAGCCGGAGCTTGAGTCCGGCGCCGCGGGCGGGGCATCTTCGCAAGCGTGGTCACAACCATTTAGAAATATTCCTGCAGGCTGCACTCGGCAACAAATTCTTGCACTCGAAAATATTCCTGCAATCGTAAAATTAGACCTGCACTCGGCGATATATTCCTGCACTCGGCGATATATTCCTGCACTCGGCGATAGTCCTGCAGCCGATTTCACGAAACCTTACGCAATTGCCTAAGCCCCCTTACGCCACAATGTATTGCGTAAGCTGCGCTACTTTTGCATGCTGCGCAACATTTCGCTTACGACAGTTTCACGAAAGTTGGACAGTGCGTAAGTCCGCGGCTTACGCAACAAATTATGGCGTAGCTTGAGGAGTCAATTTAGGTGGCGTAAGATGTGGCGTAGCGACTAACAATTACCTATTTTACCATCAAATCGTAATTGACGTGGAGTCCGTCATTGCTCAACTTAGTAAGCTTGATTAAAGACACTCACAGTTTCATGATTGAAGTAAAAGATTCACTATTTTACCCGTGACAGAATTGTTAATGTTGCCACGCGATTTCGCGGAAAGTCGGACAAAACTATTTTCAAAATGGTGGGCGAAGGTGATACAACGACGATTTCGTGAAAGAACATAATAATACGCAAACAGTCGTCGTAAACGCTGTTTAAACGTTGCGCAGCTACGCCAAGTTTCGTGAAATGCTCCGTAAGGAAATAGCGCAGCTACGCAACATTTCTGTTGCGTAAGCCTTACGCCACCTTTGAAAATGGCGCAAGCTACGCACTTTTCGTGAAATCGGCTGCTGCACTCGTAATATATTCCTGCACTCAGCGATATATTCCTGCACTCGGCGATACAATCCTTCACTCGGCGATATATTCCTGCACTCGGCGATATATTCCTGCACTCGGCGATAAAATCCTTCACTCGGCGATATAATCCTGCACACAGATATATTCCTGCACTCGGCGATATATTCCTGCACTCGGCGATATTCCTGCACTCGTTATATATCCACGTGCGACGCAATCCGCACAACACCGAGGGCACACTACATCGTGTTATAAAAAGTTAAATTCCAAGCACCTTGCGTGTTTGAAGCTGACGAGAATGCCCACAAAAAAAACTGAACTTTTTGCCAACACACAGCCCTGCATGCTGATTGGCCAAAAGGTTTGGCGGTAACAGATAAGCGCTGATTGGCTGCCCTAGGATCCTAGCGCTGATTGGCTGCCTTAGGATCCTAGCGCTGATTGGCCGACCAGAATCTCGTCGCTGCAATTAAAAGGGGGTTGTGGTTTCTTCCACGTCCGCAAACGCGCCAGCATAGCGCATCGTCGGAATTTGCACGCGGCACCAAAATGAATCTTTCCGTCGAGTATAATGTATTTTATCGCTTACGTGATAAAATGTCAAATTAGGCTAGCGTATAAGCCTACACATATAACGTTAACTTCGGCCTATCTATAGTACCTAAAGTAAGCAGGGTGTGTAACTTTTTAGTTTCAGTTATACTAGGCTAGTCCAAGTTACTGGACCCTAGTTATCAGTTAACGGTCGCGTTTAATATTTGGACATGATCTGGCGATACTAGAGTTTAAGCCAGTGTAATAATCAAAACTGAGAATCTTTAAACAAAATCAGATTTTACCCTCAAAACGGCCACAAAATTAGTAATAGACATGAAAAGTGAAATATCCTGTGATTTTTTTCAATTACTACATCTTCATATCTTCTACCAGTGATACGCAGCATCCATGATTCTCTATTTACATTTTATAAATTTCTGTATTTTTTTCTTCTTTTTTTAAGAGCCATGACATCAACCCGAAGGAGGCGTATTTATCCAGCACAAGAAGCACAAAAGTGGTGTGCCCTTTTAGAAGACCAAGAGGGTTTTGAAAAGAGATTTGTCAGCAAGTGTATAGGTGAGAGTCTTGGACATGATGGAGACATTTAGACGGCTTTATTGGCGGGACAGTTTAAGATTAAATTACCCCATAAATGTAGCTCAAATACTGGACTTCCTCCGCACTTATTAGAGCCTACAGCGGCCATATGTAAAAAATGTTGAGAAGTCCCTAAAAGACATGGATGAAGAAAGGGTATACAAACTGAGATTTAGGCTTTTGTTTTCACAGTAATCATTTCAAGCAATTACTGACCTTGTTAATGTTCCAAAACTTGGGGATTCTGTATCTTCAGAAGTCTACCATCCTCTAATTTTTTTCAGGAAAAAAAAAAATTGGTTTAGAAACCTTCCCACCATTTTACCTTATTATGGCCGCTGCTATGTATAGGCTCCATAACTACGAAGGAAGTGTAGTATTTGCGCTAGATTTATGGGGCTATTTATTAAGATCAAATAGGAATGGTTTTTGGTTGGGTTAAAATTTCCTGGTCAAAAAGTGCATAACTCATAAGGTTAACAAACTGTAAATTGTAGAGTATCATTTTCTGAATTTGTGTTGACAATAATTTGGTTTTGTTTGTTGGCCTGGTCAGTAACATGAAGCACATTTTTGTAAACTTATTGAATGGGCATGGGACCCATTTAATCTGCCCATTCTTCTGTCATACAGTCAACCTGAAATAAAAATAAAAGGAGCGAAAAAGTGGGTCAAAAGTATATATTTATGTAGAACAGCTTAAACTGAGCTTATTTGTAGGCCATGGACTTTTTACGACCAAGACCTTTGCAAAGGGCCAGTTTCTACTGCAGTACAGGGGTACTTGCCTCAACACGTTTATTGATGAGGAAGATGACCAGGAGTTTGTGTTCCATTTTCAACACAACAATGTATACTACAAGTCAGTACTTTCATTTTATGTTAATTTCTGTATTTTGTATACATTATCACCAACACTATACTGTGGAAAATGAAAGTGGACATCTTCTTTTCTGCTACATGTATCAGCATGTCAGACAAGCAGAGTAAACGATGTGATTTTGCATTTAAAGCGGACTATGGAGCTGGCGCCAACAGCGGACAATCGTATTTTCTTGTTTTGTTAGTATAATTTTTTGTTTTCAGATATTACGACACCGGTTTAGAAAAACTCAATTTTCTGCTCGCAGAAATTTAAATGTTACTGTGACCACTATCTTGATGCCTCAAAAGTGGACAACAACAAATTTCAAATTCTTACTAGCCAAAAATTATGATGCCCCAATTATGTGAATAACCTCGTTTTCAGATTTTGTGACAATACCCGTTTTTTTAAATGTCATTTTTCTGCTAGCAGAAATTATGTTTTACTTTGACGACTTTTCTTGACACCTTTGTCAAAAGTGGACAACTAGCAAACAAAAACTGTTAGCTGGGGGGGGGGGGGGGGGGGGGGGGTTGGAGGCAAATACATGTAGTATGTATGTATTTACAATCAAGTGGTATGGTAATTCTCAAAGCAAGGAACTATGCACATAGGCTTCATACATTGCTTACATATAATCACAGTTTGTTTTCGCCGGCCTAATTTGCGGTTACTGTAAACAATGCAGTCGCGTTTCTTTCCATTGCGGTTTTTGCCAGGAAAGTGCTGTTGTCTTGCCAAATCAATAGGAATATGGTATCTCAACCGACTTGTGGCATTACGTTCGCAACCCAATAGCAAGCCTTGTACAATCCCTATACGAAAATCAAGGTTACTGACATTTTTGCTTCCTGTTGTGCTGTTAAATATTACTCTGCTATTGACAATACATATATTGAGAAGATGGTAAAAAAATCGTTTCCACCATTTCAAGCTTCTGTGGGTATGATTGTAGAAAACACTGGTCTGCTAAATCTGTGCCTCCCATATTTAAATTATAAGATGAAATACATATAGTATGTATGTATTTACAATCAAGTGGTATGGTAATTCTCAAAGCAAGGAACTATGCACATAGGCTTCATACATTGCTTACATATAATCACAGTTTGTTTTCGCCGGCCTAATTTGCGGTTACTGTAAACAATGCAGTCGCGTTTCCTTCCATTGCGGTTTTTGCCAGGAAAGTGCTGTTGTCTTGCCAAATCAATAGGAATATGGTATCTCAACCGACTTGTGGCATTACGTTCGCAACCCAATAGCAAGCCTTGTACAATCCCTATACGAAAATCAAGGTTAGTAGTAGGGATATGCCGATTGTAAACCAAATCTTAAAAATTCAAATTTGGTGTGATAAAAAAAAAAAAAAAAAAAATCTTAAAAACTCAATTTGATCTGATCACAATAATCTTGCGGGAATCTTGCGAGCGCCCTCTATGGGTTAAATTAAAAAAACTAAAATTAATTTAAAAAAAACAGCGCCCTCTATGGGCTAAATTATTTTTTTTTAACAGCGCCCTCTATGAGTTAAATTTAAAAAAACAATAAATAATTTTAAAAAAACAGCGCCCTCTATAAAATTTAAAAAAAAAAAAAATGACAAACTCTAAAATTAATTTTAAAAAAGCGCCCTCAACAGAGGGCGCTATTTTATTTTATTCTCGTTGATCACAGTTTTTTAAAACTAAAATTAACTTCTAGAGTCCCTCACAGAGGGTGCTATAAATAGCCCAAAAGCATACACATGTATGCTTTTGGGCTATTTATAGCTTTATCAAAATGACGTCATTTCTAAATTACAGAGGGTGCTATAAATATCCCAAAAGCATACACGTGTATGCTTTTGGGCTACTTATAGCTTTATCAAAATGACGTCATTTCTAAATTACAGAGGGTGCTATAAATATCCCAAAAGCATACACGTGTATGCTTTTGGGCTACTTATAGCTTTATCAAAATGACGTCATTTTTAAATTACAGAGGGTGCTATAAATATCCCAAAAGCATACACGTGTATGCTTTTGGGCTATTTATAGCTTTATCAAAATGACGTCATTTCTAAATTACAGAGGGTGCTATAAATATCCCAAAAGCATACACGTGTATGCTTTTGGGCTACTTATAGCTTTATCAAAATGACGTCATTTCTAAATTACAGAGGGCCACATTGATTGCAATTACACTGTGTGGGGTGCTTCCATCTATTTCCTACTGTTGGGACGATACTAAAATATGTCTTTATAAACTTCTTATTTTTTCTGAAGAAATTTAATGGTAAGCGACAACGGAGTAATTTGGGATATTCCTTTACCAGTTTATAAAATTCCCTCAATATTTTTGCCCACTCTTTTTGTAAGCCGCAATTTTGTTTTAACCACGTATCAAAATTTGATAAAAACACCTTACCCTCCCGTTTTTCTCGTTGAAATTTTTGAAACGAAACTTCTAGCCAATTCCCAAATTTTGCGGCGTTAAACAAACTCCTATTTTCCCCCTTTGTATGAATTTGGTTGCATTCTTTTATGCATTCTTCTAAACGTTTTAAACTATAATTTTCGTTACCCACTTCAGGAATATCTCCCAAATTACTCCATTGTTGCCCTTTTTTAGTTTGTCGTACATTTCGTCGGGGCTAAGAGTGTTTTTTTTTATTTGGGGCTGTTCTTCTACATCATTTTCTTGAGCTTCTAAAGTTGGGAGTGGTGGCGGATTATTTACATTTGGTTCGTTGTTTAGGGCTTCCAAGGCTTCTTCATGTCGACCGTCGATGATAAATCTTTTTGCCTCATCGACGAGTTGGTGATATTGGAGAAATTGTTGCACCACCCACGCGCCGCTTGAGTCGATGAGACGATTGGCTTCATCGACGTCTTCCCTCATATAAGTCAGTTTGAGGACTTGCCTTGGAAACGTCATGATACTAAAGCAAATAAAATAAAATAATAGATAGAGTTTTAATATCATAGCAATTATTTTTTTGAGCTACTCACGTAAACAAAACAGTTATATTCTCTTACCTTTTTTAGTAGCGATTCTGTAGCTGAGTTCTGGGTTAAAAGTAGACTCGTGATTTTAAAACACACGGGAGCTGGCTCGATGTCTAGCTGTTCTGGCTTTATGTCTAGTGCAAACCTGTGTGATGTTGTGATGAGTTAAAGTGCAGAAATGATGACACAGCTCATGCAGCGGTATTTATACCCTACTAGCAGCCGCCCACGCCAGATATATTTCTTTGCCTGTGAATGGCGGCTGACTAGCCACGCTGACAAAGGAATCTCGGCTCAAGGTTGTTTTGTTATGACACATCGCGTTTGGCACAAAAGGCAATTTGACTTCCCACGCAATTCCCACGGTATTTTACAGAGTCAACTTCCCTTTTTTATAAAGGCGGCGCTGACGGATAAGGAGGTGGTTGATCAAAATAATTGTTATTTATCTCGAAGCTGAAAGTTTTTCGATAAGACCTTTTTTTTCCTTTGTCACCAACTCTTCCACGCGTCTTTTTATCTCGGATTCTATATCGCTCTCACCTTTCTTTTCTGGCAGCAAGCTGCCGGACCTGATAGTCTCTTTCATAGCATTAAATTTTCTCAATTCCTTCAACACCAAAGCGTACTCTTCGTGAGATATATCACCGTCCTCTATAGCTTGAGAAATAAGATCCCTTACGCTGTTAAGTTTAGCCTCAGCCAAGACTCTAATCTCGTCGTGTTTTTTAACTTTACGTCTAAATCGTTTGCTAAAATATTTTAACAAGAGCGCGGCCCCACCAAAACTAATGGCTACTCCCTCTAACGCAAAACCAACAGGTGACGTAATGACGCCGCTTATAGCCGCGATTCCCAAACCCCCACAAATCACACCGCTCGTCTCGGCTAGCGTTTCTGTAGTAGACAATGTCGTAATTAACTTGCCATATTTTTTACACAACGCGCTTCGCTGTTCGCGTTGCGCCAATATATCTTTTTGAACTTCTTCGATCTTTTGCAATCGAAACACCCTCGTTTCGTCGTTTTTTAGATCAGGATAAATACTAGTCATCATTTTACAAAAGTAACTAAAATATTTCTACGTTAAAAATTATCTCTTTACCTCTGTTATCTAGCACCTTGCCACGACCGTTTTTTAACAAAAACGTGAGGCTGTTTATTTTGCCAGCTACCAACTCTTTCGAACACTTGTTAGGATCTTGAGGAGCGGCATCACCTTGTACGGGTATACTCACCAACTGGTTGGTTTGTTTTCCGTTAACAAAATTTGAATGCGTAGACAGTTCTTCGCAATGTAAAAAGACCACGTTGTATAGATTTAGGTTAAATTGTCCATAATGATTACCACCATTGAGCCAACCCCTGGGTAAACCTAAAAGTTTAGACAAATTACTCGATAGTTTTATGCGATTTTGGTCGGGAATGGATATATAAAACAGTTCATCGGATAAGGTCTCTATGGATATATCGTGAAAGGTTTTTATAAGATCTTTGAAAGAATAAAGATTCCACCTATCTGTAGGAATATCAATTTGTTCATGAGCAGTAATTTGATCTGACGTCGGATCATTTGTATCACCCGTAAAACTCTCCCAATTCATCGACGCTTTTTTGTTGAGGTTATAAAAACCTAAGTCTAACGCAAAGTTGTTTAACTTCATGCGACGGCCACCCTCGACGTTATCCATAGGTCGCGATAGTTCAAAGGTCTGCTCGGTATCCGTCATGACGAACGTATGAGACTGCATTTTACAAAAGTAACTAAAATATTTCTACGTTTAAAATTATATCTTTACCTCTATTATCTAAGACCTCGCCAGGACCGTTTTTTAACGAAAACGTGAGGCTGTTTATTTTATCGGTTACTAACTCTTTTGGAGAATTGTCGTATTTGGCGTAAATTGGATCTTGAGGAGCTGCATCACCCGATAAAGGTATACTCCCCAACAGGTTGGTTTGTTTTCCGTTAACAAAATTTGAATGCGTAGACAGTTCTTCGCAATGTAAAAAGACCGCGCTGTAAAGATTTATGTTAAATTTTTCAAAATAATATTTAGTTAAAACACCGCTACTGTAGACCCGATCTTTGGGTAAGTCTAAAAGTTTAGACAAATTACTCGATAGTTTTATATACGTTAAAGACCCAGGGTTCACTAATAACAAATAAAATAGTTTATCGTTTATCGTAGTAATGACCATAGGTTTAATATTATCTTTAAAATGATCTACAAAAGAATAAAGATTCCATCGACCGGGTGCGATATCAAGTTTTTTATATATTTTATCAAGACGACTAAATCTATTACGCTCTATCGTCTCTACTTTCTCGACGTTATAAAAACCCACGTCTAAAATAACGCTGCTTAACTTAATGCGACGGTTACCCTCAACGTTATCTATAGGCCGAGGTAGCTCAAAAGTCTGCTCTTTTTTGGTCATGACAAAAGTGTGCGACTGCATTTAAAAAAAGTAAAAAAATAAAAAGTTAATATAAAAATGAACGCGACTTATGGAAACAAACTGAATCCACACAGACTTCTTAAAAATCCTCGGGGTATAAAAGGCCACCGCCAGACTGTTGTCGTAACTCACAATCCTAGCACGATCAACGCGAACGACAAATTAATAGTCAAGTTTCCGTCGTTGAGCGCCGACGACGTGATCGTCCCCGGTTCGGCGAAACTAGCTTTTAATATCGATTTAACCTCGGACGACGATGCCGATCGAAGTCTGTTTAAAAATCTAGGACAAAATCTCGTAAAACAAATAAGAATATGTATCGGTAGCCGGGAGATCGTAAACTTGACCGACGCCGACGTTTATAACATTTTTAAAGATCTTTGGTTACCCAAAGGTATCAGAGATCACTATGCCGGAAACGAGATTTCCAACATATCGGACCTACGTGTGGGTACCGGCAACGCGGTTGCCGGTGCCAACTCTGGAAAAGACAAAGCAACAGCGGATGCCTTTGGAAACAGATTTTGTATACCTCTAGATTTTGAAATGCTCACGGATCATCAACCGTTTTATCCATCCGCTCTAAAAGACCAACTGTCTTACGAACTTACTTTTAACGATTACGTCAAAGTCGTAAATTCTACCGACTCCGAAGCGAGTTATCGTATATATAACTTGGCGCTAGAATACGAGATCGTTTCTAACAAACATTTAGCTCAAATCTTGGCTCAAAAATGTCTCGGCAAGACGCAGTTTTTGTTCGATAGGGTTCAGAGACACGAAGTAAGATCTATCGATAAATCGGACACCGTTTGGAACTTTAATTTAAACGTAGCGGTTAAAAGTCTCAAGGGTATATTGTTTTTGTTTAAAGACCCGACTACGAAAACCCCCAAACTATTTTATAACCCAAAGATAGACAACGTTAGCGTGACGATAGAAGGAAAACCTAATCAACTCTACAGTTCGGGTCTCAAAAGCTATCAACACTGGGGAGAAATCAACAAGTTCTTTGGAGACTCATCCACCGAGCTAGGGGCTGGTATATGTAAAGATTTAGGGTTGACGGAGATGGATATCGGTGATTATTTTTTGAGAAGATACGGTCTTTGGTTGGATATGAGATCGACGGACGACAACAAAAATCACGGATCGGGTAAACAAATCGGTGATATAAGCGGAGGAATCTCTATATTGATGGAACGCGAAGCTCAAACCGCGGGTACTCTAAAGTGTTATGTCTTTTTGGTGATGGACGCGCAACTTAACATCCAAGGAGGTCGCTTGAGCAGCGTCAACTTTTAAAAATAAAATAACTCGCTATTAAAAGACACTAAAGACATGAGTAAGATGACGCCGCACTGCGCTTTAATATGCGGAAGGACAAACTCTGGCAAAACAAAGTTTGCGTTAGACTTGCTAGAAAACGAATATGCCAACAAATTTGAATACTTGGTGATCATATGCCCGACTCTGTCAAACAACAAAACGTACCACGAGAGACCTTAGCTTTTTAACGACCCCAACGTTTACGCGTGCGACCCCGACGCTGAAAATATGAACATGAACGAAGCCATAGACTTTTATAGAACGAAATTTAAAGGATTGCACACTTTGTTTTTAATCGACGACTGCAGCGCTTATCAAGCTATGAAATATCGAAAGGGTTCTAGAGGCGGTAGTAGTGTGTGCATGTTATCTAAATTAGCATTTAGCGGTAGACACGATAACCACAGCTGTTGCTTATTGACTCAAAAATATAACACCGTTTTAAAAGATTATCGCGAACAGACTCAATGGGTGGCTATTTTTTATTGCAAAGACAAAAAAAGTTTTGATAATTGCCTCGACGAAAATGATGTTGTGCCAGATAATAAAAGGCAAGACATAAAACAATATCTCAAAGACACTCCCTATAGTAAATTGATTTTACATACGGATCCTCCGACTAAATGGAATTTGTTAAGCTAGTTGTAACCTAGTTGCTAAGTACTTGCATAGCTAGTTGAGTTTTGTTGATGATTTGTTGATGATTTGTTGAACAGCTAGTTGTTAAGTACTTGCATAGCTAGTTGTGTTTTGTTGAGGTTTTGTTGAACAGCTAGTTGCGATTTATTGAACAGCTAGTTGTAAAGTACTTGCATAGCTAGTTGCGTTTTGTTGAACAGCTAGTTGTAAAGTACTTGCATAGCTAGTTGTGTTTTGTTGAACAGCTAGTTGTAAAGTACTTGCATAGCTAGTTGTCTAGCTAGTTGTAGTTTGTTGCAGTTAGTTTATCTCACGTTTATTTAAATGTCGGCTTTGCTGATCGATCTTTCGCTCAAATTTATTATAGCGTCGGCCCTGTGTATTTTATCTTACGAATATTTTTCTCTAAAAAATAAATTATACCGTCTTATAAAAATGGAGCCTTTAAAAACTTTAGACCTCAACACACCGGCGCCGCAAACGACTCACAAAAAAACTAGATTGTTGGCTGTAATATCTTCCGGTGATTCTAAAAAGTATTTGGGTAAAGAATTTAGCCAGGAAGATATAGAAAACCTAGACGCGAACAAACAAGATAAAATGTACAACCATTACGAGGCTCGACTGGGTAAAGAAATGATTACTAGTTTGGGTAACTGTGTTCTGGGGGTTTATTCGAGAGCTTTGGGTTACAGTATACCTATGATCAAACTAGGGAAGGGTGTCAGTCTACGAGTAGACTCGGAAGACGCGCTCACCAAAGATCTAGAAGAAGATCCCATTATATCTAGCTCGATAGCCAGCCTACTCTGTGAAGTTTATTATAACTACGGAACGTTGTTGTCGCCGTTAGTAGGTTTCTTGATAACATCTAAACATTTAGTTATCAACAAAAATAATTATCTACCTATAATAAAAGATGAGTCAACAAGAGAGCCCTCTTCAGCCAGAGACTCCAAAGGTACAGACGGTGACGACTAAAACTAAAAATAAAAATCCCGATAGAGTAAAACAAGGCAAGGCATTAGCGGAACACAACAAAAAGAGAAAAGAACAAATTGCTAAGATGCAAAATATAGACGTGAAGAGTACTTCTCCTCCTTCTTATGCGGCAGTTGGGCCGTTGTCGCTGGTGGTTGTTGTAGTTTTAGGAGGACTCTATATATGGAGCCAGAGGGTCTCACCACCAAAACCGCAACCTCTAACACAACCACTAGCCCAAGAGAGCCCAAAAGAGAAACCACCTTCCCATGGTAATGCGTGGGTAGAAATGGAATAAAAAATAAAAAATAAAAAAATTGTGACAATTATAAATGGATACTAATAGCATCGTCAACAATCTTTATCACGCCGCCGTGATCTCTATGTTAAGCGTGGGATTTACCATGTTTAGTAAAAAACTGTTGAAGATCAAACCGGCCGATCTCGACAAGTTGAGCGTGGAAGATGTAGCGAAACTAACGGCTACGATAAGCGGATCGATGTACGTAAAAACCTGGCTGGTATCGCAAAATATACTTCCACCAAATATATTAAATTAGACATAAAACTTTAGTTTGTTTATAATAAATGGCTGAAGGTGGTGAGCTTGAAGGTGGTGAGCTTGAAGGGGTAGAAGACAACGAGGAAGAAGACAACGATCTAGAATTGGGCGGTCTAGATTATTCTCTCGACAACGAAACGGCGTTAGATCCAGCCTATGCTCAAGCTCGTGAAGATGATGTTTTAGAACGAGGGAACCGTATGTTTATTAATAATCCAAGAGTCGAAAGTTTCTACGAAAGTTATGGACAAAAACAATATGGGATTAAGCAATGGGAAAGATTCGTATTAAAAAATAACACGTTATTTTTTGAAAACGACAAAGTAGAAGTACAATTATCGCGCAAAGGCAAACCCGATACATTTTTAAAATTAAGTTCCATCGAAACAAATTCTGGTGTAGATTTTATTAGAAATGAATTAGGTTTTAAAGATTATAAAGTAAATCCACTTAGTAAACAACAAGAAAAAGAACTCCAAAAGAATACGGATTCTACCCCGATGTCATATCTTTCGGAAGAGGCCGACGCTGTAAGCGAAATTGTCGAAACTTTAGTCCAAGAACAAGAAACCAGTTTTATCGAAGAACGAGAAACTGGCTTATCCGCCAGAGAGCTCTTGGGTTTAGACAAAACTCTTCAAACGATGAGAGGAAACTTAGAACTGAATTTAGTGCGCCTCAGACAAGTCGAAGATGAGATAGCTCAGACCGAAGGAGCATTAGCCGAATCAGTGAGCGACGGTTCCACGGCAGAAATGAGAGAGAAATTAGAAGACTTAAGGTTGGAAAGATCGGCTAGATTAGAAGCCGCGTCTACCAACGCAATAAAACTCAGAAGTCAGATGAACAGAATCAAAGAAACGATTACGAAGATGTTAGAAATCGACACGACCTTGGGAGAAAAATTAGAACGTTGTTTAGAGAACAAGGCGTGACCATCGCGAGCATTTTGACGGCGTTTAGTTTGGCTATCGGTTTGATAGTAAAGAGCGTTTTGTCTGTCGGTGCACCACCCGCGCCCGCGCCCGCGCCTGCGCCCGCACCACCATCACACTCAGGTAACGTAAAAGAATGGATACAGTCGCAACTAAAACACTTGTCAAACGTGCTCGCTAAACTAGGCTCCAAGCTGCTCGGCGCCTTGCCCGGAATTTTAGGTGGTATAGCGAGTTGGATATTTAACGTATTGAGCAAAACCGTCGGATGGTTGGGAGAACACGTGTTGGCCTTTATAGTGGGAACTTTAATTTTTGTTTATTTACAAAAGCGTCTTGGTTAAAAGTAAAAAAAAAAGCCTTCTGTTAGTTACCCCTAAACTGGTAGCTAACAGAAGGCTTTTTTTTTTACCACAAGTCTAAAAGCAGGTATCCTATACCTGCTATGGCTAAAGTACCGACAATCAGCGAAGTTTTTTCATATTCGTGAGGATCTCTGACTGCGTTTTCTTCAGACTCGGGTGTGGGTGTAGAGAAGGGTGGCGGTGGTGGTGGTGGTGGTGGTGGTGGGTCAACGACTGCGAGAGTTGGCGTGGGAGTAGGGAAGGGTGCGGGCGCGGTCGGGTCGACCGCGAGAGTTGGCGTTGGTGGTATTTTTTAGTTTATCTTTGAGTTTAATCCCAACGCCAACTCAGCGGTCGCAATCTGTATATTGTTGTTATATCCTTCGTGGGTTCCGACCCTCAATTGCATGTCCGAAGGCACGAGATATAATCCTTTCGCCAACACAAAGTTTAACGAACTCCTGGCGTATTGCAGCGAATCTTGAAATTGGGTTATAGATTCTTCCAGATCGGTCGGAGACGATATCAAGTCTTCGACGATATTAACAAACTGAGCTTGAGCGTCGAACCCCGTACCAGGCGCCATGATACTAGTTTTTGTTTGCGCTTGGGCCCCCAGCAGAGCGTAAACATACGCCCTGACAGATTCGTTAATTTTTTCTATAGCAACATCCGTCAAAAAGGACTCGCGGATTATAAAACGTTTCCACGCCGAGCCAACGGCGTCGTCTTGCGTTATCTTAGTCACCGTTTGAGGGCTGTAACGTCCAGATCCTCCAGGAGGATCTGAGGGGCCAAACCCCATTTTAGTTCCTCCCGCGTATTTACCGTAACCAATACCCAAGTCAGTGGTATCGTAATCTCCCAAAGGTTTACCCCAAGCATAAGCCTGACCCAATCCACCGGAATGATGATCTACCGTCTGTATCCAAGTGTTTTTAGGATTTGCGTAGTAAAATCTACACGCGTCTATATAAGACCCGCGATCTATGTTGTTGTCTACGGCATTAAATATAGTATCGTTCGGAGTGGGACATTTGAGAAACGACATTACTTTTCTAACGGTAAAATAAACGTGAAATCTGTATACGGCGCGCGTCAGAGGATCGATCGAATTAATAAGATCCCACCCCAAACCCACTTCGGTGGTACTACACCAAATGGCAAAATTAAGTTGATTTTGATAAAACAGCAACGGATCAGATTTCCATCTGTTTATTACCTCGTCTGTTTTAACGACGGGTAACTTATAATCGGTGAGTAAATCTGGAAAAGTAGCCGTAAAAGCACTGCGGTCGACCGCGTTCACTACAATCTCTAGGCTCTTAAAATCTAAGTCCATTTTTATAGATATTTTTTATATTACTTATTTTTAAATATGGCTGGCTTCGCTATGATGATCGGAGGCGCAATAGTTAACGCTTTAGCTTTCACGGGATCAAACTTTTTATTTTCGAGCATGAAACAACAAAAACAAGACACAGAGCGCAAGAGACACGACTTGGCGCTAGAAAAACTGATGGCAGCAAAAAACAATTGGGAAATAGCGAGGACAAAGTATCTCGATTGGCCCACTCTAGCTGATTTTTACGCACCGAGCGAAGATCAAAAGACCGGCGAGTTGGTGTTTGTTTTGGGAGGAACTGCGTTGGTGGGTTTTTTAGTTTATAAGTTTGTTTAGTTTGTTTAGTTAAGTTAAATGGAAACAAAGTTTAAAAAAGTGTATTACAGCCCCGCCGGTTATTGGAAGGGTGAAGGCGCGGTTGTAAAATTAGCTAAAAAAACGGGCGCGTCCAAAGAAGAAACTAGAAATTGGTTAAGAAAACAAGCGTTGTGGCAAATTTATTTACCACCTCCTACGTATATAAGCAGGCCTACGAGTTTGAACAAGTCCATGGCTGTGCCAAACGAAATGCACCAGATAGACTTGTTATTTTTACCTTACGATAAAGTCGGCGATGACGGTCGTGGACGTAGCCACGCGTTTTAAAGAGGCCGAACCTTTGACCAACAAGACGAGTACCCAAGTGGCAGACGCTTTAGCTCGAGTTTACGCTAGGTCGCCTTTGACTTGGCCCAAGCTGTTAAAAGTAGACGCGGGTAAAGAATTTCAAGGTGAATTTAAAAAGCAACTAGAAGAGAAAAAAGTCGCGATACAAGTGGGAGAACCGGGTAACCACAGAGCGCAGGCAGTGGTCGAAAGATTTAACAGGACTTTGGCAGAGAGATTGTTTGGCCATCAATACGCTGCAGAGATTGTTAATCCAACAGAGAGATCGCGACTCTGGGTTAAAAGATTACCCGACGTGATTAAGGCGTTAACCAGTTCGCGCCGGATGACGTATATAAACGCAAAAATTTCCCCAAATTCAAAACGGATGACGAATAAACACGCCAAGTTCAAGTTCGGAATTGTATGTCAGCAGCGCGCAAGGCCGGAAATGCGTGGGTGTGCTACCCAGCACTATCGGCCTGAACACGCTTCGGATCGAGTTTCGTTAAAAATAATCCCGCCCGTCGGCTCGGCGATGTTAAAATAATCCCGGCGCGAACTGGTTAAACGACGAAACCACTAGATTGATAACGACAGAAGATTACGAGCCACTAACTCCTAAGCTTGCCATGCAAGAAACGCAAGTTCGCCAAATGAGTTCTTCTCCCGGTGTAGAAAAAGAGTTGGTGAGAAAGGGTGATATTTTTAGATATCTTTACGCACCTGGTGAGTTAGAGGGGGGAGAACGCAGGCGAGCGACCGATCCTATTTGGAGTCTCGAGGTTTTTGGGTTAGATCGCTCGATCAAAGTAGACAACCAGCCCACTCTTATTATCTCAAGAAAGGTCCCAATCGAAGTTTCGTTAGTCAAGAGCTTCAGGTTGTGCCTCCGGACACCGAGTTACCTCCAAGCCTATAGTGGCCAAAAGCTAGAGTAGACGTTCCGTTCGAGAGTATATACCGCTGTGTGTCTAACGGACTCAACGACAGTTTGTTTTGAGTTATGGTGTGCAAGACGTGATTTTTTGATCTGATGTACGTCATCGTGTCTAGCTGAGATTCTTTTTTTTTGAGACAGTCGAGATAACGCTCGTGACTTAATTTTTTGTCGGTGACTGCTTTGGTGACCCCTTTGGCTTTTTTAAGGTAAGAGTCAGAGGTTAAAATCGAGTACATCTTTGGTCTTAAGCAAACACATTCGCTGACTGGTTTTCCACCAAACTCGTCTTTAAATTTACCGATGACCTTTTTGTTTTTAGAGTCATAGATCTCGTGACTCTGATCGTAGTTTGACAGGTCGTACAAGTCTTTGTCTTTTTGTATATCTTCATAAACATCGTCCGTCTCAACGCTCAAGAGTAGACTGTCCGTATCGGTATAAAGTAACCCTACTCGGTCTCTATAGGTCTCTTTGAGGTGGTTATAATAAAAGTCGTACATGAGAGTTTTTGAGAGGTCTAAAATACTCACTCCCGCATAAATAGGTTTGTTTAATACCGTCTTGGTCTTCTACATTTCGATAAACGATAGATTGCAATCGGTAAAAATCGTCGTGTGTTTATAGCTCGGTTTACGCACCAACTTTTGATATTTAGAAAATTGGTCGTCTCTGAGCAAAAACGCGTCCGTTCTATTTCTCACGTTTTCCATCGTCTTTCCCAAAACGCTGTTGTTCATGAGCTTAAAAAAGTCCTTTTCAAAGTCGGACGTTGCTTTAGCTCTTAGTCGAGTGTTTTTGTCTATGTAATCTTTCATCCAAGGCGCTTGCTTAAATTTTAATACGCGATGTACTTTTTTGAGTTGCATACCAAGATTTAGATACTGTTGTAACGATCTATAGTGCAAGACATATTTACGTCTGTTGTATAGAGTGGCTATTAATTTAGATTCGTTCAGATCGGTTAACAATCCCAGTTGATACTCAGATAACCACTCTTTGGGTACTTTGATATTTTCGGGGGCTAGCGGAAAATCATTGTGCCAATCGTGCAAAGCGTTGGGATAATCTAAGTCTACCTCCAACAGACACCCTATATCGGACGTTTCTGAGATTGACATAATGCTTTCCGTCGTGAAGTCTTTGGCTTTTGCCCATTTAAAATCGGCGTAAGGTAAATACTGACTCATGGCCCAACCGTATAAATTGTTGGCGTCAAGATACATGATGTAAGTCGATGACTCGTCCGGATTGTAATCGGGCAGATATTTATTGTTTGCTTTGTAGTACCTAGAACTACTCACGCTCGAGAGTCCTCCTCTTTTTGCTTTTTCAAAAAACAGATGTTTGTCGACGTCTTCCAATAACTCGAGCTCGACTCCCGAGTGTTTTAATAGCGCGTCCCACGATAACCCAGGAGAGGTATAATAGTTAGCGGGATCTAACTTATAGTTCTTTTTACACATTTTTCTAAAATTTTCAAACACACCTGCTAAAAGTAATACGTCGGTGGTGACATATAAGTCGTGATATTCACCCAAGTTTTTGACGTTAAATTCGTTCCACACTTGTTGAGCCTTAGAATAATCGTCTTGCGAGATATTCGAGTCTTTGAGGCTGCTATAAAAGTTGCCGATGCTTGGTAAGCTCGTCTCTTCAAACTTATCGAACGAGTCCATATACTCGTACGGGTAAACACCTTTTTGTAAGAGCAGGTCAACATTTTGGTCTTTATAGCGTTTTCTGAGTAGAGTAAACGCCTCCTTTGGGCATGCGTTGACTAGTCTATCCAACGACGTTGCCATAAATTTAAACGAGTCTATAAATCTCAGATTACCGATCGAAAACAAAATGTATTTTTCCGAGTTGCTGGGAATAAAAAAGATATCTTCTTCAGTATTAGACAAACCTTGCATGATTAAATGGGCGTCGTAATTTTGTAAATTGTGAAAGATGACGGGTATTGTGGTTTTCTTGGGCACCACCTGCAGTTTTAGATTGCAATAAGCGTGTGCGGCTCCTCTGTATTTGCCTGTGATGTGACAGTGATCTCTCACCTTTATAAATTTGTTAATCCGTTTTTTACACTCGATACACTTTGACTCTTTAAATCCTTTTTTGTTTACATAACAATATTCTTCTTTTTCTTTTTTAGTGCGAGGTTCTTTTGGTATATAGCACTGACAGTTTGAAGTCTAAGAACTTGGTCACGGCATCTGTTCCTCTGTAGGTCTCTTGAAATTCAACTTTACCGTCGTACCTTAAAGCGATCAACGAATAACCGCAAGCTTTGTGAACTTGAGTCTCCTGCGTGTTTGCCTCTTGAGTTTTTAATTTTTTTAATACCGATTCAAAGTCGGCGTAAATGACAAATGGTGCGTCTTGCGCAAACTTGTGAATTTTAAATTTTAATATCGGAGGGTCGTCGTTAAAACCTTTTGGAAAGACGACCTTAGATGGTGGCTTATCTTTCCCCTCGCAATCTTGCGTATGCCTGTCCAACTTGTCTCGTGTGTTGTAGTGCGCCAAACATCTGAAACAGACGTATGTTTTATGCTGGTGTTTCGTTTGGTTAACAAATATTCTAGATATATGTTTTATCCAACAATAGTGATTCGTATCGTCTGAAGAAAACAACAACAGATTTATGGTTGAGGGGTCGTTGGCGTTTTTAGATAAATATAATGGTCGTACTTCTTCAGCCTCTTCGTACGCAAACACATTTATACTAAGATTGTTTTGTCTCTCTATCTTTTCTATTTGATTGATTCGAACGGGGAAGTCTACGTCTTTAAAATTTAATCCATCGTTTTTATCATAAATTGACGTCCTGTCTTCGTGGAGTTTAAAATCGGGTTTGTCTTTTACACGTTGTTTTATTTTGTCGGTATACTTGCCGAGAGCGGCTCTCAAACACCACCGTAAACATTTGTTGTCTTTGTTTCTGACGTTAATAAAAGCCCTTTTGTTTACTAAAAACTGCGGTAATTTTATATAAGAGTTTCCACTCATAGGGTTATATTGGTCAATGTTGATATAAAACGCGAGTATTTCAAGAGGTTCCAACCCGATCCTTGTCTCGTATTTTTGGCGTGTTTTTCTTTTATTTTAAAGATTTGATCTTTTACTATTTGTTTTATCTGACTCTCGTTTAAAACAACTTGTTTTTTACCAAAAAAGGTAAAAGCGCTAAAAACTAAACCGTCTTGATTTGTTTTATCGTATTTTGCTTTAAATCCTAATTGAACTTGTATAGACGATAGATCGCTCAGCTCCGACATAACAATATTTTCAATCTGCTTCACGTGTGTATTAAAGAATTGCTCTACGTCGTTGTTAAACAACCTAGGCTTTAACTCCCAGTTTCTATAACTGTTACTAAAAGCTCTATGTACTTGAAAATCTGCCTCTCTGAAGCTATCAGGGTTTTTATACGATTTAATCGCTAAAATTAAATCCTTTCGTAAAAATCGACCTAATTTACCAGTTGGTGTAAATTGTAACTCTTCGTCGTCTACGATTTGTTTGAGATCATCTAGTCTCTTGCGATTCAAGTTTTTATATTTATTTTCCTCTACTCTAATGGCGTCGATATAGTCTCGACGTAGGCTCCGCTCTGGAACTGTGATATTATTTCGTTGTACATATTGTTTCAAGGTTAATTTAGACCAACGTCCATATCCTATTGGTGTTGGTTTCGTCATCATACTTTATATATAAGTATTATAATATTTTTTTATTTCATTTTTATTGAAAGTAAACCAAGAAAAAAAAAATCTCTTTTTTTGTTTACACAAGAGTTTTTTTGTTAACCCATAGAGGGCGCTCGCAAGATTCTCGCAAGATAGTTTTATTTGTGATCAGATCAAATTGAGTTTTTAAGATTTTTTTTTTTTTTTATCACACCAAATTTGAGTTTTTAAGATTTGGTTTACAATCGGCATATCCCTACTACTAGGTTACTGACATTTTTGCTCCCTGTTGTGCTGTTAAATATTACTCTGCTATTGACAATACATATATTGAGAAGATGGTAAAAAAATCGTTTCCACCATTTCAAGCTTCTGTGGGTATGATTGTAGAAAACACTGGTCTGCTAAATCTGTGCCTCCCATATTTAAATTATAAGATAAAATACATTCGGGCTTCATAACTTCACGAAATCCAGAAGTGCTCTTTTTACATCGAGTTTGCTTTTTTGACACTGCAGTGCTGCCGACATTAGTTAGAAATGTTACAGATTTGTTGTCTTGCCAAACCATGCACAATTGCCCACCTTTCACCAAAAAAATCGGGTCGTTACCTTTCTTTATTTTATATTTTTTTTGGATTTGCGACCTCGGGTATTCCCTTAGTAGTATTTTTGCACTCATTCTTACGTTAACCGGCGACGCTGTGTTGGTATGCGAACGTAGCGTGCACTGGCGATTCCATTGCGGTACATGACTTGTGTTTCACTATTCGGCCGGCCGCCGGTCCCGATACGCGTGCATGGTACGACCGGTCGGTGTAGCGCGAATCCAGTTGAAATATGCCAGACTGGGCGCAGGTTGCGGTACTAAATTTAGAAGGCTGCGTGTACCAAATGATAAACTGGCTACTCGTAATCGTATACAGAGACTGTCTTCATGTGTTTATATCGCATCCTACCTATACTACCTTTTCAAATTTAGTTTAATACCACAGCATTCCAGTAAATTCTCCATAGACATATTCATATAACGTGGACAAATTGGTGACCACGAAAATGGGGTTATTCCGAAATGACAACGGGAAGGGGTTAATTTGACCACGGGATTTGGGTTATATTTTAACCACGATTGTTGTCAAAATCTGACAACAATACGTGGTTGTTTTTGTTGACCACGTCGCACAGGGTCATTTTGACCACGTACGTCGTCTGTGCATATCTGACGACGGGAACGTGGTTAAAGATGACCACGACGTGGTTACTTTTTAACCACGTATTTTTAAGAGTGTATATCGAACAGTTCCGGAACATCCAAAGCCTTGTTCAGACAGTTTTGCTATCAGCGACGGACTCGTATAGTAATTATCACAGTATATGACGTGTCCCTTATTCTGAAGTGGTTTCACTAATTCTACAACAACTTTTCCGGAAACTGTCAGGTTTGGTGGATGGCAGTCTGATGACTCGGATTCTACATGTACATTATCCTTACAGTCTTTGTGTTGTCAGCACCCGTGTACAGTTCCCAATTGCACGTGTATCCGGATTTACTACAATTTAATGAAAATGCTTTCATCCCACGTTTTACTGGTTTGTTGGGCATGTACTGAATAAAACTTAAGCGTCCCTTAAATTTCAACATACTCTCGTCTGGAGAAAGATTCTGCGCAGGTTTATACAGGTTAAGAAACTTCGGGATAATGACTTCTATCAAGGGCCGAACTTTGGAAAGTTTGTCTTGTTTAGCCGAGGATTCACGAGGAATTTGGTTATTGGAGATGTGGAGAAACCGAAGAATTGAACTGAAACGATTTCTCGACATTACCGACGGATAAAATGGAATTTGCAAAATGTCTGATGTTGACCAATACATCCTATATTGAGGTGATTTGTTTATGCCCATAGCAATGATAAGTGCTACAAATGCCATCATTTCGGGAACGTTGCTTAGGTACCAGGAGAACTGTTGTTCAGGATTTGAGTCCATTGTTTGCTGTGCATAGCGATTAGTCTCGTCGACGAGCATATCCCACACGAGTTGGCAAAAATACAGCTTGAAGATCTCCACTGCCGAGAGTGTTCCAAAGTCGCCAGGTGGGCCAGGATTTCCGGTGAACTGCACAGTCCCACAATCGTAGTGGTCTCGTCGTTCCCAACCAGATCCGAAATTGACTTTTCCGGTTCTTGATCTGGAGAACTTGGATGGCTGTCATCTTGGTAGGTAGGCTGCAAAAGAACAAAGATCAAATTTTATTATCGGTCCTATATTTGTTAATGCTAATTTGCAGCACCTAAAATGAATATTGCGCTGAGAAAAGAACGATCATGGTGGCCTCAATAGTCATGAATGTGAATGCCTTGTGAATGGTATTGACTGTGATTGACATAGTGAATCATCTTCCAAATTCTTGCCAAATATAATACAAAATAATACGGAGTCTAAATACCAGGCCAAACGGCCTACGAAGCTATTCTTGTTTGAGGTTAAGACTAGTGCATCTTTTTGGACGCAAAATTGCACGACAGGCTATATCATGTTTATGGGTGGAGGTGAATTTCTATAGAACTGTATTCATTTGATGTACATGCACTATAGTACATCGAATGAATACAGTTATACTATAATTTCCGTTATACTCGAGGGTACCTATTCAAGCCTTCAAGCCTGTATCATGCGCTTACCTCTTGAAATTCTGCTGTGTTTTCGCCGAGCATGCTGTCGTCGTCCGAAGACTCTTTATCAGTGTCATTTACGTCAGATCCGGAATCACTATCTGCTAAAATCTCAGCCAAAATGTCATCATTTAGGATTTGTTCCATTCCGATTGCAAAAACACAGCGATACGTATAACCTTCTTCAACTGCAATGGATATGCATGGGACGCGACGCTATGTCGCGCCAGTCACGTGACCGGTAGCTAACCTAGTCACGTACACCCAGTCATGCATAGACCGGCAATCGTGGACGGGGCATTGTCCGACCGTCTTCCCCTCTTGTGTTTATACTCTAACGTTTTCGGATGATCGCCATAGGATTTGTACACGCGAAAAGATCGTGGACGTTGTGTCAATCGTGGACCCATTGTTTGACTCCCAATTCTTTTGTCCGACGACCACGATTGCTGGTCAATACAAACGCACACATACACAAATCCGTTTGTTTATGGTGTAAATCGAGGAGTTTCCTTTGTTCCTCTCGAAAATTTCCTTTGTTTGTACTCTAACCCTTTTTCCGACGGCTCTCATTGGTTTTGTACACGAATCTCAATCGAGGTCGTCCTCGATTCTAACCCTAACCCCAATTCACCTTCGTGTCGCCAGGTATGTGTCCTCCATTTACACCATAAACAAACGCGTACACGCACACTACCACACTTAGGGCATACTTGTCATTCTATCCAATGGAGGCCACTTTGAGTGTATGTGAATAACACCTATCATAGTGAGGACACGACACTAAAATGCTGGCTGTCCATTGATTTCATATTGATGTGCATTCTAAAGTCATCATTGCGATTGCAAATTATAAATAGTCAAGTACTCTGACGCATCCGTACATGTATGCTAACTGACGAAACACCCTGCTTAGCTTTGATGAAGCTTCATTTTGTTCCGACAAAAGTCTTTGATGTTCCTCCAGGTTCGTGTCTGCAGTGCCACAGGACATGATGTTTTGATGTCTCGTTTGCCAGGAATCTTCTTCAGCAGAAAGAATTTCTGCAAACCCTTCGTAACGTCTCCCTAACGTCTCCAGGGACGACGTTTCACTCGTCTCGAGTTCAGAGATGCCAGACTTCCAGATGAAACACTGATTGGAGACTGTCGAGAACCTAATGTCACATAGGAAACAAGTCGATATAAGACACAGATATTTATGCACTTTCACTTCAGACAGCCCGATAGCCAGAAAGACAGATGAACAAACAAATGGACAGACGGACAATTTTTTGTTTTTAAAGACAGCCCGACTTAAAATACAGACACATAAAAGCCTAAACTGACTGTTTTTACTGGGCACATCACAGGAATCGTCACTGCTGTCATCGCTGTCCTCGTCACTAGTGAAGCCTTCTGCGGGGTGGGAGATGACAACCTTCACGCGGTCATCAAATGTATGCAGCAACAGGTTAAGCTGCTCATCATACGAAAGAAGAAGAAGAAGCCTTCTGCAAGTCACAAAGAGCAGTTTTTGTTAGATTAATGCACATATACCTGACAGTTGTCAATCTCGGCTTGAGCGGAGGGAAGGAAAAAGGGGGCGGGGGGGGGGATAGGGGGAGGGGGAGGGGGAGGGAAGACAACTAAGGTGATGTTAGTAGTAACACTATCTAATTATGCATTTCTAGAATGGTAAAGTCAAGTGGCTTTGTTGTCCAGCATGTAAAATCAGACATTATTTTAAGGTCATTTTGTGCAAGTGGACTCAACTCTTGTAAATTTTCTGTGGTTTGTTTCTTCCTGTCTATTTTTCTTTCTTTCTCTTTCTTGTTCTGTAATGCAGGAGCAATAGCAACGGAGGGCGCTATGCCATTCAGGGTAATACTGTTTGGTTTTTTTTGGACAGGGTAACATTTTGCATACTCCCTCACGTCAGGCCTTATGCGTGAACCGAGGACTCCTCCCAAACGCTTTGATATTTAACCAACAGTCAAAAAGGGCCACGAAAGTCCCATTTTTTACAATATCTCATACCGAGGACGCGCTCGGTTTGCAAGGTGTCCTCAGTATGTGAGTGTGTACTTAAAAGCCCTCCATTTGCGGTATTGACATGTACACACAAACAGGAAGAAGACTCAAAACGGGTATTCACTGGTTTCGGTGGTTCTAAGGCCGTTTATTCCAACTACTTCTGGCTCAAACAAGTGACATAAAGTTACCGTTCCAACGCGGCACTAAAAACTGGTCCGGCGCCTGCGCCATTCGCAACGGGTCTCCCTGAGCGGTTCCATGGTTGAACCGCTCTGGTGCCCTCTATCGGCCAACTGGCAAAGACGCTACTATATCTACCACCGTCATAGTCTTGCTCCAAGACCAAGTTTTCCATTTGTTCCGGGCGCGCCATTCTTCTATGTAGTTCATCATCCATCAATTCTCCGAAAATAGGCTTATTGAGGGCGCCCTTGATTATTACGAGATTTGTTTCACAGCTTGGTCTTGACGCAAAGGTAACGTGAACCCGTACAATTCCGAGGACATTCCAATCATAGCTCAAATAGCTACTAGCCCACGCATGCGGCTGAGTCGTTTTTATTCAATGTATTGTACTGTGATGAACCATCAACTATACGTTTATACACATTGACATGAACTGTATGGTCCATATGTTATTAATGCCAAGTCACTCATTATAGATTTGCAGAGTCTAATTGGACAACACTGTTCGTGGGCGTGGCTTAAGTCACCACTTAGCAATACAACATTTTGATTGGTTAGTACATCCTCTGTACTTGGTTAAAGATGTGCATTTAGTGTCCGAGATGGTCTATAAAAGGCAGAGCGAGAGTGAATAAACCTCACTTCTTCACTTGGGTGGGACCAAAGAAGTCAAAGAAGTCTCCTGTGTCTGTTCATTTGTCTAATTGTTGCCGTCTCGAGGTATAGTCTCCACCGGTCATCCACCGGTCAGCCACCTTTATTCCACATGTGGCCCAAATCCACTAGCCAATCACCCCAATCCACTCAATCCAAAGGTTAATCCACCCAAATCACTCCACCCCACCCACAACGAGCTGAGTCCGCTGGTTGGTGCTTTTCCCCCAGTGGCGCGGAACGTGACGTGCCGGATGTCACTTAGTGCTGTGGCCTACAACCGCAGGTGCTCTAACTCCATTGCGACTTGGTCAGACAGGCAGTGAACCTACGACTTGGCGACGCGCGTCACATTGGTGGCAGCGGTGGGATCCGCTAGAGTGACGTGACAGATAGCCAAGGGAACCACAGGGTAAAAAGGCAAGCAGTGACCTACCAGAAGCAGTGACTGGTGGATAGCAGAATTTAGCAGTGGACGTGGAGAACCACTAGGAAAGGCTACAATGGACGGCAAGGACCGGATGTGGGAGGAGAGTATGGGATACTTTGAGGAATCACCGGCAAGGGTGACCAGAAAAGCCAGCATTCGGCTGCAGCCTGCTGCGGCACCAGGGCCTTCTGTGTGGACACCGGGTTCCGCCGAGATAATGACGGGGGTTGGTGTCGGAATGAGGGAGGCAAGGCCGGTGAAAGTGGATAAGACAGAGGGTGTACGACAGGGTTCGGTGACAGCACAAAACCTCTTCCAATGGCAAGGAAGGGTTGGGGAAGTGATAGCACCTCCGGTCGGCACAACAGAGTCTTCTCATCAACCAAGATTCATGTCAACACCAGTGACATGGGGGTCAAGATCGGAGGAACAACCGGTTCGCCAAGGCTTGACGGATTTGGGTAGGGTGGAGCAAGCAGAGGTGCAGTGGCAAAGACCTACAGGAGCAAGTGATATCCCAGTTGAGTCTGGATGGCCGTCAACCTGGCCAAGAATACAAGCTCCACCAGAAATGAAAGGCTGCAAGCGCTTGGGCAGGGAATACGTCGACTCACGGAGCTGGCGTATCCTGAACTGCCAAGAGATAGCAGAGAACGTCTGGCACGTGGGTATTTGGTGGATGGTATACCCGATGCAGAGATTCGAGCGGGAATTTTCAGAGCTCATCCAAAGTTGCTGGTTGAGGCAATTAGAGCGGCACTGGAAACCGAGTCTTTCCTGAAAGCGGAAAGGCAAAGGCAGCGAAACCAGGGTGTTCGACCAGACAGAAACAATCGAATCACAAGAGGAAATGGTAGAAATGGTCTCAAGGGATGAGTTTAAAAGGCAAATGCGGGCAATGTCGGAGCAACTGCAGCAAATGCATCAGATGTTGGCTGGGCTAACTGGCCTGCTTCCACTGTGGAAGAAATTGGCACTTTAAGAGGGATTGCCCTGAACTGAGGAGTAGTGCACCGACGGGAAATGACTCCGGACCAACCCAGCGGTGGTACAGATCCAGAGAAACTAAAAGATGATGAAGGACTTCCAATGGAGCGGTCCAACCTAATGCCACTGCCAATTGGAGTTGCTTCTTATAGGGTATTTGTGAGAGGCGAGATTGGGACACATTCACTGCCCTTCCTCATAGACACCGGGTCGTCGGAGACACTGATAGACACAAAAGAGTACAACCTTATGGATCGAAAAACCAGACCTATATTGACGCCGGTCGGTGAAGTGATCCGCCAGGCGGATGGGAAACCACTTGCGATAAAAGGAAGTGCTCAGATGAAGATACAGATGGGGGATATGACGCGGAGGTTGAAGTCCTCGTTGCATCAATAAAAAACCAAGGAATACTTGGCATGAATTACCTGTTGACCACTGGCTGTGAACTGGACTTAAAGCATCAGAAGTTGAAGATCGGGGGGCAGGTGATCCCGTTACAAGGTAAAGATCAGACAAGCACTTTCAGCTGCCGAGTGCGAGTGGAAAGAACCACCTGAATTCCACCCGGTCATGAGCCCATCATCACGGGTGTTCTGGATGAGAAGAAAGAACTCCACGGATGGGGGGTCATCGAAGCAACAGACTGGAGTAAGGTGGCAAAACGAGGTCTGATGGTAGCGAGGGTCATTGTGGATTCCACGGCAGATAAATACCCGGTGCGCGTGTTTAACCCAAGTACAACAATTGTGATGATAAGTGGAGGTAGAGTATTGGGCACCATCACATCCACAGCTGACAAGGACATTTAGAGAGGTGATCGTTCTACCATTCGGATGATGGAAAGAGAGGAAGGAGCAAAAGAGGATAAAGCTGGGCAAGAGCTTCCGGGTCATCTCATCGATTTGTACCACCGGAGTGTTGCGAACTTAACAGACAGTCCAGAACGGGAGAAGGTGAAGAAGTTACTGATCGAGTATCAAGATGTATTTTCGATGGGCCTGGGAGATCTAGGGAAAACCGACCTAGTGCGCCACGAGATTAGGACGGATGATACGGGCCCTATACGGCAACGTCCCAGACGTCTCCCTACCTGGCAGCGTGAAGAGGCGGATAAGCAGGTACACAACATGCTACAGAAGGGAATAATCGAGCCCTCAAATAGCCCATGGGCATCTCCAGTTGTCTTAGTAAAGAAGAAAGATGTATCTACCCGATTCTGCGTCGACTACCGCCTCCTCAACGAACACACGCTGAAGGATGCGTACCCTATACCCATGGTGGATGACAACTTGGATTCACTATCAGGGGCACAGTGGTTTTGCACTCTGGATCTGGCTAGCGGATACTGGCAGGTGGAAATCGGCTTTTGTCACCAGAGGGGGACTGTACCAGTGGAAGGTCATGCCCTTCGGCCTTTGTAACGCCCCAGCTACATTCGAGAGGCTAATGGAGAGAATCATCTGTGGATTGCAGTGGTAAACACTACTACTGTACCTCGACGACATCGTGGTTTTTGCCAAGACGGTGGATGAGGAGGTGGAGAGACTTGAGGAATTCTTCCGGAGGCTAAGACAGGCCAACCTCAAACTAAAGCCGAAGAAGTGTAGCCTCTTCCAACAAGCGGTGGCCTACCTGGGACACGTGATATCCAATGAGGGTGTATCCACGGATCCTGAAAAAGTGAGAGTTGTGGAGGAATGGCCCACACCTAGGTCAACCAAGGATGTGAGAAGTTTCATCGGGTTAGCCTCTTACTACCGACGCTTCATTCAAGGGTTTGCCAAGATTGCCCAACCGTTGCACCGGCTGATGGAAAAGAACCGGTTCTTCCTGTGGACAGAAGACTGCGAAGCTGCTTTTAGAAGCCTGAAGAAGCTACTAACAAAAGCACCTATACTAACTTACTCCAACGAAGTAGAAGAGTTTGTGCTAGATACAGACGCCAGCAGCACAGTAATTTGAGCTGTCCTATCCCAGAAGCATGATGGTGTTGTCGCATATGCTAGCCGCTCCATATCAAAGCCAGAAAGGAACTATTGTGTCACGAGGCGAGAACTACTAGCTGTTGTGACATTTGTCAAATACATTCGGCACTACCTGTATGGTCGACACTTTGTGATTAGGACCGATCATGGAGCCCTGATATGGTTATTAAATATCCGGGACCCAGAAGGACAACTAGCTAGATGGATGGAGATCTTGAGTGAGTATGACATCAAGATTCAACATCGACCAGGTCGGGTCCACCAGAATGCTGATGCGCTCTCTCGCATGCCATGCAAGCAGTGTGGAAAAGAAATGGCGCAGAGCGAAGAGGACCAGAAGGAGATTACCGGAACGAATTTTACAGAAGATTCTCCCATCGCTGATCTTAGGGGGGAGGAAAAGCAAAACGAAATAGAAGGGAAAGATCTAGGTCAACAAAATGTGCTGGATGCAGCAGGAAAAGCAGATCGTGGGACGAGGATGATAAGTCTTTTACCGAGATGGACAATGAAAGAACTGAGGGAGAAGTTAGATGACACCACGATTGGACTATCATGAGAGCTAGAAGAAAGGGGAAACAGACCAGAATGGGAAGTTCTCTCCACAGAGTCAGCACCAACCAAAAAATATTGGGCCCAGTGGCAGCAGCTGAAGATGCAACGGGAGTGCCGTGTCGACGCTTTGAAACAGATGACGGGGGGCAATGCAAGTTGCAAGTGATTTTGCCGTCATGCATGCGGGAAAGTGTCCTAGATGAACTTCATGACAGCAAGACAGCATGTCACCAGGGAGTGTGCAAAACCCTACACAAGGTCCGACAAAGGAACTACTGGGTAGGGGTGTCGGCCGATGTGCGTTCAAAGGTACGAGAATACACCGTGTGTGCAAGGAGGAAATCGCCAGGCAAGAAACCCCGGGCTCCTCTTCAGCAATACACAGTAGGCGCACCGATGGAGAGAATCGCCCTGGACGTGATGGCGATGCGTACATACTGGTCGTGGGAGATCCATTTACAAAGTGGATTAAGGCGTACGCACTGCCAGACCAGAAGGCACAAACCATAGCAGAAACGCTAGTGGGGCAATTTATCTGCAGATATGGCTGTCCAAAGGAAATCCACAGCGACCAAGGCACGAACTTCCATTCTGCCGTTTTCAAGCTTCAATTCAAGTGGGTTGGTCCATATCTTGTTCTAAAGAGGTTATCAGATGTGACCTTCCGGATTCAGGAGAAACAAAAAGCAAAGCCAAAGGTTGTGCATTACGACAGGCTTAAGATTTATACAGGTCCCAAAAGAAGAAAATGGCGAAAAAAGGGAAGAGATAGCATTCTTGTGGATCTGGAAGGTGAGGGGGAACAAGAACCTTCACAAGATGACGAAGATGGTGGTCACTTAGTGGAAGATAATCCACTTGAGGGGGGTACAGATTACACAGGAGAATGCCGCGAAGAACAGCCTAATTACCGCGAGCTCTCTGCTGACCTACCTGATATGCCGGGGGAACAGGAGCCGTCTGATGAACGACAAAGTTCCACCCAAGAAGACGGCAGTAAAGATACCACAATAAGCCTAATTCCAGACGAGGAGAGAAACCAAGCGTCAGGTCCCGAAAGTTCTGCCAGCGGCGACGTCCCGCTAGACTACAGGATTATGACGTCTAATCCCCGTTAAAATAGTAATTATTTAGTACAAAAAAAATGCAAGGATAGCCCGATACGGTTGCGGCAAGGGCGCCACCAAGCAGCAACGCCGGAAAAGCTCTTAACCTTTTAACTTTTAACTGGTCTCCGGGCCACCCCACGTTTTACAATGGGTGTCGTGCGGGTACCATCGCACTACATAGCAACCGCACTGATCGCGACCTAAACGTGCCTTATACGCGCACAGCATCGTTGCAACTAGTCAAAGAGTCACTTCGTGTTTTGACAGCTAAAGAATCCACCGCCATAATCCACCACCATAATCCACCGTGATCCACTGCTGTAGCGTAGTCTAACTTAATCCACCGGTGGCTAATTCAAGCGTGCCTTCGAAATGCCTGGGGGAAAGCACCGCGATGATCACAGGCGACAAAGTGTGGGAGACGAGATCGACAAAGGGCGGGAAAGGTCAGGAAATGACGGCGCAAGCAAAAGGGCCAAGACGGAGTCCAGTGGACATTCGTCAAAGAGTAGACGGCCAAGTGCCCAGCAGCCCAAGCCAAGTGCCCAGCAGCCCAAGCCAAGTGTCCAGCAGCCCACATCCGCATGTAGTTCTGCAACCAGCAGTGCCTCTACCAGCTCGAAGTTGGAGTACGTCTGCAGTGCTCCAGGTTGCACCAAGGGCTTCTTCCTGAGGGCGAATCTGTTGAGGCACGAACGGGAGACCCGTGCTGAAGGTGGATTCATGCGGTTCGTATGTGGCACTTGCGGTGAGTTCTTCACCAGAAAGTCCAGCCTGCATCGCCACGCAGAATCACGAAACCATTGGTACTTCGGCAAAGGTTCATCAGTCTGCCCCACCAAAACCCCACTGGGATACCCTCTCCCGGCTTCCCCAGCCATGCCGCCTGGGCCTTAATTGGAACTCTTCCCTCGTTTCGTGTGAAAGAAGTCAGGAAACCAGACTATAGGGTCATTTTAATTTAAAATATGACTCTCCTTACCCATTAATTGTCGAAATATTTCGCAACTTGCAAATGGTGTATACCATCTTTAAATTTAGAAATGGATGTTGGTCCACAAATACATCACTCCCATTTGCCACAAAATGCCCTTTTACTATGATTAGTTGAGGAAAATGCCTTGCAAACCATGTTCAAATCTAGTGCTTCAATTAGGGTTGTGTGGATATGTAAAAAAGCCACATAGTTGAGCCTCTTCTGGGTCATCGTTGATCTTATGTATGTTTTCAGACGGCACAGAGCAGAAAAACCTCTTTCCGAAGTAGCATTTTACATGAAAACGATGAAAAGTACATTAATTATTTTGGTACATAGCGTTATGGGGACAACCCATAGGGTTTGTGTGTAAACTGAAATCTCTCTAATCTCAAACTCAGAACACTCTAAAATTCAAAACTTTTCAGGATCACCCTAATTTGTCCTCTTCTTCATTTATTTTCATTATACCCTAACCCGATTTTACCTTGTTCTACCTTTACTGAACACCCAACGCGCTATGGGGACTCGAAAATGTCCCCACTACTCGGTCTGTCTTTTCCAAACAAAAGAGCCTGTCCCCCATACGCGGTGAGTGCCTACCCAGACGCAACAACTTAAAAAGTGTTTTGGTGGTTGTATCCTCTTTCAAGATTTATGCAATTGTGTTGACCTTTGTGATCATTGAAAGTCCTAACAACACCAGGAAAGATCGTCAGATACGATCCATGTCCAATTCATCGGGATAGAGAGTACATAGAGCTGGTGGTATTGTGAAGTTAACACCAAAAATGAGGGCAAACGTCTCTTCAGTTTGCATAGACAAATCGTGATTCTTCAGAGTGGTCTTGCGCCATCACATTTTTAGCTTGAAACACTCTTGCCATCTCCTCCGTAACAAAAAGACCCTCATACTTATTTTCAGTCCAATGTACGTGCTGAACTTTTCCAACAGAGCAATCTATTCAGGCGCTTTTCTAACAGCTTCTGACGAGCCTCCTCCATAATGAACTTTTTTCCAGTGTGTCAATAACAGCCTTATAGGTTTGTTATCAGTGCTGAAATTGCAGACGTGTAGGACACAGAGGTTTCAGAAACACTCCAACTTCCCCTGAAGAATCACTAAAGTCTGTGCAATACTCTCAAACAATGACAACCTTTTAGGCGAAGCACTGATGATTCCGTGGACATCCTCGATTGCAGACAATGCACATTGCATCATCTTGCAACTCGTCGCAGCCTCTTGCAAGACGAAATTTAAGCTGTGAACTGTAAGGATCTTGAGATTCTCCTCCTTCAACCTGGCAGCAACCCCAAATTGTTTCCTCTGCAAAACACTGGCACCATCAAATGCTGCACCTCTGAAAACCGACGTGTCTAATCCCCTACATAACAAGACATCCTTAACATATTTAAATAATGACTTTGCGTCTGTTCAGGGGCATTCATAGAATCCTAAAAAATCATTTTGATATTATGTAATCACCACTTACCAATCGTAGCGTATTAAGAGCAAGCACTTAAGAAGCACTTTCTTTATGAAAGCGCGAACTTTCATGCAAGTCAAACTTCCCTGGGCAATCCTTCCAATTGTTAATTCCCGTAACTGTGAATGCTACATCACTACACTTTGAAAAGGTCACACAATGTTTTTACTTTTTAACGCAAATCTGCAAATAGAACAGAAGGTTTTGTTGTTACTCTTGCAAATGTACAACCATGGTCTCTCTTTCCACAAGTTAACGTTGAACAACCTTGGTTTGTTTCCCTTTCCATACAATCAGACATTTTCTTATATTTTAAACGGTAAGCGATGAGGATTGGCCATCAAAGCACAGCACGATAAGAAACACTTAGGGTAGGGATAAAGACGTATCACCTGTTCCTTTGTTGGGTACACCATCTAGTGCTGGTAAGGAGGAATCACCTGGTGCTGGGAGTAGTGAATCGTCTACTGCTGCTGCTCCTCTGTTGGGTGCCCCACCTGGTGTGGAGGAATGGCCTGCTGTTCCACCGTGGGCTGGGAGTGAGGAATCACCTGGTGAGGAGAGTGGTGAATCATCTGCTGCTGCTCCACTGTTAAGTGCACCACCTGGTGTGGAGAAATGTCAGGCTGCTCCACCTTGGGCTGGGAGTGAGGAATCACATGGTGCTGGGAGTGGTGAATCATATGCTGCTGCTGCTCCTCTGTTGGGTGCCCCACCTGGTGTGGAGAAATGGCCTGTTGTTCCACCGTGGGCTGGGAGTTAGAATTCACCTGGTGCTGAGAGTGGTGACTCATCTGCTGCTGCTCCACTGTTAAGTGCACCACCTGGTGTGGAGGAATGGCCTGCTGCTCCACCGTGGGCTGGGAGTGAGGAATCACCTGGTGATGGGAGTGGTGAATCATCTGCTGTGGCTGCTCCTCTGTTGGGTGCCCCACCTGGTGTGGAGGAATGGCCTGCTGCTCCACCATTGGCTGGAATTAAGAAACCACATGTTGCTGGGATTAGTGAATCACCTGGTGCTGGGAGTTGTGAATCATCTGCTGCTGCTCCATTGTTGGGTTCCCCACCTGGTGTGGAGGAATGGCCTGCTGCTCCACTGTGGGCTGCTCCACCTTGGACTGGGAGTGAGGAATCACCTGCTGCTCTACTGTGGGGTGCACCACCTGGTAAATTTAACATTCATTAAAGTTTTAATATCAACATTTTCAAAAGAAAACTTTATTTCAGCATTGATAAATAAAATATATTCTCCCTGTTAAATGGGCGACGAGATTTAGTTGTGTAAATTGTTATGATATGTATACAAATTTAGCATTACAAAAAGGTCAAAATTCACCGTCCGAGGATCTTTTAACCCAAGCTCCAATAGTGTTTTTCTCACCATTATTATGCAATATGTATCCCACAGAGTCCCAATTGTATCTTTATCAAGTTCCAATCACTCTGTCTAGTGAAGTAACACCATCCTTGACTTTTCTTTTTGGCTTTTTGGTGGCTTCCTGCAAATACATATAAATCAATATACATGTAATGCAATTCATATAAATTAATAAATCTATTTGGACATTTGAATTATTTTAAATATCCTCTAAATCCAAACTACAGGGTGTTTTTAAAAAAAGTAAACAATTAGAGAATTGTATCCGAAATGGATGTTTTATAAGTTTACAGAAATGTTGTACTAAGTATAGATGGACCAAGGTCTTATGCTTTAATTTCAACCATGTCAATCCTCAGCTGTTCCGCATGAGTGAACACTAGCTGTTTACTTTCGCCTGATTTGTATTAGCTTGCCCACACAAGTGAAAGGGTTCAAACAGAATCAAACACCGTAGTAGGGAAGTTAAGGCATGTGCGTTAGGAAATTGGATTAAATCTCAGTCCTCCATAAGTCTACCAAGTTTGGACGCAGGTTGCGCCTTTCTAAAAACATTAACAACAGCATGACCTTACAAGTCAATGATTAAGCCAAATGGAAATCATTATGAGGGAATGCAACGTTTGCACGATTCAGTCTTCAACGTGGTTACTATTTCTTTGCACACAGACTTCTGCCCTCCTCAGCATGTCATAAACAGCGCGCCTATTCTTTGCGGCATCCTGCCTCACAACAGCAACCCCGGCAGTAACACGTTTCTGCAGGTGATCCGCGATGACGCGATCGCCAAACAATTCGGCGAGATGTTCAGTCACGATCCTTCTCGTGTGTGGTGGTGCCCTATCTTGCACCCACCAGGCACACCTGAACTGTGCATTTCTTCTGCCAAGACAATAGCGACGAAAATCATTAATTGCTGGCACATTTGAATTGTTCCTATGCCGGTATTCATCACCATTGATGTTATTCCTGAAGAACAATAAGCCAATGATTAACCCATTTCCAAGAAAACCAATCCAGACTGTTGTGTTTGCTGCCACCAATCGTCTTAAGTCTCCCATTGGGCGAGTGATGGGCTAAAGTAGCAGCTAGCAGCGTAAGGCTAAAAATGTGGCTAAAATAGACTATGTATATGCCATGTATATGACAATTATGGAGAGAAAACTTAAAGGAAGCCGTAAAGCCCATGGCCATAACGGGCGCAACACTCAGAGTTGCAAATTGACCAGTAAACGCATGAAAGAGGATTCTTTTGATGATATTTTGCAGTCAAAGCCAAATGGAAGCTGTAAGATGGATGGATGCAATAAAACTGGCCAAATGGGAAAATCTGAACTAAACATTTGTACATACAATGTTAGAACCTTGAGAAACGAGGAAAGTGTAGAAAGTTTGTTGGATGAACTAGAGGGATTCAAATGGGACGTCATTGGGCTTGCTGAAACGAAGAGACAAGGAGAAGGATTGACAGAACTTAAAGGAGGCACATGGCTCTACAACAGGGGGAAAACAGAGGATGACAAAAATGCAAAAGGAATTGGATTTCTAATCCATACCAAATTTAAGGACTATGTGAAAGAAGTTAAAAGCTATTCAAACAGGGTAGCTGCCATGAAAATACAATTGACGGGAAAGGATGAAATGTACATCATACAAGTTTATGCACCCACAAGTGATTATGATGATATAATAGTGGAGGAATTCTATGAAGATATCAATAAGGCCATTATAGACAATTCGGGTACCTATACAGTTCTTATGGGTGACTTCAATGCAAAAATTTGACAATGTGAAAAAGGAGAAGAAAATATCATGGGATCATTTAGTTACGGAGAAAGAAACTGGAGAGGTGAAAGGATGATAGAATTTGCAATGGAACATAAACTTAAAGTGACCAATACATACTTTAAGAAACACAAGAGTCGTTACTGGACCTGGGAGAGTCCAAATGGAGTTACTAAAAACCAGATAGATTTCATACTTAGTAACCAGCGAGGGATAGTCAAGAACTGTGAAGTCATCACCAATGTAGATATTGCAAGTGATCATAGAGTGGTCAGAGTCAATATAAGCATCAACAAGAAACTGGCCAGGCTTAGATTCATTCAAAATAAAAGGAAGACACGGATTAACATCATGAAGCTGAAGGAAAAGAAAGAAGAATTTCAACTAAAGCTTCACAACCGCTTTGATGGACTAGAGTTGGAGGATATGGACATTGATGAGCGATGCAATATGGTGACATCAGCAATGCTAGAAGAAGCCAAATCTGTAGCCCCAACTGAGAAAAGAAAGATAGTAAGATCGGAAGAGGATAAAGAAATAGAGGAACTAGATCAAAGAAGAAAGAAAATACGTTTGAAAGAATCCAAGACAACAACAGAAAAAGTGGAGTATGCAGAAATAGTGAAACTGGTGAAAAAGAAACGACGCCAAAGGAAAAGACGAAAAACTTCTAAACTCATTTTAGAAACTCTAGAAAGCGGGAGAGGACCAAAAACAATACAAAAGATGGAATGCAAAAAGTCAAGAATGAGCAAATTGAAGCAAAAGGATGGAAATATAACTTCTGAGAGATCGGAGCTACTAGAAATATGCGCTGATTTCTACCAGGAACTTTATGGTTCAACGAAAAAAACAACAGAAGGATCATAAAGATATCTCAAACTCAGACATACCGCCAATACTACAAAGAGAAGTTGAGGAAGCTGTAAACAGTATGAAGGACAACAAAGCACCAGGAAATGACGAAATAACAAGTGATATTATCAAACAAGGAGGGGAGGAGACAATTACCCAGTTACTGAAACTATTCAACCAGATATTGGAAAAGCAACAGATTCCAACCACTTGGAAAGAGGCAAAAATAATTCTTTTATACAAGAAAGGTGACAAAGCTGATGTAAAAAACTATCGCCCAATCAGCCTTCTATCTCATCTGTACAAGATCTTCACCAAAGTAATTCAAAATAGAATCAAAGATATATTGGACACAAATCAACCCAGAGAACAAGCAGGGTTTAGAGCTGGATTCTCAACAACAGACCACCTACAAGCTATAAATCAACTCATTGAGAAGGCAAATGAGTACCAACTTCAACTATGCCTCGGATTTGTGGATTACCAGAAGGCGTTCGATTCCATCGAACACACAGACATGTTTGATGCCCTACGAACGATTAACATTGAAGAAGGGTATGTGAGCATCCTGAAAGATATTTACAGCAACGCAGTAGCCAGAATTCACATTGATAATGATGTATCAAGGGAGGTCAAGATTCAGAGGGGAGTCCGAAAGGGAGACATATTATCTCCAAAGATATTCACAGCCACTGTAGAGGAAGTATTTAAAAAGTCGCATTTAAATGGAGGAATAAACATTGATGGGGAAACACTTACTGATCTCAGATTCGCTGATGATGTGGCCTTGATCTCAACATCAATCAAAGACTTGGAAGACCAGCTGACAGGTCTCAACAGAGAGAGTAAACTTATTGGCCTAACTATGCACAAAGATAAAACCAAATATATGACAAACTATGACACAGATGAAAACATTGAGATAGAAGGTCGAACGTTAGAGAGAGTGAGCAGTTACAAGTATCTGGGACAAACTTTGAAAATGGAAGACACCACAAAAGAAGAAGTTATGATGAGAGTAAAAGCAGGATGGATGAACTTTGGAAGATATAAAGACATGTTGACCGATAAAAACCTACCCATGTCACTAAGAAGAAGAATTTTCAACCAGTGCATTCTAACAACTATGACATATGGATCAGAAACATGGTCATTGACAAAGGATATAGAACAGAAGCTTGTGACTACTCAACGAGCTATGGAGAGAAAGATGTCGCATTTATCTCTGCGAGACAAAATTAATCACAAAGTCATACGCCAGAAAACAAAGGTTAAAGACATAATGGAGAAAGTCAGAGAATCAAAGTGGAGATGGGCTGGGCATGTAGCAAGACTCCAGGACAATAGATGGACAAATCGTTTAACAGAATGGCAACCAAGGATGGGAAAGAGAAGAAGAGGAAGGCAGAAGAGAAGATGGAGAGATGACCTAACATCATACATGGGAACTGCGGCTTGGACTAGGATAGCTAGAGACAGAAGAGAATGGAAATGTTATGAGGAGGGCTTTGTCCAACGTATGTGTAACCAGCCAGACTGTTACGCTGCCTGGTACTTGTAGATTGTTTTGTTTGCACTGTAAATAGCGCCACCAATTGAAATTATTATTGTATAACTGAGTCGCCTGGCGGCGCCCTATAGTCATCAATTTACATATGGTATGCTGTGCGCTAGTACATAGTCGGCTGATTTTAGAATGACTATGCTCGGGCTTTATTTTGATAAATTCCTTGCATTCCACTTCCAGTATAGTTTTCTTGTTGGACGCGTGGTCTTACAGAGAGTCACTCTATAGCTGAGCCAGCAACGCAGCACATGCCTTTGCTTTGCGTATGCCTTTGCCAACACACTTTGCGAACATTGGTATTACAAATATTATGTCTTAGGACAAGTTTGACGTCTTCTTGGAGGCATGTGAGGTGTGGGGCCGCTTTGGTCGGTAAGTGTTATAACTTGCATTTGTTTGTGTGAAATTCCTTTATTAATTCCTTTTGCATTTGATGCACTAAGTTGTCTACTCGGGACAAATTATCCTAGAGTATAGTGTACCTTATTAAATTATCTTAAATTGATGCACCAGGTTGTGTACTCGGGATAAATTATCCTACGAGTATATTGCACCTTATATTTTGAGGTTAGTAACCTCCATCCTCACATTGCTTAATAAATTCAAAATGCACATTTGGGAATGTTTGGACACACTGCACTGCATTTTGATTGTAACATATATGTTGTAGTATATCGTTAGGAACATATCTTGGACATTGTTTGACCTTTATACTTTAAAAAAACATAGTACTTAGTGATACAAATGTGTATATTTATTGATACTTGTTGTAACTTGACAGGGTTCTGGAGTTGAGGACATTTAGTGTTGCGCTTTTCAGGGTTGGTTAAGTCAACCTTGAATAGGTATGTTCAATTTAAACAAATATATTTATTCATCCACTGGCATTGTGTCTTAACTTTAATCCATTTGGAAGCAATGGTGATTTGCAAGTTTCATATTTGCACACCCTTAAATTATGAATGTTTAGATATTGTATTGTGAATATAATAATTTGTATTAGTAAATTGCTTGTCTTGAAAATGTCTATGAATTGTATTATCGACAGACTAACTGGTTGTATTGATCTTTTCAAAGTCAATACATTCCTTCTTTGTATAAAAAGGTACCATTGCCAACTTGAGATTGCCTATAACAGTTGATCTTTTCCATTTTTCTATAATAGACCTAATGGCTGTCGTTTTTGGATAGTGCTTGTCATTTTTGATAGAAGTAGTCGTTTTGATAACGTCATCGTGTTGAATAGCGGTTGTCGTGTTAAAATCGATTGTCATATTTGTATAGTTGTCATGTAAATGGGGGTGGGGGGTTGATATTCCCTTTTTATAGCCGGCTGAAAGGAGAAGGACAAAGGGAGCAGCAGTCAGGGATTATGTTGAAACAGCACTTTAATAATTAAAATAAACAAATCAAATCTTTCTTCAAAAATTACAAGAAACTACTAGCAATTAACTTCTACAGCTAGTTATACATCAAACTAAAGCAAAATCATGAAATAAAATAAAATAAGATACAAATAAAAAGAATGATTTTAACCTCAAAAGGAAAATAAAACAACAAAATCTCAATCAGCAAAAAATACATAAGCTTCCTATTAACAGTCCTAAAATAAGAAAAGAAACACTAAACCTTCAAGAATGATAAGAATATATAACTATATTCTTGTCTGTGGCCTGCTTCTGGCCCCAACTGGGTCCACAAATCCAAACAAAGACTTTAATAGAAAACATAAAATATCTAAATGGTGGAAAAAGTTACTTACAACTTTCCCAATAAACAATCCTGACTATGCCTAGCCTGGCACTTGCCTTCAGTTTAAACAAACAAAAAGGAAATAGTCAATTAACCTCTGTCACAGACATACTATCCCAGGCTAGCCTGGCTACTAGCTACTACTGAGCCCCAAGGTTCGGAGTTAATGACCTAACCATATGGTTCAGGAATGTCCACCCAGGGCTCAGGCCACAATGCAAGGGTCTGTCCTGGTCTGGACATGATAACACATTGTATACAGTAAACTTTGTGGATAAAACTCAACAGAAATGAAAAAGATCCTCTTAAAAATTCACTGTCTTAGAAAAGTCAAACAAACAAAATCCAATACAAAACCTAATCTCTTAAGCCTGAACTTACAGGAAATCTACTTAATTATTCAAAATAGCCTTTGGTTAAAGGAGAAATTCCAGGAAAATAACTTGAACTCTATTCCAAAATAGGACAAAATTGGGTCAGTGTGACCAGTTCCATACAGTATAAAATAAAGCAAAGGCTCGAAACCCTTCCCAATTTAAATATACAAAAACCATTAAATTCTGATTTGAAAGTATAACAACAACCATAGTAAAACATTTTAAAGATCTCCAAATCACTGTATAAGAAATGTCATTATTTAAATGCAACAAAATTAAGGAAATCTCCTACCTGAAAGGAGAAGGACAAAGGGAGCAGCAGTCAGGGATTATGTTGAAACAGAGGTGCTGGGTCAATCACCCCAACTGCTTCACCCTCATGGCCAATGGGTCAGTCCACTCTCAGGCAGGGGTGAAAAGGGCTATACAACTAATGTAAACTGAACATAAGGGCTGGATAATTCTACTAAAGTTTAAGAAAAACAAAAAAAGGAAAGGGGGTGATCAAGAAAATTAAAAATAGGAGCAAGCAAAAGGGGACCCTTTACATCCTCCAACGCTAATCTATTGGCGTCCCTGCCAATACTGTACGTTTAGTGCCCAAAATTAATACATTAAACGCTCTGGTGCCTTCCCTCGATTAGCTCTTGTAGAGTGTCGTCTCGTCACTGGCTCTGGTACAGGAGAATCAGGCCTGATGGCAAAACCTCGCTTCTGGACTTCCGGCTTGGCTACCGGTCCTGGAGTAACTGGCTCGACGACCGGCTGTTCACGGATATCGGGCACTACCGGATGTGTGATGGGAAGGGAAGGGAGCAGCCGGGGGACTTTTTGTGTCGGCTGGTTCTGTACATCGAGGGGCAAGGAAACTAGCTTCGCTCGATTGGGTTTTGCCGCTGGTGGTGTGGGCAACCTTCTTTGTACTGGTATCTGAACTGGTATAAGCCAGCCTCTGGCACGAACTGGTGAAGTCTCGTCTGGTGTATCATTGGTGTCTGGACTGAAACTGGTGGGTGGGGAACCTTCGGGCTTGAACCGACATATGGAAATTGCATTTCGATGGAGAATCTTCCGTTTCATGGTTCCTTCCTGTTCCACCTCGTATACAGGAATCCCTGGATTAGGCTGCCGCAGGACTGTGTATGGGGTTGGCTCCCAACGGTCCTGTAGTTTGGACCTCCCCTTCAGGCCTCTCTGACGGACAAGAACACGCTCTCCAGGAAGTAGTGGCAAATCCCGTGCCTTCTTGTCAAAGGCTCGCTTTTGGGTGCCGGTAGCTGCATCAAGAGACTTTCTTGCGACCCCATGAGCAAACTGGAGACGTTGATTGTGTCTGCCAACCCAATCATCTGTGTTCCGACCACCTTCGTGTTCCGGTAAGCCCATCATCACATCAAGAGGGATCCGCCCATGTCTTCCAAACATCAGGTAGTATGGGGTGTAGCCCGTGGATGCATGGCATGAATTGTTGTAATGGAAGCAGAGTTCAGGAAGATAGTCTGCCCAGCGGTGTTTCTTCTCTGTTTCCATCGTACCGATGAGGTCCATCAGGGTTCGATTGAACCTCTCACAAAGGCCATTCCCTGCAAGATGGTAAGGGGTTGTCCGACTTTTCTGAACTCCATACAAAAGGCACAGCTCTTTGATAGTGTTGGACTCAAAATTTGCTCCTTGGTCGGAGTGAAGCCTGGCCGGAACACCGTAATAAACTATGAACCTTTTCCAAAGGGCCTTTGCTGTCGTGATTGCCGTCTGATCTCTGGTGGGGACTGCCACTGTAAGCTTGGTAAAGTGGTCTGTGATTACCAGCACGTGCTCATAACCTCCAGATGACCTTTCCAGCGTCAAGAAATCTAGGGCCACTAGTTCCAGGGGAGCTGTTGTCCTGATCGAAACCTAGAGGGGCTTTGGTGGCCCTCCCTCGCTTCCTAAAGGCACACCTCTCGCAGCTGTTGCACCAGTCTTGTACTTTGGATGACATACGTGGCCAGAACAAACGACGTCGCGCTGCCTCCTGAATTCGATCTGCACCTAGATGCCCGGCGTTGTTGTGGAGTTCAGTAAGGACTCCATCCTGGAATCCAGAAGGCAATACCAATTGCTGCCTTTCCTCCAGCCTCTTCGGGTCTGTGGTCACCCGGTATAAGACTCCATCTATGATTTGCAAACGCTTCCATTCTTTCAGGATCAGCTTTGATGAAGGACTAAGGTTGGCTCGCTCTTCTGGCATTGGTTGTTTCTCCTTGAGGACAAGCTTCATGATTGGTGCAATGTCTGGGTCTTCTTCCTGGGCTTTTGACATGTCTGCGATGGATATGCCTGGCATGGTTTCGATGATGTTTAGACAAACATCTTGGGCAGGGGTTTCTGGACTGCCCGTGAACTCCTCAAGGACCGCTTGGACAACTGCTAGGGTAATCTCGCCTTGAGCTAGATCATCTGTCTCGTCTGGGCAGTCGGCATGGGGAAGTCTGGAAAGGGCATCAGCATTGTCGTTACTTTTCCCAGGGCGGTATTTTATGTCAAACTGGAAGTTTGCCAGCTGAGCAATCCATCTTTGTTCGACAGCTCGAAGTTGTGCAGTGTTCAAATGTACCAGTGGATTGTGGTCAGTGAAGACCGTGAACTTCGCTCCTATCAGATACTCCTTAAACTTGTCTGTGATGGCCCACTTCAGCGCGAGCAGCTCCAGTTTAAAGGCACTGTAGTAGGTATCGTTTTGTTCTGCTTTGCGTAGCCCTCGACTGGCGTATGCCACGACCCTCTCTTTTCCGTCTTGCTCCTGGGACAGGACAGCCCCCAGTCCATGGTTGCTGGCATCTGTGTACAGACGAAATGGTTTGGAGTAGTCAGGGTAAGCAAGGATTGGGGAGACATCAGGCTTTGTCGAAGTTGGTCAAAAGCTTGCTGACACTCGGCCGTCCATTTGAATTGGGTTGTTTTCACCAACTTTTTTGCTCCCTTTTTGGGCTGACCTGTTAGGGCAAACAGCGGTTGGGCAATCTTAGAGAAATCTCGCACAAACCTCCTGTAGTACCCTGCGAAACCCAAGAACGATCTTACTGCCTTTGGAGATGTTGGGACTGGTCAGTTCTCCAACGCTGAACATTTTTCTGGGTCAGTCTCAATGCCGTCTGCTGATGCTCTGTGACCGAGGAAACCGATAGATGTCTTCAGCAGGTGACACTTCGAGGGTTTTGCCTTCAGACCATGCTTGGCTAGACGTGAAAAGACCATGTCAAGTCTCTTCATGTGGGACGAGAAGTCAGGGGAGAAAATGATGATGTCATCAAGGTAGAACATCAGGGTCTCGCACGATTGGTCACCAAAGCATCGCTCCATGAACCTTTGGAATGTGGCAGGGGCGTTACTCAGACCAAACGGCATGCGGTTAAATTCATACAAGCCCATGGGTGTGGTGAAGGCCGTTTTCTCCCTGTCTGCTTCATCCATAGTGATCTGCCAGTAGCCGCTGGCCAAATCAACTGTCGAGAAGTACCGTGCTCCTCGAAGGGCATCAAGGGACTCGTCGACTCTTGGGAGGGGAAATGCATCTGGTGTGGTTACGGCATTCAGACGCCGGTAGTCAATGCAAAGACGTCTTTCTCCACACTTCTTCCTAACCAAAACAATAGGCGACGCCCATGGGTTGGTGCTTTCTCTGATGACTCCTTTACCAAGAAGTGTTTTTAGGTGATCCTTCACTTCTTGGTAGAGGTGGGGAGGAACTCTACGATACCGCTCCTTGAGAGGTCTAGTTGGGCCTGTAGGAATTGTGTGACGGACCGAAGTGGTCATGCCGAAGTCATCGTCAGCCTTGGAGAAAACCTCTCTGTGCTGCTCGAGTAGAGAGCTCAACTCTTGAAACTCACTTTGCGATAGCATCTCTCTGTCAACATTAACTGGTACAGGGAGCTCTTCAGGGGTGGTCTGCCGGTCTGTATCTGGATGCTCTCCAAGACGCACCTCCACTTCATGGAGGCCTAGCTCCACTAACTCAAGATAAGATGGCTCACCTTGACAGACTTCATGGAAGGCACTCAACTGGGCTAGCCGCATACCGCGGTGGACCTTGACATCCCACTGGTTGGGGTTAGCAAGCCTTATAGGGATAACGCCACCTTTGATGTTACAGACGCTCCTTGCGACCATCAGATGCTTTGGCAGGAACTTGGCCGGTGTAGGTTCAACAAGTACATTACCCTTAAATGGGACTCCACGGCACCTGCCAGGGACAATGACTTCTGTGCCTGCTGGGATTACCATGGGGCGATAGTTGGCTGCGTATACCAGAATGGGCTCCTCCTTTGGGGATTAAAGAGATGGGCCAATCTCTATTGTCTGGTGAGCATGTTGGCACGACTGCTTCTGGGACTGGAATTTGGACTGAAAGTGGGGGGAAATGGGGTCTTTGAAGAAGACATCTTTGCATTTCCGGAGAATGTTCATCCCGATAATGCTGGGCACTGGTCGGGTCATTGATGGCTTCAAGATAAAGAAGACAGCTTTCTTGATCTCACATCCCATCACATTGATGTCCAATTCGACGACTCCTTGGTAGGGAATGTCTAAACCATTTGCTGCAACAAGACGAACAAAGGGACTGGTCAAGTTGCTGGTGTCGAAGTTGCCATTGAAGCACACTTTGAACACTTCATCTGAAAGTGTTGAAACTTGAGATCCAGTGTCCAACAGGCTGGGGACACTCACTCCTTCAATGGCAACATCAACATACAGGCAGTCTCCAACCGCCTCCTTGGGTGAAATGGACCGTTGCGCTGTCCTAGGACGTTCCAATGTCTGGCCCTCGACACTGGAACACCCTAGTTTACCTGGGATGGAGAATTATGGGAATGACGTGGGGGTTGTCTTCGGCTACACTCTCTTGCCATGTGGCCGGGTTGGTCACAGATGAAGCAGATGGGATTTCCTTGATCATCCCATCGTGGTTGTTTCCTGGGCCGTCTATACTGGGCAGGGGGAGCAGAAAGACGCAGCTGATTCATTTCTGATCTCATGGCTGCCATCATCTCAGCCATCTCTTTTTGTTGGCGTACGGTCCTGTCAAGGGTGGTCTGGAGAGCCGTCAGGGCACTGACTGACTCCGCACTGGCAGCATTCACCAGGGTACATCCAGCTGTCTCACGGTCAGCAGCTAGGTGCAATGCCTCTCTGCGGACATCGCCAAAGGTCATATCTGGCTGCCTCCTCAACTCCATCCAGAGCATCCGCTGAACATCTGTGTTTGCCAAACCAGCGACAAACCTGTCCCTGAGGAGTTCATCTGGCTTGGGAACAGCCTCTGGATCCCGTTTTCTCAGCCTTCCAAGGGTCTCCTGTAGGGCAAGGGAAAACTCCCGCATGGTCTCTCTAGAGGATTGTCGTCTCCCGTGGAACTGCTGAAGGAGTGAAGATGATGGGGTCTGGTCACCATACGTCTCCAGTAGTCGGGTAAAGATGTCTGCTGCATATTGCCGGTCATCAGGGGACATAACGAGAACTTCACGTTTCGCCTCCCCTCCCAGGTACTTGATCAGCACCTGGGACTGCTGGTCGAGTGGGGTATTCCATGTCTGAAGCATGGACTTCATGTCGGCAACCCATTCCTCCACTGTTGGATCATTTACGCTCGTCTTTTTGCCGATGAACATATTAACCTTCTGGTCGATCGGGACAAATGTAACATGGTGGGCTGCTGGTGCTTGCGCAGCCCCTCCATTGTTCCCTGCTTCTCCTTCATTCATGGCCGGCATCCCACTTCTGACACATTCAAATGGGGGTGGGGGGTTGATATTCCCTTTTTATAGCCGGCTGAGAGGAGAAGGACAAAGGGAGCAGCAGTCAGGAATTATGTTGAAACAGCACTTTAATAATTAAAATAAACAAATCAAATCTTTCTTCAAAAATTACAAGAAACTACTAGCAATTAACTTCTACAGCTAGTTATACATCAAACTAAAGCAAAATCAGGAAATAAAATAAAATAAGATACAAATAAAAAGAATGATTTTAACCTCAAAAGGAAAATAAAACAACAAAATCTCAATCAGCAAAAAATACATAAGCTTCCTATTAACAGTCCTAAAATAAGAAAAGAAACACTAAACCTTCAAGAATGATAAGAATATATAACTATATTCTGGTCTGTGGCCTGCTTCTGGCCCCAACTGGGTCCACAAATCCAAACAAAGACTTTAATAGAAAACATAAAATATCTAAATGGTGGAAAAGTTACTTACAACTTTCCCAATAAACAATCCTGACTATGCCTAGCCTGGCACTTGCCTTCAGTTTAAACAAACAAAAAGGAAATAGTCAATTAACCTCTGTCACAGACATACTATCCCAGGCTAGCCTGGCTACTAGCTACTACTGAGCCCCAAGGTTCGGAGTTAATGACCTAACCATATGGTTCAGGAATGTCCACCCAGGGCTCAGGCCACAATGCAAGGGTCTGTCCTGGTCTGGACATGATAACACATTGTATACAGTAAACTTTGTGGATAAAACTCAACAGAAATGAAAAAGATCCTCTTAAAAATTCACTGTCTTAAAAAAGTCAAACAAACAAAATCCAATACAAAACCTAATCTCTTAAGCCTGAACTTACAGGAAATCTACTTAATTATTCAAAATAGCCTTTGGTTAAAGGAGAAATTCCAGGAAAATAACTTGAACTCTATTCCAAAATAGGACAAAATTGGGTCAGTGTGACCAGTTCCATACAGTATAAAATAAAGCAAAGGCTCGAAACCCTTCCCAATTTAAATATACAAAAACCATTAAATTCTGATTTGAAAGTATAACAACAACCATAGTAAAACATTTTAAAGATTTCCAAATCACTGTATAAGAAATGTCATTATTTAAATGCAACAAAATTAAGGAAATCTCCTACCTGAAAGGAGAAGGACAAAGGGAGCAGCAGTCAGGGATTATGTTGAAACAGAGGTGCTGGGTCAATCACCCCAACTGCTTCACCCTCATGGCCAATGGGTCAGTCCACTCTCAGGCAGGGGTGAAAAGGGCTATACAACTAATGTAAACTGAACATAAGGGCTGGATAATTCTACTAAAGTTTAAGAAAAACAAAAAAAGGAAAGGGGGTGATCAAGAAAATTAAAAATAGGAGCAAGCAAAAGGGGACCCTTTACAGCCATACCAAATTTTGTGGAAATATTGTAAATTGAATTGTCTATGTAATATCCAGCTTGCATATCAAATGTGTGCAACTGTTTGCAACTGTGCCAACTGTTGATCTAAAAATCAATAAAATTGTAGATATATATTTTCTTCAAGAAAACAAGTTTGCTTTCCTGTCCTAAATTTGTGCAGTAGTAGCCCTTCCGTATCGGTTACAAAAATGGCGTAGTCGGCAGGATAGGATTTTAAGCATTCTTTTCTACAATTTGTGATTTCTGTCAGAAGTTTGAATTAATCACATTTATAAAAATATTTAAAATAAAAACATAATAAAACGACAGCCAAAAAGGGTTTTACAGGTGGCGAGACTACTCCAGTGGTGATCTACTATTGGACCTTGCTGAGCTCTAGCCATTCTACACCTGGCCGGGGCCAGCTTTGTCTTTTGCCCGGGGCCAGCTTCGTCTTTTGCCTGGGGCCTGCTTCGTCTTTTGCCTGGGGCCAGCTTCGTCTTTTGCCCGGGGCTGCAGCTTCGTCTTTTGCCCGGGGCCAGCTTCGTCTTTTGCCCGGGGCCAGCTTCGTCTTTTGCCCGGGGCCAGCTTCGTCTTTTGCCCGGGGCCAGCTTCGTCTTTTGCCGGGGGCCAGCTTCGTCTTTTGCCTGGGGGCCAGCTTCGTCTTTTGCCCGGGGCCAGCTTCGTCTTTTGCCCGGGGCCAGCTTCGTCTTTTGCCCGGGGCCAGCTTCGTCTTTTGCCCGGGGCCAGCTTCGTCTTTTGCCGGGGGCCAGCTTCGTCTTTTGCCTGGGGGCCAGCTTCGTCTTTTGCCTGGGGGCCAGCTTCGTCTTTGCCTGGGGGCCAGCTTCGTCTTATGCCTGGGGCCAGCTTCGTCTAGAACTAGACAGTTTTGCAGAAAAGGCCAGTATCTTTTGCGTGAGCAAAATCTAGTGACCGGGATAGTTGTGTTCCCAAGCTTAGAGAGAGTACATTTTGTTTAATAACTTGTAATTGTACATTGGTGTATTTTTTGTCTTGGTGACATATTTGATGATACACGAATCTTATTTGAGCACTTAATTATCACCATTGATCGTTGTAAGGTATTTAAAGTGGATTATTGTAAGGTATTTAAAGTGGATTATTGTAAGGCATTTATTGGGTGTTAGGCTTCAAACAAACAAATTAAAACAAATATTAGTCTTTTTGAAGCACTGTTTATATATTATCTAATAGCTTGTGTATTGTACTCCGGACAGGGATTGATGTCCGTGGGTTTAATTTTTCTTTACAATTGCACATGTTCATGTCGTAAATGTAGATTGTGTACAAATATTGTATGCAGATAATAATTGTCTCTAGACATACATGTAGATTGTGTATTGTTTTATGACTTTTTGGGTCATTACTTTTGTGACATGGGATTTCTTGGAAGTATGGAGGATTGAGGTTGGGTGTTGGTTTTAACCCTGGTGCAGTTTTTTTCTCTTTTTTCATTATCTGCAGGTTGTGAGACTAACTCGACCAACGCGGTTCCTACCTCCACATGCCTCATTCTTCAACTTCACTTCTTTACCCGATGCATGCTGCGAAGGTAATGCTTTTATGCCTAGTGCCTGCCTTGCTCGTTACGTGTACACTTTCGTTAAGCTTACATGTACTAACCTCTTACCCATGTAATCAGCAGCATATAATATTTACAACCATGGCCAAGGGAGGATCATCTTTTGGGTCTGAAGCAGAGATGGCTGCTCAGATTAATAAACTTCAAGAACAGCTAAAATTATTGACTTTAGAAGTAAATCCTAAATCAAATCCAGCATTTCTTCTTATGCCTAGTCAAAAGAAGTTGTCATCGTATTCTGGCGCACACGACTCTTCTGTAAAACTTGAAGATTGGATTTGTGATGTCGTAGCTGCTGTAAGATCACGACCTCTGTCCGAGGAAAGTAAAATAGATTTTGTTTTCCAGCATCTTACTGGGCCTGCTAGAGAAGAGGTAAAATTTAGAACACATAAATCTGTCGAGGATATCGTCAAAATTCTTCGTGAAGTTTTTGGGGATCAGGGATCATCAGTGAAATTGCAAAGAGCTTTTTTTGAAAGGAAGCAATTGCCTAGAGATAATATTAGAGACTTTTCACATGCCTTACTTGACATTTTTGAAAGAGCTTGCAGAAAATCTCCCCATTTAGCTATGCACAAAGAACAACTGTTATGTGATCAACTAGCTGATGGTGTAGAAGATAGCCTCCTTAGGAAGCAGTTGCGCAAGAGAGTCAAAGATGCCCCTGGTATTGTTTTTTTTTAGGTTGAGAACCGAAGCTATTGATTGGGAGGAGGAGCCTACTGATGTTAAAGAGACGGTCTTTGTTCAGTCCGCTAAAACATCTCTGGTGGCTGAAACTCAAACCTTATTGGATATCGTTCAAAAACAGCAGCAGCAGATTCAGCAACAGCAAAAACAGATTGATGAAGTTACAAGTCTAGTGCATAAACACATACAAGGAAAAGATGAGCCTAAGAAAGCTGATCGAAAAACGGATCAAAGACAAACAGGTAGAACTAAATTGAATTGTACTTTTTGTAATCTCTCTGGACATACAAGAGATATATGTTTTAGGTTTCAATTGAAACCGGCCAACGGAACCATTGAGCAACTTAAGAAAGAGATAGGAGGAAAGTCCCCTTCGGGAAACTAACCTCTCCCGTCGCGACGAGTCCAGCGGTAGGGAGGCATGGAGTGGACTCAATTTTCTCTGATAACTGTAGACCTCATTTGAATGGAGCATGTCCAACAGTTATGGTCAAGTTTGGTGAAAAATATGTCAATTGTCTCATTGACACTGGTTCAATGGTGTCTACCCTTACGGAGGAATGTTTTCTTGCATTATTTAAGCCTAGTGGAACAGAAATACATAATGACATGCTTTGGTTAAAGATTACTTCTGCCACTGGCCTGGAAATACCATATGTTGGATATATCGAGACGGATGTATTACTAGATGGAATAATTATTCCACAAGTTGGTATTTTGATAGTGAAGGATACAGGTGACGAGGAACATAGACAGCAGAAGAGACTAGTGCCTGGTCTACTGGGTATGAACATCTTGCAACCCCTCTGGGATTCCATGAAGGAGGGCAATATGGATTCTTCTTCTGGTGCGTCATTTTTACAATCGCTTTCGCCTTTATTTAACTTGGTGAATAATAAGGAGCAATCGGAGGCTGGTTTTGTCAGAGTTGCTTCTGGTCAGAACATCTTTATTCCTCCAGAATGTAGTACGACAGTGATAGCTGAGACGACTTGTCCATTCTCTGGTTTTGCAGTAGTGGAACCACTAAGGAGTAGTGATAATTTGCCAGTTGGTATACATTTCCTGTTAGGATTGACAACATTTCTTCTACTGGATTTATTTTACATCCTAAAACTCGCATCGGAGTTCTACATAGCATAGCTGGTGTGGTTCATAATAATACCGAGGTTCAATTTCAGGTGTCTGTAAACCACATTCAGATTTCTAGAGTGGAAAATACAAATGCATCTTTGTCAGAATCAACGATACCAGTGGATTTGACAGGTTTTTCTGGAACCGATGAAGAGTTGATGGAGGTGAACAAATTGTTAAATAAACACAGGGATGTTTTTGCTGATCACGAGTTTGATTTAGGTGAGACAAGTACGATAGAACATCGTATTTACACAACTGATTCTGAGCCGGTAGCTCAAACCTTTCGTAGGATTCCTCCTAACCAATATGAACAGGTTAAACAACACATACAAAATTTACTAGATCATGGTTTGGTGACTGAGAGCTATAGTCCTTATGCTGCACCTATTGTGCTTGCTAGGAAGAAAGATGGATCTTTAAGAATGTGCGTTGATTATCGTCGCTTGAATAAAAAAACTAAGAAAGATTCCTTTCCTTTGCCTAGAATTTCGGAATTTCTTGATGCTGCAGTGGGAGCCAAATATTTTTCATCTTTGGATTTGGTAAGCGGTTATCATCAGGTCAGAGTTCGGAAAGAAGATCGGGAAAAGACTGCTTTTGTCACCCCCATGGGTTTATACGAGTATGTACGTATGCCTTTTGGTCTTTGTGGGGCCCCGGCGACCTTTCAAAGGTTGATGCAGCGATGTGTCGGTGATTTAGTTTATCAGATGCTTTTCGTCTATTTAGATGATATTTGCATATATTCAACAACATTTTCGGACCATCTAAAACATCTTGATATGGTCTTCACACGACTAAAACAACATGGGCTCAAACTCAAACCTACAAAATGTCACTTGTTCTGCAAGGAAATAAAATATCTTGGTCATGTTCTTTCTTATCAGGGAATTTCTGGGAATGATTTTGACATTGCGGTTGTAATGCCTTCTTGTGGCGTTAATGGTAAGAAGCAAAAAACAGCTCTTCCAAGAAAGTCTTCTCGTAAGAATAAGGGAAAACATAGTAATCCTTATCATTTGCCAACGTCTGTCTATTCAAGACAACAGACTGCCAATGCCTTTCTTGACGACAAGTCTTTATTTTGTCTTGTGGCCATTATAATACTTTTTATCATAGTGATTTTCACATCCAATATGCCGGTATCTCTTAAAATCACTTCCGCTCTTATGGTTATTGTTATCACATTTATTTACTTCAACAGTATACCATGGTTTCAGTATTGGGATACATTACAAATATTCACCAGGTCTGCCCTACAACATCTGAAGGAATATTGTCCTGGTTGAGATTGCATTTAACATATCTTTAGTGTTGCAGAAGTCTCTTTGGAGGCAAGTTGAGTCTGTATTATAGAAGTTTTCTTCTTATTTTGAAGTTATTTCTTGTGGTGGACCATATAGAGGTTATCTCGTTGCTTGCGTTGTGCAAGTTATGGGTAATCCACCCTTACTTCGATATTCTCAACTTTGTTGACTATTGCGGTGATCTGCATGTTGCATTTTGATTGATAGTTTCATGTAGAGTTTTGTGAATTCTCTCGAATTTATAATATACTGATAGCTCATTTGAGGTTATCTCATTTCCTTTTGGTAGGAATGGGCACTATATCAGTTTACTTCTTGAGATATTCCCAATGCTTGTATATTGTAATTATTGTGATAATCCTAACAGAAGAATTGTTTTTGTCAAAATTAATCTTTGGATGATTGTAACCAGCCAGACTGTTACGCTGCCTGGTACTTGTATAATGTTTTGTTTGCACTGTAAATAGCGCCACCAATTGGAATTATTATTGTATAACTGAGTCGCCTGGCGGCGCCCTATAGTTATCAATTTACATATGGTATGCTGTGCGCTAGTACATAGTCGGCTGATTTTAGAATGACTATGCTCGGGCTTTATTTTGATAAATTCCTTGCATTCCACTTCCAGTATAGTTTTCTTGTTGGACGCGTGGTCTTACAGAGAGTCACTCTATAGCTAAGCCAGCAACGCAGCACATGCCTTTGCTTTGCGTATGCCTTTGCCAACACACTTTGCGAACATTGGTATTACAAATATTATGTCTTAGGACAAGTTTGACGTCTTCTTGGAGGCATGTGAGGTGTGGGGCCGCTTTGGTCGGTAAGTGTTATAACTTGCATTTGTTTGTGTGAAATTCCTTTATTAATTCCTTTTGCATTTGATGCACTAAGTTGTCTACTTGGGACAAATTATCCTAGAGTATAGTGTACCTTATTAAATTATCTTAAATTGATGCACCAGGTTGTGTACTCGGGATAAATTATCCTACGAGTATATTGCACCTTATATTTTGAGGTTAGTAACCTCCATCCTCACATTGCTTAATAAATTCAAAATGCACATTTGGGAATGTTTGGACACACTGCACTGCATTTTGATTGTAACATATATATTGTAGTATATCGTTAGGAACATATCTTGGACATTGTTTGACCTTTATACTTTAAAAAAACATAGTACTTAGTGATACAAATGTGTATATTTATTGATACTTGTTGTAACTTGACAGGGTTCTGGAGTTGAGGACATTTAGTGTTGCGCTTTTCAGGGTTGGTTAAGTCAACCTTGAATAGGTATGTTCAATTTAAACAAATATATTTATTCATCCACTGGCATTGTGTCTTAACTTTAATCCATTTGGAAGCAATGGTGATTTGCAAGTTTCATATTTGCACACCCTTAAATTATGAATGTTTAGATATTGTATTGTGAATATAATAATTTGTATTAGTAAATTGCTTGTCTTGAAAATGTCTATGAATTGTATTATCGACAGACTAACTGGTTGTATTGATCTTTTCAAAGTCAATACATTCCTTCTTTGTATAAAAAGGTACCATTGCCAACTTGAGATTGCCTATAACAGTTGATCTTTTCTATTTTTCTATAATAGACCTAATGGCTGTCGTTTTTGGATAGTGCTTGTCATTTTTGATAGAAGTAGTCGTTTTGATAACGTCATCGTGTTGAATAGCGGTTGTCGTGTTAAAATCGATTGTCATATTTGTATAGTTGTCATACCAAATTTTGTGGAAATATTGTAAATTGAATTGTCTATGTAATATCCAGCTTGCATATCAAATGTGTGCAACTGTTTGCAACTGTGCCAACTGTTGATCTAAAAATCAATAAAATTGTAGATATATATTTTCGTCAAGAAAACAAGTTTTCTTTCCTGTCCTAAATTTGTGCAGTAGCCCTTCCGTATCGGTTACATATGGATGAACTATAGCCTGATAGATAGATAGATAGATAGATGCCAAGTTGCATAGTTACGTGTTTGTTCTCTTATTTTTTTGGGGGGGGGGCGGATTTTTTTTTTTGGGGGGGGGGAATTTTGTTGGGGTTGACTTTTTGTCTTTTCTTTTTGATTTTTGTTTGGGGGGCGTCCCCCCCCCCCTCCCCCCACCCCCCCCCCCCCCCCCCCCTTCCCCTCCCCCCCCTTCCCCTCCCCCCTTGATTACGGCAAAAGTACATCTGACCCAAGTACAACAGATACCACAGAAACTTGCTGACTCCCTGCATGTTTCTTCCTGTTGACAACAAACCCGTTGAGCCGCCTGATGACAGAAAGGAAAAGTCCAAAGAAATAGATAAAGTACATCAGGAAACACAGAAGCCTCCACCAGAAAAACACTCATCTGTTAGCACGCCAGAAGAATACCAGGAAAATTATGATTCCAGTGATGATGCAGTGTATGTAGCATACAAACCCGTTGAAACAAGTCCTCCCCGTGAAGACGAGATGACCACAACAGTGTACGGAGATGTTTCTGAAGAACTACACTTAAATGGCACATCCGAACACTCCCAATTCAACTTGGCATCATCATCAAACCTTGAATCTCGTTTACCATTTCCATCATCAGCATCAGCATCGTCGTCTCTGCCAACTTCATCCGCCCAATCAGTGGAAACTCCACCTAGTGTCCATCTCCCACAAATACCACGAAGAACACGTAGACCACCAGACAGACTGTCATATGATTTTCTTGGGCAGAACAAGCAACATGAAGTGCCAAATATAAAATTGCTGGAAGAACTCTATCAATCCAAATTAAAGTGTGGAAAAAACCCATGGGAGAGGTGGAAGGGTCCAAAGATGGCAGAAGCAAGAAAAAAAGGTCGTTATGAGACTTTTGCTTGAATAGTGTTTAATTATCCAACATTAAGTTTTAAGATGTAATGTTTTTAGGACAACAATCTGTATTCTATTCATTATAATTAACTGTAACATATTTTCGTTTGCATGCAAGTGTTTGTAATATATTTCGCTTCCAAGCCAGTATACAAAAAATGTAAAGAAAACAAGAAGCTTAATCCTTTTGTTTTGTTTTCATTTCAGGTAAAATGTCTCTTGTACATTTTAGAATTGTTGCAATTATGTCTGTTCAACAAAGTTCACGGTTTATCAATAATGTGTAAAATACGATTTACTTGATTTTGTGTACCTGTTATATTATTGTGTTGACTATTTCCTTCCTTATACTTTGCACTATCAAACCAGGCGCCGGAATGATTTGCAGTTAGTATTTAGGAGTTGGGTACATTAGATGCTTCCATGCATTTTTTTCCTTCAGTGCATCTGTGTAAATTTAGAGAACATTTTGTTCTTGAATATCTTTGTATAATTAAAGTTACGTTACTTTAGTAAATAATTTAAATGGCGATGATGCCATTTTCATCAGAGGGGAGAATGTCACGGGTATAAAAAGTACCCCCTAATCGTTTTTAGATTCACCCTGTAAATATCTTTATTATGTAAATCAGTATCTCATTAATGTTCATTTCCGTTGAACAATCGGCTTCGCCGTTTGGACTACAATAGACATTTGAAATACGGATTTCCGTTAGCGCCATTACAATGCTAACTGGAGCCGAGAAAAGACCTTGTCAGTTTACAGTCTCTCTCCCCTGTATTTTTCATATGCAGGTAATAACTTTATTAATTTTATTTCACCTTATACAATTCCTTTAATATATATTAGTCCTGCCTAATGTATAACTTGTGTATTTTGACCTTTAACCTCGTATTTTGGTGGTGAAGAATCCATTTTATATCGTGTTTGTCTCCTAGTATAATTCTGTTCATTTTGACACCAAGATCATCTAGGCCTATGTAAAACATGCTGCTGCTGAAAAAACAATTTGTAGTGTTTTAGTGCAAGGTCAAAGACCTTTGACCCTCAAAAAGGAAATTTCCCCCTCCCTCTCTGCTCTTGGAATAAATAATAACCCCCATACCACCCACAATAAGTTGAAATTAGCCTCTTCGATTTGTTTGTTCTCATTTTTATATAATATGGTAATTGTCCTGTTACTTATATGACATCTTAGTGATAACACGTCTATTTTTATTATAAGGGTCAGTAGCTATTCTATGTCATCTTCTTTCGTAATCCTGTGCATTTTGACACCAAGATTGTGTTAATACTGGTTTTAGGTTGATAAAGAAAGGTAACGATTGTCCGAACTCACCACTTCGGGTTCATCATGCGGGCCGCCATGTTTGCACATGATTTATTAATACTTGCGTGTGTATACAGAACGTGCAGTTCGTGACATGGGATTCGCAGTGTGTAGGCCTATTATAACATCTCCCCTTTTTCTCTGAAAGGAAACACTGGTTAATTAAACAATCAAAGTGAATCATCAATTTGCAAAACTGTAGTTGCTATTGTTCAGTTTAGTGTTCAGATGAGATTTAGTTTCTTTCAGAATTTACATGTTTGTTGCAGTTCAGTGTCCAACAAAAGATAGTACTGAAATTTCAAGTCTTAGTGTTGTTTCTAATATCTCTGGTCGATCCTGGTTGGCTGGCGATTAATGTTGTTGTTCGATTGACTGTTCGAAAACTTCCTGGTTTTGAACTCACAGAAAACAAAGGAAATTGTGTTTGATTTCCGGAAAAACCGAAATAAGATTGTTCCCGTCAACATAAATGGTGTTGATATTGAAATTGTCACCGAGCATAAGTATCTGGGAACGTATATTGATGATCACTTGAATTGGAATGTCAACACTCAAAAATTATGTTCTAAGGCTAATCAGCGAATTTATTTTCTGAGGAAATTGAGGTTATTTAATATCGACCGGGAGATAATCACTATGTTTTATCAAAGTGTCATCCAGTCTGTGATCATGTTTTGTTGTATTGCATGGGTAAACGGTCTGACAGTAGATAATTTGAATAAGCTTAATAGGATCACCAAATCAGCCAGTAAAATCATTGGTAATACTGTCCGAGACGTGAGATCTATCTACGAGTCAGCTGTGCCGGTAAAACTAAAAGCAATACTGCTTGACAATACCCATCCGCTACATACTTTGTTAGCAAATTACGACAACTCAAATCCAAGACAAACCGTCATCGCCTGTCCTTTGTACCAAGTGCAGTTTCCCGCTTCAATAACGATTTTAGCAGATAATGTGTTTTAAAAGAACATGAACATGTACAAGTATTATAGTTTTCATTAATGTTTTAACGTATATACTGTATGTTTATATATTAATTTTCTGTATTGTAGGTATTTGAATTTTTATGTGCAAAGCGAGAAGGAAAATTTCATGCTGGCATGACGAATAAATAAATTGAATTGAATTGAATTGAATTGATAATGCGGACTGGAGGTGATGTGTCAGAAGTTGTACTCTTGAGCGAATTGGTCAAACTCGCCCCAAAACTGTGGACCGTTGTCAGTCACCACCACTTTTGGAATGCCATATCTAGCGAATGTTGCCTTAATGAAGTTGGTCACGGATTTGGCTGTTGTTGTGTGAGGGTGATGTAGCTCTAGCCATCGGGAATAGTAGTCCACTAGCACTAGATACATCCTTCCCTTCACCTCAGCTAGGTCGCAGGCGACTTGTTTCTATGGTCTCTGTGGTAGTTGTGTAGACATGAGGGGCTCGGCTCGATGCGATGGTTGCATATCCTGACAATGTGGGCAGGACTGAACATATTGGGCTACTTATGTCGGTACTCATACCAGGCCACCACAAGGCTTGATTTGCTCGAAGTCGGCTTTTTGGGATCCCTTGATGACCCTCATGGATTTTCTGCAACATCTGTTGTCGCATGCTTTGTGGTATCACAATACGGTCACCATATGTGAGGATACCACCTACCAGGCTGATCTTGTCCTGGTCATCCCAGAAACGTCGCAGCTCTGGCTCGACATCCTTCTGGTACTTTGGCCATCCATCTTTGACGTAAGTGATGACTGTACTCAGGGTATGGTCGTGGCTGGTCTCTGAAGCTATTTCGACTAACTTCGCATCTGATGCTGGCCACTGGGTTGTGATCAGGTGGACATGGGCTTCAATCTCGCTGTCCAGATCATTAGTGGACTCTGCCGCTTTGTCTCGCTGAAGAGGGGCTCGTGAAAGCGCATCGGCCACAACCAGATTCTTATCAGGTGTGTACTCTGCGTAGCAGTGGTAATTCATCAGCCTCATCAACAATCGTTGGCACCGAAGGGGGGCATCACACAAATCCTTATTGTTGATCAAGGACACTAGGGGTTTGTGGTCTGTCTGGAGCGTCACTTGAAGACCTCTGAGATAGATGTAGAAACGCTCACATGACCATACAGCAGCAAGTAGCTCCTTTTCGATCTGTGCATAACGTTGTTCTGTACGTGTCAGGCTCCTGGAGCAATATGCTACTGGCCTCCAAGACTCGTCTTCCTGTTTCTGAAAGATGTAACCACCAATGCCGTAACTGCTGGCATCAGCACTGACCATCGTCGGCTTTGATGGGGTCATAAAATGGAAGTGTTCGGGCTGTCGTTAGCTGTGTCTTGAGGCGTCGAAACGCAGTGCGTTGTGCTGGACCCCAAGTCCACTCTGTGTCATCCTTCATCAGGTCATTGATCGGTGCTGCTGTAGAGGCTGCATTGGGTATGAAGCGAGAAAGCCAATTGACCATCCCCATCAAACGTTTTACTTCCTGCTTCGATGTAGGTGGCGACATCTGGAGGATTGCATCTACTTTGGTAGGGTCAGGTTGAATTCCATCCTTACCAAGCCGGTGGCCAAGGAAGTTGACCTGTTCCTGTGCAACTTTGCACTTGTCCTTGTTCAGCCTCAAACCAGCTCCATGTAGTACTTTTAGCACATGCTGGAGACGTGCATCATGTTCCGCCGGTGTCGCACCTGTGACGAGAACATCGTCCATGTAGACAACTACACCAGGAAGATTTACCGTTATGCCAAATGGCAAACGATTGAAGGAGAACCTGCCAAAGGGCGTGATGAATGTGGTTAACTTCTGGCTGTCAGGGTGGAGTGGAATTTACCAAAACCCATGCTTGGCATCAAGGATGGGAAACAGCTGGGCACCAGCAATTTTACCCAAAACCTCCTCCAAGGTAGGTATGATGAACTGCTCTCTGGCCACGGCTTTGTTCAGCATTCGAAGGTCCACGCAGATCCTGATGTTCTCGTTTTTCTTGGGAGCAATCACAATTGGGGCACACCAATCAGTAGGTTCTGTGATGCGCGTGATGATTCCTTGTTTCTCCATTTTGTCCAGTTTTGTCTTCAGCTTTGGGTGCAAGGGCAATGTAATGCGACGAGGGGCATGGACACAGTGGGGTGTGGCATTGTAGGTCAGCTTAATCTTTACTGGTGGGCCTTTCAGGCATCCAGTTCCCTTTGAAAACACTGCTGTCGTTGATCAGCGTATACACACGCTGTACCAAGTTGAGGGACACACAGGCATGCTTTCCCAAAACAGGCTCCCCATCATCAATGATAAGGAAAGTCAGTACATGGTACGTACCCTTGACTTCACAGGATAGGCGCTTCTGTCCTCTTGGTTTGACTTTTCCTCCGAAGAAACCGCACAAACGGGTCGTAGTCGGGGACTGCAGGCTCGGGTTTTGAAGCTTCAGAGTACGATAAACATGCAACGGCAGTATGTTTACCTCGGACCCGGTGTCGAGCATGAAGTTGATCGGTTTGTCTTCTACACTAACGGTCTGGTGCCAGGAAGTGTGTGACTTGTCACTGTTGCCGGATACTGAGCCGATGAAGAACTCTGTGTCATTATCAGATTCATTCGGCGCACTCACAGCTCGCATGTGTTTAGGCTTGGACTGACAAACCTTGCTGAAATGTCCAGTGTTGTGACAGGCTTTGCATTTCTGGCCTCTAGCAGGGCATGATGAATGACTTGGGTCGTATCCGCAATTGGGACACTTGGCTTGTCTGGCATTCGGCTGAAATGGACAATTATTGGACATCTTGTATCGTGGTTTGGGTTGCACTGCTTGAACTGCTGCCGTGTTGTGGGCTCCTTTAATTTCGCGGAGATCTTTGGTGGCTGTCTCTAGAGTTTTCGCAACATCCAGGGCTTTCTGGAAAGTGAGGCTGTCTTTTGTCAGAAGATGTTTCTGACCGTACTCGCTACGAAGGCCACAAATCAGGCGATCACGCAAAGCGTCATCCAGAAAAGACCCAAACTGGCAGGGACTGGCCAAATTCTGTAGTGTAACAGCATACTGAGCGATGGACTCATCGGCGTGTTGATCGCGTTTGTAAAATCTAAAACGCTCTGCTACAACCAAACGCTTGGGGCCGTAGTGTGACACAAGCATATCACAGAGTTGGTTCAGCCAGGCTTTTGACAGTTTTGTACACAATATAGCCAACTGCACTCAGCACAACTGCCGGTTGTTTAACCGCAGGGATGTCATTTGCAACAAAGTAGAGGTCAAGACGCTCGATGTAGTTGCGAATGTCTTCAGTTTGGTCGTATGTGTCGAGACGCCCGATTAACGGTGCGCCGGATAGCGCCCCCAACGCAATCTCGCGCCATCGCGATGTCTGTCTTTTCCCGTGCGTGAAACTCACAAAAATTCGCCCGTAAATTTGAGCGTAAATGTCACTTGTTCATGTAGAAAACGGAATGAAAAATGACGGCTATTCTATTCTGATTCAACCACCGCTGCCACCATGTGTTAATACTGGTTTTAGGTTGATAAAGAAAGGTAACGATTGTCCGAACTCACCACTTCGGGTTCGCCATGCGGGCCGCCATGTTTGCACATGATTTATTAATACTTGCGTGTGTATACAGAACGTGCAGTTCATGACATGGGATTCGCAGTGTGTAGGCCTATTATAACAAAGATCATCTAAATACCATATTTTGTTGCTGAAATATTTCGTTTAGTGATTAAGGCAGAGGTTAATGACCTTTGACCTCCAAATTAAAAAAAATCACCAAACTCTATCTCTCCTTCCTTCTTTGGGGTAGTTGTCCATACCCATACCTACCCAAATCAGTTGAAATTAGCTTCTTTTCACAGATGAACCTTAAAGGTAGTATTTCACCATTGGTCATTGCTTGAATTATCATGAATGAGTAGATTTGGGGGGTTGTATTTATAGTAAATATCGTTTAACTGAGCTGTCCGAAGTTTTACAATCATGGATGCCGAGAAAAGCACGAAAAACAGCGGTTTTTTTCAACCGGCGTCGAGCAGTTATTCTTATGTTATCTTTGTTTTTTCGCGATCGCCGTCCGGCGATCGCGAATTTTTCATTATAAAATTCTATTTTTCGGAATAATTACAGGATATCTAGCGCAATCATTTTGCTGGATGCCCAGAATCAACATTTACTTTCAGATGAGTAGGATATTTCTTAATAATTCGGTAGTAAATATTTTCGATATCTGCAAATGGTGTATCCTACCTTTACAAGTCGATATGGGTAAAAAGTACAATCTTTACGCCTAATATTGGAGATGTCATCGAATCGGAGGAAACCAGCGTAACTCCAAAAACAAATGAATAAAGTTATAATATCCGACAAAGTGGCTGTGAGAACTCTGTCAGTCAAATCAAACTCGGTTATAATACTTTAGATACTATTCAATATATTTATTGACAAAGTCTTACCAGGTTCAAATAAGTCGCATTAAATTCTTTAAAATTCTTTTAACAAGGTTATTTTACAATTCTTTTTACAAGTTTAAGAGGATAAAGCGAACCTGATTTGTTTATGTAGAATATTAATAGCAATTCTTCAATTCCGATTAAACTTAAATATACGTATCAATTTCCACTGAACTCCTAATAGTATCGAAATACTACTACATCAAAATTCTAATAAATATAATAATTAACTCCAATTACCAAACACTGTGCCACCAAGGCACAAACCACGTACCACCAAGGCACAAAACTCTAATAGTGTAGGCTGTTATGTAGGATTTCAAAGTTGTGCATTTTTTTTGCTAAGGATGCCTTTTTTGTTTTATTGGAAAAAGTAGACATTCAGGTTTCAGAAAAGTATTGGTAACATTTTTTCCCATTAACCGTATGGCCGCCATCTTGGATTTCAAAATGGCCACAATTTTTTAACCAAATGTTGAATAAATCACAGTATTAATGCTATACGAAGTTCATTTTACTGACAATTACTTTAATTTATTACCGGTAAGCCAAGTAGTTACATATACTTAGTATTGATTGATACCACTAGCGGGATGCCGCGCGAAGCGCGGCACCCGCTAGCTGGATGGAATCGTAACTTATAGATACACCTTGTTGACGTCCTAAACACATAATGGATTGTATGACAAACAAACCGAGAAAATTTCGAGCTCACAAAATCATTTAGTGGGCACGAAATGAAATAATCAAATGATTTTGTCACGGTGATTTGTATTCGTCATATGTCTCTTTAGGGGCTCCGTAGGATACCATTGACTCTGAATAAAAACAATCTGCGTAATGCAGTCGTTTCTAAATTGAATATTCATATCCACGATCGCCATACAATTTCGCAACATTTTTGCACGATCAAAGTTAAAATTGAGGCAATAGCGATTGTTTTTAGAGAGATAATGTTGTAATATTTAAGTATTGACAATGTGAAAGGAAGAAATGTGCCCAAAAGGCAACACGAAAGAAATAAATCATTGTTTTTACGTTCTAAAACTGTGACTGAAAAAAATGGTCGACGCGCAGAAATTCGGAGGCAAAGTCGAACCGAAACGCAGTCACGTTTCTAAATTGCATAATTCATATCCACGATTGCCATAAAATTTCGCGACATTTTTGCACGATCAAAGGTAACATTGAGGCAATAGCGATGACAAACAAACCGCGAAACTTGGCGAGTAGAGTACCAGCTAGAAAGTATTTCGAGCGCACGAAATTATTTCGAGCTCACGAACAGATTTTTTCGAGCGCACGAAGTCATTTTGTGGCCACGAAAACATTTCGAGCTCACGAAATAAGTTATTTTGAGTGCAAGAAAAAAACTCAAATTATTTCGTAACGGTGATTTTATTCGTCATATGTCCCTTTAGGGGCTCCGTAGAATACCATTGACTCTGAATAAAAACAATCTTTGTAAAAATACTCCCGACTTCCGAACTAATAATACTCAATAGGCAGTCCATCTTCGCTTGCATGCTGCCTGCGTCTCGTGATTTTTAACAGGAATCGTACGGGAAACAATACGAACCACTTCGGGATTTCTGATTTACATCATCGTGAAAATCATGATTAAACAAGTCAAAGGTAAAATGCTCTGAGAGCATAATAAAAGGGCCAACGGGTTTCCAGCTAAAGTAAAATGCTGTCTCAGCACTGCACTCGCGTCAAAAAGGAAGGGGACAAGAGAATGCCAACGGGTTTTACCTCTTACCCCCCCAACAAGCGCAGACCGAGCGAAAGGTCAGCAGATGTGGGCCACTAGTTCGGTGTGGGCGGGTCGAAACCGTTGCCCTCCCACCTCGCCCCCTCCTCCCATAGCAGCATGGACTCACAATCGGGTAGTCTAAAGCACCGACTCAATGAGCCAATGAGAGAGAGACACACGCATTGGAGGGGAAAGCGCTGCACTCTCTGCGAGAGAGAGAAGGCCACAACGCAAGAGAGTGGGAAGGTGATCACCGGCTATGTAACGCGGTCGGTGGTCACGTAGCTGAATAACTGGCACGAAATGGACGGCGCGTAAACAATAACTCGTGCTCGCGCGATAGGGCGGATGAGCACGAGCTTATAAATAAGCTTATAATGGGCTTATTAACGGATAATCTCGACGCGCGCTGTGGGCCCACGGTGAAGTTCACTTCTTACCCGCTCTGTGCGCGCTGTGTATCAAGTAGTAAGTATGCTGCTGTTGGCGCTCACATGTTTCCGTGCAAAAGTTGTTGAGTATTGAAGCAAGGTGACATCGGTTTTTTTGGAATCCGGCACACGTGTCGGATGAATTAGAGAAAGCGTGCGTTCGCTGTGTATTTGCGAGCGTTTGTGAGACAAATGCGCGCAAGGCACAGCTACGTACGGTGGTCTAAAGGCGGAGAAAGAAGGCGGTGCTAAGTAGAATTGTCATTGTCAACTGACGTGATGACCTGTTGCAGTGTATGAAGTGCAACCATATGCAGGCACAGGCGCTCATGCATTAGGTGTAGCTGACAGATGCTGAAAGTACGCCGGCGCAGATGTGCATGCAAAGCGGAGCGAAGGCTGTCAAGTGTCTTGGGCTAGCTGGAGGGTGTAGGTTAGAATTATGGGCGTAGCTAGTATGCGCCAGAGTAGAAGAGCGTGCATAGCGGCACCTAGGACCTCTCAGACAGTGTCGTCAGTGCAGGAGAGCGCGCAGCGTATATCGAACATTGGTGATAGTACTCTTTATAGCAACGCAAAACCAAAATTGAACTCCATCCAAGCCGTAATGGCTATCTTACGATGACCCACCAGCATTAGTGTATGCAAATAAATGCAGTGATTACGGTACGGTGCTAACCAGTTAACATCTACTGCTCGGTGGGAGGGCAACGGTTTCGACCCGCCCACACCGAACTAGTGGCCCACACCTGCTGACCTTTCGCTCGGTCTGCGCTTGTTGGGGGGGTAAGAGGTAAAACCCGTTGGCATTCTCTTGTCCACTTCCTTTTTGACGCGAGTGCAGTGCTGAGACAGCATTTTACTTTAGCTGGAAACCCGTTGGCCCTTTTATTATGCTCTCAGAGCATTTTACCTTTGACTTGTCCACTTCCTTTTATTTAGTAGCTTGTGTTTGAACAGTAAGAAGTTTGCATGCGCGCTTTTGGCTCGGGATCATCGGGTGCAGTCCCTCACCCAATCGCTCGACTAACTCCCCATCTGGCGTCCGGGGGTTTTTGTTTATAGTCGAGCGAGCGCCTTCCCCCGACCGATTGCCCAGATGTGGAGTTTTTTGTGTACTCGCCGGCAGCAGCGCTTTGACGCCCGTGTGCGCCCACCACTGCGCATCCTCTTTGAAGAGGCGGGCGATACGCCGCTTGTGCGTGCGCAGTCGGCGCATTTTCTCGTATGCCGCGTAGAGGCGCGCGCAAATGTCCTCGGAGGGGAAGACTTGACCCAAGTCGGACTTACCATGGAGTTAAGACTACCAATTTGCTTTCGTCAATCCGGCCGAATAGTTATGTGCTTTGTTGGCCTTAGAAAAAAGGTTGTCGTTCCGCTATCGGCATCAACGCGATGTCATCATGTCAGTGCAGTAAATCCGACTTGACGGATCGGCCAATCAAACCCCCCGCGGTGATATGTAGTTATTTATAAATTATTTGCATACGCATCACATGGTTATCGCGCGATGTATGCCAAATAAGTCCGCCAATCGGTACGGACTCGCTAGACCGCTAACGGACTATGGAGGAATGGTAGGCAGTACTGTCACTAGATGCCTTTTTCAAATTAAATAACTGCGTTCATACTTCGTTTATTTAGTTAGAGTATGGTATAGTGCAAACTTAACGGCCGGACAATGTACACGATAGCAAGACTATTAAACCGTTTGTACATTTACACATAATGTACACTATGCACATGTGTATGTACATTGTACATCACAATGTCCACGTATGTCCGTCACACAACTGGGTCAAAGTTCATATTATTACAGATATATGCTAATTTATACAATTCTGCAATTTGATTGGCCGCTACCGTTTTCGGTAGATGAGCCCATAGGTTGTGTACAAACGTGTGGCACATCCGTCAAGTCGGGATTTCTGAACCACACATGAGCATGGGTGGCGCATGAGGGCGCGCTACTGATAAGCGTGGACGTGACGTGTGGATGACCATGAGCAATGTTACCACATAATCCCGACTTGGATCAAGTCTACTCGGAGGGCAGCTGGCTGCACTTGCCGGCACACTTCTGTTTGTGCGGCAGTGAGGTGCCCTTGTACTGCGGCGGGCTGTTGTTGCAGAGTGTCAGCTCACTCTCTCGCTTGGTGATGGTGAGCGGCGCCGGCGCATGGAACTTGGGGCGTCGCTTTCGATGCGGAATGCGCGCCATGCGGTCGCGACGCGCGTCCAGCCTTATGTGCATGAACTGCGTGTAGATCGAGCAGCTGCACGTGCTGGGCCGGACGCGTGTCGTCGCGTGGCTGCGCGGAGTGACTGCGCCGACGCCGATTGATCTTATGCGCCCTATCGCGCGAGCACGAGTGCGCCCGCGCGCGATGCGCCGCCTGCGGCCCGGTGTTGTCGCCGCAGGGCGACTTGGGCATGTGCGCTTGTATCTCGTGCGCGTCGCTAGTGTACTGCGACTGGCTGCTGTCGACGAGTGGCAGCTCACTCTCCCGCGCCCCGTAGGGTTTGCGACGCAGTCGGCGACGCGGCGACGCCTTGGGTGGCCGTCGCTTGTCGGCCGCACTGCGCGCCATTATTTTTTTTAGTTTTGTGTTTTGTTTGAGCGAAGGAAACCTGCAAAAAAACACAATGTAAGTTTGCCGATGTGCGAACAAACAGCAAACGGTTGTTGAGTATAGATGCAAGTTGACACCTCGGTACACGTTGTTCCCACACAGAACAGAACCACCCGTTACAGTTAGTCGAGCCACTAACCTACCCGACTCTAAATAAACCAATCAGCCTACTTTGCCGTCAGACCTACGGTGTTGCGTCTTGCCACAGACCTACGGGCTACTAGTATGTATATACTATATAGTACTGTACACCATTACATTGTTCTCCGTATACCCATTAGCTCCTACCCTGTGAGGAGATAGCACTAGTCAATAGCAGCTGCTACTTCGTTGTTTCTGTCTTAATTGTCTAAATTGGTCACTTTTGAAGCCAAAATACGTTTTAGCTTTGTTATTTCGGGTGTTTTGTTACTTTTTGTAACCTCCCCCCACCCCCCTCCTGCGAGTCGGCGTCGTCGTTGTCATCGGCGAACGTCTGCGATTGTGATGATATTGCCCAGCGTCAAGTTGCCGTTGTGCTTCACTACAAAGGGCACACTGTGACTGCTGCAAAAAAGCGAAATAGTTTGACAATTTTCAGCAGGAAATGAAACAAAATTGCGGCAGAAGCAAGAAAGTTAGACAGAAACACAGAATTGACCGAAATTGCCGATAATTTGAAGCGATTCAGACAGCGAAAATTATTACCAGAGCTGAAATTTGTGGTTGTGTGCGCAAGCGTTTTGGCGGCATTTGCGCAGCGCACACTTGCAAACAACGCCGCACAATTGCGCAGTACATGCGCACTGACACTAGCAAATGCTAAAACGCCCGAAACTCACAAAAACGCAAGAAATATCACACATTCTTGCACCGAGTTTCACTTAGGAATGCATTCATTCACATATGCTTTTAGTGCCGTTTTCGTCGAACTGAGGAAATTCACATGTCAGATGGTCAGATTCGTATGACAACCCCCTCTGAGAAGTCGAAAATCAAAATTCTGTCCCAATAGAACTCATGCCCTTGATCTCCTGATCATTTTCGTTATATGGGTTCTTTTCGATTCCGTGGAGCGATCGCGAGTTATTCCAGTCGGACTGAAGAAGAAAGAAAGAAGAATAAAATTAACGCAAAATCGGTTCACTGGCAAAGTAAGGGTGCCGCGGCGCTGCCACTCCCAGCCGGGCGAACCCGTTGGGTGTGACGCTCCCGCGTCACCCTCACATGTCAGATGGTCAGATTCGTATGACAACCCCCTCTGTCGTCGAACTGAGGAAATTCATTCACATGTCAGTTGCAACCCAGTCTCCTTCTTAAATTGTGTACATATCACAATTGACCAATTGTGTGTATATCACAATTTAAGAAACTGTACATGCGCAGTAATGCTGGCAAAACGGAGGTTGGCCCTCAAAGAGTGAATAAACAAGTGTATGATGTTCTTATTAGTTGCAGTAGTTGTTTAAGTTTGGGATTGGAAAAGGAAAAAGTCGGGTTAGGACGATGGCCACGAAGGAACTACAGAGGGAGCTGTCTGCATACCTGACTACTGATGCGAAGATACCATACGACGAGATGTGCCAGCTGATTGCCGAGACCGCCGGGGAGACCGACGTCGCCTGCGTCCAACAGCTGAGCGACAACAAATGGTGCGTCACCTGCAAGACCGAAGCGGCGAAGACGAAGATCCTGCAAGCCGGCCTGCTCGTCGGGCAACACCAAGTAACGTCCACACCGGTGAGCAGGAAACTGACTTTTGTAACCATCCGTGACGCACCATTTGAGTTGCGCGACGTCACCATCTCCTCGGCGCTATCTCCCTACGGCAAGGTGGCCGGCATCAGACGTGGCCACTGGCAAAAACATCTGGGGTGGGAGAACGGCCACCGGCACGCACGTATGGAACTGAGTCGTCCGATCCCATCGTATGTGCGTGTCGGTGGGTACCAACTGAGGGTGAGCTACGACCACCAGGAGAGGACGTGCCGGGTTTGCGGGTTGGCCGGCCACCTGGCTGCGGGGTGCCCGTCAGTTGTGTGCTACAACTGCAACAAGCACGGGCACCGCAGCCGGGAGTGTCCCGAGCCGGTGATATGTCGGGGGTGCGGGGAGACGGGGCACTATGCCGCACGGTGCCCCCGTTCATACGCCGGTCGGCTGCGTGCTTCGGCGTTCACCGGCTCGGACAACGACGACATCGGCGGCGACCCGCAGCCTGAGAGACCACCCACACCACCTCGGGCCAGTCCAGACCGTGCTGTTACCACCCGTCAGGCGAGACCGCCCAGAGTGCCCCGGACCCCACCCCAGGACGCCCCCCCCCCCCCCCCCCCCCCCCCCCCCGCAGCCGGCCAGACCACCCAAGCCTTCACGGCCCAGCACCCCACCGCAGAGACCATCTGAAGCCGGCACACCCACTGCAGGCGGCACCAAGCCCGCCCGCACAGCCAACCGTCCACCTCGGCGTGGTGCGGGCGTGGCGGGTGCCCCGACCACGGAGAGTATAACGGCAACGGTGTCGATGTCATCGTTGTCGTCGGCAAACACATCGATGACTACGAACGTGTCGCTCCCCTCCGTGGAAGGCGGTGAAAGTAACCCGTGCGTGCCGGACCTCCCGTGGATAACGTCGGACGAGAAAACCAGGGACTGGGCGGAGATGGTAGCGAGTGCGGAGGCGGAGATCCAGCAAGAGATGGAGCGACGGAGCCAGGATAGCAATTCCGACGGGTCCGTCGCGTCCGTGACATCCACCGCCTCCGTAAAACGCTGTCACCTTTCCTCGGATTCCCCTGAGGAATGGTCGACGATACGACAGAAAAAAAACCCAGCTACAACAAAGAAGAAGGCACGAGCCAACAAAAAATGAACTGTTTTCTTTGGTGGTGGGTAACGTGAGTTGTTTTGTTTAAATAAGTGGTGGTTGGTTTATTCCCTTTGTGTGTTTTGTAAATAATAAGAAGATGTAAATTTTATGTAAATAATTCCACAGTTGTGCGTTTTTCGTAAATTATAGGAAGAGTCAATTTTGTTTTGTGTGTAAATAACATTCCAGTTGTCCATTATTGATAGTAATCCAAGCGTTTCTTTTGGTGGAGGGTTATGTCCCTAGTGCGGTTTATTTAATGTTTGCATTGTCAAAACAAGTTGTATTTAATTTTTATATTGTAAATACTGTGACCGTTGTGTATATGAGTGTTTGTTTTGTTTACAAGAATAAAACAATTTAAAAACTAAAAAAAAAACAATTCATATTACCGCATTAACAGCAATTCTTATTATTGTTATTATTTGACGCAAGTTTAATTGCATTGTATCTCAAGTTTTGTTTTTCTTTCTGTACCCTAACCCGACTTTTCCCTTATTCTACCCCAAAACAAAGTAATGAACTTAAACCAACTAATTCAAGTAATAAGAACATCATACACTTGTTTATTCACTCTTTCAAGACCAACCTCCGTTTTGCCGGTATTACTGCGCATGTACAGTTTCTTAAATTGTGATATACACACAATTGGTCAATTGTGATATGTACACAATTTAAGAAGGAGACTGGGTTGGTCAGATGGTCAGATTCGTATGACAACCCCCTCTGTCGTCGAACTGAGGAAATTCATTTTCACATTTTTTTTTTGTCATTGTCAGATGGTCAGATTCGTATGACAACCCCCTCTGAGAAGTCGAAAATCAAAATTCTGTCCCAATAGAACTCATGCCCTTGATCTCCTGATCGTTTTCGTTATTGGGTTCTTTTCGATTCCGTGGAGCGATCGCGAGTTATTCCAGTCGGACTGAAGAAGAAAGAAGAAAGAATAAAATTAACGCAAAATCGGTGCACTGGCAAAGTAAGGGTGCCGCGGCGCTGCCACTCCCAGCCGGGCGAACCCGTTGGGCGTGACGCTCCCGCGTCACCCTAGAAAAACCAAACAGACCGGCCGTCTGACAGTGCGCCCTCAACTGACGTAATGCAGTCACGTTTCTAAATTGCATATTCATATCCACGATCGACATACAATTTCGCGACATGTTTGCACGATGAACGTTAACATTTGCGCAATAGCGATCTGTTTCAGAGTGTTTTTACAGAGATAATGTTGTAATATTTAAGTAATGACAATGTGAAAGAGAGAAATTTGTCCAAAAGTCAACACGAAAGGAATTAATTATTGTTTTTACGTTCCCAAACTGTGACTGAAAGTGGTCGGCGCGCACGGAATTCGAAGCCGAAAACGAAGCTGGCGCTCAAACTCCGCAATAACCAAGGGAGTACCAACTCAAATAACACGGGATGCGCCGCCCAATCGCGAACAACAAACTCGGCAACAACTCGGCCACCGAGCAAGGGATACAATTTGCGAAGGCTTCGCGTAACACAGTAGCTGCCGCTTAAACGCGAACAGCCAACAATTCGGCAACCGAGTTACGGTATACGATTTCGGGAAGGCTTCGGCCCGAACTCCGGCAAGGACAATGCAAAAATAACGCAATAGTTTACGCAAAAAAGGCCCACAACACATCAACAGGCAATCAAAAAGCGACTGCACGTTTATCAGTAACGTCCGTTTCTCCCAAATCTCACCACGGACGAATACGCGTTGTTTTTTGTAATCTTATTCCCCGGGGGATTCGAAGTCGCGAACGATCTGGCACCCCGCCGCACCGACGCCGGCGGCACACACGCGCGGTGACGAGTCGCCCGACCAAAAGCGCCGCGTCTCTCCAACATGGCGCCAACCATGTGCCAATATGGCGCGGCCCTGTGTTCCAAGATGGCGGCGCCCAGGGACAAGATGGCGCATTTTTCATCTTTTATAGTATAGATCTCATTGGTTGATAGCCATCTTGATTTCAAAATGGCCGCCACTTTAGGACAAAGGGTCGTATGAATAAAAACTAGCAAATGCTACGAAGTACAAGCAAAAAGTAAAAGTATTTACAACAGTATTTGTTTTCAAAATGAACTATGTGAACTTTTCATTTTTTGTGAAAATCCCATATTTTATACAGTGCAGATAGACATGCATATTTTGGCTAAAATATTTCAAAGATCAGATATTTCTATATTAAAAATACTTGTTGTTCACCTAAGAAAAAGAGGTGCACTTAATATATCCCATAATAGTTAAATCCAATTGTCGTCAGGATAATAAGCATGGTGTATGGGTCGCCAATGACTGTTTGGAAGACGATATCCAACATATTTTCTTTTTCAGAGTATGTAACCATTACAATATCCTACATAAAAAAGTATATCATGGGCTGTAAACAGAATGTTATATTACATGTTGGACTGATCAGCAGGATAACCTTAAGCAACACCAAGCTTGAATATCCCAAACTGAAGCGTCCATATCAAGAGCTGTAATCCGGGATATTATCCAAAAATGAATGTTCTATGGAGGCCTGTAACATGGAGAATAATATTCCACAACTAAACTTCCATCAGGGGCTGTTACTGAGATGATAATATCCCACGATGAAGCTTCCACTAGGATAATATGAAGCTTATATGAAGCTTCTACCAGGTGCTGTAACTGGGATAATATTATCCCACGATGAAGCTTCCATCAAGGGCTGTTTGCATGATAATACTATCCCATGATGAAGCTTCCATCAATGGCTGTAACCGGGATATTATCCCACAATGAAACTTCTATCAAGGGCTGTTAAAATGGGGATAATACTATCCCACGATGAAGCTTCCATCAAGGGCTGTTTGCAGGATAATATTATCCCACGATGAAGCTTCCATCAAGGGCCGTAAACGGAATAATATTGTCCCACGATGAAGCTTCCACCAAGGGCTGTAACCGGGATAATATTATCCCACGATGAAGCTTCCACCAAGGGTTGTAACCGGGATAATATTATCCCACGATGAAGCTTCCATCAAGGGCCGTAAACGTAATAATATTATATCCCACGATGAAGCTTCCACCAAGGGCTGTAACCGGGATAATATTATCCCACGATGAAGCTTCCATGAAGGGCTGTAACCGGGATAATATTATCCCACGATGAAGCTTCCACCGAGGGCTGTAACCGGGATAATATTATCCCACGATGAAGCTTCCACCGAGGGCTGTAACCGGGATAATATTATCCCACAAGGAAGCTTCCACCAAGGGTTGTAACCGGGATAATATTATCCCACGATGAAGCTTCCACCGAGGGCTGTAACCGGGATAATATTATCCCACGATGAAGCTTCCACCGAGGGCTGTAACCGGGATAATATTATCCCACAAGGAAGCTTCCACCAAGGGTTGTAACCGGGATAATATTATCCCACGATGAAGCTTCCACAAAGTGCTGTAACCGGGATAATATTATCCCACGATGAAGCTTCCACAAAGTGCTGTACCCGGGATAATATTATCCCACGATGAAGCTTCCACCAAGGGTTGTAACCGGGATAATATTATCCCACGATGAAGCTTCCACCGAGGGCTGTAACCGGGATAATATTATCCCACGATGAAGCTTCCACCAAGGGCTGGATAATATTATCCCACGATGAAGCTTCCACAAAGTGCTGTAACCGGGATAATATTATCCCACGATGAAGCTTCCACAAAGTGCTGTACCCGGGATAATATTATCCCACGATGAAGCTTCCACAAAGTGCTGTACCCGGGATAATATTATCCCACGATGAAGCTTCCACCAAGGGCTGTAACCGGGATAATATTATCCCACAAGGAAGCTTCCATCAAAGGCTGTAATCAGGATAATATTTAGGGCATACTGAAGCTGTCACCAGTATATTATGATGTTTCCAGGCAAATTATGCTTCAAAATATCTGGTCAAGCTATAGTCCTAATGGTCAAATGAATAATAACTTTTGTATAAAACATTATTTTCAATTGGAAACATCTTAAATTTTCTGATTTATTCAAAATGTCAACAACAAAAATGTATTATTCTAACAAGTTTCAAAATATGTTTTCACATGACTAGTAAAATAACCAAGGTTGAATGTTAATTTAAACAAAACGTACCGTCTTTAGATATTGTGTACTTGCACAATACTGTCCAACAAATTAATACAACTGCAGCTGCTTTTTTAAGGGTTTTACACTGTGGCATACAAATTGCTTATCACACCATGCTACTGGCAAATCTGTGTGAATACTGAGATACAATCAGAGACTCTGTCTTGTATGTACTTTATATAAACAAATGATAAGTTTAAAAATTATTATGAACACAACTACCTTTGAAGAAGATCTTGGGTAAATAAAGTGCTCACAGTGTTATTGGCGGGGGCCATGTATGAAAATTTGGCCCCCGCCAATAACACGGTCGCGCACTTTATTTACCTAAAATCTTCACGTTATACTGTTATAGTGCTCCGCAGCTCTCTATTTTTCTTTACTTTTGAAGAATGTACATGTACAAGTTTTCCTTTCGGTCACAACAATAATTAAAGATTTCGTGTCCGTGCTTTACCAGAATATAGGAGTTTCTGTCGGTAAATATTTCATACAGCCTTTTCTTCTTAGGATGTAAATTTTCTAAAAGTGGCAAATTCCCGCTTCGCATAACTGGGTCAAATTGGGTAGTCGATATTACTAATGTACTGATCAGGCTAGCCAGGATAATTAGTTATGACAAATATTACGAACAATACTACTTTATCAACGTAGTCGAACCTTTCATAACGTCAATTCAAATGAAGTCATGAAGCCATGAAGTCAAATGCAGTTTTAATCTTATCTTGTTAAAGTCAAATTCGTCCTCCTGGTTTGCTTGCTCAGTGGTTGTTGTATTTATTCATTTACAAGTCCTATTTGTTTATTTGTTTATGTGGGGAACCTGGATCAGGAGTGCCTCGTCTCCCAGCACTGCCATGTACTAATTAGAATCAAGGGACAGCATAGAATCGTCATCTATGCTGTCCTCTTCTTCTTGCCTATTATGTTCAACCTGTAGACGTGATGCTACTTCTTTTTGTATTTGTCGCATGGTTTCTCCTCTTGCAACCACCAGGGCATTCCTGCCACATTCACAGGCTGTAAGTGCAGCTGTTGCTGTAATTGTAAAAGAAATAACAAATTATGAGCAATTCATAGCGATGGCAAATTACAACGGCACTAATACAACACACCTTTAATAGATTTTGTTTATTAGATTAGATCATGATAAAAAACTGAAAGGTTCTAGTGCCTAGAAAGTTAAACCTAAGAAACAACTCATTATTACTGCAATCGCGTAATCGATAATACTATGTCTTTTTTTTCGAAAAAAGAGTCTGTCGGATAATTAACTTATTTTTCTGCACTCATTTCCACCAAATATTTGCATGGTCCAGAGTTTTTAGCTGTTAATTTTTGTTTTAAGAATTCATAAGATAGTGAACATCAACATTCTACTGTGAAGGTAGAATTTACTTGTTATTTCATTGATTATCACAGGTTTGAGTCCAGCCTTGCCAATTTTTTTGTTCACTTACAATAGATGACCCATCGTAACTTGTGATGATTTAAAAAATATATTACTAAAGGTACGACTAGTTGAACACACCGTAAGTACCTTAACAATGGTGTTGAACATGTCGTAAGTTAATAAGGCGTATCTTTTGGTCATGGTGAGTTATGAAGTGTCTTTTCAAAGCCAGTTTCATGGCATGACAAGTGAATAAACAAGACCAACATCAGTGATAATGCATGGACAATTTTCTATGTAAAATACAGTTAGGTGCATGTGATATATGTTGATAAATTAATAGAAATTGTCAAAGTTTTAAAGCTTAATGCGAGGCTATTATTTACTAGAATACTTGCACCCATACTGAATAATTACATACCCTTTATGGTTAGGTCAATGATCCAGTCTCCCTCCTGACTCTCTTTCGACACCGTGTGAAGAATCGGGTCTTCCTTCAGGAGAGCATCACACCCCTCTACCCTGCTCTCTGCCTCATCAGTGCGAAAAATGGCCTTTAGATGTATGGCCATGTGTCCAGTTACTGCATCTGCAATAATGTAATGAAAGGATTTGTGCTGTTAACCCTAACCCCCTAGGCTTTCCCTTACGAAAATGTCCTGTGGTATTTAATACCACAGGATATTTACCACACAGATTCCTGTGGTTTTTTGGGACATTACCACAGGCCCTGTGGTAAATGTCCCAAAAAACCACAGGAATCTGTGTGGTAAATATCCTGTGGTATTAAATACCACAGGACATTTTCGGCTAAAGAATTGAGTACTACAGAATACTACTTAGTATTTTGTAGCACTGGGTCTCTCTGTGACTGATGATTGGGTGTGTACTGACACTGAGTACTGAGTACAGATACATGTACTGGCAACTACAAAATACTAATAGGGTGTAGTATTTTGTAGTATTTGGTACTTCCACCCCAATTGTATTTGTAATATTCTTTAGCATTGGGTCTTTTTGCTTGTTGAGTGTGTTTGGTCAGTAATGGGTTTTGGTGATTGATTTAATCCAAGGCTGGACTACTGCATTTGTTTGGCAGGTAATTTTTTCCTCTAAACCCAGCCACCTAAGTACATGCACTACATATTACTATGTACACTATTTGGGGTGAAGCACTATTTGGTACTTCCCTCCAAACAGTGTGCTTAGCAATATGTAGTACATGAACTACATATTACTACATACACTATTTTGGGTGAAGTACCAAATACTAAAAATTACTACAAGCATTGCAAACAAGTAGTTGAGAGTACTGCATACTACTTTTTACTACTAGTAGTATTTAGTAGCATTAGGTAGGGTACGTGTAATGAGTACATTAATATCATATTGTTTACAAATATTTATCGAAAAAATATAAACAAATACAATTATTTACTTTTTACAGTTGATGAGGGAACATCTTTTTTGACTCGCGCTGTATGTGTTCCTTTTTACACGAATGACTGACTTTTAGGATTTGATGCGCACTACCCACAAGACTATACCATAAGTTTAATTCACTGCTACAACGACGTGTGATCTATAACCAGCACATGCATGAGACAGTTGATTACAATACCTTTCTGTCCTGTTTGAAAGTGGTAGATGGTTACCAGTTCCTGGAACTTGTGCTCTTGCAGGAGCTGGATGACAGTTGCTACCGTCATTATCGATACCTCTGTGCAGATGGTGGTTTCTACTTGTCCGATTGAGTTGATGACCTCCATGACAGTTTCAAACTGTCCAGTATTTTCCTGATAGATGTGATAATATTCAGGTATTTAACTAAACCACTCCTATGTCTATCCATTACGTTCAATTACACCAACAAGTTCAGTTTTCACAAAGACAAAGAATATATAATTTTTAGTGATAACCTTGGCCAAGGCCATTGTCGTTTATTTGGCCGAAATCCACCCACGCGCTGCAGTTTAATAGTTTAGCATGTGCGCACAGTGCAAAAATACATCGCGTACAGCGACCTCACGCGACCACTAGGCAAAACATTGCAGCTGGGGCCTGACAATGGCCTTAGTTCATTCATTCATGCGAGGTTATGGGGGTGGTTCTCATTATGCTAATAGTCTAGGTTGACCTTTAAAGTCGTTTTGTTTTTGGTCGATTGTTGCATAGAAAATGCATATTTAGACCACGCACATGCTCAGGTACATTGTTGGTCACGTATTATAATATTATAAACGAGTACATAGATCTACAATACATATATACAGGGTGCTCAAAATATCAAAGATCAATCTGGCTGCAAGTTGATTCGTATAATTATAGTAATTGTAACGAAGGCTTTCGAAGAATTGCACGTGTAGAATGGATGGTGGAAACTGTCAGGAGTAGATCAGTGGAGGGTAATATCATATCAATTAAATTTTCGCTCGTTTTGCTGGGTATTTGCTTGAATGTTTACAATGTTATGGTTAAAACTACACGGTTGAAACTCCATGCATGAACTATTCCGTAAAGGTTTTGTGCCAGCCGAGCTCTGAGCAAAATGGGGCCGCCGGCTGCCTGAAAAATGATGGATTTAATACCTGTCAGCAAATCCACAAAAACAACGCGACCACGAAGAAAGAATTCCAAGTTCCTTCGCTGCTCGGGTCGAAATCATTGAATCCGAAATGGCACATTTTCGATGGGCACTGCACCAGTCTAGAATAAAAGCATTAATTACCTTCATGTCACTGAATATCAGCTTGGCAGAGGTGAAGCCTCTTGTCCTCTTGACAATAGCTGGGCTATATTCTGCCAGAAAAACCACCATGCTATGGTCGTTCTTCAAGACCTGAACACTGTCATCCTGCTCTTCGTTCCACTCTAGGGTCTGCCTTTCCTTCCAGGTGATGGCATCCTGAATAAACTTCAGGAAGGGACGGGGAATGCCATTCTTGAAGTTGCATCCTGTTGTGTTAGATAAAATAAACTACATGTACATCGAATTGCAGGCCCATACGCATGATTTTTTGCAGGGGGGGGGGGGGTGCGTATCTGGAAATTAAATGTATTGTTGAGCTGGATTCAGGCACGCACCTGTCTGCTTGTTTGAAGTATAATTGAGCCAGACATTTAGAAGTGTGATAATGAGTGATACATGTATAAAAAGTTGTAAATAACATTTTGGGGAGGAAACTAATAATTTGCAAAATTATAAAAACTAATAGCCAACTGATCTGAAATGATGTAAAGTAAATAACAAGTTATTCCCTGTCCTTTTTCCTATAACTAGTATGCCTTTTTTAATTTAAACATTCATGCACATGTTCCAAAATCTTATCTGGTTATGCCTGATATAAGCGTAGCAATCAATGTTAGCATACAAGTACATTGAAATAAACCTATAATATTTACCAGTAAATGGTTGCATGGCTCTTTCGGTGGTGTGCATAGGGTACGCATTTTCTGCCTCTTCCCATGTTTTTGTGTTTGGGAGTTGTGTGACAATCTCTTTTTGAACAATCACCAGTTTCTTGGCCTTGTCCGCCTCCCTCGCCAAATCGCCTAGTGCTAGCCGCTCCGACACAACCTCAGAAAGAAGCTCAAAACGAGTTTTGTCAGGCAGGCCCTGGAGTTTCAGGAAAACCTAAAATAGAACAAGAAAAGTTATGTTACATGCACCAACACATATGCCCTGTACAGCGAATGTAACTATTACTTCGACTGCAAATCCCCTGAATTTTACCCCCCTGGCTTTCAAGCCAAAGGGGGATATTGTGATAATGTATTCCTTGGGTGCATGCATGAGTATATAAACACTGGCAATTGTGGGCTAGGGACAATGGGGTTAGGGCATAAACAAAGGGTCCATGATTGACCGACCGTCCACAATTGAATAATTGTGTACGAAACATATGGGTACAAACAAAAGAGGGACACTAATATATGGTTGTGTGTGTATGTCATATTTTGGTTTGGTTATCTGTTTAGTGCTATCATATGAAAAGTCAGACTTCAATCCCATCCAAACTTGGTTTAACCCGATTTAGTATTACATGTATAGTAATTGTACTTACTGTCTGTTTTAGGCAAGAACCTTTCTTCTCCTTGTATAATGTGAACACCTTCATCAGCTTATCATAACACTTTTTGTTATACTGAGCCAGCTGGAAGGTTGGCTCCAGGGCTTTCAGATCCTGAAAAAAAAAATCATACTTTTGACACATACTCCTCAGGGGCCAATTTCACGGCGCTGCTAAGCACACGATTTTCTGTTAACTGAGCTTCTGTCTATTTCATGGAGACAGTAAGCAGTAAGCACAGCAAAAGGCATGCTTAACCGAGCAGGAAAATGTGCTCAAATCAGTGATTTAACAGAAGAATCTCCATGCGTGCGCACAAAAACGTTGTGAAATAGCGCTTAAGATTAGCAAATGTTTCTGCTAAAGTTTGCACAGCTTTTTCGCTAACTGTTAAGTAGCGACTTGAAATTGGGCCCAGGCCGGTTCATACTTCACAGAAATTATGAAATCTATTTGTTGCCATGAAGTTTTCAAGCAAGATTCACGCAAGTTTAAATGTTCAACTTTTGTGAACTTTTGCAGCAGGAATATTTAACATTGATGTAATTCCCTTCGTGTGAAGTATGAACCAGGCTTTACGTTTATGTCTATAATTGGTGGAAATTTCACAAAATTTTTATATATTTCCTGAACTTACAGGTTTATAAGTTTTTATAATTGTTTGTACTGTGAGCCGCAGCTCAAAATAATCAAATTGACTTTCAGTGGGAAAATGGTTGTTTCTGCTGATAATTCAGAATGCCTTGGGCAACTTAGATTCATTTTAGTGATCCATGTCATGTATTCCTACATTGCTACCAAGTGGAATGGTATCTGCCTTCAACTAGTTTGTCAACCCTAGCTCACCTTTCTGGTTATTGGTGCCTTTTTCCCAAGAGCCAGGCCACATTGCTCTCTCCATAGCTTGTTTGATGGCGGTGGTTCCATGAAGAGATCAACATTGTTTAGGTCATACAGAAGACTCCTGCAAAGCTGTACATTGTCTTGAAGAGAACGTTCCTCCACCAAGTGGGTGCTAATGTTGTGTAGGGATGCTATTCTCAAAGCCTCCATCCTGTTAAGACCTTTATAAACTCGCACCTTGACACCCTGCAGAGCTGCAAAAGCTTCATCATCATGAAGGTCTCTCATGGCAGCTGTTAGATGATTTCCCCCCAGTGTGTAGAACTGGGAGGTCTTTGGATTATCAAAGTCCTCTCCAATGAGGAGTACTGGTATCACAGTGCTGCATGACACTGTCTCCTTCAGGCCTTCCTTGATGTTTTCCTTGTGCTTGGTGTTAATGGGTCTCAACAGCAACTGTGATGGGGGGTGCTGCAGGCAGCCAAGAGGCACATCATATTCTCCTAAAAGGATAATTTGTAGCATTTCATTAAGTTCTCCGAGAGTGTTTACTCCAAAATTATTTATTTATAAAGTCTAATTTCAATGTGACATTAACTGCAGTACTACAACTGAAAATTGTAAAAGACTCCCCACCTAAGGAACTTAAAATAGGAAAAGTACCCATCGTCTCGGTAAGTTTTATCCCAAAAAAAGTCCAGTGCGAACAGGGCTTTAGTCATTCATTAACCCTTAACCCCTTGAATGCTTTTACTAGAAAGTATCCTGAATTCGCCAAAGCCCATCAATATGCTTATGAATCCATCCAAATCCTGCAGTACCGCTAGGCTTATAAACTCCTCAAACCATCAGTTTCAACCAGTTTGTTCAATATGGAGGTATCCTAAATCCGCCAAACTCCTCCCAAACATGAAATGGATTTTGATGGATTCAGGGTGGTTAGGGTTAAAGTACTAAATAACTTCCTCATTTGTCTTTTACTGTCTCACTAACACGGTTAATCATCACTTAATTCGGTTATAGTTCTAATTGTAACACATCTAAGCAAAATGAAACAAAGAAAATAACGCAGATGTCTCAAAAAACAACATTATGTGCAATATTATATGCATGATATCGTCATGTCAGTCCCGTTGTTGATCATCACACAAACGTTGAATAGCAAATTCCATTAAGGCATACCAATGAATTTGTTCCTGAGTTCCTTGCTGAATTCATCCTCGTACTCCACAGCTTGTCGCTTTGCGGGTGTTTCAGCAACTGTTGGTCTCTGTCTTTTCTGCAAACGGCCAGACACAGGAGTGCTTTCTGTGATAATTACAATTAAAGAAAATCGTATAAGTTATGGTAAAACATCACGCTACTGGCCGTGGTGCCCCTCGAAAAAATACCCTTTTTCACGGCCATAATGTCGTGCCCTTTTCCCCTGTTGGCCGTCGTGCCCTTTTTATGAAAGTTAAATATTTACTTGTGTTAGTTTTTAGCCTACGATGCATCTTGTGCTTGTGACGTGTTTTAATGTATATCCAGCGCAATCCGCTCGAACGAGTCAAAGGAAGTTGCACTAGCGTAAATTGTTTACGTTCAACACATTTGTAACCCAGAAAAATGGAACAAAGAATTTGGACCTAGGATCGCTAGAAAATCGCGAGGAAAGTTAAGTTGACAAAGAGACAGAGATTAAAGAACTATCGCTAGAACACATTTATTTCTCCTGAACGACAATTAAAAACAAACTAAACCAAAAATAAAATTATGAGACTCGAAAAACTACCGATATTGTACCTGACACTACCAACCTTGATGTTCTCCTAACCAAACAAATATAAATGACCTTTGACTTTCCTCAAATATAAAAAAATGCTATAAACCAAAAAAACTCAGTATAATGATCACAACTGAAACTAAGTAAATGAAGCAAAAATAAACTAAACAAATGACACGAACCGACAATAGACTAAAAAACCCCACTCAATCACTTCAAGCAATAAACCAACCAAGAACTTAAACCAGATAAAAAAATCAAGAAACCAACAACTAAAATCTAAATCCAACTAAACTAAAAAAAACAACAGCAGCAAAAGAAGGTCATAAATCGAAAACAACAACTTAAACAACCTGCAAAACCCAACGAGAAGAAAATATGCAAAGAAAATAAGTACAGTAGAATACATGTAGCGGGATACACACAGGTTAAGATAAAACACATCTGCATGGCTATAAACAGTTGGGACCATGAAGCTCCAGGGAAACCACAACATACCGTAACTTAATCCTCTACAGGGCCAAGGCATGGCAAAACCACTAACTTTCTTGTGAATATTAAATGAGCCACACCACCACTGTACAGTGCCCTACAAGGTCACTCTTCATGATAAGGAATTTAGCCAGCCACCCAGACTGACAACTAGAGAGTTTACAAGTCACTTAGCACTTTTTGCATGTACACTGGGGAACCACTATGCCTTAATCATTACCACAAAACATGTTGTTTGAACTCCCTCTTCTGGTGGAATTGTTGCACCGCATGACTAGAAAAACGTTTTTAGTGAATGAATCCTGTCACTGTCCAAAACTTTTCGGATTAAACTACAAGAATTTAATAGAGTAACAATGCCGCGAAAAGAGCGTTTGAAGCGGACTGTTAAAGGTGAACTAGAACACTGCTGCCAAATGCAAGAAATTGGACTTCTTTTTTATTTTCAAATTTTGGCCTTGGTGCCCTTTCTACTGGCCTTGGCGCCCTTTCTACTGGCCTTGGTACCCTCCCAAATTTTGAATACTCCAAGGCCAAAGTGGCCTTGCCCTAAAAATTTTGTAATTCCAGGCCTGGCATCATGATGCCTCGTTTCCCCAATGTGGTTGATGATAAAGCCCTGGGTCTCATTGGCAGGAAAAATAAATAAAACAAAACACAGACAAGTATTCAAAACAAAGAAAGAAAATGTAGGTCCACTTTCCATTTGCATACCTATAGGTATTTGGCTGCTTGGTTCACCACAGTCTAACTCATCAACGGCAAGTAATGCAAACTCATTTGCAGTGAGATCGTCCTTCCAGTCACTCAGCAAATCACTGTTCTCGGCGTCAAATTTCTTAACTGATAATGTTGCATGCACGCCTCTATCAAACGTTACCTGAAAATCCAAAAGTAACATCAACCTATTTTAAAGGTTTGAAAGTGCTTGAATTATCAAAAATGGGATTGATTTGGGGATAGCTTCTAATTGGTCGAAACTCTTTCACGTGGAGGACATTATTTTGTAGTACCAGGTATTTATTAAAGAAAATATAAACAGGGTGAGGACTGGTCATTAGCTGCGTGATAACGTACCGGGTTGGGGGATTACCGCTGGTAACCATTGGTCATCCCCCAACCGGGTGTTTAGTTGAAATGGGCGTAATCATACATTAGTCCAGGAAAAATAAGTTTTGACCTCAAACAAATTGCAACAAATTGTTTTTCACCACAGTGCACTTCTATAAGGTCCCTAGAATTACATACTAAAAATCTACAAAAATCCAAGTGGTGGAAATATGTCTAATTTGCATAAATCGTTAATCCCTGCCGTGTAATATATTTATTCTCATATTTGGGTATATATATTTTATTTTTATTTGTTGAAAGGTTTATTTTAGTGATTCAACTTACATATCCTTACTTCAATATCATTTGCTAAAGCATATAAGTGACTGAATAATTATGAGAACATAGTAATTATCCAAAATGACAACTTTGTGACCCTATAAATGTGCGCACATTAGACTGTCTCCAGATATCATCAAGTAGTCAGTATTGGTGAGCTTCAAATTCACCAAGTTGCTTACTGGCACAGTTATCATATTAAAACCTTATGAAAAATCATATGAACAATAATAACATTGTGATATTTAGCCCAGCAAACAAAAACTGGGGGGAAATGGTGTGTCTATAAATTGGGCTAAAACGGGTTGCCTAACATGGAAGACTTGAAAAAGTTCAAGGAAATCTCCAAAATACATTTTAACGTAGATAGGATTATTGTTAGCAACAACAATCTTAAATTTTGGGGGGTTTCCTTGAACTTGTTCACGTCTCTCACCTTAGGCAACCCTTCACCTACTTGTTAGCCCAATTTAGGGACACATCATTTTTTATGTAATTATAGGGACCTTATAGAAGTGCACTGTGGTGAAAAACAATTTGTTGCAATTTGTTTGAGGTCAATTTATTTTTCAACAAAACAAAACTATGTATTTTGCCTGGACTACATGCAGCTTACATTATTTTATTTTTTTTAATCGATTCTCGGTCACATGGGATGAAAATTAACGCTGGGTCTTTTGGATTTTGTTTTCTGTCAGACTATTATTAGGTTTTGTATTTAACCCTAACCCCCTCACCATTGTTATTGAACAACACAATTCCTTCAAAATCCTCCAACTTCCTTTGTTGTGTAGGGAGTTAGGGTTAAAGATGAAGTGCTTTTGCAAGAGAATAGCGATATACCGGTTTATGCAGGCGAATACAGGTCAACTCGTACGCGGGTCAACTCGTACGCGGGTCAACTCGTACGCGGGTCAACTCGTATGCGGGTCAACTCGTACGCGGGTCAACTCGTACGCGGGTCAACTCGTACGCGGGTCAACTCGTACGCGGGTCAACTCGTACGCGGGTCAACTCGTACGCGGGTCAACTCGTACGCGGGTCAACTCGTACGCGGGTCAACTCGTACGCGGGTCAACTCGTACGCGGGTCAACTCGTACGCGGGTCAACTCGTACGCGGGTCAACTCGTACGCGGACCAACTTAGCTTAGGGCTGCTGTAGTAGTTGGCCTGAAGATAAATTTTTGTTAATACTGTTTTATTTTCATTCCGTTTCAGAAACTCTGATGCAAACTCCGCCCCAGTATAAAACTTTAATGTCAACAAAACTTTTGAGCTTAAAGGTAGTATACACCATTTGCAGATATCGAAAAAATTTATTACCGAATTATTAAGAAATATCTTACTTATTTAAAAGTAAATAACGATTGTAGGCATCCAGCAAAATGAGGGCCCCTAGATATCCTGTAATTGTTCCAAAAAATTGAATTGTATAAACCAAAATTCATTCTCGCCGTCCGGCGAGCGCGAAAAAACAAAGATAACATAAGAATAACTGCTCAACGCCGGTGGAAAACAAACGCTGTTTTTCATGCTTTTCTCGGCATCCATGAATGTAAAAATTCGGACCGGTCAGTTAAACGATATTTACTATAAAATACAACCCCCCAAATCCACCCATTCCTGATAATTCAACAAATTACCAATGGTGTATACTACCTTTAATGTCATAATTATGTAACATTTCATAATGAATCGGTACCCAGTCGGGAAAACTATGTTTACTACTGAATTATTAAGAGATATCTTACTTATTTGAAAGTAAATAATGATTCTAGGCATCCAGCAAAATGATTGCGCTAGAAATCCTGTAATTACCGGGGTATTCCGAAAAATAGAATTTTATAAAACAAAATTTGCGCCGCCAACATAAGAATAACTGCCCGATGCCGGTTGAAAACGAATGCTGTTTTTCGTGCTTTTCTCTGGATATTTTCTCGTGCGATCATCGGACAGCTGCCAGAATCTCTCCAGAACAATCTCCTGCTTGTGTGATTGTCACCACTGGTTTTTCACATCTTCTGATTTGTCATAAGAAAAGTACAAGGTACGAGTCGTCCTGGGTACGAGCCGTCCCGGGTACGAGCCGTCCCGGGTACGAGTTGTCCCGGGTACGAGTTGTCCCGGGTACGAGTCGTCTCGGGTACGAGTCGTCTCGGGTACGAGTCGTCTCGGGTACGAGTTGTCCCGGGTCACAAATTTGGGGTACGAGTCGTCCCGGGTACGAGTTGTCCCGATACCCCTTTGAACCACAACTTTATACCGTGGCCTTGTTTAGCTCAAGAGGAGCTGTAGGATTATAGTATCAATTATCAAGTTGGTTGCGGCGTACGACTACGAGTTGTCACGGGTACGAGTTGGCCAATTTACATACGAGTTGTCCCGCGTACGAGTTGACCAGACCTGTTCCCACTTCCCATGCAGGCATACTTCAAGGAATTATCAGTTGTTTTGTTTTTCTATTTTATCAAATCCTAGAGTTTAGCTGCAGTAAAGAGAATCCCCACTGATTTCTCCTGAATTAATCACTTTATTAACAAACCAATAAATTCAGTCTTCTCTTTGCACATTGAGGAATATTCTGTAAAAATATCATCGCTCAAACTTCATCAGTCAGGAAAAACGTGAACACATTTTCACAAATAAAATGTAACCAAGTTGAGTGACAGAAATGATGAAGTGATATATCGAGCACATAATGGTTGGATAAAAAAAAATAGAAACCTAAATATACTTACCAATACTTTCTCAGCATCTGAGGCCCGGACACCATGCACACTACCGAAAATGCGCCCACCCTTGCTGCGAGCGGCCTGACCATTCTGGAGAATGGTGACTTTGTCTTGGCACTTTGAAAACCACCACATAATGACGGAAGGCACTTTTCTGGTACAGCTGAATCTCCACTCCGGTGAATTAAGAATTATGAACGAACTTTTTCACGGAAAACAAAGCTGTGTTCAGTGTTTTTTTCTTTCGCTTTCCTGGCAACCGCAGGCACCAAATCATCACGCGTTGTGAAACATCTCGGTTTTAATACGTTGACCGATGCGCGATTGCGTCATGCAATGCAGGTGGTCAGTGACTTTAATAAACAATTAATTTACGACTGGGCAGGAAGCTAGCTCGTCCCACAGGAGGTAATACACCCAAGGAGGCCATCAAAAGTACACGCTCAGGGGCCATCAAGGTTTATACAACAACTATTACCCAGCACTATTAACAGCAGGGTGCATGGATCAGCCACGATCGACATGTACACTGTGCATTTATATGTGGGACAGCCTATAATAAAGCATTTACTATTTTGTATACACAAGCACTGCATCTTGGTACTCGTACATGTACATGCATAGAGAAAGCAAGTAATATAAGGGGAACTTTATTATAAAGGTGTCCCACAAAATGACATATGAGTTCTTGAATATTCCAAATGAAGTTTCACCCTTCAATCACCGTGAAATCTTCGTGAAAGTTCACGGTGTTGACATGGGCGGATACAGGGGGGGTCCAAGGGCCCGGACCCTTTTTTTTCTTGAGTAAAAAAACAATTATTTTTTTAAAAATTTATTACAAGTTGAAGTATATGGTTGAAGATAGAGAGTGAATCATCGATTCTGTGGACACATTTTTGGCAAATGAAAGCATTATAAACATTGGTTCTTTGGTAGACAAAACACGCCGCACATACAGCATAGACATGTAAAATAACGCCACGTGCACATCAGGTCGGTTGTGCGCCTACGTAGTGCTTACATGTACCGGCGCGGTACATAGACATTGTGCATGTAGGTACAAACTACATGTACATGTACAATGTATGTTCATGTACATGTGTACATGGCTATTTTGTTGGTACATTTAATACTAGTACTAGGTTTTTTTAGGTGCATTAAAATTGTCTCGTGTTTGCCGTGAGTACCATTAACTATACCAAAGTGGCAACATCAGAAACGTTTCCCGTGAACGCATTTTTGGCTCAAAAAGGGGAAAGTGGCCAGGAAATGCGGCAGATTGCATCTAGAATCCAAAATTTTCAGGGGCCTTTTCGGGCCCCGGACCCCACGCCTTTTCGGCTCAAAATGTCAGGGGAAAGTTGCAAGTAAATGCCTTAGATTGCACCACGTACAGAGCATCTATAGAATCCAAAAATTTTCCGGCAAGAAAATGCCTCAGAATTGCACCACAGAGCATCTAGAATCAAAAAAAATACGGAGCCCTTTAAGCTAGGCCCCGGAACCACACGTCGCAGTGTCTGCCCCCACCCCCCGAAATATTTTCCAGTATTTATGTGGGCCCCCCCCCACTTTTACAGAAATCCGGCATCCGCCCATGGGTGAAACACTAGTGCATTTCCATTGTTCAATTATTTTAAGAATCTTGCTGCCTTGTCCGAACAAAAATCCCACGATGATAAAAAACATGTACCGGTACACCCTCTTTTTAAAGCTGGCTATCAATTTTACGACCTTCCATACACAGGGTTTGCGTTAATCCAATTCAATCGCCCTGGCTATATTGCTAGTACACAGCGCACCCATGATCGCGCACAATCATGGGTATTTGCTCTAGAGATTCCCAATACACTGTATATCAGTTGTGAATGACCAATTCGACACAAAATTTGGACTGAGTGAGCAGATTCTAGATTCATGTCAGTACAACAACTTTCAGACAAAAGGGATTATGTTTACCCAAATTAATTGAGGAATTATGTTATTTTCAGTGTATTTATCCATTTATTGACTAAAAATATGGTAAAATACACCTAAAATCTGTTGCCAATCACCAATTGTTACGAAAGTTGGCGTATATGATATTGCACGATGGATATGTTTGTGCTCTGGAGATTTCATAAAATTCTGTTACTTTTTACACAAACAAATTCTCAAATTTGTTAAGAATTGCCAGTGTTTCAGTTGACTCCGTCGGGGACCGGGAAATTCATGCATGAAAGTTGTCAAAATTCCCCGTAATATCAGTTGTGAATGACCAATCGACACAAAATTGGGACCGAGTGAGGAGATTCTAGACTGATGTCAGTACAACAACTTTCAGACAAAAGGGAGCTGTCTGCATACCTGACTACTGATGCGAAGATACCATACGACGAGATGTGCCAGCTGATTGCCGAGACCGCCGGGGAGACCGACGTCGCCTGCGTCCAACAGCTGAGCGACAACAAATGGTGCGTCACCTGCAAGACCGAAGCGGCGAAGACGAAGATCCTGCAAGCCGGCCTGCTCGTCGGGCAACACCAAGTAACGTCCACACCGGTGAGCAGGAAACTGACTTTTGTAACCATCCGTGACGCACCATTTGAGTTGCGCGACGTCACCATCTCCTCGGCGCTATCTCCCTACGGCAAGGTGGCCGGCATCAGACGTGGCCACTGGCAAAAACATCTGGGGTGGGAGAACGGCCACCGGCACGCACGTATGGAACTGAGTCGTCCGATCCCATCGTATGTGCGTGTCGGTGGGTACCAACTGAGGGTGAGCTACGACCACCAGGAGAGGACGTGCCGGGTTTGCGGGTTGGCCGGCCACCTGGCTGCGGGGTGCCCGTCAGTTGTGTGCTACAACTGCAACAAGCACGGGCACCGCAGCCGGGAGTGTCCCGAGCCGGTGATATGTCGGGGGTGCGGGGAGACGGGGCACTATGCCGCACGGTGCCCCCGTTCATACGCCGGTCGGCTGCGTGCTTCGGCGTTCACCGGCTCGGACAACGACGACATCGGCGGCGACCCGCAGCCTGAGAGACCACCCACACCACCTCGGGCCAGTCCAGACCGTGCTGTTACCACCCGTCAGGCGAGACCGCCCAGAGTGCCCCGGACCCCACCCCAGGACGCCCCCCCCCCCCCCCCCCCCCCCCCCCCGCAGCCGGCCAGACCACCCAAGCCTTCACGGCCCAGCACCCCACCGCAGAGACCATCTGAAGCCGGCACACCCACTGCAGGCGGCACCAAGCCCGCCCGCACAGCCAACCGTCCACCTCGGCGTGGTGCGGGCGTGGCGGGTGCCCCGACCACGGAGAGTATAACGGCAACGGTGTCGATGTCATCGTTGTCGTCGGCAAACACATCGATGACTACGAACGTGTCGCTCCCCTCCGTGGAAGGCGGTGAAAGTAACCCGTGCGTGCCGGACCTCCCGTGGATAACGTCGGACGAGAAAACCAGGGACTGGGCGGAGATGGTAGCGAGTGCGGAGGCGGAGATCCAGCAAGAGATGGAGCGACGGAGCCAGGATAGCAATTCCGACGGGTCCGTCGCGTCCGTGACATCCACCGCCTCCGTAAAACGCTGTCACCTTTCCTCGGATTCCCCTGAGGAATGGTCGACGATACGACAGAAAAAAAACCCAGCTACAACAAAGAAGAAGGCACGAGCCAACAAAAAATGAACTGTTTTCTTTGGTGGTGGGTAACGTGAGTTGTTTTGTTTAAATAAGTGGTGGTTGGTTTATTCCCTTTGTGTGTTTTGTAAATAATAAGAAGATGTAAATTTTATGTAAATAATTCCACAGTTGTGCGTTTTTCGTAAATTATAGGAAGAGTCAATTTTGTTTTGTGTGTAAATAACATTCCAGTTGTCCATTATTGATAGTAATCCAAGCGTTTCTTTTGGTGGAGGGTTATGTCCCTAGTGCGGTTTATTTAATGTTTGCATTGTCAAAACAAGTTGTATTTAATTTTTATATTGTAAATACTGTGACCGTTGTGTATATGAGTGTTTGTTTTGTTTACAAGAATAAAACAATTTAAAAACTAAAAAAAAAACAATTCATATTACCGCATTAACAGCAATTCTTATTATTGTTATTATTTGACGCAAGTTTAATTGCATTGTATCTCAAGTTTTGTTTTTCTTTCTGTACCCTAACCCGACTTTTCCCTTATTCTACCCCAAAACAAAGTAATGAACTTAAACCAACTAATTCAAGTAATAAGAACATCATACACTTGTTTATTCACTCTTTCAAGACCAACCTCCGTTTTGCCGGTATTACTGCGCATGTACAGTTTCTTAAATTGTGATATACACACAATTGGTCAATTGTGATATGTACACAATTTAAGAAGGAGACTGGGTTGGTCAGATGGTCAGATTCGTATGACAACCCCCTCTGTCGTCGAACTGAGGAAATTCATTTTCACATTTTTTTTTTGTCATTGTCAGATGGTCAGATTCGTATGACAACCCCCTCTGAGAAGTCGAAAATCAAAATTCTGTCCCAATAGAACTCATGCCCTTGATCTCCTGATCGTTTTCGTTATTGGGTTCTTTTCGATTCCGTGGAGCGATCGCGAGTTATTCCAGTCGGACTGAAGAAGAAAGAAGAAAGAATAAAATTAACGCAAAATCGGTGCACTGGCAAAGTAAGGGTGCCGCGGCGCTGCCACTCCCAGCCGGGCGAACCCGTTGGGCGTGACGCTCCCGCGTCACCCTAGAAAAACCAAACAGACCGGCCGTCTGACAGTGCGCCCTCAACTGACGTAATGCAGTCACGTTTCTAAATTGCATATTCATATCCACGATCGACATACAATTTCGCGACATGTTTGCACGATGAACGTTAACATTTGCGCAATAGCGATCTGTTTCAGAGTGTTTTTACAGAGATAATGTTGTAATATTTAAGTAATGACAATGTGAAAGAGAGAAATTTGTCCAAAAGTCAACACGAAAGGAATTAATTATTGTTTTTACGTTCCCAAACTGTGACTGAAAGTGGTCGGCGCGCACGGAATTCGAAGCCGAAAACGAAGCTGGCGCTCAAACTCCGCAATAACCAAGGGAGTACCAACTCAAATAACACGGGATGCGCCGCCCAATCGCGAACAACAAACTCGGCAACAACTCGGCCACCGAGCAAGGGATACAATTTGCGAAGGCTTCGCGTAACACAGTAGCTGCCGCTTAAACGCGAACAGCCAACAATTCGGCAACCGAGTTACGGTATACGATTTCGGGAAGGCTTCGGCCCGAACTCCGGCAAGGACAATGCAAAAATAACGCAATAGTTTACGCAAAAAAGGCCCACAACACATCAACAGGCAATCAAAAAGCGACTGCACGTTTATCAGTAACGTCCGTTTCTCCCAAATCTCACCACGGACGAATACGCGTTGTTTTTTGTAATCTTATTCCCCGGGGGATTCGAAGTCGCGAACGATCTGGCACCCCGCCGCACCGACGCCGGCGGCACACACGCGCGGTGACGAGTCGCCCGACCAAAAGCGCCGCGTCTCTCCAACATGGCGCCAACCATGTGCCAATATGGCGCGGCCCTGTGTTCCAAGATGGCGGCGCCCAGGGACAAGATGGCGCATTTTTCATCTTTTATAGTATAGATCTCATTGGTTGATAGCCATCTTGATTTCAAAATGGCCGCCACTTTAGGACAAAGGGTCGTATGAATAAAAACTAGCAAATGCTACGAAGTACAAGCAAAAAGTAAAAGTAGTACTTCAAAGTAAAAGCATTAAGGAAAAGCAAATGCTTCAGTTCGTATGAATAAAATAAAGTTGTACTGTTTAGCATTTACTGGCTGAAATAGTAGTAAATGCTTTTTACTTGCAATTGATTGCACAGCCGAATAGTTTATAACAATACAGTCTCTATTGTGTGTACGGAGAAACACACGCAATAGTGCGACCACGCTAACGGGGGTGTTTGAATAAAATCGGAACCTCAAGTTGCTGCTTCGCAGTCATGATGCCCTTTTCTGTCTTAAGTAATAATGCAAGAAATTATCGGCTATCTACGTCTCATTTCCTTCCCCAAATTCAGTACAACTGCTTGTATTTTAATCCTCGACACTCCATCTTCCATGTTCATATCTTTTCCTGCATAACCACATAATACGAAAGTTCCTATTTTTCATACTAGTATTTGCTTCTCTTTTTTCAAGGTAGCCCCGAACCAACCTTGAAAAATTTGGAGTAAATACTGCAAATCTGAAGCATTTACTCATTTGTATTCATACCAAATGGAGCAAATACTAATATTCTAGCAAATGCTGGAAATTAAAAAGTAAATACTTTTGGTCTTTAGCAAATACTTTACAGTAAAACCTTTTGCTTCGTTTTTATTCATATAGATGCTAGTAAAAGCTTGAAAATTGGTAGTAAAAGCAAATGCTAGTTTGTATTCATACGACCCAATGTTTTATAACCCAGGATTGGAATTTTGTATGAACTTCATTTTGGTGTCAATACCCACATTTATTATGCTAAGGAATTCAAAAACATACTATTGACTTGCTAATAATCTCTATTAGGATAAAAAGTCTTAAATTTTAAAATGGCCTCCATTTTAGAATCAGTTTGCTTAAAAACTTAGGATGTGAATGCCATAATCAACATTGAGTTTGCAAAGAAAGTGCAATATTAATTCAAGTGTAAACTCCTTACCATATTCATATCAGATTCTAAAACTTGGCCATTAAAAGGAATCTGTAATTCCCTTGTAGGTTAGCATGGTTAAAATGCTCTCCATCTCAAAGAAGTATTAATACTAATTATCGTCTCCCAAGTGAGATATGGAAACATTATTGAAGTTACAATGTAGGCCGAATTTACATTTTAAAAAGGTAAATACAAATTGATGTTTGAATAATTGTTATATTATATAATTTTTTCTTTTTACTTTTTTTTTTCTTTTTTTTTAAAGGGGGGTGGGGGGGGGGGGGGGGGGGGGGGCGTGGGGCTCTTAGTCTTGTTTGTAGTTGCCCAGAACAAAACAATAGGGGACACAACTACGTCTACGGTGATACTCAGCAAAGTCCACTTCTGGATATTAACGCCGAGGTGAAGCTTAAGGTGCACATGAAGTTAAGCAGAAAATATCGTATATACATATACAGGTGCAAGTAAAACAAAATACTTCAATCTTTGAGCTAGAGGTAGGGGGAGAGACAAGTGCCCTGAAGACCCCCGCTGATGGAGCTGATATGACATCTACAGAAAGAGCATTCCACCACCGGACAGCAGTGTAGGCATGAAGGAGAACTTATGTCATTGGAGGAATGGGTTGTGAGAAAACTGGTACCGGTATCTACATATAGACTAATGGTACTTTCTTAGCCTGGTATCTGTCATTGGGGTCGGGTACATGATTCTTGTTGATGGCAATGAGCTTGTGGGGAATTGTGTACATCATAATTTTGATGGCTGCTTCCCTTCTAGCCTGAAGTGAAGGCCCCTGCAGGTTTTTTAGCATTGCAATAAAACTTTCAGTGCGCTGATATGTTCTGCACAAATCTAGCTGCTCTCCTCTGGATGGCTTCTACTTAGTTGATGGGGGTTTGATGAAGGAGATTCCAAACTGTGGGGCAATTTTCTAAATGTAGCCTGACCAGAGAGATGCAAGCTTGGTTTTGTTCTGCAGCCGTGGGTTACAGTGCCTTGGATTCCTCTTAATTAACCCTAGCATCCGGTTGGCTTTCAAAGTGATGATATGTGTGTATTCCAGGAAAGTTTGGATTTGAAAGATAGTCCCAGATATGGATGTTCATCAACTGATGTCCGTACATCATCACCCAAGTGGTAGTTAAAGCCGATGTTGTTTTCCAGGCGGGAAACTTGCATCACATGGCATTTGTCGATGTTAAACTTCATCTTCCATTTGGCTGACCAAGAATGCAGCTGAATCAAGATCTTTTTGAAGAGCTCTGCATTCATCTACATTGTAATAGAACGGTGCATAAAACAATCGATGTGATGGAGATTGATACACCATTGGTGATTGTGAGAAATAACAGTGGCCCTAACACCGTGCTTTGGGGAACTCCAGAAAGAACATCTGACCACTCTGAAGCTTGGCCATCCACCACAACTCGCAGGCTTTTTTGGGTGAGGAAGTTGTTAAACCACTTCAGAAGAGAGCCACGAAACCCGTAATGATATAGTTTAATAAGGAGGAGCCTTTGGTAGGGTACTCTATCAAAAGCCTTAGAGAAGTCAAGAATGATGAAATTTGTTTGCTTTCTGTCATCCAGGGCCTCGGCAAGATCACGAGTTGTAATGATAAGCTGTGATTCAAAGGAGCGGCCAGGGCAAATGTCATGTTGACTTTCAAAATAAAATGTTGAGAGTTTCATAATGATTCATCCCAGGGCTACAAATTATATGCTCAAGTATTTTACATGATATTGATGTGAGTGATACGGGTCGGTAGTTGGTGGCTTCACTGCGATCACCTATCTTAATTATGGAAACCATGTTTGCAATCCTCCAGTCATGACGGATTTCACCAGACTTCAACGACTGTTGAAAGATTATGACAAGATAGGAGATATTTCTTCCGCCATGTCTTTTAAAAAACAGGCTGGAATGGAATCCGGACCTGTTGCCTTGATGATGCTAATCATCCCAAGGAGTTTACGCACACCACTCACTGATATCTCAATGTGCTCGGCATCAGAAAACGAAAATTCGCCCATTAATGGCAGATCAGACAGACTCTCGGAGGTGAAAACTTACATGAATTTCATGTTCAAAATTCTAGCTTTACTTTTGTTGTCTGAGATGACCTTGTTATTGTGTGTAAGGGGTGAGATACCAGTATAGTATCTAGCGCCAAAAATATTTTTTATGTTCGTCATTAGGATGCGGTTGGTGTATGACCAGTAGGGATCTTTCTTCATTGCGGAATGACTTAAAATGATGAGTTGGAAGCTTTTGCCTTCTTGTAGATTCTGGCCGTCTTTCTGATCATACGTTTGAGGGAAGGTGTAATCCATGGCCGGTTGGCACGAGATCCTACAATCTTACTCGGGGTGTTCTTCTTCATTGTCTGCAGAATAACATTATTTAAAAGGAGCCAGTTCTCATTGGTTGATCGCCGAGGTGCCTCGCTGAAAAAATCTTCTTTAAAGGTTACACAATCCGATCTCACACCTTCCATGTCACCTTTGCTGTAAAAAACAGATTCTTTTAGATGCCTTCTTGTTGACTGCAGACTGGAAGTCAATGTCACTCAATACCGCCTCATGATCACTAATAATACCTTCCACTATCCCAGTGTTCTTGATGTAGTTTTGATGCGATATCAGGGTTAGATCCAGGATGTTGCTTGCGCTTGGGGGGGGGGGGGGGGGATGATAGCCTGAGGCTGCCATTGGTACATATAGAGTAAAGTAACTACAGCAGCACCCTTATTTGACAGCTCTCATATCGTCATGTTATTACAGATCACCAAAAAGGGTCAACAATTTAACTAGCATATTATAAAACATCTGGTACAGGTTACACAGCATCAAAAGCAAATTATTATTGTCAAGTTTACAATTTACATTATAGCTGCATAATTACACCTGTCAGCCCAAGATCGCTGACAACAGCTATAGCTATACATTTTATTGCCACCAAGTTTGACTTCATATGTTGCTCAGAAGTTATAGGGCAAAATCCTCTAGAAATGGCGGCCATTTTGAAATCCAAGATGGCGGTCATACGTATATACCTATAAACTTAATTATGATATTTTTGAACTCCCTGGTATTGAAAATATAGGCTTTGCCACCAAATTAGACTCCATATGTTGCTCAGAACCAGAGTTAGAGGGAAAATTCTTTTGGAAACTGCGGCCATTTTGAAATCCAAGATGGCGGCCTTACGTTTGACGGAAAAAAATGTTACCAATACTTTTCTGAGAGCGGAGTGTCTACTCTAGCCAATAACACCCAAAAAAGCATCCTTAGCAAAAAAAATATGCAAATATACATATGCACACACACTTTAATTGAAACCCTCCACCAAATTCAATAGTAAACTGTCATCCAGACGTTGGCTCGTAGGTTCCGGTGCTATAGCAATCGCTAGTCACGCCTACATTCTGTTCACAGACCCACAGTAGTGAGTATGGAAGTCTCCGTCATCCTGACGCTGCTTGGATGAGAGTATTGTCACCCGGTAGTAAAACACCATTACAAGGGCTCTCTGAAAAGAGTGATAAATCCAACTCCAAAACAATTGTGCATTTACATTGCATTACACAAATACAAAAACACCAGTATCAATCATAAAGTCGTGGCAATCTCCACATAATAATTATATACTTACTAATTTAAAATTACATTAAAGCAAATGTATTATTCTTACAGATTTATGGCCTCCATCGTTGCCTGCAGTCGGTCACCAGTCCCAAAGTCAAACAGGGAGCTACCAATACTCCGTCGAGCACGCTCAAGTTTGCAGCAAGCAATGGGGAAAAAACAAATCCCAAGAGCCAAAAGCTCTAATATAAAATGTAGAAAGCTTGCCAAAAGGACAGAGCTTGACCACTGGTGGTTGCATATACAGCTATACAACTGAACCATGAGTACATTAAATGGAATACTTATACAGGGTGTCTCAAAAAAAAGTATACCCATTGGTATTATTGCAAAACTACTGAATATTTCAGAAAAAGGCAAATGTCTGTGGAAAGGGTAGAATGTTCTCTTTCCAATGGTATAAGGTTTATTATGTCATTGCCATGGATGACTGAACAAACAAGACATTTATGAAATGTACAGAAATCAGCACTGTGACAAGTTGGTTTTACTTGAGTGGCGAAGCTCACGGCAGGTGTTTTTAAGGCCAAATCCTTTTGCTGTTTGAGGTTGAACACATTGGGAAAATTATGACAGGGTCCCTTTCCTGGCAAATGCAAGGTGATGGTCACCATTCCTGTTAATGCATAAGTGGCATCTTAGTCTCATGCCTGACTTATCATCCCAACTTGCCACAGTGCTGATTTCAGTACCTTTCATAACTGTCTTGTTTGTTCAGTCATCCATGGCAATGACATAATGAACCTAAGTTATACCATTGGACAGAGGGCATTCTACCCTTTCAACAGACATTTGTCTTTTTCTGAAATGTTCAGTAATTTTGAAATAATATGAATTTGAAAATGGGTATACTTTTTTTAGAGACACCCTGTATACACACACCCATACATACCACCGTCTCGCACTGGCGCACTAAATTAAAAGGCTCCACCCAATTGTTTAAATTCCCCCCAGATTTACATACTTACCTCTTTTGTAGTCCAAGAGGCCTAATCCAAAATCTAGAGCCCAGCATTTACTTCAAATGAAAATTACTTTTAATCTCAAGAAACAAACAAATACCGAACACTACAAATCAGGTGCAACAAAATTTGTGAAATAAATTAAACTAAAGACTGAGACCAATACACACATTTATTAGACAAAACTCTGGCTTAGATCTAACATTGGCCCTGGGCTGTCCATGGTTCGCTAACATCTTCTCCAGAGTATCTGAAGTAATGGGCTCCTTTCTTTTTGTCGGGGCGGTGAATTTCCGTTTGTATCCCTGTAGCACCGTCTTGAATAAGGTATCGTCCGTGGGTGACGAGAGCCCAGCCAGGGAAATGGGCCCATTTCGCGGCTGCTGCAATGGCGTTTGCTGCCGTCTTTGCTTCAGATGACTGGGAGAGATGAGCAAGGTAGAAGCACAAAATGATAAGGATCAGCTGGAAAGGCCTGGGTGCCAGTTTTTGAATCGGCCCATTTCTCCTAGCGTCTCAACGTGAGCGAGTATTTGGCTGCGGTTGACGAAGCCTTGACCGACGTCAGGAGAATTTGGAGTGACGTTTCGGTGATAATGCACAAAAATGGGTCATTCAAGGTATATTTGCGCAAGTCCCACATTCCGGCAAACGAAAAGCAAATACTCCTGGGCAGACATTTCCCTAGTTGCCATCTCTAATTTTTTTCCTTATTGTTCCCTTACTGTAATGTACGACTGTCCATGTTGTGCAAAAACCCAGTTCCTTGTGCGATGTGATCCCGCTTTAGACTTTTTAAAGGACCCGGAATAGAGGAGATGCCTCATCAAATCATAGGGCAGCTCTATACTATAGAAACGACAAGCCGTGATCACAAAGCGTCCTTATTCCCAATTAAAATTTCCTAAATTATTTAATACAGTCAACAACATATGTGAAACCAGGAGTGTCAATTCATTCCATTCATAAATTAAAGTTCCCTAAATTGTTGGGTGGCTGTTTCAACCCACAACAGGTGAAACCTAGAGTGACAATAAATCGCCACAACACACGTTCTTCCTGAAACAAATTGGCTCCTGACAATGTAAACAAAATTCACCAATTCCCGGAGATGACAACTTAAATTATTATTATATTTGATTTATTAATTTATTAATTTAATTACGTCGTCCTGCACGCAGTCTAATCAAAATACATAGAATTGACATTTGGTCTTCAAACTACAAATATAACAGCCTTTCGTAGCCGTAATTCATCTCATGGTACAGTCGATAGAAGAGCAAAACAGTCTAGGACCAAGGTGTAAAAACCAGTGGCAGTTCAGAGAGCACGATACCAGCCCAGGCGTCCCCGTAGTGACATCCATCCGATCTAAAAAGGAAAAAAGAAGTTCATGTGAGAGGAGATCCGTGCGCACAACCGTTTTCCTCACACGTGAACGGTGTAGGTTAATAGATGAGTTTTCAACATATAAAACACTTAACACAATAAATTGTTACTGACAAAGTCCATCTTGTTTGGTCCATGTTTTCCCATTTTCCTATTTAGAAAAACAGTATCCACCTGAAACATACCCATTATTTATTTCTTTATGAATGCAAAACGTATGCATTTACATAACACGGGACAGACGATTATGATTCGGACAGAAACTAATTTTAGAAAATTGCGACGTATTATCTATTGATACTGACTAAAAACAATATACACCACCACCTCATGACCATTGTGTCAAAGTTAAGTCTGCCTTAGCTGCACCACAACATACGCCATCTGAGAGATGTACCAAAATGCTACACAACGTGATACATCATACCCCAATGTTATTAATTTCAGTATAAAATAAAAATATTAATATCTTAATCGCAAACTGCCTTCACTTTTGCTATACATACAACTGTACATTATTTTATTATGCAATTTACACAATTTAACTCAACATACAATGTTAACATAATTAGGAAATAACCATTTCTCTTTCATGTACATTATTTGTCAATTTGCAAACAAAATTACATTTTACTAGTAATCTTAACAGGGTTGGACTTGAGATAATCTAACAGTGCACTGTTCAAATCCTTCTCTGGTTCCCATGTGTTCCGAGAGTTGGACAATTCTTTCCATTTAATTAAGTATTGTAGTTCCTTAGTCCTATACATGCCCCCGATGAGTGTTCTACCTCGTATTCACGGGTTTTGGGCCTACTGTCGACAATTGGTGGTAGGCCTGGAATTATTGGAACAGGAGTAGCCGGCCGGTCTAACTCCTGGGACGCCAAAAGGGGGGTAAACGAATCATCGGGACAATCTTTCTATACTAATCATTTCAAGGGATTATGCTGATCGGGATCTTTCGGAACTATATCATTTGCAAGACGGACATATATATTGTATGCATACTTCATTCTATTGACATGTACTGGGACTGACAGCAATTTATTATTTTCGAGATTTCTTATCCGACAATTTACTGGACCCGTTTGTTCCACAAGTAGGAAAGGGTCTGTCCAAAACTTCATGAGTTTTCGAGAAAGACTCTTTTCACACTGCAGGGCCAATCCCCGGGAAATAAATCCCCGGAAAATTCCCGGGGATTTTTTACCCCACCAACACCCCAGCAACCATTCACACTAGACCCATTTGGTAACTCCCGTGGACACTATTTCCCGGGAATATGCACGGTCGTTTCACAGTGTCCATCAAACCCCGGGAAATGTGTAAACTGAGGGCGCGTGGCATGGGTCGACGGTAATACACGCTGGGCCACGCATCATGCGGATAAGAAAATAGAAGACTGGTACCTAACCACACGGGACATTATAAATACACGTACACGAGAAGGAAGATAAACACAGTCTTGTTCACGACACTTCTTTTATTAAATATTAAAACCATTCATTTTGATCATATTCTTTAAAATTAAATTATTTGTATAATTATCAAACGTTATTATTTGTCTTTTGTACTTAACTGTAAATATATTTACGAAAAGTTTGAAAGGTACTTCATAACAATACTAAGTCACCGCGCGAATTATTTGGCGCGCTATTTGTGACCCTGTGACCTTTCGAGATTACCCGTGGACGCAAAAAGGTGGGGTAAGTTCAAACCCTGCGACGTTCACACTAGTTGCTTTTCCCCGGGAAAAACGTTAAACCCCGGGGATTTCTCCTTAAACCCTACTCCCGAGCAGGGGTAAATATTTCCCGGGGAAAAACAGTTTCCCGGGGATTTCTTTGGCAGTGTGAACAGACCGACCGAAATTCCCCGGCAATTCCCTGGGGAATAGCCGGGGAAATCGTCTGGTGTGAAAGGGGCTTATACTATATCACTGACTTGATATTCAACTTCTTTTGCATGATCATCAAATCGATCTTTCATGCGGGCCTGACTTTTCAATGCATGATATTACGAAACACTTCTAACTGAGAAATCAGACCATCAATATGTTCTCTTAGTGATTTCTCTGGGTATTCAATTTTCCTTATATTATAGTGTGACATGTCAAAGAAGTCTTGCTTCTCTTCCAAATAGGAGAAAGAACGGACTGAATCCAACAGAATTCTCAGCCGGGGTTGTTCTATAGGCGAATTAAATAGCAGTGGTAAATTTATCGGACATGTACTACATCAAAGTATAGGATTGCAGTTTTAATGCCCATCTAGCTAAACGGCCTGTTGTATATGTCTATATTGAATATCCATTGTAATGCACAATGGTCCGTAACTACAATAAATTTGACACTGTATGTTGCGAGTACGGGGCGTATTTTTTAACACCTTAAACTACTGCCAATGCCTCAAATTATGTGATGATATAGTTACGTTCGGCGTTATGTAGGGCCAGTGGCGTGGTTCATGGTGCCCGGGGGCAAGAATACGTTGGTTGCCCGCTGGCCAAAAATACATGTGCGCATGATGCAGTAGAGCGAATTAAGTTACGAAGTCAGCTCGAATTGAACAGAAAACCTGTTAGAAAACCTGGTAGAAGTTAGAACGCATAATAACTCCCCCTTTTAACCGGTTTGGCTTAGTGGATTCAGGGCGCTCAACCTATTTACAATTATGAACATTCAGTCCAAGGCGGATTTCGATACCAGTAGTACTAGATATCAAAAGCTATGATCAAACAGCTTGATGTCTTCTCAAGATTTCGATAGTTATGGTCAAAAGTGTAAGCCAGGTGCCAGGTGGGAAAAGGTTTTCACTTCCAAATGTCCATTCCATCAAAGTATCATCGTGGGTGCCAGACCCGCCGGGTGCCCCCCAGCCCGGGTGCCCGGGGGTTCTCCCCCTTAGAGCGTAGATGAGTTAAAGGTACACTCTAAAAACTGAAGTGTTAAAACCTAGCACTATCCAAGTGCTACATAAATTCAGCACTTTAAGTTTTAAGATAGTGCTATAATAACACTTGGAGGCGTTCATTTCCAACACCATAATTGGTGCTATTCTAGCACTTCAAAGTGCTTTAATACACAAACATCTAAAACATCTAAAACATCTAAAACATAGGATATTTGTTTGGTTTTACCTCGATAAACGTATTGTTTTGTCTAAACTTTTGACATGGTTGTTGCTTCGAGGGATCAAGTAAAAAATAAAGGCTAATTTGAAGAGACATCCTTTTGAATTTGTCATTTCTCTGTTCAATAAAGTAAGTCTGCACAAGGACCTAACTATCTTAAATTTGTCCAAAAATTGGTCCTTGTGTCAACTAACTTCATGAAAAATCACTGCCCCCAACCACCCCGCCCTGCCCCCACTGCCCCGCCCATTTAAAAGTAACGCCTAGGAAGGACTTATATTAGCACTTCATTGGTGCTGTATCGATTAGGAAATTTACCTACAGCAACTGACCAATCAGAAGGGTTAGGGTTAGGGTTAGGGTTAGGGTTAGGGTTAGGGTTAGGGTTATGTGTGTTCACAATAGTCGATGTTAAATTGTGGTATTTAGTCCAACAATTCACTTTTTTGACCATGATATGTAATTATTCAAACGATTCCTCGATTGAATTTTGATTTTTGGGCAAATAGTGAGAAAAAAATCGCATTACATTTTATTCGTATTCAAATGTTGACATTATTCATAAAAATTTGCTGTGACTTTTTCGTGGACAACAAAGCGAACTATAAAACTAACAACGGCAATAGCTAAGTTTGTAGTAAGTGTTCAGTAGGTAATATCTAATAGGAATAGGTTATTATTGTATGTATGTGTAATTGCAATGTGCAATAAGTTAATGTAGTATTACGTAATCTGTACACGCAGTGAATATGTACATGTACATAATTAGAGTGTTCAACAGTAGATTTTTGTATCTTGCCAATGTGCATTGAATGTTGTACGAATGTTATTTCACAACGTTTCTTTGTAACGTTCAAAGGACGTCAAGAGAACTCCACACATTTACGTTCCCGCAACGTTTTTTTCCAAACGTTCCGGAAACATTACCGTAACGTTGTAAGAACGTAGAACGTTCATGGAACGTTTTTTGGTTAGCTGGGATGCTGACACTTCATCAAATGCTGTATGGATTGCACCTTGGGGTGCTGGATGTACACCAAGATGGTGCTACAAAGGACTTAAATCAACACTATATTAGTGCTGTATTGGTAGCACTTTCACAGCACTTAGATAGTGCTGCAATGCTGACACTTCATCAAGTGCTGAAATGGCACTTGAGGTGCAGTCCCTCAGGAAGCACCTGGATAGTGCTAAATCTAACACTTAGGGATTTATTTATAACACTTCAGTTTTTAGAGTGTAGTATACACCATTGGTCATTGCTTGAATTATCATGAATGAGTAGATTTGGGGGGTTGTATTTATAGTAAATATCGTTTAACTGAGCTGTCCGAAGTTTTACAATCATGGATGCCGAGAAAAGCACGAAAAGCAGCGGGTTTTTTCAACCGGCATCGAGCAGTTATTCTTATGTTATCTTTGTTTTTTCGCGCTCGCCGTCCGGCGATCGCGAGTTTTTCATTATAAAATTGTATTTTTCGGAAGAATTACAGGATATCTAGCGCAATCATTTTGCTGGATGCCCAGAATCAACATTTACTTTCAGATGAGTAAGATATTTCTTAATAATTCGGAAGTAAATATTTTCGATATCTGCAAATGGTGTATACTACCTTTAAGCCACTGTGTAAGGCTCTACCTCCATAAGAGATAACTTTTTCGATGCCATTTTGTTTTTGAGCTAGGATAAATCCTAAACCCTTGTAGGCTCGCATCTGTTTTCAGGATGAATTCCGAGCCGTCATAAAATGGATAGGGCAAAAATGGTGGCTCTAATAATTTCCGTTTCAGGGTTTCAAAAGCATTTTGACAACTGCTGTCCCAAAGTAAACGGTACATCCTTGCGGGTAAAATTAGTGAGGGGTTCCGAAATTCTACAGAAATCCTTGGTAAACTTGCGGTAATAGCCTACAAAGCCTAAAAATTAACGTACTTCGGCTACCGTGGCAGGAATTGGGTAACTACTTTAGGCTTAGCTGGATCTGTTGCTATTCCATATCTTCACTCACTACATGCCCCAAGTATTTTACTTTATTTTGACAAAATTTACATTTCTTGGATTTCAATTTCAGACCAGATTCTCTTAATCTGTTAAAAACTTGTTTAACATGCTGCATGTGTTCTGAGAATGTATTGCAACAAATTATCAGATCGCCTAGGTATACACAGTCGGCATTTCGAGCCTCAGTCGGAAACGTGTCGACAACATGTGCCACCAAATTAATTATTTTCAACGTTGAATATTACATCTGGCTATTGGCAAGTCGAGGTAGAGGAGCAAGACAAGGTGAAAACAGCATTCACCACTCCCATGGGCCTCTATGAGTGCAACCGGATGCGTTCATATAGACAGATGAATGTCAGAAATCTTACGATGTTCTGAAACATCTTATTACGTCAGCCCCGATACTTGCGTTTGCTGACTACACTCGGCCAGTTCTCCTTCAAACTGACATCAGTGGTACTGGTCTTGGCGGCATTCTAAGCCAGATGCTAGATGGACAAGAGAGAGTAGTCGCCTACGCCAGCAGTGGTCTAACTCAAGCAGAAGCTCGCTATCCTGCTCATAAACTTGAGTTTCTTGACTTAAAATGAACTGTAACCGACAAGTTTCGGGATTACCTGCTGTGCAACAACAAATTCACTGTAAGGACAGACAGCAGCCTTCCCCTCTATGCAACTACCACAGCTAAGCTTGACGCCACAAGCCAACGGTAGGTCACCATCATCATTAATATAAGTCAGGAAAGAATTACTCTGCAGCAGACGCACTATCCACAAAACCACAAATAAAACCACCAGTCTCAATATCTTCCTCTAAAGGTGGTGTTGCAACGATTTCTTGCGAAGTTGTCCAGACAATCTACGGAGGCCGTTCTCTCCCTTCATATCTCAACATAGAAGCTCCATCATCTATAGTCCAGTGTCAGACCAGCGAGAACAAGCTCCCGGGAGGCGATAATTTTTTTCTGCAGGTAGGTTGGTACATAGTGTACATTTATTAGCCAATCAGAACAAAGATGGTGTTGACGTCATCGGTGATGTTAGAGTTGTCTGGGATCTAATTAGGGTTAGGGTTTAGGGTTAGGGTTAGGGGTTAGGTTTAGGGTTGTCCCATGAATACAATAATAATAATAATAATATACCGAAAATGGGGCATTTGGGAGACATCTCCATAGAGACGTACACAAAATTTTTCATTCTTTATTGTAACCTAACCCGTTTTTACCTGGAGCTTTTTTTACTAAATTTCATATTTAAGCATTTTGGACCCTACTCTATCCATCAAAAATATAAAAAATCTACAAAATATTTTTTTATAAGGTAGCTGTGGAATTAGGGAGACACTAAAATGTCTCCCTAATTCCAATGTCTCCCAACTACCCAAAAAATAACGCTAAAATGTCCCCCGAAGGTGCTCATTGTAAATATAATAATAACAACTCTAACATCATCGATGACGTCAACACCATCTGTGTTCTGATTGGCTAATGTACCAACCTACCTGCAGAAAAAAATCATCGCTCCCGGGAGTGTCGCAGCAACAACTAGCGGTCTCTCAGCGTGACGACCCCAGCTTCTCCATGGTGATTTATCTTCTCAAGAATGGCCAAAGACCGGACGCTCACAATCGAAAACAACACCTGAAGTCCATCCCCTACTTCAGAGAATACGACAAGTTAGACTATATTCCGTTCTAGAAAAACAACAGAAAGAAGCATTTCACACCAGCTCGTCCTTCCAGAATGCTACCGAGAAACTGCTACGACTGGTCTGCGTGACGACATATCGGCCACCTTAGCTACACTAGAACTAGAAATAGTCCGGCAAAGGTTCTTTTGGTCAGGGATGGCTCGTGACATCAGAAACCAATGTCTACGATGCAAACGATGTTGTCTTCGTAAAGCCTTTCAGTCCAAAGTCAGAGCGCCTTTAGTCTCAATCATTACAAGTGAACCACTAGAGTTCGTGTGTATTGACTATCTGAAGCTATAGCGTAGTAAAGATGGCTACGAAAACATCCTTGGGGTAGTCACAGATCACTTTACGAAATACGCACAAGCATTTCCTACACTCGACCTGAAAGCTGAAACTGTGGTAAAGGTGTTGTGGGAAAACTTTGTCCAGCACTATGGATTTCCGTCAAGAATCAAGAAAAGTTGCACAACCCCGCACCACACTCAAGGCAACGAACAGACTATGCTTGGAACGCTAAACACCAGCCACAATAGAAGCGGTATGTTGGAGTGGTGGCATTATGCTTACGATGCTACCTGTCATGATACAACAAAATACCGGTTCCTGCTAATGTTTGATCGTCACCCCAATCTTCAGATATACCGCAGCAGCGATGATGACATACCGACTATGATAACTAAAGAAACGTTTGACCTCTTTATACAAAACAGGAAGCGACTTCGCCAACCAGGCCAAGCTAAACCAGAAATGCATATACGACAACAAAACTTGCAATGCCCCCATTCAACCAGGTGACCGTGTCTTGGCGCAGAACAAGCATGTCAAAGAAACTCAGAAATTGGCAAACATATGGAAATACAGCCCATAAATCGTCGTCTCAAAACTAGAGAACATCCCCAGTGTACACGGTCAGATGTACTAAATCCGGCAAAGAGAGAACTCTTCATAGGAACTTGCTCACGCCATGTATGTTCCTCCCGGTAAAGACTGACACCGAAGAGCCAGCGCGTCCAAAAGTTGAAACCAAGGCAGTCATATACAAAGACAAGTCTATGCTCTGGTGACATATCAACAGTGAGTTCTTTCAGATCATTGTTGCTGTATTTCAACACATTGCAGCTGATTCACTTCGTGTTGACCAACAAGGCCAATATATGTACATGTACATGCAATGTGGGGATATCATGGCGTCATCGGTAAGCTACAGTACAGTACAGTACAGTCATGAATCTGCAAACTTGAATCTTCTCAATCAAAAAGGGGGGGGGGGGGGGGTTACTGGCTATCCCTCTTTTCCACCAAACCCAGTGGGAAAATTGTAAACAAGACAACTTAGTATAGGCTATTCTATAGGCTATACACACAGTATAGGCTATATTTCTGGTTTATTTCGAGTTGATAGTAAGTACATTTTGTAACCGCGGGAGAAGTTAAATTAATCAACATGTTAACGATAGTTCGAAACAGTACCAGTTATCTTCGAAAATTGCGACGTGACAAAAAATAAATAATAAATATTCAATAGACTTTTGTCCATTTACTTTTACCACTCCGTTTGTGGTAAAAATCGTTATGAATACCGACACATTTTCTTCAGTGAAATAAACAAATTCGATGTATCGTAACAGTTTTTAGTTCATGCACCCTTGTTAAAAACATTAATAACAACGCGAGACAGTTTATAATTATATTCCTTTTGGTTGAGAACCCGTCACGTGATAAGTTTTAAACGGCCGATAATAAACACAAGGTTTGTGGGTATATGCTTTTAGGGGGTTGCACCCTGAAACAAAAATAGATTTTCTAATTCAATTGATTATTTTCTCGTATTGTTTTTGAGCTTTCGAATAAGACACCATTTGCAGATATCGAAAATATTTACTACCGAAATATTAAGAAACAACTTACTTATTTGAAAGTAAATAATGATTCTAAACATCCAGCAAAATGAGTGCGCTAGATATCCTGTAAATATTCCGAAACATTTAATTGTATAACAAAACATTCGCGATCGCCGTTAAAACCAAACATAACATAAGAATAACTGCCCGACGCCGGTTGAAAACAAACGCCGTTGTTCGTGCTTTTCTCGGACAGATATTTACTATCATGATAATTCAAGCAATTACCAATGGTGTATCCTGCCTTTAATTAATTGTTTTCAAATGTTGAATTAGGAGCGTTAACAGTTAAATGTTTTGACCGGCTTGGACTTTTTGAATCGGAATCAAATGTGCTTGGCTGGTATTGTTTTAAACACGTAGACGGGGATAATTTATTCCCTAAGCTACTCGGGCATCTCTGGGTGATTTCACCCACATGCAACTGAAGTTTTTCTAAAAAGAAGCTTCTTCCTAAACAGAAAATGGTCTTCCCAAAAACAACTAACTCCACCAACCACAGTCGCTACACAATCTTTAGTTGGTTATATCAGGCAAGTTTTTGGAAAATACATTAATACAATATAGAATACTTCCTCAATCGCAGTAATTTTACAATCGACCTACACAGTACATAGAGTGTCTAAACAAAATGTCAACAAAATATCACGGAATGCCACCTGTGACCGAAAATAGATAATATAGGTATGGTTTGAAAGATACATTGTTTTTATTTTAAAAATAAGACATCAAACGTCTAAATCTGACAAGATTTGATAGAGTTATGAGTATTTTCCCAAGAGAGGTTTAATTGACCATGGGACCACATTTTTCGATTTTGTTTGGATGTGCAATCAGTATTGCAATGTAGATGAGCTGGTTGTGATTATCAGCTAAACGCACGTGTCGATGCAATTCCTATAAACGTCAATGTTCAAACACCAGCCATCCTCATGCTTAACACGTTTAGCATGTAAACATGTTTACAAACATGGATTTTGTTTACTCGCTAAAGACAGGTTTTACAGTGTAGACCAGGCATTTATCAAAACACAGGCAAGAATGATACCGTTGTCCCAATGCTTAAAATTGAAAACTTGGTCTGTGGTCAATTTGACCTCTCTTGGGAAATTACTCAAAGGCCTAACTGTCAAACAGTTTCCAATTTAAACGTTTGATATCTCATTTTAAATTATAAAGGTGCAGCTTCCAAACCATTCATATAACCTATGTTGGGTACACATTTTACGTGTTATATTATTAAACAAAAAAATGTATAGGAATGCTGCTTATACAATTATATTCGATTAAAGGCATAATTACAAGCACTTTTATATACAGCGCTGCTAAATAAAGTTCATCAATTTACATCACATTAAAACGTTGACTATATTGTACTGATGACAATTCAAGATTTGGTATCTGAACTTTAATAGAAATTAAGCCATTTTGTCAACAAATAAGCTGCACTTTTAACACGGTCACTGTGATATGGATCTATCTAAGGAGCAATTATACCCAGCTCGTTTATATGGGTAACGGGGAAAATGTCACAATTTCACAGGAATCTTCGGACTATTATTCATATACAGTCATAATAATTGGGTCGTTTTGTTTTGAAGATAAGTAGTTTGCTTTAAGTCAACATGGTTATTCTCTTTAGTGAGATGTGTGGCTGAGTCGAGTTCCCTCCTGTTCATTTAAGAACCACACATCTCACTAAAGATAATTACCGTGGTATTCCCACAAACTGCTTATCTTATTGCCTTTTCGCCATGCAAACCTTCAAATCTCATTTGTTTTGTTTGTTTGCAAATGCTCATCAACAACTTTAACTAGCAATCTCCCGCCCGACATTTTATATTTTCACACAATCGCGTTAAACATTAAAAAACCGTGTGCTTTTTATATTTTATCGATCATAAAAACATATCCTGAAGTACAGTACATTTACATGTACTTGTTTTTGATAACTTGTCTGATTTTACACGATTGTATGATTATATGCATGGGTCATTACACCAAGTTGAAACGGCCTCGTTATTTATGTCTGGAACATGTTGTGAGTGAATTTTAGTACATGTACTTCTTTAAACACAACACAGTTTTGCTCCCCATGTGGAATGTACCCCATATATACATTGTACATCTTACAATGTCCCTATTGTCTGGAAACTAATGTTCAAAAGATTCAAAACGTGCACAAATAATCAAAAATCCAAGACAAATATCAGGAATAAATATTTAATTAATTTGGTCCATAGATCATAGATTTTAGAAATGTAGCAAACTGTCACACTTTGTGTCTCAACCTTACGGTGAAATGACTGATGTAACTATATTCATGCTGTAAACTACGAAATAGCCATGGCAAAAACTAAATCCAACTCTGATACAAATAGGCAAATTCAATTCAATTACAATTTATACGTGTCACAATACGAGTCATTGTACGGCCGTGTCCGAAACGGGGTTCCAGAGCTACAGCTACGTCTATTGTCAGCCTGCTCATGTGTATTTGTAATGGACGGACACCAAGACAATAGCCATAGACAAGAGATTCGGATGCGGCCTACATGTACAAGTAGTTCAAGACATTAAAAAAAAAAAAAGTCAACGGGCTAAAATGCTTAGATACACATGTTTTAAAGGGAATCACCATTTTTAAAACATAATCGTATACATGTAGCTTTGCATTTTTTTTTTTTTATAATAAAAACTCCCAAACAATACATGTACATGTAATATAAGTTAGCCTGAAGGCTGAACGAGCATGTGTACAATGTGTACAAGTTAAAACAGGAAGACCTATAATTGAGTAAAGTCTAACACCTCAATAACAAGGTCCTTGGAACTTTACAAATTACCTTGTTATAATAACAGGTACCGGTACGTACCTTGTATTATCAGTAATGGAAAGTAATGGGGAAAAAAATTAAAAATAAGACTCTAGACCTATTTTGTTCCTTGTTATAAGCAGGATGTTGTATTAACAGTGCTCTGGGGTTCTACTGTATTAAAGCCATTTGAATACATGTAGGGTACATGTATGTACAATAATTTACATAAATATTTGTTTTTAAATAATTTACTATCGTATCTACGCGTGCAGACTTCTACAAGCTTAACCAAAGTGTTGAATCAACATTAAAAGTGTGCGGTCATTGGCTACTCTTTAAAAGTTGGGATTTCATACATTAAACTGATGAATTTAATACTTTGAGTGTTAAATTCTTCAGTTTTATGTATGGAATCCCAATGTTTAACGAGTAGTCACTGACCACACACTTATAATGTTGATTCAACACTTAGGTTTTAAGCTGTTTATTTTTATCCAAAACAAAACTACAGGTTGGACAAGACCCTTGTAAAATTAAAGGGAATTCAGATGAATTTCTTGTCCAGCCCAAGCCAGATTTCACTGATTTAAAAAGAGGCACTTATCATACCGGTACATGTAAATACAGCAGAATGGGGAATAATATCCTACAAAATTGGAAGTTTTATTATCAAGATTGGTGAATGATGATGACTCCCAAGTACATGTATCAAGTATACAATGTACACATGATCCATCTATTATCGCAGTACACAACAAGAGGCAGGATGCAGAACTTGATTCATCACCTGCTTAATTACCACCTGTTTCTAATTAGAAGCATCCAATGTGGGGCTGACATACTGTACATGTACGGTACATTTCTGCATGTGCCCCTATTTATACATGTATGTAGTAAAGGCCGAGCACATTAGGGGTGGTGGTGCACATTTATATTACATTTCAAATAGCAATCAGCTGCTAAAAATTTAAAGCTTCGATACATGCATTTCTATGTGTATACAGTACATGTACATATCTGGACCATGACAATTATTTTTTTTTATTTTTTTTTAACACAAACTACTATTCGATTTAGTAATTACAGTCGACTCATTAGGCAAACTGTTCCCCATAGAAATGTGTACAGGTTTGCAGATGTACATGTACACTTATGTACAGGTTAAAATTGTAATTTTGGTCTATTCTATTTCGTACTACCGGTACATGTACATGTACCGGTACCACGAGTCGGTTGTAGTACGATAAAACATTTCTGTACATGTACACATACAATTTGTGAGGATTCGTTTCCTTCTGTTGAACTGATAAAAATGTTATGAAGAAAATTCCAGTATTTAAAGGATTTAAAAATTATTAAAATCGACAATCTGTAAAACTTGATTTTGGGCATCTACATACTACATGTACATACCGGTACACTAGTGAATACAAACTAAACAAATTACATTGTGCTTTACTAATATTAATGTGCATTGCGCATGGTCACATATATTCTGTGCATGAACTGTGAATGACACTACAAAACTGCAAGTAAGATTGTGTACAATATGCATAAAAGCTCTAAAGGATATGACATGCATGAACAATTAGTGGACATGCATACAATGTGTATATTAAGTACATGATGTAAGTTTTTTCCTTTAAAATGCTTAAATCCGGAAAAGGGGGAATATATTTCCACATTTCGTGCTGGTTTTAGAGAAGATAGACAGACACGGATATGTACCGGTACATAACAAGATAAGATTACCGTGCTAATATTAAGATGATTTTTATAATTTGAATGACTTTTCTACTACTGTATCTGAATTACTTTAATCCATTTCATTTAGTATCGATTTTAATAGACAACCATACCTTTATATGTACAGTTCTTTGCCAAAAACATGGCATACATTTGTTAATTTATCTTAGATGATACATGACAATAATACATGTGCCATTTAATTTCATCAGGTTAAAAAAAAAAGCAAAACCCACAAGTTTTTATTTGGGGCGGGGATGGCCGAGAAACACCAATGACAATGTTTCGTCATAAATTTGTAGAGATATTCCTTACATAATTTATACTTCCTCGCGCGTAATGGGGTAACAATATGACCTTCCACTAAATTTCTAAACGCAACCATTTACATTGTAGTATGAGGTACATGGGGATTGGTGACATTTGAATGCAAAATCGCATCTTGGTGGTCATTGTGCTTGCGAAATGTTGTGGTTTCTCAGGAATTCTTTGTAAGTTTTTAGGGGGGTGCGTTAGGTGACAATAGTCTAGAGAGTGTATGGGGCCGGGGACTAAGGGGGGAGTCCCTCGGTCTCATATCATGCTTGGTAATCGTATTTTGGTAATCATGCTTTGATTTTTTTTTTTTTTTATGAAATGGATGCCATTATTAGAGAGCTTTAAAATGATGTACAACTTGGCTTTGTACGTAGACATGTGCTATACTTTTGGCAATACAAGTGTTTAACATTTGATCAGAGATCATGCTATTTAATTTAGTTAAAAAGATTAGGAATTGTTAACTGCACTTTTTTATGTAAGTGAAGTGGGGACACCTGACAATTGTCCCCACCTACATGTAGCTTGTGCCGAAATGTCAGCATTGAGCTGTATACTGCCCAGGGAGTTGAGATTGCATTTGGATTGTTTTATTGGTCCAATGATCAGGGGTAATACTAAATTATAGCACTTTGAATTTACATGTCTTAGTTGCAAGCGCTTTACAAGTAAAGTACTTGTTGTTATTGTTAGTAGTATTAGTATTATTTTTGAGCTGGGTGGTCGCGAGGCAAGACATCGGCAGTGGAAGGAATGTCGTGGGTTCGAGTCCCACACAAGTGATTTTGTCCTCATAATTTCTTGGGACAAAACTGAGTACACAGTGTTTATAAAATATCTTGGTTTAGGGCAAAACCCAATACTAAATCTAAAAACAACTAACAATCCGATCTTCAAATTTTGCAATATAAAGTACTGTAGCCTACCTGCACTACTAGCTACTGGCAAACTGATTTTAATTGAACACTCGTGTATAATGTACCGGTACAAGCACTTGCTGTTTAGTGTACGTACACACAGTCGAGTGTTTGTACATGAGTTTACATGTACACACAAATTTGAAATCAATTTTATTTTTTTAAGTTCACACTGTTATGTAACAAAACATCAGTTATTCGTCAATCAAGGGTCACCTGTATGTTTTGTGTTCCTAAATATGTCAAATGTTGTGCATGTGTAAAAAATGACCTCAAATGACCCCTACATGACCCTGAACTCAGTAATCCAATAAAGAATTGTGTCCACCCAAGGGTCACCGCATCCAAGTTTCATTAAAATCCATGAAAGCACGTAGAAGCTATACATTTCTTATCAAAAACTTACCCTGAAACAGGACTGGACTGGTTAATGGCCTTAAAACTTTGTTTAGGCAACCAGATGTTATTATTGAGTATCTGCAGACAAACACAGCAGCATTACAAAATAAAACAATGACTCTGTTTAAATGTTTGGTTGCGTATTGCACCTTGTGAAATATATACAAAAATACTGCCCTTTTCATAACAAAAAAATACTGCTTTTTCTTACTGCTTTTTCTTCCCGCTTTTTCCTTCAATTTTGGGGAATTTCTCCCATCTCTAATTGGGATCTGGTGCCACAGCCCGCTGTGCAACCTCGGGGTTTCTCGGCCGTGTTCTTTCAAAGCGCTTTAGTGGCTTGACCAAGGGCTTTCTCTGTAGATTGTCCTCAAAGTCCGCTATGACAGTCTCGTCAGGTAGCGGCCGTTTGACGGCATCTTTGTCTCCTGGATGTGGCTGTAATTTGTCTGGCTTGTCCATGACCTGTCGGACATTCTCAGCGTAGTGGTCAGCATTAGCTCGGATCTTGTCCTCATTCTCCAGTACGCGCTGGTCTGGCGTGCCATAGTTGGGCGGGTTGGCGTGCGGGTCGTAGCCTAGCTTGGCCAGCATAGGCGCTATCTTTTCGATGTTGTCCATGACATCCTGAGGAATGTGACCAACCCACTTGGTCAGTGCCTCTAGGTTGACAGGCTTGACCACTTGGTCCGTTGACTTCTCCTTCCTGAATTCGAGTACAAGAAAACACACAATTCATTATTCAACTCTGAAACTCGGGTTAAAGCAATGAACTCACTTAATTACGGTAGGTCTTAAGAGTGGGTCCACGTAAGTGTCCTCGGCATTATTTATTTATTTTTTAATATGAAAGCTACGGAGCTCTTGAAGTGCCATCCGACTTGTTTACATCCTGACATATTTTATCTCAGGATGACGACATCATAGAGGCAAAATGACGACATCCTTTGATATTTGTTCGCGTAATGGCGACATCCCGAGATAATATATCGCGTGATGACGACATCTAGAGATAATATATCCCGGGATGACGACATGCTGAAAGTGGGATGACGACATCCTGAGATAATATATCGCGGGATGACGACACGTTGAAAGTAGGATAACGACATCCTGAGATAATATATCCCGGGATTACGACATGCTGACAGTAGGATGATGACATCCTGAGATAATATATCCCGAGATGACGACATGCTGAAAGTAGGATAACGACATCCTGAAATAAGATATATCGCACGATGACGACATACTGTAAGTGGGATGAAGAAGGACTTTCTAATATTTTTGAAAAGGAGATTAAATTGTACTTTATTTTGTAGGCGAAAGCTTAAAGTGACCATCCGCGTTTTCGCGTTTCTGAGATAATTTATCTCGAAAAGACGGAATACTGAGAAAATAATATGGCATTTCCGTGATATCGTATTTCAGAAGGACGTCTTTCCATGATAATCATATCTCGAAAAGACGTCTTTCTCCGATATCGTATCTCAGAAAGACGTCTTTTCATGATAATCGTATTTTGGAAAGACGTCTTCCCACGATATTGTATGAAAGACGTCTTTTATCATCTTGGAAAACACGTCTTTCCGGTATACGGAATTACGGTTGCCCACAACTGTCACGGCAAAAGCAAAAGCCCTGCAGCAAAAACAAATCACAGCGGCAAAAGCCAAGTTTAACAGTGTTGCAAGAAGACGATGACGTCATCGAGTATCATGTAACGTCATGTTAAAGGTTCAATTTTTAAGGCCTTGCGTCTTATCAGATTGGGTTTAAAAATTGGTATGTTGGTTTTCCGGGATGTGTTGTATGTAATAACAAATATTTATGACCTGTCATCACAAAATGAGCACAAAGTCTGCAAAATCAAAAATTGAGATATGGGTATTTCTAAATTCTGTGGAAATAGAGCTTTCCAATGCTATAACACTTTATTTTAATGTTTTAGTCTGGAGTCTTAATACAGAGATAAATGAGAAAACGGGCATTTCTTGCGAGAAATTATGTGAAAGGCATAGAAAGGCATAGTCATTTAGTCTTTAAAAACAACATATAATCTCAAAATCGACCAACCCTTCAAATGTTGACTTTGACTGGCCGTACTGGGAAATCACTCCATGCGACTTTACGCTCATTTTGTGATGACAGGTCACATTTGTTCTTAAAAATTATATTTTATAAAAAATCACGATTGTTGGATGACGATTGCCCAAAAAACTACTGCCCGGCGCGGGTTGAAAACAAACGCCGTTTTTCCTGCTTTCCTCAGCATCCATGATTGTAAAACTTTGAACAAGTCTGTTAACGATGTTTACTATAAAATACAACCCCCCAAATCTACCTTAATAAGAAATCACCTTTTTCATAGCATTTTTGAAAATTTATTTTTTTGCCTAAAATCAAAGAAATATCATCAAAAATTGAACAGAAACATCAACCTTGACTATACCCCAGGGGCCGTATTCACACACAAAAATAAAAAAATAAGCACCCCACTTAAATACCCGACTTAGACAAATCTGAATGACTTAGCGGTATTCACAAAACATTTTTGCTAAGTACCCCACTTATTTTTGAGTCTTAAATCTAAGTGTGGTCTGACTAGTCTTAACTCATTTAAGCGGGGCGCTTAGGTGTCATGGCGGCTTTTTTCTGTCCTTCGGTTTGTACATTTTGGGCACAAAATTTGATATTCTAGGGGCTATGGGAAATCTAAACAGTATCGAATTATTGTAAAAGGAAGCCAATTTGAAGTTAATGTGCGACAGCTCTAGAATTGTAGTTCGTTGACATTCCACAATTTTTTCGATCGATTTGTTAAATTTTAGGCGGGCGGATTGATTGCGATTGGTGACATGTTACGTTAACGTTAACCAATGACATGCAATACACTTGACTGCCGACTATAAATTGCAAAAGAAATATATTACCTTCCAGCATGTTTGAAAGAATGCGGATAAATCACCATCACAATTTGTTTCACACTCGAAAGTAAATAAAATGAACATTTCACTACTATTCTGTGTTAAAACATCTAAAACGTGCATGACGAACTCGTTTAACGCGTGCGTGACTCGTGACGCAGACTATTTTGGTGCACTAACTTGGGCTTGAAAACTGCGTCGCTACATGTACATGTAGCTGCGTGCGTGTGCACGCGCGCATGGTAAACCGCACAGATAGATTAAATTTTCGTTGAGTAGGAACGTTTATGATGAAAATGTTTTGCGCATGAGCAACAGTGACTGCTTTAAACACTTACATGTAAGTTAAGTGGAGCACTAAGATAAGTGGGTTAAACTCAAACTGCAGGTTTTGGCAGCAAACATTAGCAACTTGTTGTGACTTTTTTTGACTCGGTACAAAGGCCCAGGGAGACCCTGTTAAATTATGCGAGGTTAATCAGGGCAGATAGGCACGAGACTTTAAAAAATGGGTGGGTGAGCTCAGGCTGGTCGTAGCACAGTTCCTGGTCAACTGTAAGTGTGATGTGTACACCCTGTGTGTCCCATTTAACACACAAGGTACCAATAGTCAGTCGTCACAGGCCCTGATCCTGAACACTGAATAATGCAGAGACCCATCTGTACCAAGTCAATCAAACTTTTTGGCAGGTTTTCAAAAGTTTGGCAGGTTTAGTGCCGTTAGGTTCAGAGCCCGTAATTACTGAGCCTGTGTGCAGTTGTTGAAGCTTGTTTGGTTTGGAATGCTTTCTAAAGAAATTATGTTTTTGTAATACTTTCAAAATAAAATTTGGGTTAGATTGTTGTTTTTTGTTGGTGAGTAAACGCTTCAAATGGCAGTCTGGGCCATGAAATTGGGATCAGAGGGGGCCACTTTTTTGAGAGATTTTGGCATAGAAAGTGAATTTTCAAGCGCAAGTAAAATCATCTGTACTACATGTATATGTACCGGTACATGTATACGTACCAGTACATGTATAAAAGCTTGATTCCCAATCCTATTAGTATTAGGTTATGGTTTGGACAAAAACTGGTAGAGCTAGAAGGCACACGAGTGCCTTCAAGTTTCCACAAGTACATGGGTTTGTTTGTAAATAATTTAATCAATCATAATTACTTTGAGAGTGAAATGCCACCAGGTTTTCCCACAGTATCCTCATGGTGCAGAACACTGGCGTCCCACGGAATGTCCAGGAATGTCAAAATCTTCCTCATCCATTCCTCAGGATGCAGCACCAGCTTCTCATAGAAAACCGGCAGGCAAATGTGCGGCCCCAGCTGCATGCACTGGTTGTACATGTTTTCCACGGCAAGGTTCCATTTAGACAAGCAGTCTTTGTAGCTTTGGATGTTGAACCCTGTGATAGTGACCTTTCGAGAGATGATGGAGTGGACGGTGGCCCTGCCGTCCCGCAGCATAAGTAGATACTTGCCATTTGCAAAAACCCTGTGCAGATAGACCATCGATTTCAGGGTAAAGGGGTCCTTGTTGCATAGCCGGCGAGCCGGCTCGCCATGCTTCGCAATTATCTCTAAGATAAACGCCGACAATGCATCGTCAATGACTTGATCCGTCAGTCCAGCCTCTATCAGGCGGCTGTGTTCTTTACCTGATTTCATCCACTGGGCACGCATGCTGAGGAGTCTGGGTATAAGGCGAGTCTCCTCCCCACACCTCACATCAGGATGAGCATCCAGCATGGCGCGCATCAGTGTGGTGCCACTGCGTGGCATGCCGCCAATGAAGATTAGTGGCATATCCTTGTCATAGACGTACTCATTCTGTTGCTGGTCATACATGACGTGTTTGGGTTCTTTTGGCATCATGACGGTGTTCTTGTGCCTGTCAATTGGGCAGTTTGTTCCGACAATTAAGTACGTAACGGTGGCTGTGACCAACACCGTTAGGAATGTCTGTATTCTATTATATCTCCTCATTTTGTCACCTATTGATAAGTAGGCACTCGTCTATCAAAGTTTCTGATGTCATACATGTAGGAGTTTCAATCAACAGTTATTGAGTATTCAGTCTAACCATCATAACCAATAATTATTTACTTGTGTTCCGAGTACAAGTACATAAGTACATACAGCCTAGCCTACATTGTTGGTTACATGTAAGTTAGCCAGATGTCTGCTTCTTTGTCAGCTGGTCTTGCCAGTATTCGACCTTAAGGGTTGCATGCTTCCACAAACTGCAGATGTCGCTTGCAAGAACATGCTGGCTGTCTGCCTGTCAGAGTACATCAGTGTGGATTCAACGGCTCATCTTGAAATGTGGGTATACTACACAGAGTAGGAATGCCTGAAGAAAAAAAGGAAGACCATAAGCTTTAAAAAAAACAGAAACAGGTACGATATGTGCTTAAATACATGTTTCAAGAGCTACATGTATTGTACCTGTATCATTAGTGTACAGTACATGTATGCACTGTATACATGTACAGTACAACTATATGTACTGTACACAGTACAACTACCGGTACATGTACATGTAGCAAAGGAATCTGTCTTGAGAAGATGTACAGGGTTTTCCCGGGGGAAAAAAGGTAATTGAGACCATAAGTGTTATTTTGCCAAAAATATGCATTGTACTGGTATGGCTATTATTGGATTATGAAAGTAACATTGATCGATTTGTTGCGTTCCCGCAGACAGCGCCCAATTGTTTACTTTCATGCGCAGCGTACCGTATTCTGCTGTGCCCTCACACAGTGTGTCGTTATCACACACCAAACCTTGTACACTATGTACAGCACATTGTACTGTACGCTAGTGTACATATAGCGCGCAATGCATCTAGCATGTACAGTACATTTACTGTGGGATATCACCTTGTTTACAGCAAGTTAATGAGTTAAAATCCGAGTGTTTACTCAACAACTGACATGAAGCGACACGTTCATTATCCTAGCAACACTGGCACGATATTGCTTCTCAGGTTTCCTTGCCTGACAATTTTATTTAAACAGTTCGCGTCGGGATTATTTTAACATCACCGAATCCGAGGCGCTGGATTATTTTTTACGAAACTTGATCTGAGGCGGGTTCAGGCCGATGGTATTGGAAGCACACCCATGCATTACAGGCCTGGCTCGCTGCTGAAAGACATTTCTGACCTTGCTCGTGCCATGTTTATGCGTCATCCGTTTTGAATTTGGGGAAAACTTTGCGTGTATATGTTTGTACGTCCTCCGGCACGAACTGGTTTAATGCCCAGACGTCTATACTAGTCAGAATTATTTGGTTTGTGAACCAGACCAATGCATTGTTCTCATGTTTTTGTACGGGTCATGTGACGCGGTGAGGGCTCGACCATTTGTTGAAGGGTGATTATCTTCTTTTCGCGTGCAACGTGGATATGGTGCCGCTTATAATCAACCACCAGAAATTTAACCCCCCAGAAACACTTGTCTTTGTTCTTTTTTATTCAACTAAAAATGTTAAACTAATCATAAAAGAGGGTTAAGCAGACAGAGTATGTGTTCAACATTAAAAAAAACCTACATGTACTTTGTAAGGCACGTTGACGTGACCAGGGCCCAATTTCATGGCTCTGTTAACCACGGAATTCCGCGCTTACGGTCACCATTTTCCACTAACTGCGCTAGCAGAAAAATTATGTGCTCACCCTGTAAGCACAGAATCCTTAGTTACGGGTTGTACGCATGCTCAGAGACCAAAATTCTTTGCTAACGCGTGAAATACGTTTACCGTAAGCACCAAATTTTCTGCTATAGTAAGCAGGGATTTTTCGCTAACGGTAAGCAGAGCCAAGAAATTAGGCCCAGCGCTGACAGCTGTGTTTGCATGTACATGTAGTAGTACTAACAGTGTTTATAGACCACAGGGCATGGCTGCAAAATGTGCTCAGAAATTGATTTCCTTGGCGCACCTCTTGAATCTAAGTGGAATCACTGCAGTCTGTTAGCTGGGATCATGTGGATCACGAAAAACCAAAATCCCCAATCGCAAGTTCACCAGTTAATTAAATATTTGCATTTTTAATGACCTGTATATAGAGGGCGCCCTCTATTGACCAGGATTGGAAAGCTGTGTACATTTTCAATGGGATTTGATTGCTCATTGCTGTTGCTTGCTAAAAAGGGACTATACAGAGACGGAATTCGATTAGGAGGAATTAGGGTGTGGTTTGATGTCCCAATACAAATTTTCATTTTGTTATTGCCATATTTTTAACTTTTGGATAAAGTGTCATTTTTTTTATTTTTTCTGTTTTTTTATTATAATTTAATTTGTGTTGTTAAGTATTTGGGTTTTTTGGGGTTTTTTTTTTGGGGGTGGGTAAAAATCGAAATCTAAATTGTATGAAACAAATATATACACGACCAGAGGGTTTTCCAGCTTTAGCCTTTGATACATGTTTATTCTTAACGGTAAAACTTAAATTTGTCCATGTCTTTAACAATGTACATTTGAGTGGGTGAACAACAACTCGTACTGATTTACATACACAATTCTGTTATAACAAACATTTTGCCCATTTCCAGCTGAGATTTTATTAAGGAGAGTCGGATGGAAAGCAGACTGTGTGATACAATGTTTCTGTGGTGACAAGATCCTTTCCCTCGATCTGTGAGAGCACCCACTGATCTTTTTTCCTCGCTGCTTCCAGAAGCTTTCCTGCAGTTAGCGTCTGGCATTGTGAAAGTTTGTCAAGGACAGTTGTTCGGGTCTTCTTGTCCAAACCTCCACCTCTGTCTTTTTGCAGATGATGCATATACGTGGCAGTATTGTGAAGTTTTTGTTGGTTTCTTGGAAAGAAGCCAGAGGTTGAACGCAGTTTTCTCCTTGGGGGCTCAGTGCTGCATTCGCATGTGTCTTTTTCCGTCGTATCTGCATCTGAGAATATTTGGAGGGGGGGGGGGGGGGGGGGGAATGGAAATATTTATAAATAGAGTGCCCGATGAATTGAAATCTGGAGATAAATTAATAATGGGTAAAATTATACATACAACAACATCTAAAAATGTTGGACAGATATGCTTCACTCCACTCTATAAAGTGGAGCATATCTGTCCACAATTTATTAAAGACACAGGTATAAACACAAACATGGAATGCATTTTGTTTATGAGAAAAACATTCTTTCCAAAGTACAGGTTCCAGGAATGCCGTATTTTTCACATTGATTTAACTTTAAAACTATGGAACCCTGACTAAAACCTTATATGTGTAGAGGAAGACTACATTGTATCTCCAGCCGACCCCTGCTCTATGTATTTTTATTATATTTGTCTTGCTCCGTCATGCAAAATATACTTCATAAATGTTGCATTCTTGCTTCGCCTCGTAGAATGTAACATTTCCTCATTCAACTCGTACTATTATACTATTCTGGACATTGTGTAATCACAGGAAAGTAAATAAATACAATTGGAGGGAAAAAACGAAATTTAAACAAAACATAAATATTGACAGTGAGGGGGTAAAGGAATACAATTAGACAAGCAGGCAGGTTTTTTGTTGGTTTTTTTCAAGGAAAAAAAGGCAAGGAAATAAAAAATACTGACAAATAAGGACGTTATATGAGCTTCCAGGTTAAGAATAGAAAAATGTACTGGAAAATGTACTATATAAATGTCCCTCTCCCCCCCCCCCCCCTAAATTGTTGTCCCCCTAATATAAAGTAATAACTGCTTTCACTACTAGTGACAAGTTACATGTATATTTTTGTTCCTACCCTAGTTTCAATTTCCATGTGACCAAGTTGCATGCCTATTTAGAGCTGGAAGCAGAACTATTTTATTTTGCCCTTGTGGAATTGAAGAAGATCGCTTGAGGTATAAAAACCCTCTAAGAATTATGGGTTCCGAATTATGACCCGACAGAAATTGTCAACAATGGTCATAACTCTTTTTAATCTTCATTTAAAACATGTTTAGTGCAAATTACACAATCTATGGGGACATAGAAGGAATAGGTGGTTCTTGGATTAAGACAAATTAATTCTGAAAAAGCCCTATTCCTTTTTTTTAACGGAATCTACTCAACTACATCATCACATACCTTTGACACTGATTCCGGCCGTACATCAACCAGTGCGTGTACGATTGGAATGCCGATGATCATCTCCGCTTTTTTCGGCGATTTCTGCTTTGGTAGAAGTAGAAACATTCTTCCACCTATCGGCACAAGCGTGGAATTTGTTCCAACCTTTTTCAGTGAACGACAAAACCCTGGAATCTGCATCTGAAACGTGCATAATACACTTTTTCGTGTTCGAATCGCTGTCATCTGAGCAGCTCGTGTCGTCGGCCATCTTGCTGTAAACAGCGCCTACGCTCGCTCTATTTTACAGCGCCCGCTATTGGTCCATTTGCCCACTATTCGCACAAACGTACCGCACCACGACAAAAGGGCCTCGTTGATTGGTCGTTGAAAAATAATGACGTAATTGTTTACTGGGCAGTTTTGTGCATCGAAACGGGGAAAACATGAATTTTAAATGAAGATTTTATCGAGTACTGGTTCGCAGATCGTCTGGGGATTTTATTTGTGAGTTTTCCAACAACTTGCTAAGTAGTTTAAAGTAAGATTTATATAGATTCACGATATGCGTCAAGAAAGTGCAAGATAATCGGCCATGCCCTGTGGTCTATTAGTAACAGTGCACCATATCCACCTACATGTACATGTACGTTGCGCACTAGTATGAAAAGAAAATAATTCACCCCTTTAGAAAATGGTCGAGCCCTCAATGCGTCACACGATCAGTACAAAAACATGAGAACACAATGCTTTGGTCTGGTTCACAAGCCAAATAATTCTGAGGCCGTGCTCGAAACGGGTGTCTAGAGCTACAGCTACGGCTATTGTCTGCGTCGGCCATTTTGTAGCGCTGTCCGAAATGCCGTCTAGAGCTACAGCTACGGCTACAACAACGTCCCAAAAAGCTAGCCGTAAAAGAAGTTGTCTAGCTTAAGCAAAACAAAATGGCGGCAGCACTAACGTTAATTTGGGAGCAAATTTTCGTTTATTTTTCAATGATAGTGCATTGAATTGAAACGACAAATACGACAAATATGTGAATATCAGTTGGCCCGCGTACGAGTTGGCCCGCGTACGAGTTGGCCCGCGTACGAGTTGGCCCGCGTACGAGTTGGCCCGCGTACGAGTTGGCCCGCGTACGAGTTGGCCCGCGTACGAGTTGGCCCGCGTACGAGTTGGCCCGCGTACGAGTTGGCCCGCGTACGAGTTGGCCCGCGTACGAGTTGGCCCGCGTACGAGTTGGCCCGCGTACGAGTTGGCCCGCGTACGAGTTGGCCCGCGTACGAGTTGGCCCGCGTACGAGTTGGCCCGCGTACGAGTTGGCCCGCGTACGAGTTGGCCCGCGTACGAGTTGGCCCGCGTACGAGTTGGCCCGCGTACGAGTTGGCCCGCGTACGAGTTGGCCCGCGTACGAGTTGGCCCGCGTACGAGTTGGCCCGCGTACGACTACGAGTACGACGAGTTGGCCCGCGTATAGTCCCACTAGTGTGCCCCCGGTATACTGCGAATACAGCCTTACACTACAGCATGTACAGGGTCAGGGTCACACTCGGGACATGCTAAAATTGGTTGAAAACTTTGCTTTTCCTTTCGCATTCTGTGCGAGGAATTGTGGAGTTGCAATTATACCGGGTGTATTCTCTAATCTCTCAGCTCTTACTATCTGGAATAATGCTTAATCTTACCTTCAAAATTTCGAGAAATGTTGTCATTTTTTTCCAGTCGAACTGCAACTGTGCAAGTGCAACTAAACGTGCAGAAATTTATTTTCAAGCTCCATTCATATCGCATTATAATCCAATGACCCGTGACGTCATTTGAGGGTGCAAAGCGCGCCTGGAGGGCGCTTCACGAGATGAGATGCAACGGGGCGCGTGATTGTGTTTTCCAGCATGTCAATTTGTCATTGGCAAAAACAAGGTTATACCCTTCTTATTCCTCCATGGTTATACAGACCAAATTTTTACGTGATCTTTATTGTTTTCGATTGATAATCAGCTGGTTTTAAGCTAGAATAAAAAACACGTAGAATTTTGGCGGTAAACTGTTTTTAATGAGCAAGACTTTTTTGTGCTAAGCACATTTTTGTGCTTATAGCATGAAATTGGCCACAGGTACTCAGCGTTTTTTTCAGCGTCAGTTTCTTATACCCAGGCATGCTGGTCTGTGCGTTATCACCACAACTCCAAGCAAGGTCCAACGCTGTGGGGAGGGGCATGTTCACGGCTGCAGAACGAACCTTCAAAATGATCGCAATATCGTAATTTAAACAGGGACAAGTGTCTTATCCTCAATAACTCCTCTAATTATTTTCTTGGCAAAATTTAGCCGGCAAGGCATTTAATTATCAGAGTTCCGCGTTTTACCGATCCAGATCGAGGCACGTTTTTCAGATCAGCTTGATTAGATGCGTGCAATATAATGTAGGGCCGAGTTCGACAAGTTTCAATAAAGTCGCGGCCTTCTCCAGTCGCCGCGGTTGAAAACTTAAAACTATAAGCAGCTAAACACAACTGGTTTTGACCATAACATTGTCAACATTCAAGAAAATACCCAGCAAAACTAGCTAGAATAACTGCGGCCGGCCCTCACCAATCTTATCAAGTAAGATCAGTTCAAATCTTCAATTCCTACAAGCCTTCGTAAAAATCACTCAACTTTCTCCGATAAAATATTATGTCAACGACGGCGGTGTTCGTAAACACTTGCGAGCTGTAGACCTTTCACCGCTAGCTCAATATGCAGTTTCTACGCAACGATCGACCAATAAGAAAACGACTATAAAAGTCAGCTTAATCTATTAGCATAATGAGCACCGCCCCCAAAACCTCAACTTAACCATTGATTCAAGGCGTTCAAGTATCTTCAGTTAATTTGCATAGCGCCGTGAGGTCGTTGTTTGAGCTCCGATTACCGCTGCGCTGTACGTGAGGACGGGTAACGATGAACGCCTTGACCAAGGCTAGCATGGTAAAGGCAAATCATCATAACTGGGAGTATCTATCCCCAGTGAATGGAAGATACTTAGGTTCTCGGAACCTTGCTTCCCCTTAAATTAAACTCATCCCACATTAAACTTACAACACTAAATGGATTAATACTGTGACGCCACGCCCCTTTTGCGATGCGGAAGGGGAGAACTCGGAAGAGGGCGCCCTCTCCACGGAGCGTGGTGCGCCGGACGCGTATATTTTTTTTACACCGCAGCGAAGGGTTTCTTGTCGTAACACTGGCAATTACACTCCTGAAAGGAGACTCACGAATACGAAGTACAGCGTACGCAGCGCGCGCGAAAACATACGATCGTGTATGTATGCACATCCACATGTACATTGTACAATTAACGTAAAGCTAGCTGAATTATAGCTCCATGGCTAAATTCGTTTTCCTTGCTCTATGGCTGAACTACGCCCATGGCTGAACTGAGTCGATCACGATGAATATTGGTTTGAAAAATTTAGATTTGTGGCCACCGTGTATGTATGCCACTGGATCTCCAATTTCCTCACTCAAAGAAAACAACGGGTCGTCATCAATGGTGAGTGCTCTGAATGGACTCGCGTCAAATCCGGGGTGCCACAAGGGACGGTACTGGGCCCTCTACTCTTTTTACTTTACATCAACGACTTGCCAGATAACCTCAACTCCACCGTACGACCGTACTCCACCTCACTCTTCTCGTTTGGCTCTAGTAAGAGCGTTGAGAATATTGATCCAGATCCAGATCCAAATGAAATTAAACTATTGTTTATGAAGTATAATTCACAAGCTGGCTGTGTGCATCAGGACGGATCCATCCAGGATTTTCAAAAAGGAGGGGTCAGGGGCATTTTCATTTTTGTGTGTGTGTACACTGACTTTGTATTTGTTGTGGTTTCATGGCCTAATAAATAATACAAACGTATGTGTAATATGATAATATCGAAAACCGCGTCTTGCGCCCTCAGCGCTGCAACTATTGCCAGCCTACTGAACGCATTCGTAGTCTTGTTACAAGGCCGTAATGAAGAGTGAACCCTTCGCTGCGGTGTAAAAAAAATATACGCGCGCCGGACGGCACGTACCGGAACGCCCCTGAGCGGTTAGGGACGAGTCCGTTGGGATGGAAATATACCGTCCCAGTTGGAAGGCTAGTTGTTTTGGGTGGTATGGGTACGCGGGCTAATGTGATTGGTCTAATGCTTGTGACGCGGACACTAGGAACGCTGACTTTACATGAACGGCTATGGACACCAACTTCATGTGCAAAGGATCACAAACTGGTTTATTTAGACTTCTGCCTAAATCACAGAGAGGCCGATTAATCCAACGATCACGCCAGACTATTACAGGAATTTAATATAGAGGGCGCTCTACAATAAACAATTAGGATAGGAGGGCTTTGTAACGCAAGTTAGCCTAGCAATGCAGTGTACCGCAGCCAATGCCGGATGGGAGGCCTATTTCATTATGCAATGCGCACGCAAAGAGAGACTGGAACAAGTCTAGGGCCAATACCACTTAATGGGATGTCACCCTCACTCAACAGAGTTGTGTGATCGTGGGCAACAGTGCTCCCAATTTATCGAACCGAGCCGCACAACTGGTATATGGCCTTTCAACCAACCCCGCTCCCCACACAATATCGCGCTAAGAATGTCTACGCTGCGAGCTAGGTTACCAGCCAAGCACCATTAGAATGGGCCTGCATAAATCCTTGTGAGCCGATCTATATTCGCCGCACTTCTCGTGAGCTCCCACTAGAGGGAGCGTACACGGCCACTCGGATAAGCAACCAGCAAGCTGCTCCCACTAACTCCCATTAAGACTAGCTTTATCAATTCGTCCGCTTTACTGCCGACAGTAAGCCCACGGTGCATGGACCCCCGGAATCAGCTCTGCACGCGCCTTTTATAGCCTTGCGAGGCGGCCGTAGCCCATACACGCGCATGCGCGCGTGCCTCACGTCACCAAGCAGTGACTCACACTGCCCAATAACGTACGCGCAAGGCGGAGCCTAAGCGCCGCGCTCGCTTAACACACAGCTATATATGCATAGCGCACGCACAGTGCTTTACTTGTTATTTATATTCACATCGCGCTATCTAGCGCCCTCTGTCGCGTTACACAGCCTCCTGACAGGCCTAAAATGCCCTCATTTAGAAAAGCCGATATTAAACACATAAACGCGACAGAATATTACATTTCTTATACTTTTATCAATTATACAATATTTATCAAAACACCTGTAAGAAGAAAACATTAATACAATATTTATCAAAAACACCTGTAAGAAGAAAACATTAATACAATATTTATCAAAAACACCTGTAAGAACAAAACATTAATACAATATTTATAAAAAACACATGTAAGAAGAAAACATTAATACAATAAACAAAACTGTTAAAGACAGAAAATAAAGGCACGACTGGGATAAAATAAATAAAGGGTTGTTTTCTAGAACCTTTTGGTATACATTAAAGCCTGTGCTTCCAGGTAACATAACAGTTCTTGGGGGAGATGCACTTAGAAAGTTTGCCTTGGTATTAGGCAGTAGGAGATGGTTTTCCAGACGGGAGGGCGTAGCTGCAATCTACTATTGCGTCTCGGTAAAACATCCGCTGCCTGAAATCCTTAGAAATCAACCGTCTTTCAACGTAGGTATACGTTTGGATATGTTCCACTATGGTGGCGAGTTTTGGCTCGCGACGGCCTGGAAATTCGATCCGGGGCTGGCCTTTGGGGCATCCAGATGTTGAAGGAGCGGGGGGCGGCTTTGTTGTCTTCCCTGGTTCTGCTGCGTCAATCGGAGGGGTGGATGTTGCCTCGACTTCCGTGTCGTCCTCTGGCTCCAAAGGTGGCATAGATGCTGCGATGCTGATTGCATCTTCATCTCGGGGGGGCTCCGGTGGTCCTTCCATTCTCGGTGGACTGTCGTGAAGAGGAGACCAACAGGTTGGCATTTGGGGCATGGTTGGAAATTCCCACCTTTATTCAGCCTCCTGACAGGTCTCTGCCATTTTTGGACACTGTTCTTTTGGACCCACCACTCTTCTGATGTCCATTTTCTTTGGTGGGAGCCTCTCACTCGACGTTGGTCGCCCTCTACGTGGCTCCATTCCAATGGAGTTTACTTCCCTCTCGTCAGTCAGTGCGCAGCCTTCGGGAAAGGGCTTTCGTTTATTTGCAGCGTATGCATGGATCGTTTGGTTTTGCATATATAATGAGATCGGAGGTCACATTTTCGAAATTCGTTTTCGTGTAAACCTGTCTTTAAAAATGTTATTTTAGTCGGGTATACAATTGCCAACATGTCAATGCTTGATGTAATTGCTTTTTAATAGATTTTTAAAGATCATTTTTGTAGAATATAAGGGCGAAAAGATTGACGTCAGTGTACGGAATTTACGGCCGAAGTAAAACGGTTTACATACCCCTTAACCGTATTTCTGGAGAAGATTCGAAACAGTCAGGAGCACCTAAAAAGTATTGAACTTTGCGAGCTCCAAATTCAGAAAATACTACGTCGTGGAAATGTGCGAATTGCACAAGAGCGCGTACGTGATTGGTCAAGACGCCAAACACTCGCACGCGTTCACCAATCACGCAAAGCAAGAAATACTGCAAGGCGGCGTGGCGGGAACTGACACCCCGACGTCGTATGGGATTTCATGTATAACTAAAAAGGGTTAGGAGACTCCCGACTAATAGACTGGTTTATTCGCCTGGGATTGTGGCTCGTGATGTATTTCGTGTCACAAATTCATACAAACCAGATTTCACCAGTAGTACTAGTAATTCATATAAAATAATAAAATATAACCTCTGTTCACTGCAGGTACATTTACAGAAATGTTTTAGCAGTTTTAGCTGTAGATTTTTAAGAAGTTTGATAATACAGCTAAAATATTTATGTAAACGTACCTGCACGGCTGCAGAGTGTGAGGGTTTGTTTTTTTATCTTCACTTTTATTTTTCCTTGAATGGGAATTAGGCCAATTTATTGGAATTTTAATTAGAGAGAGGAAAAGACACTGGTTAAATGCCAGTTTTTGAAATGGTCAACACCTTTTTCTTCAAGATGGCTATGAATTGTGTTTATAATTTAGTGAAGTGATTAATTAAAACTGATATTTTGTTAAGTTTCAAAATGTCAAAATAACAACAAAAATGGAAGGGGGCGGGGACAATCAACTTTTTGTTTAAATGGGCTTATATTTTTGTTTCTTTTTATGTAAACCACGCGAGACCCACCGGGAAAGAGTAAACAACTGAATGGTGCCCCCAAGTTAAAATGAGAAATAAATATAATCTTTCCAATGTTTCCCACAAGTTGTGCAATAATTTAGATGCAAATAAATAAATCTCTTGCCTTCTCGCTAATGGTAACATGTACTCACTCCCATTCCTTGACTTTATATTAAAAGTACAAAGAAATGAGTTTGACTTTCATTGTCTTTTTGCCAAGACCTTTTATTTGTTATGAAAGACTCTATACATTTTCAGCTGCAAAATTTGTAGGCCGACCATGTCTAGTACAATAGCATTTTAAACAATTCTGCTAACTCGTAAACAGCATGAAATATATTGTTATGTACCAGATCATTACAGTTACACAAGGCACTTTTATAACTAATATTAAAATACAAAAATTATTACAAAGAAATACAAAAAAGTGAGATTTGTTTACATAGCACGTAAAACTAATGTTTACCTGTCACAAATACTGTACTTAAATATGTCAAAGTAATACAATAAATTAAAGAAACCAATAAAAGAACCCTATAATGCATGAACTTCATGGGCAAGAAGGTTGTTTGTTTTACTGAAAAGTGCTGTTATTTGTTTTAGCTAACTCTAACCCCCCACAGGGTATTCTGTGAGCACCCTGCCAAATGCAACAGAATGCAACACAGCTGAAATAGAACCCTGCTAAATGCAACAACATGCAACAGTGGATACTGTTGTATTGTGTAGGGTTATGCTGGTATACCGACTAGCAAGCCCGCTAGGTGCAACAAAATAATATCAGGAGAAATGTGTTGCCTGCTAAATGCAACAACTTTTTTTACCATTGGTGCATTCTGTTGCATTTAGCATATTAAAAAAACCGGATAGTTTTTAATCAAATTTCGGAGACGAGATATTGTAGCACCAGGTTTGGTCACAACTGACGGAATAAACCTATCGCTGTGTAGGTTGTCCGACAGATACCTTGTAATGGAGTCACCCAGTATTTTTACAGGAAACCAAGGTAGATCACTCTGGGTGCTGGGCCTGTCTAATGGCAAATCAGAGGAAAAGATTTGTTAACGTTTTTGGTTTACAGAACTACATACAACATTATACAACAATTGCAACCACAAGAACAATTATTATGAAATACCAACTGTTGTTAAATGATTGTCTAAAGCATCCTGTAAAATTATGGTACTTGGTTAGCCCTAGTCTATGGCCCCGCACTAGATTAAATACACTCTGTGCTATAGGCCATACGTCCATCAGTGCAAAAAACACGGGATTTTTAAAACTTATTTCATAGAAATCATTCGGTCTCAAACTCGGCATGTAGGTTCATTTATTATAGCGCATCGATATTTTGCTAAAATAAATCTGCGTTATAAAGTTTTTTAAAAATTTGCGATAAATGTAAAACAATATGGCGGATCAAGTCTGCGCAGGCGTGCACAGCTCGTCGCACCGAACAACAGAGGGCGCCTCTGTCGTTTGGTGCAACGAGCTTTGCACGCCGCGCCTGCGCAGACTTGTTCCGCCATATTGTTTTGCATTTATCGCAATTTTTTTGAAACAGAGGTAGGTAGTCTAGTGCGCGCGGGGCCATAGAGTAGTACTTGGTGTGTCGTCTTTTTCAGGAAAAGTGGTATTTTTATTTTGTATAATAATATATCCAATGCTGGTCGGCCGATCAGCATTGGTAAAAAAAAATGGCTTCTTTCAAATAACTACACCCAATTTACCATATTTAATTAGTTTGCATTTTATTAGCAATCGATATGAATGGGTACAAGCTAGCTACATTGTCATTGTCAACCGTACAATTCCCTACATTTATAAATTGCTCCATTTTAAGAACCAGACTACACCAGCCTAAAATATAAGTTTAAAACTTTAATACAATTACAATAAATAGTAAATACTAAAAACTTAAATCTACTAGTACTAGTACTGAAAAGTAACTAGGACTAGTAGGAGTAGGAAAAACTAGTTTTGTGCACGTACATATGGGATTGTGCACGTACATATGGAACAGCGCCCTATTGTCGACACCAAAAAAATTGCCTGAACACGAACGTCATGAACGTTGAAAACCGCAGTTATTGCACTTGTGACGTCATCATATTGCGAGTCTTACGGCAAAATGTGTGATTTTGGCAAAAGTTTGACATCAAATTGTTCGCTCATGGAAAAACTTGCCGAAGTGAATTCGGTATCGTTGAAATGCGTTACGTTTTGCGACACTGACAAACACCACAGTTTTCCCCAAAATATCTCGAAACAGTCAGGAGCACCCAAAATGTGGGGCCACTCCCGAAAAAGTCAACGACTTTTGGCACATTTCACATGGCGTTTTAACTAATATTTCGGAAATTTTACCGGCTAAAATGTATTTTTATTAATGGAAAAATTATCGTAAATTCACTTACCACTCCATTTTGACCCAACACTGTCCGCTGACGGGTTTCCTGCACTTTTTTGAAGGGGTACTACTGAAATCCCGCGCAAGCTCGCAAAATCTCGAATGGTCCGAGACCGTCAAATCGCTGCAAATAAACTTTAGCGATATGCCTCATTAACGAGAACGCTGCGCACTGACTGTCGTACCCCGGGTGGGATCCCTTGTAGTGCTTGCGGAGGTGGTCCCTCCGCTTGGTGAAATATCCGCACTGCCTGCAGTGGAAGAATTCCAGGTTGCCATGACTGATCCGTTTGTGCCGCAGCATGTTTCTTAGTTGTTGGAACGATGCTCCGCATTCATTGCAGACTTGTAGCTTTTGTTGTGTTGGCGGTGCCATCTTCGAAATTTCTACTGCGTCCGCTTAGTTGCTGACAGTAAGGTCCACATTCATGAACTGTCGTTATCAGCTCTGCACGCGCCTTTTATAGTCTCGCGTGGCGGCCGTAGCCCATACATGCGCGCCTGTGCGCGTGCTTCACGTTATCACGCAGTGACCCACATTGCCCAATACGCGCAAGGCGGGGCCTAAGCGCCGCGCTTGCTTAACATACGGTTTATATAGGCATAGCACGTGCTCCACGTTACTACGCAGTGGCCCACTTTGCCCAATAATATATGCGCAAGGCGGGGCCTAAGTGCCGCGCTTGCTTAACACACAGCTCTATATGCATAGCGCACGCACACAGCTTTACCTTACATATGCACTGTGGACATTCCTTTGTCTTCGTGTAGTTAACAAACTTTGACTAAATACTCATTTTTCTCGCTTCCCCAAAACAAATTTACCCTCAAATTTGGATTATGGGCCTCTCAGCTGTCCCTTCTATCTTTTCTATATATAACCCTAACCCGTTTTTCCTCTAGCGCTCTTTTTCGGAAACTGAAAAACGGATTGGGGACGTGTGCAAGTCCACAAACCGTAACCTCTTCCCGCATCGTGTGGACCTATATTGTTCGGAGGTCCACAGTGCGTATGCAAGACTAACTCACAGTGCTTTACTTGTTATTTATATTCACATCGCGCTATCTAGCGCCCTCTGCCGTGTCACATAGTTTTTCGACATTAGCGAAATCGGTGGGGCAATCTATGCTCCCGCCTTGGATACCTTTTTACTGTTGGGGACGCTTGCGCAGCGTCTTGCGCAGGGTGAGGCACACTGTTTACTCCCTTTGCCTCGCCCATTGATTTATGTACATCGCATCCATTACTTACATCGTCAAATAATTCAAGACGACTGTTTCCTGTATCTACATCACCCGAAGGTTCCAACTCCTCCAGATGCTGGTGTACCTCATCTGTATATGTTTTGATTGGCTCTCTACAAGGAGCCTTACTGGGGGTATTCCAAGGATCGATCGGATTTCCCTGGTAAGGTTTAAGTCTGTCCACGTGTACTACGCGGGGTTTGGCACCCTTTGACTTCTGTATCCGGAGTACTACATCGGATAACTTCTTAATAACCAGGTACGGTCCTTCCCATTTCAGCTGAAGCTTGGGGCAAACCCCTTTCTTCCTCGCAGGGTTAAACAACCATACAAACTCGTTCTCCTGGATGCAAGGGTTCGTTGCTCTCCGGTCATAGTTTGTCCTCTGGCGTCTCAGGCTTTTCTTTAAGCACTTCCGCGCCCTCTCGTGAGCCTTCTGAATTTGGCTTCTTAGTTCTTGCGCATAATCAGTCTGCGCCTCTTCCTCACTTGCGGCACAATGTTCCATTGTCAAATCCACTGGTAGAGTCACTTCGCGCCCCAGCATCATCATGTTCGGGGATTCCCCCAAACTTTCCTGTAGCGTACATCGGTATGCGCTAGTCGCAAATGGGAGGTGCTTGTCCCAATCTCTCTGACTCTTATGTGGTTCCATCATCATCGACACCATGTTGATGAGAGTCTTGTTAAACCTCTCCACGAGCCCATCCGACTTTGGATTGTAGGTCGTGGTTCTCGTTTTATTAATTCCGAGGACCTTGCCCATCTCTTGGAACACTTCGGATTCAAAATTGGTCCCCTGGTCCAAATGGACCTCCCTGGGTACTCCGAATCGACACACGAACTCGCTAACAAATTTAGCGGCAACTGTTTCGGCTCTCGCATCAGGGAGCGCATATGCTTCCATCCATCTAGTGTTGTATTCCCCAACTACTAGAATCCACTTGTTCCCGTCATCCGACGTAGGGAGGGGGCCAACCAAATCCATGGCAACCCTGTCTATGGTTCCCCTTACATTATATTGCTGCAAGGGCGCCACCCGTTTTTTCGGAGGCGGCTTCCTCCTTGCACATTGGCTACAGCGACGTAGGCCGGACCTAACGTCGGCGCTCATGCCTGACCAGAAATACCTCTGCTTAACATGAGCCAAGGTCTTCTTCTGGCCAAGATGGCCACCAAGTTTTCCTCCATGTAATTCCTCTATTAACTTGTGTCTAAATGTCTCAAGAACCACAAGTCTCCATTTTACTGAACTACCATCGTCAGTCTCCCAGCGTTGATACAGCACACCATCTTGTATTGATAATTGATCCCAGTAACCCCAGTACGTTTTACTGGCTGGAGACATGTGAGCTATATCCTTCCATTGAGGGCGCTCTTGCCCTTCGCTCTTAGCAACCACTAACCATTGCATAGACTCATCCGCCATCTGGGCGTCTCTCAGGTCGGTGTTGCTTAGTGCTGGTCGCAAGACGGCAACCCTCACTACTGTTTCATCACTACCTGGGGCATTGGACTGCTCCCTTTTACCGTCGCCACCCTTATTGTTATCCTCATCATCACAATGATTACACTGTTTACATGGCCGCCTTGATAACCCGTCGGCGTTTCCATGTTTCGCACCGGGGCGATGCTGAATTGTGACGTTATATTCTGCTATGACCTCTAGCCAACGAGCAAGTTGACCTTCCGGGTCTTTCATGTTTGTTAACCATCTTAAGGAAGAATGGTCTGTTCTCACAAGTATCCTTTGCCCATACAAGTACTGGCGGAAGTATCTTAGATAGCAAACCACTGCAAGCAATTCCCGCCGAGTCACGCAATAGTTCCGTTCAGCTTTGCTCAGCTTCCGGCTCGCGTAGGCCACAACTTTCTCAACTCCGTTCTGAACCTGTGACAGAACTGCACCTATGCCATCTGCGCTTGCGTCCGTATCCAAGATAAACCCATCGTCTGGTATTGGGTACGCCAAGACTGGAGCATTTAACAACTCCTCCTTTAGTGTGCAGAACGCCGTGTTACAAGACTCGTTCCAAGAAAATTCTCTAAACTTTGACGTTAACGCATGCAGCGGGCTGGCGATGGTCGCAAAACCCTTGATGAATCTCCTGTAGTAAGATGCAAGGCCAAGAAAGCTCCTAACTTCTTTAACATTCTTTGGTATACTGGCCAATCTGCGACCGCATTAGTTTTGGCGGGATCTGTTGCGACGCCCTCTGCCGACACAATGTGACCAAGGTAAGTGACCGACTTCTGGAAGAGATTGCATTTGCTGGGCTTGAGCTTAAGTCCAGCACTTCTTATTCGTTCGAACACCTTGCGTAGTCGCCCTAACTCGTCATCAACTGACTTACCAAAGACGACGACGTCATCCAGGTACACCAACAATATCTCCCACTGTAGACCAGCTAATACCTTGTCCATAAGACGTTCAAATGTGGCGGGTGCGTTCGCTAACCCGAACGGCATGACCCTCCACCGATACAGCCCATTACGAACAATGAAAGTTGATTTCTGCTGGGCCTCTTCATCTAGGGGTACTTGCCAGTACCCGGATGCAAGATCAAGGGTTGAGAACCACTGAGCGCCCTCTAGCGCGTCCAGCGTCTCATCTATCCTGGGTACAGGATAAGCATCCTTGATCGTTACTGCATTTAACCCTCTGTAATCAATGCACAGACGTTTCGAGCCGTCTTTCTTCCTCACCAGAACTACATTGGCCGCCCATGGGCTGTCTGATGGCTCGATTAAGCCACGTTTCTTTAAGTCGTCTACCTGACGATCTATCTCCTGCTGATTACAAACGGGATGTCTTCGGGGTCTCTGTTTTACCGGCCTAGCACCACCAGTATCAATATTGTGTCTAACTTTATCAGTACGCCCTATGTCACCATCGCCCCGTGAAAACACGTCCTGGTACTCAATCAAACAATCACTTAACCTGCCGTAGTCTCCCGGACTTAAATTCGTCTTGCTCCTTTCAAATAGGTCCCTTAAGTGACTGGGAAGCGACTCTATCTTTGCCCTAGTCCCACTGAAACTAGCGGGTGGTGTTTCTACCTCGACAGGTGAAACCGTGGCGGCCATGGTTCCCGCCCGGAGAACACGTTTCTCCCTATTTGGGTTCAGTACCCGGATGGGCACCACATCATTCGTCATATTGATTAGAGACTTAGCCACAACCAGTCCTTTTTCACCAAGTTGTCCGCCAGCCTTAACTGGCTCCATAATCAGTGGCCCCGTCAGCCCATCGCATTGGCCGACTATTGTTCCAGCCACAATACTTTCATGGCCTGCTGGTATCTCCGTAGTTTGGGCTACGACTACACGACCAACAAACGGCTTACCAGTAACACTCTTACATTTGATTGCTTCTCCATTGAGACAAAGTTCCAGTTTGCGGAAATCCAAGCTGCCTTGTGCTTCCAATAACCAATCCATTCCCAGCATTGCAGGGGTGTTAATGTCTGCAAACACTGCCTTGACGGGGTGCACTGTCTTTCCAATCTGTAAGTCTACCCATGCAGTACCGAACACCTGCAGTGGACTGCCATCCACCTGTCTCACGTCAGCGCAGCCTTCTAACACTGGTCGTTGTTCCTTGGGTAGCTGGTAGTATAGGCCTACTGTTGAACTAATTAGTGTATTCGTTGCGCCGGTATCAATAAGCAACCTGAATTTGGTCGACCTAATTGATCCGTCCACGAATACCCCATGACACGCTCCAACCTTCAAAGGTCTCAAGACTGTATGAACTTCGCCATCAATTTCCGCTTTCCGCTTAACTGCCTTATTTATTGTTTCTGTGGGCCCTCTACGCTGCTCGGCCTTTCCGTGGACCCTTCGGTCGGCCGGTTCTCGTTTCCCTGGTAATGACTTATTTTACGCCTGGGCTGTGTGCATTCTCTTGCAAAGTGCCCCAATGCACCACAATTGTGACACTTAAATTCAGCCTTGGGCCGCTGCCCTTGATAGCGCGATCCATGTGTTGCTCCTTGCACCGTAGAAGTTGACTGCGCATGCGTTGTAGGTTTGGACAACAATCTTCCCATTAACACTTCCATCTGCTTAGCGATCTTGTTTACAGACCTTGAATGCTGACTTACAGCTTGCTCCACAGACTGGATTCTTTCCTCCATTTCTAGGTCAATGCCTCTAGCCTTATAAGGCCTCTCCTCCATTCTTCGCTGAGCCTCCACCCTGTGGAAGTTTTCAGTCTCAAGGGCGGCTTGTAACGCCTCAGATAAAATCTTTGGCCTTGCTCGGAAAAAATACCTTCCCGCACCTGCTGATCAGAAACCGCACCAACAAAGTGGTTTTTCTCCAACCGGTCCCTTGCCTCCTCGGGGATCTCGGGATACGCCTTAACGGCCAATTCGTGTACCGCCTGACATAACTCCTGCAGCGTTTCCCTGGGCTTCTGGCGGCGATGACGCAACTCTACTAGGAAATTCTCAGCCTGCTGGCCAGACACAAACCTCGTTGCTAGCGACTTAATCAATTCCTTATAACGCGGCTTATTTCCTTGGTAAGCGCCCTCATAAAGGATGCGGACTGCATCTCCTTGAAGACTTGCAGCCAAATACTCGGCGGATTTCACATCATCCCACCGGTTTACCAAACGACAACTCTCAAAGTGCCTGTAGTACTCATTCCACGACACTTTACCATTAAAACGGTCGGGAATTATACTTGGGCGACGAGAAGCCTCGCTAACTCGTTCTCTCAGCCCATCCGTCCTGACAAATCTTGCGTCTCTCCTCAGCTGATAAGACCCTGCCTCATCCGCATTTGAATTATCAGCCACGCCCTCGGTCTCATTTCTAGGCAAACGTGTAGCAAAACTCAACAGCTCGCTATGGAGCTTCTTCTCCGCATAGGGTGCACGAGGCATGTCGATACTTGGACTTCCGTTCATACACTTTTCATGTACCGCAGAAACTACCGGACTGGACGTCTTCTCCCTATTTGGAGTCATCCAATCTATCAAACTGCACCCACCATCCTGTTCCTTGAGATGGACTTCTGGCGTCTTCCACTCAGTCATTCGCGGCATCCCTAAGGAAACATACCCCGACGTCTCCTCCATGTTTTCAGCCAATCCCTGGCCAGGGAGCCGGAATGCAATATCCGAATCAACTTTGACATGCGCACTTGAGTCGAGCGCATCGTCGCGAGCTCCACCAATCGGGCTCGTCACAGCTGCTTTTGCACCTTGCAAAGCTGCTTCTAACTTCGCAATTCTGTCCAATTGCTGAGCTCTCTCCCACTGCAACAACTGCACTTCCATCCGGGACCTGTGCAGGTTCCCTTTCACATTGCTGCCACTCATACTGTAGTTTCAACCTCGTCTTCAACTGACGGATCAAACCTTGCAGAGCGCACCCAACGGAAATACCTTCTTTCCCTTCGATGATCACACCATATACGACAACAGAGAATGATGGCGAGCAGTACACAGACAAGCGCCAATGAAACCGATGCCCAAAGTAACCGATGCATCGGCCAATGAACTTGCAGGAAAGACACTCAAAACTATTGCTGTACCCAACCAAATGAGACTGAGAAGAATGATCACAACAATAACCTTCACAACCGAACGCCACGCCCCTTTTGCGATGCGGAAGGGGAGAACTCGGAAGAGGGCGCCCTCTCCACGGAGCGTGGTGCGCCGGACGGCACGTACCGGAACGCCCCTGAGCGGTTAGGGACGAGTCCGTTGGGATGGAAATATACCGTCCCAGTTGGAAGGCTAGTTGTTTTGGGTGGTATGGGTACGCGGGCTAATGTGATTGGTCTAATGCTTGTGACGCGGACACTAGGAACGCTGACTTTACATGAACGGCTATGGACACCAACTTTATGTGCAAAGGATCACAAACTGGTTTATTTAGACTTCTGCCTAAATCACAGAGAGGCCGATTAATCCAACGATCACGCCAGACTATTACAGGAATTTAATATAGAGGGCGCTCTACAATAAACAATTAGGATAGGAGGGCTTTGTAACGCAAGTTAGCCTAGCAATGCAGTGTACCGCAGCCAATGCCGGATGGGAGGCCTATTTCATTATGCAATGCGCACGCAAAGAGAGACTGGAACAAGTCTAGGGCCAATACCACTTAATGGGATGTCACCCTCACTCAACAGAGTTGTGTGATCGTGGGCAACAGTGCTCCCAATTTATCGAACCGAGCCGCACAACTGGTATATGGCCTTTCAACCAACCCCGCTCCCCACACAATATCGCGCTAAGAATGTCTACGCTGCGAGCTAGGTTACCAGCCAAGCACCATTAGTATGGGCCTGCATAAATCCTTGTGAGCCGATCTATATTCGCCGCACTTCTCGTGAGCTCCCACTAGAGGGAGCGTACACGGCCACTCGGATAGGCAACCAGCAAGCTGCTCCCACTAACTCCCATTAAGACTAGCTTTATCAATTCGTCCGCTTTACTGCTGACAGTAAGCCCACGGTGCATGGACCCCCGGAATCAGCTCTGCACGCGCCTTTTATAGCCTTGCGAGGCGGCCGTAGCCCATACACGCGCATGCGCGCGTGCCTCACGTCACCAAGCAGTGACTCACACTGCCCAATAACGTACGCGCAAGGCGGAGCCTAAGCGCCGCGCTCGCTTAACACACAGCTATATATGCATAGCGCACGCACAGTGCTTTACTTGTTATTTATATTCACATCGCGCTATCTAGCGCCCTCTGTCGCGTTACAATACCTTCCTTGGCGACAGAAAAATCCAGGTCCATATCAACAATCTTTTCGCTGAAGAAAGAACCTTAACAAACGGAGTCCCTCAGGGAAGTGTCATTAGTCCACTTCTGTTCAACATTGCTGTTAACGGTCTCGTCAAAGAAGTCACCGATGTCTCGCAATACACATCGACTTACCCGTGATGCCTGCAAAATCGTCATCGGGGTGATCCTCCTCGAAGTCTGATTGCGCCGAAACTGATCGACCATATTAGTTCCATGCACTGTTGACAACATACTGTGCCGACAACCTGACACGGGAGTATTTGTTATGGGTGATTTCAACCGTCTGGAGATTAACAACACTTTTTCCAGAACGTTTGCCCAGGTTGTTGACCAACCGACTCGCTGTGGCGTCAAGTTGGACAAAGTCTTCACAAACGTTCCGCTAAAATACCACTCTCCTGTCATTCTACCACCCATTGGTCTCAGTGACCACAACTGTGTTCTCCTGCAACCGAAGGCTCACATAAAGCGAGATAACTCAACTTCAAGGTATTTGGTACGTCCCATGCCAGACAGCAGGGTTCGTGAGTATGGTCGCTGGATCTCGAATCATGGGTGGTCAGAAGTGTACGATGCTCCCGATGCCCAAACGAATCAACCAATCCATGGCTTTGTACTTCCCGCAGCGAGCTGTTCAATCGCATCAGAGAGACAAGCCGTGGATGAATTCACATATCAAGTCACTTATCGCTAAAAGGCAGAAAGCTTTTTGCAAGAAATACACATTTCTTTGGCATCAGCTGAGGAACAAAGTGATCAGAGAAATCCGTATTGCCAAGAAAACTTCTTATGTAAATAGAGTTGAGAAGCTCAAGAAAACATCTCCAGGAGAATGGTTCAGGCACATCCGGGTGATGTCTGGTCAGGCTTCTAGTTCAAATAACATCTCTGTTCCTGACATCGATCCCCAGGATCATAAGGCGATAGCGGATGCTGTCTGTGGCCATTTTGCTTCTGTTGGTGGGAATATTCCTCCTCTTTATATGGCTTCCCTATCCTCATATCTACCCGCGGAGCAACCTTTTCGAGTCAAGCCCTACGAAGTTTGCTCTCAGCTTGGCCATCTAAAACAGAGAAAGTCTTGTGGGCCTGATGGTTTATCAGCAAGGTTCATTAAACTTTACTTTTATGAACTTTCAAAGCCACTTTGTCATGTTATTAACACCTCATTTCGTGACCATGTAGTGCCAGAGGAATGGAAAAAAGCTTACGTTGTCGCTATTCCTCAATCTTCACCTGCTACACTCGACAACCTGCGTCATATTGCGCTAGTGACTGACCATTTCGCTAAAACTGCGGAACATTTTGTTGCTTGCGAAACACTACGCTTAATGCGAGGCCAGCTGGATAAAAGACAGTTCGGGAATCTTCGCGGAGTATCAACTACGCATTGCCTTGTGGATATCATGAATATTTTGTATAATCATGCAGATACTGCAAAGTCTGTCTCAACGGTTCTTTTGACGGACTTTTTGAAAGCTTTCGATCGGATTGATCACAGCATTGCAATCAGGAAACTGCTCAACATGGGAGTTAATCCTTCCCTGGTTGCCTGGTCTGCAAGTTTCCTTAGCAACCGACACCAACAAGTAAAGTACAAAGGTGTACTTTCAGACTCCCGTACCCTTACAGTCATGTGGAGTTCCGCAGGGCACGAAACTCGGACCAGTCGTTTTCACAGCCATGATCAACGACGCAGCTATGCCTGAAAATAGTGCTCACCTAGATGACACAATTAATTATTGTAAGTACGTCGACGATCTGACCCTGGTGGAAAGTCGGAAGGCTACTGCACCATCCAAACTTCAGGCTGTTCTTGATAGTCGGGGATCCAGACCCCCCAAATTTGAAAGGACCTGACACGGCGCAATATACTTTTTAAATGTGTTTTTTCTATTGGTCTGTACATTGAGGTTAGACAATTGAGAGGTCTGCTTTGTCTAAAGCTTTGCGAAAAAAAATTGTGGTCAATTTTGTACATGCACACCCCACCCTATTTTATAGCTAAAATATGAAAAAAATACACTTTTTAAAAATCAATTGTAGGTCGCGATGGCCGTCATCACATGCATTCTAGACCAACATTAGACATGTCTTGGCCTAATCAAATAGATAAATATGTTTAAAGAACATTCAGAAATGATTTATAATTATTTTAATCCCAAATTTGCGCACCGATTTTGATCATTTGTTCATATTTTTCGTCTTTACTTCACTGGTAATCAAAGAAGGATGATGCTATCAAATCATGCAACATATCAACGATTTCCCATTCATTGCAGTCACCCCACAACAAAAATTATGTCTTAATTATAAATATTGACTGAGTAATGTTGATATTGCTACCCCCCACCCCGATGCTGCCATAATCGCCATCGTGGCGCAGACATTTCCAAGTTTTAAAAAAATGCTGCAATTTTTCGTGGTTAAATCGTGATTATCTGTTCCGATTGTTGATGACTAGAGTTGTCCACATACTGGAGCACGATAAAGAAAACAACTTTTACACCAAAAAGAGGCATTATGTACGTGTTTCAGATACAAAAGAGTGAGGCGATGTCATTATAACATGTGTTGATGATTTCAGAGTTATCATGGTCATGCTGAAACCTGGTGCTAGGAGGTTCTTATAAGCCGACAACACAGATACAAATAACATGTTTGTACCAATTAATATATTTTGTTGACTGTTTCAGAACATGAAGATTTGACGACTTGGAAGACGGCAACATTATGAACCTGGAACCTGCATTTTCAGTGCCACAAAAGAGATGCCAGCCCCATACAGACTATGCTGTTTGCCTGATTTGCCAGAAGGGACCAGATGGTCAACGAGGTCCTCTGCAGAAGCTAACAAGTCAAGGTTATTCTGCCTTTCTGTATGCTGTCACTAACAGAAAGGATGAGGTGTCATTCCGACTTGAGAATGATGTGGATACTCAGTCAGAGTTTTTGACAAAGAATCCTGTGTACCATGTTCGGTGTCGCTCGAACTATACAAACCGCAAAACTGTTGACCAGAAAAAAGCCAGTTTGCAAAGCAAGAGAGCACGTCGTCCACTGGTAGCTCCCCAGAACTGGAAGGTTCTTCAAAAAGAAGATCGTCAACTCCACAAGGTGTCCACTACAAAAAAGAGTGCTTCATATGTGGAAAAGCACGCAGTACCAAAGGAGACAGATGTCTTATTTTAATTGCCTGTCCAGAGAGAGAAAATGCTATGTGGAAGAAAGCAAACGAACTGGCAGATGAGCAGATGCTACACAAGATTCGGGGGCTCGATAAGTGCACAGACATGGTGGCAGGTGACTTCCAGTACCACAGACTCTGTATGACCACATACTTGAACAGACGTACACGACAGATCAGCACCGAGACCAGTCCATATGATGCAGCATTGACCCAACTGCTTGCTGATATAGATGAGCCCCTCTTCAAGGATGGCAGCGTATTCTTTATGACAACTTTGAGAGACAAGTACCGCCTGTACCTCAAAGACTGGGGAGTGGATGATGCCCAGTTGTACAGATCTCGGAGCCTTGTAGATGATGTTGATGATGTGCGTCGTACCATGCAGTGTTCGTCCATCCTTGGTGTATTCATGAAAATCTAGGTTGTCAAAGGCACACTGAGTGAGTCGTCCTACTTTCAAGTTCGTTGGTATAAAGAGGCCATCCTCGGATGTTTGTTCGTCAACTGCCTCTGCCATGGTTGTAGGCCTAATGTACCTCTGGGCATCCTGATAGCTAATACAGTTGCCAAATCTGTTTAAGAGCGTCACTGTCTCTTTGCTCCTGGTTTCCTTCAGAATGTGCAGAGCAGTTCCCACGTGTTTCGGTGTCGGAATGCCTGCAACGGCTTTGCAGACATCTTGTGCAAGGTTGAGAACTTGTTCGTGCTGCTGTGGGCTGACGTGCACCCGCCCATCATCCCCTACTTCTGGAGGTGAATCCGTTATCAACCATGCCGAGAGGTTGTACATATTGTTGCTCACTCTATCTGACGCCTCTAAGTATGATATTTGCATCTGTGGTAAAATGCCCTCGTGCTCACCTTCATGCTCAGATGTTCTGGCTTCTTGGGCAGCCTTCAATGCCTGTTTTTCTTTTTTCCGTTGTTCCTAAAGTTCCATACGTATTCTCCTTGCACTGTTTTATGCAGAAACCAGGGTGTCGTCTTGTGGCATCTCATCGTCACTTTCTTTGGCATACTCTTCCTCGTCGACTCTCTCCTTCAGTTCTTTTAGCTTGGTCATTAGGCATCCGATGTTCAACTCTGCTGAGCATATCAAGCTGGATGATCCTCTTTGTGGCACTACCATAATCCTGTCTCCATATTCCCTTTCGATGCGGGCTACAAGGCTCCGAGATCTGTAAAACTGGGCATCATCCACTCCCCAGTCTTTGAGGTACAGGCGGTACTTGTCTCTCAAAGTTGTCATAAAGAATACGCTGCCATCCTTGAAGAGGGACTCATCTATATCAGCAAGCAGTTGTGTCAATGCTGCATCATATGGACTGGTCTCGGTGCTGATCTGTCGTGCACGTCTGTTCAAGTATGTAGTCATACAGAGTCTGTGGTACTGGAAGTCACCTGCCACCATGTCTGTGCACTTATCGAGCCCCCGAATCTTGTGTAGCATCTGCTCATCTGCCAGTTCGTTTGCTTTCTTCCACATAGCATTTTCTCTCTCTGGACAGGCAATTAAAATAAGACATCTGTCTCCTTTGGTACTGCGTGCCTTTCCACATATGAAGCACTCTTTTTTGTAGTGGACACTTTGTGGAGTTGACGATCTTCTTTTTGAAGAACCTTCCAGTTCTGGGGAGCTACCAGTGGACGACGTGCTCTCTTGCTCTGGTCAACAGTTTTGCGGTTTGTATAGTTCGAGCGACACCGAACATGGTACACAGGATTCTTTGTCAAAAACTTTGACTGAGTATCCATATCATTCTCAAGTCGGAATGACACCTCATCCTTTCTGTTAGTGACAGCATACAGAAAGGCAGAATAACCTTGACTTGTTAGCTTCTGCAGAGGACCTCGTTGACCATCTGGTCCCTTCTGGCAAATCAGGCAAACAGCATAGTCTGTATGGGGCCGGCATCTCTTTTGTGGCACTGAAAATGCAGGTTCCAGGTTCATAATGTTGCCGTCTTCCAAGTCGTCAAATCTTCATGTTCTGAAACAGTCAACAAAATATATTAATTGGTACAAACATGTTATTTGTATCTGTGTTGTCGGCTTATAAGAACCTCCTAGCACCAGGTTTCAGCATGACCATGATAACTCTGAAATCATCAACACATGTTATAATGACATCGCCTCACTCTTTTGTATCTGAAACACGTACATAATGCCTCTTTTTGGTGTAAAAGTTGTTTTCTTTATCGTACTCCAGTATGTGGACAATTCTAGTCATCAACAATCGGAACAGATAATCACGATTTAACCACGAAAAATAGCAGCATTTTTTTTAAACTTGGAAATGTCTGCGCCACGATGGCGATTTCAACAGCAATATCAACATTACTCAGTCAATATTTATAATTAAGACATAATTTTTGTTGTGGGGTGACTGCAATGAATGGGAAATCGTTGATATGTTGCATGATTTGATAGCATCATCCTTCTTTGATTACCAGTGAAGTAAAGACAAAAAATATGAACAAATTTGGGATTAAAATAATTATAAATCATTTCTGAATGTTCTTTAAACATATTTCCCTATTTGATTAGGTCAAGACATGTCTAATGTTGGTCTGGAATGCATGTGATGACGGCCATCGCCACCTACAATTGATTTAAAACAAAAATGTATTTTTGTCATATTTTAAGTATAAAATGGGGGGTGCATGTACAAAATTGGCCACAATTATTTTTCGCAAAGCTTCCGACAGAGCAGACCTCTCAATTGTCCAACCTCAATGTCCAGACCAATAGAAAAAACACATTTAAAAAGTATATCAGACCGTGTCAGGTCCAACCATTTTTATTGAGCTTTTCGATGTCTGGATCCCCGACTATGAAGAGCTTTATGACTGGGCAGAGTCCAACGAGATGCGCCTAAATGCCAAGAAATGCATGTCAATGGACATCTGCTTTTCAAAAACCTTACCGTCTCCAAATATCATCAAGCTGAATGATTGTGTTCTCGAGCAACAAAAGGTAGTTAAACTACTCGGTGTCTTCATCCAGGCTGATCTAAAGTGGGAAACGCACGTGGCTAAGATGATTAGTAAAGCCAATAGTCGCCTGTACATTTTACGACGCTTAATACATCATGGTTTACAACGTTCTGACCTTCTGACAGTCTATCTAAGTATTGTCCGACCTGTCATGGAGTACGCTACCCCTGTAGGCCGCAGGATGGTCTCACAAATTCGTTGATTTTGTGACCCCCCTCAAGAAGCTATTACATTTTGGGCTTAAAATTCGTGTAAATTCCGTCTTTCATCACCCTAAAACTCGCCAAGCCTAAAACATTCGCATTATCAAGTAATAGTTAATTTGAGTTGGAAAAATACTCCCGAACCATGTAAAGATAAATCGATGACTTTTACTGCTAACCAATCACAACGAGTTTCTAGTGCAACGTTGACCAATGTCACAACTTGTTTCAGCGGAGTCGGTGCGATCACGTTGTGCAAGATGGCGTCTTCATCGGACGCGAATTTAGCTGAATGAAGGGGGAGGCGACGAAAGTCCTTTGTATTGCTGTATGCACACAACTTATTCCAAATCTAAAGTAATACAATTCAGCGTGAAGAGCTAGGCTAAATTCAGAGAGTGTTGTACGCTATGGCAAAGCTTTAAATTGCCCCAAACTGCCACTACGTTGTCGTTCATTGATAGACCACGCACGAGGGTATTCGGCATCGGCAAGCCGGGTAAGCTAGAGGCCAAGCCGTGCCTCTTGGAAGTGAAGACGCCAGCCACCCTATTGCTCTTTCAAGTGCTTTCCAGGACCGTGGACGTACCCAAAGAAGGTAAGATTGTATATATTGTGGCTAGGACAGCCATGGAGGAATGGGACAACATGGCAAATATTCGGTTAATTTATTGTTAATGTTATGTTACAGGCCTTATCATTGTTGTAGGGTTCGATTTCAAGTCAGTGGCCATTTTTTTTAATTTGTATTTATTATATGCAAAGCGGGGACTGATGCTGGGTTCTTAACCCCTGTGTACAACAAAGTGTCCCCTGGCCTTACTAAATAGTGTCTTTTTTCTATGGGGAAAGAACTCCGTATTTGGTCACCGCATTTTATTTCATAAATTAAAACTCCCCAAATGTCACCACTTTTTCAAGCCTTTTTAGAAAGTTATTTATTGTTCATAAAATGTGGTGGTGGCCGAGTATGAAACTAATTCCAGTTCTTGGTGTTTTACTGTTACGTTGAGCATTGGGCTAAGTTTGTACTAACAGTTTTAAATTATTATTCTGTAGGAGACACAGGGACAATCCGAGGGATCATCTCCACCACTTCTGCAAGTCAAACGGGCTGAAGACAGACAAAAAATGGCAGACCAGAGAGAAATAGAACAAGGTAGTAAAATCCCTTATAATACAGCACAAAATAGCATTTGGCATCTGCTTTATAATGTAATTTGTATGTAAATATAAATAGATTCAAATATAAATATAGGACTTGAGGAAGGATACACCATTTGCAGATATCAAAAATATTTACTACTGAATTATTAGGAAAATATCTTACTTATTGGAAACTGGAAAGTAAATAATGATACTAGGCATCCAGCAAAATGATTGCGCTAGATATCCCATAATTGTTCAAACATTTGCATTTTATTACCAAAAATTCAATATAGTCTTCGGGTGATCGCGAAAGAAAAGAAAACAACTGCCCCCCATTTTTGTTACCAATTTCTGATACATTGTAATTCAAACAATTGCCAATGATGTATCCTAACTTTAAATTAACTGAAGATTCATAAACAAAATTGGGGGGAAATATTAAAATAGTATAAAATAATAGAAAAACTACTTTGTAGTTAAAGGCAAAAAAAATGTATTCTTAACCACTTTCATTGGAGGTTTTAGATGAAGTACATGTAATTTGTTTTGGGGGGAGTGGATAAATGGATAACAAGTTAAAATTAAAGCTTGTTGTAGTTTATTTATGTAATATGTTGTTATTTTTCAGCTGCTGAAGAAGAAAACGGCAGACAAACAAGATTGGGAGCCTTTGTTCAAGCTGGTCTGCGTTGGTGATGACCAACACGTGTAACCACTTCCAGGCAGAAAACATGTCTTGCCTGTTCAGTGCATCATTTGTAAAGATATATACTAACAAAGAAAAACGCACGCACAAGCGTAAGGTGCAACAGCTAGTTAATTGCGAAACAATGCAGGATGGTAAATTGCTTAAAGCAGCAAATATAAGGCAGGATGAGCTACTGTTACTTGATATTCAGGGTAGGGATCTACATGTAGTAGCAATAGAGGTAAAATACCACCGTACATGTTACCAAAGTACACCAAAGTAGCTAGGGAGTACAAGTCAAAAGCAAATGATGACACTGTGCAGCAAGATTATCAACTGTCATTTCAAGAATGGAGAAGCTCATCCAATCAAAATTGGTTTAAGTTACCTGCCTTATCTTATTTCATAGCATGTTTTATGGGAGTATGTAAATTAAAAAACTTGAGAAGATTTACATAAATAAAATGGCACTAATTTTCAGTGTCGTAAAAGTGAAAGTCTTGCCCTCAAAAATAATTACTTATCGCGACACATAATTTCGTATTTTAATTATCACTCCTTCAATTTCACCTCAGATTAAGATAATCCTTTTGTTTTTACAGGTATATAAATGCAGTTATAATTTTGTTTACGGAAGCATCATAACAAAATTTTAAAATTAATTTCAGATGTTGAAACAAAGCACTTGCTCACATTGATGGAAGCTGATATGCTGGTTTACCTGTAACTCATTTAAGCATAATTATCTACACAAATCTGTTGTAACTTTAAAATATCATTGAATTACAATTACTGCACAGATATAACTTACAAAGCAATAATCAATATTGCTGTATCTTTCAGGATCACAATTGGTTGAAGATTGTCAATCACGTGGCGTTTAAAAGTATACCATTCTAAAAAGGTTTTTGATGAAGTTCTGATATTGTTAAAAAAATTGCATAAATAATGATACAAAATTTGTATTTTATCAAAACAAGTGTCTCGTTTATTTTATTGTGAAAATTTGCAATAATGTATAATAAATATTTGTCATTGTTCTTATAACTGTTTCTTCTTCTTTTCTTCTGTTCTTGTGTTTTTTGGTTTTTTTATTTGTTTTTTGGGGGGAGTCCCAAAATCAAAAAGAAACACAGGCAAGATACAAACATTCGGTTGATAAAATGAAAAACAAAATTATACAAACAAAAACTGAACTGTTGACAACATGAAAAAAACTATAACAATCTTGGTTTAGGAATATTTCTTTAAATAAGGAATATACAGAAAATCGGGAAAACAAAAACAGCAGTCATTTCTGTCCAGACGAGCTCAAATCGCCCCCTGCCATTTGTTTGTGTACATTTCAATTCCTCATAGGTTTTGTACACACCTCTCCCGAAGTGACCAACAGAGGGCGCTATTTTCAAGCTTGATATTTTAATTGGTTAAGCCTAATTAATGTGCAATTTTTTCTCTGGCGAACCTGATATTCTAATTCAATAGGATTATATTTGTATTTCTGGAAAATATCCGGTAGCTTCTAGAGGGGGGTCACAATTCTTAAAATGTGAATGCCTATTTCATGTTCATCCCATGGTCTACGACAATCAAACGCTTTAAAGATCTTTACAGACTTCAAACCGAATGTGGAGACCCCCCCCCCACCCCCCCCCCCCCCCCCCCCCCCCCTACCCCCCCCCCCCCCCCCCCCCCACCCCCTAGCATTACGTCGACAGTTTTTAAGCGATCTTTACGGAATTAAAATTAACTCTATAAATAACCACCCTCACTTCAACCGCCCCGTGATAACTGGCAAAAACACTATTTTGCCGACAAATGGAATTCCTCTACACTGTTAAACAAATATATGTTAATTAACAGTACATTTTATTGTCAATTGGCATTACAGAAGTTACTGTTTTTTAACAGTACATTCTCTGTTGTTTTTATCTCTGTTTATTAACAGAGATTCTACTGTATTGGGTAATGTACATGTACACCTACAGGGATTCCCCTGTTTTACAACAGCGATTAACCCGTTGTGGTTTTGTCCACAAACAAACGCTTCTGTTGAAGTACAGTTTTCTATTGTTATGTGTATTGCGGCAATTTACATCGATAAATGAAGTGAAATGGGAACCTGGAGCCAATTCCATAAAAGCATTCTAAGCCTAGTTGGATGCTAACTTCCTTTCTATCTCTAGTTCCTTGCTAAATCTATTCCATAAAACCATTATACGCTTAGCAAGGTTCCTAGTTGCTTGCTAAAATTAGAATAGGTTTGGGGTATGTCTAAATCCTTAGCACCATTCTAAGTCACTTTCAATCTTTCATCTTTTGGGAATTTGTATTGACATCCTTATGCGCAGAGTCAAGGATAACCTTAAACTCCTCATAGCGCTCTGCAAGGAACATATTTTCCTGAGTCGAGTATCTAGGCTTCTTTCCCCTTTTTTGAGTTGAAACACCCACTGAATTAGCCATTTCTGAAACATGTGCTTAGGCCGATACAAATGTACATACCCTAAATAGGGTACAGAGGAATGCATTGACAATACAACCCACAGCGTGACCTGATTTGAACTCTTTCCCTATTGTTAACTCAAACTGACCATGTACTTTTGCGATTATTCAAATCCCACACCATTCTAGCAAGCTGCAAGCAAGCAACTAGTAAGAATGTTTCATAGAATGGTGTTATGGAATGCGATTTAGTTGATTGCTAGCAAGCAACCAACTAGGAATTTGGAATCTTGCTAGAACCTAGTAATATACTAAGTTAGAATGCTTTTATGGAATTGGGCCCAGACCTATAGAAGTACATGTAACTAGTAATTATCACACATTACACAATACTATTACTACACGTATACAAATAGATAGTACAAATGCTACGGTTACCTACTAAACACTTTAACTATTGTCGTGAGTTACTTTTATATTCAGCTTTTCCCGCAATGATGAAGTCACGCTTTCAACTGAATAATTTCAACATTTCAATGCGGAAGGAGATGGGATGCGATTCTTCAGCTTTATTTGCAAAAAATCTCAATTTTATCAGCTTTAATAATTACACAAAGTGGTCAAAAAGTGTGTTTTGTGGTAAAACGACACAGTTTAACATGACTTTTGTGAACACTAATTTCCTCATTTCTGATTGGTCAGTTGCTGCGTAATGAGATTCATGTAGGAGAACAGTACATTCTCTGTAAATAAATACTTGTATGTATACTTTTGCTGTATATTTACAGCAAAATGTGTTGTTATGAAACAGTGATGTTGTTGTGTCTTAACAGAGACGGAAGGGAATGTTTGTTCAAAACATGATGTTTCTTGTTCCAGTACAAAACTTTAATTTAACAGCGAACATTCTGTAACCAAACAGAGAAATTCAGAAAAATGTACATAGACAGTACTAGTTTTGTTTCTATACAAAGAAATCCCAAAACAGATATCAACCGTTATATTTTGACATTTCAACAGAAAAACAACTGTGAAGGTACCCAATTTTTAACAGTGTGGTTCACTTAATCCTACCCATGGTACGGTGGGCTGCGGAGTACACATCCCACAACTGAAATATTCTAAAACTTCCCGACTAAACAACGGAGTGTCTATTTTTACCTCGGAACTCTTTGCCATTCTTCTATCTCTGTAATGGATTAAAGATGTTAACCCCTTTATTCCTGCATCTTTAGTGACTGCCTCAATGCCTTAAAAGCTATTTCCAAACGTTTTCCTGTACATAAAATTGTCTGTGATATACGACATACTCTAATCAATATCCGTAATCAAGGTAACATTGTTAATTTCGTTTGGATACCTAGCCACTGCGGTATCCCTGGAAATGAACAAGCGGATCAGATCGCTAAATCAGCCACATTCAAAAACAATGTTGACTTCTGTATCCCTCTCTTAGACTCGGAAATTAAACATACTCTTAAAACACATCTCAAAGAAAAGTGGGCTTCCACCATTCCTAATTTGGATCCCAATAACAACTTTAGCTATGATGTATCTCTATCTTTTACTAACTGGGGCCTGCAACGACCCAACGAAACAATCTTACACAGACTCCGCCTATAGGAACATGTAGAGGTCTGAAACATTTCCTTCACAGAATTGGTCAACACCCAAAGCCGACCCCATACTTTTGTTCCCACTTAATGTATATTGACTCAAACCAACTTGCCCCATATAACATGTACATCACAGGACGTTTTTCTTGGGTGACAATAGCTTTTTACCCCTGTCTACGTGTAATGCCTTTGGCTTGATGGGTGCCAAGATTGATCTATTTAAATGCGTTATTTGTTTTGTTTTTTTAAATTATTATTAATATTATTTTTGGAGGTGCGGGGTGTTTTTTTTTTAACTGTTTTGTTTAAAGGGCTCAATTTAATAGGTTTCGTGTAAGGCGAGCTTGTAAAGAAATACATAATAATAAAAATAAATTAAAATAAGATCTACACAAAATCTATTGTTTGTCATTATATTCTTGTCAGCACTAGACATTCTTCTGTGCTCAATTATTATGGAAAATAACATTGCAAAGTGACATTAAAATTAACAGAATGACAACACATGACAATTGAGAATTAACAAATACATGTTCACAATTTGTGGCCCTGTACCCACGTGTTGGTTGCTGTGGTCCACAAGTGATAGTGCCTGATCCACTCTACAGTTTTATTTTACACTGGATCTGTAAACTTACTGGGCATACTGAATTGTCTCTAAACGATTATTGTGAATAAAGTCAATGTTGCAATAACATTTGAAATGACAGAAAAAGTAAATTGTATGCAAAAGTTAAATAAATTTGTGTGAATGCCCATTTTTAGTACAATTAGTCAATATTTTCATTAAAAGATATATATTCATACTCCATAATGGATGTTTCAGTGTGTAGTTCCAATAAGTTTAAACTGGGTTACACTTTTCAACTATAGAAAGAGCGTTGAAAATAAATTCAGTTAACTAAATGAAAATAAATAAATGTATCGATCGTCAACCAGTTCATTCATAACCAGTTCGACCATAATTTTCTCAACTTTTCCATTAAAATTAAGTAATATCTATAACAAATAAAAAAATCACTGAAGTTAGAACAATAATGTTACAATTTTAACAACCCATGTGATATTTGGCAGATGATGTACATGGCTGGTAGGACGTGCTTCGAACTTTGGGGGTTAGATGGTGACTGGCACTGGATCTGAGCAAATGCTTCTTTGGAGATCTGCCATCATCACTGCTTGTTTCTTGACCCCTGTAAATAGCCCAACAATCCATCCGCCGACCTCAAGAGTTAAAAGTAATACACTGACATTATTCTATAGAGAAATCTGGTAGCCATGGAAATGGGTAATTTAAGAAATATCGCACTGTATCTCTGGTTTTGGCTTTATTAAATTGGGTCCAAAAATGTTTTAGAGGTATCCTTTTTGAATGTTCAACCCACCGAAATGAAATATGAGATGTTAATCATCATAACACATCTAAGAGTTCTGAGTATTTTTAAGAGAATGTAGTCCGGTCAATTTAAGTTAAAGGGATCGTATACGTTTGGTAATTGGAACCCACTGTTTGTTTCAATCCTATATACCTAGCGATTTTGAGATATTGCCAAACATCTGGAGCGGTTATGTCTACGCAGGAAGAATAATCTGCATTGGAATACACAATCTGAGAAACGTCACTGCAGTAACGCTTCCCAGATTCAAATTGTTGGGGATCAAAAGTGATATCTTTTTCCATAACCGCAGTACTTCGAAGTGAAAAAACAAACTTCGAAGTTTCTAAAAATGCATTATACTACCCAACGCAGCTGTACTTCTTACCAAGTAAGTTTCTATTGCCATTAATTTCTAGAGTAATTACCAAACGTATAGGATCCCTTTAGGACCTAGTAATTGCAGTACAAATCATTCAAGCGTCAAATAACTTTAAGTAATGTCGGATAATGGAAATTTGTCTTCCATATTTTAATCTTATAAAATTGTTCCTGCCAAGGAGAACCTACCATCTGGTTGCAGTGCTGACAAACCAAATTCCAGGGACTGCTCCTCTAGGTCCTTTTGCTATAAAAACATAGTGAACTATTGTGACCTTTGTCAGACCACAGTTTTAGTCCCTACCTAACTAAACTCTTTGTTTTAGAAATTCCCATGCTCTTGTCCAGATATATTTTTAGTAACTTGTATGTCTGTTTTTATGGAAAAGATTTTGGTGGTCAGCAGAAAATAAGTGATCTCAGCAGAATTTAGTAACAGCCCAACCAATCAGAAGACGTACTCTAATTTCACAATGAGAAAGGAGGAGTTAAGATTTGTATTTGGCCAATCAGTAAATGGTCGAAATTGGTCGATCACCCACTTTTTGGGTGTATTTAACCTGCTGCACTGGGTCTGGGAGAGCACTCTGCTCCCGCCATCCAAGCAGATGTCATGATGCACTTCGCATGGTAGCCCGATTGGGCTCCATAGTCAGCCGAAGTATGCTGAACTGCCAAGAATATCCAGGGGTCCGTCAAGGACCACTCGTTGTGTCCGTCAATGACCACTCGTTGTGTCCGTCAAGGGCCACTCGTTGTGTCGGTTGTGGGCCATCTGTCAGTAACATTTGTGTCCGGATTGTGTTAGAGTATCAGCAATAAACTTAGTTAAAGAGAAGTCGCAGAACTGTGTCGTTCGTCGTCCCGTAATTGGTCGTTCTCTGAACCCGTATAACTGCACTAAAACCCAATCCCTGCTGCGAGGGGATTATACGACAAAAAATAAACAAACAACATGTGAAAAATCTAATGTTTGCTATCAATTGGGAAGTTGCTTTTCCAAGCATTTTTGGAAGATTAAAGGAAACATGCAGTGTAACATTTTCATTACGCAATTTTTGTTTAAAATTAATAGATTTATGTGTATAAATGTGTATTGAATGTGAATACAAACAAAATTGGTTCTAGTGTACGTTCTGTGTGGTAATTTGCCGTCCTAAAATTGACCCCCCCCCCCCCCTCCTTTTTAAATTCCGCGGCCACTCAAATTGAGTGACGTAAACCGAGGCAGAACCCAGACAAAATCTCCCCAGTCGGTACGCGACATCTAGGTACGAGACGGATTCGCGTGGCCACGGTCGCACACATTGTTGTGTGTGCACGTACCCACGGTAATCGAATTTCACATGGACGATCGTGAAAGTTCTTCCTCGTTTGTTGGTGAATCCGACGAAAACAGTACTGATTCGTCTGATTTGAATCACAGTATTTCTTATTCAGACACGGACCCTAGCGAGGATAAAGATGGGGTCCCTCTAGGCGCTCTGTAGGTCGAAACACGACTGCTCAAAATGATAGCTGCAGAGGGCCGAAAATCAATATGACCGGACCACTTCGCTCTGGTAAGCTTTACTTTGGCTGTCCAAATCCTCCGATATCAGCCGGAAACAAATGAAGGCTTACTCCATCCTTAGTAGTTTTGCTACACCTAGCAGCTACACACATAGTCGGCATGACCGAAAACTGTTGTTTTTACCCTGATTCAGAATGAAAAACCATGTAAAGACGGACACTGGTTGCAATGCGCGCAGTCAGTAGACGATAGGCCGGGTAGCAGCGCAGCGAGTCTCTGCCTCGATTTTCATCATACCCCTCGCGAGGTTTTTTGTTAATGAGGCTTCCCTTCGAGGGGCGGAGTGGTTTGACCAACATTTTCAAAAATTATTTTCCCCCATTTATCACAAAAAATAAACACAACCACACACACGCATGTTGTCAACATTAAACTTTATTGACTTGAGCAAAACAAAACCTTATTACATGTTTCCTTTAACATTCAGAACTTGTTGTCAGCAACATTTGTGTCCGGATTGTGTTAGAGTATCAGCAATAAAGTTAGTTAACCCCTTCAATCCCACTCATGCAGGAGATTACCATTGTTTACCACAGCAATTAGGAGCTCAGTGTGACTCTAGCCCCAGTGGTTTTTGAGCAATTTCATTGAAGTGCGCCCTTAACACACTGTGTTCACATGCATACTGTGTACTACATGTAGGCCTATGTACACTGGCTGGGATATTTGTATGTAAAACTGATTGCAAAAATAAGTGTACAGGAAAACAAATTGTGTGCATCTATTTATTTTGTAAGTGTAAAAGCACAATAATGAAATAATTAGATACGTATTTACACTCGGGGAAAAGTAATATAAACAGGTAATAATTCAGAACATGTGATAAATACAAGCAAATACGGCACATGTTTCAAATTTTGTTTACATGTTGTTGCGACTTTAAGTCTCGAGCGGCAGAGGGCGCACTTCAGTTGGCGCGCTTTTATGAAGCTGGCACATGGCACTGATCAGTCGTTGCACAGAATTGCATGTTTTTAAGGGTTAATACGAGGCTCGTTTACATTGTAATATTCACTGTAATGTACACATGTATTCATATTGCCTGAAGCCCATTGTTGTAATATTACCTTTGAATGTTTGTATTCTCTTGTTGTTTATATGCAGCCCATAAGTCCAACTGCAGCAAGGGAGGGTTACTTCAAAGGGAGGGATTATTAATGTTATTACTGCTACAGTACTAGTTTACAAACACTGACCAACCGAAACTGTGGAGTCATAATCAGCCTCTATTGAGAACTGGTTACCAGGCAACCAAATAGGCAGAATAAAACCATTGTTCGTTGTCTACTCTACTCTGGTTTGGTGGTATTTGTTTGTACGAGTTGGACAATTAAAGGCCCTGGATAACAGTTCTACAGAAAATTGGTCCTTCGAGCCGGATAACATCAGCCATTAATGTCTGATGACTACTATGAACCCTTGATTGAACTGCCTTCGTGCTACATCAGCTGATAAACATGGCAGCGGTGACCGTTGGGCATGATCTTCAGCAACTTACATTTACACCGCCTGCTACATGTGGAACAACCGTAACTACTGTTATGTCAGACAGTCTGGCAGCGAATCGTCCAGCCAGAATTAAACGTCATCCTGCTTATCTGGTGCAGGATACTGAGTTCAATCTTCCTCAGAGTCTACTCCATGGAAATGGGACCGGAAGCTCCCAGCGACCTATGGATGCGACTAAACCCCCTTCAGTGAGCAGTCGGAGGACTCGAAGTTCAGCCAGCTCTACAAGATCTCAGATAGCAAGACGTTTGGCGGAGCAGGAGTCTCTTGAGAAAGCACAGGAACTTAAGAAAGCCGCATTGGAGGAGAGTGCTCAGATTCGGTTCCAAGCAGAGCAGAGGCAAATACAGATTGACTCTAATTTGCAACAGGCTATAATTCAGCTGGAAAAGGACAGACTGCAACATGAACTCTTAATGGCAGAGGACATTGAACAAGAACAAAGAGAACTAAGTATTAACCTGGATGGTCCAGATGAGTATATTCAAAGTATGACGTATGATTGGGTAAACAAGGTATCAAAAACATCCGTACCCACAAGGCCTGTAGATTCTGTTGTAGTCACGATCCCAAATGCCACTTCCTCGTCGTCACACCCTTCGCAGCCGTTGCACCCTTCGCCGCCGTTGCACCCGTCGCAGCCGTGGCAGCCATTGCACCCGTCGCAGCCGTGGCACGCGTCGCAGCCGTTGCACCCGTCGCAGCCGTGGCACCCGTGGCAGCCGTTGCACCCGTGGCAGCCGTTGCACTCGTCGCAGCCGTTGCACCCGTTGCACCCGTCGTACCCGTCGCAGCCATCGCCGCCATCACAGTCTAACAATGCTAACCTAATACACTTGCGTACTTGTAACGGGGCGGCAGGTTTCTGCGTAACTAAACCAATTTCGCTGAAATTTAACCCTACTCTGCCTTCCTTTGTTCCTAACTCAGCCGTGTCACCGGATGTGCGTTTATTTGGTGGTTTACCAGTGGTGACCCAGCCCCCAGCAGTATATGTACCCGGGAATGAAGGCTGTAGTAATGCTCGTCCCATTCCTACCCAAGCACCCAACCACCAGTCAAAAGGTTCCAGAAAAGGTAAGCTGACTGGAGACTTTGATGATACAAGTTTGCAAGAGAAAGAAGGAAGTATAACAGGTGGCTCTGGTAATGGTAATGACCCATCCGACGGTGACTCCAACAAATCATGTTCAAGCAGCGGAAAGTCCAAGGCGGGAAAAATACCCACCGTTCCCGCAACCGACCCGAAACAGTATCCTGCCCAAATTGGGGCCAGTTTGCTAGGCTATGGTTGCCGGGTGTGGGACAGTCTCCCTAAACTGGATATTCCAAAGTTTGAAAATGAACATGATACCAAACAATATGTCACGTTCAGGTCCCTGTGGGATAGTATCATGAGTAGACCAGATTATCAACTCCCAGAGGCGAGTAAATTTGCATATCTACGAAGTCACCTTGGTGGAAGACCACTTGCCATGGCCGACCGTAACCTAATTTTAGGGGATGAGGCTTATGCAACCACTATCAAGCAATTTGATAAGGCCTTCGGAAGTCCTGGTCAAATAATTCAAGGTATGCTCAACCAATTAGAAGTGCGATCATCTCTAGCTCACAATGATTGGTCTGGACTCCGGGATTTTTCAGACGAGTTGGTCACAGTAGTGCAGACAGCCAAGAAACTGGAATTAGAGGTAGAGTTGAAGCATCACAGATATGCAGCTGAGCTCACGAAGAAGTTACCTGAGAGGCTTCACACGGATTTCTTGACGAATATGTGGCGCCGAAACCAGGGACAGACTTACTCTATACTGCACCTGAGCGATTGGCTTGAAGAGAAAACAGGACCAGCGGGGATAATCCTAATGGAAAGAGCGAACAAGTTCAAGCAGGGTCAAGAAAAAGATCAGAAACAGCCAGCGTACAAGAAATTTCCGAGGGTTCAACCACCTCCATCTCGCACCTTGTTGACAGGAGCGGAAAAGGGTTTTACAGGAAAGAAATACAGCATGGGCAGCAGTTCTGTTCCCCCCGAAAGAGTCACCTGTCTATACTGCAAGGTGAAGGAGTCGGGTCACTACCTGGAGACATGTCAAAGATTTACCAAATTGTCGACCGAGGCCAAAGCAAGATGGCTTAAAGAAAATCATCGCTGCAAAAAGTGTGCCAAGAAACACGACAAAGAGTGCCAGTTTCCCAAAACATGCAAGGAGTGCAAAGGTGATCACAGAACGAGTTTGCATGATATTGTACAGATAGATTTGGTGGCTGGCAATCGGGGTCCTGTTATGTGTTGTGCGGTAGGGCCAAATCCCAGAATGGATTACAGTAGGGATGTTCTGATTAAGGTTGTTCCTCTGACAGTCTACGGTCCAGCTGGAAAACTCGACACGTACGGAGTCCTTGATGAATGTGCCGCACGCACGATGATACTTTATGAAGCAGCTGACTCACTTAAAATCCCAGGTCGAGATGAAACTCTCCGTGTTGAGACAGTAATGGGAGATGCTGACTGGAATGGTAAATGTATTAACTTTTCAGTTTCAGCCAGAGGGGACCCTGCCCAGAAATACAACATCAACTGTGCCTTTACTGCCCCAGATGTGCAGCTGATCGACTACAGTGTCTCAGGTGAGAAACTCCAGTCCAAGTGGCCACATCTGCGGGGTTTACCGTTGTTTACAGCAGTCAAGGCTTGTCCTATGGTGTTGATTGGTGCTGACCATATTGAATTAGTGCTGTCCACTGAAGTTCGTATGGGCCCCAAGGCAAGTTCTCCTGTGGCGGTCAATACCCTGTTTGGCTGGACGGTTCAGGGAAAACAGGGTCTGCAGCAACCTGGCAGGTCAACTGGCAGTAAGCATGTTCTGTTAACATCATTTGTTCAACCCGAAACACAACTTCATCTGATGATGGAAAAGTTCATGGCAATAGATATGTTGCCACATGTCAACGAGAAGGAGGTGTCCCGATCCAGAAACGACAAGCTAGCGATTCACACTTTGGAAGAGAAGTCCAAGCGAGTTGAGGTTGATGGAATACAGAGGATGGAGACTCCATTGTTGTGGAAGCCAGGTCACGTGCCACCTTTGAGTACACCACAGGCTGTGAAGGCACTTGCGTGCTCTAACCAGAGAAAGATTGCTCGTGATCCGGCAATAACAGAATTCTGTCGGAGCTACATGCAGAAATTGAAGGACCAAGGGCTGATACAAGTACTTGGCACAATAGATGAGCTGACACCTGAGCAGCAACAAGGCTGGTATATTCCTTGCCATGTGGTCCACAGCAGTGGCAAGTACAGGCTCGTTTTTAACTGTTCGTTCGAGTTTTCTGGTCAGATCCTAAACACGCAGTTACTTGCTGGTCCAACCTTGAGCCCATCATTGTTAGAGGTGCTGTTACGGTTTCGTCAGGGTCGCGTGGCAGTGTCCGGTGACATTACCGCAATGTTTCATCAAGTCCGGCTTTCCCCAGAAGATCGACGTATGTTCCGTTTCCTTTGGTGGGATGAGGGTCTTGAAACATGGGTTGTGATGGAATGGCTGGTTCTCCCCTTTGGAGCTGCATGCAGCCCATGCTGTGCTACATTCGCCTTACAGAAGGTTGCAAAGGACCAGCAACTACAGCACCCTGTGGTTCTGAAAACGATCGAACAAGAGACTTATGTTGATAATCAGCTTGCAAGTCGTGACTCGGAGCAGCAGGCCAAGGATCTTGTCATTAGCACCCGTGAATGTCTTCAAGAGGCTGGATTCCAAATGGTCAAGTACGCCAGCAGTCATTCAGACGTTGTTGGTCAACTCCCACCAGAGGCAAGGTCGAACCGCCAGGTGCATTCGCTTTCGTTTGATCTGCAAGATGGAGAACCGGAACCAGCTCTCGGGCTACACTGGGATTGTAACACGGATCAGTTGTACCATCCTGCCAAGCTCCCAGACAAAGGTTTGCTCACAAAACGTGCAGCGCTAAGGGTCCTTGCAAGTCAGTTTGAGCCTCTTGGGGACATCGCACCATTCACCGCTAGAGCAAAGCTGATAGTTCAAGAACTCTGGAAGGAAAAGCTGGATTGGGATGCCCCAGTGTCTAACCCCGATATCAAAGACAGATGGGAAGAGTGGTGTTCGGAGCTTGATCAGATTCCAGAAGTTCGTCTTCAACGCTGCTACACTCCGTCGCATGTGGACAGCGCAAATGTCAGAAGAACTTTACATGTCTTTTGTGACGCTTCCGAAAAACTGTATGGTGCAGTAGCTTACTTACGTTCAGTAGACGACCAGGGGAACAATCATTTGAGTTTTGTGCTTGCAAAATGTCGTGTCGCCCCAAAGCGACAACTGTCAGTGCCCCGTCTTGAATTAATGGCTGCATTCCTCGGTTCTCAACTCGCCCAGGTAGTTCTCAAGGCGCTAACTCTTGATATCGAGTATACAAACATGTGGAGTGACTCCACCACAGTTCTTACATGGATCCAGTCTGATTCTTGCCGCTTTAAGGTGTTTGTAGGAACTCGTGTTTCCGAGATTCAGTCCTTGACGGAGGGAATGGAGTGGCGCTATGTTCGTACTGCAGACAACCCGGCAGACGACATCACACGTGGATTGCATGTCTGGGAGCTGGGAGATGGTTCCAGATGGAGCAACGGTCCCTCATGGCTACTAGGACCACGGGATGAGTGGCAGAGGGAAAGTGAGTCCGTCCTTGTACAGACCCGTGCAACTTCCTCTGTGGAGACATGCGAGTTCAAGACCAACACATTTTGTGGATTAACAGTTTCCAATTCTGCTGCCAGTCTAGACTTAGAGGGTTTCAGTACTTGGAAGGAGGCCGTAAAAACACTCGGGGATCAGCTCTTCAGTGAGGAAGAAAAGGAAGAGGGTGCACTCACTCCCGATCAAGTCCGTGAAGCGGAAACCCAACTCCTCCGCCGTGCCCAACTCGACAGTTTCAAAGCTGAAGTCTCTGCACTTTCTAAGGGCAACAAAATGCCCCGTAACAGTCGCCTCCTGGAACTGTCTCCTGAATTTGATGATGCAGCACAACTGCTTAGGGTTGGTGGCCGCCTTAGGAAGGTACAGCAGTCTGACAGGATAAGCCTTGAACCGCACCCGGTGGTACTGGATTCACATCACCCAGTCACTAAGCTACTCATTAAGGATGCAGATTGTCATTTCAATCACCAAGCTGGAACTGGACAGGTTTTTGCTCACCTACGTCGCCAATTCTGGATTTTAAAGGGGCGCAGCGCTGTCAAAGGCATCCTTCGGGCATGTATTGATTGCAGGCGATGGCGCAAGAAACCTGAAGTTCCTCGCATGGCAGACTTGCCAGAATCGCGTCTCCGACTCCAAAAACCACCTTTCTACTCGACGGGAATGGATTGTTTCGGTCCGATTAATGTCAGGATTGGGCGGCGGCAGGAGAAGCGATGGGGGCTTCTCTTTAAATGTATGACAACCCGAGCTGTCCACCTTGATATCGTAGAACACATGGATGCTGATCACTTCCTCATGGCATTCCGACGATTTGTATCCCGTAGGGGAGTTCCATATGAGGTGCATAGTGACTGTGGAACAAACTTTGTTGGAGGTCACTCGGAGATACAGGAGGCCTTGAAGAAGATGGAACCCGACTTGGTAAAGCGACTTGCTGAGTATAAGGTCGCGTTCCGCTTCAATCCCCCCAATGCACCCCACTTTGGGGGTGTCTGGGAGCGTGAGGTAAGATCCGTTAAAGGAGCACTCAAAGCTGTAATCGGTGACCGTGTTGTACCCGAGCCAGTTCTGCGGACTGTGTTGATCGAAGCAGAAGGGATTATGAATTCAAAACCCCTTGGGTATGCATCATCTGAAATCGCAGATGTCGATCCTATCACCCCAAACATTCTCCTGATGGGGCGGCGAGATCCCTCACTGCCGATGGTAGTTTATGACGAAGCGGAGTTAAAGGGTCGTCGAAGTTGGCGTCACAGCCAGGTTCTGGCCGATCAGTTCTGGCGGCATTTTACCAAGTCATATTTGCCTAACTTGCAAGTTCGCCAGAAGTGGCAGCGAGAGGTAGAAAACGTGGCAGTTGGAGATGTTGTCATGATTACTGACCCTCAGCTAACTCGCTCACAATGGCCAGTAGGTAAGGTGTCGGAGACTTTCCCTAGTAGTGACAAACGAGTCAGAGCAGTGACGGTCAAGGTAGGTAATAGGGAATATAAACGTCCTGTTGCTCGGCTAGTGAAACTTGCAAGGTATGACGAAGAGAATGCTCCTGGTGTGACCAAGGCATTGCTGTGCCAGGGTTCAGTTCCCTTCAGAGTTTGCAGTTTTACATAGGGTAAATATCCATGTGACCCATTGCCTCTTCTAGTTCAAGTTTGAAGTTTTTACTGTTTAATTCTAGTTTAGTTATATAGCCTGATTTGGTTGTCAAATTTCCTATTGAAATTTGGGGGCGGCTGTTGCGACTTTAAGTCTCGAGCGGCAGAGGGCGCACTTCAGTTGGCGCGCTTTTATGAAGCTGGCACATGGCACTGATCAGTCGTTGCACAGAATTGCATGTTTTTAAGGGTTAATACGAGGCTCGTTTACATTGTAATATTCACTGTAATGTACACATGTATTCATATTGCCTGAAGCCCATTGTTGTAATATTACCTTTGAATGTTTGTATTCTCTTGTTGTTTATATGCAGCCCATAAGTCCAACTGCAGCAAGGGAGGGTTACTTCAAAGGGAGGGATTATTAATGTTATTACTGCTACAGTACTAGTTTACAAACACTGACCAACCGAAACTGTGGAGTCATAATCAGCCTCTATTGAGAACTGGTTACCAGGCAACCAAATAGGCAGAATAAAACCATTGTTCGTTGTCTACTCTACTCTGGTTTGGTGGTATTTGTTTGTACGAGTTGGACAATTAAAGGCCCTGGATAACAGTTCTACACATGTGAAAAACAATAACTTGGATGAGAATTTTTGTTTTTAATTCCTTTGTTATTTTCTTGGAAATGAACCATTTACTTGTATTCGGTGTATACACATGCATCAAAAGTAATGATAAAAACAATTTGCCTAAAAACAAACTATTTACTTGTACATGCATTCACTGTACATACGTAATATCATAAGTAATTATACCCCCTCCCCCAATCAATGTTGGTTTGGAGTGTAATCTGCAGCGCGTATTTTCTCAACAGGGAGGGGGGGGGGGGGGAGGCAAATACATGTAGTATGTATGTATTTACAATCAAGTGATATGGTAATTCTCAAAGCAAGGAACTTTGCACATAGGCTTCATGCATTGCTTACATATAATCACAGTTTGTTTTCGCCGGCCTAATTTGCGGTTACTGCAAACAATGCAGTCGCGTTTCTTTCCATTGCGGTTTTTGCCAAGAAAGTGCTGTTGTCTTGCCAAATCAATAGGAATAAGGTATCTCAACCGACTTGTTGCATTACGTTCCCAACCCAATAGCAAGCCTTGTACAATCCCTATACGAAAATAAAGGTTACTGACATTTTTGCTCCCTGCTGTGCTGTTAAATATTACTCTGCTATTGACAATACATATTTAGAAAATGGTAAAAAACTTCTGTGGGTATGATTGTAGTACTGAAAACACTGGTCTGCTAAATCTGTGCCTTCGATATTTAAATTGTAAGATAAAATACATTCGGGCTTCATAACTTCACGAAATCCAGAAGTGCTCTTTTTACATCGAGTTTGCTTTTTTTGACACTGCAGTGCTGCCGACATTAGTTAGAAATGTTACAGATTGTTTGTCTTGCCAAACCGTGCACAATTGCCCACCTTTCACCAAAAAAATTGGGTCGTTACCTTTCTTCATTTTATAATGTTTTTGGATTTGCGACCTCGGGTATTCCCTTAGTATATCGAACAGTTCCGCAACATCCAAAGCCTTGTTCAGACAGTTTTGCTATCACTAGTATCAGTGACGGACTCGTACAGTAATTATCACAATATATGACGTGTCCCTTATTCTGAAGTGGCTTGACTAATTTTACAACCACTTTTCCGGCAACTGTATGTCACGTTTGGTGGATGGCAGTCTGATGACTCAGATTCTACATGTACCTTATACTCAGACTTATTAACGACCAAAGAGACAATTCTTGAGTTTATGGCCACAGCCTGAGATAACGTTTAATTCATCCGGATACCATTTATGGGCATACCGGTAAATTATTAGTACCAAGCGAACGCTCTGGGGGAGGCCACGCTGATTAATTTGGAATTCCGAAAACTAACAGAAACAGAAACAGCCTTGCTGTCATCATTAGCTTGAGAAAACTGTACATCCTTCGGACCCAAAACAGAGTCACTAAGGCTCTGCCTTGAACAAACTGCAAATTCGCTAACTCGCATACAACCAAAAAGGCACTCAGGAACACAGCTTTAAATAAAACTGCCTCGAAATTCGAAGAGCATACCGCAGGTAGAGAACAAAGAATGTGTCGTATAACAAAGGCAAGGAAATTGGTAGCCGAGAATACCGGGGGAAGCCGGCGAGCACCCTCTAATCATTTGGAAACGACAACATCTTTGGTAGGGTCCACCTACCCCCATGCACGACGAAAACGGTCCATCTGAAAACGGGACAAAGCATCCGCGATGTCATTAAACGTCCCTGGTACATGTACAGCTTTAACTAAAATATTAAAATGTAGGCACTGCAGCACAAAGGGGCACACTAGTTGTATAATGCGTGAACAGTGTGAGGATTTCGTGTTAATGATTTGTACCACTGCCGTGTTATCCGTGTGAAAAATGACCTTGTGGCCAGCTAGCATGGGCCCCCAGCACAGCAAACCGACATACAGTGGAAAAATTCCAACAAAGCAATGGAGGGGCAGAGGCGCAAGAGCTTGGCCGGCCAACGGCCTTGAACCCATCTATATTCCACAAAAATATGCACCATAACCAATACTATAGCGGCAGCATCTGTAAAAGGCTAGCATTAGATTCCCATTCCGCATCCGGAAAAACGGAAACACCATGGAAATTTGTTAGGAATTCAAGCCAAGTTAGCAAATCCAGCCAAGCCCTTTTAAAGATGCAAACCCTGGGGTATGGCTGGGAGAGACCCGAAGCCAAAGCGATTAAGCGGCGCCGGAAAGCCCGCCCTGGAGGGATGGCCCTGCACAGAAAATTAAGGGACCCAACAAGACGTGATTGAATGCTCTTCAAGAAAAAATGTCGCGTGCCTATTACCTGCTCAATTAGTCAGGAAGTGGTTTGTACTTTCTCTGTTGGGACACAGACTGTTCTATCGACGGTGTTGATGTCCAGACCTAAAAATGTTAACACTTGAGCAGGACCAACAGTTTTTTCCTCTGCCAATGGGACCCCTAATGCAGCACAGATGGACTGAAAACATGTTAATAAGTGCGCACAAGCGGCCGCTGAGGGGGCAACAAACAAAAAATCATCTAGATAATGTGTTACTGATAATGATAATGATAAAGATAAAGATAATGAGGAACGGGTTACGCGTTTCACCTGATGCTCGAGCAAAGAGCTAAATTTCTCAAATAAGGCACAAGAAATGCTACACCCCATTGGTAAACATTTGTCGTAATAAAACATGCCTTGAAATGTGAAACCTAGCAACTCATAATCGTCTGGGGATATGGGAAGTAAGCGAAAAGCTGACTTGACGTCAGCTTTATCTAACCAAGCGCCCTCTATCTCCTGCACTGATGACAAGAGCCACCGCTGTGTCAAATGAAGCATAATTTACTGCACAGAGATCCCGGTCAATGAAAGCGTTAATTGAATGGCCCATCGGAAAAGATAAATGGTGAATGAGTCGAAATGAATTTGGTTCCAGTTTGGGCACTAAACCAATATAAGGGGAACACTGCACATTGGGGAAAGGGCGCTCTGCAAAGGGCCAAGCTATCCTACCCAATGCTATTTCCGAGGACAATTTGTTGTGGATATCATTAGGTCGTTCAGCTGCTGAGGCCAAACAAAGGGAATCCCGAGGTAAACGGGGACCAGCATAACCTACAGTGAACCCGTTGAAAACCCGTTGAACAATACCTCCGCATCGGCAGCTAGAGGATAATCTACCAGGAATTCCCGAAAAACCGACACCTTAATTGGGGTTGGAAGGTCGAAAAGAGTGAGTTTGAGTAGCATTGCCGGATGCCGGTGTGGAAGGTAATTCTGTCCCCCGGTAAAATTGTCCGGGGGGACAGAATTACCTAGGTAAATGTGTCCCCCTAGAGCCGTTAATTCCGTCCCCCTCCAGTTTATTATGTCCCCTCTCTAGGTAATTTTGTCCCCCAATGTTCCACACATAAGTGGTTATTTTGATGTTATTTCAATGAAAAGCCCACATGGTATTTATTATTTGGACTTCTGTTCCCTTCATCGATTTATCAAAATAAAAATAAAAATATAAATAACTGTGTTTAATAATTAAATCAACCGATCTACGTTTCTGCGCAAAAGGGAAATTAGCGGTAATCAGTATTTTCAGACTTCTTGCACGCGTACAAATTCTGTATACCCAGCACGAAATGTGGCAGCACTTTTGACCACCTGTAATTTGTAGTATCTACACATCCTACAGTCTGACACAAATGATGCACCGTGAAGGTGTGAACCTGTACTACACTGGTTGTTGCGTCTAGTGGGTGCTAGACTTGTGACGTTGCACGGAACAATTTTACCAGGGGGACACGTTTAACGTTGGTCAGGGAGACATAATTACCTGGAGGGGGACAGAAATACCTAGGTAAATGTGTTCCCCCGGACAGATTTACCGGGTCACGGCCTGGTAAGTCTGTCCGGGGGGACACATTTACCAGGGGGGACAGAATTACCTTTCACACCGGCACAGGCTTGGAATTGGTGCCAACTGATGCACACCTAGCCCCTGCATAGGGGGCTCGAAAAGCCCCACCGGCCGCTTGGGAGCTGCGAACATGTTGCATACCTAATGAGGTACCTGCACCTCCGGCATTTGGATGCACCCAGCGCGGTTGGCTGACTGCGCGGCAACGTGTGGCTCCGTGACCGGCACGCATGCATTGTTGGCAAGTGTGCGTAAATTTGCAATGGGGAAAAGTGCAACCCGCTGAAGAATTGTAGGTAAAGCAATTGCCCAGCCTTATTTTGGACTTATTTGCAGACTGGAAATTACCGGCCTGGATAGCACCCCTCATCACAGGAGAAGTGACGCTTGCTGCCGCAACTGTGAGCCAAAGCTCGTAATCAATAACCCCCCCCATGACTGCGCTGGGTGAGCCTCCTGCCTAAGGCGAAATTGCTCGTCATAAGCTTTCCAACCAAGCCCTGGGAATTGCAAGGAAGCAGTGCGAATTATCTCTGCATATTTAAGCAGCTCTGGCCCACGACCTGGATGTTTTACAAGGTAGACCGACATAAAGACATGAAATGCAGATTGCCACATGTCGAATGTGTCAATCTTCTGACGCTGCGCTCCCGGCTTTTTTAAGACCAAATTTCCCCCTTCGACAGACACGGTAACATTTTGGCGGCGCTGTTCATTGGAATTCCCCGGGACAACTGATTGTGGTTGGGTGGGCACAGTGGGCGGAGGCACGGCCAAGCCCACGGCCGAGCTAACTAGTGGAACACCCTCGAAGAGCGGGAAGGACGAGCGAGCTCCAAGCCTCGGATATCTGGCCCCGCGACGCGTCACAGATTCACCGCCGCCAGACGTCTGGCGCCGGGTTCGCTGACTAGTAGTGGTACTGGTGGTGGTGGTAGCGGTGCCGTTGCTTCTCACGGCCGAGTCCCTAAAACGGGCCGGTCGCCGACGAGTACGGTGAAGATCACCTCGATTCATTTTTGGCTTAAAACTCCGGGGTTACAAATTCCGTGGTCATTATTTTTTGACAACTTTCGTGGTCAAAATAACCCCGAACTGTTCAACTTCTGTTTTAATAACTACGTTTATTGGGGTCATTTTGACCACAAAAAGTGTGGTGAAATTAATTTCTGATTGGTTAAGGTTTGTCATGCTACACGTCATTGCGTAATAATACACGGTTCGGCGAAGCGCCGATCATGACTTTATTAAATGAGAATGCTTTTGAAAGTAGGTTCAGTTAAAAGTTAAGTTTAAAATAATTGTTAAAAAAATAAAATGAGTGTTTTTGTGAGAAAGAAATGTTACTTCACATTTTATAAGCAAACTAATGGTAGACCTACATAATTGTTCGCGGATGTACATGTACATGTACATGTACACAGCGTGACATGTCGGCCACCGCGCGAATTTCAAAACGAAGTGGCCGCCATTGCAATTTTGTTGACAACGCGGCGTTATAACGAAGGAGAAATTGCTTGAATATTGGGTTTTTAGGACTATATTGAGAAGTTTGAAGGTAGGATGTGGTAACAGCAGTAAAGACAGTCTGTGTAGGTCTAGGTTATGTTTGGAAAGTTTGTGCGTACCGAAGTTACGCTGCATTTTTGCACTCATTTTATCAAGGATGATTACACCGAGACAACGCATCAGGAAATGAACCCGCCGAATCCCACTCCGGAAAATAAATCTGGTCCTTCATCTCCAAACGCTAACTCACTAAAAGTTACTGAAAAGAATTCCACCCCGGAAAATAAATCTGGCCCTTCACCTCCGAACGCTAACTTACTAAAGGCTACTGAAGAGAACAGACAGTTCATGACATCTACATCCGACATGAAGCCACCAACAGAAGATGCAATTGGAGTCTGCTGGAACAACAGATTGCCTCAACCTGAACCAATCCTCTTCTCCGGTGACCCCATGCAGTGCATCACATGGAAACAAGGCTAAACAATTCTCATCGAGCACCGTTCCCCCAGCCGACAGTTTCTTCTACCTGAAGAAATATATCAAGTGTGAAGCACTAAAACTAGTGCGTGGCTTCTCCCTTGTCAACGATGAATTCTCATACATGGAAGCAAAGAGGGCTCTCGACAAACGATTCAGAGATCCCTTCATCGTGTCCAATGCATTTCGAGACAAGCTGGACTCATGGCCGACTGTGGCCCCTAAGGATGCACACGGACTGAGACGGCAATCGGACTTTCTTTGTCAGTGCCAAACAGCCTTGGAGAGGAATGGTGACCTCGACCATCTAAACGACGAGAGAGAAAACAGAAAGATTCTGGACAGATTACCAGAATGGTTGATCGTGAGATGGGGACGCACGGTGTCAAACTGGAAGGAGAGAAATGGGAGCTATTCACCATTTCAGACATTTGCTTCCTTTGTGGAAAGGAAAGCTGACATCGCTTGTGACCCTGTCACATCCGTCTACAGTCTAAGAGAAGAACGACATGAAAAGAGAAAATCATACGCTGGTGCAAGGTCGTTTTCCACTAGTGTGTCTACTAGCAAACCCCCCAAGCAGCAACCCGAAGACAGGGCCTACACTTGCACCTGTTCGCTGTGCAAGAAATTGCACAATCTTGATAACTGTGATGTGTTTGCAGCAAAAACCCTTTAAGATCGAAAGGTCTACATCAAAGAAAGAGGTCTGTGTTTTTGATGTCTTTGGCCAGGCCATAGATCAAAGGATTGCAGGAAAAGAAATACCTGCGCAGTTTGCAAGAAGCGACATCCGACCCTGCTACATGGTGACACAGGCAGGAACCAGACTGAACCGTGGGTCCAGAGAAGAGAGAGGGGTACACCTCAGTAAACCCATACACAACTAGTGTTTGCCATATGAACGCAAACAAAGACATTGCCAAGAGTACCATGGTAGTTCCAGTTTGGTTGTCACATCAGTAAGGACATGAAGAGAGAATGGTCTATGCTCTTCTCGATACCCAATCGGACACGTCATTCATCCTCGACTCCACCAAGACTTTGATGGGTCTGAAAGGTGTAAAGGTCAACCTCTTCCTCTCTACAATGTCCAGCAAGGACGAGAAGGTCCCCAGAGAGAGAGTAGAACGACTAGCTGTTCGTACTCACAACAGCGATAAGAAAATCCTGCTCCCAGCAACCTACTCAAGAAACATCATGCCTGCTAACAGAAGTCACATCCCTAATCCTGATATGGCAAGCTTTTGCGACTGCAGGAGCACCTGCTTCCAGTTCAGCCATGTGAGATCGGTATTCTAATCGGATACGACTGCACCAAGGCCTTGGCCCCACGGTAAGTTATCCCACCAGTTGATGAAGGACCTTATGGGCTGAGGACAGACTTAGGATGGAGCAGTGTTGGTGTGATGAAGCCTGATGAGTATGAGAGCTGTGTAGATGACAAGTCATCGTTTAGTCATCGTTTGACAGCCCGTTTGACAGCCCTGACTCACAACAGTGAAAAAATGAAGAGTCGTGTAGTGTTCACCCAAGGCATAGCAGCAAAGAAGGACATTGGGCCCCTTCAAGTGACACGCTTGCTGGAAGCTGATTTCTGTAAAGCAAAGAATGGAAATTCATCATTTTCACAGAACGATGTCCAGTTTCTGAGCATTATGGAAGAAACCATCCACCTCACAGCGGATGGCCACTATGAGACAGCTTTGCCTTTCAAGAACGGTGAACCCAACCTACCGAACAACAAGTTCATGGCGAGCAAGAGACTTTGACACCTTCGAAGCAAATTCGAACAAGATGGAGAATACCACCAGAGGTATTCCAAGCTAATGGACGCACTTATTACAGACGGGTACGCTGAACCAGTGCCCAACACCGTTCACCGTGATAGTCCCGCTTGGTACATTCCACATCATGGGGTCCAGCAACCCAACAAGCTAATAGTTGTCTTTGACTGCAGCGCACAGTACAAGGATGAATCACTCAGCTCTCACCTGCTTACAGAACCAGACCTGACCAACAAACTGGTAGGAGTGCTCTGCAGATTCAGACAGGAAAACATTGCGTTCATGTGTGATGTTAAGGAGATGTTTCACCAGTTCAGGGTCAGTGCCAACCACAGAGATTACTTGAGGTTTCTTTGGTGGCCGAGTGGAAACTATCGTCAACTGCCAGGTGAATTCCGCATGAAGGTAGGCCTACATCTGTTTGGGGCAGGGTCCTCCCCTGGATGATTAAACTTCGCACTCAAGCAACTAGCAAAAGATCATGTGACAGAGTTCGGCAGAGAAGTGACTGATTTTGTACTCCACGACTTCTATGTTGATGATGGGCTAAGGTCTGTCAAGTCCGAGAAGGAAGCAATTGACATGATAACCGGAACCAGACAACTTTGCAAGAAAGGAGGCCTCCATCTACACAAATTCGTCTCAAACTCGAGGGAGGTGCTTAACTCCGTACCAGTTGAGGATCGAGCAAAGGGCATCAGAGAGGTCAATCTTCTTCGTGATGATCTCTCGATTGAAAGAGCCCTCGGGGTGCAATGGTGCACCGAATCAGACTCATTTAACTTCAGGATCGCGCTTCAAGACAAACCCCTTACCAGAAGAGGCATTCTGTCCACCGTAATGTCGGTCTATGACCCACTGGGCTTGCTGGCACCTGTTGTGCTGGTTGGAAAAGAGATCATTCAGGAACTATGTAGAGAGTCCGTCAGGTGGAATGACCCACTTCCAGAGAACTGAGAGCAAGATGGGAAAGGTGGAGAAATGACAAGGGAAACCTACAGTCACTGTCCATAAAGAGATGCTACAAACCTGCTGACTTTGGTGAGGTACAGACGGACCATCTGCATCACTTCTCTGATGCCAGCAACTCCGGTTACGGCCAGTGCTCTTACTTGAGACTTACCAATTACAAGGGAAGAGTGCACTGCGTGTTGGTGATGGGGAAGTCTAGAGTTGCACCACTGAAGCCTGTGACAATACCTTGCCTCGAATTGACTGCCGCTGTAGTCTCCGTCAGAGTCAGCTCATTCTTAAGGAAGAAACAACATCTCAACTACGAGGAGTTCCTTTGGACAGACAGCAGTGTGGTCTTGGAATACATTGGCAACGAATCAAAGCGTTTCCTCGTCTTCGTCGCCAACAGAATCAGGCAGATCAGGGACGTCTCCTCTCCTTCATAATGGCGTCACGTAGACACACAAAATAATCCGGCAGATGCGGCATTCCGGGCTTGACAGTCAACTCGCAGAAACGTCACTTTGGCTTTCTGGACCAGAAATGCTGTGGAGGGAGAAAATTCCAAGTTGTGATGATCAGCCAAGCTTCGACATAGAACAAGACGATCCAGAGGTGAAGAAGATTCAAGCTCACGCAACCAGTACTAACCAACCTTAATTCGAGTTTGACCGCTTGAACCGCTTCTCACAGTCCACCTGATACAAAGCCAAAAGGGCAGTTGCAAATTGTCTGAACTTCCTCTCTCGTCTGAGGAGACGTTGCGAGCTGAAACATCGTCCACCATAACGCAGCCCCAGTTGCGCCTGTCAAGGCAGAGGTAACCGCCGAAGACTTGCATCGGCCCGAGTTGATGATACTGCAGAAAGAGACCTTTGCTAATGAGACTTCTATCCTCGAATCCTTGAGAAATGATGGTGGAACCGAAAGAAAAATCAGACGCCGTGCAAAGAAGGCCAGTCGTCTCCACAGCTTGGATCCCTTTCTTGACAAAGATGTAATGCTAAAAGTGGGAGGTCGTATTAGAAGATCTGACGAGTCCTTTGAAACTAAACACCCAGCCATTCTACCCCAAAGGCATCATTTAACAGAGTTAGTGATCAGCCATTATCACCAGCAGACCGCCCTGCACCAAGGACAAGGGATGACACCTATAACTTGCTGAGAGCAAGCGGCTTTTGGATAGTAGGAGGTAGCGGTGCAGTCTCCAGATTTATCAAAAGGTGCGTTACCTGCCACAGACTCCGCAGTTCTACCCGGACACAGAAGATGGCAGATCTACCCCAAGATAGGATCACACCAGCACCACCGGTTTTTTTATTGTGAAATGGACTGTTTCGGGCCATTTGTGATCAAGGAGGGTAGAAATGAGCTGAAAATGTATGGTCTCCTTTTCACTTGCATGTCCTCAAGAGCTGTACATATTGAGACTCTGTGTTCATTGAGTACAGATGCCTTCATAAATAGTCTCCGAAGATTTCTGGCCTTGCGTGGTCCAGTAACCCAACTCCGATCAGACAGAGGGACAAATTTCATTGGAGCAGAAGATGAGTTTGAGAAAGCACGTGCTGAGATTAATCACCAGAAGATTAAAGATGTCCTGTTAAAGGATGGATACGAGTATGTGCGGTTCAACTTCAACGTTCCTTCTGAAAGCCACATGAGTGGAGCATGGGAACGACTGATTCGATCCACCCGCAGTATTCTACAAACCTTGATGCATCAGTCTGGCCTTCAGCTCGATGATGAGTCTCTGCGTATATTCCTGTACGAGGCAACAGCAATAATCAACAGCAGACCACTAACAGTCGACCCCCTGAGAGACCCTACCGGTCTTGAACCCTTGACTCCAAACCACTTGCTGGCAATTAAGTCGAAAGTACTCCTTCCGCCTCCGGGAAACTTCCAGCGAGAGGACTTGTACTTGACAAAGCGATGGACGGAGGAGAGTGCAACATCTAGTTAATAAGTTCTGGACGCGTTGGAAGAGAGAATTTCTGCAGAGTCTGCAAGCTCGGCAAAAGTGGACACAACCTCGAAGAGCCTGTGTCGGAGATGTTGTGATCGTGAAGGATGAGGACACTTCACGGAATCATTGGTCACTGGCACGGATCAAGGAAGTCTATCCATCTGACGACAGACATGTCCGCAAGGTGAAACTGGCAATGGGCGACACGCAGATTGACAACCAAGGAAAGCGCATCAAGCCTCTTAGATTTCTGGAATGCCCAATCCACAAACTGGTTTTTGTCTTTCCAGCAGAGCCTTGAAGAGACCAAGGTATGTCCATACAGGAGACTGGGAAAATCCCCACCGGATGAGCCAGTACTGTTAAATTTAAGACACCATTTCTAATGACATTTGAAACCACGTTGATTCAAGAATAGTATGCAGATATATGCAAATCGTTCGAGTTGAAGACATGATTTTTTTAATTCAGCATTAATCAGCTGTTAAATTTGTGTAAGGGATCGGGTAAATTGTTAATTTACCGTTAATTTACCGTGTAGTGCCTTTAAGCATAAAGCCTAGACCACCCCTTTAAAGAGTTGTTTACAATTCGCCACAACGCACGCAGTGTGTCGTTTAGTGTCCTTATACGCAAAACCTAAAATAGGGCTGGACTGGCTTTTAGCATAATACTTGTTGTAATTTCGGTATATATTATACAAATTATTAAAATATACATGTTGATTAATTTTGGGTGGTTTCTAGGTACACTTGAATCATAATTAAAAAGGCCTTTTTGTGCGCAGAGCGAATAGATACAAAAGTTCGGGGATCGTGATTTGGCCTCCTGTAGCGTCAGCTCAAACTGCTCTTATTCCTCCATGCTCAAACTAAGATATGGGAAGGGCGAAACCTTCATTATGGTGAGACAATTTTGTTAACGTTTGCATGTTTAACTCGCCTCTCTCATCACATCATGTGTATGAGGGTTTCCATAAAAGAGTTGGGAACAACTAGTTAATGTTTTATGAACTTTCGAAACAAAGGGTTGACCAGAAACTTGTGTAATTCTGCGCTCCTCGCATGTTCTATTTTTGGCTGCCCAACGTTAAGCGTATCGCGCAGTATATTGTTGTATTGATATGTGCACACGTAAATGTATCGTATGAACGATGCCCACTTACATTTTATATACAGTGCGCGGTTAGGTTACATTTATTCGCGGTGTAAATGCAATACATTTGTGTGGGCAGAGCGCGCGGGCATAACGTACAGAGTACTTATACTCGTGATATTTGGGTTGCGGTCTATTTTTATTCGCACAGCACTGAGACAAAGTAATATGTTTATGAACTGTTTTAAAACTCACAATCATATTGTATGAGTAACAATCTTATTTTGTTTGTGATACTCTTAGTTAGCCTAAGCCTCAGCCCGATGTCAATTTGGATCAGTCTGACACCTGAACGCAAAGGATTTCTCAGTGTTGGGTGAGAACTTTAAATCTTTTACAAACTTTGAAATATACACACGCTACTTTATTCTTTACTAAGTGACGTGTATGACAATAACTGTAACATGAACTTATGTGTAATTATTAGTGCATGGGTATATAAATGTTTACAATAAGATCGATTTAAATCCTTTCATTTCAGGGGTTCTCTTTCCTATTAATCATTATGGAGGAATAAATATAATACTTATGGACCGTCATCAGTTTCACGGTGGTGAATTTTATTTGCTCCCTGACCTTGAGACACCTCCCTACCCCGTTGATCAGGGGTAAGCGGTCGACAACCCAGTTGTCCCCCGGCCCATCGTGGGATTTACTACAGAAGTGGCGTCGTAGACAGGATTAGAGAGCGGAAGTCGATGCAAAATTACTGAAAGCCAATTAGAACCCCGGCACTTATATTAACATTTTGGCATTGATCTACATTTACATGTAAATGGTAAATTCAGTCGGATGCAGAATTGAGTTTAGAAAGAAAAAACAAATCTGCATTGAACATAATTTGCAAAAAATTTTGGCAAAAGCTATAACGCTTAATGGTATTTCTTATTTGAAAAAATAAATAAATACCAGACTCTCTGTGTACTTGTAAATTTTATATTAACGAGATGAGGTCAGCTAGTTGTATAGGGCCTACCTATATTGGCAGGTTAGTTTGTTACTTGCGCTATACAACGTTTTTATCTGTGTACGATTATTGACTGGAATCAAGCTGCACGTCATAGAGTAGTGCATGTACTTGTAAGCACGTGCGTTGAACCCCACACTGATTTATTGCGAACCTTGCAATATCTGAGCAATGGCGTTGAACGATGGGCTCGCAGAACTGCTGGCTAAGTCGAACGAAGCATTTGCCGCGACTCTCTCGGGCGCGCTCCAAAACATTAAAATAACTCGCAGCCCTAAGTTCAGCGTTCCAAAATTATGTGGTCCGCCAAGAAAACCTGGGGATTTGACTTTTAATGAATGGATTGATGAATTCGGGGATTATTCAAGGCAACTCGGGCTTGGCGATGAAGAAAAAGTGGGGGATATGATAGATCATTTGAGTGGTGTAGCAAAAGAGGAAATTATGTGCGCCCCTAAAGATGAACGAAACACGTATGTAAAAATGGCGTCTCTATTCCAAAGCCGCTTTGGGCCACTGGGGAGTGTTTCTTCTCTAACTAGCGCCTTGTACGTGTAGCCCAGAAAACTGGTCCGCTTACAAAACTTAAAAAAAAAAGGATTTAGTCGTGGGGATACTCGCTAATTAAAAGTCTGTACCAGGGATCTTTAGTGAAAAGGCGCGAGGAGATAATATTTAGGAGATAAAAACAGTGATTTTAGTTCCGCACAAATTACAAAAAAAAAATTTATTTGTCACTCTAAAACTTAACACTTAACATGCGGTCTATAGGATAGACTACACTTAAAAATAAAGCAAGAATAAATCAAAATGTCAGATAACCAGGTTCACAAAAATAATAATTGAGATGATTTTTGTAATGGAACTGGAAAAAAAGGAATTTATTCGAAAAAGAAAAAAAAGCTTTTGGCTAAATATAAAAAAATCAACTTAACGAAAGAATCAGAAACTAAATTTATGAAAACCAACACAGCATTAAAGCAGGTCACAAGAAAACAACAGCTTAAACAACCGAACCAAGCGACAGACCTAACTTTCAGGGCTGGAAATTAGTGAAAATGAAGTCAAACTGAGGTACATGTATGTGTGTCCTCTTCTCTGCCAGTCTGCAAACTGAAGCTGGGACCACATGGTCTGACCACAAGATCCTAGGCAGGGACTGTTTATCTAACACAGGGGGTCACACTACCTGTTACCCTGTCAATACCAGACTTAATGCATGGACCAGACACATGTCAACAGGTCAAATTAAACTTCTAGAAACAAATATACACGGGGGTGGAACTCCTATAACAAACAAAACCAAATTAATTTAAGTGATAAGTGCCCCTGTTACATACGCACGCGTACAGCTTGAGGGTGAGTCTCTTGCAGAGAGCGCCTATGAGGCTTCATGACAGAATGGAACAAGCCTGCGGAGAACGAGAGCGTGCGGCGCTGCGTTTGCTACGCGATGGATTTTTTCCAAGATTTTAGAAAAATGTGTATATGCACGTATTATTAAATGTTTAGATAAATTTAATATTTTGTCCAAATCCCAATATGGATTCCGTAGTAAACATTCAACTTCTCATGCCCTTTTAGATTTTATTGATAAGGTTTCTGAAGCAATTGATGACTCTAAGCACACACCGGGGATATTTCTTGACCTCTCAAAGGCGTTCGATACAATTGACCACGATATTTTATTGTATAAGCTTTCGTATTATGGTATTCGAGGAATTTCTCTTCAGTGGTTTAGGAGTTACCTCTCCAACAGATCCCAGTATGTATCTATAAATGGTATTAATTTAAACTCTAGAAACCTTTCACATGGTGTACCTCAAGGATCCATATTGGGACCCTTGCTTTTTTTAATATACATTAATGATTTTATCAAATCCTCTTTTATATTGTTTGCCGATGACTCAAACATATTCTGTTCTCATAGTAACCTTACATATCTTATCAATAAGGTCAATATTGAACTCAAATTTGTTGCCAATTGGTTTAATGTCAATAAGCTATCTCTAAATATTACAAAAACCAACTTTATGTTGTTCAGCAATTCTGCCACTGAAATTCCGTGTGAAGTAAAAATTAACAAATATACACGGGGTGGAACTCCTATAACAAACAAAACCAAATTAATTTAAGTGATAAGTGCCCCTGTTACACTCTCGCCACCTCAAATTATTGCTATCCCTAGCAATGGGGTAAACATAATGCCAGATCTTCTAAACTAAATACGTGTTTAACTTAGCTATACATTGTAGTCAGAAACCTTCACTGCCAGTCTCCAAATCGTCTTGGTGGGCGGACTTGTCTCCTTGGACGTTGGTGGACCACCACCGGTGAACTTCTTCCAGAGTTGGGCGAACTGTCGGTGAATGCTTGTGACTCGTCATCCGAGCTGTCGCTGGAAAACTCCGACATCCCAGAGGCCATGGGGCTGTCGCCCGAAAGCGCTGTCCAGGGCTCTGGATCACGAAATCCTTCAGGTGGTGGAGAATGAAGTTGAGGCACTTCACTGGCCTCTTGGAACTTCATCGGGGGTGAGGGGAAGTACGGCTGCAGGTCAACATGAGCCTCTTCAGACTGCGGTGCTGGCGGAAGTAGATCAGCTAGTGACATGTCGTCCACGTCAAATGGGCAGATAGTCAGTAGATTCCGATGCAAGGTCCTCGACTTTGCGGAGCCGTACTGCTGTACGACATACACAGGTAGGCCTCCCAGCTTCCGTAAGACAGTGTAGGGTATCTCTTCCCACTTGTTCCTGAGCTTGCCTTTACCTCGTACTGACTTGTTGGCGACTAGGACGTGATCTCCAGGCTGTAGAGTGTCTTCCTGCACCTTCTGGTTGTATGTGGAACTTTGTTTCTGCTGGGCCTTTTGTGTTGCATTCTGGACCTTCTCCCGTGCAACTTGAAGGTGTTTCTCCAATTGTTGGATGTAGGAGGACTGGGGCCGGACTCCTTCCTTCTGTTGCCTGCGTGGGGTTATGACGTCCACTGGTAGCCTCGACTCGCTCAGGAACATTAAATAGAAAGGGGGATAACCTGTCGTCTCATGTTGTGAGCTGTTGTATGCGTACGTCATCGTTTGCAGGTACATCGCCCAGTTGATCTTTTGATGAGGCTCGAGGGTCCCCAACATGGACAAAAGAGTACGGTTGAATCGCTCTGTTATCCCGTTCCCCTGCGGATGATAAGGTGACGTCCTGTTTTCCTGGATACCCAGGAGGCGGCACAGTTCCTGTATCACGGCTGATTCAAAACACCTTCCCTGGTCCGAGTGGATGCGCTCTGGAATGCCGTAGTTTCTGCAGAACTTCTCCCACAGGACACGAGCTACGGTTGTTGCTGTTTCATCCCTTGTTGCATACGCTTGAGCATACCTGGTGTAATGGTCTGTTACTACCAAGACATGCTCAAACCCGCCTTTTGACCTCTCGAGTGACAGCAAATCCAAACATACCAGCTCCAACGGTCGGGTTGTCTGTATACTGTGGAGTTTGGCATGCCTTCGTGTGTCGGGAAGCTTTCTCAAAGCACATCTTTTACACTTTCTGACGTACTCTTTTGTCTCGGAGTGAAGACCTGGCCAGAAGTATCGGTCCTGTACTAGATGTACCGTCTTCTCGAAACCCAGGTGACCCATTTCATCATGAAGGTGTCTCAAGAAGGTGTCTCTGCGTTCTGGGCAAAACAGGGAGCAACTTTTCTCCTTGGTCCGTCTTCCAGCTGTATAGCAACAAGCCATCCTTCACGCAGAGGTGATCCCAGTACCGCAGCAGCCGACGAGTTTCTCCCGATTCTGTTTTCATTCGTCGTCTGCTTGGCCGAGTTTGTCCAGTATGCTTGAAGGTAGTCAACCGGCTGATGGCTAAGTCATCATGTTGTGCTGATGCTATATCAAGGCTTGGCTCGATTGGTGTCCCCGCAGGCGTCACTCCTTCCTGGTCATCCCTTGTGGGCCCTCCGAGCACTTCAAGAGACTCCACTGGATCATCCTGTGCGCTAGTGAAGGGTTCACCATTCGGGGCCACTTTGTCCGTTTCCTGGGACACTGTCTGCTGAGCCACCTGCGACTGTGCTGTCCCCTCGGTCCTTGCCTCTTCGGTTGTGTTTAGAATCTGCAATACCTTTTCCCTGGGAATCCTTGACAGAGCGTCTGCATTGGTATTGAGTCGTCCTGGCTTATACAAAATGTCAAGGTGGTACTGTGCAAGGTCACTCACCCAACAATGACTGTGTGCATCCAGTTTGGCTTTTTTTTAGTACATACGTCAGTGGGTTGTTGTCTGTTACTGCAGTCACTTCGTTGCCATACAGGTAGTCCTTGAACTTAGTGGTTGCCGCCCAGTGAAGAGCTTTGAACTCAAGCTTGTGAACTGGGTAGTTCACCTCTGCAGAAGAAAGAGTGCGACTCGCATACCCAAGGACTCGTTCTTTCCCATCTTGCACTTGGGCCAAGACAGCTCCCAAGCCGTCAATGGAGGCATCGGTCTGAAGTATAAACGGCAGACTATAATCGGCATACCCAAGGATAGGTGCAGAGGTCAGCTTTGACTTCAAAGTCTCGAAAGCTGCTTGACAATCTGCCGTCCAGGTAAAAGGTGGATCTTTGCTGCCGCGCTTTCCACCCGTCAGTGCGAACAGTGGAGCAGCTATTTTGGCATACTGGTGGATAAATCTGCGGTAGTACCCCGTTATTCCAAGGAAGCCTCTTACATCTCGCTTGCTTTTGGGTACAGGCCAACCTTCCACTGCCGAAACCTTTTCTGGATTAGTTGATATCCCCTCGGCAGACACCACATGGCCCAGGTAGTGCACTTCTGTCTTGAACAGCTGGCATTTTGAGGGCTTTAGTTTCAGACCGTGTTCTCGTAGGCGAGTAAAGACTTTTCCCAGGCGCTCAATGTGTTCCTCCACTGTGCTACTGAATACAATTATGTCATCGAGGTAGATAAGTAGGCTATCAAACGCCATGTCGCTAAAAACGGTTGACATCAATCTCTGGAAGGTGGCTGGCGCATTGACCAGACCAAAAGGCATCCGCGTAAATTCGTAGAGTCCCATGGGGGAGGTGAATGTCGTCTTTTGCTGGTCCTTGGATGCCATTCTCACCTGGTGATAGCCTGATGTGAGGTCTAGACAAGAAAAGTACGTTGCCTTCCCCAGAGCATCAAGAGCCTCGTCGATCCTTGGGAGGGGGAACGCATCGCGGACTGTCCTCGCATTCAGCTTTCTGTAGTCGACGCACAAGCGTATCGTCCCATCCTTCTTTTCGACAACCACAATCGGTGAAGCAAATGGACTCTGACTCGGTTTGATTATCCCTGCCTGCTTCAGCTCTTCAATATGGTTCCTCACCGACTGGTACTGGGAAGGGGGAATTCTTCGGTAAAGAAGCCTAAATGGGGTCGGATCACTGAGGGGAATCTCGTGTTCTATTGTGTTGGTCGAACCCACATCAAGATGACCCTTGGAGAAGATATCTTCATGCTGGGACATGAGGTGGTTCACAGCGTTTCTCTGTGATGGAGTCAGATCTACCCCTTCCAGGTCAACCCCAGGTATGTCGGACGTACCTAAGTGGACTGTGGCCTGCTCCGTGGTGATGACATCTCCTCCGTCTTGCACGTCGAGAGGGCCAACTACAGTGATGCAGGACAGAGTAACAATTCTGGAGTTTCGTCTTAGGGTCACCGGACGCTCTGACAGGTTACACAAGTGAACTTGTATTTTCCGCCCTTGTACTTGTACCAGTGTTCGACCAACAGCTAAACTCTTTGTGGGGTCGCTGTCGACCATGGCTGTAATGCCTCTTGAATGAGCTGCCTTTGGTAACCATGCTGTCACTGCTACCTCTTTCCCAGGGGAAATATCTAACGGGCGCCTTCCTGCATATCGACAAAACCCAATGTCACCATTTTCCTTTGCAATGTCGGCCCCATCCTCATTTACAAATTGAAACGCCTGGAACAAAGGTGGGGACAGCTTCTCCGTCTTGGCCATGAATTTATGGCCGTAGGAACGTCTCATTTCGTCTCGTCCTGCACGAATGACATTCGTGCCTATAAGGACTGGCGTGTCTCGACGAAAAGGTGTCTCCGGGACCACAAAGACGGGAACTCGCTTAATATTCTTTCCCAGGAAGTTGAGATTTACTGTGATGACACCCAAGTGCGGAACGGCCTGTCCTCCAGCTCCAGAGATGCATATCTCAGAGGGACGGGATGACTGCTTCCTAAGATCAGGATGCCGCTGAACAAATTTGTCGGTCACTGTTGTCACCTGGGAGCCCGTATCTAGTAGCGCATAACACCGCACTTCAGAGAGTCGGATCTCAGCTCTGTTGACTGGACCAGCTTCAGGTAACTCTGTTGTCCTTTCTGCATCCTCACGCGGCAAAGTTTTATGTACTTGGGGGTCATCCGCTCTTCGTATAGGGGATGGGCATTTTCTTGTAGAACCCGCTGATAGCCCTACATCTGCAGGTTCTGCCCGTTTAACGGATTGGAAGGGGTGGGTTGTGCCGACATCAGGTGATTCTGTACCTCTCGCTGTTGGGGGCAATTCCTGGCCATGTGTCGTCGATCTCCACAGTTGAAACAACCCGTGTACTGTGGCTTTCCAGGTTGAGGCTGGCGCGTCGGTTGGGGTCGAGGTTGAAACACGACGCCCTCCAGTCGTGCAAGGCGCTCTCCATGCTGGCGTTGTTCATGGAGAACTCGCTCAAGGGTCTCCATCTGGCCACGGTGCATCGCCTTCATTTCCTCCATTTGCTGGGCCATGAGATCTTTAATTGTGGTGGTTTCATTTTGCTGCGGGGGAGAGTTTTTCTTTTCTCCTCTTCCTGGATGAGGGGGTGCGCTGGCAGTCTCGCTCATTACGTATAAGGGGCTCTTTCTCTGGACGTCTTGAGATTGTCGCTCCTCCTCTTCAATAATGTGGAGTTCCTTCCTGAGGTCCTTGTAGGTCATGAAACGTGGCTGCATTGGCGCCAACCTCTTCTTGTAGTGCAAATCTCGGAGACCGTACATAAACTGGGTTGTAAGCATGTGATCTCTGCGCACTTCTATGGCAAGACCACAGCGCCGCCTTGCTTCCTCGACCTCACGTAGGGTGGCTTCCAGGCTTATGGCATACTCGGTGGGGGACTCTGTTGATCGTTGGGTGCGGACATAAAACTTGGCCTCGGGGGACAGGCCACACTTCTCCTCCCCATACTCTTCTAATAGCTCCGTAAAGGCAGCTTCGGCATTCAGGCTGCCCGCTGCGCGGCTCTCTAGATTGAGCAGCAAATCTCGTGCCCTTTCACTGGTGTAGCGAACGACTTCATGGAATTGCAGAGGCTCTGGTGTCTCTTTTGCGTTCAGCAGGTAGCGCATGTCTCTAATCCAGTCCTGGATGCGTGGACCGTTGCGCTCCCTCCCTGTGAACATTGACACAGTATTCGCTTGATGTGTGGCAAACATCCTGGGGTTGGTCGGTTGTTGTTGTTGTTGTGGTGGTGGTGGTGGTGGGGGGGGCTTGGAGGCATTGACTGGATCAAAACCCGCTAGGTTTAGAGGAGACGACTCCATGGGCGGACAGGGTTGGACTGAATGATGTTGTGAGTGATGGAAATTGGGCGATTGACCGATTCCGTTGTATGTTTGGGGTGTCAGTTGCGGAGGGCCACCAGCCATAGAGGTGAATTAAAGCTGGTTCGGTGTCTGCGCCATTGCAGTCAAAACGTTTCCCACTAATAACACTGTGTTGGTTTTCCTATTTAAGTCCTATCCTTATTTCCCAAATAAAACTCCTAGATAATTTATTTTATATTTTATAACAGACTCCACTACCCGGATCTTCCACCAAAAAGAGTAAAAATGTAGCCCAGAAAATTGGTCCGCTTACAAAACTTAAAAGAAAAAGAATTTAGTCGTGGGGATACTCGCTAATTAAAAGTCTGTACCAGGGAAAAGGCGCGGGGAGATAATATTTAGGAGATAAAAACAGTGATTTTAGTTCCGCACAAATTACAAAAAAAATATTTATTTGTCACTCTAAAACTTAACACTTAACATGCGGTCTATAGGACTACACTTAAAAATAAAGCAAGAATAAATCAAAATGTCAGATAACCAGGTTCACAAAAAATAATAATTGAGATGATTTTTGTAATGGAACTGGAAAAAAAGGAATTTATTCGAAGAAGAGAAAAAAGCTTTTGGCTAAATATAAAAAAATCAACTTAACGAAAGAATCAAAAACTAAATTTATCAAAAACCAACACAGCATTAAAGCAGGTCACAAGAAAACAACAGCTTAAACAACCGAACCAAGCGACAGACCTAACTTTCAGGGCAGGAAATTAGTGAAAATGAAGTCAAACTGAGGTACATGTATGTGTGTCCTCTTCTCTGCCAGTCTGCAAACTGAAGCTGGGACCACATGGTCTGTCCACAAGATCCTAGGCAGGGACTGTTTATCTAACACAGGGGGTCACACTACCTGTTACCCTGTCAATACCAGACTTAATGCATGGACCAGACACATGTCAACAGGCCAAATTAAACTTCTAGAAACAAATATACACGGGGGTGGAACTCCTATAACAAACAAAACCAAATTAATTTAAGTGATAAGTGCCCCTGTTACATACGCACGCGTACAGCTTGAGGGTGAGTCTCTTGCAGAGAGCGCCTATGAGGCTTCATGACAGAATGGAACAAGCCTGCGGAGAACGAGAGCGTGCGGCGCTGCGTTTGCTACGCGATGGATTTTTTCTAAGATTTTAGAAAAATGTGTATATGCACGTATTATTAAATTTTTAGATAAATTTAATATTTTGTCCAAATCCCAATATGGATTCCGTAGTAAACATTCAACTTCTCATGCCCTTTTAGATTTTATTGATAAGGTTTCTGAAGCAATTGATGACTCTAAGCACACACCGGGGATATTTCTTGACCTCTCAAAGGCGTTCGATACAATTGACCACGATATTTTATTGTATAAGCTTTCGTGTTATGGTATTCGAGGAATTTCTCTTCAGTGGTTTAGGAGTTACCTCTCCAACAGATCCCAGTATGTATCTATAAATGGTATTAATTCAAACTCTAGAAACCTTTCACATGGTGTACCTCAAGGATCCATATTGGGACCCTTGCTTTTTTTTAATATACATTAATGATTTTATCAAATCCTCTTTTATATTGTTTGCCGATGACTCAAACATATTCTGTTCTCATAGTAACCTTACATATCTTATCAATAAGGTCAATATTGAACTCAAATTTGTTGCCAATTGGTTTAATGTCAATAAGCTATCTCTAAATATTACAAAAAACCAACTTCATGTTGTTCAGCAATTCTGCCACTGAAATTCCTTGTGAAGTAAAAATTAACAACTTTGTTATCCAAAAAACGGATTGCTGTAAATTTTTGGGTTTGCTTATCGACTCTGGATTAAAATGGAATAATGATATTGACCATTTATGCAAAATAATATCTAGAAATATTGGTGTGATTAATAAGATAAAAAAACTTTGTTCCTACTAGTGTTCTAGATTATCTTTATAGTTCATTAATTTTATCATATCTTAACTATGGAATACTTAATTGAACAGGCTGTTACTTCTACAAAAGCGGGCATTACGCACTATTAATTTTGCTGACTTTAATTCACATACAAATCCCTTCTTTTGTAAACATAAAACACTTAAAGTTAAAGATATGTATTACTATCAGCTTGGGTCTCTCATGTATCAATCTACCCATAATACTTTACCATCTTCAATCACAAATATATATTTACCCACAACCGTGACATTCATTCTCATTTTACTCGCCAAGCCGCCAATTTTCACGTGTCATATGCTCGTACTTCTCTTACGCACAAAACAGTCAAATAATGAGGGACCCAAGCTTTGGAATTCGTTAAATGAACAACTTAAAACTTCGAAAAATCTTCCCGTTTTAAAATATGTACATAAGTCTACTTTGTTGAAATCCTATTATTAATTTGATGATTTAATTAATTTATCATGCACATTGTACCTCCATTGCTGACCTGTCGTAGTATACTGTTTATGTCCGTTGTTATTTGTCACTTTTTGTGTTAATATGTCCATTGTTAGCAGCATGTACATTGAACCCATATTCTGGGGATCAATTACGAGTATGCGATTTTGTGTACACTTGTTTCCTAGTCAACAAACCCACATCTACTCGGCTCAATGTACATGCATGCTTTCAGGAGCCCATTCCTTACAAGCTTTGCTTCTTTGTGGGCTCCTCCGCAGTATCATCCATCTTTTTAACAATGTACTTATGTTTTGCCTTATCTATACCTTTAATCTAAATGTTTTTCTATGTTATTGGTACTGTGGAAAATAAACTGAACTGAACTGAACTGAGTATTAAAAGAACAATTTGTGAAGGGTACTAGGGAGCTATCGGTGCGCAGGGAACTCCGCCGAATTTTGTTTGAGAAACCCGATCTCGATTTCTTCCATTAGGAAGAATGCGCTCAAATTGCTGCCGGAAGCCGACGAAAATAGCGCTCGCCGACCCAAGGTCCGCTCTACTCTGGCCTCAGTGGGGGAGGGTGACCATCTTGAAGTAGCAATGGTGGCAAAGTCGGGTAGCGACAATCCATCTCAAACAGCGGTCACAAATGAGTTGATTCTAGGAAAACTGGAAAGTTTAGCGCATGCGCAGTCCGATACCGCAACCCAGATTCAATATTCTGACCAGTGTGCATTGTCTCAAAAGTTGCACGCGGCATTAACTCAAAACTCAAATGTGCGGTATGGGGCCTGTAACTACTGCAAGAGAGCTGGACATATCACTAGGTATTGTAGAAAGCGTAGAGCAGACGAGGAAGCACAACAAGAAGCAGCACCAAACGCCCAGGGAAACTTGAATCCTCTGCCTTAAGGGGCACAATTATGCCGTACGGTGTACACATTTTTCTTTTTATCCCGTTTTGACCCCGTGGGTCTAAGAGAACTCTTTGGTTTTGGACATAGTTTTGTCTGGAGATTATGATTAAAAACAGTTCTCCACAAAAACGCCTGTCGAATTTGAGTATTTGTCGACCAAAATTGGCACTAAATGATCAACAGCTACGGGGCATTTGTTCATGGTCGCATTACGCTATCGTGTCACATTAGTTTGAAATATATGCGCTCTGGTACCACGTGATTCGAATTCTCCAATCACAACTCAGGTCATAGGCCATTGTATCATTGCGAATCAAAACAATCATGGCGTCGCTCATGACACGATCGTCGCGTGTCGAAGACGCCGTGAAAAAAACACAGTTGTTTTGTTCACTTAAAATAATGTTACGGCCGGAAAATCTTTGTGAAAATGACAACAAATTGGCAGAGAAGTTGGTGAGCCTAGACCTGCTACTGTGTGCCACAACTGTCGTACGAGAATTGGTCGTGAAAACCAGCCAAACAGTCGTGACACGCATCGGGTTTATACGCTAAACGTTGCGTGTTAGTACCGCTAGATTGTTGATTCCGAACGTCTGACAATTTGCAATATGCCTGGCAATGCAGCTGAGAAGCGTGCCGAGACACTGTCGGAGAAAGCACATTTGCCTCCCAAATCTCAGTCTCGGCCTTGTCCGGTTCGCTGTCGTCATTAGGTCCCGTATATTGCCGCCTAGATCAGTACTTTGTGTCAGTAGATGTATTATTGGCAAGGAACCAAGCAAGAGGTTTAGTTACCCAATAATCTCGGACAGGCCAAAACAGTGAAGATGCAGGTAGGTCATACACACGTATAGGCTATATAGTAAGGTGAAAATTAACGATCTAATCTGCTTTCCCAGCTTCCCAGATTGTGTCTATATTGAATTTTGAGAATGAGAGGCTGTTTTACCTTAAAAATGTATGTTGAATAGACATGCATATAGACAAAATAAACCTAAAATTAATTTCTCTTACCTTGGCCCCGGAAAATCTGCTTCCGAAGTTCTGGTTATTACCAGATCTACCCCAATTTTGACAGGAAGTGGGGGTTGCATGGGGGTGGGGTTGGTTGGGGGATTGGTAGGGGGGTTGGAAAAATAACTCCTGCTTATGCTTCAGTCCATTTTTCTCGTAACAGGTCGTTCAAAAATCCATTATTGATTATATGCATATCATGCCTAAAGTTCGCAAGTTGCTCGAAGATCTACTGGAGAAGGGAATCATTCAGAAGTCTGCAAGTTCATACGCCAGTCCAGTGGTCCTGGTTAGGAAAAAGGACGGCACACTCCGACTGTGCATTGATTACCGGAAACTCAACACAATAACGGTTAAAGATTCCTTTCCCTTGCCACGCATCGAGGAGACCTTGAAGGCATTAGGTGGTTCATGGGTTTTTCCTCCCTGGATCTCGCACATGGATATTTCCAGGTTGCCGTGCTTGAGAATTATATTAACAAGACAGCTTTTCGGGTTCCATGGGGATTGTTTTCGTTCAACCGGCTCCCTCAAGGTCTATGTAACAGCCCAGTACGTTCCAGAGAATTATGGAAGTCATATTTGGCGATTTGAACTTGTCCCAGATGGTGTTATATCTGGACGACATTATAGTTTTCTCGGGTACGTTTGACGAACATCTAGAGAGACTCGACTTGGTTCTAAAACGGCTAATAAGTCATGGGTTGAAATTGGAGGGGACGAAGTGTCAGCTCTTCAAGAAAGATGTGAAACACCTCGGGCATGTAGTGAGTGGCTTGGGCGTTGCAGTGGACCCGGACAAGGTGGAGAAAGTAGTATCGTGGCCAGTCCCCAAGAGCTGTGACCAACTGCGGTCTTTTCTTAGGCTCGCGTCTTATTATAGGCGCTTTATAACCCACTTTGCAGCTACTGCGGCGCCACTGCATTCGCTGACCAACATGGCTGATGAAAAAGCGGGGAAGTCCAGCCGACCTCTTCCATGGCCAGACGAGGCCGACGTGGCCTTCAGGGAACTCAAGGGGCTCTTGTGTCAAGCCCCAGTCTTAGCCTATCCTTGTTTCAGCAAGAAGTTTGTTCTAGAGGTTGATGCGTCCCTCAAGGGATTGGGTGCCTGTCTTGCACAAGTTGGGGAGGATGGCTTGACACATCCCGTCGCGTATGATGTGTTATACATCAGATGGGAGTCTGATGATGGCAAAGCGCTAAATTGGAAAATTGTACTTCCCGAGTCACTGCGGAAAGCAGTGACAGAGGAACTTCATGCAGGAAAAACAAGTGGACATCTTGGGACTAAACGAACACTGGCCCGAGTAAAGTATCGCTATTACTGGTATGGCATGCGCGCTGATGTCCGTTCCTTCATTAGGAAGTGTGAACGGTGCGCAAAGAGTAAATCCCCACCCAAACGGAACAAAGCACCGTTACAGCAGGTTCCGGTTGGCTACCCAATGGAAAGAGTAGCACTGGACATAATCGGCCCGCTACCAGTTACAGACGACGGGAATCGTTGGATACTGGTTGTGGGCGATTATTTTACCAAGTGGATTGAAGCATATCCGCTTGTGGACACAAAAGCAGAGACCGTTGCTAAGGTCCTGGTCACACAGTTTATTTGCCGATATGGGGTCCCTGCAGAACTCTGATCAGGGAAGAAACTTTGAAGCGAATGTGTTTGGTGAAGTATGCCATATACTTGGTATACACAAAACACGGACATCACCCTACAATCCCAAATCTGATGGACTGATAGAGAGGTTCAATCGAACCCTCATCAACATGGTTGCAACCATGATAGAGCCTCATAGGCAGCAGAAGGATTGGGATTTGCAGTTGCCGTATGCAACGTTTGCATATCGATCCACCCCACAGGAAAGTACCGGGGAGACACCCAACATGATGATGTTGGGCAGAGAGACGGCTTTGCCGGTAGAACCTCGTAACTGTCCCTCTCGAACAACCTGTAAGTGGTGAATTAGATTACGCAGAGGAGTTGCGAATGAGATTGGCGAGTGCTCATTCCAGGGCTCGTGGGCATCTGAAAACCAGTGCGAGAAGACAGAAGAAAGGCTATGACCGAAATGTGTCTGGCAAACTACTGTGTAAAGGGGACTTTGTTTGGGTTTATGACCCAGCTAAGAAGAAGGGGGTCTGTCCAAAACTAGAAAGTCGTTGGCAAGGCCCATATCTAATATTATATAAACTCTCCGATGTCGTGTTTCGACTCCAGAAAAACAAAAGGGCAAAGCCTAAAGTTGTGCACTTTGATCGACTAAAACTCTATGAAGGGGAACCCCTTGAAACATGGATAAAAGTGAGACATGACAGTCTAAGCGAGCACGAAGGAACCATTTTTGAGCGAATGGAAATTCCTCCCCAAGACGTAGCTATAGCATTTGTAGCTGAAAATAGTGAGGCAGGAAATGAGAGTGATGAGGTAACGGAAGAGCCGGCTGAAGTCGCTTCCATGGAGGTAACAAATGTCAATGAGGTAATCATGACTGTGACTCTGAGAACAGCATAATATTAGCGGGTGAGCGGGAGAAAACCCCTCCAAATTCTAATGAACACGTAGAATTATCAGAAAGGAATTTAGAACCTGTGAAACCCTCCGGCTCTGAGAGAGATGCACATTCTGTAAAACGACGGCAGTTGCCGCTAAGAAACCGAAGATTACCAAAGAGGTACAGAGACTAATAATAAGCAGCAAATGGTTTAGTAAACCTGCTGTTCTTCTTGTTTATCATTTCAGAACATGCCATTACCAATGGCCACCCCAGATGATTTGGACACCAGCAGGCTCCTTAGATGCAAGAAGTGCCCCAAGGTTTTCTTGCAGAAGCGTAGTTTTTATAGGCACATGCAAGATTGCCATGGGCCCCCTAGATATCTGGATTGCAAGAGATGCGAATTCCAGTCAAAGCGAAGAGATAATCTCCGCAGGCATTACCGGAGGGTTCATGTGGAACACATTGATGACCTCCGAACCGGTACAAGTGACCGGTTCGTCAGCAGCCACCACATGCAGCCACCACGTGAGGCCCAACGATGGATGGGGGGAAAAGGGAACATCCAAGCTTCTCGCGGACAGAGGGCACCGGCCGCAGCCTCTGCGAGCTGTCCACCGGAAGATGTTCTACCTATGGTTCCAAAAGCACAGGAGGCACCTCCTATGGCACCTCCTATGGCACCTCCTCCTCCTATGGCACCTCCTATGGCACCTCCTCCTCCTATGGCACCTCATGCACCAACTCAGGTCTGGGATGCAACCGACATTCCAGTAGCTGGGGAAGTGGTGATCTCACCTGCGGCATCGATGTCCCTCTTTCCGGCAATTGCTGAGGATGCTTCTAATCCCAACCAGGCACCCGGCTCAGCCAACACGACCACCGCTGCAGTGGCACCAGTCAGCGGTAAGCCCTTGGCCTGGCTCAGGAGCCAGCTTCAAAATCAAAATCTGGAGAGCGAATCTAGCACGAGCGACGAGTCTGAGGACGAGGAAGCGATCCACAAGAAGAAGACGGCATTCCTCACCATTGCGTTTGACAACGGCCTCACCAAGGTCACCGATGTCGTCTGCAAGGCCACCTTCCGAGCAGGGAAAAGGGTGACTGAGTGGACCCGCACCAGGACCTACGAAGCTGGAAGCATAATCTAGTGGACCAGTTTTTCTGTTCTGTTTTGAACTTTTCTGAACTGTTGAATTGTTAAATTGTTGTTAATTGTTGCGGATCCAAATTAGACTCTAGAATGATCTATAAAACAATGGAGTCAATGTTTAAAACTTATGCTAATAGAAATTAATTGTTCTTTCTTAACTTACCTTTTAATCAATTTGCTTGTTAGATTTCAGCCTATGAGAACGGGGACCGTTCAGACTTCGAGTGGGGCTATGTAGCGCAAATTGATAAATACTTGACTTACTTCTCGCGGCGATTATCTCCCGATCCCGTTTGCCACTTCGGCGATAGAAAAACTGTGTATTGGGCGCTTTTAGTTGGTTGCATACTTAGCGCGCAAGCGAAGGCGCATTGTGTTTTTATTCAGGGTACCAGCGTAGCACATCGGTGCGATATTGGGCGGTAGCGCCCAATACCGCGCTATTGGGCACGATAGCATTTACTGGGCGCGTGTAGCGCAGATTTAGGCGCTGTTGTAGCCCAAACCTCGGCGCGCGTTTCAAAGTTGCTAGGGAAAGTTGTTTGAGTTGTCACTTCTGGTCACTTGCCGGGAGACTGCTGTTGACTGCACACGCATGTGAAAAAGCTACGCGCTATATCGTGAGTTGACTAAGCCATATCTTTTCATATATCCTTCCAAGCTATAATTTATGTGGGCAAGTCTAGCTTGGGGATTTGGCTCTGTTACAGTTTTCCTCGTGAACTGTGTTTTAGAAGAATTTAAGAGTGTGAACGTTAAGGACAAATCTCGGGTCATTTTGTGAGGTTTGCGGACACCACCTGGAGGTCCGACTTTCACCTCCGGAGGTTCACTGTATTGTTGATTGGAGGTACATGTACCTCCAGGCCCTAGTGTATACTTAATAAAGATGATGTTCAGTTACATCGGTGTGCTAGTATTTAATTACTTGTCTGTGTGACTTTAGGGTTTGCCTGCAGGTGGGGATATATTTTCCCCAAACGGACACACCCCCCGGGTTGCTGTGAACCCGCCGTTCATAGGAATTCCCACCGCGTGCGGAGCCGCTCCCGTGCGCTTCTATAACAAGTTTTGTGGGAGTAAAAACGCCACAGTATGAATGATGCCCACTTACATTGTATACACAGTGCGCGGTGTAAATGTAATACATTTGTGTGGGCAGAGCGCGCGGGCATAATGTGTCTGTGTCTTTTTTTACAAATCGCATCGTAACGGCGATTGAACCCTGTGTAGCAATTCCGATGGTACTTCGCTTCAATGGCGACTAGATCGCCTTCAGCAAGGAGTGCCACGATACGCTCTTCCCCCAGCGCGACTGCCTTGTCATGTATCTGTTGGGTGAGTTTAACCTTCTGGAAAGAATGGTCTGCTGCATTTGTTTCATCACCACAGAAGATACACAGATTACGATTAACATTTGCATTACCCCGCCGGAGTCTTTTTCTTACAGGAGGCAATCCTTCATTATGACGTTTTTTGCATGTTCAAGTGCTGATGCCCTGTAAAGCTGACGACAAGATTTATGCCAGGATGCATGATTCTTCTGCATGGATTCTTCATCTGGAAGTTATACGTCTGGGTGGGGAGCAGCACCCATTGCTCTGAACTGACTTGCGAGCCTGGTGATTTATGTGTAGGCTCCCTCTCTACGACTGGCGACTGGATTCGCAAGATGACAAACAAGCACTTCCTCAGTTTGCTTTTGGCACAAAATACACAACTGCCATATCCTTACCCCAGCCATCTCAGAAACAAACTGGAAAGACACCAAGAAAAAACAATATTAAATAACTGCTGTCTGTATGCATAACAATGTTGGATTCGTGTCTATAGAGACGGGTTACACTGTACAACCTAAACTTCTCCATCTGGACAAGTTTTTAATCAAATTCACAAACATCTGAGTGTAAATTCATTGTACCCACTGTTGCAATCTGCTTACAGAAAGAATCACAGTACTGAAACAACCCTGTTGAGGGTGAAAAATGATATCTTGATGAAAATGAACTCTCAACATGTTAACTTGCTGGTTTTATTAGATCTAAGTGCCGCATTTGATACTGTTGACCACAGTATCTTGTTAAATAGACTCCAGTGTAAGTTCGGGATCACAGGTACAGCATTGGACTGGTTTCGCTCATATTTAAGTGGAAGGAGTCAACGTGTATCGATGGAGGGTATTATATCTGATCAATGTAATCTTAATTGTGGGGTCCGGCAGGGATCTTGCTTGGGACCATTGCTTTTTACTTTGTATTCATCTAAATTGTTTGATGTAGTTAAATGTCATCTTCCTAATGTTCACTGCTATGCAGATGATACGCAGTTGTATTTATCTTTTAAGCCTTGTAGTTCCATTCATCAGGCACAGGCTGTGACTGCCATGGAGAATTGTATCACAGATGTACGGCAGTGGATGTTACAGGATAGACTCATGATAAATGATAAAAAAACAGAGTTTATCATCATTGGTAGGCCTACTAGACAACAATAATTATCTAAGCTAACACTTTCTGACCTTACAGTAGGTGATGTCACAATTTCCAAAACATGTCACGTACGGAATTTGGGATCCTGGTTCGATTCTCATTTATGTATGGATCAGCATGTCACAAACGTGTTCTGTTGCGTTTTATCACATTCATAACATCAGGCGTATACGTAAATAGTTATCAAAGAATGCTTTGGTTGTCTTAGTTCATGCTTTTGTAACCAGCCGGCTTGACTATTGCAATAGTTTATGTTATGGTCTTCCGAATACACAACTGGCCAAACTGCAAAGAGTTCAGAATGCAGCTGCCAGGCTTGTACATGGGGCATCACGCTGGAATCACATAACACCATTACTTCATCAATTGCACTGGTTACCGATTTGTTTCCGTATTCAATTTAAAGTACTACTGCTTACATTCAAAGCTATTCACGGCTTAGCACCTAACTATATTACTGATCTGTTAAGTATTAAGACTCATTCTCATTATTCATTGCGGTCAAACACTTCACTACAGCTAGCATACCCACCAGGTAGAATGCTGCAAACATTGGGGTGTACAGCTTTTTCCTCTGCAGCACCTCATTTATGGAATCAACTGCCACATGAGATTAAAACATCTCAGTCTCTTTCAATTTTTAAAACTAAACTAAAAACACACCTTTTTATTGCTGCTTTTAAATAACTTTGTTCTGCTTTGCTGCATTGTACCTGTGTATTTTATTGGATAATTGTGTATTTTAATGGATATTTGTGTATTTAATTGATTATTTAGGTACTGGTATTTTAATTTTATTTGTGAATTTTAATTGTATCAGGGTAGTTAGCTTTTTACGACATTGTGTATACAATATAAATTTATTATTATTATTATTATTATACATTTCAAGTGTTGTATACATTTCAAGTGGTGTATACATTTCAAGTGTTGTATACATTCTGGTTGTACAGTGTAACCTGTCTCTGTCCCTTCATGAATCCAACATTGTTATGCATACAGACAGCAGTTATTTAATATTGGTTTTTCTTGGTGTCTTTTCAGGTTGCAGTGAAAACCCCATTTCAGCTTCTTAGCCATCCATGATATCTAAAAGTTGGAAAGAGAAAGTGATCAGCATAATGAACGGTTTTCTTCGGTTTGATTTTGGCAAAAACAGACCATCCTCAGCTCGTTGACATGGCTATAACAAAGAAAAATAGAAAAGGTTCAACAGGAAAGAGATACAAATAACCCATTTGTATCATCAGATTTTGTATTTATTGTCTCATTGGTGTGAAATACCATATAAGATATATTCCAATCATGTTTATTTTATTTTTAATCAAATTTATGTTCCATAGGACAAAAGTTATGAGGCGTAAGGCCAAAAATAGCTCGAAATTGGCAGCCATCTTGAATTTTGGCGGCCATTTTATTTATTTTTTCTGAGTGCTTGACACTCGAACCAAAATTGTTCTATAGACCTTTACCTTCAAATTGGTACTGAAAACAAAACTTTTGCATCAATTTGAAATGAAAAACTAAATATACCCATGTACGGCCCCCCACTATAACATACAGAGTACTTATACTGGTGATATTTGGGTTGCGGTCTATTTTTATTCGCACAGCACTGAGACAAAGTAATATGTTTATGAACTGTTTTTAAACTCACAATCATATTGTATGAGTAACAATCTTATTTTGTTTGTGATACTCTTAGATAGCCTAAGCCTCAGCCCGATGTCAATTTGGATCAGTCTGACACCTGAACGCAAAGGATTTCTCAGTGTTGGGTGAGAACTTTAAGTCTTACTTTGAAATATACACACGCTTCTTTATTCTTTACTAAGTGACGTGCATGACAATAACTGTAACATGAACTTATGTGTAATTATTAGTGCATGGGTATATAAATGTTTACAATAAGATCGATTTAAATCCTGTCATTTCAGGGGTTCTCTTTCCTATTAATCATTATGGAGGAATAAATATAATCTGGCTACTTATGGACCGTCATCAGTTTCACGGTGGTAAATCTTATTTGATGCAAACTTGCTGTAAGCCAATTCGGTATTCTGATTTATTCCAACTGTGCATGTGCACAACAAGATTCAAAACTTTTTCTCAAGGGATAAACACGGCAGACAAATGCACACAAGGCTATGGGGGACGTGGTAAACCAAATCTGCATTATCTGTATTTTCTTGTGAAATCGAAAAGACGATGGGCACTTTGTTCGAACAAAAGTTTGGCCACACAAAACACCTGAAAACACCAAAACGTAAAACTAAAAATGTTATTTAGTAACTTTAGAACACGACGATTTCTTTAAATTTGCTGGTACCCGCTATGCTTTTGCGCGCAATCGATGAAATGTTTATCCCTTGAGAAAAATTGTTGAATCTTGTTGTGCACATGCGCAGTTAGAATAAATCGGAATACCGAATTGGCTTATTGACTAAGCTCGTTTATCGATCTACACTTAAACAAGGCCCTACCTAATACCAGAGTGCCCGCAGCAGTTGTATATTCGACTCCTAGTGGTTTAATCAAAACTCTTCCTTTTTTATTTTTATAGTTACGTTTACATCTATACTATAAAAGATGTTAAATTCGCCAGCTTGTCCCTGGGCGCCGCCATCTTGGAACACAGGGCCGCGCCATCTTGGCGCATGGTTGGCGCCATGTTGGCTTTTGGTCGGGCGACTCGTCGCCGCGCGTGTGTGCCGCCGGCATCGGTGCGGCGGGGTGCCGGATCGTTCGCGACGGGGAATCCCCCGGGGAATCCCCCGGGGAATAAGATTTAAAAAAAAATCGTATTCGTCCGTGGTGAGATTTAAAAGAAACGGACGTTACCGATAAACGCGTAATCGCTTTTCGATTGCCTGTCGATGTCTGTGGGCCTTTTTGCGTGAACTATTGCGTTATTTTTGCATTGTCCTTGCTCGGAGTTCGGGCCGAAGCCTTCCCGAAACCGTACTACCGTAACTCGGTTGCCGAATTGTTGGCTGTTTGCGATTAAGCGGCGGCTACATGCGTTACGCGAAGCCTTCGCAAATTGATTGTATCCGCCTTGCTTGCGCGGTGGCCGAGTTGGTGCCGAGTTTGTTATTCGCCATTGGGCGGCCCCGTCACGTGTTATTTAAGCTTTATACTCCCTTGGTTATTGCGGAGTTTGAGCGCCAGCTTCGTTTTCGGCTTCGAATTTCGTGCGCGTCGACCACATTGCAGTCACAGGCTTGGAACGTTAAAAAATGATTTATTCCTTTCGTGTTGCCTTTTGGGCAAATTTCTTTGCTTCACATTGTCGATACTTAAATATTACAACATTATCTGTCTCAAAACACTCCGAAACATATCGCTATTGCCTCAATTTCAACTTTGATCGTGCAAAAAAGTCGCCAAATTGTATGGCGATGGTGGATATGAATATGCAATTTAGAAACGTGACTGCATTACGTCTGTTGAGGGCGCACTGTCAGACGGCCGGTCTGTTTGTTTTTTTAATCAGGATTTTCACGATGATGTAAACTCAGAAATCCCGAAGTGGTTCGTATTGTTTCCCGTACGATTCCTGTGGAAAAATCACGAGACGCAGGCAGCATGCAAGCAAAGATGAACTGCCTGTTGAGTATTATTAGTTCGGAAGTCGGGAAGTATTTTTACAAAGATTGTTTGTTATTCAGAGTCGATGGTATTCTACAGAGCCCCTAAAGGGACATATGACGAATAAAAATCACCGTTACGAAATAATTTGAGTATTTTATTTCGTGCACTCAAAATAACTTATTTCGTGAGCTCGAAATGTTGTCGTGGCCACGAAATGACTTCGTGCGCTCCAAGAATATCTGTTCGTGAGCTCGAAATAATTTCGTGCGCTCGAAATACTTTCTAGCTGGTACTCTACTCGCTCATGCTAGGAGTCCACTGGGCCAGCGCCAGTTGGTGCCAGTTCGCGCCAAAGATTATGTGATTGGCGCGTAGTGGCTCGCTGTGGCGCCGAATTAATGTCCGCTCTGCATGTGTCGCCAAGTGGAATAAACCATATGGCGTGCGCCAAATGCCACCCAGCTTGCTCCAAAATGTTGCGCCAGTTTGCGCCAGTTCGCGCCATTACACGGCCATTTGATTCCAAAATTCACCCTGTTGGCGCCATTCGCGCCAATAGACGGCTACTTTGCGCCACTTGGTGATTAGTTTGTGCCAAAGGTCGCCAAATTGGTTTGAACTTGCCGCCGCTTGGCGCTACTTGCCGATATAAATACCGGCCATCGGCTACCTGGGTCAGACCCTCCTCAGCTGCTGTATGAACAACATCTCTACTAAATATTTACAATTTTGATATGTCATTGGCGCAACTTGGCGCGCGCCATTACATTCCAGTGGATTCCAATAGGCGGATTGTTTGCGCCAAAGGGCGATATGTTCGCGCCATTTGGTGCCACTTTGCGGACACTTGGCGCTGATTGCTCGATGCAAGTGGCGCGACGAAAATTTCAAACATTTTGAAATTTTCTTGCCGCCACATTCAAATTTGGTGCCGTTATGGGCCACCACGAGCCAGTTGGGAGGCAGTTTGAGCCACTACACGCCACTAGGCACCTTATTGGCGACACTAGGCGCCACAGCAAATTGCATTGGCGCAAACTGGCACCAACTGGCGCTGGCCCAGTCGACTCCTAGCATAAGTTTCGCGATTTGTTTGTCATACAATCCATTATGTTTTTAAGACGTCAACAAGGTGTATCTATAAGTTACGATTTCATCCAGCTAGCAGGTGCCGCGCGAAGCGCGGCATCCTGCTAGTTGTATACAGTTTGCGAGTTAACCTTTATTGTTAATGTTAATTGCATTTACATGTGTTTGTTTGCGCCAAGTTGTACTTCTGCATTAGTAATGCCTTTGCTTCAAGTTGAGACTTAATATTTGAGACTGAAGTGCAAGGTTGGCTGAGGTTGTTAATTTATGCAGTACTTAAGGTAAATTAGTATCCTCATTTAGGGAGCCATGTAACTGATGTTAGTTCACACAGTTCTTGGTTATAGCGCCCTCCAGCGACTGGACGTTTCCCGCCCGCCAAAACGCACATCAATCGTTGATTCTGAGAAGTCAGTTCCGTCAATTAATTAAAATCCTGTTATTTACAAGCTAAATTCGGAACAATGAGGCATGAAGGTATGAATAATTGTTAATTGAAGATTGTCTTTATGTGTTACAGAAATATTAAGCAGTTTTAAATGATTTATGAGGTTAAATTGGGTGCAATAAGAAACAAACAAGTGTACATTCTGAATCCAGCACAGCGTTTATTGTACTTGTGCCATTTACATGTTAAATCCGGTGTTTGCTTAGGTGTTTACATGGCAAGGTTAGGTCAGCTAAATTATGTAACGGTCAAAGTGCAGTTGTTAATTTTGTTTTGTTTGTATTTTGTTTATAGTTTTCACGGAGTGTCTAACTATACATGGGATTGCCTAACTATTCATGGAATGTTTGTACATGGATTGTCCAATTGCACACTCGTGGAGAGAGAATGTACAACAATAAATGAACCCATGACTTTGCGAAGTTGGCCATTTCAGTGAAGCACGTGTCAGACTATAAATTTAGATTGCGATCTCTGAGTCAGCGACAGTAGTAAACGTATGACGTCATTCTGGGAGACGGCGGCACTGCATACATTATATATGCAGTGTCACCGTCTCCCAGAATGACGGAGATTTGAACTCGCGCTTTTCAGATTTCTGGCTGTGCAGGCGCAGAAAGAAAATGCCTCTAAAAAACGTTACACAAAGCACTTTCAAACAGCTTATGTCGACCTCTCACACAGTAGCTTAGTGGATAATGGGTTAGGTTATAGATAGTCGATTGGGGTTCAATTTCGTTCTTTGCTCATTTTTCATCGACTATTATTGGTCTTCAAGTTTATTGTCCGAGTGAGTTTAATTTAGGGGAAAGTAAGGATCTTAAAACCTAAGTGTCTTTCACTAAGTGTAGTGTAAATACGCCTAGTTATGATAAGTGCCCGTAAATACGCCGCCGGACAGCTTATACCCAAGCACGATATAACAGTGAAACCGAGGGACTCCCCTTAGTCCCCCATACCTAAATTACCTATATACTTTCTAGATTATTGGGACCTAACTCCCCCCCCCCCCTTAACTATCACGCCGGGGTCCGCTCGTAAGTCCGACGCCTCATAGGTCCGACGCCTCATTAGTCCGACGTTTTAGGCCAACGCGTGAGTAGCGCGTTACAAATAGTTGATATGCTGGCAAACGCTGAACTTCCACAGAAAAAGTCAAGTTGAACCGTGATTTCAGCGTGTCCATAACGCGTTAATAACGGGTTCATAGCGTTCGCCAGCGCGTGAATAACGCGTTAGTAACGCGCTCGGCGACTGATGAACGACTGCCCAGCGCGTGAGTAGCGCGGTCCAACGCGCGCCAGCGTACGGCAACGAACACATGATTAGTTGTACAAAAAGATGACGCGCTACTACAGTAATGGCCCTGTCACACCAGAACGTTTTAGGCCAACGTGTTGAAATTTCGGCAACACGCGGGTAAACGCTGACCAACGCTAGGCCAGCGTTCGCAACGCGCTGAGCGCGTTACCCACACGCTGGAACACGCTGTCACACGCTGAGACAAAAATACGTTTTTCAACATACCTAAAAAAATTGAGCGTTTGCCAGCGTGTGACTGCACACGCTAGCGGCGCGCAAGAAGGCCGTTACTTACGCGTCGAACGCGCTAGACGATCGTTACTAACCCACTACTCTCACGCAGGCAACCCGCTGTCGTATTTTTTTTTTAAATCAGTGATGCGTTCATTACACGCTGAGCGCGTTCCTCACACGCTACTTACGTGCCGGCATACGCTATGAACCCGTTATCAACCTGTATGAACACGCTGAAATCACGGTTCCACTTGACTTTTTCTGTGAAAGTTCAGCAATTGCCAGCGTATCAACTATTTTTAACGCGCTACTCATGCATTGGCCTAAAACGTCCTGGTGTGGCAGGGCCATAACCAGCGTGTCGCAAGCGTACGCCGGCGTACGTCAGCGTATGAGTAGCGGGTTGATAACGATCGCCTAGCGTGTTCGACGCGTGAGTAACGAATCTAAAACGCGCCGCTAGCGTGTGCAGTCACACGCTGGCAAACGCTGGAAATTGTAGCTATTTTGAAGAAAAAAAAATTCCTCAGCGTATGACAGCGTGTCCCAGCGTGTGAGTAACGCGCTCATCGTGTTGCTAACGCTGGCCTAGCGTTGGTTAGCGTTTGCCAGCGTGTTGCCAAAATTACAACACGCTACTCACGCGTTGGCCTAAAATGTTCTGGTGTGACAGGGCCATTGAATAAGAAAATGCCGTTGATACCTCCACAACGCTTGCGGGCACCTGCACAGCGCGTGTTGGTCGCCCGGTTGAGGGAGAGGTTGGCGTTTGCACGCTATACCGCTACAACCTGGTTCTTGTTGCATTGGTGGCTGAAGAAGAGATGTAGTACTTGCACTATGAAACTTGTGTGATAAACTGTGTGTAGATGTAGATGAGCCGCTTTTTTTACCCTGCGAGCCCCGGCCGATGCATGACCGATTTCAGGCTGGGCGCCGGCAGGGCGCCGTCTGGCCCCCGGCCGATTTCCGGCCAGGAACCGCCAAGTCGGCCGGACGCCTGGCGGGACCCGGCCAGCGTGTGGGCGGCGCCTGGCCGATATCTTGATTGTCTGGGTTGTCCAAAATTTGGCTCGGCGCCCGCCCTGCCGGACATCGGCTAGGCATCGACCGATTTATTGGCGATCAGTTTGCGATGCGAAACGCCGCACCAGGTTTTAAGTCCGAGTTAAAAGTAACTCGATGCCCGCCCGATGCCAAAAAATGACCGGGCAGCCGCAAGGAGTCCTGTGGGGCCCCGGCCGAAAATGCCTAGAAACCTGCCGCAAACTAATCGCAAACCCATCGCAAGCCAATTGTGACTGGGGTATAAGTCCGACGCCTCGTAAGTCCGACGCCTCGCAAGCGTTGTGGAGGTATCAACGGCATTTTCTTATTTAATTGCCCTGTCACACCAGAACATTTTAGGCCAACGCTTGAGTAGCGTGTTGTAATTTTGACAACACGCTGGCAAACGCTAACCAACGCTAGGCCAGCGTTAGCAACACGATGAGCGCGTTACTCACACGCTGGGACACGCTGTCATACGCTGGCGGCGCGTTTTAGATTCGTTACTCACGCGTCGAACACGCTAGGCGATCGTTATCAACCCGCTACTCACACGCTGGCGTACGCCGGCGTACGCTTGCGACACGCTGGTTATGGCCCTGCCACACCAGGACGTTTTAGGCCAATGCATGAGTAGCGCGTTAAAAATAGTTGATACGCTGGCAATTGCTGAACTTTCACAGAAAAAGTTAAGTGGAACCGTGATTTCAGCGTGTTCATACAGGTTGATAACGGGTTCATAGCGTATGCCGGCGCGTAAGTAGCGTGTGAGGAACGCGCTCAGCGTGTAATGAACGCATCACTGATTTATATAAAAAATACGACAGCGGGTCGCCAGCGTGAGAGTAGTGGGTTGGTAACGATCGTCTAGCGCGTTCGACGCGTAAGTAACGGCCTTCTTGCGCGCCGCTAGCGTGTGCAGTGACACGCTTGCAAACGCTCAATATTTTTAGGTATGTTGAAAAACGTATTTTTGTCTCAGCGTGTTACAGCGTGTTCCAGCGTGTGGGTAACGCGCTCAGCGCGTTGTGAACGCTGGCCTAGCGTTGGTCAGCGTTTACCCGCGTGTTGCCGAAATTTCAACACGTTGGCCTAAAACGTTCTGGTGTGACAGGGCCATTACTGTAGTAGCGCGTCATCTTTTTGTACAACTAATCATGTGTTCGTTGCCGTACGCTGGCGCGCGTTGGACCGCGCTACTCACGCGCTGGGCAGTCGTTCATCAGTCGCCGAGCGCGTTACTAACGCGTTATTCACGCGCTGGCGAACGCTATGAACCCGTTATTAATGCGTTATGGACACGCTGAAATCACGGTTCAACTTGACTTTTTCTGTGGAAGTTCAGCGTTTGCCAGCATATCAACTATTTTTAACGCGCTACTCACGCGTTGGCCTAAAACGTTCTAGTGTGACAGGGCCATTAAGAAGGTCAGAGGAGAGCTTCTGCCGCCGGCCGTTGATCGCTGGCCACTCGACAGGCACACTACAGATGCCCGTCCGGCCGCCGTACGACCTGTACGAATTGGTTGGCACCCTGCCGGATACCGCAGGGGTATCACAAGGACATAAGCAGGGCACCGGACGAGTGCCTGCCGGACACCGGCCGATAAACGGGCCAATAATTCGACCCCATTTCCAAGAAAGTCGGCCGATCGCCGGTCGGCGACCCCCCGGGCCCCGTCATGGCAGCGTACGGGGCACTTTTAATTGTGACTGTGACCGCCATATCGCACGATCTTTCGCCGACCTCTACACGCCGGCCGATGCCTAGAAATCGCACACGCCGCCCGGGCTACGCTTTAATTGTGACTGGGGTATAAGTCCGACAGTCATGGATACAAGCATTGCGAAAAATGTGAAAATAATAGCGCCATCAGGTGGTACAGTAAGATATTACACAATGAGTTCCATACTACTGAAGTTCGAGTAGATACATGTACTCAGCCTCGGTACCATGGGTACAATCTTGCTGCGCCATGTTAATTCCCACTATGACTTGCGCAATCTGAACCCCTGTAATTGTGTAATTTAATTGGTACATGTACATTTAAATCGCTCACATCGCCCGTAACAAGCTTTGTTAAAACTCGTTTTTGCTTTGTCGGACAAATGAACCTTTTCTTATAATAGTCTACAGCTTCGACGCCCCAACAGTCCGACGCCTCATTTGTCCGACGTCGGACTTATGAGGCGTCGGACCCATGAACCCGAGTGTATGAGGCCAGTGCCTCAAAAGTTCGACGACTCATAATTCCGAAATTTGGACTTATGAGGCGTCGGACTTATGAGGCGTCGGGCTTATGATACGGCCCCGGACTTACGATACGGCCCCATTAGGCCATTTAAACAAACCTGGCTTCAGACCGTATAACTTATAAGACTCCGTTATCATTGCCATACTGAACGAAAAAGGTCCGAATGCAGTCGAAGTCGGGGTTTAGGAAGTAGTCCTAATTATATAATAAGTTTAAAAAGTTTAAAAACACTTCTCTCCTTTTTTTTTTTTTTTCTTTGTTGTTGATCTTTCACATAAACTATACAGTACGTTAGGAGTAATAATTTTGTTTACTTGTTTACAATTAGCATCACTGTTTATTATTTTGCAAAAGGGATGTAAAAAGTTCAAGTTTGATCCTCTATATTAAAAACAAGTGGACAATTCTTATTAAAATGAAATTTTCAGTGAAAGATTTTAACCTGGCCCGTTTTGGCGTATACATTGTTTTACAGAACGTTAATTTCTCAGGAAACAAAATGAGCATGCAAAGAAGTTGTAATGCGCATCCTGATCATGATGTACTTTTTTCATGTACATGTACACAATTGTACACGGTAATGTATACAATTGTATAACAATGTAAACGACTTCCGGCCGAAAGCTTAGAAACCGTGCGCTGGGTCAAGAGGTCATCTAAATATAAGTTGGTATGCGTGGGTGTACATGTACTATTAATGTACATTTGCAGTGCGTGTCGTGTGTAGTTTGATGTTAATGTGCATGTACAAATGTACATGTACATTCATTACATGTACATGGGGGTGTGTGTACATGTACATGCATACGATGTTCATCGAGTCTTTGTGTCAAATGGGTACTTTGGTCAATGGCAGGAGTTTCTTAATAAACCTTTATTATTGTATTTTAGTAGTTTATTTCAAAGGGCGGGGGTTCCCTGACAATATAAACATGTAAAGACGACTTATATCGACCACTTGAAATTTCTAAGTTAGTTTGGGGCCTAATAGCAATTTGGGGTTGGGCAGGCAGGGGCTAACAGAGGACACTGTTGCGGCAGTTTTCCAGCGATACATACAAATTAGGAAGTCATCTCAGAAAAAATAAAATGGCCTATAACAACAGTTGTTATTCTTGTTGTTTCTAGAGAGCGAATACATCCCATGTTTAGATATAAAATGGTTTGCTGATCTACATTGCACCTTAATAACTTAATAACTTAAAACCATAAAACCATCGTTAAAAATGTTTTTGCGGCCATCTTTGGAAAAATACCACAAAATGGAAAATAACAGAAAATAATGGCCTCCCTCACCAACTTTTTAGAAAAGTCCGGACGATCAACATTTATTTTTGTTACTTGGCCTAATCCAACCAAACCTATTTGTTTATTATTTACACAGATGGCAGAACTGTCCTAAACGACAAGGATCAGAACTTTGCTCGAGTGTTGGAGGAGGAAAAACCAGCAGCGAAAAAAGTATATTTGAAATTGAGACACTTATTTCAAATGATTATTTCAAATGATTTATTCGATAATTAAAGAAAATAATTATTGTATTGTAGCCTAATTGTATTTTTGTGTTGGATTTTTTTGGTTGTGGATGATCATGAGATTTTAGAAAGGACATTATTACACCTAATCATGGCAAACACGGATGCTCAGCATTTGAAGGGAATATACAACATTTGCAAAAATTAAAAAATTAATATTACTAAATTATCAAAAAATACAAACTGGACTAGGCCTATAATATTATTAGGGAATGGACAGTCTAAAGCATCCTCTGAAATCATGGCTTCTGGTGTGCTAGCAGTTACAAGTAAAGTGGTATTGTTGTATAAATTTTCAACAATGATATTTTGAATATTTAGTTATTAAACGGTTTACACCGTTTATTTGCAATTGCTTAAACAAATGGAAGAGTACAAGCCAGCTACAAGCCAGCTAGACTGATTCTCTGACATTATAATTCCCAAACTTCTAAAACATCTAAAATTAAAAAAAATGGCTGCCATTGCCTATTATTCTACATGTACTTATTTTGTTTTGAAGAGACAAATATGCAAATGCCCTAGTATAAGCCAAATATCTTTCTCGCATACCCCCTAGTGTGTCAAATTTCATGCTATTATCGTCAAATTAACAATTCTATCACATTTTGCACCAATATTCCCAATAGGCCCTGTTACGTGACCCAAAAATATGCTCAGAAAATGACATTCATGGTACCAGTTTGGGAACAAACAAAACTTTGTGTGATTCGACTCAGATTGATGTCCTGAATCAAAAAATCAATGTTGTCGGATGCAGGAAATGGAACATAATCTACTTGTTGGGGTCCAAAATCAGAATGTTGGGCGCAGTCTCTAAATCTGCGCTATCAACATTGGGCGGATACAGGGGGGGGGTCCAAGGGGTCCGGACCCCCCCTTTTTTCTTGAGTGGAAAAAAAAAAAAAAAACGAAAAAAAAAACGAAAAAAAAAAAAAATGTATTTCACCTAACAAGCAACGTACATGTACACACATACATACGTGTATTATTCTCAAACCACACACACAAAATAACAACCATATGTGACCCGCTCTGCAAAAATGAGTCTGATGTCGGAAAATACATTTTTACGTAAAGGGCTGTTTATTGTCTCGGAGGTGATTTTTGTTTAACAAATAACATTTTAGTTTTAAGGCATTTTGGTTTCTCCAACACATATATTTTCAGATCTGATCGATTGAAAAGATTGTTTTGATCCCTAAATTAAATTTAATACAGGTTTTGTCATTCTCTTACCATAGCATCTGATGAAGCACTACAAATGTAAATCTTCATTTCTCTCAAAGACATTTTGAGTGTAACTGAGAAAAAGAAAATTTCCTAAAATTGTAAAAGACCAATGCATTACACTACAGAGCTGTGCCATATATCAAATGAAAGCTTATTTCCTGCTTTTCCTGACCAACTGTAAAATTGAAAAAAATATTATTAACACATCAGACTCATTTTTGCAGAGTGGGTCACATATAGACTATGATTTGACTTTTTTGGCTTAGTTTTTCGAGCCGCTAGTTTGTTTATTCCTTCTTATTGCATTTCAGGCAATTACATATTTTAATTTTTTAAACGCTTTCATAAGCTTGAACGGGGCAGGCTTGCCCCAAATGCCATGCTTGGCTCACCACTGGGCCCATTTACTTGGCAGACTTGCCAATAAAAACACTGGAATTTCACCGTTTGAAGTGACGGTTGAGTAGCCCCAGCAGAACGAGTGCAATATAGGCGCTAACCACAGTGTTTATATATTTGTCACGTGACCTAAATTTAAGCTAAATTTATGTAAATTACTAAACACTAAATTGGAACAAACACGCCGCCTTTTCCACCGTTTGTAGAGACGGTCGGAATAAACCCCGCTAGCACAAGCGGGCGTTTGGCGTGTAGTTTTTTAAAGATTAAACACAACTTGTAACATTTTATTTTAACATACAACTTTAAATTAAACTTACTTAATAACTATTAGGGCTTGTAATTTGTTTATTATTTTAAATGGAGTCATTGCCGGTCGCTCCCAGCCAAATCCTGCCTATGTTAAGTATGCCTAGGGTTTATGACCAATTAACCGTTACCTCATTTTACACGTAGTGTGAGTCAGTGTGCGCTGTTTTTAAATCCAAACTTCCAATACCGGTATCCATAATATACTCCTCTGGTCAAAATTTATTTCAAGTTATCATTCCAGCTAAAAATGGTAAATATTAGATTTTAAAAAAAAATGGTATAAAAATCAGGCTTCATATTGCCACAACATTAACAAAAAATAGGTAGAAATTGGCCTCAGATTGCGCCAGAGAGCACCTAATAAACCAAAAAAATTCAGGGCCCTTAAGCGGGCCCTGAACCCCGGCCGCAGGGACTTCGCGCTATGATGTGCGCTTCGCGTACATGCTTAACAGTTACATGTACTCAAATTGTTACACACCCACATTTTTTTTTACACACCCAATTCACAAAATCCTGCCTAAGACCTTGGGTGGACCCCCCCTTTAAAAAAATCCTGGATCCGCCCATGAAATGCATTTGCACAAGAACAACCCCCCAATTACTCGTGCATTGGAAATAAATGGAAGAGCTAAATAGAAGGCAATCGACTGGTGGTGGCACGATCGGCCAATTGAGGCACGATCAACCGACAACGAATTCGGGCCGCAGCGCGATCCGATTCGGGCCTGCCTACTTGTACCTCCCCATGGTCACAGCAGCGCACGCGATGGACGGTTCGCGCAGATTAGCAGTTCGTGCAGATCAGCAGTTCGCACCGCGGAGAAAGACTGAATTGCGCCCAACACGAGTTCTAAATGGAAGTATCTGTCCTAAATGTAAAAATGACAGTTGGCTTTTCAAAAAAACTTATGTAACTTATTTTTGCATTCAATATAGTCTGGTCTAATTGGCACTTCTTTAAACCCTATAGTTGGTCATGATTTTCATTATGAAGCCTGTAAAAGAGGGTAGGTTAATATTTCAGTTTACCAACAATTTTCCAAACATTATCAAAATTTCGGTTGATATTATGCTATACATGAGATACTTTATTGGCAATTGTACTTCCTACAGGTGGTCGGTAGTAGCAATAATATACAGCATGCTAAAACAATTCCGGACTATACTATACTGCCTACTGGCATACATAAATTGGAGTCTTGCTGTTAAAGGTAGTATACACCATCTGCAGATATCGAAAATATTTACTACCGAATTATTAAGAAATATCTTACTCATCTGAAAGTAAATGTTGATTCTGGGCATCCAGCAAAATGATTGCGCTAGATATCCTGGAATTATTCCGAAAAATCGAATTTTATAATGAAAAATTCGCGATCGCCGGACGGCGATCGCGAAAAAACAAAGATAACATAAGAATAACTGCTCGACGCCGGTTGAAAAAACCCGCTGTTTTTCGTGCTTTTCTCGGCATCCATGATTCTAAAACTTCGGACAGCTCAGTTAAACGATATTTACTATAAATACAACCCCCCAAATCTACTCATTCATGATAATTCAAGCAATGACCAATGGTGTATACTACCTTTAAGTCAGGCAGATTGGTGAAACAAACATGGTAAAAATGATAAAAGCATGGAATTTGTCACACAATCAAAATATTATGTCTTTAGAATATAAATGTATAGGGCCATCCTACATTTGCCCCCTTGAAAAAAATATAACAGGCATTTTCAAACATTTCTAAATGGCTACCATTGCATGTTATTCTACCTATATTTTTCCAAATCTACGATGGCCCGGGAGCGGAGAGCCAAATATTTTTCTTATAACACACTCGGAATGTGTGCCAAAATTCATGCTTTTATTCTCTGGTAAACAATTATATCATAATGTTGCAGTTGGAGTAAACTGACCAATACTACAGCTTATACAAAACATCACATGTATGACTCGCACAAATAATGAACATTCAGTTTATTTACAGCTACATATAAATGTTCAGATGGGGTCTATTCCTGTGTCATCATCCGGTAAATGAAATTGGTGCTGTACAATCAAGTACTGCACTGAAGAGCTACTCAAATTCCAGATTGAAATTTTCATCCAATGATCCAGAAGATATGCTGTAAAACATAAATAAAAACAGAAACTGTAATTCAAGAAAGATATTTTAATCAGAAGAGAATTTCTGAGTGCAATTTAACTTGCCTGTAAAACGCAGTGGCTATCGTTAGGGCCTACGGCAGTTGACGAGCTGATTCCCAGACATACCCAGGCCGACACATTGACAATAATATTTGGATATCAATTCAATTCAATTCAATACGCATTATCTTGTCCAACTACTCAACAACATATTTGAACATGCAGATAAAGCGAAGAGTCTTACTCGAATTGTGGTTACTGACTTTAGCAAAGCTTTCGACCGTGTAGACCATAATGTTGCAATCCCCAAACTTTTAAACATGGGTGCCAGACCATCGATCATTCCATGGATCTCAGATTTTTTGTCTCACAGACTCCAGTGTGTGAGATATTGTGGTATCACCTCCAAATGGTCCACACTTCAAGCTGGTGTTCCCCAAGGAACACTCACAGGTCCTGCCACTTTCCTCAGCATGATCAACGATGCAGCTATGACTAACGAGAGGGGCAAACTGGCACTCAAGTATGTCGACGACCTCACTTTGATAGAAAACACACAAATCAACAGTTGCAGTACCATGCAAGCGGACCTGGAACAGTTTAACCTGTGGTCTAAAGAAAATAACATGTCTCTGAACCCGTCAAAATGCCTGTCAATGGATATCACCTTCTGCAAGAACCCACCAACCCCAACCTCTCTGCAACTAGCTGGACATGAATTAGATTCAACTGAAGTACTCAAGATACTTGGCATCAAACTAGCCAAGAATCTTAAGTGGGACATGCATATAAATGATGTTAGTAAAAAAGCTAGTGGTCGGTTATTTATGTTAATTACCCTTAGGAGATTTGGTTTAACAACTAAAGATCTGATTACTATCTATGTTGGGTACATAAGACCACTTCTGGAATATGTTGTTCCAGTGTGGCATCCAGGACTCACACTAAAACAACACAATGTATTGGAACGCATTCAGAAAAGAGCTTGTCGAATTATTCTTGCCAATGATTATTGTTCATACCAACAGGCCCTTGAGACTTGTGGATTACAGGAGCTTAAACAGAGACGTGATAGCATATGTCTTAAATTTGCAAATTCACTTATGGAGTCTAATCAGTTTCGCAACTGGCTTCCTAAACAAAGAGGTGAACTTAACGATTATGCATTACGTAATTCTCATTTGCTGTCAGCCCCCAAAGTGCGTACCAAAAGGCATGCGAACAGTGCAATCCCATTCATGGTTAAATTACTGAATGAATCACACCATCAATCTTAATCATAAATAAGGACTAGTCCTTTATGATTGATTTACCTAACTGGCTGTTTTGTATTTTATTACATGTAATTGTATTTTAAATTGCCATTGTATTTAAATTTATTTTACTTACAAGCACCCCTTCATGGTATTCCCCATACCTCCGCTATCATTATGGCTCTCAATTGTTTAGTTAACCTACGGCATTCCAAACCCCACCCAGTTTTATATTCCCACCCTGCTTTCCACCCCAGCCCACTTCACACCCCTATCCCGTTTCCAACCTCACCAGCTTCCAACCCCCCACCCCGTTTTCTACCCCCACCCCGCTTCCTACCCCCAGCCTGTTCCCACCCCTATCCCGCTTCTTACCCACACCCCACTCTCTGCCCCTACCCCGCTTCCCACCCCACACAGCTTCCCACCCCCACCCCGCCTCTTACCCCACCCTGCTTCCCAACACACCCCGTTTTCTACACCCACCCTGCTTCCCACTCCCTGCATCCTCTCCCTCCAATAGTTTAATTTTGTCTGTTTGTAAAATGGTTAATAGTACTGTGCAATTGATACATTTTGAATCTTGACCTTTTTTCTATATTTTATGTATTTTTACATGTTCGGTTTTTATATTGTAACTATCATTGTAAAATTCCACGCAATTCAGCTCATAAGCTGCTATGTGAATTTGAAATAAACCATGAATAATAATAATAATAATAATACATATAATAATAACCGAAAATGGGGCATTTGGGAGACATCTCCATAGAGACGTACACAAAAATTTTCATTCTTTATTGTAACCTAACCCGTTTTTACCTGGAGCTTTTTTTACTAAATTTCATATTTAAGCATTTTGGACCCTACTCTATCCATCAAAAATATAAAAAATCTACAAAATATTTTTTTATAAGGTAGCTGTGGAATTAGGGAGACACTAAAATGTCTCCCTAATTCCAATGTCTCCCAACTACCCAAAAAATAACGCTAAAATGTCCCCCGAAGGTGCTCATTGTAAATATACACACAACTTACACATTAAGACAAAACAGTTATTAAGTTAACACGATTATTCACACAAAAATAAGGAACTTACAAACAAAACCTGTGACCCGCGACCCCGTGAGAGCTAATCTTCTTCCAAGTAATTATTTAACAAATATTTCTTATAGTTACATTTAAAGAGAGACAGGCTGGATGTACTTTTTAAGGAAATGTCCAACGAGTTCCACAGCTTAGGACCCTCATGCTTAACTGTTTTGGTTGCAAGTTTAGTACGTACAGTGGAACGATGAAATTCACCAAACTGTCTTGTAAAATGGTGATGAATTTTATCATTTTTTATGAACATTGAATTAATATATTTATGTACGTTAGTAGTATTATTCACTTGATGCATGAGGGTACCTAGCTGGGAATAATAAATATCACTGACTTTTAATGTTTTACATTGATAAAAAAGAGGATTACTATGTTCTTGAAAAGAAGTAAAGTTAATTATACGCAGAGCCTTTTTTTGTAGTTTAAGTATTCTACTTATCTGGCCAATACCACAATTACCCCATACAAGTATACCATATGTTAAGTATGGTAGGACTAAGGTATTATATAATGTCAACAAAATATCCCGAGGAAAGAATGCTTTAAGCTTTCATATTATTCCTATATTTCTTGATATGACTAAGCAAATATGATTAATATGTTTTTTCCAGTTGAGATCTTTGTCAATATACACTCCCAAAAATTTGATAGAGTCAGTTTTTTTAATTATAGTATTGTCTATAAAAAGGTCAGGCGTGAGATTACATGGCTTATTACTAAACAACATAAGGTTAGTTTTCTTTACATTTATAGTTAACTTATTTGCTTTAATCCATTTAGAGACTTGATTAAGTTCATCATTAACTGTGTCAAAAAGTGTGTTCACGTCACTATGACTATACAATAAATCACTGTCATCTGCAAAAAGAATGAAAGAAAACAGGTCAGAAAATTTATTAAAATCATTAATATATATCGAAAATAAAAGGGGCCCTAAAGTAGACCCTTGGGGTACACCGTGGGTGATTTTGCAAAATGAAGACTGAATACCATTTATGCACACACATTGTTTACGATTTTGAAGGTAACTCCTGAACCACTCCAAGGCAATTCCTCTGATGCCGTAATGGTCGAGTTTAGACAAAAGTATTTCATGATTAACTGTATCAAATGCCTTGGAGAGGTCCAGGAATATGCCGATTGTAGTAGATGAAATGTCTAAATCATTAGTTATTTTATCAATTAAATGAATAAACCCATATTGATTATCCGAGAGTACGTTGTATTTGTCTAAAAAATGCATCGTACGATTATAAATTATACGTTCCATAATTTCGGAAAAGGAAGTGAGAACAGAAATCGGTCTATAATTGTTGACATAGTTATGATTATCACTCTTGAAGACGGGAGTGATCCTAGCAATCTTCATGGCTTCTGGCACTACACCCGTAGAAATAGACAGATTTATAATATGTGTTAAAGGCTGGGAGATGGCCTTAATCAATGAACTGTTAATTAGATCAACCCCTGCACACTTCTTATTTGACAGTTTACTTACTACATCAATGATCTCTTCTTCTGTAACGGGGGAGACAAAAATTGACTTGGGATTAGGACTTATTAAATATTCTGAAAATGTATAGTCATTATCAGGAATTGCATCACAAATAATTTTGCCAATATAATACCCCTGTCACACCGGAGTGCGATCTCACGGCAACCTTACTGCGATGCAGTTTTCATCAAAAACGCAGTGGGGTCGCCGAAAACTGGCAAAAAAACCCTGAAATCTATGAGGTAGGTAGCTCACAGTACGCTCTTGACTCGCTCACTGCGCTCTCACTACGCTCTCACTACACTCTCACTGCGACCTATGCGTTCCTCGCCGCGCTCTCACTGCGCTCCCACCACGCTCTACGCGATCTCGCTGCGACCAAGACGACCTCGCTACGACCTCGCTACGACCTTACTACGCACTCACTACGTCCCCACTACGTTCTGTGCGTTTGTACCGCGTTCGCGCGGCGACTATAAATACAGCGAGCTCGATGTTGCTGGATATTTGCTATCTGTTGTACAATTATTATGTTCTGCCTCTCTACAGCCGTGGTAATACCCCTGTCACACCGGAGCTACGCTGCCGTTGCGCTCCCACGGCAACTACAAAAAGTTGCAAAACGCAGTAGAAGCGCAGTAGGATCGCCAAGAGCGTAGTGGGAACGCAGTGGAGTCTATCTAGGTCGTGGGAGGGTCTCCGTGGTCGCCAAACCTCGGCGATTGTTTTGAGCCTGCGCTTCTACTACGTCGTATATGGCTTCTTCACGCTCATACTGCGTCCACACGGGGCTGCCAGTACGACTATGGCGCCCCTAATGCGTCCATGGCGATGTTACGGAGCTTCCTGTACGTTCACAGTGCGATTATACTGCGATTATACTGCGTGTATAGTACGTTCTGACTTTGACATGCGTAATGGCCACAAATGGTATAAATGCAGCCTATATCCTCCACACAACATACTAATGTGCATCTCCTCTTCACCATGGATATAGAGAGGCAGAACATAATAATTGTACAACAGATAGCAAATTTCCAGCAACATCGAGCTCGCTGTATTTATAGTCGCCGCGCGAACGCGGTACAAACGCACAGAACGTAGTGGGGACGTAGTGAGAGCGCAGTAAGGTCGTAGCGATGTCGTAGCGAGGTCGCCTTGGTCGCAGCGAGATCGCGTAGAGCGTAGTGGGAGCGCAGTGACAGCGCGGCGATGATCAAACTGGGAACGCATAGGTCGCAGTGAGAGTGTAGTGAGAGCGCAGTGAGAGCGCAGTGAGCGAGTCAAGAGCGTACTGTGAGCTACCTACCTCATAGATTTCAGGATTTCTTGACAGTTTTGGGCAACCTCACTGCGTTTTTGATGAAAACTGCATCACAGTAAGGTCGCTGTGGGATTGCATACCGGTCTGACAAGGGTATCAGTCGCAGATTGGGCAGACGGCGATACCAACTCGCTCTTGCTACGATCATGACACGCTCAGGTAGACTTCACTACGTCCGTAGTACGTTCTTTGAGATCCCACTACGCTCTCACTGCGTTTTGGACCAGGTCGCCGACCCTCCGCGATTGCTTTGAGCAGGCTCAAAACAATCGCCGCGGTTAGGCGACCATGGAGACCCTTCCACGACCTAGGTAGACTCCACTACGTTCCCACTACGCTCTTGGCAATCCTACTGCGCTTCTACTGCGTTTTTCAACTTTTTTTAGTCGCCGTGGGAGCGCAACGGCAGCGTAGCTCCGGTGTGACAGGGGTATTAGAAAAGAAATTATTAAATAAGTTAGCAACATGTTTTGGATCATCAATAAGAACACCTTCTGAATCAATCTTTGTTATTTTAGATTGTGGCTTACTGAGTAGTACACTGTTAATTATTTTCCATGTATTTTTAATATTACCTTTTTCTTTGTTAAACTGTTTGGTATAATAGTTACGTTTACAGTTACGCAAAACATTAGTTAGTATATTTTTATATCGTACATAGTTAATGCGATGTATATCTGTAGGATTAGACTTAAACCTATGATATAGCTTGTTTTTATGATTAATAGATTTGCATAGACTGGCAGTGACCCAGGGGGATTTAGGAATTAATTATTTTGGTCTTAATATGCAATGTTTTAAGGGAATGTGCTTTTCAAAATTTATATTAAAGATATCCATAAAATTAGCAAAGGAACAATTTTTATCCTGTACATTAAATATTGAAGTCCAGTCACAAGAATTAAGTTCCTGTTTTAGGTTTGCAATATTTTCGTCTGAATAATCACGTGTAGAGATAGGATGGGAATTGGGACGATTTATGGTAAAAGGAAAATAAGTAAATATGGGAAAGTGATCTGCTATGTCGGTTACAAGAATGCCAGATTTTGGTAAAGGTAGAATGTTTGTGAATATATTATCTATTAGAGTGGCAGATACATTTGTGACTCGAGTAGGTTTACTAATAAGAGGTATACAGGAGAACGAATAAATTACATCCAAGAATTCCTGTGGCTGGCCTATTTGATCAGAAGTAATTAAATTCAAATTAAAATCACCTGTTATTAATATGTGCTTATTTTCATTAGTAACAATTTGGAGTAATGATTGGGAGCAATTTAGGAAATTTTCAAAGTTAACATCAGGTGCTTTATATATGACCCCAATAATAATATTTGTGTGATTACTTGAAGTAATAATATCTATCTTGGAACCATACTGGTTGATACTAGCCAGGTTCCAAGAGTGAAAGGTCCAGAGTATTGTCATTTTCAGGGAATCAGATATAGCTACTACGTTGTTGCCTAAAAATATCAATACAAATCACCAATGGCAAAAAATAATACGATAGTGCTAGAACTATATAACATAAGGCACCCTAGTAGAATAGTAGAGGGTTAGTATAAACATCCCCTGCCTGACCCTTCCCCTATACTTTGCAATAAAATGGCATTTCCATCTTTGGTGGTTAACAGTTTTAGGTGGATTCTTTTGTGGTTATGGGAAGTATTGCGAACCACTGTGCTGGTGCATTTGTGATGTTGATGATGCCGTGTGTTCTTTGGCGCCTTGCAAAAGCGGGAACCGATTTCAAAATTAAAAAAAAAACCAAAAGCCTTGCCTAAAATACGACAAATATATTTGTTAATATAATACTATAGCTCCATTCCTTGTTTTTTTCTTACTTTCCAAATAAGTCCTTCTCGCTGCAGACCGTGGCAACTCACGTGTGAAAATAAAATGCGACACACGACGACACAACTCCGATCAGGCATTAATACAAAATCGGTTGTATTCGCAGTCGTGGCATTGATTTTCATCCACCAATTTCATGTTATTTAAGTTACTCAGCTTCTTCACACACAAAAAATGCGGTTTCTAAAGCTGTGCCATCGGCAGAAGCTTGAATGATGATTCTCTCCATTTGACGAGAAAATTAGACTCACGCATGGCGCATGCATTTGTTTACATAATAGTGCGCCACCTTTTGACACACTTTTGTATAGAAAGCCGCATCTTTTAGAAATCGATCGTAAATAATGGGATGGGGGACATAACTTTTTATAGTTTAACTTTATTTTTAAGAGGCATCCCTTTCACCAAAATGATTTCGAAATGTATATTGTTGCAGTCAGAGATTTACATATATTACTTAGGCCTTCTTAACTTATTTGATCTGTATTTAATAAGCTTAAGATTATGCACAGCTTGAGCCTGCAGTCCACCTGGGATTAACATACTTTTCGGTACACATTTGGCTTAACATATTTGTTGTACTTAGTGGTCTTAATCCCTGTATAATGTATTGTATTTTGGAGTCTGACGAGCATTATAAGGCCGGGTTCGACTCCCTTTTTTTGACACACACTAAACTACCACCACGGGGTCAGCCGGAGGCTTCGTTCACTTCTCCTTCGTTGCTGTTTGATGTGTCACCCCGCCGTTTTGGATGCCAAAACCAAAACCTTTCGCCAGTCAAGTCAAGTCAAGACAAGACGATGCCAAGTCAGTCAGGCTTCCCTCGCTAGCACTGTCTAGTGGTCTTCTTCGATGGTCTGTGTTGCTCGGACCATGCCCTTACCGGTGTTCTCCGAGGCTCCGTAGATGGCTTTGGGCCAGACCGGCTCACTGCACTCCGTAGATGGCTTAGGCCAGACCGGCTCACTGCACTCCGTAGATGGCTTGGGCCAGACTAGCTCATTGCACTCCGTACACCAGCGGGACTGTCGTGTTCATAGGGCCTTTTCGAATCCCTGGCTTCGTCTTCGTCTTTGGCTTAAGGCGATTTTTGACTACCAACTGCAAGATCTCCAGCCACATTCTGACGCCTGTTGTACTTCAGAAACATTCACTCGATTGATGTGAACCCAAAAGTTAGACTATTTCAATTTTCTTCCATTTCTATTTGCTTCTCAGTATTTCGGAATTCGGAGGCGAAGCCAAAGCCAAAGACGAAGCAACGGTTTCGAAAAGGCCCATAGACGTTCGTCCCCGGACTTCTGGCCACGCCCACACAAAACCCGACCCGGCTCGTCATTAAACTGGTATCGAGTTTTATAATTGTATTAAATAATTCAATTGTAATCACCTGGGTATAATTTATATTGTAATTATTAAATTCATTGTTCAAATCTAATTGCTGGTTTTCACTTTTGTTGTTTATTACTTTGTTTCTGCCGTGCCCTAGCTCAGTTTGTTTTAATTGATATGGCGCACGTAACAATATCAATTTGTGAAATGTAAGTGGGGGTGGGGGCTACTTTTATTAGCCTAAATAAATTCATTGTCACTTTTTTCCTTTTTGTTGTGGTCAATGTGGCTGTCCATACTGTGCCTGTTGCGACGTCCTCGATTCAAGGACCAAAAACGGGTCTTTCGAGGCCTAATTTCACCCCTTTGTTCCATTCCTTTGCTCCGACAACATATATGTTTGAATTCGCAGTGGTTCAATTTATGTGTATGGGAATTTCCATTCTGTTCCCCGTCAGGTACCACCAGGCAACACGAAAAACGGGGACGTAACACGGCCTACAACTATTTATTCGTTTGCCTTCTTTACTTTTTGCAGGGAAAAAAGAAGGACAAAAAACAAGAGAAGGGCAAGAAGAAAGAAAAGACAACTAAATCAAAGAAGACTGAACAGACGTGGAAAGAAAAAGGAAAAATCTAAGAAAGAGGCAGCCACCATGATTGCTTGTTATGAGAGGGACGACAGCGAGAGGGATGGCAGCGAGAGGGAAGAAAGTTTTGCTGACGGCGGCGGGGACGGCGGCGGGGACGGCGGCGGGGACGGCGGCGGGGACGGCGGCGGGGACGGCGGCGGGGACGGCGGCGGGGACGGCGGCGGGGACGGCGGCGGGGACGGCGGCGGGGACGGCGGCGGGGACGGCGGCGGGGACGGCGGCGGGGACGGCGGCGGGGACGGCGGCGGGGACGGCGGCGGGGACGGCGGCGGGGACGGCGGCGGGGACGGCGGCGGGGACGGCGGCGGGGACGGCGGCGGGGACGGCGGCGGGGACGGCGGCGGGGACGGCGGCGGGGACGGCGGAAAAGACGGCGGAAAAGACGGCGGAAAAGACGGCGGAAAAGACGGCGGAAAAGACGGCGGAAAAGACGGCGGAAAAGACGGCGGAAAAGACGGCGGAAAAGACGGCGGAAAAGACGGCGGAAAAGACAATATATAGGGATGATAGGGTATAATGATAGGGATGACATTGGGGACGCGGGGGTACAACCGCGTGAACGACAGTGGGGATTACGTCGTGGACGACAGTGTGGGTGACGGTGGAAAGGATGGCAGGTACAACGGCGGGAACAACGGCGGGGACGATGGTGGGAACGACAAAAGTGGTGGCATACCAGCTATTCAGTTGGGGGATGAGTTTGGCGATTTTTTTTAAGAAATATTTCCGGAATTAATGTTGTTAATGGGATTGCTGCACCGATCAGAAATAATGTTGATGATTTTCTTGAAGTGTTGAATGTTGGTTGGGAGGGGAATTCTGGTGGGGAGGGGGGTGCTGATGGGGAGGGGGATGCTGTTGGGGAGGTGGATGCTGGTGGAGAGGGGGAGGGGAATCATGTGCTTTAATGCAAATATTAGGGCCTACATCTTTCGCGCCAAACGCACCTGGCCGTCCAGCGCATTAGGGGCCGAAGAAGGACAGGCTCATGCGGCCCGTTCGCCTTGATGCGAGGCATATTCAAGAACGGCAGAATCTTATGAATGAGGGGGCAAATGTGGCCAATGACATGGGCCCCATGTTTAATACAAGCTGCTCTTCGCGGAATTTCGCAGTCAATATGGTGCGGCAGCAGTTTACGCAAGAGGAATTAATGTATAACCGCACATGTTTAAGTGGGAGAAGAAGCGGGGGGGGAGGGGGGTGTAGGAGCGCAACATGGCACTTTGAGCCCAAGGAAGATGGAAAAAATTCGTAACGACTACTTCAATTTCGTTAATATTGCTGTAGGAGCACAAGATGAAGAATGAAAGGCATGCTGCAAGTTCATCGATGCAGCATGCCGTGGCCTGCTCAAAAAAACACCATATGAAGCACGATATGTGGCAGAGAAACCCCCCCCCCCCCCCCCACACCTCTTTTGAGTTGACCATTGTGTTCCCAGAATCTCAGAAATTATTTATAGGTTTCAAGGTAACAATAGTGTTGAGGGGGTACCTCTCTGCCACATATCGTGTTGGGTATAAAAAACACAAAATGCAGGCAATCTAGACTGGTTCCGGTATTTAGATTTGGTAATGACTTAAACACTATACATTTGTATTATTTTTGGTCTTGGTCTCGGAAGTTGTGGTCTCGGAAGTGTTGGTCTCGAAAGCCTTGTTCTCGGTCTCGGACAATAAGGGTCTCGACTACAACACTCGCATTCGAAAGCTTATAACAAATATAATGATAGAAAAATATCAATTTAATTTTGAAATGAAAATCATGGTGTAAAATAGCATGGACACACCTATAGTTCTACTAGTGTGCCCCGGTATGCTGCGCTAATACAGGGTCACACATCGGTACAAGCTAAAATTAGTTGAAAATCTTGCTTCGCCGTGCGCTTTCTTTCCGAGGAATTGTGGAGTCGCAATTATACCGGATTTCTTCTTTAAACTCTCAGCTCCTACTGACTAGATTTATGCTTTATGTTAACTCCCAATTAAAGAAAAAAATGTTAGCATCTTTTTTTCAGTCGAACATTAATTTTTGGGTGTGCGAAGTGCGCCTAAAGGGTGCTTCACGAGTTGAGATGCAACGGTTGTTTCGTGTACAATAAATTCGCACGCACACATACCATTCCATTCCATGCATGCCCATAAAAGACGAGCGATTAAACTGGGCAAATCAATTGCACACGAAACAGCCGTCGCAGCCGTCGCCCTCCAGGCGCGCTTGGCACACTCATATGACGTCACGGCTGACGGCTTTAGGGTCATTGGATAAAATGGTATTACTTGAATATTTCTGCATGTTGCAGTTCGACTAAAAAAAAGATGCCAAAATGTATCGAAAAGTTTTAAGGTAAGATTAAGCCTTAATCTAGATAGAGCTGAGGGATTATAGAAGACTCCACAATTCCTTGGACAGAATGCACACGGCCAAGCAAGATTTTCAACGAATATTAGCGTGTACAGATGTGTGACCCTGTATTAGCCCATGTTAGGCAACCCTTTAACTACTTTTTCTCCAAATTTATGGACTCACCATTTTTCCCAGTTTTGGTTTGCTGGGCTAAATATCACAATGTTATAATTGTTCATATGATTTTCAATAAGGTTTTATTATGATAAATGCTGTGCCAGTAAGCAACTTGGTGAATTTGAAGCTCACTAATACTGACTACTTGATGATATCTAGAGATAGTGTAATGTGCGCTCATTTATGGGTTCACAAAGTTGTCATTTTAGATAATTACTATTTTAATTAATTATTATAGTATATTATTTCATATTTATATAATAATATTCAATGTTTAGTGGTGTTTAAAAATAAAAAGTTGAAAAGGTAATTCTATTAGTGTAATCGTATAGGCCTATATATGGGCATAATCGCGCTTGGGTCGACCATTTTTCGTAATTTTAACGACATTAGGGTGACCACCGTCGTTAGGGTGACCATTTCGAGGTCGTCCGAACGCCCAACTACTGGAAAAAGAAACATTTTTTAACATTTTATTGTCTATGTCGATAGAATGGGTTACATAATGCTATAAATATGAAATTTCGTGGAAAAAGCTCTAGGTAAAAACGGGTTAGGTTACAGTAAAAATCGTAAAATTTTGCGCACGTCTCTATGGAGTGGTCGCGCTAATGCCTGTTTTTCGAGAATATATATATATATATATTAAATAAATTCAGGATACAAGTTAAAATAACTTTGGCATATTTATTTCTGGACAGACTGTTTCGTACCGTGTGGCACTCATCAGCAGAATGACATAGAATACCGTGTAGCATCTTCGTATACAGTATGGAATCAGGCTTGCGTTGCGCGCGTTATGCATCGAACCCTGATCGCTCCGCGTTTATACGTTATTGAACTTATTGCGCGCGTTACGTCACTGACCCTAGCACGCACCTGTCTCGGTGCCTACACTTAGAGACGATTTCGCTCCTCTTATTTAGTGTACCTAGGTTGGGCTTGCATATGATTATGTATTTCTCTGCTATACACAAGTTGCATCTTTTGTTTACATTAGAGTATGGTAGTGCTCTTTGGATAATGTCCCATTTGATTTCAAAGTTCTTTCCTTCGTCCTTTAGGGCTTATACGTGTATGCTCAGTTCGGTCTGTGCTCTCTTGCATCTCGAATGTTGTTGAAGTTAGCCCGACGTACGATTCTATTCTTCCCTTCTCACTCGCGACGGTGGCCTGGTAGATAATGTGTTTACTTAGGCACTCTCCGTTTAGTGGGCATTCTGTGTTGCGGGGGCAGCTGCACATCTTATCTTTGATTTATTAGCTGTTTCGGCACTACAGCCGAAACAGCTATTGTATTCCTTCTGATTTTTAGCTGTTTCGGCATTTCGGCCGAAACAGCTTTTGTTTTCGTTAAAGTTTTTTTTTTTTTTTTTTTTTTTTTTGGCTTTTTCGCTTTCAGCGAAAAAGCCTTTCTTTTTCTTCTGTTTGTTTTTTTTCTTCTTCTTCTTCTTCTTCTTCTTCTTCTTCTTCTTCTTGTTCTTGTGCCATAAATCGCATAGACTTTGTACACGTTCATTCTGGCGGTCACTTTTGTCATTAAACAGACTTCAATGTCATTGAAACTTTGCACATACTCAGAACTCATACTGAGCTAGTGCCTAAAACTCGGATGTCATCATGACGTCATCACGTGACACGTGACGTCATCTTAAAGTTTTGATAATTTAATCTTTGAAAATCTATACAAAATCAACCGCGAAAGACCGTAACTAGATGTTTGTGGGAATCGATAGAATAATTAAGGATCTTCATTTTATCTCGTGTGCGTAAAATCACGTGACCCTTCCTTCCGGTCCAAACCGGAAGTGGCTTATAATTTGAAAGTGGAAAATGATCTGAACTTACTTTCAACGATGTTAGTCTCTAGCTAGGCTGCGCTCTCCAAAAAAGTGACCGGTGACGTCATAAATTGTTTTAGCGCCCTCTAGCGGCAGGTTGAAAAATGTTTGAAATGAACAATCTGTTGATGTGTGTGGCGAAGTTTGTTCAAATCACTTTATAACTGATGTATATAATCAGTTTCATGATAGGAACAGGTTGACGGAAAGAAAAAAATATGACGTCACCAGACCGGAAGTTATAATGAAAAGACTCCTTTTCCTTTGAAAATTCCAAAAAAATTAAACCTGACAGATACAATCTTGATTTTTGCTCTAAAGGTTAATGTAAAAGTAGTTCTCGAACTTCCCTGTATTTTGGGGCAAAAAATGAACTTGAACATACCCTGCGGCACCCTTGAAATGTAATCGTTTTGGCCTAGGTGCAAAAAGCATTGACCCCTTACGTGTGCATGGCACACGTATAATATACATGCTAGTACATGTACGTATACACTGATAGTGTATTATGCATTGAGCGAATGTATCACCACTGACATCGTTCGTGCAAGCACATGTACGCTCACGCAAGCGGACACTAGCCGCCAACCTGTGAAACAAGATGACGTCATCAAATTGCCCATGGGGAAGGGCGCCGCGTACGACAGGTAGGTAAACACGCTTTCGGCTACGCAGAATCCAACCCCGTAGACTTTGTAAACGTTGCTTGCACAATTCAAAGCACTTTTAACGGAAAAACAAAGTCGTATTCCCATAAACTTGACCCAGGTGAAGACCCAATAGTGAACTCCAGTCTCGCCGACAGACACCACGAGAAAGACGTCATCAGGGCCACGTGACCTTATCTTAAAGGTGCAATTGATTTAATCTTTGAAAATCAATGAAACATCAACCGCAAAAGACCGAAACTTGAATTTTGTGGCAATTAATATACACAAATCCAGGATCTTCATTTTATCTCGTGTGCGTGAAATCACGTGACCCTTCCTTCCGGTCTAAACCGGAAGTGCCTCATAATTTGAAATTGAAAAATGATATGAACTTACTTTCAACGATGTTAGTGTCTGGCTAGAATAAACTTTTCAAAAAAATTCCAGGCGACGTCATAACATGTTATAGCGCCCTCTAGCGGCAGGTTGAAAATGGTTAAAATGAATATTCGGTTAACGTGTGTGGCGAAGTTTGCTGAAATAACTTCATAACCAGTGTATATAATCAGCTTCATGCTAAGATCATATTGGGAAGGGTAAATATTTATGACGTCACCAAACCGGAAGTTACAATGAAAAATCCTTTAAACCTTAAAGAATCGCTTAAAAATCAACCGGGATAGATATAATCCAGATTTTTGCTTCAAATAGCAAAGTTAAGACAGCTCTCGAGCTTTCTATTAATTACGTCACGATGACGTCATCAAGTGTCAAATTACAATCAACCAAATATTTCTAGATATAATCTTTGAAAATCAATATAAAATCAACTGTAAGAGATCTGATTTAGATTTCTAAGGGAATTGATAGACTAATCCATGGTCTTCATAATTTGTATTACATGCAAAAAGACCCGACCCTTCCTTCCGGTCCAAACCGGAAGTGCTTATATAATTTAAAAATGGAAAACGATGTGAACTTACTTTCAACGATGTTAGGGGCTGGCTAGGTTGTAAGTAACAAGAAAGTTAACGGTGACTTCATAAAATGTTATAGCGCCCTCTAGCGGCGTGTTGGCAAATGTTACGTCATATTACGATTATATTTGAATTATTACGTTTTTAGACGTTGAAGGCATATCTCAGCAACGGATCGTGTTAACATAACACCTCATTTTGTGTTGTTAGGTGATAGATAGTTGCACAAAAAGTTCACAAACGTGTGACGTCATCGTTTTAATCAGTTTTAATTCATTTTACTCTGTTTAAATTAACTTAAATTAGTTTTCAATAATTTTAAATTGTTTTGATGGTTTAAAAGTTCAATTTTTGAAATATTTAATAAAAAAAAATTGCGAATGCGAAAAAGCCCTATGTTCTGTTCCTCGAACAGACGTAGTTCTAGTTTTTTTTTTCTTTTTAGCTGTTTCGGCAACTCAGCCGAAACAGCTATTGTAATCGTTAAGATTTTTTTTTTTTTTTTTTTTTTTTTTAGCTGTTTCGGCATTTCAGCCGAAACAGCTTTTGTTTTCGTTAAAGTTTTTTTTTTTTTTTTTTTTTTTTTAGCTGTTTTGGCACTTCAGCCGAAACAGCTATTGTATTCGTTCTGATTTTTTTTTTTTTAGCTGTTTCGGCATTTCAGCCGAAACAGCTATTGTATTCGTTCTGATTTTTTTTTTTTTTTTTTTTTTTTTTTTTTTTTTTTTCTCCTTCAGACTCTTCCCCATAGGGTTTGTACACGTTTTTTGTTCGGACAATACACTTTGGCACTTTGTTAAATCCGATCGACTTGAGACTTGGCATACACTTAGACCACCACCCACAGATGATCCTAGAAGAAATTTGTCACGATTACGTCATTCGTGGTCACGTGACGTCACGTTAAAGGTGCAATTTTTCCCCATAGGATTTGTACACGTTTTTCTTCAGAATATTGAATTTGACACTTCGGTAAATCCGATCGACTTGAGACTTAAGACACACCTCAACCACCATCCCCAGAGGGGCCAGAACAAAAATCGTCATGATGACGTCATCGTGGGTCATTTGACGTCACATTAAAGGTGCAGTTTATAAGACCCTCTATCTCTGGAAGTAAAGGTCTGATTGGGATCAAACTTGATATGCAAGTATTCCAGGATGTGTTATAGACAAAAATTAAGATGACGTCATGACGACGTCATCATGGGCCATGTGACGTCACATTAAAGGTGCAGTTTTCCCTATAGGTTTTGTACACGTTTTTCGTCAGACTATTGAATTTGACACTTTGGTAAATCCAATCGACTCGAAACTTAGTACACACCTCGACCACCACCTCTAGGAGGGCCACAAGGACAATCGTCATGATGACGTCATCGTGGGTCAGATGACGTAACTTTAAAGGTGTACTTTTTAAGACCCTCTATCTCTGGAAGTAAAGGTCTGATTGGGGTCAAATTTGGTATGCAAGTATTCCAGGATGTGTTATAGACGGAAATTAAGATGACGTCATGACGACGTCATCGTGGGCCATGTGACGTCACGTTAAAGGTGCAGTTTTTCCCATAGGATTTGTACACGTTTTTTGCAACCAAGATATATTTGGCACTTTGGTAAGTCCGATCGACTTCAGATCTGGTACACACATAGACCACCACTCACATATTCAAAGTCATTTTAGACAAGCGAAACAGCTCTGTGTTTGTCCACAAACACATTTCTAGTTTTTTTTTTTTTTTTTTTTTTTTTTTCTCCTTCAGACTCTTCTCCATAGGGTTTGTACACGTTTTTTGTTCGGACAATACACTTTGGCACTTTGGTAAATCCGATCGACTTGAGACTTGGCCTACTCTTAGACCACCACCCACAGATGATCCTAGAAGAAATTTGTCACGATTACGTCATTCGTGGTCACGTGACGTCACGTTAAAGGTGCAATTTTTCCCCATAGGATTTGTACACGTTTTTCTTCAGAATATTGAATTTGACACTTCGGTGAATCCGATCGACTTGAGACTTAAGACACACCTCGACCACCATCTCCAGAGGGGCCAGAAGAAAAATCGCCATGATGACGTCATCGTGGGTCATTTGACGTCACATTAAAGGTGCAGTTTATAAGACCCTCTATCTCTGGAAGTAAAGGTCTGATTGGGGTCAAACTTGGTATGCAAGTATTCCAGGATGTGTTATAGACAAAAATTAAGATGACGTCATGACGACGTCATCATGGGCCATGTGACGTCACATTAAAGGTTCAGTTTTCCCTATAGGTTTTTGTACACGTTTTTCGTCAGACTATTGAATTTGACACTTTGGTAAATCCAATCGACTCGAGACTTAGTACACACCTCGACCACCATCTCTATGAGGGCCACAAGGATAATCGTCATGATGACGTCATCGTGGGTCAGGTGACGTCACTTTAAAGGTGTAGTTTTTAAGACCCTCTATCTCTGGAAGTAAAGGTCTGATTGGGGTCAAACTTGGTATGCAAGTATTCCAGGATGTGTTATAGACGAAAATTAAGATGACGTCATGACGACGTCATCATGGGCCATGTGACGTCACATTAAAGGTTCAGTTTTCCCTATAGGTTTTGTACACGTTTTTCGTCAGACTATTGAATTTGACACTTTGGTAAATCCAATCGACTCGAGACTTAGTACACACCTCGACCACCATCTCTATGAGGGCCACAAGGATAATCGTCATGATGACGTCATCGTGGGTCAGGTGACGTCACTTTAAAGGTGTAGTTTTTAAGACCCTCTATCTCTGGAAGTAAAGGTCTGATTGGGGTCAAACTTGGTATGCAAGTATTCCAGGATGTGTTATAGACGGAAATTAAGATGACGTCATGACGACGTCATCGTGGGCCATGTGACGTCACGTTAAAGGTGCAGTTTTTCCCATAGGATTTGTACACGTTTTTTGCAACCAAGATATATTTGGCACTTTGGTAAATCCGATCGACTTCAGATTTGGTACACACATAGACCACCACTCACATATTCAAAGTCATTTTTAGACAAGCGAAACAGCTCTGTGTTTGTCCACAAACACATTTCTAGTTTTTTTTTTTTTTAGCTGTTTCGGTTTTTCACCGAAACAGCTTTTGTAATCGTTAAAGTTTTTTTTTTTCTTTTTTAGCTGTTTCGGCAATTCAGCCGAAACAGCTATTGTTTTCGTTAAAGTTTTTTTTTTTTTTTTTTTTTCTTTTTCTTTTTCCTTTTTTTCCTCAGTTTCAGACTTTTCTCCATATAGTTTGTACACAGTTTTCTTCAGCCAATACACTTTGACACTTTTGTAAATCCGATCGACTTGAGACTTGGCATACATTTAGACAACCACCCAAGGACGGTCCTAGAACAAATTCGTCGCGATTACATAATTCTTGGTCACGTGACGTCACGTTAAAGGTGCAATTTTCCCCCATAGGTTTTGTACACGTTTTTCTTCAGACTATTTAATTTGACAGTTTGGTGAATCTGATTGACTTGAAACTTAGCACACACCTTGACCACCATCCCCAGGAGGTCCAGGAGAAAAATCGTCATGATGACGTCATCGTGGGTCATGTGACGTTACACAAAAGGTGCAGTTTTTAAGACCCTCTATCTCTGGAAGTACACGTCCGATTGGGGTCAAATTTGGTTTGCAAGTATTCGAGGATGTGTTATAGACGAAAATTAAGATGACGTAATTATGACATCATCGGGTGTCATGTGACGTCACATTAAAGGTTCAATTTTCTCCATAGGTTTTGTACACGTTTTTCTTCAAAATATTGAATTTGACACTTCTGTCAATTCGATCGACTTGAGACTTAGCACAGACCTCGACCACCATCCTTAGGAGGGTCAAGAACAAAATAATCAAGATGACGTCATCGGGGGTCATGTGACGTCACATTAAAGGTGTAGTTTTTAAGACCGTCTAACTCTGAAAGTACAAGTCCGGTTGGGGTCAAACTTGGTTTGCAAGTATTCGAGGATGTGTTATAGACAAAAAATAGGATGACGTAATTATGACATCATCGGGTGTCATGTGACGTCACATTAAAGGTTCAATTTTCTCCATAGGTTTTGTACACGTTTTTCTTCAGACTATTGAATTTGACAATTTGGTAAATCCGATCGACTTCGGACTTGGCACACACCTCGACCAACATACCCAGGAGGGCCAAGGGGGAAATCGTCAGGATGACGTCATCGTGGGTCATATGACGTCACATTAAAGGGGCAGATTTTAGGACCCTCTATCTCTGGAAGTACATGTCTGATTGGGGCCAAACTTGGTATGCAAGTATTCCAGAATGTGTAATAGACAAAAATTAAGATGACATCATGATGACATCATCGGGTGTCATGTGACGTCACTTTAAAGGTGCAGTTTTTCCCATAGGATTTGTACACGTATTTTTCAACTTTAGTATCTTGGGAAAATTGACAAATCCAATCGATTTCAGACTTGGCACACACATAATGAAAGTTATCTTAGACATCCGAAACAGCTCTGTGTTTGTCCACAAACACATGTCTAGTTTTCTTTTTTTTTTTTTTCTTTTTTTTTTTTTTCTTTTTCAGACTTTTCTCCATAGGATTTGCACACGTTTATTCAGACAATACACTTTGACATTTTGGTAAATCCGATGGATTTGAGACTTGGCATACACTTAGACAACCACCCAAGGACGGTCCTAGAAGAAATTCGTCGCGATTACGTCATTCAAGGTCACGTGACTTTGCGTTAAAGGTGAAATTTTCCCCATAGGTTTTGTACACGTTTTTCTTCAGACTATTGAATTTGACACTTCGGTAAATCCGACCGACTTGAAACTTGGCATGCCCTTAGAACACCACCCCCAGATGTTCCTGAAAGAAATTTGGCACGATTGCGTCATTGAACGTCACGTGACGTCACGTTAAAGGTGCACATTTTTCTCCCATTGGTTTTGTACACGTTTTTCTTTAGACTATTGACTTTGACACTTTAGTAAATCCGATCGACTTAAGACTTGGCACACACTTAGACCACCATCCACAGACGGTCCTAGAAAAAAATCGGCACGATTACGTCATTCAAGGTCACGGAGCGTCACGTTAAAGGTTCAATTTTCCCCCATAGGTTTTGTACACGTTTTTCTTTAGACTGTTGACTTTGACACTTTCTTAAATTTGATCGACTTGAGACTTGGCACACACATAGACCACCACACACACATATTGAAAGTAATGTAAGACACTCGAAACAGCTCTGTGTTTGTCCACAAACACATGTCTAGTTTTTTTTGCCTTTTTTTCCCCATAGGATTTGTACACGTTTGTTCAGACAATACACTTTGACACTTTGGGAAATCCGATCGACTTGAAACTTGGCATACACTTAGACAACCACCCAAGGACGGTCCTAGAAGAAATTCGTCGCGATTACGTCATTCAAGGTCACGTGACTTCGCGTTAAAGGTTAAATTTTCCCCATAGGTTTTGTACACGTTTTCCTTCAGACCTTTGACTTTGACACTTTGGTAAATCCGACCGACTTGAAACTTGGCATACACTTAGAACACCACCCCTAGATGTTTCTGAAACAAATTCGGCACGATTGCGTCATTCAAGGTCACGTGACGTCACATTAAAGGTGCACATTTTTCACCCATAGGTTTTGTACACGTTTATGTTTAGACTGTTGACTTTGACACTGTAGTAAATCCGATCGACTTGAGACTTGGCACACACTTAGACCACCATCTACAGACGGCCCTAAAAGAAATTTGGCACGATTACGTCATTTAAGGTCACGGGGCGTCACGTTAAAGTTTCATTTTTCCCCATAGATTGTGTACACGTTTTTCTTTAGACTATTGCCGTTGACACTTTAGTAAATCTGATCGACTTGAGACTTGGCACACACAAAAGACCACCACATACATATTAAAAGTAATTTTAGACACTCGAAACAGCTCTGTGTTTGTCCACAAACACATGTCTAGTTTTTTTTTTTGTTTTTTTCTCCTTCAGACTCTTCTCCATAGGGTTTGTACACGTTTTTTGTTCTGGCATAGCACTTTGGCACTTTGGTAAATCCGATCGACTTGAGACTTGACATACACTTAGACCACCACCCACAGATGATCCTAGAAGAAATTTGTCACGATTACGTCATTCGTGGTCACGTGACGTCACGTTAAAGGTACAATTTTTTCCCATAGGATTTGTACACGTTTTTATTCAGAATATTAAATTTGACACTTCTGTACATCCAATTGACTTGAGACTTAGCACAGACCTCGAACACCATCCCCAGTAGGGCCAAGAAGAAAATCGTCATGATGACGTCATCAGGGGTCATGTGACATCACATTAAAGGTGCAGTTTTTAAGACCCTCTATCTCTAGAAATACAGGTCCGATTGTGGTCAAACTTGGTATTCATGTATTCCAGGATGAGTTATATACGAAATTAGGATGACGTAATTATGACGTCATTGTTGGTCATGTGACGTCACATTAAAGGTGTAGTTTTTGGGACCCTTTATCTCTGAAAGTACATGTCCGATTGGGGTCAAACTTGGTACATACAGGTATTCTGGGATGTGTTATGGACGAAATGTAGGTGACGTCATGATGACAACATTGTGGAACATGTGAAGTCGCCTTTAAGGAGCAGTTTTTGATGATGTCGTGAAGACGTCACTGTGTGATTTGTATATGAAATGTTGTGTTTTGTGACCTTTAAGCCATAATTATGGTGGCCTTGTAGCGACTACACAGAGTGTGAATATTGACATCAATATTTGCAACAAATGTTACAATTTTTCCCAAAGTCGTCAATATTGACGTCAAATGTTATGACTTTCCCCAAAAAGTTGCTAATATTGACGTCAATATTGACGTCAAATTTCACGACTTTCTCCAAAGTAGCGAATATTGACATTAATATTGACGTCAATATTGACGTCAATATTGACGTCAAATTTTAAGAGTTTCTCCGAAAGTCGCAAATATTTACGTCAAATTTGACGTCGATATTCGCAACAAATTTTACGACTTGCTCCCAAAGTCTTGAATATCGTCGTAAATATTGACGTCAAATTTTATAACTTTCCCCAAAAGTTGCGAATATTGACGTCAATATTGACGTCAAATTTCACGACTTTCCCCAAAGTCGCGAATATTGACGTCAATATTGACGTCAAATTTCAAGAGTTTCCCAAAAAGTCGCGAATATTGACGTCAAATTTGACGTCGATATTCGCAACAAATTTCACGACTTGCCTCCAAAATCTTGAATATCTACGTAAATAGATAAATGTCCGATTGGGGTCAAACTTGGTACATACAGGTATTCTGAGATGTGTTATAGACGAAATGTAGGTGACGTCATGATGACAACATTGTGGAACATGTGACGTCGCCTTTAAGGAGCAGTTTTTGATGATGTCGTGATGACGTCACCGTGTGATTTGTATATGAAATGTTGTGTTTTGTGACCTTTAAGCCATAATTATGGTGGCCTTGGAGGGACTACACAGAGTGTGAATATTGACATCAATATTTGCAACAAATGTTACGACTTTTTCCAAAGTCGCGAATATTGACGTCAATATTGACGTCAAATGTTATGACTTTCCCCTAAAAGTTGCTAATATTGACGTCAATATTGACGTCAAATGTTATGACTTTCCCCCAAAAGTTGCTAATATTGACGTCAATATTGACGTCAAATTTCACGACTTTCTCCAAAGTCGCGAATATTGACATCAATATTGACACCAATATTGACATCAATATTGACGTCAAATTTTAAGAGTTTCTCCGAAAGTCGCGAATATTTACGTCAAATTTGACGTCGATATTCGCAACAAATTTTACGACTTGCTCCCAAAGTCTTGAATATCGTCGTATTGACGTCAAATTTCACGACTTTCCCCAAGGTCGCGAACATTGACATCAATATTGACGTCAAATTTCAAGAGTTTCCCAAAAAGTTGCAAATATTGACGTCAAATTTGACGGCGATATTCGCGACTTTCCCCAAAGTCGCGAATATTGACGTCAATATTGACGTCAAATTTCAAGAGTTTCCCAAAAAGTCGCGAATATTGACGTCAAATTTGACGTCGATATTCGCAACAAATTTCACGACTTAATTGCCTCAAAAATCTTGAATATCTACGTAAATATTGACATCAAATTTCACGACCGGTCATACATTTTGACCTGATTTTTTTTCCAGCAAGCTAGGTTTTTGTTGTCGGTTATTATGCGCACGCGCAGAATAATTGGGCGTTTGTACTTGCAAACATCATGCGACCGCATGCACTGGTACTTATGCACGATGAACATTGTAGGATTTTTGTTGATTTCAATCGTTTCTCGCAGTGTGCATAGTATCCCTAACTTAAGGTTCATCTGTGAACAAATTTAAAAGAAGCTAATTTCAACTGATTTGGGTAGGAATGGGTATGGACAACTACCAACAAAAAGGAAGGAGGGATAGGGGTTGGTTATTTTTTTTATTAGAGGTCAAAGTTCATTGACCCCTGCCCAAATCATTAAAAATTATATTTTAGCAACAAAATATGGTATATAGATGATCTTGGTGTCAAAATGCACAGAATTACAATAGAAGATGACATCAAATAATTATTGACCCTTGGGACCAAATCCTGACCTCCGAAAATGAGGTCAAAGGTCACAAAACAATTTTATTACTAAAATGTCATATTTATAGCAACAAAATATGTGACCGGCTCTGCAATAAAGGGTATTAAGTCGCCCTGTGCACTATCATGTAATGGACCACTCAAGGTTGAGAGGATAAACATTTCATCAAAATGTGATTTACATTTTTTGCCATTAATGACATCTTTAACACCAATATTTTAAGGTTTCATTCAAAGGAATGTTGATTTTGATGTTTAAAGTGGAATACACGCCCATTTTGTGTTTATCGTTCTGTTGTTCTACAACAAAGCCGGCTTTTTCAAAGCCTGTTTTTTCAGTTGTGTAATTTGAACTGCAAGGAAGTAATCAAAAGCAAACATGTTATATCTCCAGAACGGGAGTAGCTATGGAGCTCTATTATATACTAACTGGAAGCTTACGCTGTAGGCATTCTAACCATGTATATAACTCAATTTCATTATTTTGCACCATAATACCCATTTTTGCAGAGCGGGTCACATATAGTATATAGATGATATTGGTGTCAAAATGCACAGGATTATGAAAGAAGATGACATAGAATAACTACTGGCCCCTTACAGAAAAAGGTCAAAGGTCAAAAATAGACGTATTACTAAAATGTCATATTAGTAAAATAACAGGAAAATTACCATGAACAAAAACAAATCTAAGAGGCTAATTTCAACTTATTGTGGCGGGTATGGGGGTTATTATTTATTCCAAGAGCAAAGAAGGAGGGGAAATTCCCTTTCTGAGGGTCAAAGGTCTTTGACCCTGCATTAAAACATTATAAATTGTATCTCAGCAGCAGTATGTTTTTCATAGGTCTAAGGTACAATTTTCCCCATAGGATTTGTACACGGTTTTTTTCAACTAATATATCTTTGGCACTTGTGTAAATCCAATCGACTTCAGACTTGGCACACACATAGACCACCTCACACACATATTGAAAGTAAGACAATCGAAACAGCTCTGTGTTTGTCCACAAACACATATCTAGTTTTTTTTTCTTTTTCTTTTCCTCTTTCAGACTTTTTCCCATAGGATTTGTACACGTTTTTTCTGGCATAGCACTTCGACACTTTGGTAAATCCGATCGACTTGATACTTGGCATACATTTAGACAACCACCCAAGGACGGTCCTAGAAGAAATTCGTCGCGATTACGTCATTCAAGATCACGTGACGTCATGTTAAAGGTAAAATTTTCCCCATAGGTTTTGTACACGTTTTTCTTCAGACTATTGATTTTGACACTTTGGTAAATCCGACCAACTTTAAACTTTGCATACACTTAGACCACCACCCACAGATGATCCTAGAAGAAATTCGGCACGATTGCGTCATTCAAGGTCACGTGACGTGACGTTAAAGGTGCAATTTTATTCCCCATAGGGTTTGTACACGTTTTTCTTTAGACTATTGACTTTGACACTTTCGTAAATTTGATCGACTTCAGACTTAGCACATACCTCGACCACCATCCCCAGGAGGGCCAAGGGAAAAATCGTAATAATGACGTCATCGTGGGTCATGTGACGTCACATTAAAGGTTCAGTTTTAAGGACCCTCTATCTCTAGAAGTACATTTCCGATTGGGGTCAAACTTGGTATGCAAATATTCCAGGATGTGTTACAGACGAAAATTAAGATGACATCATGATGACATCATCGGGTATCATGTGACGTCACATTAAAGGTTCAATTTTCCCCATAGGATTTGTACACGTTTTTTTCAACTAATATATCTTTGACACTTGTGTAAATCCAATCGACTTCAGACTTGGCACACACATAGACCCCTACACACACAGCTTTACCTTACATACGCACTGTGGACATTCCTTTGTATTCGTGTAGTTAACAAACTTTGACTAAATACTCATTTTTCTCGCTTCCCCAAAACAAATTTACCCTCAAATTAGGATTATGGGCCTCTCAGCTGTCCCTTCTATCTTTTCTATATATAACCCTAACCCGTTTTTCCTCTAGCGCTCTTTTTCGGAAACTGAAAAACGGATTGTGGACGTGTGCAAGTCCACACACCGTAACCTCTTCCCGCATCGTGTGGACCTATATTGTTCGGAGGTCCACAGTGCGTATGCAAGACTAACTCATATTGAAAGTAACGTTAGACAATCGAAACAGCTCTGTGTTTGTCCACAAACACATGTCTAGTTTTTCTTTTTAGCTGTTTCGGCATTTCAGCCGAAACAGCTATTGTATTCGTTCTGATTTTTTTTTTTTTTTTTTTTTTTTTTTTTTTTTTTTTTTTTTTCTCCTTCAGACTCTTCTCCATAGGGTTTGTACACGTTTTTTGTTCGGACAATACACTTTGGCACTTTGGTAAATCCGATCGACTTGAGACTTGGCCTACTCTTAGACCACCACCCACAGATGATCCTAGAAGAAATTTGTCACGATTACGTCATTCGTGGTCACGTGACGTCACGTTAAAGGTGCAATTTTTCCCCATAGGATTTGTACACGTTTTTCTTCAGAATATTGAATTTGACACTTCGGTGAATCCGATCGACTTGAGACTTAAGACACACCTCGACCACCATCCCCAGAGGGGCCAGAAGAAAAATCGCCATGATGACGTCATCGTGGGTCATTTGACGTCACATTAAAGGTGCAGTTTATAAGACCCTCTATCTCTGGAAGTAAAGGTCTGATTGGGGTCAAACTTGGTATGCAAGTATTCCAGGATGTGTTATAGACAAAAATTAAGATGACGTCATGACGACGTCATCATGGGCCATGTGACGTCACATTAAAGGTTCAGTTTTCCCTATAGGTTTTTGTACACGTTTTTCGTCAGACTATTGAATTTGACACTTTGGTAAATCCAATCGACTCGAGACTTAGTACACACCTCGACCACCATCTCTATGAGGGCCACAAGGATAATCGTCATGATGACGTCATCGTGGGTCAGGTGACGTCACTTTAAAAGTGTAGTTTTTAAGACCCTCTATCTCTGGAAGTAAAGGTCTGATTGGGGTCAAACTTGGTATGCAAGTATTCCAGGATGTGTTATAGACGAAAATTAAGATGACGTCATGACGACGTCATCATGGGCCATGTGACGTCACATTAAAGGTTTAGTTTTCCCTATAGGTTTTGTACACGTTTTTCGTCAGACTATTGAATTTGACACTTTGGTAAATCCAATCGACTCGAGACTTAGTACACACCTCGACCACCATCTCTATGAGGGCCACAAGGATAATCGTCATGATGACGTCATCGTGGGTCAGGTGACGTCACTTTAAAGGTGTAGTTTTTAAGACCCTCTATCTCTGGAAGTAAAGGTCTGATTGGGGTCAAACTTGGTATGCAAGTATTCCAGGATGTGTTATAGACGGAAATTAAGATGACGTCATGACGACGTCATCGTGGGCCATGTGACGTCACGTTAAAGGTGCAGTTTTTCCCATAGGATTTGTACACGTTTTTTGCAACCAAGATATATTTGGCACTTTGGTAAATCCGATCGACTTCAGATTTGGTACACACATAGACCACCACTCACATATTCAAAGTCATTTTTAGACAAGCGAAACAGCTCTGTGTTTGTCCACAAACACATTTCTAGTTTTTTTTCTTTTTCTCCTTCAGACTTTTTCCCATAGGGTTTGTACACGTTTTTTGTTCGGACAATACACTTTGACACTTTGGTAAATGCGATCGACTTGAAACTTGGCATACACTTAGACCACCACCCACAGATGATCCTAGAAGAAATTTGTCACGATTACGCCATTTGTGGTCACGTGACGTCACGTTAAAGGTTCAATTTTTCCCCATAGGGTTTGTACACGTTTTTCTTCAGACTATTGACTTTAATACTTTGGTAAATGCGATTGACTTGAAACTTAGCACACACCTCGACCACCATCCCCAGGAGGTCCAAGAGAAAAATCGTGATGATGACGTCATCGTGGGTCATGTGACGTCAAATTAAAGGTGCAGTTTTTGGGACCCTCTATCTCTGAAAGTACATGTCCGATTGGGGACAAACTTGATATGCAAGTATCCTGAGATGTGTTATAGACGAAAATTAAGATGACATGAAGATGACGTCATCGGGTGTCATGTGACGTCACATTAAAGGTGCAATTTTTCCCCATAGGGTTTGTACACGTTTTTCCTCAGACTATTGATTTTGACACTTTGGTAAATCCCATCGACTCGAGACTTAGTACACACCTCGATCACCATCCATAGGAGTGCCACAAGGAAAATCGTCATGATGACGTCATCGTGGGTCATGTGACGTCACTTTAAAGGTGTAGTTTGTAATACCCTCTATCTCTGGAAGTAAAGGTCTGATTGGGGTCAATCTTGGTATGCAAGTATTCCAGGATGTGTTATAGACGAAAATTAAGATGACGTCATGATGACGTCATCGTGGGTCATGTGACGTCACATTTAAGGTGTAGTTTTTAAGACCCTCTATCTCTGGAAGTACAAGTCCGATTGGGGTCAAACTTGGCATGCAAGTATTCAAGTGTGTGTTATAGACACAAATTAAAATAACATCATGATGACGTCATCGTTGGTCATGTGACGTCTCCTTAAAGGTGTAGTTTTCCCCAAAGGATTTGTACACGTTTTTTCCAACCAATATATCTTTGGCACCTGGGTAAATAAGATTGACTACAGATTTGCGACACACTTAGACCACCACCCACTTATTACAAAACAAATTAGACACCCGAAACAGCTCTGTGTTTGTCCACAAACACATTTCTAGTTCTTTTTCAGACTATTTCCCATAGGATTTGTACACGTTTTTTCTGACATAGCACTTTGACACTTTGGTAAATCCGATCGAGTTGAAACTTGGCATATATTTAGACAACCACCCAAGGACGGTCCTAGAAGAAATTCGTCGCGATTACGTCATTCAAGGTCACGTGACTTCGCGTTAAAGGTGAAATTTTTCCCATAGGTTTTGTACACGTTTTTCTTCAGACTATTGATTTTGACACTTTGGTAAATCCGACCAACTTTAAACTTTGCATACACTTAGACCACCACCCACAGATGATCCTAGAAGAAATTCGGCACGATTGCGTCATTCAAGGTCACGTGACGTGACGTTAAAGGTGCAATTTTATTCCCCATAGGGTTTGTACACGTTTTTCTTTAGACTATTGACTTTGACACTTTCGTAAATTTGATCGACTTCAGACTTAGCACATACCTCGACCACCATCCCCAGGAGGGCCAAGGGAAAAATCGTAATAATGACGTCATCGTGGGTCATGTGACGTCACATTAAAGGTTCAGTTTTAAGGACCCTCTATCTCTAGAAGTACATTTCCGATTGGGGTCAAACTTGGTATGCAAATATTCCAGGATGTGTTACAGACGAAAATTAAGATGACATCATGATGACATCATCGGGTATCATGTGACGTCACATTAAAGGTTCAATTTTCCCCATAGGATTTGTACACGTTTTTTTCAACTAATATATCTTTGACACTTGTGTAAATCCAATCGACTTCAGACTTGGCACACACATAGACCCCTACACACACATGCACACATACCTTACATACGCACTGTGGACATTCCTTTGTATTCGTGTAGTTAACAAACTTTGACTAAATACTCATTTTTCTCGCTTCCCCAAAACAAATTTACCCTCAAATTAGGATTATGGGCCTCTCAGCTGTCCCTTCTATCTTTTCTATATATAACCCTAACCCGTTTTTCCTCTAGCGCTCTTTTTCGGAAACTGAAAAACGGATTGTGGACGTGTGCAAGTCCACACACCGTAACCTCTTCCCGCATCGTGTGGACCTATATTGTTCGGAGGTCCACAGTGCGTATGCAAGACTAACTCATATTGAAAGTAACGTTAGACAATCGAAACAGCTCTGTGTTTGTCCACAAACACATGTCTAGTTTTTCTTTTTAGCTGTTTCGGCATTTCAGCCGAAACAGCTATTGTATTCGTTCTGATTTTTTTTTTTTTTTTTTTTTTTTTTTTTTTTTTTTTTTTTTTCTCCTTCAGACTCTTCTCCATAGGGTTTGTACACGTTTTTTGTTCGGACAATACACTTTGGCACTTTGGTAAATCCGATCGACTTGAGACTTGGCCTACTCTTAGACCACCACCCACAGATGATCCTAGAAGAAATTTGTCACGATTACGTCATTCGTGGTCACGTGACGTCACGTTAAAGGTGCAATTTTTCCCCATAGGATTTGTACACGTTTTTCTTCAGAATATTGAATTTGACACTTCGGTGAATCCGATCGACTTGAGACTTAAGACACACCTCGACCACCATCCCCAGAGGGGCCAGAAGAAAAATCGCCATGATGACGTCATCGTGGGTCATTTGACGTCACATTAAAGGTGCAGTTTATAAGACCCTCTATCTCTGGAAGTAAAGGTCTGATTGGGGTCAAACTTGGTATGCAAGTATTCCAGGATGTGTTATAGACAAAAATTAAGATGACGTCATGACGACGTCATCATGGGCCATGTGACGTCACATTAAAGGTTCAGTTTTCCCTATAGGTTTTTGTACACGTTTTTCGTCAGACTATTGAATTTGACACTTTGGTAAATCCAATCGACTCGAGACTTAGTACACACCTCGACCACCATCTCTATGAGGGCCACAAGGATAATCGTCATGATGACGTCATCGTGGGTCAGGTGACGTCACTTTAAAAGTGTAGTTTTTAAGACCCTCTATCTCTGGAAGTAAAGGTCTGATTGGGGTCAAACTTGGTATGCAAGTATTCCAGGATGTGTTATAGACGAAAATTAAGATGACGTCATGACGACGTCATCATGGGCCATGTGACGTCACATTAAAGGTTCAGTTTTCCCTATAGGTTTTGTACACGTTTTTCGTCAGACTATTGAATTTGACACTTTGGTAAATCCAATCGACTCGAGACTTAGTACACACCTCGACCACCATCTCTATGAGGGCCACAAGGATAATCGTCATGATGACGTCATCGTGGGTCAGGTGACGTCACTTTAAAGGTGTAGTTTTTAAGACCCTCTATCTCTGGAAGTAAAGGTCTGATTGGGGTCAAACTTGGTATGCAAGTATTCCAGGATGTGTTATAGACGGAAATTAAGATGACGTCATGACGACGTCATCGTGGGCCATGTGACGTCACGTTAAAGGTGCAGTTTTTCCCATAGGATTTGTACACGTTTTTTGCAACCAAGATATATTTGGCACTTTGGTAAATCCGATCGACTTCAGATTTGGTACACACATAGACCACCACTCACATATTCAAAGTCATTTTTAGACAAGCGAAACAGCTCTGTGTTTGTCCACAAACACATTTCTAGTTTTTTTTCTTTTTCTCCTTCAGACTTTTTCCCATAGGGTTTGTACACGTTTTTTGTTCGGACAATACACTTTGACACTTTGGTAAATGCGATCGACTTGAAACTTGGCATACACTTAGACCACCACCCACAGATGATCCTAGAAGAAATTTGTCACGATTACGCCATTTGTGGTCACGTGACGTCACGTTAAAGGTTCAATTTTTCCCCATAGGGTTTGTACACGTTTTTCTTCAGACTATTGACTTTAATACTTTGGTAAATGCGATTGACTTGAAACTTAGCACACACCTCGACCACCATCCCCAGGAGGTCCAAGAGAAAAATCGTGATGATGACGTCATCGTGGGTCATGTGACGTCAAATTAAAGGTGCAGTTTTTGGGACCCTCTATCTCTGAAAGTACATGTCCGATTGGGGACAAACTTGATATGCAAGTATCCTGAGATGTGTTATAGACGAAAATTAAGATGACATGAAGATGACGTCATCGGGTGTCATGTGACGTCACATTAAAGGTGCAATTTTTCCCCATAGGGTTTGTACACGTTTTTCCTCAGACTATTGATTTTGACACTTTGGTAAATCCCATCGACTCGAGACTTAGTACACACCTCGATCACCATCCATAGGAGTGCCACAAGGAAAATCGTCATGATGACGTCATCGTGGGTCATGTGACGTCACTTTAAAGGTGTAGTTTGTAATACCCTCTATCTCTGGAAGTAAAGGTCTGATTGGGGTCAATCTTGGTATGCAAGTATTCCAGGATGTGTTATAGACGAAAATTAAGATGACGTCATGATGACGTCATCGTGGGTCATGTGACGTCACATTTAAGGTGTAGTTTTTAAGACCCTCTATCTCTGGAAGTACAAGTCCGATTGGGGTCAATCTTGGCATGCAAGTATTCAAGTGTGTGTTATAGACACAAATTAAAATAACATCATGATGACGTCATCGTTGGTCATGTGACGTCTCCTTAAAGGTGTAGTTTTCCCCAAAGGATTTGTACACGTTTTTTCCAACCAATATATCTTTGGCACCTGGGTAAATAAGATTGACTACAGATTTGCGACACACTTAGACCACCACCCACTTATTACAAAACAAATTAGACACCCGAAACAGCTCTGTGTTTGTCCACAAACACATTTCTAGTTCTTTTTCAGACTATTTCCCATAGGATTTGTACACGTTTTTTCTGACATAGCACTTTGACACTTTGGTAAATCCGATCGAGTTGAAACTTGGCATATATTTAGACAACCACCCAAGGACGGTCCTAGAAGAAATTCGTCGCGATTACGTCATTCAAGGTCACGTGACTTCGCGTTAAAGGTGAAATTTTTCCCATAGGTTTTGTACACGTTTTTCTTCAGACTATTGATTTTGACACTTTGGTAAATCCGACCGACTTGAAACTTGGCATACACTTAGAACACCAGCCCCAGATGTTTCTGAAAGAAATTCGGCGCGATTGCGTCATTCAAGGTCACGTGTCGTGACGTTAAAGGTCCATTTTTTTTTCCCATAGGATTTGTACACGTTTTTCTTTAGACTATTGACTTTGACACTTTCGTAAATTTGATCGACTTCAGACTTAGCGCATACCTCGACCACCATCCCCAGGAAGGCCAAGGGAAAAATCGTAATAATGACGTCATCGTGGGTCATGTGACGTCACATTAAAGGACCCTCTATCTCTAGAAGTACATGTCCGATTGGGGTCAAACTTGGTATGCAAGTATTCCAGGATGTGTTACAGACGAAAATTAAGATGACATCATGATGACATCATCGGGTATCATGTGACGTCACATTAAAGGTTCAATTTTCCCCATAGGATTTGTACACGTTTTTTTCAACCAATTTATCTTTGGCACTAAATTCGATCGACTTTAGACATGGCACACACTTAGACCACCACACAAATATTGAAAGGCATTTTAGACATGCGAAACAGCTCTGTGTTTGTCCACAAACACATTTCTAGTTTTTTTTTTTTTTAGCTGTTTCGGTTTTTCACCGAAACAGCTTTTGTTTTCGTTAAAGTTTTTTTTTTTCTTTTTTTTTTCCCTTTTTTTTTTTTTTTCCACTTTCAGTGTTTTTACCCATAGGATTTACACACGTTTGTTCTGCCAATACACTTTGGCACTTTGGTAAATCCAATTGACTTGAGACTTGGTATACACTTAGACCTCCACCCACAGATGGTCCTAGAAGAAATTTGGCTCGATTGCGTCATTCAAGGTCACGTGACGTCACGTTAAAGGTTTAATTTTCCCCATAGGTTTTGTACACGTTTTTCTTCAGACTATTGACTTTGGCACTTCGGTAAATCCGACCGACTTGAAACTTAGCATACACTTAGAACACCACCCCCAGATGTTTCTGAAAGAAAGTTGGCACGATTGCATCATTCAAGGTCACGGGGCGTCACGTTAAAGTTTCTATTTTTTCCCCATAGGTTTTGTACACGTTTTTCTTCAGACTATTGACTTTGACACTTTAGTAAATCCGACCGACTTGAAACTTGGCATACCCTTAGAACATCACTCATATATGGTTCTGGAAGAAATTCGGCACGATTGCGTCATTCAAGGTCACGTGACGGCACGTTAAAGGTTCAATTTTTCCCCCATAGGTTTTGTACACGTTTTTCTTTAGACTATTGACTTTGACACTTTAGTAAATCCGATCGACTTGAGACTTGGCACACACTTAGATCACCATCCACAGACGGTCCTAGAGGAAATTCGGCACGATTACGTCATTCAAGGTCACGGGGCGTCATGTTAAAGGTTCAATTTTCCACCATAGGTTTTGTACACGTTTTTCTTTAGACTATTGACTTTGACACTTTAGTAAATCTGATCGACTTAAGACTTGGCACACACAAAAGATCATCACACACATATTGAAAGACACTCGAAACAGCTCTGTGTTTGTCCACAAACACATGTCTAGTTTTTTTTTTTTCTCCTTCAGACTCTTCTCCATAGGGTTTGTACACGTTTTTTGTTCTGGCATAGCACTTTGGCACTTTGGTAAATCCGATCGACTTGAGACTTGGCATACACTTAGACCACCACCCACAGATGATCCTAGAAGAAATTTGTCACGATTACGTCATTCGTGGTCACGTGACGTCACGTTAAAGGTATAGTTTTTTCCCATAGGATTTGTACACGTTTTTATTCAGAATATTAAATTTGACACTTCTGTACATCCAATTGACTTGAGACTTAGCACAGACCTCGAACACCATCCCCAGTAGGGCCAAGAAGAAAATCGTCATGATGACGTCATCAGGGGTCATGTGACATCACATTAACGGTTCAGTTTTTAAGACCCTCTATCTCTAGAAATACAGGTCCGATTGTGGTCAAACTTGGTATTCATGTATTCCAGGATGAGTTATATACGAAATTAGGATGACGTAATTATGACGTCATTGTTGGTCATGTGACATCACATTAAAGGTGCAGTTTTTGGGACCCTTTATCTCTGAAAGTACATGTCCGATTGGGGTCAAACTTGGTATTAATGTATTCCAGAATGAGTTATAGACGAAAATTAAGATGACATTATGATGACGTCATCGGGTGTCATGTGACGTCACATTAAAGGTGCAGTTTTTGATGATGTCGTGATGACGTCACCGTGTGATTTGTATATAAAATGTTGTGTTTTGTGACCTTTAAGCCATAATTATGGTGGCCTTGGAGGGACTACACAGAGTGTGAATATTGACATCAATATTTGCAACAAATGTTACGACTTTTCCCAAAGTCGCGAATATTGACGTCAATATTGACGTCAAATGTTATGACTTTCCCCCAAAAGTTGCTAATATTGACGTCAATATTGACGTCAAATTTCACGACTTTCTCCAAAGTAGCGAATATTGACATCAATATTGACACCAATATTGACATCAATATTGACGTCAATATTGACGTCAATATTGACGTCAAATTTTAAGAGTTTCTCCGAAAGTCGCGAATATTGACGTCAAATTTGACGTCGATATTCGCAACAAATTTTACGACTTGCTCCCAAAGTCTTGAATATCGTCGTAAATATTGACGTCAAATTGTATAACTTTCCCCAAAAGTTGCGAATATTGACGTCAATATTGACGTCAAATTTCACGACTTTCCCCAAGGTCGCGAACATTGACATCAATATTGACACCAATATTGACATCAATATTGATGTCAAATTTTAAGAGTTTCTCCGAAAGTCGCGAATATTTACGTCAAATTTGACGTCGATATTCGCAACAAATTTTACGACTTGCTCCCCAAGTCTTGAATATCGTCGTAAATATTGACGTCAAATTTTATAACTTTCCCCAAAAGTTGCGAATATTGACGTCAATATTGACGTCAAATTTCACGACTTTCCCCAAGGTCGCGAACATTGACATCAATATTGACACCAATATTGACATCAATATTGATGTCAAATTTTAAGAGTTTCTCCGAAAGTCGCGAATATTTACGTCAAATTTGACGTCGATATTCGCAACAAATTTTACGACTTGCTCCCAAAGTCTTGAATATCGTCGTAAATATTGACGTCAAATTTCACGACTTTCCCCAAGGTCGCGAACATTGACATCAATATTGACGTCAAATTTCAATAGTTTCCCAACAAGTTGCAAATATTGACGTCAAATTTGACGACGATATTCGCGACTTTCCCCAAAGTCGCGAATATTGACGTCAATATTGACGTCAATTTTCAAGAGTTTCCCAAAAAGTCGGGAGTATTGACGTCAAATTTGACGTCGATATTCGCAACAAATTTCACGACTTGCCTCAAAAATCTTGAATATCTACGTAAATATTGACATCCAATTTCACGACCGGTCATACATTTTGACCTGATTTTTTTTCCAGCAAGCTAGGTTTTTGTTGTCGGTTATTATGCGCTCGCGCAGAATAATTGGGCGTTTGTACTTGCAAACATCATGCGACCCCATGCACTGGTACTTATGCACGATGAACATTGCAGGATTTTGGTTGATTTAAATCGTTTCTCGCAGTGTGCATATATAGTATTACTTTCGTAAATTTGATCGACTTCAGACTTAGCGCATACCTCGACCACCATCCCCAGGAAGGCCAAGGGAAAAATCGTAATAATGACGTCATCGTGGGTCATGTGACGTCACATTAAAGGTTCAGTTTTAAGGACCCTCTATCTCTAGAAGTACATGTCCGATTGGGGTCAAACTTGGTATGCAAGTATTCCAGGATGTGTTACAGACGAAAATTAAGATGACATCATGATGACATCATCGGGTATCATGTGACGTCACATTAAAGGTTCAATTTTCCCCATAGGATTTGTACACGTTTTTTTCAACCAATTTATCTTTGGCACTAAATTCGATCGACTTTAGACTTGGCACACACTTAGACCACCACACAAATATTGAAAGGCATTTTAGACATGCGAAACAGCTCTGTGTTTGTCCACAAACACATTTCTAGTTTTTTTTTTTTTTTTTTTTTTTAGCTGTTTTGGCAACTCAGCCGAAACAGCTATTGTAATCGTTAAGATTTTTTTTTTTCTTTTTTTTTTTTTTTCTTTTTCTTCTTTAGACTCCTCTCCATAGGGTTTGTACACGTTTTTTGTTCGGACAATACACTTTGGCACTTTGTTAAATCCGATCGACTTCAGACTTGGCCTACGTGTAGACCACCACCCACAGATGATCCTAGAAGAAATTCGTCGCGATTACGTCATTCGTGGTCACGTGACGTCACGTTAAAGGTGTAATTTTTCCCCATAGGATTTGTACACGTTTTTCTTTAAAATATTGAATTTGACACTTCTGTAAATTCGATCGACTTGAGACTTAGCACAGACCTCGACCACCATCCTTAGGAGGGCCAAGAAAAAAATTATCAAGATGACGTCATCGCGGGTCATGTGACGTCACATTAAAGGTGTATTTTTTTAAGATCTTCTAACTCTGAAAGTACAAGTCCGGTTGGGGTCAAACTTGGTTTGCAAGTATTCGAGGATGTGTTATAGACGAAAATTAAGATGACGTAATTATGACATCATCGGGTGTCATGTGACGTCACATTAAAGATTCAATTTTCTCCATAGGTTTTGTACACATTTTTCTTCAAAATATTGAATTGTACACTTCTGTAAATTCGATCGACTTGAGACTTAGCACAGACCTCGACCACCATCCTTAGGAGGGTTTGCAAGTATTCGAGGATGTGTTATAGACGAAAATAAAGATGACGTCATGATGACATCGCCGGGTGTCATGTTACATCACATTAAAGGTACAGTTTTTCCCATAGGATTTGTACACGCTTTTGTTCAACCAATATATCTTTGGCACTTTGGTAAATCCGATCGACTTTAGACTTGGCACACACTTAGACCACCACACACACATAATGAAAGACATTTTAGACATCCGAAACAGCTCTGTGTTTGTCCACAAACACATGTCTAGTTAGCTGTTTCGGTTTTTCACCGAAACAGCTATTGTAATCGTTAAGATTTTTTTTTTTCTTTATTTTTTTTTTTATTTTTTTTTTTCTCCTTCAGACTCTTCTCCATAGGGTTTGTACACGTTTTTTGTTCGGACAATACACTTTGACACTTTGGTAAATCCGATCAACTTGAGACTTGGCTTAGACTTAGACCACCACCCACAGATGATCCTAGAAGAAATTTGTCACGATTACGTCATTCGTGGTCACGTGACGTCACGTTAAAGGTGCAATTTTTTCCCATAGGATTTGTACACGTTTTTCTTCAGAATATTGAATTTGACACTTCGGTAAATCCGATCGACTTGAGACTTAGGACACACCTCGACCACCATCCCCAGGGGGGCCAGAAGAAAAATCGTCGTGATGACGTCATCGTGGGTCATTTGACATCACATTAAAGGTGCAGTTTTTAAGACCCTCTATCTCTGGAAGTAAAGGTCTGATTGGGGTCAAACTTGGTATGCAAGTATTCCAGGATGTGTTATAGACGAAAATTAAGATGACGTCATGACGACGTCATCATGGGCCATGTGACGTCACATTAAAGGTTCAGTTTTTCCCATAGGATTTGTACACGTTTTTTGCAACCAAGATATATTTGGCACTTTGGTAAATTCGATCGACTTCAGATTTGGTACACACATAGACCAACACTCACATATTGAAAGTCATTTTAGACAAGCGAAACAGCTCTGTGTTTGTCCACAAACACATTTCTAGTTTTTTTTTTAGCTGTTTCGGCAACTCAGCCGAAACAGCTATTGTAATCGTTAAGATTTTTTTTTTTCTTTTTTTTTTTAGCTGTTTCGGTTTTCCACCGAAACAGCTTTTGTTTTCGTTAAAGTTTTTTTTTTTCTTTTTTTTTTTTTTTTTTTTTCCACTTTCAGTGTTTTTACCCATAGGATTTACACACGTTTGTTCTGCCAATACACTTTGGCACTTTGCTCAATCCAATCGACTTGAGACTTGGTATACACTTAGACCTCCACCCACAGATGGTCCTAGAAGAAATTTGGCTCGATTGCGTCATTCAAGGTCACGTGACGTCACGTTAAAGGTTTAATTTTCCCCATAGGTTTTGTACACGTTTTTCTTCAGACTATTGACTTTGGCACTTCGGTAAATCCGACCGACTTGAAACTTGGCATACACTTAGAATACCACCCCCAGATGTTTCTGAAATAAATATGGCACGATTGCGTCATTCAAGGTCACGTGACGTGAAGTTAAAGGTGCATTTTTTTTCCCCATAGGGTTTGTACACGTTTTTCTTTAGACTATTGACTTTGACACTTTCGTGAATTTTATCGACTTCAGACTTAGCACATAACTCGACCACCATCACCAGGAGGGCCAAGGGAAAAATCGTAATAATGACGTCATCGTGGGTCATGTGACGTCACATTAAAGGTTTAGTTTTAAGGACCCTCTATCTCTAGAAGTACATGTCCGATTGGGGTCAAACTTGGTATGCAAGTATTCCAGGATGTGTTACAGACGAAAATTAAGATGACATCATGATGACATCATCGGGTATCATGTGACGTCACATTAAAGGTTCAATTTTTCTCCATAGGATTTGTACATGTTTTTTTCAACTAATTTATCTTTTGCACTTGTGTAAATCCAATCGACTTCAGACTTGGCACACACATAGACCTATAGCACACATATTGAAAGTAACGTTAGACAGTCGAAACAGCTCTGTGTTTGTCCACAAACACATGTCTAGTTTTTTCTTTTTTTTCTTTTTCTCCTTCAGACTCTTCTCCATAGGGTTTGTACACGTTTTTTGTTCTGGCATAGCACTTTGGCACTTTGGTAAATCCGATCGACTTGAGACTTGGCATACACTTAGACCACCACCCACAGATGATCCTAGAAGAAATTTGTCACGATTACGTCATTCGTGGTCACGTGACGTCACGTTAAAGGTGCAATTTTTTCCCATAGGATTTGTACACGTTTTTATTCAGAATATTAAATTTGACACTTCTGTAAATCCAATTGACTTGAGACTTAGCACAGACCTCGAACACCATCCCCAGTAGGGCCAAGAGGAAAATCGTCATGATTACGTCATCGGGGGTCATGTGACGTCACGTTAAAGGTGCAGTTTTTAGGACCCTCTATCTCTGGAAGTACATGTCTGATTGGGGTCAAATTTGGTTTGCAAGTATTCGAGGATGTGTTATAGACAAAAAATAGGATGACGTAATTATGACATCATCGGGTGTCATGTGACGTCACATTAAAGGTTCAATTTTCTCCATAGGTTTTGTACACGTTTTTCTTCAGACTATTGAATTTGACAATTTGGTAAATCCGATCGACTTCGGACTTGGCACACACCTCGACCACCATACCCAGGAGGGCCAAGGGGGAAATCGTCAGGATGACGTCATCGTGGGTCATATGACGTCACATTAAAGGGGCAGATTTTAGGACCCTCTATCTCTGGAAGTACATGTCTGATTGGGGCCAAACTTGGTATGCAAGTATTCCAGAATGTGTAATAGACGAAAATTAAGATGACATCATGATGACATCATCGGGTGTCATGTGACGTCACTTTAAAGGTGCAGTTTTTCCCATAGGATTTGTACACGTATTTTTCAACTTATATATCTTGGGAAAATTGACAAATCCAATCGATTTTAGACTTGGCACACACATAATGAAAGTTATCTTAGACATCCGAAACAGCTCTGTGTTTGTCCACAAACACATGTCTAGTTTTCTCCTTCAGACTCTTCTCCATAGGGTTTGTACACGTTTTTTGTTCTGGCATAGCACTTTGGCACTTTGGTAAATCCGATCGACTTGAGACTTGGCATACACTTAGGCCACCACCCACAGATGATCCTAGAAGAAATTTGTCACGATTACGTCATTCGTGGTCACGTGACGTCACGTTAAAAGTATAGTTTTTTCCCATAGGATTTGTACACGTTTTTATTCAGAATATTAAATTTGACACTTCTGTACATCCAATTGACTTGAGACTTAGCACAGACCTCGAACACCATCCCCAGTAGGGCCAAGAAGAAAATCGTCATGATGACGTCATCAGGGGTCATGTGACATCACATTAACGGTTCAGTTTTTAAGACCCTCTATCTCTAGAAATACAGGTCCGATTGTGGTCAAACTTGGTATTCATGTATTCCAGGATGAGTTATATACGAAATTAGGATGACGTAATTATGACGTCATTGTTGGTCATGTGACATCACATTAAAGGTGTAGTTTTTGGGACCCTTTATCTCTGAAAGTACATGTCCGATTGGGGTCAAACTTGGTATTAATGTATTCCAGAATGAGTTATAGACGAAAATTAAGATGACATTATGATGACGTCATCGGGTGTCATGTGACGTCACATTAAAGGTGCAGTTTTTGATGATGTCGTGATGACGTCACCGTGTGATTTGTATATAAAATGTTGTGTTTTGTGACCTTTAAGCCATAATTATGGTGGCCTTGGAGGGACTACACAGAGTGTGAATATTGACATCAATATTTGCAACAAATGTTACGACTTTTCCCAAAGTCGCGAATATTGACGTCAATATTGACGTCAAATGTTATGACTTTCCCCCAAAAGTTGCTAATATTGACGTCAATATTGACGTCAAATTTCACGACTTTCTCCAAAGTAGCGAATATTGACATCAATATTGACACCAATATTGACATCAATATTGACGTCAATATTGACGTCAATATTGACGTCAAATTTTAAGAGTTTCTCCGAAAGTCGCGAATATTGACGTCAAATTTGACGTCGATATTCGCAACAAATTTTACGACTTGCTCCCAAAGTCTTGAATATCGTCGTAAATATTGACGTCAAATTGTATAACTTTCCCCAAAAGTTGCGAATATTGACGTCAATATTGACGTCAAATTTCACGACTTTCCCCAAGGTCGCGAACATTGACATCAATATTGACACCAATATTGACATCAATATTGATGTCAAATTTTAAGAGTTTCTCCGAAAGTCGCGAATATTTACGTCAAATTTGACGTCGATATTCGCAACAAATTTTACGACTTGCTCCCCAAGTCTTGAATATCGTCGTAAATATTGACGTCAAATTTTATAACTTTCCCCAAAAGTTGCGAATATTGACGTCAATATTGACGTCAAATTTCACGACTTTCCCCAAGGTCGCGAACATTGACATCAATATTGACACCAATATTGACATCAATATTGATGTCAAATTTTAAGAGTTTCTCCGAAAGTCGCGAATATTTACGTCAAATTTGACGTCGATATTCGCAACAAATTTTACGACTTGCTCCCAAAGTCTTGAATATCGTCGTAAATATTGACGTCAAATTTCACGACTTTCCCCAAGGTCGCGAACATTGACATCAATATTGACGTCAAATTTCAATAGTTTCCCAACAAGTTGCAAATATTGACGTCAAATTTGACGACGATATTCGCGACTTTCCCCAAAGTCGCGAATATTGACGTCAATATTGACGTCAATTTTTAAGAGTTTCCCAAAAAGTCGGGAGTATTGACGTCAAATTTGACGTCGATATTCGCAACAAATTTCACGACTTGCCTCAAAAATCTTGAATATCTACGTAAATATTGACATCCAATTTCACGACCGGTCATACATTTTGACCTGATTTTTTTTCCAGCAAGCTAGGTTTTTGTTGTCGGTTATTATGCGCTCGCGCAGAATAATTGGGCGTTTGTACTTGCAAACATCATGCGACCGCATGCACTGGTACTTATGCACGATGAACATTGCAGGATTTTGGTTGATTTAAATCGTTTCTCGCAGTGTGCATATATAGTATTCCTAACTTAAGGTTCATCTGTGAACAAATTTAAAAGAAGCTAATTTCAACTGATTTGGGTAAGTATGGGTATGGACAACTACCAACAAAAAGGAAGGGGGGATAGGGGTTAGTGATTTTTTGTATTAGAGGTCAAAGGTCATTGACCCCTGCCCAAATCACTAAAAATTATATTTTAGCAACAAAATATGGTATATAGATGATCTTGGTGTCAAAATGCCCAGAATTACAATAGAAGATGACATCAAATAATTATTGACCCTTGGGACCAAATCCTGACCTCCGAAAATGAGGTCAAAGGTCACAAAACAATTTTATTACTAAAATGTCATATTTATAGCAACAAAATATAGTATATAGATGATATTGGTGTCAAAATGCACAGGATTATGAAAGAAGATGACATAGAATAACTACTGGCCCCTTACAGAAAAAGGTCAAAGGTCAAAAATAGACGTATTACTAAAATGTCATCTTAGTAAAATAACCATGAACAAAAACAAATCTAAGTGGCTAATTTCAACTTATTGTGGCGGGTATGGGTGTTATTATTTATTCCAAGAGCAAAGAAGGAGGGGAAATTCCCTTTCTGGGGGTCAAAGGTCTTTGACCCTGCATTAAAACATTATAAATTGTATCTCAGCAGCAGTATGTTTTTCATAGGTCTAAGGTACAATTTTTCCCATAGGATTTGTACACGTTTTTTTCAACTAATATATCTTTGGCACTTGTGTAAATCCAATCGAATTCAGACTTGGCACACACATAGACCACCACACACACATATTGAAAGTAACGTTAGACAATCGAAACAGCTCTGTGTTTGTCCACAAACACATCTCTAGTTCTACTTGCTTTACTTTTCGCTTGTTGGCTGACTGAATTGCTGTTTTGATGTTTGGCATGCAGCTGTACGACAATTTTACGGTATTCCGGTTCAGTATCTTGTGGAGTATATGTTCCTTGGGGAAGCATCTATCGATGATCTGGAGAAATCTCTTACCAATGTTGGTCCGTACATTTTGATTGTATGGTGGGTTGTACCACGTCACGTCTCGTTTTCTGGTATTCTTCCTTTTCTTTTCACTCGGTTTGTAAGATAACTGGTACCTGTACCCGCTTTTCTGTAGAGCCTCTTGGTATATCGGGGCAGCTTTATCAAATGCATCCTTGGATGAAGAGATGTTTGACAGGCGTTTATTGACTCCCTCTGGTATCTGCTTTATTACGGCGGGTGGATGGTTTGACTGGGCATGCACGTAGAAATTTTTTCTATTTTCTGGGGGGACTCGTTAAACACTCCTAGACCATCATCCCTGTAGAGTCCTATTTTGTTTCCGTATTTGGGTTCCAGGATCGACAGCATGTATGCGACGACTACCGTCAAGATGGAAAGAGTGAACTTCAAGTGAACTTGAAGTGAACTTGAAGTGAACTTCAGTGAACTTCAGTGAACTTCTTGAAGAGTGAACTTCAAGAGGAGCGAAATCGTCTCTAAGTGTAGGCACCGAGACAGGTGCGTGCTAGGGTCAGTGACGTAACGCGCGCAATAAGTTCAATAACGTATAAACGCGGAGCGCAATCAGGGTTCGATACATAACGCGCGCAACGCAAGCCTGATTCCATACGAAGATGCTACACGGTATTCTATGTCATTCTGCTGATGAGTGCCACACGGTACGAAACAGTCTGTCCAGATATAAATATGCCAAAGTTATTTTAACTCGTATCCTGAATTTATTTCATAATTATAGCTCTACAGAGATGTATCGAGCACTTTGGATTGTGATAGATGCCGATTTCATTGGATATAGCTTCTATTTTCTATAGGTGAGCACTCTCCTGACATCGCACTTCAAGATGGAAAGGGTGAACTTGGGATATTCGACTAAGAATATCCCAGTAGCATCAAAGACAGCATACCTCAAGCGCCTGATCGAAAAAAACGGAACTGTTCATGAAGAGGATTCGGTGGAGGGCATTCTTCTTTTTGCATCCGGAACTGATTCAGGAAAAGGAAGAGAAGAAGGAAGCGTAAGGATTTAATTCCCAAAAAACACCGCCAAAAATACCAGAGCTGAAAAAAATTAAAAGACAGCATGGTGGGACTTATGCAAAACGTCGAGTTCGAAAAGAATACCAGCCAGTTCCAACGTAAGTTAAAGGAAGACATAAATGCAGTTAGGAACGATAATACACTAACCATCAAGGCAGATAAGACTGTAAATTTGACATCACGATGGGCAGTTACGACGGAGCAGAGTCCTGTGAGCTAGTCGTCGCATACATGCTGTCGATCCTGGAACCCAAATACGGAAACAAAATAGGACTCTACAGGGATGATGGTCTAGGAGTGTTCAACGAGTCCCCCCAGAAAATAGAAAAAATCAAGAAGGACATATGCCAAGTATTCCGAAAGAACGACTTGAAGGTAACGATAGAGGCCAACAAAGCAACAGTTAATTTCCTGGATGTCACATTAGACCTCCAAACGGGAGGATTCAAGCCATACATGAAGCCAGGAAATGCGCCCCTCTACGTGCATGCCCAGTCAAACCATCCACCAGCCGTAATAAAGCAGATACCAGAGGGAGTCAATAAACGCCTGTCAAACATCTCTTCATCCAAGGATGCATTTGATGAAGCTGCCCCGATATACCAGGAGGCTCTACAGAAAAGCGGGTACAGGTACCAGTTATCTTACAAACCGAGTGAAAAGAAAAGGAAGAATACCAGAAAACGAGACGTGACGTGGTACAACCCACCATACAATCAAAATGTACGGACCAACATTGGTAAGAGATTTCTCCAGATCATCGATAGATGCTTCCCCAAGGAACATATACTCCACAAGATACTGAACCGGAATACGGTAAAATTGTCGTACAGCTGCATGCCAAACATCAAAACAGCAATTCAGTCAGCCAACAAGCGAAAAGTAAAGCAAGTAGAATAAATCAAAGATAAGATGTGCAGCTGCCCCCGCAACACAGAATGCCCACTACACGGAGAGTGCCTAAGTAAAAACATTATCTACCAGGCCACCGTCGCGAGTGAGAAGGGAAGAATAGAATCGTACGTCGGGCTAACTTCCACAACATTCAAGGCGAGGCTGGCGAACCACAAGCAGTCGTTCAGATGCGAGAGCAAGAGAGCACAGACCGAACTGAGCAAACACGTATGGGCCCTAAAGAACGAAGGAAAGAACTTTGAAATCAAATGGGACATTATCCAAAGAGCACTACCATACTCTAATGTAAACAAAAGATGCAACTTGTGTATAGCAGAGAAATACATAATCATATGCAAGCCCAACCTAGGTACACTAAATAAGAGGAGCGAAATCGTCTCTAAGTGTAGGCACCGAGACAGGTGCGTGCTAGGGTCAGTGACGTAACGCGCGCAATAAGTTAAATAACGTATAAACGCGGAGCGCGATCAGGGTTCGATACATAACGCGCGCAACGCAAGCCTGATTCCATGTGTATACGAAGATGCTACACGGTATTCTATGTCATTCTGCTGATGAGTGCCACACGGTACGAAACAGTCTGTCCAGAAATAAATAGGCCAAAGTTATTTTAACTCGTATCCTGAATTTATTTCATAATTATAGCTCTACAGTACGAAAGCCCGTTAGTGCCATCTTTATTTATATTTTCACTGCATTTATTTATATTTTCAATGCATTTATTTATATTTTCAATGCATTTATTTATATTTTCACTGCATTTATTTATATTTTCACTGCATTTATTTATATTTTCACTGCATTTATTTATATCTTCAATGCATTTATTTATATTTTCAATGCAATTTTGAAGCAGCTGTTCTTAAACCGGAAGCTGTCACCAAACCAAACATGGCTGCGGCGGCTTCGGACGCACATAGTCTACGTTTTATTAGGCGTTACTTTAGATTAGGGTTTAATTATGACGAAATAATTGCTTCACTTGCTTTTAATCATGATATCTAGGGACGCAAGCGCCATCCCATCGTGTACTGCATGCACACACCGTTATTCGATGCACACACACCACGCCGCCCGAAAATAAAAATAAATGCATTGAAAATATAAATAAATGCATTGAAAATATAAATAAATGCATTGAAAATATAAATAAATGCATTGAAAATATAAATAAATGCAGTGAAAATATAAATAAATGCAGTGAAAATATAAATAAATGCATTGAAAATATGAATAAATGCAGTGAAAATATAAATAAATGCAGTGAAAATATAAATAAATGCAGTGAAAATATAAATAAATGCAGTGAAAATATAAATAAATGCAGTGAAAATATATATAAATGCAGTGAAAATATAAATAAATGAGGTGAAAATATAAATAAATGCACTCGCCAAAATAAATAAATGCAGAGCCAAAATAAATAAATGCAGAGAGCCAAAAGTTACTAAAAATAGACTGCGCGTCCTACGGCCTTTGTGAAACGGGGTCGTTGAACTATCAGGCCTGTATTCGATGTTGTACTCAGGCGCGCGACCCAAACTTGGTTTCGTAAAGTTCATGAAAACAAAATTAACTGCTGTGGAAAATATAATTAGCTGCATTGAAAATATAAATAAATGTATTGAAAATATAAATAAATGCAGTGAAAATATAAATAAATGCATTGAAAATATAAATAAATGCAGTGAAAATATAAATAAATGCATTGAAAATATAAATAAATGCAGTGAAAATATAAATAAAGATGGCACTCACGGGCTTTCGTACTACAGAGATGTATGGAGCACTTTGGATTGTGATAGATGCCGATTTCATTGGATATATATATATATATATAGGATAGGTTTTTGTTCACCATTATTTTATTCCGACAAATTTGTTTCGTGGATATATATTCCCTGACGAGTGGAGGTATATCCACGAAACAAATTTGTCGGAATAAAATAATGGTGAACAAAAACCTATCCTAGTTTTTGTGATTGATTTTATATCGCTCCTTTTATAAAGTAGAGCACTCTCCGAAGTTGAATCGGTTTACAAACACGTATATATATCTATATAATAATACGCTACTCTCTGTCTGTCTGTCTGTGTGTCTGTCTGTGCGCGCTTTTTCGTCCCCTTCCCGGGGTCGTGCGGCGTTCAAACTCGGTGGGTGGGTCCGGCTCGGTCCCCGCAAGAACCAGTTTGCATTCGCTAGAGCGTACGAGGTCAAAGGTCATCTAGGGGTCACCTTTTTGAAGTTGGTCGGATCGTGCTTAAACTCGGTGATCGCAATGCTCGATGCGAGGTGAGCGTGGCAAAAATAAAACGGGTTAGCGTTTTTCGGGTCTTCCGGGGTCAAAGGTCGTCTAAGGGTCGAATTTTCAAAGTTTGTCCTATCGGGCTAATGGACTGGGAACAAAATTCTAACCCAGGAGGTCATTCAGGGGGTGAAACATCCCTTCAAAATAATGGTTTGGGCCAAAAGCCATAGAGTTGTGCAGACAAATCGAAATCTGATCCCTTTGTGTTTAGCCGCTGTCAAAAAAAGTCTCTGACATCTCTTTGAGCGGCCTTGGTAGAGAACAAACACAGCTGTTATCAATCGCCACCCAGATATCCCCTGGGGGGTAGTTAGAGCTGTTGGTCGTTGTTATTTGTATCATATGGCTGTTTCATGTCTGTATTGCGCAATACTGATTTCAATGTTTACATGCTTGCAATGGATGTCCTTAAAAAAATACATAAAATAGCCAGAATGTTTAAATCTTTGATATGTGTGTCCAGGGTCCTTATATCCATCTGTTGAGACCGTGAGAAAAAGATTTGTACCCCCAAACACAGTTCATTACCCCCAACATTGTCACGGGAAGAAGTCTACAAGCAGTGCTGATTTCGCTCATATAAGGTAATGCATTGGTTTTTATATCTAAGTTGAATTTAAATAACTTTAATCAAGGGAAAATGGTGTATCAATAATTCAATACATTCTTATAACTGTTACAAAATAATGCTCAAAAGGTGGGAAATATTATAAGAAATGTAGGCCTGTGTATCTGTATCATTGCAGCCAATTAAGTTTATGCAAGGTCAGCAAAATATTTTGTAAATCAATTATTAGTCTGTCAGATGAAGCAATCAGACGAGAGTTGTATTTGGCACCTCCATGATAGAGTCAACATGTATCCACAATCCCCATCCATCCAGGGAAGTAGCTACAAACCCGAGAACCGACAAACCCCGGGTGACCGCCTAGTATATATATATAAATTTCATATTTATAGCATTATGTACCCCACTATATCGACATAGACTATTAAATGTAAAAAAATGTTTCTTTTTCCAGTAGTTGGGCGTTCGGACGACCTCGAAATGGTCACCCTAACGACGGTGGTCATCCTAATGTCGTTAAAATTACGGAAAATGGTCGACCCGAGCACGATTATGCCAATATATACATGTACAGGGTGGCCCATACAAAAGGGACAAATATTACTTCCACTACCCTGGGGCCAAAGCTACCTATACCAACGGATAGAGAATCTTTCTTGACAAAAAATGGTAGCGAGATATCTGGATTCGGGAGAGTAGTTTTAGCTCTAGACCCTATTTTGTGAAGTACAGTCAGGGGTCGATCATTTTGCACCGATAAATCGCATATGGCACAGTTTATTTTGTTCTCGGTGCGAAAGGACCACTGATCTGAACTTCACAAAATAGGGTCCGGAGCTAAAACTACAGCCCAAATCAAGATTTATTGGTATCATTTTTCTTCTAGAACGATTCCCATTCATTGGTATAATGTAGTTTTACTCTCAGGGTAGTGTGGGTGTGTTTGTTTGTCCAATTTCTTTTAGTGGGCGGGGGCACTCTGTATAATAGAAGAGAAAGCTGATCGAACTGCAACGAACAGCAATTCTTAAGTAAATCAAGGAACAGTTCGTGGCTGCCTCGGTGAAATATCGTTAGAGATTGTGAAAGCGCGCCGACATAATTATTTGGACATGTTCAAAATTGTTGGGGTGATTCAGGAACAAATTGTTATTCTTGGTTTCTTCCTCAACATTCGTAACTATAGTTCTGTATATTCTTACAGCATTCTTACAAGTTTTGTAGAGTTATTATTGTAGTTATTAGTTCATAAACTGCTGACTCATTAAAAATGTAAAGTATGAATATTATAAGAATAACTTATACGAATACTTCAATATTTTGTTAAGAATAAATCAACATAAGAATTTACCAAGAATGAATCACGCAAAATAACAAATTATCCAGATTTTCCTAAGTATTTATTAAGAATAACCAAGAATCAAGCAGGATTTAGTACGAATTGATCTAGTGTTTCATAAAGAATGTAAAACAATTAATTGTATCTTTCAACCTTAAGTCCGAATCAATCTTAAGCCACAATTAATTGTAGAGTTCTGTTTCATAAAATCAATCTTTTGCCCAAGATTGATCGCTTTTGACATAAGATTGATATTAATTGTATGTTTACATTTTATAATTAGTGGAAGAGGATAAAGGCAACCTTTGACCTGAAACTCAGCTGTCAAAACTTTTTTTCAAGGTAGCCATTTTGTTTTCCGGTGTGTGGATATGAGCACAGCATTGCATTGCTTGGTGGTGAGTGTTGAACATATATTTTATGGTTAGATAGGCCAACTGAGTATGATTATTATTTATTTTGTTAAGGTGAATACATGTATATATAATTGTTGCCTTTAATTCTTTTCATTTTGGTGTATTCTTGGCAGCAAATGAATGTGTTGTTGACGGTAAAGTTAGCATGTTTAACCAGTTATGGTATTGACTTTGTGTATAATGTTACAGTACAGTTACATCATGTACGGTTACATTAAAAGAAATACATTATTTATACTGAAGCAAATACTAAATACCACTGAAAAGTAAATAAAAGCTACATGTATTTGACTCATCAAAGTATGATGCAGGCAACCATGGCAAATTGGCAATAAGTTAGGCCTACAACTAATTACAAGTTGTTGCAGGATTAATGAACAATCTCGGCAATTATGTAGTTACCTGTCTCTCTCTAGTTTTGATCAAATAAGAGTCAAGGGAGGACAGCCTGAAAAACAAAATTCACCACAAAATAAAAGCTGATACAGTGATAGTTATTTGATATGTTCATTAGAAAGGGTTCTAAGTTTGTATTTTTACTTAATTGTATACTTTTTTTGCTTTTTACAATGGTTGAAACAGCAGTGAGATGTACATGTTGCTAAATTTTGTGTTGTTGTTTGTCTGCTTTTTCCTCAGAGCCTTGGAAGGGCAAGATACATATCTCAGTAGTCTCCAGTAGGCCTACTCTGATAAAAAAAATGGCAAGTTGTGATTTGTGTGAAGTTGTTAAGCTCTTTATTAGGTTTCAATGTGCAATTTGAAAGGGTCATGAACCAGACGTCATATAGGAGTCAAAATTTAGTGCGACACCGACAAAGCGTTTAAAACCGGCTGGCCCCATGTGCTGGGCTCTCGACCAATATGAATGGCTGTCTCAGATATTTATGAATCATGTAATATGAATATGAAAAGTTTTACTTAGAATCTGTTTGCTTGGTTTTTTAAATTTTAGGTCAAAGATAACAAGGACAAGAAACCCAGAAATAAAAACTTCACAAAAACTGAAATTTCAGTTCTTGCTGGATTTGTAAAGCAGCACACGCAGACATTGTATGGCAAAGCAGGACACTGCTCTCAAAAGGTAATGTGTACATGCAAAGTTTTGAAACAGGAGAGTGAATTTACACAAGTTGAACCTTTGTTCAAAACTTGTCCTTTAGAGAAAATACTTTGTAAAATTGTAATGTCTCATTTTTACTCGGTAACCTTTCAGAAAAGAATGGTGGCCAATTATTTCCCTAGGCTATAGTACAACTGCCTGATTATTTGCACTGAAATTGGTTTGAGTGTGAAATTCTTTAAATGACATTAACAAAAAAAAACAATTTTTATTTCATTGTCATAATAGTGTTTCCTTATTCCATAATTGGTCACCAATCTTGCACTAAAGATGGATTTATTTGTACATAAATATCTAACAGGTTGAAGCCAGGAAGCAGAAATGTTGGTCCAAAGCCACCCACATAATCAGAACAGCGGGAGGGCCACAAGAAAGGGACTGGGTGGACGTAAGAAAGAAGTGGAACGAGTTGAAAGTCCAAGCGCACAAGTACAACCTAAAGAGAAATGCCACAGGTAAAAGACAACACCTTTTCTTTGTCAAATATTTATGTCACAGATGGTCTTGTGACAATGCTGTATGCTGTCCAAGACATCATAAAAGAGAATGCAAGTTACATGTATTTGTAAATCTGAATCATATAGGGGGCCTAGAAGTTAATTGATCAATATTTCTATTTTGGACAGATAAGCACTGAGTCATGTCAATTTGAATGTTAAATTTAGCCCAAATTTCTAACTTTCCTTGATGTACCGTTTTTTTGAGGGTGTAAGGATTTATGTCAAGCAAGAGTAAAACTCAGAGACACAAGCAAACTTTTGACGTATTACTAGTAGTCATTAATAACTCGACCTATCAAATTTGCCCGTACATCACTCTACCAGTGATGTAGAAGGCCAATCCTTGAAAACTAGATGCCTCGAAAACAGGTACACGGACGATATGGTTGTCGGCAGTTGCTCTTGGAAAAAAGGGAAACCTTTGAATCTTGTATTACTGATACAAGTCAGCTGTACCTTACTATAAACTGAAGGCACTTGTTATGATGACCTCTGCCAAAACGTCATTTCTTGAAACTTTTTTTTTCTGTCAGGAGGAGGACCCATCTCGGAGAGAAATGAAAGTCTTGAGCTTGTGTTAGATGCCCTAGCACCCCAAACTAAATATGGAATTCTCGGTCAAGAGACAGAAACAGATCCTTTGGCAGTTAGTGAAGAGGTTTGTTAGGCTTAAACATTTCTGTGTTAATTTACTTCTAGAAATGCGGATGTGTGCGGTGTTCATATTCTTACAGAAGCAGAGACAAGCACAGTTTCATCTTGAATTATCGTGCCTTTTAATTATATAAATTTCAAAGTGAACAAAGAACTCGGCAAGGCGGGACTCGAACCTCCGGAATACCGGACCAGTGCTTTACCAACTGAGCTATCTTTCCCTATGTTGGCGGTCTCCAAAATTGTCAGTATCTTTGTTCGAGGGCGCTAGTCAGAAGTCTTAAACACCAGAATGCCGTGTGGCAAGGTATAACGCCCAATTTTACGAAGCGACATTGTGGGGATCACTTGATGAGGATACGACTTTTTATCTTGTAATACACAAATAAACCACAAAGGAAACTGACTAGGTAAATTTGCCTAGTCAGTTTCTTTTGTGGTTTATTTGCCTAATAATTATATTTAGCAGAATTAGTTCTTGGTTTTGTTTGTTGATATATTTACATATTTGTTTTGCAGGATTCTCAATCATCACAGGAGGAATCACAGAAAGAATCCAACATGCCACAGCTGTGTCCTTCAACGTCTACTTTCTGTAACAGCAACAACAACAACAACAATGCCGTACACGTGCAGCCACAATCTGCAAGAAGCACCACCAGCACTCCAAAGGCTGTACTTATGCATACCGGTAGGAGCTTTGAAGTCCAAGAGGAGCTGTTACAAATTGAAGCTTCAAAGTTGGAAATAATGAAACAGCACTTGGAGGTTCAAAAAGCCATCTTGGAGTGCTTACAGCCCCTAGTGACATCAGCTCTGTTTAAATCCATGCATTAGTCAAGTCTTAAGTCAAATCCTAAGTCAAGTCCAAAGTCATATTTTCTTAATTCTAGTCAAGTCCCATTTTTCCAAGTCAAGTCTCAAGTCAAATTTATTCAAAAGTCAAGTCATATTTTTTCAAGTCAAGTCTTAAATGTTATAAATGTCTTAATACGGGTGCAGTTCCACGCGGGTTTGTGTTAATGCAAGCAATTGCTCATATTTATGTTTACTAAATAACATTTATTCTAGATAAAACAGACATGAACGAATGTGAAACATGATTGAAAGTCAATGTTTTAAAAATGTAAAATAGTTAATTTGTTTTATGCATGTACATGTACATTAAATTGAATTACATAAATTAAATAACATTTCAAATTGATCAAAAAAATCGGCAAGGCGGGACTTGAATCTGCAACATAGGGCCAGATAGCTCACTTGGTAGAGCGCCGGTCCGGTATTCCGGAGGTCGCAGTCTCAGTCCCACCTTGCCGACTTATATGTTCACTTTGAAATTTATGTCAATTTCCCTTGCGTTGTATTTATGTAAATTAAATTAACCAGTTCGCGCAGGGATTATTTGACCTTGACATCGACCGGGCCCAGGCACAGGGTTGTTTTTCACGAACCTCAATCCGACACAGGTTTAGGCCGGCATAATGGGTAGAACACCCGAGTCGCTGACAGATATTTCTGGCCTTGCTTGTGACGTGTTTACCTGTCATCCATTTTGAATTCCGGAAAAACTTTGCTCGTAACATCCGACGTGAACTGGTTAAATTATATTAACTGAAATTAAATCAAAACGGGACAGTATGCCTTTTCCCACTATCCAAAAACGTTAATGCACATCTGAAAAATTGTATATAACAACAAATAAAGTTTAAAGGCTGTTTTACTTGTAAATTTGTCAGCCAAGTAACAATAATTACACTATTTAATTATTCACGTTCAATGTCTTTTGTTATTGAAGGTTTACAAGTTGGGCCATTGGTTGTCTGTGCCTATACCAAATCTCTTGGTTTTATAAACAATTCAGAGTTATGAAATGTAATAAATTACTTGATTTGTGTTTGCAATGTACATGTATCTTGGTCTGGACGCTTTGATGTACCTGTGTTGGAGGGTCAGTTTAGTCACTAACATATAACACTTGAAATTTAACTAAAAAAATTGTTAATTAATCCTGCCCTTGCTGCAGCCCCATCGACATTGACAGCAACATCATCATCTTCAACACCAATGTCTTCCTCGTTCTCGGCCTCCTGGTCATTCTCGGGATCGAGATGAGGCTCCCTCAACAGCTTGCTGATGTTGAACAGTATGCAGCAGGCGACGATGATGTCACATGCCCTGTTTGGGACAATTTGCATGCCGTGACCCAGTAGACACCGGAATTTGTTTTTCAGCTGACCGTTGACCTGCTCGATAACTACACGGGTGTTGGCATGAGCCCTGTATACAAAGCAAAGTTTAGGAACAATTCAACCCAGAACAATTACAAAATGTTTATTTTGACTTGGAATTTGTTGGCAAATAAAGTTTATCAAATAAGCTACTGCACCCGAATTTCATGACTTAGGTCAACAGGCCTTAACAGCCAGTGGTTGCCTGATTTCTCCCACAAATAATTTACCTATCAACTAATCTGTCTGTCACATATCAAAATTACCTGTTATAAGCTCGCTCTCCATTAGTAGCTGGATCGATGATTGGGGTCATCAACCATGGCCGAAGTGCGTAGCCAGAGTCCCCGAGTAGTATACCCTGTAGGTCTCCATGATCAAACAGCTGCCCAACATGGCTTGCTTGGAAGATGCGGCTGTCGTGGGTACTGCCCGGCCACCTTGCCACGACATTGGTGATCTTGAAGTGAGCATCGCAAATTAATTGCACATTGATGGTGTGTTTGCCCTTCCTATTTACAAAGATGTGTTCATTGTTGCCAAGTTTGCATCCATGTAGACCAATGTGAGTTCCATCAACCACACCTACCAGTTGGGGGAAACCTGACATATTGAAGAAATCCCTCTGCATGTCTTGAACTGCTGCTGGCGTTGTAGGGAATTGTATGAACTCGTTGCGAAGATGGCACAAGACAGTGGTGACTCTTCTAATGACTCGTGAGCAGGTTGCAATGCTACAACCGTGTGCTTCACCTGCACAGTCGAACACGGAGCCTGTGGCATAAAATCGCAATGCTATGAAGACTTGCAGGCTTGCTGGAATGGCATGGTTTCGTCGTGTTGGATGATGCAGCTCTGCCTCAAGTCTGTTGATTATGTGCAGGCAGCCAAATCGAGTAAATCGATATTTTTTGTACAGCTCCACATCATTATAGGCGTCTAGTGGGTTCCTTCTATCTCTAAATACTCTCTCCCTACGCCGGGCGCGACGATTTTGCAACAAAAGCAGCTGAAGAGCCATTATTTGGAGAGAAATAAGTGACACAATGCAGACACTGTAGTGTACGTAGGCTACATGAAAATGTAGTGTTTTATTTTCCCGCCACTTTTTTGCAATTAAGATTAATTGTTTTACCTTTAAGATTGATTTGGATCAAGTGTAAGGCTAAGATTAATTCAGAGTAAATTTAAGATCAATATCGATCTTATTTTTTTTTATGAAACAGAGATAAGTTTAATTGTAAATTTTAGGGTTTAAGATTGATCAATTGTGAGATAAGACTGATTTTTGGAGGATAAGATTAATTGTAAAGTTTTATGAAACCCGAAGTAACCGAATGAACCAGGGGGGTGTTTCATAAAAAATTAAATACAATTGATCTTATGTGTAGTTTTAAGTCTGATATTTTTAAGATTAATCATACCTAACAATTAATCTGAAAAATGTGTTTCATAAAATCAATCTTAGCATAAGATTGATTATAATTGTAATTACACAATTTAATATTTGTGAAAGAGGATGACCCTGTGACCTTAAGCAAAGCTAAAAAAAGTTTCACAGGCGGCCATTTTTTCTAACACCACACCACAATTACAAACGGACAAAAATTGGTAAGTTTCAACCAGGGTTTCAACTTTTATTTAGCAGGCCTATTTCTGTGTTTTGGTGGGTAGCATTTTATTTAGTATTTTAAAAGCTTTGTCAGATTGAAATCATAATTGCAAGTGTAGTCTGTAAACCTAGTCGAAATTCCTGTGCTGTGAAAAGATCATTGGCCTTGCCTTAGGCTTACTCCTGTGACTGTGTCTGTGTTGTTAAGCCTAGGCTAGGCTGCATGCTATACATGTACATACATGCTGTACAGTATGTATACTACATTGTGCATGTACATCTTGCATGATACATGTTAATTGTTATGTTGATTATATTATAGGCCAGGGCCTGCCCTTGGGCCTGGCTTAAACTGACTTCAATGTAAATTTGTTTATTTCCTTGGGCCTGGCAATGGTTTAGGTGGAGCCGCTCTTGGGTAGGTCTGACTAACTTATTTCTAGTTTATATAAATAGGCCTACTCAGTAATAATAGATTATAGGCAGGCTACAAAAATGTGAACATTCTCACTTTTAAAAAGGCCAAACGTTACGAAAAACATATAGGGGGCCTGTGACATATTGGCTATCGTTACGGCAGCCGTATTCAATGTTGATCTTCTATCGTTATTTATTGCAGAAACACCATCGGGGATCTAACAATTTAATTTTTATTAACTGTTTATCGGTAGCTTGATTGATTAAAATAAATGCATGCCTTCCACGGCGAAAGTCCCGGAGAAGAACTTGTTTTCTCTTTTTATTTACTTTTAATATGTTAATCCTAGGTACTTTTTTATTCAAGTAAATTTCATTTTCTTCTTTGTATAATCCGTGGCGTTGTAGGATTTGTTTAGGGAAATAAAGTCAGAGATACCGTACATTTAGTTGACAGTTGCAAAAGTAAAAGTCCTGACATTCAATACTATTAGGTCAGGGAACAAGACGTACAGTCGACTACAATAACAATAGCGGAAGTAGTCGGGCATGTAGGGTGGCAAAGGTTTATTTTATTTACAGGCCCGTGTATTCTTTTGTTTCTACACATAAAATGACTTCCGCAATTCTTAAACAATCTTTATTTAAAAATGTGATAGTGGCAAGTTTGGTATAAATTGTCAGAAAGATGCCATTTTTTTTAAGCCAGTCTTTAAGTATCATTTTAGAATAAAAGTAAATTATCTTTCAATAATGAAAAATGGCCCTATCAACGCATAGGTTGATAATTTTGGTTCATAATCCATTTGCAAAATATATCTAAACTTGAAAGCATGGTTTCTAAGTTTCTGTTATTTTTAACAGCAACATTCATAGGTTCAACGCCTCATAAGTCCGATGTCTCATAAGTCTACTGCCTCATAAGTCCGACAATTATATTTGCTTCTTTATCCAACGTCAGACTTATGAGGCATCGGAGCTTTGAGGCCGAATACAATAAGTCCGATGCCTCATAAATCCGACGCCTCATAATTTTGATACGACCCCATTTCCTATTTGGGGGTACAGTCCTCGACACTATTAAAATGTTGCTTTTTTAGCAGGATGCGCATAGTATCTCTAGATATGCACATTATTTGCAGCTGTGACCTTCTAGTTCATATTTACCTGTATCAGCCTGTCTCTCATTGTGTCCATGTCTCCAGACTTCTTTTCAATAGTATTGGCCACCTTTTTCACCTCTTCATCCTGAAATAAACAGAATTTATTTCGAGATTTGTCAAAGGAGTACAGTCCAGTGGAATTGAATAGAAAACAAGTAGCAGAAAAATAGGATAAAAATAAAAAAGGACCCCCCAAATCAACCAGGACTTAAGGCAATGTTGTAGTCAAGACCATTGTGTCCAAGACCGAGACCGACACCAAGACCAGAAAAGTATTCGAACCGAGACTGAGACCGAGACCAAGGTTTTCGAGACTGAGACCAACACTTCCGAGACCTAGATTTTTGTAGTCCGAGACCGAGACCTAGACCAAGACCTACAATGAGACCACAACTTTCGAAACCGAGACCGAGACCAAAACTGAATAAAAATGTACGGTGTTCAAGTCATTACCAAATCAAAATACCGGAACCAGTAACCAAGACCAATAAGATATAATTTTTCAGAGTTGTGTTATAAAAAAGTAGGACATAGTAGGAATTTCAAGGAAAAGTATGGTAAGAGAAGTATATAGAAGCAAGGTTAAAACAAACAAACAAACACACCCAAGAAAAGCAGAAAAAAGTAATGTAGCGAAAATTAGTTTACCCACGGAGCGGAACGTTGACACCATTTTACTACTGCGGACTGTATGTAGCGCCTAATAGCTAGCCCTGTAGCGCATGATTGGGCGCGTCGATATTTCATTAGTAGTATGTGTCGATAGGCATTAGGTCTACCATTTTAGCAAGCCTTGGATAAGCATCGGTAATGACATTTTGATTTGTATAACGAATTGAATTTGTAACATGTGAAAAGGTGAATTTTAGGGGATGTTTGGCCTGGATCTGAATGAGAATTGTCATTGCTTATTGGACACCTTCCGGTGGTCCGATTGCATTCAAAGATAAATTCATGTTGATTGCATCTCCGATTGGTTGAGAGTGCAGTGATAATTCTCAGGCCAGAAGCTTATTAATTATTTAATTGTGCATTTTAGGAAATCATTTGGCCAGGGACTGTGAGATAGTTGTCGTTGCTTATTGGACACCTCCCGGAGGTCCGATTGCATTCGAAGATAAATTCATGTTGATTGCACCTCCGATTGGTTGAGAGTGCAGTGATAATTCTCGAGCCAGAAACTATTATCTATACGTGTACATTGATAATTGCTTTTGCGATATCTGACTATCGTTGATTTAATATGTTGTTGTTGTTGAATAAATAATTTCTTGAATTGTTGTTCATGTAAAATCTTGTGTCCAAGTGTTAACTCACTTAGTCCGTCCGAGTTGCCCATAAATAGGATATACTTTTCTAAAACGAAAGTCCCTGCAGGTTCACTCAGCCGCTCAAGTGTAACTTGTTTAGTAATTTTTATTGTGGCGATTAATGGCGCCGCCCTGCGTCGCCTGACTATAGAGTCGGAGTGCAGATTGCACCTCCCCTATTGAGGTGCATTTCCGTTCCGCCGGAGGTGCCGCTACCGTATTAATACTTGAAAGCCTGCTTCTAACAACTTAAATCAATCAAATGGTTCGTATTCCATTATATTTTATCATTCCAATTTTATCAATTTATCATTGGACCTAAATACCAATGTATTATTTCACGACAAGCATTTATGTAACACAAATGAAAAAAACACACCTCATTTTGTTATGCTAGGAAATTTCTCCACAAGATTTGTATATACCTTTTCTTTCTGCACTTTGGACAGCGCCCTCTTCTGCCTGTCTAGGTCAGTCTTGAGAGTCTGCACATAGTTCCTAAGCTCCTCGTTACTGATCCTGAGGTTGGTCAGGGCAGCCATGACCTGGGTGCGGCCGGGGTCTTGGGCGGAGTCAGGGCTCTTTGGCGACAGGGTCCCATTGAGCAACTTGCTGCCTCTGATACTGTGTGGTAAATGAAAACGCCAAATTATTTTATAATTATGTTTGAAGGGAAACTCAACCCATAGTTTATAATTGCATAATGTTAAAGAGTGTCAATTGCCATTGTGACTTGATTTTTATTTCATTTTTATCGGTTTCGGTAATCATATAAAACAGAGATTTTATCGCACTACGTTTACCGTCATGCGAGCCGCCATTTTGTTCTGGTTTATCGTCACATCCGAAATATTGTGACGTAGTGTCTGCACCATCAGTACGCGAAGCCCAATCGATTGCGGCCCTGCACGCGCAAGGAATGCAAGTGAACCCTTTTGTGTACGGCATAGTGTATACATAATTGTACTGTACATGTGAAAGTGGGCTCAAAATCATACGGAGAAGGACCTGATGCCATAATTACTAGCTCACAGATTTTCTATTATTCTCAGATAATAAATAAATGATAGTTTGTGGCGCGTCAAGTCGATATTCTGCACAGAAATGTAATACATGTACTCGCAATAGTCGGGCGCCGTACAACATACGTCTTTATAATGTAGTTGGCCGCGTCAAGGTGGGATACCAGTGCGAACAACAGGTAATAAAGCGATGTGCATTGAGGTGCAGACACTACGTCATAATGTCCCGGGCGAGGCGGAAAATTTGAACAATATGGCCGCGCCCTATAAAATAGTCGCGTGCGTCGTTCTCGATAACAAATCAAAACAAATTCTCTGCGGAGTCAGTATGTTACCATATGTGACCTGTTCCAACGAAACCCAGGCAAAGTCGCACAATGTGTTTTGTCACAATGTACTCCTGAAGTCATTTCGGGATGGATTTTACCATTTTGAGGTTTTAGGTTTTTCTAAGTCACTCACTATAAATCTACAATCTCCTCAAATTTGAACAAAATCCGTCTATCAGAAGTGTGTTTTTTGTCAATTTTGTGAAACATTTGTGTATAGAAATAATACGCTTTTCTGAACTTCAAAGCTGTTTATCTCATAATTAGGTTGTCAGGGTTTTATCACTAAACCCCAGGGAAGATAGAGTGGGGGTACATATGTAAATGATACATCATTTTAAAGCTGAGTACCTAGAGAATTTGAAAAAAGCAAAATCTGAAAAACTAAAAAGTCGACTTTGTCCGGGTTTCGTTGGAACAGGTCACATATATTCTTTTAGACTAGGTAAAATATTATTGAACCTGGAATTTCCATTTAATGAAATACAATTTTCCTTTTTTTTTTCTGCTATATGGCTCTGGTGGATTTTTTTAAAGGTTGAATATACATTTTGCAACTTTATAAAAAGCTTACTTGTTCTAAAGAAAATGATTCTAAAATGCCTGTGAAATTATTCCTTCAGTCACACTGTCATTTTGAAGAAAATAACAAAAACAATGTAATTTCCAAAGAAGCCTCTCAGAGATGCACTTTTGAATATTTTTGCAAAGCTTGACTACCTCCTGACGCGAAGCGGAGGAAGGTAGTCCGAGCTGTCCTACACCGAGGGACCAGTAATTCCCACTGTGTTCCAGAAATAAACCATGTCAACGGGATGACGTCACCGGGATGACGTCATGACGTCACCGGGATGACGTCATGACGTCACCGGGATGACGTCACCGGGATGACGCCACCTGGTACATATCATTTTTACTTCGGATGCGCGGCGGAATCGGCCAATGACGCACTCAATTCTGTAATTTGTGGTACAGTATACTGTACCGCAAATGATTGCCTAGGACGTTGGGTTAAACAGTGGCATATTCAAGAATGCATTCTGTGTATATGTTTATTTTGCCAAGAGCAATGGTAAAATTGTCTTACTGTATAAAAAGTGTTACAGTGTAACTGGGAGATAATTCTCTTTATTAACAAGCTAGTTTCCCCCTTGCAAATCAATCCAGGGATTTTTACACCTAACTGAACTAAGTATTTCTTCATCAACCTTTCTTTGTTTCTAGGTTTCTTTCTTTCTAGGATTCCGAGTACAGTTCCAGCGGCCGATTTCACGAAACGCTAGGATTAATCCTATCCCGAGTTAAGATGAGTAACTCATCCTAACTTGCATTGGATCTATTGCAAGTTAGGAGGAGTTACTCTTCCTAAGATTGATCCTAACATTGGTGAAATCGGCCGCACTTTAAAGAATCCTGGGTTTCTATTATAAATATTAAATTTGATTTAATACATTGCAACATCAAAACAAATAAAAAATTCTGAATTATTATAAAATACCTTAGTCTTAAGCATCCTGTGAAATCATTGCATCTTTTTAGAAAAACCGAATCTTTGTATCATTTTGTTTACAAACGGTTTTACATCTGTGAATGGTTGCAAGCCATCAAGTATGGTTCCCTATTAAAACTGATAATTATCTGAAGTCTGAAGTATGGTCATGAAATTATGTATATGAACACAAAGCGTTAGAGAGGTTTGTGTAACAATATTTGCTATGAAATATTTATGCTCTACCCCATTCTTGTTTTCTTTTGTTTTACAGGCAAAGTGAATGGTGTATACCACCTTTAAAGATAGGATACACCATTTGCAGATATCAAAAACCTTTAAAGGTAGGATACACCATTTGCAGATACACATGTATCACAAATATTTACTACCGAATTATTAAGAAATATATTACTCATTTGAAAGTAAATATTGATTCTAGGCATCCAGCAAAATGATTGTGCCAGATATCCTGTATTCCGAAAAATATAATTTTGTAATAAAAAAACTTCGGACAGGTCAGTTAAATCTACTCATTCATGATAATTCAAGCAATTACCAATGGTGTAATCCTACCTTTAAAGGTGGGATAAGTATCTTACTTATCTAAAAGTAAATGAGGATTCTAGGCATTCAGCTAATTTATTGCGCTAGATATCCTGTACTGGTTCCAAACAATTGAATTCAATTTTTTTAAATCGCCGTCTGTGAAAACCTAAGAATAACTGCCCGAAGCCAGTTAAAGACGAATACTGTTTTTCTTGCTTTTCTCAGCATCCATGATTGTATCCTACCTTTAAATGGTTGTATTTGGGTCTTCATACAATCCATTTCCTTACTAACCTTGAAATATTCAACTTCATTGGTGTGGAGCCAATAACAGCCGCCGTTCTCTTACATTCTTCGTTGATCTCAGCCAGGATGCTCTTGCTGCCAGTCACCCTGGCTGACCTGGCCTCTTTGTCTTGGTGTACTTTGACCTCTGATCTCAGCTTGGTCAGCTCCTCCTCCTGCTGGCGCAGTTTCATACGCATTTTGTCCACATCCAGAAGGTTTTCCTTCAGAGGAAAAAAAAAAAGGAAAGTGTAAGACCAATCAACATCTGGACAAGCGTCATGATGGTCTGGTGGTTACGATGTTCAACCCATGTATAATAGTACATGGGTTTGAGCCCTGACAAGGGAAAATGGTGTTTGTGCCCCTGAGCAAGACACTTTTCAACAATTCATCTCTCCACCCAGGAGTGTAAATGGGTACCGGTGATCCCAATTACACCGATCTCGGCTGTTGAAATAATGTATTTATAGCCTGATGAACAGGGGTAGTAAATGTGAAGTACTTCGAGATATAGCTTTGGTGGAATGTGCTTTAACAGCAACACATCCTTGCAAATTCGTTTTTGCTAAATCATTTAACTTTGAAAATTGTTGATATGAATAATTTGGTGCATACAAGTTCAAAATAAAGAATATAAAATGCTTAAAATTTGCAAACTCAAATAGGCAATAGATTTGCTATAAGTTTTTTTAAAGACACCCTGTATAGGTAGAATAACAAGCGGTGAAATATTTCCCCAATCTACCCCACTAAAATTTATAGGGAGAATGCCAATTCTTAATTTGTGTGAAAGTGAATTACATAAAGTTTTGCATCTAAACTCTTCATGTGTACTCATTACTGCATCTCAAAAGAAAATTGAAGGTTGAGATAAATTGTGTATCTACACTGCTTACTTTTAACACCTTAATCGTGAATCTCAACAGGGAGAGACTTTCCACATATGGACCGTGCGACAGACTACCGCAGAAACTATTATCGATGCAGTAACCGACATCACTACCCCCACTCTTCATGGCAACCGGTTATGTGCTTTTCTCCTAGCATCCCGCTTTGGGCGATACGGAGGGATAATTACCCATTAAGACCATCCATATCAATCATCCAGTCATTCGAGTAATTAATCTTCACCACAATGAGAGTATTTTGTACACGGCGTGTGATCACTTTCAATTGTTCATCCATACAAAAAACTTTCACTCAACGCACTGTGAAGGAGGTTACACGTGTGCATACTTGATATATGTTGTCTTATAAACTGAATGCATTATGAACTGAAAGAACATAGATGTGGTCTGTTTTATCCGGCAGTGTTCTTTAATTGTCACAATCATTACACTTTGTCAGAGTAGAATTCAGCAAGCTTGCATGATCTGTTTAACTTCCAGCAGTTCATCACTTTCTAATTTTGTCAAATGCTGTCCAATTGAAGTTTGCTTTATGATAATTGTGGACCTTGACATAATTTGGGGGTGTTTCATAAAACTTTACCATTAATCTTATCCTCCAAAAATCAGTCTTATCTCACAATTGATCAATCTTAAACCCTAAAATTTACAATTAAACTTATCTCTGTTTCATCAAAAAAAATAAGATCGATATTGATCTTAAATTTACTCTGAATTAATCTTAGCCTTACACTTGATCCAAATCAATCTTAAAGGTAAAACAATTAATCTTAATTGCAAAAAAGTGGCGGGAAAATAAAACACTACATTTTCATGTAGCCTACGTACACTACAGTGTCTGCATTGTGTCACTTATTTCTCTCCAAATAATGGCTCTTCAGCTGCTTTTGTTGCAAAATCGTCGCGCCCGGCGTAGGGAGAGAGTATTTAGAGATAGAAGGAACCCACTAGACGCCTATAATGATGTGGAGCTGTACAAAAAATATCGATTTACTCGATTTGGCTGCCTGCACATAATCAACAGACTTGAGGCAGAGCTGCATCATCCAACACGACGAAACCATGCCATTCCAGCAAGCCTGCAAGTCTTCATAGCATTGCGATTTTATGCCACAGGCTCCGTGTTCGACTGTGCAGGTGAAGCACACGGTTGTAGCATTGCAACATGCTCACGAGTCATCAGAAGAGTCACCACTGTCTTGTGCCATCTTCGCAACGAGTTCATACAATTCCCTACAACGCCAGCAGCAGTTCAAGACATGCAGAGGGATTTCTTCAATATGTCAGGTTTCCCCCAACTGGTAGGTGTGGTTGATGGAACTCACATTGGTCTACATGGATGCAAACTTGGCAACAATGAACACATCTTTGTAAATAGGAAGGGCAAACACACCATCAATGTGCAATTAATTTGCGATGCTCACTTCAAGATCACCAATGTCGTGGCAAGGTGGCCGGGCAGTACCCACGACAGCCGCATCTTCCAAGCAAGCCATGTTGGGCAGCTGTTTGATCATGGAGACCTACAGGGTATACTACTCGGGGACTCTGGCTACGCACTTCGGCCATGGTTGATGACCCCAATCATCGATCCAGCTACTAATGGAGAGCGAGCTTATAACAGGTAATTTTGATATGTGACAGACAGATTAGTTGATAGGTAAATTATTTGTGGGAGAAATCAGGCAACCACTGGCTGTTAAGGCCTGTTGACCTAAGTCATGAAATTCGGGTGCAGTAGCTTATTTGATAAACTTTATTTGCCTTAAAGGCCAACAAACAAACAAATTCCAAGTCAAAATAAACATTTTGTAATTGTTCTGGGTTGAATTGTTCCTAAACTTTGCTTTGTATACAGGGCTCATGCCAACACCCGTGTAGTTATCGAGCAGGTCAACGGTCAGCTGAAAAACAAATTCCGGTGTCTACTGGGTCACGGCATGCAAATTGTCCCAAACAGGGCATGTGACATCATCGTCGCCTGCTGCATACTGTTCAACATCAGCAAGCTGTTGAGGGAGCCTCATCTCGATCCCGAGAATGACCAGGAGGCCGAGAACGAGGAAGACATTGGTGTTGAAGATGATGATGTTGCTGTCAATGTCGATGGGGCTGCAGCAAGGGCAGGATTAATTAACAATTTTTTTAGTTAAATTTCAAGTGTTATATGTTAGCGACTAAACTGACCCTCCAACACAGGTACATCAAAGCGTCCAGACCAAGATACATGTACATTGCAAACACAAATCAAGTAATTTATTACATTTCATAACTCTGAATTGTTTATAAAACCAAGAGATTTGGTATAGGCACAGACAACCAATGGCCCAACTTGTAAACCTTCAATAACAAAAGACGTTGAACGTGAATAATTAAATAGTGTAATTATTGTTACTCGGCTGACAAATTTACAAGTAAAACAGCCTTTAAACTTTATTTGTTGTTATATACAATTTTTCAGATGTGCATTAACGTTTTTGGATAGTGGGAAAAGGCATACTGTCCCTTTTTGATTTAATTTCAGTTAATATAATTTAACCAGTTCACGTCGGATGTTACGAGCAAAGTTTTTCCGGAATTCAAAATGGATGACAGGTAAACACGTCACAAGCAAGGCCAGAAATATCTGTCAGCGACTCGGGTGTTCTACCCATTATGCCGGCCTAAACCTGTGTCGGATTGAGGTTCGTGAAAAACAACCCTGTGCCTGGGCCCGGTCGATGTCAAGGTCAAATAATCCCTGCGCGAACTGGTTAATTTAATTTACATAAATACTACGCAAGGGAAATTGACATAAATTTCAAAGTGAACATATAAGTCGGCAAGGTGGGACTGAGACTGCGACCTCCGGAATACCGGACCGGCGCTCTACCAAGTGAGCTATCTGGCCCTATGTTGCAGATTCAAGTCCCGCCTTGCCGATTTTTTTGATCAATTTGAAATGTTATTTAATTTATGTAATTCAATTTAATGTACATGTACATGCATAAAACAAATTAACTATTTTACATTTTTAAAACATTGACTTTCAATCATGTTTCACATTCGTTCATGTCTGTTTTATCTAGAATAAATGTTATTTAGTAAACATAAATATGAGCAATTGCTTGCATTAACACAAACCCGCGTGGAACTGCACCCGTATTAAGACATTTATAACATTTAAGACTTGACTTGAACAAATATGACTTGACTTTTGAATAAATTTGACTTGAGACTTGACTTGGGAAAATGGGACTTGACTTGAATTAAGAAAATATGACTTTGGACTTGACTTAGGATTTGACTTAAGACTTGACTAATGCATGGATTTAAACAGAGCTGATGTCACTAGAGGCTGTAAGCACTCCAAGATGGCTTTTTGAACCTCCAAGTGCTGTTTCATTATTTCCAACTTTGAAGCTTCAATTTGTAACAGCTCCTCTTGGACTTCAAAGCTCCTACCGGTATGCATAAGTACAGCCTTTGGAGTGCTGGTGGTGCTTCTTGCAGATTGTGGCTGCACGTGTACGGCATTGTTGTTGTTGTTGCTGCTGTTACAGAAAGTAGACGTTGAAGGACACAGCTGTGGCATGTTGGATTCTTTCTGTGATTCCTCCTGTGATGATTGAGAATCCTGCAAAACAAATATGTAAATATATCAACAAACAAAACCAAGAACTGATTCTGCTAAATATAATCATTAGGCAAATAAACCACAAAAGAAACTGACTAGGCAAATTTACCTAGTCAGTTTCCTTTGTGGTTTATTTGTGTATTACAAGATAAAAAGTCGTATCCTCATCAAGTGATCCCCACAATGTCGCTTCGTAAAATTGGGCGTTATACCTTGCCACACGGCATTCTGGTGTTTAAGACTTCTGACTAGCGCCCTCGAACAAAGATACTGACAATTTTGGAGACCGCCAACATAGGGAAAGATAGCTCAGTTGGTAAAGCACTGGTCCGGTATTTCGGAGGTTCGAGTCCCGCCTTGCCGAGTTCTTTGTTTACTTTGAAATTTATATAATTAAAAGGCACGATAATTCAAGATGAAACTGTGCTTGTCTCTGCTTCTGTAAGAATATGAACACCGCACACATCCGCATTTCTAGAAGTAAATTAACACAGAAATTTTTAAGCCTAACAAACCTCTTCACTAACTGCCAAAGGATCTGTTTCTGTCTCTTGACCGAGAATTCCATATTTAGTTTGGGGTGCTAGGGCATCTAACACAAGCTCAAGACTTTCATTTCTCTCCGAGATGGGTCCTCCTCCTGACAGAAAAAAAAAGTTTCAAGAAATGACGTTTTGGCAGAGGTCATCATAACAAGTGCCTTCAGTTTATAGTAAGGTACAGCTGACTTGTATCAGTAATACAAGATTCAAAGGTTTCCCTTTTTTTCAAGAGCAACTGCCGACAACCATATCGTCCGTGTACCTGTTTTCGAGGCATCTAGTTTTCAAGGATTGGCCTTCTACATCACTGGTAGAGTGATGTACGGGCAAATTTGATAGGTCGAGTTAAATGACTACTAGTAATACGTCAAAAGTTTGCTTGTGTCTCTGAGTTTTACTCTTGCTTGACATAAATCCTTACACCCTCAAAAAAACGGTACATCAAGGAAAGTTAGAAATTTGGGCTAAATTTAACATTCAAATTGACATGACTCAGTGCTTATCTGTCCAAAATAGAAATATTGATCAATTAACTTCTAGGCCCCCTATATGATTCAGATTTACAAATACATGTAACTTGCATTCTCTTTTATGATGTCTTGGACTGCATACAGCATTGTCACAAGACCATCTGTGACATAAATATTTGACAAAGAAAAGGTGTTGTCTTTTACCTGTGGCATTTCTCTTTAGGTTGTACTTGTGCGCTTGGACTTTCAACTCGTTCCACTTCTTTCTTACGTCCACCCAGTCCCTTTCTTGTGGCCCTCCCGCTGTTCTGATTATGTGGGTGGCTTTGGACCAACATTTCTGCTTCCTGGCTTCAACCTGTTAGATATTTATGTACAAATAAATCCATCTTTAGTGCAAGATTGGTGACCAATTATGGAATAAGGAAACACTATTATGACAATGAAATAAAAATTGGTTTTTTTTGTTAATGTCATTTAAAGAATTTCACACTCAAACCAATTTCAGTGCAAATAATCAGGCAGTTGTACTATAGCCTAGGGAAATAATTGGCCACCATTCTTTTCTGAAAGGTTACCGAGTAAAAATGAGACATTACAATTTTACAAAGTATTTTCTCTAAAGCAAAGGACAAGTTTTGAACAAAGGTTCAACTTGTGTAAATTCACTCTCCTGTTTCAAAACTTTGCGTGTACACATTACCTTTTGAGAGCAGTGTCCTGCTTTGCCATACAATGTCTGCGTGTGCTGCTTTACAAATCCAGCAAGAACTGAAATTTCAGTTTTTGTGAAGTTTTTATTTCTGGGTTTCTTGTCCTTGTTATCTTTGACCTAAAAAAACCAAGCAAACAGATTCTAAGTAAAACTTTTCATATTCATATTACATGATTCATAAATATCTGAGACAGCCATTCATATTGGTCGAGAGCCCAGCACATGGGGCCAGCCGGTTTTAAACGCTTTTTCGGTGTCGCACTAAATTTTGACTCCTATATGACGTCTGGTTCATGACCCTTTCAAATTGCACATTGAAACCTAATAAAGAGCTTAACAACTTCACACAAATCACAACTTGCCATTTTTTTTATCAGAGTAGGCCTACTGGAGACTACTGAGATATGTATCTTGCCCTTCCAAGGCTCTGAGGAAAAAGCAGACAAACAACAACACAAAATTTAGCAACATGTACATCTCACTGCTGTTTCAACCATTGTAAAAAGCAAAAAAAGTATACAATTAAGTAAAAATACAAACTTAGAACCCTTTCTAATGAACATATCAAATAACTATCACTGTATCAGCTTTTATTTTGTGGTGAATTTTGTTTTTCAGGCTGTCCTCCCTTGACTCTTATTTGATCAAAACTAGAGAGAGACAGGTAACTACATAATTGCCGAGATTGTTCATTAATCCTGCAACAACTTGTAATTAGTTGTAGGCCTAACTTATTGCCAATTTGCCATGGTTGCCTGCATCATACTTTGATGAGTCAAATACATGTAGCTTTTATTTACTTTTCAGTGGTATTTAGTATTTGCTTCAGTATAAATAATGTATTTCTTTTAATGTAACCGTACATGATGTAACTGTACTGTAACATTAATTATACACAAAGTCAATACCATAACTGGTTAAACATGCTAACTTTACACATCAACAACACATTCATTTGCTGCCAAGAATACACCAAAATGAAAAGAATTAAAGGCAACAATTATATATACATGTATTCACCTTAACAAAATAAATAATAATCATACTCAGTTGGCCTATCTAACCATAAAATATATGTTCAACACTCACCACCAAGCAATGCAATGCTGTGCTCATATCCACACACCGGAAAACAAAATGGCTACCTTGAAAAAAAGTTTTGACAGCTGAGTTTCAGGTCAAAGGTTGCCTTTATCCTCTTCCACTAATTATAAAATGTAAACATACAATTAATATCAATCTTATGTCAAAAGCGATCAATCTTGGGCAAAAGATTGATTTTATGAAACAGAACTCTACAATTAATTGTGGCTTAAGATTGATTCGGACTTAAGGTTGAAAGATACAATTAATTGTTTTACATTCTTTATGAAACACCCGTACCCCAACAGGGTACACTTCAATCTTATTATTACAACCAATGCATTGTGTCCTTCAGGTTGCAAGTATGCCTTTTCTTTTATTTGAGGGAGAGTCGGGTTGGTGTAGCGGTTCTTTCCTCGCCTTCCACCACTATGACCCGGGTTCGAATCCGGCCTGGGTCAATATGTGGATTGGGTTTTCAGTCCCTGCCTGACTCCGTGGGTTTTTCCCCAGGATATTCTTCTGGGGTTTTCCTCCCACCTCTAAAACTGTAACTTCTTCACATTAATTGTTGAATGAAATAACAAATTGTTAAATGAAATTTGTTCCCGCCGTGAATATGGCCATTGATGCTGGTACGGCGTTAAACCCTAAAAACTCACTCACTCACTCTTTTATTTGAACTTGGACTGTTCATTTACACAATTATTTGTTCTTTCTATCAACAGGTTACAGAGGTGTAAAAAATGGTAAGTTGCAGCAATGTGTCTTTTGCATTATCTTATAGAGACAGTGTACAACTGATAGCGAAATAATCACTAATAACACTTTTTGTTGAGGAGAATGTGGCAAATCAACGTTTTATAGATGAATATAATTAGACCCTTCATTTCCAACACAAAATTATTTGAAACAAATTTGTGTCTTTCTGTAAATACATGCATGTCAATTCATGATGAAAAACGTTTTTGAAATTGTGCAAAACACTTATTTGTGTTGTAGGCATATATGCGATTCTTAAAATTTTGTGAGGAACAATGCTGTTACATGCTTTTATACCCATACCGGTACATAGCACTGGCAGGGAATCAGTGTAGGTGGAATTGTGTTCAATGCAATGTAACATTAACATAATGTTTTGTACTTTATTTTTTATTTAACAGAGCAACAAGGTAAAGGGGAGAAAGTCTCGAGCCAGAAACTGGCAGACAAAGGAAATAACGGAGCTTGTTGACTTTGTAAAAGAAAACCGGGAGAGGCTATTTGGCAAAGCAGGCCATTGTAGCAGTAGGGTAGGTAGTTTGGTTATAATGTTGTCAAATAATTGGCGTACTGATGACTGACTACAGTATCGCATATTCTCGCGGTTGGCATGACGTCACGAAGGGGCGAGCCGTGCATAAAAACATGCATTAAACCTCGAATTTGTCCCTTTGCGATAAAGTGCATAAACAATGAAAGATAAACGAGGTTCCCGGATGTCCGACCGTGAGAATGGTCTCCCAGTTTCTCATAATAGTATAAGGAGTTCATTACTGAAATACTGTACCAAAAAAAAAAAGACTGAGTGAAAATATACACAGAAATGTAAACAACATTTTATGTAATTTGTTAACCACCTGAGATTGAAAAACGTGAACATTTTTGCCCACCAGACCATAGTACAAAAAATGTGAACTTGGCAATCATTTTTTACATACACTTGTAGGTTGAAGAAAGAAAAAAAAAATACTGGATGAAGGCGGCAAGCAAGCTGCGGGTGAGTGGGAGAGCTGAGCGTGGGTGGAGGGATGTCCGTAAGAAATGGACAGAAATGAAGTCCAATGCCAACAAATATCATCAAAGCAGGACGGGGGGAACAGGTAAGATTATTATCAAGATTTGTAACATTTTAATTTACATAAACAAACTTTCTATAAGCAATTAAAGAAACTGTCTGTGTATAGGTTTGCATTTTATTTCGCAAATCATCATGGAGAATTGAGTGGCTATCCAAGTCACAGATTTTAATGTGAAGTAAAGCAAAATCTGCATAAACATCATGTATTCATGTTCTCCTCAATAAACATCAACCTGTGATTACCACATCGACTACTCTGTTTTCTTTATAAGGTGGGGGACCACAGGCAAAAAAGAATGAGGTGCTGGAAGTTGTCCTAGATGCTGTGGAACCAGAAGCTAAATTCGGGCTTCTCCCAGCATCCTCCGAATGCTTCCCAGTAGATTCATCCCAGGTAAGTGTGGAGTATTGCTGCCTTATAATTTGTTTAGCCGCGTCACACATGGGGCTTTTTATTAGAGCCCGTTCTTGTTCTTGTTCTTGTTGTTACATGATCATGCTGCTGTACCTTTTTCGGCATCCGGGGAACTTCTCGGTAAAAGACCATTCAATACATTCACACATTGAATGTGTGGGCAGAATTGTGTTCTACTTATTAGGACACATGCAAAAGGCTGGACTCAGGACATGTGTGCATTGTGCTGTCAAACCATAATAGGAGGGTTAATAGCACAACGTTTCAGTCGTATGGTTTCCCCCATTTTTTTAATGAGATATCCTTTATTATTTATAATTTGGGTTGACTTCTTCAGTATTGGACATTACAAATCAATTCAGATTCCATTTGGGTTAAAGTTAGCTTTCCCTTGCATTGATGCAAGTGTTCTTTATTTATTTCTAAAGGAATCTGAAGTGTCTCAAGAAATGCAGGAACTTGAGGAGGAGATTGAGAAGCAGCCAGACAGTGGCATCATGAAAGAACTGCAGACCCTCCGACAAGAACTTCAACTAGTGAAGGATCAATCCAAAAAGACATCCACCACTGATAAGTCGGCCAAGGATCAGTTCATTGATCTAGAGAGGGAAAAACTCGAAGTAGCCAGAGAGGGACTGGACATTGAAAAGAAAAAAATTAAGATACATGAGGGAATACTACAGGTTTTGAGGGCCGGGGCAGTGGAAGGAATTTTTCAGAGTATGCAATAAAAAACAACGGATCTCTCTCTCGTTACTTCCAACAGTTTACCCTTTTTAGCTGTTCATTCCCTGTTGGGAAAGCTTTTTAGTTTTTGTTAACATTTTCTGGTTTTTGGGGCACTTTTCCCAATAGTTTTGATGCATGTTTTAATTGTGCAAGCCACTTTGGAACCTCTTTGTCTCGCGCCTGAATGAAATTCAGAAAGAGACTATGCATTCACTATTTCTGTACATATAGTAGTCTGTAGTGTTATTTTGGTTTTTGATCCTATATGCAAAGTTGCAGTCCAATTCTAATCAAACTTGGGTGTAGTGTAACCTTCATATTATGGTCGTGTCTAGTTCTGAGGTCAACGTTATGCTTAAATTGTAAAACGCGTCTCATTTGAAAACTTGACTGTTGAATCTATACTATAAAAGATGTTAAATTCGCCATCTTGTCCCTGGGCGCCGCCATCTTGGAACGCAGGGCCGCGCCATCTTGGAAACACAGGGCCGCGCCATCTTGGCGCGTGGTTGGCGCCATGTTGGCTTTTGGTCGGGCGACTTGTCGCCGCGCGCGTGTGCCGCCGGCGTCGGTGCGGCGGGGTGCCGGACCGTTCGCGACGGGGAATCCCCCGGGGAATCCCCCGGGGAATAAGATTTAAAAAAAATCGTATTCGTCCGTGGTGAGATTTAAAAGAAACGGACGTTACCGATAAACGCGTAATCGCTTTTCGATTGCCTGTCGATGTCTGCGGGCCTTTTTGCGCGAACTATTGCGTTATTTTTGCATTGTCCTTGACCGGAGTTCGGGCCGAAGCCTTCCCGAAATCGTACTGCCGTAACTCGGTTGCCGAATTGTTGGCCGTTTGCGATTAAGCGGCGGCTACATGCGTTACGCGAAGCCTTCGCAAATTAATTGTATCCGCCTTGCTTGCGCGGTGGCCGAGTTGGTGCCGAGTTTGTTGTTCGCGATTGGGCGGCCCGTCCCGTGTTATTTGACCTTTATACTCCATTGGTTATTGCGGAGTTTGAGCGCCAGCTTCGTTTTCGGCTTTGAATTTCGTGCGCGTCGACCACATTGCAGTCACAGGCTTGGAACGTTAACAAATGATTTATTCCTTTCGTGTTGCCTCTTGGGCAAATTTCGTTGCTTCACATTGTCGATACTTAAATATTACAACATTATCTGTCTCAAAACACTCCGAAACATATCGCTATTGCCTCAATTTCAACTTTGATCGTGCAAAAATGTCGCGAAATTGTATGGCGATGGTGGATATGAATATGCAATTTAGAAACGTGACTACGTTTCGGCTTCGGCTTTGCCTCCGAATTCCTGCGCGTCGACCATTTTGTAGTCACAGTTTTGGAACGTAAAAACAATGATTTATTCCTTTCGTGTTGCCTTCTGGCAAAATTTCTTCCTTTCACATTGTCAATACTTAAATATATCAACATTATCTCTCTAAAAACACTCCGAAACGTATCGCTATTGCCTCAATTTTAACTTTTATCGTTGAAAAATGTCGCGAAATTGTAAGGCCTATCGTGGATATGAATATTCAATTTAGAAACGGGACTGCCTTACGTCAGTTGAGGGCGCACTGTCAGACGGCCGGTCTGTTGGTTTTTTTCAATCGTAACGACGTAAATCAGAAACCCCGAAGTGGTTCGTATTGTTTCCCGTACGATTCATGTTAAAAAATCACGAGACGCAGGCAGCATGCAAGCAAAGATGAACTGCCTATTGAGTATTATTAGTTCGGAAGTCGGGAAGTATTTTTACAAAGATTGTTTGTTATTCAGAGTCGATGGTATTCTACGGAGCCCCTAAAGGGACATATGACGAATACAAATCACCGTTACGAAATAATTTGAGTATTTTATTTCGTGCACTCAAAATAACTTATTTCGTGAGCTCGAAATGTTGTCGTGGCCACGAAATGACTTCGTGCGCTCCAAGAATATCTGTTCGTGAGCTCGAAATAATTTCGTGCGCTCGAAATACTTTCTAGCTGGTACTCTACTCGCTAAGTTTCGCGATTTGTTTGTCATACAATCCATTGTGTTTTTAAGACGTCAACAAGGTGTATCTATAAGTTACGATTTCACCCAGCTAGCAGGTGCCGCGCGAAGCGCGGCATCCTGCTAGTTGTAATCAAACTTGGGTCATATGCATGCAATATTGTAACCTCAATATGATGGTCATGTCAATGGTCAAGTTTCGGGGTCAAAGGTCATCTGAAGTCAAGTTGTAAAATTGAATAATTACAGGCGAGACACATGGTTCGAGAACCATCCTTGTTTTGTTTTTTTTAATACAATGAACTTTCAACTTTGTTCATTAACTAACATCTGAAGAGGTGTCGCGCATAATGTTGTTATGACGCAATCATTGTAGAGTCTTACAACTACCAAAATATTGCACTTGGTATATAGACAGGGAAGAGTTATACAATGTAGAAAGAAAAAAAATATGACGTCATTATGAAGTTATCATGTTACATAGGAGTGGAGGAGATATGCAGGGAAGAAAGACGAAACCTTTCCTTCAAATTTTTGATAAATTCTAAAATGCATAGAAATTCCAAAGTACTATACATGTACATTAATTAGTAACTGAGTGTAAAGCAGTATAACCTTCAATTGTTCGTGTTACTTTATTTATTAATGTGCTGCATACTTCCATCACTTATGACCGCTCACAGGATAAACACATGTAGTAGCCTGTACCCAAAATTTCCAGACCAATAATCTTCGTGAATGGGACCATGATATACATTTATATTGAGGAATTTTTCCCAGGCGAGTTTTATGTTCCAATTGTAAACTAAAATGTTTTTTTTTTGCTTGAGTATACATCAACAATGAATTAACAAATCTGAAAAAAAATCTGCCAAAATTTGATTGAATCAGCTGAAACCCTGACGATGTCATTGAATATCGGTATGGACATTTGCATATAATTTTGTTTTTAAGTTGCAATATGAAGATTGAAAATAAAGGTGCTGATTGATGGATTGCATTTAAAGGCGTTTCATTGGCCTTTCAAATATTACTACTGGTAATGGAAAAACAACACCTTAGACCTAGTTATTAGGCGGGTTGGGAGGTGTAAAAAAGTCAGCTATTATTTGTGCTCTTATTGCTTCCCCGTCAATGTTAACGTCATTCACAGCTTCAGGATAAACCTCATCTCCTGGCACATCCACGTCGTTCTCCTGGTCTAGGTTTGGCTCTCTCAGAAACTTGTTGATGTTGTGCAAGACACAGCATGCTGTCACAATGTTACAGGCACGGTCTGGTTTTATAGACATTCCAATCAGAAGACATCTGAATTTATTCTTCAGCTGGCCGTTTACTTGCTCAATGGAAGCTCTTGTTGATGTTTGTGCCCTGCAAACAAATGTAAAAATTATAAAGCTAAGTAAGATGATGAAAGGGTATTTCAAGAAATTTTAAAATGCTAATAAGCTATCGGGCTGTTTTATATCAACACTTTAAAACAACGATGTATTTATAAACTGCAACATACAATGGAGTGAGATGAAAGTAATGATTGTAGGGTTAAATCTAATTTATTCAGACATCCAATTTAGTTAAATTTTTACATTGTATGAAAGTGATTGTCATTGTATGAATGACTGTGAATTTCTGAATGTTATATCATTGTCTTTTGTAACAGTAGTTTGAATGTTATTTATTGTTAATATTCAGAGGTATTTAAATAATTTGACATTTAACAACTTCAAGTCAAATAAAAAAGAGCAATAAAACTCATTTCAAGAACAGCTTGACAAAATGTAACATTTTTTTTGAAAGAATGTAGTTTGGGCATTAAACATAGCTCGCACAATACTCCCCCCTCCCCTTCCAAAAAGGGGGGGGGGGCTATAATTATATAGGGCCTATCCGCCAATATCTCAAATTAATCCCAATACATAACCTTCACACAAAGAACCAATTTTCAGTGCTTTACCTGTTGTATGCAGCTTCGGCAGCGTTTTCTGGATTGACTATGGGTGTCATCAACCATGGGCGGAGTGGATAACCAGAGTCGCCCAATAAAACTCCAGATAAAACTCCCTCCCCAAACATCTGGCCAATGCGACTGGCTCGCAGAATTCTGCTGTCATGAGCACTGCCTGGCCATCTAGCTGAAACATTGGTCAATCTATAATTTGCATCACAGATTAGCTGGATGTTGACACTATGAAAGCCCTTTCTGTTGATGAAAACATGCTCATTAGGGCCCCAGGGGCAACCACGAAGTCGCACATGTGTGCAGTCAACTGCTCCTACCACCTTTGGGAATCCATGAAGCTCAAAGAATTCCCCTTTAACCTTATCCGATTCTGCTGGAGTGTGAGGGAATTTGATGTAGTCATTGCGTTTGTCACAAAGAAGATTGGTGACTCTTCTCAAAACTCTGGAGGCGCTAGCAACACTGATGCCTGTCTCATCCCCAGCACAAGTTAGCAGTGACCCTGATGCATAGTACTGTAACGTAGATTTCTCTTGGGGTCGACACAACACACAAGAAGGACTCTTGACACAAGTATTCTTGTTCTTCCGGTGATTCTCAGCCGTTTAATGTCATCTCTTGCCAACCAAACATGGACTTCAGGCTCACACAATCACGCGGTACCAGAACTGGTTAGAACCAGTTCGGCGCTTGCGCAATCCAAAGGCGGGTTTCCGGGGCGCACCAGCAGGAGCCACCAGGGCGATCCCACCACCGTGGAATCGCTCCAGCGCCCTCTACCGCCCAACCGGCACGGGCGTTACAGTACTGCAATGCAGTGAAGACTTGTAAGCTGGGAGGAATGGCATGGTTTCGGGCTGATTTTGGCTGCAATTCTTCTTCAAGAAGGTCGATAATGTGCATGCATCCCTGCCTTGTGAATCTGTATCTCTTGAACATTTCTTTGTCATTGTACTTATCTAGTGGGTTAACTCTATCCCGAAAAACTCTCTGTGCACGCAAAGCACGTCGATTGTGTTGTTCAATCAGCAAAAAATGTGCCGCCATGATGAAAAGCTATGCACATGTATGAACTATAATGTACATTTGTACTTCTACACGATAAATTTGCTTTACAACTTCCCGCCACTTTATTCATGTGATTAACATGTGACATTTAAGTTTGATTTGCCTGCACAATTTACAAGTGATCAAGATCACTTGTAACTTTAAGATTGATTTTTAAGACTGATATCACTCTTAAAGTTTTTATGAAACAGAAATAAGATTGATCTTAAACATAAGATTGATCAAGAGAGATAAGATTGATTTTGGGAGGATAAGATTAATTTTAAAGTTTTATGAAACACCCCCATAACTGTTAAAGAATTGATGTGAAGATCTACTCTGCTCGTCAAACTGGAACTGACTGACGATGAGCTCTTGTCTGGATCGTTGTATATACCTGGATAGACTGGTCCGGCGTCGTTCTTATGATTCTTGCTTGTTAACATTAAAATATAGGCTTAGCTCGGGGTTGTTCGGGAATGTTCGCATTACATTTTGCTTATTCGGTTTTTGTTCTTTTTAAATTCGTACTGAAATTGACATAATCCTGGATCATTCTGAATGATTCTGGAGAATTAACTTCCGTATATTATTCGGTTTTATTCCGCACTCAATCGCAGTCATTCGGTCTGATTCGGCTTCCAATTCATAAAGTTCTTGATTATTCTTGTTTCATTCTTAAGTTATTCTATTTATTATACAAACAGCGAATCGAGGCTAATTTCTGCCCATGCCATCAATAATTTATATTCGGAATAGATTTGTTGACGAACTCAACACTTATACCCCAGTCACAATTAAAGCGGAGCCCGGGCGGCGTGTGCGATTTCTAGGCATCGGCCGGCGTGTAGAGGTCGGCGAAAAATCGTGCGATATGGCGGTCACAGTCACAATTAAAAGTGCCCCGTACGCTGCCATGACGGGGCCCGGGGAGTCGCCGACCGGCGATCGGCTGACTTTCTTGGAAATGGGGTCGAATTCTTGGCCCGTTTATCGGCCAGTGACTGGCAGGCACTCGTCCGGTGCTCTGCTTATGTCCTTGCGATACCCCCGCGGTATCCGGCAGGGTGCCAACCAATTCGTACAGGTCGTACGGCGGCCGGACGGGCATCTGTAGTGTGCCTGTCGAGTGGCCAGCGATCAACGGCCGAGGTTGGCGTTTGCACGCTATACCGCTACAACCTAGTTCTTGTTGCATTGGTGGCTGAAGAAGAGATGTAGTACTTGCACTATGAAACTTGTGTGATAAACTGTGTGTAGATGTAGATGTAGATGAGCCGCTTTTTTACCCTGCGAGCCCCGGCCGATGCATGACCGATTCCAGGCTGGGCGCCGGCAGGGCGCCGTCCGGCCCCCGGCTGATTTCTGGCCAGGCACCGCCAAGTCGGCCGGAAGCCTGGCGGGACCCGGCCGGCGTGTGGGCGGCGCCTGGCCGATATATTGATTGTCTGGGTTGTCCAAAATTTTGCTCGGCGCCCGCCCGCCCTGCCGGACATCGGCTAGGCATCGACCGATTTATTGGCGATCAGTTTGCGATGCGAAACGCCGCACCAGGTTTTAAGTCCGAGTTAAAAGTAACTCGATGCCCGCCCGATGCCAAAAAATGACCCGGCAGCCGCAAGGAGTCCCGTGGGGCCCCGGCTGAAAATGCCTAGAAATCTGCCGCAAACTAATCGCAAACCCATCGCAAGCCAATTGTGACTGGGGTATTACTTGGAATCTATTGTGTTATCATCAGAACCACTTCTAGTTACCGGTGATTTCAATATTCATATGGATGAAGCAGACAATCGTGACGCTCTACATTTGCTTGACATTTTAGAATCAATGAGATTTGAACAACATGTTAATCAACCAACTCATGAAAAAGGTCACACCCTGGACTTGGTCATCAAACGTCGGTGTGATGATGTATTAGATGGTTTACCAATACATGTATTTTTAGACTCATTTAAAGATTTAGAAAAACTTGCTCAATGTTACAATAAACCTCTTACAAATTATGTTTTGAATTGTTTCAATCCGACCACTTGTTCCTTGGTTTAATGCCAAAATCAAATCTTCCAAACAGTTGCGGCGGAAAGAAGAAAGACAATGGAGACTTAGTGGCAAGGAATCTGATTTGAGTAGTTATAAAAAACAAAAGAATCTGACCAATTATATCATGATCCAGGCTCGTCAGGACTTTTACACTTCATTTGTTAGTAGGAATAGCTGCAATCCCAGAAGGCTTTTTAGTGCTGTTAATGATTTGTTAAAACCCAAATCCAGAAACAAGCTACCAGAACTTGTTAATAAGCAAGAATTGGTTAATGATATGAGTAAATTCTTTATTCAGAAGATTACGGACATTCATTCGAAAATCGATAATCTACTCCATTTGTCTGATGAAGTAGAGCAGATAAGCCCAACAGTTAAGTTTGATTGTTTTGTTCCACTCAGCGAGCATGATGTTAAGACTCTTATAAATAGTGGCTCTAAAAAATCTTGCCCTCTGGACCCAGTGCCTGCACAACTCATCATTGACTGTTTGGATGTTCTGTTACCTGCTCTGACTAAAGCTATGGTCACAAATCAGAGCAGCGACCGACCGATCAGTAGCCTGCTCGGTCGCTGCTGGAATTTAGGCATCGCCCAGCGATTTTTGGAGAAGTCGAGCAGGCTGTAGAGCCCCAGCGATGCCTGGTGACCTGTCGATTTCCCGTCGGTCGCCGGTCGATTTTAGGTCAAAACTGGGCGAAATCGGAGCTTTTTCGCGCGGTGTCCCGGCAGTGACCGACCGGTGACCCTCCGATTGCCGGGCGGTCTCCCACCATGCCACCGGCTGATTTTAAAGAAATTGCCCGGCGGCCGGCCGGTAATCAACGGGGCATCGGCGGGTGTCTAGTAGGCGTACTGGCGGCGGCCCACCAGGCTCTGCCGAAAGTTTCTCACGGGCAACCTTGGATGTGACTTTCCCAGACTGGTCATCATCAAAACCGCTTTTGCTTTGTCAATGCCATTGTCAATGTAATTGTCAGCCATTATCGGCTAGACGTCGCGGTGAATGGAGCTGGCGCTGCTGGACGCCGACCGATTTTAAACTCGCCTCCCAGTGACCGATTGATCTCCCAGCGGCGACCGGGCGGCGACCGCTCAGCAGCCTCTGACCTAGCGGCTTCGATTTTTGACTTAAATCGCTCAGCGGCGAACGCTCGATTAGGTCGGTGCCCGGGCAGCGACCGCCCAGGCACCGTATTTTGGGCGGCGAGTGAAAAGTGAGCAGGCGCCGCCCAAATTTTAACTCCGCGCTAAAACTTCAGCGGCGACCGAGCGATGCCCTAAAAACGAGCAGTGCCTGGGCGGCCGCCGCTCGGTGGCCGGGCAGAATTGGTTAAAAACTCGCCGCTCGGCCGCCGAGCAGGTTACTTTGGGGTAATGTGACCATAGCTCTAGATCATAAATGTATCGTTAGAATCTGATGGTGTCTTCCCAAGTAATTGGAAGGAGGCGCTTGTTTTCTCGCTACTAAAAAAGGACAACTTAGATCCCAGTGATTTTAAGAATTATCGCCCAATCAGTAATCTTCAGTACATATCCAAGCTGACCGAAATTCACAAACATCTGAGTGTAAATTCATTGTACCCACTGTTGGAATCTGCTTACCCCAGTAATAATTGGCTTGCGATGGGTTTGCGATTAGTTTGCGGCGGATTTCTAGGCATTTTCGGCCGGGGCCCCACGGGACTCCTTGCGGCTGCCGGGTCAATGTTTGGCATCGGGCGGGCATCGAGTTACTTTTAACTTAGCCTTTTGACAAGGCCTCGTGACTCTGGCTAAGCGGCTGAGATGAGTCTAGATACCCAGGGTGAACGCGCGACCGAGTGACGAATGTCACGAGGCCTTTTGCAATGTAGGTTTCACTGCTCGGCATGAATTATTCATAGATAGATATTAGCATGCCAATACGCCCAATCAGAACGGCGATCTCCCAGTTGGCTTCGTTCGTGATGCGTTCAATATCAAAGCATGTAGGAAAAGGTAAAAAAACGTATATAAATTTTGCTTCCGAGTTGAATATATTAATGATAAATACAAGATATCACATTTAAATCTATTTTACATGCAAAATTGCAATAAATTAGAAAGCAACTGATGATTTGAGCTAAATATTGTAAGTGACATGATTGGACATTCCCTGTTTGTAAAATGAACTAGTCCAACTCAAATATAAGCTGACGTCACGCGGAGATACGTTTGCTGATTGGACGCTACCATTTCGGTAGCGAATTCAAGTCGGAAACAAAGGTTAACATAAGAAATCCAAACCAGATTGATAAAGGCCACTTGTCTGGGCAATTCGCACTGACGTCACTCAGGTTTTCGCGATTAGTCTCTTTTTAGTCGCTCGGCGTTTATCAGACATGTGGCCTTGTTTAAAGGCTACTTTTAACTCGGACTTAAAACCTGGTGCGGCGTTTCGCATCGCAAACTGATCGCCAATAAATCGGTCGATGCCTAGCCGATGTCCGGCAGGGCATCGCACACGTCGGGCGGGCGCCGAGCCAAATTGTGGACAACCCAGACAATAAATATATCGGCCAGGCGCCGCCCACACGCCGGCCGGGTCCCGCCAGGCGTCCGGCCGACTTGGCGGTGCCTGGCCGGAAATCGGCCGGGGGCCGGACGGCGCCCTACCGGCGCCCAGCCTGAAATCGGTCATGCATCGGCCGGGGCTCGCAGGGTAAAAAAAGCGGCTCATCTACATCTACATCTACACACAGTTTATCACACAAGTTTCATAGTACAAGTACTACATCTCTTCTTCAGCCACTAATGCAACAAGAACCAGGTTGTAGCGGTATAGCGTGCAAACGCCAACCTCTCCCTCAACCGGGCGACCTACACGCGCTGTGCAGGTGCCCGCAAGCGTTGTGGAGGTATCAACGGCATTTTCTTATTTAATGGCCCTGTCACACCAGAACAATTTAGGCCAACGCGTGAGTAGCGTTTTGTAATTTTGGCAACACGCTGGCAAACGCTAACCAACGCTAGGCCAGCGTTAGCAACACGATGAGCGCGTTACTCACACGCTGGGACACGCTGTCATACGCTGAGGAAAAAAGATTTTTTTTTTTTAAATAGCTACAATTTCCAGCGTTTGCCAGCGTGTGACTGCACACGCTGGCGGCGCGTTTTAGATTCGTTACTCACGCGTCGAACACGCTAGGCGATCGTTATCAACCCGCTACTCACACGCTGGCGTACGCCAGGGTACGCTTGGGACACGCTGGTTATGGCCCTGCCACACCAGGACGTTTTAGGCCAATGCATGAGTAGCGCGTTAAAACTAGTTGATACGCTGGCAATTGCTGAACTTTCGCAGAAAAAGTAAAGTGGAACCGTGATTTCAGCGTGTTCATACAGGTTGATAACGGGTTCATAGCGTATGCCAGCGCGTAAGTAGCGTGTGAGGAACGCGCTCAGCGTGTAAGGAACGCATCACTGATTTATAGTAAAAATACGACAGCGAGTCGCCAGCGTGAGAGTAGTGGGTTGGTAACGATCGTCTAGCGCGTTCGACGCGTGAGTAACGGCCTTCTTGCGCGCCGCTAGCGTGTGCAGTCACACGCTGGCAAACGCTGAATTTTTTTAGGTATGTTGAAAAACGAATTTTTGTTCCAGCGTGTGGGTAACGCGCTCAGCGCGTTGCGAACGCTGGCCTAGCGTTGGTCAGCGTTTACCCGCGTGTTGCCGAAATTTCAACACGTTGGCCTAAAACGTTCTGGTGTGACAGGGCCATTACTGTAGTAGCGCGTCATCTTTTTGTACAACTAATCATGTGGTCGTTGCCGTACGCTGGCGCGCGTTGGACCGCGCTACTCACGCGCTGGGCAGTCGTTCATCAGTCGTCGAGCGCGTTACTAACGCGTTATTCACGCGCTGGTGAACGTTATGAACCCGTTATTAACGCGTTATGGACACGCTGAAATCACTGTTCAACTTGACTTTTTCTGTGGAAGTTCAGTTTGCCAGCGTATCAACTATTTTTAACGCGCTACTCACGCGTTGGCCTAAAATGTTCTAGTGTGACAGGACCATTAAGAAGGTCAGAGGAGAGCTTCTGCCGCCGGCCGTTGATCGCTGGCCACTCGACAGGCACACTACAGATGCCCGTCCGGCCGCCGTACGACCTGTAAGAAATGGTTGGCACCCTGCCGGATACCGCAGGGGTATCGCAAGGACATAAGCAGGGCACCGGACGAGTGCCTGCCGGACACCGGCCGATAAACGGGCCAATAATTCGACCCAATTTCCAAGAAAGTCGGCCGATCGCCGGTCGGCGACCCCCCGGGCCCCGTCATGGCAGCGTACGGGGCACTTTTAATTGTGACTGTGACCGCCATATCGCACGATCTTTTGCCGACCTCTACACGCCGGCCGATGCCTAGAAATCGCACACGCCGCCCGGGCTCCGCTTTAATTGTGACTGGGGTATTACAGAAAGAATCACAGTTACTGAAACAGCCCTGTTGAGGGTGAAAAATGATATCTTGATGAAAATTAACTCTCAACATGTTACCTTGCTGGTTTTATTAGATCTAAGTGCCGCATTTGATACTGTTGACCACAGTATCTTGTTAAATAGACTCCAGTGTAAGTTCGGGATCACAGGTACAGCAATGGACTGGTTTCGCTCATATTTAAGTGGAAGGAGTCAACGTGTATCGATGGAGGGTATTATATCTGATCAATGTAATCTTAATTGTGGGGCCCCGCAGGGATCTTGCTTGGGACCATTGCTTTTTACTTTGTATTCATCTAAATTGTTTGATGTAGTTAATGTCATCTTCCTAATGTCCACTGCTATGCAGATGATACGCAGCTGTATTTATATTTTAAGCCTTGTAGTTCCATTCATCAGGCACAGGCTGTGACTGCCATGGAGAATTGTATCAAAGATGTACGGTAGTGCATGTTACAGGATAGACTCATGATAAATGATAACAAAACAGAGTTTATCATCATTGGTACTAGACAACAATTATCTAAGCTAACACTTTCTGACCTTACAGTAGGTGATGTCACAATTTCCAAAACATGTCACGTACGGAATTTGGGATCCTGGTTCGATTCTCATTTATGTATGGATCAGCATGTCACAAAAACGTGTTCTGTGGCGTTTTATCACATTCATAACATCAAGCGTATACGTAAATACTTATCAAAGAATGCTTTGGTTGTCTTATACCCCTGTCACACCGGAGTGCAATCTCACGGCAACCTTACTGCGATGCAGTTTTCATCAAAAACGCAGTGGGGTCGCCGAAAACTGGCAAAAAAAATTAAATCTATGAGGTAGGTAGCTCACAGTACGCTCTTGACTCGCTCACTGCGCTCTCACTACGCTCTCACTACACTCTCACTGCGACCTATGCGTTCCTCGCCGTGCTTTCACTGCGCTCCCACTACGCTCCACGCAATCTCGCTGCGACCAAGACGACCTCGCTACGACCTCGCTACGACCTTACTACGCACTCACTACGTCCCCACTACGTTCTGTGCGTTTGTACCGCGTTCGCGCGGCGACTATAAATACAGCGAGCTCGATGTTGCTGGATATTTGCTATCTGTTGTACAATTATTATGTTCTGCCTCTCTACAGCCGTGGTAATACCCCTGTAACACCGGAGCTACGCTGCCGTTGCGCTCCCACGGCAACAACAAAAAAGTTGCAAAACGCAATAGAAGCGCAGTAGGATCGCCAAGAGCGTAGTCCGAACGCAGTGGGGTCTACCTAAGTCGTGGGAGGGTCTCCATGGTCGCCAAACCTCGGCGATTGTTTTGAGCCTGCTCAAAACAATCGCAGACGGTCGGCGACCTGGTCCAAAACGCAGTGGGAGCGCAGTGAGAGCGTAGTGGGATCTCAAATAACGTACTTGGGACGTCGTGACGTCTACCTGAGCGTGTCATGATCGTAGCAAGAGCGAGTTGGTATCGCCGTCTGCCAATCTGCGACTGAAGTACGTCTGAAGTACGACCACTGTACACTTGTCACGCTCTCACTATGCTCTTATCGCGCTCACACTGCGCTTCTACTATGTCGTATGGCTTCTTCAAGCTCATACTGCGTCCATACGGGGCTGCTAGTACGACTATGGCGCCCCTAATGCGTCCATGGCGATTCTACGGAGCTTCCTGTACGTTCACAGTGCGATTATACTGCGATTATACTGCGTGTATAGTACGTTCTGACTTTGACATGCGTAATGGCCACAAATGGTATAAATGCAGCCTATATCCTCCACACAACATACTAATGTACATCTACTCTTCACCATGGATGTAGAGAGGCAGAACGTAATAATTGTACAACAGATAGCAAATATCCAGCAACATCAAGCTCGCTGTATTTATAGTCGCCGCGCGAACGCGGTACAAACGCACAGAACGTAGTGGGGACGTAGTGGGAGCGTAGTAAGGTCGTAGCGAGGTCGTAGCGAGGTCGCCTTGGTCGCAGCGAGATCGCGTAGAGCGTAGTGGGAGCGCAGAGATGATCAAACTGGGAACGCATAGGTCGCAGTGGGAGTGTAGTGAGAGCGCAGTGAGAGCGCAGTGAGCGAGTCAAAAGCCTACTGTGAGCTATCTACCTCATAGATTTCAGAATTTTTTGCCAGTTTTCGGCGACCCCACTGTGTTTTTGATAAAAACTGCATCGCAGTAAGGTCGCTGTGGGATTGTACACCGGTCTGACAGGGGTATCAGTCGCAGATTGGGCAGACGGCGATACCAAATCGCTCTTGCTACGATCATGACACGCTCAGGTAGACTTCACTACGTCCGTAGTACGTTCTTTGAGATCCCACTACGCTCTCACTGTGTTTCGGACCAGGTCGCCGACCATTCGCGATTGTTTTGAGCAGGCTCAAAACAATCGCCGAGGTTAGGCGACCATGGAAACCCTTCCACGACCTAGGTAGACTCCACTACGTTCCCACTACGCTCTTGGCAATCCTACTGCGCTTCTACTGCGTTTTTCATTTTTTTTTGTCACCGTGGGAGCGCAACGGCAACGTAGCTCCGGTGTGACAGGGGTATTAGTTCATGCTTTTGTAACCAGCCGGCTTGACTATTGCAATAGTTTATGTTATGGTCTTCTGAATACACAACTGGCCAAACTGCAAAGAGTTCAGAATGCAGCTGCCAGGCTTGTACATGGGGCATCACGCTGGAATCACATAACACCATTACTTCATCAATTGCACTGGTTACCGATTTGTTTCCGTATTCAATTTAAAGTACTACTGCTTACATTCAAAGCTATTCACGGCTTAGCACCTAACTATATTACTGGGGCCGGTTGCACCAACGGTCTTAAGTGCTGTACTAAAGTTACGAACTAAAATGGGTTGCACCATCGATGTCTTACGACATGTACTAACTTCCTTGCCGTACGTATTCTGACTTACGTGTGGTGTAAGACAACTTTCGTGCAACCGAAAGACATCACGACACAACTGTTGCACCATCACAACTTACGCATTAGTAGGACATGGATTTACGACATAAAATTACGTCTAGTGGGGAGGTGACTTAAATAGGTAGGGTAGCCATACGCGGCAATATGTTCGGGTTGAAGTACAATGTCGTTTAGGATTTTGTTAAGGAAAATATTGAAAACAATACTTCTGCATGTTTTATCACCATTTGATTGTGAAAGAAATAATTATAAAAACAATATTTAGCTTCACATTAAAAGAGTTTGTGTACTTTGATAACACGAATTTCGTGTAAAAAACGGCTAAGCAATAAGTTATCAAGAAATCCTTCATAAAATCAGTAGCTGAGGGAAAAGAAGAACCAAACAGAAATTTTAAAAGACGTTTTCTGAGACTGCACATGGGATTAACTGTTTAGATTTCGTTCAAATGCTTTAAATGTTTCTACTAAAAAACAACAATTATAGCAATGAATACAAACTGAACAACAAAACAAAAAAAGGTCCAACAAATTGAAATTGTTAAATCTACAACTCGGATTTGTTTTAATCGAAACGGAACACGGCGAGTCAAAAAGAAAGTAATTCTGTTTTTGTTTAATTGAGTGAGAGAGAACATGCTCTTTATTGACATGCTTGATTGGTGTATCAAAATTAATTACTTTTTAAAGAAAAATGTATCCGGGTCGCTTTCTTTAACCCTGTACTGTTGAACTGTTGTTTCTGTTCATGGTTGAAATAGGGAAATCGTTCAGCCCCTCAATAAGTCTACAATTTGGTTTCTTCGGGCAATCCCTTCATGATTTGGATCATCATCAATGTCAGGCCACTCGTTGTCGTCGGGATGCTCATCCATTAGCTCTGCATACATCTGCCAATCTTCGTCTTCAAGAGGCAAATGTCTGGCGAAGTTGTGAAGCATAGTACCTGGCATACCTTTTCAATAGGCTGCAGTCTTAGATGTCGAAGACATGCCCACCTACGTTTTCATACTTCAATGCATCTTTCGACACTGGTTCTTGCAATTTCCTTCGCAATTGGAAATGTTCAGGAAGGAACACGAGGCAACTATATGGAATTATTCACTCTTCAGAAAAAAGTCCAAGATGCAAAGCTTCGTTATATGAATTTAAAGATTAATAAATTGAAGAATGACGGTAACCATAACAAAGGACCCTGGGAATACAACCATTTTGATTATGATGAAATGAATTGGTGACATATATGCATTTGTAAACAATCACTAATTATCTGAATAAAACATAAGTGATTTAAAACATGCTGTGTACAGTTTCTATCGAATTTCGGGATTGTAACCAGCGTCGGTCCCAATACAGTTATAATTATACACTAGGACATGTCCTACGACGTGTCGTAAGATATGCATTTTAGGACAAGCCTATAAGCTTTTCGGTGCAACCGCAGTTACGACATGTCTTAGGGTGGTCCTAATCTTCTTATCTTACGACAAGTATGTAGGGCATGATTGGTGCAACCGGCCCCTGATATGTTAAGTATTAAGACTCATTCTCATTATTCCTTGCGGTCAAACACTTCACTACAGCTAGCATACCCACCAGGTAGAATGCTGCAAACATTGGGGGGTACAGCTTTTTCCTCTGCAGCACCTTATTTATGGAATCAACTGCCACATGAGATTAAAACATTTCAGTCTCTTTCAATTTTTAAAACTAAACTAAAAACACACCTTTTTATTGCTGCTTTTAAATAACTTTGTTCTGCTTTGCTGCATTGTACCTGTGTGTTTTAATGGATAATTGTGTATTTTAATGGATATTTGTATATTTGATTGTTTATTTAGGTACCGGTATTTTAATTTCATTTGTGAATTTTAATTGTATCAGGGTAGTTAGATTTTTACGACATTGTGTATGTATACATGTACTGCGCACTTGAACACTAATGTGGAATCTGCGCAATATAAATTTATTATTATTATTATTATTATTATTTGGGTATTCTGGGCAATAATTCGGGAATGTGTGAACCTGATTTAATGTTGACTGATGTTTTATTCGGTGACGTTTTGGGGAGTATGACTCCCCTTCGTCAGACCTACAAACAATAACAAAATTTCAGAAAAATTACATTATTTATGAAAGGGCGAAAGATAGAGGTCTCTATGTGTCGATATAGGTCTCGTAAAATATATTAGATAAAATATATATCTGCCCAAAATACGTACAGATTTTCGTGGGATGTCGTCACAATGTCATGGGGGTCGTGACGACGTCGTCACTACGTTGTGAGAACTAGGTTGTATCAAAGTCGTGGAAGGTCGTAGCTTACGGCAGGTAGCTAAACGCGCCTTCGGCTACACATAATCCACACGTGAATTTTAGGACATCCTGTGTAAAATACGTACGGGATTTGTTGTTTGAAGGAGATGAGATGGGGTAATCCAACAAGTTTAACTATACTAGTGATTCAAATGTGATATTGGTTTTTAGGTACTCAGCAGTTTTCATAATTTATGCATCATTTTCAGTTGAAAGTACTTTTGTAAATGTATACAAATACAAAAATATTGTTTTCACTACAATTAAGAATCAGTTATCTCTTGTGGATTTATATCAACTGTTTAACTTGTACTTGTTGATACTTCAGATAGTCAATGGAATTTTGGGCATTATTTACATTGATGTCTGTTTTCTTCAGCAATTGACAAATTGCAAACTATGCAGACACATGGGATAGTTTGATCAACTTTCTGGCTTTTTTCTCTTTTTATTTTGGTCAGTTTTTCTTTTTGTCAAGTCCTTGTTTTAGAACTTCACTGCAATGCAATGCAATCTGAATCTTAACAAAAATGAAACCAATCCTCCCTAAATCTATAGGGATTTCCTATTCTATCTAAGAAAATATTCACCTCCGATACCTACAAATGCATTTCTATGCGCATGCCAAGCAATTCGCTGACACAAAAACAAAGGCTATGACGTCACCATCTGGGTATTTTCTTAGATAGAATAGGAAGAGGAATAGGAATAGATAGAATAAGTGCAGTGTGGAGCCCTAGAAAAGATGCCTTAACTGAGCCTGGTACACGTCCAAATTAGAGGTAAATAAAGGAGTTAAGACTTACTGGTTAGCTGTACTCAAAAGCTCTTATGCGGTTATGAGGATGAGTTGACAGCCCTGCGGTGTTTCTGGGCTGAAGAACGTGCTGCTGCTTGCAGGATTGGAAGCTAGGAAATGTTTTTCCACTATTCAAAACTGGAGATAAATCGATCATTGCTAACTATCGCCCAATTTCCCTTTGCTCTGTTCCATGTAAAATGCTTGAAGGCTTTGTATCAAAAGACTTCTTCAGCACTCGGCAGAATACAACATTCTACCTCACCATTACCTCCATTCGGACTCACGTGAGAATGTATTGTTCAGTAGCTAGCGGTATGCCACAATTGAAAGAAAAGAATGCAACCCTGCCTGTGTGCCCCTATAAAAGGCCCACCCACAGGCACGCTCACCAGTGTATTTTTGGTGGCTATCGCGTGTACGTCGTGCGTTTTCTCGCAGCGCTCTAGCCAGCCACGTTGAAAGTTGGACCACGAGCGTGGCCAGTTAAACATTATATTATGGCAAATGAAGCGGCTATTTTGCACATTAGTCCTTCAGAAGACGAAGGACTCATGGGTCAACTGGATGAAGAAATGTCTTTTCTCACCCAGGTACCAATGACAAGCAAACAAGCAACGCCGCCAGCAGCTAAACCAAAGAAGCGAACTGCTAAGCGCAAAAATATAGACCAAACAAATGCGTTGAACAAGCCGGCCTGCGATACTAAGCTAATGAAAACTAGCGGGGACGCGTCGGACCTGCATAAAGCAGTTCACAGCTTGCAGCAAACAGTTGCTACTTTGACAAGCGCTTTCTTGCAGCGCAGCGAATCCAGTTCTAGCAATTTTCAGGCCAACCGTTTTCAAACTGAGGACATTTTGAGTGAGGGTGAAATTCCCGATGATAATTTGGTTGCATTAAACCTTGCACCGGAGACGGGCAGGGACAACGCAGTTGCACCTGAAAGGGGCTTCGACTATTTCACTGAAGGTGATATAGATAATTTGTTGCGTGATACCAGCAGCCAGGATGATTTGCTGACCGAAATGGCAGCATTAATAGAGAGTGACGAAAAAAAAAGTTCGGCACTAAATGACCAATTGGCTAAAACAGTCAATGCGCTTGCTCAAGGCAAAATCAAACCAGAAAAACTGGAAGAAAAAATTGGCAAATATAATAAACCGAACAACTGCGGTAATCTTTGCCTAACTAGAGTGAACCCTGAGATATGGTCAATCTTAAAACCCACAACACGTGCAAGGGATGTCAAATTCCAAAAGGTACAAAGCTCCTTTGTACGGGCATCAATAGCCATCGCAATGGTCACTGATCAATTGCTAAAGGCCAAAAACAACAATGCGACAACTGACACAGCTCAGCTTATTAGAATGCTGATTGATGCAATTGCCACAAGTCAAAGGTAAAATGCTCTGAGAGCATAATAAAAGGGCCAACGGGTTTCCAGTTAAAGTAAAATGCTGTGCGAGCATTCCAGCTAAAGTAAAATGCTGTCTCAGCACTGCACTCGCGTCAAAAAGGAAGTGGACAAGAGAATGCCAACGGGTTTTACCTCTTACCCCCCCAACAAGCGCAGACCGAGCGAAAGGTCAGCAGGTGTGGGCCACTAGTTTGGTGTGGGCGGGTCGAAACCGTTGCCCTCCCACCTCTCCCCCTTCTCCCATAGCAGCATGGACTCACAATCGGGTAGTCTAAAGCACCGACTCAATGAGCCAATGAGAGAGAGACACACGCATTGGAGGGGAAAGCGCTGCACTCTCTGCGAGAGAGAGAAGGCCGCAACGCAAGAGAATGGGAAGGCGATCACCGGCTATGTAACGCGGTCGGTGGTCACGTAGCTGAATAACTGGCACGAAATGGACGGCGCGTAAACAATAACTCGTGCTCGCGCGATAGGGCGGATGAGCACGAGCTTATAAATAAGCTTATAATGGGCTTATTATTAACGGATAATCTCGACGCGCGCTGTGGGCCCACGGTGAAGTTAACTTCTTACCCGCTCTGTGCGCGCTGTGTATCAAGTAGTAAGTATGCTGCTATTGGCGCTCACGTGTTTCCGTGCAAAAGTTGTTGAGTATTGAAGCAAGGTGACATCTTTTTTTTTTTAATCCGGCACACGTGTCGGATGAATTAGAGAAAGCGTGCGTTCGCTGTGTATTTGCGAGCGTTTGTGAGACAAATGCGCGCAAGGCACAGCTACGTACGGTGGTCTAAAGGCGGAGAAAGAAGGTGGTGCTAAGTAGAATTGTCATTGTCAACTGACGTGATGACCTGTTGCAGTGTATGAAGTGCAACCCTATGCAGGCGCGCACAGGCGCTCATGCATTAGGTGTAGCTGACAGATGCTGAAAGTACGCCGGCGCAGATGTGCATGCAAAGCGGAGCGAAGGCTGTCAAGTGTCTTGGGCTAGCTGGAGGGTGTAGGTTAGAATTATGGGCGTAGCTAGTATGCGCCAGAGTAGAAGAGCCTGCATAGCGGCACCTAGGACCTCTCGGACAGTGTCGTCAGTGCAGGAGAGCGCGCGGTGTATATCAAACATTGGTGATAGTACTCTTTATAGCAACGCAAAACCAAAATTGAACTCCATCCAAGCCGTAATGGCTATCTTACGATGACCCACCAGCATTAGTGTATGCAAATAAATGCAGTGATTACGGTACGGTGCTAACCAGTTAACATCTACTGCTCGGTGGGAGGGCAACGATTTCGACCCGCCCACACCGAACTAGTGGCCCACACCTGCTGACCTTTCGCTCGGTCTGCGCTTGTTGGGGGGGTAAGAGGTAAAACCCGTTGGCATTCTCTTGTCCACTTCCTTTTTGACGCGAGTGCAGTGCTGAGACAGCATTTTACTTTAGCTGGAATGCTCGCACAGCATTTTACTTTAACTGGAAACCCGTTGACCCTTTTATTATGCTCTCAGAGCATTTTACCTTTGACTTGTCCACTTCCTTTTATTTAGTAGCTTGTGTTTGAACAGTAAGAAGTTTGCATGCGCGCTTTTGGCTCGGGATCATCGGGTGCATGCAGTCCCTCACCCAATCGCTCGACTAACTCCACATCTGGCGTCTGGGGGGTTTTGTTTATAGTCGAGCGAGCGCCTTCCCCCGGCCGATTGCCCAGATGTGGATTTTTTTGTGTACTCGTGTTGCGCGGTGCGCGGCACAAAGGAGCAATAATGTGCAGGTGTCGTCCAGCGTGAAGCGTTCGCCATGCGAGATTTTGCGGAGCACTCGAACTTTGACGCAACCCTAACAGCGGTGCCGCAGAAAGGGTGGAGCGTTGGAGGCCTCGACGCGTCCGTGGATGAGAGACTAGCTAGGGATGGAGCGGAGAAGAGCTCACGCACTCCATGACTATGTGACTAGCTAGGGATGGAGCGGAGTAGAGCTCACGCACTCCATGACTACGTGACTAGCTAGGGATGGAGCGGAGTAGAGCTCACGCACTCCATGACTACGTGACTAGCTAGGGATGGAGCGGAGTAGAGCTCACGCACTCCATGACTACGTGACTAGCTAGGGATGGAGCGGAGAAGAGCTCACGCACTCCATGACTAAGAGACGGGAGAAGGGGGTGGAGCGGAGGCCTCGGAGCTGTCCACATGTGAGGGATGTAATGAGACTAGGCGGATGAGGGCGGTGCAAAGCGAGTGCTCGACGCAAATACGCAGGCAAGACTACTTCCGCTCCAACGGCGGCAGCAGCGCTTTGACGCCCGTGTGCGCCCACCACTGCGCATCCTCTTTGAAGAGGCGGGCGATACGCCGCTTGTGCGTGCGCAGTCGGCGCATTTTCTCGTATGCCGCGTAGAGGCGCGCGCAAATGTACTCGGAGGGTAGACTTGACCCAAGTCGGACTTACCATGGAGTTAAGACTACCAATTTGCTTTCGTCAACTCCGGCCGAATAGTTATGTGCTTTGTTGGCCTTAGAAAAAAGGCGCCGTCATCTGGTTGTCGTTCCGCTATCGGCATCAACGCGATGTCATCATGTCAGTGCAGTAAATCCGACTTGACGGATCGGCCAATCAAACCCCCCACGGTGATATGTAGTTATTCATAAATTATTTGCATACGCATCACATGGTTATGCGCGATGTATGCCAAATAAGTCCGCCAATCGGTACGGACTCGCTAGACCGCTAACGGACTATGGAGGAATGGTAGGCAGTACTGTCACTAGATGCCTTTTTTAAATTGAATAACTGCGTCCATACTTCGTTTATTTAGTTAGAGTATGGTATAGTGCAAACTTAACGGCCGGACAATGTACACGATAGCAAGACTATTAAACCGTTTGTACATTTACACATAATGTACACTATGCACATGTGTATGTACATTGTACATCACAATGTCCACGTATGTCCGTCACACAACTGGGTCAAAGTTCATATTATTACAGATATATGCTAATTTATACAATTCTGCAATTTGTAGATGAGCCCATAGGTTGTGTACAAACGTGTGGCAGATCCGTCAAGTCGGGATTTCTGAACCACACATGAGCATGGGTGGCGCATGAGGGCGCGCTACTGATAAGCGTGGACGTGACGCGAGGCGCACAGTGTGGATGACCATGAGCAATGTTACCACATAATCCCGACTTGGATCAAGTCTACTCGGAGGGCAGCTGGCTGCACTTGCCGGCACACTTCTGTTTGTGCGGCAGTGAGGTGCCCTTGTACTGTGGCGGGCTGTTGTTGCAGAGTGTCAGCTCACTCTCTCGCTTGGTGATGGTGAGCGGCGCCGGCGCATGCCCAGCAAACACAAAACGTTTAAAAAACGTTTTTTAAACGTTTAAGTAGGTCCGCTAGGTCTTCGTCCTAAATAAACGTTTACAAAACGTTATTTAAACGTTTAATTAGGCCCGCTAGGTCTTCGTCCTAAATAAACGTTTAAAAAACGTTTTTTAAACGTCCGCTACGTCTTGATTTTTAACAAACGTTTAAAAAACGTTTGGAGAACATCTAATTTTGACCTAATATTTGCCCCAAAGCAAAGGTTTTTTTAAAACGTTTACAAAACGTTTACGAAACGTTTGAAAAAGACGATTTTTTTTCTGGACGTTTAAAAAACTTTTCTTTACGTCCAAGTCAAATAAAAACTAATTGTAATTAATTATTGTTTTTTAATATTATGATTTAATATGATTATTATTTTGATGATTAAATTGAGTAGCCTAATGATGGTGATTATAATGATGATTATGATTATGATGATCGATGATGATTATGATTATGATGATGATCATGATCGTCATCCTCATCGTGTGGCCCATATGGTCGTCGTCGACGTCGTTGATGTACGTAATTGTTATATTTTGTGACATCGATATCATGCGGTGCACCGGCGCGGCCTGGCTGGCCGCCTACGTACAGCGTGCATGCCATCGTTTATATTCAAACACTATGTTGGATGTTCTTGAAAGGTTTTCTGAACGTTCTGAATAGGTTTTCTGAACGTTCTTAAAAGGTTTTCTAGACGTTCTTAAAAGGTTTTCTGAACGTTCTTAAAATGTTTTTTGAACGTTTTTAAAAGGTTTTCTAGACGTTCTTAAAAGGTTTTTTAAACGTCTAAAGGTTTTCTAGACGTCTTAAAAAGGCACTGCAAAAACTGTGGTGTTAAAAGTTTAACACCAATGTTTTTTTAATCTTTTGGAATGAACATTGGTGTTAAAATGAAGTAAAATGATTCTTGAAGTATTAGTTTCAAATCAAGTACTGGTGTTACGTACTTTTGGTGTTAAATTTGACCTAGTGCGCATGCGTGTGTGAAATAAAGCCCTCTGATTGGTCGATAAGGAATTATGGTATATGTTAACAATAGTCGATGTTAAATTGTTGTATTTAGTCCCTAAACCCATTTATTTTACCATAATATGTAATTATTTAAACGATTCCATGATTGAATTTTAATTTTTGTGCAAACATAGTTAAAAATTCGCGTTACATTTTATTCGTTTTCAAATTTTGACATTATTCATAAAAACTAGCTGCGACTTCGTCGTGGACAAAAAAGCGTAGTATAAAACTAACAACGGCAATGGCTATGTGTGTAGTACGTATTCAGTAGGAATAAATTATTATTGTATATGGATGTGTAATGTGTAATAAGTCAGTTCTTTGTAATATTTCATTACGTAATTTGTCCATGCAGTTAATATGTACAAAATTATAGTGTTAAAACGGTATGATCCTCAAACTGGTGTTATTCAACACCCAAATTTTTTGCAGTGTAGACGTTCTTAAAGGGTTTTCTAAACGTTCTTAAAAGGTTTTCTAGACGTTCTTAAAGGTTTTCTAAACGTTCTTAAAAGGTTTTCTAAACGTCTAAATGTTTTCTGGAGAGCTGGTCTGGAAAACGAATACGAGACAAGGTTTTAAATTGGTTTTTTAAACGTTTTAAATTGGTTTTTTAAACGTTCAATAAAAACGTTTTTTAAACGTCCAAAACCTACCACAAAAAAACGTTTACAAAACGGTTTTTTTGAACGTTTAAAAAACCAATTTAAAACGTTAAAAAAACGTTCAGAAAACGTCCGATTGTTAGCTGGGTGGAACTTGGGGCGTCGCTTTCGACGCGGAATGCGCGCCATGCGGTCGCGACGCGCGTCCAGCCATAATGTGCATGAACTGCGTGTAGAGCAGCTGCACGTGCTAGGCCGGACGCGTGTCGTCGCGTGGCTGCGCGGAGTGACTGCGCCGACGCCGATTGATCTTATGCGCCCTATCGCGCGAGCACGAGTGCGCCCGCGCGCGATGCGCCGCCTGCGGCCCGGTGTTGTCGCCGCAGGGCGACTTGGGCATGTGCGCTTGTATCTCGTGCGCGTCGCTAGTGTACTGCGACTGGCTGCTGTCGACGAGTGGCAGCTCACTCTCCCGCGCCCCGTAGGGTTTGCGACGCAGTCGGCGACGCGGCGACGCCTTGGGCGGCCGTCACTTGTCGGCCGCACTGCGCGCCATTATTTGTTTTAGTTTTGTGTTTTGTTTTTGTTTTGAAGGTTTTTTTACGTTTTTTTCTCTTACCTCTTACAAGCAATCGTCTATCGCTTGTTGTGCCCGGAAATCGATGCGTAGATTCCGAGCGAAGGAAACCTGCAAAAAAACACAATGTAAGTTTGCCGATGTGCGAACAAACAGCAAACGGTTGTTGAGTATAGATGCAAGTTGACACCTCGGTACACGTTGTTCCCACACAGAACAGAACCACCCGTTACAGTTAGTCGAGCCCATCTACTAACCTACCCGACTCTAAATAAACCAATCAGCCTACTTTGCCGTCAGACCTACGGTGTTGCGTCTTGCCACAGACCTACGGGCTACTAGTATGTATATACTATATAGTACTGTACACCATTACATTGTTCTCCGTATACCCATTAGCTCCTACCCTGTGAGGAGATAGCACTAGTCAATAGCAGCTGCTACTTCGTTGTTTCTGTCTTAATTGTCTAAATTGGTCACTTTTGAAGCCAAAATACGTTTTAGCTTCGTTATTTCGGGTGTTTTGTTACTTTTTTTAACCTTCCCCCCCCCCCCTCCTGCGAGTCGGCGTCGTCGTTGTCATCGGCGAACGTCTGCGATTGTGATGATATTGTCCAGCGTCAAGTTGCCGTTGTGTGGCAAAGGGCACACTGTGACTGCTGCAAAATAGCGAAATAGTTTGACAATTTTCAGCAGGAAATGAAACAAAATTGCGGCAGAAGCAAGAAAGTTAGACAGAAACACAGAATTGACCGAAATTGCCGATAATTTGAAGCGATTCAGACAGCGAAAATTATTACCAGAGCTGAAATTTGTGGTTGTGTGCGCAAGCGTTTTGGCGGCATTTGCGCAGCGCACACTTGCAAACAACGCCGCACAATTGCGCAGTACATGCGCACTGACACTAGCAAATGCTAAAACGCCCGAAACTCACAAAAACGCAAGAAATATCACACATTCTTGCACCGAGTTTCACTTAGGAATGCATTCATTCACAGATGCTTTTAGTGCCGTTTTCGTCGAACTGAGGAAATTCACATGTCAGATGGTCAGATTCGTATGACAACCCCCTCTGAGAAGTCGAAAATCTAAATTCTGTCCCAATAGAACTCATGCCCTTGATCTCCTGATCATTTTCGTTATTGGGTTCTTTTCGATTCCGTGGAGCGATCGCGAGTTATTCCAGTCGGACTGAAGAAGAAAGAAGAAAGAAGAATAAAATTAACGCAAAATCGGTGCACTGGCAAAGTAAGGGTGCCGCGGCGCTGCCACTCCCAGCCGGGCGAACCCGTTGGGTGTGACGCTCCCGCGTCACCCTAGATACTTGGCTCTGGTAACGCACAACTAAACTTGCGTAGAAGAGACGGCATCCGACCCGACCTAAACCAAAAATATGCGGCTTTGTGCTCATCACAAGTCCCGTGTACTAGTCTCCTTTTTGGAGATGACCTGGCTCAGTCATGCAAGACGATAGTTGAGACAAACAAAATGAGCTCGCAGATCTTTGATTATGACTCAAAACGTCGTAATAATAGACAGTTCAAAGGCCGTGGTTCGTCTCGTCGATCTGGGGGTTTTCACTCACGGGGTTTCCCAAAGCAGCATTTCGGCGGCCACCAGACATATTACCCGAGAGGTCGAGGCTACTACCGCCGACCACTGAGTCACGGGTACTACCGTGCCAGCAGCAGTCATGGCAGTGGCAATTACCGCCAAACCCCAGCCCAATCCACCAGCACTGGGGCCTCGACAGTCAGGAAGCCAGTAAACTAGTCGCACCACTAGAGTTGGTAAGTGAGTGCACATCACCCATTGCTGGGAAAACATAACCTCTGATAAATGGGTATTAGACACAGTGGCACATTGCCATATCGAATTTAATTTCGCTCCAGTTCAAGCAATTCATCTTAAGCCTATTCAATACTCTGCCGCAGAGGCACAACTTATTGATGTAGAAATTGAAAAATTACAAGAAAAAGGAGCAATTATCGGGGTCACCTCTTGTCAGGGACAATTTTTGTCCAATTGCTCTTTCTTCGGTCAAAGAAGGATGGCTCAATGAGACCAATTATTAATCTGAAAGCTTTGAACAAATTCGTCACTTACCACCATTTTAAAATGGAGACTTTTGAATTTGCAGTGGCATTAATTCGGCCATATTGCTATTTTGCATCTATAGATTTGAAGGATGCATATTTCACGATACCCATTGCTCAAGAACATCAGAAGTTTTTACGATTTCAGTGGCGAGATAAACTGTTCCAATTTACGTGTTTATGTTTTGGCCTTGCTAGTGCACCTCGTATCTTTACAAAGGTCATGAAACCACTCGTATCAACTCTACGTAATGCTGGTCATATTTCAGCAAATTACATGGATGACTCGTTACTTATTGGTGACACATTAGAAGAATGTACCAGAAACATTGCAGCTCGTTGTGCACTGACAAATAAATTGGGGTTTGTTATTAATCAATCTAAATCGCACTTTACCCCAGTCCAAGAATTGAATTTGTTGGGATTCACCATTAATTCAATACAAATGACGGTACGTTTACCGCCCCTCAAAGTATCAGCCACGGTTGAGGCATGCCTTGATCTCGCAAAACAATCAAACCCGCTAATTCATCGGGTGTCACAGGTTATAGGGAAACTTGTATCGTGTTTTTCTGCAGTTCCACTCGGACCTTTACATTACCGAAGTTTATAAATGAACAAAGACGTTGCTTTGAAAAAGCATCATGGAAATTACCAGGCCAAAATGCCTCTCTCTCTGGACGCCAAGTCTGATTTGCAATGGTGGATACAGAATTTACTATGCACTTTTCGACCCATACAACCCCGTGTAACTGACATTGAAGTATTTACTGATGCTTCCCTTAGGGGTTGGGGAGCCTCTTGTCCGAAGGCTAATATTCAAACTAATGGCCGTTGGAATTGGCATGAAGCAAAGTTTCATATTAACTTTTTAGAACTCCTTGCGGTATTTTATGCTCTAAGGTCATTTAAAACTGACATTCAAAACAGAACTGTGTCCATCGCAATGGACAATACCACAGGAGTCTCGTACATAAATCACATGGGAGGCTGTCATTCTGCTGAACTAAATGATTTAGCCAGACAAATTTGGTTTTGGTGCATCCAAAATGACATTTGGTTGATTGCACGCCATGTACCAGGTGTACAAAATACTTGTGCGGAAGTTTTGTCACGATCATTTAAGGACCATCTGGAATGGAAACTAGAGGCCAATATTTTTAAGGAAATTACATTAACGTTGGGTGTCGAACCAAGTATTGATTTATTTGCGTCTAGAAACAATTATCAATTATCAATTATTAAGCCTTTTGTGTCATGGCTACCTGACCCAGATGCAGTTGCATGTGATGCTTTTACAATGTCTTGGACAAAGGAAGTTTTTTTATGCATTTCCCCCTTTTGCTGTAATTGACAGGGTATTGCAGAAAATCGAGAGAGACGGAGCCATGGGTATACTTATATTCCCATTGTGGCAAACCCAACACTGGTTCCCTAGAATGCTGCGTCTGTTGGTAGCTACCCCGGTAACACTTCCAAAGATATCCGGGCTCTGTTGAGTCTACCATGCACACGCCCCACAATATCACCATCCACTAGAGGACCGAATGACAATGTGTGCTTCACTCTTATCCAGCGATCGCTCAGCTCAAGAGGCCTTTCGAACAAAGCTGTTGACATTATCCTCCAGTCATGGAGACCGAGCACCAAGAAGCAATACGCATCATCAATCGAGAAATGGGTACGTTTCTGCACTGAACGGGCTGTCGATCCAGTTCAGGCGTCTGTAAACTCGGCACTGAAATTTCTTACCAATTTATTTCAATCTGGGGCAGGATACAGCACTTTAAACACAGCACGATGTGCGTTGTCATCACTGCTTTGGTCAACGGCCGACATTAAAACCAAGTTTGGTAGTTATCCTTTGGTCATTCGTTTTATGCGAGGAGTATATAATTTAAGACCTCAATATCCTCGATATTCCCATACATGGGACGTTGGTATTTTACTTCGTTATGTTAGCAAGATGGAGCCATTACAGTCTATTACGTTGAAACAGTTGACTTACAAACTGGTTTGCTTGTGTGCACTTACCACTGGACAGCGGGCTCAGACATTAAGCCTATTTGACATATCTAACATGAAGGTTAGAAACAAACGGGTTTTCATTAAAATAACTGATTTGGTTAAAACATCTAAACCGGGCAAACCTCAACCACAGGTTGTACTGTCAGCATACCCACATGATAAAAGTGTATGTGTTATGCGAACCCTTTTAGAATATTTCAAAAGAACAAGAAGTTTTAGAGGTTCTAAGTCGAAATTATTTTTAAGCCATACAGTGCCGCATAAAGAGATAGGCACTGCCACAGTTTCCCGGTGGTTAAAACAATCCTTGACTGAAGCGGGTGTAGACGTGTCAAAGTTCAAAGCACATAGCTTCAGAGCTGCCTCAACTTCGGCAGCAGCTAAAAAAGGTGTACCGATTAACTAAATTTTGCAGACGGCGGGTTGGACAAACTCGACAACTTTCGCCAAGTTTTATAACAGAAGTGACAGCATTTTAAGCCCGGGGGCACAAGATCAGTTCTCCCAAGCTGTCTTAAATAATAACGATTAATCAGCTTAGCATGCCTTTTGAAATAATTATAGGACAAACCACTGTTTTATTTAGTACTGATTCAACTCGTATGAAACTAGTGCCAATTTGGCTATCGTTTCCAACTGTATTATTTTTTGTCAAAGGCGAAATAGCCTTGCTCTGTTTATAATCAGAATCATGCCAGATTATGTACATTTTTGTCAAAGGACAGAATAATCTGACTTTGCTTATGAGATTCGTATTGTATACTTTGCCATGCTTTACAACTTTTGTTATATGAACCACACAGTGTCATTTTTTGTCAGAAGACAATAGTCTTGGCTTTCTTTATACGAATCGTACTGTTACTTTGTCGTAGACAAACGTCTTAATGAGATTTATACTGTATACTGTTGTCAAAGACAAAATAATTTGAGTTGGAAAAAGTTTTATAAGAAGAATGCAAAAATAAATATCATATCTAAATTTGCACTTTATGTGCGGGTTGTTTTCATGGGACTTGGTTGACATTACACTGTCCCGCTTTAAAGTCTCACGTGAGTCCGAATGGAGGTAATGGTGAGGTAGAATCTTCCAATTAAACGAGAGAAACGAAGTTTGATTATGATTCTACCGATCCATTACCGTAACGAGGAGTCACGTGACTCCCACCCAATGTGCCTGAGCACAACTTACGACTTGCGTCGCTATATTACCCACCCTGGTGTGGGGGACCAGTGTAATGTGTTTATATTACTTTAAATACACTGGTGAGCGTGCCTGTGGGTGGGCCTTTTATAGGGGCACACAGGCAGGGTTGCATTCTTTTCTTTCAATTGTGGCATACCGCTAGCTACTGAACAATACATTCTCACATGACTCCTCATTACGGTAATGGATCGGTAGAATCATAATCAAACTTCGTTTCTCTCGTTTAATTGGAAGATTATACCCGACTCCCGAGCATGGTTTTCAACCCAAACGTTCTTGTGTAACTCAGTTAACTACCCTTTTTGACACGTGGGCCAGAGCTTTAGATGCAGCAAAACCAGCACGAGTTGATGCAATCTTTCTTGATTGGTCCAAAGCCTTTGACCGTGTTGATCATTCTATTCTTTTACAGAAACTACATAAGTATGGCATTTGCAGTAACATGTGGATGTGGATTAGAAACTTTCTTTCAAACCGCCAACAGCGTGTTCTTTTTTCAGGTGCCAAGTTTGATTGGATACCTGTTACATCTGTGTCCCACAAGGCTCAGTTCTAGGTCCTGTGTTATTCAATTTAGTTACATCAGATTTGCCTAACTATGTTACATCTTTACTCCCACAGTATGCAGACGACACAGTCTTGTACAGAGTAATTAGAAATGCTAATGACACTGTCATTTTGCAGAATGACCTCGATATCATTAGTAAGTGGTGCACAGATAATCACATGATGCTAAACTCAAATAAATGTAAAATTATGCACATTTCTCGATCTAGGAATCCAGTGTCAACAGCGTATTCTCTACAAGAGGCACACCCAATGGAAGTTGCTGACTCGTATAAGTATCTTGGCATAATCATCTCAAAAGACTTGTCCTGGTCAAAACATGTTCAAATAGTTAGTTCAAGATGTGCTAAATTGGCTGGATTTATCCGCCGCACAGTCAAATCCCGAAACCCACAGGTACTGATCAAATTATTATGTTCTCTTTGCAGGCCTATTATAGAGTATGGTGCTCCTGTTTGGCTTCCACACCAGAAAAATCACATTGAATGCATCGAGTCAATTCAACGACGCTTTACTAGGTCCTGCTTTCCATTTCTGGTTTCTAATTCTCTCTCCTATGAACAACGTCTAACTGCACTTCACTTACCCTCACTCTACAACAGACTGATATTCCTCACTGTATGCTTTATTACTAAATGTATACACAGGAACAACATCATTCCCGAAACTTTCCTACCACTGCCAAATGTTAGAAAGACCGAAACTTTGATTTTTAAACATCAGTACAGCAGGACTAATTGTTTAAAAACAAATTCCTTTCAATTCTTCCCCAGGTTTTTTAACTCTCTCCCTTGTGACCTTAGAGACCTTTGTATCGAACCTTCACATAAACCATTCATTAATTCTTTATGCGATTATCTGTTCAGTTCCAGTCCAATCCTTCAGGCATATTATGGCATCCAATAATTGTTGTGGTTAAATTTATATAGTGGTCCTTGTTTCTAATTAGGCCATAATAGCCTTGACTGTGACTTTGACCGTTGCTATATGCTGCTGCTAATACCCCCGTCACACCGGACTGGCGTCCTTACTGCGTCCTAAAATGGAGGACGTCGATGGTCGCCGTGAGAACCCCAATCCTTTTTCTTAAAAAAATCAAGATTTCGGTCACCCGTCACACCGGGGGTCCTGTGCTCCGCGATCTGTACGTCTACTCGGCGTCCCCACGGCGTTCTCACCACGACCTTACCGCGTCCTTGGCGTTTCTATTGAGTTTGCACGGCGTCCCAACGGCGACTCCACGGCGCAGTAAGGACGCCATAGACGTGGTGGGGTCGTGGTAAGAACCCCATAGACGTGGTAAGGACGCAGTAAGGTCGCCGCGGGGTCCACGATCCATTTATTCGCGTCTCCACGGCGACCCTACCACGTCCATACTGCGTCCCTAGGGCGTCCTTCGAGTTCCTACTGCGTTGCTACGGCGACCATGGCGACCCCTGGGCGATCCCACCGCGTCCTGAGCCAGGACGCCAAACCTTGGCGTTTACTTTGAACATGTCCGAAGTAAACGCCGTCGCTCTGCGACCTTCGGCGTCCTTGGGGTCCCCACGGCGTCCTTCTGCGTTCTCACCACGACCCCGCGGCGTCCATGGCGTCCCTACCGCGTCCTGGGTCGCCGTAGGAACGCAGTAAGGACGCCAGTCCGGTGTGACAATGACCACCCATGGCAGGGGCATGGCGGCGGCCAGAGTCACAGCCAACATGACAAAGGCAGGCAATTCGGTATTCTTATAGAATGTAAGGTTTATTTAATTAAAGAAATACCTAATTATTATTATTATTTTTATACTATATTTTGTACTTATTTATTATTTATTATTTTCTTATTATTTTCTTATTATTTATTATTTATATTATTATTTATATTATTATTATTCCCTTTTTATATTTATAATTACAATCTTGTTATGTAACTGTTTCTTGTATCCCATTCAGCTTGGAGAACCCCTCGACAGGAACAATGTTTCTTTTGGGTAATCCTTCGGGAGCTGAATGGCATTTTGTCTTTGTCTTGGTTATTATGTTTGGTACATTGCATCTAAAGCTTTTATTTTATGTTTTCTTTGTAATTTTGGTCTGTGCATTTGTTGATGTTTCCCTAGAAATAAAATAGAGAATTAGAGAAATAGAGAAAAACTTGTCTGCCCATGTGCCCCTCAGGTATCAGAAAGTGAAAGTTTAGGAGTTTTTCCAACAAGCTTCCTGCATAATATATGTAATAGAAACACCTTGGAAATGAGCCAATGAGGTAGTCGTGCTCCTTGTTTGGTGAGCTTTGACCGAAGCAGCAACTGGTTGAGGGGGGTGTGTTCCGTGCCAGAGTAGATACTAGGCGCACCTGTAGTATGGCTGAGTGTGAACCTGGGGTGCTATCAATTGCTTCCTTCAACAGTTCGCCTTGTAAATCTGGTTGAACTGCAGGACCAGGCAGAGACCCCGGGGCTGGGCAGTAGAGGATGGAGAGGTTGTAGCTGGTAGTATGGCTTCGACGATCCACCGAGAAAGAGTACCAGTGGAAGCTGCGTTGAACGGAAGGACTGTTGTGATGAAGAGTTGTGTAGTGTTCCCACGCAGCTTCTTAGTACGTGCTATGTAAAATGTAGGGATCCTAACGGGAGCTCTATGAAATTGGCCCCTGTCTTCAACCCACAATTTACTTTATAGCGCACCGAAGTGCTATCTCTACGGATACGCTAGGTGAGCGGATGTAGACTTGAACCCCGTTCTTGTGATCTTTAGTCCGATGATACCAATGAGCTAAAGCGGCCACATAATCCTTAACAAATGTGTTGACAACGTTTTGGTTTTGTCCTTGTATTAAATGTGTTAAATATACTCCACATGGGAACTTTACTGTTGGGGAGATGGGGCCTGGCAACACCTTTGAAATGTGAATTTGTCCTTTGGGTCATTCCGTGTCAATTCAAAACGCTTTTGGACCCGATTATCACAGATTGAACAATACCTCCAAACTTTAAATACGTAAATCTCAAAAAAGTATAGCACTTATAACGCCAAGTTGTACATCATTTTAAGCTCTTTGAATGTCTTTATTTCATAAAATAAAATCAAAACCGTAGCTTAGCTTAAAGCATGGAGAAAATGGGTAACGAAATTACCTTTGTAATTGAATTTGTAAAATGCGCATAGGCTTAACAATTATGTAAATTTATGATGTTGGCAACTCTCTTATAGAAACATTGATGATGGACGCTCTTAAACTTTGTAAGGAAAAAGCCTGATTTACACATGAACATGCATATTAAATTGTAAGTATGTATACAAAGCACAAGAGAGCGCTTAGTGTTTAGAAATGCTGCCACTCCTAGGCCTAAAACTATGATTATCTTTATGTCTAACGTTGAATTTCCACTGGAGTTAAACTCCTCGTAAATGTATTAACACAAATCATTAACTTACAGTGAATTGTCGGTGAAAACGTCCTCGTAAATAATCAGACGCCGCACCACCCAACCAAAACAAGACGTCACCTTCTCGGCAGGCTTCAAATCAAAACGGAGCTCCTAATGAAACCTTAGCCTAAGCCTCCATTTGATACGGGCTTCAAAATGGCGGAATGGAGAGGAATCTAAAGACGAAGCATAAGCCGGAGATTTGGGAAACGGCCTACGCAAATTTATTTTCCGTAGGCTATAGGTGGGTTAAGCAAAAATCATAAATAATTCAGTAGTTTTGATGAGAAGTGATGTTTATTCATTGGATAAAAAATGATGTAACATCACTGTTATTATATTGAGCTGATGTACGTAGTGTAGTGGTTAGTAGGATGGGCTATGGATCACTGATCCCTGGGTCAAATCCTGCTGTACGTCTCCTCGTTTTTCTTATAGTCAAATTAATATATTTTTATTATTTTTATTTTAATGGGAAAAAGAGACTTTGAACATCCCCACATGATGGAACGACTTGTACGCTCGAAGTTTTCGCCGGTCATAGTCCGCTCGAAGACAAATCAAATAATTGAAGACATCGTATAGTCCGAAATCTGGTATATTCGAGAAATCCTTTGTAAATCCAGGTAGATTAAATGGGTCGGAAAATGTGCAGCCAGTGTCTTTCAATCTTTTGTCAAGGGTATTCTTTAAGTTCAAGTTGGGGCTAAAAAGATTTTGGTCGGTTGCCAATTTCAGATTGGCCACACACTTGCACAGTTCAACCAGTTCTTTCTTCAGGTAACCTGTTATTGAAACCCCTCTCTCTTGAAGAAATGCCTGCAGTTTCATCACGTCCCAACCTTCGAAGTTGTTATTCATTAAAGAAACTATAATTCCTAAAGATTTTGAGAAGAACACAATGATGTACTGTAACGATCGAGCGAATTGTTGTGTTTTAGAGTGGTGACAGTCTCTATCATGCGCTGTTTCACAAGCGGTAGTTCCAGATACCAGACAGGAAAACTGCCATTGGCCGTGCGTTGCCATGTAGCGGCTTGCCCCGATTCACGTGTCTTGCAACAGTGGCATAATCATAATCCGTCTGGCGGACAACCGGCGCACACTGTGCATTTTAGATTGAGCGAAGACGGGGTACAAGGATATATGCAAACCCACACGCAAATGGGTTATTCTTATTATTGTTAATATTTGACACAAGTTTGAGCGCTAACCCGACTTTGTCCTTATCATACCCTAAAACAAAGTAATTAACTTAAACCAACTAATTCAAGTAATAAGAACATCATACACTTGTGCATTCACTCTTTAAGTTTAAGGACCAACCTCCGTTTTGCCAGCATTACTGGGCATGTACAGTATGTACACAAGGGGACTGGCCACTGCATTTAACAGTGCGCCCGCTAACGAAACGGTATATAGTCCAGCTCCCTCGATTGTGCAATGCGCGAGTTAGATCTATAAAGCCCCAGTCCCACCGAAAGCCGGATACGCTACGGATCACCCCGGATGCACTACGGTTCATATCCGGGGTCATCCGGGAGTGGAACCGTAGTCAAACCGTGATGAACCGTAGCCAATCCGGGACCATCCGGGGCCATCCGGGGCCATCCGGGACCATCCGGGGACAACCGTAGTACTTCCGGGAAGTCGAGCGTCACCCCGGATCAACATCTAGCATCCGGGATAATCCGGGGCCATCCGGGAAGGGAGAGGGGGGCGGCGGAGAACCATAGTGAAACTGTAGTGCGACCGTGATGATCCGTAGTGTATCCGGGATAAACTGTAGCGTAACCGTAGCGCAACCGTAGTGTAACCGTGTTTATCCGGGATGAAACGGGAGTTGATTCACACACGGTTCCACTACGGTTCCACTACGGATGACCCCGGATACACTACGGATCACCACAGATTCACTACGGTTTCACCACGGATGTGCCACGGTTCACCGGGGTGAACCGTGGCACATCCGGAATGAACCGTGGCGCACCCGTAGTGAAACCGTGGCGGAACCGTAGTGAATCCGTGAACATCCGGGATAATCCGGGCCCATCCGTGGCAGAACCGTAGTCAAACCGTAATAGAACCGTAATAGGACCGGGGAACATGTCACTTTTTTTCGATTGCCTTCCCGGACCACCCCGGGTGACCCCGGATCAAACGTCTGTTTCATTCGGGGCCATCCGGGGCGATCCGTAGCATATCCGGCTTCAGTGGGACTGGGGTTATAGTCTATGAGCTGGGGCTAATTTAATAAAACATGTAAGCGCAACAATAATTTGCTTAGCAAGAATAGTATACCCAGCACTATAGGAGACCGAGGACCCCCCTCTTACCTATCACTCTAGACTATTTGTACCTATAACGCATGAAAAGTACATGAGGTTTTGGCTAGTAACCTGATTTTACTGAGCAAGGCTGGTTTGTGCTAAGCAAATTGTTTGTGCTAATAAATTGTTTGTGCTAAGCAAATTGTTGTGCTCAGCAGAGCTCTCCATAAAATTAGCCCTTGGTTCAGTTCCCATGTAGTGGGGCTTAGCTCCAAAAAAAAGGTCGATTGTGCACTTTCCCTTAAAAGCATGAAACTTGGCACATAGTTAGAGTAACACAATACAAGGATTTTTAGTCCAGGGGCCACCAGAAATTGCACCCCGTATGGCGGCCATCTTGGATTTCAAAATGGCCGCCATTGTGGATCTGTTTTGTTGAATATCTCCTTAACTGGTAGAGATATCGAGACAGTTGAAACGCCTATACCCACATTTTAGGGGTCTAGGAATCCATTGGTGACATAAAAGTTTAAAAATTGTGGCCGCCATCTTGAATTCCAAGATGGCCACCATCCACAAGCTATTTTGCTCAATATCTCATGATTTTAGAATTTTAGAAATGAGATGGCACTATCCCATTCAGTGACACTCCCTTTCTCTTGACTTGTTTTGGCTTAAAATGGATTTTAAGCAGGACTTAGTCTTTGCCGGTTATGTCCAAATAAAAATGTATATTGGGTGGACATAAGAGATTGAGTGACTTTAGTTGGTTGGATAATCAGATGTGATTAGAGGTGCGAGCAGAGGATTATGTTTACAAATCCTCTTGATAGCAATAGCATGCTTTCGTGCCTTGCTGTAGCACTCGTCAGTTGCAAATGGGTGACTAAAAAAGAATCGAAGCCGACTCGCAGAGAGGTTGTGGTTGGGATTGGGTATATTCCAATCATGTAAGTTTAGATTGAGCCATATGTTTGTTAGTCGGTTTCAGATTGTTTCTCTAGTAAGGAGAGCAATATGTTGAGGGTTTCGTCTGGTTCAGTAGGTTGTTCGAAAAAGCCAGAGTCTGCTGGGAGTGGTTTGAGCTTTTGCTTTTGATTTTAGAAATAAGATGGCACCATCCCACCCAGCGACACTCCCCCTCTCCCGACCCGTTCCGGCCCAAAATGGACCCCAAGCATGACCCAGTCTTCGCCGGCTACGTCCAAACCAAAATGCACATTGGGCGGACACAAGAGACTGAGCGACTCCAGCCGGTTGGACAACCAGATGTGACTAGAAGTGCGATCAGAGGACCACGTTTACAAACACCCCCGACAGCAACAGCATGCTTTCGAGCCCCGCTGCAGCACTCGTCAGCTGCAAATGGGTGACCCAAAAAGAATCGAAGCTGACTCGCAGAGAGGTTGCGGCTGGGACCGGGCACACTCCAATCATGCAAGCTTGGACCGAGCCACACGTCCGCCAGCCGGCTTCAGACCGCCCCCCCCCCCCCCCGAGCAAGGAGAGCAACATGTTGAAGGCCTCGTCCGGCTCAGCAGGCTGCTCGAAAAAGCCAGAGTCTGCCGGGAGCGGCTCGAGCCCCCGCCCCCGCTGTGGCAGCTCAGCTCCCACCAACCTCTCCCGAATGCTCTGGGCCCCCTCGAAGGCAACAAAAGGAGGCCTCGGAAAAAGCTCTGAGAGCACCCGACTGCCCTCGATCAAGCTCCAGTGTCTGCCCACCGCTCGACACATGTCACCACGATCCATGGCTGGGCTGCAGGTGGCTGCGAAGACAAGCGGAGCCCGTCCTGCTCCCTCTCCATCCCCTGCGCCGTGCACCAGTCTCGATCGGTCGGCACGTGAGACCCCGGCTGCTGCCGCTCCGACTTCACCGGAAGTACAGCCTCCCGTGGTTAGCCTCTCCAAGAACACCTTGACTCCGCTGCGGAAACCATCCGCGCTGCCGGCGCCCCCAGCGCAGCGGAGCGCCTCCCCGTACATGAACGCCTTGAAAATACGGAGTGGGCGGGATGATGCCCCACGGAGATACTGGAAGGCCTCCGCCGGCCCCGTGCAGACCCCGGCGTCCAGGACTCCTGCCCCATGGAAACGGTCTCCTTCAAATATGGTCAAGTCAAGGTAGCCGATTGATGATTTAGAGGCCCTGCATGCAAATCTTAGGGTTGGGCGCATCCCGCACACCTCCGCGACGAGACTCCGGATCTCGTTCAGAGCTCCGTTGCAGATGACCAACATGTCGCCTCCACAGCGCCACCATGCAAGGATGCCACCCGCCCCCTGGACCACTTTGCCCTCAAAGCCGTGCAGGGCGACGTCACAAATTTCAGGGCCTGATGCGGAGCCTACCGCACAACCAACCCTCCGGAGAAAGAACCCACTCCCGAAACGGAAGCAGCCGCGACCGAGGATGAGTTCCAGAAGCCCCCGGATGCAAATTGAAGGTGGTTCCGCGACTGGGCGGCAACGGCCTGCGCCCTCGAGGGCACCGCAAACACATTGGACCGCCCCGCCCGTCGGACACCGGTGCACATAGAAACAACATCCATACTCGCGACCAGGACATCCCGCGAAAAATGTCCCTCCTCCAGCCCGCGCAAAACGTCCGCCGTATCGCGGACACATGTGGGCCGCGCGGCCACTATGGGAAGAAGGAAGCAGTCTATGCACTCTTAAACCCCCGCCGGAGAGCCAGTACAACCACCCACAATTGGACGTCCAACAAAAGGCTCCCCCGGTGGCGGTGCCCTGCGCACCTTGGGGAGAAAACACATGGCCGGACACTGACAGCTCCGCAGAAGTTGGCCGAGGCACCTCAGAGCATCGCTGCCGATGCGCCTGCCGCCTCTCACCTCCACGAGTGTGCCGCGAACCATCGCAACAGTTTGCGGGGCAACACCCCGGTCTAGCTGGGCACAGCGATGGGACTCAAGGCGGCGGCAACCCACCCGTAGATAATCCGAGCGGCCCACAATGCAAATGCCCCCGCCCCCGCCACACGGCTCGACCACGATGTCAGGACCGTTCCCGAGTCCACCCATGGCGGACAAATCCCGCGCGGTCACGTCCGCCCGCCGACTCCCCAGCCCGACACGGGCCAGCTCGAACCCAGCGGCCTCCAAGCACTCTTCCAGCGTTGCACCAGGGGACGACTCACGTCGCCAGCCCGATGGCGGCCCGAAAGGATGGCCCCTGGAGCGCCCATCACGCACCAAGAATGCAACTCCCAGCCTTCGACTGAAGGCACTCACGCCACCTACAAGCGCCAAGCGGCCCGGCCCAGCAGGAGCAGGCACGAAACCTAAACCCCTTCCCAAAGCAACTGCTTCGGTCCGCGACAGTGCCGCCCCGGATAGGCCTGCCACGAAGGACCGGCACCGCTCCGCCAGCGAGCGCAAATACTGGAGCCGGCTCGCCCGGCTCTCGATCTGCACCCGCCCGAGAAACGGCCAGACCTCGACCGACCAAGCGATCCCTCAGCTTTCCCGTCGAGTTCTCCTCCCGCCACGGCAGCCAAGAGACCAATGGCCCGGATACAACAGACAATGCAGGATGGGCCACATTCCAGTTCATTTATTACAGCCACCATACAATAATAAGGGCAAGATGACGGACCCACCTCCCCCGAGAAGGCGTGGCAGCCCCGAAAAGGACTGCTCGGCCCCGCAGTGGTCAGAGATCGGCTCAGGGCTGTCGCCCCCTCCTGACGCCCCCGTTGGGCCGACAGGGTCCCGTGAAGAAGCTCAAGAGCCTCCGAGCGGCAGAATGGTCCCGACCCTGGAAACCCCCAGCAAGCCGGCGAGCCGGTCCCCGGCGACTGGCAGCCGGTGCGTGCACCCCTCCAGCGAGATTCCCGCGAACAGCAACGATGCTCCCCTCCGTAGACCGCTCCAACGATCCCGGAACGAACACTGAAACCTCAGAGATCGGCGCAGATGCGGCGGCCGCACGTCCACCTTGATACAGGGTGGCGGCGTGCCAGCCTCAACCGACCGGGAAAGGAGCTGCACCTGGCGGGCGATGCGCTCCCCGGCAGCCGTCAAAGCGCTGACGCCTTCCGCCAGGAACCTCACCCGTTTGAACCCCTCCTCGGACAGTCCGCGCGAGAAAGCGGCCGGCCCGGTTGCCGATGCAGATGGGCACAAGTCCAGCTCGCAGGAGAGGAGAAGACCCCTAAAACGTGGGTATAGGTGTTAAAAATGTATTGATATCTTTACTGCTTCATGAGATATTGAGCAAAATAGCTCGTGGATGGTGGCCATCTTGGAATTCAAGATGGCGGCCAAAATTTTCAAACTTTTATGTCACCAATGGATTCCTAGACCCCTAAAATGTGGGTATAGGCGTTTCAACTGTCTCGATATATCTACCAGTTAAGGAGATATTCAACAAAACAGATCCACAATGGCGGCCATTTTGAAATCCAAGATGGCCGCCATACGGGGTGCAATTTCCGGTGGCCCCTGGACTAAAAATCTTTGTATTGTGTTACTCTAACCATGTGCCAAGTTTCATGCTTTTAAGGGAAAGTGCACAATTGATCAGCTAAGCCGCCCCACTAATGTTACTTTGGTTGACAACTAAATGAATTCCAATGCTTGACAGGCATATATTTGTTTTTAATAATGCGCAGAAAATTGGCTGAACATTTAGCGAACTCGATTGTTGATAAATTAGAAGAAACACAGGATTGCGGGTATACATTCGATTTTGCGCTAACATTAATTATCGGTACACTAGATTCAGTGCACAATTGGGAAATCGTAAGCTGATTTGTGTAGACTGATTACAAATAATTATCAATTGTCGAATAGAAAACGGGATTGTGAACATTTATACTATTTCGCACGAAAACGAATGCATCTCTTACAAATTAATGTGCACAATTTCCGATAATGTTCGGGAAAACCTATTACGTCGGTCAAAGGCAAAAGCCAATTTTGAGTTTACTTAAAAGTTAAAGAAACAGGTTTTTTTTTGTAGTTTGGATTTCTGATTGCAGTAAATGCGCCAATTTAGTTATAAAAACACAAATTTACTGTAACAATTTGCTAATGATTCAATGTTTCCTTTATTAATTAATGTCCTAGCTAAGTTTAAAGTTTACAAGAATACATATAAAACTTTTTTTTTTTTAAACCTAAATATACAGACATGTTCATACAGTACGTTTTTATAAGAAATTTATAAGAAATCTAGTTGTGTACTAGAAGATAAAACACTTACTGGTAATTAGTAAATAATGTCTTTGCATCAAATGTAATTTCGAAATTAACATTGTAAATAAAAAAAATAATTACCACAAATAAACCACAAGGAAAACCGACTAGGTAAATTTGCATAAATTTCAAAGTGAACAAAGATTTTTGCAAGGCGGGACTCGAATCTGCGACACCGGACCGGCGCTCCACCAACTGAGACATCTTGATCTGTGCTGTTTATGTCTTCTGGCTAGCGCCCTCCAACAAAGATGCTCACAATTTGGGGGACCGCCAACAAAGGGCAAGATATCTCAGTTGGTGGAGCGCCGGTCCGGTATTCCGGAGGTTGCAGGTTCGAGTCTTGCCTTGCCAATTTCTTTGTTCACTTCATAAGAAAAAAAAAATACACAAATCCCTGCTTTTCCCCCTGAAGAGTTTTACACCATTGGCTGCAATAACTGTTTACACCCTACACATGTACCCGTTTTTGAAGCAACTATAGAACGTTTAAAGGAAATGTGTGACAAAAATGCTCCCTGGTCCTTTTCTTAAAACCCACCTTTATGTCTGGACGTAAAGGTGAGTGTTTAATTGAGTGTTTAATTACATATTTTATCGCTGGGATTTCACCAACCGCCATCAGCATAACATACACGATTGTCAGCTGTTTGCACGTGTTTGTAATGTGTAAAAAAATAGAGTTTTCTAAATCAAAGACAGATCAAGAGGGTGAATAAGGGAACAGACCTGGGTGAAGAAAAAAACAAAGAAGGTGTAAAACCAGAATAGAATGGGCCAGAGTAGGTTGGATCAAAGACAGATCAAGAGGGTGAATAGGGAAGGTGCAAAACCAAGAGGGAATGGGCCAGAGTATGGTGGATTAAAGACAAATTCAGGGGGTGCATAGGGGGGAAGACCCGAGTGTAAAACAAACAAGAAAGACGTAAAACCAGAAAAGAATGGGCCAGAGTAGGTTGGACCAAAGACAGATCAAGGGGGAAAGACAGATCAATGGGGTGAATAGGGGAACAAACCTGGGTGGAGAACAATTAAACAAGGAGAGGATAATTTATAAAAAAGGGGACCAGAGGTGTGAGAAGGAGAAAATGGGAGGGAGAAACCAGAGGAGTGGGAAAAAGAAAGAAAGTAAAACACCAAAGGTCTGGCAAGGGATTTACTGGCCTGGCATAGTGATTCTATGCCATGCTTGCTAGCATGCAACACTAAGAAACTGGACACCCCTGTCGGTCACCACTTCAACCTGTCTATTCATATTTCATTCCTGATATTATTCTACTTGGCATAGATTATAAATTAGCTATCTGAAAGACTCTGTTCGCCTTAGCCGGGAGATTTGGACGAATTGTCTTCGGACTATTTAACAACATTGGCTCAACATCCAACTAGGAAATGAATAACGTTTGTTCCCCATTGTCACGTGTTTTCGATAATCCCTTACTAGAACTCTTGCTTTTTATTTTCTCTCTTGTAAACAATGTACATTGTCCTTTTTTCATCCACTGGTTTCTCCCACATGTTTTCTGCTTCTTACAGCCCTTTCATGAAATATTGTTGGTAACTGCTTCACCTCAACCTCAACCCCCCTTCTCAGCACTACTCAGGTCACACTTCTTTGTGTTTTTTTCCCCTTTAATATCTACTCTGGTCCATCTCTATCCTGGTCCATCTCTATCCTGGCCCATCTCCACCCAGGCCCATCAGTCCACCCAGGTCCATTTTGTTTTTATTTCCGCCTGGTTTTATTCACTCCTTGTTTTTCTCCACTCAAGTCTGTACTCCTATTTACCCCCTTGATATAGCTTTGATCCAACGTTCAATACCCTAGCCCGCACTTGTATTCCCTTCTCACCTAATCCTCCCTTTGTTGGTTTTTCCTCTCTCATCCTTCTATCCCTCTTTTGTGTTTCTCCTCCCTATCTTGCAATACCGACTGGTAAGAAAAGTTGTATAAGGCAATCATTATAGGGTCTAGTGTCTTACAGCAGTTTTGTAAAGCTGTGGGAGTTCTAAGGAATACATGTACATGTATGCATAACACTTATTGATATTAACATGTTGTATGTTGCAGGTCCAACCTCAAGTACTTGTAGTAGAGAAGCCATTAAAACATTTTCTGCTTACAGAAAATCGAAAGTACGTCTGTGGAATAAAAAGGTTAGCAAGGCAGCAGTGAAAGAAAGAAAAAAATCAGGAAGAAGCTATTACAATTGGCATAATGGAGTTTCATGAAATCAAAAGTTTCATTATTATTATTATTATTATTATTATTATTATTATTATTTAATAAAGACTGAAGCCAATGAGCGGTAAAAGAGTATTATGCTAAAAATCTCAAATACAGCTCCATATGCCGATGTCCGTACCCAAGCTGAGGCCAAGTTCAAAGCCTACCAACTGTTATAGGGGAGAAGCATACAGATAGTTGTACGAAAGTGGCCAATCGGCTCAATTTCTTCCAGAAACCCGGGGATTCTTTAGCCTTAAGAGATACCAAGATGAACTTGGAAAAGATTACAAGAGAATTGTACTTTACCTCTGACCATCTGATGACCTAAAAACAAGTGAAAAGCCAGGAAGCTACAGTCTGAATTTCAGAATGAAGATGCTGGTTACCAATCCTTTCATGAGGTGAACAATGAACGAGGCTCATTTAAACTGTGAGTCGTCAAGCCAGGAGGATCTCCACATATTTGAAAGTTGCTCAAGCCTCATATCTTGTTTGCAAGAACAAAACCAAGAAGCAAGATCAGATGTTTATTGTGGTGAGGAGGGGTTCTACTCTTCAAAGGTATCTTGAAGCGCTGTTCACCTGAGAATCTGTTGATGTTCACCTGAGAATCTGTTGAGAGTTATTTTTGCCGGTGAAGATGGCATAGATAGTGGTGCCATGGCCAAGGAATTGTCGACTACTGCGACAGTAGTACTACCGTTGACAATGTCTGAAGCCAGATCTTTCCTAATGGTGGACCGATTTATTTGATGCTCTATGTCCATAATGGATTCTTGTATGCAAGACGTCAAGTGTGCATAGTTAGTATGCACAAGGTGGACCACCCCCTTGTTTATTCGAGGAATGTGTGTATGACATGCTCATCAACCAAGAAATGCAGATGAATCAGCTCACTGCGGAACATCTAACCAAGCATTAGGGAGAACTGCTGGACAAAATCGATGATGACTCCATAGCTTTTCAGGAGGCAATACTAGAACATACACATGTAGGTATATAGGAGTCATAAATGATGATCACATGTACATGTATGTAACTGGTACAGTGATACTAAGCATTGTAGGTACGGTAGGAGGCTGCTGCACCTGAAAGAGTTTTTTTTTTAAATGGACCAGTATGGCTTTCTGGGTGTACATGTACTTCAAGACAACGCAGACATAGGTAAGAAGCTCTTCCTCATTAACCAAGACAAAGTTAATGCCAATTATGCGGTATCTCTCTTGCGTCCACAGTTCTCAGAGCAAGGAACATAAAAAAGAACAGTGGAAGAAAGTGTACTTGACTGCATGTACCTGCAAGACTTCGTGATGATTATTGAAGATGCCACAGTTACCGGATGCACAAAAGAGCTTGTCTACATGTATGATCATGAGGATACGGAGAACCAAGGAGGACATGGGTAAGAAGCTCTTCCTCATTAACCAAGACAAAGTTGATGCCAATTATGCGGTATCTCTCCTGCGTCCACAGTTCTCAGAGCAAGGAACATAAAAAAGAACAGTGGAAGAAAGTGTACTTCACTACAAGTACATGTACCTGCAAGACTTCGTGATGATTATTGAAGATACCACAGTTAACAAGGAGGACAAAGTACATGTAAGTCTGAAGAAGCATCCAGAGTACAGTGTTCTGACATCAGTCTCCCAGGTTTCCTAAAATGGTTAACTGGCCAGAAGCATAGACCAGTTGATGGAGAAAAGTAGCTTATTTCAATCAAATTTGACCACAGGGCTTGCAGCGCAATCCGCTTTACAAGTATGTTCACCATGCCAGTGACCAACATGCAAGAGGAAGAAGAGTTTAGAAGGATCATGCTGCCTGCCTTTTGTAAGGTACAGGCTTTGGGTATTAGATAACTTTGTTATTTCATGAACACGTTTTCTGCTTACAGAAAATCGAAAGTACGTCTGTGGAATAAAAAGGTTAGCAAGGCAGCAGTGAAAGAAAAAAAAAAATCAGGAAGAAGCTATTACAATTGGCATAATGGAGTTTCATGAAATCAAAAGTTTCATTATTATTATTATTATTATTATTATTATTATTATTATTTAATAAAGACTGAAGCCAATGAGCGGTAAAAGAGTATTATGCTAACAATCTCAAATACAGCTCCATATGCCGATGTCCGTACCCATGCTGCCTGCCTTTTGTAAGGTACAGGCTTTGGGTATTAGATAACTTTGTTATTTCATGAACACGTTTGTCTGCCAAATAGTGTGGAAAATGAACCCTCAAAAACTAATATCGCTTTTGGAACCAGATTGGTAGATAGTTAGGTTCCAAGAAGAGTAAGGTCCAGAGTATTGTCAATATGTCAGGCTTGGCATGTCGGGGAATTAGACCATCAACTTCCGTAACGATAGCCATCAGGTTATACACAAATAAAGCTTTAAGGCTTAAGTTAAAAGTTGATTAGCCACATTAGTATCAGTCACAAGTACATGTACAATAAAGAGAAGTTCACCTTGCCCACAGTTTGAACAAACATTGTCTGCATTTTTACATTCCTGACCTACAAGTATCCCTGACCTACAAGTATCCCATGGTTCACCGTAAGGCAATTTGACATTTAGCCCATAGTTTACATTGTACTATGCGTATGGCTGTCCATACTGAACTTTACCAGTTTGCTTCGGATGACTTTATAGACGCAAAGTTTTTTTTCCAGAATTCTAAACAGATGACGAATAAACGTCACCAGCAAGGCCGGAAATATGTCAGCGACCAGCTCACAGCTAGCGAGCACAGAAATATCAGGGTGTGCTATACCATGCCCCCCTGAACCCGTCTCGGATCAAGGTTTGTGAAAATTAATCCTGCACCTGGGCCCGGTCATTGTCAAAATAATTCTGACGCAAGCTGAATAAAATGGGCAAAGTATATGCATCGTCTCAGTAAGCTTTACCAAAAGAAAGTCGCGTGTGCATGGACAGGGCTTTGAATATAAAGGCATTGCTGATGGAATGTTGAAAGAAAGTGGTAGGAGCCGTCATGTCCATTACAAGTCTCTGCAGGTCCGGCAGGTGCAAGTCAAGTCACAAGCTATTCAAATGAAAGGCATTTCTTTGTCACTGTTCATTTTGTTTACTTGTGACTGGACTTTTGACCAGACCTAATTGTGGTGGACTTTGCACTTGACATAATACAAGTAATTATCACTACTTTAGTACTGATAACAGTTATGTGACAGTGTATGTGTATGGTTATGTGTATGTGACAGTTAAAAAGATACCCCCCCCCCTTTTAAATTTAGTGTATTCCTTAATTATGGTACATTAGGTGCAACTCTGTATCCGTACCTGTTGTATCCATCCGCCATTCACCTTTATTATGTAAATTTATATAAATGTACCTTTATTATGTAAATCTTACATGACTTCACTGGTTTCACTGGCGCCCTCACAAGCCCTTACACTCACATTCACATTTGAAATGCTAGAGGATCAACATCGTTGTAATATCTGCTCTCTTCTCTACATTTATTACAGGTAAATACATCACTTCATTTATTCACATTATCTTAATCAACTAGAGTTCGTTTTATTAGTATTATTACATCCTCAGATTCGCAGTATCCTCTAAGGTTTATAGTAACAGTGTATTTTCATTAATTAATTGAGTCCAAGGAGTGGCAGCAAGATGGCGGCCGATACTTACCTTTTGGCGGGAACGCCACATCGTTTGAATTAATATATTGCTAACGTGTTTATTCATAATGGTTTTTGATGCTATAACTGTCTGATTGGATTAACTTCTCTTTTGATAATTATTGCATTTTGTTAAGTTCTAGTTGTGTCTCATTTGTGTAAATTACTTAAAGATTATTGACACACTGACATTCACATTTGAAATGCTAGAGGATCAACATCGTTGTAATATCTGCTCTCTTCTCTACATTTATTACAGAATAAACCAATGGTAAACGAAAGCTGTTCTTCCTCGTCCCTATTTCGACTCCGACTTTCCGGTGTCACATTTGGTGGAAGATCCGGGTAGAGGAAAACAAAAACAGCCTTTCGAATCCCTTCAAGCCGGATCCGCTTGCCGTACAAGCTGATATTGTCCATTCAAGCCAACATGCTACCCCTGTCCTGATCACGACCACAGCGCCACAGCCAGCCGGCCTCGCCAGGATTCGTCTTTTGGATGTACCAGCGGCCAAACCGCTGACTGCGACTGGACGAGCCCGAGTCCTGCAGCCAAGTCGGTGTCAGGACATCGAACCAGCTCGAAGTACCCATCGATGTTGAACCCGTGGGCCCGTCGAACAAGCCAGCTAGCTGTCCTTTCCCCAGTGGTCACACATCCAGTGACTACAGCGAAGAAAATCTACATTTAACTTGGACAGGTGTTTCTCTTTCTCTGAAACAGAGTTCGAAATTGCGGAACATATAGGCTTCTTGATCACCACATTACAATCATCACTGAGTGAAGATTCAAGAACTGCACCGTTTTTTCTTGTTAGTTGAGTTTACGTTGAAGACCTTGAACTGTACATTTACTCGCCTTGATCAGCCCGGCCAGTTACTGCAGAACCTGCCGAGAAGTACATTACGAGTACATGCCAACTCAAGGGTCAACCAAAGAACACCTGTGAACATACTTCAAGACAAGAATCCGGATTAGCAAAAGGTAGAGGCTTGAGTTATTTTACCAAATTACTGCGGACAAAAGTCCCAACTGGTTGCTAGTTCATTGTTGTATTGTGTGTGTTAGCCCAAACAATAACACGAACAGTTATTTGTCTTGGTCCTCCCATACTCCAGCTAAGCGCACCCACTATAAGGCGTATTGACAGGCGTCTGTTTATGACTAGGAATTTACACAAATAGTCGATTTGAGTTTACGGAAAGAAGAAAAAAGTATTACTCGTAGCAAACCAAATGCCGTAAGAACCAACCCCAAGCCCATACGAGACGCAACTCGTGTGTTGGAGTTTTGATTTATATTATTGCATGGTAAACTGAGTGTTCTGATTTCACTGATTTACGCTCTGTTACACTTTCCCAAGTTTGCTTTCATTTTGGTGTCCAATTTAATTTGGTTTGACATCAGAAAATTTAAGTCAGTATAGCTATCAGATTTGATATTTTCATTTGCAGATTTGATAAATACTGTATTTATACCATTTTACAATTTGTTAATGGTTCTTCTCGAATTAGCTGTTCCTTTGTAATCGCAAATTCACTCGTTGACTGATCCACCCACAGCGCAAGTTGAACGATATTTTATGTGAATGGGTAGAGATTGTTTTGTTGATCTTTGACAGGAAGATTTGAATAATCGTTATTGTTTTTCGTATATCGTTTTCGTTCTTGCAATATTCTTGATCTTGTATTTTGTTCCTAAACCGTAATAATTTGATGCCTAGTACCATTGACGCTCTTGCTTTTATAGTGTTAGTAGGGCTACTACTTAGTACTTCATTATCAGACATCATGGCTACTTCTAGAAAACGGTCTCAAGAAGAGTACTTATACCCCGCCACCCCTAGAACAGTCCGATACTCAGGAACCCCATCAACAACCCATTCCACAACCTCACCTCGCCATCCCACAACAGCTTCAGAAACCCACGATGAACTGCCGATCCACGGACAACACCACACAGAGACAGAAGAGCAACTAATCGCAGACCTGCAGACTTTGGAGAGACGAATTGATCAAAGCTTTCCCCGGCCTCAAGCACCCAACCGACGACAGTCGAGAGCTACGTACAGTGACACAACCCGATATGAGCCTGGTACCCGTGCCGAAAGCTCCAGGCCGCCGGACTACACAGGATATACACCTCAACGGAGAAATCAACAATCTCGTTCTCCTTCAACCCCTCTGCAGCTGATGCCATCTCATCAGATTAAAAGTGTACCCATATATACCGGCCGAGAAGGTTCAACGGTGTGTATTGAGGACTGGGTGAGGGACATGACTTACCTAATTGAAAACACAGCCATGCCATCAGAGATGAAATTTTCGACCATTGTCAGGAACCTCGGAGGAGCAGCCAGGAAACTCGTGCTTAATCTGTCTCCTGACGAACAAACTCCAAGCAGCGCCTTTGCTGAGCTAAAGGCACAGTTCGGAGACATAGCCATGAGAGGGGACCCACTCGCCAATTTCTACGAGCGTTTGAGACAACCAAATGAGTCACCTGGTATTTACGCTGTAGAACTTGAAGCAACACTTCGGACAGTGGAGGAGCAGATGAACAACTGCCACCCCCTTCCCAGCAGAAACGGAATGCTCACACAGCAATTTATGCGTGGCGTCAAAGATGAAAAGATAACCAACCGCCTGGCCCCAATGAAACCTAGGGAGATGTTATTTCGTCAGCTGCAAATGGAAGTTAGACAGATTGAACGAGAACGCAGGACTGAAACCCTATCACACCCAAAAACAGAAGCGAAGGCCCAGTCGCAGCCACAGTATGTTCCACCACAACCTACATCCCACACTCAATCACAGCTGAAACAGCATAAAGTGACATCCGCTCTTAAACAGCAGGCGGCGTCCACTAGCGATCTACCAACAAATCAAGGGCAGAGTCCCACTGATGAAATTCTTCAGAGTCTGATCTTGAAAGTTCAAGAATTGGCCCAGACTGTGGAGCACATCACGACACCAGCACCAAACCCGTACCAACAATTACAGCAGCAGCGACAGTACCGACCGCAGCAGCAACAGTACCGACCGCAGCAGCAACAGTACCGACCGCAGCAGCAGCAGCAGCAGTACCGACCGCAGCAGAGTCCCACTGAGCAGTATCCCAAACAGCAACAGCAACAGTATCAGCAACAATCTCCTTCAGATGCGAGCCAGCAAAAAGTTTTCATCTGTTTCCGATGTGGCCAAGAGGGTCATATAGCTCGAGGTTGCAGAAACATTCCGTTAAACTTCCAGGGCCCCCGGAACCAGGGCAAACCGTCGGTGGCCCCAAATCACGCCCAATAGGCCGAACTCCGCCCAAATCTACAACAGGCCAACAATGTTCAACGATTCATTGTGATAATGTGAGGCTAGACCACCAGCAGTTGATCGGCCCACACAATGAAGACATTGTAGAGGTTAATGGACAGAGTTATCGAGCATTGATCGACTCTGGATCCCAGGTAACCTCTGTTACTGAAGATATGTGGAGGAAACATCCCAAGCTCAAAGATATCAAATTGTCCTCGGGTGATGTTTACATAGAAGGTGCCGGCGGCCAAAAAGTTTCGTACTTGGGGATTCTTCGCATTTCTCTCACGGTCCTAGGCATCACGTACAATGATGTACCAGTTTTTGTTGTTCGTACCGATAGCTACCGTCAGCAAGTACCAGTTTTAATAGGAACGAATGTCATCCGGGCTTCGAGACGAGATCAGCAGATTGAAAGAGGGAACTACTTTATGCAACACCTAAAAGAGGAAAACACAGCATGGTACACTGCATACGTCAATACATCCATCACTGATTTTGGGGACCAACACGGCAGAATGGGTTATGCAAAGTACGTGGGACGCTACCCTAGAAAGATACAACCAGGCACAGAAGTCGATATTATCTGCGAAGCGCCGCCCAACCCAACAGGTCGTCCTTACACTGCCGTAATCGAAGGTCTACCAAATAGTGCATCCTGCTTAAGAATTGGACATCTGCTTGCCGACGTAGGACCGAACCGCCGAGTACCAGTAAGGATATGCAACATTTCAGCCAGACCTGTTGTAATCTCTAAAAACTGTCAGCTAGCCCAAGTATACTCGGTTCTACGGGTAGATGAGACAAAACAAACCACCAAGATGGCGGAAACACTGTCTACTTCACTTCATCCTAATGATGGCTGCCCGCGTGCTCATGTGAGGAACATCGGAACAACTAAGCAACTAGCCGACATCATATCGTCTCTCGACCTGCCTGAATCTGCACTTGAAGATGAGGTGCAGAGGGAGCAACTTCATAATCTCCTTCTAGAGTTCACAGATATCTTTTCTGTCGACTCTCTCGACTTCGGACGAACCGTTACTGTGAAGCATTCGATACCTCTCATGGATGACCATCCGTTCCGGCTTCCTTATCGGAGAATACCTCCTCGCCAGTACCAAGCGGTCAAAGAACAACTCCAGAAGATGGAACAGGCTGAGGTTATTCGCCGTAGCAACAGCCCTTACGCCTCACCATTGGTTATCGTCCACAAAAAAGACGGTACCTTACGAATCTGTATAGATTACCGCCAACTCAATAGCAGGACCATCCGCGATGCGTACCCTCTTCCGCGGATTGAGGAAGCTTTAGATGCCCTGGGTAATGCCAAATTCTTCTCCACCCTCGACCTAACATCGGGCTATTGGCAAGTTGAGGTAGAGGAGCAAGACAAGGCCAAAACTGCATTTACTTCCCCTATGGGTCTCTACGAGTGCAATCGAATGCCTTTCGGCCTTCAAAACGCACCGGCAACGTTCCAGCGATTAATGCAGACCTGTCTAGAGGACCAGAACTATTCTTCTGTACTACTTTACCTTGACGACGTCATCGTTTTTTCATCAACATTTAAACAACACCTGCAGCGATTAGAGAAGGTATTTGCCTGCCTCCGTCGGCATGGATTGAAGCTAAAGCCTTCCAAGTGCCATCTCATCCGAAAAGAAGTGACATACCTTGGCCACATTGTGTCGGCAGCAGGCATATCTACAGATCCTGATAAAGTTGCTAAAGTTAGGGACTGGGAAACGCCTCGCAACCACAAAGAATTACTTCGGTTCCTAGGTTTTACGGGGTATTATCGACGATATATCAAGGGATACTCAACAATGCACCAATCCTTGCATTTGCTGACTACACTCAACCATTCATTCTACAAACTGACGCGTCAGGAACCGGACTTGGAGCGGTGCTAAGTCAAATTCAAGATGGTCAAGAACGAGTCGTAGCCTACGCCAGCAGGGGACTAAGTCCATCAGAGACCCGTTATCCAGCGCACAAGCTCGAGTTTCTCGCATTAAAGTGGGCTGTTACCGACAAACTGCGGGATTACCTTTTAGGCAACACATTTACCGTTTGGACAGATAACAACCCACTCCTCTACATCCAGAGCACAGCAAAGCTTGACGCCACCGGACAACGATGGGCTGCTGCCCTTTCACAATTTAATTTCACCATCAAATACAAGCCTGGGAGAAACAATTCTGCAGCAGATGCCTTGTCTAGGCAACCACAGCCGAAATTGTCAGACCCTTCACCCACCTTGGATCAGGGAGCACTGGCAATTCCCCCCGATGTTGTTCAGGCGATCTGTGGTGGTCACCCTTCCAATTCATATCCTTTCATAGAAGCCCAAACGGGACAATGTAACGTCACAACCAGACAGCAAGCAAGGCTCCCTACTTCTGTGAAGCTCAAGGTCGGTAAAAATGATCTTCCGGGTTTGTCCAAACATCAACTGGCTCTGACTCAACGCGATGACCCCAGTATCTCCCTAGTCATCCAGCTTCTCGAGAAAGGCCAGAGACCTGACGACCAAATCAGAAGAGATAGCTCTCCAGAATGTCTCATATACTTCAGACAGTGGGAAAAGCTGGAGTTAAGAGACCATGTCCTCTACCGTCTCCGCAAGACAACGGATGGTACATCTACACACCAGTTGGTCCTGCCTACGTTCTATCGAGATACTGCCATGACGGGTCTACACGATGACATCGGACACCTTGGCTACGACCGAACTTTAGACATGGTCCGACGGAGATTCTTTTGGCCTAGAATGGCTCAAGATGTTGCAAGGTGGTGTAAGACTTGCCAACGATGCTGTCTAAGAAAAACTGCAACAGGAAGGGTCCGTGCTCCGTTGGTCTCAATTCAAACAAACGAGCCACTGCAACTCGTGTGCATCGACTACTTGAAGCTTGAACGGAGTAAAGGTGGTCATGAAAATATCTTGGTCATAACAGACCACTTCACCAAGTATGCCCAAGCGTTTCCTACTCTAGATCAGAAGGCAGAAACGGTAGCACGGGTACTATGGGAAAGCTTCATCCTTCATTATGGATTTCCAGCCCGCATACACTCAGATCAAGGTCGTAACTTTGAAAGTCGAGTCATCCAAGAACTTTGTAAAGTTTGTGGAATTCAGAAAAGTAGGACGACGCCCTATCATCCTCAGGGTAACGGGCAAACCGAAAGGTTTAACCATACCTTGTTGAACATGTTGGGAACACTCGACGACAGTCAAAAGAAAAATTGGAAGCAATACGTAGGAGCGATGTGCCACGCTTACAACGCTACCTGCCACGACACCACAGGTTTTCCTCCGTTCTTTTTGATGTTTGGGCGTCACCCCAACCTCCCGGTCGATCTCATGTTTGGAATCAACAACACAAATGACGACACACCTCCCGAGTATAACGACTATGTACAGAACCTCAAACAACACTTAACATCGTCCTACAAGACAGCCAGCAAGCTAGCAAGTCAGGCAAAAGCAAAACAAAAGCGCAACTACGACCACAAGACCCATGATGCCCCCCTGCAACCTGGTGACCGTGTCTTGGTGCAAGAAAAGCATATCATAGGAACGCACAAGTTGGCGAACAGATGGGAAATGCATCCCTACATCATTGTTTCGAAACATGAAGGTATCCCCGTGTACACTGTCCGTTCCTCTACTTCTAGTAGAGAAAGAACAGTACATAGGAACCTCCTCACACCTTGCATGTTCCTCCCAGTAGTGATAGGAGACGGAGAACCAGCTTCACCTGAAGTCAAAATAAAGACAACCCCTGAGAAAATCCAAGCAGACAAAAAGATCATCTATGAAGACAGCAGTTCAAGTGACAACATGGACGAAGATGCTGGAATTGTCTTTTATCCTGTTCACATAAGACAAGAACTTCCTCCTTCAGAACCTCCGCCAAAACTTGTATCTCCATCATCGGAGCCACCATCTCCATCATCGGAGCCTCCATCTCCGTCATCAGAGCCACCATCTCCACCATCGGAGCCTCCATCTCCACCATCGGAGCCTCCATCTCCACCATCGGAGCCTCCATCTCCACCATCGGAGCCTCCATCTCCACCATCAGAGCCTCCATCTCCATCATTAGAACCTCTATCTCCACCCGAACCTCCGCTAGAGAGTTTATTTCCACCAGAGCTTCATTCTCGGCTTTCCTCGACGCCTCAACCCCCTTTTGAACCACAGTCGAAAATACTCCCCGAGCCTATTCTTGAACCTCTAGGAGCAATATCTAGACCAAAGAGAACCAGAAGACCAATTGATCGACTAACATACGACTTCTTAGGGCAGACTAAACAACACCTCGTTAATTATGACAAATCTCACTTATGTAAACTTGAAAGAGGTAAAGCTCTCTTAGTGAAATGGAAGAGCCCAGAAATGGCTTTAACTAGAAAGAAAGCCATGTTGAGATTAATGTCAGAAGATTAATTATTTCAATGTTTTATGCCATCTCAAAATTAATTTGTTTGTATTAATGTATAAAATATTCAAGCTTTACTTAAAGTATGTATACAAGAACAGTGGAGTTAATATACTTCTTGACACTGTAAATAATTCAAATTTATGTTGTTTGGTATATGCGCCCCTCTTGTTGAAGGAGCTGTTATATCCTCGGGTTTTTTCTGGGTGGAGGGCGTAGTCCCTCCGGTAAGGTCTCCATTTAGGAAAGACACCCATTTCCAGGAGCACCCTCTTGGACTGCATTTCGAGAGTTCGAAGTGGGATCTCCACAATTATATATTTAAAACAAAAGGATAAATGATTTTTTTTTTATGTAATACATGTGAAAGAAGTTGATCACACAGTAAACTTAAGATTATTTATATTTTAAATATGTACAGTATAATTTAAAACAAAGCAAAAGTCGAGGACGACTTTTCTTGAGCAGAGGGATAATGTGACAGTTAAAAAGATACCCCCCCCCCCCTTTTAAATTTAGTGTATTCCTTAATTATGGTACATTAGGTGCAACTCTGTATCCGTACCTGTTGTATCCATCCGCCATTCACCTTTATTATGTAAATTTATATAAATGTACCTTTATTATGTAAATCTTACATGACTTCACTGGTTTCACTGGCGCCCTCACAAGCCCTTACACTCACATTCACATTTGAAATGCTAGAGGATCAACATCGTTGTAATATCTGCTCTCTTCTCTACATTTATTACAGGTAAATACATCACTTCATTTATTCACATTATCTTAATCAACTAGAGTTCGTTTTATTAGTATTATTACATCCTCAGATTCGCAGTATCCTCTAAGGTTTATAGTAACAGTGTATTTTCATTAATTAATTGAGTCCAAGGAGTGGCAGCAAGATGGCGGCCGATACTTACCTTTTGGCGGGAACGCCACATCGTTTGAATTAATATATTGCTAACGTGTTTATTCATAATGGTTTTTGATGCTATAACTGTCTGATTGGATTAACTTCTCTTTTGATAATTATTGCATTTTGTTAAGTTCTAGTTGTGTCTCATTTGTGTAAATTACTTAAAGATTATTGACACACTGACATTCACATTTGAAATGCTAGAGGATCAACATCGTTGTAATATCTGCTCTCTTCTCTACATTTATTACAGAATAAACCAATGGTAAACGAAAGCTGTTCTTCCTCGTCCCTATTTCGACACCGACTTTCCGGTGTCACACAAGTCTCTGCAGGTCCGGCAGGTGCAAGTCAAGTCACAAGCTATTCAAATGAAAGGCATTTCTTTGTCACTGTTCATTTTGTTTACTTGTGACTGGACTTTTGACCAGACCTAATTGTGGTGGACTTTGCACTTGACATAATACAAGTAATTATCACTACTTTAGTACTTGATCAGGCATATTGTTCCACGTCCATTTGTACATGTACCGGTAGTGCGCCATCTAATGGCATGGTTAGACAAGCTCGCATGCTAGCAGTCTATATCATCTGTGGAAACCTGTTGTAGCGATTACAACGCTGTTGATTGTGGGGCAGTTTAAAGCCATTGCCAGTAACGTTCATACAATAGTTCAAGACTAGGACTTGATTTAAGGCCCACAACAGATGAGATGCACAAACATGACTGTCATCTTCAGAGACGACGGACTAAATACATTGTAAATAAAATAAATAAATAAATAGGCAATTCTAAAGCAACACCCCCGTTGCTGCAGGTTGGAATGCAGCAATGGGGGTACCAATAGTATACCTGCAGCCTCTGTAAAGCCGGTGGGCCGGCCTAGATTGCAGTTGGTAAAAAGCACAGTTGGGCCATATTTGTTTAATTGTCTGCAGAATTAGTCTGTGAGCCAAGTTCTCTGGAATATTATAAGACCGGGTGTAAGCATCCACGGTGGCAATTACTGTATATTGTAATTTCACTAATTCACACGACTGTCTAAATTAGTTTTAAAAAATAGAAAGAAAAACAAATGTTTGACCTGAGCATACAAGTGGCAACGTGATTGGCTCGACTACGCAAAGAGACTGCCCGGCGCCAAAAAAATCTGTGTACTGCATGTGTGTGTGCTGACGTGTGCGATTGTCAAAATGTACATACTTGTAAATTATTTGCGACGTCTGCCTTATACTGCTACATGTATGTGGTCTACTCTTTTAGAAAGACTAGCGCGTGAACGAGAGCAGTCAAATGGCGTACGTACATGTATAACGCAGCTAAACAAAAAAATATCCTTTTTTTCTAATTTAATACATCGTTCACATTTTGCAAATTGAAATGAAAAATAATATTTATTGAATTTATTTCAGTGAAAAGAACAGAGTCAAAACAAAGCATTTCAAGAAAACTACTCGCTTTACGTGTTGAAGCTCCCATTTGATACACGATAAGCCCGGAAATTTGGTTTCTCGTAAAGTCTCTTACTTTCCCGAGGTCAACTTAAACGCTCTATTACTAAAACTTTAGCCTGTGTACTTACCCTTAAAACATGCGAAGAGCTGTCGCTAATAGTCATTTTACGTCCCCCACCCCTTTTTTAGGTTTTATTTTTCTCCATCAGTCTCATATCGTGCTGTGTATAGGCGCTTGTGTGCAAGTGGATACGGAGACTACTGCGGGCTTGTCTAATTCACACTACATGTACTTCCAAATCAACGTAGAACAATATACAGTCTACATGTATACATACGACGGTATCAATCACTAGCGTACTGGGCAAGAACTACCTGTAGTACAGCACTGGCAAAGGATTATAACTAAAACACTGATACAATCTCAAATGAGGTACCTCAGGGTTTTTTCCCAGTCCTTTGTGGATCTTTCCTCCCTCCTGGTTGAAAACAAAAATACTACTACTTTCTATCCATGTAACAAGAAACATCTCTCGAACCACAGCCATCAAAGAGTTTCATATGAGGGTCGTCAAGGTCTCGTTCCTGGGCACAGACACATCGCCAGCTGCTGGAGCCAGGAGTGAAGTACCGCCTTGGAAAACCAGCCCATTGACGGTTTATTCCACCACTGGGGGACAACAAGTAAATTGTATTTTGAACATTAAATAAATGTAACAATGGAGGATTTTAAAACATTTATTTGTCTTGTTAGAAAAGAGATAATTGAAATGTAAAATTATGAAATTACATACATACCGGGGGGTAGTATGTACATTTTTGGTATCAATGAGATTTTAAAAAACAACTTGGCCAACCAATTCATTTTTTGTGAATTATTAGTTTGTGCGGCATTTAGGCAAAATGAGACCGAACTAGGCAGAGGTTTGAGTACGGATTTGATGGTATTAAGAAAGACATAAACATTCTTCTTTACAATACTTGTTGTTACATTTCAATCAGACATTCTGTTAAGTTCTTATTTATCGACATTTCAAAAAAGTTAAACACTCAGAAAAAGGCCTCAATAAGTGTTAAATGTTGTATATTTGCAAAAATGGAAGATGCCGATGGGGGGGGGGGGGGGGGGGGGGGGGGGGGGGGGGGGGGGAGGGGGGGGGAGGGGACAATAATTTTGACAAATGTGTTCAGGCATGTGGGGTGTTCAACAAAATATCACAATTCACAAATGTGAGGCATTATGGCACAATTATTGGGACTGGCTTATAATGGGCACAGACCACAGTTGAGAAAAATGCAAAAAAAAATTATCCATGGGGATTTGTTTTCCCCATTTACAGATTTATTATAATCTTTGCTATTTCTGGAGGGTGGGGGGACAAGAGGGACAGGGGGACAGGGGAAAGGGGGGGGGGGGGGGGGGGGAGACGGGGGGGGGGGAGGGGGGGGGGGGAGAGACGGGGGGGGGGGGGGGCAGGAGACGGGGGGGGGGGGGGGGAGACAGGGGACGTTTGTGCTAATGCAGCACAAACATTGCTTATAAAGGCACACAACAATTCCTTTGTAAAACCAGCTTACCAGCCACAGCTCCAAGTGATGTGATTGGTATTTAGCTGTAGGTACATCTAAGAAGTAGCTTTAAGCATAACAATCACAAGCATTTTGGCTCATAAACTGATTTACATGTACTATTAAAGGTAGTATACACCATTGGTAATTGCTTGAATTATCATGAATGAGTAGATTTGGGGGTTGTATTTTATAGTAAATATCGTTTAACTGACCTGTCCGAAGTTTTACAATCATTGATGTCAAGAAAAGCACGAAAAACAGCGTTTGTTTTCAACCGGCGTCGAGCAGTTATTCTTATGTTATTTGTGTTTTTTCGCGATATCTAGCGCAATCATTTTGCTGGATGCCTAGAATCAGTATTTACTTTCATATGAGTAAGATATTTCTTAATAATTCGGTAGTAAAATTTTTCGATATCTGCAAATGGTGTATACTACCTTTAAGCAAGATTTTTGGTGCTACAGCAAACTTTTGTGTTTAAGCAGCTCTATGAAATTCGCCCCTGCAAATCACCTTTTATCTGAACACCATATTTTTGTGCCTTGTTTTTGGGTCCATGAGGAGTTGCAAGGGGGATACTTTCTGTTAAACTCTGCCTCTTTTTCCTTGTCTTTCCTCCCCTCTTCCAAAACAAGCTCAGCTTTGTTGAATGCGTTTGTCGGAGCTCCTGAGGAATCATAGTATCGCCCAATCAGTTTACCTTCAAAATAAAAGTACCAGACGAACATTAGTCAACATGAGCATTTATTTTAAACACTGAAAATGGTGTTTACAGTATTTAAAATGTGGAGGCCAATGTGTGACATTGGGGTCAAAATAATGGTTTAAAAATAACCAAATGAAATTTAGCTTCACCTGGTTTTGCAGTCTACATGTACTTGTAGGTGCTATATTTTGTCAAAATATGATCCTTTTTAGAGTAACAACATGATAGTACCGGTACATGTAGCTAACAGGACAGAACTTTCACCTGTAACGGTGACACCAAAAACAAAAACTTCCACACTATCTTTCAAAAAATGAGAATTTTGGAGGATTGACTTTAAAGAAAAAAAGGATTTTGGAGGAGTGCATGGTCATTCGGCCTGAGATGGTATTGAATGATTGGTTCGACTTAAGCCGGGGTGGTACCGTACTTGTACAGTACCGGTACCTGTAGGTTACTGGTATGGATTTAGTACCTGTACATATTGATTTTTTGTGTGTTATTCAAAGGTACATAGTACTCAATCCTGGACATTGTATAGTTTGGAAACAGTTCATGTACTGGTAATAGTACACTAATTAAATGACCCCTACTGACCATTAGGTGCCCATTGGCCAAATCCTGACCTCAACTGGCCATTACACTGTGATGACCATTGGCAAAAAAATAATTAGATAAAGACTGCGAGAGAAAAAGCATTTTGTAATTTTAAAGAAAATGACCCCCACTGACCATTAGGTGACCATTGGCCAAATTAAATGGTTCAAGACTCCGAGAGAAGACGTATTTCGAAATTTAAAATAAAATGGCCCCTACTGACCATTTTGTGACCATTAGCCAAATTCTGACCCCAACTGACCATTACATGTAGGTGACCAGTGGCAACAATAATTGGAAAACGACTGCGAAAGAAAAAACATTTAGCAATTTTTAAGAAAATGACCCCCACTGACCATTAGTAAAATTCTGACCCAACAGACCATTAGGTGTACATTGGCAAAACAAATTTTGAGGATTTTAGGATGAATGAATTTTGTTAGTAGGGCAATCCGAGGATTTTGAAGGATTGAGGATGGTTGCTACTGGTAGCAAAAATGACCTATGGGGGTTAGGGTTAATTCATTATACATGTACCTGGGACAGTTTAGGCATTCCTATTGGTCGAGAGCCCGTCACGTGGCCGGTATTAAACGGAAGATAAAGACATGGCTGGAAGTGTTTAAAACCAGCTGGCAACAAAATACGTCACGCGATGTCGCATTATACCCGTCCCCAGGGCTCACTTTATTTCCAACCGTACATCGTCTCCAATAGTAAGAACGGGTGGTGTTTGGGAGCGTACAACTCGACACCCTGGGAACGAGCTTGCCAATGCTTTAAAAATAACCAAATGAAATTTAGCTTCACCTGGTTTTGCAGTCTACATGTACTTGTAGGTGCTATATTTTGTCAAAATATGATCCTTTTTAGAGTAACAACATGATAGCACCGGTACATGTAGCTAACAGGACAGAACTTTCACCTGTAACGGTGACACCAAAAACAAAAACTTCCACACTATCTTTCAAAAAATGAGAATTTTGGAGGATTGACTTTAAAGAAAAAAAGGATTTTGGAGGAGTGCATGGTCATTCGGCCTGAGATGGTATTGAATGATTGGTTCGACTTAAGCCGGGGTGGTACCGTACTTGTACAGTACCGGTACCTGTAGGTTACTGGTATGGATTTAGTACCTGTACATATTGATTTTTTGTGTGTTATTCAAAGGTACATAGTACTCAATCCTGGACATTGTATAGTTTGGAAACAGTTCATGTACTGGTAATAGTACACTAATTAAATGACCCCTACTGACCATTAGGTGCCCATTGGCCAAATCCTGACCTCAACTGGCCATTACACTGTGATGACCATTGGCAAAAAATAATTAGATAAAGACTGCGAGAGAAAAAGCATTTTGTAATTTTAAAGAAAATGACCCCCACTGACCATGCATTAGGTGACCATTGGCCAAATTAAATGGTTCAAGACTCCGAGAGAAGACGTATTTCGAAATTTAAAATAAAATGGCCCCTACTGACCATTTTGTGACCATTAGCCAAATTCTGACCCCAACTGACCATTACATGTAGGTGACCAGTGGCAACAATAATTGGAAAACGACTGCGAAAGAAAAAACATTTAGCAATTTTTAAGAAAATGACCCCCACTGACCATTAGTAAAATTCTGACCCAACAGACCATTAGGTGTACATTGGCAAAACAAATTTTGAGGATTTTAGGATGAATGAATTTTGTTAGTAGGGCAATCCGAGGATTTTGAAGGATTGAGGATGGTTGCTACTGGTAGCAAAAATGACCTATGGGGGTTAGGGTTAATTCATTATACATGTACCTGGGACAGTTTAGGCATTCCTATTGGTCGAGAGCCCGTCACGTGGCCGGTATTAAACGGAAGATAAAGACATGGCTGGAAGTGTTTAAAACCAGCTGGCAACAAAATACGTCACGCGATGTCGCATTATACCCGTCCCCAGGGCTCACTTTATTTCCAACCGTACATCGTCTCCAATAGTAAGAACGGGTGGTGTTTGGGAGCGTACAACTCGACACCCTGGGAACGAGCTTGCCAATGCTTTAAAAATAACCAAATGAAATTTAGCTTCACCTGGTTTTGCAGTCTACATGTACTTGTAGGTGCTATATTTTGTCAAAATATGATCCTTTTTAGAGTAACAACATGATAGCACCGGTACATGTAGCTAACAGGACAGAACTTTCACCTGTAACGGTGACACCAAAAACAAAAACTTCCACACTATCTTTCAAAAAATGAGAATTTTGGAGGATTGACTTTAAAGAAAAAAAGGATTTTGGAGGAGTGCATGGTCATTCGGCCTGAGATGGTATTGAATGATTGGTTCGACTTAAGCCGGGGTGGTACCGTACTTGTACAGTACCGGTACCTGTAGGTTACTGGTATGGATTTAGTACCTGTACATATTGATTTTTTGTGTGTTATTCAAAGGTACATAGTACTCAATCCTGGACATTGTATAGTTTGGAAACAGTTCATGTACTGGTAATAGTACACTAATTAAATGACCCCTACTGACCATTAGGTGCCCATTGGCCAAATCCTGACCTCAACTGGCCATTACACTGTGATGACCATTGGCAAAAAATAATTAGATAAAGACTGCGAGAGAAAAAGCATTTTGTAATTTTAAAGAAAATGACCCCCACTGACCATGCATTAGGTGACCATTGGCCAAATTAAATGGTTCAAGACTCCGAGAGAAGACGTATTTCGAAATTTAAAATAAAATGGCCCCTACTGACCATTTTGTGACCATTAGCCAAATTCTGACCCCAACTGACCATTACATGTAGGTGACCAGTGGCAACAATAATTGGAAAACGACTGCGAAAGAAAAAACATTTAGTAATTTTTAAGAAAATGACCCCCACTGACCATTAGTAAAATTCTGACCCAACAGACCATTAGGTGTACATTGGCAAAACAAATTTTGAGGATTTTAGGATGAATGAATTTTGTTAGTACATGTAGGGCAATCCGAGGATTTTGAAGGATTGAGGATGGTTGCTACTGGTAGCAAAAATGACCTATTGGGGGTTAGGGTTAATTCATTATACATGTACCTGGGACAGTTTAGGCATTCCTATTGGTCGAGAGCCCGTCACGTGGCCGGTATTAAACGGAAGATAAAGACATGGCTGGAAGTGTTTAAAACCAGCTGGCAACAAAATACGTCACGCGATGTCGCATTATACCCGTCCCCAGGGCTCACTTTATTTCCAACCGTACATCGTCTCCAATAGTAAGAACGGGTGGTGTTTGGGAGCGTACAACTCGACACCCTGGGAACGAGCTTGCCAATGCAATTATAATCTGGTTCCTAGTAAAAACACCAAAATTTACTTGCGACAATTTTCCGTGATTTTCGGGGTTTTTTTTGCTGGATTTTACAAAAAAGGTATTTATGAATGGGAATAAATGTGTGTTCGGTCGGTATTAATCACTCTGTTTAATACCGCTTGGAGTCTGGGTGCTGAGTTTACCCTCGCCTTCGGCTCGGGTAATTATCAGCACCCAGAATCCAAGCGGTATTAAACAGAGTGATTAAAACCTCTCGAACACACATTTATTCCCTTAGTTAAACACTTTTTCTATCATGACAGCAATTTTAACAGCCAAAGCTGGATGAAGAGCAATTAATGACGTTTAAAAACAACACTAGAAAGCGTGTTATTGTAAGTAAAGCCCGGTGTTTACCATGATTATTCTGGCTGTAAAGCTTACACAAAATATTAGTTGTCAATGTTACAGAGCGACAATCTTTTCAATGACTTCAATGTAGATGTATTACAAAGCTACTAGTATGCATTATTTACACTTGGACTCATGTACTGTACAGTACCGGTACATGTACCCACCCTCCACATCTGTTCATTCTTAGTGGATACAACTACCATAAGTTACATGAAGAGAAATGCGAGGGTCAGGAGCCGTATTCACAAAAAGGTTTTACTTAAAGGTAGTATACACCATTTGCAGATATCGAAAATATTTACTACCAAATTATTAAGAAATATCTTACTCATCTGAAAGTAAATGTTGATTCTGAGCATCCAGCAAAAGGATTGCGCTAGATATCCTGTAATTATTCCGAAAAATAGAATTTTATAATGAAAAATTCGCGCTCGCCGGACGGCGATCGCGAAAAAACAAAGATAACATAAGAATAACTGCTCGACACTGGTTGAAAAAATCCGCTGTTTTTCGTGCTTTTCTCGGCATCCATGATTCTAAAACTTCGGACAGCTCAGTTAAACAATATTTACTATAAAATACAACCCCCCAAATCTACTCATTCATGATAATTCAAGCAATGACCAATGGTGTATACTACCTTTAAGTACAAAATAATAAGCACCCCACTTAAATGCGACTTCGACGACTTAATATTTAACTTAAGCAGTATTCACAAACATTTTCACTATATTTAAATTTTAAGCAGTATTCACAAACATTTTCACTAAGCGCCCCTCTTATTTTCGCGTCTTAAATCTAAGTGTGGTTGGACCTGTCTTAAGTTAAAGTAGGGCACTTGGGTGTCATGGCGGCTTTTTTTCTGTCCCTTGGTTGTATGTTTTGGGCACATTTGATTTTCTAGGGGCTACTTTGGGAAATCTCGCCAATATCAAATTATTGTAAAAAGAAGCCAAGTTGAAGTTAATACATGTATGTAGGGATTGTAGTTGGTTTGACATTCTAACAGATATTTGTGATTGATTTGTTAGATTTTAGGCGGGCGGTATGATCGCGATTAATGACATTACGTTAACGTTAACTAATGACATGCAGTACACAGTGACTGCCGACTATAAAATTCAGTATAACTGTCTTACATACATGCCATCACGTATGAGAGAATGCGGATAAATTACCATTTTAAATAACAATTTGTTTCACACTCGAGAGCAAATAAAATGTACATTTCAAACTTGTTGTTGTTGTTAACCAGTTCGCCCTGGGACTATTTTAACATCACCGATCCGAGGCGCGGGATTATTTTTTACGAAACTTGATCCGAGGCAGGTTCAGGTCGATGGTACCGGAAGCACACCCACGCATTTCCGGCTTGCTCGCTGCTGACAGACATTTCCAGCCAAGCTCGTGACGTGTTTATAAACGCATAAATGCGTCATCTGCTTTGAATCTGGGGAAAAAATGTGCGTGTGTATTACGTGTACGTCCTCCGGCACGAACTGGTTAAAACAATTAAAACACGCGTGACTCGGGCTTGAAAACTGCAGCGCTGTGTGTGCACGCGCATGATAAACTGCGCAGATAGATTGAACTGCTGTTGCGTAGAAACGTTTATGACGAAAATGTTTTGCGCATAAGCAACAGCGATTGCTTCGAACAAAAGTTAAGTTGAACACTTAGTTGAACACTTAGATAAGCGGGGTGATTAGATCTTTCGTAACCTTTGAGTTTTGTGAAAACAAACTTGCCTTTTTCCTATGCCAAGTTAACTTGTGTAATGTACATAATTACACCATTGTTTAAAAATAAATTTCATTTTAGAAACCAATGCACATAAATGGGCCTGGCAGCAAGGAGCAAAATCAGTCCATTGAAAACGTATACATGTACAGTACCTGTACAGGGGTAAAAACATTCTGGTAAATTTCTCTAAATCTTCCCAGAGTTTATTGCTTTTCTAAATAATTTCTTTCTGTTCTCACTGGGGTTTTAGGGCACAAAATCAAATCGTATAAAATTGCTTCCGTCTCATGGGCATATTTTAGAACAAACTCAACAGGGCTCCTTTCCGCACATGTAAACAAAAATAACTTATTGGGGATCACCCAGCTAACTACGGTCTGAATAGCAAGAGCTGAATTGCAGGCTGAAAACCAACACGGTCGGCATACACAAGGTGAATCAGCTCGCATTTATCCTGCAATTCAGCCTGGCGAAATTGACCTAAAATGTTTATACTCCTGTACATTTTTAATGGACCAATATATTTTCTTGCCGCCAGGCTCTTTCATGCGCATCCACCATCCACGCATACATTTAAATGGATTTTAATTAGAGTTAGAAAGGTTAGGAGGAGCACACAACACACTTGCACAATTAGACCTTTGCCAGGGTACGTACAATGTACCCCATCTTTAAAATCAAAGCGCAGCAAATAATACTAACAAACATGGAGGCCTAATTCCCCCTAAATGGTACACATGTACAATGTATGTGTGGTGAACGAATGGCTCTTGCAAAGTAACAGCAGACTCACAATCCTAAAAATGGAAGAATGGCTTAAATTCCAAATGTCAATCACTAAAACTTCTTTTCGGCCGCTGGTTTTAGGCTTTATTTTGTATGATCCTTTTTCGAAATGCAATGAAACATGACCTACAATGAAGAATACAGATTGGCGTTTCAAGAGAATTTGAGCCATCCTTCTATTTTAAGATTGTTTATCTGCTATAACCTTTGGAGAGTCACCTGTTAAACAGCACAGACCATTTAGGCAGCCATGTTTGTTTGTGTTATTTTCCTCGCTTTGATTTTAAAGATAGCGTACCCTTTTCACTTTTACCCTTATCACTCACCAACCGGTTTGTATTCCTTCTCGTAAAAGTTCACCCAAGTTTCCACTTCTATCATCTGCTGTGGACTGAGTCCTTCTACATCATCTACCAATCCGTTCTCGTTAAACTCCCCGGTGACAAAAGCTCTCGTTGCATCACATCCAGCAAAGAACTCATACCCACCTCCTGGCCCGTAGTGCCTGGCGCCTTTCCCCACGTCAAAGACTTGGCCCAAAACAGCAAGGTAAAGACCCTTGCTCCCCTCTTTGCCATTGTACTGTGCCAATTCTTTTTTGGTCAGCAGTCTTTGGGGCTGTTCCATTTGCAGTGACAGGGCTGCTTTGGTCTGTTCTTCGGAACTTTTCTGCTGGCCTGGTTCCTCTGAATACCCAATCAAATTATTCAGGTTGATGGTGATAGCTGCGCTAATGTCCTCCCATTTGTAGAACTCCAGGTGCCAAGCTATCACTGCAGTTATGACCACAAGTGCAAGGGTAACCCGACCAAGCATGTCAGACTATGTGTTTATACTTCACCGTTATCCAAAATGTTAAATACACCAGGTACATGTAGAGTAGTGCTGTGCTCAAAGCCTCATTGATGCCACTTTAATGCCTGCTGTTTAATGAGAAGAAACAACGAATGCTGTTATTAAAAAAATATGAATCTGTTTTGATGAGTACAAGTACCTTTGACTTGTATTAGATAAATTTCAACCGAAATATGACATTCAATGTCAGAATCAGTCATTAGTAATTAGTAATTGTCCATGTCACACACGTAGCTGAAATATGGATAAAGTTTGTACTACAAACTTTAGTGGCCACCCACGGTGCCGGTTTCCGTGGCCACTATAACTTGCAAGTGGCCAGTATAGCAAGGCTGTATACATGTTGTATACACGTACGCGTACATTAAGTGTAGTACCCCTAGAACTCTGGGGCTCCCGACGCCCGTAGGGCGGAGCCCCATAGATAGAGAGGGTTTTTACAGGTTAACCGCCGTTAAACAATAAAAACCGTGCACAAAATTCGGGCAATAACTCCATACTGCCGCACGGTCTACCCCAACCAAAAATTTGTATGAGTACTTTATCAACTCACCCAGCTGCTGCCCACCAAAAACCGGTTGAATCTCGGCCAATTTCTGTAAAAAAAGTGAAAACTATGCCCGTTCCGCAAACGCGACTGTTACAAGATGGCGGATAACGACGTTCAATGAACTGTTGGTACCGTGACCCCGGCCGGGGTCAGTGCGGACCAATCACATGGCTTCTCTGAACGATGACAGGGCTGTTTTCCAAACCCTGGCTTCGGTTCTGTTGGGCTCTGGCGCATTGCTAAACATAAACTATATAAATAATGCCTCTGCAAGATGAAGCCAGGGTGTGGAAAACAGCCCTGTCATCGTGCACGGTTTCTAATGTTTAACGGCGATTAACCTGTAAAAACCCTCTCTATCTATGGGGCTCCGCCCTATGGGCCCCAGAGTTCTGGTATACGTGTAGTAGTATACACATATTTATATTACATGTACTACTCTAAATCCACGCGGTCCTATTTCTACGCATTTACATTTGATTTACGTTGGCAACACGCGCGCGTGCATGAGCGTATAGGTGCACAGATTTCGGAGGGTCGAGGATACCCATCATGTAAAGTGCAGTAAACCGTGCACATACATGTGCCGTGCTGCCCCCCCTGCCCCCCACCCCCCCCCCCCCCCCCCCCCCCCTTCACCATTTTTGTTTTGCCTTATGGCATACACCTTTCTCTCTAAGGCAGATCTTTCCGACCAATGGACAACAATGTACACTTTGAAATACGACAAAATAAAACCAAACGCCCACGATCTGACGAGCATGAAAACCACTACGTTCACGATCAATCACGACCACTGATCACGACGTGTTGCGACCACTGACCTCTATACATGGACAGATCATCATTGTTTCATTTTGAAGTCGGCATGCGGAGAAGTGCAACATGGCGGACCCACGACGTGACTCTGTGAGCCAATGAAATGTCCAGGTGTACTGTTGGTACGATACGTATTACGTAATGTTTATAAATACAAAATGTACGGAATAAATCCGCTGACCTCCACACCTGGACATTTCATTGGCTCACAGCAGTGACGTCTCGGGTCCGCCATGTTGCACTTCCAGGGCCCAATTTCTTGGCTCTGCTAACCACAGAATTCCGCGCTTACGGTCACCATTTTCCGCTAACCGCGCTAGCAGAAAAAAATTGAGCTAACCCTGTAAGCACAGAATCCTTAGTTACGGGATGTACGCATGCTCAGAGACCAAAATTCCTCGCTAACGCGTGAAATACGTTTACCGTAAGCACCGAATGTTCTGCTATAGTAAGCAGAGATTGTTCGCTAACGGTAAGCAGAGCCAAGAAATTGGGCCCTGTTCGCGCCGACTTCAAGTGTTAGCACAGCAGAATATGGACAATGGTCCGTCCAGGGGTGCGTTCCACTTACGCGAACTGTTTGCGCGAACGTTCGCCAACGTTTTGAGTTGGCGTTAGTTGAAGTGGAACGATATTTTAAAAACTACGTTTTCAAAATGGCGGCGCCCAGTGAAAGTGACATCGTTTGGTTCGCTGCTTTTTGTCCAACTCATTATTTTTCTTTAAAAGATCCCTGTGAATGCTCAAAACAATCCACCGTTTATAACAAAAAGTATAAAACGTAAATAAAAACCGTGAAAAGAATCCTGCCGTCTGCTAACCGCTTCGCCATCATTAACATACGTCACTGGCCAACAGCGAACAGCTCGGAATGTCGTTCGCCGTTTTCGCTAACGTTGGCCAACATAATTGGCGCACATTGCGTTCCACTCACGCGAACAACGCTAACGTTGGCCAACGTTGGCAACGTTCGCTGGAGTGGAACGCACCCCAGGTGTAGAGGTCAGTGGTTGCGACGACAAGAACTAGTGAACGTTATTTTAGTCTGTGCGCTCGGTGCCGTTTGTATAAAACACGAGTATGGAGTCTGGGAACTAAACTACAGGGGGATTTCGAGATCAACAGAGGGCGCATTTTATTTCTGCGGCCGGAGAACACAGGGCCCAAGCACCAAGGTCTTGCTCAAAAATAACAGGTTTCTACTTCTAGCCAAAACGCCATGTGCATTTCATGCTAAGCATAAACCAACTGAATATAAGTCGGAAACAATATATTTTACCTAAAACTAGTGTAACCCTGTTTTTGACAAAGAAGAATTTGCATGCTAAGCAAATTGTTGTGCTTAACAGCTCTATGAAATTGGACCCAGGTTTCACGGCCGGTGTGGCGGTCTCACTTCTCCGGCGTGCTAGCTTCTCCGAAAGGGAAATAACGCTACAACACGCATGCGCAAAATTGCGCAGTGGTTTACATTTTTGTCGACTTTATTCTGTGTGCTGAGTTCTTTGGTGATGTACTGGTGAACCGGTTGTAGGGTGTGTCTACGTTATATTTCAGGGTACCAGTAGAATCCAGGGCGCGTGCGACAAAATTGTACATGTACATGTACATGTACTTTATACATGTACATTGTACATGTACTGCTATGTTGTACTAGACTAGTACTAGTCGGTCTTTTGCTTCGACACGGCGGCGTCGGCAGACACATGACGGCCAGACTCGCTTCTGACAAGAAAAAGAGCGATCGTATTATCTTCTATCTATCTGATGACTGTTGCATTTATTTATAATAATATTACATGTAATAACGAATATTTGTAATGCGGTAGTATCCATAAACAAGATTTATACATAGTCCGCCTCGTGTGAGTGCTCAGACTCAGAGATATAAATAAAGCTTCTCCTCAGTTCTGTCAATCATCCCCTGATGAAAACAACTTGCTACAATCTTCAAATTAAATTATTTTAATTGTTGCCCAATTTGGTTGTCTTTTCCCTGTATAGTGAGTGATCAGTTAACGAAAATTGGTCCTGAAATCAGCCACACTTTGTCAAATGCGATGAACTGAAAAATGTGGTGATAGCGCCCTCTGTTAGTAGCCCGGCATCCGTCAGGAGAAGTAAGCACAGCGGATAAATGAGTATGTGATTGTAACGTGCTGACTTATCCGCTCAATCTGCCCGGAGAAGCTAGCACGCCGGAGAAGTGAGACCGCCACACCGGCAATGTTGTACACATTTTATTTGCTGTGGGCTATTATGGGTTGGCCGCTATAGCCGCGTTACACAGTGGCCGCATTAGCAAGGCATGGTTATGGTATATGTACATGTACATGTACATGTACATACATGTTTATGCAAGAATCAAACTGGGACCAAGCAAAGGTAGCCAGTTTAGCCACTGGTGGCCGCAATGGCAGGTTTGACTGTACTAATTAACAATTGCTTCAATAACGTTCAAGCAGTGTCAAAAGCTAGTCTTTGTCAGGCCTTACTGTATACAAAACATAATGCACATTATGTTGTCATACTATTAAATAATGGTCCTAATTATTGCGTCACCGTAGTTACCGTAGGACGGTTGCATTTGGCCAATCATTGGCTTACATGATGATTGATTATTGCTGGTTCAGGGGGCATTTATTCGCTTCTTCTTGAAAGCCAGGGACAATACTAGAAAATAATTCCCTCCTGACGTGATCGAGTCTCGACCAATCAACTCTCCTAGGTATTTATAAATTCTAGTTAGGTGTGTGACATGCATTGATATGCACTCACCTCTATGGACAATGCATGCACATAACAGACAGAAATGCACACCCATATTGACATGTGTAAATTTTTACAGGAAGTGCTGGGCAAGTAGTGATTTTTTCCACTCGAGTACTTGCAAGGAAATTACTCGCGATTAATCAAGTACTCGCGAGTAGTTGTCAACATTTTCGCAAAAAAAATATATATATATGTATATATTTTGTTCAAACTTATTATATTTAACTTCTGCAGCAATTTGGTTTCCTTCATCGCTCAAGTTCTAATTCAAAAACATCCAAGATTAAAATCCCTTCCGTATAATAGTCAACTCTATGTTGAACTCACTACTGAATTATTTTACAATCCCAAACCCAGGGGGGGGGGGCGGAGGGGGGGCCCAAGAAAGTGCGCCACCAACGTTGAAATGTATCTCATTCGTTCTTCCACGCTCATGAGCCACACATCTCACACAGTAAATACGTATAGATCGCTACCGCGAAGCGCACCATTGAAACACGTACAGATTTGCTCCGTGTATCGCTCTCCGCATTTAGTAATTCATACAACGTCTGCAAAGCCAGGTACGCAGGCACGATCTACACGGATTTTGTTTGGGGCGATGTCATTTTCTGCCATTTTCGTTCGAAAACAACACGATAAAACGCGGGTCACAGGCAGATTTTTTTAAAAATTCAGTATATCACTGCTATACATCCTTTTTTAACGTATCCATGGAAAAAAATGAGTGGGGTCAAAGCACGATTTTTCACAATTTATCGATTATTATTGCCCTTTTTAGGGGAGGTATTTGTTAACGTCTTTTGAGTATTTGTGCACAATCTCCACGCGCATCAACGGTACGTCAACGCTTAATTTTTTCGACTGCTTTTTTCATTTTCAATACAATTTTTGTCATTGGATGATAAACATTAAGGTAAATAACAACCTTGTACAACTACAAAAGACAAGATGTTAAGATTGGATGCCAAAAACTCTTTATTTTTCGAGTGAGAAAATTGTTCCCCCCTATTTTGAGAATGGACGGTACCACAGCGTTTCGCAATCACAGCCTCGAAGGGCCCCCCTCCGCCCCCCCCCCCCCCCCCTGCCCAGGGGGGGGGGGGGGCGGAGGGGGGGCCCTTCGAGGCTGTGATTGCGAAACGCTGGGGTACCGTCCATTCTCAAAATAGGGGGAACAATTTTCTCACGCGAAAAATTAAGAGTTTTTGGCATCCAATCTTAACATCTTGTCTTTTGTAGTTGTACAACGTTGTTATTTACCTTAATTGTTATCATCCAATGACAACATTTGTATTGAAAATGAAAAAAAGCAGTCGAAAAATTTTTACGTTGACGTACCGTTGATGCACGTAGAGATTGTGCACAAATACTCAAACGACGTTGACAAATACCTCCCCTAAAAAGGGCAATAATAATCGATAAATTGTGAAAAATCGTGCTTCGAACCCACTCACTTTTTTCCATTGATACGTTAAAAAAGGATGTAGCAGTGATATACTTAATTTTTAAAAAAATCTGCCTGTGAACCCCTTGCGTTTTATCGTGTTGTTTTCGAACGAAAATGGCAGAAAATGACATCGCCCCAACAAAAATTCGTGTAGATCGTGCCTGTGTACCTGGCTTTGCGGACGTTGCATGAATCACTGAAATCGGGGAGCGAGCGCAGAGAAAATTTGTACGTGTTTCAATGGCGCGCTTCGAGAGGGCGATCTATACGTGTTTACTGTGTGAGATGTGTGGCTCATGAGCGTGGAAGAACGAATGAGATACATTTCAACGTTGGTGGCGCACTTTGTTGGGCCCCCCCTCCGCCCCCCCCCCCCTGCCCCTGCCCAAACCCAAACGTGGAACATGGTTTTGAAACCTGATATCTGCAGGAGTGCTTCCATTGTATAAACTCTGCGGTCAGCTAGGACTCCATTCTGCGGTCGGCGAATGTTGCTACATTTGTGTCGGTTTCACTCAAAGGATTTAGTTCGATGAATCTTATTTATTTTGGAAAAAGACCCACCATTGTAGGCCTGCAATTATGGAGAGCGGCAAGTCGATTCATTTGTGTCGTTGCATCTTACGACCACGTCTTAATCGGTAGTGTCAACAATCATCGCTCGCTAACAATCACTACTCGCGAGTAAATTGCAACTCGGGCTGGCACGAGTACTCGAATAGTTAAAAAACCGCGAGTAGTGCTACGAGTAGTAAAAACAAATCACGAGTAGTGACATAGTCGAGTTATAGTCGCCCAGCACTAATTACAGGGTACACGTTCCTCTATTAATTGTTTAACCCTTTTTAGACCCTGATAGCAGGCACACGTGATAATCACGTGGAAAACATGTAAATGACTGACGTGTAAACACGTCATAAATGACGTGAATCTACGTGATTTTGCTCATTTCAAGCGGATTTCAAGTGGATATCACGTCATTCCGCTAGCGTGAATACGCCGCTTTCCAACGTGCGCGTTTCACGTGTATGTCACAACATTAACGTGTTGCAGAGGACATTTAGTCCAGGCAAAATACATAATTTTGTTTTGTTGACCTCAAACAAATTGCAACAAATTGTTTTTCACCACAGTGCACTTCTATAAGGTCCCTAGAATGACATACTAAAAATCTACAAAAATCCAAGTGGTGCAAATAATAAATTTGCATAAATCGTTAATCCCTGCCGTGTAATATGTTTATATTCCCATATTTGGGTATATATTTTATTTTTATTTTTTGAAAAGTTTATTTTGGCGATTATACTTAAACATGCTTACTTCAATAACATTTTCTAAAGCATGTAAGTGACTAAATAATTATGAAAATATAGTAATGGTCCAAAATTACTACAATTATACCCTATCATTTGCACGCATTTACCTTGTCTCCAGATATCATCAAGTAGTAAGTATTGAAGTGCTTCAAATTCACCAAGTTGCTTACTGGCACAGTTATCCTATTAAAACCTTATGGAAAATCATATGGACAATGATAACATTGTGATATTTAGCCCAGCAAACAAAAACTTGGAAAAAATGATGTGTCCCTAAATTGGGCTAACAAGTAGGTGAAGGGTTGCCTAAGGTGAGAGACTTGAACAAGTTCAAGGAAACCCCCCAAATTTAAGATTTTTGTTGCTTACAATAATCATATCTACGTTAAAATGTATTTTGGGGATTTCCTTGAACTTGTTCAAGTCTTCCATGTTCAAGTCTTCCATGTTAGGCAACCCTTTAACTACTTTTTAGCCCAATTTATAGACACACCATTTTTCCCCAGTTTTTGTTTTCTGGGCTAAATATCACAATGTTATTATTGTTCATATGATTTGTCATAAGGTTTTAATATGATAACTGTGCCAGTAAGCAACTTGGTGAATTTGAAGCTCAACAATACTGACTACATGATGATATCTGGAGACAGTGTAATGTGCGCACATTTATAGGGTCACAAAGTTGTCATTTTTGATAATTACTGTGTTCTCATAATTATTCAGTCACTGATATGCTTTAGCAAATGTTATTCAAGTAAGGATATGTAAGTAGAATCACCAAAATAAACTTTTCAAAAAATAAAAATAAAATATATACCCAAATATGGGAATAAACATATTACGGCAGGGATTAACGATTTATGCAAATTAGACATATTTCCACCACTTGGATTTTTGTAGATTTTTAGTATGTCATTCTAGGAACCTTTTAGAAGTGCACTGTGGTGAAAAACAATTTGTTGCAATTTGTTTGAGGTCAAAACTTATTTTTCCTGGACTAATTGGCAAGATAAACAAGATCTACTGTTTTAACACTCTAATTATGTACATATTAACTGCGTGGACAAATTGCGTAATGAAATAATACCAAGGGTTACTTCAAGTATTACACATTTACACATTGGAATTACCTACTGAATACGTACGTACTACAAACTTAGCAAGTGCCGTTAGTTAGTTTTATACTGCGCTTTTTTGTCCACCACGACGAAGACAGTCATCAGCTATAGTTTGTATGAATAATGGCAAAATTTGAAAACGAATGAAATGTAATGCGAATGTTTAACTATGTTTGCACAACAATCAAAATTCAATCCTGGAATCGTATAAATAATTACATATTATGGACTAAATACGACAATTTAACATCGTCTATTGTGAAAACAAATTTCCTCACTTCTGATTGGTCAGTTGCTGTAGGTACATTTTCTACAATAAAATGTTACATTTTGACGTTCGTATAACGATTTTCGAACGTTGTTAATAACGTTATCTGAATGTTACAATGCAAAGTTTCTTTCAAACCTCCGCATAATGTTCAGTCAACGTTTTCACAGAACGTGACCAAGGATGACATTCCAGGAACGTTATGAAAACGTTATGTGTTAGCTGTGGGAAAGACGTCTTTTCAACGTGTTCCTCACGTGATCGGCAAAACGTGCTATAAGTCCAATCGTTTCGTACGGTCACAAAATGTCCACATCACCATGGGAATTAATGAGCACTGTACGCGGTATTTTCTATTCAAAAGATACTGATTCTTAAAGTGGTTATTAATTGACGTGAAGAAACGTGAATTTCACGTCATAATCTGACGAGTGCACCACTCGTTGATGAGTCGTCAGAAATGGCGTGATTACCACGTTAATCTGTGACGAGCATTTTGACTGATAAGGCCGACATAGATTATACATAATGTTCAACACTAATTAATGAAATCAAGGTAACACATTTTGTCATGAAAATACAACAACAACAATAGATCGAACATGTTGAAAATATCACGTGGGTATCACGTTGATATGTCGTCATAAATATGACTATAGTGACGAGCCTGACGAGTTCTGACGGGTTCTGACGAGATAATCACGTGATAATGACGTGCAATGCTATCAGGGGACCGCTCAAAATGATCGCTGCAGAGGACCGAAAATCACTAGGCCCGGTCTACTTCGCTCTGGTAAGCTTTACTTTGGCTGTCCAAATCCTCCGACATTTAGGATCTTCTGGAAACATCTGGATTGTTGTCATACCCCACGCGAGGTTTTATGTTAATGAGGCTTCCCTTCGAGGGGCGGAGTGGTTTGACCAACATTTTCAAAAATCATTTTCCCCTATTTATCACAGAAAATAAACACAACCACACACCTAATGTTAGTGTCAACATTAAACTGTATTGATTTAAGCAAAAAAAAACTTATTACATGTTTCCTGTAGGACATGTTTTATGTAGACCAATTAAGTTAGAAAACATCGTTTCGGTACCAAGGTTTGCAATGAGCCCCCAGTCCCGCACAGAAAGAGCAACTATAAGTTTGTTACTGAAAATCAGGTATAAATTCAGTAATACTGGCCTACCGTATTTTCCATGAGAAAAGAGTTTTTATGAGAGCAATTTGTTAGAGTCGGCCCAACGATTAGATTAAAATTCACGCAAAGATCATCGAAATATTGTCAGCACGATAACTTGAGAAGCTAATTAGGGCTTGATATGACATACTGTAAAACTTTGTTTTAGTATGTTGGGTGGTCTTGCGGTCTTCTATAACCCTTTTGATTTTGGGCATTATAGGTCAAAGGTCACGGTCGTTATGGTTAAAACAATCATGGATTAATCATCCCCGCGATTGCGTTCCATGCCCATAAAATACGAGTGAATATACTGCGCGAATCCATTGCATACGAAACAGTCGTCGCATCTCAACTCTTGAAGCACCCTCCAGGCTAGTCCAGATTATGGACGTGTTTTTTTCGTCCTAGGCCCGGTTTATAAGTGGTCCGTTAGGGCGCCCTCTCCAACAAAAGCTCACCTGGAGAAAAAACAACGTCCAGATCATTTGCTGTGTGCACGCGCGCGCGCTCGACTTTAATGAGGCGTGACCCCACGCGAAAAGTTAACAGTGTAGTTATTATGTACATAATTATGTGAATGCACACGGTATGTACATTGTACAGAGTACGTATACGTACGTAACAAACCACGCACTAGCACTAGTACATGTTATAACACATGGGCGGATCCACGATTTTTTTAAAGGGGGGGTCCACCCAAGGTCTTAGGCATGATTTTGTGAATTGGGTGTGTAAAATGTGGGTGTGTAACAATTTGATTACATGTAACTGGGAAGCATGTACGCGAAGCGCACATCACGAGCGCGTAGCGCGAAGTTCCTGCGGCCGGGGTTCAGGGCCCGCTTAAGGGCCCTGACATTTTTTGGTTTATTAGGTGCTCTCTGGCGCAATCTGAGGCCAATTTCTACCTATTTTTTGTTAATGTTGTGGCAATATGAAGCCTGATTTTTATACCATTTTTTTTTTAAATCTAATATTTACCATTTTTAGCTGGAATGATAACTTGAAATAAATTTTGACCAGAGGAGTATATTATGGATACCGGTATTGGAAGTTTGGATTTAAAAACAGCGCACACTGACTCACACTACGTGTAAAATGAGGTAACGGTTAATTGGTCATATACCTTAGGCATACTTAACATAGGCAGGATTTGGCTGGGAGCGACCGGCAATGACTCCATTTAAAATAATAAACAAATTACAAGCCCTAATAGTTATTAAGTAAGTTTAATTTAAAGTTGTATGTTAAAATAAAATGTTACAAGTTGTGTTTAATCTTTAAAAAACTACACGCCAAACGCCCGCTTGTGCTAGCGGGGTTTATTCCGACCGTCTCTACAAACGGTGGAAAAAGCGGCGTGTTTGTTCCAATTTAGTGTTTAGTAATTTACATAAATTTAGCTTAAATTTAGGTCACGTGACAAATATATAAACACTGTGGTTAGCGCCTATTGCACTCGTTCTGCTGGGGCTACTCAACTTCCGTCACTTCAAACGGTGAAATTCCAGTGTTTTTGCCAAGTAAATGGGCCCAGTGGTGAGCCAAGCATGGCATTTGGGGCAAGCCTGCCCCGTTCAAGCTTATGAAAGCGTTTAAAAAATTAAAATATGTAATTGCCTGAAATGCAATAAGAAGGAATAAACAAACTAGCGGCTCGAAAAACTAAGCCAAAAAAGTCAAATCATAGTCTATATGGTTGTTATTTTGTGTGTGTGGTTTGAGAATAATACACGTATGTATGTGTGTACATGTATGTACGTTGCTTGTTAGGTAAAATACATTTTTTTTTTTTCGTTTTTTTTTTTTTTTTTTTTTTTTTTCACTCAAGAAAAAAGGGGTCCGGACCCCTTGGACCCCCCCCCCTGTATCCGCCCATGTAACACCTCACTCACAGATTCTGTGTCTTGATTGGCCGAGAGCGCGGCACGTGTCACTTGCTATTTTTACTATTTTTACTTGCGCTATCCAAAAAGACTATACCGCGCTATCCAAAAAGACTATACCACGCAAAAAGAAATATGCGCATAGCAAAGAAAGTGTGACTGAAACCCAGACGTGTGTTTCGGTGCATTGCGTAAACATTGCTCTATCACCCTCGCACCCGTTCATCAAGGCAACAAAGTACACGTATGATCGAGAAAAAGGGAACGAAGATACAAATAGTCGGGTGCCCTTTCAAAACGCAAATTTAACGCTTATGAAGCCACTTCGGAGTTCCGACTGCGCATGCGTGACCTGACCTTCGCGACCGTGGATGGAAGATAAACAAAGGCGCACAGCACGTATGCAACGTGTGCGATGTGTACAAACTGCATGCGTTATGTACATGTACTTCGCTGTGCAAAATTCCTTTTTTGTGATTATTCTACCCAACAAAGCTGAATCTCGACAAAAATTTCATCATGGTCATGATGGTAAGATACTTAATTATTGAAAAAGCTTTCCAGAGAACATTTATGATCAGAAATGAAAGCAAACAACTGAAGTAATTTCTGTTCATTTTTTCGAGTGGATTTCGCCATCGACACTGCATGATCATGTACAATGTATGGTATGACCATGGTATGATGGATTCGGTTTCTGCAGATTGTGAAGCATAGACTAGAGCTATGTTTTAAGTAATGTTAGGCATATTTTTTCGGGAGTCGGGAGGGGGGTCATCACAACAGTAATTGGCAGAATTTGTTTGTTTAAGTCTTGACTATTTCTTCAAGGGAAAAACACTAGGCTATTCTGAGAACAAAAATTAACATCATTAAATTGAATAGGCAACCATAGCCATAGGCCTGTGCCATATTTTTGTTTTGGTCACATCATATAGGCCCTGCTCAAGTAATTTAAAATGTTAAAGTTAATTTTTTTGGGTAAAATGCACAAAACAGTAATTTTACTATGATGCAAGTGTTGCAACTCATACTGCTCTCCTTCTTTATCTTTAATCAGGTTGATACCATCTTTTGCTGAGAAATGAGGATATGTTGTGTCACAAACTGCGGCAACGGTACCTTTCAAATTGAAAGGTGGAAACAAGGATACTGTGCAAAGCATGGATGCCATGCAGGTTTCGGAGATTGTGATTGTGACCCTCCTTTCCATCTTTATACATTTCCGACTGAGAGACGTGATGCTGATGCCAGGCGCCGTTGGCTCAAGCTAATTAATAGGAAAGATCCAAAAAAAAAAAAAAAACTGGGTTGCAAAATCTGTTCTGCTGTAGTAAACCTCCAACCAGACCTCATTGTGTAAGCTACATATAAATATGTCTTTACAATGTTCAGCTAAATCATAGTTGCCAAATGCCTGTGGAAGTACACTGTACATTTAAAGTACTAGTGATTATAGAGCTTGAGAGTTTTCTGATTTTTAATAAATAAATTGCATTCACTGGTGGCATCAATGCTTGTACTTGGAAAAATGGTACAAAACAGTAAGGTCAGTCATAGTTGATGTGGAAATACTCCAAAGGGGTCATTCTTTAATCCAACAATGAATCTTAACATACTACAACATAATTTTGTAAGAAGGATAAACATATGGAACAAAACTAACTACATAAGGCACATCTTTGAATCAGTTGTTAAATAAATAAATATAAATAAACCAAACATTGACAGCATTAGAATCATGGCAAGAATGACAATCAGTTTAACATATTTACTAGGTTCATATTTTTTACTTATTTCGAAATTTTGAGGCAGTGTCCTAAAGATCAGAAATTGTTATGGTAAAAATTTGCTTTATCTGTAAATGATTCTTTTTTTTTTGCCGAGTACACTACATGTACAGAGTCTGGTGTCTGAGCCTGAACAGAAACCATTGTTTATAAACGCACATTTGGCATCAGCTGTGAAATGAATAAATTAAGATAACAAAAATATCTGAGCTGTGATAAAAAAAACTTTACTGATATTTTTATTCAAAGTGGAAAAAATTCAAGAATTGGCAATCCTGTTAGCACCTTGACTATGTTAATATTACTTCTTTGGCAAGTTTTGAGGAAGTGCCCAAAATATCTGAAAATGTTTTGTTAAAGTTGGCACTACATATACTTGTCAACAATTACTTCATTTATCTAGTGATGTTCTTGCATGCCAAACAATACCACAGCTGGAGCGTCCTGGAGCAGCCACGCAGCAATCTCAAAGTAGATAACCGGCGGCCATTGCCGAACCCCGTACTTCTCCGACAGCCAGCCGTCTTTCAAATCTACAAAAGGGTCAGGGATCCTTATGCCATCAACATGGAGCAGTTCCGAATAAAGTTGGGATCGAAGTTTGTCCTCGATAAGTTCGTCAACCTTCAGTGGAAAATTTAGAGTTGAAGCAGTAAAAACGAGTGCTTGAAGTTCCTTCTTCCTTCCGGTGGTTTTAAGGCCTCTTAATCTCAAAAAGTCCTTTAAAGCTTCCACATTCCAATGTTCTATGACGTCTAATGACAAAGCAGAATCATTTTCACTAGACATCCACCAAAATTTTTGAGGAAAAAAGCAGTAAAAACCGTTAAACTAAGAGCGATTTCCGTAAAAGTGACTGGCGAGTGTGCATGCAGACACGCGGTTGCCGTGGTGACGCCTTTTGATTATCTACCGTAACCTCTGACACAAGCCCACAATGCATTGCGCGCGCGAGACTCCGAAGTGGCTTATTTCTTTCGTAAACAACGCACTGCTTGTCACGTAGGTTGACAAAATGGAGAGTACTACTCGATTTGCTCTTCTTACGGACGACGAGCTGACAGAATTCCTTGATTCTTCTGCTTCAGAAAACACCAAAAAAAGTGTGAGATACGCCATGAACAGATTTGTTGTCATTACTATACTTTCAAGAAGCTTAAATTGTGCAGAATCTGTGAGTGAGGTGTTATAAAACAAATATTGACTGCTTTATTTCGTGGTATAGTAAAACTAGCTTAAATTGTGCAGAATCTGTGAGTGAGGTGTTATAAAACAAATATTGACTGCTTTATTTCGTGGTATAGTAAAACTAGCCTTCTAAAATAGAATGCCCCATGGATCACCTCGGGAGGCTAGTTTTACTATACCACTCAAAGCAGTCAATATTTGTATAATATGTGCGCGTGCTGGTGGTGCATGCTATTTATTGGCGAAAAGTTTTTAACATGCATGACATTATACAAGTCGTTGTCGGACGTATATACACGTATGTGTAACACTTCACGCACGATGCATGGCAATGATGGTGTATCCAAAGGTCGTTTGTAGGTGGTGCATTGTATGCAACGCTCCCTTGATTACTTGCAAACATTACGTTAGAATAAAATCGACAAAAGTTGCAAGAACTGGGTTACAGAAACAACTTGAAGGGATTTTCGGAGACATCACTGACAACAAATCTGACTTTGTTTGCGAGAAGTGTGTGGCGAAAGTGGCGAGTGTTCACAAGTCGTCAGAATTATATAGAGAACTGAAAACCAGTTATGAGAAGACCAAGGAAAGTCATGATCATGGCACTGTTTCATCGAGATGCCCCTCCAGTCCAATGCCAAGTGCGGTTTTAAGTACGACTCCTCCCAGGACACATTTGCACTCTTCTTTGAAGCTGACAGCTAACGTTAATGCCAAGCGATCGGCTGGTTTCTCTCCTGGAACACCATCATCAAGGGTAGGCGTAGACAAATAGGCCTAGGCCCGGCCGCGAATTTTTTTTTTCCCACAAATGACACTCCAACTACTGTTAATTATTAATATTAGCCCTACAAACTGTTAATATGGCTCTTTTTAACTAACATATGTCTCAGATGAGACAGATGTATGTAAGAGCAATATTACAGCCCTATTTGTAGAGCTAGGTGTATGACATTTCGGATTTTACTTTCCATATTACTTTTTATTAGGGACAAAAAAGGATTTCAAATTTTGGACTTTTATACTGCCCTTATAGTTATACTGCCCTTTTATACTGCTATCTATGCCTTGCCCTGTATCGACAGAGCTATCGGAATGCTTGGCTAAAGATGAGAATTAAATGCATTATGTACCTTAATTGCATTATACCTCTATAATAATGCGTACGTATATTAATAAAAGTATTGTAGAGCTGGGCACTCAACAATCCATCCTTTCGGATGTCGTTTGTGAAAAAAATATTCACGGCCCGGCCCTATAAATGCAATTGTACTGGAGAATAGGGGGGGGGGGGGGATTTGAATAGAACATCCTTCTCAATTAGATTGTGGTTTACATTATTTTCTTCCCGTTTACATGTTATTTAGCCCTGCTGTAACTAAGTATGGCCCTCTTTTAACATCCGTCTTACTCTTAGAACTGAAATGGTTGACTATATTCTAAGACACATGTTAAGAGAGAGCCTGATTACAGCCCTGCTTGTGCTACATGTTTTTATGCTCAAGTTATACCTTTTCTGGATAATATTAAAGTGCAGTGGCTAGATAATGCTTTAGCTAGTATATACTATTATCAAATATTGCTGTTTCATTCACAGCCTCATCATGGCAAGAAGCTGTTCAATTCTTCAGGAACTGGTTATTCCCACTCAATGATATTACAAACGCATGATGAAAATGAGCCTACAGGGAAATCAAGGCCATCGCACTGTTCAGAGGTAAGGCGCGCACCTGTACTCATTATTTTAGATATATGTTATATATTTGGCTGGCACTGGGCTTTAAGAAAACAAATTTATTAAGCCGGCCACCCTCTTACATAATAAATTGCCCCTCCTAGCTCATAATTGGCAGCACTCCCCCATACAGGTTTAAACACTGTGTGTTGTTTTTGTGGGTTTTTCCCCCTCCAAAAGGACAATATAATTGCTTTTTTTTCACAGTTTTAATCAAATCCCAATTTAACACCCCCCCCCCCCCCCCCTCCCCCCCCCCCCCCCCCTCCCTGAAAAAAACCACCCCAAAACCACCAAAACTCACTGTCAGTGCATGTGCAGTGCCGGCTAATATCCACTACCATTTTTTATCAGTTTGTTGTGCTTAAAAATGAACAGTCGGAGAATTATTATTATTTATTTTTTTTTTTGTGGGGGGGGGGGGGGGGGGGGGGTTCTGCCTTTTGAAAATATCGTGGCCAACAACTTAAGCTATGATTTAAAATTTGCCAGCTGGAATTCTGTGTATTATGTGCATGGTATAAATGTAATCAACTTGAACGAGGTGAACAATTTAATTGTGAAATATCATTTTTTTTTTTTCTGAAGGTGCTTATTCCTGATGCAAATATCCAGAAAAAGAGTGTCTTGGTTAGTTCATGGGGTGGAGTTACACCAGCTGTATGCACCACAAATGTGGTGCAAATGGAAAAAAAATACATGCAGACCATCCAAAGAGAAGCTGAGGAACTGTGCAGACCAGACAACAAATCATCATTTAGATTATCATCTCTGTCTGCAATGAGTTCATATAATATGCAGCAACAAGAATATGAATTGAAAACTACAGCACCGACCTTAATGGCTGTCCTAGAGGCTGCTGCAGTGAATCCACACATTCAGAAAAACAATCAAAAAACAAAGGAATCATTGATGCCAATGATTTTGACCTCAGCAAGCATTCTCTTAAATTGCAGAAGCCAACACATGAACGCACACCAAGTTATGAACTGGTTGACTCTGAAGGAGGGGGCAGCCAAGAAATCAACATTCAAACGACTCAATACAAAAGGAGTGACGACTTCGTATTACACTGCACTGTCAAAACAAATAGAGTTTGGCGAGAAGTATGATGAGGAGGTGAAAGAGTGGGCAAAGGCGGTACAAGAAGCCAATGTTAAGGAACGAGAACTGGAACAAATGGGAGATACACAGGCACTGGACATCTTCAATTGTAGCAGACAAGATAAGGGATATCAGTTGGTAATGGACAATGTCGATATTGTTATACAAGCTCGTCATCCTATACAAGGGACAATTGTGGCAAAGATTTGCACATGGTGCAGATGCTTGCTGTGCAACACAGAGTAACTGCACATCATCTGTCCAATTCCCAACCTATTGCCACCATTAACTCAATTGACAGTGTTGATTTCTTACCTAATGCCAACGACAACAAGCGCTTAAGAAGAAACTGGATGATCATAGCAGCCAGGGTGATTGCAGAGCACATTCCATCGTTGAAGGTTATGATGAGTGCCCTTCCCTCTGAGATTGCACATGAGCATATGAGGGAAATGAATTTCAGATCCAAAGTGGTATGTTACATTTTAAATTACTTTTGTTATTTAGTCGAGAACTAAGACATACAAGTCTAGTCAAGAAAGAATCTAGAGAACATTACTAACGTCAGCTGCTCGGTAAGGATCAGCCTGGTTTCCACCCTCTATTGCCCTGCAATATGAAGGCTGGTAGCAGACTGATATGTAAGCCCTTTTTATGAAAAATTGTTTTGATTTTTGCTCAATTTTAAAGTAAAACGGGCAGCACAGCTCTAGTATAAATTAGGATGTACAGACTGGTAGTAAAAAAAAACATTCTTGATACACAAAGTATCTTGTCAAAATACTTTTGGTTTGGGAATTTTTTTACTTTTACAAGATATGCTGTCCAGGTAGTTTCATAGTTTAATTTGAAATCAGTCTGTGCATTCATGTTATTCATTTACATATAAAATGTGTATTTTCCTTTTGGCATAAGGTCAATCTCGGAGTGCTTATGGAGAATGAAAACACTACTGAAGGCATCATCAAGATCATGCACCATATGCACTCCTACACCCCAGGCCATGATTCCCAGCACCCAACAACAATCCTCAGTGCTGGTGATCTTCTAACTTGTGAGCGGGAGAGCAACTGCATTGAGCAACAGCGAAACTCATCAGCACCAAGCCAGAGACTGGAAGGCTTAATGCCAGTTATATCTGACTTCCATGCCCTTGCCAATTTCTACCAGGTAAGGCAATTCAATGGCTGCAGGGTGTAACATTCAATAATAAAAATTGCAAAATTCCCAAGAATTTTTGACACAGTACATTTCCACCGGGAATATCATGAGTTTTCAAATTATGGGGGGGGGGGGGGGGGGGCAGAAGAATGAAGGCCCCCTTATTTACAGCCTATACAAAATTCCTGAAAGTTTCCAAAATTTCCAGAAAGTTACTGACTCAAGTCTAGTCAATATACAACAGCGAAAAGAACTTTATTAATATTGTGAAATCCGTTTTAATTTGTCTGTATGCAGGGGATAAGGGGACACTATACTCAGCCCGCAATTACTTGGAGGCTAGAAATGTAACCACCAACCCAATGAAGAACATTAATGCTGCTTCAGATCTGTTGGAAAAATTCACCACAGCTGGAAGGACCATATAAATTATATTGTCAACAGATGTAAATCCAAACTCAATATCTTGAGATGTGTTAGCGGAAACGACTGGGGAGCGGATTGCTGTATTCTCTTTCAACTATACAAAACACTTATCAAACCAATTCTGGACTATGGATGTGAAGCCTTTAATTCAGCGGCCATGGAACATAAACAGAAATTAGACAGCATACAATATCAGGCTCTGAGAATATGCTGCGGAGCACTCTACGGAACTTCGTGTCAGAAACTACAAGTAGAGTGTGGTGAACCCCCTTTATGTTTTCGTCGCAGTTTTCTCTGCAATCTCTACAATATTAAACTCAACATGCACAATTCTCACCCCAACAAGTATGTCCAAACAGATTGCTGGCAGAAACATTATTTTGCTGAAAAATGGAAAAATAGTCTACATCATACACCTTTTGAAGCTAGATCCAGTCAACCTCACTTCAACATTTTCCCATTACATAACCCTTTTCCTTACTGGCATTACACAAAACCAGACATATCGACCGAAATCTTCAACCGCATTAAACACATATCGAACATCAATGAAAAGGGCATCATTGCTGCAGAAACAATTCATACCCAGTGGGGAAATTCACTCCACATCTACACTGACGGATCACTTAATCCTACTACCAACACAGTCGGATGTGGAATCTATATTCCTCAATTCAGTTATTCCAAGAGTATTAAACTAAACAATGAGGCTTCTATTTTTACAGCGGAACTCTTTGCTATTCTGTTAGCTGTGGAATATGGATTGAAGATGTTCAGCCCATGCACACCTGCATCTTCAGTGACTGTTTAAGTGCAATTCAAGCCATCTCACACCCTATTCCCAGCAATAAAATTGTATGTGACATTAGACACACCTTGATAAGCATTCAAAACCAAGCTAATAGGGTCACCTTTGAGTGGATACCAGGACATTGCGGTATTTATGGAAATGAAAAAGTAGACCAGATTGCCAAAAAAGCCACCAAGAAAACTAATATTGACTATAAATTACCCCTCACAATTACAGAAGCTAAACATCATCTTAAGGACCACCTCAAACAAACATGGCAAATGGAATGGAATAAATCAAAAGATTCTACCTTAAAAAATATACAACCCACTCTTTCCACCCACATAAACACATGGAATCTCCCACGCTGGCAGGAAATAAAGATTCACAGACTTCGACTGGACACATGTAAAAACCTTAACAGTTTCTTTAAAAAAATAGGTAAACATCCTGATGGACTTTGCGAAACATGCAACACTTATGATAATGTCGAACATTTTCTCACAACATGTAAAAAATTTGAACATAATAGACAAATACTTAAAAAATCACTTAAATTTACTTCTGACCAAATGACACTTAAAAATTTGTTAAACTCAAAACACAGCATCCTTCATACATTAAATTTCATTAAAGAAACTAACAGTGATATTTAACTTTATTCTTTTTCACAAACAACACCAACCAACCATGTACATTTCCTTATAATATATGTTTACATCCACACCCACAGTATACAAATCATTTCATATTGTCTTTCTATACAATGCATGAGCTCTTGTCTCATCCTACATACATGCCTTGCTCGCACTGGTCTCATCGCTGCTTTCTTTGCATGTTTTGCCTCTACAATTCACATACAATTTGTTTGATTCACATGTATCTTCTTTTCTTTTTAATTCCAAATAGTCATTACCCTCAAGACGTCATTGGATAGCTAACTTCTTGTAGCAGGTTGTTTTTTGATCTTTTTTCCCTTCTCTTCCCACTCCAACTCTGAAGCTCAAGCAAAGTCTACACGTATGTAACAAAACATTTAAAAAAATCAAAAAAAAGAAAAAAAAAAAAAAAAAAAAAAAAAAAAACCAGAAACAAAATAGAAAAGTAAAAGAAGAGAGAAGAAGAAGGAAAAGAAAAAGACAAAAAGTAGTTTAACAAGCACTCTACTGGACCGCAAGACTACAGCAACTGGCACAAAGGGCACACAGATTGCCAGAAGTGCCATTAACCACCACCAACCAACCAGCAACCGAGGTAAAAAAAATATTAAATGTGTCAGCTACCAATTTGTCTTCGTAGCAGATCGTCCCATTGATGTTTAATCAAATTTTGAATCTCGTTTGATGCGAGAAACCAAGATATTTCAGATTTTTCCAAAGGCCTTTAGTGTTGTTCTTGTTTTCTTCGATTTTGGTTTCAAAATAATTTTTTTTGGCTTGTTTAATGAGCGCTTGGACCTTATTTCGCAACACACAAAAAGATTTGTACGATGTATCAATTGTATTTTTGTTTTTGGTCTTTCTGAATATTTTAAACGCTCTATTTCTTTCTCTGATGAGTCTTAAGATATCAGCATTAATCCATGGATCTGATCGAGCTTTAATTCTGGTTTGTTTGATAGGAGCCATCATGTCGAGAATATTTAGGAACATTTCGTTAAACTTTCCCCAAGCTAAATCAACATCAGTACAGTTATATAATTCGGACCAGTCAGTTTCTTCAAGTTGCTGATTATAATCGTCAATGTTGTAATTTCTAGTACATCTAATGTTTATAGTCTTGTGGTTATCAACCTGACGTTTGGGTTTTTTCGTGTACAATAAATCATACAATGGTCACTGAAACCTATGTTAAGGACTCCTGACTGAGAAATTTTCGATTTATCGGAAACAAATATTAGATCCAATAAAGTACTACATTTATCTGTTAATCTGGTGGGTTCACTTATCAGTTGAGTGAAGCCAAGTGTATCTGACCATTCATTTACTTAAGTCACCAGGGGAGTAGGTCTTTTACTGTCCAGTAGATTAATATTGAAGTCTCCCAAAAAGAAACATTCAGAGTTGGGCGATATGTCACTATTCGAGAATAACTGTTCTTGTCGTCCCCAAAAGTTGTTTTGTTTCGGCGGTCTATACCCGATTTCCACAAGGATCGGTTTAGTCCTTGTCAGAACAATTTCCACCCAGGTCGATTCAACGTCGTCTGCTTCGAAATCCTGTCTTCTGTTGAAAACTAGGTCCTCCCGGATATACGCGCAAACTCCACCTCCTTGTCTGTTTCTGTCGTGGCGGACTACGGTGTAATAATCTGGGAGGTTGATTTCGTTGATGGTGACTGAATCATCGAGCCACGTTTCTGTTATACCGATGACTGCAGCTTTTGTTTTATTAGAGATGATTTTTAGTTCAGAAATTTTAGGTAGGAGGCTCCTGGCATTAATATGTATGAAGTGTAGGCCTTGATTCTTGAAGATCTGAAACTGATCGTCGTCATAATCATTGAGGGGGCTGGGCATTTTATCGGCAGTAGTTGTATCTAGTTGTATTCCCCTGGTTATGTTGGTTGACAATTCAGCATCAACACCGAGAAGCTGAGGGAGATTCGTCAGGAGGCATTTGTTACAATACCACTGTGATGTCAGTGAGTTTGCTAGCTGTAAATATTCCTCATGTCCAATTGAGGCACATCGCGCGTGGATCCACTTGTCGCATGAATCACAACACACTCCCCGTTGGTTTGATTTGACCGATTTTTCACATTCAATGCAGGGAGATTTGATGGGTCCTGGCAGGGGGGGGGGGGGGGGGCGGAAGGGGTGTTGCGCAATCATTTTCGATCGCAGTTTGGGCACACTCCATTAAAAAAAAAGGTGATGACCATTAAACATAAATAACAAATCCATGTATACTGTTAAAATTCTCTCTTTAACAGCACTGAAAACATAATAGTTTATATTGAAAGAGTATTTTCAATTGTTGAGGGTGCTTAGTTTTAAATAAAATGCGTAAAAATATTACCGACAATTTTCCGTTGGTTTATTGTAGCAGCTAACGTGTATGAATTAGTCCAGTTGGAAATTTCGTTACAAAACGTCTCCCCTAAAATGGCTACAAATATCGACATAATGTGAAACAAATAATCGTTCATCCTCCGATTTTTTTCCACTAACGTAATAATTAGGAATAGATCTTTTATTCCTGAAAGTTAAATAAAAATCCCTCGGTACATCCTCTAGATATTTGACCTTTTTTTTTTTTTTTTTTTTAAAATGGTTTCTGCCAATTCTCAAACGCGAAAGTTTACGCCATGCCTGTACTGTACAGGGTACGCGTTGACCCGGGTACGCGTTGACCCGGGTACGCGTTGACCCGGGTACGCGTTGACCCGGGTACGCGTTGACCCGGGTACGCGTTGACCCGGGTACGCGTTGACCCGGGTACGCGTTGACCCGGGTACGCGTTGACCCGGGTACGCGTTGACCCGGGTACGCGTTGACCCGGGTACGCGTTGACCCGGGTACGCGTTGACCCGGGTACGCGTTGACCCGGGTACGCGTTGACCCGGGTACGCGTTGACCCGGGTACGCGTTGACCCGGGTACGCGTTGACCCGGGTACGCGTTGGCCCGGGTACGCGTTGGCCCGGGTACGCGTTGGCCCGGGTACGCGTTGGCCCGGGTACGCGTTGGCCCGGGTACGCGTTGGCCCGGGTACGCGTTGGCCCGGGTACGCGTTGGCCCGGGTACGCGTTGGCCCGGGTACGCGTTGGCCCGGGTACGCGTTGGCCCGGGTACGCGTTGGCCCGGGTACGCGTTGGCCCGGGTACGCGTTGGCCCGGGTACGCGTTGGCCCGGGTACGCGTTGGCCCGGGTACGCGTTGGCCCGGGTACGCGTTGGCCCGGGTACGCGTTGGCCCGGGTACGCGTTGGCCCGGGTACGCGTTGGCCCGGGTACGCGTTGGCCCGGGTACGCGTTGGCCCGGGTACGCGTTGGCCCGGGTACGCGTTGGCCCGGGTACGCGTTGGCCCGGGTACGCGTTGGCCCGGGTACGCGTTGGCCCGGGTACGCGTTGGCCCGGGTACGCGTTGGCCCGGGTACGCGTTGGCCCGGGTACGCGTTGGCCCGGGTACGCGTTGGCCCGGGTACGCGTTGGCCCGGGTACGCGTTGGCCCGGGTACGCGTTGGCCCGGGTACGCGTTGGCCCGGGTACGCGTTGGCCCGGGTACGCTAGGACCACTGCATTTTCCCCATAGACATGTAGATCTGTTCTGTAACTTACCACCAAGTTGTTATAGCGCCCTCATTGTATGCTTTCTTACTTGAGGAAACAGACACCAACACACGTACGGGTGCATGTTGTCTGTTGACAGTGACACTTTTCGCCAGCTTTTGTTTTAAGCCACGTTAGCGACGACGAAACAGCTCGTTTATTACCATCTTTCATCGACTACAAATCTAGTGCACGCAAGAAGGTAACTACCTAAGTATTCTTTTGTTATACGAGTTTGAAATGCGAAATGTAGGACCTTTCGTTGTGTTTGCTTGGACCTTGCTCTAGATTGTACGCACAGGTTGATATACCGGCTGTTCCTTGCTCTATGGTAGTACTAGTCCGAGTAACTTGGACCAAAAAAAACCGTCGCGCGCAAAGCGCGCAACTCCGGTCGCATAGTCAGCGGCTGTTTCGTGCACTGTGCTGTAGTGGATGGGTGGTTTGCATGCTCGAGAGCCATCCACTGTACTAAAGCACAGTGCACAAAACAGGTAACAGCCGCTGACTATGCGACCGGAGTTGCGCGCGACGTTGTTGTCAACAAGAATGACGTCATGAGTTTGCTCAACAATGTGCATTTGAATCGGCGAACATTGCTCCACATTTTGAGGCCTGATTTTGTCACTTTTTTGAAAGGTGGGTCATTCCATCAGGTTGGGACACAGAGTGTGACATTACTAGCGCGTTGGAAATAGTGTGACGTCATCAGCCGCAAACGTCTTTAATAAAGTGGTGTCAGATTTCACGCGCTAATTATGTTAACGCGCGGTCGGCGCTAATAAGAAAATGCTCCTTTATATTGATATTATTGATGATTTAGAGTATAATTTGTTTTTGCCAGGAGCTTGTCTGATTTCTTACATTTATTTTGTTTGGGTGGGGGGTGATTTTATTATAACGGGAAAGCATTGAGAGTTTGTAAATTAGTGCAAATATTAAACAGTGAAAATGAAACCTTTGGCGTTATTGGGCGCGTTTTTTTTTTTTGTGGCGCCAAAAGGAAAGTTTGTTCAACATATTGGCCGAATTTCATGTCAATCGGGATATGCTCTTAGTTTTTATGGCGCCCCTAAAATTAATAAAGTCGGCAGAATCCGACGCCTGTCAACTGTTTAGTCTTGATTCCAAACGCTCTAAAATCGACGATAAACTCACATTAATGCGCCCTCATGCGTCCTCTGCTTTTAACTATCTAGCGCGGCAATTAATTTTTTCAGCGCCGCCGCGTCGAACCCCGACGGCGGGGTTATTGTGGTTTGGTTTTTCCTTATGATTTTGTTTTGGTAACTCAAACATCGGACACTCAAATAAAGTGAGGTTGAAGAAAAGTTTTGTTGGACAATGGCTTCGATTGTTCTCTGTTCTTTTATTTAGTTTTAATTAATTCAACTCTGACTATGCGGGTTTCTGTAGGCCTATAGTACGACTAAATTACATACTGATGGCAAGCTTAATATACAAATTAAGAAATAAATACATATAAAATAGCCACCAACTTTGACAATCTTCTAAAATTATGATGTACAAAGAAAATGCCTTCACAAGGCTTTGTCAGGCAGGCCAATCATAATATGCGGTCAAAAAGTACTTAAATAGTACACGTTTCTTTAGGTTGCAGGCAATAAATACCAAGCCAATCGACTGCGTCGCCCGTTTTAATCGCTGCCTGAAGCGTATACCAATTAAACGGGTATCATTCTTGCAGATAGCGCAATACGGATATATATGTACATGTACGTATATTGGAACAGCACGAAAATTAAGTGCGTCTTTACATGGTGAGTCAAAACAATATTTAAACCATATTTATGTCGTGTTATTTACCCAATAATAGGTAAGGTTTTTTACGTCAAAATACATTGCTTCTAACAGCATTCCAATTTGTATTCATTATTTTGTACATACCAGATTTAATAGTGTCGGACTTTTGTAATACACTCACAATGTTACCATTTTAAATATATTACCTGCACGTTTGTAACTTGTCGTTTGGACATACATGTGTTAAATTCGAAGGTGCCGTGAATATTTCTTGTTGCGAAAGACCTCCGACTTCACTTCATAAACATAAGGTTGGGAGCTATACACTACTGCCCCAAATCGTAATAATTATATTAGTCATATTTATAGAAAGATTATTCATCAATTAGTATAGGCCTACAGGTTGGCCTTAGGCTGGTTCGTCTTTTTGTGGGTCACACTGTATACAATATTTTTTTCTTCAAGAGCAAGCCACATAGGCCTATTGATAAGTACTTTTTATAATTTGATCCATTTCCGTTTACTCTCCCTGTAGAGACTGAATTTAACCACATCACGCTCCGTCAAGAGGCTTGTGGAGTGGAGCACTTCTAAGAAAGAAAATAATTGACCAAAAATTTGGCTCATGTTGCTGGTCTTTAGGATCATTCTACCATTCCACATGACATCGTCGGAAACAGCTACAAGTGGTGAGCCGGTCATACCGGTATATAGGCCTAAAAGTGAAAGTCCTTCTGTCTCGACTCGTTCTTAACCGGCATTAGACGGAACGGTGCCGACTGGTGGTGATAACAACCTTCGTCCATCAAACTGACGGTTGCGAACAGACTGTGATGACAAGTGTGCTCAATAACGTGCTTCTGTTGCAAAGTTAACCACAACGGTTAAAGCGCTGAAAGAACTAACAAGTGAATTTTTTGTTAAATACTCTCTCCGTCAGTTTCACACCGAGTTCGTATGAGTGCGTGCATCGCACGCGCGCCTTCCGCCCTTTGCGAATCCGCGATATATGCATGCTGCATGCTGCGCGCATTGATATTTTTATTAAGCCTGCACGCAGCATCGCGCATACAACGCACGTCGTTATACGAACTCGAGTCGGTATGAAACTGATGAAGAGAGCGCAACGTTACTAAAACAAATTGTACATGTGTATAAATGAGCCTTGCTCTATATACCTTCACATAATTGTCTACGTACTATCACAGACATAAATAAAAACAAGGAATAAGCAATGTCCCTTCAAGATTGCTGCTATTCATAATCATCAAAAAAATACCCATAGGACTATTTTTACCGTAAACTGGCTTAAGACACGTTGCGGCGGATTAGATAAGCATAGGCTGGTTACTGTCTCGAACTCACATAATTTGTTGACTGAACGATTGGTGTGTACGTAATAATAACTTGAAACTACTAAAAGTAATGTATTAATATCTTTATGTTAATTATATCTTCATGTAAATTTCGTTGTGACATGGTACAAACTAATATTGTGTTAATGGAGAGTGGAGACATTTAACTTCATCGCGGATGAAATGCAAGGATGAAAATAGCTCAATTCTGAGCTGTAAATGAGAACGGAAAAAAGAACAAACTCCAAGAATAAATACTAAAATTATAACAAAGAAGTATGAATAAAATAATGAAGTGATTAACGATTATACGTGAATAAAAACAGTTTACAAATAAAATGAAAAGAAAATACTAGGTCTGTGATTAACAACATAAAACACATTGACCTACGTAAAGAAGAGATTTAACCAATTACACGGGAAAATGTCATTAACAACTGGTGTTAAAACGGAAAGAGCAACAATAACATTTAAACAGCAATAAACCGTACACGGAGTAAAAACTACAGCTTACACTAGACTACAGGGGATAATAATAATAAGTTGCTAGTCAAGCGCCGAATGCGAACGTATGCTTTCTGGAGTTTGCTTTGTCACACGAGGGCGTTCTTCTGCCAAGGGCGGAGCTAGCTAGTACGTTCGGTCATGGTTTTCAAACGTTTGAATTCTAGACTAAACAACACAAAAGATTTATCTTGACAATGGGAAAGAGGATTTGTGCGGCAAAACCCGCACTGCGCGTAATTTCACATTATTGTGTTCTTCTCTTATATTCAATTACACTATCGGCGCGGTTAGAAAACGGCCGCGTTTAAACAAGCGTATCTCCCCAACCGGTTGTTAAATTTTGGAAATCGAAGTAGTTTTGAAATCTGTGTTTTAAAATCGATACGCTCTACTTATTTTTTTACCAGTAATAATATTCTGATTACTTTTTAAAAGTTCCTAACATTACTGACATATGAGTAAAAATTTCAAATTGCTTGCAAGATTACTATTTTATCATTATGGTATCATATACTTATGTACATTCAACATATAATATTTTTATTACCATATAATTAATCATTTTTTTCATAATGGCACCGTAAGGTAGTAATGTCAATAATTTTGTGCAGACGTAACATGGACACCAATTTGAGATTAGATTTTTAATAATCAGCTTGGATCACATTGTATATTGCCATATCTTAGTCAAAATGATAGAAACCATTAAGTTTTTTGCAAATAAGTAAACTTTCTTATACATGTATTCTACAAAGGGTTGAAAATCACAACAACAAAATCGTAGCAAATTACTTTTCTCATCGTGTAATTAAAACAAGAAAACTTATACAAAACTTGAATTAACAACAAATACTGTGCTATAAGTAGCATTATATTAGTTTAGTTTATAGACTTGGATAGTATAAATTTAATTTTAGTAGCTATGTTGTACAATTTGTCTTAAATCTTGGGAATTGCATCTTAAAATGGTGTGTTGCAGACGTAACATGGACACCGTGCCCATGTTACATCCTGTGTCAAATATTGAGAACAATCACCTATGATATCATGAAAGCAATGAATTACATGGCTCTAAACTTAGGTGGTCAGTTGTTTGATATGATTATGCATAAAACAGGTAACTAAAACCTAATACAAGAAAATGCCAAACAAAAGTAGCATATTTTACAGTGCAGACGTAACATGGACACGGTGTATAATTATTAAATCACTCATAAATGTTATACATATTGTTAAAACAAAAATCTTTTCATATTGAAATATCTGAGCATGTCACCATATTCTATTTTTATTGTTTATAAGTTGGTAAATGTTTCATATTGTGTTCAATTGCAACATTTGAGCGATCAACGCAACTACTAAATAATTCATGAAATTTGGCAATCACGTTTGGGAAAAAACAAATTCGCGGTCGGGCTAGGTCCTAGCTACCGGTAGTTACTCGGTACGGTACGGTACCGGTAGTCCGAGTAACTTGGACCTAAAAATCACCTTTTTCAACATTTGGACATGGTCGGGTGATATTAGGGTCCAAGCAAGACCCAAAATGTCACGGAAAACGGCCACTCACAAAAATGCTGCTTGTCCCCAGTAGGCACTATTAACCCTAACCCTACCTAATGCTACTTTTTACTACTAGTAGTAAAAAGTAGTATGCAGTACTCTCACTGACTTGTGTGCAATGCCTGTAGTAATTTTTAGTATTGGGTACTTCACCCCTAGTAGTTGCACTCATACTCATAGTACTTTTTAGCATTGGGTTCCTCTGCTTGCTGTGTGTGCATGGCCCATGTATGCTGTGTAGCATGTTCTCAACTCTACAGCAAAAATTGTCACTTGGGACACATGGGTCAAGGCTGGACTAATGCATTTTTTTGCCAGGTACATGTAAGTATTACTGACCTGTATTGCCACTATTAGTATTTTGTAGTTGGCAGTATCTGTACTCTGTCAGTGTCAGTACAGTACACACCCAATCATCAGTCACTGAGAGACCCAGTGCTACAAAATACTAAGTAGTTAGACCGAGTTACTGGCCTCTAGTTATCGCTTTTTTAACATTTGGGCATTATCTTGCGCTACTAGAGGCCGAGCCAGAAGATATCGAAATCTAGAAAGCTCTAGAAAGTGGTTCATCACGTTTGGGAAAAAAAAATTCGCAGCCCGGCCCAGGTTGGACTCCTCCGTTGTGTACAACGCGACGGAGTCCAGGGTATCAATGTATCCTGCCATAGCGAAAACTTTTACAACAAATTGTTTTCATATTTTTACCTGATGAAGGAAGCCGAAATCCCGCTTATGTCTTCCTTGTGTCTGGAATTAAAGATCGTCATAATTACGCGCGAGGCCGGTTCATCAGTCGTAGGCCGGCGCGGCTGCCGGGTACGCGCGCACGCACGTAGGAAGTTCGTACCCCTAGAACTACGGGGCTCCCGACGCCCGAAGGGCGGAGCCCCATAGATAGAGAGGTTTTTTTCAGGTTAACCGCCGTTAAACAATAGAAACCATGCACAAACAAAATAAAATTACTATACTGCTGTACGGGCTACCTATACACATTTTTTATGAGTACTTTAACCCTAACTCCCTCACCATTGTTATTAAACAATACAATTCCTTCAAAATCCTCCAACTTCCTTTGTTGTGTAGGGAGTTAGGGTTAACAACTCACCATGCCAGCACCAACCATAAAACCGGTCGAATCTCGCCCAATTTCTGTAAAAAAAGGTGAAAACTATCCCCGTTCCGCAAACGCGACTGTTACAAGATGGCGGATAACATTGTTTAATGAGTTATCCGCCATCTTGTGGCAGTCGCGTTTGCGGAACGGGGATAGATTTCACCTTTTTTACAGAAATTGAGCGAGATTCGACCGGTTTTATGGTTGGTGCTGGCATGGTGAGTTGTTATTTAAAGTACTCATAAAAAATGTGTATGAGGTAGACCGTGCAGCGGTATAGGAGTAAATAATTTTATTTTGTTTGTGCATGGTTACTATTGTTTAACGGCGGTTAACCTGTAAAAAACCTCTCTATCTATGGGGCTCCGCCCTTCGGGCGTCGAAAGCCCCATGGTAGGAAGTTCGTACATGATGTTCACGTCCAAAAGCGTTGATTTGCAATTTATTTTCTGTAAATAAGTAGCCCAAAGACACATCAACTTTTAATAACCTATGACGATGTGTAATTCCAGACACAAGGAAGACTGAGTAAGTGAGATTTTGGCTTTCTTCATCAGGTAAAAATATGAAAAAATGTTGTAATTTGTTTCGCTATGGCAGGATACATTGATACCCTGGACGTCAGTCGATCGTAATGCAATGCAAAGAACGTCGTCCAACCTGGGTTAACTACATGTAGGACCCTACTTATCGCTTTTTTAACATCTGGACATGATCTGGCAAATAGTACTTAGTAGGCCATGGGTCCTAGGGATTTCGTATTTTTTTAAAAACATTTATCCCCTCTAAATCCACGCGGTCCTATTTCTACGCATTTACATTTGATTTACGTTTGCAACACGCGCGCGTGCATGAGCGTTAGATGCGCAGATTACGGAGGGTCGAGGCTGAATCAAAATGCCACTTTGCCCAAAAGTTTGCCCAAAGAATCATCAGATTTCACCTTTTTTACAGAAATTGAGCGAGATTCGACCGGTTTTATGGTTGGTGCTGGCATGGTGAGTTGTTATTTAAAGTACTCATAAAAAATGTGTATGAGGTAGACCGTGCAGCGGTATAGGAGTAAATAATTTTATTTTGTTTGTGCATGGTTTCTATTGTTTAACGGCGGTTAACCTGTAAAAAACCTCTCTATCTATCTATGGACCCTACTATCGCCAGATCATGTCCAGATGTAAAAAAAGGAAAAGTAGTGTCCTAGTTACTCGGACTAGAGATACCGTACATGGCCCTGTATTCATTTTGTATTATGTTACTGATATTCATATTGATCGATGCCAATGGCATGATCAAAATGTGAAATGTTACGATTCACTGATCGATGTTCGGCGTTTTTTTCAAAACAAAATTATGCACTGGGTTATTTGCTACGATTAATCCATACCCTTTTGGGCTGTTAATTATTGGATCATTTTTAAGTGTCTTGATACTTTTTGTGATGAGTTTACATTGGTTGTATAAATGTAAACTCTGGCTACGCCACTTCTTGTACAGTACATTTTTGTATGTGAAACAACAGTCATTAAAAAATAATGAATAATGAAAAAAAGCCTATGTGTTTTAAAAATAGTCCGGACACAAATTACTTTCATTCTCGTGGCCTTAGGTACGTGTGAACTAGTTAGTATATATCGTATGCAATGTCAATAAACTTCTTTATTGTTTAGCCCTATTATTTCAACAATTTGAGTCTTGAAACTACATGTACAGGTACCGTCATGTATACATACAAGATTACAAATATTTAAAGGCTTACTTGCGCTTCGTTCCACGATAACATTGCAAAGGAAAGAATGCACGCATTGTGAAGACAGCATGCGAGAATCCGATGTTTCTCATTAATTGGTTGGCGCGATTTGACCTGTATGACCCCGACGACGCCGCGAGACAATGGCGTTCATGTACATGTGTAACCCACCTATATGTATAACAACTGGTTGGACCACAAAGATTACTCCTCAAGGCTGAATTTTACACTGAACACTTTAATTGAACTCCAACTTCTGAATAAGACAATTACTTATCCTCCAATGGATCAACCCATTAAACAAATCTTATGACTACAAGTTTTAGAACAACAATATAAATGACAATGAATGTTGAGCGCTCAACTTTAATAAAACATGTACATGTACAATAGGCCTATATGTCACTCTGTACCAGGATCCTGGATTTAGGTAATTATGTCTGTTGCAGACAGACAGTTGCAGACACTGGTTGCAAAGGATATCCACACGTGACGAAAGTGCCTATCCAGGCAAGCTGCCCTCTCGAAGAGGCGAACAGTTTATGCGGGCTATCTCGGTGTATGGACCGGGACACAAAAAGACGAGCTCCCTTCCTAGTTCAAGTTCTCTGCAGTTGATCCAGAGGACGAGCACTCCAGCTAGGGTTCACTACCTGGTAACTGTAAGGCTACGCAGTTCCCATGAAGGCCGAGAGCCGAGTCGGGGAGCTTTCTCACAACTGAGACGGAACTTGTCGATAGTTGAACTCGATATAGAACCTGAGAGCCAAAGAAACCCATGCAGATATATATAATAATGCATGCAGGCTACTTATTTGACAAACAGCTAAATTCTTGCTTTGCCTAAATAGGAAATTCAATTATCAAATAGGCATAGCTAATTGTCCATTACTGAAGGTTTCATGAAGTACTCAATATCAATTATTAGCCAGCTTCAATAAACATGTATGACTTCAAGTTCAGAATTAACAAGTGACAACACTTGTGTTCCACTTAGTACATTTTGACACTAACCAATGCCGTAAATCGTTTGGTCAGCATAAACATTAAAAGATATAAACCCCAAAATTATAACAGACAGTAAAAGATTCTATCCGTATCCTCAGATTGAATTATAAAAACATCCAACTGTGACACAAGAATACCCTAAAAAGCAGGCCGTTTACAGACACTTGCTCGAAATCTCCAAGTTACACTTGAGAGAAAGAAACAATGGCTCTATATTGTAAGATCCAAATTTATCTAAATAATCTGCTTAATCCTTGACATTACTGTTAAGATTATTTTAGGCCACGTCTAACCATTTGTTTTGCATACGGAACACCGGTATGGCATTGCACAGAATTATACAATGAGCACATGGTTCTCAACTAAAATTTACTTTAAAACAAATGTTAGTCTTACCTGAGAGCCAACAGCTTCAGAGCCGTATCAAACAGAACACAGTTTCTAGCACTTCAAAATAAATGCTTTACAACGCTGAATTTCAGCCCTAACAATATTATTTGGGCACGTTTCTTTTTAGCAACTGTGAAATTCTTGACAAAAAAATGGCTGCCTCCAAGAAGTTTGTTTTGCTGGTTCATGCAGTATCCTGGCAACTGGCACGAACACTAGAGGGCGCTATTTCATTTTGTACTGGGGCTACACTCTCCCCTTCTAGATGTGCTGCATCGTCCCGATGCTGTCCCTTCTTCTAGTTCCAAAGAGAGTGTTAAGAAGAGTTGTGATTAGTGTCCCAAAAGTGGAAGAAGTAATCACCACATTCGGGGTGGGTTGACCCAGAGTGTCATAAGTTAACCTTTGCGGTGGTCTTCTGGTCCTAGAAGGCCGTGTCATGTCGACATCGTCATCAGTCAAAGGGAGCGTGTCGTGATTGAGGTCTGTCTCATTAGAAATAGACAACTGACAACCGATATCTTCAGTTGGTCCACCCTCTGGGCTAAAATGGCTAATCTCCATTGCTTCACTAGAACCGTCTCCAGGTTCATGAAGACCATGATCATGCTCAGGTTGCACAGTGCCGAGTTGTGTACTATCTACCCCTTCACACTCGTTAAACGTTAAACTTTCCCTTACATCAGGGCCTGACTGCCGTGACACTTTAGAAAATAACTCACTGTTCTGATCAACTTTGCTATCCTCACTGCTGGAGTCATTCCCACTTTCCAAGACAGGAAATACCTCTTGGCAACTATTGGGTTGGGTGTCACTGACAAATGTCCGATTTTCATTCTCCTGATCACTAGAAGCACAAGATGGTTCAACAACTTTGTTATCTTCCTTCTCCTCGACCTCAGGACAATCCATCACAGGGTTACTAACCATCTGACCACTGTCTGATGCATGTGCAAGCTCATCTTGCTTGACAGCACCCTCAGGCTTCAAAGGTTGAGACTGGGGTGTGAATTCTTCGGCCTCTGCATTCAGTATTGAATTTTCCGGACCACCTAAAACATCTGTGGCCTCGTGAGTGTCACTAAGACCAACATGTTCTACATCAAATGCAGGATCTCCCACTTGAAGGGCTGGTTGGGATGCTGATCTCTCTGTAGTTAAACCATTTCCCATGGTTGGCCATATGGTAATTACATCAGGTTCATCAGAATCAGAGTCGCCATCAAGTCTCTCTCTCGGAGATGAGGACTTTTCACATCTCTTGAACTGTCTTGTCTTGGGTCGCTGTGCCTTTTCCGGACCAGGACATGGGGTAGTTTCCCCTGTGAGTAAGCCTATAGGTAGTATCATGTTCCTGTGAAGTGTCTTAACTTGTCCAGAACCAATTTCAGGTCTCAGTTGATAAACTGGTATGCTATCATTGTGACGACCAATAACAACATAGACATCCTGTCTCCACTTATCAGCTAGCTTATTAGTACCTTTCAGACCTACATTCCTCAGGAGGACTCTGTCTCCCTTTTGTAGTTCACTGCCTCGTACCTTCAAATCATACCGACGTTTGTTAGCAGATGCTGCCTTGGCAGACTCCTCTGATGCAAGTCTGTAGGCTCTCTCCAAATTCTGACGAAGATCCTGCACATACTTGGTATGGTCTCGATTCGTGACACCATCTGGAGAAGTACCAAAACAAATATCTATGGGAAGACGAGCTTCTCTGCCAAACATAATGTAGTATGGAGAGAATCCTGTACTGTCGTTGCGCGTGCAGTTATAAGCATGCACGAGCGAGCTCACATATTTACTCCAGTTTGGCTTGTCTTTATTCTGCAGAGTGCCTAACATACTGAGTAGGGTACGGTTGAACCTCTCTGGTTGAGGATCACCCTGCGGATGGTAGGGTGTTGTTCGAGACTTTTTCACACCCAGAAGGCTAGTGAGTTCCTTGATGAGCCTATTGTCAAACTCGCGTCCTTGATCAGAATGGAGTCTTGCGGGTAGACCGTAATACAGAAAGTACTTCTCCCAAAGCAATCTGGCAACAGTCCGAGATGACTTGTCTCTTGTCGGGTATGCCTGAGCATAGCGAGAAAAATGATCAGTAATAACCAAGATGTATTGAGCACCACTTTTATCCTTCTCCAGCTTAAGAAAGTCCAAACAAACCAATTCCAGTGGATAAGTTGTAGAGATATTGACCAGAGGCGCAGAGACCTTAGGAGCAGTCTTATGTGCGACACATCTAGTACAACACCGAATCCACTCTTCAATATCAGACGCCATCTTTGGCCAATAAAAACGAGGCCTGGCTAGAGCAACTGCTCTCTCCATTCCTAGGTGACCAACATCATTGTGTATCCCTCTCATCGCCTGTTCCCGAAACTTCCTGGGCACAACTAGCTGAAACAGTCTTGATCCAGCTGGACCAACACAGCTTCTACACAAGACTCCATCTCTCAATACGAATCTGCTGAACTGACCACACATAGCTTTCAACTCTGCTGAGAATTCAGGCACAACTTTGGGTTTAACTCTCTGCTGGACAAATTCCATGATTTGACTAATGTCTTCATCTGCAGCCTGGGCATTCCTCCAATCAGTGAGGTCAACACCAAACTTCTCCGTGTCCAAATCTGGTTTTAGGTAAGTGGATGGGACTGCATCAGCACTTACTGCCAATGAGTACACTAGTGGATCACTCTTTGATGAGTCAGCAGGTGAGGACCTTTTGACTGTTGTTTCTGAGAGATGCTGAGCCGAAATAGCACTAATCATCTCCCCATCACAAGTCTGATCGGTGGTGTGGCTCCCACCTCTCATACGTGCTTGAAGATCATGAAGCTTCTCCTGCTGGTCATGCAAGTAGCACTCATCAGAGCCAATGACTGGTCGTCGAGATAGGGCATCGGCATCCTGGTTCGAGCATCCCGGTTTATAGTGGAGTGTGAAATCAAACGTGGAGAGTGCTGCTAGCCATCTATGACCTGTAGCATCTAGTTTTGCTGATGTCAAGATGTACGTCAAGGGGTTGTTGTCTGTGAATATTTTTGTTCCCTTTGCTGAATACAGGTAATCTCGAAATATTTTGGGTTTTTTTTTCACGCTTAGAATCCGCGGAAGGCTCGCCCCTTTGAGGAAGGGCTAGGTCTTCGTTTGTGTATCCGCGCTTTTTAAGTTGGTCCTTGAATAATTCAACCCTCTCCTCAAAGTCTTTTAAATGGGTACATATACGGTTGTTCCAGTCACTTCGCCCTTGATTAAGCCGCCAAATACTGACTTAGGGTGTGCTGAATCTCTCTGCTGTATACAAGACTCTCTGCAAGATGCACCAAACTCCTCTTCTTATTAATAGGAAACCTTTGGGACATCACACTTCACTGGGGTAACTAGTCAGGGTACATGTAGGCTAACTAGGTGTTATGAGTAATCACTTCTTAAACAAAGACATAATTCATGTTGTTTTATGTTATACGTATATCTCTAGGGTGGTGCTTTGTGGATTCAATATGGGGCTTCGAATAATGACCTTTGACCTTTAAGGTCATATGTGGCGGTCAATTTGTATCCCACATTTATATCACAAGAATTTACATTTTTCTACTTCCAGTGTAATTATGACCATTTTGACACCAAGATCATACAAGTACATATGTTGTTGCCGAGATACAATTTATAGTGTTTTAGTCCAGGGTCAATGACCTTTGACCTCTGCTCCTAGAATAAATAATAACTCCCATACCCGCCACGTAAGTTAAAATTAGTCTCTTCGATTTGTTTGTGCTCATTTTTATTTAATGATAATTTTCCTGTTATAAATATGACATTTTAGTAATAAAATAGTTTTTTGACCTTTGACCTCATTTTCGGAGGTCAGGATTTTGTCCCAAGAGTCAATAATTATTTGATGTCATCTTCTTTTGTAATTCTGTGCATTTTGACACCAAGATCATCTATATACCATATTTTGTTGCTGAAATATAATTTTTAGTGATTTAGGCAGGGGTCAATAACCTTTGACCTCTAATAAAAAAAGTTCCCCAACCCCTATCCCTCCTTCCTTTTTTTGGTAGTTGTCCATACCCATACCCACCAAAATCAGTTGAAATTAGCTTCTTTTAATTTTTTTCACAGATTAATTGGCTCAATATATGGCTAATTTAGGGTTACTATATTGCATAAACAGCAAAATATCAAAATTCTGAAAACGTGGGATATTTACGAGAACCTGATTTGCATATTTAATTACCGTGTTAATTAGACCACTAATAGACTTTAATCCAAACACTAACTACACAAAGTAGCGTAATTTAAGAGGTTTTCGATCATCTGATCTCACCCAAAAAATGAGAATATTTAGAGGAGGACTTGGGCTCTCCAAATAATGCAAAATCTCCTAAAATTGACCACCCCTTCATATTTTGACTTTGGATGGCCTAAATCACATTGTGCGACTTTACTCTCATTTTGTGGTGACAGGTCACATTTTATTATTATAAATATTTGAAGATGAGTCGTCTGCAAGCTGAACAGTCATAACCTCTCCCATACAAGTAGGGGCTGACTATGCACCACGGGAAGCCTTCTTATGCAACCAGGCTGCAATTTGACGTCCTGTGGCCTACAGCTAGCTGAACCGTACTTCGCAACAAGAGATACTGTATCAATGTGAATAATGTTGAGGCTTTTTGGAGTCGACATTTTACCGTAAAAAACTAAAGAGTTTTGAAATTTCACTCTGTTTTGTGTACATGTACCATTTCGTAATTGTTTTATACCAAATTGAATATTACAACTACAAGTTTTTTTACGACGGCACCACCACCATTGGGACTCGACTCGTGTCCCTTTGTGTAAATGGCTCGAGTTAGTGACTCGACTGCAGTCAAATGACTCGACTTGAATCACTGCAAGCAAATAACTCGACTCGACTAGCCTAACCAAATTGCAAATATTTCTCAGTTCCAGATTTATGTCTTTTTAACATTTTTGCAAATGATGAGATGATATGATTGCCAAAAACAAAATCAGCATGATAATGATTTATAATAATGATTGACTCTTTTTTCCTTTTTTTTTGTATTGTTCTTTGTGTCTTTACATTGATATTTTTTACCCTATTGATTCTTTTGTTTTAAAGTCATCATTCCTTTAACTAATGAATAGGTTTTAAGATAAATTGCTTTAGTTTTAAAGTTTTCACTCGGCTCACTCACCTACAACAAAACGCCACCAGCCGAGCTCCTGTTCTTTCTACCAATGTTGATTAAAATTGCGCCCTCAAGTGGCAGGGGGAGGGTAGAAAATTTAAATGTATCGCGATCTGTTAATATTAATAAAGTTAATGCATGTGAAGTCCCTTCTTCTAGTTCCAAAGAGAGTTTGGCTACACATGTACCGGTAGCTGTATAATTTACGTGGTAAATAGATCGTCTAAGTTTCTTAAATGGCAATTTGGAACAGAATTTCTGTGATAAAGTAATTTTTTTTTCTTAAATAATGAAAATAATTTAAATAATTAACATTTTTGTTTGGTAGCTTTTCAGGCATGCGGGTGGTGGACGCAAATCTATAACTTTCATTATCTTGGCCTAATGCTTTATGTTCTTTGTTACAGTTTTCACAGAGCTTTTGGAAACCTGGTTTCGATTTACTCTTTGCGATATCCAAGAACAATGGCCCTAATGCTTCAGTCGAGACCCTTGTGTTTTTGTGCCTGATTTATTCAAGTATTGTTAAACCTCGATCCATTCAGCACAGCTGCGAACCCCCCTAATGGCGGGACATCTGAAATTAAGAAACCACATGACGATGAAAGTTACCCTGGGAGTGCCAACTGTTACAGTATCATTTCTATCGTTGTTTGTTTTACATTACATATAAAGTTTTATAGCTGCCTGTATTTCTTTCTGTTTGCTGTAGTGAATTAAACATGTTATGATAGCATAAATATACCGGTAGCAAAATGCCTGACAAGAAGTCAAAAAGTCGTTCAACTCACCATGTAATGATGTACACTACAGTGTACATATTACTACTTGTCGTTTAAACTCTCCCATAAAATCGTGATGGAATAACCAACGTCAGAAGATTTCCATGGTCTGTGGTCTGTGCATACCGCGCGTGTTATTCAAATTAGCGAGGTCATTTATCCCTGCTGCATGCTAGCTGCACACAAAAAAACAGTAATTTTGCCGGAAATTAGGTTAAAGTTGTCATTATGCTACCTGTACAATGCACAATGCCAGGTTTGTGTGAGTTGACCAAAGATTTTGGACAATGGGGGATTAGTGATAACATACTGGTACATGTAGCTCCATGGTATGACCCAGAGGAGCCGAGTCCTCAGGTGATTCTCGTTTACAAACCTTATGTGAGTTGTTGGGGAAAAGAGTACAAACAAAGGGAATAATAGAAGAGAACAATAGCGAATCCGCGGAAGTACCGGTATATATACAGGTACATGTACATCGAGCAGTGTCACTTGCAGTAACATGCAGTTTCAAAATATTTGTCAGTATTTTAAAGTAGAAGTCCAATTCCAATACAACTTGGGTCATACTAGATGCAATAGTGTAACCTTCATCCTGGTTGTGGTAAAGGTCAAGTACTGAAGTCAAAGGTCATTTAAGGTCAAATTATAAATTAGGCTTGAATTGTAATTTAATGTTTTTTTCAAAAACTTTAAGTCCATTTTACATCAAACTTGGGTTACGCAATATTGTAACCTTCATATGATGATCAAGCCAAATGTCAAGAACCGATGTCAAAGGTTATTTGAGGTCAAGACTAAAACTATTTTTGTTAAAGAATTTTGAATTTTGTTGTACAAACTAAATCAAAAATTTGAAGAAAAAAAGAGTGCAGTTGGTTGGACTCTAGGTCAACTCCGACAACTCGTTCCTTGAACAACTCGAACCTTGAACTCGTACAAGTACCTTAAACAACTCGGACCTTAAGTTCTCATAATGCACTTAATAATATGTTTGTGCATTCTGCTGAACAGGTTTCAAAAGGTTGAGCTGATTTTTGGTTCAAAGAAATTCATGCCAAATTGTTACCCAATTGAAAAGGTAGTTTTGGAAATGCAAACTCCGAATTATGATGGTTGTTTATAAATTTGTCCTTGATTAGAAAACGATAACCAACACCATGAGTTTGGCGGACCAAGGATTCACCATTGATGACATCCGGCAGGCGGAACAGCGCATCAAGGGCTATGTCACCAAGACTCCTGTGATGACATCACATCGTATGAATGCAAAGGCCGGACGTAAACTATTCTTCAAGTGCGAGTTGTTCCAACGAACTGGATCCTTCAAGGTAATTTAATCTAGTCTCGGCAGCTGTGTATCGTACCAGTAGGTTTTAACAATAAGGGCCCAGGAATCACCAATTTCCCAGAACACACTGTACCCAAGCCCACCCTAGCATTGTGCAAGGCATTCGTTGTTATCCGTCCGAAATCTATGCTGCGCGCTGCAGTTAGCAGTGCAGAAACACAGATTTCCTGGGCTACCTGAATGAGCAACATCCCACCATCAAGTTCACCATGGAACAGAAACAAGACGGCCAGCTCCCCTTCCTTGATGTCTACCTCACAAGGAACCCCGATGCATCTCTCCACCACCACATCCACCCACAACGACCGATACCTCAACGGCAGGGCCCAATTTCATAGAGCTGCTTAACGGACGATTTTTTGCTTAAGCGGGGTGTTTAAGCAAATTTTCATTTCATAGCAACCGTTAAGCAAGATTTTTTGCTTAAAGCGATAAGCAAAGAAAAAGGAGCCTTAACCACCGCATTTTTTGCTTAAGCAAAACTTTCAGTCAAAATGGCTGCCTTACTGCGAAGGAGACGACAGACGTTACGCTGAAGAAAATCAGCGAAATTATCAAATTCAAAGACAGAGGCGGGTTTTTCGAGACAGACAAAACCCCCTCGAGCTGTTTACGCCCGTTCAAATTTGGGCGCGATACAGATTTCGCCCGGCAACCATAGTAGGACTTGCCCAAGCATTATCGGCTGAACTGGAACATCCAACTGACAACAACCACGCACTGCCACCCCTACTTCAAGTGTGCCTCGCATTGCGGTACTTGTCCTCGGGGACTTTTGCCATTGTTGTTGGGGACACTTGCCCTGTGGTTAGCCCCCCGACGGCTTGGCGAGCCATAGATCGCACCGTCAGAGCCATCAATCGCGTTCTTGGGATTCGAATAAAGTTCCCAGATCCCCAAGATCAAATCTCCCTGCAGGCACTAAAACAGGGCTTCTTCAAGGTTGCCGGTAAGATAATTCTTTGGTGGAATTTTTGTATAATTGTTAATTGGCAAATGAGGATAGGAAAGTTAATGTCCGCATCTCTGCACAACATTATTTTACACTCGGACAGATAGTAATTTTATCTTTTTATTATGAGGAAAACCATGCCGAGACTTTAAAACGTCAGCACTACATCCATTAAATATTAGCCTACAATAAACTATTAACATAATCACACACAGCTTGGAGAAAGGGGAGAACCATTGGCATCATTTTGCTGATCAAAAATTATATTTAATTTCTAATAATTAATAGTTTTTATTTACAATAAATACAAGCATATTCAGATATATTTTGTTTAAATATGTATTGAATAAATAATCCATAGGGCCTATACATGTATACAATTATTTAATTTATAATAATTAATAGTTTTTATTTACAATAAATACAAGCATATTCAGATATATTTTTTTTTAATATGTATTGAATAAATAATCCATAGGGCTTATACATGTATACAATTATTTACTGGCATATGATAAACCACGAGTTGAACATTACAATTGCCGAATGAGAAGTATAGTCATTATCATTTAGAAAAAAATAGAGACACCTTTCGTTCGTGACTAAAAAAATGTTTCTATACTGTAGTGGTTTTGAAAATTATTTGCAAAAATGTTCCATTTTATTGATAGGATTTGCCAATGTCATTGGAGCCGTGGATTGCACCCATGTTCGTGTTGAACCCCCTTCCGAGTTAAGAAATGAGTTTGTCAACAGAAAGGGGTACACATCCCTCAACTGCCAGGTGATTTAAAAGTTGTGAAATATATGCAAGTATAATAAATTAATGCTATTCAAAACAAATAATTCCAAACTAACTTTTGTCTCACTTAATAACTTTGGATTTGTTGGTGTTTTTCATTTCTGTAGATGGTATGTGACCACCGCAAGAGGTTCACAAATGTTGTGGTCAAATTCCCCGGTGCAGCCCATGACAGCAGAGTTTGGCGAGAAAGTTCTCTGGGCATGGCAATGGAAGCTGGTAGATGTTTTTTTTTATCTTAGATACGAAATCAATATAAAATTTGCAAATTTCACAAATGAATTGCTAAATTGGCACACATACATCAGATATGGGAAACTGCAATAGGCTTTAAATTCTATCCTTAATATTGAACAAGCTGTCTTCTATAATTATTTGAATCGTTAAACATACCTAGTCAAATGAAACAGAAAATAATTAATATCCCTATTTTTTGACATTTAGGCAGATGGCCAAATTGTCTGATCTTGGGTGATTCTGGCTACTACCAGAGGGTTTTCCTCATGGCTCCCTACCCTAACCCAGTGACACAGGAAGAAATTGACTACAATACTGTGCATGCCGTAACAAGGTACAGCATTTAAACCCAACAATCCTCATTCAGTCAAACTTCAACTCTAGTGTTTGTCGATATCTGCTGGCGAGAGTTTTACATAAAGTGATTAGGATTTACTTGGATTAGGCATATCACCATGGAATAGACATATCACCATAATCCAACAATCTTGATGTTGAGTTCCCATTATCATAATTTGCAGGAGTAAGGAAGTCACAAAAGGGATCCCTAAAGAAAAAATATAGTTTCTAGTTTTCCATTATAACCTGTGCTCAAAAACATAACACCTCCTTTATGGTAAAAATTCAGTGGTACCAAATTCCAATCTTTTTGTAATCACAAATTCAGGGAAAATCTCGACAAAACTCTTGAAATCGGTTAAAAATATTGACAATTCTAACGAGACTTTTTGTTTTTCGGTGTCTAAGTGAAAAAAAGAAAACCTGTGCAAACATTATTGTGTTTCCTTACTACACAAATGAAGCACCACCTAAAATTCATACAATTATTTACAGGTCACTCATTGAGCAGACCTTCGGCATTGCCAAAAGAAGGTTTGCCTTGATGAAAACAGGCACCAGGGTTCGGTCAATGGGCAAGGCCGCAAGTGAAATCCTTGCATGCTGTATACTCCACAACTATGGAATAGATGAAGGTAAGTTATTCATATTACTTGACCGATTGTGCGTTTATCTTATGGGTGTGTACAACATTGGTAATTGTCAACGACTAGTATCCACACTTGATGTGACCCAACATATACATGAAATAACAAACCTGTGAAAGTTTAAGCTAAATCGGTCTTCAGAGTCATGAGAAAACAGTGAAAAAATGTGTTTTTATTTGTTTTCAAACATCAGATTTTATCCTGCAGGATAAATACAGTTGTTTTACTCATTTCCTAAAAAACTATGGCATTTCCAGCAAAACTATTTCAAGGGAAGTTTTCCAATTATTATGTCCATCTTTATAACATGTAAGTTATGTGCAAATCTGTGAACACTTATATTTTCAACTTTACCAATGTTGTACACACCCTTTAATAGGTCCCACAATGTGTGAATTTCTCAATGAGCTATCCTTAAGATGATGACTTGGAGTGAAATGGTATTAACATGTGTAACTTCAAAGCCACTTTTGTAATTTGTTGGAAGGTGACCTCATGCCTGAGCAGGCCAACATTGAGAGGGATGACCCAGAGGGTAACCTGTGTCTGGATTACAGAGGAGTAGGAACTGAAACAGCACTTGGGCAGGCAATGAGAGATCGACTAGCTACATCCATCTCCAGACATCGTAGACAACTAAATGCACAGTGATGAAGTACTGATTCATAAAAAGCTCCATAAATATACTATAAATACTTCAATCTAAAAGCTGTGTTAAGCAGTTAAACATAATCTTGCTACAGTATGTTTAGAAGTTCCTAAACATAAACATTTATAATTTAAACATGTTTTCAAACTGATAGCAAGAAAGTGTTTAGAAGCGTGTTTAATTGCTAAACAAAGTTTTTGCAGTGAACACAAAAACAGGACACCACCACAAACAGTATAATTGTGTTTTTTATGTTTTAAACCAAATCAAGCTCTTTTTAAACAATGTCAGGATGAGACCAATACTGGCTTTAGACCCACTTAGCTATGTAACGGTAATACAAAAATAACATGGTTTGAGGTTGGACAGTTGCTGAAGGAACTAGTTTGTCAACTTGCAATACCTCAGGGAGCGAATATAGACTGTCCAACCTCAAACCATGTTATATTTGCATACATTCACATAGCTAAATAGGCCTCAGGATTAAGTTAAGTATTATGGCAGCTGCTTTTCAAGAACCTGTGCCTTCAGCTCATAATACCTTGCTTGAGCCAGTAACGCTCTCATCCTCACACCCTGTTCCTTTTCGATGAGCGCCAACTTCCTTTCCAAGTACTCGGCCTCAGTGATCCCACTGGCATACTTCCGTTTTGGTCTAATTTTGGATGAGGTCTCTTGCGTTGGTATTCCTTGGCAAGATGTCCCTGACAAATAAATATAATCCAATATCAACTTGTGTAACATTTAACGTATTATTGCAGTTTGCCACAGACAATATAAAATCCATCGGTAGATCCATCTTATGGTACAGTCACACGGCCACTTACGGTAGCTGCGGATGCTTACGGATAAAAGTCCGTAAGCATCCGCAAGGATCCGTATCATCCGTAAGCATCCGTATCCATCCGTAATTCAATCCGCAGGATCCGCAGACATACGCAGATCTGCAGCGGAATTTTGATAATCTCAAAATTTTGCTGCGGATGAAATATACGTAAGCATCCGCAGAATATACGTTATCTCATACGTAACTCATACGTAAGATACGTAAACTCATCCGCAGGATACGTTAGATACGTAACTGATCCGCACACTTTGTCGGGTGTGCAGTTGCCTGCGGATACATAGGGGTACGTAAACACTATTAAAAAGATGGAGAAGAAACTGTTGAATAACTGGAACTAGATCTCAGACTTGATGAAATGCGACTGAAGCAAGCTCCGATCCACGTGGGTTTATATGCGGATGGTGCGGACGCCAGAGGAAGCCGACATGCGCAGACACGAGCGTAACTTATCCGTATCGTGCGTAAGTCATCCGTATCGTCCGTAAGTCATCCGTAAAATCCGTAAGTCATCCGTAAGTCGTCAGTAACATGTGTCAGCGGGTTGGCAGCGGATGGGTTCATCCGCAGGTTTTACCCGTAACATCCGTAATTCATACGTAACATCCGTATCGTACATCCGTACTAATCCGTATCGTCCGCAGAATATAGGTAACTTTTGCTCAAATTTCCGTATTGGGGTTAAAAATTACGCATTTTCATTATCCAAATATACGCAGGCATCCGCAGGTCCGTAACATGGCCGTGTGACTGTAGCATTAGATCTTGCCAAGAGGGGCATTATGAATATGTGATACATTTTCTGAAAAGTATAAAGAAAGGGGAAAGGTATATTTTGTTTTGGTTTGCAGTAGAACAGAAGCAGGTTAACTGACTCACCAAAATTCATGACATTGACTGGCAAGGTGATTGGCATAGACACAACTAGAAAAAAAAATCAATTTCATATTGTTACTATCTGCAAAATGACTGTAAACAAGTAATCAATATATGGACTTACACCGAATTGACGCAGGCTTGAAAAACATGTACGGTTTCACGCCTGAGGGATATCAACCCTGCATCATCTCTGAGATTTGTCTGATATGAAAAGGCCATGAGCTACCATGGTGTGACCTTTATAATACTTTCACGTACACAGCCAAAATGGTTTTTTATCAACCATTCAAAATCAACCACGTGATAATTTCTACCAATAGCAATGTGTAAACTGTCTTAGGTATTTCAGTAAGTGGGTTTTAGTTACTCACCGTCATCAGTAATGGTAATCGGCATGCTGTAAACTGAAAACAATAATAAAATATAAATATTAGAAGAACTTCAACTTGTATTCAAAGAATGTGTAGTATATCATACATGTTCAAGTTACATGTTTTTCCTGAAGATGTTTATAGCATATTGAATAAAAAATCGTGTTGTATCTCTACTTTAAAAAAAAAGAGAGGGGTTTGGCATATGTGACTTGCGGATCTTGGAATAACGCAATATGCAGAGTGCAATATGGCTGTGCAATACAGGATATTATCATACTGTTTTTTGCCATGGATTGACCAATCAGAATCGAGGATACAAGTTTGCATAAAGATGATAACGTGTATCTGCTGTTCTAAAACATCATATAGGCCTACCTGGGTCTAGACTAACAACCTCGCATGCCGATGCCTTTGGTTGGTCCGCTTGGACTGGAAGTTCTGAAAGTGAAAAAAGGCTTTCAAGATTTATCTAATTAAAAGCAATTTTTGTTTTTAAAGTATCCTAAAGAACACTTGAAGTTTCTCACATTTGATTTGCAGATAAGTTGAATAGTTGTAGATGAGATGTTCACTGTTGTACATAAAAACTACAGGTACAGGTGAACTTGAACACAAATTTGTTTGTATATGTTGTTATTACCTGGGTTGTCAGCAGTGCTGGAGTTGCCAAAGGAATCTGATGAAAAATTAAACAAATAAACACAACTTATATTTGGAGTTATAAGTACACAAAGGGAGGGAGGGGAGCACCCTGCATGACCCCCCCCCCCCCCCCCCCCCCCCGCATCTACTTGTAAGCACTGTAGAATGTGCACACACATACACAATGCACATGAATGATCTCAAATATATTATGTGTTTTTTCGGAACTGGCGTCAGACCAACAACGCCCTCAACTGTCTGGAAAACCATGGACTTTTCAATAAAAACATTAAAAAGAAGGATGTGAAATCTTTCATCACTTACCACTGAAGGTGTCAACTGCTGAGTCAATCCCTTCCAGCTTGACTTGTGAGAGGGTACTCTGAATGAGAAGCTGGGGCTGGCTCAAAGGAGGAGGGCTTGGTCCGCCGCCAGTTGCGTGAACTTGCCATTTACGTTTTGTGACTGAAAAAAATAAGGGGGAGAATTTTTCACTGATGCAGTGATGTGACAATGAGCAGTTAACTAGTTACACGGCTTTATTCTGTATGCTAAAGTTAAAGGTACCATATATCATTTTTTTATGTGTTGTTATTTTTCTATGAAAAAAATATGCGTTCACTTTGATAAGTAAAAATGAAGGCTACTTTTTTTATAAATAATTTTTGCTTTGACTATTGGCTGCCATATTTCTTGCTGATTAAACTATTCGGCTTACGTTGAAGTTGCCTGTTGATAATCAACCTCTTAAGTTTTCCTTATTAATATTACACAATGTATATGTATAGACTCATATTAGTTGTTCTGTACATTTTTGCAATATGGAAATAAATGTTTTGTATGAAGTGAATTGAATTGAATTGTAACATTCATGGGTGCATTCTGTCTTCAATGAAATTGGTATAATTGGCAGCCAGGATACATGTACTTACTTGCTTGGACCAAATTTCTGTAGCGATCCTTACACTGGGTAGCTGTTTTCATGTTCCCTCCAGCAACACTACAAACATTAAATAAATAGTTGAATGTTTATTTGATTCAACAGTTAAGTGATAGCACATTAGCTAAAACTCTTATGGAGTATTTGTCAAATATTCCTTTATAGTTGTACAGTGATTCACTGTATGATGTTGCAGTGAAGTTGTAGTCCTAACACAATTATCGTTACGCCACTTTCTGGTTTCCTAATGTACATGTGAAAATAGTTAACAAGAACCGAGTAACAATTTTTGCAGAAATAGTTATACCTGATATGTCTAGGCTGCAGCTTGAAATATATCAGAAAACACAAGCTTTTGGCTTTCTGGAACTAAACGTTACTGTACTCGGCACAACAGCTGTAACCATAGAGCTAGAAACAGCTAATTTTTGTTTTGTAAAGTTTGACAATTACTGAATTAATAGGCCTACTGCAGTTCAAAAGAAAAAAATGTGTAGGCACAAAACCAGAACTGCAGTGCTAGAGTAGTGCTGCAGCTAAAAAAGTTTGCCAGCTCGGAGGCTAGGTCCTAGTTGTTGATGCTGCCTAAATCACCTCCACAAAAACTAAAGAGCTGACAAAATCAAGGTAGGCTACTTGCAGACGTGAATAATAAAACAAGTACTTTTATAACATTCAGTAGGCCCTTACATGCTTACGTATTGTTAGGTCTGCATGCAGTTGACGCAGTAATGTTGACGGCATTGGACATGTTGATGTTGGACAAGCAAAACAACTGACTATGGACTTTTTTATGGTCATGATTGCCAACGTTATGTTAAACCCAAACTAGGGCTTATGCCGCCAGAAATCATCATCAACGAACAAAGAAACTACCAACCCAATTCAGACTATTTGAAAATCGTATGTAGGCCTAGAACTTGAACAATAAAGCATATCTTTACGTCATGACCGTAGCGTTGAATCTTTTCATGCCATACTTTCGTTCGTTATGTTTATGCAATTGCGCCACCCATTGGCAATACTTACGCATTCACGCACCCCCTCACTCGTTCCCAGCTTGCTTGTTTATGTTTGGACGTCAACTTGGACCCCTTCAGAGGACCCTCGATAACCGCTTTCTCCTCGATATATGAGATCGCCAGCGCAAGGTCCATTTCGGCTGAGAAGGGGGGCGATTTAGGCTTTGCCACGGCCTGCGCCACTTTCTGATTTATTTCGCCCGCCATTTTTCTGTTCAATTTTCGCTTAAGCAGACGATCTAAAATGTTGCGCGCGCAGTTTGTTTACGTGCTTAAGTTAGCAACCGCTGGTGAAATACGTTTACGCTTAAGCAAATTTTTCTGCTATAGTAAGCAAAAAAATTTGCTTACCGTTAAGCAGCTCTATGAAATTGGGCCCTGATCATTCCACCACCCCGCCATCAAATGTACCTAGTGTACCTGTGCATTTACACATTTAAATATTAGTGGACATTGAACATGAATTGAGGGCAATAGTGTACTTTTTACAAATGTCCACTGTTGAGATTCGTGTACAAAACATGTCTTACCAAAATACTGTCGAGGGCGAGGCGGGTGCCCGTTCAGAGAATGACGAGGTAGGGCCACTGTACAATACTCACGGCTTGACTGGCGGACGTCTGCAGGAACTTCACCAATCGACAGGGGGTGTACATCAGACAAGATCGGTCACAACCAGTAGATCAGGGATGGGTGTGGATTGGGGGAGGGGGAAGAGGGGAAATTCTTGAACTAGTCTGAACTAACTAACTATGGGGGATCAGGGGAAGGGGTGGAGTGTAAACTGCCCAAACTCGCCAGGAAAATGTCCACCGTTGTCACGTCAAAGGAGAAGGCCTAACAAAATTCAGTCTTCTAATAAATAGGCCTAATGCCCAGGCACACACATTAACACAAGAGAAAACAGCTTTTATAATTCAAAAACTCGAACCGCAACAAATAATTTATTTACAGTAGTGCTAAATGCAACTCTATTTACAGTAATTATTATTTTTGCTCACAGTGAGTAGCCGCCATCACTGTTCAGTATAAATTATACGCCGCAGCTAACGTCTTGTAATTTTGACAGCAAGCTACACAAGAAATTAATTAGTATGCGCACAATAGATTGCCGGGGGCTTTGCAGTTGCACGCTAGCACTGAATAATTTTGCAGGAGTTGCGATGACTAACGTTGCTTCACTGCACTTGCTAACTGAACTATTGTTGTCTATACTTGAATTCTTCACAGTACTTCTTTGCTGACTAATTTGTACGTCACTTCTTTGCCGACTAATCTTCACGGCACTTCTTTGCCGACAAATTTTCACGGCACTTCTTTGCTGACTTAGAAGCAGCGCTTGTCAGTCGCGTGCTTGCACACCACGGCAGTATTAAATGCTGTTAATACTCTTCTTATACATGTATAGCTTTCTGGCAGCGCACAGACCATAATAGCCTTTCCTCAAGGCCATTGTTGCTGTGCAGCTACAAAGTAGCTGTGGCAACTGAGGTTGAGACCTGCAACCACATCGACTGCAGTCAAGACTACTCATTGCCCTCAGTAGTAGGGAAATGCCGTTTCTAGACCACTTTCTAAAACTCGCTCAGTTTTCTAACCAGCACCGAGTAGTGTAGGAAATGACAATCCTGGAGCAGCACCTCTAAAAAGGGCACTCAAAAAAGAGTGCCCTTTTTTCCCCCAACATTTAAAACGAGTCTAAAGGTGGCGCCGATGCGTAAGCAGGAGGCTGATTTAAATAATTTTTATTTATCGCGAAGCTGTAAGTTTTTCGATAAGACCTTTTTTTTCTTTAGACACCAACTCTTCCACGCGTCTTTTTATCTCTAATAAAAATGAAAAAAATAATCTCATTTTTATATATATTGAAGAGAACCAGGACGAAAATATTATACAATTAAAAAAGATTAAAAACCTACATCTTCGCTTTTTAATCTATTGTTCATTCCATAAAAATTCATACATTCATAATAATCTTCAATTACTTCAGATTCTAATAATCCTCTCTTTAGTAAAAAATCGTAAAGATTTTTCATATCGCTTAAAGTAACATTTTGATTAAACTCGAGAAATATCTTTTTCGAGTTCAAGTTTAAGATTTTATCGTAAAATCTAGGAGAGATTATAGGTTTTGTAATATCGTCTTTATGAATATTTAAACAAACTAATTTTAGTTTTTTTTGCATCTTACGAAACAAATAATAATTCTATGTCTCTACTTATTTGCAGCCACTCGTGGCTGCAACAAGATGGCTATCTATATTGTAAAAAATGTAAAATGCTACAAAGATATTTAGATTTTGAGGCCGAAATTATAAAAAATTGTTGCGTTAAAAGATTTTCTACTCGTAAGTATAGCGGCAAATTATATGAAGTTTTTTGTACAACGAGATATACAAAAAAATGTATTATCTTACGTAGATAAAGAATTTAAAGATTTAACGAAAAAAAAAACTTGTCGGGGAGATGTCAGACTTTCTCTAATAGCGTGTTGCTATTATTACGCGTTATGTATGAACGACGAATATACGCCGATAAATTCTATATTAAAAAAAATTGTATTACCAAAAAACAATTTAATAACGCGTTAAAAAAATATTACGAATATAAAAACAGCGATATCAATAAATACGTTATAACTATAACTAAAATTATAAATTATTTATCCGTCCTTTTTTATAAAGATATTGCGAGTAGTTATTTAATAAAAAATATCGCAAATTATATATGTTCACGTCTGGACGCGAAAGTATATAATTTATTTGATTCTAGAACTATAGCTGCTTATTGCTTTTTAGAATCTCTAACTATTTTAAAAATCTTTTTTATTAAAACAAAAATATTAAAGAAATTTGACGTCAATATTATAACCTTTAACGAATTAGAAAAGTATAGATCTAGTTAAAGTCGAGAGATCGTATATTATCTATAGACGCGAAACTTTTTTTTTTTGCATATCTTACAAAACAAATAATATGTATACGGCGTCGTATTTATATATAATTATAAATTATTATTTCAATTTTTTTAACATATTAGGGTCTACGTCACTCTACTTACCTGTAGAGCCACTACATTATGCATAGTCCTAGCCGGCAGGCGTCAACGCTAAGATTTTTCTCACAATAGCGCCCTCTGTTGACCCTTCCCACAGTGCCCCGCGGTATGAGCGCCATGTTGGCATCCTCTTTTCTCTTAGCGGCCGTGCAGTCAACACGTACTTTTGGACAGCTCCGTCTAAGTGTTTTCTTCACGAGTCGACGTTAAGGTTTTTTCGTGTATTATTAAAAGATTATTGTAGAGTACGATCTTCATTGTGGAATTTTGTTTTTTGGAGTGGTTATGAAGAAACGTTTGGCGAGGAACGAGTCAGTCCATAACGGGGAAAAATTCTTTTCCCCGGGACGGCCCGTTTCCTCGGGGGATCGTACCGGTGGCGTTGAATCGTCTCACCGTGACGGCTCCCCCAGCCAGCACTCGGAGCTGCAGGAGGCTCCGAGTGCTGCCCGTCCCGTTGACCGGGCCGAGGACACTATCCAGTCCCCGGCCCCGGCCAATACACCCGGGACTAGCCAACGTAAAGGGTCCCGCCCCGGCAAGGTTATTTCTAAAAAATCTTCCTTTGCCGGTGCGGGCCCGAAGAAGGGCCGTCAGCCGAAGCTGACAACGGCTCCACTGTTATCGGACAATGTCCGTTCCGATTTAGTGGTTACCGGGCCCTCGGGCTTCCCCGGCCCTATGGCCCCGGCCACGGGGCTGCGTGACGGCCTGCTGAAGCAGACCGATCACGCTTCATCGCCCGGTAGTACAGTGCTAACAGAATCTCACTGTACTACTCGAGCACAAGCGGGACAGCTGTCTCTCGCTCCGTCCTTCGGGTCGGATTTTGGGCCCTATTCGGGCGTACCAGCCCTACCGGTTCTTCAGTCGTCCCCGGGAACTTCTCTGAAATCTTCCCGGGCCGGACCCAAGAAGAAATCAAAGAAGAGCCGACAGACATCGAGCTCTTCTTCGGAGGGCTCACACCAGGACAAACGGCATCGTCCCCACGACACCGTCTCTTCGGCTGACTTCATGCAGGCTTTTCAGTCTATCAGTGCCTCGCTGTCAGCTATTGCCTTGGCTCATCGACAGCCAGCCCCACCCGGTCTCGGGGAACGGGCTGGTGGAGCACAGGACGGCCACGACATCCCGCATACAGTGAGTCGTGCCCCATCCTCCCCTCCGGCTATAAGCATCCATCCTTCGATGACCTTACTGCCGGAACCGGGGGAAACTACTCTCGCTCCGTCGGGTCCGGCCCACGCTACCGATCTGCGTGATGACCCGGCCCGCTCCCCGTGTTCGCCTCGCCCGTCCCATTCCGGGGATTCGGCCGAGGACGAGGACGAATGGGCTCAGCTTCAGCGTCTTTCTATCTCCGAGACTGAGTTGCGCCTCGTCCAACGCGACATGGTTCGCGTCTTGTAGCTCCCGCAGCCTGAAGAGCCCGCCGCCGTAGAACGCAGATCTTTCAAGCGCCGGACGGGCTCATCGGAGTCCCGCCATACTCCAGTTTTTTCGGAGTTACCACTGGATCAGGTGTGCGTGGAACGCTTCAATGCTATAGCGGGGGAACCCACTTGGAAACCCTATCGTAAGCGTGCGTTGGCTTACTATCGTTTCCCTCCGGCGGACTTTGGACAATTCTTTAGTCCGCCTGCCTTGCCGGACTCTGCCAGAGACAAACTGGCAGCGGATGGCGGTTCTTCGACATCGAAATCCCCTTTTTCGGATCGATCTCGAAACAAGCTAGAGGATATCTTAAGAAAATTAGATACAGCCTCTCGCTTCGGATCGCGGACATCTTCATTCCTCCTCCTTCTCACGGAGTACCTTGTCTCCGGCTGTGAGGAGGATTCCTCCATACCTACGGATTTGTTGGCGGCGGCTTTCCATTGCCTTGACTTTGGTTTACGCACAGTTCTCGAGCAGTTCACTCGGATCTCGACTCTGGCGACTTCTTCCCGTCGGGCTAACGTTTTGGACGCGCTCTTCCTTCCATCGGAGGGCGCTCGCAAACGCCTTGAGACCCTACCCCTTTGGGGTAATGACCTCTTCGCCGGGAAATTTCAAGAATCAATGGAAGCCGAAGCAAAGCGGATCGAGGCTACCGATAAGATTAATCTGAAGAAGCCAGACGCTCCGCCCGCCAAATTTGCCCAAAGGCCCAAGCCTACAACGGTTTTCCGCATCCCGCGCCGTCAGCCCCTGAAGTCAGTTCGGGGCGGCCCGCGGGGTCGAGGTGGCTACCAGGGTCGAGGTGGCAACCAGATGGGTTCGCGTTTTACTCGCCCCCAGTCTGCCGTTAGTCGCCAGACCCAACAAGGATCGCGCGGCACCCATGCACCGGCCCCCCGTTTCTCCGGGGGCTGGCGTAAATGACGCGATCGCGCCGAAGCGGCCCCCCTCCGACGGACCCGTGGGCGGCCGCCTCCAATATTTCGTAGGGTCCTGGGCTCAAGTTTCGTCCGATCGATGGGTACTCGAAACCATCAGACACGGTTACGTGTTGGAATTTACGAGTCCCCCTCCGTCGGACACATTCGTCCGCCAGACTCGAGTTCCATCAGAGCTGGCGAAACGTCGCGCTCTGGAGGAAGAGATCAAGTCTCTTCTTTCCAAGCGTGCGCTACGCGTGGTCCCGTACGGAGCCACGCCATCGGGTTTCATGTCAACCTTTTTCCTCGTCCCGAAAAAGGGATCCGACACCTGGCGCCCAATTCTAAACTTGAAGCCCCTCAACAAGTTTATCAAACCGCGTCGGTTCCGAATGGAAACACTCAAGTCCATCTTCGAGTCCATCGATTCCCTGACGTGGGCGGCGAGCCTCGACCTAAAGGACGCCTACCTCCACGTGCCCATTCATCCCGATCATTACAGGTTTCTCCGTTTCATGTACAAAAGCGTCTTGTACCAATTCACGGCGCTCCCCTTCGGGCTTTCAACTTCCCCACGCGTGTTTACGCGGGTGGTAAGAGAAATCGGCGCGGCGCTTCGCAAACGCGGTCTAGTGATATTTCAGTACCTCGACGACTGGATCGTTTTCGGTCTCCGCGCGCGATTGGCCCGCCCGACGGACGAGCGTGTGGCCAATCTGTTCCAGTGTGTCAGTCTTTTTCTGTCTGTTCCACTGGCCCCAGCACGTGCGTGGCTGAAATTGCTGGGTCTTATGGCCAGTATGATAGACTTGGTGGATTTTTGCAGGCTTCGAATGCGCCCGATTCAGCTCCACCTCCTCACGTTCTATCAACCCAGTCGACACCATATCGACCATATGGTACCGACTTCACTATGGTTAGTCCCTCACCTTCGTTGGTGGACAGTTCCCACCAACCTTACGCGAGGACGCAGATTCAGTCAACCTCGACCATCGGTCACCGTCACGACCGACGCTTCACTGTCGGGCTGGGGGGCTACGTTGCCCCCCTGTCAAGTAGCAAGGCTCTGGGATGCCGAACACCGCACATTCCACATCAACACTCTGGAATTGATTGCGGTGTCCAGGGCTCTGGAACACTTCCTACCCTCGATCTCCGGTCGGGCAGTTCGCGTTCGTTGCGACAACATGACTGTGGTAGCGTACATAAATTGCCAAGGGGGCACCAGGTCAGCTCGCCTTTGCGCACTGACCTGGGAACTCCTTCATTGGTGCATGCGACACAAGATTGTCCTGTCAGCGACCCATCTCCCGGGCGTGGAGAATGGCACCGCCGACGCCTTGTCCCGGGGTCATATCATTCCGACGGAATGGTCTCTGCTCCCTCCGGTGGTTCGGTCGATCTTCACTCTGATCGACCGGCCTCACGTCGATCTTTTTGCGACGTCCCTCAACAATCAACTGCCGGTTTATTGCTCGAGGTTTCCCGACCCCAACGCCTGGCGGACAGACGCTCTAGCAATTCATTGGGACGGGCTGTTCGCTTACGCCTTCCCGCCCCTATCCCTCATCGCCCGGGTCTTGTCCAAGATCGAACAGGAGAATTGCAAGATCCTTCTGGTGGCCCCGTTTTGGCCTCGCCAACCGTGGTTTGCCAGGCTAATCAGGCTCCTCGTGTTCAGACCCGTGATTCTTCCACGGCGTCCGGACATCCTGTTTCAGCCCCAGTCGGGTCTTCTTCATCCGGCACCGGAAGGTCTTCACCTGACGTGCTGGATGTTATCCAACGATCCCTCCGCTCAGCGGGCCTTTCAGATCGGGCTGCAGTCGTTGCGGCACACAGTCGCAGGCCATCAACCCGATCCGTATATAACAGCAGACTACGTCATTTTTATAAATGGTGCCGGCGTCACTCTCACTGTCCCACCGATTCTTCTGTAGAAACAGTGGGTGACTTCCTTTTGTACCTATTTGAGAGTGGCCTATCTACGGCCACAATCAAGAATTACCGTTCAGCCATCTCGGCGATCCATAAAGGTTTCCCGGACGGTTCCTCGATCTCTGACAACCAGGCATTGGGTCATCTTGTTCGGGGCATGTTCGTTGATCGCCCCCCGACACGTAAACTCGTCCCTTCCTGGGACCTATTCCAGGTGCTCTCGGTCTTGTCTAGAGCACCATTCGAGCCCCTGGCCAATGCCTCGTTATTACAGCTATCGCTTAAGGTTGCCTTTCTGTTAGCTGTTGCTACCTCCAGGCGCCGTAGTGAGCTACATTCTTTTTCATTAGAGCCAGGGCACATCCGTTGGGAACCTGCCGGTGTCCGTCTGATTCCTAGGACGGGTTTCCTCTCAAAGAATCAGTCCGCTTCTTTCCTCCCGCCTGATATCTTTGTTCCAGACATTAAGTCTTTCTCATCGATCTCGTCCGACAAGCTTTGGTGCCCGGTCCGGGCTCTCAAATGGTACGTCGAACGAACTCGACCGTGTAGGGGTGACCTCAAGCAATTGTTCATTACTACGGTCCCACCTTACCGACCAGCGTCCCGTGACACCATCTCTCGATGGCTTGTGACGGCTATCCGTTCGGCCCTCTCTGATTGGCCGAACGAACCTGGATCTTCTGTCCGGGCTCACGATGTAAGATCAACATCAACCTCGTGGGCCTTCTTCAAGGGCGTTCCCATCGCAGACATCGTCAAGGCTGCTTCATGGAAATCTGCTAGCACCTTCACGGAATGTTACCTGAAGGATGTCTTACAATCTGAGGGCATTGCTGGCAGAACCGTCCTGAAGGCTGCTGCAGCCTCATCTCGGCGTCATTAGTCGCTTCGCCTCTCCTCGTTTTTCAGTGAGTACGACATTGCTCTTCCTCAGATTAACAGATTAGTGATATGGTTTATTCACATGTGCTCGCTTTAACGATTCACGTGTATATCTACCTATTTATCACTTGCCCCAGTGTCTTTTTTCCTCAGGACGGTCTATACATATCATCCGTGCTGATGATCTCTATGTCCTCGGGCTGACGAATTTTGGGTTTTCCGCATCCTCCTTTCGATGCTCCAGCCCGTTTGTTTCCAAGGGTTCTACTTGTGGTTGATTAAATAAGATACATTTTGTCTTGATACTTATTTACTCCAGACTAAGCCTACTGGTTGTAGGACTTTTTCGGAGATTGCACATACAACCTCTGAAACAGAGTTTGGAACCGCTTTAGTTAGCACGTCTTATTGCGACCGTGCAGTTCAGGACCCTTATTCACAGTAGCATCTCGCATACCCTCCACCGGTCTACGGTGCCATATCATGCATAATGTAGTGGCTCTACAGGTAAGTAGAGTGACGTAGACTCCCCCCCCACAGTAGTGTGGTAGGGGTCTACGAACGAATACTTACCTGTAGAGCTCCCCCCCGCCTCCCCACTTATTCTCGATCTTGTGGTTGTGCTTTAGCACGCACGAGAAAAGAGGATGCCAACATGGCGCTCATACCGCGGGGCACTGTGGGAAGGGTCAACAGAGGGCGCTATTGTGAGAAAAATCTTAGCGTTGACGCCTGCCGGCTAGGACTATGCATAATGTAGTGGCTCTACAGGTAAGTATTCGTTCGTAGACCCCTACCACACTACTGTGGGGGGGGGATTTTACCTCCAATAAAAATGAGATTTATTTTTTTCATTTTTATGTATATTGAAGAGAACCAGGACGAAAATATTTAAAATAAAAGATTACAAATTCAATTTTTTTAACATATTAGGTTTTACCTCCAATAAAAATGAGATTTATTTTTTTCATTTTTAAATATATTGAAGAGAACCAGGACGAAAATATTTAAAATAAAAGATTACAAATTCAATTTTTTTAACATATTAGGTTTTACCTCCAATAAAAATGAGATTTATTTTTTTCATTTTTATATATTGAAGAGATAAAGGATCTCACTCAATAAAAGTGAGATAAAAAAATTATTATAATATTTAATATGGTTTACTCAATAAAAGTGAGATAAAAAAATATTATAATACTTATATTATAAAGGCATGATGAAGAAACCAACACCAATAGGATACGGACGTTGGCCTAAATCAACCTTGCAAAAATATGTGGAGTGGAATAATATCACGATCCCAGAGCGACGCCTACGTCGAGACTATATCGACGCCATTAGAGTAGAGGAGAATAAATATAAAAACTTGAATCGCAAGAAACTCGATGAGCTCAAACAAATCGTAGACGACCAAGAGTTACAATTTACGCCAACTGGTAAACGAGGTCGATTTTTACGAAAGGATTTAATTTTAGCGATTAAATCATATAAAAACCCCGATAGCTTCAGAGAGGCAGATTTTCAAGTACATAGAGCTTTTAGTAACAGTTATAGAAACTTGGAGTTAAAGCCTAGATTGTTTAACAACGACGTAGAGCAATTCTTTAATACGCACGTGCGGCAGATTGAAAAAATTGTTGCGTCAGAGCTGAGAAATCTATCAGCCATAAAAAGTTCAGTTAGGATTTAAAGCGGAATACGAAAAAGAAAATCAAGACGGCTTAGTAGAAACCAGCGCTTTTACCTTTTTTAGTAAAAAACAAGTTGTTTTAAACGAGAGTCAGATAAAAGAAAATGTCAAAGATCAAATCTTTAAAATAAAAGAAAAACACGCCAAAAATACGAGTCAAGGATCGAGTTGGAACCTCGTTGAAATACTCGCGTTTTATATCAACATCGACCGCTATAGACCTATAAGCGGCAGTTCTTATATAAAATTACCAACTTTTTTAGTAAACAAAAAGGCTTTTATTAACGTTAGAAACAAAGACAACGAATGTTTACGGTGGTGTTTGAGAGCCGCTCTCGGCAAGTATACCGACGAAATAAAACAACGAGTAAAAGACAAACCTGATTTTAAAATCCACGAAGACAGACCGTCAGTTTACGATAAAAACGATGGATTAAATTTTAAAGACGTAGACTTTCCCGTTCCAATCAATCAAATAGAAAAGATAGAGAGACAAAACAATCTGAGTATAAATGTGTTCGCGTACGAAGAGGCTAAAGAAGTACGACCGTTATATTTATCTAAAAACGCCAACGACCTCGCAGCCATAAATCTGTTGTTGTTTTCCTCGGACGACACAAATCACTATTGTTGGATAAAACATATATCTAGAATATTTTTTAACCAAACGAGACACAAGCATAAAACATACGTCTGTTTCAGATGTTTGACGCACTACAACTCACGAGACAAGTTGGACAGACATACGCAAGATTGCGAGGGAATAGATATGCCACCCTCTAAGGTCGTCTTTCCAAAAGGTTTTAACGACGACCCTCCGATATTAAAATTTAAAAATCAAAAGTTTGCGCAAGACGTACCATTTGTCATTTACGCCGACTTTGAATCGGTATTAAAAAAATTAAAGCCTCAAGAGGCAAACACGCAGGAGACTCAAGTTCACAAAGCTTGCGGTTATTCGTTGATCGCTTTAAGGTACGACGGTAAACTTGAATTTCAAGAGACCTATAGAGGAAAAGACGCCTTGACTAAATTTATAGACTCGACGTTGCGTTTAAGATACGAATTTAATCAAGTTTTTGAAAACCCCAAACCCATAGACTTTACATCGCGAGACAACATCGACCACCAAAACACAAGTACGTGTTGGATTTGCGAGAAGCTAATATACCCTAATTACTCCTCAAACTGTCAGTGTCCACTTCCGAAAGAACCGAAGACTAAAAAAGAAAAGGAAGAATGTTGTTACGTAAACAAAAAAGGATACAAAGAAAACAAATGTCTAACGTGTAAAAAACGGATCAACAAATTTAAAAAGGTGAGAGATCACTGTCACATCACGGGTAGATGGGTCTTTCCATAAATAAGGGGGCCAAAGCAGGACATGGTGTTATTTCTCAAAATGTAATTTACTTTCTATATTCTTTGCATGTTCGTATGGTGGGGATAGCTCATACGTTTAATGTATAACTTCAATTTCTTGAATCAGATGTTTTGTTTTCATATACGATCCAAAACTATCCATCACACTGTAACGGAGACACCGGTGTCTCAGTTACAGTGTGAAGTGTGAAACTTGTGACTTGTTTTGCCATAAATTAGTAGGTTTTCATTGAAAATTTAAATTTCAAAGGGTAATATGTAAACATCATTGGTATACTGTAATTCAGCTATTTTCAATGAAAACCTTCAAACGTTGGCCAAGCGGTAAAGGCCGACAGTTTTACGTGTAACCGTGACACTGGTGTCTTTGTTACACCGTGACTCAAAAAGTCCTGTCTCTCTTATTATGCATCATAAATGTCTGAATCTAGCAAAGTGCATAGTAATACATGCTACATGTACATGTAGCAGGTATTACTATGCACTTTGCTAGATTCAGACATTTATGATGCATAATAAGAGAGAGAGGACTTTTTGAGTCACGGTGTAACAAAGACACCAGTGTCACGGTTACGCGTAAAACTGTCGGCCTTTACTGCTTGGCCAACGTTTGAAGGTTTTCATTGAAAATAGCTGAATTACAGTATACCAATGATGTTTACATATTACCCTTTGAAATTTAAATTTTCAATGAAAACCTACTAATTTATGGCAAAACAAGTCACAAGTTTCACACTTCACACTGTAACTGAGACACCGGTGTCTCCGTTACAGTTTGATGGATAGTTTTGGATATGAAAACAAAACATCTGATTCAAGAAATTGAAGTTATACATTAAACGTATGAGCTATCCCCACCATACGAACATGCAAAGAATATAGAAAGTAAATTACATTTTGAGAAATAACACCATGTCCTGCTTTGGCCCCCTTATTTATGGAAAGACCCAGATACAGAGGAGCCGCGCACGCTTATTGCAATCTAAAACTGCAGGTGATATCGGATAAAACTCCAATACCCGTCATCTTTCACAATTTACAAAATTACGACGCTCATTTAATCATGCAAGGTTTGTACGAGACTAAAGAAAATATCGATTTTATTCCCAGCAACTCGGAAAAATACATTTCGTTTTCGCTCGGTAATCTGAGATTTATAGACTCGTTTAAATTTATGTCGACGTCGTTGGAAAAATTAGTCAACGCGTGTCCCAAAGAGGCGTTTACTCTACTCAGAGAACGCTATAAAGACCAAAATGTCGACCTGCTCTTACAAAAAGGTGTTTACCCGTACGAGTATATGGACTCGTTCGATAGGTTTGAAGAGACGAGCTTACCAAGCATCGACAACTTTTATAGCAGCCTCAAAGACTCGAATATCTCGCAAGACGATTATTCTAAGGCTCAACAAGTGTGGAACGAATTTAACGTCAAAAACTTGGGTGAATATCACGACTTATACGTCACCACCGATGTATTACTTTTGGCAGGTGTGTTTGAAAATCTTAGAAAAAACGTGTAAAAAGAACTACAAGTTAGATCCTGCTAACTATTATACCTCTCCTGGGTTATCGTGGGACGCGCTATTAAAACACTCGGGAGTCGAGCTCGAGTTATTGGAAGACGTTGACAAACACCTGTTTTTTGAAAAAGCAAAAAGAGGAGGACTATCGAGCGTGGGTAGTGCTAGGTACTACAAAGCAAACAATAAATATCTACCCGATTACAATCCGGACGAGCCATCGACTTACATCATGTATCTCGACGCCAACAATCTGTACGGTTGAGCCATGAGTCAGTATTTACCCTACGCCGATTTTAAATGGGCAAAACCCAAAGACTTCACGACGGAATGCATTATGTCAATCTCAGAAACGGCCGATGTAGGGTGTCTCTTAGAGGTAGACTTGGATTATCCCAACGCTTTGCACAATTGGCACAATGATTTTCCGCTAGCTCCCGAAAATATCAAAGTACCCAAAGAGTGGTTATCCGAGTATCAACTGGGGTTGTTAACCGCAGAACCCACTAGCAACGAATCTAAATTAATAGCCACTCTATACAACAGACGTAAATATGTCTTGCACTACAGATCGTTACAACAGTATCTCAATCTTGGATTACAACTCAAAAAAGTACACCGCGTATTACAATTTAAGCAAGCGCCTTGGATGAAAGAGTACATAGACAAAAACACTCGACTAAGAGCTAAAGCAACGTCCGACTTTGAAAAGGACTTTTTTAAGCTCATGAACAACAGCGTTTTTGGAAAGACGATGGAAAACGTGAGAAATAGAACGGACGCGTTTTTACTTAGAAGCGACCAAGTTTCCAAATATCAAGCGTTGTCGCGTAAACCGAGCTATAAACATACGACGATTTTTACTGATTGCAATCTAGCGTTTATCGAAATGTATAAGACCAAGACGTTATTAAACAAACCTATTTATGCGGGAGTGAGTATTTTAGACCTCTCAAAAACTCTCATGTACGACTTTTATTACAACCACCTCAAAGAGACCTATAGAGACCGAGTAGGGTTAATTTATACCGACACGGACAGTCTACTCTTGAGCGTTGAGACGGACGATGTTTACGAAGATATAAAAAAAGACTCGGAGTTATACGACCTGTCAAACTACGATCAGAGTCACGAGATCTATGACTCTAAAAACAAAAAGGTCATCGGTAAATTTAAAGACGAGTTTGGTGGAAAACCAGTCAGCGAATGCGTTTGCTTAAGACCAAAGATGTACTCGATTTTAACGGCGGACGACTTTAACCTTAAAAAAGCCAAGGGAGTTACCAAAGCAGTCACCGACAAAAAATTTAGTCACGAGCGTTATCTCGACTGTCTAAAAAAAAAAGAATCTCAAAATGACACAATGACGTACATCAGATCGAAACATCACGCGTTATACACCATATCGCAAAACAAACTGTCGTTGAGTCCGTTAGATACCAAGCGATTTATACTACAGGATGGAACGTCTACTCTAGCCTTTGGCCACTATAAACTTGGAGGTAACTCGGTGTCCGGTGGAACGACTTGAAGCTCTTGACTAACGAAACTTCGATTGGGACCTTTTTTAAGATAATAAAGAGTGGGTTGGTTGGGATCTTTGGTCGCGCGATCTAAATCAAAAACCTCGAGACTCCAGATAGGATCGGTCGCTCGCCTGCGCTCTCCTCCCTCCAACTCACCAGGCGCGTAAAGATATCTAAACAGATTGCCTTTTTTGATCAACTCTTTTTCTACCTCGTCTGCGGAAGAACTTATTTGACAAATTTGCGTTTCTTGCATCGCTAGCTTGGGAGTGAGTGGCTCGTAGTCTTCCGTCGTTATCAATCTGGTGGTTTCGTCGTTTAACGCCTTAATCACGTCGGGTAATCTTTTAACCCAGAGTCGCGATCTCTCTGTCGGATTAAGGATTTAGCGTATTGATGGCCAAACAATCTCTCCGCCAAAGTCCTGTTAAATCTTTCGACGATACCCTGCGCTCTGTGGTTGCCTGGTTCTCCCACTTGTATCGCGACTTTTTTTTCCGACATCATTTTTTAAAATTCCCCGTGAAATTCTTTACCCGCGTCTACTTTTAAAACCTTTGGCCAAGTCAAAGGCGACCTAGCGTAAACTCGACTCAGAGCGTCGACCACTTGGGTACTCGTCTTGTTGGTCAAAGGTTCGGCCTCTTTAAAACGCGTGGCCACGTCTACGACCGTCATCGCGTATTTGTATTCTTTTTTACCGACTTTATCGAAGGGTAAAAATAACAAGTCTATCTGATGCATTTCGTTGGGAATACCCATGGACTTGTTCAAACTCGTAGGTCGAGGAATATACGTAGGAGGCGGTAAATAAATTTGCCACAACGCTTGTTTTCTTAACCAATTTCTGGTTTCTTCTTTGGACGCGCCCGTTTTTTTAGCTAATTTTACAACCGCGCCCTCACCCTTCCAATAACCGACGGGGCTGTAGTATACTTTTTTAAACTTTGTTTTCATTTTATTTAACTAAACAACTTATAAAAACTTATAAACTAAAAAACCTACCAACGCCGTTCCTCCCAAAACAAACGCCAACTCACCGGTCTTTTGATCTTCGCTCGGCGCGTAAAAATCAGACAGAGTGGGCTCGTGCTGCAGGTAGATTGGTACCCGTAGATCTTCGCGAGTAACCGAGTTGTATTCTCTGAGAGCCTCGTCTATACTTTTAAAAGTCCTTTGAGCCTTCGCTTTTTTTTTTAGTCGATCGTTTAACCAATCGAGATACTTTGTCCGAGATTTTTCCCAATTGTTTTTTGCCGTCGTCAGTTTTTCTAAAGCCAAGTCGTGTCTCTTGCGCTCTCCGTCTTGTTTAACGCTCGAAAATAAAAAAAATTATAAAAAAATGGTATTCCGATCTGATGACGTTTTATCAAAATCAACTCAATTTTGCAATGTGGTGTAGTACCAGCGGTTGCGGCATAGGGATAGATCTACTTTACTCGACAGATAGTCTCACGAAGGTCATATATAGATTTCTCGTTTATTTTACGGTTAGAAAAATATTAGAGTTTATGAAATGTCCCATACCGAGCGACGGCGTATTTAACCCTTATAACAACAATATAGATCGTAAAAGTTATATAGACACTTGCAGATTTTACGACGTAGATAACAACTTGTCTTGGAAACAAACGGTCGATCATTTTACGGGGGGTTTGGGTCTAGCTTATAACAACAGCACGCCGCTAGGTAACTACGATCCGTCGACTAGCCACTATTTACAACGTGATGATATCTTTAACTCTATCAATACCAATGTCGAGTTTACTCGACAGCGCAACGCAGTGTGCTTCCCTACCAATGTCGAGTTTACTCGACAACAGAGTGCCTCTGTTTTCGAGAAGCTGCATTATTTTCGTTTGCTGCCCTCTGTTGTTGAATTTTATATAGTCAGGAAGTCAATTGAGCTAGCTTTACAATGGTGTATAACGCGTGTGGGGTTTCCATTACGATTTTCCGAGAAAAACAACACGCAACAAATCTTCTGTTTTTGTTGGACAAAATATCACCATTATGGCTGATCGTAACGCGGAAATACTAGCATAGTTATTTGCTGATAGTGACTCCGATATAGATTTGGAAAGTTCTGAAGAGGAACTTAGTGAGGATTCCAATGAATCTAGTGAAGTTTCTTCCATGTCTACATCGTCGTTTGACTTTGATATGCCTGGTCATAGTGCTACTACAACGGCCCGCCGTGGACGGGGTGCCGGTGGTGGACGGGGTGCCGTTTGACGCGCCGGGCCTTGGGTAGCTGGTGTCGCTGGTGTATTTTTATATAACTACATTTTGTTCTATTTGTATAACAACTAACAGATATGAAAGACCATTTCATTGCCTACAAATAATATACACAATGATTTTCGGTAAAACGAAGTCTTCAAATGGAAAATTGAGGTTTACAAATAGTAAACGCTGCAAGTTGCATAAAACAGTGCGTTGTGTGAAAGAATGCGGTACAGGGCAGTGTGACCCCATAAAACAATGCGGTATTGAAAGGGTTAACGATAAATCGGTAACAATGGAGTTTTTATTTCCGGGTGGATCGGGTTATTATAGTGTTTGGACGACGACTCAAATATCGCAAAGTAAATCGGTGAATACTTGTTGGCAAAAATGGATACCCACAGAGTCTCACTTTACCGACGTAGGGATACAAAAAATTAACGAATCTGTCAGGGGGTATGTTTACGCTCTGCTGGGGGCTCAGGCGCAAACAAAAACTAGTATTTTGACTCTAGGCACGGGGCTCGACGCTCAAGCCCAGTTTGTTAATATCATCGAAGACTTGATATCGTCTCCGAACGATCTGGAAGAATCTATAACCCAATTTCAAGATTCGCTGCAATACGCCAGGAGTTCGTTAAACTTTGTGTTGGCAACAGGATTATATCTCATGCCTTCAAACATGCAATTGAGGGTCGGAACCCACGAAGGATATAACAACAATATACAGATTGCGATCGGTAACTTACCGTTGGGATTAAACTCGAAGATAAACTCAAAAATACCCCCAACGCCAACTCTCGCGGTCGACCCGCGACCGGGTCGACCACCACCACCAGCACCAACTCCCGCGGTCGTTGACCCACCACCACCACCACCACCACCAACACCAACGCCCGCGGTCGAGCCTTCTTTTCCCGAAGAAAACGCTTTAACTAGAGATCCTCACGAGTATGAAAAATACTTCGCTGATTGTCGGTACTTTAGCCATAGTGGGTATAGGATACCTGATGTACGAGTCTGCGCGGTAAAAAAAAAAAAGCCTTCTAACAAAATATTTTGTTAGAAGGCTTTTTTTTTTTTTACTTTTAACCGAGGCGCTTTTGTAAATAAACAAAAATTAAAGTTCCGACTCCCACTATAAAGGCCCACACGTGTTCGCCCAACCATCCGACGGTTTTACTCAATACGTTAAATATCCAACTCGCTATACCGCCTAAAATTCCGGGCAAGACGTCGAGTAATTTTGAGCCTAGTTTAGCGAGCGCGTTTGAAAAGTGTTTTAGTTGCGACTGTATCCATTCTTTTACGTTATTCGCGTTAGACGGTGGTATCGGAGTGGGCACAGGCGCAGGCGCGGGTGGTGTACCGACAGACAAAACGCTCTTTACTTTCAAACCGATAGCTAAACTAAACGCCGACAAAATGCTCGCGATGGTCACGCCTTGTTCTCTAAACAACGTTCTAATTTTTTCTCCCAAGGTCGTGTCGATTTCTAACATCCTCGTAATCGTTTCTTTGATTCTGTTCATCTGACTTCTGAGTTTTTTTTCGTAGGCAGACGTGAGTTCTAATCTAGACGATCTTTCGATTTTTAAGTTTTTTAATCTATCTCTCATTTCTGCCTTGGAACCGTCGCTCATTGATTCAGCGAGTTCCGCTTCAGTCTGTGCTATCTCATCATCGAGTTTCCCGAGATGCGCTAAATTTAGTTCTAAGTTGCCTCTCATCGTTTGAAGATCTTTGTCTAAACCCAAGATATCTCTGATGGGTAAGCCTGTTTCTAGTTCAAGAGCTTCGACATCTGTGGTGGGTGGTGCTAAAGTTTCGACAATTTCTCTTATAGCGTCAGCCTCTTTTGGAAGCTCTTCTGCCGGGGTAGAATCCGTATTCTTTTTGAGTTCTTTTTCTTCTTCTTTACTAAATAGGTTTCGTTTATAATCTTTAAAACCTAATTCATTTCTAATAAAATTTGCACCGTTGATTTTTAATTTCCTAGCTTCTTTTTCGATGCCACTTAATTTAAAAAATTTATCGGGTTTACCTTGATACGATAATCTTACTTCTCCGTCATCAGTTACAAAATATAACGTGTTATCTTTTATCTCAAATCTTTCCCGTTGCGGAATTATATTACTTTGTCCTTGAGATTCGTAGAAATCTTTGACTTTTTCATTAATAATAAACAAACTGTTAGCTCGTTCTAAAGTATCCTCACGAGCTTGAGCATAGGCTGGATCTAACGCCGTTTCGTTGTCAAAGGAAACATCGTTATAGTCGTCCCAGGTTAGATTGTCTTCTGCTGGGGAGGATTCGCCTACCGGTTCAAAATCTCCACCTTCAGCCATTTTATTATAACGAACTAAAGTTTTATGTCGAGTTTAATATATTTGGTGGGAGTATATTTTGATTGACCAGCCATGTTTTTACATACATCGATCCGCTTATCGTAGCCGTTAGTTTCGCTATATAACTTCCACGCTCAACTTGTCGAGATCGGCCGGTTTCATCTTCAAAAGTTTTTTACTAAACATGGTAAATCCCACGCTTAACATAGAGATCACGGCGGCGTGATAGAGATTGTTGACGATGCTATTAGTATCCATTTATAATTGCCACAATTTTTTTTTTAATTTTTTTTATTCCATTTCTACAAAATCTGAAGATGGTTGGGACGGAGTCTCCCTTGGGCTCTTTTGGGCTAGTGGTGGTGGTGGTGGGGCTAGTGGTGGTGGTGGTGGTGCCAGTGGTTGTGGTGGTGAGGGACTTTTTTGGCTCCATATATAGAGTCCTCCTAAAACAAGCGCCAACCCCGTTATCGACCCAATTGTTGCGTATGAATAAGAACGAGTACTCTTCACGTCTATATTTTGCATCTTGGCAATTTGTTCTTTTCTCTTTTTGTTGTGTTCCGCTAATGCCTTGCCTTGTTTTACTCTACCAGGGTTTTTAGTTTTAGTCGTCACCGCCTGTACTTTTGGAGTCTCCTTTAACATCGACGAACTTGGGCTCTCTTGTTGACTCATCTTGTATTATATTGATAACTAAATGTTTAGACGTTATCAAGAAACCTACTAACGGCGACAACAACATTCCGTAGTTGTAATAAACTTCGCAAAGTAAACTACATGTAGCTATCGAGCTAGATATAACGGGATCTTCCTCTAGATCTTTGGTGAGCGCGTCTTCCGAGTCTACTCGTAGACTGACACCCATGGGTTTGATCATAGGTAAACTCGCACCTAAAACTCTCGAGTAAATCCCCAGCACGCAGTTTAATAATACCCAAACTAGTAATCATTTCTTTACCCAACCTTGCCTCATAATGGTTGTATATTTTTTCTTGTTTGTTCGCGTCTAGGTTTTCTATATCTCCTTGGCTAAATTCTTTACCCAAATACTTTTTAGAATCACCGGCTGATACTACACCCAACAGTCTAGTTTTATGTTTTTCCGTTTGCGGATCGTTGTCTAGAGTTTTTAAAGGCTCCATTTTTATAAGACGGTATAATTTTATTTTTAGAGAAAAATATTCGTAAGATAAAATACACAAGGCCGACGCTATAATAAATTTGAGCGACAGATCGATCAGCAAAAATAACATTTAAATAAACGCGATATAAACTAACTGCAACAAATCACAACTAGCTTTACAACTAGCTGTTCAACAAATTACAACTAGCTGTTTAACAAATTACAACTAGCTGTTCAACTAGCTATGCAAGTACTTTACAACTAGCTGTTTAACAAATTACAACTAGCTGTACAACTAGCTATGCAAGTACTTTACAACTAGCTGTACAACAAATTACAACTAGCTGTTCAAGTACTTTACAACTAGCTATACAACAAAACCTCAACAAATCTCAACTAGCTGTTCAACAAATCGCAACTAGCTGTTCAACTAGCTGTTCAACAAATCATCAACAAAACCTCAACAAATCTCAACTAGCTGTTCAACAAATCGCAACTAGGTTTACAACAAATTCCATTTAGTCGGAGGATCCGTATAAAATAAATTTACTATAGGGAGTGTCTTTGAGATATTGTTTTATGTCTTTCCTTTTATTATCCGGCACCACATCATTTTCGTCGAGGCAATTATCAAAACTGTTTTTGTCTTTGCAATAAAAAATAGCCACCCATTGAGTCTGTTCGCGATAATCTTTTAAAACGCTGTTATATTTTTGAGTCAATAACCAACAACTGTGGTTATCGTGTCTACCGCTAAAGGCTAATTTAGATAACATGCAGCATCCTCCCTTGTGACCCTTTCGATATTTCATCGCTTGATAAGCGCTGCAGTCGTCGATTAAAAACAAAGTGTGCAAATCTTTAAATTTTGTTCGATAAAAGTCTACAGCTTCGTTCATGTTCATATTTTCGGCGTCGAGGTCGCACGCGTAAACGTTTGGGTCGTTAAAAAACCAAGGTCTCGCGTGATACGTTTTGTTGTTTGACAGAGTCGGACATATGATCACCAAGTTTTCAAATTGGCCCGCGTATTCGTTTTCTAGTAAGTCTAACGCAAACTTTGTTTTGCCAGAGTTTGTTCTTCCGCATATTAAAGCGCAGTGCGGTGTCATGTCTTTTATAAATACGAGTTATTATATTTTTTAAAAGTTGACGCTGCTCAAGCGACCTCCTTGGATGTTAAGTTGCGCGTCCATAACCAAAAAGACGTAACACTTTAGAGCGCCCGCGGTTTGAGCTTCGCGTTAATATAGAGATTCCTCCGCTTATATCGCCGATTTGTTTACCCGATCCGTGATTTTTGTTGTCTTCCGTCGATCTCATATCCAACCAAAGTCCGTATCTTCTAAAAAAATAATCGCCGATATCCATCCCCGTCAACCCTAAATCTTTACACACCCCCGCACCCAATTCTGTGGACGAGTCTCCAAAGAACTTGTTGATTTCTCCCCAGTGTTGATAGCTCTTGAGACCCGAACTGTAGAGTTGATTAGGTTTTCCTTCTATCGTCACGCTAACTTTGTCTATCTTTGGGTTATAAAATAGTTCGGGGGTTTTCGTAGTCGGGTCTTTAAACAAAAACAATATACCCTTGAGACTTTTAACCGCTACGTTTAAATTAAAGTTCCAAACGGTGTCTGATTTATCGATAGATCTTACTTCATGTCTCTGAATCCTATCGAACAAAAACTGCGTCTTGCCGATACATTTTTGAGCTAAGATTTGAGCTAAATATTTGTTAGAAACGATCTCGTATTCTAGCGCCAAGTTGTAAATGCAATAACTCGCTTCGGCGTCGGTAGAATTTACGACTTTTGCATAATCGTTAAAAGTAAGTTCGTAAGACAGTTGGTCGTTTAGAGCGGATGGATAAAACGGTTGGTGATCCGTGAGCATTTCAAAGTCTAGAGGTATACAAAATCTGTTTCCAAAGGCATCCGCTATCCCTTTATCTTTTCCACTATTCGCAGCGGCAACCGCGTTACCGGTACCCACGCGTAGGCTCGATATGTTGGCAATCTCGTTTCCGGCGTAGTGATCTACGATACCTTTGGGTAACCAAAGATCTTTAAAAATGTTATAAACGTCGGCGTCGGTCAAGTTTACGATCTCTCGACCACCGATACATATTCTTATTTGTTTTACGAGATTTCGTCCTAGATTTTTAAACAGACTTCGATCGGCATCGTCGTCCGAGGTTAGATCGATATTAAAAGCTAGTTTCGCCGAACCGGGGACGATCACGTCGTCGGCGCTCAACGACGGAAACTTGACTATTAATTTGTCGTTCGCGTCGATCGTGCTAGGATTGTGAGTTACTACTACAGTCTGGCGGTTGCCTTTTATACCCCGAGGATTTTTAAGGCGTCTGTGCGGATTCAGTTTGTTTCCGTAAGTCTCGTTCATTTTTATAGTAACGTTTAATTTTTTTTAATTTTTTTTAAATGCAGTCGCACACTCTCATCATGACCAAAAAAGAGCAGACTTTTGAGCTACCTCAACCCATAGATAACGTCAGGGGCGACCGTGGCATTAAGTTAAGCAGCGTCATTTTAGACGTGGGTTTTTATAACGTCGAAAAAGTAGAGCCTGTTTATTTTAACATATATAATGCTCTTGATGGTTCTTCATTAGAAAAACAAATTGATGCACACCCGGTCGATGGAATCTTTATTCTTTCGAAGATCATTTTAAAGACGATTTTAAACCTCTAACCATTACTCCAGTATACGATAAAATATTTAAATTTTATTTAACTTTAGAGGTTATAGGGGTTTATATAAGCATAAAACTATCGAGTAATCTATCTAAACTTTTAAGTTTACCCAGGAGTTGGATGAATATTGATTTATTTCCATATTATTTTGGAAGATTTAGGCTAAATCTTTACAGCGCGGTCTTTTTACATTGTGAAGAACTGTCTACGCATTCAATTTTTTTAAACGGAAAACAAACTAATCTGTTGGAGAGTATACCTTTATCAGGCGATGCAGCTCGTTCAAAAAACCCACAAGATCCAATTTATGTCAAATACGACAATTCTCCAAAAGAGTTAATAGCTGGCAAAATAAACAGTCTCACGTTTTCGTTAAAAAACAGTCGTGGTGAGATAATCGATAATAGAGGTAAAGATATAATTTTAAACGTAAAAATATTTTAGTTACTTTTGTAAAATGCAGTCTCATACATTCGTAATGACAGATAACGAGCAGACCTTTGAACTATCGCGACCTATAGATTACGCCGGGGGTGGGCGTAACATTAAGTTAAACAACTTTGTTTTAGACATGGGTTTTTATAACCTCGAGAAAAAAGCGTTGATACATTGGGAGAGTTTTACAGGCGATATCGATAATCTTCAAATTGTCGATCGTGCTAAACTAGATATCCAACCAAATAGGTGGAATCTTTATTCTCTTGAATATCTTATACAAAATTTTCACGATCTATCCATAGAGCCGATTACTGATGAACTATTTTATATATCCATTCCCGGCCAAAATCGCATAAAACTAACGGGTAATCTATCTAAACTTTTAGGTTTACCCAGGGGTTGGCTTTATGGTGGTAATAATTATTATGGAAGATTTAGCCTAAATCTTTACAGCGCGGTCTTTTTACATTGCGAAGAACTGTCTACGCATTCAAATTATTTTAACGGAAAACAAACTAACCTGTTGGAGAGTATACCCATACACTTTGAGGCTGCTCGATCAAACAGTCCTCAAGATCCAATTTACATCAAATACAACAAGTGTTCAAAAGAGTTAGTCAGCGATAACATAAACAGCCTCACGTTTTCGTTAAAAAACGGTCTTGGTGAGTTAATCGATAATAAAGATAAAGAGATAATTTTTAACGTAGAAATATTTTAGTTTCGTCTTAATAAAATGACGACTAGTATTTACCCCGATCTAAAAAGTACCATCGAAGATGATGATAGTACGAGGGTGTTTCGATTACAAAAGATCGAAAAAGTTCAAAAAGATATATTGACGCAACGAGAACAGCGAAGCGCGTTGTGTAAAAAATATGGCAAGTTAATTACGACATTGTCTACTACGGAAACGCTAGCCGAGATGGGTGGTGTGATTTGTGGGGGTTTGGGAATCGCGGCTATAAGCGGCGTCATTACGTCACCCGTTGGTTTAGCGTTAGAGGGAATAGCCATTAGTTTTGGTTGCGCCGCGTTCGTATTAAAATATTTTTGCAAACGATTTAGACATAAAGCTAAAAAACACGACGAGATTAGAGTCTTGGCCGAGGCTAAACTCAACAGCGTAAGAGATCTTATTTCTCAAGCTATTACAGACGGCGATATATCCCACGAAGAGTACGCTTTGATATTAAAGGAATTGCGACAATTTAACGATATGAAAGAGACCATCAGGTCTGGCAGCAAGCTGTCGGAAAAAAAGGATTCGAGCGGTATGGAATCCGAGATTAAAAGACGCGTGGAAGAGTTGGTGTCTAAAGAAAAAAAAGGTCTTATCGAAAAACTTACAGCTTCGCGATAAGTAAAAATTATTTAGATCAGCCTCCTGCTTACGTGTCGGCGCCACCTTTAGACTCGTTTTAAATGTTGGGGAAAAAAAGGGCACTCTTTTTTGAGTGCCCTTTTTAGAAGTGCTGCTCCAAGATTGTCATTTCCTATACTACTTGGTGCTGGTTAGAAAACTGAGCGAGTTTTAGAAAGTGGTCTAGAAACGGCATTTCCCTACTACTCCCTCGAGTTGTGCCAGCACTCGGGGACCGTGGTCTCCAACTCTAGTTGCTACACTCGGGAACGTGGTTCCTGGCCCGAGGGCGCTGAGTGGTCTTGACTCCAGTCGCTGTGATTGCAGGTCTCGATTCTAGTCTCCACAGCTGCACAACCACGATGGCCTTGACGAAAGGCAGGACTATACGTGCACTACAAAAGAGTCACTCGCACTGATATTAGCGCTTGCCATAGAAATGTGCACAGTAATTGTTTCACGTACATGTACATGTACAGAGCCTATTACATGTAGTTGCTATACGTACGTTATAAGCAATGTCTACTCGCACATTCTGCTATGAACTAGTTGGGCTACAGTGTATGTAAAACCACAGTCTCTAAAATATGTAAGAAATAAACAACTCTAAGGAAGTTAGTCGCCATTGTCTGATAATTAAATGCTTTCTAGTAGTTCTAGATTCCTGTGAACGCTTGTACAATCAATGCTAGGGAAAATATGTATTGAAAAGATAACAATTTCTATTGGTTTCATTTCTACATGGTAGAGTAACTGTAAAAAATGTTTTAGAAATGTTACAAAGGCGGAGTGATTTTTTTTCACAATCATAGAGCTATACTAAATTACTAGAGCGCCAACTCTACATTCTTACGCGTGCAGACATTTTGAATTCATGCACGTGTTGTAGAACATACCATAATGATTTTGAAAGTGTACTCCAAATGCAACGCGCGTGCAAGTACATGTAGAACAGACGCAAACAACTTACGCGCATCATGCCAGTTAAAAAAAGTCACTAATACATGTAGGGTATATTATTTTCAACTCAATTTGTATTGGGTCCTTTTTTGCTACATGTTTAGCTACACCCAGCAGTCCTCAGTACTACATATTACTACCGGTATGTACAGTTGGGGTGATGTCCAAATACTAAAAATTACTGCAGGCATTGCACACAAGTAGGTGAGAGTACTGCATACTATATTTTACTACTAGTACATGTACATGTACATGTACAGTATGTACATGTAGTACCGAACGTATTTTGTAGTATTCGGTGACGTTGGGGTTAATAAACTAAATCAAACCATTTTTGTTTTGTTCTATTTACCGTCTTCTTTTGCAAGTTCCGTGGAGCAGTCAATTTCATATCCATGCTTTTGGAGAAGTCCAAGGACGGTCCAGTACCCTGTGTTACCACCCACAGCAGTGGTAACTTTGCCCAGGGCCTTGCTCTTGCCTCCAATCTTATGGGCATCAAGGCCTACGTGGTTATGCCCAGCACTGCACCACAGTGTAAACAGAATGCTGTGAAAGATTACGGAGGAGAATTGACACTTAGCATACCCACTGAACCAGTAAGTGCCAGATGGCTGAGATACAGGTAAACTGTGAAGTGGAGATGAGGACGATTTGCATATTTGCCTTCAGTATTGTTTGACTACTGAAGGATTATGCCTATAATTTGGTTTCTTTATGATAAACCAGAGTGTAAGGAGCTACCGGTACATATATGTAATTCTACCCGATCAGTTCAATTAGTTCCAATCCCTTTAACTTTTTACCGGGCAGGTTAGACCCTGAACAGTCCGGGATCGGGATTGGGATTGTCTGCCCTACATGTAGTATCACCAAGTTGGAAAGTCATTGAGTTAACTTTTGATCAGTGCCAATTGAGGATGACTAAATTCCTAAATGTATCTCTATGACTGGAGCTATGAATATGGTAGTCTTGGTCTAACACTGGTAGTGGATTTTGTTTACTGCTGAATTCATTAATTTCAATGTAAAATTTCACACACCCTACAGAGTTGGGGCTAAGAGGAAGGCTACCACTTGATACCCCGATCAGATTAATTAGTCTGAAAGTTAAGTGCAATGGTTTGGTACTAGTCCAAAGGTTCGATTATCAAAAGAGCTACATGTAATTAGTTTGGAAAAAGAATAAGGTTAAATATCCCGAAGGCTCGACAGTCCGAATTGAAATGTTGAACGTTTATTGGCAAATTGGACTATTGAACCATGCATGCTTTTGGATTAATGAACATTTGGACTATTGAGCTTTGTGTTTAAAATAACTTTATTCAAAATTGGACCATCGAACCTTCGGACAAATTATCGTCAAATGCTCAGATTAACAAACCTTGTTTTTTGTTAGACTAATGGCATGGTTTTTCTCCTTACCTTTCAGGGTCGTATCGCAGCTAAAGATAAGGTAGTGGAGGAGAAGGGAGCTGTGTATGTCAGCTCCTCACAGCACCATGTCGTTATGGCCGGCCATGGAACCATGTTCACAGAAATGTTTGAACAGGTAACAATAAAAAATCTCCTCTGACAGGGACACCCAAAACTAAAGCCCAGGGGCAAAATTTATAGAAATGTGTGTAGGCAGATACATTTGCTTAGCACAGATTGTATTTGCTTAATATCCAAAACAGGTTAATTACTAGCCAGAAAAGTTATACATTATACAAAATTGTTGACTGCTGTGATGAAGTTTGTATTACCTGAGGGACATATACAGGTAGCACCCACCCTAGGCGAAGCTCGAGGTTGATTAAAACATCACCTCCCTACAACACAAAAGTGAATAATTGTTTTGTTATACGTACATGTACGTCTGTCCTGAAGCTCAGCAGACAATATGTGGACTGAAGATACCAAAAGTCTAGGTAAACATTTACACTGCAAACAAAATGAACGCATTCACGCACGCTCAAAACAGCTGATTGTCTGCTCGTCCGCTACAGTTTACTATCATCAATAGTGTGTACATGTACCTGAAGGTGAAAATTGCGCGGGTACCAATGATATACAGCTAACAGCAGCCGTGTGATATCATGCCCGTGGGGGGGGGGGGGGGGGGGGGGGGGGGGGTCCAACAAAGTGCGCCACCAACGTTGAAATGTATCTCATTCATTCTTCCACGCTCATGAGCCACACATCTCACACAGTAAATACGTATAGATCGCTACCTCGAAGCGCACCATTGAAACACGTACAAATTTGCTCCGTGCATCGCTCCCCGAATTCAGTGATTTATACAACGTCCGCAAAGCCATGTACATGTACACAGGCACGATCTACACGGAATTTTTTTAGGGGAAATGTCATTTTCTGCCATTTTCGTTCGTTCACAGGCAGATTCAGTATATCACTGCTACATCCTTTTTTAACGTATCCATGGAAATAAATTAGTGGGTTCGAAGCACGATTTTTTTTCACAATTTATCGGTTGTTATTATTGCCCTTTTTAGGGGAGGTATTTGTTAACGTCGTTTGAGTATTTGTTTTATTTTATTTTCAATACAATTGTTGTCACTGGATGATAACAATTAAGGTAAATAACAACGTTTTACAACTACAAAAGACAAGATGTTAAGATAGGATCCCAAAAACTCTTTATTTTTCGCGTTAAAAAATTGTTCCCCCCTATTTTGAGAATGGACGGTACCACAGCGTTTAGCAATCACAGCCTCGAAGGGCCCCCCTCCGCCCCCCCCCCCCCCCCCCCCCCCCCCCCTGATCATGCCCTTGCACTGATGTGATATCACAAAAAGGGGGAGGGGGGGGGGGAGGATATGAGTTGTTATATAATGGACACGTGATCGTTCTAGACCAATACAAATACAGTATTCAAGACATGAGGTATAGTGATATATATTATTTGTATCTGTTCTCAATACATTAAAGGAAACATGTAGTCTAACATCTTCATTACGCATTTTTTGTTTTAAATCAATAGATTTATGTGTATAAAATGTGAATAAAAAGCAAAATTGGTTCTAGTGTACGTTTAGTGTGGTAATTTGCCGTCCAGAAATTGACCCCCCCTTTTTAAATTTCGCGGCCACTCAAAATGAGTGACGTAAATCGAGTCAGAACCCGGACAAATTATCGATAGTCGGTACGCGACGTCTAGGTACGAGACGGGTTCGCGTGGCCACGTACGCACACATTGTTGTGAGTACAAGAGTGTACGAATCCCGTACGCCTTGTGCACACGTACGTATACATGTACATGTAAACGCGATCACCCACACGCACGCTGTCCAAAGCAAAGGATACCGTACAAAGTACATGTACATGTACAGTAATCGGCGCGGACTAAACATGGACGATCGTGAAAGTTCTTCGTCGGTTTTTAGTGAATCTGACGAAAACAGTACAGAGATCGTCTGATTGTAATATCATTGGGACAGCATCTGACTTCAGCATGTTTTTTAAGGGCATGCCAAAGTTGCTGTACAGACCAGTGTCGAAGCACGACCGCTCAAAATGGTCGCTGCAGATCGGGCCGAAAAATCACTAGGCCCGGCGGGACCACTTCGCTCTGGTAAGCTTTACTTTGGCTGTCCAAATCCTCCGATATTTAGGATCAGCCGGAAACAAATGAAGGCTTACTCTATCCTTGGTAGTTTTGCTACACCCAGCAGCTACACATCTAGTCGGCATGACTGAAAACAGTTGTATTTTTACCCTGATTTAGAATAAAAAACCGGCATGGTAAACTCGTAGACAAAGACTTGTTGCATGCAATGCGCGCATAATGCAAGCCAGGCCCGGGTAGCGCACCCCCGCAGCGAGGCAATTCTCTGCCTCGATTTTTGTCATACCCCACGCGAAGTGTTATGTTAATGAGGCTTCCCTTTGAGGGGCGGAGTGGTATGACTAAACATTTTCAAAAATTATTTTCTCCCATTTATCACAGAAAATAAACACAACCTCACACATAATGTTGTTGTCAATATGATACTTTATTGATTTAAGCAAAAAAAAAACTTATTACATGTTTCCTTTAATTCATTGAGCAAACAAGCTAGCATATCAAGAGATCTTGTCATTGTGAAATCTGATGCTCGTTCAATTTCTTTTCATGCTTGTGCTTTCTAAATTATCTACAGTAAGTATGTATACTATATTAGTCTTGGTTGCAAGACGTCCTATTCGCGGTATGCAGCGTGTGTAGGCCGCCGATGCGGGGCGCCCTCTAACGTACGCCGTAGACCCACCACGCCATGACCTTCGAATGGGTTGCTTGGATAATTCGCCTAAACGATCGAAAAAATTAGCCAAGAGGACTTATTCAAAGGTCATGACGTGGTCTACATACACGTACGTCTACGGCGTACGTTAGAGGGCGCCTGCATCAGCGGCCTACGCACGCTGCATACCGCGAGTAGGACGTCTTGCAACCAAGCCTAATATTATATGTACACGTACACTGTACTATTTGAGGCTTGGAGACGTGAAACCTACATGTTTGTTACAAAAAATGTGACAAGTAAACAACAGGCCTCATTTTCACGTATTAAAAATGTGATAAGTGATACTTTGACAGATGTTAAAAGTGGACTTATCACGGCTTTTAATACGTGGAAATTTGACCTATTGGTATGTATGCATGTATTTTTTACTTTCCATGTTTTTTGTTTTTAACAAAACGTTTTTAACATCTTCGGGATGCACAGTGATACTCGCTTGTTATCTTAATTTTTAACCCTAACCCTCCAGGGTATTTTGGCTAGAAACACTGCCAGATGCAACAGTGTGCATACCTTGTCACATTGACTTGTGTGCAGAGTCCAGCAAGGTCAAGCAGTCACCATAGATGGACTGTGCTGGATTTGGCAGGGTTAGGGTTAAACAATAAGTTGAAAGCCAAGAGCTTTTAAAATTGTATAGGTTGCCATGCATACACTTCTTGCTACACTCCTTGCCTTACACCTTTCTACTGCCATGGCCAATTATTTCTGATAAATAAAGTTTGACATGTGTGCAGGGATACGATAAATGACACATTTCAGTATCTGAAAAATGTGGCCGGCTCTACAAAAAAGGGTATTAGTCGCACTGTGCATTATCATGTAATGGCCCACTCAACGTTGAGAGGGTAAACATTTTATCAAAATGTGATTTTCATTTTTGTCATGAATGACATCTTTAGTACATTATGTACCTACAGTTTCAGGTTTCATTTAAGGAAAAGTTGATTTTCAATAAAGTGGAGAAAAAAAACTATTTCTCATGGGCCAACTAATATTTCAATCTGTGAGGGTCGGGTCCAAAAGCATGTTGAATTGACATGGAAGGACCTACAGTATGTAACAATTGCAGCTTTCCACTGCTGTACTCAATGGAACACCGCTGATACACCTGTTCCAGCTGCACACGCTTGTGTTAGACAATTTAGGCACCTAATTATGAGGGACACTAGCTATTATGTGTATGTAAAAGGTATGTCATTGTCTGGGGCTCATGATCATCAGTGGCATTTACCAGGTTTAAAGTTCTGGGCGTGCACAAAGTCGTCAAGAGAGTCACTAAACTAAAGTCGGAAGAGACACTACCCACAACACTATAGTTTTGTTCAATTTAATATTTGAAAGGGGGGGATAGGCACACTGCGCTCTCTCTCATGTAACCATCCCCCCCCCCCCCCCTCACTCAGTCAGTTGCAGCTACATTGTACCTAGTCTTGTTTGCAAGACGATCTTCGCGATGCGGGGCGCCCTCTAACGTACGCCGTAGACCACGCACGAATTACCTTCGCTAAGACCGTCTTGTTTATCTGCTCTAATCGCTCGGAAAATTCCGAGCAGAATTGTTTCGCATTTGCATGCGCGTGTGACGTTGCGTGAAAAATCGCGTGACGTAACTTGCATAATTGCTGACTCACTGGTATAGTTTCTGTACGTCGCAGCTAGCGACGTGTAGACATAGTATAAAATAGACCATGTGAGCGCGTCGCGTGCGTTGTTGTTATAGCGTTGTTTAGTGAAAAAATGTCCGAGTGGACGAAGCAATCGATGTTACAGCAAAAATGCCCCTGGGCCCGGCTTCGCCGAAGCCATTGTACGGTCTGTTCGCGACCTGTCGCAACATCAATAACTGTCCACGTATCCCGTACGTTTGATTGCCGCGATGTACATGTTAGTGTACATTTGTAATTCATGTACATCGCGCGCACAGTACCCATAGAGCAAGGTACCTAACTAACAACCTCATTTCTAAAACACAAACTTCCTTCAGTGCGCAAGCGTCATTATGCTTTTGACCTCCCTGTTGAATTATGTATAGAGGTCACGCGCTGAGATTTGAGCAGTTAAACAAGACGATGTTATCGAAGGTCATTGCGTGTATGGTACGGCGTACGTTAGAGGACGCCCACATCGGCGGCCTACACGCGCTGCATATACCGCGATTAAGATCGTCTTGCAAACAAGACTACATTGTACCCTGCCAGACGTAGCACAATTGGTGGATAAGTCTGGTGCAGTTAATACACTGAGCTACAATATGGGGGCTATTGACCAATGTCAGAGCTGTATACTGCTGCATTTGATGACTATGACCCTGAATAATTCTGGCCTTTCGACTTTCGACCAGATGGATATTGTTATGTTAGTTCACTATACATGCAGCCTTTTTATGTTTGTCTTGCCTGAACAAAGTTCAATTTAGGAAGAGACTATAAGAATAAATATTTATGTACTTACCGGTAGTCTCTACGTGTACATGTGTGGATGTACAGTACAGTGCAATTGAAAGTTAACACTGGAAATGCCCGGAATGAGTAATTTTGTGAAAGGTTTTCTACTTTGTAAAAAAGTTCTAAAATTGTTTTACACTTGTGTGAAAAGGTGTGGAAAATTATCGGTTTCCCACTTGTGTTAAAAGGGGTTAAAATTGTTTCTAAATTTGGTACCCTGTAGAGAGGCCTGAACACATTGGGGACAATTGAGGTGAAAAGGTATCTATAGAGTAATTTCTATAGGTGAAAAGGTTTTCACAAACCTATAGGTTAAAGGTTGGTGTTTGGGTTAGGGTATAATGGAGGGGATAATTGGTACACATTTTAACTCAGGAAAGTGTTTCTGGTTGAAGTACATGTATAGTGACATTTTGAACATATTGAAGGTATTTGTTTAAAGATGGACTACAACGAAAACTCACACATTAAATTTATTATCGGACCTTGTTTATGTTGTGTTCAGGTAACACTGTATTGTTACGGTCATGTTTTTCTCTAAATAATTTTGTTGCAATTTGACCGAAAAAATTAGACCTCGATTCTTCGATTTTGAAATTTCCCGCCCTGTACTGGTTCCCGGCAAAGATCCACTGAAAACCACCATGAAATCCACGATATAGTACCAGCGGACTTGTAAACCAGCGAAAAGTGATGACGTACTACCCATGAAAACGCATACATGGTGGCCCTGAAGGGACTCCGCAGATCGCGAATATCGACGTCAAATTTGACGTCAATATTCACGACTTTCCAAAAAAGTCGCGAATATTGACGTCAAATTTGACGTCGATATTCACGACTTTCCACAAAAGTCGCGAATATTGACGTCAAATTTGACGTCAATATTCGCGATCTGCGGAGTCCCTTCAGGGCCACCATATGTATGCGTTTTCATGGGTAGTACGTCACACACAAAGTATGAATTATTCATGAGTTAAGGGCTTTTGCTGAAACTGAGTTTATCTGGGTCGTAGAACGCCGATCAATTTTGTTGTTTTTTTGCATGAAGGAACAAGATTTATTGAATACTATTGATATATTAGTAATCATTATACATTTCTCGAACAAAAAACAGCAACACAGCCTTTATCATTATTCCGTTGTAGTCCATCTTTAACAGTCCACACAAGAACAAACAAAAACAAATGTGTCTCCACACAGGGGTACAAATATTTCAGTTTCCCACTGGCTTGAGAAAAATCATCAGGCCTTGTGGGTTAAGAGGGCCTTGGGGGTAATATGACCCTCATTCAATAATTATAATTCTGATGGATTCAACAATAAATGTTTTACAACAACGTTTTATAATGTGATAGCAATTTTACAATAATAATGTGAGTGAAATGTTACTTTGTTTTCTTTTTTGAACTCTGAAAATTGATCAATAAACAGCCAAAAACTATCTTTTACTTGAATTTTGTTTATGCTCAGCAATGCTTATGTGTTGACCCCTAGGTGGAGATCATGGAGCTACAACTTTGGTTTTAAAGGGATCGTATACGTTTGGTAATTGGAACCCACAGTTTTTTTCAATCCTATATTGTTATACATGTATACCATAAAACTAACCTGTAAACATTTCAAAAGGTTGTAGCGATTTTGAGATATTGCCGAAAATCTGGAGCCGTTATGTCCACGCAGGAAGAATTTTCTGCATTGGAATACACAATCCGAGTAACGTCACTGCAGTAACGCTTCTCAGATTCAAATTTGTGGGGATAAAAAGTAATATCTTTTTCTATAACCGCAGTACTTCGAAGTGAAAAGTTTCTAAAAATGCATTATACTATCCAAAGCTGCTGTACTTCTTACCAAGTAAGTTTGTATTGCTATAAATTGTTGGAGTAATTATAAAATGTATACGATCCCTTTAAAGTTTAAGTACTGTACTCAAAGACTCTCCACAGAGGTACAATCAAACTTGAGTTGTGCATTATTGTGACCATAATTATAATGTTGGTGTCAAAGGTAAATTAGCACTGAGGTCAAAGGTCATTTGAGGTCAAATTGTAAAAGAGGCTAGAATTGTAAAATTGGTTGGAAAACTTGAATTCCAATTGCAGTCAACTTGGGTGTGCATGCAATTTTATATGATGGTTGTGTCAAAGGTCATGTACGTAAGTCAAAAGTTGTAAAATAAACATGGTTCTGGAACTATCCTTGTTACAAGTGGTGCATGTTGCTGCGTTTAGCAGGGTTTCTGGCCAAAATACCAAGGAGGGTTAGGTTAATGGTTCTAGCCTATTCCATGATGATTGACATAAATGGTATAATTTGAACACAAGTGTAGAATTTTGTGTTTAGCAGCACTATTGGGTCCATGTATAACTAATCGCCATATTTTTTCCCCTAAGGTTGATGAGAAGTTGGATGCAATTGTTGCTCCAGTAGGAGGCGGTGGGATGTTGTCTGGGATTCTCATAGCTGCGAAGGTATTTTATACTATTTATCATGCCATACAGCAGAGTTGTACATGTATTCGAAGTGCTTATTTCTTATTCTGCCTTTCACGATTATCTCGGAGGCTGGTGGAATTGTACCGTAAGTGTGTCTCTGATAGTCACTCTGCAACTCTGTTGTCATTTTCTTGTATTCTTTAGTGGCACCTCTAGTTTCCAACTACATGTACATGTAGCAAACCTTTGCACCCAACATCAACCATAAAATCCAACCAAAACGAGAACATTATTATGGATGTCTGCTACTACGATGTCGTTGAAAATTGTTTTTCTGCCCATTTGAAACTCCACCGTTACCTCTCAATATACTTTCAACAGGCTGTCGTCTGCAGGAATACCTGTACGCTAGACTTACTGCCATCAGGTCTGGAACGTTGGCTCATTTGATGATTCACTTTTTCGGACAGGATCGACACCGTTGCCCCTACATGTATATCAAGCAGCATATTGTAGTATGTGAAGCCCAACTTGAAATGCTTTTTCGCTTAAACACAACTTTTGTGTGGACCCATTCTGATGGACTGAGCCCGGGACTTGGACCCATCCAGCTCTTAGAAGTTGTCCTGGTGCGTGCTTCTTTTTTGTGTGTGTAAGGACCTCAATCTGTTGCGTTATTAGTTCTAGCTAATGTTCTAATTTTGCAATTTTGTTATTAGGTAACTGAGTTAATGTTTGTTGCCATAACGCTTTCTACATCGCCTCCATCAGCTCTGACCCACTTTATGCTGCTTCCCTTTTCTGCGGTCATAATGGCCTGAAACTCAATATCAGCAGTTACCAGAGTTGTACGACTCGAGTCCAGGACTCGGACTCGAGTCCGTCTTGAGTCACAATTTCGGTAACTCGGACTTGACTCGAGTCACGTCGGAAAAGGACTCGGACTCGGACTCGGCTATCATGACTCGGACTTGACCCCGAGGACTTGTGACTCGCGAGTCACGTATTTTCACCAACAATACCTTTTTTAAATATTAAAAACAATTCCGATGATCCAATCGTCATGCACACGAAGGAATATTAACGTTTAGCACACGAAATAAGTACACTGTCGTATGGTATTGCAAGTAATAGTGTTTGTGATTATTGTGTAGATATGGCCATGTACATGTACAGCGCATGTATGTTCAATACGCATAATTACACTGGGATATATTTCTGTAAAGGCATTATTGTGCACGACACCCACAATAACGCTGGTATTCTGTCAACATTATTAAACACTATAGCTACTGCTTGTGCTTGATACATATTACCAGGGAAATTGGAATTCGAATCCGAATGACGGCTTTGGCTGGCTGCGGCTATATCGCTACCTCTTTTAAATGTTAGAACCTAAAATAGAATTTAAACTGCAGGTACAGAACTTTGTTAAAATTAAATGTGTTTTATTTTGTCATTTCCAATTCTTATTTTACGACATTTGGTTTGCAATCAATAGTGACCCAAGTGACTTGAGACTCGGACTCGGACTCGACACAGGTGACTCGAATACAACTCCGGCAGTTACCGCTTCTTTTAGACTACTTGGTTGCATTTGTATAGTTTGTGCCCGTGTTTTTCTGTCTGTAATTGCATCTACGAAAACGTTCTTCTTGCCAGCTTGAAGTTCACTAATTGTCTTGTCCACAAGTAGCTCTGAGCTAGCTTTTGTGACGCCTATTCTTCAGCTGGATTCTGTAGGATTCCTAACGTCCATCCAGCTCAAATCTCGCTTTTAATCCATTGACCAGGCTCTGGTATGTGGTGCTGTCTCTTGGCAGGGGTTGAAGCACTTGTTAATCTGTACCTGTGAGAGAGACAGCCAGGTACTCTGGCTTCTCTCGTTCTCCCCAATTATTTATGTTTCTACATCTGTGTCGAAGTGTGTTGATAGAATGCACACTTTTACATGTAGATGTGGCATACACATGTAGGATTTGCAATTAGGGCTGTGCATTTATGGTGTAGTATAGAGTACCTACATGTACTGTGGTTACATGGGTACGCACCCGTCAAATCTTGGAAGTTGCTGCTCAGTTGTTGTATCATGGTATTTTTAACTAGATAAACTACCGGTAGGTATGGAATTCAATATTGATTGGGTTGGTGCATTTTGTGGGATTTATTTCAAACTCTTATTTGTTTAGAGTGGAATCATTACACACATGTACATGTACATGTAGGTAGCAATTCTTTGTATGCAGGGGCCAGTGGTGTAAGTTGGTTTGTCCCTGCTTACGGCGAGTACATGTAATTCATCCTAATTCGTGGGGGGCCTACACATGTACCGGTAGTTTGCGCATGCTCTTTTTCGACTGCATACTGTATATGCGCGATGTAAAATGGAGGTATATCTGTTCATTTACACATTCATATAGTGGATGTTACGGGTACTCAATTTCATAATTTTTGACTGGAACCGATTCCCATTCTGATGATTCTATTTGCAAAAGAAAATCACATCAAACAAGTTCTGAAGCGTCATCTACTATTTTATACATGCTTTTGTTGGTTGACGATTGTTCAATTACCTTATCATTTTCAACCTCCTGTCAAATCGGAAGTAGCAGCACAAACCTCCTCAAATTTGAATCCTTGTGGAGACATCTTTGTTCTCGTGTACAAAATTATTAGAAAGTCGAGCACGTTTTTCAAAATGGTCCTATTTTACCCTTATTAATTTTCTTGGTTGAAATTTTGGCACAATATACCCTATATTTTATCCAAACACTAACCCTAACCCATACCCTAATTCTAAGTTTTGAGTAATTTGAGTGAAATTTCTTGTGGAGACCTTTTGACTCTCATTGTTCCCATTGTGTTCAGGTCTCCACAGAGTACCAAATTTAGAAACAATAAAACCCCTTAGTGTATTTTGGGAAATTCATGCACAGCCAACAGTGAACCATACTGCAGTGCAAAGGTACAACCAAGTTATAGGATTTTGAAGTTTTTAGTCCAATAACAGGCATTTTCCCAAAATCTCTCTTATTTTGAATTCCAATCAAAATAATAAAAACCTTGACAAATATATGAGGGAAGACTTTTGCTTAAGTTGTGATAAGCTCCACGCACTTCTGCCAACACGTAATGTTGTCTGGCTGTTGATATTAAAGTTAGGTGAAGATTAGAGTTTAGGGGAATAACATTTCTACTATCTGGATTTGTTTCTTGAAACCAACAGTCCTTGCAGCCTGGCATCAAAGTCATTGCAGCAGAGCCCAAGTTGGCTGATGACTGCTACCAGTCTTTTGTCACCAAGGAGCACATCAGACAGGACCACTACCCGGACACAGTCGCTGACGGTTTGCGCGTCTCACTCGGAGACGTGGCTTGGCCAATCGTGCGGGATCTGGTCGATGATGTCATTACTGTCACAGAAGACGAAATTAAGGTAATAATTGACACAGAAGTTTCAACCAAATATAACACCCCAACTTTTCCCCACGGTGGTTTGAAACGCGCGGTTTAAAACATGCCGTGGGCTTCTGCTCGCTATGTTGGTGGGTAGTTAGGTGGGTACTGTAGGTAGTCAGGTGGTCAGTTTACTCGGCCCATTCTATCGGGAGTTTGCATTAAATGTGACATGTAATCGCATACAGTGTAAATAAAACAAACTATAAACTTTTAAAATTGGTCATAGTTTTATTCTGTAGTAACATAGACCGTGTTCCCACTTGATCTCGGAATTGCCAGATCAAGATCCACCAAAAAGGTGTGAGGTGGATCAAGCCGCAACAAAACCGCAAGTCGCGTTTCCACTTGATCCTGATCCGCCTTTTTGGGCGGAAATGACGCACTCTGTGCAGGACCTCGAGGTCACCTACCAGTCTAGTGCGCGTGCGCATGTTACCATAACTACCGTTCCCGTTGTTCCCGAGTTCGATTTGCCCGATTTGCTACTAACGTTAGTCGCCATCTTTGACTGCGCTCTAGCTTTGCGAGCAGGCCAACAAACAAAACTACCGGACAAATGCAACTATACTTCCGAAGGCAGTTGCAGTTGCCATTATGATACAGGATGTAAAAATGAGCAATCTAATATAAATATTTTGAACTTAAGTGAAAGAAAAACGCAGATATTTAAATGAAATTGTCAGCAGAGGAAACTACACGAGGACGGAACCGAAGCTACAACATTGAAAAAGGACGCGATCGAAATCCATGTCTGCGCATGTGCAAAGCTATATCGTATACATATAGAACACACAGTTCAGGTTCCCTCACAATGCATGGCGCAACACTGTTCCTTTTGTAACACGAAGTATACGGCCTGTGTGCCAGTCACAAAAGGAACTAGCGCCCTGTACGTATGCTGTATGGAGTTCATGGTATAAACAACATTTGGCGCGGTTTATATTTTGTCGCGCTAAATGCCCAGCTGGTCGGAAGTTACCAGGTCAAATTGGTGGATCATGATCCACCTTTCCGTTCCCACTTGATGCTGATCCACCAATTCCTGCAATTGCCGGATCTGATCGCCCAATTGGGGGATCTCTATCCTGCTCGAAAGTAGGATCAAGATCCCCCTTTTGGATCTTGATCGCCCTTTTTGCGGTTAGCGTTCCCACTCACCAAATTGCCGGATCTGATCCCCCAATTGGGGGATCTGATCCCCCAATTGGGGGATCTGATCCGGCAATTTGGCAATTGCCGGATCTGATCGCCCAATTGGAGGATCAAGTGGGAACGGGGTCATAGATATTTGCATATTTTAGAGTAACACTTCCTGCTTCCTTTGTTGACATTTTCACTAGATTAGTTCTCATGCATGACTGCACAAGAGACAATTAAGGGAGTCGGGTGAAATTTGAGTTGCGCCAACTGAGGATATCTGCCTTGGATATCTGTAAGCTCGGGTTTTCACCACTCCAGCAAATCTGGATGACTCCCAGGAAAGGATAACTCGTGAAATTGACATTCTCAGACAAGACAAGGATATGATTCGCCAAGCTGTTGATTTAATGAAATGGTGGCCATGTTGTGGACAAAAACACTGGAATTTAATTGCCTTTTTAATTAAATTAAAATGTTTTAAATAAACATTAAGTTTAAAAGCTAATAATTTGTTTGGGGACAATGGTCATCTAGTCCTCACCAGGTGGTGCAACTTAGATTTTTTCCTGACACCCTTAATTATCCCTGTGCAGTCGTGCATGAAAACTAAATCAGTAAAAATGTGACCAATGGAAGCAGAAAGAGTACTTTAAAAGTACATGTATATGAAAATATCTTATCTATATTAATATGGAATAAAACTCTGACTAATGTTAAAAGTGTATAGGTATTTTTTTACTTGCACTGTATTGCATCTCAAGACGCAGCCAGGCGTGACGCACATGCGGCCGATTAATGCGCACGTTTAAAAAAAAAATTCAGAAGATTTTGAATATCATGTACCGGTAAAGGGTGCTGTCATGCTGCTGCCACACTGTTTTGTTTTGCTTGAACGTTTGGTGATAAATTTCTTATTATTCTGTACATACATCAAGTTATTGATTTCATCTTTAGACTAGTGGTTTAACATCAAGCAGTTCACCTACTGTGTAATTAGTTTGGATGTTATATATTTATCGATCTTCAAGATATTTCAGCAGGATTTCTGGTCTTGCTTTGGCCTGTCTTCCATTGCTACTGTTCATATGCTGTGCAGTGTTCCAACAAAGCCTACATGTACTATGTATGGAAGATCTTCGGAAGAACGACTTCACCACCATACCTTGGGCTGGCAAACACAATCGAATGCATACATGTACAATATTACACTAAGGAAATGATGCTAGAAACACCTTTCTAGTGAGACATTTTCTCGTTTAAAAGAACTTGAGATGTACCGAATAATTAGGAGTCGGCGCGGAGGTCGGCATATTCAGAATAGACTTTCTCTTAACCAGTTCGCACCGGATTATTTTAACATCACTGAGCCGACGCGCGGGATTATTTTTAACAAAACTTGATTCGAAGCAGGTTTAGGCCGCTAGTACCGGGAAGCACACCCACGCATTTCCGGCCTTGCTCGCTGCTGACAGACATTTCCGGCCTTGCTCGTGGCGTATTATGCGTCACCCGTTTTGAATCTGGGGGAAACTTTGCGTTTATATTCGTCATCCGGCGCGAACTGGTTAAAGTAGTCAGACAAGTGCCTATTAACATTCCAGTTAATACAACTTGCAACAGAGTTCATCCCAACCACGACCAACACATAAAATAATCGTAGAAACGTGACGTCATTGCTGCTCACAGAAACAAAAAAGACAAGTTGAATGTTCACCTTTGGAATGCCAACTCAGTGAGAAACAAATACATGTTTCTCAGTGATTACATTTTACAATATTGACATAATGTTCATAACTGAAGCCTGGTTAAGATGCAATGATCCAGTTGTGATTAATGAATGAACACCAGCCGGTTATTCTTGAACATATTGCACGGGGTGGTGCATGACGATGCACACGGTGGCATTGTCGTCATTTCCAAGAAGAACTTGAAACTTGAGATTTTAAAACCTTGGATTTTTGGGTTGAAAACTGTTAGATGAACTCACCATTAGTTCATACTAGCTGATTCTCCTTGGGGGATCAATATCCATGTCGAAGTGCCTCACAAAACGGAAGTTTCACGTTTCCTGTCATTGTTTGATGAAGCTGCACTTTATCACCATGTTTATGGTCATATCACATACTGGACCTTGTCATCTAAAAGCCTGAGAGTAACTTGGTTACTGACTGCCGATGGTTATGATAAACTGTATTCTGATCATCACATGCTCAGTTGTTCTGTTAACATTGCCAACCCTGGTCCAGTTTACCACTATATGCTCTCGATGTTACCACACCATTGATATAGAGTCCTTTTCAAGTGCCCTTGCTGTGCTTCCATCGGATAGCTGAGTTGATGACCATGTGACATTGTACAATGAGGCTACACGTTCTGTGCTTGATGCGCATTGTCCAACATCCACTCGGACTCTCGCCATCGTTGCAATTTACCCTGCCATACTGATGAAATATGCAGACCGGTATCAGTATCTCAGTGACTCCGTCAAAGGCATCTGGTCTTTAGAAGCTCATTCACACTGAATAGTGTTACACCCAATTCACCCTGTCATACTGAGGAAATATGCAGATCGGTATCAGTATCTCCATGACCCCGTCAAGTGCATCTGGTCTAAGCTCATTCACACTGAAAAGTGTAGACACAATGTACTACAAAACTCAGCTGAGAGGTGCTACACCAAGACTGCCTTCCGGGTGCTGAGATACTTCTATAAAAAATGCTGAGTGGTAGATTTGCTACCTTCTTTAAGGGCAAAATAGAAAGCAGACAGAGCCTGGGCACAACTGTGGAACCTTTACCAGATCCAGTCCCATCGCAGGGTTGCTCATTCTTTAATGTATGTTTACCCTGTTCCCCCTGATACGTGCGTGAATTAATCTTGGCTGTTCCAAACAAATCATGTTTGCTTGATCCGCTACCAACATGATTTCTAAAGGAGAATGTCAACATTGAACTGCCATCCGTTGTGTCTATTATTAACACTTCTTTATTACCCAGTGTCTTCCCATTTGCATTGAAAGAAGCCACCACTAATCAAGAAGTCCAACCTTGACCCGAATAACCTAAAGAATTACAGGCCTCTGTCTAACGCAACCTTTGTGGATCATTTAGAAGTTTGCGTTGCAGCAATTATCTGAGTACTTGGCAGAGAACGATCTCTATTCCAATCTGCATATCAGAGTGGCTATAGTACCGAGACTGCTTTACTGAAAGTTAAAAGTGACGCCATGCAGGGCCTCGACCAGAAGCAAGCAATTATGATGGTGTTCCTTGATCTGTCTGCGGCGTTCGACTCAGTCGATCACTCAATACTGGTCCATCGTTTGTCATCGGAATTTGGCTTTTCCGACACCTCGGTGGCATGGCTGAGGTCATATTTGATTGGCAGAATATGCAGGGTCAAAGTCGCTTCCGATCTGTCTGATCCACAGCCTCTTGACTATGGAGTTCCCGAAGGCTCATTACCAGCTTCAGTTGACAGATTGGCTAGTGCTCACTAGTGCTCACTCACAGTGATGTCATGCGGTGTGCCGGAAAAGATCCACTTGGATATCTGATGCCATTTATGGTGAGAGGCAAAATGCTGGTCCAGGAACTGTGGAAGCGCTTTTCGGGATGGGACGAAGAAATCTCAGACGATGGTGAAAAGGGGATACGTGCCAAGCATATGAAGTGGAGAGAAGAGCTTGTGAATCTTCCAGGAGTGTGCTTGCCTCGATGTTATACCCCTTCACATTTCGATCCAGAAACTAAGGCGGCTTACCGAAATTGACTAGCCGTGATTCTGCAGTCCGTATGCGTTCTGGCCGATAAGTCTGCAGTTGCTAAGGGAGGCGGGAATCTGCAGACTGGACGGGTGTGTGCGTTCAAGCGCTGCGAGTTTAATGAGCTCCACCAGCCATGCGCTATTGTCATCTCAACAATGATATAATGAATAAACATGAGTCACTAGAGACCTCATGAATCCGGACGGCCGGTACGCGGAAAGACGTGCTATTTAAAAAATAGCACTTGAATTAGAATACGGTCGTTTTCCCAGCTATACTTCTGGATCGCAAAAGAATGTTCCGGCTGCTTTAGGCTAGACCAATTTTAGAAAATCAAGTATTAAAAAAAGGTTTAGGATTCCTACCTACATATAGAGTGTTGGACATACTAACATTTAAAACAATTACTTTTCATAATCTATGCTCTTCTAATTTTGAAAATACGATGTTAAAAAAACCAACATCACTTTTCCTAGTTCGGGATCGTTCTATTACCAGTTCCAGATCGGGTCAAAACTGTTTCGTAAATAACGAAATATAATTGGGCGAAAATAAATTTCAGTTAGAACCAACTTGAATGAAGCAGATTTTTCGAAACTGGTATTAAATAATTTATATAAATACAGTTCATTTAAAATATTTACAATAAGTTTAGTTTTCGTTTAACGTTAGACAGAGCATGCCTGCATGGCCGGCGCGGCAAAACGAAAACTGCCACGTCACATAAATCGCTTACGCACGTGTAGTTGGTATACAATATAAAAGGTATACAGCCCTGATACTTCACGACGGCAACGACGGCAATTGCCGTCGATGCCCCTACCGATTGCCGCAATGCCCTTTAAAAATCCCACTTTCCACGGCAATTGTTGCCGTGCCCTTTCTCCTGAAAAAAAATATATTAAACGATATTCTGCATGCGACTTAAATCTAATAAAATGGCACAGAAAATGAGCTGAAATATAGCGACTGTCAAAACTTGCGACGTCTGTGTGATCTATCTGCAGATCCCAGAACAAAAAAATAACGCAACGAACAACTTTCTCATACACACATGCACATATTCGGTCGCAGTTAACACTGGCCCAGACGCGCAGTAGGGTGTAAAAATATTATACCGAATGCAGCGCGGTTCCCTGCAATTATGTATACTAATACTGCACGTGAACCAGCGACGCGGTCATTGATATTATTTTCCCACTGCGTGTCCGGTCGATCGAGTGTAGTGTTGAATGGCACGACTGTGGCCACGTGCAGTGCGCGCGGCGGTAGGCCTACTATTAATTAATACGCACGGCAGGCCTATAACTTGACGTGTGTCGGAAGAATAATCCTCCATCTAAGACAGACATCGAGTAAACAGAACGGCCACAAAAGACAACTTTAGCAACAAAATAAGATGAACTGAAAAACACTTTAGACTTTAGAATTATAGACATTTATTTTTTTGATTTTATATAAATGTAGGTTTTTAAATTGGGCCTGTGCCTGCCCTACTCTAAAATATTATAATAATTATAACTTGTGCAGACCCACTGACAGTCTCTTATTACTAGTTTCCTTATTAGAGTGGTGTGTATTTATTGTGTAAGATTGTATTATTTATGAAATATGTGTTTTTTCAAAAATTGCCTTGCCTTGAAAGTCCCCCCCCCCCCCCCCGCCCAAGGGACTAAACAAAAAAATTACCAAAAGCAAAAGTCATATAACAATTTAACACTGGTTTCCTTGACAACAATGTTCCTATGCAACCATCCTTGTTTTGGCCTTTATTAGCGTCTTCAGGCCGATAATCTCATTGGTGCTAGAATTCCGTCTCCATGACAATCTGCTGTCTAGCGCTTAGTTCCCACGGTCAATACTTGGCGATGGGCCAAGAAGTTTCCCGGGCAAAGCATCAGTTTAAGTTGTGGACGGCTGTTTACTGTGAAAGTAGTAGACCTAAATGTGTTCGTCAATGTTCCTACATGGAGGTCTGCAAGCGCCGTCATCCCCGACGATTTAAGCTGCTTGTTTAAGTATTTTTTAAAATAACATTTAATTGAATTGATATAAATCTGCCTAGGATTTTCTAATAGTTTACCTGTCCCAAAATTAATTTGCTTTAATTTATCAACTTGGAGAAGAAACTTTTGTATTGGAAGTTGTGCCACACAAACATTGTCCGTTAAAATTACTTGTGCGTCCCATATATCTGCATTTTCAGAGTGCATACATAAACGGTCGTCGTGTTCCCCGTAGCTAGCTACATGTAGCAACTTGAATTATTGCGTGCCAGCGGGAATTTCCCGAGGCCGTTTTCCAAACCCCAACTTCGTCTTCACTGAGGCTTCGATCCTGTAGTTTGGCAATAATGATGGAGCCCGCATAGGGCCTAGGCTGGGGTTTGGAAAACGGCCCGCGTGCTTTTAGTTCCGAGTTGTGCAATGCATGCGTGCGAAGATCGCTGGAAAGTTCGAATCGTGTAAATAGGCTGTTTCGTGTATAATATCGCGTAAAGTTTTTTCCTTTCGTTTAGCAGTTTAAAACATAAAGATGGATAGAATATGCAAGATAAAGGTATCAGAGGAAATAAGAGATTCTAATCTTTGTTTAAATGATGCAAACTTTAAGAAACTTTGTAAATTTTGCAGTGTCTGTTCGTTAAAACAGAAAAAGGCCATGTATCAATTAGTCCCTTCGTGAAAACGAAAAACTCGATAGGGATACATTTTTCTTAATCCCCTAAAATAATCTCCCTTAAAAATAATAAATAATATCTCTTAACAATTTAAAACCAATGCCCTCTATTCGTGTTCGTGACATACATGCATGTTCTTTTAATGTCGCCAATAACCAGTTTGGTATGCTATTTGGTCAACTATTCTGTATTTTGTTCCCTAATATTTATAATAGTGAACCGGGCCCTCCAAATAACGAACACGATCGTTAACTTATAAATAATACTTGTACTTGGACCGTTTACAAAATCCCTGGCTTCGGCTCTGTATCAGGCTAAAGCCTATTGCTAAACTGCAGAACGAAGACAAAGCTGTTCATGATCGTGATCCGGGGCCAGTATGCCAAACCATCAAAATAGTTGCGGTTTTGCAAGTCGGTATTCTGCAGACTGACCGGCCATCGTCGTAACTATTCATATTTAAATTAGCTCCCTAGCGCTCCAGCTGGCCCGGCGGGTCTGCAGAAGATCGGATATATTCACGTTGTTTGTTATTTAAATGAAGCGTTCTGGCCCGTGCTAGGACGGGTAACTAAGGGCTCTTTTGTTTAAAAAGTCTGCAGGAGTCTGCAGAAAGAACGCAGCCGGCACGGCTAGTCAATTTCGGTAAGCCGCCTAACAACTACCAGTTGCATGTGCTTACTGATGCGTCAGAAAAGGCTTATGGGACATTCGCATACCTACGAGCTGTCAACTTACAGGCGAGGTCTCGGCTCGGTTCGTGATGGCGAGATCACGCTTGACCCCAAAACTATACCCATGCTGGAGCCTTTAGCTGCAGTACAAAGTAAGTGGGACAGAGCTTGTTGAGCTACTAGACGACAAACTGTCGATGAAGATACCCATTACATGCTGGAGTGACAGTACGACTGTACTTGCATGGATCAAGTCCGAGTCTTGCCGGTATCACAGATTTGTTGGAGCCTGTGTGCTGAAGTGCAGCGGCTTACAGATAATGTTACTTGGCGGTATGTGGATTCTGAAAACAATCATGCTGATGACCTCACTCGAGGTCTCCAGTTACAACAACTACAATATAAAAGTCGATGGCACACACCACCATTCCTGCTTAAGCCCGAAGCAGATTGGCCCAGAGAACCACCCAAGTTCTCTTCAGCGAAAGCTAGTTTAGAAGTGAAGCCAGACTTATTCACCGTCCTGATGGCGACACCATAAACAGAACGTCCAGAAGTTGATGCTTCACACTTTGAATCATGGGACAAGCTGGTTGAGGGGTACAGTGAAACCCTCTACAAGATTAGAGGCAAGAAGAAACCCCAGTTCCTAAGTGCCAATGATCGTTCCGAGATTGAGAAGGTTCTTTTTCCAACAAGTGCAGTCAGATTGCTTTCAGGTAGACCTTGCTGCTCTCTCCAGCAGCAAGCCAGTGTTAAACAAGAGCCGATTGAGTTGCCTATCCCCTGAATATGACTCTCAGGATCAGCTCATCTGGTTCGGCGGTCTCCGTTGAGCATCAATGCTAGATGCTGATCCCCAGCAACCAATCATGCTAGACCCCAAGCACCGAATTACCCGCCTACTCTTACGGGAGGCTGATTCCCGCTTAGGACAATGCGGAGCTGATATGGTTCTTGCTGATCTACGCGGTCGTGTTTGGCTGCTGCGAAGGCGACAATCTATCAGAAGCCTGCAGAGTCAATGCGAAGGCTGCATTAGGCGACGTGGGAAGTCCACAATTCCCAAGATGGCAGATCTACCCCCATCTCGACTCCGCATTGGTAAAACTGCTTTTTATTCCACGGGAGTCAATTGTTTTGGCCCATTCAGAGTTTCCTTTAGTCGAAAGACTGAACAACGATGGGGAATCATTTTAAAGTGTTTGACCACCCGAGCGGTCTATCTAGATCTTCTGGACTCTCTTGACGCAGATACCTTCCTGGTGGCATTCAACCGATTCCGCTCTCGAAGAGGTACTCCATATGAGGTACTTTGCGACAACGGAACCAATTTCAAGGGAGGATTGACAGAGTTGAACAAGGCCTTCAGTGAGATGACCCTATCCTACAGGACAAGCTTGCAAAGAACAGGGTCCGATTCAAGTTTAACCCACCCCAGCTCTTCACTTTGGTGGAACGTGGGAAAGGGAAGTGCGTTCAGTGAAGACTGCGCTGTACGCCATCCTTGGTAACCGGACTGTATCTGCCTCTGTCCTCTACACCAGTTTGGTCGAGGTGAAAAAGAACTCAACTCAAAACCCTTGGGTTATGTGTCCTCGGATGTTGCAGACCCAAATCCGATCACACCCTTCATGTTGATCTTGGAGCGGCGAGACCACGCTCCACTCTAGGTAATGTACCCAGAAGTCTATGTTTACGGTCGTCGTCGTTGGCGTCAATGCCAAGCATTGATGCAGCAGTTTTGGAAAGAGTTTGTTAACTCTTATCTCCCAGCCGTGCAGGCTCGCCAGAAGTGGGGACAGGAGACGAAGGATATGGCAGTGGGTAATTAATGTGGTCCTGATGATAGACCCACAGCAGGTCCGAGCTTCATGGCCCTTAGCCCGAGTAACTGAGGTCCTACCAGGTGATGACAGACGTGTGCGTGCTGTGAAAGTCGAGACCGGTGGTCGTGTTTACACCCGCCAGTTGCCAGACTGATCCAGCTTCCAGATGAGAGGAAATGTGTAGCTGAAGCAGCTGACCCGATCCTACCCAACGCCGACTAAGACCAGTTATTACCTTGTTGTTTACCTTGCCCTTTACCTTGCCTTTGTTCATGGGGCGGCCATCTTGTTCTTGATACTCTATGTTCAGAGAGTTATTGTTCCTTGATCCTTAACTGTTCTTACCCTTTAGTGTTCGTTAACCAGTTCGCGCCGGGATTATTTTAACATCGCCGAGCCCACGGGCGGGATTATTTTTAACGAAACTTGATCCGAAGCGGGTTCAGGCTGATAGTGCCGGGAAGCACACCCACGCATTTCCGGCCTTGCACGCTGCTGACATACATTTCCGAACTTGAACTTGGCGTGTTTATGCGTCATCCGTTTTGAATTTGGGGAAATGTTTGCGTTTATATACGTCATCCGGCGCGAACTGGTTAACCTTATCCCTGTTTGCCTGTAGCAAGTAAACTGTTGCGCTCAGTTTAGGGGCAGCTGTGTTTTAAAACCGCTCAGCGTGAAGCGCGCCCTCAAGAAAATGGTCCAATCGCAACTTGCACCTCGCATATTTATGAAGCAGAATCAGTGTCAAAATGATCGGACGTGTTTTTACAACTCGGATGCTTTCCTAATTCAGATGCATTCCTAATTCAGATGCTTTTCGTAAACTCGGATGCTTTTCTAATTCGGATGCTTTCGTAATTCGGATTCTTTTTTTTTGAATCGGATGCTTTTTTAATTCGGTTGCTTTTTTAATTCGGTTGCTTTTTTAGTTCAGATGCTTTTTGTAAACTCGAATGCTTTTTTCAAAATGAACATATTCGCAAATCAGATGCTTTCTCAATCCGGCACTATGGTAGCCCTAAAGGGATACCACACATTGCAGATTCTGCGATATTGCGCATTTTGCTCAAATTTGAACGATGTTATCGCAAACATGTTATCGCATAATAGCTTAGCATTTTTCCTGAGATGTCGCACATTTTTACTGCAGATTTCAAGTTCTGCGCAGATTTCTCAGTTTGCAGAATTCTTTGATGCCGCAATAGATAGAATAATCCAGGATCTTAATTTTATCTCGTGTGCGTGAAATCACGTGACCCTTCCTTCCGGTCTAAACCGGAAATGCCTTATAATTTAAAACTGAAAAATGATATGAACTTATTTTCAACGATGTTAGTGTCTGGCTAGAATAAACTTTTTAAAAAAAATACCGGCGATGTCATAACATGTTATAGCGCCCTCTAGCGGCAAGTTGAAAAATGGTTAAAATGAATAATCTGTTGATGTGTGTGGCGAAGTTTGCGGAAATCACTTTATAACCAGTGTATTTAATCAGCTTCATGCTAGGAACAAGTAGACGAGAAGAAAAAATTATGACGTCACCAGACCGGAAGTTACAATGAAAAGACTTCTTTTCCTTTGAAAATTCCTAAAAAATTAAACCTGACAGATATAATCTTGATTTTTGCTCTAAAGGTTAGTGTAAAAGTAGTTCTCGAACTTTCCTGTGTTTTTTTGGCAAAAAAACGAACTTGGACATACCCTGCGGCACCCTTGAAATTTAATCGTTTTGGCCTAGGCGCATAAAGCATTGACCCCTTACATGTGCATGGCACATGTATAATAGGGGTGTACATGCTTGTATATGTACGTACGTATATACTGATAGTGTACTATGCATTGAGCGAATGTATCACTACTGACATCGTACGTGCATGCAAATGTACGCTCACCCAAGAGGACACTAGCCGCCAACAAGCGAAACAGGATGACGTCATCAAATTGCATATGGAGAAGGGCGCCGTGTGCGACAGGTAGGTAAACCGGCTCTCGGCTACGCAGAATCCAATCCCATAGACTTTGTAAACGTCGTTTGCACAATTCCAAGCACTTTTAACGAAAAACAAAGTCGTATTTCCATAAAACTTAACCCAGGTGAAGACCCTATAGTAAACTCGTGTCTCGAAGACATACGTCATGGTTACGTCGTCAGGGGTCACGTGACGTCATCTTAAAGGCGCAATTGATTTAATCTTTAAAAATAAATAACAAATCAACCACAAAAGACCGAAACTTGATTTTTGTGGCAATAGATAGAATAATCCAGAATCTTCATTTTATCTCGTGTACTAAAATCACGTGACCCTTCCTTCCGGTCCAACCGGAAGTGCCTCATAATTTGAAAGTGAAAAATGATATGAACTTACTTTCAACGATGTTAGTTTCTGGCTAGAATAAACTTTTCCCAAAAAAATCAGGCGACGTCATAATATGTTATAGCGCCCTCTAGCGGCAGGTTGAAAAATGGTTAAAATGAATAATCTGTTGATGTGTGTGGCGAAGTTTGCTGAAACCACTTTATAACCGGTGTATATAATCAGCTTCATGCTTAGACCATATTGGGAAGGAGAAATATTTATGACGTCACCAAACCGGAAGTTACAATGAAAATTCCTTTAAACCTTAAACAATCGCTTAAAAATCACCCGCTATAGATATAATCCAGATTTTTGCATCAGATAGCAAAGTAAAGACAGCTCTCGAGCTTTCTGTTAATTACGTCACGATGACGTCATCTAATGTCAGATTACAATCAACCAAATATTTCTAGATATAATCTTTGAAAATCAATATAAAATCAACTGTAAGAGATCTGATTTAGATTTCTAAGGGAATTGATAGACTAATCTATGGTCTTCATAATTTGTATTACATGCAAAAAGACCCGACCATTCCTTCCGGTCCAAACCGGAAGTGCCTTATAATTGAAAAATGGAAAACGATGTGAACTTACTTTCAACGATGTTAGGCGCTGGCTAGGTTGTAAGTAACAAGAAAGTTAACGGTGACTTCATAAAATGTTATAGCGCCCTCTAGCGGCGTGTTGACAAATGTTACATCATATTACGATTATATTTAAATTATTACGTTTTAAGACCTTTAAGCCATATCTCAGCAACGAAACGTGCTAACATAACAACTTTTTTTATTGTTAGGTGATAGATAGTTGCACAAAAAGTTCACAAACGTGTGACGTCATCATTTTAATCAGTTTGAATTAATTTTAATCTGTTTAAATTAACTTAAATTCGTTTCCAATGATTTTAAGTTGTTTTGATGGTATAAAAGTTCAATTTTTGAAATATTTAATCTAAAAAATTGAGAATGCGAAAAAGCCCTATGTTCTGTTCCTCGAACAGACGTAGTTCTAGTTGGCTTTTTCGCAAATTTTGCGAAAAAGCCTTTGTTTTTGTTCTGATTTTTTTTTTTCTTTTTTTTCTTCTTTTTTTTTCTTTTAGTAACCTAAACCCCATAGACTTTGTACACGTTTTTTTGCACAAGTACTTTTACCAGAGAACAAAGTCGTATTTCCATGAAACTTAACCCAAGTGAAGACCCTATAGTAAGCTCGTGCCTAGCCGACATACGACATGGTGACGTCATCAGGGGTCACGTGACGTCATCTTAAAGGTGCAATTGATTTAATCTTTGAAAATCAATAACAAATCAACCGCAAAAGACCGAAACTTGATTTTTGTGGCAACAGATGGAATAATCCAGGATCTTCATTTTATCTCATGTGCGTAAAATCACGTGACCCTTCCTTCCGGTCTAAACCGGAAGTGCCTTATAATTTAAAATTGATAAATGATATAAACTTACTTTCAACGATGTTAGTGTCTGGCTAGATTGTATTTTTCAAAAAAAATACCGGCGACGTCATAACATGTTATAGCGCCCTCTAGCGGCAGGTTGAAAAATGGTTAAAATGAATATTCGGTTGATGTGTGTAGCGAAGTTTGCTGAAATAACTTTATAACCAGTGTATATAATCAGCTTCATGCTAAGACCATATTGGGAAGGGGAAATATTTATGACGTCACCAAACCGGAAGTTACAATGAAAAATCCTTTAAATCTTTAAAAATCGCTTAAAAATCAACCGGGATAGATATAATCCAGATTGAAATTATTACGGTTTAAGACCTTTAAGCCATATCTCAGCAACGGAACGTGGTAACATAACACATATGTTTGTATTGTTAGTTGATGGATAGTTTCACAAATAGTTCACAAACGTGTGACGTCATCGTTTTAATCAGTTTGGATTCATTTTAATCTGTTTAAATTAACTTAAATTCGTTTTCAATAATTTTAAATTGTTTTGATGGTATAAAAGTTCAATTTTTGAAAAATGTAATCTAAAAAATTGCGAATGCGAAAAAGCCCTATGTTCTGTTCCTCGAACAGACGTAGTTCTAGTTTTTTTTTTCTTTCTTCTTTTTCTTTTTGTAACCTAAACCCCATAGACTTTGTACACGTTTTTTTGCACAAGTACTTTTACCAGAAAACAAAGTCGTATTTCCATAAAACTTAACCCAGGTGAAGACCCTATAGTGAACTCGTGTCTCGCAGAAATACGTCATGGTGACGTCATCAGGGGTCACGTGACGTCATCTTAAAGGTGTAATTGATTTAATCTTTGAAATTCAATAACAAATCAACCGCAAAAGACCGAAACTAAATTTTTGTGGCAATAGATAGAATAATACAGAATCTTAATTTTATCTCGTGTGCGTGAAATCACGTGACCCTTCCTTCCGGTCTAAACCGGAAGTGCCTCATAATTTGAAAGTGAAAAATGATATGAACTTACTTTCAACGATGTTAGTGTCTGGCTACAATGTATTTTTCAAAAAAAATATTGGTGACGTCATAACATGTTATAGCGCCCTCTAGCGGCAGTTTGAAAAATTGTTAAAATGAATAATCTGTTGATGTGTGTGGCGAAGTTTGCTGAAATCACTTTATAACCGGTGTATTTAATCAGCTTCATGCTAGGAACAAGTTGACGGGAAGAAAAAATTATGACGTCACCAGACCGGAAGTTAGAATGAAAAGACTCCTTTTCCTTTGAAAATTCCAAAAAAATTAAACCTGACAGATACAATCTTGATTTTTGCTCTAAAGGTTAATGTAAAAGTAGTTCTCGAACTTCCCTGTATTTTGGGGCAAAAAACGAACTTGAACATACCCTGCGGCACCCTTGAAATGTAATCGTTTTGGCCTAGGTGCAAAAAGCATTGACCCCTTACGTGTGCATGGCACACGATGGCACACGTATAATATACATGCTAGTACATGTACGTATACACTGATAGTGTATTATGCATTGAGCGAATGTATCACCACTGACATCGTTCGTGCAAGCACATGTACGCTCACCCAAGCGGACACTAGCCGCCAACCTGTGAAACAGCATGACGTCATCAAATTGCCCATGGGGAAGGGCGCCGCGTACGACAGGTAGGCAAACACGCTTTCGGCTACGCAGAATCCAACCCCGTAGACTTTGTAAACGTTGCTTGCACAATTCAAAGCACTTTTAACGGAAAAACAAAGTCGTATTCCCACAAACTTGACCCAGGTGAAGACCCAATAGTGAACTCCAGTCTCGCCGACAGACACCACGAGGAAGACGTCCTCAGGGCCACGTGACCTTATCTTAAAGGTGCAATTGATTTAATCTTTGAAAATCAATAAAACATCAACCGCAAAAGACCGAAACTTGAATTTTGTGGCAATTAATAGAATAATCCAGGATCTTCATTTTATCTCCTGTGCGTGAAATCACGTGACCCTTCCTTCCGGTCAAAACCGGAAGTGCCTTATAATTTGAAAGTGAAAAATGATATGAACTTACTTTTAACGATGTTATTGTCTGGCTAGAATAAACTATTCAAAAAAATTCCGGCGACGTCATAACATGTTATAGCGCCCTCTAGCGGCAGGTTGAAAATGGTTAAAATGATTAATCTGTTGATGTGTGTTGCAAAGTTTGCTGAAATAACTTTATAACTGGTGTATATAATCAGCTTCATGCTTAGAGCATATTGGGAAGGAGAAATATTTATGACGTCACCAAACCGGAAGTTACAATAAAAAAATCCTTTAAACTTTAAAAAGTCGCTTAAAAATGAACCGCTATAGATATAATCCAGATTTTTGCTTCAAATAGTAAAGTTAAGACTGATCTCGAGTTTCTGTTAATTACGTCACAATGACGTCATCAAGTGTCAGATTACAAGCAACCAAATATTTATAAATTTAATCTTTGAAAATCAATATAAAATCAACTGTAAGAGATCTGATTTAGATTTTTAAGGAAATTGATAGATTAATACATGGTCTTCATAATTTGTATTACATGCAAAAAGACCTGACACTTTCTTCCGGTCCAAACCGGAAGTGCCTTACAATTTAAAAGTGGAAAACGATGCTAACTTACTTTCAACGATGTTAGGCGCTGGCTAGGTTGTAAGTAACAAACAAGTTAACAGTGACTTCATAAAATGTTAAAGCGCCCTCTGGCGTCATGTTGACAAATGTTACGTCATATTACGATTATATTTGAATTATTACGTGTTTAGACGTTGAAGGCATATCTCAGCAACGGATCGTGTTAACATAACACCTCATTTTGTGTTGTTAGGTGATAGATAGTTGCACAAAAAGTTCACAAACGTGTGACGTCATCGTTTTAATCAGTTTTAATTCATTTTACTCTGTTTAAATTAACTTAAATTAGTTTTCAATGATTTTAAATTGTTTTGATGGTTTAAAAGTTCAATTTTTAAAATATTTAATAAAAACAAATTGTGAATGCGAAAAAGCCCTATATTCTGTTCCTCGAACAGACGTAGTTCTAGTTTATATATTTGTTTGTTTCGACCAACATTATTTAAGTTTTTTTTCTGTATAAAATGTTTATTTATATATATATATATAATATACATTGTTCTACGAAAACATGTACAGTGTAATTGCCCCATTTGTTTAACAATAACATGCAATGAAGCATTTTGAGACCACGTACTTTAATACAATTTTATTTATTTTTAAACTTCAATGACCCTATAAGTTACGCTAAAAATGGTTTATATTTTAAAAACTAAAAATGCTTTTTTGACATTTTTGTCTCAAATTGTAATACTTTAATGGCTCAATCAGTATGAGCTGTACCGGTAGCTTTTAACCCAACTATGAAACTTGGAAACGGACCGACGCTGTTTTTTATTGTGAGGTATTATTACGCAACATACATACATGTAGTACATTTTGTATTTACCGAGGTTGTGCATTGCATATTGGATTTGCGGTGCATGCAGTCTATTCGAAGAGAATGAGATGCGACCCAACGTTAGTGGCGCCCCCTTACTCCCCCCCCCCCCCCCCCCCCCCCCCCCCCCCACCCCGGGCTGACATTGCAGAAATGTGCACCGAAATCTGCATATAAATATGCTGTTCGTGAGTGCGACATAGGTGCGCAGAAATAATATGCAATGAAAATGTACATGTAGGTGCCCATCCGTGCGACATCGCAAAAATTTGCGTACTGAGAAATCTGCGCAGAACTTGAAATCTCAAATAATAATATGCGACTTTACAGAAATCTGCGCAAAAAAAATCGCCATCGCAGAAATCTGTGCAGAAATCTTCAATAAAATGTTCAACATCTCAGAAATATGCTTAGATATGTGCGATAACATGTTTGACATCGTTCAAATTCGCGCAAAATGCGCGATATAGCAGAATCTGCGATGTGTGGTGTCCTTTCAGAGCCACCATAGTGCCGGATTAGGAAAGCATCCGATTTGCAAATATGTTCGGTTTGTAAGAAGCATCTGAGTTTACAAAAAGCATCCGAACTAGAAAAGCAACCAAATTAAAACAGCATCCGAGTTTATAAAAAGCATCCGAACTAAAAAAGCAACCAAATTAAATAAGCATACGATGCTGCACGTGGCAGTATAGTCCAGAGAAAATACTTAATTTTCTTTTGTTGACCTCACACAAATTGCAATAGAATATTTTTCACCACAGTGCATTTCTATAAGGTCTTTAGAATGACATACTAAAAATCTCAAAAAATCCAAGTTGGGGAAATATGACTAATTTGCATTTCGTTAATCCCTGCCGCGTAATACATGTATATTTATTTCTATATTTGGGTATATTATTATTATTATTATTATTTGTTTCGAAAAGTTTATTTTGGTGATTCTACTTACACATCCTTACATTTTTTAAAGCTTGTAAGTGACTGAATAGTTATGAAAATATAGTAATGGTCCAAAATGACTACAATTATACCCTATAATTTGCACGCATTTACCTTGTCTTCAGATACGTGACACGATCAAGCCGAATCAGTCGGATGTCGGCGAATCCCAAAAATGCACTATATTCTTTGTTGGTATTTAAACAAATTTACATAACTCGACAACAAAACATGGTATCAACATGGGGTTTTCAGTTTTTAAAACGTACAGATGCCCTCTTTGAAACTACATGAACACTCATTTTTTTGACCGGGGCCGACATCCAACTGATTTCGCTTGATCGTGTCACATATCATCAAGTAGTCCGTATTGACGAGCTTCAAATTCACCAAGTTGCTTACTGGCACAGTAATCCTATTAAAACCTTATTGAAAATCATATTAACAATGATCATTGTGATATTTAACCCAGCAAACAAAAACTGGGGGAAAATGGTGTGTCCATAAATTGGGCTAAAAGATTGGTGAAGGGTTGCCTAAGGTGAATGACTTGAACAAGTTCAAGGAAACCCCCCCCCCCCAAAAAAAAAAAAAATTAAAGATTTGTTACAATAATCACATCTACAATAAAATGTATTTTGGGGATTTTCTTGAACTTGTTCAAGTCTCCCATGTTAGGCAACCCTTTAACTACTTTTTCGCCAAATTTATGGACACACCATTTCCCCCCCCCCCAAAAAAAAAAATATTGCTTTTAATATTACCCATTTTACACCCGTTCGAATGGTGTAAAGTATGATAAGGACCAGGTAACGGATGATACTGTAACAAAACATTGAACACATCGACCAATATGGTACAAAATGTATTATTTTTCAAACATTTACGGTCGCACATTTGATTTCAGGGAATTGCACGGCAAAATTTGCTGCAACCCCCTGAGGATTACCCGTCCTTATCCATTCGCCAACAACAACAGTTCTTTGCTCAGTTATTAACTATGGGGCATGGCTGATGTGTGATGTGCTACTCAAAAACAGTCGGATGTCAAATGAAACCCAGACCAAAATCATTAGGCATGTGCTACGCCAAGTCTTCACAAATATGTAGCACGCTGTAATCAATGACAACTGGCCCAAGATAACAATATTGGCAAGCATTCCTTTCTGAAGGCATACATGTAGGCCTATCCCCGTACCGACAACTGTTGGTGCCTTTTTTTAATTGTCATTTAGTAAGTTGTGTGTGTCGACTGTCGATTTACATTATTTTGGTATTCTTGAAAAGAGGAAAAGCTACTGTTCTATAATATAGACAATATATTGAAAGAAATATTAAATACACTCTAAATTACAGCTTTCTTATTCGAGAGTACTGTTATCACCCTGTATGTTGGATAATATCACTTACGATGATTTAGAGGCATCTCTCAAGAAAAAAAAGCGAGAATTCCCTGGACGATTGATAGAAAATGACCAGAATGTTTGGACTGCTTTACGCTTCAACCAAGCGGACCACGTTTGCATAAATTATCATTTTCGGGTGGAAAGGTTTATTGCACCTTGTTTTAAAGTTTGCATAATTGAGGCACTTTTTTAAATCAAACCTACAGGAAAGTACAAAGCTGATGTGGCACTGTATGAAGCTGTGCATTGAACCCTCGGCAGGAGTGGCCGTGGCCGCTGTGATGTCGGACAAGTTCAAAGCTCTGTATCCAGATTTAAAGAATGTGGGCGTCATTCTTTCTGGCGGTAACGTCGACCTCGACACCTTGAAAAACTGGCTTTAATTAGAGGGGGTTTCACGCGCCGGGTAGACTCAAGAGAGATGACGAGGTAGATAGCCATGCCTGCACCCAACTGAAATGTTCCCTCCCAAACTCCAAATTTTCTGAAATACCCTGAATAACATTATTTGATGTACTCATTCCTTTATACTCAGCACGATATGAGACCAAGGGACTCCTCCCTTAGTCCCCCATACTAATGTTACCTAACGCACCCCACGATCCCACCACATATTTGCTGTACTTTTTATATTGCCATGTTTTCTTATAATTATTTGAGTGGAGCCCCCATTTCTTTGCTCAGTTAAAAAATTGTGTTGGGAGTTCTTTAAGTAAGTCGTATTTTTGGGAATTTAAGGGGTCCAGTATTCTAAACATTCTGGGTCTCGCTGCACGCAATTATTACGTTACAAACTTTCACTTCTTGGTAATGCTCTGTTATACTTCTCGTCCTTTTTGTTTTTATTGGAATTTGCATTTATTGACATGGTAGGCCTACCGGTTTGTGGTGAGAAGGTTGCGATCTATTTACCAGATATATTTGTCAACTTCCAGGTACCTTTAAGTGAGAAAAAATGGTTCTCGTAGATTTTGTAATATTTTTATTTCGTCTAAAAAAGTTGAGAGAAAGTTAGTGAACAAATGAGAAAGGAAACTGAAAAGGAATTACGAGTTGTGTAAATGGTCTCGAGTCTTCAGTGCTTATATTATTTGTACGGTTGATTCTAAGCTTAAATGGTTTCAGTTCCGGTTAATTCACAGAATTTTGGGAACAAATTCGTTTCTATTTAAAGTTAATAAGTTGGGTTCCAACGTCTGTACCTATTGTAAGGATGAAGAAGAAACACTTATTCATCCTTTTTTTGTAATTGCCGGTATGTTATACCCTTCTGGAATGCAACTATAAATTGGATCAAAGAAAAGTCTAATATTGGCCTTGCAGTAGACAACGAGTTGTTTTTTTCGGTATTACCGACGCTAGATTTAAATAATAATAATAATAATAATAATTCCTTTGATTTATCATTTCACATTTACAAAATGAAAATGAATGATACACGTCCTTCAATTGCTGGTTCTAAAAAGATATCAAAATATATATTTGTGAGAAATATATATCTGTCGTAAGTGTAGTTTTCCAGAAATGTTGTTTGAAATATGACAACTATGGTATACATGTATATATACCTCATTTATCATGTCATTATTGTAGGAAATTATTGTATTTAGTCGTTACGATATTTTGTATTTCAATGGATTATGAGAAGTGATTGAAGAGTAATATTACTTTATTTCAGGGTAAAAAGAATAAATGTGTGCTTGGTCGGTATTAAACACTTTGTTTAAAAGTAGTTCAAACATTGAACAAACAACTACTGAATCAACCAGACAGAATACAAATGTCACGTTGAAGAATGCCAGAAAAGAATATTATTCACAAAGCTTAGGCTGTCACTGGAGCCAAAATTTGGAATGGTCTTCCTGCTCAACTTAGAGTTACGCATTCCTTTCGCAGTCTGAACTTCGTAATTACTTGCACATGTATTCATTATTTTATTAGTACCCTCGCCGCCTTGTTTAGGTTATTTTCGGCATATAGTGTGTGATACCTCCCAAACACCTATTTATTCCCTTGATATGGAAAAATGAACATTTGTAGCAATAACGGTACAATTTATGCTATATGTGTTCAGTGCACTCTCAAATGGGGGTTGTTTGATTAAAATAGTTGGTTGAAATTTTAAACAACAATGTGTAAACTGTTTTTGTTTACAACTGTTGTGTGGTTCACCTGGTAACCGACGGTTGGTAAAATGTATTTATTTTACCCGACGTTGATTACATTTTACCACATTTAACTAACAATGGGTCAATTGACTCATTTTAATCAACCGTTGGTTACCAGGTAAACAACACAACAGTTGGTAAAAACAATTAGTAAAAAAGTTGCCTATAACGTTGGGCAAAATGTACCCAACATTGGTCAAATTGGAAAAACTTACACATTGCTGGTTAACACTTTTTTACAAACTATTTTAACCAACAAAATGTTAATACATGTTTTAAGAGTGTATAACTAGTTTTATCATGTAATTTAATTAAATGTTGCAGTGTACAATTATATATTAGGCTTATTTTCCTATGACCTGCCAAATAATCATGAATGAACAAGATTTGCTAGCAACCCTACTCTTTAGAATAGAGAGCTTGCACCGAGCACCCTTACCGTCCGTCTAAAAACACCTGCATATTATGTCATTAATGAACTGCTTAAAAAGTAAACTTCCTTTCAAACACATTTTGAAAGAATATAATGTACTCTAACGAATAAAATGTGTGTTTTTGCATTGGAGGACACCCGTGTAAGCTGTCATCTTGTCGTGTGCCTTGCAGGCTGCCACTCTACATCGTCTCCTCAAATTGCACTGAATTGTTCTACCTCACGAATGCCAACTAGATCAGAAGTTGCCAGATGTCCCAACAACATAACCAGGATCCTGCAGTTAACTTTTGTATACCCAGCAAGATATGGGACCGAGCGAATTCCACTTAGTCTCCCATACCTATACGCTCCCTAGACTATTGTTAACTAATGTACCCCCCCCCCCCCCCCCCCCCCCTAATCTAAAAAAAAATAAACCTCAACATTCCGCCAGCACAATGATCACCCCAAAGAAGGGGGGGGGGGGGGGGGGGTGGTTCTCTCAGTCCCATATATCGCTTCATAGGAACTTTTGGATCGGACATTTTTGACTTGTCGAATGAGCATGCAGGGTCTCGCCCGATTTGCTATGGAACCGTAGTTTCTAAGAATAATGTGGCGAAACAGGGTACAGGTATATGCCGACTTGTAATGAAGTCTAGTTTGTTAATAATTAATGTCCTCGGTCACTGCGACCAATCAGCAGCGCGTATTGCACCCGCCCTGGGGCCCACCGCCGTTTCTTAAGCGACATACAGTTGTGCGCATGTGTCATTTTCAAATCCAGATCAAATGAAATGCATAATTCAAGAGCAGTGACCCGCGACAGAGGAACGATAAAAAAACGGAAATTACCAATGAATACTAACATTAGGGGCTTATCAGTTTATTCATAAGAATATTCGTGATTTAATAAACCCCCAAAACCAAACAAAATTGGTACCGGTGTCGTGCCAAAAGGTGTCCGGTCCGCCATGTGATTGGTCGTGCGCCTATGACGTCACATTGTTTACGGAAGCTTGCCAAATTGTGTCCGCGCTAAGTGTGCTCCTATTGCGTGCTTGCTGTTGAGCTGAGAAGACGTGTTACAAGATCGCTTTTTATCCTGAAGTTCCATATTTTGAAAGCTTTCCTTTTTATCTGTGATTGCTAATGATTTGTGTATTTGTCTATAGGCCTAACTAGCTAATTGATAGTTTATTTCGTAACTTTTTTGTCCAAGAACTTCAATTTGTGTGTTTTTCGTGGGACTGGTCTGTTTCAACTGAAAACACGTGCCCGTACGCATACTACTAGTATTTAACGTTGGTGTGGTGACTTTTTAAAAAATTACGATTTATTCACTGCACATTCCCGTTCGATTTTCCACAATTTCATCACGTTTTAGTTTTAGTACTTACTCGTCTTAACATTTGTCACTTTGTAACATCATTTTAGTTGTTCGATTGTCATTTCGTCCAGCACACTTCCCCTTAAATTCACAATTTATGCACATTACGTTCTAATTTCACATTTGAAACCCTGTTTACTTTAATGTATTTACTTTAGCACTAATAAGTAATATTAAGAGTAAATCTTTTTTATATTTGGTGTTATATTTGGTTATTGCAAAAGTTGTGGTGATCATGACTGTTGACGATAGTGTTGATAAACGTATCAAATATAACCGTTCTTTGGAGGATGTCCTGCCAAATACTGTCCGTTTATATAATACAGATCCTGAAAAATATGTTCCATGAGTCCTGCTAAATACTGTCCGTTTATTTATACAGATCCTGCCAAATACTGTCCGTTTATAATAAAGATCCTGCTAAAAACTGTCCCATGAGTCCTGCCATGTCCGTTTATAATTATAATACAGATCCTGAAAATATTGTCAGTTTATACAGATCCTGCATGCCAAATACTGCTACAATGCATGAATGCGCGCCCGCGAACACTATTTTGCATCGGACACTATTTGGCACGTATTACGTGCCAAATAGTGTCCGGCCTCTACTGCGCATGCCCACCGGACACTATTTCGCACCGGACACCTTTGGCACGACACCGGTATGACAAGCGCAAAATTTAAACTTGAATACAAACGCTCCGTTTCGTTAGTCATTAAGGAAAAGGATGGTTTTCAGGACAAATTTGACAGTGAAGATGACTTTTTCCAAACTCTAAAAAAGCAGATTGTGATATCTTTGAATCATGTGTTTTTGTAAGAGCAAACCCAACAAGTGATAACAAAAACTAGGTTTGAATCTTGATTTTTTTCTATCTTTAACGGAGTTTTCTGCAACGCGACATTGCGGCCTATAGCTAGTGGTGCAGTTGACCACGAGAAGGTTATTACCAGCGAGGGTTATCACCCATGAGGATCATTGTATTTAAGTATTATAATTGAAGCTTGGATCAAAGAGAATAAGACCAATTATTGATCGTCTTTGGAATACTTGTCACTGTGAGGTTTATTTGCATTGTGAGGTTTATTAATTATTGTTCTGTTATATTACATAAAGTTAATCACTCAATCATAAAACGGTGGTATATTTCCACCAAACGACCCGCCTCTAGGTTAAGTCCGCCGTTCGTTAATTGTCCCCCCTTGCGTCTGGATAGCCGCTCACCCTTGCGCTAGGCTATTTAGGTAATAACAGTGCGAGGACCCGGTTATTACTGTGTGATAATGACCGGGTTGGGGGATGACCGCTGGTAATGGATCGAGCCAAAGGTTTGTGTTCATGTTTAGGGGCCATGTTTTAGCTTATGCATGGTACCCTGTCTCTTCAATATGTGTTGTTATTATAACTCATACTTTGAGACCTGGGCCCAATTTCATAGAGATGCTGTAAGCAAATTTTTTTGCTTACTGTAGCAGAAAAATTTGCTTAAGCGTAAACGTATTTCACCAGCGGTTGCTAACTTAAGCACGTAAACAAACTGCGCGCGCAATATTTTAGATCGTCTGTTTAAGCAAAAAATGCCCCCAAAATAAAATAAAATAAAAATGGCGGACGAAACCAACAGCGTAAAAAACGTAGTCTTGATCCAAGAACAAGCTAGCCGTTTATTTGTTCAGCGGCGCGCCGTCCGTATATATCCGGGCTTATTGAGGGCGCCCTTAATTATCGCCAGATTCATTCCCCTATATATATCTAGGGGAACGAATCTGGCGATAATTAAGGGCGCCCTCAATAAGCACGGATATATACGGACGGCGCGCCGCTGAACAAATAAACGGCTAGCTTGGTCTTGGATCAAGACTATAAAAAAAAGTTGCGCCGGGCGGGGCAAAGCCCAAATCGTCGCCCTTTACTGCAGAAATGTATCTGGCACTGGCTACCTCATACATCGAGGAGAAAGCAGTGACTGAGGGGGTCCTAAAGGGTTCCCTTTTGACATCGAAACACAAGATAATTTGAATTTCACGTCGCCTTCGAAGAATAGCCGCCATTTTAACTGTTGCTACGTTAAGGTTAGACCTTGCTTAAGCAAAAAATGCGGTGGTTAAGGCTCCTTTTTCTTTGCTTATCGCTTTAAGCAAAAAATCTTGCTTAACGGTTGCTATGAAATGAAAATGTGCTTAAACACCCCGCTTAAGCAAAAAAATCGTCCGTTAAGCAGCTTTATGAAATTGGGCCCAGACTAGCTGACCACTGATGCCCACCGTGTATAGCAACGCGCTAGCGTTAGCAGACGACACGCGCATTTTGAAAAATGCCGCGCGTATAGATACAAACGTTCTACGCTTACATTTTGTAGCGCGCAGTATCAAGATTTGACGCGTCCTTGTTACAAGTTAGCGTAGAACTGTTGCATTCGGCCAATCATGGGCGCGCTTACATGATGCTTGAGTGAGTGAGTGAGTGAGTGAGGACGTGTGTCTGGGGCGGCTCCGGTAGAAACTGAATCTTTCGTCACAAGTTACACAATCTGTTCACATCTTTATGCTGCTCTGGGCCTGGAAGTGTCGTCAATAGCCTGCCAAGTCCTATAAACCTGATCTGTCGCTGTGGTTGGTATCAATTTTGTGAGTTTGCCATAACTATTTTGCTGCGGAGATCGTGTGAACGCCGTGTGTCGTGATGCCACCTAAACGCCAAGCCCCGTCAAGCGCTACGGCCACGCACGACCCGGTTATCGACTCTACTGCCCTGGCCACAGCCATTACTGAAGCATTTAAAACTCAGACAGTTCTCGACATCATCATACCTGTACTTTCAGATGCCATTAGCCAGAATATCCATCGTGCTATCGAGCTGGAATTCATCAAAAGAGATAAGAAAATTTCTGATCTAGAGAGAGAGACCCGCCATCTTGCTCGACAACTAGAACAACAGGAACAGTATTCACGCCGTAACTGCCTCATTGTCCATGTGATTCCTAAAGGCAGTACAACAGGTATTCATTCAGAGAATACGGACAATAGCATCATGGCTCAGCAACACCTGGATCTCGTGATTCCGAAGGAAAGCATTGACCGCACCCATCGCATAGGCCCGAGGCTGGATAAATCGGGTAACCCACGCAGTCGACCGATAATGATGAAGTTCTCTAATTATAACACTCGATTTTCAGTTTACAATCTGCGCTCTAAATTCAAGGGAGCCGACATTTATGTACATGAGAGCTTAACCCAGGAGCGTCAACGCTGGTTGAATACTGCAAGACGCCATCCTTAATTCAGCAGACCGAACCTGGACCCAAGATGGTAGAATTGAGATCCGTAAGAAGGACGGCGGTCGTGTCATAATCGGATGCGCGGAGGACCTCTCAAAATTGAGATAGATCATGGATAGACTGAGCTGTAACTCACGTATATCCTATAAATAGGAAAGATGCAGACATTTTCTTTCATGTTTGCAATTGCATGTCTCCTATGGCCACGTATGGCCCCGGGGTATGACCACAGCCGGCCCTTGCCCGTCGCGGCGGCAGGATAAAGGTTGTATTGGTATGTGTATTATATTGCTATATTGGGTGCTGCCCTAGATATCAGACATTTATTTCCTAATTTCCCCCCCTTGGGGTGAATCCCACTCACTCCGTGCTTTATTTATCTATTTTTTGTTGTTTGTTGTATGTGTGGTGTTAGTTATTGTAGTTGTATCTGCCTATGCCTATAAAGTTTCCCTGTGCATCTTGTAAACAGGCTGTAAAATCAAATCAAAATGGAATATTTTGTGACACTTGTGAAACCTGGATTCATTTAAAATGTACTTCTTAAGGTTATAAACTTATTACAAATAACAGAGAGGATAAAACTGGAGGAGGTGTTGCACTTTAAATTGATTTTGAGTTGAATTAAAAAAATCTGGCGGACCTTAATTGTTTTTATGATGTGCTTGAATCGTTATTTATTGAAAATTCAGTCTCAAAAAATAAGGCCATAATTGCAGGAGTTGTGTATAAACCTGCAAGTGCAAGTTTTATTGAGTTTTTACACACTTTCCAGAATCAATTAATTCAAATGACTCCTCATAACAAAATTTACTTAATCATACTCATCCCAACTGCCACGTATTCATGGATCTTGTCACTTCATATTGTAGCGTTCGTGCCGTTTGGCCGGTAGGGGGCGCTGGGGCGATTTCACGGTGGTGGGATCGCCCTGGTGGCTTCTGCTGGTGCGCTCCGGAAACCCGTCCTTAGATCGCGCATACGCCAAACCAGTTTAGACCAGTTCTAGGTGCCGCGTGATAGTGTGAACTTTGATGGCATGGCGGCCGACTCGCGAGAAGGCAGGCCAGGGTATGGGCCCGAGGAGTGGGCACCAGTTTAGAGAAGCGTCGGGCGCTCCGTGCATCACGATAGAGGATTTAGAGACCTTCTTTAAGGATTTACCAGAGGGCTCGGGGGGGGGGGGGGGGGTCCCGGGAGTCAAGGTGTTTTCTGGGGGAGGAATTGGGAAATGATAGCGGGGAATTTCGGGACATGTCCCAATGGTTGGGGGGCGACGATGCGTCCACTCCGATTCAACTACATTGAGGGGATGGTAGCCGGGAGGCCAGTGCGTTGCCTCCTTGACACTGGGGCAACAGTGAGCCTGATTGCGGAACGTTTTCACCGTGCCTGGCTCAACGCCGAGGGACGGAGCCTCCGTCCTGCGGTCCCAGGCCTGAGGATGGCGGACGGCAGTCCTATGCCGACGAAAGGAAGGGTAAATTCGAGTTACAAGTGGGCGACCTCCGCGTGCACCACACCTTTACTGTGGCCGAGATCGAGCCGGACGTGATTCTGGGGATTGACTTTCTGTCAAAGTACCACTGCAATTAAGTGACATTGGGACGACCACACGGTCACCCTCGACGGGAGGACGTTTCCCTGGGGGGTATCACACGCAAGCCTCGTGGCGAGGGTGCAGAGTTAGGGTTAGCAGAGAACATGGTGGCTCTGGCCGGCCACGAAACGATCATCGCCGGCGAAATAAAGAGCGGGCCGCGAGTGGAAGTCGGGATGGTCTACCCCAACTTGAAGACTATGGACAACTGCCGGGTTGCGGTCGCCACTGGTCTTGTGGACACCAAAAATGGAACCGTGCCGATGAGGGTCTTTAATCCGACGACCGACCCGGTGACGATCTACCAGGGCAGCCGTTTGGCTCTCTTCTCGCCGGTGCAGGAGTTGGACGTGATGGAGCTAGAGGAGGGGCGGCGAGGGTCTACCGCCGGCCGTGCTCCGGCGGACGCACGCCGGCCGGAGGTTCCTCCTCACCTACAAGACCTCCTGGAGCGAGGGGCGGCGGACCTCAACCAGACCCAACGTTCCCGACTGGCGGGGTTACTGACGGAGTTCACCGGAGCGTTCACTGGCCCCGACGGTCGCCTTGGGCACACGGAACTGACCAGACACGCCATCAATACGGGAGACGCGGTGCCTATTCGCCAACTACCCAGGAGGTTGCCGCTACATAAGAGACAAGAGGCCGACCAACAGGTGCAGCAGATGCTGCGGGACGGCGTGGAACCCTTCGGTAGCCCATGGTCGTCGCCAGTGGTGTTGGTCCGGAAGAAGGACGGGATTGTCTGTTTCTGCGTGGACTACCGGAGGGTCAACGATGTGACAATCAAAGACGCATACCTCATCCCCAAGATCGAGGATAACCTCGACGCGTTAAGCGGAGCGAAGTGGTTCAGTACCCTTGACTGGCCAGCGGCTACTGAAGTCGGGATGGAGAAGGAGGACCGGGAAAAGACGGCGGGAAAAGGAGCTGGCCGCAACCCGCGAACCTGACCCAAGTCAGGAGCTTTCCGGGCCTTGCCTCCTACTACAGGCGGTTCATCGTGAACTTCGCCGATATTGCCCGCCCCCTGCACGCCCTGACACACCAAGAGCCAGGGGACATTATCTTGGTAAGTCGCATGCCAGTCAGCGTTCGACCATCTGAAGGACGCGTTGACCACGACGCCGGTGCTGCGTTACCCGGACACGGAGCACCGTTACATCTTGGACACGGACGCCAGCAACTGCACCATCGAAGCAGTGCTGGCACAGGAAGGGAAGAAAGGTGAGCAGGTGATCGCGTACGGGAGCCGCACCTTGTCTAAGGCCGAACGCAACTACTGCACCACTCGGAGAGAGTTGCTGGCCGTGGTCCATTTCGTACACTATTTCAAACACTACCTCCTCGGCAAACAGTTCTTGCTCCGAACGGACTACGGAACCTTGCGGTGGCTGTTCAACTTCAAGGAGCCGGAGGGGCAGACGGCAAGGTGGATCCAAAGCCTGGGGTGCTACGCGTTCGGCGTGAACACCGGGCGGGAAAGAAGCACACGAACACCGACGCCGTCTCCAGGATCCCGTGCGGTCAGTGTGGACGTTCGGGCGAGGTCAGCCACGAGTGCTACACCAAAGGACCCCTGTTGAGAGCCATTGGGGAAGCTGAGCTGGAGGAGACCGCCGCGGTGGAGGGACTCCTGGCGGCTTGGGACCACGAAGGGCTAAAGCAGGAACAACGCGACGACCCGGAGTTGGGCCGGATCTCCCACTGGCTAGAGGAGGGGGTTCCCAGACCGGGCTGGTCGGACGTGTCGGCCCTAGACGAGGGCACAAAGTTCTGGTGGGCGAAGTGGGAGACCCTGCGACTGTCCCACGGCGTGTTGAAGATAAGGTGGGAGCAGCCCCAGTACAGGCCCCGCAAGTGTAAGGTTTTAGTCCCGCGGACGCGGGTGGAGGACGTTTTGCGGTTGACCCATAATGACAGGACATTGGGACACTTGGGGGTTGCCCGGACGGTTGCTCGGCTGAGACAGGCGCCGTTGTACTACCGAGATCCCTCGAGATCCACACGGATCAGTTTAAGGCCCGACTGTTCCAGGACACCTGCTGTCTACAGGGCGTCCACACTCGCACTACGCCGTTCCACCCCCAGTCGACGGAATGGGAGTAGTTCAACCGCACTGTCAAGACGATGTTAAGCCTGTTTGTGCAGGGGAACCAGGATGACTGGGACGAACATCTCCCATACGTCATGACGGCGTACGGTTCCTCCCAGCACGACAGCACCAAGTTCACGCCGAACATGCTCATGCTCGGTCGAGAGGTGCGACTTCCATTGGACTTAGTAGTGAGGCAGCCGGAGGAGCTGACGGTAGAAGCGATGGTACAGGAGTACGTGGACGAGTTAAGGGCAAAGATGGAGAGCGCGCACGAGTTCACTCGACAGCATCTGAAGGGAAGCCAAGCACACCAGAAACAGCATTACGATCGTCGGGCGGGGGTGCCGGTTACGAGCCCGGACGTGCCGTGTGGCTCTACACACCCTCCAAGAAGGTGGGTCGCACGCCCAAGCTGCAGTGCTGGTGGGACGGGCCCTTCGTGGTATTGAAGAGGACCGACGACGTCACCTATCAGATCCAGAGGTCACCTCGCGCCAAGGCCAAGGTGGGCCATTTCAACCGACTGAAGCCGTACTTGGGGGACGCCCAGGTGGACTGGTGGGGGCGCGCTGCAAGGGACCACCCAGTGGAGCCCAGCCGAGTAGCAGAGGAAGGATAGCCGCCTCCGGGCAGGCAGGCATCACCAGCATCCAGCCCCAGGGCCGTCCGGACGAAGGCACCACCGCCAGATCCTCCCGTCGGATCAGGCGGAAGGAGGGACGTAGACAGAGCCCCCGACGCCCCCGCCAATGGCCACGTTCCCATGGAGTGGGCAGCCCCGATTCTTGCCGACCGGGTTTTGGGTGGAGCTACAGTACGGCCAGTACTTCGTGGATGCATCGGCGGCAGGCCAGCCTTCTCTGGGAGGAGTGCTACCCCCTGGAGCACCCCCACCCCACGCTACCCTGACAACGTACCGCAGGAGTTCTGGGAGCAGCTGTTCCGGCAGACGGAGTTTCAGCGCCAGCCACCTCCCACCTCCCAGACGGGAACTTTAGCCAGTTTTGTTTTTGTTGTGAGCTTTAACTAGTTGTTGTTGTTATATAATTGTTGGCGTTATGCGCTTTCCGGGGCGGTTAGCCGGGTGTGCGGCAGCAGCGCCCACCGTCTTGTTTAGGGGCAAACAAGATCTTCGTGGGGGGCTGTCTAGCGTCCGTGCCGGTTGGCCGGTAGGGGGCGCTGGAGCGATTTCACGGTGGTGGGATCGCCCTGGTGGCTACTGCTGGTGCGCTCCGGAAACCCGTCCTTGGATCGCGCATACGCCGAACCAGTTCACACCAATTCTAGGTGCCGCGTGATAATGCGAGCTTCATGACTTGTTTTGTAGGCGAGAGTACACAATAAACGGCCAGAGAATCACGGAAATCACGGAACACTTGTCTCAGGATTCCTTATTGTGTGTTTCGTCGAACCCAGGAACAATCTACGTTACAATATTCATTTCTTCCTACAATTGATAAACCAACTAGGATAACTGATACCTCTGCTTCACTTATTGATAATTGCTTTACCAACATTTTACTGTAACCAAGTGGGGTTAATATCATATAAAATATCAAATAAGGGAACAGGGATGTGGCGGCACAAGAATCCTTGGTACAATATACAATTTTATTTCTCAGGCAACTTTTACATTCAAATTTTATATTTATTATATATACAAGTTAAACGACAGTCAATGATGTTATCTGTAATAAACAAAATAAAAAGTTAATTAGTACATTGTATTTTCACCCAGACTTGACCATTTATCATTTCCGAGTAATACATTCATTTGTTTAGCTAGATTGTTACTTACAAGATTAGTGAAATAATTCATTTATCTGCATTCAATTTTCTTATCTCAAATTGAGAAGATGGAACGGTAAATGGTTTGATTTGAGTTACATGTTATTGGTATAATACATTATCGATAACTAGAACAGTTTTTACATCGAGCACTTTACTTTCTGCCGAAACCACAAAGTTTATAAAGGCGGTCACTTTCAAACTCTAAAGGCATCTTTGTACAACCCCAAAGTACAATGTGCTACATCTTGCAACATATCAACTGTTCAATGATTGTTTTTAAAAAGATAATAATTTCTATATGATATTTATAAAGTTAAACTTAGGTTTCAATCCCTAACAAAAACCTAACAACTATAAAAGATGGGGAAGATGTGTGAAACGTTCAGCTACAATTCAGCTGCACTGTTAGCATTAAAATGCAGAAGGTACAGCTGCAAAATACAAGGAAATGTTTTATAATAATATCAGTATTTATAAAGCGCCAAATTGCCAAAGGATACAAGGCGCTGAGAAAACAAAGGGGGAAAGAAAAAGACAAAAGAAAAAGACGACCAGCTAGGAAGAGGCAAACAGGTGGGTTTTAAGAGCACGTTTGAAGGCTGGGACACCCCTTACGAAAATGTCCTGTGGTATTACCACAAAAAATACCACAGGACAGTACCACAGGAAATGTCCTGTCATTTTTTGGGACATTACCACAGGACAAATCCCTGTGGTATTCCTGTGGTACTTTTCCTGCGGTACTTTTTCCTGCGGTACTTTTTTCCTGCGGTACTTTTTTCCTGCGGTACTTTTTTCCTGCGGTACTTTTTTCCTGCGGTACTTTTTTCCTGCGGTACTTTTTTCCTGCGGTACTTTTTTCCTGCGGTACTTTATTCCTGCGGTACTTTTTTCATGGGGTAGTTTTTTCCTGCGGTACTTTTTTCCTGCAGTACCGGTACTTTTTTCATGCGGTACCGGTACTTTTTTCCTGCGGTACCGGTACTTTTTTCCTGCGGTACCGGTACTTTTTTCCTGCGGTACCGGTACTTTTTTCCTGCGGTACTTTTTCCTGCGGTACTATTCCTGCGGTACCTGTGGAACTATTCCTGTGGTACCTGTGGTACTATATTCCTGTGGTACTATATTCTTGTGGTAACATGTTCCTGTGGTACATGTTCCCAGTACTTGTTCCTGTGGTATCGATCATGTGGTATTTCCCTTTCAATGAGTACCACTTTCTTCTGTTGAATATTCCAGTAAAAACATGGCACTTTGAAATTAAAATGATGCACTAAAACCCTTTAAATATGCTCTTTTAGATTGTTGTTTATTGAAAGCCCTTCCACCACCACCACCACCAATCCTACATGTACTTGTGTCGATTTTTAAGATATACAGCAAACAAAGTAGATTCAGGTTACATTCAAATTTTGGATTCAAGGAGCAACTGTTTGCATTCATACATTTCTTTGCAATTAAGTTTCATGTCCTTAAACTATAATGACGGTAATAACAGCAAGTCAGCAAGTTATTTTATATATATTTCTGAGTCAACTTGTGCGTAATTTGATCAAGTAAAGTGGAAGGGTTTATTGGGTTTTTTAAACAAATGAATTTAGGTTCTGTCACATTTGATTTACATGTGATGATACAAAAGTCATAGAACAGTCTCTTCGCTTGATATTTGCAAATTGTACAGATTCAAGAAGAGGAAAGAAACTACTGATTGCTTAGTTTCAAACCTAATGTATTTGACTTACAAATACAATTATGTTCAAGTATAATTACCGGTAGCTGTTAAAATCTTTGTGGTGCGAATGCGAAACGTATAATTGAATAATGAACATGTATACACAAAAAAGTCCTTCAACATTTCTTAGTGTCCAGAGTTTACCCTTATAATGCACAAGTTTGTTCGATCACATCAACAATTAAGACTTCATTTATAAAGTCTCTGTACGTATGCTCCTCTCGGTGTTCGCCGAATTCCCCCATCTACATCTGTTTCAACCATGCAGCCACAAATTTGATCTCTTCACTAGTAGTACGGTTAAACTGATCTTCAATCTTGACCAACTCCCTGGCATTGAGAACAAAAAATTACAAAAAGGAAAAATCATTAACAAAGTTCAAAACCAAGGGAAAAAACAAAGACTATAATCTGAAAGAATCAAACGTAGTTTAAGACGTACACCTTAAAGAATGGCACCAATCGCAATTCTAGCCTTTTCAGCCTTCAATATTCTCAGTCATTACATTGACATTGTTTGTAGTTGTTTGCACCCATGATGATGTTTTAATATTCCATTACATTGGTTTTTAATAAAGTCTTCTTATTATCCCTAAAGTACACTGTAATGTGATCAAAAATGTGTTGATCGTAAGTTGCATATTGGAATAAGCAATCAGTTGACTAACATTACAGGATCACAACAAGTATATAAAAGATTGACACGATATAAATGTTAAACATTGAAGTCAATACAAAAAAACTTACCACACAACCGAGTCAACCGACAGCCAAGACAGCAAGACTATATATATGCAGAATGCAGTGAAGTTCTGTCCAAATGAAAGCCTTATGTTTTCAACCAAAACATACATAAACTCAAGTCATTTTGTCATGATATCTTGACAGGCATATGAGATACATTTTGGCAGTTCTGGGTCACCATTATACTATGAATAGTTGCAGTTTTCTAGCAAACATTGATGTACATATACCACTGATAAACTGCTCTTTCTCCAACCCAATTCAAAATATGCAGCATGTGCAGTGGAGTAGCCAAGCCTAGAGTTAATGCAAGGTCATTGCACCTTGAGACTTGCATGCACTGTATATAGGGGTCAAAGGGCATTCATGTGTCCTTGCAAGACAACCACAAGCCATTGTGTGCCTATACTGCACCAGAGCTGTGTACAGTATATGTACACAATGACTAAGAGATAAGCATTTAGTTTGAGATTGTGTGATGTGTGTATTAACTGGAATAAGAACAGCATTTCTTGTCTGGTATTTTCTTCCAGCGTCCACAAAAAAAAACCGCAGACAGTTCTGTGAAACAATTTACTATTTCTACCTGCCCTCAAAATAAAAATCCCTATGAAAATTACAGCAAAAGTAAATCTAACTCGAGTACCACAGGGATACCACAGGACAGTAGTAGGAACCAATCTATGTGGTACGATGTGTACTGTGTGGTATTTTGTACCACAGGGATACCACAGGACAACAAGATGGGAACTAATTATGTAGTACTTCAATGTCTTTAATTTGTGTGTTATCTCAGCATTTACCACAGGGATACCACAGGACAGAGATGTGGGAAACGGCAATATTGTGGTACTTGACTGTCCTTGTGTGGTCTCTTAATATTTACAACACATGAGTACCTCAGGGCAGAGATGTCCTGTACGTGGTACTTATTACCACACAAAACCATTTTGTATGACATGTTTGTGTCCTGTGGTAATTTGTGTGGTATCTAAGTAAATACCACAGGAATACCACAGGACATCTCTATCCTGTAGTATCCTATGGTATATTACCACACAAAACCATTTTGTATGACATGCCCTGTGGTAATTTGTGTGATATCCAAGTAAATACCACAGGAATACCACAGGACATCTCTATCCTGTGGTATATTACCACACAAAACCATTTTGTATGATTGTCCTGTGGTAATTTGTGTGGTATCTAATTTTATTACCACAGGAATACCACAGCTAGGGCAGCAATGTCCTGTGGTACATACCACACAAATTTGTGTGGTATTTGACTGTCCTGCGGTAATTGTGTGGTAGGCCTATACCACAGGAATACCACAGGACATTTTCGTAAGGGACTGTTAGAGGTTCTAATTAGGGTAGGTAAGGAATTCCATAGACGGGGAGCAGCAATTGAAAAAGCCCTGTCACCAGCAAGTTTATGGGTTCTGTGAACGGAGAGTTACATGGGGTTACATGTATCGATGTTATAAACTAAATATCTATGATTTTCTTATGTTTTGTGAGCTAATTTCCCACGGTTATAATCCAGCTAGATACAACGTGTAACTCAATATGTACTATACAAGGTAATACTAATAAACAAGAGCCAAGAAGCAAGTGTTTGTACTTACATTGCACCATGCAGCGTATACGACCTCTGCCAATCGTTCGTATGGAAACCCAAATGTCCAAAATACAGATATCATTTGCGTGCAGCGCAGCATAAGCTAAGAGTAGCATACAAATGTGTTGCTATATCGTAGGAGCTCTGAAGCAGAGTAACTTCAAAATGCCCACACCCATACCCAACAAGGCGGGGTGGAAGAATTATAAATATTCACATGTCGGTAAGAAAATGCAGGACCGCAACAAGAGCCTATTATTATCTCGCTTGCATGGATGCACGTATAGCTGCATAATTTGTATAGCTGCATAACAGTATGGAGAGTGAATGTTAAATCTGAATAAAGGGCGTTGGACATGGCATAACTGCATATTTTAAGAGGATATGCCACGCAGGATGACTATTAGCAGATAATTACAGCTCTACACGGCATCACAATACAGTTTTAACTACAGGTATGTAAGATATGTAAAGTTGAAGAATTGAAAGTTATTTAAAAAGCTAGAAAGGGAGCAGGTGACACAAGTATTTTAGTTTGTCACACTCATTTAATAAGTGAGAAAGATGATTGTATAGGGAGAAAGAGCAGTGGAGGGACCAAGTGACCCAACTGGGTCGACTGGTCACACGCGACACTGGAAGAAAATTATTTCAGTTATGAAATAATTCAAATTCACTTCAGTCAAACTCACTTCAATATGTGATTGAAGATAGGTTAAAGGGCCTAACCCTGCTGTAATATGCTACTAAAAAAGCTATGTTTAAATTGTAAAATCTGACAAGTTTACATGTCACATCAGGAATATTGATGACAAAACAAATAATAAGGAAAAACTGAACAGGGCTTTTATAAAGGGAATTGCTTATTTAGAATTAACTCCAGTTCTTCATAATAAAAAATGGGACTGTAATAATTATGCACATTTGGTCGAGAGCACGATAAAAGAGTGTCCACCACTAGTATGTCACTAGTGAATAGAGATTATCTCATAATGGTCCTTAAATCTAAAACTCCCAATTTGGCCAATATTATCGACATAAAAAGTCCTAATTAAAATGAAGCTCTAGCCACATCTCCAAATAAAACATCCCTCAAAACATCCAACATTTCAGTATCGATATAGTGAACATCCGAGTGCGATATTTTAACCACACTAATTTTCACAAAACAAATCCGAGATCTGGCTACACAGTGTATTTAAAAACAATTCTCTACTTATTTACAGAGCATAAACCATAACCTAAACATGTCCATCTACGTTGGGTTCGCGACTCCCAACACAAAAGACGAAATTAGGATAAAAAGAGAATAACATTTACCAAAAGCTGGTTTTGCAATCGACAGATAAAATGGGACGTACAATAAAAATGATCTTCCCGAGTTTAGATATAAAAACTTCAGTCTTCCAATGGACTTTAAAGAAAAATTGGTGATGAGTATATGAGAAATCTTATTCAAACAGCTAAAAAAACATCACTACAACTGGACAACACATGCAAAAGTACTGTTCTTCTGGCTAGGCAATAGCAAAAAGTAGGTTTTGCCCTGTGCTAGATGGAAAGTATGCTTCCACCCTTCGCTTTCAGTACCCCATGCTCTGGCTGCTGAGCCAACTTTTCTCCACCGGTAGCCATCTTATTTTATGTACAAAGATACCAACCTGCTAGTTACGTGGAAGGAAAGGAAACAAGATCTAAAATGCGCATGCAAAGATTACCGTAATTACAGTCGCTGCAACTCTAACCGAAATGTGAAGTACGCAACAAGAGCCTATTATTATCTCGCTTGCATGGATGCACGTATAGCTGCATAATTTGTATAGCTGCATAACAGTATGGAGAGTGAATGTTAAATCTGAATAAAGGGCGTTGGACATGGCATAACTGCATATTTTAACAGGATGACTATTAGCAGATAATTACAGCTCTACACCGCATCACAATACAGTTTTAACTACAGGTATGTAAGATATGTAAAGTTGAAGAATTGAAAGTTATTTAAAAAGCTAGAAAGGGAGCAGGTGACACAAGTATTTTAGTTTGTCACACTAATTTAATAAATGAGAAAGATGATTGTATAGGGAGAAAGAGCAGTGGAGGGACCAAGTGACCCAACTGGGTCGACTGGTCACATTACCATTTCCCAAATCAGGTATTCTTTTAGCAGATATTTCAGATCATTTACCAGTTTTTATGATCATCCAGTCCTGTAAGTTTAAAGCCTCTGTTAATAATAATTGTATTTCTACATATGCCCGTAACTATACAATTCGTCACCGTTTTCACGAAGAGGCGTATTTCATGAAAAATCGTCTATTTATCAAAATAATTTTTTTTTATGAAAACGATTAAATATTGCAATTTCTACAACTTGGTGAAGTTATACATCCAAAAAATCATTAAAATCCTAATTAACCTAATTAACGAATGGGCGAATTGGTCCTCAAGTGCCCTTTTGCGTTTTCACGAAGAGGCAAATTCGAAATAGCGTTGACTTCAACGTGTTTATGAAGGGGCGAATTGGTCCTCAGGTGCCCTTTTGCGTTTTCACGAAGAGGCGAATTGGGCGAATTGGGCGCGAAGTGGCTTTTAGCGTTTTCACGAAGAGACAAATTGGGGGCGCAATGGGGAAATGTATACATTCTGACTCTCACAACCACGGGCGAATTTGCTAATGTATCGTTTTTTCGTTTTCACGAAGAGGCAATTCTGTTAATTGATTAATTCTGAAAAACTAATCACCTATTTTTCTTAACGTTTGCTATATTTAAGAAGATTGAAATCTCTTCTTTCCCATGATACCTTAATATTGTATATTCTAACGAAAAAAGGACGAACTTTACAAGCGATTATCTCGAAAGTTTGTTCAGACCGTGAAAGGCTCAATTTGCCTCTTCGTGAAAACGGTGACGAATTGACAACCTCCTTAATGTTAGAGGCTTAATGTTGATCTTCATTCTACTGACTGGACAGGTATTTATACTTGTAATAATCCTGAACAGGCATTTAATAATTTGGTTGATCGTTCTAGTTTTTTGCATGATAACAATATTCCTCTTACTTCCCATAATCACCGAGTTAAATCAAAATCTAAACCTTATGCACCATGGATAACTAAATCACTTTTAAAATATATTAATAAGAAAAAGAAACTGTATCGTCGCTATTTAGATCGACCCACTAACTTACGTAAAATTAATTACACTAGATATAAAAATATTCTCATCAGTTTATTGCGCATTTCTAAAAAAGATTATTTTGCTCATCAATTTGATAAGGAAAAGAATAATATACGTAATACCTGAAAGGTAATTAACTTGGTTTTGAATAATAAAATGTCTTTTCATACTGTAAGTAGTATTATGCATGAGGGAAAGCTAGTTAATAATCCCACTCAAATTGCTAACTACTTTAATGATTATTTTGTCAACATAGGTCCAGATCTTGCCAGAAAAAAATCTTATCATCAGGATTCTTTTATTGATTTTCTTGGTCATCCAAATCCAAATACATTTTTCTTTACCCCAGTCGATGAAAATGAGGTATCGGACATTGTTAAAAACCTACACGACTCCGTTGGTATTTCGGTTATTAAGAATTCCATTTCTGCTATATGTAAACCACTTGCGTATTATTATCAATATTTCTTTTGTAACCGGTATTGTGCCTAATCAATTGAAAATTGCCAAAGTAATACCAGTTTTTAAAAGTGGTGATTCTAGTTGCGTTAATAATTATAGGCCCATCTCCATATTGACCTGTTTGTCTAAACTATTTGAAAAATGTGTGTATAATCGTACTGTAGCGTGCCGGGGTTGAGCGGATGGCAACTATAACTCTCTAAAAGCTCCTTGAAAGTGCCAACCAGTTAAGACACAAAAATACAAGTTGCAAACATTTTGTTGGAACTCATTTTTTGGCACATTGGGATTTCACCCAAACAAAATCATTCTTTTCTTTGACAAATTCAGTCAACAAAAATACACAAATCGTCACCGACACCACGAAGTAACACTCGACCATACTTCCATGCAGTAAACAATTTTTTATTTTTTTTTAATGCATTAAATATATTAGTAAGACAAAAACTATTATATTTTAAATTCTACAATTTAAAAAGTTGATTATTATGGTAATTAGGTTAATGAGTGTAAGTAAAATAACGCGGTTTGGTGGATTGTTCGTTTTCACGAAGTAACACTCTATAGAGTGTTACTTCGTGAAAACGATTCTGAGCACTTTGCATGTCTGTGTAGTTCCACGAAGTAACTCTCTACTCTCGTCCCCAGGGGTACACGCACATGTACATCAACACGGACATTTTACAGTGTACATGAATTGTACGCGCGCTCAATCAGTGTATTACGGCGCTCTACGGTCATTATTGAAAACGACGTTGCATTCAAAGATTTCGTTTTCACGAAGTAGCACTGATGCTTGTGTGCGCGCACTGTACGTATTTCCTGCAGATTTCGTTTCCACGAAGTAGCACTGAGTTGTATGTGCGCGCACTGTACGGTTTTCTGCAGTTTTCGTTTTCACGAAGTAGCACTGATAATATCTTTGTGTACGTGCACTGTACGGATTTTCTGCAGATTTCGTTTTCACGAAGTAACACTCTTCCTAAATCTTTAATTAATTCGTAATTAATTAACCCATGGAAACATAAGTAACACATTCACGACGTTTTAATGTAGTACTTTATATAAATCCCAAACGGGTTTTCAATTCACATTTTATTTGCGGGATAATAACTTGCAAACATTCAAACGCGTTTATCTTCAAATCAAAACTATTCGCTGTGTGTACATGAGTGCTACTTCGTGGTGTCGGTGACGAAATGTTCTCCGTATTGCTTAATTTTGTACGCAATCTGTTAAACCAAATACAATTTATATGAAATCCCAAAATTGCACAATACTAGTGAAGCTCCTGGCTTTTTGATTTAGTCAGAATTTCACTTTTCACTACGCGCATTTTCAATTAATAAATTACAAACAAAATTATATGACGGGAAAATTAAATCAACAATTAAGACAACCTGACTCGTTTGACAAAACAATAAACCAAACACACCCAGCTGCTGGTAAGAACTGATCATTTATAAACGACCCCATTTGTAAAAGATCTGAGCACCCATTTGTTAGCCGAATTCGATTTAAATAAACCCACAAATTGGGTTTATTGTAAAATGCAAAACAAATTCAGAATTGCTCAGACATGCCAGGCAAATCTTAACAGATTACACTATCCACAGCCCACAGTGATTTGCAGCCAAAACTTTCCCCAAACATTCCTCACAAAATATATCTTAAATGTGACTACAAAAATGCCATATTGCAACTCCCAATACATGGTGACGAGGCAACTCACCAAACAAATAACAGCTAACATTACATATAATAAGACCCAAACAGAAAACACAACATGCTCGGATTGAAGCGGGGCAGCAACTAATGAAATCAACACAGCAAAAGCTATACCTAGCCCAGCGAGGGCAGCATCACATAAATATAAAATAAATAGCGCCCTATTGTGATTATCAAACAATATTTGTTACAATACCCCCTTCCTGGAAAGTTACGCCCCCGTGACTTAAGATTATGCAAATTTCTACAAATGTAATCTTCCAACTTTTCAGAAGGACCAAATCAACTTATCATGGGACCCGAACTCTACTGTCGTTCGTGAATAGCTACTGAGTCTACAAAGGCAGTTCTCACAAATGTCAGAACAGCTGCTATAAAGATGTCGGTCTATTTAGAAAAGTTATCATCGACTCTAGCACCGGTGATTCCAGGACCGAGGCCGAGTTGGTGTTCGACACGTACTTCGAAGTCTTGCAGATCCTGTCCAACCCCAACACAGGACAATTTGCCCCGTCCCTCAAAACCTAAGATTTTCTTTGAGTTTCACGAGCAGCTGAATCAATACCGGGAAAAGCACAAGAAGCTGACCACTGCAAAGGACAAACACCTAAAGTGAAACAACCAGCATCCACACCAACGGAACACCACTGTGCAGATGTGCTTCTAATCGGTGACTCGATGATAAAACGGCTTCAGCCCAGGAGATTGAGCAGGCAAAAGAGAGTGATGTGCCACACCATGCGAGGAGCAAACATCCAAGATCTTGCTCCCCACGCCATACAGCTGTCGACCAATTAAGCACGACGTCTCTCGGGTAATTCTCCATGTTGGAACCAACAACACATCCGACAACCCGGAGACTATTGCCGCTCAGATCACCTCCCTCGGCGAGTCACTACAACCAAGATCAGTGACAATTCCTTTTACGAAGATTGCATAGTACCTAATATTACAGAAGAGTTTGTTCAAAAGCAAATATCACCCATGTCGGTTGGGAAAGCAACAGGTCCGGATGAAATTAGTGTTAAAATGATTAAAATTGCTTCACCTTATATCATTATAAATCTTTAACTCATATGTGTAACCTGTCTATAAAATGTGAGCGATACCCTAAAGATTGGAAACATGTTTTAGTAACACCAATTCACAAGGGAGGAGATAAATGTAGTACATGTAACTATCGGCCTGTTTTTATACTGCCAATTATCTCTAAGATTTTAGAAAGATGGGTGCACTCATCGGTATATAGATACCTTGATGAAAACAATCTGATTCCTAGTTGCCAGTCGGGATTTAGACCCCTGCACTCAACTGAAAGCACCCTACACGACTTAACAAACAAGTGTTTTGCGGCCATGGAGAATGGACAAGTTACAGGCAGTGTGTTTATAGATCTCAGTAAAGCATTTGATTGTGTTGATCATGAAATCTTACTAAAGAAACTAGAAAGGATGAATATGTCATCTTCTGTAATTAATTGGTTTAAGTCGTACTTAAGTGATCGTAGTCAGTCTGTGAATATTGGCGGCACCATATCAAAAGTCCTGTCCGTAAACACTGGTGTTCCGCAGGGGTCGATACTATATAGGTATACTTGTATTTATTGTTTATACTAGCGATCTTCTATTTTGTATTGCCCCAAACTGCAACTTATTTTTGTACGCTGATGACTTCACATTAAAGTGTAGCTCTTCCAACATTAATATAATAGAAAGTAGCTTAAATACAGCTCTTACTAGTTTTCACAACTGGTGCGTTATAAACAAGCTAGCATTAAATGCCACCAAAACCAAATGCATGCTTATTGGTACAAGGCAGAAAATATGTAATGTTGATTTAAATGTATGCATTGCTGGTAGTCGTATTGAAAATGTGAAGTCTTATAAATGTCTGGGTGTAGTTATTGATTAAGCATTAAGTTGGGGCCAACATGTCGAATACGTAAGAAAAACTGTTGTAGGCATACTAAGAAGAATCCGTGATTGTGTTCCCCAACACAGCCTACACACACTATTTGTAAGTTTAGTTATGCCAACATTAGAGTATTGTTGTACGGTGTGGGGAGGAAAGTACACATCTCACGATAATATGTTAAACAGATGTCTCAATAGAGCCGCGCGGATAATCCTCAAATGTACCTTCCTCACCCCTTTAGAGGATATGTTTGCTCGTCTTAATTAGGCTCCTTTTTCAAAAAGAGTCAAGTCAACAATTAGGCTATTCTTGTCTTCAAAAGTCTCAACAAAATAACTCCTTTGTACATGACAAATATTTTCACACCACTTTTCACGACATGTCATCCGTTAGATATTATGCCAATTGCGCTGATCTACAAAGTTATAATTTGGTTGCCACTATAATGTGGAGCCAGATGGGAATTTCCCCTTCTCTTTTTCCCCCAATTTTTTTTTGGACGGGTTTTCGCCTATCTCGTAAATCAGAATTGATATTGTAACGGAACAGGGTATATGCCGGCTCGTATTCGAGTCTAGTTAATCTACAAATATATTGTTCACGCGCTCATGCTGCGTGATACATGGCACAGTGGCCAACCATCAACGCGCGGCTGCATGATCAGGGTTAAGCAACCAATTACCGGCGCGTTTAGCTTCTGCCCGGGTACTGCACATATAATTAGCGCGTGGTGACCAATCGCCGTAGCGCATTGTCGCGACTTCTGGGGCCTTTCGCGCGGTTTCCAATCAGTTCCATAGAAGGCGTCAATGCTAGAACAAGTACATAATACCTGAAGTACCCGAAGAAATACAAAAGAGTGTTGCCGTTAGCGGATTGCTGGCGAACGGGATCGAGTGACCGGTGAGTCATGCAGCATAGAAGTTGGGACCTGGCCTGGGTTAAACGTGCGAGGTAGACCGCTTGGTTGGGGATTTAGCGAAGCTTAGAGGGATCTGAGGGCTCAGTGCATGCTGGGTGTATGTTTCATGCCTGTTGGCGTGGCGTCGGCTGAGCAGCCCTGGGCTGTTTTCCAAACCCCCGGCTTTGGCTTCGTCTTCGGCTTCGTCTTCGGCTTCGTCTCCATTCCGCCATTTTGAAGCCCATACCAAATGGAGGCTTTGGCTTTGGCTTCATCAAGCGGCTCCATTTTGGGCTAATTTATGAAGCCTGCCGAAGAGGTGACTTCGTGGAGGCTTCGTGACGTAATGTCACGTGATACAAGCCAAATGATCACAAAATAAAAGTCGGCGACGGCCGCCATTGTTTTGTTTGACTGGCGGCGCGGTGTCTGCTAATTTGAGAGGAAGTTTTCACCGACAATTCACCGTAAGTTTAATGATATTTTTAAAAGAAATTTACCAACTCAAGTGCAAATTGTTCGTGTATAAACCATCATACTATAGGGCCTAAGGCTAAGGTCAAAATGAAACATTTCCAAGTGTTAAGCTACCGTTTTAATTTTACCATTGGAGGAATAAGAAGATTTTACCCGCACTGGTCAAGCATGCCTGGTATTTGCAGTGGGGGTATAGTGGCTATTGTTACGGCAGGCGGCCTTCTGGCTTCTTTTGACCAGAAACTATTGATTGACAACGTACGTGTTCCACAAGTCGGTATATGATGAGAAGAGCAGTTATAAAGGTGTAGCCTAACGTTAGGCATGGATTTATTCGCAATTTCTGTTCCATTTTTATTTTAGATCATTGAACAGCCGGCACCCATGCGATTCTGAGAATCGCATGGCAAGCCGTAATATCCAGTTTAACTGAACATATTATTAGACCTCGACGTTGTCACATGCATGTCATTACAAAAAAATAAGTGAAAATAGTTTCAAGTTCAATAACATAATGTCACGTAGACTCTGAGTTAGGCTAGGGCTACAATGGAAATATTGCTGGAGTTTTAGATAGAATGTACTTTGAAATGGTCAGCTATAAATCTCAACATGTCAAAAGCTTTAGAGCTAGACATTCCAGTTCTAAACCTCATTATGTGGAGATTCGCCATGGGGTGAAACTGGCTTTAGAATTCAAGCTAGAAAGATAGGCCTATCCAAACACATTGAAATAAAATATTTATTGCAAATGAGTGAACCATATAAACTTACTGTAGTTTTAAAACAACTTGATACATTATTTTTCTCCCAACTCAATTCTGTAAACAGGGAAGGAGGAACTTTATTGAGAAAAGTTCATGCGGGCTTGAGATAACAAATATGATCCAGAAGGCAAGGAGATTCTATCAGAATGTGTACGAGTAAGTGGAATGCATGATTTATAACACATCATCCACAGATTCTAATTGGCCAAAATCAATTTGCATGGCAATAAGGTGTTTGACGGTAATGCGCCATCATGGGTGGCTTGTGTGTCTTGTGTGTCAAGCGCTTGCCTCTCACCAATGTGGCCCGGGTTCGATTCCCGGCCCGGACCATATGTGAGTAGAGTTGTGCGTTGGTTCTCTCCTGTGCCACGAGGGTTTTTTCCAGGTCATCCGGTTTTCCTCCCTCCTGAAAAATCAAACACTTTCGATCTCAGGCTGTGCTCCGTAGTCATATATGAGTCGATGTGGCCGGCTGCCGTAGGCGCCTTTACGTGTCAGCGACTCGACCACGTTGTAGCCGCGTCCTTCGCAATTCAGCACACCAGCTGCGACTCCTGCGAGTAAGGATGATTAGCCTCCCAAATTATTATTATTATTATTATTATTATTATTATTATTATTATCTTTATTATTATTATCAACACGCGTTGCTAGACTCACAATGCGTACACAGCAATGCGTGTAAATTTGCCCCATGAACAAGATGGCGCATATTTCTGTGAAACATCTTATTCCAGTGTCTTGATGACTATAATTATTAGTTTCTATCATAAGCAGAATCTGTACTAGATGAGGCAAAATAAACCAACTATTTGCTGCTTTAAAAATTAAACGAGCCATAACAAAAATGATTTGGTGATCCCTGTTGAGCATTTCCTTGGGAAAAACACAATGTCTTGTTTGGGAGGCAATTTTTGTTGCACCAACATCACCCCCGTTCGCGCATTCAGTGTGTGTGTGTACACCCAACTTGTTATTTTATCCTAGACCATCGCCATTCTTAATTCTGCTTTTGTTTATTTTCTTGATGGTTCTTAGGTTCTGAGGATATTCGGAATTCAAGCACAGATGAACTCCATCGTGGACTTTCTACACCACTATGGATAATGTGCACTAGGAGAGATGAGCCACTCGTTTTCTCCCCACTACTTATTTATAGCAGTGGAGAAAGGTTCATTCTCCAAGCCTCTCAGCCAAAAGAAGAAGAATAGTATCTCAATTTCTGTTTGCCAGCCGTGTTGTCATGTGGGATCTTTGACAATATAGAGACTAATTGCACAGGCATCTTCTGAACAATCAAAGCTAAAGATCTCTGCTCACAAATTTGCTCACAAATTTGCTCACAAATTTGCTCACCTGAATCCTCCAATTGTATGTGAAAAACAAAGTACACTCCCTATTATATGTTGTTTACACTGAAAGATCATGATATTTTTGAAACGGGTCCTGGTCAACTCAACTTTCTTATTTATGATGTTTATGCCTGCATTACAAATAGCAGTTTGTATTTTTTTCTATGCTCGGGAAAATTCTATTTCAAATAATCAATTGTCAGCAGTAGAAAGTATTGAAGTATAAAATGTAGGCCTAACAATAAAAGTGCAAACCTTATGTAAATATCCAAGATAAAACCAGATTCATTCAAATATTAAAAGGCAAAAATCCATGTACATCACTAACTACTATTACATCAAAAAAGGAATACAATTTGTACAACCTATCGATCAAAAGCGATTTGAAAAAGGTTAGTTTAAGCAGCCTCTATTTGAGGCCTCAATCTATTTTTAAAACAAACCTCCTAATCCTGGCAAGTCTTTAAAATTTGTAAAAACGTACTTCGAAAAAGCTATTATTGTTTTAGAATGGTACTGGTGGTAGGGGTTTCTAGTCACAGCAAAGGATCTAAAAGTGTTTTTATTTAACATTGGGATTTTCTTTTGCAGCTTTTTCTTTTGAAATATCTGCGCACTTATTTTGTAATTCTATTGTAGGTCCTCAATGTAATCCTGTAAGTAAGATCTTAGAGCGAGCCGTTTGTGATCAGTTGTATGGATTTATTAATGAACATGATCTAATGCATCCTAATCAGTCAGGATTTCGCCCAATGCACTCCACAACCACAATTCTTGCCAAACTGGTCAATCGGTGGAGCAGAAATGTTGAACGTGGCGACCTGACAGGAGTGGCTTTCATAGACCTCAGAAAAGCTTTTGATACTGTCAACCACGAAATTCTTCTGGCTAAATTAAGCTCACTTGGCTGTTCAGCGAGTGCTCTGAAGTGGTTTGCTAGCTACCTGTCAGGTCGCACACAAAGAGTTTATTTAAACAAATCCTATTCCAAATCTCAGAGTGTTGTGAATGGCGTTCCACAGGGCTCTATCCTGGGCCCACTACTGTTCTCTATCTATGTTAACTCTATGCCTTCGTCGGTTAATAACGGTATTGTTGACATGTACGCCGACGACACCACTCTCACAGTTAGTGGCAAGACGATTGCAGATGTTGAACACAAATTATCTGTTGCCTTGATGCAGATCTCTAACTGGCTGAATACAAGTCGTCTTGTTTTAAATTATGATAAAACCAATGTGATGATCATAGGATCTAGAGCAAAACTCAAAGACGTTGTAGATTTTAGAGTAGAGGTAAATAACATTATTCTTAAAAGAGTTCATAAAACCAAATGTCTAGGTGTGATCATTGATGATGAAATGAAATGGACTGATCACATAGACAAAGTTGTGAGTACTGCATGTACAAGCAAAACTGGGTATTATTCGCCGGGTAAAACCATATATTCCGGCTGACTCTGTCAAATTACTTTATAATGCGTTTATCTTACCCCATTTTGATTACTGTTCGCAAATCTGGTCAGAGAGATTCAACATGCACACAGACAAGCTGTATAAACTCCAAAAACGTGCTGCCAGATTAATTCTAGGTAAAGGATATGATACTCCATCAAGTGCACTATTTAATACACTAGGCTGGATGCCGTTACCAAAACGATTCTGCTACTTGCGAGCAGTACTCATGTACAAATGTACCAATAGTCCAGGAAAAATAAGTTTTGGCCTCAAACAAATTGCAACAAATTGTTTTTCACCACATTGCACTTCTATAAGGCCCCTAGAATTACATACTAAAAATCGACAAAAATCCAAGTGGTGGAAATATGACTAATTTGCATAAATCGTTAATCCCTGCCGCGTAATATATTTATTCCCATATTTGGGTATATATATATTTTTTTTATTTTTTGAAAAGTTTATTTTTGTGATTCTACTTACATATCCTTACTTCAATAACATTTGCTAAAGCATATAAGTGACTGAATAATTATGAGAAAATTCACCAAGTTGCTCACTGGCACAGTTATCATATTAAAACCTTATGAAAAATCATAGGGAACAATGATAACATTGTGATATTTAGCCCAGCAAACAAAAACTGGGAAAAAATGGTGTGTCCCTAAATTGGGCTAACAAGTAGGTGAAGGGTTGCCCAAGGTGAGAGACTTGAACAAGTTTAAGGAAACCTCCCAAATTAAAGATTGCTGTTGCTTACAATAATCCTATCTACGTTAAATTTATTTTTGGGGATTTCCTTGAACTTGTTCAAGTCTCCCATGTTAGGCAACCCTTTAACTACTTTTCCGCCCAATTTATGGACACACCATTTTCCTCCAGTTTTTGTTTGCTGGGCTAAATATCACAATGTTATCATTGTTCCCTATGATTTTTCATAAGGTTTTAATATGATAACTGTGCCAGTAAGCAACTTGGTGAATTTGAAGCTCACTAATACTGACTACTTGATGATATCTGGAGACAGTGTAATGTGCGCACATTTATAGGGTCACGAAGTTGTCATTTTTGATAATTACTATGTTCTCATAATTATTCAGTCACTTATATGCTTTAGCAAATGTTATTGAAGTAAGGATATGTAAGTAGAATCACCAAAATAAACTTTTCAAAAAAAAAATATATATATATATACCCAAATATGGGAATAAATATATTACGCGGCAGGGATTAACGATTTATGCAAATTAGTCATATTTCCACCACTTGGATTTTTGTCGATTTTTAGTATGAAATTCTAGGGACCTTATAGAAGTGCATTGTGGTAAAAAACGATTTGTTGCAAATTGTTTGAGGTCAACAAAACAAAATTATGTATTTTGCCTGGACTACAACAATCTTGCCCCTACCTACCTGACAGAAGATTTCATTAAAATATCTGACATGCACCATCACTCTACAAGACAAGCAACTGAGGACACCGTGTTCATTCCTAAATATAAATCAGACTGCTTAAAGCATAGTCCTTTTGTTGCTGGGGCTACTGTCTGGAATAGTTTAAATAAAGTAACACGATCAGCAGCCTCAATTGGGTCTTTTAAGTCAATAATGAAACTTAACTTTTTAACCGTTTAAATTACTTCCAAATTATTGTTTTAATTGTACGTTTTCTTAGCATGTTAAGTGTATATATTTGCATTTAGGACTCATTTTGTGATCTTATTCTTAAATTTAACTTCTTAATCAGCACTTTTGTCTATTGTCGTTTTTAGATACACATTTATATTGTTTATTATTGTAAACCCGTCCATGTCTCTTTTATTTAATGATTATAACTTAAAGGTTACAAATTTTTATGATCTTATTTCCTATCTATTTCTTATTTGTTTTGATAATTGTACACACTTGTAATCCTTTAAATTGTTCGATTTTTGTTTTATTAATTTATAATTTATGTTCAGGGCCCCGTGGAAGACCACATTATATGTGAACGAGCTACCCCCCAGTGGGCATTTTACCCGATATTACCCGGGTTGTAACGAGTAATAACGCCAGTTATTACTGGGTAACATACCGATATTACCCGGGTTGTAACGAGTAATAACGCGTTATTACGGGTAATATCACCGAGTAATAACGGGGAAATAGTAGACGAACATTTCCCCGTTATTACCAGCCGATATTACCACATTTACCCACTGTTACCCGGGAGAATGTTACCGATATTTCTGGCATTGCACGTTATTACCACCCGATATTGCCAGGGAGATTACCGATATTTCTGGCATTGCATTGTTATTACCACCCGATATTACCCCATTTACCCGATATTTCTGGCATTGCGTTGTTATTACCACCCGATATTACCCCTTTTACCCGATATTTCTGGCATTGCATTGTTATTACCACCCGATATTACCCCTTTTACCCGATTTTTCTGGCATTGCATTGTTATTACCACCCGATATTACCCCATTTACCCGATATTTCTGGCATTGCATTGTTATTACCACCCGATATTACCCGATATTTCTGGCATTGCATTGTTATTACTAGCCGATATTACCTATTTTACCCGATATTTCTGGCATTGCATTTTTATTACTACCTGATATTACCCCATTTACCCGAAATTACCAGGGAGAATATTACCGTTATTACCACCCGATATTACCAGGGATAATGTTACCGATATTTCTGGAATTGCATCATTATTACTACCCGATATTACCCCATTTACCCAATATTGGTTAATTGGTTACTAATATTACGATACAGACTACCGGAACAATACTACAATGTATACGTTATACACATATAAACATCAATGACTCTTCTGAGCCTACAATCTTAGCGTATACTTAAATGCTATATATGTGCCCAATATCACCGCTGTCTGTAATCACAGCTAGTTTGCAATTAATTTGTTGTTAATTTATTTGTGTGTTGGTTTTTTGGCAAATTTGTTTCTTTGAGACTTGGAGTAAATAAATATTACACAATTATCTCTACGAAAACACCCTAAACGTATCGCTATTTCGCAAAACATAACGTTCATGTAGAAAAAAAGTGACAAAATTGTTTCACCAAGGTTTATCACGCCCACTTGGGGTCAACATGTAAATTGAGGTCACCCGATATTACCCTATTTACCCAATATCAGAGAATGTAACTGATATTTCTGGCATTGCCGTGTTATTACCACCTGATATTACCCCATTTACCAAATATTACCAGGGAGAATGTAACCGATATTTCTGGCATTTTCATGTTATTAACTCGGTAAATTGTTACCCATTACCTCTTATTACCCTGTTATAACTCGCTAAAATGTCGGTTTCAACAGGGTAATAACAGTAATCTTTGAACTGGGAAATTATTAGCTTGGATTGCTATAATTTTACTGTTATTACCCCCCCCCCCGGTACTCAAGTTCCCAATGTTATAACCAATTCAAGCCTTTCACCATTACCCACATTACCTGTATTATCCTGTTGTTACCCGGTAAATTGTCGGTTTCAACAGGGTAATAACAGTAATATTTGAACTTGGAAATGTTACTGTTATTACTCAAGTTCCCGATGTTATAACCAATTCAACCCTTTCACCACATTACCCATATTACCTGTATTATCCTGTTGTTACTCGGTAACATGTTGGTTTCAACAGGGTAACAACAGTAATATTTGAACTTGGAAATTTTGCTAGGATTGCTATAATTTTACTGTTATTACTCAAGTTACCAATGTTATAACCAATTCAAGCCTTTCATCGTTACCCACATTACCTGTATTATCCTGTTGTTACTCGGTAAAATGTCGGTTTCAACAGGGTAATAACAGTAATATTAGAACTTGGAAATGTTACTGTTATTACTCAAGTTCCCGATGTTATAACCAATTCAACCCTTTCACCACATTACCCATATTACCTGTATTATCCTGTTGTTACTCGGTAACATGTTGGTTTCAACAGGGTAATAACGGTTATATTTGGACTTTGAAATTTGGTAGACCGGTGCACCATTTTTCAAGAGTTTTTCTCATCAGAAACAGATCCTGTCGGTCTCAAGGATCAATTAGATCCAATCCTTATATTAAAAAAACAAATATTAAGGAATTTATAACAATTTCATTATCACACCGGTAATATCATTTGGGTAATAACACGGTAATATCGGTAAAATTTGGACTTAGTCAAATTTTGGGGTGATATTACCGGTAATATCGGTAACCGGTAACAACTTGCCCACTGGGCCTGATAAAAGATCAGAAAATAAATAAATAAATAAAATCCTTTGTTTTATATTGAATGATTTGTAATTATGATGCCCTGTTTTAATCTGAATGTTTAACTTTCCATGTTATAACCTTTTTGCCAAATAAACCATTAGTAATAATACATGACAATTCTTTGCCCAAAAGTACATTATTTATTCTTGAAAGACGGACACAGCATATTAAAAGGGTGCATCTTAGATCAAATCTTAAAAAGACAATTACTGAGTCTCTTCCCGAAGTAAAAACAGATTTCGTTTTTAGCAATGCAAACAAATTGTTTTGAATAAGGCATTGGCCCGACACTTACAACCCCCACCCCCCCCCCCCCCCCCCCCCCCCCCAAACCAAAAATAATAATAATAATAATAAAAAAAATATCAGAAAAATGGTGCATGTTTCTTTATTGAAATATTAAAATTATGCCCCAAACAAAAACCTTTTCCAGAGGTTTACAGATTACGAGTTAAGGAGAACATTTTGGTTGAGTGGATAAATGGCATAAATACATGTAAACAATGTACATTTATTCCTGGATACGGCTAATTTCCCCGTACGGTAGTGAAAGCAGGCGCAAAATAATATCGCTTCAGTCGTTTATTGTGGCGATGTTTCCACCCATAGCCCGGTAACTCAACGAAATGTAACGAAGCATCACGAATGGCATAGAGTCGCTAGTCGAAGCCAGCCGAAGCCTCCCGAAGCCTCGGTGTTCCAAAACTTTAAGGCTTGTCGCGGAGACTCAAGAAGACCACGCCTCATAAATTGAAGCCGGAGCCGAAGCCAAAGCCGAAGCCTGGAGGTTTGGAAAAGGGCCCTGGTTGTTGAGCTAGTTGTCCCCGTAGAGGTTTACTGAGTTAGCGGTTTAAGTGTCCCGTGTAGTCTAGTCAGATTTCCTTTGAGCTGTTCTCTGATCACTGTGATTAAGAACTTCTGGCTACTGCATAAACATATCAACAGTGCTGAGTTGCCACAAGCATACTTATGTGTGCTCCATGTAACAACACTAACTTTCTTGTGCATACTAATGAGTCTTGCCTTGTCCATGTGCTTATCTCCAAGGTCATCTACTAGGCTCTGTGGCCAAATCCAGCCACCCAGGCTGTCAACTAGAGAGTTTACAAGTCACTTAGCACTTCTTGCATATGTACACTGGGAAACCACTATGCCTTAATCATTACCACAAAACATACAAAGCATTCCATCAACCCACTGCTCAGTGGACTAGGCAAAGTCTAAGGCCCTATTATCTTAACTGGTGGTCAGCCTGATAAAAATAAGACACTGTGGCTGGGCAATGTCCCTTCAGTAAAGTAAAGAAATGCTTATTTAGTGCTCTGCTATTACATCCAGTTAATCACTCAGTCATAAAACGGTGGTATATTTCCACCAAACGAGCCGCCCCTAGGTTAAGTCCGCCGTTCGTTAATTGTCCCCCCTTGCGTTTGATTCCTGTCTTTTCTGACAATAGAATAATTTGGAAGAGTTATCTCATCATAAGAGATTGAGGCGTCGCAAAAAGTTTCGTTTAGACAGATGAGGATGTTGAATGGATTTCTAGACATTACAATCTTAAAATGGTCAAATTTGTTTATGAGGCTTCTCACGTTAAGATGGGCGAATGAGAAACCCCGGAATTCGGATTGCAGATAATGGCATTTATTATGTCTAGTTTAGATTTTCAGATGTTGGTTCCACTCCTGGCCTCGATAGTGTGTTGGGGGTGCTCTGGACGGTCTGGGATACTGGCTGCCGTCGTTGATTGAGGTGGGTTTGGTGCCGTTTCTGATGGGGGTACGGGTAATACTGGTTGGCCATTAGAAAACCCGTCGGAACATCACGGGTCGCTTTAGTCCGCTGTAGTTCATCAGGACATCAGAGTACAATCTCTGACCGAAAGGGGTCTGATGTGGGGTGCGACTATCAAAGGTCTTTGGTGATCCGTTGATGTGTTGAATAATGTTCGTGGCAAGTAGGCGCACTCCTTCTGAGTTGAGGTGCACGCCGTCCGACACAAGGTGGTTAGAGTTTATGTTACCGTTGTCAAATGCTATGGACTTAAGCAGATTGTTGGAATCATCCAATCTCTTGCACTGTGGCACCGTTTGGTTTTTACGGTGTGTGATACATACATAAGGTATGCCGTTAATTAACAAATAACCTGACAACTTATCACCAGCAAAAACCTTAAAAATATCAGCCATCCATTTTTAATCCCCCAAAATCCCATGTCAAGGAGTTGCAAAATAACTATTAAAGACTTTCAAACTAACATTTGTCCCATTATTCAAGAAAATGTAGGGGAAATTTCAGCTGAGCACATGGCCAACGTGCCACACCATGCACCTAACACACCTGGATAAGGATGTGTGAGTGTGTGGTATTGCCAGAATAGAGCACCTGTTTTAGGTTGGCCTAGTTATTATTAGGATTTATAATTTACTCATTTTGTGTTTCTATAAGTACTTATTTTGTGTGTTTTTCCTTTTCATTATTTTTCTACAGGTTGTTTAAGTTGTTGTTTTCGATTTATGACCTTCTCAGTTTTGCTGCTGTGTTGGTTTTTAGTTTAGTTGGATTTAGTTTTTAGTTGTTGGTTTCTTGATTTTTTTATCTGGTTTAAGTTCTTGGTTGGTTTATTGCTTGAAGTGATTGAGTTGTTTTTTTTTAGTCTATTGTCGGTTCGTGTCATTTTAGATTTTTTAGTCTATTTTTGCTTCATTTACTTAGTTTCAGTTGTGATCATTATACTGAGTTTTTTTGGTTTATAGCATTTTTTTAAATTTGAGGAAAGTCAAAGGTCATTTATATTTGTTTGGTTAGGAGAACATCAAGGTTGGTAGTATCAGGTACAATATCGGTAGTTTTTCGAGTCTCATAATTTTATTTTTGGTTTAGTTTGTTTTTGATTGTCGTTCAGGAGAAATAAATGTGTTCCAGTGATAGTTCTTTAATCTCTGTCTCTTTGTCAACTTAACTTTCCTCGCGATTTTCTAGCGATCCTATAGGTCCAAATTCTTTGTTCCATCATTTTCTGGGTTACATTGGCATAACTTATATGTGTGTAGGCTGTGTTTAGGAACATAATCACGGATTATGTTTAAATTTAGATACAACAGCTTTCATTACGTATTCGACATGTGGGCCCCAACTCATACCCCAGTCACAATTAAAGCGGAGCCCGGGCGGCGTGTGCGATTTCTAGGCATCGGCCGGCGTGTAGAGGTCGGCGAAAGATCGTGCGATATGGCGGTCACAGTCACAATTAAAAGTGCCCCGTACGCTGCCATGACGGGGCCCGGGGGGTCGCTGACCGGCGATCGGCCGACTTTCTTGGAAATGGGGTCGAATTATTGGCCCGTTTATCGGCCGGTGTCCGGCAGGCACTCGTCCGGTGCCCTGTTTATGTCCTTGCGATACCCCTGCGGTATCCGGCAGGGTGCCAACCATTTCTTACAGGTCATACGGCGGCCGGACGGGCATCTGTAGTGTGCCTGTCGAGTGGCCAGCGATCAACGGCCGGCGGCAGAAGCTCTCCTATGACCTTCTTAATGGTCCTGTCACACTAGAACGTTTTAGGCCAACGCGTGAGTAGCGCGTTAAAAATAGTTGATACGCTGGCAAACGCTGAACTTCCACAGAAAAAGTCAAGTTGAACAGTGATTTCAGCGTGTCCATAACGCGTTAATAGCGTTCGCCAGCGCGTGAATAACGCGTTAGTAACGCGCTCGACGACTGATGAACGACTGCCCAGCGCGTTAGTAGCGCGGTCGAAGGCGCGCCAGCGTACGGCAACGACCACATGATTAGTTGTACAAAAAGATGACGCGCTACTACAGTAATGGCCCTGTCACACCAGAACGTTTTAGGCCAACGTGTTGAAATTTCGGCAACACGCGGGTAAACGCTGACCAACGCTAGGCCAGCGTTCGCAACGCGCTGAGCGCGTTACCCACACGCTGGAACACGCTGTCACACGCTGAGACAAAAATTCGTTTTTCAACATACCTAAAAAAATTCAGCGTTTGCCAGCGTGTGACTGCACACGCTAGCGGCGCGCAAGAAGGCCGCTACTCACGCGTCGAACGCGCTAGACGATCGTTACCAACCCACTACTCTCACGCTGGCGACCCGCTGTCGTATTTTTACTATAAATCAGTGATGCGTTCCTTACACGCTGAGCGCGTTCCTCACACGCTACTTACGCGCTGGCATACGCTATGAACCCGTTATCAACCTGTATGAACACGCTGAAATCACGGTTCCACTTGACTTTTTCTGTGAAAGTTCAGCAATTGCCAGCGTATCAACTATTTTTAACGCGCTACTCATGCATTGGCCTAAAACGTCCTGGTGTGGCAGGGCCATAACCAGCGTGTCCCAAGCGTACCCCGGCGTACGCCAGCGTGTGAGTTGCGGGTTGATAACGATCGCCTAGCGTGTTCGACGCGTGAGTAACGAATCTAAAACGCGCCGCCAGCGTGTGCAGTCACACGCTGGCAAACGCTGAAAATTGTAGCTATTTTGAAAAAAAAAAAATTTCCTCAGCGTATGACAGCGTGTCCCAGCGTGTGAGTAACGCGCTCATCGTGTTGCTAACGCTGGCCTAACGTTGGTTAGCGTTTGCCAGCGTGTTGCCAAAATTACAACACGCTACTCACGCGTTGGCCTAAAATGTTCTGGTGTGACAGGGCCATTAAATAAGAAAATGCCGTTGATACCTCCACAACGCTTGCGGGCACCTGCACAGCGCGTGTAGGTCGCCCGGTTGAGGGAGAGGTTGGCGTTTGCACGCTATACCGCTACAACCTGGTTCTTGTTGCATTGGTGGCTGAAGAAGAGATGTAGTACTTGTACTATGAAACTTGTGTGATAAACTGTGTGTAGATGTAGATGTAGATGTAGATGAGCCGCACCAGGTTTTAAGTCCGAGTTTTACATTTACGAGACCTCACGTTTTCAATAAGACTATCACTCAGCCACTCATTATTTTCATTTCTTTCAAGATCAGCACCCAAAATCTTTCAAGATCTTTCAAGCCTATGTAAATCAGTATACAACCTAGTGTAAACTTAATAAAATACATACACGTACATGTACCACCCACTGACCTCTATACATGGACAGATCATCATTGTTTCATTTTGAAGTCGGCATGCGGAGAAGTGCAACATGGCGGACCCACGACGTCACTCTGTGAGCCAATGAAATGTCCAGGTGTTGGTTCGATACGTATTACGTAATGTTTATAGATACAAAATGTACAGAGTAAATCCACTGACCTCTACACCTGGACATTTCATTGGCTCACAGCAGTGACGTCTCGGGTCCGCCATGTTGCACTTCCAGTTCGCGCCGACTTCAAGTGTTAGCACAGCAGAATATGGACAATGATCCGTCCAGGTGTAGAGGTCAGTGGTACCACCACATATGCTGCTACATAAAGCCGTACAGTAAACTGGTGCGCACGGACTTGCACATGTTGTACGGCAAAGCTGATAAGTTGGGTACTATACAATAGCCTCCCATCGCAAAATTAAAATAATACATTAAGATAAAAATCCCATAACCTTTAAAAAGTCCAATTTATTGGAAAATGTATCAAAATTCTGCATGAAATTCAATATTTTTGCACTTTTGGGAAATCTTTCAAGATTTGTGGCTTTTTTCAGATCTTTTTTTCAAGTTTTCAAGATGGGTCTCATGATCTTTCAAGGAGTGGCAACACTGTCCGTCACTCAGCAAATTAATGTTATGTTTAAAGGTTGGATACACCATTGGTATTCACTCCCCTGTTAAGCTGTATTGTATTATTTAGATATTTATATTAATTTATTTGTGAATCCTGTGGAAATAAATGAACTGAACTGAACTAGCTGAGCTGAACTGAAAAACAATTAGTAAACTACGCAGGGGAATCTTGGCGGCATCTTGACTTGAAGGTCTTGAATCTTGCTTGAATCTTGCTTGAAATTGAAGGTCTGGAATCTCGACTTGAATAGGTCTCGTCTTGAAACAGAGTGGCGAATACATATGTGCCCACAGGGTCCTTATAATAGCTTTTGGGGGATTCAGGGAGATTTATTTCGGGTACGAGTACGAGTTGACTCGGGTACGAGTTGACTCGGGTACGAGTTGACTCGGGTACGAGTTGACTCGGGTACGAGTTGACTCGGGTACGAGTTGACTCGGGTACGAGTTGACTCGGGTACGAGTTGACTCGGGTACGAGTTGACTCGGGTACGAGTTGACTCGGGTACGAGTTGACTCGGGTACGAGTTGACTCGGGTACGAGTTGACTCGGGTACGAGTTGACTCGGGTACGAGTTGACTCGGGTACGAGTTGACTCGGGTACGAGTTGACTCGGGTACGAGTTGACTCGGGTACGAGTTGACTCGGGTACGAGTTGACTCGGGTACGAGTTGACTCGGGTACGAGTTGACTCGGGTACGAGTTGACTCGGGTACGAGTTGACCCGTTTCCGCTAGGACCACTGCATTTTCCCCATAGACATGTATCTGTTCTGTAAATGTAACTTACCACCATTAGCCTCTGTCATGAAATGACGAAAATCAACCGAAGAGGGCGTTTTGCGGAAATTTGTCAATATGGCTTTCGAGCTCGCGCGTAAAACTAACGTAAGTAGCCATACCATGGAGGAAAGACAACAGATAGTTAATGAATTGCGGGGAAATACTTAATAAAAAATGGCCAATCATAAAACTAGATTTTCTTTCCTGCACTTGAAAAGACCCGCCGTGTATTTATGCTCCTTAGAAAACCGGTTAGGCCAAATTAACATTTAAACAAAACAAAAAATTCAGTGGCACTGAACTGAAGCTTTATTTGAAAGCCATATTTGAATGCCATACAGTAAACAAACAACTTGATACATGTACAAGCAATATTATTTTTGTATTTTTAATTATTTACACACAAGCACTTGGTTCACATAATTACTATATGGACGTTAAACCTCAAAATTCCTGATCCTGCAATGTTAATTTAAAAACCAGTTTTAAATACTGTCACATTAAATGTACAGACGCCTGTGAAATCTAGTAATATTTTATCCTTTTATTGACTGAAACCTGACATTAAAAGAAGTTCGTAAATATTAAACTTGGATTTTCCAAAAATTATTCAATTGCGCCACGACCAATTAGGGAGCACTCGGTCGATTGTGTGCACAATTTCTGGACGCCACCGTTTTGTTTTTTTTCGGACTAAGCTTACACCTAAATTGTTAACAGAGGGTAAATAGCAAGCATTAATAACATTAACATGGTAAAGGTACAATGAATTTGCAGTTTGTCAACAAAGAAGTATGGCAACATTGCATGAGGAAAGTCGGCCCAACACTAACTGTTTATAAACAATGTAAACGTCGAAGTACAGCTATAGCTCTCCCAAAGGTCGAGTTGTCTCAACGGGCGAGTTGTCTCAACGGGCGAGTTGTCTCAACGGTCGACTTGTCCCGAGTCGAGTTGTCTCAACGGTCGACTTGTCTGACATCCGCTAGCTACGCACGTACGTATATAGCGCAGCACGCTTTCACAAACTGACCATTTTTTCAGTCGCTGTTTCTTTTTCTTTCGTAATTTTACGGTTTTGGATGACATTTAGCCTTATGCCTACGGTTTATCCTTTCGAAATAACCACAGCCTTTAGAGCTCCGTCGTAAGCCATAAAGTTCTGACATCGACGACACACGTGTTGCTGTTGGTAAGCGCCGCCATTTTGACAATTTTCCTCGCGTTGACCTTTTAGAAAGGTCATGACAGAGGCTAATTGCTCGCCATTAGCCTCTGTCATGACCTTTCTAAAAGGTCAACGCGAGGAAAATTGTCAAAATGGCGGCGCTTACCAACAGCAACACGTGTGTCGTCGATGTCAGAACTTTATGGCTTACGACGGAGCTCTAAAGGCTGTGGTTATTTCGAAAGGATAAATCGTAGGCATAAGGCTAAATGTCATCCAAAACCGTAAAATTACGAAAGAGAAAGAAACAGCGACTGAAAAAATGGTCAGTTTGTGAAAGCGTGCTGCGCTATATCCGTACGTGCGTAGCTAGCAGATGTCAGACAAGTCGACCGTTGAGACAACTCGCCCGTTGAGACAACTCGCCCGTTGAGACAACTCGACCTTTGGGAGAGCTATAGCTGTACTTCGACGTTTACATTGTTTATAAACAGTTAATGTTGGGCCGACTTTCCTCATGCAATGTTGCCATACTTCTTTGTTGACAAACTGCAAATTCATTGTACCTTTACCATGTTAATGTTATTAATGCTTGCTATTTACCCTCTGTTAACAATTTAGGTGTAAGCTTAGTCCGAAAAAAACACCAAAACGGTGGCGTCCAGAAATTGTGCACACAATTGACCGAGTGCTCCCTAATTGGTCGTGGCGCAATTGAATAATTCTTGAAAAATTCAAGTTTAATATTTACGAACTTCTTTTAATGTCAGGTTTCAGTCAATAAAAGGGTAAAATATTACTAGATTTCACAGGCGTCTGTACATTTAATGTGACAGTATTTAAAACTGATTTTTAAATTAACATTGCAGGATTAGGAATGTTGAGGTTTAACGTCCATATAGTAATTATGTGAACCAAGTGCTTGTGTGTAAAGCCCCAAATTTATATTTGATGTCAAAAAATAATTAAAAATACAAAAATAATATTGCTTGTACATGTATCAAGTTGTATGAATTGGCCCCAGAATTTGTTTACTGTATGGCATTCAAATATGGCTTTCAAATAAAGCTTCAGTTCAGTGCCACTGAATTTTTTGTTTTGTTTAAATGTTAATTGGGCCTAACCGGTTTTCTAAGGAGCATAAATACACGGCGGGTCTTTTCAAGTGCAGGAAAGAAAATCTAGTTTTATGATTGGCCATTTTTTATTAAGTATTTCCCCGCAATTCACTAAATATCTGTTGTCTTTCCTCCATGGTATAGCTACTTACGTTAGTCTTACGCGAGAGCTCGGAAGCCATATTGACAAATTTCCGCAAAACGCCCTCTTCGGTTGATTTTCGTCATTTCATGACAGAGGCTAATTATATAATGGAGATCAATGCTTACCACTAAGTTGTTATAGCGCCCTCATTGTATGCTTTCTTACTTGAGGAAACAGACACCAACACACGGCCCGGGTGCATGTTGACTTTTCGCCAGCCGCGTTATAGCGACGACGAAACAGCTCGTTTATTACCATCTTTCATCGACTACAATTCTAGTGCACGCAAGAAGGTAACTACCTAACTATTCTTTTGTTATACGAGTTTGAAATGGGAAATGTAGGACCTTGCTCTAGATTGTACGCACAGGTTGAGATACCGCCGGTAGTGGTACTGTTGAGCGCATTTTTCGACGGCGCGCACTTTAAAAAAAATGCGCGTTGCGCAATTTTTAAATACGCAAACTTAGTTTGAGCGCACACATTTTAAATTTGCGCATAAGAGTTGACGCGCATTTTTTGAAAATCGCGCGATCTTTATTATTCAAACAGAATTCTGACCACCACCATGAATTACTTGCCGTAGAATTATATTTTATCTCCGAAGGTAAAAAGGGTAAGGCCAAAGTAGCGTTCTGCTGTTTGTTAATTTCTGTCTAAAGTGATATTTTTGTTCAAAACTTGAGTAAACCAGCGTTGCACACGAACTGCAAGTTCGAAATTCTTTGTAACAAAGCGTGCGCTCAAGCAAGGGATGCTGGAATACAATTAAAGATTTGGCATGTAGTAGTGAAAACAAGAACAAATTAAAAAAACTTTGTAAAAATGCTAGAATTTGTTTAAACAGTGTTTAATCTATTATTAGGAACAATTAAATAAATAACAGAATGCATTAGACCCAATAATTGGGGCGTTTTCACTCCTTTTTCGAATTTTGGATTTTGTCTGTCGTTCTACACCCCAACCTAGCCCAGGTTGGACTCCTCCGTTGTGTACAACGCGACGGAGTCCAGGGTATCAATGTTTCCTGCCATAGCGAAAAATTTTACAACAACATTTTTTCATATTTTTACCTGATGAAGGAAGCCACAATCTCGCTTATGTATTCCTTGTGTCTGGAACTAAAGATCGTCATGGGTTATTAAAAGTTAATGTGTCTTTAGGCAACTTATTTACGGAAAATAAATTTCAAATCCACGCTTTTGGAAGTGAACATCATGTACGAACTCTCTACAATCCCTACATGCGTGCGCGGGTACCCGGCAGCCGTGCCGGCCTACAACTGATAAGCCAGGCGCGTGCACGGTACCCGCGCACGCATGTAGGGATTGTAGAGAGTTCGTACATGATGTTTACTTCCAAAAGCGTGGATTTGAAATTGATTTTCTGTAAATAAGTTGCCTAAAGACACATTAACTTTTAATAACCAATGACGATCTTTAGTTCCAGACACAAGGAATACATTTTATAAGCGAGATTTTGGCTTCCTTCATCAGGTAAAAATATGAAAAAATGTTGTTGTAAAATTTTTCGCTATGGCAGGAGACATTGATACCCTGGACGTCAGTCGTAATGCAATGAAGAACGTCGTCCAACCTGGGCTAGCCCCAACCGTTGTAAAGCCTATTGCCAATAAAAAAAGAAGTTGTGACCACAAAAGTTGCCCAAAACATGCCAAATACTTGACAATATATATTGGAAAGCGCACACTGGCTTCTATACATGTTAAAGAAGAACTGTTATGGCTTTATTGGTACTCACGATTATTTTGGGTTGCAAATCCGAGCAATTTCGACCAGCTTTTCAAAACAATGATGCCCATGATAACGTTCGGTCCATGTAAACTACATAGACGTCCCGACAGCACCCGACTCACGTAAAGAGCACACTATGCGAAGACGGGGGACATGACAATGGCTGAAGGGGTGTTGCGCAATCATTTGCGATCGTAGTTTGGGTACACTCCATTTTAAAAAAAGGTGATAACCATTAAACATAAATAAAAAATCCATGTATTAAAATTCTCTCTTTAACAGCACTGAAAACATGTAGTTTATATTGAAAGAGTATTTTCAGTTGTTGAGGTGCAATAAGTTTTAAATAAAATGCGTAAAATTATTACCGACAATTTTTCGTTGGTTTGCAGCAGCTAACGTGTATAAATGGGTCCAGGTGGGAATTTCGTTTCAAAACATCGCCCCTAAAATGACTACAAATATCGACATAATGTGAAAAAAATTATCGTTCATCCTCTAACGTAATAATTAGGAATAGATCTTTTATTCCTGAAAGTTAAATAAAAATCCCTCGGTACATCCTCTAGATGGTTTCTGCCAATTCTCAAACGCAAAAAGTTTACGCCATGCCTGTACTGTACAAATCTGGCTTTGCGGACGTAGCGGAAATCACTGAATTCGGGGAGCGATGCACGGAACTCATCGAGTGCAAATCTGTACGTGTTTCAATGGTGCGCTTCGAGGTAGCGATCTATACGTATTTACTGTATGAGATGTGCGGCTCGTGAGCGTGGAAAAATGAATGAGATACATTTCAACGTTGGTGGCGCACTTTTGGGGACCCCTTCCGCCACCCCCCCCCCCCCCCCCCCCCCCCACCACGATTAAAAATTAAAGTTCATGTGGGTCGATCAAGTATGCACCGTACATGACTACACGTCACACCCTTGCCTTCCTATTAGAAAAAATATATTTCCAGAGCATGTACACAGTGATGCTAAAGTCTAAAATACGATCTTAAAATTTTATTAGATTTAAAAAAAATTAAAAAAAATTAAATTAAAATCTTAAACTGCCTGTTCCTTATGTTTTTGTCCTCTGCAAAACTCTCCAAAATCGTCAACATTTACTGCCGCCACGTACGCCGAGCTAGTGCTGAAAATGACGCGACGCGTGGATTCCGCGCGATAGAGCAGCGCTGACGCCGATGTAAAAATCGTGTCTACCGTGTAGTTCGTGTCAGTATTTGCCTTGGTTGTTGACCGCATCGCGCAATTTAAGCTTGTGCGCGCAAACTTGAACAAAATAAATCTCCGCCCGCAGTTTTTAAAATTTGTGCGCGCAAATTTAAAAAATGCGCATTTTTTAAAAATGCGCTCAACAGTACCGTACATGCCGTACCGAGTAACTAGCTAGCTAGGACCTAGCCCGGCCCAGGTTGGACTCCTCCGTTGTGTCTTCCTTTTGTCTGGAATTACAGATCGTCATAATTACGCGCGAGGCCGGTTCATCAGTCGTAGGCCGGCGCGGCTGCCGGGTACGCACGCACGCACGTAGGAAGTTCGTACCTCTAGAACTACGGGGCTCCTGATGCCCGAAGGGCGGAGCCCCATAGATATAGAGGGTTTTTATAGGTTAACTGCCGTTAAACAATAGAAACCATGCACAAACAAAATAAAATTACTCCTATACCGCTGCACGGTCTACCTCGTACACATTTTTTATGAGTACTTTATAACAAATCACCATGCCAGCACCAACCATAAAACCGGTCGAATCTCGCCCAATTTCTGTTAAAAAAGGTGAAAACTATCCCCGTTCCGCAATCGTGAATGTTACAAGATGGCGGTGTAACGGTTGCCACCGTCATTTCAGGTTCGGATGGTCAATGCTGGAAGGAAGATTCATCGTGGACAGTCGTGAAATACCATGAAAAAACAATCGCCTTTTAATCACGCATCTCAACTCTGAAAATTCCTCTTGTCAAGCCCCAAGCACATGGCTTGGTTTTCCCATAATCCACTAGCAACTTTCTAGTGTGGAGCGCCTAATAGTACAAATCTTAAAACACACTATTAATATTAAGTACAGTATGTATTATCCCGTTACACTCCCTCCCCCTAGATACGACCTATAACAGAAGGAGTGTCTCACAATTGAAACTAAGTCAAGTAATTTAGCACAAGTCAAAACAATGTCTAGTAATCTTAGCTATCTGTTAGTACAACAATTTAAAGATATTTGGTCCTCTTTCTCTTGTTTTAAACACAATGATAGACAATCCTAGTGTTCTTTTAAGTTAAAAAAGATTATCTTGCAATAAATCATATTTAACATGTTAAGGTCCATTAAAGCTACATGTAATGTTCAATCATGATCAATTGTCTCATAATCTAATGTTCAGATAAATCATGTTCATGATTAGGGTGACAAGTCGAGTCGTAAAAGCAAACACCGTCGTTCAAAGGCTTGTACACTTCTCTCGAACACAGCAAACAGTCAGGACTTGACAACGACACAGGTACTCGGGTAGTACAGGATACAGAGAACACCAGCAGATCAAGCAGGGAACTTGGTCGTATCAGTTGTACACGGTGGTACGGCAACAATCAGCAGCCACAGCTTCATACAGATCCAATGCAGCGCAAACAGCAAGAGTGCATAGCGTGCAAGAGACTTCTAACAGCATGTGATCAGGGTTTCCCCTTAGCGGTCGCCCGCTCGCCAAATGCGACCCAAAACAGCCACGGACGACTCAAAACACTTCCCTCGGTCGTCCGGCCGGCGAGTTAAAATATTGAATACATTACATGTGATTTCCCAGATCAACTGTTTACCAGTACATGTACATGTACTGTACAGCAGTACCTTTACACAACAGTGCACGCGCACGTGCATTGCAGAGATAGGATTGTGTCATTCGCCATGTTTATGTCCGGCTTGCTATAGCTAGCGCATACATTGCATGGCGCACATGGCCTGCGCGGCACACATACATACATACATGTACATGTACATACCGCAAGCGTACGTAAAAACGGTGATGGTGCCAAAAAGCCATGTGCTCGCCCCATGCAAAGCATGCATAATGCAGGCGCATTCTTGGATTGGTTTCCGCCGCACGCTTCAATGGACAAAGTTAAGGACCGAAACCAGTCCATGGCCGACATGCATGTATTTTTTCGTTACGCGAAATGGTCGAATTTGACATCGTAAGATGTAAAAATGCCCGGCAAACAAACGTCAATGAAGAAAGTCATATCTTGCAGGTTAATTATCAGATCATGCTGGTCGCCCTTTCCTATTTTTTTTTTCTGTTAATGTATTTCTTTCGAGGTAGTAACGCTTGTCCTTCTTGAGCGATGTAGCGTGTTTTTACAAAATGTTCTACCGGCATGTTTCCTGCATTCAGTTTACGCTTGTGTGGTGTGTTGGTCAGCTCGGCGTTCATCGTGTGAAAGATTTAGGCCAACATTCTCGGGGTTTTTTTCCCAAAAAGTTTTCAACCTTAAACATTTAATATGCTTTTACAATAACTCCGCCAGTTTTGTTGTCACAGGTGAGGTTTAGTTTTGATAGCTTTTGTGGCGGATGCAAATGAAATCTTCCCGCAAGATCAGCGATTACAACAAGCAGTGAGTGGGCTGTAAAGTGCCGTGCCGTGCCGCGTTAAGTTACGGCAATTTTCCCGAACGCGCGGCGCGCTTTTGCGGAAGGTCGGACAATGTAGTTGGCGTTGCGTAACCTTGGTGGAAAACACAGATGGCAAATGCACACGTGGCCACTGAAAATGCTTGCGGGCGACTGAAAACTCTAATTAGGTAGCCCGGCGGGCCACTGAAAAAAAAAGTTAAGGGAAACCCCTGGTGATGCAGCAACAGTTACATGTAGATAGATGTGATCGGAAAGATGCTCGAACAAGGTCGACATCCTCGCAACCACAGGCTATTTAATGACAAACAATGATCAGTCAATGGGGAGTCAGAGGACTCGCTTATGTTGAGCGGGGTCAACACGACAGCAGATGTCGACTTCATCACCATGACAATGTGACGAACAGCCATACAGTCAAACATTTGTAGAAATACAATGATGAAAACTGGAGTGTGGACTCACTCATAACGGGTAACCATGGTAATTAACAGTTAACGTTAGGAAAAACGATAAACGGTGAATGAGTTTACAACCGAAACTCGCTTATGATGACACATGGCTTTCGCGGGGTCATCATGACAGCAGAGCTGGTTGCTCAAACTGTCACAGTCACAGCAGACTAGACGAAAAACAAGATACAGTCGGCTCGCTTATGTTGCACCACATGGCAATGGCAGGGCCAACAAGACGGCAGAGCTGGTTCACAGCAGACGATGACATTTTTGATAGTCAAATGGTCATGACAGTATAATGTAGGTTTGAACAGACAAACGTCGACATACGAGGAACTGCACAGTCGAAGGTACAGCACAGACTTGCTTATGTTGGCGCATGGCCGTGGCGGCGGGGCCAACAAGACGGCAGAAGTCCGGCATTGCGTACGTGCACGCAATGTACAAAAACCAAGACAAAAACTATCCACAAAAATCACTTTCCCAACACGCCATCCTGCCGACTACGCCAGTGTAACGGTTGCATGCCACCGTCATTTCAGGTTCGGATGGTCAATGCTGGAAGGAAGATTCATCGTGGACAGTCGTAAAATACCATGAACAAACAATCGCCTTTTAATCACGCATCTCAACTCTGAAGATTCCTCTTGTCAAGCCCCAAGCACATGGCTTGGTTTTCCCATAATCCACTAGCAACTTCCTAGTATGGAGCGCCTAATAGTACCAATCTTAAAACACACTATTAATATTAAGTATTATCCCGTTACAGCGGATAACACTGTTTAATGGGTGCTGTTTTCCAAACCCTGGCTTCGGTCTATTGTGGCTGTGCCTCCGGCGCATTGCTAAACTGTATGAATAAGGCCCCACAAGATGAAGCTTGTGTTTTGAAAACGGCTAATGCTGCTGCGGCTTGAAATTACGCACGAGTTATCCGCCATCTTGTGGCAGTCGCGTTTGTGGAACGGGGATAGTTTTCACTTTTTTTACAGAAATTGGGCGAGAATCGACCGGTTTTATGGTTGGTGCTGGCATGGTGAGTTGTTATTTAAAGTACTCATAAAAAAATGTGTATGAGGTAAACCGTGCAGCGGTATAGGAGTAATTTTATTTTGTTTGTGCATGGTTTCTATTCTTTAAAGGTAGGATACACCATTTGCAGATATCGAAAATATTTACTACCGAATTATTAAGAAATATCTTACTCATCTGAAAGTAAATGTTGATTCTAGGCATCCAGCAAAATGATTGCGCTAGATATCCTGTAATTATTCCGAAAAACAGAATCGGACGGCGATCGCGAAAAAAACAAAGATAACATAAGAATAACTGCTCGACGTCAGTTGAAAAAACACGCGATTTTTCGTGCTTTTTTCGGCATCCATGATTGTAAAACTTCGGACAGCTCAGTTAAACGATATTTACTATAAAATACAACCCCCCAAATATACTCATTCATGATAATTCAAGCAATGACAAATGGTGTATCCTACCTTTAACCCTAACCCTCCCAAATCCTCCAAATTCCTCATTGCAAAATGCAGGATTTTGCAGGATTGAGGTCACTTGGAATTTGATGCATCGCAGGATTTTGCAGGATTGAGGTTACTTGGGGTTTTATCCCTGCAGGAATATGGAGGATTCAGGTTATCAGGCTGAATGTGACACACAAGGATTTTGCAGGATTGAGGTCACTTGGAAGTTGATGCATCGCAGGATTATGCAGAATTGAGGTTACTAAGTTTTTTTGCCTGATTAGATGATTCAGGTTATGCACTGAGTCTCAACGTGATACAGTAAATGGGGATTTAGGAGGGTTGAGTTAATAACTGGGGAATGGGGACTTAGGCTAGAATATTATTTTGGAGGATTCAGATTGTTTCATAGCTAATGCGTGTATGGTACTGTTCATTTACTATACGGGGTGGGAGATGACAACCTTCACGCGGTCCACTGTTTCCACTAATGTCATCTAACCGATGTATGCAGTAGCACGTTAAGCTGCTCATCATCACACAAAATAAGATTTACTATGCATATTATCAATGGAGGTCATGCAGATATAATATGTTCCGGTATGTACACATCTTATTCACATGTTCAATATAGAAGCCCTATTTGTGTATACAGTGCCTGGTGTGTCCAGGATATTAGAAGCATTGCATACACTTGTCTCTTGTTACAAAGGTCTAGTGAAAGGTCAGCTGGTTATTTTGAGTCAATCATCATGACTACACGCGAGGCTAAAAATCTTCAGCATTCCCTATCGACCCAGGAGTCGGAAGTGTTCTTGAGAACAATAATGGCCAAATCTGTCGAAAGAAAGGAGCCAAAAAAAGCCAAGAGTGAAAGGAGAGATAAAGATTTTGCAGGGAGTGATGATGTTGCAGTGGGGCTGCTAAGGTAAAAAAAATGAAAGTTTTGTGCAGTTTTTGATAAAAGCATGATTTTTTTACCAAGGATTCTATGTACCCTGGGCTTTGATATTAAATGTGGGGACAAGTCGTATGTGACCTCTGATGACCTCTGGAGGTCAATGAACTTTTACGATAAATTCTACAAAATATGGGCTGTTTCTCACAAGAATGACTCAGAATAATACTCGTAAATTCCTCTAGTAACAGTTGTTTTACACTGAATCGCACCACAATGCATTTTCAGAGAATTACACTTGACCTTCAATGACCTTCAATGACCTTTAATGACCTTAATGACCTTTAATGGGCTTTACTGACCTCTACTGACCTTTAATGACCTTGGGGGCAGGGTAAGGCCCCCATTTGTTCTTTGTTATTATCAGAAAAGCCTTTTTCACACACCAACAACTAAGTCAAAAACGTTCATGTACTGACAGCCTGTAAAATAAAGGCTAACATGAACACAACAACTTCATGTCCTTGTTTTTACCAAACAGTGTCTGCAATAGTTACTGTCCTCAACATGATACTATCAAGAGCAACATGAGATCTCAAGTCATGCTAAGCCTGACGCTCAACAATCCCCAGAGCAGGCGCACAGTGCCGTGCATTTAAGGGCAGCTTTGTTGCATTTGCAACGTCCTTTGCATCCTTTTTTGCAGGCACAGGCGATAAGTTCAAGACATGACTTTGATGCCTCCGGTAGGGTAGTCCACATTCCCTTACGAAAATGTCCTGTGGTATTTAATACCACAGGATATTTACCACATAGATTCCTGTGGTTTTTTGGGACATTTACCACAGGGCCTGTGGTAATGTCCCAAAAAACCACAGGAATCTGTGTGGTAAATATCCTGTGGTATTAAATACCACAGGACATTTTCGTAAGGGTTGGCTGCCAAGACCCGTCTTGCTTTGTCCAGCCCCAATGAGATGGGTCATTGAGCTCGGGTCGAAGAACCAAAGATTGTCTCCAGCAGTTCGCCTGGTAGCTGGCGCGCCTTGTGTGTTGTTGCAAAGCAGCTTGGGTAGGTGGAATGTTCTCCAGAGCCCTTGACTTGTGTGCAAATAGCTGCTTTCTGGCCTCGTTGACTTCCATGGTGTCGCTTGTCCTATCATACATTAGGATGACAAAACGTTCGATCAATGCCATCACTTCTCCGCTTATATTTTTTGGCAACGCTACCAACTCACAAAAGGCATCTGTGACTTCAGGGAAAACCTTCCAGGTTTCCCAGGCTGTCTTCTTGCCTCTCCCACCAAACGAAGAAACCGTATCGCATCCTGTAAATGCATGGAAGAAGCAGAGAGCTGAAGATTTCCTTGGATCCATCGATGCAACAATTTCATGGACAGCGATGTACTTAAAGTTTGACCCAGCACCAAGAGCAACCCAAAACTGTTGGGGTTGGATCAGGTGAAAGTGTGCCACCATCAGAACCACAACATCTGTGTCCACTGTTCTCACAGACACCTTACTGGATCCCTTCTTTATGGTGTCCGCCGCATGCAATATTAGACGCGTGTCTGCCTCTTCCTGTGAGCAAGGTGCTAGGCTGGCAACATCCAGGTTGCCTGGGGAACAGAGGACATCCTCTCCATGAGTAGCGTATACCTCCTTGCCATTGACCAAGGATAGCCGTGCAACTTCCGTTGTCAACAAATCAAACAACTCCACCTTGTTTTCCTCAACTCGAAGAAAATCCTTCCAGTTCTTGGGGATCTTTGTCGACGGAAGAACCCTTCTACGGGCACCCTTCCCGCGCTTTTGCCTAGTGGTTGCTTTCAGGCTTTCTGGTAAGTACGAGTCCCAGACAATATCCACCCTGTCAGCCTTGTCAAGCTGCATTGTAACATACGGCAGAAATACAGTGTTTGAAAAGTCTTGGAAGGTACTTGCCGTTCCAGGCTTTAACAAGTGGACCACTGCCGCCCCGTCGAGGATAATGGCATCTACATCAGGTGTTCCCTTGTTCTCGGTATAGTGGTCTTCAAAACAGGGCAAAAGGCCTGCCTTAGTGCCAAGGCGCAACTTGCCTGCTTGTGAAAGAGCAGGTGGAGTCTCCTGGTTTTCATGAGCAAAGAATGCATCCAGGTCCCCATCTCGAGTTTGACATGAGATGTATAGTCTTGAAAATAGATCGCGGTCCTTCTTTAATGCTGCGAGTTGTTGCTTCTGCTTTGATGATGTCTTTGATGGCTGGCAGCTGAACAATGGCAAATTGTTCTTTGGGAGTGGTTCTGTGACCGCCTTTTGTTGATGGTTTAGCCTTTCATCCACAAATGCCCTGTACTGCTCCTCACCAAGGGACTCCACCTTCCGGACTGCCTCAGACACAGAAATATCCACGATGTCCCTTGTATCCAGCACAAGAATATCTTGGCTTTCTTCGAGGAATGGGTTTCCCATCTCTTCGACCACACCTACAAGGGATTTCACATCTTTCAGAAAGGCCGTTTGGACCGCAGGTCGTTGTTCATGGTGTCTACCATATGTTGCATTATGTTCCTTCCGTTTGTCAGGTTCTCGCTCAAACTCAGATGTCAGTCTGGAAATTTCAGGGCCTGCAATCATCCATCGCCTTAGTGCAGCAGGATTTCCTGTAAGACCAACTGCACCTCCGGACCCTTTAATAAGGGCATTGTTCTGCTCGTGGCACTGGTCTATAGCGATCCCCGAGAACTTGTTACAAGTTTTGTGTACGACGAAGTTCCCAGACTGGAACTCATGATAGACACCTGGATGTATCTCTGGGAGAAGCGTCATGTCACGAATGTGAATGGACAGCCACCTGGAGTAGTGGGTATGGTCAAGAGCAAACATCCATGGAATGATACATGTGAGTGCTTGCACGTACAGCTCAAAGTTGCCAACACGGAGTGATCGGATGTAGACCAATAGTAGGAGCTCCAGTGACAAGGTTTTCAACCAGTAGTCGAAGTGAGCACATTCTTCTGCCCGCTGTGAGCACCAGTCTTCGAATGACAAGGTGTCAGCATCCTCTGTTTCATCACGCTTTGATACACAATGATCATTGTATGCCCTATGAAGGAGGGTATGCAGAGCTGAGGCTGTGATTTGATGTGCGTGGCGTGTTTTGGTGACATGACTGGCCCTGGTGAATGAGTCTGCAGTTCCTGAAGTTGCAATATTGGCTTCTACTAGGGCGCTTGTCCACCCACTGTCTTCCAGCCACTTTCCTAGCAGCTGCAAAGAAATCAAAGAACAAAGATTTAGAGCGTTTACTCCGATTTATTGTCTTTTTTTGTATGCTGGGATTCATGGGAAACCAGTGGATTCCACTGAATGGGCCACCAAGTTGAAATGGGAAATGAATAAATAAATAAATAAATAATTGATGTACAGTGTATGTAATTATTGCTGTTCATCAGTGAGTGGGACTCACCTTCAGCACACACATCTCAATGTGTAGGCCACCAAACATGATCAGGAAGTTCCCCTCTCCGTGTGTGTCAGGCCACGTCCATTGAATCTGTTTCGCCAGGGCATACAGCGGTTGATCAGCGGCAATAACGGGCACTTGACCGGGACTAAGGTGTTGAACTGCAGCTTTAATCACATCCATGGCATGACGTATCATCGCCACAGAATGGGCACATTCTTCGAACAAAGGCAGCAGAGCATTAAGAGCTGGCGGGGGCACCTCCTTTATTTCTCTTTCTGCATGAAAGGCAGACCAGGATACCCAGTCATTATTTGCTTGTGCTGACTTCTCAGTAGCTGTCAAGACTGCATCAAGCCATTTGTGCTCTTCTTCTACAGCAGCTGCAACAGCTGGACAGTCCGTTGGACTTGAGTGACCATGGACAGCTGGTGCAGTGATATGCTTCTTTGTTAGTGCTGCAGGGGGCACACTTGAGTATCCGTGGAAGATAGGGTCGATTGATTTAGTGGAGTTTTCATTGCACAAGATCACAACCCCACGATCCTCTCCTAAATTTGCAAGAGAAGGGTGCTGTATGAGGGAAATAGCAGTCCCATGGAACGAGTCTTTAGCAGTCGCAGAGCTTGGGTTGTGATCTATGTTATCGACTGCTCCTGTAGTAAACAGACCTTTTCGCAGCTTTGGGGGGCATACTACCGCTTCAAACCTGAAGTACTTGGAGACTCCATTTGCCAGATTTGATGTCAACTGCAACAGTCGATCATAGGAAATGCAAAGGCCCAAATTAAACAGAGTATCCACCAAATCTCTGCTTCTTGTTACAGCATGGATTTTCAGAGACAAGTAGAGGGGCAAGGGAGTCTCCCGATCGCGAGCATGTCGCACATACATAGATTCTTTGTTGCGTGTATGTTTGACACTGTTGAACATCAACAGCTGGGAAACCGAGAGGGCAGCATTTGTGGTAGGTGTCTCGGATACATGCGTCTGGTGTTTAATACTTGCTCCATCGAGAATCATTTTGACCAAAGCCAACAGGGATTGTGGCACTGCATCTTCCTGGCAGCAAGCGTGAAATGACCCATCAAAGGCATATTTGTGATCAAACATTTGGTTCCGCACAACCTGTGCCGCTCTGACCAAATGCAAGGCATCACTGTCACTGTCACAAGCCTTTCTAAGAGCACATCCGACGTCCTCATCAAATGATAGGAGTGTTTCCTTTCGCTCTGTGTGTGTATTCAGGTCTGGGAAGACTGCAAGTAGCCTTAGCTTAAGGCGCGTTGTATGGATTCGACCATCTACCTCAACACCCAATTGTTCCAGTCGTACTTTGTAAAGTTGAGCCAAGTCTGCCAACTTGAAGACAGGAGCACAGTCATCATCACGCATCTCTTCCATAAAGGCAACCAGTTCTGCAAAGGCAATGCCATGAAGGCGGTCCTCTTCTGATTCCACCCTAGGTGCAGCTTGCCTGGCTCTGTTGTATAGGGCAACCAAGCATTTGCGATGGTACTTTGCCTCAATGGCAATCATGTCCCCAGATGCAAGTTTTGTGAGCAGACCTTTATCCTCAAGCTGTAAGGCACACTTGCGTACATTAGTGTCAATCTGGTATGTTGATGCTTGGTGAAGAGTGGCTTTCCCACCTGGCTTGTCACAAAAGAAGCACACAGCTTCTGTTGCAGGTGACTGACTGCGTGAGGAACGAGTGTGTACTCTTGAAGTTTCGGGTTGGCCTTCAGTTGATGCGATCTGTTCATGTCGCTGAAGCTTTGTTTTATTAAACTTAGCTCGGCAATTTTTGTGCCACTTTGCTTCATGTGCCCTTAAGGTGGCTTCTACTCCACTCCCATCATCAAGTCTTTGGACATCCAGGTCCATTGGAATTTGCCCAGTAGCTTGGAACTTTGGAATGATATCTGCAAGTGATGAATAGCCACAACAGGCCGCCTTTGCAAGCCGTGCTGAATTGGTAGGACACTGCAGTGGTTCTGTTGACCTTTCCTGACAGAAAATACATATGTCCCAGTTGGTCACGGTTGTATTCTTGGCAGCTTCAGTGCTTTCCCGGCTGAATCTAGTCCTATGAGGATATGACGCTTTGCCATAATTACGTTTAGTTTACAGTCTACGATAAAACTGTCCTCCACCAAAAGTTAGTCATGATAGGCAGGGTTTCAGGCTTGCAAACCTGTAAAAAGATCGTAAATTACATCAGACCAGAAAACAGTGGTAGAATGTCATGGCCCAGTGGTTACGGTGTTCGACTCATGTACGATGGTGCTTGGGTTCGAACTCGACCAGGAACATGGTGTTTGTGCCCTTGGGCAAGACACTTAACTACAATTGCCTCTCTCCACCCAGGAGTATAAATGGGTACCTGTGAGGGTCGAGGCCGATTGAGCGCCTATAAACGGCTGCCGCGTGGTCCAGGGCCTGATGAACGGGGTAATAACTGTAAAGCGCTTTCAGATCGTTGATACGATGTGAAGCGCTATATAAGCACGAACATTATTATTATTATTATTATTATTATTACCAGGCAAAATTATGTTCAAAATGATATATAATGTTCTACATCAACATACATGTATATTAACAGTAACACTACTACCTCATACTATGCATGCAATTTAATACATACCGGTTTAGGGAAAATGGTTGTTGGTATAAAGTGACAGGTAATTTGCCTCAGACATGCAACACTTTGTAACAGTGACCAATGGGCATATGGAAGTGTTAATAATTTAGTTTACCAAAGTATTAAATACAATAAGTTGTGAGGACTGTTTGACTCAACAATGTACATATTCCACTGAATGTCCAATGTAACAATGCACACACGGCGTAACGTTTACATCATGTTGCCTCTGTCAATATTGTGAAGTTAGAAATCAAACAACCTTGTCTAAAGTGTCTGAAATAATTACTGTACAAATTTATGTTTTTCATTAAAATTTATGCAATAAAAAAAAATCATTTTAAATATAACGTTTATAAAAGCAATATAATATACAAAGGTCATTGACCTTATCAGAGGTCACTTCAGATATAACATATCCCATTTTTTTTCATAGCATAAGAAACCAAACATTTAGACCCACGGGTTATAAAAAAAGCTATGTTTTAAAGATAATATCAAACGAATAGCTAAGAATATGCTATTATATAAAGGTCATTAACCTAGGTCATAAAGGAAATTAGCTCTCAAAGGTCAACAAAGGTCAGAATTTATAATGTCTTCAAATCTGAGAGTTGTCAAGATATGAAAGGCTTTGGTTAGACTTTGGTTATAAAGAAGAGACACTTCAAAGAGTACATTTGATAAATATAGCAATTGAATAGTGTATGAAAAGGTCGTTGACCTCGTTAAGGTCATCAGAGGTCAGATATTATTTGTCCCCACATCTAAAAATGCTTTTCATGGGATCAAGACCCAATATGCCAAGTTTCATGCTTTTATCAACAAGTGCACAATTGGGTCGCTTAGCAGCCCTACTACAGGTAGTAGCAGGGGAAAGAAGCATGGAAGAAAAACTTCAAAAAGTAAAAGTAAAGTCGGGAAAAGAGATGCAAAAAACAAGGAGTTACTCCAGGCTGCAAAGAAAGCTGAGCTACATGTACGCCAGGCTGTGCGGAGGAGTGCCATCGAAGCTGGAGTGCGGATGGGACGAACCTACAGGGCATTGGCAGAGACCTCTGAAAGCTCAGAGGAGGAGTTTCTAGACAACGCTTGTGCGTCCTTGTCATCAGAAGATGGCCAGTGCGCAGACAGCAGCCATGCAGAGGATGAATATGAAGAGCAGGGAGATGATGAGGAGCAGGATGAAGAGGAGGATGGGGATGATGATGAGACAGGGAGTGACATTCCTGAGCCGACACCAACTAAAAAAGCAGCGACCATCATCACCAAAAAAGGCTGGCAGAAAAAAAAAATATGTGGATCCTGATTCTGATAATGACCCAGACCCGCCATCTGTTCTCCAGCCAGATGTCCCCCCTGATGAACATGGATGGACACGAACGCTAACTGATGTGTTCGTACGACCATTCAAAGGGAAAAAACCACCAGGGCCCACATTCAGAAGACACACGTCACCCCTCAAATATTTTTTTCAGTTCTTTCCCCTAGCTTTGATGATGTCTATTGTCAAATGGACCAACTTGAAACTAAGGGAGGCAGGAAAGAAAGTAACCAATATTCAAGAGATTCGAGCCTGGTTCGGCCTTAACATCCTCATTGGCCTTAGCAAGCTGGCTAACTACCGTGGATATTGGTCCCGACACCTTGCTCTAAGAAATTCACTGGTAGCGTCGACAATGTCCCGCAATCGGTTTGATGACATCAACACATACCTGGCATGCAATGATCCAGACAGAGATCCAGCCCTCATCGCCGACAAAGCAAGACAGCACTGCTTCAAAAAAACACATCCCCTTTACCCCCTCCAGCCCCTCTGGGACAAGGTTCGAAGACGCTGCATTCGCCGCTACAACGCCCTCCGAGAGTTAGCCATAGATGAAGCCATGATCAAATACAGGGGCTACAAAGCTAGCATTAGGAAAGTATTCATGCCCCTTAAACCCATCAGAGTAGGCTTTAAAATCTACGTCATAGCAGAATCAGCTACGGGAGCCATCTTGAATTTCATGGAACAACCCTTGCGTCCAAACATCAAGATGACATCTATAGCAACAAAAGTAGCAAAGCACCACCTGGGTAGATTTCATCATGTTTATACCGACCGCCTGTACACATCCATCCCATTGGCTAGAACACTGCTTTCCCGCAATACCTATCTCACTGGTGCTGTCAAGTCCAATAGTCGAGGTCTGCCCAAAGATATAAAGGGCAGGTTGAGGGGCATGAGGAAGGTTTGCAGAGGAACATTTTACTCCCGCCAGAATGGACAAATGGTTGTCACAATGTGGAAAGATAGCAAGGCTATGGCGACTCTCTCGACAGCTCATCAGGGATGGCGAGATCCAGATCAACATACAGTTAAACGCAAGGTACCAGTTGACAGCGGTCGCAGAAAGACCCAGGTGGTACCAGCTCCGCCTCAAGTCATCGACTACATGACAAACGTGGGAGGAGTTGACCGTAGTGATCAACTCCGGTCATATTACACCTGCTCCAGAAAGTCCCAATTCTGGTGGAAGAAAGTTCTGTACTTCTTGATAGATATAAGCAGAGTAAATGCCTACATCTGCTACATGAAACATCGCAATCAAGAAGTCAGTGTATCAGAGGGCGGCTCCAGTGATGATGTTGCCACTGGTGGTATTAAAAAGAACCCCAAGCCACTTGGTCACAGCATGTTCATCTTGGAGGCACAGAGCTGATTGACGGCTATGCCGGAGGATCCACAAACCCGCAGTGTAAAGCTGCTTCAAATGTCCCAGGCTACAACATCAAAGGCCACTACAACACAAAGATGCCCGGCCTGTACCCAAAGCGATGCAGATGGTGCTTAGAAAATGTTGGGGTGACAAAATCGGGGCGAGTTAAAACAACAAGAAGTGGCTGTGCAGTATGTATGGTAAACCTGTGTCCCGGGCCCTGCTTCGTGAAGTTTCACCAAAAAGCATCTCGTCAGGGCCCTGCAACTACCACAACCACCACAACAAACACCACAACGGATGAGTCGGAGACTGAGTCTCCTAAGAAGAAGTTAAAGAAGTCAAAGAAGACAAAGAAGACAAAGAAGTTCATTCATAAATTCATAGCATACAATGTAGAATGAAAAGAAGCAAGAGCAAGAAAAAAAGTAGAAGAAAAAAAGAGTAGAAGAAACCTTTTAGTTCTCAATGGGGTGGGAGATGACAACCTTCACGCGGTCCACCCTGTTTCCACTAATGTCATCAAACTGATGTATGCAGCAACAAGTTAAGCTGGTCATCATACGAAAGAAAGAGTTCTCAATTATAAGTTCAAAACAAAGAAGAATAAAAAGTAAGATAAACCAGAGAAAATAATTATAAAAGTACAAATGAAAAAGACACCCAAAAAGGGAAGAAAGAGGGGCCAATGATAAGAACATGACATCCAGCAACCAAACAAAATTTAGAGGCCGTGTGTGGCCGTCTTGCCCGGGCTGCAGTCGGCAGGCGGGAGCTGGTGAATGCTGGCCGTGAAAACAGCATAGATGAAGGACCCAGTGTGGATACCACAATGTCTGGTTTGCATTTAGGGGGTGTTTGATTTCTGAGCACTTAGCATAATGGTGTAAGGAGTACACTTCTGAAAATCTTTGTTTTTTAAGCCATATATATATTTTATAAGGTAAAAATAATTAGCTATCCAGCAAGCAAGCCGAAGTTGTCAATGTCAAGTTTATTGACCCTCCTCCCCCCCCCCCCTAAACCCCCCCCTCAAAAAAACAACACCAACAAATTTTGAAGAGGCCGTGTGAGGCCGTCTTGCCCCGGCTGCAGTCAGCAGGCGAGAGCTGGTGAATTATGGCCGTGGATAGACAGGGGAAAATTTGTCACAGTGGTGCACTGGAAGTGCACATCTGTTTTGTGTCACGGATAACAGTTGGTTGGCATACCAAGGGCATATCAAAGTACCTGTGTTGGTCCCCTTTAACTGCTGTTTTTTCTATTTTTGGCTGGTTTTTTTATTGGGTGTACATGTGTATGTACCCGTACACATACTTTTATCAAAGGCCAGGCTTTAGTGTTATAGAGAAAGGACCCATTGGGATACCACAATGTCTGGTTTGCTTTCGGGGGTGTCTGATTCGGGGGTGTCTGATTTTCTGATTTCCTCCACGGCTAGCATTCACCAGCCCTCGCCCGCTGACTGCAGCCAGGGCAAGACGGCTGGCATTCACCAGCTCTTGCCCGCTGACTGCAGCCAGGGCAAGACTGCAGGATTTTGCAGGATTCAGGCTGTATGGTCACCAGTGACCAATATTGGAGGATTTTGCAGGATTCAGGTTACTTAGAGTTTTAACAATTTTGGAATTGGAGGATTTTGCAGGATTCAGGGGTAGGGAGTTAGAAAAAAGGGGTAGGGAGTTAGGGTTAACGGCGGTTAATCTGTAAAAACCCTCTCTATCTATGGGGCTCCGCCCTTCGGGAGTCGGGAGCCCCATAGTTCTAGGGGTAGGACGTTCGTACATGATGTTCACGTCCAAAAGCATTGATTTGCAATTTATTTTCTGTAAATAAGTAGCCCAAAGACACATCAACTTTTAATAACCTATGACGATCTGTAATTCCAGACACAAGGAAGACTGAGTAAGCAAGATTTTGGCTTCCTTCGTATCATCAGGTAAAAATATGAAAAAATGTTGTTGTAATTTGTTTCGCTATGGCAGGATATGATACCCTGGATGTCAGTCGTAATGCAATGAAGAACGTCGTCCAACCTGGGCTAACTAGGACCCTACTTATCGCTTTTTAACATCTGGACATGATCTGCCGAATAGTACTTAGTTTAGAAGGGTCCTAGGGATTTCAATTTTTTTTTTACATTTTTCCCCTCTAAATTCACGCGGTCCTATTTCTACGCATAAACATTTGATTTACGTTTGCAACACGCCCGCGTGCATGAGCGTTAGGTGCGCAGATTACGGAGGGTCGAGGCTAAATCAAAATGCCACATTGCCCAAAAGTTTGCCCAAAGAATCATCAGATTTCACCCTAAACACGGCCACAAAAGTACTTGATAAGCCATCTGAGATACAAGTACACATCGAAGATTAAGATTGTGGTACTATTTAGGTTTACTTACGATTCAGATAAAAAGTGAAATTTCCAGCTTAATTCCGCAAGCTGCCTCTGACATTTCGCTGCCGTGTCGGTATGCGATGCATGTTGGTCCCACGCGTACGCGGGACCAACACGCATCGCATACCAACAAGGCATTCTCCCTAGGACCCATATCGCCAGATCATGTCCAGATGTTAAAAAAGCGATAAGTAGGGTCCTAGTTACTCGGACTAGAGATACCGTACATGGCCCTGTATTCATTTTGTATTACAGTATGTTGTAGTATAAGGTGAATACCATGAATATGACTGACAAATGATGAGGCGATCAACACATGAGTTTCGTGGACATGATACATGACATAAAGTATTATTCGTATGACCTTTGACTTATGATCCGCAGCGCGCATGCGCTATTGACAAATGTGCATAACACTACATCCCCCCCCCCCCCCCCCCCCCCCCCCCCCCGTTTTGAAATTTGAGTTATAATAATCAAATTCCAGTTCATAAGTTCACAATGAGTATGTCCAATGGGGTAGAGTTGGTGAACATCATAATGCATGGTAGATCCATGGAGGTTATATTATACATGTAGCTGTAAGACGTTGATCCGATCTGAGTCCGGAGTCTTGTCCATGTGATCCTTCAATGTCCGCAGATAATACAACTTGCAAAACGTGTCCATTGATCTTTGTCACACAGTGAGCATTGGGTAGAATGAAATCAAACACTTCGACGTGATGGAAAGCAGTTGTGATAGTCCACTACAACTTCAACATTTTAAAACTTCAATGCAACTATAACAGTAACTCTGAATACTGAAAACTTTATGGTAACAGGCAAAACACTTGAACTTTTCCATTAAACAGCGAGTGTTTTTTCATAACATATTTGTGATCTGAAACATGAAAAACTAGTTGTCAGTAAATCTTGCTGGTGGGCGGGTTGTACGACCAGACCTAGTGATTTGTGGCTGTCGCATGCTAGATTGCTTCTTGGCAACTGGAGGTTTTTGGCGCTGTCGCTGTGTGTGCTTTGGCATTTGCATAGCTGAGCCTTGCGAATGTTGTGGAAACACGGCCCGGGGTGGGTGTTCATCAAAATGAACTCGCTTAGCTACTTTGGGTGCAGCTGCCTGCGGCTTGCGAGTGCGCATCTTTCCATGCATGTCACGCAGGTGCGAGCGATTTCGCCTCACAGTGGTGCCATTTGGGGTGGTAACCTCATACGAGCGGGGCTCAGCACAGACTTTGGTGACGGTGCCTGGCACCCATGATTTTCCGGTAGGCTGGTCCAGGATTCGGACTGTCTGTCCAACAAACAGTGGGGGAAGGTCAGGTCCAGCATGGTGGTCATGGTTAGCTTTCATTTTGCCATGGCGTTCTGCTAAGCGGTCGTTGACAAGCTGAGGTTGTTGAGAGGAACCAAGTGGGTTGTTACTTGGCAAGAGAGTGTGAATAGGGCGTCCAAACAGGATCTCTGCAGGAGATGGGAGATGGGCGTCTAGTGGTGTGGCCCGCAGATTCAGTAGGGCTTTGTTGAGATCTTGACCTGTCTTCTGGCACTTGATCATGACTGATTTGATGGTGCGAACTGTGCGTTCCGCCAACCCATTAGAGCACGGATAACGCGGTGATGAGGTGGTGTGGGTGACCGACCACTCGCGACACATCTGTTTGTATGCCTGTCCGGCAAACTGGGGGCCATTGTCAGAGATGATCTCAGTTGGTACTCCAAGGAAGCTGAAAATGTCTGCAGTTTCAAGGGCGACCGCAGCACTGGAGATGTCAGTCAACTTTCGTACGACTGGATATTTGGAGTGATAGTCAACAATGAGGAGATACGTGGCATTGTCGAGTGCAAAGAGATCCGTGCCAAGTTTTGTTCAGGGCGTGTGTGGAACTTCATGAGGTTGAAGTGGTTCTTTTTGTTGGCGCGGCTGATGTTCTTGGCAAGTTGGGCAGGTAGACACCAGTTTGCTTATGTGGTCGTTGATCTTCGGCCAGTAGACTGATTCGCGAGCAAGGCGTCTCGTCTTATCAATACCAAGGTGCCCGATGTGAAGTTGGCCAAGAATATCCTCTCGTAAAGACTCTGGTATCAGAACTTGTCGGCCTTTGAATATGACACCGCATGATAGCCCAAGCTCTTCCCTGTAAGACCAGTAGGGTCGTAAAGCACACGGAAGGTCCTTAATGGAGTCGGGCCAGCCAGAGTAAATTACTCGCTGAAGCTCGGAGAGAACAGCCCTGGTCTCGGGCGGTCTCGTGTTGGAGTGCATCTTGCTTGGCATGTTCGAAATGTACGAGGTCAACTTGCTGGACAATAGGGTGCCCATCCATGGTAACATCGGCAATAGATTCGTTCAATTCAACATCATCGAACTTGGATGAATTGGGAAGTCTGCTGAGGGCATCGGCAATCACCATGGTACGACCTGGTTTATATGCAATCTCAAAATCATAGCCTTGTAGCTTGATGAGTAATCTCTGCAAGCGAGGAGGTGCACTGTCGAGGGGTTTGCACCATATGGACACCAACGGCTTGTGGTCAGTGAGGACCTTGAATCGGCATCCGAACAGGTATGTGTGAAACTTGGTGACACCAAAAACCAAACCCAGGGCTTCCCTCTCAATATTGGAGTATGTAGACTGTGATGGAGAGAGACTCTTAAATGCAAAAGCTACAGGTTTCCCATCTTGGGTGATGCATGCACCCAAACCTCGTTGAGAAGCGTCAACTTCAAGGATGGTTTCCGCTTGGAAGTCATAAAAACGGAGGCAAGACTGTGGCGATATGGAATGCTTGAGGGCTTGGAAGGATGCCTGATGATCTTCCTGCCACAGGAACGGAACTTCTTTCTTGAGCAGATCCCGCAGTGGGGCAGCTTTGTCTGCACAATTGGGAATGTAGGGTGAAATGGAGTTCACAACGCCTAGAAATCGTTGGAGATCCTCCTTGTCTTGTGGTGTTGGCATGGCATGGATGTCAGCAACCCTTCCGGGATCAGGACGGACACCACTATCGGAATAGATGGAACCAAAGAAATGTATTTGGTTGACTTTGATTTCGCATTTCGTACTGTTGAAAACCAGACCTTCTCGTTCTGCTGTTTCCATGAGAGCTAGCAGATTTTTGTCGTGTTCTTGTTCGGTACGACCAAAGACGGCAATGTCATCAGCGATCCCTACGCATCCTGGCACTTGATTTATGATTTCGTCCATGCATTGCTGAAATACGTCTTGGCTCACGGATAAACCAAAGGGGAGGCGACGAAAACAATAGCGGCCGAAAGGTGTGCGGAACGTTGTTAGTATCTGCGACTGTTCTTCTAGGTGGACAGCCCAGTACCCGGCCTTTGCGTCCAGTTTGGAGAAAAATTTGGCCTGTGAGAACTCTGGAGTTAGTTCTTCAAGGGTGGGAATCTTGTGTGGACAGCGTTTCAGACTCTCATTCAAACGTTTTGGGTCGAGGCATATAGCCGGCTTGAATTGTATTTTTCAAAAACTTTAAGTCCATTTTACATCAAACTTGGGTTACGCAATATTGTAACCTTCATATGATGATCAAGCCAAATGTCAAGTACCGATGTCAAAGGTTATTTGAGGTCAAGACTAGAACTATTTTTGTTAAAAATTTTGTTTGTTGTACAAACTTAATCAAAAATTTGAAGAAAAAAAAGAGTGCAGTTGGTTGGACTCTAGGTCAACTCTGACAACTCGTTCCTTGAACAACTCGAACCTTGAACTCGTACAAGTACTTTAAACAACTCAGACCTTGAGTTCTCATAATGCACTTAATAATATGTCTGCGCATTCTGCTGAACAGGTTTAAAAAGGTTGAGCTGATTTTTGGTTCAAAGAAATTCATGCCAAATTGTTACCCAATTGAAAAGGTAGTTTTTGAAATGCAAACTCCAAATTATGATAGTTGTTTATAAATTTGTCCTTGATTAGAAAACGATAACCAACACCATGAGTCTGGCGGACCTACAGCCTACTTGCCCCACCGGCCGCGCTCCACGAGCAAACACAACTGATCAAGCAGCCTGCCGGTAAGAGCCGTAAGCATCGAGCCTCGGCAGTAAGCTGCAAGGGCAAGTGGGACACCCCTCTCACAAAATCGCCCTCCAACTCCAAGGCCTCTGGACGAGCCGTATCGAGCTCCATATCCAAGGCCCCTGACACGCCCAGCGTGACCGGGCGACCGGAGATAGTCCATGGGCCCCCTAAGGGTAAGGGCCCTCCGGCCAGCTCCGCTTTACAAGCCGAGTCTACCGGCCCACCGGGATTCGGCCCGCCGGTCGGAGAATTACAGCGGCCTCCGAGTCTGTCCTCAACTTCAGAGTTTTTCCGCTGTTCCGGAGTACCCGCACCGCCGCCGACTTCTGAACCCTCTTCGGGAGAACAACGCGGTCGCCGGGCCAGAAAACGGAAGTCTCACCGTAAAAGACGGCATTCCTCGTCAGAGTCCGAGTCTTCCTCAGACCGATCCCAGTACCGGACCAAACACCGGAAGCACTCGGGATCAGTCTCTACGGCCGACTTTTTCCAGGCGTTCCAGGCATTCACGGCCATGTCGACGGGAGCTTTCCCCGCGGGACAACTCGCCCCACTCGGGGGACAGTTCGCCCCCTACTTGGGTCAACTCGCCCCACAAGATGGACACGCTCTGGGCAGAGGTCAACTCGCCCCAAACGTCGTTCCATCTGCAGGCATGGACGCTACACAGCCAGGACTCCGCAACCCGGCCGCGAGACAATTCCCCCCCGAGGTTGCCCCATCAACTAGCCATGATCCCGGCTGGATCCGCCGTGATCAGCTACATCTTCCTCAAACCGTGAGCCGTCCCCCCGATTCGCCGCCGGCCATTTCCATTCATCCGTCCGCTCGTTTTTCGGACTCCGATGGGGACCCGGCACCCGGTCCTGCGGATCAGCGCCGGGGCCCCGCGGTACATGCAGGATCCTCGGCAGCGAGCTCACCTCACCCTTTTCAATCAGACCATGGTTCGGACGACGAGGACGATGATGTCATTAATACTCGACACCTCTCCCCGTTGGAAACCCAACTCCGACTTGTCCAACGCGATATGATCCGCGTTTTGGGCCTTCCGGAGTCAAAAACACCGGAGCCGGATGCCGTCCCGCAACATTCCTTTAAAAAGCGCACAGCATCAGATGAACCAGCGGGACGCGCTACGCCCTTTCCGGCCCTACCGCTCGACCAGTTTTGCGTAAAGCACATTCAAGATATCGCTAACCACAAAGACTGGAAAGCCTTTGATAAGCGAACTAATGCCTATTTTCGCTTTCCCCAAAAGGATTTTGAGAGCTACTTGGCAGTACCACAAGTACCAGATTCTGCCAAAGATAAGTTGGCTGCAGACGGAAGCGCAGCTGGCTCATCTCGCAATCTGTTTGCTGATCCTGCTAGGAACAAACTGGAGACCATTCTCAAGAAAGCCGACTGGGCATCCAGATTTGGCATGCGAGCGACGTCTTTCATGCTGCTTCTGTCCGAATACTTGGTCAGGGGCTGCGAAGACGAAACCACAATTCCTGCCGATATGCTCTCCGCAGCTTTTCGGTGCTTGGACGACTCTCTTCGTCTAGCCCTAGAGCAATTCACGCGCATCTCAACTTTGACAACTTCTCGCCGCCGAGGCAACATTCTCGACGCACTTTTCCTACCATCTGAAGGAGCCAGGAAACGTCTAGAATCTCTCCCTCTCATGGGACCAGACCTGTTTGCCGGCAAATTCCAAGAAACTATGGAAGCCGAAGCAAAACGTATCGAGGCAACGGACAAAATTAATCTCCGCAAGCCAACATCGAAGTCCGGCCCAAGCCAGCCAAAATCTCAGAAGACCGAACCGTTCCAACCACCGGCTGGTCGCACTGAGAAATCTTCTCGAACTAAGGCCTTTCGTGGTCGTACCTTCACTCATTCAAACACACGCGCTACGACACGCCCATCGACCCAGCGCCGAGGCCAACCCTACCGCCCGAGTGGCCCTTCATATCGACCACCGGCCTCCCGGTTCTCCGGGGGTTGGCGGCGATGACTTTCTAGAGCTTCGGCGGCCCCCCATACCTGGACCCGTGGGCGGCCGCCTTCAAGCCTTCGCAGGGTCCTGGTCACAGGCCGCATTACCAACACACTCTCGTAAAAGTTGGTATCTTAATCCTGTCTTAACTTATTCTTCATATTGGAGCTTGTGGTTTACAGACTGGCAGTTTTATGTGCGATCAGGGAATTTCAGTCTTTCAACAGTGGCTGGGTCAGCGGAAGTTCAACTTCATGGTCAACCCCCTGGAGAAAGGACCAGGTCAACCTCATAGGGAACTGTACTGCCATGTACAGTACATGTACATGTACTACACTACACACACACTATGGACTTTGGCACAGAACAAAATAATGACCGTGAATTATAGGATTTTATACTGAAAGCAAAAATCTAATAATATGAACCAAAAAGTTGTAATACCAGAGAAATAAGATTATAATAATATGGATCGGAAAACTATCATTGACCCCAGTTAAGTCAAATTACTAAATTTAACTTTTGTATAATACATTTGCATACTCAAATTAAGTAAATCTTAATTCTCCAATTAAGTTCGTCAAAATGAGAAATCTAGCTGATAAAGAAAAGTCTTTAAAGGGATCGTATACGTTTGGTAATTACTCCAAACATTAATGGCAATAAAAACTCACTTTGTAAGGAGTATACAGCAGCTTTGGATAGTATAATGCATTTAAAAAAACTTTTAACTTCGAAGTACTGCGGTTATTGAAAAAGATATCACTTTTTATCCCCAAACATTTGAATCTGAGAAGCGTTACCGTGCAGTGACGTTTCTCAGATTGTGTATTCCAATGCAGATTGTTCTTCCTGCGTGGACATAACCGCTCTAGATTTTTAGCAATAGCCTATCTCAAAATCGCTACCACCTTTTGAAATGAAATTTGTACAGGTTAGTTTTATGGTATATATCTATAACTATATAGGATTGAAACAAAAAGTGGGTTCCAATTACCAAACGTATACTTTGCAGAGGCTAAATAGATTAACACGTCAGCTAACGTGCAAATTCTATTGCTAAATAGAGCAAGGTTATATTGATCAGTTCTGTAAAATGGTGTTTGGATGTATTATTGCATAATTGTAGCCAGTAGATTAATTTTGCAATATTGTGGCCCGTTTGTTCTCATAATATGGGGCATTGTTTTTTGTGAAGGTATAATAATATAATATAATCTCGATTTGCAGTGAAGTATGTCTGCTCGTATATATGGTGAGGAAATTGTATATACAAAAAAGAAAAACCTCTCGAAAACGTGACATGATAAAGTTCTTAGGAAGACTTCAAAGGAAACTAAAACGATTGAAGTTGGATCGAGTCGAGTCCGTTGTATCATCAAAAATTATATAACTGACATACAGATCCTTGTTATTAATTGGTGGACAAACTATAGTGGGTCTATAGTGTGTGCATGCATGGATCAATAAATAAACTAAATTTTAATAAGATGAGGTAAGATGAATAATCAAACATTTTTGTATAAAAACTAAAACCGTTTTCTACAAATCTCGCATCTCTTTTTACCTGGCCTTACCGTGCCTATATATACAATGTACATGCACTAAAACCTCGCATCCTTTTTCTATAAATCTCGCATCCCTTTGTTTACCTAGTCCTCACCGGGCTCCGTGCCTATACAATGTGTATGCACTTAAAACTCGCATCCCTTCTCTATAAATCTCGCGTCCCTTTTTTGACCTGGTCCTACCGGGCTCTACAGTGCCTATATACAATGTATATGCACTTAAAACTCGCATCCCTTTTTTATAAATCTCGCATCCCTTTTTTGGCCTGGCCCTACCGTGCCTATGCACTCAAAACTCGCATCCCTTTTCAACAAATCTCGCATCCCTTTTTTGGCCTGGCCCTACCGTGCCTAAATACAATGTATATGCACTTAAAACTGGCATCCCTCTTCAACAAATCTCGCATCCCTTTTTTGGCCTGGCCCTACCGTGCCTATATACAATGTTTATGCACTTAAAACTCGCATCCCTTTTCAACAAATCTCGCATCCCTTTTTTGGCCTGGCCCTACCGTGCCTATACAATGTATTTGCACTCGAAACTCGCATCCCTTTTCAACAAATCTCGCATCCCTTTTGGGGCCTGGCCCTACCGTGCCTATAAATACAATGTATATGCACTTAAAACTCGCATCCCTTTTCAACAAATCTCGCATCCCTTTTTGGCCTGGCCCTACCGTACTATATACAATGTTTATGCACTTAAAACTCGCATCCCTTTTCAACAAATCTCGCATCCTTTTTTTGGCCTGGCCCTACCGTGCCTATATACAATGTTTATGCACTTAAAACTCGCATCCCTTTTCAACAAATCTCGCATCCCTTTTTTGGCCTGGCCCTACCATGCCTATATACAATGTATATGCACTCAAAACTCGCATCCCTTTTCAACAAATCTCGCATCCCTTTTTTAGCCTAGCCCTACCGTGCCTAAATACAATGTATATGCACTTAAAACTCGCATCCCTTTTCAACAAATCTCGCATCCCTTTTTTGGCCTGGCTCTACAGTGCCTATATACAATGTTTATGCACTTAAAACTCGCATCCCTTTTCAACAAATCTCGCATCCCTTTTTTGGCCTGGCCCTACCATGCCTATGTACTCAAAACTCGCATCCCTTTTCAACAAATCTCGCATCCGTCCCTTTTTTGGCCTGGCCCTACCGTGCCTATATACAATGTTTATGCACTTAAAACTCGCATCCCTTTTTAACAAATCTCGCATCCCTTTTTTGGCCTGGCCCTACCGTGCCTATATACAATGTTTATGCACTTAAAACTCGCATCCCTTTTTAACAAAGCTCGCATCCCTTTTTTGGCCTGGCCCTACCGTGCCTATATACAATATTTATGCACTTAAAACTCGCATCCCTTTTCAACAAATCTCGCATCCCTTTTTTGGCCTGGCCCTACCTTGCCTATATACAATGTATATGCACTTAAAACTCGCATCCCTTTTCAACAAATCTCGCATCCCTTTTTTTGGCCTAACTAGTTCAGTTAACCTACACATGAAGTAAAGTTTTAATTTTTTTTGAGAACACGATTATGCCTTTAGTCCAGAAAAAAACAACGTTTCGTTTTTGTTCTATTACGAAGCTAATATACGTACGAGTTGAGCCACCTGTTGTTTTGAAAACAGATTGTTTTAGGATTCCTAATGAATAAAAACTGTTCATCAAATTACTCTCCAATAGCCTGAATATTCAAAATATTGAAATTTATTAAATTGATTTATTTTAATATAAAATAACGATATCAATAATTCAGCATAAAATGTATTTGCATTTTAAGTACAATTCCCTCAGAGTTATGAGCCATACAATTAAATTAAATTTCACACGATCACGATCAAGGTTTTTGTTATGGTCACAAACACACTGACTAATAATAATCAAGTCTGTTAAATACTTTCCAGTGTGCATTTTGTCAAGCAACTTTAGCTCTTTTTTTGTTCCTTATCGAACCTCGCTCCCCAGCTGCTGTTGAAGGCGCGTGCTCGTTAACTTCTAAAGTGTTGACACCTTGCAAAGTTTCTTTCTCAATGGTATAATCGTGAACAAATAAGAACAAATGGGGATGCAGCACACAATGACATTTCATATCGAAATTTCTAGCACCTATTAATATTATGTTCCTTTTTAGTATTTTTAGTTATGTTAGTTTTTAGTGGCACTTATAGGGAGACATTTCAGTATCTCCCTAAATGTCTAGCTACCCTTAAAACGATATTTGGGAGTTATTCTAATCCTAGAACGACAGATTTTGGTCTAAATAGCATAAATCTCGAAGATCTTAGAGAAAAGGGTTAGCGTAAACAAGTTAGGACTGTTTTAAGTTTGTGTACATCTCTATGGGATTGTATCCCCAAGTGCCTATTTGGAGGTATACTAATCATACAATTATGAACCGACAAGTGGATTCGGGTATCAGTCCCAATTTTTCGGGATTTAATTCTCTAAAATATCATTGAGATTTCCCCCACACCTCTAAAACTGAACAATAATTATCTCAATTAATAACCTACTAATTCTTTAGACTTCTGTGCTACAGTACGTTATGAAAGGAAGGATTTTTTAAAAAAGAATCAATAACAATTAAATATGTATTGTTACATACTTGTTACTTAGACTTCACGAGTGGGAGAAGTCTTATAGATCAATGCCTGAAGCAGTGACAAAGTAAAATCTTGCATGTGTGCATAGTTTCTACAGCCGCATGTAAATTGTACATGTAGGCCCTACATAGAAATTGTACACCTTATAAGTATATGCAATAATAAGACTGCGGTCAGAAGTCCAAGCAAAAAAAAGGTCATCTTCTGGGCTTGCGGTTTGGCCGCTGTCATGGGGGTCGTAAATAACCGTATGATCAAGCTGGTGAGGTTTGTACACAAAACCCCCGGTGTCGGGGGTTTTGTGTAGAAATATTAAGATACCAACTTTCACGACAACGTGCTGGTAATGCGTCTCCGACCGGTGGGTGCTCCAAACAATCCAGTTCGGTTATGTTCTGGAATTCACGAGCACCCCCCCGTCGGATACCATAATTCGTCGGACCGAGGTTCCGACTCAGCCAGCCAAACGCCTAGCCTTGGAAGTAGAAATCAAGTCTCTCCTCACCAAAAATGCAATTCGCATAGTTCCACCCGGAAAAGGACCGTCCGGTTTCCTGTCGACCTTCTTCCTAGCACCCAAAGGGGACACAGGAAAGTGGCGACCGATCTTGAACCTGAAACCACTCAACAGGTTTATCCGCCCCAAACGTTTCCGTATGGATTCGCTCCGAACGATCCTCAACTCGCTTTCAACTCCATTATGGGCTACATCCCTCGACCTGGAAGATGCTTATCTTCACGTGCCCATACACCCACGGCACTACGAATTCCTACGTTTTCGATACAAGGGAATAACGTACGAATTCACAGCACTCCCGTTCGGCCTGTCTACTTCCCCACGCGTCTTCACGAGAATTGTGAAGTCCGTAGGGGCAGCTCTGCACAGAACCAATATCACAATTTTTATGTACCTGGACGACTGGCTCATTGTAGGTCGCTCAAGGACAGAAACTTACCGAGCCCTTCAACAAACATTGGCATTGACCACGCGTTTGGGGTTCCGAATCAACCAGGAGAAATCGCACTTAACCCCTACACAAACACCAACATTCCTAGGGGCTGTGATCGATCTCAATTCAAACACAGCTTTCCCAACGGACAAGCGAGTACAAAATCTCCAGCAGTGTATCCTTCTGTTCCTCCGGGAGACATCGGCCCCAGCGGTAGCGTGGCTAAAAATGCTGGGACTAATAGCAAGCATGGTGGATCTCGTTCCACATTGTCGGCTCCACATGCGCCCTCTGCAGCTCCACCTCCTTGCACATTACCGCCCGAAGCTCCACCCCATCCATCGGATGGTTCCGGTCGCTTCTTTTCTCCATCCACATCTTCAGTGGTGGACAGAACCGCACAACATTGCGTGCGGATTGACTTTCCCCAAAACACAACCGACGAAGGTCATCTCAACGGATGCATCCCGTCTAGGTTGGGGAGCCACACTTCACCCGCGACAAGTCGCAGGGGAGTGGGGCCCGCATCAAGAAAGTCTACATATCAATGTCCTCGAGATGCAGGCAGTAGCCAACGCTCTCCGACATTTCAGACAATTTATCCAAGGTCACCATGTCCTCATCAAATGCGACAACACCACAGTGGTGACATACATCAACCGCGAAGGAGGCACGCGGTCACCCCAACTCTGCCTCCTTGTGTGGGACTTGCTCCATTGGTGCCGGGATTCCAACATAAGGATAACAGCCACACACATCCCGGGCAAGGACAACACGGTAGCCGACGCTCTCTCCAGGGGAAAGATTCGGCCAACAGAATGGACACTGCAGCCTCGTGTCGTCGATCAGATCTTCCGGACGATCGATCGCCCACACATAGACCTGTTTGCAACAGGAGCCAACAACCAGCTGCCGGTGTTTTGCTCGAGGTACCCCGATCCACTAGCGTGGCACATCGATGCTCTGTCAATCCCTTGGACGGGAATGTTGGCATACGCCTTTCCATCAATATCCATGATTGCACGGATACTCACGAAAATAGAACGGGAACACTGCAAAATCCTCCTCGTGGCCCCGTTCTGGCCCCGGCAACCGTGGTTCCCTCGACTGATCAGCCTGTCAGTCTACAACCCACTAATCCTCCCACATCGTCCGGACATTCTGTTCCAACCGGGTTCGAACATAATTCATCCAGCTCCCCAGGATCTTCACCTGACATGCTGGACATTGTCCAACGATCATTCCGAGCAGCTGGCCTTTCGGCAGAAGCTGCCACACTTGCGACACGAAGCCGTAGACCATCTACCCGGAAAGTCTACAACAGCCGGCTTCGACATTTCTATAGATGGTGCAGACGGAAAGATACTGATCCAGTCAATTCTTCTTTAACCGATATTGGTGACTTTCTCGTCTACCTGTTCAACTCTGGCCTCTCGGTACCTACTATAAAAAACTACCGGTCAGCCATTGCAGCCATCCACGGAGGTTTTCCCGATGGCTCGTCAATTTCCAATAACCACGCCTTGGGTCACATACTCCGAGGGATGTTCATCTCGAGGCCGCCCGTACGGAAACTCCTTCCCTCCTGGGACCTCCCGCAGGTACTACGGAGGCTTTCACTTCCTCCTTATGAACCTATAGGACAGGCATCTCTGCTTAACCTATCAATCAAATTCGCCTTCCTGCTAGCAGTCGCCACATCGCGACGCCGAAGCGAACTACAGGCATTATCAATACAGCCTGGCCATATTCGCTGGGAACCTCATGGAGTGAGAATGGTTCCCCACGCTTCATTCCTTACCAAGAACCAGTCTCACTCCTTCTCTCCCCCCGATATTTTCATCCCGGACATTAAATTCCACTCTTCAGTCTCGGAAGACAGGAAATGGTGCCCAGTTTGTGCCTTGAAATGGTATGTCAACAGAACCGAACTGATCAGGGGAGATACGACGAACCTCTTCATTACTTCGGTTCGCCCACACCGACCAGCGTCAAAAGAAACAATTGCGCGCTGGATCGTAACTGCCATCCAGTCCGCCGAGCAGAGCTGGCCGACGATGTCAGAGCGGGCCCCCGGCATTAAAGCACATGATGTCAGAGGAGCATCAACCTCGTGGGCCTACTTCAAAGGGGTTCCACTTACTGACATTTTACAAGCAGCGTGTTGGAAATCCTCTAACACCTTTGTTTCCTGCTATCTTCAAGACGTTTTTCAATCTGAAGGACTTACCGGAAGAGCAGCCCTGCTGACGGCAAGGAACTCGGCTCCTCAAGCCGAACAAGCCAACCCTCAGCAATCTCACTAGACGAGACACGGGATTAGGGTAAGCTACGATAAAATTTATTCAGCTTACTCGCATTACCATGTATCGGTTCCCGCATACATGTTTATAATGACCAGGGCCTTTACTAACCCTTCTTCATCCCTGTCTCACAGTACCAATTGGCATCTCACACCCACCTCCTGATGTCGGCGTTATATCTGCATACGTAGTGGCTCTACGGGTAAGATGAGCGCTGTAGACTCCCCCCCCCCCCCCCCCCCCCACAACCGTGTGGGAGGGGTCTACTAGCGAATACTTACCCGTAGAGCATCCCTCCCTCCTCCCCACGAGGGCTCGATGCAGACTTTTACTGCCATAGCACTCGAGAAAGGAGGAAGCTAAGATGGCGGCCAAGCCGCGGGGCATGGTGGGTAGCCTATTGTATGAACTCTTAGCGGATGTATTGCGCCCCCTAGGGAAATATGCATACGTAGTGGCTCTACGGGTAAGTATTCGCTAGTAGACCCCTCCCACACGGTTGTGGGGGGGGAAACTCACTCCCAAGCCCACCCTAGCATTGTGCAAGGCATTCGTCGTTATCCGTCCGAAATCTATGCTGCGCGCTGCAGTTAGCAGTGCAGAAATACAGATTTCCTGGGCTACCTGAATGAGCAACATCCCACCATCAAGTTCACCATGGAACAGAAACAAGACGGCCAGCTCCCCTTCCTTGATGTCTACCTCACAAGGAACCCCGATGGATCTCCCCACCACCACATCCACCCACACTGACCGATACCTCAACGGCAGATCATTCCACCACCCCGCCATCAAATGTACATGTACCTAGTGTACCTGTGCATACACATTTAAATATTAGTGGACATTGAACATGAATTGAGGGCAATAGTGTACTTTTTACAAATGTCCACTGTTGAGATTCGTGTACAAAACATGTCTTCCCAAAATACTGTCGAGGGCGAGGCGGGTGCCCGTTCAGAGAATGACGAGGTAGGGCCACTGTGCAATACTCACGGCTTGACTGGCGGACGTCTGCAGGAACTTCACCAATCGACAGGGGGTGTACATCAGACAAGATCGGTCACAACCAGTAGATCAGGGATGGGTGTGGATTGGGAGAGGGGGAAGAGGGGAAATTCTTGAACTAGTCTGAACTAACTAACTATGGGGGATCATGGGAAGGGGTGGAGTGTAAACTGCCCAAACTCGCCAGGAAAATGTCCACCGTTGTCACGTCAAAGGAGAAGGCCTAACAAAATTCAGTCTTGTAATAAATAGGCCTAATGCCCTGGCACACACATTAACACAAGAGGAAACAGCTTTTATAATTCAAAAACTCAAACCGCAACAAATAATTTATTTACAGTAGTGCTAAATGGAACTTTATTTACAGTAATTACTATTCTTGCTCACAGTGAGTAGCCGCCATCACTGTTTAGTATAAATTATATGCCGCAGCTAACAGTCTTGTAATTTTGACAGCAAGCTACACAAGAAATTAATTAGTATGCGCACAATAGCTCGTCGGGGGCTTTGCAGTTGCACGCTAGCGCTGAATAATTTTGCAGGAGTTGAGATGACTAACGTTGCTTCACTGCACTTGCTAACTGAACTAATGTTGTCTATACTTGAGTTCTTCACAGTACTTCTTTGCTGACTAATTTTTACGGCACTTCTTTGCAGACTTTCGCGCATCATGCCAGTTAAAAAAAAGTCACTAATGTGTATATTAATTTCAACTCAATTTGTATTGGGTCTTTTTTTGCTTTTTGCGTGTGTTTGGCTCAGATGTGTATAAACTACATGTTTAGCTACACCCAGCAGTCCTCAGTACTACCGGTACATATTACTACCGGTATGTACAGTTGGGGTGGTGTCCAAATAATAAAAATGACTGCAGGCATTGCACACAAGTAGGTGAGAGTACTGCATACTATATTTTACTACTAGTACATGTACATGTATACATGTTCTTGTCTTGCATTACGATCGAGGATCGAAACACAAAAGAGAACAAAGGGAACAAAGGATCCTCGATCGACGGTTTGCTTGTCCGAATTCTGTCCTCGATCGACGGTGCAAGCGCTAAGCAATGGGGATTGGGTTAAGTAAAGGAAGAAAGGAAAACACAATATCGATCCTCGGTCGTTATGTGGTTCACGACTGTGTGTACATGTACCGTAGTACCGGACGTATTTTGTAGTATTCGGTGACGTTAGGGTTAATAAACTAAATCAAACCATTTTTGTTTTGTTCCATATACCATCTTCTTTTGCAAGTTCCGTGGAGCAGTCAATTTCATATCCATGCTTTTGGAGAAGTCCAAGGACGGTCCAGTACCCTGTGTTACCACCCACAGCAGTGGTAACTTTGCCCAGGGCCTTGCTCTTGCCTCCAATCTAATGGGCATCAAGGCCTATGTGGTTATGCCCAGCACTGCACCACAGTGTAAACAGAATGCTGTGAAAGGTTACGGAGCAGAATTGACACTTTGCATACCCACTGAACCAGTAAGTGCCAGATGGCTGAGATATAGGTAAACTATGAAGTGGAGATGAGGACGATTTGCATTTTTGCCTTCAGTATAATTTGGTTTGTTTATGATAAACCAGAGTGTAAGGAGCTACCGGTATGTACCGGTAATTCTACCTGATCAGTTCAATTACGGTAGTTCCAATCCCTTTAACTTGTTACCGGGCAGGTTAAACCCTGAACAGTCCGGGATCGGGATTGGGATTGTCTGCCCTAGTATCACCAAGTTAAAAAGTCATTTGAAGGTTAAATATTCTGAAGGCTTGATAGTCCGAATTGACAATGTTGAACGTTTATTGGCAAATAGGACTATTGAACCATGCATGCTTTTGGATTAATGAACATTTGGACCATTGAGCTTTGTGTTTTAAATAACTTTATTCAAATTTGGACCATCGAATCTTGGGACAAATGGGATTATCGTCAAATGCTCAGATTAACAAACCTTGTTTTTTAATAGACTAATGGCATGGTTTTTCTCCTTACCTTTCAGGGTCGTATCGCAGCTAAAGACAAGGTGGTGGAGGAGAAAGGAGCTGTGTATGTCAACTCCTTCCAGCACCATGTCGTCATGGCCGGCCAGGGAACCATGTTCACAGAAATGTTTGAACAGGTAACAATACAAATCTCCTCTGACAGGGACATCCAAAACTAAAGCCCAGGGGCAAATTTTATATTTAACTGTGTGTAGGCAGATACATTTGCTTAGCACATATTGTATTTGCTTAATATCCAAAACAGGTTAATTACTAGCCAGAAAAGTTATACATTATACAAAATTGTTGACTGCTGTGATGAAGTTTTCATTACCTGAGGGACACCTACAGATAGCACCCACCCTAGGCGAAGCTCTAGGTTGTTTAAAACATCACCTCCCCACAACACAAAAGTGAATAAATACATGTACATACGTCTGTCCTGAATCTCAGCAGACATTATGAGGACTGAAGATACGAAACGTTCAGATAAACATTTACACCGCAAACAAAATGAACGCATTCACGCACGCTCAAAACAGCTGATTGTCTGCTCGTTGGCTACAGTTTACTATCGTCAATAGTGTGTACATGTACCTGTAGGTGAAAATTGCTTTGGTACCAATGATATAATGTGATATCACACAAGGGGGGGGGGGGGGGGGATATGTGTTGTTATATAATGGACACGTGATTGTTCTAGACCAATAAAAATACAAGACATGAGGTATAGTGATATATATTATTTGTATAGCTGTTCTCAGTACATTAATTCATTGAGCAAACAAGCTAGCATATCAAGAGATCTTGTCATTGTGAAATCTGATGCACGTTCAATTTCTTTTCATGCTTGTGCTTGTTCTGTTTAACACTTTCTAAATTATCTACAGTAAGTACATACTATATTAGTCTTGGTTGCAAGACGTCCTATTCGCAGTTTGCAGCGTGCGTAGGCCGCCGATGCGGGGTGCCCTCTAACGTACGCTGTAGACCCACCACGCAATGACCTTCGAATGGGTTGCTTGGCTAATTCGCCTAAACGATCGGAAATTTAGCCAAGAAGACTTGACGTGGTCTAGTACGTCTACGGCGTACGTTAGAGGGCGCCTGCATCAGCGGCCTACGCACACTGCATACCGCGAGTAGGGCGTCTTGCAACCAAGCCTAATATTATATGTACACGTACACTACTATTTGAGGCTTGGAGACATGAAACCTACATGTATTGTTGGAACAAAAAATGTGACAAGTAAACAACATGCCTCATTTTCACGTATTAAAAATGTGATAAGTGATACTTTGACAGATGTTAAAAGTGGACTTATCACGGCTTTTAATACGTGGAAATTGGACCTATCGGTATGTATGCATGTATTTTTTACTTTCCATGCTTTTTGTTTTCAACAAAACGTTTTTAACGTTGTCTGGATGCACAGTGATACTCGCTTGTTATCTTAATTAAACAATAAGTTGAAAGCCAAGAGCTTTTAAAATGTTATAGGTTGCCATGCATACACTCCTTGCTACACTCCTTGCCTTACACCTTTCTACTGCCATGGCCAATTATTTCTGATAAATAAAGTTTGACATGTGTGCAGGGATACGATAAATTCAATATTTTAAAGGGGCGATAGGCACACTATGCTCGCTCTCTCATTTAACCTCCCCCCCCTTGTCAATTGCAGCTACATTGTACCCTGCCAGACGTAGCACAGTTGGTGGAAAAGTCTGGTGCAGTATGATACACTGAGCTATGGTACAATATGGGGGCTATTGACCAATGTCAGAGCTGTATACTGCTGCGTTTGATGACCATGACCCTGAATAATTTTGGCCTTTCGACTTTTGTCAAGATGGATATATATTGTTATGTTAGTTCACTACATGTATACATATGCAGCCTTTTTATGTTTGTCTTGCCTGAACAAAGTTCAAGTTAGGAAGAGACTATAATAATAAATATTTATGTACTTACCGGTAGTCTCTACGTGTATGTGTGTAGATGTACAGTACAGTGCAATTGAAAGTTAACACTGGAAATGCCCGGAATGAGCAATTTTGTGAAAAGGTTTCTACTTTGTAAAAAAGGGTAATAACGGTTTTCCACTTGTGTGAAAAGGTGTAAAAATTATCGGTTTCTCAACTTGTGTTAAAAGGGGTTAATATTGTTTCTAAATTTGGTACCCTGTAGAGAGGCCTGAACATATTGGGGACAATGGAGGTGAAAAGGTATCTATAGAGTAATTTCTATATAGGTGAAAAGTTCTCCACAAGGTTTTCACAAAGCTATAGGGTAAAGGTTGGTGTTTGGGTTAGGGTATAAGAGAGGGTATAATTGGTACACATTTTAACTCGGAAAAGTAATTCTGGTTGAAGTACATGTATATAGTGACATTTTGAACATAATGAAAGTATTTTTTAACAGTCCACACAAGAACAAAGATGTGTCTCCACACAGGGGTACAAATATTTCAGTTTCCCACTGGCTTGAGAAAAAGTGTGAACAGATTTTTTCATAGTCTGCAAATGTATGGTTAACTTTCAATTGCACTGTTGTATTGTCTGGTCGTTGGGCATTTTGCCTGGGAAAAAAATGGTATAAAGATTTTTACACTAGATGAGCGGAACGTACCACAGAACAACATATTCAAAATCTGCAAAAATCACTTTTAGGGAATTTTGTTATGACTGTTTGAATATTTTGCAAGTTTTGGTATGGAAACAGTAAAAAAAAAGTCAGGATTTTATGAGACATTTGGCGGTTCACTGACCTTCAATGAAGAAAATGCCAAATCTAAGTTGCTGAAAATTGTTACTTTTTTGTGAACTCAAATAAATAGGTATTGCCACATTACCTCGGGTATAAGGCCGACCCTCTTTTCACTCAAAAATAGGATTAGGCTTATGCCTAGAAAAAGGCCAGAACATCTGTAACTATGGGTTGGCCTTGCACAATTTTCATGCATTTTGTCATGTTGTTTTCATTAAGAAGGGGCGTAATCATACATGCGGCTTATGTTTTTTTTAATTATTAGAACGATTCTTGGTCACATGGGAAGGACATTAAATCGAAGCACGTGTAACGCTGGGTTATGTGTGTTGTTTTTCTTTTTCTGCTACATGTAGGTGTAGCAAAACTACTAAGGATAAAGTAAGCCTCTATTTGTTTCTGGCTGATCCTAAATATCGGGGCATTTGGACAGCCAAAATAAAGCTAATACCAGGGCGAAGAAGTCCAGGCCAAGTGATTTTAGGCCCTCTGCAGCGATGATCATTTTGAGCGGTCGTGCTTCGACCTATAGAGCACCTAGAGGGACCTCATCTTTAACCTCACTCGGTCCGTGTCTGAATAAGAAATACTGTGATTCAAATCAGACGAATCAGTACTGTTTTCGTCAGATTTTTCGTATTTGAATAGGTTAATAGATAAGATTAATTGTTGTAAATTATTTATGAAACACCCCCTGTTCTGTGATTTGACGATACAAAATAGTGCAAACTCGCACGCAAAAGAATTGATGCTCAAAAAATGGAAATATTCAAATGCCTATAAAAAGGTTTCCCTAAAGAGGATTTTTGCGGATTTTGGATACATGTACCGGTATGTTGTTCTACTCAGAAGTCTGCTTCGTTTGACACCAAAACCAGCTTTATACCATTTTTTGTCTCAGGGTAGCACCCAAATTCATCTTCAATGACAAGACTAGTACTGGTATGTGTCATTTCAGTTTCAGAATAAAAAAATCTTACATGCAAAGTTTAAGTCTATAATCAAACTTGGGTCATGGATGCAATATTGTAACCTTCTTATGATGGTTGTGTTCAAGGTTTAGTACCAAGGTCTAATGGCATTTGAGGTCAAGTTGTAAAATGCTGGCATTAATTGTAAAACTTCATTTCAGGAACAGCCTTTTAAACACCAACCTGAGCAATCCAGTGGCTCACTCTGGTTAGAAAACATCCTTTTGGTCAAAATCATCAGGCCTTGTGGGTTAAGAGGGCCTTGGGGTAATATGACCCTCATTCTATAATTATAATTCTAAGGGATTTAACAATAAATGTTTTACAACAACGTTTTATACTTTTATAATGTGAGCTTAAATTGTTGGGATAAAAAGTAATATCTTTTTCCATAAATGCAGTACTTCGAAGTGAAAAGTTTCTAAAAATGCATTATACTACCCAAAGCTGCTGTACTTCTTACCAAGTATGTTTATTGCTATAAATTGTTGTATTAATTACCAAACGTATACGATCCCTTTAAAGTTTAAGTACTGTACTCAAAGACTCCCCACAGAGGTACACAGTACATGTACATTCAAACTTGGGTTGTGCATTATTGTGACCATAATTATAATGTTGGTGTCAAAGGTAAATTAGCACTGAGGTCAAAGGTCATTTGAGGTCAAATTGTAAAAGAGCCTAGAATTGTAAAATTGGTTGGAAACTTGAATTACAATTGCAGTCAACTTGGGTGTGCATGCGATATTGTTACATGTACCTTTATATTCATGTACGTAAGTCAAAGGTCAAGTTGTAAAATAAACATGGTTCTAGAACTATCCTTGTTACAAGTGGTGCATGTTGCTGCGTTTAGCAGGGTTTCTTGCCAAAATACCAAGGAGGGTTAGGTTAATGGTTCTAGCCTATTCCATGATGATTGACATACATGGTATACCGGGTAATTTGAACACAAGTGTAGAATTCTGTGTTGAGCAGCACTATTGGGTCCTTGTTGTATTGACTAATCGCCATATTTTTTTCCCCTAAGGTTGATGAGAAGTTGGATGCAATTGTTGCTCCAGTAGGAGGCGGTGGGATGATGTGCGGGATTCTCATAGCTGCGAAGGTATTTTATACTATTTATCATGCCATACAGCAGAGTTGTACATGTATTCGAAGTTCTTATTTATTATTCTGCCTTCCACGATTATCTCGGAAGCTGGTGGAATTGTACCGTAAGTGTGTCTCTGATAGTCACTCTGCAACTATATGTTACGTAATTTTCTTGTATTCTTCAGTGGCACCTCTATTTTCCAACTAGCAAACCTTTGCACCCAACATCAACCACAGAACCCTGTTGATGCATAACATGCAACCAAAAGGAGAACATTATTAGGATGCCTGCTACTACGATGTCGTTGAAAAATGTTTTTCTGCCCATTTGAAACTCCACCGTTACCTCTCAATATACTTTCAACAGGCTGTCGTCTGCAGGAATACCTGTACGCTAGACTTACTGCCATCAGGTCTGGAACGTTGGCTCATTTGATGATTCACTTTTTCGGACAGGATCGACACCGTTGGCCCTGTATCGAGCAGCATATTGTAGTATTCACTCCATTTACTTGCACAAGTATGTGAAGCCCAACTTGAAATGCTGTTTCGCTTAAACACAACTTTTGTGTGGACCCTTTCTTGTGGACTGAGCCCGGGACTTGGACCCAGCTCTTAGAAGTTGTCCTGGTGCGTGCTTCTTTTTTGTGTGTGTAAGGACCTCAATCTGTTGCGTTATTAGTTCTAGCTAATGTTCTAATTTTGGTAACTGGGTTAATGTTTGTTGCCATAGCGCTTTCTACATCGCCTCCAACAGCTCTGACCCATTTTATGCTGCTTCCCTTTTCTGCGGTCATAATGGCCTGAAACTCAATAGCAGGAGTTGCCGCTTCTTTTAGACCGCTTCTTGCATTTGTATAGTTTGTGCCCGTGTTTTTCCGTCTGTAATTGCATTCACGAAAAAGTTCTTCTTGCCAGCTTAAAGTTCACTAAATGTCTTGTCCACAAGTAGACGTACATCCTGAGCTAGCTCTGAGCTAGCTTCTGTGACGCCTATTCTTCAGCTGGATTCTGTAGGATTCCTAACGTCCATCCAGCTCAAATCTCGCTTTTAATCCATTGACCAGGCTCTGGTATGTGGTGCTGTCTCTTGGCAGGGGTTGAAGCACTTGTTAATCTGTACCTGTGAGAGAGACGGCCAGGTACTCTGGCTTCTCTCGTTCTCCCCAATTATTTATGTTTCTACATCTGTGTCGAAGTGTGTTGATAGAATGCACACTTTTACATGTAGATGTGGCATATACATGTAGGATTTGCAATTAGGGCTGTGCATTTATGGTGTAGTATAGAGTACCTACATGTACTGTGGTCACATGGGTACCCACCCGTCAAATCTTGGAAGTTGCTGCTCAGTTGTTGTATCATGGTATTTTTAACTAGATAAACTACCGGTAGGTATGGAATTCAATATTGATTGGGTTGGTGCATTTTGTGGGATTTATTTCAAACTCTTATTTGTTTAGAGTGGAATCATTACACACATGTACATGTACATGTAGGTAGCAATTCTTTGTATGCAGGGGCCAGTGGTGTAAGTTGGTTTGTCCCTGCTTACGGCGAGTACATGTAATTCATCCTAATTCGTGGGGGGCCTACACATGTACCGGTAGTTTGCGCATGCTCTTTTTGGACTGCATACTGTATATGCGCGATGTAAAATGGAGGTATATCTGTGCATTTACACATTCATATAGTGGATGTTACGGGTACTCAATTTCATAATTTTTGACTGGAACCGATTCCCATTCTGATGATTCTATTTGCAAAAGAAAATCACATCAAACATGTTCTGAAGCGTCATCTACTATTTTATACATGCTTTTGTTGGTTGACGATTGTTCAATTACCTTATCATTTTCAACCTCCTGTCAAATCGGAAGTAGCAGCACAAACCTCCTCAAATTTGAATCCTTGTGGAGACATCTCTTTGTTCTCGTGTACAAAATTATTAGAAAGTCGAGCACGTTTTTCAAAATGGTCCTATTTTACCCTTATTAATTTTCTTGTTTGAAAATTTGGCACAATATACCCTATATTTTATCTAAACACTAACCCTAACCCATACCCTAATTCTAAGTTTTGAGTAATTTGAGTGAAATTTTTTGTGGAGACCTTTTGACTCTCATTGTTCCCATTGTGTTCAGGTCTCCACAGAGTACCAAATTTAGAAACAATAAAACCCCTTAGTGTGTTTTGGGAAATTCATGCACAGCCAACAGTGAACCATACTGCAGTGCAAAGGTACAACCAAGTTAAAGGATTTTGAAGTTTTTAGTCCAATAACAGGCATTTTCCCAAAATCTCTCTTATTTTGAATTCCAATCAAAATAATAAAAACCTTGACAAATATATGAGGGAAGACTTTTGCTTAAGTTGTGATAAGCTCCACGCACTTCTGCCAACACGTAATGTTGTCTGGCTGTTGATATTAAAGTTAGGTGAAGATTAGAGTTTAGGGGAATAACATTTCTACTATCTGGATTTGTTTCTTGAAACCAACAGTCCTTGCAGCCTGGCATCAAAGTCATTGCAGCAGAGCCCAAGTTGGCTGATGACTGCTACCAGTCTTTTGTCACCAAAGAGCACATCAGACAGGACCACTACCCGGACACAGTCGCTGACGGTTTGCGCGTCTCACTCGGAGACGTGGCTTGGCCAATCGTGCGGGATCTGGTCGATGATGTCATTACTGTCACAGAAGACGAAATTAAGGTAATAATTGACACAGAAGTTTCAACCAAATATAACACCCCAACTTTTCCCCACGGTGGTTTGAAACGCGCGGTTTAAAACATGCCGTGGGCTTCTGCTCGCTATTTTGGTGGGTAGTTAGGTGGGTACTGTAGGTAGTCAGGTGGTCAGTTTACTCGGCCCATTCTATCGGGAGTTTGCATTAAATGTGACATGTAATCGCATACAGTGTAAGTAAAACAAACTATAAACTTTTAAAATTGGTCATAGTTTTATTCTGTAGTAACATAGACCGTGTTCCCACTTGATCTCGGAATTGCCGGAACAAGATCCACCAAAAAGGTGTGAGGTGGATCAAGCCGCAACAAAACCGCAAGTCGCGTTTCCACTTGATCCTGATCCGCCTTTTTGGGCGGAAATGACGCACTCTGTGCAGGACCTCGAGGTCACCTACCAGTCTAGTGCGCGTGCGCATGTTACCATAACTACCGTTCCCGTTGTTCCCGAGTTCGATTTGCCCGATTTGCTACTAACGTTAGTCGCCATCTTTGACTGCGCTCTAGCTTTGCGAGCAGGCCAACAAACAAAACTACCGGACAAATGCAACTATACTTCCGAAGGCAGTTGCAGTTGATGCCATTATGATACAGGATGTAAAAATGAGCAATCTAATATAAATATTTTGAACTTAAGTGAAAGAAAAACGCAGATATTTAAATGAAATTGTCAGCAGAGGAAACTACACGAGGACGGAACCGAAGCTACAACATTGAAAAAGGACGCGATCGAAATCCATGTCTGCGCATGTGCAATGCAAGCTATATCGTATACATATAGAACACACAGTTCAGGTTCCCTCACAATGCATGGCGCAACACTGTTCCTTTTGTAACACGAAGTATACGGCCTGTGTGCCAGTCACAAAAGGAACTAGCGCCCTGTACGTATGCTGTATGGAGTTCATGGTATAAACAACATTTGGCGCGGTTTATATTTTGTCGCGCTAAATGCCCAGCTGGTCGGAAGTTACCAGGTCAAATTGGTGGATCATGATCCACCTTTCCGTTCCCACTTGATGCTGATCCACCAATTCCTGCAATTGCCGGATCTGATCGCCCAATTGGGGGATCTCTATCCTGCTCGAAAGTAGGATCAAGATCCCCCTTTTGGATCTTGATCGCCCTTTTTGCGGTTAGCGTTCCCACTCACCAAATTGCCGGATCTGATCCCCCAATTGGGGGATCTGATCCGGCAATTTGGCAATTGCCGGATCTGATCGCCCAATTGGAGGATCAAGTGGGAACGGGGTCATAGATATTTGCATATTTTAGAGTAACACTTCCTGCTTCCTTTGTTGACATTTTCACTAGATTAGTTCTCATGCATGACTGCACAAGAGACAATTAAGGGAGTCGGGTGAAATTTGAGTTGCGCCAACTGAGGATATCTGCCTTGGATATCTGTAAGCTCGGGTTTTCACCACTCCAGCAAATCTGGATGACTCCCAGGAAAGGATAACTCGTGAAATTGACATTCTCAGACAAGACAAGGAGATGATTCGCCAAGCTGTTGATTTAATGAAATGGTGGCCATGTTGTGGACAAAAACACTGGAATTTAATTGCCTTTTTAATTAAATTAAAATGTTTTAAATAAACACTAAGTTTAAAAGCTAATAATTTTTTTGGGGACAATGGTCATCTAGTCCTCACCAGGTGGTGCAACTTAGATTTTTTCCTGACACCCTTAATTATCCCTGTGCAGTCGTGCATGAAAACTAATTCAGTAAAATTGTGACCAATGGAAGCAGAAAGAGTACTTTAAAAGTACATGTATATGAAAATATCTTATCTATATTAATATGGAATAAAACTATGGCTAATGTTAAAAGTGTATAGGTATTTTTTTACTTGCACTGTATTGCATCTCAAGACGCAGCCAGGCGTGACGCACATGCGGCCGATTAATGCGCACGTTTAAAAAAAAAAATTTAGAAGATTTAGAATATCATGTACCGGTAAAGGGTGCTGTCATGCTGCTGCCACACTGTTTTGTTTTGCTTGAACGTTTGGTGATAAATTTCTTATTATTCTGTACATACATCAAGTTATTGATTTCATCTTTAGACTAGTGGTTTAACATCAAGCAGTTCACCTACTGTGTAATTAGTTTGGATGTTATATATTTATCGATCTTCTAGATATTTCAGCAGGATTTCTGGTCTTGCTTTGGCCTGTCTTCCATTGCTACTGTTCATATGCTGTGCAGTGTTCCAACAAAGCCTACATGTACAATGTACTATGTATGGAAGATCTTCGGAAGAACGACTTCACCACCATACCTTGGGCTGGCAAACACAATCGAATGCATACATGTACAATATTACACTAAGGAAATGATGCTAGAAACACCTTTCTAGTGAGACATTTTCTCGTTTAAAAGAACTTGAGATGTACCGAATAATTAGGAGTCGGCGCGGAGGTCGGCATATTCAGAATAGACTTTCTCTTAACCAGTTCGCACCGGATTATTTTAACATCACTGAGCCGACGCGCGGGATTATTTTTAACAAAACTTGATTCGAAGCAGGTTTAGGCCGCTAGTACCGGGAAGCACACCCACGCATTTCCGGCCTTGCTCGCTGCTGACAGACATTTCCGGCCTTGCTCGTGGCGTATTATGCGTCACCCGTTTTGAATCTGGGGGAAACTTTGCGTTTATATTCGTCATCCGGCGCGAACTGGTTAAAGTAGTCAGACAAGCGCCTATTAACATTCCAGTTAATACAACTTGCAACAGAGTTCATCCCGACCACGACCAACACATAAAATAATCGTAGAAACGTGACGTCATTGCTGCTCACAGAAACAAAAAAGACAAGTTGAATGTTCACCTTTGGAATGCCAACTCAGTGAGAAACAAATACATGTTTCTCAGTGATTACATTTTACAATATTGACATAATGTTCATTATAACTGAAACCTGGTTAAGATGCAATGATCCAGTTGTGATTAATGAATGAACACCAGCCGGTTATTCTTGAACATTGCACGGGGTGGTGCATGACGATGCACACGGTGGCATTGTCGTCATTTCCAAGAAGAACTTGAAACTTGAGATTTTAAAACCTTGGATTTTTGGGTTGAAAACTGTTAGATGAACTCACCATTAGTTCATATACTAGCTGATTCTCCTTGGGGATTTCAATATCCATGTCGAAGTGCCTCACAAAACGGAAGTTTCACGTTTCCTGTCATTGTTTGATGAAGCTGCACTTTATCACCATGTTTATGGTCATATCACATACTGGACCTTGTCATCTAAAAGCCTGAGAGTGACTTGGTTTGCCGATGGTTATGATAAACTGTATTCTGATCATCACATGCTCAGTTGTTCTGTTATCATTGCCAACCCTGGTCCAGTTTACCACTATATGCTCTCGATGTTACCACACCATTGATATAGAGTCCTTTTCAAGTGCCCTTGCTGTGCTTCCATCGGATAGCTGAGTTGATGACCATGTGACATTGTACAATGAGGCTACACGTTCTGTGCTTGATGCGCATTGTCCAACATCCACTCGGACTCTCGCCATCGTTGCAATTCACCCTGCCATACTGATGAAATATGCAGACCGGTATCAGTATCTCAGTGACTCCGTCAAAGGCATCTGGTCTAAGCTCATTCACACTGAATAGTGTTACACCCAATTCACCCTGTCATACTGAGGAAATATGCAGATCGGTATCAGTATCTCCATGACCCCGTCAAGTGCATCTGGTCTAAGCTCATTCACACTGAAAAGTGTAGACACAATGTACTACAAAACTCAGCTGAGAGGTGCTACACCAAGACTGCCTTCCGGGTGCTGAGATACTTCTATAAAAGGTGCTGAGTGGTAGATTTGCTACCTTCTTTAAGGGCAAAATAGAAAGCAGACAGAGCCTGGGCACAACTGTGGAACCTTTACCAGATCCAGTCCCATCGCAGGGTTGCTCATTCTTTAATGTATGTTTACCCTGTTCCCCCTGATACGTGCGTGAATTAATCTTGGCTGTTCCAAACAAATCAGGGGAGTCGGGTTGGTGTAGCGGTTCTTTCCTCGCCTTCCACCACTATGACCCGGGTTCGAATCTGGCCTGGGCCAATATGTGGATTGGGTTTTCAGTCCCTGCCTGACTCCGTGGGTTTTTCCCCAGGATATTCTTCTGGGGTTTTCCTCCCACCTCTAAAACTGTAACTTCTTCACATTAATTGTTGAATGAAATAAAATTGTTGAATGAAATTTGTTCCCGCCGTGAATATGGCCATTGATGCTGGTACGGCGTTAAACCCTAAAAACTCACTCACTCCAAACAAATCATGTTTGCTTGATCCGCTACCAACATGATTTCTAAAGGAGAATGTCAACATTGAACTGCCATCCGTTGTGTCTATTATTAACACTTCTTTATTACCCAGTGTCTTCCCATTTGCATTGAAAGAAGCCACCACTAATCAAGAAGTCCAACCTTGACCCGAATAACCTAAAGAATTACAGGCCTCTGTCTAACGCAACCTTTGTGGATCATTTAGAAGTTTGCGTTGCAGCAATTATCTGAGTACTTGGCAGAGAACGATCTCTATTCCAATCTGCATATCAGAGTGGCTATAGTACCGAGACTGCTTTACTGAAAGTTAAAAGTGACGCCATGCAGGGCCTCGACCAGAAGCAAGCAATTATGATGGTGTTCCTTGATCTGTCTGCGGCGTTCGACTCAGTCGATCACTCAATACTGGTCCATCGTTTGTCGTCGGAATTTGGCTTTTCCGACACCTCGGTGGCATGGCTGAGGTCATATTTGATTGGCAGAATATGCAGGGTCAAAGTCGCTTCCGATCTGTCTGATCCACAGCCTCTTGACTATGGAGTTCCCGAAGGCTCATTACCAGCTTCAGTTGACAGATTGGCTAGTGCTCACTAGTGCTCACTCACAGTGATGTCATGCGGTGTGCCGGAAAAGATCCACTTGGATATCTGATGCCATTTATGGTGAGAGGCAAAATGCTGGTCCAGGAACTGTGGTAGCGCTTTTCGGGATGGGACGAAGAAATCTCAGACGATGGTGAAAAGGGGATACGTGCCAAGCATATGAAGTGGAGAGAAGAGCTTGTGAATCTTCCAGGAGTGTGCTTGCCTCGATGTTATACCCCTTCACATTTCGATCCAGAAACTAACAACTACCAGTTCCATGTGCTTACTGATGCGTCAGAAAAGGCTTATGGGACATTCGCATACCTACGAGCTGTCAACTTACAGGCGAGGTCTCGGCTCGGTTCGTGATGGCGAGATCATGCTTGACCCAAAAACTATACCCATGCTGGAGCCTTTAGCTGCAGTACAAAGTAAGTGGGACAGAGCTTGTTGAGCTACTAGACGACAAACTGTCGATGAAGATACCCATTACATGCTGGAGTGACAGTACGACTGTACTTGCATGGATCAAGTCCGAGTCTTGCCGGTATCACAGATTTGTTGGAGCCTGTGTGCTGAAGTGCAGCGGCTTACAGATAATGTTACTTGGCGGTATGTGGATTCTGAAAACAATCATGCTGATGACCTCACTCGAGGTCTCCAGTTACAACAACTACAATATAAAAGTCGATGGCACACACCACCATTCCTGCTTAAGCCCGAAGCAGATTGGCCCAGAGAACCACCCAAGTTCTCTTCAGCGAAAGCTAGTTTAGAAGTGAAGCCAGACTTATTCACCGTCCTGATGGCGACACCACAAACAGAACGTCCAGAAGTTGATGCTTCACACTTTGAATCATGGGACAAGCTGGTTGAGGGGTACAGTGAAACCCTCTACAAGATTAGAGGCAAGAAGAAACCCCAGTTCCTAAGTGCCAATGATCGTTCCGAGATCGAGAAGGTTCTTTTTCCAACAAGTGCAGTCAGATTGCTTTCAGGTAGACCTTGCTGCTCTCTCCAGCAGCAAGCCAGTGTTAAACAAGAGCCGATTGAGTTGCCTATCCCCTGAATATGACTCTCAGGATCAGCTCATCTGGTTCGGCGGTCTCCGTTGAGCATCAATGCTAGATGCTGATCCCCAGCAACCAATCATGCTAGACCCCAAGCACCGAATTACCCGCCTACTCTTACGGGAGGCTGATTCCCGCTTAGAACAATGCGGAGCTGATATGGTTCTTGCTGATCTACGACGTCGTGTTTGGCTGCTGCGAAGGCGACAATCTATCAGAAGCCTGCAGAGTCAATGCGAAGGCTGCATTAGGCGAAGTGGGAAGTCCACAATTCCCAAGATGGCAGATCTACCCCCATCTCGACTCCGCATTGGTAAAACTGCTTTTTATTCCACGGGAGTCGATTGTTTTGGCCCATTCAGAGTTTCCTTTAGTCGAAAGACTGAACAACGATGGGGAATCATTTTAAAGTGTTTGACCACCCGAGCGGTCTATCTAGATCTTCTGGACTCTCTTGACGCAGATACCTTCCTGGTGGCATTCAACCGATTTCGCTCTCGAAGAGGTACTCCATATGAGGTACTTTGCGACAACGGAACCAATTTCAAGGGAGGATTGACAGAGTTGAACAAGGCCTTCAGTGAGATGACCCCTATCCTACAGGACAAGCTTGCAAAGAACAGGGTCCGATTCAAGTTTAACCCACCCCAGCTCTTCACTTTGGTGGAACGTGGGAAAGGGAAGTGCGTTCAGTGAAGACTGCGCTGTACGCCATCCTTGGTAACCGGACTGTATCTGCCTCTGTCCTCTACACCAGTTTGGTCGAGGTGAAAAAGAACTCAACTCAAAACCCTTGGGTTATGTGTCCTCGGATGTTGCAGACCCAAATCCGATCACACCCTTCATGTTGATCTTGGAGCGGCGAGACCACGCTCCACTCTAGGTAATGTACCCAGAAGTCTATGTTTACGGTCGTCGTCGTTGGCGTCAATGCCAGGCATTGATGCAGCAGTTTTGGAAAGAGTTTGTTAACTCTTATCTCCCAGCCTTGCAGGCTCGCCAGAAGTGGGGACAGGAGACGAAGGATATGGCAGTGGGTAATTAATGTGGTCCTGATGATAGACCCACAGCAGGTCCGAGCTTCATGGCCCTTAGCCCGAGTAACTGAGGTCCTACCAGGTGATGACAGACGTGTGCGTGCTGTGAAAGTCGAGACCGGTGGTCGTGTTTACACCCGCCAGTTGCCAGACTGATCCAGCTTCCAGATGAGAGGAAATGTGTAGCTGAAGCAGCTGACCCGATCCTACCCAACGCCGACTAAGACCAGTTATTACCTTGTTGTTTACCTTGCCCTTTACCTTGCCTTTGTTCATGGGGCGGCCATCTTGTTCTTGATACTCTATGTTCAGAGAGTTATTGTTCCTTGATCCTTAACTGTTCTTACCCTTTAGTGTTTGTTAACCTTATCCCTGTTTGCCTGTAGCAAGTAAACTGTTGCGCTCAGTTTAGGGGCAGCTGTGTTTTAAAACCGCTCAGCGTGAAGCGCGCCCTCAAGAAAATGGTCCAATCGCAACTTGCACCTCGCATATTTATGAAGCAGAATCAGTGTCAAAACGATCGGACGTGTTTTTACAACTCGGATGCTTTCCTAATTCAGATGCATTCCTAATTCAGATGCTTTTCGTAAACTCGGATGCTTTTCTAATTCGGATGCTTTCGTAATTCGGATTCTTTTTTTTTTAATCGGATGCTTTTTTAATTCGGTTGCTTTTTTGGTTTGGATGCTTTTTGTAAACTCGAATGCTTTTTTCAAACCGAACATATTCGCAAATCAGATGCTTTCTCAATCCGGCACTATGGTAGCCCTAAAGGGATACCACACATTGCAGATTCTGCGATATTGCGCATTTTGCTCAAATTTGAACGATGTTATCGCAAACATGTTATCGCATAATAGCTTAGCATTTTTCCTGAGATGTCGCACATTTTTACTGCAGATTTCAATTTCTGCGCAGATTTCTCAGTTTGCAGAATTCTTTGATGCCGCACGTTCCTATAATATGCACATGTCGTATGCAGATTTATGTGCACAATAATGTCAGCACATCAAGTAAAATTTGTATCTGTTTTAAAGTCGTATTTTATATATTTGTTTGTTTCGACCAACATTATTTAAGCTTTTTTTTTGTATAAAATGTTTATATATATATATATATATAATATACATTGTTCTACGAAAACATGTACAGTGTAATTGCCCCATTTGTTTAACAATAACATGCAATGAAGCATTTTGAGACCACGTACTTTAATACAATTTTATTTATTTTTAAACTTCAATATGACCCTATAAGTTACGCTAAAAATGGTTTATATTTTAAAAACTAAAAACGCTTTTTTGACATTTTTGTCTCAAATTGTAATACTTTAATGGCTCAATCAGTATGAGCTGTACCGGTAGCTTTTAACCTAACTATGAAACTTGGAAACGGACCGACGCTGTTTTTTATTGTGAGGTATTATTACGCAACATACATACATGTAGTACATTTTGTATTAGGCATACAAAAAAAAATGTTATGTTGGCGTAACGGGCCCCAAAAAATAGGGTAGGTACAGTGTACCGGTAGGTCGGGATTCTTTTTTTTTTTTTTTTTTTTCTTTCTCCCAGCAATGAAAATGATATGTTTTCTAATTGTTTCAGCCGGTAGTGATACACGATAGCGTGTCCAGGTTCAATATATACACAATCCACACACACAACAATGAGAAACGGTCAGAAATGGTTTCAAACGTATTTATAACTAGATTTATATAGATTTTAATCATTAAATTTCGTCCCTTGAAAAAAAAAATATCCAGGGTCGGCCGTATTTTTAGGGTCAGTCGGGTTACGCCAACATAACATTGGATTTGCGGTGCGTGCCTGCGATTTGTTCGGGCTGCATGCAGTCTATTCAAAGAGAATGAGATGCGACCCAACGTTAGTGGCGCCCCCTTACTCCCCCCACCCCCCCCCCCCCCCCCCACCCCACCCCGTGCTGACATTGCAGAAATGTGCACCGAAATCTGCATATAAATATGCTGTTCGTGAGTGCGACATAGGTGCGCAGAAATAATATGCAATGAAAATGTACATGTAGGTGCCCATCCGTGCGACATCGCACAAATTTGCGTACTGAGAAATCTGCGCAGAACTTGAAATCTCAAATAATAATATGCGACTTTACAGAAATCTGCGCAAAAAAAATCGCCATCGCAGAAATCTGTGCAGAAATCTTCAATAAAATGTTCAACATCTCAGAAATATGCTTAGATATGTGCGATAACATGTTTGACATCGTTCAAATTCGCGCAAAATGCGCGATATAGCAGAATCTACGATGTGTGGTGTCCTTTCAGAGCCACCATAGTGCCGGATTAGGAAAGCATCCGATTTGCAAATATGTTCGGTTTGTAAGAAGCATCTGAGTTTACAAAAAGCATCCGAACTAGAAAAGCAACCAAATTAAAACAGCATCCGAGTTTATAAAAAGCATCCGAACTAAAAAAGCAACCAAATTAAATAAGCATACGATTTTTTTAAAAAGCATCCGAGTTTACAAAAAGCACCCGAATTACGAAATTATTCGAATTAGGAAAGCCTATGATTCCGAATTAGGAATGCCTCCGAATTAGGAAAGCATCCAAGTTGTAAAAACACGTCCGATCTTTTTGACACTGATTCTGCTTCATACCTATTACACGTTATGAGCCCGTTGCGTGATTGAATCGGATGGTGAGTTTCGATAGCTATTTTGTTCCATTTATACGGTTTTGACATATAAATATGATGATTAATGTACATGTACCTTTGCTTATTGATGATTATCCTGGATGCCATATTTAAGTGTTTGTTTAACCAGTTCGCGCCGGGATTATTTTAACATCGCCGAGCCGACGGGTGGGATTATTTTTAACGAAACTCGATCCGAAGCGGGTTCAGGCTGATAGTGCCGGGAATCACCCACGCATTTCCGGCCTTGCACGCTGCTGACATACATTTCCGAACTAGAACTTGGCGTGTTTATGCGTCACCCGTTTTGAATTTGGGGAAATTTTTGCGTTTATATACGTCATCCGGCGCGAACTGGTTAAACTAATTGATTATTGACTGCGGTCACGATCGCCCAGGTATCAGAAAAAGACGGACATGCCCTATGTTCTGGTCCCGTAACCCTTCAATTTCTCACTGGAGACTGGTTTAAAATTATAACTTAATGTACATGTATCTTCACTGTTGTTTCTTGTATTATTACAGACCAAATCGGCTAATTCACAATCCATGCTTGGTTTGTCCACCAACCCCAGCAATCTGCATACGATATGAAAGTTAAAGGAAAATAGAAGATGCACATTTGAACATTTGAACTGCTTGTGTTAATATTCAACCATAGTTCTGGTTGCAGGCCACATATTAGGGTACGGAAGAACAAGATCAGTGATAAGGGGGAAGTCTCCTTCAGTGTGTGAACAGAAGTGGGCATTTGGGTCATTGATTGAAGCATTGCGATAATTTCTGTGCGCAATGCCAGGGCAGCACATCTGATTTATTCCGCCTTTGCATTGGATTCTGTCAGCATAGCAAATGCCTCTGTAGGTGTCAAGACCAAGAAAGTCTTCTTTGTACAGATTGTAGATTTTGAGCCTATAATCCAGTATATAAACATAAGTTTGGAGACATAAATAACACATAATCCATTTCATTATCACAGGCTCTGTACTCAGTATCATCAGAGTACGTGTCCTATGCTGCACATGGCAGTATAGTCCAGAGAAAATACTTAATTTTCTTTTGCTGACCTCACACAAATTGCAATAGAATATTTTTCACCACAGTGCATTTCTATAAGGTCTTTAGAATGACATACTAAAAATCTCAAAAAATCCAAGTGGGGGAAATATGACTAATTTGCATTTCGTTAATCCCTGCCGCGTAATACATGTACATGTATATTTATTTCTATATTTGGGTATATTATTATTATTATTATTTGTTTCGAAAAGTTTATTTTGGTGATTCTACTTACACATCCTTACATTTTTTAAAGCTTGTAAGTGACTGAATAGTTATGAAAATATAGTAATGGTCCAAAATGACTACAATTATACCCTATAATTTGCACGCATTTACCTTGTCTTCAGATACGTGACACGATCAAGCCGAATCAGTCTGATGTCGGCGAATCCCAAAAATGCACTATATTCTTCGTTGGTATTTAAACAAATTTACATAACTCGACAACAAAACATCGTATCAACATGGGGTTTTCAGTTTTTAAAACGTACAGATGCCCTCTTTGAAACTACATGAACACTCATTTTTTTGACCGGGGCCGACATCCAACTGATTTCGCTTGATCGTGTCGCATATCATCAAGTAGTCCGTATTGACGAGCTTCAAATTCACCGTTGCTTACTGGCACAGTAATCCTATTAAAACCTTATTGAAAATCATATTAACAATGATCATTGTGATATTTAACCCAGCAAACAAAAACTGGGGGAAAATGGTGTCCATAAATTGGGCTAAAAGATTGGTGAAGGGTTGCCTAAGGTGAAAGACTTGAACAAGTTCAAGGAAACCCCCCCAAATTAAAGATTTGTTACAATAATCACATCTACAATAAAATGTATTTTGGGGATTTTCTTGAACTTGTTCAAGTCTCCCATGTTAGGCAACCCTTTAACTACTTTTTCGCCAAATTTATGGACACACCATTTCCCCCCCAAAAACAAATATTGCTTTTAATATTACCCATTTTACACCCGTTCGAATGGTGTAAAGTATGATAAGGACCAGGTAACGGATGATACTGTAACAAAACATTGAACACATCGACCGATATGGTACAAAATGTATTATTTTTCAAACATTTACGGTCGCACATTTGATTTCAGGGAATTGCACGGCAAAATTTGCTGCAACCCCCTGAGGACTACCCGTCCTTATCCATTCGCCAACAACAGTTCTTTGCTCAGTTATTAACTATGGGGCATGGCTGATGTGTGATGTGCTACTCAAAAACAGTCGGATGTCAAATGAAACCCAGACCAAAATCATTAGGCATGTGCTACGCCAAGTCCCCACAAATATGTAGCATGCTGTAATCAATGACAACTGGCCCAAGATAACAATATTGGCAAGCATTCCTTTCTGAAGGCATACATGTAGGCCTATCCCCGTACCGACAACTGTTGGTGCCTTTTTTTAATTGTCATTTAGTAAGTTGTGTGTCGACTGTCGATTTACATAATTTTTGTATTCTTGAAAAGAGGAAAAGCTACTGTTCTATAATATAGACAATATTGAAAGAAATATTAAATACACTCTAAATTACAGCTTTCTTATTCGAGAGTACTGTTATCACCCTGTATGTTGGATAATATCACTTACGACGATTTAGAGGCATCTCTCAAGAAAAAAAAGCGAAAATTTCCTGGACGATTGATAGAAAATGACCAGAATGTTTGGACTGCTTTACGCTTCAACCAAGCGGACCACGTTTGCATAAATTATCATTTTCGGGTGGAAAGGTTTATTGCACCTTGTTTTAAAGTTTGCATAATTGAGACACTTTTTTAAATCAAACCTACAGGAAAGTACAAAGCTGATGTGGCACTGTATGAAGCTGTGCATTGAACCCTCGGCAGGAGTGGCCGTGGCCGCTGTGATGTCGGACAAGTTCAAAGCTCTGTATCCAGATTTAAAGAATGTGGGCGTCATTCTTTCTGGCGGTAACGTCGACCTCGACACCTTGAAGAACTGGCTTTAGAGGGGGTTTCACGCGCCGGGTAGACTCAAGAGAGACGACGAGGTAGATAGCCATGCCTGCACCCAACTGAAATGTTCCCTTCAAATTTTCTGAAATACCCTGAATAACATTATTTAATGTACTCAATCTTTTATACTCAGCACGATATGAGACCAAGGGACTCCTCTCTTAGTCCCCCATACTAATGTTACCTAACGCATCCCACCACATATTTGCTGTACTTTTTATATTGCCATGTTTTCTTATAATTATTTGAGTGAAGCCCCCATTTCTTTGCTCAGTTAAAAAATTGTGTTGGGAGTTCTTTAAGTAAGTCGTATTTTTGGGAATTTAAGGGGTTCAGTATTCTAAACATTCTGGGTCTCGCTGCACGCAATTATTACGTAACAAACTTTCACTTCTTGGTAATGCTCTGTTATACTTCTCGTCCTTTTTGTTCTTATTGGAATTTGCATTTATTGACATGGTAGGCCTACCGGTTTGTGGTGAGAAAGTTGCGATCTTGTTAGCTTTATTTGTATAACTGAACGTGATGAAAAATGATAGTACTTTGTCGATAGCTTCGATGAATTCTAGAGGTTTTGGTCATTATGCAAAATATAGAGATGTTTTCTATTGGTTGTTTACAAGGTGTGCGTTTTAACGAGAAAATGGAAGACTATGTAACAAATGAATGTGGTCTTGAGTGTTGCTTTAGTTACTTTATTCTCGAGGTGTCGCAATTTTGTATAATAATAATGTTGAGTACAAGATTCACAATGTCAAGAAGATGGTAATTGTAATTTGTTGATCCTTGATATTGAAATTTGTGATTTTCGGTTAACATTTGTATGGGCCTAATAATGATGAGCCGCTTTTTTATAATCACGTTTTTGATCTTCAGGGCCAAGTTCAATATTCGTATTTCATTGAATATTGTGCTGTATTCGGAGTAATTCAGGCTGTTTTTCCATAATCTTTTGTTGGTTTATGACAATAATGTCAATTTACCAGATATATTTGTCAACTTCCAGGTACTTTTAAGTGAGAAAAAATGGTTCTCGTAGATTTTGTAATATTTTTATTTCGTCTAAAAAAGTTGTGAGAAAGTTTGTGAACAAATGGGAAAGGAAACTGCAAAGGAATTACGAGTTGTGTAAATGGTCTCGAGTCTTCAGTGCTTATGTTATTTGTACGGTTGATTCTAAGCTTAAATGGTTTCAGTTCCGGTTAATTCACAGAATTTTGGGAACAAATTTGTTTCTATATAAAGTTAATAAGTTGGGTTCCAACGTCTGTACCTTTTGTAAGGATGAAGAAGAAACACTTATTCATCCTTTTTTGTAATTGCCGGTATGTTATACCCTTTTTTAAACTATAAATTGGATCAAAGAAAAGTCTAATATTGGCCTTACAGTAGACAACAAGGTTTTTTTTGTTCGGTATTACCGACACTAGATTTAAATAATAATAATAATAATAATTCCAATTCCTTTAATTTCTCATTTCACATTTACAAAATGAAAATGAATGATACACGTCATTCAATTGCTGGTTCTAAAAAGATATCAAACAATATATCTGTGAGAAATATATATCTGTCGTAAATGGAGTTTTCCAGAAATTTTGTTTGAAATATTTCAACTATGGTATATATATATACCTCATTTATCATGTCATTATTGTAGGAAATTATTGTATTTAGTCGTTACGATATTTTGTATTTCAATGGATTATGAGAAGTGATTGAAAAGTAATATTACTTTATTTCAGGGGAAAAGGAATAAATGTGTGCTTGGTCGGTATTAACACTTTGTTTAAAAGTAGTTCAAACATTGAACAAACAAAACTACTGAATCAACCAGACAGAATGCAAATGTCACGTTGAAGAATCCCAATGCCAGAAAAGAATATTATTCCCAAAGCTTAGGCTGTCACTTGAGCCAAAATTTGGAATGGTCTTCCTGCTCAACTTAGAGTTACACATTCCTTTCGCAGTCTGAACTTCGTAATTACTTGCACATGTATTCATTATTTTATTAGTAGCCTCGCCGCCTTGTTCAGGTTATTCTCGGAATCCAGACCTAAACCGGTCTTGAATATAGTGTGTGATACCACCTATTTATTCCCTTGATATGGAAAAATGAACATTTGTAGCAATAACGGTACAATTTATGCTATGTGTTCAGTGCACTCTCAAATGGGGTTGGTTGGTTAAAATAGTTGGTTGAAATTTTAAACAACAATGTGTAAACTGTTTTTGTTTACAACTGTTGTGTGGTTTACCTGGTAGCCGACGGTTGGTAAAATGTATTTATTTTACCCGACGTTGATTACATGTTACCACATTTAACCAACAATGGGTCAATTGACTCATTTTAATCAACCGTTGGTTACCAGGTAACCAACACAACAGTTGGTAAAAACAATTGGTAAAAAAAGTTGCCTATAACGTTGGGCAAAATGTACCCAACATTGGTCAAACGGGACAAATTTACACATTGCTGGTTAACACTTTTTTACAAACGATTTTAACCAAACAAATTTTAATACATGTTTTAAGAGTGTACATTTTGTATAACTAGTTTTATCATGTAATTTAATTAAATGTTGCAGTGTACAATTATATATTAGGCTTATTTTCCTATGACCTGCCAAATAATCATGAATGAACAAGATATGTATACATGTATGTCATTAATGAACTGCTTAAAAAGTAAACTTTCTTTTCCAAACAAATTTTAAAAGAATATAATGTGTTTTTGCATTGGAAGACACCAGTGTAAGCTGTCATCTTGTCGTGCGCCTTGCAGGCTGCCACTCTACATCGTCTCTTCAAATTTCACTGAATTGTTCTACCTCACGAATGCCAACTAAGACGGAAGTTGCCAGATGCCCCAATAACATAACCAGGATCCTGCAGGACAAATTCGGTGCGATTTGGCAATCTTATAAGGTAACTTTTGTATACCCAGCAAAATATGGGACCGAGCGACTTCCCCTTAGTCTCCTATACCTATACGTTCCCTAGACTAACGTACCCCCCACCAACAAAAAAACAAAAAAAAAACAAAAAAAACAACAACATTCCGCTAGCACAATGATCATCACAAAGAAGGGGGGGGGGGGTTGTGTCCGTCCCACATATCGCTTCATATGAACTTTCGGATCGAACATTTTTGACTTGTCGAATGAGCAGGGTCTGGCCTGTTTTGCTATGGAACCGTAGTTTCTAACAATAATGTGGCGGAAGCAGGGTACAGGTATATGCCGACTTGTAATGAAGTCTAGTTTGTTAATAATTAATGCGCTCGGTCACTGCGACCAATCAGCAGCGCGTACTGCACCCGCCCTGGGCCGGCCCTGCAGAAATGTGGTTGTTTTTGGCCTGATTTTGGCCTGTCCGAAAGACGGCGTCTGTGCAGAGAGTCATAAATCGAGTTCGTGAGTCGCAATCAAAAAGTCTAGTGCCGAACTGACGTCAGAAGTCTGCACTTCATTGATATCGGTAGGTGGAATTGTACTGGGGTATAACTAGTAATTATTGTGTCGAGATTGGTAATACAGCAAGTGGGAGTAAGATTCGTAAGATCCGGGGTTTTGTTGGTTAGTGGGACATTGATTTGTGTGGTTTGCCAGTCGTTGTTACTGCGAGGCGATCCTGTAACCATTGAGCTAGCTTGAGGGTTACCCAATTTTGTGCGAGGGTTACTGATGAACTCGTGAAGGATTACTGTTCCCTGTTCTGAGCTCTTGTGATGGTTACCCAAACTTACGGAGCTCTGGAAGTGCCATCCGACTTGTTTACATCCTGACATATTTTATCTCAGGATGGCGACATCCTTTGATATTTGTTCGCGTAATGGCGACATCCCATGAGATAATATATCGCGTGATGACGACATCCTAAAAGTAGAATGACGACATCCAGAGATAATATATCGCGGGATGACGACATGCTGATAGGAGGATGACGACATCCTGAGATAATATATCCCGGGATGACGACATGTTAAAAGTAGGATGACGACATCCAGAGATAATATATCGCGGGATGACGACATGCTGATAGTAGGATGACGACATCCATGAGATAATATATCCCGGGATGACGACATGCTGAAAGTAGGATGATGACATCCTGAGATAATATATCGCGGGATGACGACATCCTGAGATAATATATCCCGGGATGACGACATGTCGAAAGTAGGATGACGACATCCTGAGATATATCGCGGGATGACGACATGCTGCTGAAACTATGTAGGATCCTGATTAGATCAGCAATACGGAAGCTTAAAGTGACAATCCGCGTTTCCGCGTTTCTGAGATAATTTATCTCGGAAAGACGGAATATTGAGATAAAAATATGTCTTTCCGTGATATCGTATCTCGGAAATACGTCTTTCCTAATATCGTATCATAGAAAGACGTCTTTCTGTGATAATCGTATCTCTCAAGAAGACGTCTTTTAACGATATACCACGGTGGCCCACAACTGTCACGACCAAAGTCGAAGCGTCGTGGCCAAAGCAAAAGCGTCACGGAAATAGACAAAGCCTATATGGGTTTGATAGATTTTACGTAGAAACCGGGACCCGCGGCGGAATTCCGCGCGGGGAAATTATTTAGGAGAGGATAACACAACTGTTCTAGGCTGATATGACCCCAAGGAACAACTTGGGCTGTGTGCCAAAATCTCTATCTGGGGCGAACAGCCCAGAAATGACCATGTCCTTTTTTAAAATGACCACGCCCTTTTTATCGGAAGTGATGCTGTCCTCTCTGTAAGTGTCAAAAGACATGGTGACTTTTTGGTTATCTTCCATCAGCAAAACTGCTTTCCAGGCATTCTATGTTGAGTGGCGCACCACCAGATAACAAGACACCAAACCTCTATACCTTGGTATATCACCAAAGGCATGGATTGTGTCAGCTGTGTGCGCTTATCCATTCCTTCGGCTCAACTGCACACACGAGGAAACTGATGACAGGATGATGTTCCATGTGCAGGACATTCTAAGTCACCGGACAGGACCTACCGGTACATCCCTGACGCTGTCATCAGGTGACACAGATGTGTCATCAGGTCAATTTGAGAGATCTTGGCCTCCAAGAGTTCTGGCTCATCCACAACTCACGAGTGAAAAGATCAATATTACCACTCCACGATATCTGCATAACGCTGGGAGACGAGCTCACAAAGTGTCTTCCAGCACTCTATGCGCTGACTGGATGCGATACAACCAGCAAGATATCAACTAAACCTGCAGCCCTGAATGCTGTCCGCAAACCAGAACATTTCTCCCTGATCCTGAATTTCGACTGTCCAAAGCCGAAAATGCAATACAGATGGCAGAAACATTCTTGGTCTAGTGTCTCAAACCATCAACATACCTGCAGACATTTGATGACCTGCGTCTCGCTGCATTTGATAGCAATGCCCTCAAGATAGACTTTCAGAGAACCACTTGCACCTCAACTAATGCAAGGAAACATATCATATAGAGCCTATTACCAACAGCAGCTGTGGGTCCAAGCCCAATTTAGAAATGCCACCTTGATTTTGAATGCCGCGTCTTATGGTTTTGTAAGAAGGGGCAATTCATTAGTCCCCGAGATTGTGATCTCAAAACCAGAAGGCGAGTTGCTTGGATCCGTTGTTGCAAGTACTGCAAATGCAAGGGAGGTGATTGTTGTAAGAACCCATACTGAATGAACACTGCTCATAATTCTCATACCTGGACTCTGTTGTGTTACTTTATAATAATTAAATGCTTGTTTTCTTTCTTTAAAAGAATCCTTGTATTGTTTAAATTCCGAATTGTCAGTTAAACTCTAGTAGATGACACAAATGTTCTAACTTTGCTCTAAGTTTGGAAAGTTTAATAAATATATATATATATGTAAATTCCCGGTGTATGTATTTATTTGTATGGTAATAAGTTGACCGAACGGTTTTTAGAAATGTTCTTGTAAAATATCAAATGAACATCTTGAGCACATCAGAAAATGTCTAGCTCCAACGGTTTAGAAGATACAGCTATGTCGGAAGTATCTCTCTCTAAAAAATCCTGTTCCATCACCCCCATCCTGGAACAACTTCATTGTAGTCCAGGCAAAATACATAATTTTGTTTTGTTGACCTCAAACAAATTGCAACAAATTGTTTTTGACCACAGTGCACTTCTATAAGGTCCCTAGAATTACATACTAAAAGTCGACAAAAATCCAAGTGGTGGAAATATGACTAATTTGCATAAATCGTTAATCCCTGCCGCCTAATATATTTATTCCCATATTTGGGTATATATATATATTTTTTATTTTTTGAAAAGTTTATTTTGGTGATTCTACTTACATATCCTTACATCAATAACATTTGCTAAATCATATAAGTGACTGAATAATTATGGGAACATAGTAAATATCAAAAATGACAACTTCGTGACCCTATAAATGTGCGCACATTACACTGTCTCCAGATATCATTAAGTAGTCGGTATTGACGTGCTTCAAATTCACCAAGTTGCTTACTGGCACAGTTATCCTATTAAAACCTTATGGAAAATCACATAAACAATGTTAACATTGTGATATTTAGCCCAGCAAACAAAAACTGGGAGAAAATGGTGTGTCCCTAAATTGGGCTAACAAGTAGGTGAAGGGTTGCCTAAGGTGAGAGACTTGAACAAGTTCAAGGAAACCCCCCAAATTAAAGATTGTTGTTGCTTACAATAATCTATATCTACGTTAAAATGTATTTTGGGGATTTCCTTGAACTTGTTCACGTCTCCCATGTTAGGCAAGCCTTTAACTTCTTTTTCGCCCAATTTATGGACACACCATTTTCCTCCAGTTTTTGTTTGCTGGGCTAAATATCACAATGTTATCATTGTTCCTATGATTTTTCATAAGGTTTTAATATGATAACTGTGACAGTAAGCAACTTGGTGAATTTGAAGCTCGCCAATACCGACTACTTGATGATATCTGGAGACAGTGTAGTGTGCGCACATTTATAGGGTCACGAAGTTGTCATTTTTGATATTTACTATGTTCCCATAATTATTCAGTCACTTATATGATTTAGCAAATGTTATTGATGTAAGGATATGTAAGTAGAATCGCCAAAATAAACTTTTCAAAAAATTAAAAATATATATTATACCCAAATATGGGAATAAATATATTACGCGGCAGGGATTAACGATTTATGCAAATTAGTCATATTTCCACCACTTGGATTTTTGTCGACTTTTAGTATGTAATTCTAGGGACCTTATAGAAGTGCACTGTGGTGAAAAACAATTTGTTGCAATTTGTTTAAGGTCAAAACTTATTTTTCCTGGATTATTGGCTCCCTGTCTCTCAACGAATAATCTTCAAGCTTATGCTAATTGTCCACAAAGCACTCAATGGCAAGGCTCCCCATTACATCTCAGAACTTCTTCAAGTTTACACTCCATCAAGGAACCTACGATCCAGCAACATGCTTCTCCTCAAGGAATCCAAGTCACGACACTCGTGGGGCGACAGACGTTTTTCTGCAGCTGCACCACACATCTGGAACTCTTTACCGCTTAATCTTAGATCTTGTCTGTGTACAACAAAATTCAAATCACTTCTCAAAACTTATCTCATGTCTCAGGTTTTCAAGAACTAATTTATTTGTTCCTCTCATTTGTTATTGTTTCTTTCAAGTTAAATATTACTTTGTTTGTTTTTTAGGGTCTCTGCGCCTTGAACACCCAGCAGGGTGGATATGTGCGCATTACAAATCTTATTATTATTATTATTATTATCACTTACGATATAAAGGGCATGGTCATTTAAAAAAGGACGTGGTCATTTAAAAAAGGGCGTGGTCATTTAAAAAAGGGCGTGGTCATTTCCGGGCGGTTCGCACCGGATAGAGATTTTGGCACACATCCCAAGTTGTTCCTTGGGGTCATATCAGCCTAGAACAGTAGAGTTATCCTCTCCTAAATAATGTGCGTACATGTCTGAGCCAGGTCCTTTACTAAATTATGGGGGATAAATAAGAGACCGTTTAAATCTGATTAAGGTAATTTTGGTAGCCATTTTGGATTTGGGCGGACAAATCTTGGGTAGCCACAAGTTAATTTCAAAAGGCTTAGGTTCAGGACGCCACAATGAAACCAACTTTAGTGAACTTTAACAGGACAAAACGAAGATGTCCTTTAAATTTAAGTAAGATGCTTTTGATGGCCATTTTGGCAGCCATTTTGACAGCCATTTTGACAGCCATCTAGAATTAGAAGATAAATCCTGGGTATTCCCCAGACTAATCTTAAAGGCCTTGGGCTTAAAATGACGGAATCACTGACAAAACTCTGAAAGAAAAAAACAAGAAGCAGTATAAACCTGATTAGGGTAATTTTGGCAGCCAGTTTAGATTTTGGCGGCCATCTTGGATTTAAGGCCGAATTCTGGGTGGCTCTGGAGCTAAATTCAATGGGTGTACATTCAAGATGACAGAATCACACAAACAAAATGTTGATATTAAACGTAATTAGCAGTATATATGTATTTTATGTAATTTTGGCAGCCATTTTAGATTTTGGCGGCCATCTTGAATTTAGGGGCAAAAATCAGGGTGGCCCCAAGCTAATATGAAATGGTTGAGAAAACCTTGACAGGAAAAACCCTTAGTTTTTCCTGGTCTGGGCCCTGTCTATATGCGTCTGTACCATGTCGCGAACATGAAACATGTTCATTTGCAAACACCAGCTAAAATAGATTTTAGTGAAGAATAATGATCTTGGTTATATCTTGATAATGATTTGACCTCTAATGGGGTAGTCCCTGTACTATATGCCAAAAGAATTCCGTCCCGCAGTGTTACTTATATAACCTATATTACCATTCTACATGTTCTTCAAATTATTACTGTTATTTAATTCTAAGAAGGATCTACTGGACTTGATGCCCGACACTTTGTAAGGCAAACACCATTCTTGATTTTCGAATGCTATGGAAAGGCGCTGAACTTTAAAAAACGGAGTCGAGACCTCTGAAGAAACAGGGCGCAAGATCCGCCGAGGATATTGTTGACCCTGATCCTTCCAGACTGCCTCGTGCACGACCTGCACCGTTTGTTTACGCCTGGTTATTGTTTAAAACTCAGTGTATAGCGGCCTATATGTTTTTATAGAAGCCCATCTGCAGTGATCCATAATCTGCACCTTCTATTTCTAAGCTCCGCGGATGTGTAAATTAAGTGGCAGCGACCCCCAGCCCGGTACCCACAAAAGGCTTTGTAACGGCGGAAAGTTGAAATAGCGCCCTCAAGTGGCTGTACCCTTTCTGTATTCTAGAAACTTCACAATTTGTACAGTATGCAAGAACATGGTGCGATTGTTTCACGTTCCGCGGCCATCTTGGATTCAGCGCAAAAAGGGGTACGCAACTTACCCGGATGATAGCGTGTTTATATGGGTGTTTCCCTCTCCTACATGTAGTAGGCCTACAGAGGGCGCTCTACTGAGCATGCGCAACTGGAACGTGAAACAACCTTATTGCTCATGTTAATTCCGTCATTGTTGCCGCTAAGAACTCCGAAAATGCAACGGTTCATTGGTTAGTTAACTTATCCATTGTTATAAACAGACACTCCCGCATGTGTATTTTGTACAAGTTGGGATAATTAAATGGTAAATATGGCAACATTTAGGACGCGTTTCTGTCATCCACGTGTTATGCCGGATTGTTGACATGTACGTGCGTTTATTGTCGACACATCAGGCCCATGATGAAGTGTATGCAAATGGCTGGGATGATGAAGTGTATGCAAATGGCTGGGTTGCACAGTAACTTACCTATGATTTATATGTTAATTTATTAATATGTTTATGTTGATTGAATAATTAAGGCACATAATTTTCCGCTTTAACCAGATAATACTGCCACGTGTTACACAATTAATAATTGTAATATGATTGTTTATTATAGATATTGTTGAGGAGATGTTTGCGGTCTTGCGTTGACAGCCAAAATAGAAAACTGTCGTTCGGGCTGTAACCGTGGGTCCCTGCCGCCTCGACCAAGCTGTTGACTGCACCAGGCTGGGTCTAAATCCGATAATGAATCCTCTAACTTTGGGAAGATAAATGAAAGAAGAACTGGACTAAATCTCTAACCGTCTTTCCTACCGTGTGGTTGAAGGGAAGATCGCCTCCATCTATTCTGGAAATCTCGCACGTCTTCGTCTGTCCAAAGTCTCCAGCCCTAACGCCTAAGTTGTCACATTCAACAGCGTGGACTTGCTTCCTTTCTTTAGAATCCCTATCTAGTACTAGGAAGGAGACAGATATCTTCTGTTTGATATCCTTCGCCTTGAATCATGATGCTTATGGATAAAAATCCTCGAGTGATGCCACTAAATTTTCTGCTTGTCGTATGCCCGCCTATCTAAAAGGCTGTTCAGCGACTTCAACATTGCCAATACTCCATTATGCTTAAAGAAGACAATATATATGCTCAAATGTTAGCCACCGTGTACTACTGGAAACAAGATGTGTCGGGGGGGAGAACGCAGGCGCAAAGTTGATCTTAAAACGATATGTAGCATACAGGGAAGCGACAGATGGACGTCATCTAGATCAACTCGCATAATGTAATCATTCGAAAGAAAGACCCAGGCAGTCTTACTACATATGGGTCTTAGTCTTAGGGCTAATGGTTAATTACTTCGTGTAAAACTAATACATGCTGTCGGCATGTAGCTGCCACCGCTCTACATAATGATGCATTATTCTTATACAGTGATGATTAAATTGAAGTACCCCTCGCACGCAATTCACTCGTTAATGCACGTATCTACTCGGCCATTGTCTGAGGATTTACGGGATCTCGCAGTTACGCGCGAGCGCTTCCGAGGTGCATGAAGAACGAGCACTTACGAGGGCAGTCATCCATGCATAACAATGACTTCGTGTGATTCCCAAGTACGTGTAGTGGCCCATTTACCAATCGATCCGCTTTTCAGTTGGGACAACTGTTTTGAGTGATTGTTGTGCTACACAAAAGCCCAATTTTACTGTGAACATGAGCTATAAAAAGGACAATTGGTTGTGTGCCAAGGAACGACCTACATTTATTTTCATTATAATTAGTGCACGTGCTTCCTTTGTTGGATCTTGTTGGGCGCTCTACATGTACATGTATGTCCATTGTGTCGGTGAGTTTTAAAGCTGAATGACAAAGTATTTTTGATATCTATTCGTATTATCGGGCGGTGTATTCGGAAGGACAAAAAACGTTGGTGAGAATGAGATCGTGTAAAAAAAAGAACTTCCAATCATGTCCTTCCTTCTAACTAATTATCTTGTTCATTGGTTGTAATTGTATGCCACAAAGAGACATTCCCCAGCCAATTAAAATTCCAAAGTGGTGGTCGGCCACACATTGGCCGGCCGGCTTGCTTATCCAACGTAATACATTGTGTAGGTCAGCTGTCAATCATTATTTGGATTTCTTGCGCCTACTTGGATTATATTAACAATTTTAGTTTGTGGGGGGGGGGGGGGGGGGGGTCTTGGGGTCCTGGATCGGGATTTTGTATCACCTTGATTATATTCTTGTTTATTTATTTTTGGCTCGTAGGCCTATTGGTTTGGTGGAAGTTTTTAAAAGCTATCCTTGTAATTTACGGGCCATAAAATAAATCGTTTTTGTTAAATACATGTACAAGAAAAACGGAAAATAAATCGTATTAAATGTTCACCTTAAATCCGTTTAAAATTGTTTAGGTGTTAAGGTCCCGGTTTTTTTTGTTTTTTTTCAACAATGAAACTAGAAATAAACGTTATTAAATAAACCTCTGAAATTTATTTTGCTAGCCTCGTAATTTAGTGGTCCGGTGTATGTTGATTTTATTAGATACCAGAAAAACCAAGAATAAATCCTATTATTATTTACCCCTGAAATCGGTTGGGAAAATGTTTAGGAGTTCAGACAAATAAGTCTTTAAGTACCCTTTCCGCTTTTTTTTTCTATAAAAAGACAATATAAGGACAATTTCAAAATTAATGTAAACGAGTACGGCAAACTTGTGTAAAAGTGCTTGCATCTAATTTAATGACCATCGGTTGGGCCAAGAGATAAATACGTTTGCTCGAGATATACAGCGACCAACGCCGTTTAAATAAATTCTGTATCTGCTAGGCAAGTGTTGACGATCACTTTATTTAGCAGTTAATCGCGTAACTTATAATAGAAAATTGTGTGATGTTTCAGTAAATGTACATGTATTTTGTGAGAATAGACACCAGAACTGCACATTTCCTCTGGCTTCATTATTTTCTCTTACTTTATTATTTTACCACTTCTAGTACTTGCCAGTGTTGTAGTCGAGTCACCTATGTCGAGTCCGAGTCCGAGTCCCGAGTCACTTGGCCCGAGTCACTTGGTCCGAGTCCGAGTCACGAGTCACTTGGTTCGAGTCCGAGTCACGAGTCACGAGTCACTTGTTTAAATAATTAAATAGTTAAAATACTAGTTCAACCAGTTCACTTAGATGACTGGATCACTATTGATTTTTTTATAGGTTTTACCAATACTCCGTGCCCCTTCTCTAAAATATCTTTTAAATGTTTTTTCTTCAAAATAACAAATTATATACTGATTTAGTTATTTCAAAAAGGCAGGTAGCCAACAATTTTTATATTTTTCGCTTGCAAAATTTGCACATCGCACTTGATTTGGAAGTTTCAAAATTTGTTTTAAAGTTGGTGTAACCAAAAGAAACAATACGAGGAACGACAGGTGCCATGGTTTAAAAATTGTTGTAGCGACTAGCGAACTGACGTGACGTGACCAAGCGTGTGTGGTGGATATGCGTGTGTCGACATGTGTGAAAACTGGTGCAAACAACACACAGCCATCTCAGTGCAATATACAGGCGGTGTTTTTACAGGTACCAGACATGCCAGACTATGGTCAGCTTCGGTTGCGTCTATGGCTAGATCAGCGCGTAAGCCGCCTATGTTTTAACATTAAAAAGAGGTAGCGATATAGCCACAGCCAGTTAAAGCCGTCATTCGGACTCCAGAGACAAATTCCTATTTCCCTGGTAATATGCATCAAGCAGTGGCTATGGTGTTAAGGTTGACAGAATACCAGCGTTAATATTGGTGTCGTACACAATAATGATTTAAAAGAAATATATCCCAGTGTTATTATGCGTATTGAACATACACATGTACGTGCGCTGTACACTACATGGCCATAGCAACACAGTAATGGTACAGTCACACGGCCACTTACGGTAGCTGCGGATGCTTACGGATAAAAGTCCGTAAGCATCCGCAAGGATCCGTATCATCCGTAAGCATCCGTATCCATCCGTAATTCAATCCGCAGGATCCGCAGACATACGCAGATCCGCAGCGGAATTTTGAAAATCTCAAAATTTTGCTGCGGATGAAATATACGTAAGCATCCGTAACTCATACGTAAGATACGTAAACTCATCCGCAGGATACGTTAGATACGTAACTGAACCGCACACTTTGTCGGGTGTGCAGTTGCCTGCGGATACATAGGGGTACGTAAACATCAAAAAGATGGAGAAGAAAAAGTTGAATAACTGGAACTAGATCTCAGACTTGATGAAATGCGACTGAAGCAAGCTCCGATCCACGTGGGTTTATTTGCGGATGGTGCGGACGCCAGAGGAAGCCGACATGCGCAGACACGAGCGTAACTTATCCGTATCGTCCGTAAGTCATCCGTATCGTCCGTAAGTCATCCGTAAAATCCGTAAGTCATCCGTAAGTCGTCAGTAACATGTGCCAGCGGGTTGGCAGCGGATGGGTTCATCCGCAGGTTTTACCTGTAACATCCGTAATTCATACGTAACATCCGTAACTAATCCGTATCGTCCGCAGAATATAGGTAACTTTTGCTCAAATTTCCGTATTGGGGTTAAAAATTACGCATTTTCATTATCCAAATATACGCAGGCATCCGCAGGTCCGTAACATGGCCGTGTGACTGTAGCATTATCACGAACACTATTACTTGCAACATCAGTGTAACTGCTTATTCCGTGTGCTAAACGTTAATATTCCTCCATGTGCATGACGATCGGATCATTGGAATTGTTTTTAATATTTACAAAAAAATAAAAAAGGTATTGTTGGTGAAAATACGTGACTCGAGTCACGAGTCCTCGAGGTCAAGTCCGAGTCATGGTAGTCGAGTCCGAGTCCGAGTCTTTTGCCGACGTGACTCGAGTCAAGTCCGAGTCACCAAAATTGTGACTCGAGACGGACTCGAGTCCGAGTCCAGGGCCCAATTTCATAGCGCTGCTAAGCACACGATTTTCTGCTAACCGAGCCTCCGTCTATTTCATGGGGACCTCAAGCAGTAAGCACAGCAAAAGGCACGCTTAACCTAGCGGAAAAATTTGCTTAAATCAGTGACGTAACAATAGAATCTCCATGCGCGCGCAAACGTTAGCACAAAAACGCCGTGAAATAGCGCTTAAGGTTAGCAAATTTTTCTGCTAAAGTTAGCACAACTTTTCCGCTAACTGATAAGCAGCGCTATGAAATTGGGCCCTGGACTCGAGTCATACAACTCTGGTACTTGCCCTTTCCCCAAGTTGCGTAAAATAATCTCTCTACTGGGAGAACTCCCGGATCCTTTTGTGGAGCCTGTCAATCAAAACCTATTCTTCACAGTCATCAAAGCTTAACGCCGCCTCCATAACGCCCGGGCCGGTTTCCTTTGATTTATTTAGCCAACCAAGAACGAGTCATCTGGGCTATGATTGGTTCTTTAATAACAGAGGGTGTCTTTGAAAGGGCTCGAATTACTATCCGCGGGCAAAAGCAAAGGGTGGGGCGCGTGGGAAAAAAGGAGATTGTGTTTGCTGGTGGTGTCTGACAATTGCGTAGCTGACAAAAGCAAAGTCAGACATTGAATGGTTTAATGTGGGAAACGCTCGTTGATCCACGGTTGTTGATTGGTCGAGGCAATGTGGCTATTAACTGTGGAGCTCTGCCATGAAAATCTTGCGGTCATCGGACATCCCCAAGCAATGCCTGGGGATTTAAACAGAGTGAGGAAAGGAAGTGAAATTTCAAATGTTATTAAATAAACCCCTGACATTTATTTCGCTAGCCTCGTAATATAATGGTCCGGTGTATGTTGATTTTATTAGATACCAGAAAAACCAAGAATAAATCCTATTATTATTTACCCCTGAAATCGGTTGGGGAAATGTTTAGAAGTTCAGACAAATAAGTCTTTAAGAACCCTTTCCCCTTTTTTTCTATAAAAAGACAATATAAGAACAATTTCAAAATTAACCGTAGGAATATATTTTGGATGACTAGGGTTTCGTAAATAAACAGGCTCAGAGTTTTTTAACACCTTTTTATTTGTACATCTCAATATATTTTGTAAACGACTACGGCAAACTTTTGTAAAAGTACGTGCATCCAATTTAATGACAATCGGTTAGGCCAAGAGATAAATGCATTTTATCGATGAATACAGCGACCAACGCCTTTTAAATAAATTATGTATCTGCTAGGCAGTGTTGTATTGACGATTACTAAATTTAGCAGTTAATCGCGTAACTTACAATGTATATTAGAAAATTGTGTGATGTTTCAGTAAATGTACATGTACTTTTTGTTTTTATTACATGTAGAGAAATCACATACAGGCCGTTCACTGTGGAAGATTCCCCCAGGGCCCAGGGTTTCCCCTTAAACCTTTTTTTCACTAGCCGGCCGGACCAGTTATGCAAGCATTTTCACTGGTCGGCATGTGTTTTTTCTCAACTTTAAGGCTACTTTTTTTGTAAGTAAGCAGCCGCGGCCCTGAACTGCACTCAAAGGCAATGCGATACAATAGTGTTACATTATGGCGCGGTCTTGTTTTCGACTGCGTGATCTTCCCCGGTTCTACCCACATCAAAAATAAACCATCCCATAAAAAAAGAAGTCCAATCATGTCCTTCCTTCTAACAATCTCTCCTTTTCATTGGGTGTAATTGTATGCCGCAAAGTGACATGTCCCAGCCTATTGAAATTCCAAAGTAATGGTAGGCCACATGTTGGCCTACTTGCTTATACAATGTAATACTATTTGTAGGTCAGCTGTCAATCATTGTCTGGATTTATTGCCCCTAGTGGAATATATTCAGAAAATACTCCCAAATAATTCCCCCGTGGTTTTGTTTTATTCCCCTTAAACTATCAGAGCGTTTATTATGTAAAATTACACCACAGAACCACTTATAAATTAAGGAACGAGCTCTTACAATTTCCACATCTATTTTACGGACAAATTAAATATTATGTGTTTTAATAAATAAAACCCAGCAGCATTTTTGTTAAATTTAAATAAATTTGAACTCCTTAGGATGTGTAGAAAATCCTTTAAGACTGAAATACATGCTTCAGGGAGTAAGTTGCTGGGATAAAACCTCAGCTCGTGCATTTTAAGGGACAATGCAGGACAACAAATAATAATACCCGTTTTCGATGAAAATCATGCAGTGTTTTCTGGGTTTTAATTTAGAGTATTTAAACTATTCGTGGTCCAGTTTTGGTATTCTGGGGTCCGCCATCGGGATTTTGTACCACCTCAATTTTATTCTTGCTTATCTATTCTTGGCTCGTATGGGTTTTGTGAGTGTTTTTAAAAGCTAGCCTTGTATTTTACGGGCCACGAAATAGATCGTTTTGTTAAAGACAAAAAATTAAAATATATCGTATTAAATTTCCCCCTTAAATCTGTTGAAAAAATGTTTAGGAGCTCAAAATATTAGGTGTTAAGGTTCCGTTTATTTATTTTTTCTTCCTTTAAAAAACCCAATGAAACCAGAAATAAATTTTATTAAATAAACCTGGAATTTATTTCGCTAGCCTCGTAATTTAATGGTCGGGTGTATGTCGATTGTATTAGATATCAGAAAAACCAAGAATAAATCGCATTATTATTTACCCCTGAAATCGGTTGGGGGAATTTTAGGAGTTCATTCCAATAAGTCTTTAAGTACCCTTTCTCTTCTTTTTTTCTATAAAAACATGGACAATTACACATGTACATAATTAACCTAAGGAATATTTTTGTTTAGGACTGTGGTTTCCTAAATGAACAGGCTCGGGGTTTTAACATGTTTTTATTTGTACATCTTAATACCTTCTGTAAATCAGTACGGCAAGGTACGAAGGTACTTACAGCCAATTAAATGATCTTCGGTTGGGTTAAGAGATAAATAAATTCGCTCGATAAATACACGGACCAACGCATTTTAAATAAATTTTTAAATAGATCTGCCAGGCATGCGTTTGTTTTTGATTGAAATAGGGGACGTATGACAAAGGGAACAATGGGGTCCCCTATTCCGCAAAGGTCCCCGATTCAGACTCGTGTGCAAATCCTATGGCGATCATCCGAAAACGTTAGAGTACAAACAAAAGAGGGAAGACGGTCGGACAATGCCCCGTCCCCTATTGACGGCATTTACCCACTTGTGTGGGTTAGTGTAAGTAAATACAATGTATCTTTGTTGGAGATAAGCGGGCCGGTAAAACATTCTATGAGTACCACTTTGTGTTGAGAGAACGTCTGCTCTGAAAGAAGAAAGTCAACACCCAATGACAATAAAGATTTGTTTAACTGGACTTCATGATTGGATAACGATCTTGTCACTGGGAAGTAGTGAGCGGTGCTAAAGCTTTGATGTTGGTCTTTTCAAGAAACTCGGTCGGGTCATCACTCAGTTACTTGGGGAATCCTGCGGTTTACAGTCTAGTCTGCGACATTCAGTGTACATACACACAGGCGGTCGTTCGTACATGGAAACCCAAACTGGAATTTCACGGGTCAGTGATCACCGCTCGTACGGTCGTTGCATCTCGCTCGTACGGTCGTTGCATCTCACTCGACACACGCGGGGATTTTCGAGCGGGTTCGAGCGAGTTAATTGAATGCTGAGAGTTTTCGAGACGGCAAGAGTGATTTCGAGATCTCGTAAACACACTTAAACGTACATTCGCATTTTTGTATCACTGTGGAGACATGGCTTTGTTCTCGTGTACAAAATTGTTAGAAAGTCGAGCACGTTTTTCAAAATGCTCCCATTTTAACCATAATTTTGTTCCTGGGTTGAAATTTCGACCCAATATACCCTATATTATACCCTAACCCAAACACTAATCCTAACCCACATCCTAATTCTAGTTTTTGAGTAATTTAAGTAAAATCCAAAAATCTAATTCGTGAAATTCCCAATGGAGACCTATTCATCTATAGAAATTTACCCTCCGGAGACGTTTTGTCTCCATTGTACACATTGTGTTCATGTCTCCAGAGGGTACCGTATTTCGCACCGCACGTACCTCCTCGTACTCGCTCGCAAATTAATGGGTACTTCAATTTAATCATAGCGACCAGCTGCACATTAAGATTTAAAGGCCAGCTGAAACCTTTAAGGCTCCTACCCATGGAGCCCGTCATGAGGAGGACATTGTTGAGCTTAGACGGCGGAATTTTCTTCTGGGACCTTATTCACAAAGCATCCGCACGCTTTAACGGATCCGTTAAGCCTCCGTTATGGTTTGCGCCATATTCACGAAGTATCCGCATAATAGCGAATCCGCAGAACACGTCCGTAAAACTAAGGGCACTATTTTGCGGGAACTCCAGCGTTCCCGTAAAAGCTAACGGATCTCCGCATAGCGCTAAAATGAAATGGCTGCAGTGTTTGTGGTTCTGCTGGACGGAGGAAAACAGGCGTACTCTTCGCCGCCAGCGAGTATTTCGTGATAGGTTACAGCCACTGCACTGTTAAAAATTGTGTAACTTCACAGTTGTTTTTCTGTTGAAAATGTCAATATATAACAGTAGATATTACTGTTTTGGGATTTCTTTGTATATAAACAAAACTAGTACTGTCTATGTACATTTTTCTGAATTACTCTGTTTGGTTACATAATGTTCGCTGTTAAATTAAAGTTTTGTACTGGAACAAGAAACATCATCTTTTGAACAAGCATTTTCTTCCGTTATGTTAAGACACATCAACATTACTGTTTTATAACAACACATTTTGCTGTAAATATACAGCAACGCCATCGAAGTTTTTATTTACAGAGAATCTATTGTTCTCCTACACGAATCTCATTACGCAGCAACTGACCAATCAGAAGTGAGGAAATTAGTGTTCACAAAAGTCATGTTAAACTGTGTTGTTTTACCACAAAACACACTTTTTTTTACCACTTTGTGTAATTATTAAAGCTATTCCCTGATACAATTTTGATTTTTAGCAAATAAATCTGAAGAATTGCATCTCATCTCCCTCCGCATTTAAATATTGAAATTATTCATTTGAAAGCGTGACTTCATCATTGCGGGAAAAGCTGAATATAAAAGTAACTCACGACAGTGGTTGAAGTGTTTAGTAGGTTATCGTAGCATTTGTACTATATAACTGTATACGTAATACATGTAGTATTGTGTAATGTGTAATTCTTTCAAATAGGCACTTTGGGAGACAAATTAGCGATAGTTTTGATTCACTTGGGAGACAGTGGCACTTAGGGAGACATTTCAGTGTCTCCCTAAGTGTCTAGCTACCCCATAAAACGATATTTGGGAGTTATTTTTGCTCGGAGAAGACAGATTTGGGTCTAAATAGCATAAAAATGAAATTTCGTGGAAAAAGCTCCAGGTAAAAACGGGTTAGGTTACAATAAAGATTGTGCACGACTCTATGGGATTGTCTCCCAAAGTGCCCATTTGGAGGTATAGTAATAACTAGTTACTTATAATAGGTCTGGTTCCCATTCTCATTCCCACTTCATTCATCGATGTAAATTGCCGCAATACGCGTAACAGAAAACTGTACTTCAACAGGAGCGTTTGTTTTTGGACAAAACTTCGACATAAAACTTGCCGTTATATTAACAAAACAACAACGGGTTAATCACTGTTGCAAAACAGGGGAATCCATGTAGGTGTACAGTACCCAATACAGTAGAATCTCTGTTAATAAACAGAGATAAAAACAACAGTAGAATGTACTGTTAAAAAACAGTAACTACTGTAATGCCAATTGACAATAGAATGTACTGTTAATTAACAAATATTTGTTTAACAGTGTGGACATTTACGACGATGTGGAACTGATAAATAGGTATCAAATGCCAAGGCATGTACTGTTGGAGGTGAACAATTTAATCCGTGATCGAGTTGAACATCCGACACAGAGGTCGCATGCAATACCCGCCACGCAGATCATAACAGTCCTCCGATTTTTCGCCGAAGGTTCTTTCCAATTAACAAATGGAGATTTAAGTTGAATTAGTCAGCCGTCTAACTTCTCGAATTGTTACCCAGGTTGCAACTGTCCTTCAAAGAATTTCGCCACAAATAATTTGATTTCCGAGGAACATAATAGCCAGTCAGAATCTGATCAAAGAAGGTTTCTACGATGAACGTCATCGTCGGATTTCAAACGTTTTGGGATGCCTTGATGAGTCGCTTGTCCAGATTAAATGTCCTGCACATGACGAATGTGCCTATACATATGCAGACATAACTACCACGCTATAAATGTCCAGGGGGTTTGCGACCACCAGAAGAAGTTCACCAATATTGTTGCCCAGTGGCCAGGCTCGACCCATGGGTCGTTTATGTGGACTCACTCAAGCCTCAACCACCAACTAGCCAATGGTCTTGCAAATGATGGTCAACTTCTAGGCGATTCTGCGTACCCCCTTCGATCATGGCTGCTAACACCAGTACCACAACCTGATGATGATGATGCAGAACGTCGACACACAATATTCATCACCGAAGAACCCGACAGAACATCGAAGGAACTTTTCAATTTGGCAGATGGAAAATGAGGTGGCAAGTGCCTGCATAGCGAAGGTAGGTGTTTACGGTGTCAGTATAGAAGGCCTACAAGTGTATGTGAACTCTGCCATCCAGGAGCCATCGCATCTTTCTGGATGCAACTCTAAACTTGTGAAATGGTGCTGTCATCCAGAAAGTATAGCATTGTCTCTTGACAGATTTTCAAGTACTTTAGAATTCACTGACAACCACCTTCTATAATGCACATTACAAAATAATGTGGTCGACGTCAGTGAAAGTAGCGTAACAAATAAAGCTCATGATTATTAACTATTGCACGAAAATGTGTTTGTGATGACTGTAAATTCGTTTGGATGCCGGATTGTGTTAATCGAAGACTGTTTCCGATAGTGTAAGATGTACAACACCCTCGAAAAAACTGCCTTTGAAATCTGTTTGACAATAGGCCATGGTATAAACAGTCTAGGTAAAATATGAATTGCTCCGCGTTGGCAAGAAATCAATTGATGTGGTTTTGCTAATAATTTGTTGTTCATTATACCGACCTTCCCGTAAAATGCTGTTTATCATCAGATTATGTTTTTGGTGATTTAATTCAACTTCTTAATTTCACAAGTTTTTTAACCAAAAAACGAATAGATTGGTATGATGCCTTTCACAGAAGAAGTTCACGAAATCGTTCCTTAGTTTGAGAAAATAACCAGTGCACTGTGGAAATAAAAAAAAGAAAATTGGCCAAGAATTTGAAAGATAGGCCGCAATCAGCTACCAGATGTATTTTGGATTCATAACAATTCGACTACATTTCTATTTTACGCTCTTATGAATTGTTACATATTCACGCAGGCGCTTCATTCAACCGTACAGCTCGTTGAATGACACCCCCTTTATTAGCGGAGCTCCGCAATTTTACCGATACCTAACGGAACCTTTTGTGAATACGGCGTAGCGCAATTCTAACGTATCCGTTAGGCCATCCGCAAAGGCTGTTACGGACCCGGATGCTTCGTGAATAAGGTCCCAGATCCTTACTGGAGTCAGGGAAGAAACATTAAAAGGCCCAGAGTTCAAAGGGCAGGCCCTCGATATCTGGCGTGCAACCCTAAACTGATGAATATTCACTGAGCCCCATCTGTTCCACCTCAGACAGACGTATCGAGCGAATTGTAAACGAAGACAGACGCGGCCACCATGGCTACGGGTGAGGGTGTTTGGCACCACCATAGTAACCTTCACGTTACCTGTTACAGTCGAATGAGTGAAGCAATCATAACGAAAGGTGGAAAACAAAGCTCTTCACCAACTGGGCACTGGTGGGCAAATACATTTACTCCCGACGACCCGGGCACTGGATCTCTCGAGTAATGCAGACCCGCTGATCTATTCGGCACATTTGAAGGGAGTGCCATCAAGTCAAACATGAAGCCGCGAGCGCCTCCCAACTCCTTCTGAAGCAGCTTCCAGACTGAGTTGGATAACTGAGCGTCAGCTCTCGATAATTCTCTTGAATGGACGTCTGCTGGGTTTGCTTAAACAGGATCCATCTCGAATGTAAAGTGCAGTTGACCTCTAATGCCTGGATTACATTTGGCCTGCGATTAGTCTACGGAGCCCGTATCCTGCCCGTATCCCCTTTTCCGTGCGGCCTCTGTGCGGAGGCAGGAGGCGGCCGTGAGATTTTCGTACGGATTCACGGGCTCCGCAGCCTTTACGATTTTGTTTCGCGAGAAGTTAAACAATTTTGAAAAAATCGTAAGCCCGTAACCCGTATACATGTCGTAGGTGGCATTGCACAATTCCCGCACGGGCATCGCCCGGAGCCCTCGCACTGATTGTGCAGCAAACGTACGATTTTTCGGTGAACATGGGGGCAAAAAAAATCGTACAGAGATTGTAGACTCATGGGGCATTCGCACGGCCATTGCACAGCTATCGCAAGGTTGCTGCTCGCTGCCCGTGCAGTATCCGTGATATGGAGCAGTCATCCCGCGGCAACCCCACAGCTCCCGCACCATGGCCGTGCAGCCGCCTTGAGACGGGCCAAGCATATATTGGTCATCTCCATCTCCAGGTCCTCTACATCATTCGTCTCGGTCAAAGCAGAAAAATATGCCGTTGATATCACTAGTACCCATCGGGCTCAGAGCGGCGTACCTCCAGTTGCAGTTGAGGCAGATCAGAAGAAATGAGCAGCAGGCGATCATTGCAGCCCTGGTCTTCCTGGAAGAGCAGCAGGCCCGACAGGGGCACAGGGAGAGGACGGTATGGGTAAAGCCGTGGCTGCTGAGACGGGTCACACTGGGACACTACGACACCTTGATGCAGGAGCTGATGCGGGAGTCGCGTGGGGACTTCAAAGCCTACCTCAGAATCGAGCCACCCATGTTCCGGGAGATGGTAGACAGATTGACCCCCAGAATCTCCAAGCACCAAGACTGCCGTCCAGGTTTGCCTGCAGGCCTGAGGCTGGCTATAACGCTGAGGTTCCTTGCCACTGGTGACTCCTACCACAGTTTGGGGTTCAGCTTCAGAGTGGCCTGCTGCACCATCTCCGTGCTGGTTCCCGAGGTATGCCATGAAATTGTAGCTGAGTACAAGGACGAGGTGTTGGCGATGCCGACGACCCCAGATGGCTGGCGGGAGGTGGCCAGCGCCTTCTCCAGACGTTGGAACTACCACCATTGCCTGGGCGCCATTGATGGCAAGCACATCCGCATCAAGAAGCCCAGGAAGTCCGGCAGCGCCTATTACAACTACAAAGGCTTCTTCTCAATCATTCTCCTTGGCGTGGTTGACGCGGACTACAAATTCATGTGGGTGAACGTGGGGGCCCGAGGTTTCATGTCAGACGCTGGGGTTTTCAACGGGTGCAGCCTGAAGCGGAAGATAGATGCCGGGATGCTGGGGATGCCCGACCCTGACCCTCTGCCCCACGATAACCAGGACACTCCCTACTTCTTCGTGGGGGACGGCGCTGCGGCCCAGCATGATGAAGCCCTACTCCCATCGGTACCTGAACAATGACGAGAGAATCTTCAATTACAGGACCTCCCGTGCACGCAGAGTAGTGGAGAACGCTTTTGGCATCCTGGCTGCTCGGTTCAGGTGACTCCTGACAACCCTGGCCATCATGCCCAAGAACGCCATCTCCATCACCAGGGCCTGTGTCATTCTGCACCAGATTATGAGGATGAGGTACCCGGCGCTGCAGAACGCAGACCTCGACGCGGAGGACGCAGACAGTGGCATCGTGCCAGGTGCCTGGAGGGATGGTGCCATGATGGATGAGGTCGAAATAGCCCGGCGAGGCCCTAGAGAGAACCGTGCTGGAAAGATGCTGAGGACCCAACTCAAGTACTACTATAACAGCGAGGCAGGAAGCGTTCCCTGGCAAGAGGCAGCACTCAACTATAACTACTGAGCTGTGTCCCGGATAATGCTCATTTGGTTATGAACTATATGTGTATACATTTCATAGACAGTGTTCAATGGACTATTGGTTCTCTTTGTGTATAAGTTGTAAATTGTTATTTTACGGAAAAGGGTCTAAGTTTTTGTTTATTACAATGAAGGTCTTATAAACCTTTGAAATTTGTGTTCAATAAAAGTCTGTTCATGAAGGAATAACGTCCAAATTTGTGTGATATTTAAAAGTTTCAAATTTGATGAAGAATGTTTAAAAAAAGATAAAAGTTTAAGAATTTTGTTGTTTTCTGTATCAATCTTTTCAAAAAGTTGGATGTTTTTCATTACAGTATTCACCATTAGTCTTCAACTGTTCTTCTTCTTTTTCACTTTAATACATTTCTTTTATCTTTATAGCAAAATAATGAAAGATCAACACATACATCACATTTCACATAGCACTGTATTTTAGTCATCACAATATCACATCAGCACTTCTTCAAAAACAAGTAGTCATCATACATACAGTAGTTTTAATCATGAGGAACATAATATCCACTAAGATTCACTTTCGCTGTACTACTTGCAGGGGCAGATCCAGAATTTTGGAAAAGTGGGGGGGGGGGGGGGGGGGGGCACGGCACATATTTCAGATCATTTTCTGACATGCAAAAAAAAAAAAAAATCATCACATATTTTGGTGTCTGTTTGTCCAAAATTCTCTGACAAGCAAAAACAAAAAAGAAGAAAAAGGTTGTCAATTCTATAAAAAACAAATAAGAAAAAGGTTGTCAGTTCTATAACAACAAAAAAAGGGGGGCACGGGCCGGAAGTGTCCTCCTTAAATCCGCCACTGCTATGTGTCATTGGTGCTATCCATGGCTACACTGTCGATGTTCATGTTGAAGACTGGGGTGGAGGCTGTTGAGCGATCGTCTGCGTCTGTGTCGTCCGGATTGATGGATGAGAATGCCTGGGAGATAATACTCGCTGTGGAACCAGCGGAGCTGCGTCTGTATGGATGTGGTACGAACGACTGGGACATGGGCGTGGGCTGCTGCTGTGGCGGCTGCATGGGTTGATGAAGGGGTATAGGGGTCTGGAACTGTAAGCCGTGCCGAAACTGAGAGCCATACTGTTGAGTGGCTGGTGCTTAGACGGAGTGGGGGCGAACTGCCTGCTGAAAGTGGCTGGCTGCGCGTGCCATGGGGACTTGTTCAATGATCCTTGGGCCATCTATGCTGACGGACTGCAAGTATCTCAGTGAGAGCCCAAAAGCCTCTGTCTGAAAGGACCTGAATTGCTGACTGGGGACCTGCTGGACGACTGAACCTAGCCACGCAGCAAAGGTGTCCCTCTCCGATGGCTGCTCCGTGAACTGGTCAATCTGCATGGAGAAGTCAAAAGTGCATAATGTTTTAAATATGTACCATTATAAAACCCCCCCAAAAAGTTTGGAAATAATTATGATCGATTAATTATACTTCTCTTGGCAGGGCATAATCATCGCTATACGTGAGTTTCCAAACTTTTTTGAGGGGGCTTATGTTTGGAAATGCAACAAGTGTAATCGCAAAGGCAAAGAAATTAATTTAGTTTTGTTTCCAATGTTCACTTTAATAGAGATAGAAAGACTTCTGTAGGGGCAGAAGAGTCTAATACTGGGAGCAGTACTGTAAGCATGGCAATTTGCAACAGTTGTCTTACCTTCATTGCGAGCTCGGTGTACTTCTTGCGGTTCTCCTCCAGCAGCTGTGACAGGATAGTGCTGGCTTCACCACCGGACTGCGTCTTCTGTACTTTCTTTCTCTTAATACTTGTTGAAGTACTGGGACCTGGACATGAACTTTCTTCTTCGCCCGTGGGGACTGACTCCTCTTGGAACCGTTCGGTTGCCTCGTCATCCGTACCCTAAAGCATAGACAACAGATAAACGTTTAAACATGTGCGAAGAATAGAACATGTATGATAACAAATTAAGGGAAATTCAGGTTGAGGAAAACACACAATAATAATAATAATAATAATTAAAATAATTATACTAATACTGCTACTACTTCTACTATTAATAATAATAGTAATAACAAGAATAATGATAATGATGATAGTGGGTTCTTGTATAGCGCACATGTCTGTCAGAATCAATATTTTCTAAGCAGATGCTTACCCCTCCCATCTCGATTCCCTGGCCCGACCTCTGCACTATAAACGGGGCTAGGAAGGCCAAACGCTGCAGCTTCCACCTCTGTAGCCGGGTCTTCTTGATCGCCCCCTGACCAGACTTGCCCTCAGAGCGCCTGAGTTTCCCGTAGTCTGTCCGCCAATTCTTCCACTTCCGAAGAACTGTGGAATCTGCACACATTAAACAAAAAAGTTCTTAAATGTTCATGGTAAAATAAGATTAAATGCAAGACTTAATACAGTTTTTACATGGCAAAGAAAGTTAATTCATAAAAGTGAAAATATGTATTTCTTCATGGGAATAACTAATTTTACCTTTACAATTTAAAGTCTTCATGGAAATGAATAAATATTTTTGCTAAATATTTTAAAGCAAATTTGGAGTGCAATTTTTTTCTTCATTTTTCATTTGTACCGAAAATACTTACGGTCCCAGCCGATAGTCTCTACAAACACCTTCAGCTCCGCATCCTTCAACTTCTTGTTGGCCCAACTTTCATGGGCGATGTCATAAAAATAGGGCCGGTCCTCAAAAAACTGCACGACCTTGTCGTTCATGTCACCTTCTTCACGGTCTTTAAGATCATCATCGTCATCAGGCCTTTCAACTTCTGCCTCGGCAGGCTGTGGGTCCTTCTTGGACTTCCTTCCCTGCTTTCCTCGCCAACATTTGCTTGATTTAGGCATTGTGTTGTACTGCTGTTGCAACACAATGTATATCTTGATCTTCTAGATTTTATAATGTGCGATCGGTAAAAGTGTGAAGTTGTTTGTGATGATGTACATACACAGAGCTTCTCCTTATATACTGAGACTCGGACGCCCAAAAACGGCACGGCGGCTGTACGGTCACCGCGCATTCTCCGCGCAACCTTTGCACGGAAGCTGCACGGGCTCCGTACGATTTCCGTGCGGAGGCTGCGAAGACTCCACGGCTACTGCATTCAAATTGCACGATTTCCGTACAATCTCCGAGCAGCCTCTGTACGGATTTGCCCCGGCCTGCCCCCGAGGGCCAATACAATAAATGGCACGATGCTCGTAGATAATGTAAACACAAACATCGTAGCCCGTAGCCTCCTACGATGTCTACGAATAATCGTAGACTAATTTATCGTACGGCGCCCGGGGCAAATGTAATCCAGGCTTTAGATCGGGGTGAAAATCGACTTAAACAAGGGGTTACCAAAACTGTTGACTTTGCTCTGCGATTGCTCCAAACGTTGAAGAGAGCCAAAGAGTCAGCTGTCACGTCAACACGCCTATCCCACAATGAGTCTGAAACTGACTCAGGACAAAATACAAAGCAAAGGCCTCCTTGCAGCAGATGTCTGCCCGAGCCAGAATTTTCGGAGACCAGTAATCTCTAAAACTAGCGTTTCCTAACGGATCCACCACTGAGACTCCTCCCCAACGAAAGTGTCTGAACTCAAAGTCACTGACGCATGGTGTTCCATTTTCCAAGGTATTGGTTGTGAGAATGAATCTATAAAACTCCACAAAGGATTCTCGGCTCGCACTTCTTGTGTGAGCGGAGTGAGGTAGACATTGTCTAGTCTCAAAATGAATGCGCAACACTCCCTTATAAACAAAGATGCGGCTGGGAAAACCAATGTGAAGCTTTGACATTTTCCAAAGAAGCGTTGAAGATGCTTTAAGACAACCTGGACTGCGAAAACAAATATCTTCTCTCACCTCGGCAAAGGACTTTTTCTTCTTTTTTTCCATTCTTTTTTGAACAGATTCCTAGACCAAGATTAATCATGCTGCTAGAGGATGGGTGAAGATGAATCTTTTCCAGATTGATGAAGAACCCAAAATGTGAGTTCATGTAGCAAACCACACAAAGCGATATCATAGCCCTGTCGAAAGCCCTGCCGAAAGCCCTGCCATCTGAAGCACTCTCGAGTACTGTGAAACGAATACAAGTGAAACGGTCATCAATCTTAGCCTCAGTGTGGATAGCCCGGTGCTTTAGCCATGATGGAAATCACAAACCAATAGTTGTGTAGATGAACGCGCTGTCTACAAAATAGTAGCCTGCCCACTCGAGGCTACAAAGGGTTTGACAATTCCGACAAAAGTATTTGCTTGTAACCTCGCGCATCATTAGTGGCTGAAAAGAAAGAATCCATTATTGCTAATGAACTTGGCAATCTCGCCCAAGGGAACTAATTTGAAAGGTGTGTCTACTCTTTACACCAAAGATTTGGCCCCTTCATTGACATAACTAGTCTTGGCTTTTGGGGTTCAATGGATGGGACATTTACACATCGGGGCGGTTGAATTTCGCTCGTCTTCCCCAAAAGCTCCACGGAACTGTGTATAAGCCTCTTGGTTAAGGTCTCATTTTTGAGGGGAACGAACTTACGACAAAAAGGGGCGTTTGCGAAATACATTTGTGGGGGCATGTCAAATTGTAGATTTGTTTATATATTGTTTTTCTTTTAATCTCTACCCCTTTACACTGCCATCTGGATACAACGAGACCATCCACAGACTCACCGAAAACGAAGTCCCAAAGATCCGGGCTCACATTCCAGGCTATCCAGCTACTAAATGGTCTGGATCTCTAAACAGCAGTGCTTGTACATCTGGTAAGGCACGACCTGAAAATGACATCCAGAGGGTTTGGCGCACAAAAGCTAGGGACACTTACGGGTTTCCCGGATGATGTCCACCCAACTTAGGACTTTCTTCCTTCGCTCTCCTGTTTGGGCTGCGAAGGGATCGAAACACCAACTAAAGGACCTCTCCCACGTGTGACTCTTTAGTATTGCCAAGTATCGCAAAGTTACTATTAGTATTAAAAGGGTAGGAACGTTATGCCTCTGTTTCCTTTACATGATTCCTTTACGTCATTCATAGTTTTTTTTTTATATCTATCTCTATGCCTCTCCAAGGCCAACAAAATGCATCTCGTGCCTATAAATAAGTTTATTGACGCATTGTATATGTTTTAGCCAAATATTAAAATACCCAAGGCTATGCACTATAAAGGATAGGCCATATACTTGCTCCGCCTACAAAAGGGTGTAATAACCATTATCGAAAGCCCATGGACCAAACCTGTCAGCATTTTATGTTAAAATGATCTTCCAATGCGTATATCATTGACCAACCCTGCATTTTAACTCGTTTTTCTCTCTGACCGTAACTCCGACCATGTTGGCCCTGCCGAGAATTTTTTCTAGGCCCGTAGCCCTGTCTCAAGGGTCTAAACACACCCCTTGTGGCCCCGTTCACGCCTAAAGCCCCTTTCACACTAGACGATTTCCCCGGCAATTCCCCGTGGAATTGCCAGGGAATTTCGGTCGGTCTGTTCACACTGCCAAAGAAATCCCCGTGAAACTGCTTTTCCCCAGGAAATATTTACCCCTGCTCGGGGGTAGGGTTAAAGGAGAAATCCCCTGGGTTTAACGTTTTTCCCGGGGAAAAGCAACTAGTGTGAACGTCGCAGGGTTTGAACTTACCCCACCTTTTTGCGTCCACGGGTAATCTCGAAAGGTCACAGGGTCACAAATAGCGAGCCAAATAATTCGCGCGGTGACTTAGTATTGTAATGCAGTACCTTTCAAACTTGTCGTAAATATATTTACAGTTAAGTACAAAAGACAAATAATAACGTTTGAAAATTATACAAATAATTTAATTTTAAAGAATATGAGCAAAATTAATGGTTTTAATATTTAATAAAAGAAGTGTCGTGAACAAGACTGTGTTTAGCTTCCTTCTCGTGTACGTGTATTTATAATTTCCCGGGGTTTGATGGCCAGTATGAAACGACCGTGCAGATTCCCGGGAAATAGTGTCCCCAGGAGTTACCAAATGAGTCTAGTGTGAACGGTTGGTGGGGTAAAAAATCCCCGGGAATTTCCCGGGGATTTATTTCCTGGGGATTGGCTCTGCAGTGTGAAAAGGGCTTTAGTGTCTGCTGAAAAGGGCGTTCAAACCTCGGCCATTTGTCAGAATCTTTACCCGATACTTGGTCATCTTTAGCTATACCCTGAACCTTGGATTCAATGGGGTTTGTTTGCCACTATGTGAGAGGATTTACGTACATCTGTTTTACTTTGATGTTGGCGATGGACAGTGGCGTGAATTTGTCAACATACTTCCTGAAAATGGACATAACATATGCCACGTAGCTAGTGACAGTACAACCTTTGAGAAGCTCCCGACGCTTAGTTTGTAGACCTCCAAAGCGGATTTCGCCTGCATTACATATAAACAAGCAAACAAACAAACGCAGACGGAACGTGCCACTAGCAGGCCAGAATAATGTGGATGGATAATACTGTTGTATCTGCCTAAACTCCACCGTACCAATGTAGAGCGCATTCACCGCTCTTTACAAAATTGCTTCAAGTGTAATCTCCTTGCTATACACCAGTCTTGGCTCACCCCAGTAAACAGACGAGAGTTCATCCACCCTGCATGTATCCCTAGGCTACCAGAGCTACGTACATGCATAGGCTAACCAAATTAAAATGACTTAAAAAAGGGGGGAGGGGGCAGCCACATTTATTATGTTGCCTGCAATGCTAAGGGCACTCTATCTGGTGACATTGAGTGATTTATCGACCTCTTTAAGTTACTTTACATGATGTCTTAAATGTAAATAGAATGTATCTGCCTATGCAATCTTATTCTCCTTATATTGCAAATACCACCTGTATATTTGTTGTTAATATAATTGACAAGCCCACAAATTCATGTATTTTATATGAATCTATGAGTTGCTCGAGGCTCGGCCTTTTTAAGCCCAGATACATCATCTCAATTTAAAGCAGGTGCAGCTCTATATTAAGTTTCATTTCTGTGGTTGGAATTAAATATGCCGGAAGGTACAATGGTTAAAAGAGCCCATTCTCGACCTTTAAAGGTAGGATACACCATTGGTAATTGCTTGAATTATCATGAATGGGTGGATTTGGGGGGTTGTATTTTATAGTAAATATCGTTTAACTAACCTGTCCGAAGTTTTACAATCATGAATGCCGAGAAAAGCACAAACAACAGCGTTTGTTTTCAACCGGCGTCGAGCAGTTATTCTTATGTTATTTGTGTTTTTCGCGATCGCGAATTTTTCTTTATAAAATTATATTTTTCAGAATAATTCAAGGATATCTAGCGCAATCATTTTGCTGGATGCATAGAATCATTATTTACTTTCAGATTAATAAGATATTTCTTAATAATTCGGTAGTAATTTTTTTCGATATCTGCAAATGGTGTATACTATACCTTTAAGCTCGGTATACTCGGTTATTATCACAGTTATGAGTGCATGTACACCTGTTAATTTAAAAATGGTAATACCCCTCGTGAAAATATGGCTGTACCCTACCCCAGAATATATTTTATCGGTAAATACCAGTAAGAATCGCTTACACTCCTCAGTAGTGGCCGTTCTTCATTTTGTCTGTCAACTTCGGGGATTTATCTCCTCACCATAACCCATTCCAGGCAAAGACAAGTATACTTTGAGGTCCAACCTCGGATCCAAAATTCATGAAACTCTAAACTCAAATATAGGGTCTCGTCCCCTTACTCCCTTGGCGTCTAAAACTGGAATCCTTTAACAATGCTACCTTGGGAATTTAATTGGGACCCAGAACCTTAATTAATCAAACATTTTGGCCTCCTGCCCAGTGCATCCTAAGGCCCAGTCTCGGCTCTAAATTTCAGTATGCCATCACCTATTATAAACAAATTGAAACATTGTTATTTTTAACCGAATTTGTAGCCGAAGCGCTAACAATGCGCGCACACCGACGCACACACGCATCGGTACTGTGTCCTATATGTACATAAAATGTATTTACTCAAAGCGCTGCAAATATCATCAATTGCAGACCCAAAGGGCATACCCCCGCCAAACTTAATCAATGTTTTTTAGGCTCGTCCTCGGATTTACCAAATTTATCAGATTTCTTAAAGGGAACCCAGCCTATTTATTTTGAGGTTCAACCGTTAAATCGAAATTTTACTTTGATATATCACATTTCTTTCAGGGGTGCCCTGCCTATTGTTACCTCGGGGTCCAACCTCGGCATCTGAACTTTTTTTGGGTAAGATGATTTCTTTCTGAGAACCCTGCCCGATGACACTTCGAGGTCCAACCTCCGCATCTGAACTCAATTTGGTAAACAGGATTTCATTCGGGAACCCTGCCAGTAGCCACCTCGAGGTCCAAACTAGATATCTAAACTTAATTTGGTTAAAGGCTTTCTTTCTGGGGACCCATCCTCTCGCACTTCGAGGTCCCACCTCGGCATTTAAACTTAATTTGATCAAAATGATTTCTTTCGAGAACCCTGCTTCTTGCACCTCGACGTCCAACCTCGGCATCTTACCCTAATTATATAAAAAGGCTGTCTTGTTTGGGACCCAGCCCCGTGGCACTTCGAGGTCCCACCTCGGCATCTGAACTCAATTTGGTCAAATTTATTTATTTTGGGGGACCCAGCCCCGTGGCACTTCGAGGTCCGACCTCGGCATCTGAACCTAAATTGGTCAACATTATTTCTTTATGGGGACCCAGCCCCGTGGCACTTCGAGGTCCCACCTCGGCATCTGAAGCCCCTTGCCATCTCGAGGTCCAACCTCGGATCCTGAACTGAATTTAGTTAAAATGATTTCTTTCGGGGACCCTGCCCCTTGCCCTATCGAGGTCCTACCCCGGCATCTGAACTTAATTTGGTCAAAGTTATTTCTTTCTGAAGACCCAGCCCCGTGGTACTAAGAGGTCCCACCTCGCCATCTGAACTTAATTTGGTTAAATGTACTTCTTTTGGGGGACCCAGCCCTTTGCCACCTCGAGGTCCAACCTCGGAATCTGAACTAAATTTAGTTAAAATGATGCAAGTGACGTCACGTACACAATTTGACTGTGAAGCTGAGCTAATTAGATATGCAATGCATGCCCGCGGGCTTGTCTCAAGGCAAAGGTTACTAGGATCAAGAATCAAATCCAAGTTATGATGAAAGACACGGGCAACTACGAACTTGTTACCGACTTATCAAAACAAATGAAAGACCGCCTTGACGAGTTTATGTCTATACAAATAGCATTCCTTCAACTTTTGTCTGATGAAGATGACATAAAGAAGGCGTTGAATTATCAGAACATCGTTGTAGCAGAGATAGCAGAGATGCGTCAGCAATTGGAAAGCTACGATCGACGAAAGACATCACAGATCAATGATAATCAGCTTCAAGATACAGTTCAGCCTTCGGACTCCGTCAGTTCCGTGAATAAGCAGCACTCTTCTTCTAGTCTAGCGCAAGACTTAAAGCGATTGCTGAGAGGGCATCCTTGGAGGCACAAGCAGCTGCTGAGATGCAGAGACAAGCTCTTGAGGGTGAGGAACTTCGACTTGAGCTTAGACACAAAGAAGAGGAGCTTAAACTCCGTCAACGTCGTCGTCAAATGGAACTACAAATGAAAATCGCAATGGCTGAAGCTGTTGAGAGGACATGCACAAGAACTAGATACGCATTCAGTACGTTTTATGCAGTCGACTCCTTGTAACCAACAACGGCCAGGACCAACAGGTCACACGCAAATGACACCGACACCTGATACGAGTGCCCCTGAAGATGCTGCTTACCCTGCTTACCCTGAGTTTAGACGACGTTCTTCCAACTTGCAGTCAACTATAGCGAGCAATGATCAGTCATTTACATCTTTGGTCGAGACACTGCAGTTACCAAAAACCGAGTTGATGACCTTTGATGGGGATGCTGTCAAATATTGGATGTTTATTCGTGCCTTCGAGAACATAGCTGACAAGGATACAATTGGTGATGGTGCAAAGCTTGCTAGGTTGTTGCAGTATTGTATTGGACCAGCTAGGAAGCTTATACAGTGTTGCGCTGTGAAGGAGCCTAGTGAAGGTTATCGTCTAGCAAAAAAGCTGCTTCAGAGCCGATTTGGAAATGCATATGACATCTCAGATGCGTGGATCAGCAAGATTGTTGGTCGTCCTGCTGTTGCTGATGACAAAGGGTTACTCGAGTTTTCAGATGAGCTGAGAAATTGTCGTGAGACGTTGCAGACTATGGGCAAGCTTGGGGAGTTAAATAATCCGCAGAGCTTAGCTAAAGTCATTGAGAAGTTGCCATTTTACTTCAGAAAGAGCTAGCTGAAAAAGGTTCACCATCTTAAGTTCATTGAAATGAGGCTTCACACGATTGATGATGTGTTGATGTTTGTGTCTGTAGCAGCGGAGTGTGCCAATGATCCCGTTTTTGGCAAACTGCTGAGTGAAGATCGACCTGACTATTCACGCAAGAGTAGTAGGCTTAAGGAAAATTGGAAGAACAAGCCCCATGTCAGCTTCAATACTCAGGTGGAGCAGACACCATATCAGAAGTCTACTTCATACAGTCGCCAGTCTCAGCCAAAGCAGAAACCCAAGCCAGTTGGAGAGGTCACTTGCCTAATGTGGTATTTGCTGTATGCCCATACTGTGCTCAACGACTTGTTTGGTTGTAATGGTTGGAAAGTTTTGAAAGTTACAGACCGTCTAAAGTTTGTACGCAGCAAACAGCTTTGTGTAAATTGCCTTCGGCCAGGACATTATGCACGCGACTGCGAGAGATCTACTGCCGTTCCTGGTTGTGGTCTCAAGCATACAAAGTTTCTACATCTACTTCGTAGTGGGAACTCGACATGGACGAACACAGGAAACAACCCTACAACATCTTTGTCGGCAGAGGCACCGCCATTTGTCAGCACAAGTCCTGGTAATGTGACATGTACTACCACTGGGGCCGGAGTTGGGAAGGTGGCCTTACCTATTGTCCCTGTAAAGGTGAGAGGTAAAGGGTCTACAGATTTCCTCACTACCTATGGCACTGGGTCGACACAGACATTTTGTGCAGAGGCACTGACAAAAGAACTTGGAATTCATGGCAGGCATGACACTGTGAAGCTCACAACACTGGATGACCACAACACACTCATTGATACCTTTGTTGTTGATTTAGAAGTCACAGACATCGATGATGATCACCTCGTAGTCATGTCTAATGTTCTGACCAGGCCCAACATACAACTCTAACTGTCTAGTAATACAGGAGGAGATCAACACATGGCCACATTTGCGGGATATTATGTTGCCTGATGTCAACCCTAATGATGTACTTCTAATCAATGGTCAGGATAACCCTTCTGTGATGACCCCTAAAGAAGTCTGTGAAGGTGGTTTTGGAACACCCTACGCTACCAAGACTATCCTGGGATGGACAAATCGGGTCCCAGCAAGCTGGCGACTTCACACTTCATTGATGCTGATGATCAACTTCTTCGCATAGGAAATGCATCACCTGCTAAACATGTCTTGTCACATGCAACATTGGAGAGATTAAATCACCTTGGAATTATCAATGTTTCCACCTACATGACTAAACCAAAATATCGCTACAAAACACATAGGGGAAGAAGAGCCGGCCGGCGTCGACAGCATCATATTCCTCTTGTAGTCAATAACTCCCGTTCTAACCCACAACTACAAGTATCACAGAAAGGATCTAACTTGGATAATCTTCGTTCTTTTGCTAACGTTATCTCTTCGGTTCAAATGAACACAAAAATCTGTCTGTGGAATGCCCACTCAATTCGTAATAAATCTACTGAATTTTGCGACTACATCACTTATCATGATGTGGACATTATGTTCCTCACTGAAACTTGGCTCAGCTCAGATGATGATGCAGTAATCGGTGAGTGTACACCTCCTGGCTATACGTTCTTGAATGTTCCTCGTGTATCAACGAATCGCGGTGGAGGTATCGGTGTGCTCTTCAAAACGCATCATAAACTGCGTCTAAAGCAGGTTGACTGTTTTAATTCCACATTTGAACACACTTGTGTTACCAACAGCTCATCATCAATTAATTTTATCATTGTATATAGGCCCCCACCATCATCTGTAAATAATTTTAAATTATCTACTTTTCTTCATGAATTTGATCTTTTTATTGATGTAATCACACTTTTACCTGGTAAACTATTATTATTAGGTGATTTTAATGTACACTGGGATAAGCCTACCAAACCTGATGTTAATCATATACTGACAACCACTACTGCTGCAAATCTTATTCAACATGTTCATGATCCAACACACATAGGTGGTCATGTTTTAGATCTGGTTTTTACTCGGAATGAAGATTCTATCATAAGAGATTGCACGATTCATGAAAATTTAATGTCCGATCATTATGTTATTTGCTTGCTATTAGATGAAGCAAAGCTGCCCCAATGCGCATTACCTCTACATTGCGAAATTACCGCCAAATAGATAATTCTAAACTAGACCGACGTAGATACATATTTTAGCTGGTAGTCAGGGAGCTTATGGTGATCCGTAGGAAATGAATGATTAGAAGATCCCACCCACCTAGTCATGTTATTTAGGTACTAGAGAGCACAAAAAAACATGTTGGCAATTTTGAAATTTTGGCAGAGGGCGGCCATCTTGGATTTTAAAATGGCCGCCATATACATCTTCATTATGCCATAACTCTGGCTCTGAATGCCGTGCAAAGCTGATTTTGGAGCCAAACCGTACATTTGCCATGACAAGGAAGTAGTTGAACATACATCTGATGTGATTAAATTAAGTCATATTTGGTTTTTAGCATTATTTATTCAAAAATGGTCACCAGTATGTCATATTTGAGTAGTGTATCCTAAGCGTATCTTGGTATATGATAATGTATGCATTTAGAGCTTACGTAAAGGGAGGGGGTATGATCCAACTTGTCCGTGGCTATGACGTTATCTAGTCCTCTTCGTCATCACTGTACTCATCTTTGTCTGTTAGATTTGTTTCTGCTGAATTCTCACAAGAATCCCAATCGTCAGAACAGCCGCAAAGGTCAGTGCAGTTAAGACCATTCTTCCTGCATTTGCATTGATTGGTTGCACATCGTGTTTGTTTACAGGATCATTTCACCAGATCGATTACTGCTTGTGGAGCTGGAGGAAGAGAACTCATTACAAGTTTATTGTGTCCATCTACTAAATCCCTCCAAATCCTTCCAAACATCATGAGGGATAGAGATTACTGGCGCGGTGTTGTGAACGGAATCTCGGTTGAGGCCGCTAGATGATGATGATGATGATGACTAAATCTCAGCCAAATCCCTGTGGTTCTGGTAATGTGGGGTTTGCAATGATGTCACCGTTTCAAATTAAGGCTTGGTAGTGAGCTCTTAGAATGGTAGGTCGCAGTATACTGCGAGGATTGGGGCAAACCTTCTGATTGGGCTTGCTTCTTCTTGAAGAGCCACCACATAACACCAGCTACGCTTGATAGGTCTGTACAAGGGAGATATAACCTGCAGATAAACGCTTCGATCGCAGTAAGCACAGATACAGGTAGCTCCTCAGTTTTCCCTAACAGCTTTCTGAGAACCTAGTGCACTGTAGACTGACTCAAGGGGTATCACCCTGTGTTTCTCAGCAGCCCCTGTGATGAAGGAAGTGTTTTCGCATAGACTTGGGTATCGTATGGTGGCAAGCACAAGAACATCGGTGTCTGGTGAGTGGATATCTAGAGAAGTAGCACCATTAACAGTTGCATCAATGGAATGCAGGAGGATTGTTGTATCCGCTTCTTTCTGAATGCTTGCAAGGTCCTCTATTGCTCTTTTTGCAGCCTGTGCCTTGTCCTTTCTGGCAACCACAAGGTACTTACCATTTATTTCGGCATGCATCAGCACTTTTTCAGCAAAGTATGCGGTGAGGGCATCTTTCGTCGATTCGTGGGCAAGCAGACGGCTCATACATAGTTTTCAAATTTATGTTGAATCGGTGATGTGATACGCAATGGCCTTCCTGCCACCTAGATGTCTCTCACGAGTTTAAGCTTTCATAGATTCACCGATGTCATAGCGGTCAAATAGCGAGCAAAGAGTGCCCTGTCTTCCTGGAGTTCCACAATTTTGTCTTCACTCTTTATTTGGGATTTAATCCCACTTGCTGGTAGTTTCCAAAGCAAGAGATATTGACCTGAAATAAACTGTTGGTACTTATGAATTCTCAATTGTGCCAAGGGCATTGTTTGCAGCAGATGGCTCACTCCTACATTCAACATCAAAGAGTGACTTGATATTCTTGAAAATCTGCCACAGAAGAAAGAAGTTCCCCAGGAAGACAATAACCAGTCAGATCATCAAGCCGACCCTCACTGCAAACGTGTGGCATTGTCGATGCAATGGCTGATCTCCAAACACTGGACAAACCAGAGTGGATCGAAACCTGTCTTGACTTAGCAAATCACTTCATAGAACGTTACTGGAGGAAGTACGGGGAGTATCATGAGGTGCATTTGGTATTTGACCGCTATGACATCGGTGAATCTCTGAAAGCTTCAACTCATGAGAGACGTCTAGGTGGCAGGAAGGCTGTTGCATATCACATCACCGATTCAACATTAATTGGAAAACTAAGTATGAGCCGTCTGCTTGCCCACGAATCGATGAAAGATGCCCTTACCACATACTTTGCTGAAAAAGTGCTGATACTTGCCGAAACAAATGATGAGTGCATTGTGGTTGCCAGGAAGGACAAGGCATAGGCTGCAAACAGAGCAATAGAGGACCTTGCAAGCATTTAGGAAGAAGCGGATACAACAATCCTCCTGCATTCCATTGATGCAACTGTTAACCAGTTCGCGCCAGATGACGTATATAAACGCAAACAATTTCCCAGATTCAAAACGGATGACGCATAAAGACGCCAAGTTCAAGTTCGGAAATGTATGTCAGCAGCGGGCAAGGCCGGAAATGCGTGGGTGTGCTTCCCGGCACTATCAGCCTGAACACGCTTCGGATTGCGTTTCGTTAAAAATAATCCCGCCCGTGGGCTCGGCGATGTTAAAATAATCCCGGCGCGAACTGGTTAATGGTGCTACTTCTCTAGATATCCACTCACCAGACACCGATGTTCTTGTGATTGCCATCAGACATACCCAAGTCTATGCAAAAACACTTTCTTCATCACAGGGGCTGCTAAGAAATACAGGGTGATACCCCTTGAGTCAATCTACAATGCACTATAAATTCCCAGACAGCTGTAGCTCAACCAGGAGTCCATGCTCTATCAGGGGCAGATGTAACTGGCAGATTTGTGGGGAAAGGAAAGGGATCATTCTTGAAGGTTCTACAGGACCTAGGTCCAACTGATGAGAAAGTGCATGCCCTTACACTGTCAGAGAAAACGGAGGAGCTACCTGATTCTGTGCTTTATTATTATTATTATTATTATTTCTTTTCGGCAATGAAACCGAGGATTCCTCAAAAGTGCCCAAGGCACTGTAGCTCGTAAGCCTTAAGAAACCAGTAGGAGGATGAACGAAATGCCAGAAACACCGGGGCCAACCCCTTCTCTTAGCGATAAGCGTGACTGGGTTCTTTTACGTGCGTGTCCAGGTTCAATATATACACAATACACACACACGGGACAAACGGCTTTAAGTCCCATTCGAAGGACGAAGCAATAGTGGTTTAATTGTCTTGCTTAAGGACACACGTGTCGACGGCCGGGATTCGAACTCGCGCTCTGTGGAACAGAAAACACACGCTGTTGACCACTTACTGCCATCGAAGTGTTTATCTGCAGGTTATATCTCCCTAATACAGACCTATCAAGCGTAGCTGATGTTAGTGGCTTCTTGCAACACGACCTGCCATTCTAAGAGCTCACTACCAAGCCTTAATTTGGAATGGTGACATCATTGCAAACCCCACATTACCAGAACCACAGGGATTTGGCTGGGATTTAGTAGATGGACACAACAAACTTGTAATGAGTTCTCTTCCTCCAGCTCCACAAGCAGTAATCGATCTGGTGAAATGATCCTGTAAACAAACACGATGTGCAACCAATCAATGCAAATGCAGGAAGAATGGTCTTAACTGCACTGACCTTTGCGGCTGTTCTGACGATTGGGATTCTTGTGAGAATTCAGCAGAAACAAATCTAACAGACGAAGATGAGTACAGTGATGACGAAGAGGACTAGATAACGTCATAGCCACGGACAAGTTGGATCATACCCCCTCCCTTTACGTAAGGTATAAATGCATACATTATCATATACCAAGATACGCTTAGGATACACTACTCAAATGACATACTGGTGACCATTTTTGAATAAATAATGCTAAAAACCAAATATGACTTACTTTGATCACATCAGATGTATGTTCAACTACTTCCTTGTCATGGTAAATGTAGGGTTTGGCTCTAAAATTAGCTTTGCACGGCATTCAGAGCCAGAGTTATGGCATAATGAAGATGTATATGGCGGCCATTTTGAAATCCAAGATGGCCGCCCTCTGCCACACTTAACATTTTGCCAACATGTTTTTTCTTGTTCTTGAGGGTCTAATTTAGATTTCTAGCTAGGTGGCATGTTCTAATCATTCGGTGCCTACGGGACTTAATTTCGTGTCATAAGCTCCCTGACTATGGTACAATACTGAAATCACAAACATACTTGATCGTTGTGCTCCATCTACAACAAAAAATCGCAATGTAAAACATAGAATGCCCTGGTATAATGAACGTATTCATGAAGCACGTCAAAACAGACGACAAGCAGAACGTAAATGGAGGAAGTCACGTTCCTCATATCACCGCCAACTTTACATGGAGTCAAGGAAAGTTGTTACTGATCTTTCCATTGAATCCAAGAAAGCATTTTTCCTTGACAAACTATCAACTGCTGACACCAAACAAGTGCATTGCATCATTAATACCCTACTTAATAATAACACACATCACCTTCCAAATTGTGAATCACATGTCCTCCTTAGTAACCAATTTTCTACATTTTTCAAAAGGAAAATTATCATTATTCGTCGTGAACTTGACCTTCAGACGGGTTCAAGCGATTTTGCTGATCTAATAGATATTTCTTTTCAATCACTATCGACCTTGCGGCTAACTACACAAACTGAAATATCAAAAATTATCTGCAATTCACCATCAAAATCATGTCGACTGGATCCCTTGCCCACATGGATGCTTAAGGAAAACCTTACTCAAATTGTGCCAATTATTACTGATATTATCAACTCTTCTTTGTCGTCCGGAATCTTTCCTACTGAAGCCCACCGTGCCATCATTAAGCCATTACTAAAAAAGGCGTCACTTGATAGAAATATTCTTAAAAATTATAGACCCGTTTCGAATATCAGTTTCGTTGGTAAGATAATAGAAAAAATTGCTTGTGCACGACTATCTGAACATATGAATCAACATAATCTAATGGACCCCTACCAGTCAGATATAAACCCAAACATAGTACTGAATCTGCCCTAATAAAAGTAAAAAATTATATCATGTTTTCCCTTAATTCAAATCAAGTTACCCTCCTAGTATTATTAGATCTTTCAGCTGCATTTGATACAATTTATCATAGTATATTACTTTCGCGTTTGTCATCCAGAATTGGCATAAGAGGGGTTGCACTTGACTGGTTCCATTCATATCTTAAGGGTTGGACCAGTCAGGTTGACATTGCTGGTGAATTGTCAGCTCCATCTATTGCTGATTATGGCTTACCACAGGGCTCTGTCTTTGGTCCACTAGGCTACACTGTTTACACCCTTCCTGTTGGTGATATAGCACGGCACCACCAAATTTCTTATCATATATATGCTGATGATACACAATTATATATATCATTCAACCCTAATGTACCTGGTGAGATGAATCGTGCAGTCTCTAAACTTGAAAAATGCATCTCAGACATTAAAACCTGGATGACAGTTAATAAGCTTAAATTAAACGATGATAAAACAGAATTCTTTGTCGCTGCTTCCTCCCATAATCTTAAACTTATCCCCGATATTTCCATTGTTATTTTGAACCTCTTCTATTCACCCATCTGAATCTGTTAGGAACCTAGGTGTATTCTTTGACTCGGCTATGTCCATGTCTTCCCATATATCATATATATCACGAACTGTCAATTACTATCTTCGCAATATATCACGTGCCCGCAAGTTCATGGATGAATCTACATGTCACCACGCTGTTCGTTCATTGGTACTTTCACGGCTTGATTATTGTAATGGTTTGTTATCTTCTGTACCCAATGTACACATACAACGACTGCAGCGGTTACAAAACTGGGCCGCACGTTTAGTTTTTGCTGTCAACCGCAAGCATGATCCCATACCCTTGATGCATTCGCTACACTGGTTACCAATACAACAAAGAATAATGTTCAAGCATTTATTATTTGTCTACAAATCCTTTCATAACCTTGCTCCAGTCTATTTATCAGACTGCTTGTTAAAATATGTTCCAAGAAGAAATAATCTGAGATCTGGAGATGATATCCTACGACTTGAATATCCTAGAACAAGAGTACAAGCCGGTGATAGAACTTTCACTGTATGTGCCTCCCGTGCATGGAACAATCTCCCGATCTCAGTTAGATCTTCTACCTCTGTAAATAACTTCAAAAAATCTTTGAAAACGCATCTTTTTGTATAATTTTCCTACCTTTGTATTATTCTGCAATCATTGTTTCAATTGTTAGTTTTAATGTAACTATTTTATTGTAAGTATATCTAAGTAACATGTTATAATTGTACGCGCTTTGAGCCTTTTGGGAAAAGCGCATTATAAATATTAATGTAATGTAATGTAATGTAATGTAATGATGTAAGTCTACAACGCCAAGTTGAACAGTTTTGGCTATTGGAAGATGTTGGGGGCTGTGATACCAGCATGTCCGTGAGTGACAAAAAGGCGGTAGTTGTCTGGGAACAGTCTATTCATTTGGAGAATGGACATTATTCAATGGACATTCCATTCAAGACCAGACCACCCTGTCTCCCGGATAACAAGGCCATGGCGGAACATCGCTTGCGTCTCCTCGGAAGGAAATTGACGAAGGATCCAGCCTTGAAAAAGAAATACACTTCGAGTATCAAGGAATTAATTGATAAGGGCTATGCTGAAGAAGTGCCACCGGAGCAGCTTGAGAGAGCAGATGCTGCAGTATGGTACCTACCACATCACCCAGTACTTCATCCGCATACGCCAGAGAAGCTCATGGTCGTATTTGATTGCGCGGCTAAGTTCCACGGAACATCACTCAATGATACAGTTCATCGAGGTCCTGATCTAATGAATAAATTAGTTGGAGTCTTGTTGCGTTTTCGACTGGAACGAGTTGCATTTATGGCCGACATAGAGGGTATATGTTCCATCAGGTGGTTGTCAACAAGCCAGACCGTGATGTTTTGCGTTTTTTGTGGTCGTCCAACGACAGTGTATCTTGTTCACCAAAGGTGTATCGCGTGACGGCTCACTTATTTGGTGGAGTGTGGTCGCCAAGTTGCGCTAATTTTGCTCTGAAGAGGACGGCACAAGACAACATCTGCCAGTACGACATGGAAACGGTCAGGACTCTTGATCAAAATTTCTATGTAGATGATTGTTTATAATAATAATAATAACTGGATTTGTATAGCGCCAAATTACCAAGGGATACAAGGCGCTAGAAAAGAAGAAAGAGGAATAGAAGACAAAAAACAACAAAGAAAAAAAAGGACATGCAGCTACGTTTGGGGGAAAAGGTAGGTTTTGAGAGCTTTTTTGAAGGAAAAGACACTGCCTGAGTTTCTGATGGAGATAGGCAGGTTGTTCCATAGCCGGGGGGCGGCAACAGAGAAGGCCCTGTCACCAGCCAATTTATGTGACTTAGGGATAACAAGAGACTCACAAGCAGAAGAACGAAGGGAGTAAGGACTCTTATGGATTTTGAGAAGAGAGGAGAGATAATCTGGTGCAGAGTGATTAAGTGACTTGTAAGTGTGAACCAGTGTGCGAAACTGAATGCGTTCGGCGACTGGGAGCCAGTGTAGTTGTTTGAGCAGAGGAGAGGTATGGGTGTGTTTGGGGGTCTGAAAGATAAGCCTTGCACATCTGTTTTGAAGTCTCTGAAGACGAGATATTTCTTTCTTGGAGACTCCATTAAGAAGGCAGCTGCAATAATCCAGTTTTGATAGAATCAGGGCACGGCCGGCATTGTGACAGGCATTAAAGTCAAGAAATTTCCTGATCCGGCTAAGGTTACGTATGTGCCAGTTGAGAGAGCGACAGAGTTGTGTTATGTGGTCAGACATTTTCATGTCGTGGTCAAACACAACACCTAAATTTCTGACCGAGAGAGAAGGGTGAATGTTAATGCCATTGAGGTTGAAAGTAAGATGTTGGAGATGTTTGAAGTGAGCAGGAGAAGACGCAATGAAGAACTCTGTCTTGTCTGGATTCATCCGGAGTTTATTAGAGATCAACCAAGATTGAAGCTCTTGGACACACTTGGACAGTCGAAACAGAGCACAGACAGCATCTCCAGGCTGGATGGGGTCAAAGGTCAAGAACAGCTGGACATCATCTGCATAAATGTGGTATTGTATGGAATGTTGCCGGGCTATTTGACCAATAGAGTGGGTGTAGTAAGTGAAGAGCTGTGGACCAATGACAGATCCTTGAGGAACACCATATTTGAGATTGGCTTCGACAGAGAGCGCCTCCCTCACACGGACCTGACTCGTTCTACCCCTCAAGTACGAACGAAACCAGCTCAATACAGTACCCTCCAGACCAAAGTCGTGACGGAGACGTTGTAAGAGGATACTGTGATCAACTGTATCAAATGCAGCCGACAAGTCAATCATGATGAGGAAGACGCCCCGCTTGGAGTCAATAGCTCGAAGGACAACATCTTGAACTGTGAGGAGAGCAGTTTCAGTGCTGTGTGTGGGCCGGTAAGCAGACTGCAAAGGTTCGGACAAGTTATTGGAATGGACGAAAGATGAAACCTGTGAGGAAACGACCTTTTCAATAAGTTTACCTAAAAAGGGTAAGTTTGACACGGGTCGGTAACTTTGCAGTTGCTGAGTGTCAAGCGAAGGTTTTTTCAGGACAGGGGTTATCAAAGCTCTACGGAGTTCTGCAGGAAACACACCTGCAGACAAAGAGCCGTTCACAATGCGACATAGAATCTGGATAAGAGCCGGTAAGTGGTTTTTAACTAACCATGTGGGCATGGGGTCAAGATTACAGGATTTGGATGGACATTTCATGACAAGGCTAGTGAGATCATCTACAGTAACAGGTTCAAAGCAAGACATAGTGCAACACAATCGGTTACTATCCACATGTTCATAGGGTGAACCAGCACTAGTAACGTTCTCTACTTCAGAACGTATCTTGTCAATCTTACATACAAAGAAATCACCAAACATATTAGCCAGTCTATCTGAGGAGGTAGAATCGGGTAAATGACAATGATTAGTATTAAGTAATTCATGTATGGTTTTATACATATCTTTAGAGTTACAATTAGAAAACCGTCCATTGAAGTATTCTGTCTTGGCTTGGGTGATGGCATCAGACACATGACGTTGCGACTGGACGTAGGCTCGATGATCCATCTCTGCATGGGTCGTCCTCCATTTCCGTTCAGAACGGCGCCGTGCACGACGAGCGGCTTCCACAGATTTGTTAAACCATCTGGGCTTGCGACGGACGACACGGGAACGGATGGTAGCAGCAGCGTGATCATCAAGCACTTCCCGGCAGGCGCAGTTGTAGCATTTGACAAGGTCATCGATGTCATCACAGCCACTCAAGCGAATACACTCCATTTTGCCTTCAAGATCATGATGAAAGGCATCAGAGTCAATGGATCTGAAGTTCCGTGATGAGTAAGTTGTTTGCAAGCCACAGGGTTCATTGAGATCGAGGATACAGTTGATGACAAGGTGGTCAGAAACTTGAGGTTTATCCAGAGTGTGTGATTTGAGCAAGGTGTCATCACTCTTGACAAGAACCAAGTCAAGAGTGTGACCAGCTGTGTGGGTTGGACCTTCAATTATTTGACGATAGTTCAAAGAGGAGATGATGGTAGTAAACGATCTGACCTCAGGCTTGGATGGACAATCATAATGAAGATTGAAATCTCCAAGAACCAGTGTCCTACCAGGAAGATGTTCTAAAGCACAGAGGAACTCCTCAAATTCCACAAGGAACTCAGTGACAGACGAGGATGGGGTTCTGTAGATTATGGCCAAGTTAATGTTGTTGTGACGGTAGGTGACAAGTGCATGTTCAAATGTGCTTGGTTCGGGCAGCACACTATTTCTCAGCTGTAGATTCAGTTGACTCCTTGAGACAAGTCCTATGCCCCCACCCCTGGTAGCAGCCTGACGAGGTACACTCAATACCGAGTAACCAGGTGGGCACATGCTCCCCATCTCAACCTGATCATCATGTCTCAACCAAGTCTCAGTTAAAACCATGATATCAGTATTATGTTCAATTATCATTTCACAAAGTATGTCAGTTTTATTTCTTATGGACTGGGCATTCCAGAGACTAAGGTTTATACCTCTGGAACATGTGTTGTGACAGTTACGAGTTGGAGGGGATTGGGAAGAAATTACAGGAACATCAATGGTTGGGTCACTAATGGATTTACCGGTTACCAGGGTGGTTGAAGCTATCCTCCCCGCACGTTTCCCTCGACGAGTAGGAGGCTTGCGATTGATGCCAAGTATGCGTATGTTGTTGTACACATCGGTGGGGAGTCTTGGGTGCCGAACAATAGAACTGTTCAACTGGATTAGTTCACTCCGTGAAAAGTTCATTGTGTTGATATAGTGGACGACAGTCAACTGGATGGAGATGGACACTAGCAGGGCAGTCAAGCTTAGCCACTGATTGTGCATAGGCACACTGCGTGAAGCAGTCCACCGTATTGAAGCCATAAGCGTCGCACAACGAGACAATTTTCCAGTCAAAATCACTGCAAACCAGGTCCAGGAATCGAACCCGAAATTATCAGGAAGAGGCACTGGACGTCAATTTCCCCTTAGTTAACCTAAGTATGCCCATAGCTGCTGGACAAAGAATATAGAGCAATATAAAGCAGAGAGACAGTGCTGCCGAACTGGCGCTCTGTACATGAAAGTGTACTGAAGTCAGTTGTTTGAAGTCAGTTGCCAGTAGTGACGAAGCCATCAGACTCGTCAACCAGTTGTGTAGTATGTTAATTGGTACTTGGAGGCTCCGGAAGTGGACTAACTGTCGTGAAGTCTTGCAAGCAATTCCAGAGTCTGAGAGAGCAAAGACGGTTCCTTTCTTAGATTTGGACAGGGATCTCTTGCCTACTGAACGAGCCTTGGGTGTTCTTTGGGACATAGAGTGTGACATCTTCACATTTGATGTTCATGTGAGCAGTAAGCCGATGACACGCCGAGGACTGCTAAGTATAGTCAGCTCCGTGTATGATCCATTGGGTTATGCCAGTCCTTTCATACTTACCGCCAAGATGCTATTTCAGGAGCTTTGTAGAAGAAAGGTTGGTTGGGATGACTCCATACCCGATGAGATAGCTAGGCAGTGGGAAAGATGGTTGGCAGACTTACCTCAGCTGAAGAGTCTATCAGTACCCCGTTGCATCAAACCGCAAGGGTTTGGTTCCAGCGCTACAGTTCAGTTACATCATTTTTGTGATGCTTCAGAAAGAGGATATGGAGCGGTGACTTACCTCCGACTACAGGATACTGACAAAAGAGTAAGCTCTTGTCTTCTTATGGCCAAGGCAAAGTTATCACCTCTATAGAAAACCACCACCCCACGTCTGAAACTTGCTGCTGGTGTTCTTTCCGTCAAGCTATATGCAATGGTACGAAGAGAGCTGTTGTTGCCACTGCAAGAGAGTATATTCTGGAGCGACAGTATGATTCGTACTCCACTACCTTAGGAATGAGGACAAACGCTACCAGACCTTTGTGGCAAATCGTATTTCTAGGATACTGGAACACTCCAGGGCATCACAATGGAGATAAGTTGACACCATGTCTAACCCGGCAGATGACGTCTCAAGAGGTTTAACAGCGCAGGGGTTAATTCGAAGTGAGCGTTGGGTACATGGCCCACAATTCTTGTTCTGTGAAGATTCTCACTGGCCACAACAACCAGATTTTAATACACATGTGTCACCAGTTGTTCTGGAGGTGAAAAGGGACCCCGTCATCTATAGTACCTGCACATCCAAAGATGAGCCAGACGCTTTAAGTAAGCTCTTTGGTCATTTTTCCTCGTGGTATCGATTGCGTAAAGCGGGTTGCATGGATACTAAGAGCAAAGGCAATTCTCCTTCATCGGGTTGGAAAAGGAAATTCAGTTTCAGAGCCAACTGAGCCACTCACGGTAGACGAGGTATCTTTTGCAGAGAAAGCCATTGTACGTTATGTCCAGCAGATCAGTTTTGATAATGTCACACTGAAGTCGCATTCCTTTAGGAAGTTGTCACCTTTTGTGTCAGATGAGGGCATCATACAAGTTGGAGGAAGACTAGGCAATGCCGATCTTGTTGATGATGTCAAACATCCCTGGATTTTACATTTTACAAGCAGCATCCTGTTGTTACACTAATTGTGAGGCATTCCCATGAAGCAATCTGGAACAGAGCGTACTCTTGCAGAAGTCCGGCAACGGTTCTGGGTCATAAAGGGTCGTTCAGCTGTCAAACAAGTGAGTGCATTCCATGCAGAAAGAGAAAAGCACATACCTTGACTCAACGTATGTCTGACCTACCCGCAGATCGCGTGATATCTGGGCTTGCACCATTCAGCATGGTAGGAGTTGACATTTTTGGCCCATTTAAGGTAAAGCGTGCCAGAAGCCAAGTGAAGCGGTATGGCTGTTTATTTACATGTCTCTCTATGCGAGCAATCCATCTTGAGGTCTGTCACTCGTTGGACACCGATTCTTTCATCAATGCACTACAGCGTTTTATAAGTCGCCGTGGTAGTCCTATTGAAGTGAGGTCTGATAACGGTACCAACTTTGTTAGAGGGAACCGTCAGTTGTGTCAAGCGATCCAGGAATGGAATCAGGACAACATTCACGACTATCTACTTCAAAGAGAGATACGCTGGGTTTTTAATCCACCTGCAGCATCACACTTTAGTGGCGTTTGGGAGCGCCAAATTCAAACAGTTCGTTCTGTGTTGAGTGCTCTACTCGGTCAACAAGCACTTACTGATGAAGGACTGTTGACACTGTTGTGTATTGTTGAGGCCATTGTAAATGGGAGACCAATCACTCGACTCTCTGATGACCAACGGGATCCTGCTCCTTTAACACCAAATCACCTGCTGCTCCTCCGTGCCGGACCCCAGCTGCCTCCTGGACAGTTTGTAGAGCAGGATGTCTATAGACGAAGATGGCGTCAAGTACAATATTTTGCTGACGTCTTCTATAAACGATGGCTCATAGCAGAGAATATCTTCCATCATTGCAAGCACGCCAGAAATGGATCAATCCGAAGCGCAATGTCTGTGTCGGAAATCTTGTGCTGATTAGGAACGAGAACACTCCCTGATACCAGTGGCCCTTGGGACTTGTGGTTATACCTACCCAGGCAAAGACGGAAAGGTGAGATCTGTGCGCGTGAAAACACAGGCCGGAGTGTATCTACGTCCCATCGCCAAGCTTTGTCTCCTGGAGGGAGATATGGAGGTCCAAGAGAACGACACTTATTGATCTACCGGGTAGGACTGAGCGTTCTTACAGATGTGTTCATTGCGCTGGACAAGAACAGTGTGAGCAATTTGCTATTAACCAATAGTTTGACGAGTTTTATTTGACTGTAAAATTTAGGTACGCAGTTTGCGAACAATGATTAGGATTATAATTGGCAATGTAATTGTATAATTAATTTGATATAATTGGTGTTGGGCTTTTGTAATCTTGAATGACACTTTAGATTAAAATTCTGTCTTTGTTTAGATAATGTCTTGACAAGAGCATATAGGGGCCGAAATGTTACAGACAGAATGTCATTGTGGGAAATGTAATTTGATTTTTTTTCTCCATGTTCACGACTTCATAAACGAATGAATACATGCGTGTTGGTTCACGTACGAGTTCTTGAGCGATAAAGAATGCCCTTACTGCACGACTAACTCGACTGTGCGCGTGCGTCTTGGTGAGTAGCGTTTGGAATGCAACCTACTCGTGAAAACGGAGAAATTCACGGTGAACACGATAAAAACGACGCGATTGGAACGCAGCATTACCACTAAGTTGTTATAGCGCCCTCACTTGTTTGCTTTCTTGCTGAGGATCAGGAAACAGACACCAACGGCATGCAACACACGGGTTGCATGTTGACCGCACAGACATAAACCTATACTAGACCGCCAGTCGTGTGCACAAAACCGTGATTTGCAAAGTATGTTTATCTGTGGTTGACCGTGATGTTGACACTTTGTAGAATGAACGTCGCCAGCTTTAAGCCACGTTAGCGACGACGAAACAGCTCATTTATTAGTATTAGTACCATCCCGGCACAATTGCAGAATACCCCGCCACACTTCTATGCACTCCGTATCCGGATACGCGGATACGCGGTCACGGTTTATTGCTCTCAATAAACACCCGGCAAACCATATGCGGGCTTTTTCCAATATAAAGAGTCATAGGTCACAGGGCTTTTTCGAAATTATGGGTTTGTTGGGCGTGTGGTTCACACTTGATCAATAAACACCCGGTCAACCAGGTGCATGCTATGGATAAGGGTTTTGTCAAAAGTGTCCAAGAATAAGCCAGTTCGATATTCCCGCTGCGCGTGAAGAGCGATTGGTTTGGAGATAAACAGGTCTTAAAAAACAACAATAAATAATCACAGTGACAACGTTCTTGTAGGTAAACCTGTCTTGCGCTTATGTGTATTCTGTTAGGTCAAACAACAATCTGTACATGCCTCCATTCACATAGTTAAGTATATAGAAAAACAATTACGATCACGATAAAACAATGCTTTTCAACAATTAATTTAAAACTCTAACCAAGACACTTTTAATATTATTCAAACAATTAAACTAATACTATCTGAACATGCCTCCATTCAGATAATTAGGTATATAAGAAAAACAATTACGATTAAGAAAAAACAATGATTTTCAACAATTAATTTAAAACTCTAATCAAGACACTTTTAAGATTATTCAAACAATTAAACTAATACTATCTCAACATGCCTCCATTCACATAGTTCAGTATGTAAGCAAAACAATTACGATCACGATAAAACAATGCTTTTCAACAATTAATTTAAAACTCTAACCGAGACACTTTTAATATTATTCAGTCGTCTGTATAATGGGTTTGGAGATAAACAGGTCGCAAACAACAACAACAAATAATCACATTACAAACTTTCTTGTAGGTAAACCTGTCTTGCGCGTGTGTATTCTGTTAGGTCAAACAATAAAACTAATACTATTTGAACATGCCTCCATTCACATAGTTAAGTATAGAAGAAAAAAATACGATCACGATAACAAAACAATGCTTTTCAACAATTAATTTGCGAAAATCGAGATATTACATGTATATACTCCGTTTGATTTGCTTTTATTTTACTTTACAAATCACTTTCTTTAGTAATGCGTGTGTTTTTAGACGTATATGGCTCAGCGGTATTGGTGCTTAACGTTTTTTTCTTAACTATAAAAGGGCTTGCCCCAAATAATTACATATGACAACATTGTCTTTGGTCTGAATTATTTGGGGTTAAACGGTTCAAAGAGAATAATAAAATAATATGTGAATTACAATTGCGCAAAGTTCATTATTGAATTTAAAATATTAAATTAAGTATACCTCCCACTTTCTCCCACCTGAGCTTGGCATTGATACTTATACACACAAAGATTTTGATGAGCAATAGACGCACAAATTGCGAGTAAAGTTGACTTCAAAATGACACGCTGTGAAATGCGTAACTGCGACTTGTACTCATTTCAAGAGTAAACAATGGGAGTTCAGAATGACCCACCATGTGAGCAAAATGTAAAAATATGCACTAAAATTGAACTTACTCATTTGACTCCAGAACGACACACCAACGAGTAATAATTGGATTTTACACACTAAAAGGGGACACAGGATATGAGTCACTTGCACAATTACTCACTGACATTTGACACACCAGAATGACACACCATACGAGTAAATTTCAGTGTAACATTACACACACGTTGTGTGAATTTATTTTGTTATTCAACCCACAAAGTTCGTTATTTAGCACAACATTAATGCATCTACTGTGTAAAACAGGACCAATAATTACTCACTTAATGAGTTTATACTATGCAATAAGGCGAGTTCTTTTACATTATAAGCAAGTCATGGAACGCAATATTTAAACAGCTGCCGGGTCGACTGCACCAAGAAATACTCACTAAATAAGTTTATACTATGCAATAAGGTGAGTTCTTTTACATTATAAGCAAGTCATTCCACGAAATATTTAAACAGTTGCTGGGTCGACTGCACCAATAAATACTCACTTAATGAATTTACACTATGCAACAAGGTGAGTTCTTTGACATTATAAACAAGTCATTCAATATTATTTAAACAGCTGCTGGGTCGACTGCACCAATAATTACTCACTAAATGAGTTTACAGTATGCAATAGGGTGAGTTTGTTTACATTATAAGCAAGTCATTCAAAACAATATTTAAACAATTATATACTAACTAACATTTTCTTGTCATAATATCAAATCTCAGCCTAACAATTGACAACAGAAGTAATGTTTCCTATATTTCTTAATTTGCAGAAACAGGAAACAAAAAGTTATACATGTACATGTATAGGCACTACTTACTCAACAAATTTGCTACGGGCCTTACTTGTTTTGAAGGCTTTTCCCCTTTCGTGTGTGATGTTCAGAGTACAGGTCTCAATGAAAGTCAGCGTATTTCTGATATGCTGTGGGTATATCGAAAACAAAGTAGCATGCCATGAGGCAGACAATAGCCTCCAAGACCCTAATGACCTCAAAAAGCTTCGACTTCTCTGCGGGATCCCAAATGTCGCTTGCTTGGAGAGTATGTCTCCCTCGATGTGGGTGTTGTGTGGCTCCACCTTGGATGATGCTTCCTATAAAATAATTGCAATAAAAAAGTAATTTATTAATTGTATATTTTCAACTTTAGTACTAGTACTATAGTCTGACCCATCACGGCAACGCGAACGTTAATTTAAACCGAGGGAGGCCAGTAATAATACCAGTAGCATACGATACGATAGGCTCGGTCTCATGTTAGGCCTAACGTTACATGCTGAACAAAACATTACATACAGTAGGCCTAGGCTCAGGCTTAGGCTACATATACGTAGCTGCAAGGGTGGCACAACTATTACAACACATTCGCCTCGTTCGTCACATTCGCTCGTCATGCTCGTTGTTTATTACTGGGGCCCACTTGAAAAAGGAACCAGCCCATTGCACAAACGTAGTACGACAAACGTGTGTACATCAGGCCTATGCTAATAGACTGGAGAGAGGTAACCGATGCGGCACATTATGCTTACCTTATTTTCCTCACACGGGCCGGCTAGCTGTGCAGCAAAGAAGCTCGTGCTGGGGCAACGAGGGCAATACAGGATATGCGCGGATCCCGCTCAGACTAGACGGAGCATATTATACTGAGACTTTTTTTCAAGGCGCACAAAGTGTCACAACATACGGCCAATGGGTTTACCTTGTGAATGTTAGGGTTTGGCAGTCAAACGACTACTGTGATCCTGACACGGAGCCGGCGCGCGGGTTACCATGGTAGTTTTGGCATCGATACAAATACTGCTGCTTTATCATTGGTCAACAGTTTGATGGCGTACGTTTATCAAAACTATGTGCGTATACAATGCGTCAAATGACGCATCTTACGAGTATACAATTAATCGTCAGTGAGTAATCTAGTTTGTACATGAAATACCGTTGACTTCAACTTGATATTGCAATAAATATAAAATATGATAAATATAAGCAAACAGCGATTTATACAGTTTCTACATCAAACAACAGCTCTTTGTACGATAATTAACCGTCAAAAATAAATGTTAGACTCTGTAAATGCATACAATTAATGGTTTACCCACGCTATAAGGCTTAATCGACTCATGCACAATGTCTAACATGTTACGACACACTCACGAGTAAAGAGCGCACATTTACAAGTCGTGTAACTCACCATCTGCGTTACCTGCCTTGACACAGCAATGTGAGAATTTATACACACCGCGACAAAATAAACTTACACATGGGTGTGTTTCATGACTCGTGTAATTAGTCGACTACAGTTTGACTCTGCAAATGCATTAAAATTATAGACGGTTTACCCACGCTACGCCTTAATTGACCCATAAACAATGACTAACATGTTACAACACACTCATGAGTAAAAGAGCGCATACGCATTAACAAGTCGTGTAACTCACATGTCCGAGTTACCTGCTATTTGACACAACAATGTGGGAATTAAAACACATTGCGTAAGTAATAATGTCTTTTAATTAAGCACTTGATGTGTAAATAGTTGTCATGTCAAGTTGTAAATAGACGGCAATGCAGACTCTTGGATAAAACGACACATCGTCAGTGCATCATTCAACCATTTACTCGGGTTTTTCAGAGTATTAGCAGAGTTTACGCACCCCGCCCCACAGACGATTTTTGTGTGTACTTTCTCTCTGAGGGGATTATAGACCTTGGCAACATCCTTTACGAACGTCATGAAAATGTCACTGTCCTTGTGGCGATATCTGTACAAAAATTCCGCTAGATAGGACGAATAGTGGTACTTCCGTCGGCCATGGCTTGGTAAATGGGATTTCATTTGCCGCCAGTGTCCCTCTATCTTGTTCGTGTGATCTCCTTTGTCGTTGACAAACTCTTTTGAGTGGTTTACAGTTTCATGCTTGTAGCCGTTCTTCTCCAGGTTTGTGTACGCTTTCCAGCAATCGGAAATTATGGTCGTGCCTGGGGCTATCCAGTCCTGTATGATTGGAAGCAAGGTTGCCTCATCCCGCCTATCCACAGCAACGATGAAGCATTCTCTTGAGTCTTCCGCGATGCCTCCAAACACCCATTGCCCTTCTACTTGGTGACCCCTATAGTACTTTCGTTTGCCGATTTTGCTCTCGTCAATTTGCACCCGTTTCCCTTTTCCTCCGATTTTCTTCTTGTCTCGTGCGTCCAGCAGCGCAACCTCGCAAGTTTCTCTGCAAAACATATCCCAATCTACAGCTGTGTGTGCGCCAAGTTGTAGCTGCCTACAGATTTGATCCTGCTTGAGGTCGCACGCCCACCAGTACGTAAACTTCAAGGTTTCTTCTAATGACAGGTTGCTGCCAGAGAACCAACTACAACTTCTTATTGATTTCTCGCACCGGTGTCTTTTACCGTTTATCTGTCTTCGGCACTCCCACTTTAAACCATCAGATCTGTCGCTGGCGTCCACAATGTTCATTGGCTCTTCACAGTTCGGGCATGACAGTTCCTTAGCAATCAAGCCTATATCCTGGCACCATGATATAATGGAATCAGAACTCCACAAAACTTCGATGCACAATCTGTCATAGGTCATGAACGCGGGACTATTGCAGTGCTTCCGTTGATAGGATGCGGCTGACTTCACGACTTGGCTACTTCGATTTTTGGTCTCGGAACAGCCATGCTGCACACCGACATTTCGCTTACGTACAAAACCGTTCATTATGGCTTACTCGCCATCGATCTTACTCCGATCTTAATCATGTACTCTTGGCGGAGTCAGGGTTATTATATCATTTCAGGCAAACTGTTACTGCGCAGTAAACTGCGCAGTACCCATGTAATATCCGGTTTCAGTGGTTTTCGGATTTTCTTTTGGTTAAACTAATACACTCCTGTGTTCACAATTTCGTCTGCTTCAGTGGCAATCGGAGGATGTATTTAGAAAGGAAATAAAGTCTGCCGCCTTTGACACTCGGAAGCATATTTTAGTAATAAAACTTACACCCTGCTTTCCCACCAACATAGAGTCGGCCTTTTGAATTGCATGTACCACAGAATAAAGGAACACCTGTTCCTTAGTTCTATGCATGCCCCAATAAAGCCATCCGCCCTTAAATTGTCGCCCTTTGTTGCCAGTTCTAAACAAGAGCTAAAGCCAGCGCTCTTGTGTGACCACCACCCATTTTTTGAACGTGCAAACATAATTAATTGTGCTATATACTCTCTTCAGCCATCTCCCTTTGTAGCCTACCGCAAAGCTACTTAGAATCAACGCATGCAACAGCCACACTTTTTACCCCCGTATCATCTCCAATGTTTATCACTAACGCTAATCTAACCACTCTTTTCAAACCCATCAAAATGTATCGGTTCTCTTGCATTTGCTTGGTTGGGGATGTCTTACGAAGTCAAAAAAAAGTCCACTTATCACACTTACTCTAGTTTTCAGGGCTTCGGATGATTTTTTAAACGCTAATACATACATGTACAGTCAGTGACCAAACTTGCTCATGTTGTGTACTAGGGGAAATAAAGCCACGCATCAAGACATCGGACGTGCGAAAGGAGCGAGAAGTTTTGGGTTGTTTTATATAAGGATATAAAGTGCGGGGTCCTAGGGTGAATAAAGCCGAGAGTCCTTGGGTAAAAAAAGTAAGAGTCCTTGGGTAAATGAGGCCCAGAGTAGTAAATAAATTCGAGTGAAATAAAGAAAGCCACGCATCAAATAGATCAACCGTATGATAGAGATAGAGTAAAATAAAGACTAGTAAATAACGTTTTGAGTCCTATTATTAATCATCCATTCATAGTTGCAGAGGATGTTTTTTTAAATGTAAAGAAAGTCCTGTGATCAAACTTACTTCTGGATTCAGATGTACTCATCTATTAGTCGCTTCAGAGGATGTTTTTGAAAAAATTAAATAAAGACTAGAATCAATAAAGAGAAAAGTTCTATGGCAAGGATGGAGACTGTTAGGGTTAGGGTAAATAAAGCCAAAAGCCATAGGGTCAATACAATCGACAGTAGTGAATACAGTTTCATCGCCTAAATCAAGCCACGTATCAAATAGATCACCCGTATTGGTAGAGAGGAGTGACTAGGTTTGGGGTTATTTTAGATAGGTAAATAAAGTATTGAGTCCTAGGATAAATACAGCCGACAGTCCTAGGGTAAATAAGTTGAGAGTCAAAAGGTCCATAAAGCGAAGAGTATTAGGCTCGATAAAGCAGAGGGATAGGGTCAATACAGCCGCGTAGTAAATAAAGTCCATAATCTTAGGGTTAACAAAACCACGCACCGAAGATCTCAGCCGTAGGATAGAGAGGAGTGAGTAAAGTATAGTCAATACAGTTTACAGTCATATTACTCATCTATTCAGGATAAAGGACAACAATTTTGATCATCACACCTGGTCCTTTCTTCGTGGCTTGGAAGGATCTTTTGGGAAAGGGAAATAATCGACAGGGATTATAGGCTCACTCCGCTATTCTCGTTTCGTGGTAATGGGTGATGTTCTTAGAGGTTAAATAAAGTCGACCGCCCCTTCCACTGAAAAGGCTATTTAGCTCCATTGTAATTGAAAATTAAAAAAATGACGCCCTGTCGAAGTTTCGGATTACATGTACTTAAGCCGTACGCCCTTTATATTTCAGCCCTTTTCGCCACAATGGACTTTTAGAAATCCGACACCGGAGATAAACACACTACCCTAGGGACTCTATCCATTTGTATTGGTTAATTATGCACCTAAATAATATCATCTAGATAGGGTCTTATAGAAAATAGGGATAAAAGTCGCGTATACGAAAAACTAGGGACTGTATACATTTTTATTGGTTAATTATGAACCTAAATAATATCATCTAGATAGGGTTTTATAGAAAAAGGTATAAAAGTCGTGTATACGAAAAACTAGGGACTGTATACAATTAACTAGGGACTGCATCCATTTTAATTTGTTAATTATGCACCTAAATAATATCATCTAGATAAGGTTTTATAGAAAAAGGGTCTAAAAGTCGTGTATACAACAACGTAGGGACTGTAGACATTTATTTTAACATTTTCATTGATTAATTATGCACCTAAATAATATCATCTAGATAGGGTTTTATAGGTATACACGCCGTGTATACGAACAACTAGGGACTGTATACAATTAACTAGGGACTGTATCCATTTTTATGCACCTAAATAATATCATGTAGATAGGGTCTTATAAAAACTAGGTATAAAAGTCGTGTATACGAAAAACTAGGGACTGTATACATTTTTATTGTTTAATTATGAACCTAATCAATATCATCTAGATAGGGTTGTATAGAACAAAAACTAAAAGTCGTGTATGCGAAAAAATAGGGACTGTATACAATTAACTAGGGACTGCATCCATTTTAATTGCTTAATTATGCACCTAAATAATATCTCCACAATGAGTATCCAGGCATCCGCTTAGGGGGTACTCCTTTGGACGTTTTATAGCAATACACTATTCATTTGCGCTGCGTGCGTGATTGGCCCACCCGGGCCCACCGAGTATCCGCGTATATGCGTATCCGCCTTGGGGGGACCTCCTTTGGACTTAGTCGTTTTTACGAAATCTCCTATCTGTTTGCGTTGCGTGCGTGTTTGGCCAACCCGGGCCCACCGAGTATCCGCGTATCCGCGTATCCGCCTCCTGGGGACCTCCTTTGGACTTAGTCGTTTTTACGAAATCCCCTATTCGTTTGCGTTGCGTGCGTGTTTGGCCCACCCGGGCCCACCGAGTATCCGCGTATCCGCGTATCCGCCTCCTGGGGACCTCCTTTGGACTTAGTCGTTTTTACAAAATCCCCTATTCGTTTGCGTTGCGTGCGTGCCTGCCTGTTTCACTCCCCCCCCCCCCCCCCCCCCCCCCGGCCCACCGAGTATCCGCGTATCCGCGTATCCGCCTCTGGGGGACCTCCTTTGGACTTAGTCGTTTTTACAAAATCCCCTATTCGTTTGCGTTGCGTGCGTGCCTGCCTGTTCCACTCCCCCCCCCCCCCCCCGGCCCACCGAGTATCCGCGTATCCGCGTATCCGCCTCTGGGGGAACTCCTTTGGACTTAGTCGTTTTTACAAAATCCCCTATTCGTTTGCGTTGCGTGCGTGTTTGGCCCACCCGGGCCCACCGAGTATCCGCGTATCCGCGTATCCGCCTCCTGGGGACCTCCTTTGGACTTAGTCGTTTTTACAAAATCCCCTATTCGTTTGCGTTGCGTGCGTGCCTGCCTGTTCCACTCCCCCCCCCCCCCCCCCCCCCCGGCCCACCGAGTATCCGCGTATCCGCGTATCCGCCTCTGGGGGACCTCCTTTCCTAGTCGTTTTTACGAAATCCCCTATTCATTTGCGTTGCGTGCGTGTTTGGCCCACCCGGGCCCACCGAGTATCCGCGTATCCGCGTATCCACCTCCTGGGGACCTCCTTTGGACTTAGTCGTTTTTACGAAATCCCCTATTCATTTGCGTTGCGTGCGTGTTTGGCCCACCCGGGCCCACCGAGTATCCGCGTATCCGCGTATCCGCCTCCTGGGGACCTCCTTTGGACTTAGTCGTTTTTACGAAATCACCTATTCGTTTGCGTTGCGTGCGTGTTTGGCCCACCCGGGCCCACCGAGTATCCGCGTATCCGCGTATCCGCCTCCTGGGGACCTCCTTTGGACTTAGTCGTTTTTACAAAATCCCCTATTCGTTTGCGTTGCGTGCGTGCCTGCCTGTTCCACTCCCCCCCCCCCCCCCCCCCGGCCCACCGAGTATCCGCGTATCCGCGTATCCGCCTCTGGGGGAACTCCTTTGGACTTAGTCGTTTTTACGGAATTCCCAATCCATTTGCGTTGCGTGCGTGTTTGGCCCACCCGGGCCCACCGAGTATCCGCGTATCCGCGTATCCGCCTTGGGGGGACCTCCTTTGGACTTAGTCGTTTTTACGAAATCTCCTATCCGTTTGCGTTGCGTGCGTGTTTGGCCAACCCGGGCCCACCGAGTATCCGCGTATCCGCGTATCCGCCTCCTGGGGACCTCCTTTGGACTTAGTCGTTTTTACGAAATCCCCTATTCGTTTGCGTTGCGTGCGTGTTTGGCCCACCCGGGCCCACCGAGTATCCGCGTATCCGCGTATCCGCCTCCTGGGGACCTCCTTTGGACTTAGTCGTTTTTACAAAATCCCCTATTCGTTTGCGTTGCGTGCGTGCCTGCCTGTTCCACTCCCCCCCCCCCCCCCCCCCGGCCCACCGAGTATCCGCGTTTCCGCGTATCCGCCTCTGGGGGAACTCCTTTGGACTTAGTCGTTTTTACGGAATTCCCAATCCATTTGCGTTGCGTGCGTGTTTGGCCCACCCGGGCCCACCGAGTATCCGCGTATCCGTGTATCCGCCTTGGGGGGACCTCCTTTGGACTTAGTCGTTTTTACGAAATCTCCTATCCGTTTGCGTTGCGTGCGTGTTTGGCCAACCCGGGCCCACCGAGTATCCGCGTATCCGCGTATCCGCCTCCTGGGGACCTCCTTTGGACTTAGTCGTTTTTACGAAATCCCCTATTCGTTTGCGTTGCGTGCGTGTTTGGCCCACCCGGGCCCACCGAGTATCCGCGTATCCGCGTATCCGCCTCCTGGGGACCTCCTTTGGACTTAGTCGTTTTTACGAAATCCCCTATTCATTTGCGTTGCGTGCGTGTTTGGCCCACCCGGGCCCACCGAGTATCCGCGTATCCGCGTATCCGCCTCCTGGGGACCTCCTTTGGACTTAGTCGTTTTTACGAAATCACCTATTCGTTTGCGTTGCGTGCGTGTTTGGCCCACCCGGGCCCACCGAGTATCCGCGTATCCGCGTATCCGCCTCCTGGGGACCTCCTTTGGACTTAGTCGTTTTTACAAAATCCCCTATTCGTTTGCGTTGCGTGCGTGCCTGCCTGTTCCACTCCCCCCCCCCCCCCCCCCCCCCCCCCCCCGGCCCACCGAGTATCCGCGTATCCGCGTATCCGCCTCTGGGGGAACTCCTTTGGACTTAGTCGTTTTTACGGAATTCCCAATCCATTTGCGTTGCGTGCGTGTTTGGCCCACCCGGGCCCACCGAGTATCCGCGTATCCGCGTATCCGCCTTGGGGGGACCTCCTTTGGACTTAGTCGTTTTTACGAAATCTCCTATCCGTTTGCGTTGCGTGCGTGTTTGGCCAACCCGGGCCCACCGAGTATCCGCGTATCCGCGTATCCGCCTCCTGGGGACCTCCTTTGGACTTAGTCGTTTTTACGAAATCCCCTATTCGTTTGCGTTGCGTGCGTGTTTGGCCCACCCGGGCCCACCGAGTATCCGCGTATCCGCGTATCCGCCTCCTGGGGACCTCCTTTGGACTTAGTCGTTTTTACAAAATCCCCTATTCGTTTGCGTTGCGTGCGTGCCTGCCTGTTCCACTCCCCCCCCCCCCCCCCCCGGCCCACCGAGTATCCGCGTTTCCGCGTATCCGCCTCTGGGGGAACTCCTTTGGACTTAGTCGTTTTTACGGAATTCCCAATCCATTTGCGTTGCGTGCGTGTTTGGCCCACCCGGGCCCACCGAGTATCCGCGTATCCGTGTATCCGCCTTGGGGGGACCTCCTTTGGACTTAGTCGTTTTTACGAAATCTCCTATCCGTTTGCGTTGCGTGCGTGTTTGGCCAACCCGGGCCCACCGAGTATCCGCGTATCCGCGTATCCGCCTCCTGGGGACCTCCTTTGGACTTAGTCGTTTTTACGAAATCCCCTATTCGTTTGCGTTGCGTGCGTGTTTGGCCCACCCGGGCCCACCGAGTATCCGCGTATCCGCGTATCCGCCTCCTGGGGACCTCCTTTGGACTTAGTCGTTTTTACAAAATCCCCTATTCGTTTGCGTTGCGTGCGTGCCTGCCTGTTCCACTCCCCCCCACCCCCCCCGGCCCACCGAGTATCCGCGTATCCGCGTATCCGCCTCTGGGGGACCTCCTTTGGACTTAGTCGTTTTTACGAAATCCCCTATTCATTTGCGTTGCGTGCGTGTTTGGCCCACCCGGGCCCACCGAGTATCCGCGTATCTGCGTATCCACCTCCTGGGGACCTCCTTTGGACTTAGTCGTTTTTACGAAATCCCCTATTCATTTGCGTTGCGTGCGTGTTTGGCCCACCCGGGCCCACCGAGTATCCGCGTATCCGCCTCCAGGGGACCTCCTTTGGACTTAGTCGTTTTTACGAAATCACCTATTCGTTTGCGTTGCGTGCGTGTTTGGCCCACCCGGGCCCACCGAGTATCCGCGTATCCGCGTATCCGCCTCCTGGGGACCTCCTTTGGACTTAGTCGTTTTTACAAAATCCCCTATTCGTTTGCGTTGCGTGCGTGCCTGCCTGTTCCACTCCCCCCCCCCCCCCCCCGGCCCACCGAGTATCCGCGTATCCGCGTATCCGCCTCTGGGGGAACTCCTTTGGACTTAGTCGTTTTTACGGAATTCCCAATCCATTTGCGTTGCGTGCGTGTTTGGCCCACCCGGGCCCACCGAGTATCCGCGTATCCGCGTATCCGCCTTGGGGGGACCTCCTTTGGACTTAGTCGTTTTTACGAAATCTCCTATCCGTTTGCGTTGCGTGCGTGTTTGGCCAACCCGGGCCCACCGAGTATCCGCGTATCCGCGTATCCGCCTCCTGGGGACCTCCTTTGGACTTAGTCGTTTTTACGAAATCCCCTATTCGTTTGCGTTGCGTGCGTGTTTGGCCCACCCGGGCCCACCGAGTATCCGCGTATCCGCGTATCCGCCTCCTGGGGACCTCCTTTGGACTTAGTCGTTTTTACAAAATCCCCTATTCGTTTGCGTTGCGTGCGTGCCTGCCTGTTCCACTCCCCCCCCCCCCCTCCCCCCCCGGCCCACCGAGTATCCGCGTATCCGCGTATCCGCCTCTGGGGGACCTCCTTTGGACTTAGTCGTTTTTACAAAATCCCCTATTCGTTTGCGTTGCGTGCGTGCCTGCCTGTTCCACTCCCCCCCCCCCCCCCCCGGCCCACCGAGTATCCGCGTATCCGCGTATCCGCCTCTGGGGGAACTCCTTTGGACTTAGTCGTTTTTACGGAATTCCCAATCCATTTGCGTTGCGTGCGTGTTTGGCCCACCCGGGCCCACCGAGTATCCGCGTATCCGCGTATCCGCCTTGGGGGGACCTCCTTTGGACTTAGTCGTTTTTACGAAATCTCCTATCCGTTTGCGTTGCGTGCGTGTTTGGCCAACCCGGGCCCACCGAGTATCCGCGTATCCGCGTATCCGCCTCCTGGGGACCTCCTTTGGACTTAGTCGTTTTTACGAAATCCCCTATTCGTTTGCGTTGCGTGCGTGTTTGGCCCACCCGGGCCCACCGAGTATCCGCGTATCCGCGTATCCGCCTCCTGGGGACCTCCTTTGGACTTAGTCGTTTTTACAAAATCCCCTATTCGTTTGCGTTGCGTGCGTGCCTGCCTGTTCCACTCCCCCCCCCCCCCCCCCCCCCCCGGCCCACCGAGTATCCGCGTATCCGCGTATCCGCCTCTGGGGGACCTCCTTTGGACTTAGTCGTTTTTACAAAATCCCCTATTCGTTTGCGTTGCGTGCGTGCCTGCCTGTTCCACTCCCCCCCCCCCCCCCCCCCCGGCCCACCGAGTATCCGCGTATCCGCGTATCCGCCTCTGGGGGAACTCCTTTGGACTTAGTCGTTTTTACGGAATTCCCAATCCATTAACGTTGCGTGCGTGTTTGGCCCACCCGGGCCCACCGAGTATCCGCGTATCCGCGTATCCGCCTTGGGGGGACCTCCTTTGGACTTAGTCGTTTTTACGAAATCTCCTATCCGTTTGCGTTGCGTGCGTGTTTGGCCAACCCGGGCCCACCGAGTATCCGCGTATCCGCGTATCCGCCTCCTGGGGACCTCCTTTGGACTTAGTCGTTTTTACAAAATCCCCTATTCGTTTGCGTTGCGTGCGTGCCTGCCTGTTCCACTCCCCCCCCCCCCCCCCCCGGCCCACCGAGTATCCGCGTATCCGCGTATCCGCCTCTGGGGGAACTCCTTTGGACTTAGTCGTTTTTACGGAATTCCCAATCCATTTGCGTTGCGTGCGTGTTTGGCCCACCCGGGCCCACCGAGTATCCGCGTATCCGCGTATCCGCCTTGGGGGGACCTCCTTTGGACTTAGTCGTTTTTACGAAATCTCCTATCCGTTTGCGTTGCGTGCGTGTTTGGCCAACCCGGGCCCACCGAGTATCCGCGTATCCGCGTATCCGCCTCCTGGGGACCTCCTTTGGACTTAGTCGTTTTTACGAAATCCCCTATTCGTTTGCGTTGCGTGCGTGTTTGGCCCACCCGGGCCCACCGAGTATCCGCGTATCCGCGTATCCGCCTCCTGGGGACCTCCTTTGGACTTAGTCGTTTTTACAAAATCCCCTATTCGTTTGCGTTGCGTGCGTGCCTGCCTGTTCCACTCCCCCCCCCCCTCCCCCCCCGGCCCACCGAGTATCCGCGTATCCGCGTATCCGCCTCTGGGGGACCTCCTTTGGACTTAGTCGTTTTTACAAAATCCCCTATTCGTTTGCGTTGCGTGCGTGCCTGCCTGTTCCACTCCCCCCCCCCCCCCCCGGCCCACCGAGTATCCGCGTATCCGCGTATCCGCCTCTGGGGGAACTCCTTTGGACTTAGTCGTTTTTACGGAATTCCCAATCCATTTGCGTTGCGTGCGTGTTTGGCCCACCCGGGCCCACCGAGTATCCGCGTATCCGCGTATCCGCCTTGGGGGGACCTCCTTTGGACTTAGTCGTTTTTACGAAATCTCCTATCCGTTTGCGTTGCGTGCGTGTTTGGCCAACCCGGGCCCACCGAGTATCCGCGTATCCGCGTATCCGCCTCCTGGGGACCTCCTTTGGACTTAGTCGTTTTTACGAAATCCCCTATTCGTTTGCGTTGCGTGCGTGTTTGGCCCACCCGGGCCCACCGAGTATCCGCGTATCCGCGTATCCGCCTCCTGGGGACCTCCTTTGGACTTAGTCGTTTTTACAAAATCCCCTATTCGTTTGCGTTGCGTGCGTGCCTGCCTGTTCCACTCCCCCCCCCCCCCCCCCCCCCCCCCCCGGCCCACCGAGTATCCGCGTATCCGCGTATCCGCCTCTGGGGGACCTCCTTTGGACTTAGTCGTTTTTACAAAATCCCCTATTCGTTTGCGTTGCGTGCGTGCCTGCCTGTTCCACTCCCCCCCCCCCCCCCCCGGCCCACCGAGTATCCGCGTATCCGCGTATCCGCCTCTGGGGGAACTCCTTTGGACTTAGTCGTTTTTACGGAATTCCCAATCCATTAACGTTGCGTGCGTGTTTGGCCCACCCGGGCCCACCGAGTATCCGCGTATCCGCGTATCCGCCTTGGGGGGACCTCCTTTGGACTTAGTCGTTTTTACGAAATCTCCTATCCGTTTGCGTTGCGTGCGTGTTTGGCCAACCCGGGCCCACCGAGTATCCGCGTATCCGCGTATCCGCCTCCTGGGGACCTCCTTTGGACTTAGTCGTTTTTACGAAATCCCCTATTCGTTTGCGTTGCGTGCGTGTTTGGCCCACCCGGGCCCACCGAGTATCCGCGTATCCGCGTATCCGCCTCCTGGGGACCTCCTTTAGACTTAGTCGTTTTTACAAAATCCCCTATTCGTTTGCGTTGCGTGCGTGCCTGCCTGTTCCACTCCCCCCCCCCCCCCCCCCCCCCCCCCCGGCCCACCGAGTATCCGCGTATCCGCGTATCCGCCTCTGGGGGACCTCCTTTGGACTTAGTCGTTTTTACAAAATCCCCTATTCGTTTGCGTTGCGTGCGTGCCTGCCTGTTCCACTCCCCCCCCCCCCCCCCGGCCCACCGAGTATCCGCGTATCCGCGTATCCGCCTCTGGGGGAACTCCTTTGGACTTAGTCGTTTTTACGGAATTCCCAATCCATTTGCGTTGCGTGCGTGTTTGGCCCACCCGGGCCCACCGAGTATCCGCGTATCCGCGTATCCGCCTTGGGGGGACCTCCTTTGGACTTAGTCGTTTTTACGAAATCTCCTATCCGTTTGCGTTGCGTGCGTGTTTGGCCAACCCGGGCCCACCGAGTATCCGCGTATCCGCGTATCCGCCTCCTGGGGACCTCCTTTGGACTTAGTCGTTTTTACGAAATCCCCTATTCGTTTGCGTTGCGTGCGTGTTTGGCCCACCCGGGCCCACCGAGTATCCGCGTATCCGCGTATCCGCCTCCTGGGGACCTCCTTTGGACTTAGTCGTTTTTACAAAATCCCCTATTCGTTTGCGTTGCGTGCGTGCCTGCCTGTTCCACTCCCCCCCCCCCCCGGCCCACCGAGTATCCGCGTATCCGCGTATCCGCCTCTGGGGGACCTCCTTTGGACTTAGTCGTTTTTACGAAATCCCCTATTCATTTGCGTTGCGTGCGTGTTTGGCCCACCCGGGCCCACCGAGTATCCGCGTATCCGCGTATCCACCTCCTGGGGACCTCCTTTGGACTTAGTCGTTTTTACGAAATCCCCTATTCATTTGCGTTGCGTGCGTGTTTGGCCCACCCGGGCCCACCGAGTATCCGCGTATCCGCGTATCCGCCTCCTGGGGACCTCCTTTGGACTTAGTCGTTTTTACGAAATCACCTATTCGTTTGCGTTGCGTGCGTGTTTGGCCCACCCGGGCCCACCGAGTATCCGCGTATCCGCGTATCCGCCTCCTGGGGACCTCCTTTGGACTTAGTCGTTTTTACAAAATCCCCTATTCGTTTGCGTTGCGTGCGTGCCTGCCTGTTCCACTCCCCCCCCCCCCCCCCCCCCCCCCGGCCCACCGAGTATCCGCGTATCCGCGTATCCGCCTCTGGGGGAACTCCTTTGGACTTAGTCGTTTTTACGGAATTCCCAATCCATTTGCGTTGCGTGCGTGTTTGGCCCACCCGGGCCCACCGAGTATCCGCGTATCCGCGTATCCGCCTTGGGGGGACCTCCTTTGGACTTAGTCGTTTTTACGAAATCTCCTATCCGTTTGCGTTGCGTGCGTGTTTGGCCAACCCGGGCCCACCGAGTATCCGCGTATCCGCGTATCCGCCTCCTGGGGACCTCCTTTGGACTTAGTCGTTTTTACGAAATCCCCTATTCGTTTGCGTTGCGTGCGTGTTTGGCCCACCCGGGCCCACCGAGTATCCGCGTATCCGCGTATCCGCCTCCTGGGGACCTCCTTTGGACTTAGTCGTTTTTACAAAATCCCCTATTCGTTTGCGTTGCGTGCGTGCCTGCCTGTTCCACTCCCCCCCCCCCCCCCCCCCCCCCCGGCCCACCGAGTATCCGCGTATCCGCGTATCCGCCTCTGGGGGACCTCCTTTGGACTTAGTCGTTTTTACAAAATCCCCTATTCGTTTGCGTTGCGTGCGTGCCTGCCTGTTCCACTCCCCCCCCCCCCCCCCCCCCACCCCCCCCGGCCCACCGAGTATCCGCGTATCCGCGTATCCGCCTCTGGGGGAACTCCTTTGGACTTAGTCGTTTTTACGGAATTCCCAATCCATTTGCGTTGCGTGCGTGTTTGGCCCACCCGGGCCCACCGAGTATCCGCGTATCCGCGTATCCGCCTTGGGGGGACCTCCTTTGGACTTAGTCGTTTTTACGAAATCTCCTATCCGTTTGCGTTGCGTGCGTGTTTGGCCAACCCGGGCCCACCGAGTATCCGCGTATCCGCGTATCCGCCTCCTGGGGACCTCCTTTGGACTTAGTCGTTTTTACGAAATCCCCTATTCGTTTGCGTTGCGTGCGTGTTTGGCCCACCCGGGCCCACCGAGTATCCGCGTATCCGCGTATCCGCCTCCTGGGGACCTCCTTTGGACTTAGTCGTTTTTACAAAATCCCCTATTCGTTTGCGTTGCGTGCGTGCCTGCCTGTTCCACTCCCCCCCCCCCCCCCCCGGCCCACCGAGTATCCGCGTATCCGCGTATCCGCCTCTGGGGGACCTCCTTTGGACTTAGTCGTTTTTACGAAATCCCCTATTCATTTGCGTTGCGTGCGTGTTTGGCCCACCCGGGCCCACCTAGTATCCGCGTATCCGCGTATCCACCTCCTGGGGACCTCCTTTGGACTTAGTCGTTTTTACGAAATCCCCTATTCATTTGCGTTGCGTGCGTGTTTGGCCCACCCGGGCCCACCGAGTATCCGCGTATCCGCGTATCCGCCTCCTGGGGACCTCCTTTGGACTTAGTCGTTTTTACGAAATCACCTATTCGTTTGCGTTGCGTGCGTGTTTGGCCCACCCGGGCCCACCGAGTATCCGCGTATCCGCGTATCCGCCTCCTGGGGACCTCCTTTGGACTTAGTCGTTTTTACAAAATCCCCTATTCGTTTGCGTTGCGTGCGTGCCTGCCTGTTCCACTCCCCCCCCCCCCCCCCCCCCGGCCCACCGAGTATCCGCGTATCCGCGTATCCGCCTCTGGGGGAACTCCTTTGGACTTAGTCGTTTTTACGGAATTCCCAATCCATTTGCGTTGCGTGCGTGTTTGGCCCACCCGGGCCCACCGAGTATCCGCGTATCCGCGTATCCGCCTTGGGGGGACCTCCTTTGGACTTAGTCGTTTTTACGTAATCTCCTATCCGTTTGCGTTGCGTGCGTGTTTGGCCAACCCGGGCCCACCGAGTATCCGCGTATCCGCGTATCCGCCTCCTGGGGACCTCCTTTGGACTTAGTCGTTTTTACAAAATCCCCTATTCGTTTGCGTTGCGTGCGTGCCTGCCTGTTCCACTCCCCCCCCCCCCCCCCCCCGGCCCACCGAGTATCCGCGTATCCGCGTATCCGCCTCTGAGGGAACTCCTTTGGACTTAGTCGTTTTTACGGAATTCCCAATCCATTTGCGTTGCGTGCGTGTTTGGCCCACCCGGGCCCACCGAGTATCCGCGTATCCGCGTATCCGCCTTGGGGGGACCTCCTTTGGACTTAGTCGTTTTTACGAAATCTCCTATTCGTTTGCGTTGCGTGCGTGCCTGCCTGTTCCACTCCCCCCCCCCCCCCCCCCGGCACAACGAGTATCCGCGTATCCGCGTATCCGCCTCTGGGGGAACTCCTTTGGACTTAGTCGTTTTTACGGAATTCCCAATCCATTTGCGTTGGGTGCGTGTTTGGCCCACCCGGGCCCACCGAGTATCCGCGTATTCGCGTATCCGCCTTGGGGGGACCTCCTTTGGACTTAGTCGTTTTTACAAAATCCCCTATTCGTTTGCGTTGCGTGCGTGCCTGCCTGTTCCACTCCCCCCCCCCCCCCCCCCCCCGGCACAACGAGTATCCGCGTATCCGCGTATCCGCCTCTGGGGGAACTCCTTTGGACTTAGTCGTTTTTACGGAATTCCCAATCCATTTGCGTTGGGTGCGTGTTTGGCCCACCCGGGCCCACCGAGTATCCGCGTATTCGCGTATCCGCCTTGGGGGGACCTCCTTTGGACTTAGTCGTTTTTACGAAATCTCCTATCCGTTTGCGTTGCGTGCGTGTTTGGCCAACCCGGGCCCACCGAGTATCCGCGTATCCGCGTATCCGCCTCCTGGGGACCTCCTTTGGACTTAGTCGTTTTTACGAAATCCCCTATTCGTTTGCGTTGCGTGCGTGTTTGGCCCACCCGGGCCCACCGAGTATCCGCGTATCCGCGTATCCGCCTCCTCGGGACCTCCTTTGGACTTAGTCGTTTTTACAAAATCCCATATTCGTTTGCGTTGCGTGCGTGCCACTGACCTCTATACATGGACAGATCATCCATTGTTTCATTTTGAAGTCGGCATGCAGAGAAGTGCAACATGGCGTCACTGCTATGAGCCAATGAAAATGTCCAGGTGTATAGAGTTCAGTTGGTTGGTAAATCCACTGACCTCTACAACTGGACATATTTTCATTGGCTCACAGCAGTGACGCCATGTTGCACTTCCAGTTCGCGCCGACTTCAAGGTTAGTGTTAGCACAGCAGAATATGGACAATGATCTGTCCAGGTGTTGAGGTCAGTGGTGCGTGCCTGCCTGTTCCACTCCCCCCCCCCCCCCCCCCCGGCCCACCGAGTATCCGCGTATCCGCGTATCCGCCTCTGGGGGACCTCCTTTGGACTTAGTTGTTTTACGAAATCCCCTATTCATTTGCGTTGCGTGCGTGTTTGGCCCACCCGGGCCCACCGAGTATCCGCGTATCCGCGTATCCACCTCCTGGGGACCTCCTTTGGACTTAGTCGTTTTTACAAAATCCACTATTCGTTTGCGTTGCGTGCGTGCCTGCCTGTTCCACTCCCCCCCCCCCCCCCCCGGCCCACCGAGTATCCGCGTATCCGCGTATCCGCCTCTGGGGGAACTCCTTTGGACTTAGTCGTTTTTACGGAATTCCCAATCCATTTGCGTTGCGTGCGTGTTTGGCCCACCCGGGCCCACCGAGTATCCGCGTATCCGCGTATCCGCCTTGGGGGGACCTCCTTTGGACTTAGTCGTTTTTACGAAATCTCCTATCCGTTTGCGTTGCGTGCGTGTTTGGCCCACCCGGGCCCACCGAGTATCCGCGTATCCGCGTATCCGCCTCCTGGGGACCTCCTTTGGACTTAGTCGTTTTTACAAAATCCCCTATTCGTTTGCGTTGCGTGCGTGCCTGCCTGTTCCACTCCCCCCCCCCCCCCACCCCACCCGGCCCACCGAGTATCCGCGTATCCGCGTATCCGCCTCTGGGGGACCTCCTTTGGACTTAGTCGTTTTTACGAAATCCCCTATTCATTTGCGTTGCGTGCGTGTTTGGCCCACCCGGGCCCACACAGTATCCGCGTATCCGCGTATCCACCTCCTGGGGACCTCCTTTGGACTTAGTCGTTTTTACGAAATCCCCTATTCATTTGCGTTGCGTGCGTGTTTGGCCCACCCGGGCCCACCGAGTATCCGCGTATCCGCGTATCCGCCTCCTGGGGACCTCCTTTGGACTTAGTCGTTTTTACGAAATCACCTATTCGTTTGCGTTGCGTGCGTGTTTGGCCCACCCGGGCCCACCGAGTATCCGCGTATCCGCGTATCCGCCTCCTGGGGACCTCCTTTGGACTTAGTCGTTTTTACAAAATCCCCTATTCGTTTGCGTTGCGTGCGTGCCTGCCTGTTCCACTCCCCCCCCCCCCCCCCCCGGCCCACCGAGTATCCGCGTATCCGCGTATCCGCCTCTGAGGGAACTCCTTTGGACTTAGTCGTTTTTACGGAATTCCCAATCCATTTGCGTTGCGTGCGTGTTTGGCCCACCCGGGCCCACCGAGTATCCGCGTATCCGCGTATCCGCCTTGGGGGGACCTCCTTTGGACTTAGTCGTTTTTACGAAATCTCCTATCCGTTTGCGTTGCGTGCGTGTTTGGCCAACCCGGGCCCACCGAGTATCCGCGTATCCGCGTATCCGCCTCCTGGGGACCTCCTTTGGACTTAGTCGTTTTTACGAAATCCCCTATTCGTTTGCGTTGCGTGCGTGTATGGCCCACCCGGGCCCACCGAGTATCCGCGTATCCGCGTATCCGCCTCCTGGGGACCTCCTTTGGACTTAGTCGTTTTTACAAAATCCCCTATTCGTTTGCGTTGCGTGCGTGCCACTGACCTCTATACATGGACAGATCATCCATTGTTTCATTTTGAAGTCGGCATGCAGAGAAGTGCAACATGGCGTCACTGCTATGAGCCAATGAAATGTCCAGGTGTATAGAGTTCAGTTGGTTGGTAAATCCACTGACCTCTACAACTGGACATTTCATTGGCTCACAGCAGTGACGCCATGTTGCACTTCCAGTTCGCGCCGACTTCAAGTGTTAGCACAGCAGAATATGGACAATGATCTGTCCAGGTGTTGAGGTCAGTGGTGCGTGCCTGCCTGTTCCACTCCCCCCCCCCCCCCCCCCCCCCGGCCCACCGAGTATCCGCGTATCCGCGTATCCGCCTCTGGGGGACCTCCTTTGGACTTAGTAGTTTTTACAAAATCCCCTATTCGTTTGCGTTGCGTGCGTGCCTGCCTGTTCCACTCCCCCCCCCCCCCCCCCCCCCGGCCCACCGAGTATCCGCGTATCCGCGTATCCGCCTCTGGGGGAACTCCTTTGGACTTAGTCGTTTTTACGGAATTCCCAATCCATTTGCGTTGCGTGCGTGTTTGGCCCACCCGGGCCCACCGAGTATCCGCGTATCCGCGTATCCGCCTTGGGGGGACCTCCTTTGGACTTAGTCGTTTTTACGAAATCTCCTATCCGTTTGCGTTGCGTGCGTGTTTGGCCCACCCGGGCCCACCGAGTATCCGCGTATCCGCGTATCCGCCTCCTGGGGACCTCCTTTGGACTTAGTCGTTTTTACAAAATCCCCTATTCGTTTGCGTTGCGTGCGTGCCTGCCTGTTCCACTCCCCCCCCCCCCCCCCGGCCCACCGAGTATCCGCGTATCCGCGTATCCGCCTCTGAGGGAACTCCTTTGGACTTAGTCGTTTTTACGAAATCCCCTATCCATTTGCGTTGCGTGCGTGTTTGGCCCACCCGGGCCCACCGAGTATCCGCGTATCCGCGTATCCACCTCCTGGGGGGACCTCCTTTGGACTTAGTCGTTTTTACGAAATCTCCTATTCGTTTGCGTTGCGTGCGTGCCTGCCTGTTCCACTCCCCCCCCCCCCCCCCCGGCACAACGAGTATCCGCGTATCCGCGTATCCGCCTCTGGGGGAACTCCTTTGGACTTAGTCGTTTTTACGGAATTCCCAATCCATTTGCGTTGGGTGCGTGTTTGGCCCACCCGGGCCCACCGAGTATCCGCGTATTCGCGTATCCGCCTTGGGGGGACCTCCTTTGGACTTAGTCGTTTTTACAAAATCCCCTATTCGTTTGCGTTGCGTGCGTGCCTGCCTGTTCCACTCCCCCCCCCCCCCCCCCCCCCCCCGGCACAACGAGTATCCGCGTATCCGCGTATCCGCCTCTGGGGGAACTCCTTTGGACTTAGTCGTTTTTACGGAATTCCCAATCCATTTGCGTTGGGTGCGTGTTTGGCCCACCCGGGCCCACCGAGTATCCGCGTATTCGCGTATCCGCCTTGGGGGGACCTCCTTTGGACTTAGTCGTTTTTACGAAATCTCCTATCCGTTTGCGTTGCGTGCGTGTTTGGCCAACCCGGGCCCACCGAGTATCCGCGTATCCGCGTATCCGCCTCCTGGGGACCTCCTTTGGACTTAGTCGTTTTTACGAAATCCCCTATTCGTTTGCGTTGCGTGCGTGTTTGGCTCACCCGGGCCCACCGAGTATCCGCGTATCCGCGTATCCGCCTCCTGGGGACCTCCTTTGGACTTAGTCGTTTTTACAAAATCCCATATTCGTTTGCGTTGCGTGCGTGCCACTGACCTCTATACATGGACAGATCATCCATTGTTTCATTTTGAAGTCGGCATGCAGAGAAGTGCAACATGGCGTCACTGCTATGAGCCAATGAAATGTCCAGGTGTATAGAGTTCAGTTGGTTGGTAAATCCACTGACCTCTACAACTGGACATATTTTCATTGGCTCACAGCAGTGACGCCATGTTGCACTTCCAGTTCGCGCCGACTTCAAGGTTAGTGTTAGCACAGCAGAATATGGACAATGATCTGTCCAGGTGTTGAGGTCAGTGGTGCGTGCCTGCCTGTTCCACTCCCCCCCCCCCCCCCCCCCCCCCCGGCCCACCGAGTATCCGCGTATCCGCGTATCCGCCTCTGGGGGACCTCCTTTGGACTTAGTCGTTTTTACGAAATCCCCTATTCATTTGCGTTGCGTGCGTGTTTGGCCCACCCGGGCCCACCGAGTATCCGCGTATCCGCGTATCCACCTCCTGGGGACCTCCTTTGGACTTTACAGTACCAAATAAAAGAGTCAATCTGAACCCACTGATTTAGAGGTTTCAGTCATTCTGTAGCCTCCACAATAAAACCCCCCCTCCACACATACACATACACATACATACATTATGTGTGCATGTACAAACGGTTTATATAGTCTAGCTATCGTGTACATTTTCCGGCCGTTAAGTTTGCACTATACCGTACTCTAACTAAATAAACGAAGTATGGCCTATGGACGCAGCTATTGAATTTGAAAAAGGCATCTAGTGACAGTACTGCCTACCATTCCTCCATAGTCCGTTAGTGGTCTAGCTAGTCCGTACTCGTACTCCGATTGGCGGACTTATTTGGCATACATGTACATGGCGCATAACCATGTGATGCGTATGCAAATAATTTATGAATAACTACATATATCACCGCGGGGGGTTTGATTGGTCGATCCTTCAAGTCGGATTTACTGCACTGATGACATGATGACATCACGTTGATGCCGATCGCGGAACGACAACCAGATGAGGGCGCCCTTTATCTAAGGCCAACATGCAAAGCTTGCACATAATTATTCGGCCGGATTGACGAAAGCAAATTGGTAGTCTTAGCTCCATGGTAAGTCCGACTTGGGTCAAGTCTACAATTTATCCTGCCATTTATCCATTTATACAACACATTTTTGTCATATTTTTACCTGATAAAGGAAGCTGAAAATTCGTTTACATCTTTCTTGTGTCTGGAATTACAGATCGTCATTGGTTACAAAAAGTGAATGTGTCTTTGGGCTACTTATTTACAGAAAATAAATTGCAAATCCATGCTTTTCGACGTGAACATCATATACAAACTCCTACGTGCGTGCGCGTGCATGCGCGAGGCCGGCTCATCAGTGCTAGGCCGGCTCGACTGCTGGGTACGTGCACACGCACGTACTAGAAAGTTCGTACCGGTACATGATGTTAACGCCGAAAAGCAATTTAATTTCTGTAAATGAGAAGCCCAAAGACACATTCACTTTTTGTAACCCATGACGATCTGTAATTCCAGACAAAAGAAAGACATAAGCGAGATTTCTGCTTCCTTCATCAGGAAAAAATGTTGTTGTAAAATTGTTCGCTATAAACTATGGCAGGAGAAATTGATACCCTGGACTCCGTCGCGTTGTACACAACGGAGGAGTCCAACCTGAGCTACATGTAACTAGGACCCTACTTATCGCTTTTTTAACATCTTGACATGATCTGGCGATTAGTAGGGTACTAGGGAGTTTTTTTTTTTTTTTTTTTTATTTCTACGCATTTACATTTGATTACGTTTGCAACAGTCACGTGCGCGTGCATGAGCGTTAGGTGCGCAGATTACGGAGGGTCGAGGCTAAATCAAAATGCCACTTTGCCCAAAAGTTTGCCTAAAGAATCATCAGATTTCACCCTCAAAACGGCCACAAAAGTACTCGATAGGCCATCTGAGATACTTGTACACATCGACGATTAAGATTGTAGTACTATTTAGGTTTACTTACGATTCGGATAAAAAAATACAATTTCCAGCTTATTTCCACAAGCTGCCTCGGACACTTTGCTGCCGTGTCGGTATGCGATGCGCTTTGTTGGTCCCTTGCGTATGCGGGACTAACACGCATCGCATACCGACAAGGCACTCTCCCTAGGACCACTATCGCCAGATCATGTCCAGATGTTAAAAAAGCAATAAGTAGGGTCCTAGTTACTCGAGTAGAGATACTGTACATGGCCCTGTATTCTACTGATATTCATATTGATCGATGCCAATGGCATGATCAAAATGTGAAATGTTACGATACACTGATCGATGTTCGGCGGTGTTTTCAAAACAAAATTATGCACTGGGTTATTTGCTTTGATTATTCCATACCCTTTTGGGCCGTTAATTATTGGATCATTTTTAAGTGTCTCAATACTTTTTGTGTAAAGTTTACATTATAATATGGCTTGTATAAAGGTATTTTACGTCACTTCTTGTACATTTGAACAGTCATTAAACAAATAATGAATAATGAAAAAAAAGCCTATGACAAGCCTTGCGCTAACTTTTTTCCCTGGGTAGCCCACCGGGCTAGCAAACTGCAGATTTTACTAGCCCGTTTACATTTTTGCTAGCCCGTATGCACAATGCACAACAGTATTTGTTTGGCGCACGCACGTACACGTACGTATCCGTAGTAACGTACAGAGAGGGCGCTATTCTGAACAGACTCTGTATCAGACGCTACTACTAGTGACACGGCAGAACGCTCATGTGCTATACAGCTACGCAGTGGGCCGTTATGGTAAGAAAGGCTGAGCGATGTCAAAGAGAATAGTGCACATTATGTGCGGTACCCTGCGCCGTAGTTTATTCTATACTAATCTTACTGAAGCCCACCAGTCTACTCTGTTCATGAGATCGCAGTGCACTGCATGCACGCGTGGATTGAGCGCTCCCGGGCTATCGACAATTATGCCGAATAACACAAACAAAAGACAGTTTATACTCAGTTTATTTTGATCCGGTATTTATTTAATACACAAAAAGACAATAACAATTTTAGCATGTATTTTGATCTAAGCCTTTACAGGTACATACATGTGGTTACTGAATTTTTCACTAGCCCACGGGGCAACCAAGGAAGTGGGTCTGGGTAGCCCGGAGCAGTTTTCGCTAGACTTTGTGGAGTGTCGTGGCCGGGCGGTTAAGAACTCGGATTTCTGTTCCGCAGAGCGTGGGTTCGAGTCCCGGTGTCGACACGTGTGTCCTTAAGCAAGGCAATTAAACCACTATTGCTTCGTCCTTCGGATGGGACGTAAAGCTGTAGGTCCCGTGCGTTGTGTAATGCACGTAAAAGAACCCAGTAACACTCTTCGCTAAGAGAAGGGGTTCGCCCCGGTGTTCCTGGCAGCGCCTCGGAATAGGCAGATGGCGCTTTACAAATGCATGATCATCATCATCATATACTCCCCAGGGAGCTGAGATAATATTTGGAATGTTTCATGAGCCCAATGACCGGGGAAATCTTAGCGCTTAGAAACACTTGTATTAAGCGCTATATAAATGTTATATGTTTTTGTACGCCGGGCCAGTACTATTTTGAGGCCTGCTACTGTACAGTATGTGTTTTTAAAAAAGTCCGGACTCAAATCTATAACTTTCATTCTTGTGGCCTTAGGTACATACATAAACATGTACGTGTAAACTAGTTAGTCTATCGTATGCAATGTCAATAAACTTCTTTATCGTTTAGCCTTATTATTTCAACAATTTGAGTCTTGAAACTACAGTACAGTATGTATACAAGAATAAAAATATTAAAAATAATATATAAAATAAAACGAGAACATTGCAAAGGAAAGAATGCGCGCATTATGAAGACAGGCGCGAGAATCCGATGTTTCCCATTAATTTGTTGGCGCGATTTGACCTGGATGACCCCGACGACCCCGTGAGACACTGGCAAAGTGATAATACTGCGTTCATAGCTGTATTTACGTGGTAAATATAATAAACATTTTCGTGTGGTAGCTTAATTCAGGCATGCGGGCGGTGGACGCAAATCTATAACTTTCATTATCGTGGCCTAATGCTTTGTTTAACTTTGTTCTTTGTTACAGTTTTCACAGAGCTTTTGGAAACCTGGTTTGGATTTACTGTTTGCGATATCCAAGAACAATGACCCTAACGCTTCCGTCGAGACCCTACATGTGTACTGGTTTTTGTGCCTGATTTATTCAAGTATTGTTAAACCTCGATCCATTCAGCACACCTGCGAACCCCCTAATAGCGGGTTAAAAATAGTGTAGGGTACACCAGAAAGGGAAGGGCGCAGTTGGGTCAAAGTTTACACACAGCAACACATGGACAGCGGTCAAACTGTTGTTAGTCAAGCAACACTGTCTGTTTATTCGTTCAAATCAGGAATAGACACTTGGGTGGATGATTACTGCAGGTTTGTGATATTATAATCAGGAGTACGTGGATTTGTGGGATACGTATAGTTCAACTGGAATACCTGTGGTTCTGGAAATAAACAAATATAAACCACGTATGAGTTTACTAATATATACGTACTGCAGTGCGGCAAGAAGTATGCACCAAATGTACAATGTTCGATAACGATAATTTCCAGCAGATTAGGTAAATAACTTTGTGCCATAAACATGCTAATTTAACAGAGTAAGATTTAAAATACAATATCATGTATACCTATAATGTATCACAAAAAGGCTGTTTGTACAAAGTTTACATCTCGTCAATGACGCACAGAAAGGGTAAATCTATGGTAAATTTGAGTGTAATCAAACAGAGGTTTTCTTTTGGCTTGCAACAACGGAACGGCGAAAACGGGTCTAAAACTCTAACAATTGATTTTCTGACAGCCGCCCCCACATTTGGATACTAAATGTGTAAAACACTGAAAGTTTTGTTTCGGTCACTACTCATCCTTGGCATCAAGGTTCCGACCACCGTCGTCCTCGTCTTGGCACTTGGGTAACCGGATGAGTCGAGCAACAGGTCTGGTGTACACTCTGTTACCGACTCGTACCTGGGCAGCCCGAACACGACCATCTAGGCTAGGGTGTATCTCGCATATTCTTCCGACTGGCCACTGAGCCTGAACAAGCTGGGGGTCTATGATCATGACATCATCGCCACAGGTCAGGTCCCTTGCGTCTTTCTGCCACTTTTGCCGGAGTTGCAGGCCAGGCAAAGAGAACTTGATGAAATGTGTCCAAAACTGGTCGGCGAGCACTTGGCTATGACGCCATCGTCGTCGTCCCAACAACTCATTGGAGGTGTAGACCACTTAAGGTAGTGATGGATCCAGCCGCCCCACCGGATCTACATCAGCGGCATTGGCAGAAATGTAGCCCAGGGGCTTGAAATTGAGGATTCCCTCTATTTCAACGAGGAGGGTGTGTAGGACTGGTTCTGTCACTGACTGGTCTCCTAGTGCTGTTCGGAGAGCATTTTTAACCGATCTCACTTCTCTCTCCCAGACTCCCCCAAAGTGAGGAGTGTTCGGTGGGTTAAACTGAAACCGTACCTTCTGTTCAGCTAGCTGCTGGGCGAGAGTAGGCTCCATAGATGAGAATGCATATTTCAGCTCTGCCTCTCCTCCTTTGAAGTTAGTGCCACAGTCCGAAAGAAGTTCATAGGGCTTTCCTCGTCGGAAGATGGAGCGTCGAAAGGCCATAAGGAATGCAGCTGTGTCCATGCTATCCAACAGCTCCAAGTGCACTGCTCGTGTTGTCATGCACTTAAATATGACTCCCCGTCGCTTCTATGTTCTGCGGCCTATCTTCACGGTCATAGGGCCGAAAAAGTCAACTTCAGTTGAGTAAAACACTAGCTTGAGGATCCGGAGTCTGGATGGAGGTAGATCGGCCATCTTAGGTAAATGTACATGTACTTCTGGTTTGGAACGCCATTTGCGGCATTCGCCGCACTGACGCTGATGACGGCAGATGGCTTCGCGGCCACCTAACTTCAGCGAGGACGCGTTCAGGACCACAGTACAGGAGTTTGTCATCATAGTCTTGTATAAGTAACTTGGTTACGTGGTGACTTGGATCAAGAACATTTGGGTGTTTGACATTGTGTGCAAGGCCTTCTGCCCTTCGCAGTCGCCCTCCAACACGGAGAAGTCCGGAAGCTTCCTCATACTCTGGATCGAGCTGTCCCAATCTACTCCCTGAAGGTAGCTCCCTCCCCGACTTCATAGCCTGGACCTCCTGTGCGAAACAATCTTGCTTGTCAGCAGTGTAACATCCGTCAATATATCGATATTACTCAAATACTCTATACTATTTTGACATCGATATCGCCGATGTCAATTTTTTTAATCATATCGAAATATCGACATTTCGATGTATCTAAATTTCGATGTTCCTAAATGATATTTAAAACACCGAAAGATTGTCAGATTATCCAGAAAATCTCAGGGCTTTAGTATATTAGAAAAGCTGCCGTCTTTATTTGTAGCTTAAAACATTCAAGTAGGCCTATTAAATAAAATACGTTCGACGACCAACTGCGGTTTGAAGTTGTTCTTTGTGTTTCACCCGCGGCCCGCCGCTATAGTTCACAACCGCTTGCAAAGGAAAAATAGTAAAATCTCAAAAGAAACCAGCCATGCCGCCCCAGCCTATCGGTTGTTCGAGACGTAACCCTCCCTTGATCTGATAACATTTTGGGGTGGCCAATCACGAGTAGGAAATTGCGGGGAGCGTTCTCTGCACCCTGCTATTGGCCTAGCAAGCCAGTCTGGATTTCAAGACCGAGCTGTTCATTTGGGGCGCGCCGTCCGTTATCTTGGCTTATTAAGGGCGCCCTTATAATAGGGCGCCCTCAATAAGCCCAGATAACGAACAGCGCGCTCCGCGGAACGGAAGCAGCAACCGTAATCATTTCTTATCTTCGTTGTAAAACCATAAACACGAGGGCTGGTGCGATTTGATTTTGTTCGGACCGACAACATGCACGGAGGATCAAGCCGAAAACCGGTATATGCAACGTACCTATTAAACTGTCGGTCTTCAGTATATTGAGCGCTGTTTTTAGGCTTCATCTTGCACACGGGAAATAATCGATATATCGAGTATACTCGATATTGAATTTCCGATTAATCGATTATTCTTAAAAAAATGACATCGACGAACGTTGCAGCAGTGTTGACGTACAAGTAGTACCAATCTTCAACATTGGTATTAATCTGGATTTCGCTGACCCGGGTACCGGCAAATACCTTGTAACGGCACGAGTCGGACTGCAACCAGCGCAGAACTGTGGTGGAGTCGCTTCACAGGATGACCTTCTGGATCGGTAGGGTCAACTCCTTTCTGAGTAGGTCTGCCAATTGTTCTCATGTGAGCCCTGCTGACAGTTTGAGGCGTGGCATCGAGAGTTGCCGCTTTGGAGCCACCCTGGAGCGGGAGAGGATGAAGCTGACATGAGTATGTCCCTCTGCATCTTCGGTGCGTAGGTAAGCCACTGAGCCATAAATCTTCTCTCAAGCATCGCAGAAGATGTGGATCTGTCTGCTTGCAGTGGTAGTGTCAACGTAAGGCGGGGTATGACATCTGGGTAGGTGAAGGAGTGGTAGTCTGCAGAGTTCACTTTCCCATGTACGCCACTTTGTGAGGATCTCCCCTGATTCGATAGGTTGATCCCAGTCCCTCTTGGCTTTCCACAAGTCCTGGACCATGATTTTTGCACGTGCCGTGAAGGGTGCAAGATAACTAATGGGATCGTACTGACTGGCAAGGATCTTGTAGATGGTTCTTATGTTGAGTACTTTGTACTTGATATGCCGATGCTTGTAGCTCAGCTCATCTAAATCGCACCACCAGCAAAGTCCAAGTGTGGCTTCGGGAGAGTCACTTTGACCAAAGATTAGCCGTAGCTCGTAGCCATCTGAGCAGGCCTCTGAAGGTAGATTCTCAAGAACCAACGGTATGTTGCTGGCCCACTGACGAATATTAAAGCCACCAGAGGCCAGCAGTTCACGCATCTTTGCTACTATTTTTTTGGCTTCCAAAGCACTTGGTACGCTGTCGAGGCAGTTGTCCACGTAGAAGGACTGGTTAATGGCATGACAAACATCGTCATTTATATCCTGGTTGTCAAGTACGTGCTTCTGCAGTGAAAGCTGGCGAAACAAGGGCTGCACGTGGTGCCAAAGGGTAGTACTTGCCATTCGTACACATCTGGTGTCGCCTCTCTTTTGACGTTACGCCAAATAAACCTCAGTAAGGGCGTGTCTTGAGGAAGAAGTTTCACCTGGTGAAACATAGCCTGGATGTCTCCAGAGATTGCCACTGGGTGCTGCCTAAATCTGAGGAAGACTCCCAGCAGGGAGGCCCCAAGTGTTGGCCCTAACAAGAGGTGCTAGTTGAGGACCTTTCCATCGTGCTCAAAAGAACGGTCGAACACCAAGCGGTGCTTCCCATTGTTCTCAACGACACGGTGTGGACAGTACCATGACTCGTCTGTCTGGCTAACTTCTTTATCGGTAAGTATCTTCACATAGCCCGAGTCGACCAGTTTCTGAATCTTCTCGTTGTGGATCTTGGCAAGATCTGGCTGCTTTTGTAGTTTCCTTTCGGTGTGCTTTAGTCTTGACATGACCACTTCTTTACCAGCATGGAAACAAACACTGTCGTTTGCACGAAGAAGACGTGTAGCACAGCACAGTGTTTCTTTGTCATCAACTTGGATTGTCTGGGCTTCGAGTAGATCAATTGCTTGCTGGTCTTGTTTTGAACGAGAGGACAATTTCTCGTTACAATAGGGGAGGACATCGGCCTGCCACAGTCGTTGCACATGCTGCATAATTTCCCTGGTTTCAGGAAAGACTGCAGTTTTGACAATTTCTCGTTACAATAGGGGAGGACATCGGCCTGCCACAGTTGTTGCACATGCTGCATAATGTCCCTGGTTTCAGGAAAGACTGCAGTTTTGAAGCAATTCTGCTTCTGGAACTGTTCTTTCAGGATCCCGGCGGGCCCTTGGAGATTCCAGCCTAACTGGGTGTTCACAGCCACTGGTGCTCCACTTGGTCCACACCTGACAGATTGCCTTGGGATGATGAGTTCTCTGGGTCCGAACCAATCAAGATCAAGGGAACAGCCTTGTTGATAGGTGGCAGTGGGACTCCATGTAGATGTGGCCAGCATTTTTGTAAAGTTGGCACTGGATAAGTGTATTCGGAAAGGCGAAGGTTGTCCGCTGTGAATGCCCCTTGGATAAGGTACTTGACATCTGGGTTCTCGGCAGGTGAAACTCGAAGGTCAATTGATTGGCCTTCACATAGTTCTTGGCGAGTTCTTGGCGAACTGTGGACAGGAGAATAGAATCCTTTTCCCCGGACAGGTTAAGCTGGAGAGCTGGAGCCAGAACCATCGTACGCATGGAGTCGTCGTCAAGCACAGCGTATGTTTTGAAACTCCCAGCTGGACCATGAAGGAGAATTTGGACGACCTTCAACATGACATTGTGTGGTCTACGGGGCTGGTCAATGTACACCATCTGTGTCGCCAGAGAGTATATCTTACTAGCCCCCTGCTGGATGGCTTTGTGCAGCACTGTCAAGTGGAGTTCCTTGCAGTGATTACAAGGCTTCTTTAGCGTACAGTTTTCTGGTTTGTGGGTACGATCACACTTCCAGCATCGAGTTTTCTGCTTCAGCCATTCGATGATCTGCTGCGATGTGAGTTTCCTGAAGTCTGTGCAGCCGTTCAGGTAATGTTCGTGGCTGTCACAGCTTGGGCAATAAGCAGTACCCCTATTGAGGTTTGAAGGCGCTGATTGTTGGTAAGGCTTTGACTTTATTTGCCTTCTATCATCAGTCTGGAAAACTGCTGTAGGGGAACCTTTCTTCCTCAGGAAACGTTTATCTTTGTTGTCCGATCTGTAGCTATCATCCCTGTGGGCAGCAACTGCTTGTCCAGCTATGCGCTTGGCTCGGGACTGGACTTCTAGCCAGTTCGCAAGGTCCTGGAAGTTGTATTTTTTGTCAGAATCGGCTTTTAGGATTCCTCAATTACCTGTCCCGGTAACTGGCTGGTAGTTTACCAAGCAATCTATCAACGTGGGAACCACACTTCAGTTCGTAGCCATGCTCTTCTTCAAGTGAGCGAAGCATGCCCACCAACGAATGAACAGAGAGGGCGAAATTGTCCAAGGCATCGTGGTCGCCCGGTTTGACATGTTGCATATTTAGGATGAAGCCCAGCTCACTCTGAACCAACTCTGAACAGGAGTCTGTATCCCGGTGTTCTTGAGCTGGAGCACCTTTATGACCCTTGGCAGGGATTTTACAACCGACAACAAAGTCATCAAGGTGTCCCGGAATTTGTGTTTCCCGAGTTGGTCGCTGATTTTTGATGAAAATCAACTCCTCTGGTACAGGATTGTCAATGTTCTCTTGCTCCATTGAATCCATAGGTCGCTGTGTGACATCCGGCTCGAAGGACCATGAAAAATAGTGTAGGATACACCAGAAAAAGAAGGCGCAGTTGGGTCAAAGTTTACACACAGCAACACATGGACAGCGGTCATAGGCAAGCAACACTGTCTGTTTATTCGTTCAAATCAGGAATAGACACTTGGGTGGATGATTACTGCAGGTTTGTGATATAATCAGGAGTACGTGGATGTGTGGGATACGTATAGTTCAACTGGAATACCTGTGGTTCTGGAAATAAACAAATATAAACCACGTATGAGTTTACTAAAGTGTACCTACTACAGTGCGGCAAGAAGTATGCACCAAATGTACAATGTTCGATAACGATAATTTCCAGCAGATTAGGTAAATAACTTTGTGCCATAAACATGCTAATTTAACAGAGTAAGATTTAAAATACAATATCATGTATACCTATAATGTATCACAAAAAGGCTGTTTGTACAAAGTTTACATCTCGTCAATGACGCACAGAAAGGGTAAATCTATGGTAAATTTGAGTGTAATCAAACAGAGGTTTTCTTTTGGCTTGCAACAACGGAACGGCGAAAACGGGTCTAAAACTCTAACAATTGATTTTCTGACAGCCGCCCCCACATTTGGATACTAAATGTGTAAAACACTGAAAGTTTTGTTTCGGTCACTACTCATCCTTGGCATCAAGGTTCCGACCACCGTCGTCCTCGTCTTGGCACTTGGGTAACCGGATGAGTCGAGCAACAGGTCTGGTGTACACTCTGTTACCGACTCGTACCTGGGCAGCCCGAACACGACCATCTAGGCTAGGGTGTATCTCGCATATTCTTCCGACTGGCCACTGAGCCTGAACAAGCTGGGGGTCTATGATCATGACATCATCGCCACAGGTCAGGTCCCTTGCGTCTTTCTGCCACTTTTGCCGGAGTTGCAGGCCAGGCAAAGAGAACTTGATGAAATGTGTCCAAAACTGGTCGGCGAGCACTTGGCTATGACGCCATCGTCGTCGTCCCAACAACTCATTGGAGGTGTAGACCACTTAAGGTAGTGATGGATCCAGCCGCCCCACCGGATCTACATCAGCGGCATTGGCAGAAATGTAGCCCAGGGGCTTGAAATTGAGGATTCCCTCTATTTCAACGAGGAGGGTGTGTAGGACTGGTTCTGTCACTGACTGGTCTCCTAGTGCTGTTCGGAGAGCATTTTTAACCGATCTCACTTCTCTCTCCCAGACTCCCCCAAAGTGAGGAGTGTTCGGTGGGTTAAACTGAAACCGTACCTTCTGTTCAGCTAGCTGCTGGGCGAGAGTAGGCTCCATAGATGAGAATGCATATTTCAGCTCTGCCTCTCCTCCTTTGAAGTTAGTGCCACAGTCCGAAAGAAGTTCATAGGGCTTTCCTCGTCGGAAGATGGAGCGTCGAAAGGCCATAAGGAATGCAGCTGTGTCCATGCTATCCAACAGCTCCAAGTGCACTGCTCGTGTTGTCATGCACTTAAATATGACTCCCCATCGCTTCTATGTTCTGCGGCCTATCTTCACGGTCATAGGGCCGAAAAAGTCAACTTCAGTTGAGTAAAACACTAGCTTGAGGATCCGGAGTCTGGATGGAGGTAGATCGGCCATCTTAGGTAAATGTACATGTACTTCTGGTTTGGAACGCCATTTGCGGCATTCGCCGCACTGACGCTGATGACGGCAGATGGCTTCGCGGCCACCTAACTTCAGCGAGGACGCGTTCAGGACCACAGTACAGGAGTTTGTCATCATAGTCTTGTATAAGTAACTTGGTTACGTGGTGACTTGGATCAAGAACATTTGGGTGTTTGACATTGTGTGCAAGGCCTTCTGCCCTTCGCAGTCGCCCTCCAACACGGAGAAGTCCGGAAGCTTCCTCATACTCTGGATCGAGCTGTCCCAATCTACTCCCTGAAGGTAGCTCCCTCCCCGACTTCATAGCCTGGACCTCCTGTGCGAAACAATCTTGCTTGTCAGCAGTGTAACATCCGTCAATATATCGATATTACTCAAATACTCTATACTATTTTGACATCGATATCGCCGATGTCAATTTTTTTAATCATATCGAAATATCGACATTTCGATGTATCTAAATTTCGATGTTCCTAAATGATATTTAAAACACCGAAAGATTGTCAGATTATCCAGAAAATCTCAGGGCTTTAGTATATTAGAAAAGCTGCCGTCTTTATTTGTAGCTTAAAACATTCAAGTAGGCCTATTAAATAAAATACGTTCGACGACCAACTGCGGTTTGAAGTTGTTCTTTGTGTTTCACCCGCGGCCCGCCGCTATAGTTCACAACCGCTTGCAAAGGAAAAATAGTAAAATCTCAAAAGAAACCAGCCATGCCGCCCCAGCCTATCGGTTGTTCGAGACGTAACCCTCCCTTGATCTGATAACATTTTGGGGTGGCCAATCACGAGTAGGAAATTGCGGGGAGCGTTCTCTGCACCCTGCTATTGGCCTAGCAAGCCAGTCTGGATTTCAAGACCGAGCTGTTCATTTGGGGCGCGCCGTCCGTTATCTTGGCTTATTAAGGGCGCCCTTATAATAGGGCGCCCTCAATAAGCCCAGATAACGAACAGCGCGCTCCGCGGAACGGAAGCAGCAACCGTAATCATTTCTTATCTTCGTTGTAAAACCATAAACACGAGGGCTGGTGCGATTTGATTTTGTTCGGACCGACAACATGCACGGAGGATCAAGCCGAAAACCGGTATATGCAACGTACCTATTAAACTGTCGGTCTTCAGTATATTGAGCGCTGTTTTTAGGCTTCATCTTGCACACGGGAAATAATCGATATATCGAGTATACTCGATATTGAATTTCCGATTAATCGATTATTCTTAAAAAAATGACATCGACGAACGTTGCAGCAGTGTTGACGTACAAGTAGTACCAATCTTCAACATTGGTATTAATCTGGATTTCGCTGACCCGGGTACCGGCAAATACCTTGTAACGGCACGAGTCGGACTGCAACCAGCGCAGAACTGTGGTGGAGTCGCTTCACAGGATGACCTTCTGGATCGGTAGGGTCAACTCCTTTCTGAGTAGGTCTGCCAATTGTTCTCATGTGAGCCCTGCTGACAGTTTGAGGCGTGGCATCGAGAGTTGCCACTTTGGAGCCACCCTGGAGCGGGAGAGGATGAAGCTGACATGAGTATGTCCCTCTGCATCTTCGGTGCGTAGGTAAGCCACTGAGCCATAAATCTTCTCTCAAGCATCGCAGAAGATGTGGATCTGTCTGCTTGCAGTGGTAGTGTCAACGTAAGGCGGGGTATGACATCTGGGTAGGTGAAGGAGTGGTAGTCTGCAGAGTTCACTTTCCCATGTACGCCACTTTGTGAGGATCTCCCCTGATTCGATAGGTTGATCCCAGTCCCTCTTGGCTTTCCACAAGTCCTGGACCATGATTTTTGCACGTGCCGTGAAGGGTGCAAGATAACTAATGGGATCGTACTGACTGGCAAGGATCTTGTAGATGGTTCTTATGTTGAGTACTTTGTACTTGATATGCCGATGCTTGTAGCTCAGCTCATCTAAATCGCACCACCAGCAAAGTCCAAGTGTGGCTTCGGGAGAGTCACTTTGACCAAAGATTAGCCGTAGCTCGTAGCCATCTGAGCAGGCCTCTGAAGGTAGATTCTCAAGAACCAACGGTATGTTGCTGGCCCACTGACGAATATTAAAGCCACCAGAGGCCAGCAGTTCACGCATCTTTGCTACTATTTTTTTGGCTTCCAAAGCACTTGGTACGCTGTCGAGGCAGTTGTCCACGTAGAAGGACTGGTTAATGGCATGACAAACATCGTCATTTATATCCTGGTTGTCAAGTACGTGCTTCTGCAGTGAAAGCTGGCGAAACAAGGGCTGCACGTGGTGCCAAAGGGTAGTACTTGCCATTCGTACACATCTGGTGTCGCCTCTCTTTTGACGTTACGCCAAATAAACCTCAGTAAGGGCGTGTCTTGAGGAAGAAGTTTCACCTGGTGAAACATAGCCTGGATGTCTCCAGAGATTGCCACTGGGTGCTGCCTAAATCTGAGGAAGACTCCCAGCAGGGAGGCCCCAAGTGTTGGCCCTAACAAGAGGTGCTAGTTGAGGACCTTTCCATCGTGCTCAAAAGAACGGTCGAACACCAAGCGGTGCTTCCCATTGTTCTCAACGACACGGTGTGGACAGTACCATGACTCGTCTGTCTGGCTAACTTCTTTATCGGTAAGTATCTTCACATAGCCCGAGTCGACCAGTTTCTGAATCTTCTCGTTGTGGATCTTGGCAAGATCTGGCTGCTTTTGTAGTTTCCTTTCGGTGTGCTTTAGTCTTGACATGACCACTTCTTTACCAGCATGGAAACAAACACTGTCGTTTGCACGAAGAAGACGTGTAGCACAGCACAGTGTTTCTTTGTCATCAACTTGGATTGTCTGGGCTTCGAGTAGATCAATTGCTTGCTGGTCTTGTTTTGAACGAGAGGACAATTTCTCGTTACAATAGGGGAGGACATCGGCCTGCCACAGTCGTTGCACATGCTGCATAATTTCCCTGGTTTCAGGAAAGACTGCAGTTTTGACAATTTCTCGTTACAATAGGGGAGGACATCGGCCTGCCACAGTTGTTGCACATGCTGCATAATGTCCCTGGTTTCAGGAAAGACTGCAGTTTTGAAGCAATTCTGCTTCTGGAACTGTTCTTTCAGGATCCCGGCGGGCCCTTGGAGATTCCAGCCTAACTGGGTGTTCACAGCCACTGGTGCTCCACTTGGTCCACACCTGACAGATTGCCTTGGGATGATGAGTTCTCTGGGTCCGAACCAATCAAGATCAAGGGAACAGCCTTGTTGATAGGTGGCAGTGGGACTCCATGTAGATGTGGCCAGCATTTTTGTAAAGTTGGCACTGGATAAGTGTATTCGGAAAGGCGAAGGTTGTCCGCTGTGAATGCCCCTTGGATAAGGTACTTGACATCTGGGTTCTCGGCAGGTGAAACTCGAAGGTCAATTGATTGGCCTTCACATAGTTCTTGGCGAGTTCTTGGCGAACTGTGGACAGGAGAATAGAATCCTTTTCCCCGGACAGGTTAAGCTGGAGAGCTGGAGCCAGAACCATCGTACGCATGGAGTCGTCGTCAAGCACAGCGTATGTTTTGAAACTCCCAGCTGGACCATGAAGGAGAATTTGGACGACCTTCAACATGACATTGTGTGGTCTACGGGGCTGGTCAATGTACACCATCTGTGTCGCCAGAGAGTATATCTTACTAGCCCCCTGCTGGATGGCTTTGTGCAGCACTGTCAAGTGGAGTTCCTTGCAGTGATTACAAGGCTTCTTTAGCGTACAGTTTTCTGGTTTGTGGGTACGATCACACTTCCAGCATCGAGTTTTCTGCTTCAGCCATTCGATGATCTGCTGCGATGTGAGTTTCCTGAAGTCTGTGCAGCCGTTCAGGTAATGTTCGTGGCTGTCACAGCTTGGGCAATAAGCAGTACCCCTATTGAGGTTTGAAGGCGCTGATTGTTGGTAAGGCTTTGACTTTATTTGCCTTCTATCATCAGTCTGGAAAACTGCTGTAGGGGAACCTTTCTTCCTCAGGAAACGTTTATCTTTGTTGTCCGATCTGTAGCTATCATCCCTGTGGGCAGCAACTGCTTGTCCAGCTATGCGCTTGGCTCGGGACTGGACTTCTAGCCAGTTCGCAAGGTCCTGGAAGTTGTATTTTTTGTCAGAATCGGCTTTCAGGATTCCTCAATTACCTGTCCCGGTAACTGGCTGGTAGTTTACCAAGCAATCTATCAACGTGGGAACCACACTTCAGTTCGTAGCCATGCTCTTCTTCAAGTGAGCGAAGCATGCCCACCAACGAATGAACAGAGAGGGCGAAATTGTCCAAGGCATCGTGGTCGCCCGGTTTGACATGTTGCATATTTAGGATGAAGCCCAGCTCACTCTGAACCAACTCTGAACAGGAGTCTGTATCCCGGTGTTCTTGAGCTGGAGCACCTTTATGACCCTTGGCAGGGATTTTACAACCGACAACAAAGTCATCAAGGTGTCCCGGAATTTGTGTTTCCCGAGTTGGTCGCTGATTTTTGATGAAAATCAACTCCTCTGGTACAGGATTGTCAATGTTCTCTTGCTCCATTGAATCCATAGGTCGCTGTGTGACATCCGGCTCGAAGGACCATGAAAAATAGTGTAGGATACACCAGAAAAAGAAGGCGCAGTTGGGTCAAAGTTTACACACAGCAACACATGGACAGCGGTCATAGGCAAGCAACACTGTCTGTTTATTCGTTCAAATCAGGAATAGACACTTGGGTGGATGATTACTGCAGGTTTGTGATATAATCAGGAGTACGTGGATGTGTGGGATACGTATAGTTCAACTGGAATACCTGTGGTTCTGGAAATAAACAAATATAAACCACGTATGAGTTTACTAAAGTGTACCTACTACAGTGCGGCAAGAAGTATGCACCAAATGTACAATGTTCGATAACGATAATTTCCAGCAGATTAGGTAAATAACTTTGTGCCATAAACATGCTAATTTAACAGAGTAAGATTTAAAATACAATATCATGTATACCTATAATGTATCACAAAAAGGCTGTTTGTACAAAGTTTACATCTCGTCAATGACGCACAGAAAGGGTAAATCTATGGTAAATTTGAGTGTAATCAAACAGAGGTTTTCTTTTGGCTTGCAACAACGGAACGGCGAAAACGGGTCTAAAACTCTAACAATTGATTTTCTGACAGCCGCCCCCACATTTGGATACTAAATGTGTAAAACACTGAAAGTTTTGTTTCGGTCACTACTCATCCTTGGCATCAAGGTTCCGACCACCGTCGTCCTCGTCTTGGCACTTGGGTAACCGGATGAGTCGAGCAACAGGTCTGGTGTACACTCTGTTACCGACTCGTACCTGGGCAGCCCGAACACGACCATCTAGGCTAGGGTGTATCTCGCATATTCTTCCGACTGGCCACTGAGCCTGAACAAGCTGGGGGTCTATGATCATGACATCATCGCCACAGGTCAGGTCCCTTGCGTCTTTCTGCCACTTTTGCCGGAGTTGCAGGCCAGGCAAAGAGAACTTGATGAAATGTGTCCAAAACTGGTCGGCGAGCACTTGGCTATGACGCCATCGTCGTCGTCCCAACAACTCATTGGAGGTGTAGACCACTTAAGGTAGTGATGGATCCAGCCGCCCCACCGGATCTACATCAGCGGCATTGGCAGAAATGTAGCCCAGGGGCTTGAAATTGAGGATTCCCTCTATTTCAACGAGGAGGGTGTGTAGGACTGGTTCTGTCACTGACTGGTCTCCTAGTGCTGTTCGGAGAGCATTTTTAACCGATCTCACTTCTCTCTCCCAGACTCCCCCAAAGTGAGGAGTGTTCGGTGGGTTAAACTGAAACCGTACCTTCTGTTCAGCTAGCTGCTGGGCGAGAGTAGGCTCCATAGATGAGAATGCATATTTCAGCTCTGCCTCTCCTCCTTTGAAGTTAGTGCCACAGTCCGAAAGAAGTTCATAGGGCTTTCCTCGTCGGAAGATGGAGCGTCGAAAGGCCATAAGGAATGCAGCTGTGTCCATGCTATCCAACAGCTCCAAGTGCACTGCTCGTGTTGTCATGCACTTAAATATGACTCCCCATCGCTTCTATGTTCTGCGGCCTATCTTCACGGTCATAGGGCCGAAAAAGTCAACTTCAGTTGAGTAAAACACTAGCTTGAGGATCCGGAGTCTGGATGGAGGTAGATCGGCCATCTTAGGTAAATGTACATGTACTTCTGGTTTGGAACGCCATTTGCGGCATTCGCCGCACTGACGCTGATGACGGCAGATGGCTTCGCGGCCACCTAACTTCAGCGAGGACGCGTTCAGGACCACAGTACAGGAGTTTGTCATCATAGTCTTGTATAAGTAACTTGGTTACGTGGTGACTTGGATCAAGAACATTTGGGTGTTTGACATTGTGTGCAAGGCCTTCTGCCCTTCGCAGTCGCCCTCCAACACGGAGAAGTCCGGAAGCTTCCTCATACTCTGGATCGAGCTGTCCCAATCTACTCCCTGAAGGTAGCTCCCTCCCCGACTTCATAGCCTGGACCTCCTGTGCGAAACAATCTTGCTTGTCAGCAGTGTAACATCCGTCAATATATCGATATTACTCAAATACTCTATACTATTTTGACATCGATATCGCCGATGTCAATTTTTTTAATCATATCGAAATATCGACATTTCGATGTATCTAAATTTCGATGTTCCTAAATGATATTTAAAACACCGAAAGATTGTCAGATTATCCAGAAAATCTCAGGGCTTTAGTATATTAGAAAAGCTGCCGTCTTTATTTGTAGCTTAAAACATTCAAGTAGGCCTATTAAATAAAATACGTTCGACGACCAACTGCGGTTTGAAGTTGTTCTTTGTGTTTCACCCGCGGCCCGCCGCTATAGTTCACAACCGCTTGCAAAGGAAAAATAGTAAAATCTCAAAAGAAACCAGCCATGCCGCCCCAGCCTATCGGTTGTTCGAGACGTAACCCTCCCTTGATCTGATAACATTTTGGGGTGGCCAATCACGAGTAGGAAATTGCGGGGAGCGTTCTCTGCACCCTGCTATTGGCCTAGCAAGCCAGTCTGGATTTCAAGACCGAGCTGTTCATTTGGGGCGCGCCGTCCGTTATCTTGGCTTATTAAGGGCGCCCTTATAATAGGGCGCCCTCAATAAGCCCAGATAACGAACAGCGCGCTCCGCGGAACGGAAGCAGCAACCGTAATCATTTCTTATCTTCGTTGTAAAACCATAAACACGAGGGCTGGTGCGATTTGATTTTGTTCGGACCGACAACATGCACGGAGGATCAAGCCGAAAACCGGTATATGCAACGTACCTATTAAACTGTCGGTCTTCAGTATATTGAGCGCTGTTTTTAGGCTTCATCTTGCACACGGGAAATAATCGATATATCGAGTATACTCGATATTGAATTTCCGATTAATCGATTATTCTTAAAAAAATGACATCGACGAACGTTGCAGCAGTGTTGACGTACAAGTAGTACCAATCTTCAACATTGGTATTAATCTGGATTTCGCTGACCCGGGTACCGGCAAATACCTTGTAACGGCACGAGTCGGACTGCAACCAGCGCAGAACTGTGGTGGAGTCGCTTCACAGGATGACCTTCTGGATCGGTAGGGTCAACTCCTTTCTGAGTAGGTCTGCCAATTGTTCTCATGTGAGCCCTGCTGACAGTTTGAGGCGTGGCATCGAGAGTTGCCGCTTTGGAGCCACCCTGGAGCGGGAGAGGATGAAGCTGACATGAGTATGTCCCTCTGCATCTTCGGTGCGTAGGTAAGCCACTGAGCCATAAATCTTCTCTCAAGCATCGCAGAAGATGTGGATCTGTCTGCTTGCAGTGGTAGTGTCAACGTAAGGCGGGGTATGACATCTGGGTAGGTGAAGGAGTGGTAGTCTGCAGAGTTCACTTTCCCATGTACGCCACTTTGTGAGGATCTCCCCTGATTCGATAGGTTGATCCCAGTCCCTCTTGGCTTTCCACAAGTCCTGGACCATGATTTTTGCACGTGCCGTGAAGGGTGCAAGATAACTAATGGGATCGTACTGACTGGCAAGGATCTTGTAGATGGTTCTTATGTTGAGTACTTTGTACTTGATATGCCGATGCTTGTAGCTCAGCTCATCTAAATCGCACCACCAGCAAAGTCCAAGTGTGGCTTCGGGAGAGTCACTTTGACCAAAGATTAGCCGTAGCTCGTAGCCATCTGAGCAGGCCTCTGAAGGTAGATTCTCAAGAACCAACGGTATGTTGCTGGCCCACTGACGAATATTAAAGCCACCAGAGGCCAGCAGTTCACGCATCTTTGCTACTATTTTTTTGGCTTCCAAAGCACTTGGTACGCTGTCGAGGCAGTTGTCCACGTAGAAGGACTGGTTAATGGCATGACAAACATCGTCATTTATATCCTGGTTGTCAAGTACGTGCTTCTGCAGTGAAAGCTGGCGAAACAAGGGCTGCACGTGGTGCCAAAGGGTAGTACTTGCCATTCGTACACATCTGGTGTCGCCTCTCTTTTGACGTTACGCCAAATAAACCTCAGTAAGGGCGTGTCTTGAGGAAGAAGTTTCACCTGGTGAAACATAGCCTGGATGTCTCCAGAGATTGCCACTGGGTGCTGCCTAAATCTGAGGAAGACTCCCAGCAGGGAGGCCCCAAGTGTTGGCCCTAACAAGAGGTGCTAGTTGAGGACCTTTCCATCGTGCTCAAAAGAACGGTCGAACACCAAGCGGTGCTTCCCATTGTTCTCAACGACACGGTGTGGACAGTACCATGACTCGTCTGTCTGGCTAACTTCTTTATCGGTAAGTATCTTCACATAGCCCGAGTCGACCAGTTTCTGAATCTTCTCGTTGTGGATCTTGGCAAGATCTGGCTGCTTTTGTAGTTTCCTTTCGGTGTGCTTTAGTCTTGACATGACCACTTCTTTACCAGCATGGAAACAAACACTGTCGTTTGCACGAAGAAGACGTGTAGCACAGCACAGTGTTTCTTTGTCATCAACTTGGATTGTCTGGGCTTCGAGTAGATCAATTGCTTGCTGGTCTTGTTTTGAACGAGAGGACAATTTCTCGTTACAATAGGGGAGGACATCGGCCTGCCACAGTCGTTGCACATGCTGCATAATTTCCCTGGTTTCAGGAAAGACTGCAGTTTTGACAATTTCTCGTTACAATAGGGGAGGACATCGGCCTGCCACAGTTGTTGCACATGCTGCATAATGTCCCTGGTTTCAGGAAAGACTGCAGTTTTGAAGCAATTCTGCTTCTGGAACTGTTCTTTCAGGATCCCGGCGGGCCCTTGGAGATTCCAGCCTAACTGGGTGTTCACAGCCACTGGTGCTCCACTTGGTCCACACCTGACAGATTGCCTTGGGATGATGAGTTCTCTGGGTCCGAACCAATCAAGATCAAGGGAACAGCCTTGTTGATAGGTGGCAGTGGGACTCCATGTAGATGTGGCCAGCATTTTTGTAAAGTTGGCACTGGATAAGTGTATTCGGAAAGGCGAAGGTTGTCCGCTGTGAATGCCCCTTGGATAAGGTACTTGACATCTGGGTTCTCGGCAGGTGAAACTCGAAGGTCAATTGATTGGCCTTCACATAGTTCTTGGCGAGTTCTTGGCGAACTGTGGACAGGAGAATAGAATCCTTTTCCCCGGACAGGTTAAGCTGGAGAGCTGGAGCCAGAACCATCGTACGCATGGAGTCGTCGTCAAGCACAGCGTATGTTTTGAAACTCCCAGCTGGACCATGAAGGAGAATTTGGACGACCTTCAACATGACATTGTGTGGTCTACGGGGCTGGTCAATGTACACCATCTGTGTCGCCAGAGAGTATATCTTACTAGCCCCCTGCTGGATGGCTTTGTGCAGCACTGTCAAGTGGAGTTCCTTGCAGTGATTACAAGGCTTCTTTAGCGTACAGTTTTCTGGTTTGTGGGTACGATCACACTTCCAGCATCGAGTTTTCTGCTTCAGCCATTCGATGATCTGCTGCGATGTGAGTTTCCTGAAGTCTGTGCAGCCGTTCAGGTAATGTTCGTGGCTGTCACAGCTTGGGCAATAAGCAGTACCCCTATTGAGGTTTGAAGGCGCTGATTGTTGGTAAGGCTTTGACTTTATTTGCCTTCTATCATCAGTCTGGAAAACTGCTGTAGGGGAACCTTTCTTCCTCAGGAAACGTTTATCTTTGTTGTCCGATCTGTAGCTATCATCCCTGTGGGCAGCAACTGCTTGTCCAGCTATGCGCTTGGCTCGGGACTGGACTTCTAGCCAGTTCGCAAGGTCCTGGAAGTTGTATTTTTTGTCAGAATCGGCTTTCAGGATTCCTCAATTACCTGTCCCGGTAACTGGCTGGTAGTTTACCAAGCAATCTATCAACGTGGGAACCACACTTCAGTTCGTAGCCATGCTCTTCTTCAAGTGAGCGAAGCATGCCCACCAACGAATGAACAGAGAGGGCGAAATTGTCCAAGGCATCGTGGTCGCCCGGTTTGACATGTTGCATATTTAGGATGAAGCCCAGCTCACTCTGAACCAACTCTGAACAGGATTCTGTATCCCGGTGTTCTTGAGCTGGAGCACCTTTATGACCCTTGGCAGGGATTTTACAACCGACAACAAAGTCATCAAGGTGTCCCGGAATTTGTGTTTCCCGAGTTGGTCGCTGATTTTTGATGAAAATCAACTCCTCTGGTACAGGATTGTCAATGTTCTCTTGCTCCATTGAATCCATAGGTCGCTGTGTGACATCCGGCTCGAAGGACCATGAAAAATAGTGTAGGATACACCAGAAAAAGAAGGCGCAGTTGGGTCAAAGTTTACACACAGCAACACATGGACAGCGGTCATAGGCAAGCAACACTGTCTGTTTATTCGTTCAAATCAGGAATAGACACTTGGGTGGATGATTACTGCAGGTTTGTGATATAATCAGGAGTACGTGGATGTGTGGGATACGTATAGTTCAACTGGAATACCTGTGGTTCTGGAAATAAACAAATATAAACCACGTATGAGTTTACTAAAGTGTACCTACTACAGTGCGGCAAGAAGTATGCACCAAATGTACAATGTTCGATAACGATAATTTCCAGCAGATTAGGTAAATAACTTTGTGCCATAAACATGCTAATTTAACAGAGTAAGATTTAAAATACAATATCATGTATACCTATAATGTATCACAAAAAGGCTGTTTGTACAAAGTTTACATCTCGTCAATGACGCACAGAAAGGGTAAATCTATGGTAAATTTGAGTGTAATCAAACAGAGGTTTTCTTTTGGCTTGCAACAACGGAACGGCGAAAACGGGTCTAAAACTCTAACAATTGATTTTCTGACAGCCGCCCCCACATTTGGATACTAAATGTGTAAAACACTGAAAGTTTTGTTTCGGTCACTACTCATCCTTGGCATCAAGGTTCCGACCACCGTCGTCCTCGTCTTGGCACTTGGGTAACCGGATGAGTCGAGCAACAGGTCTGGTGTACACTCTGTTACCGACTCGTACCTGGGCAGCCCGAACACGACCATCTAGGCTAGGGTGTATCTCGCATATTCTTCCGACTGGCCACTGAGCCTGAACAAGCTGGGGGTCTATGATCATGACATCATCGCCACAGGTCAGGTCCCTTGCGTCTTTCTGCCACTTTTGCCGGAGTTGCAGGCCAGGCAAAGAGAACTTGATGAAATGTGTCCAAAACTGGTCGGCGAGCACTTGGCTATGACGCCATCGTCGTCGTCCCAACAACTCATTGGAGGTGTAGACCACTTAAGGTAGTGATGGATCCAGCCGCCCCACCGGATCTACATCAGCGGCATTGGCAGAAATGTAGCCCAGGGGCTTGAAATTGAGGATTCCCTCTATTTCAACGAGGAGGGTGTGTAGGACTGGTTCTGTCACTGACTGGTCTCCTAGTGCTGTTCGGAGAGCATTTTTAACCGATCTCACTTCTCTCTCCCAGACTCCCCCAAAGTGAGGAGTGTTCGGTGGGTTAAACTGAAACCGTACCTTCTGTTCAGCTAGCTGCTGGGCGAGAGTAGGCTCCATAGATGAGAATGCATATTTCAGCTCTGCCTCTCCTCCTTTGAAGTTAGTGCCACAGTCCGAAAGAAGTTCATAGGGCTTTCCTCGTCGGAAGATGGAGCGTCGAAAGGCCATAAGGAATGCAGCTGTGTCCATGCTATCCAACAGCTCCAAGTGCACTGCTCGTGTTGTCATGCACTTAAATATGACTCCCCATCGCTTCTATGTTCTGCGGCCTATCTTCACGGTCATAGGGCCGAAAAAGTCAACTTCAGTTGAGTAAAACACTAGCTTGAGGATCCGGAGTCTGGATGGAGGTAGATCGGCCATCTTAGGTAAATGTACATGTACTTCTGGTTTGGAACGCCATTTGCGGCATTCGCCGCACTGACGCTGATGACGGCAGATGGCTTCGCGGCCACCTAACTTCAGCGAGGACGCGTTCAGGACCACAGTACAGGAGTTTGTCATCATAGTCTTGTATAAGTAACTTGGTTACGTGGTGACTTGGATCAAGAACATTTGGGTGTTTGACATTGTGTGCAAGGCCTTCTGCCCTTCGCAGTCGCCCTCCAACACGGAGAAGTCCGGAAGCTTCCTCATACTCTGGATCGAGCTGTCCCAATCTACTCCCTGAAGGTAGCTCCCTCCCCGACTTCATAGCCTGGACCTCCTGTGCGAAACAATCTTGCTTGTCAGCAGTGTAACATCCGTCAATATATCGATATTACTCAAATACTCTATACTATTTTGACATCGATATCGCCGATGTCAATTTTTTTAATCATATCGAAATATCGACATTTCGATGTATCTAAATTTCGATGTTCCTAAATGATATTTAAAACACCGAAAGATTGTCAGATTATCCAGAAAATCTCAGGGCTTTAGTATATTAGAAAAGCTGCCGTCTTTATTTGTAGCTTAAAACATTCAAGTAGGCCTATTAAATAAAATACGTTCGACGACCAACTGCGGTTTGAAGTTGTTCTTTGTGTTTCACCCGCGGCCCGCCGCTATAGTTCACAACCGCTTGCAAAGGAAAAATAGTAAAATCTCAAAAGAAACCAGCCATGCCGCCCCAGCCTATCGGTTGTTCGAGACGTAACCCTCCCTTGATCTGATAACATTTTGGGGTGGCCAATCACGAGTAGGAAATTGCGGGGAGCGTTCTCTGCACCCTGCTATTGGCCTAGCAAGCCAGTCTGGATTTCAAGACCGAGCTGTTCATTTGGGGCGCGCCGTCCGTTATCTTGGCTTATTAAGGGCGCCCTTATAATAGGGCGCCCTCAATAAGCCCAGATAACGAACAGCGCGCTCCGCGGAACGGAAGCAGCAACCGTAATCATTTCTTATCTTCGTTGTAAAACCATAAACACGAGGGCTGGTGCGATTTGATTTTGTTCGGACCGACAACATGCACGGAGGATCAAGCCGAAAACCGGTATATGCAACGTACCTATTAAACTGTCGGTCTTCAGTATATTGAGCGCTGTTTTTAGGCTTCATCTTGCACACGGGAAATAATCGATATATCGAGTATACTCGATATTGAATTTCCGATTAATCGATTATTCTTAAAAAAATGACATCGACGAACGTTGCAGCAGTGTTGACGTACAAGTAGTACCAATCTTCAACATTGGTATTAATCTGGATTTCGCTGACCCGGGTACCGGCAAATACCTTGTAACGGCACGAGTCGGACTGCAACCAGCGCAGAACTGTGGTGGAGTCGCTTCACAGGATGACCTTCTGGATCGGTAGGGTCAACTCCTTTCTGAGTAGGTCTGCCAATTGTTCTCATGTGAGCCCTGCTGACAGTTTGAGGCGTGGCATCGAGAGTTGCCGCTTTGGAGCCACCCTGGAGCGGGAGAGGATGAAGCTGACATGAGTATGTCCCTCTGCATCTTCGGTGCGTAGGTAAGCCACTGAGCCATAAATCTTCTCTCAAGCATCGCAGAAGATGTGGATCTGTCTGCTTGCAGTGGTAGTGTCAACGTAAGGCGGGGTATGACATCTGGGTAGGTGAAGGAGTGGTAGTCTGCAGAGTTCACTTTCCCATGTACGCCACTTTGTGAGGATCTCCCCTGATTCGATAGGTTGATCCCAGTCCCTCTTGGCTTTCCACAAGTCCTGGACCATGATTTTTGCACGTGCCGTGAAGGGTGCAAGATAACTAATGGGATCGTACTGACTGGCAAGGATCTTGTAGATGGTTCTTATGTTGAGTACTTTGTACTTGATATGCCGATGCTTGTAGCTCAGCTCATCTAAATCGCACCACCAGCAAAGTCCAAGTGTGGCTTCGGGAGAGTCACTTTGACCAAAGATTAGCCGTAGCTCGTAGCCATCTGAGCAGGCCTCTGAAGGTAGATTCTCAAGAACCAACGGTATGTTGCTGGCCCACTGACGAATATTAAAGCCACCAGAGGCCAGCAGTTCACGCATCTTTGCTACTATTTTTTTGGCTTCCAAAGCACTTGGTACGCTGTCGAGGCAGTTGTCCACGTAGAAGGACTGGTTAATGGCATGACAAACATCGTCATTTATATCCTGGTTGTCAAGTACGTGCTTCTGCAGTGAAAGCTGGCGAAACAAGGGCTGCACGTGGTGCCAAAGGGTAGTACTTGCCATTCGTACACATCTGGTGTCGCCTCTCTTTTGACGTTACGCCAAATAAACCTCAGTAAGGGCGTGTCTTGAGGAAGAAGTTTCACCTGGTGAAACATAGCCTGGATGTCTCCAGAGATTGCCACTGGGTGCTGCCTAAATCTGAGGAAGACTCCCAGCAGGGAGGCCCCAAGTGTTGGCCCTAACAAGAGGTGCTAGTTGAGGACCTTTCCATCGTGCTCAAAAGAACGGTCGAACACCAAGCGGTGCTTCCCATTGTTCTCAACGACACGGTGTGGACAGTACCATGACTCGTCTGTCTGGCTAACTTCTTTATCGGTAAGTATCTTCACATAGCCCGAGTCGACCAGTTTCTGAATCTTCTCGTTGTGGATCTTGGCAAGATCTGGCTGCTTTTGTAGTTTCCTTTCGGTGTGCTTTAGTCTTGACATGACCACTTCTTTACCAGCATGGAAACAAACACTGTCGTTTGCACGAAGAAGACGTGTAGCACAGCACAGTGTTTCTTTGTCATCAACTTGGATTGTCTGGGCTTCGAGTAGATCAATTGCTTGCTGGTCTTGTTTTGAACGAGAGGACAATTTCTCGTTACAATAGGGGAGGACATCGGCCTGCCACAGTCGTTGCACATGCTGCATAATTTCCCTGGTTTCAGGAAAGACTGCAGTTTTGACAATTTCTCGTTACAATAGGGGAGGACATCGGCCTGCCACAGTTGTTGCACATGCTGCATAATGTCCCTGGTTTCAGGAAAGACTGCAGTTTTGAAGCAATTCTGCTTCTGGAACTGTTCTTTCAGGATCCCGGCGGGCCCTTGGAGATTCCAGCCTAACTGGGTGTTCACAGCCACTGGTGCTCCACTTGGTCCACACCTGACAGATTGCCTTGGGATGATGAGTTCTCTGGGTCCGAACCAATCAAGATCAAGGGAACAGCCTTGTTGATAGGTGGCAGTGGGACTCCATGTAGATGTGGCCAGCATTTTTGTAAAGTTGGCACTGGATAAGTGTATTCGGAAAGGCGAAGGTTGTCCGCTGTGAATGCCCCTTGGATAAGGTACTTGACATCTGGGTTCTCGGCAGGTGAAACTCGAAGGTCAATTGATTGGCCTTCACATAGTTCTTGGCGAGTTCTTGGCGAACTGTGGACAGGAGAATAGAATCCTTTTCCCCGGACAGGTTAAGCTGGAGAGCTGGAGCCAGAACCATCGTACGCATGGAGTCGTCGTCAAGCACAGCGTATGTTTTGAAACTCCCAGCTGGACCATGAAGGAGAATTTGGACGACCTTCAACATGACATTGTGTGGTCTACGGGGCTGGTCAATGTACACCATCTGTGTCGCCAGAGAGTATATCTTACTAGCCCCCTGCTGGATGGCTTTGTGCAGCACTGTCAAGTGGAGTTCCTTGCAGTGATTACAAGGCTTCTTTAGCGTACAGTTTTCTGGTTTGTGGGTACGATCACACTTCCAGCATCGAGTTTTCTGCTTCAGCCATTCGATGATCTGCTGCGATGTGAGTTTCCTGAAGTCTGTGCAGCCGTTCAGGTAATGTTCGTGGCTGTCACAGCTTGGGCAATAAGCAGTACCCCTATTGAGGTTTGAAGGCGCTGATTGTTGGTAAGGCTTTGACTTTATTTGCCTTCTATCATCAGTCTGGAAAACTGCTGTAGGGGAACCTTTCTTCCTCAGGAAACGTTTATCTTTGTTGTCCGATCTGTAGCTATCATCCCTGTGGGCAGCAACTGCTTGTCCAGCTATGCGCTTGGCTCGGGACTGGACTTCTAGCCAGTTCGCAAGGTCCTGGAAGTTGTATTTTTTGTCAGAATCGGCTTTCAGGATTCCTCAATTACCTGTCCCGGTAACTGGCTGGTAGTTTACCAAGCAATCTATCAACGTGGGAACCACACTTCAGTTCGTAGCCATGCTCTTCTTCAAGTGAGCGAAGCATGCCCACCAACGAATGAACAGAGAGGGCGAAATTGTCCAAGGCATCGTGGTCGCCCGGTTTGACATGTTGCATATTTAGGATGAAGCCCAGCTCACTCTGAACCAACTCTGAACAGGAGTCTGTATCCCGGTGTTCTTGAGCTGGAGCACCTTTATGACCCTTGGCAGGGATTTTACAACCGACAACAAAGTCATCAAGGTGTCCCGGAATTTGTGTTTCCCGAGTTGGTCGCTGATTTTTGATGAAAATCAACTCCTCTGGTACAGGATTGTCAATGTTCTCTTGCTCCATTGAATCCATAGGTCGCTGTGTGACATCCGGCTCGAAGGACCATGAAAAATAGTGTAGGATACACCAGAAAAAGAAGGCGCAGTTGGGTCAAAGTTTACACACAGCAACACATGGACAGCGGTCATAGGCAAGCAACACTGTCTGTTTATTCGTTCAAATCAGGAATAGACACTTGGGTGGATGATTACTGCAGGTTTGTGATATAATCAGGAGTACGTGGATGTGTGGGATACGTATAGTTCAACTGGAATACCTGTGGTTCTGGAAATAAACAAATATAAACCACGTATGAGTTTACTAAAGTGTACCTACTACAGTGCGGCAAGAAGTATGCACCAAATGTACAATGTTCGATAACGATAATTTCCAGCAGATTAGGTAAATAACTTTGTGCCATAAACATGCTAATTTAACAGAGTAAGATTTAAAATACAATATCATGTATACCTATAATGTATCACAAAAAGGCTGTTTGTACAAAGTTTACATCTCGTCAATGACGCACAGAAAGGGTAAATCTATGGTAAATTTGAGTGTAATCAAACAGAGGTTTTCTTTTGGCTTGCAACAACGGAACGGCGAAAACGGGTCTAAAACTCTAACAATTGATTTTCTGACAGCCGCCCCCACATTTGGATACTAAATGTGTAAAACACTGAAAGTTTTGTTTCGGTCACTACTCATCCTTGGCATCAAGGTTCCGACCACCGTCGTCCTCGTCTTGGCACTTGGGTAACCGGATGAGTCGAGCAACAGGTCTGGTGTACACTCTGTTACCGACTCGTACCTGGGCAGCCCGAACACGACCATCTAGGCTAGGGTGTATCTCGCATATTCTTCCGACTGGCCACTGAGCCTGAACAAGCTGGGGGTCTATGATCATGACATCATCGCCACAGGTCAGGTCCCTTGCGTCTTTCTGCCACTTTTGCCGGAGTTGCAGGCCAGGCAAAGAGAACTTGATGAAATGTGTCCAAAACTGGTCGGCGAGCACTTGGCTATGACGCCATCGTCGTCGTCCCAACAACTCATTGGAGGTGTAGACCACTTAAGGTAGTGATGGATCCAGCCGCCCCACCGGATCTACATCAGCGGCATTGGCAGAAATGTAGCCCAGGGGCTTGAAATTGAGGATTCCCTCTATTTCAACGAGGAGGGTGTGTAGGACTGGTTCTGTCACTGACTGGTCTCCTAGTGCTGTTCGGAGAGCATTTTTAACCGATCTCACTTCTCTCTCCCAGACTCCCCCAAAGTGAGGAGTGTTCGGTGGGTTAAACTGAAACCGTACCTTCTGTTCAGCTAGCTGCTGGGCGAGAGTAGGCTCCATAGATGAGAATGCATATTTCAGCTCTGCCTCTCCTCCTTTGAAGTTAGTGCCACAGTCCGAAAGAAGTTCATAGGGCTTTCCTCGTCGGAAGATGGAGCGTCGAAAGGCCATAAGGAATGCAGCTGTGTCCATGCTATCCAACAGCTCCAAGTGCACTGCTCGTGTTGTCATGCACTTAAATATGACTCCCCATCGCTTCTATGTTCTGCGGCCTATCTTTACGGTCATAGGGCCGAAAAAGTCAACTTCAGTTGAGTAAAACACTAGCTTGAGGATCCGGAGTCTGGATGGAGGTAGATCGGCCATCTTAGGTAAATGTACATGTACTTCTGGTTTGGAACGCCATTTGCGGCATTCGCCGCACTGACGCTGATGACGGCAGATGGCTTCGCGGCCACCTAACTTCAGCGAGGACGCGTTCAGGACCACAGTACAGGAGTTTGTCATCATAGTCTTGTATAAGTAACTTGGTTACGTGGTGACTTGGATCAAGAACATTTGGGTGTTTGACATTGTGTGCAAGGCCTTCTGCCCTTCGCAGTCGCCCTCCAACACGGAGAAGTCCGGAAGCTTCCTCATACTCTGGATCGAGCTGTCCCAATCTACTCCCTGAAGGTAGCTCCCTCCCCGACTTCATAGCCTGGACCTCCTGTGCGAAACAATCTTGCTTGTCAGCAGTGTAACATCCGTCAATATATCGATATTACTCAAATACTCTATACTATTTTGACATCGATATCGCCGATGTCAATTTTTTTAATCATATCGAAATATCGACATTTCGATGTATCTAAATTTCGATGTTCCTAAATGATATTTAAAACACCGAAAGATTGTCAGATTATCCAGAAAATCTCAGGGCTTTAGTATATTAGAAAAGCTGCCGTCTTTATTTGTAGCTTAAAACATTCAAGTAGGCCTATTAAATAAAATACGTTCGACGACCAACTGCGGTTTGAAGTTGTTCTTTGTGTTTCACCCGCGGCCCGCCGCTATAGTTCACAACCGCTTGCAAAGGAAAAATAGTAAAATCTCAAAAGAAACCAGCCATGCCGCCCCAGCCTATCGGTTGTTCGAGACGTAACCCTCCCTTGATCTGATAACATTTTGGGGTGGCCAATCACGAGTAGGAAATTGCGGGGAGCGTTCTCTGCACCCTGCTATTGGCCTAGCAAGCCAGTCTGGATTTCAAGACCGAGCTGTTCATTTGGGGCGCGCCGTCCGTTATCTTGGCTTATTAAGGGCGCCCTTATAATAGGGCGCCCTCAATAAGCCCAGATAACGAACAGCGCGCTCCGCGGAACGGAAGCAGCAACCGTAATCATTTCTTATCTTCGTTGTAAAACCATAAACACGAGGGCTGGTGCGATTTGATTTTGTTCGGACCGACAACATGCACGGAGGATCAAGCCGAAAACCGGTATATGCAACGTACCTATTAAACTGTCGGTCTTCAGTATATTGAGCGCTGTTTTTAGGCTTCATCTTGCACACGGGAAATAATCGATATATCGAGTATACTCGATATTGAATTTCCGATTAATCGATTATTCTTAAAAAAATGACATCGACGAACGTTGCAGCAGTGTTGACGTACAAGTAGTACCAATCTTCAACATTGGTATTAATCTGGATTTCGCTGACCCGGGTACCGGCAAATACCTTGTAACGGCACGAGTCGGACTGCAACCAGCGCAGAACTGTGGTGGAGTCGCTTCACAGGATGACCTTCTGGATCGGTAGGGTCAACTCCTTTCTGAGTAGGTCTGCCAATTGTTCTCATGTGAGCCCTGCTGACAGTTTGAGGCGTGGCATCGAGAGTTGCCGCTTTGGAGCCACCCTGGAGCGGGAGAGGATGAAGCTGACATGAGTATGTCCCTCTGCATCTTCGGTGCGTAGGTAAGCCACTGAGCCATAAATCTTCTCTCAAGCATCGCAGAAGATGTGGATCTGTCTGCTTGCAGTGGTAGTGTCAACGTAAGGCGGGGTATGACATCTGGGTAGGTGAAGGAGTGGTAGTCTGCAGAGTTCACTTTCCCATGTACGCCACTTTGTGAGGATCTCCCCTGATTCGATAGGTTGATCCCAGTCCCTCTTGGCTTTCCACAAGTCCTGGACCATGATTTTTGCACGTGCCGTGAAGGGTGCAAGATAACTAATGGGATCGTACTGACTGGCAAGGATCTTGTAGATGGTTCTTATGTTGAGTACTTTGTACTTGATATGCCGATGCTTGTAGCTCAGCTCATCTAAATCGCACCACCAGCAAAGTCCAAGTGTGGCTTCGGGAGAGTCACTTTGACCAAAGATTAGCCGTAGCTCGTAGCCATCTGAGCAGGCCTCTGAAGGTAGATTCTCAAGAACCAACGGTATGTTGCTGGCCCACTGACGAATATTAAAGCCACCAGAGGCCAGCAGTTCACGCATCTTTGCTACTATTTTTTTGGCTTCCAAAGCACTTGGTACGCTGTCGAGGCAGTTGTCCACGTAGAAGGACTGGTTAATGGCATGACAAACATCGTCATTTATATCCTGGTTGTCAAGTACGTGCTTCTGCAGTGAAAGCTGGCGAAACAAGGGCTGCACGTGGTGCCAAAGGGTAGTACTTGCCATTCGTACACATCTGGTGTCGCCTCTCTTTTGACGTTACGCCAAATAAACCTCAGTAAGGGCGTGTCTTGAGGAAGAAGTTTCACCTGGTGAAACATAGCCTGGATGTCTCCAGAGATTGCCACTGGGTGCTGCCTAAATCTGAGGAAGACTCCCAGCAGGGAGGCCCCAAGTGTTGGCCCTAACAAGAGGTGCTAGTTGAGGACCTTTCCATCGTGCTCAAAAGAACGGTCGAACACCAAGCGGTGCTTCCCATTGTTCTCAACGACACGGTGTGGACAGTACCATGACTCGTCTGTCTGGCTAACTTCTTTATCGGTAAGTATCTTCACATAGCCCGAGTCGACCAGTTTCTGAATCTTCTCGTTGTGGATCTTGGCAAGATCTGGCTGCTTTTGTAGTTTCCTTTCGGTGTGCTTTAGTCTTGACATGACCACTTCTTTACCAGCATGGAAACAAACACTGTCGTTTGCACGAAGAAGACGTGTAGCACAGCACAGTGTTTCTTTGTCATCAACTTGGATTGTCTGGGCTTCGAGTAGATCAATTGCTTGCTGGTCTTGTTTTGAACGAGAGGACAATTTCTCGTTACAATAGGGGAGGACATCGGCCTGCCACAGTCGTTGCACATGCTGCATAATTTCCCTGGTTTCAGGAAAGACTGCAGTTTTGACAATTTCTCGTTACAATAGGGGAGGACATCGGCCTGCCACAGTTGTTGCACATGCTGCATAATGTCCCTGGTTTCAGGAAAGACTGCAGTTTTGAAGCAATTCTGCTTCTGGAACTGTTCTTTCAGGATCCCGGCGGGCCCTTGGAGATTCCAGCCTAACTGGGTGTTCACAGCCACTGGTGCTCCACTTGGTCCACACCTGACAGATTGCCTTGGGATGATGAGTTCTCTGGGTCCGAACCAATCAAGATCAAGGGAACAGCCTTGTTGATAGGTGGCAGTGGGACTCCATGTAGATGTGGCCAGCATTTTTGTAAAGTTGGCACTGGATAAGTGTATTCGGAAAGGCGAAGGTTGTCCGCTGTGAATGCCCCTTGGATAAGGTACTTGACATCTGGGTTCTCGGCAGGTGAAACTCGAAGGTCAATTGATTGGCCTTCACATAGTTCTTGGCGAGTTCTTGGCGAACTGTGGACAGGAGAATAGAATCCTTTTCCCCGGACAGGTTAAGCTGGAGAGCTGGAGCCAGAACCATCGTACGCATGGAGTCGTCGTCAAGCACAGCGTATGTTTTGAAACTCCCAGCTGGACCATGAAGGAGAATTTGGACGACCTTCAACATGACATTGTGTGGTCTACGGGGCTGGTCAATGTACACCATCTGTGTCGCCAGAGAGTATATCTTACTAGCCCCCTGCTGGATGGCTTTGTGCAGCACTGTCAAGTGGAGTTCCTTGCAGTGATTACAAGGCTTCTTTAGCGTACAGTTTTCTGGTTTGTGGGTACGATCACACTTCCAGCATCGAGTTTTCTGCTTCAGCCATTCGATGATCTGCTGCGATGTGAGTTTCCTGAAGTCTGTGCAGCCGTTCAGGTAATGTTCGTGGCTGTCACAGCTTGGGCAATAAGCAGTACCCCTATTGAGGTTTGAAGGCGCTGATTGTTGGTAAGGCTTTGACTTTATTTGCCTTCTATCATCAGTCTGGAAAACTGCTGTAGGGGAACCTTTCTTCCTCAGGAAACGTTTATCTTTGTTGTCCGATCTGTAGCTATCATCCCTGTGGGCAGCAACTGCTTGTCCAGCTATGCGCTTGGCTCGGGACTGGACTTCTAGCCAGTTCGCAAGGTCCTGGAAGTTGTATTTTTTGTCAGAATCGGCTTTCAGGATTCCTCAATTACCTGTCCCGGTAACTGGCTGGTAGTTTACCAAGCAATCTATCAACGTGGGAACCACACTTCAGTTCGTAGCCATGCTCTTCTTCAAGTGAGCGAAGCATGCCCACCAACGAATGAACAGAGAGGGCGAAATTGTCCAAGGCATCGTGGTCGCCCGGTTTGACATGTTGCATATTTAGGATGAAGCCCAGCTCACTCTGAACCAACTCTGAACAGGAGTCTGTATCCCGGTGTTCTTGAGCTGGAGCACCTTTATGACCCTTGGCAGGGATTTTACAACCGACAACAAAGTCATCAAGGTGTCCCGGAATTTGTGTTTCCCGAGTTGGTCGCTGATTTTTGATGAAAATCAACTCCTCTGGTACAGGATTGTCAATGTTCTCTTGCTCCATTGAATCCATAGGTCGCTGTGTGACATCCGGCTCGAAGGACCATGAAAAATAGTGTAGGATACACCAGAAAAAGAAGGCGCAGTTGGGTCAAAGTTTACACACAGCAACACATGGACAGCGGTCATAGGCAAGCAACACTGTCTGTTTATTCGTTCAAATCAGGAATAGACACTTGGGTGGATGATTACTGCAGGTTTGTGATATAATCAGGAGTACGTGGATGTGTGGGATACGTATAGTTCAACTGGAATACCTGTGGTTCTGGAAATAAACAAATATAAACCACGTATGAGTTTACTAAAGTGTACCTACTACAGTGCGGCAAGAAGTATGCACCAAATGTACAATGTTCGATAACGATAATTTCCAGCAGATTAGGTAAATAACTTTGTGCCATAAACATGCTAATTTAACAGAGTAAGATTTAAAATACAATATCATGTATACCTATAATGTATCACAAAAAGGCTGTTTGTACAAAGTTTACATCTCGTCAATGACGCACAGAAAGGGTAAATCTATGGTAAATTTGAGTGTAATCAAACAGAGGTTTTCTTTTGGCTTGCAACAACGGAACGGCGAAAACGGGTCTAAAACTCTAACAATTGATTTTCTGACAGCCGCCCCCACATTTGGATACTAAATGTGTAAAACACTGAAAGTTTTGTTTCGGTCACTACTCATCCTTGGCATCAAGGTTCCGACCACCGTCGTCCTCGTCTTGGCACTTGGGTAACCGGATGAGTCGAGCAACAGGTCTGGTGTACACTCTGTTACCGACTCGTACCTGGGCAGCCCGAACACGACCATCTAGGCTAGGGTGTATCTCGCATATTCTTCCGACTGGCCACTGAGCCTGAACAAGCTGGGGGTCTATGATCATGACATCATCGCCACAGGTCAGGTCCCTTGCGTCTTTCTGCCACTTTTGCCGGAGTTGCAGGCCAGGCAAAGAGAACTTGATGAAATGTGTCCAAAACTGGTCGGCGAGCACTTGGCTATGACGCCATCGTCGTCGTCCCAACAACTCATTGGAGGTGTAGACCACTTAAGGTAGTGATGGATCCAGCCGCCCCACCGGATCTACATCAGCGGCATTGGCAGAAATGTAGCCCAGGGGCTTGAAATTGAGGATTCCCTCTATTTCAACGAGGAGGGTGTGTAGGACTGGTTCTGTCACTGACTGGTCTCCTAGTGCTGTTCGGAGAGCATTTTTAACCGATCTCACTTCTCTCTCCCAGACTCCCCCAAAGTGAGGAGTGTTCGGTGGGTTAAACTGAAACCGTACCTTCTGTTCAGCTAGCTGCTGGGCGAGAGTAGGCTCCATAGATGAGAATGCATATTTCAGCTCTGCCTCTCCTCCTTTGAAGTTAGTGCCACAGTCCGAAAGAAGTTCATAGGGCTTTCCTCGTCGGAAGATGGAGCGTCGAAAGGCCATAAGGAATGCAGCTGTGTCCATGCTATCCAACAGCTCCAAGTGCACTGCTCGTGTTGTCATGCACTTAAATATGACTCCCCATCGCTTCTATGTTCTGCGGCCTATCTTCACGGTCATAGGGCCGAAAAAGTCAACTTCAGTTGAGTAAAACACTAGCTTGAGGATCCGGAGTCTGGATGGAGGTAGATCGGCCATCTTAGGTAAATGTACATGTACTTCTGGTTTGGAACGCCATTTGCGGCATTCGCCGCACTGACGCTGATGACGGCAGATGGCTTCGCGGCCACCTAACTTCAGCGAGGACGCGTTCAGGACCACAGTACAGGAGTTTGTCATCATAGTCTTGTATAAGTAACTTGGTTACGTGGTGACTTGGATCAAGAACATTTGGGTGTTTGACATTGTGTGCAAGGCCTTCTGCCCTTCGCAGTCGCCCTCCAACACGGAGAAGTCCGGAAGCTTCCTCATACTCTGGATCGAGCTGTCCCAATCTACTCCCTGAAGGTAGCTCCCTCCCCGACTTCATAGCCTGGACCTCCTGTGCGAAACAATCTTGCTTGTCAGCAGTGTAACATCCGTCAATATATCGATATTACTCAAATACTCTATACTATTTTGACATCGATATCGCCGATGTCAATTTTTTTAATCATATCGAAATATCGACATTTCGATGTATCTAAATTTCGATGTTCCTAAATGATATTTAAAACACCGAAAGATTGTCAGATTATCCAGAAAATCTCAGGGCTTTAGTATATTAGAAAAGCTGCCGTCTTTATTTGTAGCTTAAAACATTCAAGTAGGCCTATTAAATAAAATACGTTCGACGACCAACTGCGGTTTGAAGTTGTTCTTTGTGTTTCACCCGCGGCCCGCCGCTATAGTTCACAACCGCTTGCAAAGGAAAAATAGTAAAATCTCAAAAGAAACCAGCCATGCCGCCCCAGCCTATCGGTTGTTCGAGACGTAACGCTCCCTTGATCTGATAACATTTTGGGGTGGCCAATCACGAGTAGGAAATTGCGGGGAGCGTTCTCTGCACCCTGCTATTGGCCTAGCAAGCCAGTCTGGATTTCAAGACCGAGCTGTTCATTTGGGGCGCGCCGTCCGTTATCTTGGCTTATTAAGGGCGCCCTTATAATAGGGCGCCCTCAATAAGCCCAGATAACGAACAGCGCGCTCCGCGGAACGGAAGCAGCAACCGTAATCATTTCTTATCTTCGTTGTAAAACCATAAACACGAGGGCTGGTGCGATTTGATTTTGTTCGGACCGACAACATGCACGGAGGATCAAGCCGAAAACCGGTATATGCAACGTACCTATTAAACTGTCGGTCTTCAGTATATTGAGCGCTGTTTTTAGGCTTCATCTTGCACACGGGAAATAATCGATATATCGAGTATACTCGATATTGAATTTCCGATTAATCGATTATTCTTAAAAAAATGACATCGACGAACGTTGCAGCAGTGTTGACGTACAAGTAGTACCAATCTTCAACATTGGTATTAATCTGGATTTCGCTGACCCGGGTACCGGCAAATACCTTGTAACGGCACGAGTCGGACTGCAACCAGCGCAGAACTGTGGTGGAGTCGCTTCACAGGATGACCTTCTGGATCGGTAGGGTCAACTCCTTTCTGAGTAGGTCTGCCAATTGTTCTCATGTGAGCCCTGCTGACAGTTTGAGGCGTGGCATCGAGAGTTGCCGCTTTGGAGCCACCCTGGAGCGGGAGAGGATGAAGCTGACATGAGTATGTCCCTCTGCATCTTCGGTGCGTAGGTAAGCCACTGAGCCATAAATCTTCTCTCAAGCATCGCAGAAGATGTGGATCTGTCTGCTTGCAGTGGTAGTGTCAACGTAAGGCGGGGTATGACATCTGGGTAGGTGAAGGAGTGGTAGTCTGCAGAGTTCACTTTCCCATGTACGCCACTTTGTGAGGATCTCCCCTGATTCGATAGGTTGATCCCAGTCCCTCTTGGCTTTCCACAAGTCCTGGACCATGATTTTTGCACGTGCCGTGAAGGGTGCAAGATAACTAATGGGATCGTACTGACTGGCAAGGATCTTGTAGATGGTTCTTATGTTGAGTACTTTGTACTTGATATGCCGATGCTTGTAGCTCAGCTCATCTAAATCGCACCACCAGCAAAGTCCAAGTGTGGCTTCGGGAGAGTCACTTTGACCAAAGATTAGCCGTAGCTCGTAGCCATCTGAGCAGGCCTCTGAAGGTAGATTCTCAAGAACCAACGGTATGTTGCTGGCCCACTGACGAATATTAAAGCCACCAGAGGCCAGCAGTTCACGCATCTTTGCTACTATTTTTTTGGCTTCCAAAGCACTTGGTACGCTGTCGAGGCAGTTGTCCACGTAGAAGGACTGGTTAATGGCATGACAAACATCGTCATTTATATCCTGGTTGTCAAGTACGTGCTTCTGCAGTGAAAGCTGGCGAAACAAGGGCTGCACGTGGTGCCAAAGGGTAGTACTTGCCATTCGTACACATCTGGTGTCGCCTCTCTTTTGACGTTACGCCAAATAAACCTCAGTAAGGGCGTGTCTTGAGGAAGAAGTTTCACCTGGTGAAACATAGCCTGGATGTCTCCAGAGATTGCCACTGGGTGCTGCCTAAATCTGAGGAAGACTCCCAGCAGGGAGGCCCCAAGTGTTGGCCCTAACAAGAGGTGCTAGTTGAGGACCTTTCCATCGTGCTCAAAAGAACGGTCGAACACCAAGCGGTGCTTCCCATTGTTCTCAACGACACGGTGTGGACAGTACCATGACTCGTCTGTCTGGCTAACTTCTTTATCGGTAAGTATCTTCACATAGCCCGAGTCGACCAGTTTCTGAATCTTCTCGTTGTGGATCTTGGCAAGATCTGGCTGCTTTTGTAGTTTCCTTTCGGTGTGCTTTAGTCTTGACATGACCACTTCTTTACCAGCATGGAAACAAACACTGTCGTTTGCACGAAGAAGACGTGTAGCACAGCACAGTGTTTCTTTGTCATCAACTTGGATTGTCTGGGCTTCGAGTAGATCAATTGCTTGCTGGTCTTGTTTTGAACGAGAGGACAATTTCTCGTTACAATAGGGGAGGACATCGGCCTGCCACAGTCGTTGCACATGCTGCATAATTTCCCTGGTTTCAGGAAAGACTGCAGTTTTGACAATTTCTCGTTACAATAGGGGAGGACATCGGCCTGCCACAGTTGTTGCACATGCTGCATAATGTCCCTGGTTTCAGGAAAGACTGCAGTTTTGAAGCAATTCTGCTTCTGGAACTGTTCTTTCAGGATCCCGGCGGGCCCTTGGAGATTCCAGCCTAACTGGGTGTTCACAGCCACTGGTGCTCCACTTGGTCCACACCTGACAGATTGCCTTGGGATGATGAGTTCTCTGGGTCCGAACCAATCAAGATCAAGGGAACAGCCTTGTTGATAGGTGGCAGTGGGACTCCATGTAGATGTGGCCAGCATTTTTGTAAAGTTGGCACTGGATAAGTGTATTCGGAAAGGCGAAGGTTGTCCGCTGTGAATGCCCCTTGGATAAGGTACTTGACATCTGGGTTCTCGGCAGGTGAAACTCGAAGGTCAATTGATTGGCCTTCACATAGTTCTTGGCGAGTTCTTGGCGAACTGTGGACAGGAGAATAGAATCCTTTTCCCCGGACAGGTTAAGCTGGAGAGCTGGAGCCAGAACCATCGTACGCATGGAGTCGTCGTCAAGCACAGCGTATGTTTTGAAACTCCCAGCTGGACCATGAAGGAGAATTTGGACGACCTTCAACATGACATTGTGTGGTCTACGGGGCTGGTCAATGTACACCATCTGTGTCGCCAGAGAGTATATCTTACTAGCCCCCTGCTGGATGGCTTTGTGCAGCACTGTCAAGTGGAGTTCCTTGCAGTGATTACAAGGCTTCTTTAGCGTACAGTTTTCTGGTTTGTGGGTACGATCACACTTCCAGCATCGAGTTTTCTGCTTCAGCCATTCGATGATCTGCTGCGATGTGAGTTTCCTGAAGTCTGTGCAGCCGTTCAGGTAATGTTCGTGGCTGTCACAGCTTGGGCAATAAGCAGTACCCCTATTGAGGTTTGAAGGCGCTGATTGTTGGTAAGGCTTTGACTTTATTTGCCTTCTATCATCAGTCTGGAAAACTGCTGTAGGGGAACCTTTCTTCCTCAGGAAACGTTTATCTTTGTTGTCCGATCTGTAGCTATCATCCCTGTGGGCAGCAACTGCTTGTCCAGCTATGCGCTTGGCTCGGGACTGGACTTCTAGCCAGTTCGCAAGGTCCTGGAAGTTGTATTTTTTGTCAGAATCGGCTTTCAGGATTCCTCAATTACCTGTCCCGGTAACTGGCTGGTAGTTTACCAAGCAATCTATCAACGTGGGAACCACACTTCAGTTCGTAGCCATGCTCTTCTTCAAGTGAGCGAAGCATGCCCACCAACGAATGAACAGAGAGGGCGAAATTTTCCAAGGCATCGTGGTCGCCCGGTTTGACATGTTGCATATTTAGGATGAAGCCCAGCTCACTCTGAACCAACTCTGAACAGGAGTCTGTATCCCGGTGTTCTTGAGCTGGAGCACCTTTATGACCCTTGGCAGGGATTTTACAACCGACAACAAAGTCATCAAGGTGTCCCGGAATTTGTGTTTCCCGAGTTGGTCGCTGATTTTTGATGAAAATCAACTCCTCTGGTACAGGATTGTCAATGTTCTCTTGCTCCATTGAATCCATAGGTCGCTGTGTGACATCCGGCTCGAAGGACCATGAAAAATAGTGTAGGATACACCAGAAAAAGAAGGCGCAGTTGGGTCAAAGTTTACACACAGCAACACATGGACAGCGGTCATAGGCAAGCAACACTGTCTGTTTATTCGTTCAAATCAGGAATAGACACTTGGGTGGATGATTACTGCAGGTTTGTGATATAATCAGGAGTACGTGGATGTGTGGGATACGTATAGTTCAACTGGAATACCTGTGGTTCTGGAAATAAACAAATATAAACCACGTATGAGTTTACTAAAGTGTACCTACTACAGTGCGGCAAGAAGTATGCACCAAATGTACAATGTTCGATAACGATAATTTCCAGCAGATTAGGTAAATAACTTTGTGCCATAAACATGCTAATTTAACAGAGTAAGATTTAAAATACAATATCATGTATACCTATAATGTATCACAAAAAGGCTGTTTGTACAAAGTTTACATCTCGTCAATGACGCACAGAAAGGGTAAATCTATGGTAAATTTGAGTGTAATCAAACAGAGGTTTTCTTTTGGCTTGCAACAACGGAACGGCGAAAACGGGTCTAAAACTCTAACAATTGATTTTCTGACAGCCGCCCCCACATTTGGATACTAAATGTGTAAAACACTGAAAGTTTTGTTTCGGTCACTACTCATCCTTGGCATCAAGGTTCCGACCACCGTCGTCCTCGTCTTGGCACTTGGGTAACCGGATGAGTCGAGCAACAGGTCTGGTGTACACTCTGTTACCGACTCGTACCTGGGCAGCCCGAACACGACCATCTAGGCTAGGGTGTATCTCGCATATTCTTCCGACTGGCCACTGAGCCTGAACAAGCTGGGGGTCTATGATCATGACATCATCGCCACAGGTCAGGTCCCTTGCGTCTTTCTGCCACTTTTGCCGGAGTTGCAGGCCAGGCAAAGAGAACTTGATGAAATGTGTCCAAAACTGGTCGGCGAGCACTTGGCTATGACGCCATCGTCGTCGTCCCAACAACTCATTGGAGGTGTAGACCACTTAAGGTAGTGATGGATCCAGCCGCCCCACCGGATCTACATCAGCGGCATTGGCAGAAATGTAGCCCAGGGGCTTGAAATTGAGGATTCCCTCTATTTCAACGAGGAGGGTGTGTAGGACTGGTTCTGTCACTGACTGGTCTCCTAGTGCTGTTCGGAGAGCATTTTTAACCGATCTCACTTCTCTCTCCCAGACTCCCCCAAAGTGAGGAGTGTTCGGTGGGTTAAACTGAAACCGTACCTTCTGTTCAGCTAGCTGCTGGGCGAGAGTAGGCTCCATAGATGAGAATGCATATTTCAGCTCTGCCTCTCCTCCTTTGAAGTTAGTGCCACAGTCCGAAAGAAGTTCATAGGGCTTTCCTCGTCGGAAGATGGAGCGTCGAAAGGCCATAAGGAATGCAGCTGTGTCCATGCTATCCAACAGCTCCAAGTGCACTGCTCGTGTTGTCATGCACTTAAATATGACTCCCCATCGCTTCTATGTTCTGCGGCCTATCTTCACGGTCATAGGGCCGAAAAAGTCAACTTCAGTTGAGTAAAACACTAGCTTGAGGATCCGGAGTCTGGATGGAGGTAGATCGGCCATCTTAGGTAAATGTACATGTACTTCTGGTTTGGAACGCCATTTGCGGCATTCGCCGCACTGACGCTGATGACGGCAGATGGCTTCGCGGCCACCTAACTTCAGCGAGGACGCGTTCAGGACCACAGTACAGGAGTTTGTCATCATAGTCTTGTATAAGTAACTTGGTTACGTGGTGACTTGGATCAAGAACATTTGGGTGTTTGACATTGTGTGCAAGGCCTTCTGCCCTTCGCAGTCGCCCTCCAACACGGAGAAGTCCGGAAGCTTCCTCATACTCTGGATCGAGCTGTCCCAATCTACTCCCTGAAGGTAGCTCCCTCCCCGACTTCATAGCCTGGACCTCCTGTGCGAAACAATCTTGCTTGTCAGCAGTGTAACATCCGTCAATATATCGATATTACTCAAATACTCTATACTATTTTGACATCGATATCGCCGATGTCAATTTTTTTAATCATATCGAAATATCGACATTTCGATGTATCTAAATTTCGATGTTCCTAAATGATATTTAAAACACCGAAAGATTGTCAGATTATCCAGAAAATCTCAGGGCTTTAGTATATTAGAAAAGCTGCCGTCTTTATTTGTAGCTTAAAACATTCAAGTAGGCCTATTAAATAAAATACGTTCGACGACCAACTGCGGTTTGAAGTTGTTCTTTGTGTTTCACCCGCGGCCCGCCGCTATAGTTCACAACCGCTTGCAAAGGAAAAATAGTAAAATCTCAAAAGAAACCAGCCATGCCGCCCCAGCCTATCGGTTGTTCGAGACGTAACCCTCCCTTGATCTGATAACATTTTGGGGTGGCCAATCACGAGTAGGAAATTGCGGGGAGCGTTCTCTGCACCCTGCTATTGGCCTAGCAAGCCAGTCTGGATTTCAAGACCGAGCTGTTCATTTGGGGCGCGCCGTCCGTTATCTTGGCTTATTAAGGGCGCCCTTATAATAGGGCGCCCTCAATAAGCCCAGATAACGAACAGCGCGCTCCGCGGAACGGAAGCAGCAACCGTAATCATTTCTTATCTTCGTTGTAAAACCATAAACACGAGGGCTGGTGCGATTTGATTTTGTTCGGACCGACAACATGCACGGAGGATCAAGCCGAAAACCGGTATATGCAACGTACCTATTAAACTGTCGGTCTTCAGTATATTGAGCGCTGTTTTTAGGCTTCATCTTGCACACGGGAAATAATCGATATATCGAGTATACTCGATATTGAATTTCCGATTAATCGATTATTCTTAAAAAAATGACATCGACGAACGTTGCAGCAGTGTTGACGTACAAGTAGTACCAATCTTCAACATTGGTATTAATCTGGATTTCGCTGACCCGGGTACCGGCAAATACCTTGTAACGGCACGAGTCGGACTGCAACCAGCGCAGAACTGTGGTGGAGTCGCTTCACAGGATGACCTTCTGGATCGGTAGGGTCAACTCCTTTCTGAGTAGGTCTGCCAATTGTTCTCATGTGAGCCCTGCTGACAGTTTGAGGCGTGGCATCGAGAGTTGCCGCTTTGGAGCCACCCTGGAGCGGGAGAGGATGAAGCTGACATGAGTATGTCCCTCTGCATCTTCGGTGCGTAGGTAAGCCACTGAGCCATAAATCTTCTCTCAAGCATCGCAGAAGATGTGGATCTGTCTGCTTGCAGTGGTAGTGTCAACGTAAGGCGGGGTATGACATCTGGGTAGGTGAAGGAGTGGTAGTCTGCAGAGTTCACTTTCCCATGTACGCCACTTTGTGAGGATCTCCCCTGATTCGATAGGTTGATCCCAGTCCCTCTTGGCTTTCCACAAGTCCTGGACCATGATTTTTGCACGTGCCGTGAAGGGTGCAAGATAACTAATGGGATCGTACTGACTGGCAAGGATCTTGTAGATGGTTCTTATGTTGAGTACTTTGTACTTGATATGCCGATGCTTGTAGCTCAGCTCATCTAAATCGCACCACCAGCAAAGTCCAAGTGTGGCTTCGGGAGAGTCACTTTGACCAAAGATTAGCCGTAGCTCGTAGCCATCTGAGCAGGCCTCTGAAGGTAGATTCTCAAGAACCAACGGTATGTTGCTGGCCCACTGACGAATATTAAAGCCACCAGAGGCCAGCAGTTCACGCATCTTTGCTACTATTTTTTTGGCTTCCAAAGCACTTGGTACGCTGTCGAGGCAGTTGTCCACGTAGAAGGACTGGTTAATGGCATGACAAACATCGTCATTTATATCCTGGTTGTCAAGTACGTGCTTCTGCAGTGAAAGCTGGCGAAACAAGGGCTGCACGTGGTGCCAAAGGGTAGTACTTGCCATTCGTACACATCTGGTGTCGCCTCTCTTTTGACGTTACGCCAAATAAACCTCAGTAAGGGCGTGTCTTGAGGAAGAAGTTTCACCTGGTGAAACATAGCCTGGATGTCTCCAGAGATTGCCACTGGGTGCTGCCTAAATCTGAGGAAGACTCCCAGCAGGGAGGCCCCAAGTGTTGGCCCTAACAAGAGGTGCTAGTTGAGGACCTTTCCATCGTGCTCAAAAGAACGGTCGAACACCAAGCGGTGCTTCCCATTGTTCTCAACGACACGGTGTGGACAGTACCATGACTCGTCTGTCTGGCTAACTTCTTTATCGGTAAGTATCTTCACATAGCCCGAGTCGACCAGTTTCTGAATCTTCTCGTTGTGGATCTTGGCAAGATCTGGCTGCTTTTGTAGTTTCCTTTCGGTGTGCTTTAGTCTTGACATGACCACTTCTTTACCAGCATGGAAACAAACACTGTCGTTTGCACGAAGAAGACGTGTAGCACAGCACAGTGTTTCTTTGTCATCAACTTGGATTGTCTGGGCTTCGAGTAGATCAATTGCTTGCTGGTCTTGTTTTGAACGAGAGGACAATTTCTCGTTACAATAGGGGAGGACATCGGCCTGCCACAGTCGTTGCACATGCTGCATAATTTCCCTGGTTTCAGGAAAGACTGCAGTTTTGACAATTTCTCGTTACAATAGGGGAGGACATCGGCCTGCCACAGTTGTTGCACATGCTGCATAATGTCCCTGGTTTCAGGAAAGACTGCAGTTTTGAAGCAATTCTGCTTCTGGAACTGTTCTTTCAGGATCCCGGCGGGCCCTTGGAGATTCCAGCCTAACTGGGTGTTCACAGCCACTGGTGCTCCACTTGGTCCACACCTGACAGATTGCCTTGGGATGATGAGTTCTCTGGGTCCGAACCAATCAAGATCAAGGGAACAGCCTTGTTGATAGGTGGCAGTGGGACTCCATGTAGATGTGGCCAGCATTTTTGTAAAGTTGGCACTGGATAAGTGTATTCGGAAAGGCGAAGGTTGTCCGCTGTGAATGCCCCTTGGATAAGGTACTTGACATCTGGGTTCTCGGCAGGTGAAACTCGAAGGTCAATTGATTGGCCTTCACATAGTTCTTGGCGAGTTCTTGGCGAACTGTGGACAGGAGAATAGAATCCTTTTCCCCGGACAGGTTAAGCTGGAGAGCTGGAGCCAGAACCATCGTACGCATGGAGTCGTCGTCAAGCACAGCGTATGTTTTGAAACTCCCAGCTGGACCATGAAGGAGAATTTGGACGACCTTCAACATGACATTGTGTGGTCTACGGGGCTGGTCAATGTACACCATCTGTGTCGCCAGAGAGTATATCTTACTAGCCCCCTGCTGGATGGCTTTGTGCAGCACTGTCAAGTGGAGTTCCTTGCAGTGATTACAAGGCTTCTTTAGCGTACAGTTTTCTGGTTTGTGGGTACGATCACACTTCCAGCATCGAGTTTTCTGCTTCAGCCATTCGATGATCTGCTGCGATGTGAGTTTCCTGAAGTCTGTGCAGCCGTTCAGGTAATGTTCGTGGCTGTCACAGCTTGGGCAATAAGCAGTACCCCTATTGAGGTTTGAAGGCGCTGATTGTTGGTAAGGCTTTGACTTTATTTGCCTTCTATCATCAGTCTGGAAAACTGCTGTAGGGGAACCTTTCTTCCTCAGGAAACGTTTATCTTTGTTGTCCGATCTGTAGCTATCATCCCTGTGGGCAGCAACTGCTTGTCCAGCTATGCGCTTGGCTCGGGACTGGACTTCTAGCCAGTTCGCAAGGTCCTGGAAGTTGTATTTTTTGTCAGAATCGGCTTTCAGGATTCCTCAATTACCTGTCCCGGTAACTGGCTGGTAGTTTACCAAGCAATCTATCAACGTGGGAACCACACTTCAGTTCGTAGCCATGCTCTTCTTCAAGTGAGCGAAGCATGCCCACCAACGAATGAACAGAGAGGGCGAAATTGTCCAAGGCATCGTGGTCGCCCGGTTTGACATGTTGCATATTTAGGATGAAGCCCAGCTCACTCTGAACCAACTCTGAACAGGAGTCTGTATCCCGGTGTTCTTGAGCTGGAGCACCTTTATGACCCTTGGCAGGGATTTTACAACCGACAACAAAGTCATCAAGGTGTCCCGGAATTTGTGTTTCCCGAGTTGGTCGCTGATTTTTGATGAAAATCAACTCCTCTGGTACAGGATTGTCAATGTTCTCTTGCTCCATTGAATCCATAGGTCGCTGTGTGACATCCGGCTCGAAGGACCATGAAAAATAGTGTAGGATACACCAGAAAAAGAAGGCGCAGTTGGGTCAAAGTTTACACACAGCAACACATGGACAGCGGTCATAGGCAAGCAACACTGTCTGTTTATTCGTTCAAATCAGGAATAGACACTTGGGTGGATGATTACTGCAGGTTTGTGATATAATCAGGAGTACGTGGATGTGTGGGATACGTATAGTTCAACTGGAATACCTGTGGTTCTGGAAATAAACAAATATAAACCACGTATGAGTTTACTAAAGTGTACCTACTACAGTGCGGCAAGAAGTATGCACCAAATGTACAATGTTCGATAACGATAATTTCCAGCAGATTAGGTAAATAACTTTGTGCCATAAACATGCTAATTTAACAGAGTAAGATTTAAAATACAATATCATGTATACCTATAATGTATCACAAAAAGGCTGTTTGTACAAAGTTTACATCTCGTCAATGACGCACAGAAAGGGTAAATCTATGGTAAATTTGAGTGTAATCAAACAGAGGTTTTCTTTTGGCTTGCAACAACGGAACGGCGAAAACGGGTCTAAAACTCTAACAATTGATTTTCTGACAGCCGCCCCCACATTTGGATACTAAATGTGTAAAACACTGAAAGTTTTGTTTCGGTCACTACTCATCCTTGGCATCAAGGTTCCGACCACCGTCGTCCTCGTCTTGGCACTTGGGTAACCGGATGAGTCGAGCAACAGGTCTGGTGTACACTCTGTTACCGACTCGTACCTGGGCAGCCCGAACACGACCATCTAGGCTAGGGTGTATCTCGCATATTCTTCCGACTGGCCACTGAGCCTGAACAAGCTGGGGGTCTATGATCATGACATCATCGCCACAGGTCAGGTCCCTTGCGTCTTTCTGCCACTTTTGCCGGAGTTGCAGGCCAGGCAAAGAGAACTTGATGAAATGTGTCCAAAACTGGTCGGCGAGCACTTGGCTATGACGCCATCGTCGTCGTCCCAACAACTCATTGGAGGTGTAGACCACTTAAGGTAGTGATGGATCCAGCCGCCCCACCGGATCTACATCAGCGGCATTGGCAGAAATGTAGCCCAGGGGCTTGAAATTGAGGATTCCCTCTATTTCAACGAGGAGGGTGTGTAGGACTGGTTCTGTCACTGACTGGTCTCCTAGTGCTGTTCGGAGAGCATTTTTAACCGATCTCACTTCTCTCTCCCAGACTCCCCCAAAGTGAGGAGTGTTCGGTGGGTTAAACTGAAACCGTACCTTCTGTTCAGCTAGCTGCTGGGCGAGAGTAGGCTCCATAGATGAGAATGCATATTTCAGCTCTGCCTCTCCTCCTTTGAAGTTAGTGCCACAGTCCGAAAGAAGTTCATAGGGCTTTCCTCGTCGGAAGATGGAGCGTCGAAAGGCCATAAGGAATGCAGCTGTGTCCATGCTATCCAACAGCTCCAAGTGCACTGCTCGTGTTGTCATGCACTTAAATATGACTCCCCATCGCTTCTATGTTCTGCGGCCTATCTTCACGGTCATAGGGCCGAAAAAGTCAACTTCAGTTGAGTAAAACACTAGCTTGAGGATCCGGAGTCTGGATGGAGGTAGATCGGCCATCTTAGGTAAATGTACATGTACTTCTGGTTTGGAACGCCATTTGCGGCATTCGCCGCACTGACGCTGATGACGGCAGATGGCTTCGCGGCCACCTAACTTCAGCGAGGACGCGTTCAGGACCACAGTACAGGAGTTTGTCATCATAGTCTTGTATAAGTAACTTGGTTACGTGGTGACTTGGATCAAGAACATTTGGGTGTTTGACATTGTGTGCAAGGCCTTCTGCCCTTCGCAGTCGCCCTCCAACACGGAGAAGTCCGGAAGCTTCCTCATACTCTGGATCGAGCTGTCCCAATCTACTCCCTGAAGGTAGCTCCCTCCCCGACTTCATAGCCTGGACCTCCTGTGCGAAACAATCTTGCTTGTCAGCAGTGTAACATCCGTCAATATATCGATATTACTCAAATACTCTATACTATTTTGACATCGATATCGCCGATGTCAATTTTTTTAATCATATCGAAATATCGACATTTCGATGTATCTAAATTTCGATGTTCCTAAATGATATTTAAAACACCGAAAGATTGTCAGATTATCCAGAAAATCTCAGGGCTTTAGTATATTAGAAAAGCTGCCGTCTTTATTTGTAGCTTAAAACATTCAAGTAGGCCTATTAAATAAAATACGTTCGACGACCAACTGCGGTTTGAAGTTGTTCTTTGTGTTTCACCCGCGGCCCGCCGCTATAGTTCACAACCGCTTGCAAAGGAAAAATAGTAAAATCTCAAAAGAAACCAGCCATGCCGCCCCAGCCTATCGGTTGTTCGAGACGTAACCCTCCCTTGATCTGATAACATTTTGGGGTGGCCAATCACGAGTAGGAAATTGCGGGGAGCGTTCTCTGCACCCTGCTATTGGCCTAGCAAGCCAGTCTGGATTTCAAGACCGAGCTGTTCATTTGGGGCGCGCCGTCCGTTATCTTGGCTTATTAAGGGCGCCCTTATAATAGGGCGCCCTCAATAAGCCCAGATAACGAACAGCGCGCTCCGCGGAACGGAAGCAGCAACCGTAATCATTTCTTATCTTCGTTGTAAAACCATAAACACGAGGGCTGGTGCGATTTGATTTTGTTCGGACCGACAACATGCACGGAGGATCAAGCCGAAAACCGGTATATGCAACGTACCTATTAAACTGTCGGTCTTCAGTATATTGAGCGCTGTTTTTAGGCTTCATCTTGCACACGGGAAATAATCGATATATCGAGTATACTCGATATTGAATTTCCGATTAATCGATTATTCTTAAAAAAATGACATCGACGAACGTTGCAGCAGTGTTGACGTACAAGTAGTACCAATCTTCAACATTGGTATTAATCTGGATTTCGCTGACCCGGGTACCGGCAAATACCTTGTAACGGCACGAGTCGGACTGCAACCAGCGCAGAACTGTGGTGGAGTCGCTTCACAGGATGACCTTCTGGATCGGTAGGGTCAACTCCTTTCTGAGTAGGTCTGCCAATTGTTCTCATGTGAGCCCTGCTGACAGTTTGAGGCGTGGCATCGAGAGTTGCCGCTTTGGAGCCACCCTGGAGCGGGAGAGGATGAAGCTGACATGAGTATGTCCCTCTGCATCTTCGGTGCGTAGGTAAGCCACTGAGCCATAAATCTTCTCTCAAGCATCGCAGAAGATGTGGATCTGTCTGCTTGCAGTGGTAGTGTCAACGTAAGGCGGGGTATGACATCTGGGTAGGTGAAGGAGTGGTAGTCTGCAGAGTTCACTTTCCCATGTACGCCACTTTGTGAGGATCTCCCCTGATTCGATAGGTTGATCCCAGTCCCTCTTGGCTTTCCACAAGTCCTGGACCATGATTTTTGCACGTGCCGTGAAGGGTGCAAGATAACTAATGGGATCGTACTGACTGGCAAGGATCTTGTAGATGGTTCTTATGTTGAGTACTTTGTACTTGATATGCCGATGCTTGTAGCTCAGCTCATCTAAATCGCACCACCAGCAAAGTCCAAGTGTGGCTTCGGGAGAGTCACTTTGACCAAAGATTAGCCGTAGCTCGTAGCCATCTGAGCAGGCCTCTGAAGGTAGATTCTCAAGAACCAACGGTATGTTGCTGGCCCACTGACGAATATTAAAGCCACCAGAGGCCAGCAGTTCACGCATCTTTGCTACTATTTTTTTGGCTTCCAAAGCACTTGGTACGCTGTCGAGGCAGTTGTCCACGTAGAAGGACTGGTTAATGGCATGACAAACATCGTCATTTATATCCTGGTTGTCAAGTACGTGCTTCTGCAGTGAAAGCTGGCGAAACAAGGGCTGCACGTGGTGCCAAAGGGTAGTACTTGCCATTCGTACACATCTGGTGTCGCCTCTCTTTTGACGTTACGCCAAATAAACCTCAGTAAGGGCGTGTCTTGAGGAAGAAGTTTCACCTGGTGAAACATAGCCTGGATGTCTCCAGAGATTGCCACTGGGTGCTGCCTAAATCTGAGGAAGACTCCCAGCAGGGAGGCCCCAAGTGTTGGCCCTAACAAGAGGTGCTAGTTGAGGACCTTTCCATCGTGCTCAAAAGAACGGTCGAACACCAAGCGGTGCTTCCCATTGTTCTCAACGACACGGTGTGGACAGTACCATGACTCGTCTGTCTGGCTAACTTCTTTATCGGTAAGTATCTTCACATAGCCCGAGTCGACCAGTTTCTGAATCTTCTCGTTGTGGATCTTGGCAAGATCTGGCTGCTTTTGTAGTTTCCTTTCGGTGTGCTTTAGTCTTGACATGACCACTTCTTTACCAGCATGGAAACAAACACTGTCGTTTGCACGAAGAAGACGTGTAGCACAGCACAGTGTTTCTTTGTCATCAACTTGGATTGTCTGGGCTTCGAGTAGATCAATTGCTTGCTGGTCTTGTTTTGAACGAGAGGACAATTTCTCGTTACAATAGGGGAGGACATCGGCCTGCCACAGTCGTTGCACATGCTGCATAATTTCCCTGGTTTCAGGAAAGACTGCAGTTTTGACAATTTCTCGTTACAATAGGGGAGGACATCGGCCTGCCACAGTTGTTGCACATGCTGCATAATGTCCCTGGTTTCAGGAAAGACTGCAGTTTTGAAGCAATTCTGCTTCTGGAACTGTTCTTTCAGGATCCCGGCGGGCCCTTGGAGATTCCAGCCTAACTGGGTGTTCACAGCCACTGGTGCTCCACTTGGTCCACACCTGACAGATTGCCTTGGGATGATGAGTTCTCTGGGTCCGAACCAATCAAGATCAAGGGAACAGCCTTGTTGATAGGTGGCAGTGGGACTCCATGTAGATGTGGCCAGCATTTTTGTAAAGTTGGCACTGGATAAGTGTATTCGGAAAGGCGAAGGTTGTCCGCTGTGAATGCCCCTTGGATAAGGTACTTGACATCTGGGTTCTCGGCAGGTGAAACTCGAAGGTCAATTGATTGGCCTTCACATAGTTCTTGGCGAGTTCTTGGCGAACTGTGGACAGGAGAATAGAATCCTTTTCCCCGGACAGGTTAAGCTGGAGAGCTGGAGCCAGAACCATCGTACGCATGGAGTCGTCGTCAAGCACAGCGTATGTTTTGAAACTCCCAGCTGGACCATGAAGGAGAATTTGGACGACCTTCAACATGACATTGTGTGGTCTACGGGGCTGGTCAATGTACACCATCTGTGTCGCCAGAGAGTATATCTTACTAGCCCCCTGCTGGATGGCTTTGTGCAGCACTGTCAAGTGGAGTTCCTTGCAGTGATTACAAGGCTTCTTTAGCGTACAGTTTTCTGGTTTGTGGGTACGATCACACTTCCAGCATCGAGTTTTCTGCTTCAGCCATTCGATGATCTGCTGCGATGTGAGTTTCCTGAAGTCTGTGCAGCCGTTCAGGTAATGTTCGTGGCTGTCACAGCTTGGGCAATAAGCAGTACCCCTATTGAGGTTTGAAGGCGCTGATTGTTGGTAAGGCTTTGACTTTATTTTCCTTCTATCATCAGTCTGGAAAACTGCTGTAGGGGAACCTTTCTTCCTCAGGAAACGTTTATCTTTGTTGTCCGATCTGTAGCTATCATCCCTGTGGGCAGCAACTGCTTGTCCAGCTATGCGCTTGGCTCGGGACTGGACTTCTAGCCAGTTCGCAAGGTCCTGGAAGTTGTATTTTTTGTCAGAATCGGCTTTCAGGATTCCTCAATTACCTGTCCCGGTAACTGGCTGGTAGTTTACCAAGCAATCTATCAACGTGGGAACCACACTTCAGTTCGTAGCCATGCTCTTCTTCAAGTGAGCGAAGCATGCCCACCAACGAATGAACAGAGAGGGCGAAATTGTCCAAGGCATCGTGGTCGCCCGGTTTGACATGTTGCATATTTAGGATGAAGCCCAGCTCACTCTGAACCAACTCTGAACAGGAGTCTGTATCCCGGTGTTCTTGAGCTGGAGCACCTTTATGACCCTTGGCAGGGATTTTACAACCGACAACAAAGTCATCAAGGTGTCCCGGAATTTGTGTTTCCCGAGTTGGTCGCTGATTTTTGATGAAAATCAACTCCTCTGGTACAGGATTGTCAATGTTCTCTTGCTCCATTGAATCCATAGGTCGCTGTGTGACATCCGGCTCGAAGGACCATGAAAAATAGTGTAGGATACACCAGAAAAAGAAGGCGCAGTTGGGTCAAAGTTTACACACAGCAACACATGGACAGCGGTCATAGGCAAGCAACACTGTCTGTTTATTCGTTCAAATCAGGAATAGACACTTGGGTGGATGATTACTGCAGGTTTGTGATATAATCAGGAGTACGTGGATGTGTGGGATACGTATAGTTCAACTGGAATACCTGTGGTTCTGGAAATAAACAAATATAAACCACGTATGAGTTTACTAAAGTGTACCTACTACAGTGCGGCAAGAAGTATGCACCAAATGTACAATGTTCGATAACGATAATTTCCAGCAGATTAGGTAAATAACTTTGTGCCATAAACATGCTAATTTAACAGAGTAAGATTTAAAATACAATATCATGTATACCTATAATGTATCACAAAAAGGCTGTTTGTACAAAGTTTACATCTCGTCAATGACGCACAGAAAGGGTAAATCTATGGTAAATTTGAGTGTAATCAAACAGAGGTTTTCTTTTGGCTTGCAACAACGGAACGGCGAAAACGGGTCTAAAACTCTAACAATTGATTTTCTGACAGCCGCCCCCACATTTGGATACTAAATGTGTAAAACACTGAAAGTTTTGTTTCGGTCACTACTCATCCTTGGCATCAAATTTCCGACCACCGTCGTCCTCGTCTTGGCACTTGGGTAACCGGATGAGTCGAGCAACAGGTCTGGTGTACACTCTGTTACCGACTCGTACCTGGGCAGCCCGAACACGACCATCTAGGCTAGGGTGTATCTCGCATATTCTTCCGACTGGCCACTGAGCCTGAACAAGCTGGGGGTCTATGATCATGACATCATCGCCACAGGTCAGGTCCCTTGCGTCTTTCTGCCACTTTTGCCGGAGTTGCAGGCCAGGCAAAGAGAACTTGATGAAATGTGTCCAAAACTGGTCGGCGAGCACTTGGCTATGACGCCATCGTCGTCGTCCCAACAACTCATTGGAGGTGTAGACCACTTAAGGTAGTGATGGATCCAGCCGCCCCACCGGATCTACATCAGCGGCATTGGCAGAAATGTAGCCCAGGGGCTTGAAATTGAGGATTCCCTCTATTTCAACGAGGAGGGTGTGTAGGACTGGTTCTGTCACTGACTGGTCTCCTAGTGCTGTTCGGAGAGCATTTTTAACCGATCTCACTTCTCTCTCCCAGACTCCCCCAAAGTGAGGAGTGTTCGGTGGGTTAAACTGAAACCGTACCTTCTGTTCAGCTAGCTGCTGGGCGAGAGTAGGCTCCATAGATGAGAATGCATATTTCAGCTCTGCCTCTCCTCCTTTGAAGTTAGTGCCACAGTCCGAAAGAAGTTCATAGGGCTTTCCTCGTCGGAAGATGGAGCGTCGAAAGGCCATAAGGAATGCAGCTGTGTCCATGCTATCCAACAGCTCCAAGTGCACTGCTCGTGTTGTCATGCACTTAAATATGACTCCCCATCGCTTCTATGTTCTGCGGCCTATCTTCACGGTCATAGGGCCGAAAAAGTCAACTTCAGTTGAGTAAAACACTAGCTTGAGGATCCGGAGTCTGGATGGAGGTAGATCGGCCATCTTAGGTAAATGTACATGTACTTCTGGTTTGGAACGCCATTTGCGGCATTCGCCGCACTGACGCTGATGACGGCAGATGGCTTCGCGGCCACCTAACTTCAGCGAGGACGCGTTCAGGACCACAGTACAGGAGTTTGTCATCATAGTCTTGTATAAGTAACTTGGTTACGTGGTGACTTGGATCAAGAACATTTGGGTGTTTGACATTGTGTGCAAGGCCTTCTGCCCTTCGCAGTCGCCCTCCAACACGGAGAAGTCCGGAAGCTTCCTCATACTCTGGATCGAGCTGTCCCAATCTACTCCCTGAAGGTAGCTCCCTCCCCGACTTCATAGCCTGGACCTCCTGTGCGAAACAATCTTGCTTGTCAGCAGTGTAACATCCGTCAATATATCGATATTACTCAAATACTCTATACTATTTTGACATCGATATCGCCGATGTCAATTTTTTTAATCATATCGAAATATCGACATTTCGATGTATCTAAATTTCGATGTTCCTAAATGATATTTAAAACACCGAAAGATTGTCAGATTATCCAGAAAATCTCAGGGCTTTAGTATATTAGAAAAGCTGCCGTCTTTATTTGTAGCTTAAAACATTCAAGTAGGCCTATTAAATAAAATACGTTCGACGACCAACTGCGGTTTGAAGTTGTTCTTTGTGTTTCACCCGCGGCCCGCCGCTATAGTTCACAACCGCTTGCAAAGGAAAAATAGTAAAATCTCAAAAGAAACCAGCCATGCCGCCCCAGCCTATCGGTTGTTCGAGACGTAACCCTCCCTTGATCTGATAACATTTTGGGGTGGCCAATCACGAGTAGGAAATTGCGGGGAGCGTTCTCTGCACCCTGCTATTGGCCTAGCAAGCCAGTCTGGATTTCAAGACCGAGCTGTTCATTTGGGGCGCGCCGTCCGTTATCTTGGCTTATTAAGGGCGCCCTTATAATAGGGCGCCCTCAATAAGCCCAGATAACGAACAGCGCGCTCCGCGGAACGGAAGCAGCAACCGTAATCATTTCTTATCTTCGTTGTAAAACCATAAACACGAGGGCTGGTGCGATTTGATTTTGTTCGGACCGACAACATGCACGGAGGATCAAGCCGAAAACCGGTATATGCAACGTACCTATTAAACTGTCGGTCTTCAGTATATTGAGCGCTGTTTTTAGGCTTCATCTTGCACACGGGAAATAATCGATATATCGAGTATACTCGATATTGAATTTCCGATTAATCGATTATTCTTAAAAAAATGACATCGACGAACGTTGCAGCAGTGTTGACGTACAAGTAGTACCAATCTTCAACATTGGTATTAATCTGGATTTCGCTGACCCGGGTACCGGCAAATACCTTGTAACGGCACGAGTCGGACTGCAACCAGCGCAGAACTGTGGTGGAGTCGCTTCACAGGATGACCTTCTGGATCGGTAGGGTCAACTCCTTTCTGAGTAGGTCTGCCAATTGTTCTCATGTGAGCCCTGCTGACAGTTTGAGGCGTGGCATCGAGAGTTGCCGCTTTGGAGCCACCCTGGAGCGGGAGAGGATGAAGCTGACATGAGTATGTCCCTCTGCATCTTCGGTGCGTAGGTAAGCCACTGAGCCATAAATCTTCTCTCAAGCATCGCAGAAGATGTGGATCTGTCTGCTTGCAGTGGTAGTGTCAACGTAAGGCGGGGTATGACATCTGGGTAGGTGAAGGAGTGGTAGTCTGCAGAGTTCACTTTCCCATGTACGCCACTTTGTGAGGATCTCCCCTGATTCGATAGGTTGATCCCAGTCCCTCTTGGCTTTCCACAAGTCCTGGACCATGATTTTTGCACGTGCCGTGAAGGGTGCAAGATAACTAATGGGATCGTACTGACTGGCAAGGATCTTGTAGATGGTTCTTATGTTGAGTACTTTGTACTTGATATGCCGATGCTTGTAGCTCAGCTCATCTAAATCGCACCACCAGCAAAGTCCAAGTGTGGCTTCGGGAGAGTCACTTTGACCAAAGATTAGCCGTAGCTCGTAGCCATCTGAGCAGGCCTCTGAAGGTAGATTCTCAAGAACCAACGGTATGTTGCTGGCCCACTGACGAATATTAAAGCCACCAGAGGCCAGCAGTTCACGCATCTTTGCTACTATTTTTTTGGCTTCCAAAGCACTTGGTACGCTGTCGAGGCAGTTGTCCACGTAGAAGGACTGGTTAATGGCATGACAAACATCGTCATTTATATCCTGGTTGTCAAGTACGTGCTTCTGCAGTGAAAGCTGGCGAAACAAGGGCTGCACGTGGTGCCAAAGGGTAGTACTTGCCATTCGTACACATCTGGTGTCGCCTCTCTTTTGACGTTACGCCAAATAAACCTCAGTAAGGGCGTGTCTTGAGGAAGAAGTTTCACCTGGTGAAACATAGCCTGGATGTCTCCAGAGATTGCCACTGGGTGCTGCCTAAATCTGAGGAAGACTCCCAGCAGGGAGGCCCCAAGTGTTGGCCCTAACAAGAGGTGCTAGTTGAGGACCTTTCCATCGTGCTCAAAAGAACGGTCGAACACCAAGCGGTGCTTCCCATTGTTCTCAACGACACGGTGTGGACAGTACCATGACTCGTCTGTCTGGCTAACTTCTTTATCGGTAAGTATCTTCACATAGCCCGAGTCGACCAGTTTCTGAATCTTCTCGTTGTGGATCTTGGCAAGATCTGGCTGCTTTTGTAGTTTCCTTTCGGTGTGCTTTAGTCTTGACATGACCACTTCTTTACCAGCATGGAAACAAACACTGTCGTTTGCACGAAGAAGACGTGTAGCACAGCACAGTGTTTCTTTGTCATCAACTTGGATTGTCTGGGCTTCGAGTAGATCAATTGCTTGCTGGTCTTGTTTTGAACGAGAGGACAATTTCTCGTTACAATAGGGGAGGACATCGGCCTGCCACAGTCGTTGCACATGCTGCATAATTTCCCTGGTTTCAGGAAAGACTGCAGTTTTGACAATTTCTCGTTACAATAGGGGAGGACATCGGCCTGCCACAGTTGTTGCACATGCTGCATAATGTCCCTGGTTTCAGGAAAGACTGCAGTTTTGAAGCAATTCTGCTTCTGGAACTGTTCTTTCAGGATCCCGGCGGGCCCTTGGAGATTCCAGCCTAACTGGGTGTTCACAGCCACTGGTGCTCCACTTGGTCCACACCTGACAGATTGCCTTGGGATGATGAGTTCTCTGGGTCCGAACCAATCAAGATCAAGGGAACAGCCTTGTTGATAGGTGGCAGTGGGACTCCATGTAGATGTGGCCAGCATTTTTGTAAAGTTGGCACTGGATAAGTGTATTCGGAAAGGCGAAGGTTGTCCGCTGTGAATGCCCCTTGGATAAGGTACTTGACATCTGGGTTCTCGGCAGGTGAAACTCGAAGGTCAATTGATTGGCCTTCACATAGTTCTTGGCGAGTTCTTGGCGAACTGTGGACAGGAGAATAGAATCCTTTTCCCCGGACAGGTTAAGCTGGAGAGCTGGAGCCAGAACCATCGTACGCATGGAGTCGTCGTCAAGCACAGCGTATGTTTTGAAACTCCCAGCTGGACCATGAAGGAGAATTTGGACGACCTTCAACATGACATTGTGTGGTCTACGGGGCTGGTCAATGTACACCATCTGTGTCGCCAGAGAGTATATCTTACTAGCCCCCTGCTGGATGGCTTTGTGCAGCACTGTCAAGTGGAGTTCCTTGCAGTGATTACAAGGCTTCTTTAGCGTACAGTTTTCTGGTTTGTGGGTACGATCACACTTCCAGCATCGAGTTTTCTGCTTCAGCCATTCGATGATCTGCTGCGATGTGAGTTTCCTGAAGTCTGTGCAGCCGTTCAGGTAATGTTCGTGGCTGTCACAGCTTGGGCAATAAGCAGTACCCCTATTGAGGTTTGAAGGCGCTGATTGTTGGTAAGGCTTTGACTTTATTTGCCTTCTATCATCAGTCTGGAAAACTGCTGTAGGGGAACCTTTCTTCCTCAGGAAACGTTTATCTTTGTTGTCCGATCTGTAGCTATCATCCCTGTGGGCAGCAACTGCTTGTCCAGCTATGCGCTTGGCTCGGGACTGGACTTCTAGCCAGTTCGCAAGGTCCTGGAAGTTGTATTTTTTGTCAGAATCGGCTTTCAGGATTCCTCAATTACCTGTCCCGGTAACTGGCTGGTAGTTTACCAAGCAATCTATCAACGTGGGAACCACACTTCAGTTCGTAGCCATGCTCTTCTTCAAGTGAGCGAAGCATGCCCACCAACGAATGAACAGAGAGGGCGAAATTGTCCAAGGCATCGTGGTCGCCCGGTTTGACATGTTGCATATTTAGGATGAAGCCCAGCTCACTCTGAACCAACTCTGAACAGGAGTCTGTATCCCGGTGTTCTTGAGCTGGAGCACCTTTATGACCCTTGGCAGGGATTTTACAACCGACAACAAAGTCATCAAGGTGTCCCGGAATTTGTGTTTCCCGAGTTGGTCGCTGATTTTTGATGAAAATCAACTCCTCTGGTACAGGATTGTCAATGTTCTCTTGCTCCATTGAATCCATAGGTCGCTGTGTGACATCCGGCTCGAAGGACCATGAAAAATAGTGTAGGATACACCAGAAAAAGAAGGCGCAGTTGGGTCAAAGTTTACACACAGCAACACATGGACAGCGGTCATAGGCAAGCAACACTGTCTGTTTATTCGTTCAAATCAGGAATAGACACTTGGGTGGATGATTACTGCAGGTTTGTGATATAATCAGGAGTACGTGGATGTGTGGGATACGTATAGTTCAACTGGAATACCTGTGGTTCTGGAAATAAACAAATATAAACCACGTATGAGTTTACTAAAGTGTACCTACTACAGTGCGGCAAGAAGTATGCACCAAATGTACAATGTTCGATAACGATAATTTCCAGCAGATTAGGTAAATAACTTTGTGCCATAAACATGCTAATTTAACAGAGTAAGATTTAAAATACAATATCATGTATACCTATAATGTATCACAAAAAGGCTGTTTGTACAAAGTTTACATCTCGTCAATGACGCACAGAAAGGGTAAATCTATGGTAAATTTGAGTGTAATCAAACAGAGGTTTTCTTTTGGCTTGCAACAACGGAACGGCGAAAACGGGTCTAAAACTCTAACAATTGATTTTCTGACAGCCGCCCCCACATTTGGATACTAAATGTGTAAAACACTGAAAGTTTTGTTTCGGTCACTACTCATCCTTGGCATCAAGGTTCCGACCACCGTCGTCCTCGTCTTGGCACTTGGGTAACCGGATGAGTCGAGCAACAGGTCTGGTGTACACTCTGTTACCGACTCGTACCTGGGCAGCCCGAACACGACCATCTAGGCTAGGGTGTATCTCGCATATTCTTCCGACTGGCCACTGAGCCTGAACAAGCTGGGGGTCTATGATCATGACATCATCGCCACAGGTCAGGTCCCTTGCGTCTTTCTGCCACTTTTGCCGGAGTTGCAGGCCAGGCAAAGAGAACTTGATGAAATGTGTCCAAAACTGGTCGGCGAGCACTTGGCTATGACGCCATCGTCGTCGTCCCAACAACTCATTGGAGGTGTAGACCACTTAAGGTAGTGATGGATCCAGCCGCCCCACCGGATCTACATCAGCGGCATTGGCAGAAATGTAGCCCAGGGGCTTGAAATTGAGGATTCCCTCTATTTCAACGAGGAGGGTGTGTAGGACTGGTTCTGTCACTGACTGGTCTCCTAGTGCTGTTCGGAGAGCATTTTTAACCGATCTCACTTCTCTCTCCCAGACTCCCCCAAAGTGAGGAGTGTTCGGTGGGTTAAACTGAAACCGTACCTTCTGTTCAGCTAGCTGCTGGGCGAGAGTAGGCTCCATAGATGAGAATGCATATTTCAGCTCTGCCTCTCCTCCTTTGAAGTTAGTGCCACAGTCCGAAAGAAGTTCATAGGGCTTTCCTCGTCGGAAGATGGAGCGTCGAAAGGCCATAAGGAATGCAGCTGTGTCCATGCTATCCAACAGCTCCAAGTGCACTGCTCGTGTTGTCATGCACTTAAATATGACTCCCCATCGCTTCTATGTTCTGCGGCCTATCTTCACGGTCATAGGGCCGAAAAAGTCAACTTCAGTTGAGTAAAACACTAGCTTGAGGATCCGGAGTCTGGATGGAGGTAGATCGGCCATCTTAGGTAAATGTACATGTACTTCTGGTTTGGAACGCCATTTGCGGCATTCGCCGCACTGACGCTGATGACGGCAGATGGCTTCGCGGCCACCTAACTTCAGCGAGGACGCGTTCAGGACCACAGTACAGGAGTTTGTCATCATAGTCTTGTATAAGTAACTTGGTTACGTGGTGACTTGGATCAAGAACATTTGGGTGTTTGACATTGTGTGCAAGGCCTTCTGCCCTTCGCAGTCGCCCTCCAACACGGAGAAGTCCGGAAGCTTCCTCATACTCTGGATCGAGCTGTCCCAATCTACTCCCTGAAGGTAGCTCCCTCCCCGACTTCATAGCCTGGACCTCCTGTGCGAAACAATCTTGCTTGTCAGCAGTGTAACATCCGTCAATATATCGATATTACTCAAATACTCTATACTATTTTGACATCGATATCGCCGATGTCAATTTTTTTAATCATATCGAAATATCGACATTTCGATGTATCTAAATTTCGATGTTCCTAAATGATATTTAAAACACCGAAAGATTGTCAGATTATCCAGAAAATCTCAGGGCTTTAGTATATTAGAAAAGCTGCCGTCTTTATTTGTAGCTTAAAACATTCAAGTAGGCCTATTAAATAAAATACGTTCGACGACCAACTGCGGTTTGAAGTTGTTCTTTGTGTTTCACCCGCGGCCCGCCGCTATAGTTCACAACCGCTTGCAAAGGAAAAATAGTAAAATCTCAAAAGAAACCAGCCATGCCGCCCCAGCCTATCGGTTGTTCGAGACGTAACCCTCCCTTGATCTGATAACATTTTGGGGTGGCCAATCACGAGTAGGAAATTGCGGGGAGCGTTCTCTGCACCCTGCTATTGGCCTAGCAAGCCAGTCTGGATTTCAAGACCGAGCTGTTCATTTGGGGCGCGCCGTCCGTTATCTTGGCTTATTAAGGGCGCCCTTATAATAGGGCGCCCTCAATAAGCCCAGATAACGAACAGCGCGCTCCGCGGAACGGAAGCAGCAACCGTAATCATTTCTTATCTTCGTTGTAAAACCATAAACACGAGGGCTGGTGCGATTTGATTTTGTTCGGACCGACAACATGCACGGAGGATCAAGCCGAAAACCGGTATATGCAACGTACCTATTAAACTGTCGGTCTTCAGTATATTGAGCGCTGTTTTTAGGCTTCATCTTGCACACGGGAAATAATCGATATATCGAGTATACTCGATATTGAATTTCCGATTAATCGATTATTCTTAAAAAAATGACATCGACGAACGTTGCAGCAGTGTTGACGTACAAGTAGTACCAATCTTCAACATTGGTATTAATCTGGATTTCGCTGACCCGGGTACCGGCAAATACCTTGTAACGGCACGAGTCGGACTGCAACCAGCGCAGAACTGTGGTGGAGTCGCTTCACAGGATGACCTTCTGGATCGGTAGGGTCAACTCCTTTCTGAGTAGGTCTGCCAATTGTTCTCATGTGAGCCCTGCTGACAGTTTGAGGCGTGGCATCGAGAGTTGCCGCTTTGGAGCCACCCTGGAGCGGGAGAGGATGAAGCTGACATGAGTATGTCCCTCTGCATCTTCGGTGCGTAGGTAAGCCACTGAGCCATAAATCTTCTCTCAAGCATCGCAGAAGATGTGGATCTGTCTGCTTGCAGTGGTAGTGTCAACGTAAGGCGGGGTATGACATCTGGGTAGGTGAAGGAGTGGTAGTCTGCAGAGTTCACTTTCCCATGTACGCCACTTTGTGAGGATCTCCCCTGATTCGATAGGTTGATCCCAGTCCCTCTTGGCTTTCCACAAGTCCTGGACCATGATTTTTGCACGTGCCGTGAAGGGTGCAAGATAACTAATGGGATCGTACTGACTGGCAAGGATCTTGTAGATGGTTCTTATGTTGAGTACTTTGTACTTGATATGCCGATGCTTGTAGCTCAGCTCATCTAAATCGCACCACCAGCAAAGTCCAAGTGTGGCTTCGGGAGAGTCACTTTGACCAAAGATTAGCCGTAGCTCGTAGCCATCTGAGCAGGCCTCTGAAGGTAGATTCTCAAGAACCAACGGTATGTTGCTGGCCCACTGACGAATATTAAAGCCACCAGAGGCCAGCAGTTCACGCATCTTTGCTACTATTTTTTTGGCTTCCAAAGCACTTGGTACGCTGTCGAGGCAGTTGTCCACGTAGAAGGACTGGTTAATGGCATGACAAACATCGTCATTTATATCCTGGTTGTCAAGTACGTGCTTCTGCAGTGAAAGCTGGCGAAACAAGGGCTGCACGTGGTGCCAAAGGGTAGTACTTGCCATTCGTACACATCTGGTGTCGCCTCTCTTTTGACGTTACGCCAAATAAACCTCAGTAAGGGCGTGTCTTGAGGAAGAAGTTTCACCTGGTGAAACATAGCCTGGATGTCTCCAGAGATTGCCACTGGGTGCTGCCTAAATCTGAGGAAGACTCCCAGCAGGGAGGCCCCAAGTGTTGGCCCTAACAAGAGGTGCTAGTTGAGGACCTTTCCATCGTGCTCAAAAGAACGGTCGAACACCAAGCGGTGCTTCCCATTGTTCTCAACGACACGGTGTGGACAGTACCATGACTCGTCTGTCTGGCTAACTTCTTTATCGGTAAGTATCTTCACATAGCCCGAGTCGACCAGTTTCTGAATCTTCTCGTTGTGGATCTTGGCAAGATCTGGCTGCTTTTGTAGTTTCCTTTCGGTGTGCTTTAGTCTTGACATGACCACTTCTTTACCAGCATGGAAACAAACACTGTCGTTTGCACGAAGAAGACGTGTAGCACAGCACAGTGTTTCTTTGTCATCAACTTGGATTGTCTGGGCTTCGAGTAGATCAATTGCTTGCTGGTCTTGTTTTGAACGAGAGGACAATTTCTCGTTACAATAGGGGAGGACATCGGCCTGCCACAGTCGTTGCACATGCTGCATAATTTCCCTGGTTTCAGGAAAGACTGCAGTTTTGACAATTTCTCGTTACAATAGGGGAGGACATCGGCCTGCCACAGTTGTTGCACATGCTGCATAATGTCCCTGGTTTCAGGAAAGACTGCAGTTTTGAAGCAATTCTGCTTCTGGAACTGTTCTTTCAGGATCCCGGCGGGCCCTTGGAGATTCCAGCCTAACTGGGTGTTCACAGCCACTGGTGCTCCACTTGGTCCACACCTGACAGATTGCCTTGGGATGATGAGTTCTCTGGGTCCGAACCAATCAAGATCAAGGGAACAGCCTTGTTGATAGGTGGCAGTGGGACTCCATGTAGATGTGGCCAGCATTTTTGTAAAGTTGGCACTGGATAAGTGTATTCGGAAAGGCGAAGGTTGTCCGCTGTGAATGCCCCTTGGATAAGGTACTTGACATCTGGGTTCTCGGCAGGTGAAACTCGAAGGTCAATTGATTGGCCTTCACATAGTTCTTGGCGAGTTCTTGGCGAACTGTGGACAGGAGAATAGAATCCTTTTCCCCGGACAGGTTAAGCTGGAGAGCTGGAGCCAGAACCATCGTACGCATGGAGTCGTCGTCAAGCACAGCGTATGTTTTGAAACTCCCAGCTGGACCATGAAGGAGAATTTGGACGACCTTCAACATGACATTGTGTGGTCTACGGGGCTGGTCAATGTACACCATCTGTGTCGCCAGAGAGTATATCTTACTAGCCCCCTGCTGGATGGCTTTGTGCAGCACTGTCAAGTGGAGTTCCTTGCAGTGATTACAAGGCTTCTTTAGCGTACAGTTTTCTGGTTTGTGGGTACGATCACACTTCCAGCATCGAGTTTTCTGCTTCAGCCATTCGATGATCTGCTGCGATGTGAGTTTCCTGAAGTCTGTGCAGCCGTTCAGGTAATGTTCGTGGCTGTCACAGCTTGGGCAATAAGCAGTACCCCTATTGAGGTTTGAAGGCGCTGATTGTTGGTAAGGCTTTGACTTTATTTGCCTTCTATCATCAGTCTGGAAAACTGCTGTAGGGGAACCTTTCTTCCTCAGGAAACGTTTATCTTTGTTGTCCGATCTGTAGCTATCATCCCTGTGGGCAGCAACTGCTTGTCCAGCTATGCGCTTGGCTCGGGACTGGACTTCTAGCCAGTTCGCAAGGTCCTGGAAGTTGTATTTTTTGTCAGAATCGGCTTTCAGGATTCCTCAATTACCTGTCCCGGTAACTGGCTGGTAGTTTACCAAGCAATCTATCAACGTGGGAACCACACTTCAGTTCGTAGCCATGCTCTTCTTCAAGTGAGCGAAGCATGCCCACCAACGAATGAACAGAGAGGGCGAAATTGTCCAAGGCATCGTGGTCGCCCGGTTTGACATGTTGCATATTTAGGATGAAGCCCAGCTCACTCTGAACCAACTCTGAACAGGAGTCTGTATCCCGGTGTTCTTGAGCTGGAGCACCTTTATGACCCTTGGCAGGGATTTTACAACCGACAACAAAGTCATCAAGGTGTCCCGGAATTTGTGTTTCCCGAGTTGGTCGCTGATTTTTGATGAAAATCAACTCCTCTGGTACAGGATTGTCAATGTTCTCTTGCTCCATTGAATCCATAGGTCGCTGTGTGACATCCGGCTCGAAGGACCATGAAAAATAGTGTAGGATACACCAGAAAAAGAAGGCGCAGTTGGGTCAAAGTTTACACACAGCAACACATGGACAGCGGTCATAGGCAAGCAACACTGTCTGTTTATTCGTTCAAATCAGGAATAGACACTTGGGTGGATGATTACTGCAGGTTTGTGATATAATCAGGAGTACGTGGATGTGTGGGATACGTATAGTTCAACTGGAATACCTGTGGTTCTGGAAATAAACAAATATAAACCACGTATGAGTTTACTAAAGTGTACCTACTACAGTGCGGCAAGAAGTATGCACCAAATGTACAATGTTCGATAACGATAATTTCCAGCAGATTAGGTAAATAACTTTGTGCCATAAACATGCTAATTTAACAGAGTAAGATTTAAAATACAATATCATGTATACCTATAATGTATCACAAAAAGGCTGTTTGTACAAAGTTTACATCTCGTCAATGACGCACAGAAAGGGTAAATCTATGGTAAATTTGAGTGTAATCAAACAGAGGTTTTCTTTTGGCTTGCAACAACGGAACGGCGAAAACGGGTCTAAAACTCTAACAATTGATTTTCTGACAGCCGCCCCCACATTTGGATACTAAATGTGTAAAACACTGAAAGTTTTGTTTCGGTCACTACTCATCCTTGGCATCAAGGTTCCGACCACCGTCGTCCTCGTCTTGGCACTTGGGTAACCGGATGAGTCGAGCAACAGGTCTGGTGTACACTCTGTTACCGACTCGTACCTGGGCAGCCCGAACACGACCATCTAGGCTAGGGTGTATCTCGCATATTCTTCCGACTGGCCACTGAGCCTGAACAAGCTGGGGGTCTATGATCATGACATCATCGCCACAGGTCAGGTCCCTTGCGTCTTTCTGCCACTTTTGCCGGAGTTGCAGGCCAGGCAAAGAGAACTTGATGAAATGTGTCCAAAACTGGTCGGCGAGCACTTGGCTATGACGCCATCGTCGTCGTCCCAACAACTCATTGGAGGTGTAGACCACTTAAGGTAGTGATGGATCCAGCCGCCCCACCGGATCTACATCAGCGGCATTGGCAGAAATGTAGCCCAGGGGCTTGAAATTGAGGATTCCCTCTATTTCAACGAGGAGGGTGTGTAGGACTGGTTCTGTCACTGACTGGTCTCCTAGTGCTGTTCGGAGAGCATTTTTAACCGATCTCACTTCTCTCTCCCAGACTCCCCCAAAGTGAGGAGTGTTCGGTGGGTTAAACTGAAACCGTACCTTCTGTTCAGCTAGCTGCTGGGCGAGAGTAGGCTCCATAGATGAGAATGCATATTTCAGCTCTGCCTCTCCTCCTTTGAAGTTAGTGCCACAGTCCGAAAGAAGTTCATAGGGCTTTCCTCGTCGGAAGATGGAGCGTCGAAAGGCCATAAGGAATGCAGCTGTGTCCATGCTATCCAACAGCTCCAAGTGCACTGCTCGTGTTGTCATGCACTTAAATATGACTCCCCATCGCTTCTATGTTCTGCGGCCTATCTTCACGGTCATAGGGCCGAAAAAGTCAACTTCAGTTGAGTAAAACACTAGCTTGAGGATCCGGAGTCTGGATGGAGGTAGATCGGCCATCTTAGGTAAATGTACATGTACTTCTGGTTTGGAACGCCATTTGCGGCATTCGCCGCACTGACGCTGATGACGGCAGATGGCTTCGCGGCCACCTAACTTCAGCGAGGACGCGTTCAGGACCACAGTACAGGAGTTTGTCATCATAGTCTTGTATAAGTAACTTGGTTACGTGGTGACTTGGATCAAGAACATTTGGGTGTTTGACATTGTGTGCAAGGCCTTCTGCCCTTCGCAGTCGCCCTCCAACACGGAGAAGTCCGGAAGCTTCCTCATACTCTGGATCGAGCTGTCCCAATCTACTCCCTGAAGGTAGCTCCCTCCCCGACTTCATAGCCTGGACCTCCTGTGCGAAACAATCTTGCTTGTCAGCAGTGTAACATCCGTCAATATATCGATATTACTCAAATACTCTATACTATTTTGACATCGATATCGCCGATGTCAATTTTTTTAATCATATCGAAATATCGACATTTCGATGTATCTAAATTTCGATGTTCCTAAATGATATTTAAAACACCGAAAGATTGTCAGATTATCCAGAAAATCTCAGGGCTTTAGTATATTAGAAAAGCTGCCGTCTTTATTTGTAGCTTAAAACATTCAAGTAGGCCTATTAAATAAAATACGTTCGACGACCAACTGCGGTTTGAAGTTGTTCTTTGTGTTTCACCCGCGGCCCGCCGCTATAGTTCACAACCGCTTGCAAAGGAAAAATAGTAAAATCTCAAAAGAAACCAGCCATGCCGCCCCAGCCTATCGGTTGTTCGAGACGTAACCCTCCCTTGATCTGATAACATTTTGGGGTGGCCAATCACGAGTAGGAAATTGCGGGGAGCGTTCTCTGCACCCTGCTATTGGCCTAGCAAGCCAGTCTGGATTTCAAGACCGAGCTGTTCATTTGGGGCGCGCCGTCCGTTATCTTGGCTTATTAAGGGCGCCCTTATAATAGGGCGCCCTCAATAAGCCCAGATAACGAACAGCGCGCTCCGCGGAACGGAAGCAGCAACCGTAATCATTTCTTATCTTCGTTGTAAAACCATAAACACGAGGGCTGGTGCGATTTGATTTTGTTCGGACCGACAACATGCACGGAGGATCAAGCCGAAAACCGGTATATGCAACGTACCTATTAAACTGTCGGTCTTCAGTATATTGAGCGCTGTTTTTAGGCTTCATCTTGCACACGGGAAATAATCGATATATCGAGTATACTCGATATTGAATTTCCGATTAATCGATTATTCTTAAAAAAATGACATCGACGAACGTTGCAGCAGTGTTGACGTACAAGTAGTACCAATCTTCAACATTGGTATTAATCTGGATTTCGCTGACCCGGGTACCGGCAAATACCTTGTAACGGCACGAGTCGGACTGCAACCAGCGCAGAACTGTGGTGGAGTCGCTTCACAGGATGACCTTCTGGATCGGTAGGGTCAACTCCTTTCTGAGTAGGTCTGCCAATTGTTCTCATGTGAGCCCTGCTGACAGTTTGAGGCGTGGCATCGAGAGTTGCCGCTTTGGAGCCACCCTGGAGCGGGAGAGGATGAAGCTGACATGAGTATGTCCCTCTGCATCTTCGGTGCGTAGGTAAGCCACTGAGCCATAAATCTTCTCTCAAGCATCGCAGAAGATGTGGATCTGTCTGCTTGCAGTGGTAGTGTCAACGTAAGGCGGGGTATGACATCTGGGTAGGTGAAGGAGTGGTAGTCTGCAGAGTTCACTTTCCCATGTACGCCACTTTGTGAGGATCTCCCCTGATTCGATAGGTTGATCCCAGTCCCTCTTGGCTTTCCACAAGTCCTGGACCATGATTTTTGCACGTGCCGTGAAGGGTGCAAGATAACTAATGGGATCGTACTGACTGGCAAGGATCTTGTAGATGGTTCTTATGTTGAGTACTTTGTACTTGATATGCCGATGCTTGTAGCTCAGCTCATCTAAATCGCACCACCAGCAAAGTCCAAGTGTGGCTTCGGGAGAGTCACTTTGACCAAAGATTAGCCGTAGCTCGTAGCCATCTGAGCAGGCCTCTGAAGGTAGATTCTCAAGAACCAACGGTATGTTGCTGGCCCACTGACGAATATTAAAGCCACCAGAGGCCAGCAGTTCACGCATCTTTGCTACTATTTTTTTGGCTTCCAAAGCACTTGGTACGCTGTCGAGGCAGTTGTCCACGTAGAAGGACTGGTTAATGGCATGACAAACATCGTCATTTATATCCTGGTTGTCAAGTACGTGCTTCTGCAGTGAAAGCTGGCGAAACAAGGGCTGCACGTGGTGCCAAAGGGTAGTACTTGCCATTCGTACACATCTGGTGTCGCCTCTCTTTTGACGTTACGCCAAATAAACCTCAGTAAGGGCGTGTCTTGAGGAAGAAGTTTCACCTGGTGAAACATAGCCTGGATGTCTCCAGAGATTGCCACTGGGTGCTGCCTAAATCTGAGGAAGACTCCCAGCAGGGAGGCCCCAAGTGTTGGCCCTAACAAGAGGTGCTAGTTGAGGACCTTTCCATCGTGCTCAAAAGAACGGTCGAACACCAAGCGGTGCTTCCCATTGTTCTCAACGACACGGTGTGGACAGTACCATGACTCGTCTGTCTGGCTAACTTCTTTATCGGTAAGTATCTTCACATAGCCCGAGTCGACCAGTTTCTGAATCTTCTCGTTGTGGATCTTGGCAAGATCTGGCTGCTTTTGTAGTTTCCTTTCGGTGTGCTTTAGTCTTGACATGACCACTTCTTTACCAGCATGGAAACAAACACTGTCGTTTGCACGAAGAAGACGTGTAGCACAGCACAGTGTTTCTTTGTCATCAACTTGGATTGTCTGGGCTTCGAGTAGATCAATTGCTTGCTGGTCTTGTTTTGAACGAGAGGACAATTTCTCGTTACAATAGGGGAGGACATCGGCCTGCCACAGTCGTTGCACATGCTGCATAATTTCCCTGGTTTCAGGAAAGACTGCAGTTTTGACAATTTCTCGTTACAATAGGGGAGGACATCGGCCTGCCACAGTTGTTGCACATGCTGCATAATGTCCCTGGTTTCAGGAAAGACTGCAGTTTTGAAGCAATTCTGCTTCTGGAACTGTTCTTTCAGGATCCCGGCGGGCCCTTGGAGATTCCAGCCTAACTGGGTGTTCACAGCCACTGGTGCTCCACTTGGTCCACACCTGACAGATTGCCTTGGGATGATGAGTTCTCTGGGTCCGAACCAATCAAGATCAAGGGAACAGCCTTGTTGATAGGTGGCAGTGGGACTCCATGTAGATGTGGCCAGCATTTTTGTAAAGTTGGCACTGGATAAGTGTATTCGGAAAGGCGAAGGTTGTCCGCTGTGAATGCCCCTTGGATAAGGTACTTGACATCTGGGTTCTCGGCAGGTGAAACTCGAAGGTCAATTGATTGGCCTTCACATAGTTCTTGGCGAGTTCTTGGCGAACTGTGGACAGGAGAATAGAATCCTTTTCCCCGGACAGGTTAAGCTGGAGAGCTGGAGCCAGAACCATCGTACGCATGGAGTCGTCGTCAAGCACAGCGTATGTTTTGAAACTCCCAGCTGGACCATGAAGGAGAATTTGGACGACCTTCAACATGACATTGTGTGGTCTACGGGGCTGGTCAATGTACACCATCTGTGTCGCCAGAGAGTATATCTTACTAGCCCCCTGCTGGATGGCTTTGTGCAGCACTGTCAAGTGGAGTTCCTTGCAGTGATTACAAGGCTTCTTTAGCGTACAGTTTTCTGGTTTGTGGGTACGATCACACTTCCAGCATCGAGTTTTCTGCTTCAGCCATTCGATGATCTGCTGCGATGTGAGTTTCCTGAAGTCTGTGCAGCCGTTCAGGTAATGTTCGTGGCTGTCACAGCTTGGGCAATAAGCAGTACCCCTATTGAGGTTTGAAGGCGCTGATTGTTGGTAAGGCTTTGACTTTATTTGCCTTCTATCATCAGTCTGGAAAACTGCTGTAGGGGAACCTTTCTTCCTCAGGAAACGTTTATCTTTGTTGTCCGATCTGTAGCTATCATCCCTGTGGGCAGCAACTGCTTGTCCAGCTATGCGCTTGGCTCGGGACTGGACTTCTAGCCAGTTCGCAAGGTCCTGGAAGTTGTATTTTTTGTCAGAATCGGCTTTCAGGATTCCTCAATTACCTGTCCCGGTAACTGGCTGGTAGTTTACCAAGCAATCTATCAACGTGGGAACCACACTTCAGTTCGTAGCCATGCTCTTCTTCAAGTGAGCGAAGCATGCCCACCAACGAATGAACAGAGAGGGCGAAATTGTCCAAGGCATCGTGGTCGCCCGGTTTGACATGTTGCATATTTAGGATGAAGCCCAGCTCACTCTGAACCAACTCTGAACAGGAGTCTGTATCCCGGTGTTCTTGAGCTGGAGCACCTTTATGACCCTTGGCAGGGATTTTACAACCGACAACAAAGTCATCAAGGTGTCCCGGAATTTGTGTTTCCCGAGTTGGTCGCTGATTTTTGATGAAAATCAACTCCTCTGGTACAGGATTGTCAATGTTCTCTTGCTCCATTGAATCCATAGGTCGCTGTGTGACATCCGGCTCGAAGGACCATGAAAAATAGTGTAGGATACACCAGAAAAAGAAGGCGCAGTTGGGTCAAAGTTTACACACAGCAACACATGGACAGCGGTCATAGGCAAGCAACACTGTCTGTTTATTCGTTCAAATCAGGAATAGACACTTGGGTGGATGATTACTGCAGGTTTGTGATATAATCAGGAGTACGTGGATGTGTGGGATACGTATAGTTCAACTGGAATACCTGTGGTTCTGGAAATAAACAAATATAAACCACGTATGAGTTTACTAAAGTGTACCTACTACAGTGCGGCAAGAAGTATGCACCAAATGTACAATGTTCGATAACGATAATTTCCAGCAGATTAGGTAAATAACTTTGTGCCATAAACATGCTAATTTAACAGAGTAAGATTTAAAATACAATATCATGTATACCTATAATGTATCACAAAAAGGCTGTTTGTACAAAGTTTACATCTCGTCAATGACGCACAGAAAGGGTAAATCTATGGTAAATTTGAGTGTAATCAAACAGAGGTTTTCTTTTGGCTTGCAACAACGGAACGGCGAAAACGGGTCTAAAACTCTAACAATTGATTTTCTGACAGCCGCCCCCACATTTGGATACTAAATGTGTAAAACACTGAAAGTTTTGTTTCGGTCACTACTCATCCTTGGCATCAAGGTTCCGACCACCGTCGTCCTCGTCTTGGCACTTGGGTAACCGGATGAGTCGAGCAACAGGTCTGGTGTACACTCTGTTACCGACTCGTACCTGGGCAGCCCGAACACGACCATCTAGGCTAGGGTGTATCTCGCATATTCTTCCGACTGGCCACTGAGCCTGAACAAGCTGGGGGTCTATGATCATGACATCATCGCCACAGGTCAGGTCCCTTGCGTCTTTCTGCCACTTTTGCCGGAGTTGCAGGCCAGGCAAAGAGAACTTGATGAAATGTGTCCAAAACTGGTCGGCGAGCACTTGGCTATGACGCCATCGTCGTCGTCCCAACAACTCATTGGAGGTGTAGACCACTTAAGGTAGTGATGGATCCAGCCGCCCCACCGGATCTACATCAGCGGCATTGGCAGAAATGTAGCCCAGGGGCTTGAAATTGAGGATTCCCTCTATTTCAACGAGGAGGGTGTGTAGGACTGGTTCTGTCACTGACTGGTCTCCTAGTGCTGTTCGGAGAGCATTTTTAACCGATCTCACTTCTCTCTCCCAGACTCCCCCAAAGTGAGGAGTGTTCGGTGGGTTAAACTGAAACCGTACCTTCTGTTCAGCTAGCTGCTGGGCGAGAGTAGGCTCCATAGATGAGAATGCATATTTCAGCTCTGCCTCTCCTCCTTTGAAGTTAGTGCCACAGTCCGAAAGAAGTTCATAGGGCTTTCCTCGTCGGAAGATGGAGCGTCGAAAGGCCATAAGGAATGCAGCTGTGTCCATGCTATCCAACAGCTCCAAGTGCACTGCTCGTGTTGTCATGCACTTAAATATGACTCCCCATCGCTTCTATGTTCTGCGGCCTATCTTCACGGTCATAGGGCCGAAAAAGTCAACTTCAGTTGAGTAAAACACTAGCTTGAGGATCCGGAGTCTGGATGGAGGTAGATCGGCCATCTTAGGTAAATGTACATGTACTTCTGGTTTGGAACGCCATTTGCGGCATTCGCCGCACTGACGCTGATGACGGCAGATGGCTTCGCGGCCACCTAACTTCAGCGAGGACGCGTTCAGGACCACAGTACAGGAGTTTGTCATCATAGTCTTGTATAAGTAACTTGGTTACGTGGTGACTTGGATCAAGAACATTTGGGTGTTTGACATTGTGTGCAAGGCCTTCTGCCCTTCGCAGTCGCCCTCCAACACGGAGAAGTCCGGAAGCTTCCTCATACTCTGGATCGAGCTGTCCCAATCTACTCCCTGAAGGTAGCTCCCTCCCCGACTTCATAGCCTGGACCTCCTGTGCGAAACAATCTTGCTTGTCAGCAGTGTAACATCCGTCAATATATCGATATTACTCAAATACTCTATACTATTTTGACATCGATATCGCCGATGTCAATTTTTTTAATCATATCGAAATATCGACATTTCGATGTATCTAAATTTCGATGTTCCTAAATGATATTTAAAACACCGAAAGATTGTCAGATTATCCAGAAAATCTCAGGGCTTTAGTATATTAGAAAAGCTGCCGTCTTTATTTGTAGCTTAAAACATTCAAGTAGGCCTATTAAATAAAATACGTTCGACGACCAACTGCGGTTTGAAGTTGTTCTTTGTGTTTCACCCGCGGCCCGCCGCTATAGTTCACAACCGCTTGCAAAGGAAAAATAGTAAAATCTCAAAAGAAACCAGCCATGCCGCCCCAGCCTATCGGTTGTTCGAGACGTAACCCTCCCTTGATCTGATAACATTTTGGGGTGGCCAATCACGAGTAGGAAATTGCGGGGAGCGTTCTCTGCACCCTGCTATTGGCCTAGCAAGCCAGTCTGGATTTCAAGACCGAGCTGTTCATTTGGGGCGCGCCGTCCGTTATCTTGGCTTATTAAGGGCGCCCTTATAATAGGGCGCCCTCAATAAGCCCAGATAACGAACAGCGCGCTCCGCGGAACGGAAGCAGCAACCGTAATCATTTCTTATCTTCGTTGTAAAACCATAAACACGAGGGCTGGTGCGATTTGATTTTGTTCGGACCGACAACATGCACGGAGGATCAAGCCGAAAACCGGTATATGCAACGTACCTATTAAACTGTCGGTCTTCAGTATATTGAGCGCTGTTTTTAGGCTTCATCTTGCACACGGGAAATAATCGATATATCGAGTATACTCGATATTGAATTTCCGATTAATCGATTATTCTTAAAAAAATGACATCGACGAACGTTGCAGCAGTGTTGACGTACAAGTAGTACCAATCTTCAACATTGGTATTAATCTGGATTTCGCTGACCCGGGTACCGGCAAATACCTTGTAACGGCACGAGTCGGACTGCAACCAGCGCAGAACTGTGGTGGAGTCGCTTCACAGGATGACCTTCTGGATCGGTAGGGTCAACTCCTTTCTGAGTAGGTCTGCCAATTGTTCTCATGTGAGCCCTGCTGACAGTTTGAGGCGTGGCATCGAGAGTTGCCGCTTTGGAGCCACCCTGGAGCGGGAGAGGATGAAGCTGACATGAGTATGTCCCTCTGCATCTTCGGTGCGTAGGTAAGCCACTGAGCCATAAATCTTCTCTCAAGCATCGCAGAAGATGTGGATCTGTCTGCTTGCAGTGGTAGTGTCAACGTAAGGCGGGGTATGACATCTGGGTAGGTGAAGGAGTGGTAGTCTGCAGAGTTCACTTTCCCATGTACGCCACTTTGTGAGGATCTCCCCTGATTCGATAGGTTGATCCCAGTCCCTCTTGGCTTTCCACAAGTCCTGGACCATGATTTTTGCACGTGCCGTGAAGGGTGCAAGATAACTAATGGGATCGTACTGACTGGCAAGGATCTTGTAGATGGTTCTTATGTTGAGTACTTTGTACTTGATATGCCGATGCTTGTAGCTCAGCTCATCTAAATCGCACCACCAGCAAAGTCCAAGTGTGGCTTCGGGAGAGTCACTTTGACCAAAGATTAGCCGTAGCTCGTAGCCATCTGAGCAGGCCTCTGAAGGTAGATTCTCAAGAACCAACGGTATGTTGCTGGCCCACTGACGAATATTAAAGCCACCAGAGGCCAGCAGTTCACGCATCTTTGCTACTATTTTTTTGGCTTCCAAAGCACTTGGTACGCTGTCGAGGCAGTTGTCCACGTAGAAGGACTGGTTAATGGCATGACAAACATCGTCATTTATATCCTGGTTGTCAAGTACGTGCTTCTGCAGTGAAAGCTGGCGAAACAAGGGCTGCACGTGGTGCCAAAGGGTAGTACTTGCCATTCGTACACATCTGGTGTCGCCTCTCTTTTGACGTTACGCCAAATAAACCTCAGTAAGGGCGTGTCTTGAGGAAGAAGTTTCACCTGGTGAAACATAGCCTGGATGTCTCCAGAGATTGCCACTGGGTGCTGCCTAAATCTGAGGAAGACTCCCAGCAGGGAGGCCCCAAGTGTTGGCCCTAACAAGAGGTGCTAGTTGAGGACCTTTCCATCGTGCTCAAAAGAACGGTCGAACACCAAGCGGTGCTTCCCATTGTTCTCAACGACACGGTGTGGACAGTACCATGACTCGTCTGTCTGGCTAACTTCTTTATCGGTAAGTATCTTCACATAGCCCGAGTCGACCAGTTTCTGAATCTTCTCGTTGTGGATCTTGGCAAGATCTGGCTGCTTTTGTAGTTTCCTTTCGGTGTGCTTTAGTCTTGACATGACCACTTCTTTACCAGCATGGAAACAAACACTGTCGTTTGCACGAAGAAGACGTGTAGCACAGCACAGTGTTTCTTTGTCATCAACTTGGATTGTCTGGGCTTCGAGTAGATCAATTGCTTGCTGGTCTTGTTTTGAACGAGAGGACAATTTCTCGTTACAATAGGGGAGGACATCGGCCTGCCACAGTCGTTGCACATGCTGCATAATTTCCCTGGTTTCAGGAAAGACTGCAGTTTTGACAATTTCTCGTTACAATAGGGGAGGACATCGGCCTGCCACAGTTGTTGCACATGCTGCATAATGTCCCTGGTTTCAGGAAAGACTGCAGTTTTGAAGCAATTCTGCTTCTGGAACTGTTCTTTCAGGATCCCGGCGGGCCCTTGGAGATTCCAGCCTAACTGGGTGTTCACAGCCACTGGTGCTCCACTTGGTCCACACCTGACAGATTGCCTTGGGATGATGAGTTCTCTGGGTCCGAACCAATCAAGATCAAGGGAACAGCCTTGTTGATAGGTGGCAGTGGGACTCCATGTAGATGTGGCCAGCATTTTTGTAAAGTTGGCACTGGATAAGTGTATTCGGAAAGGCGAAGGTTGTCCGCTGTGAATGCCCCTTGGATAAGGTACTTGACATCTGGGTTCTCGGCAGGTGAAACTCGAAGGTCAATTGATTGGCCTTCACATAGTTCTTGGCGAGTTCTTGGCGAACTGTGGACAGGAGAATAGAATCCTTTTCCCCGGACAGGTTAAGCTGGAGAGCTGGAGCCAGAACCATCGTACGCATGGAGTCGTCGTCAAGCACAGCGTATGTTTTGAAACTCCCAGCTGGACCATGAAGGAGAATTTGGACGACCTTCAACATGACATTGTGTGGTCTACGGGGCTGGTCAATGTACACCATCTGTGTCGCCAGAGAGTATATCTTACTAGCCCCCTGCTGGATGGCTTTGTGCAGCACTGTCAAGTGGAGTTCCTTGCAGTGATTACAAGGCTTCTTTAGCGTACAGTTTTCTGGTTTGTGGGTACGATCACACTTCCAGCATCGAGTTTTCTGCTTCAGCCATTCGATGATCTGCTGCGATGTGAGTTTCCTGAAGTCTGTGCAGCCGTTCAGGTAATGTTCGTGGCTGTCACAGCTTGGGCAATAAGCAGTACCCCTATTGAGGTTTGAAGGCGCTGATTGTTGGTAAGGCTTTGACTTTATTTGCCTTCTATCATCAGTCTGGAAAACTGCTGTAGGGGAACCTTTCTTCCTCAGGAAACGTTTATCTTTGTTGTCCGATCTGTAGCTATCATCCCTGTGGGCAGCAACTGCTTGTCCAGCTATGCGCTTGGCTCGGGACTGGACTTCTAGCCAGTTCGCAAGGTCCTGGAAGTTGTATTTTTTGTCAGAATCGGCTTTCAGGATTCCTCAATTACCTGTCCCGGTAACTGGCTGGTAGTTTACCAAGCAATCTATCAACGTGGGAACCACACTTCAGTTCGTAGCCATGCTCTTCTTCAAGTGAGCGAAGCATGCCCACCAACGAATGAACAGAGAGGGCGAAATTGTCCAAGGCATCGTGGTCGCCCGGTTTGACATGTTGCATATTTAGGATGAAGCCCAGCTCACTCTGAACCAACTCTGAACAGGAGTCTGTATCCCGGTGTTCTTGAGCTGGAGCACCTTTATGACCCTTGGCAGGGATTTTACAACCGACAACAAAGTCATCAAGGTGTCCCGGAATTTGTGTTTCCCGAGTTGGTCGCTGATTTTTGATGAAAATCAACTCCTCTGGTACAGGATTGTCAATGTTCTCTTGCTCCATTGAATCCATAGGTCGCTGTGTGACATCCGGCTCGAAGGACCATGAAAAATAGTGTAGGATACACCAGAAAAAGAAGGCGCAGTTGGGTCAAAGTTTACACACAGCAACACATGGACAGCGGTCATAGGCAAGCAACACTGTCTGTTTATTCGTTCAAATCAGGAATAGACACTTGGGTGGATGATTACTGCAGGTTTGTGATATAATCAGGAGTACGTGGATGTGTGGGATACGTATAGTTCAACTGGAATACCTGTGGTTCTGGAAATAAACAAATATAAACCACGTATGAGTTTACTAAAGTGTACCTACTACAGTGCGGCAAGAAGTATGCACCAAATGTACAATGTTCGATAACGATAATTTCCAGCAGATTAGGTAAATAACTTTGTGCCATAAACATGCTAATTTAACAGAGTAAGATTTAAAATACAATATCATGTATACCTATAATGTATCACAAAAAGGCTGTTTGTACAAAGTTTACATCTCGTCAATGACGCACAGAAAGGGTAAATCTATGGTAAATTTGAGTGTAATCAAACAGAGGTTTTCTTTTGGCTTGCAACAACGGAACGGCGAAAACGGGTCTAAAACTCTAACAATTGATTTTCTGACAGCCGCCCCCACATTTGGATACTAAATGTGTAAAACACTGAAAGTTTTGTTTCGGTCACTACTCATCCTTGGCATCAAGGTTCCGACCACCGTCGTCCTCGTCTTGGCACTTGGGTAACCGGATGAGTCGAGCAACAGGTCTGGTGTACACTCTGTTACCGACTCGTACCTGGGCAGCCCGAACACGACCATCTAGGCTAGGGTGTATCTCGCATATTCTTCCGACTGGCCACTGAGCCTGAACAAGCTGGGGGTCTATGATCATGACATCATCGCCACAGGTCAGGTCCCTTGCGTCTTTCTGCCACTTTTGCCGGAGTTGCAGGCCAGGCAAAGAGAACTTGATGAAATGTGTCCAAAACTGGTCGGCGAGCACTTGCCTATGACGCCATCGTCGTCGTCCCAACAACTCATTGGAGGTGTAGACCACTTAAGGTAGTGATGGATCCAGCCGCCCCACCGGATCTACATCAGCGGCATTGGCAGAAATGTAGCCCAGGGGCTTGAAATTGAGGATTCCCTCTATTTCAACGAGGAGGGTGTGTAGGACTGGTTCTGTCACTGACTGGTCTCCTAGTGCTGTTCGGAGAGCATTTTTAACCGATCTCACTTCTCTCTCCCAGACTCCCCCAAAGTGAGGAGTGTTCGGTGGGTTAAACTGAAACCGTACCTTCTGTTCAGCTAGCTGCTGGGCGAGAGTAGGCTCCATAGATGAGAATGCATATTTCAGCTCTGCCTCTCCTCCTTTGAAGTTAGTGCCACAGTCCGAAAGAAGTTCATAGGGCTTTCCTCGTCGGAAGATGGAGCGTCGAAAGGCCATAAGGAATGCAGCTGTGTCCATGCTATCCAACAGCTCCAAGTGCACTGCTCGTGTTGTCATGCACTTAAATATGACTCCCCATCGCTTCTATGTTCTGCGGCCTATCTTCACGGTCATAGGGCCGAAAAAGTCAACTTCAGTTGAGTAAAACACTAGCTTGAGGATCCGGAGTCTGGATGGAGGTAGATCGGCCATCTTAGGTAAATGTACATGTACTTCTGGTTTGGAACGCCATTTGCGGCATTCGCCGCACTGACGCTGATGACGGCAGATGGCTTCGCGGCCACCTAACTTCAGCGAGGACGCGTTCAGGACCACAGTACAGGAGTTTGTCATCATAGTCTTGTATAAGTAACTTGGTTACGTGGTGACTTGGATCAAGAACATTTGGGTGTTTGACATTGTGTGCAAGGCCTTCTGCCCTTCGCAGTCGCCCTCCAACACGGAGAAGTCCGGAAGCTTCCTCATACTCTGGATCGAGCTGTCCCAATCTACTCCCTGAAGGTAGCTCCCTCCCCGACTTCATAGCCTGGACCTCCTGTGCGAAACAATCTTGCTTGTCAGCAGTGTAACATCCGTCAATATATCGATATTACTCAAATACTCTATACTATTTTGACATCAATATCGCCGATGTCAATTTTTTTAATCATATCGAAATATCGACATTTCGATGTATCTAAATTTCGATGTTCCTAAATGATATTTAAAACACCGAAAGATTGTCAGATTATCCAGAAAATCTCAGGGCTTTAGTATATTAGAAAAGCTGCCGTCTTTATTTGTAGCTTAAAACATTCAAGTAGGCCTATTAAATAAAATACGTTCGACGACCAACTGCGGTTTGAAGTTGTTCTTTGTGTTTCACCCGCGGCCCGCCGCTATAGTTCACAACCGCTTGCAAAGGAAAAATAGTAAAATCTCAAAAGAAACCAGCCATGCCGCCCCAGCCTATCGGTTGTTCGAGACGTAACCCTCCCTTGATCTGATAACATTTTGGGGTGGCCAATCACGAGTAGGAAATTGCGGGGAGCGTTCTCTGCACCCTGCTATTGGCCTAGCAAGCCAGTCTGGATTTCAAGACCGAGCTGTTCATTTGGGGCGCGCCGTCCGTTATCTTGGCTTATTAAGGGCGCCCTTATAATAGGGCGCCCTCAATAAGCCCAGATAACGAACAGCGCGCTCCGCGGAACGGAAGCAGCAACCGTAATCATTTCTTATCTTCGTTGTAAAACCATAAACACGAGGGCTGGTGCGATTTGATTTTGTTCGGACCGACAACATGCACGGAGGATCAAGCCGAAAACCGGTATATGCAACGTACCTATTAAACTGTCGGTCTTCAGTATATTGAGCGCTGTTTTTAGGCTTCATCTTGCACACGGGAAATAATCGATATATCGAGTATACTCGATATTGAATTTCCGATTAATCGATTATTCTTAAAAAAATGACATCGACGAACGTTGCAGCAGTGTTGACGTACAAGTAGTACCAATCTTCAACATTGGTATTAATCTGGATTTCGCTGACCCGGGTACCGGCAAATACCTTGTAACGGCACGAGTCGGACTGCAACCAGCGCAGAACTGTGGTGGAGTCGCTTCACAGGATGACCTTCTGGATCGGTAGGGTCAACTCCTTTCTGAGTAGGTCTGCCAATTGTTCTCATGTGAGCCCTGCTGACAGTTTGAGGCGTGGCATCGAGAGTTGCCGCTTTGGAGCCACCCTGGAGCGGGAGAGGATGAAGCTGACATGAGTATGTCCCTCTGCATCTTCGGTGCGTAGGTAAGCCACTGAGCCATAAATCTTCTGTCAAGCATCGCAGAAGATGTGGATCTGTCTGCTTGCAGTGGTAGTGTCAACGTAAGGCGGGGTATGACATCTGGGTAGGTGAAGGAGTGGTAGTCTGCAGAGTTCACTTTCCCATGTACGCCACTTTGTGAGGATCTCCCCTGATTCGATAGGTTGATCCCAGTCCCTCTTGGCTTTCCACAAGTCCTGGACCATGATTTTTGCACGTGCCGTGAAGGGTGCAAGATAACTAATGGGATCGTACTGACTGGCAAGGATCTTGTAGATGGTTCTTATGTTGAGTACTTTGTACTTGATATGCCGATGCTTGTAGCTCAGCTCATCTAAATCGCACCACCAGCAAAGTCCAAGTGTGGCTTCGGGAGAGTCACTTTGACCAAAGATTAGCCGTAGCTCGTAGCCATCTGAGCAGGCCTCTGAAGGTAGATTCTCAAGAACCAACGGTATGTTGCTGGCCCACTGACGAATATTAAAGCCACCAGAGGCCAGCAGTTCACGCATCTTTGCTACTATTTTTTTGGCTTCCAAAGCACTTGGTACGCTGTCGAGGCAGTTGTCCACGTAGAAGGACTGGTTAATGGCATGACAAACATCGTCATTTATATCCTGGTTGTCAAGTACGTGCTTCTGCAGTGAAAGCTGGCGAAACAAGGGCTGCACGTGGTGCCAAAGGGTAGTACTTGCCATTCGTACACATCTGGTGTCGCCTCTCTTTTGACGTTACGCCAAATAAACCTCAGTAAGGGCGTGTCTTGAGGAAGAAGTTTCACCTGGTGAAACATAGCCTGGATGTCTCCAGAGATTGCCACTGGGTGCTGCCTAAATCTGAGGAAGACTCCCAGCAGGGAGGCCCCAAGTGTTGGCCCTAACAAGAGGTGCTAGTTGAGGACCTTTCCATCGTGCTCAAAAGAACGGTCGAACACCAAGCGGTGCTTCCCATTGTTCTCAACGACACGGTGTGGACAGTACCATGACTCGTCTGTCTGGCTAACTTCTTTATCGGTAAGTATCTTCACATAGCCCGAGTCGACCAGTTTCTGAATCTTCTCGTTGTGGATCTTGGCAAGATCTGGCTGCTTTTGTAGTTTCCTTTCGGTGTGCTTTAGTCTTGACATGACCACTTCTTTACCAGCATGGAAACAAACACTGTCGTTTGCACGAAGAAGACGTGTAGCACAGCACAGTGTTTCTTTGTCATCAACTTGGATTGTCTGGGCTTCGAGTAGATCAATTGCTTGCTGGTCTTGTTTTGAACGAGAGGACAATTTCTCGTTACAATAGGGGAGGACATCGGCCTGCCACAGTCGTTGCACATGCTGCATAATTTCCCTGGTTTCAGGAAAGACTGCAGTTTTGACAATTTCTCGTTACAATAGGGGAGGACATCGGCCTGCCACAGTTGTTGCACATGCTGCATAATGTCCCTGGTTTCAGGAAAGACTGCAGTTTTGAAGCAATTCTGCTTCTGGAACTGTTCTTTCAGGATCCCGGCGGGCCCTTGGAGATTCCAGCCTAACTGGGTGTTCACAGCCACTGGTGCTCCACTTGGTCCACACCTGACAGATTGCCTTGGGATGATGAGTTCTCTGGGTCCGAACCAATCAAGATCAAGGGAACAGCCTTGTTGATAGGTGGCAGTGGGACTCCATGTAGATGTGGCCAGCATTTTTGTAAAGTTGGCACTGGATAAGTGTATTCGGAAAGGCGAAGGTTGTCCGCTGTGAATGCCCCTTGGATAAGGTACTTGACATCTGGGTTCTCGGCAGGTGAAACTCGAAGGTCAATTGATTGGCCTTCACATAGTTCTTGGCGAGTTCTTGGCGAACTGTGGACAGGAGAATAGAATCCTTTTCCCCGGACAGGTTAAGCTGGAGAGCTGGAGCCAGAACCATCGTACGCATGGAGTCGTCGTCAAGCACAGCGTATGTTTTGAAACTCCCAGCTGGACCATGAAGGAGAATTTGGACGACCTTCAACATGACATTGTGTGGTCTACGGGGCTGGTCAATGTACACCATCTGTGTCGCCAGAGAGTATATCTTACTAGCCCCCTGCTGGATGGCTTTGTGCAGCACTGTCAAGTGGAGTTCCTTGCAGTGATTACAAGGCTTCTTTAGCGTACAGTTTTCTGGTTTGTGGGTACGATCACACTTCCAGCATCGAGTTTTCTGCTTCAGCCATTCGATGATCTGCTGCGATGTGAGTTTCCTGAAGTCTGTGCAGCCGTTCAGGTAATGTTCGTGGCTGTCACAGCTTGGGCAATAAGCAGTACCCCTATTGAGGTTTGAAGGCGCTGATTGTTGGTAAGGCTTTGACTTTATTTGCCTTCTATCATCAGTCTGGAAAACTGCTGTAGGGGAACCTTTCTTCCTCAGGAAACGTTTATCTTTGTTGTCCGATCTGTAGCTATCATCCCTGTGGGCAGCAACTGCTTGTCCAGCTATGCGCTTGGCTCGGGACTGGACTTCTAGCCAGTTCGCAAGGTCCTGGAAGTTGTATTTTTTGTCAGAATCGGCTTTCAGGATTCCTCAATTACCTGTCCCGGTAACTGGCTGGTAGTTTACCAAGCAATCTATCAACGTGGGAACCACACTTCAGTTCGTAGCCATGCTCTTCTTCAAGTGAGCGAAGCATGCCCACCAACGAATGAACAGAGAGGGCGAAATTGTCCAAGGCATCGTGGTCGCCCGGTTTGACATGTTGCATATTTAGGATGAAGCCCAGCTCACTCTGAACCAACTCTGAACAGGAGTCTGTATCCCGGTGTTCTTGAGCTGGAGCACCTTTATGACCCTTGGCAGGGATTTTACAACCGACAACAAAGTCATCAAGGTGTCCCGGAATTTGTGTTTCCCGAGTTGGTCGCTGATTTTTGATGAAAATCAACTCCTCTGGTACAGGATTGTCAATGTTCTCTTGCTCCATTGAATCCATAGGTCGCTGTGTGACATCCGGCTCGAAGGACCATGAAAAATAGTGTAGGATACACCAGAAAAAGAAGGCGCAGTTGGGTCAAAGTTTACACACAGCAACACATGGACAGCGGTCATAGGCAAGCAACACTGTCTGTTTATTCGTTCAAATCAGGAATAGACACTTGGGTGGATGATTACTGCAGGTTTGTGATATAATCAGGAGTACGTGGATGTGTGGGATACGTATAGTTCAACTGGAATACCTGTGGTTCTGGAAATAAACAAATATAAACCACGTATGAGTTTACTAAAGTGTACCTACTACAGTGCGGCAAGAAGTATGCACCAAATGTACAATGTTCGATAACGATAATTTCCAGCAGATTAGGTAAATAACTTTGTGCCATAAACATGCTAATTTAACAGAGTAAGATTTAAAATACAATATCATGTATACCTATAATGTATCACAAAAAGGCTGTTTGTTACATCTCGTCAATGACGCACAGAAAGGGTAAATCTATGGTAAATTTGGGTCTAATCAAACGGAGGTTTTCTTTTGGCTTGCAACAACGGAATGGCGAAAACGGGTCTAAAACTCTAACAATTGAGGGCGCTATAACATTTCTGGGCGCAACGATCGCTGAACTAGGGACTTTCTGACAGCGGAACATCTGAAATTAAGAAACCACATGACGATGAAAGTTACCCTTGGAGTGCCAACTGTTACAGTATCATTTCTGTCGTTGTTTGTTTTACATTACTGTAGTGAAATAAACATGTTATAATAGCCTAAATATAGCAAAATGCCTAACAAAAAGTCAAAAAGTTGTTCGACTCTGTATACCATGTAATTATGTACACTACACCTGTACTAGTCGTTTAAACTTTCCTATAAAATTGTGATGGAATAACCAACGTCAGAAGATTTTCATGGTCTGTGGTCTGTGCAAGCCGTGCGTGTTAATCAAATTAGCAAGGTCAATTCTCCCTGGTGCATGCTAGCTGCACACACACACAAAAATTGCCAGAAATTAGGCTAAAGTTGTCATTATGCTACCTGTACAATGCATAATGCCAGGTTTGTGTGAGTTGACCCAAGATTTTGGACAATGGGGAATTAGTGATAACATACCGGTAGCTCCATAGTGATAACAATGACCCAGAGGAGCCGAGTCCTCAGGTGATTCTCGTATACAAACCTTATGTGAGTTATGGGAAAAAAGTAAAAACAAAGGGAATAATAGAAGAGAACAATAGCGAATCCGCGGAAGTACAGGTACAGTATGTACATCAAGCTGTGTCACTTTGGTAACATGCAGTTTCAAAAAAATTGTCAGTACATTGTATTTCAAAGTAGAAGTCCAATTCCAATACAACTTCGGTCATAGATATGCAATAGTGTAACCTTCATCCTGGTTGTGGTAAAGGTCAAGTACTGAAGTCAAAGGTCATTTGAGGTCAAATTCTAAATTACTCTTAAATTGTAAAATGTGTCTTCAAAAACTTTAGGTCCAATTTACATCAAACTTGGGTTATGCAATATTGTAATCTTCATATGATGATCATGTCAAAGTTCAAGTACCGATGTCAAAGGTTATTTGAGGTCAAGATGAACTTTTTTTTTTAAAGAATTTTGAATTTTGTTTGTTGTACAAACTAAATCAAAAATTTGAAGAAAAAAAGAGTGCAGTTGGTTGGACTCTACGTAGGTCAACTCGGACAACTCGTACCTTAGACAACTCGTACCTTGAACTCGTACAAGTACCTAACCCTAACGCTCCTCAATCCTCATTGCAGTTTTTGAGGATTTTTGAGGATTGAGGCTGTATGGGGTTTTAAAAAAATGAGGATTATGAAGGATTTAGGCACAATGTTGTTTCAAATCTGGAGGATTTTTGAGGATTGAGGCTAAATAGGGGTTTTCAAAAAATGAGGATTTTGGAGGAATGAGGCTGAATGGGGTTTTAAACAAATCATAATGAGGATTTTGGAGGATTGACTTTGTTCAATCCCCAGAATCCTCATTGCAAGTTTGGAGGATTAAAAAAAATGAGGATTTTGGAGAATTGAGGCACATGATGTTGTTTCAATAGTGTGGAGGATTTTTGAGGATTGAGGCTAGATGGGGTTTTAAAAAAATGAGGTTTTAACAAAAATGAGGATTTTGGAGGATTGAGGATGGTTGCTAGCAAAAAGGGCCTAGGGTGTTAGGGTTAAACAACTCAGACCTTGAGTTCTTATAATGCACCTAATAATATGTCTGCACATACTGCTGAACAGGTTTCAAAAGGTTGAGCTAAGTTTATGGTTCAAAGAAATTAATGCCAAATTATTACCCAATTTAAAAGGTAGATTTGGAAATGCAAACTCTGAATTATGATGGTTGTTTATAAATTTGTCCTTGATTAGAAAACGATAACCAACACCATGAGTCTGGCAGACCAAGGATTCACCATTGATGACATCCGGCAGGCGGAACAGCGCATCAAGGGCTATGTCACCAAGACTCCTGTGATGACATCACATCGTATGGATGCAAAGGCCGGACGTAAACTATTCTTCAAGTGCGAGTTGTTCCAACGAACTGGATCCTTCAAGGTAATTTAATCTAGTCTCGGCAGCTGTGTATCGTACCAATAGGTTTTAACAATAAGGGCCCAGGAATCACCAATTTCCCAGAACACGCTGTACCCAAGCCCACCCTAGCATTGTGCAAGGCATAATTCGTCGTTATCAGTCCGAAATACATGCTGCGCGCTGCAGTTAGCAGTGCAAAAATACAGATTTCCTAAGCTACCTGGATGAGCAACATCCCACCATCAAGTTCACCTTGGAACAGAAACAAGACGGCCAGCTCCCACCTCGCAAGGAACCCCGATGGATCTCTTCACCACCACATCCACCCACACTGACCGATACCTCCACAGCAGATCATTCCACCACCCCGCCATCAAATGTACATGTACCTACCTGTAGTGTACCTGTGCATTTACACATTTAAATATTAGTGGACATTGAACATGAATTGAGGGCAATAGTGTACTTTTTAACAAACATCCACTGTTGAGATTCGTGTACAAAACATGTCTTCCCAAAAAGTTAAAATACTGTAACGGGCGAGGGGGGTGCCCGTTCAGAGAATGACGAGGTAGAGCCACCGTACAATACTCACGGCTTGATTGGCGGATGTCTGCAGGAACTTCACCAATCGACAGGGGTTGCACGTACAAAGCCTACATGTAGTTGATACGTATGCCTACTCGCACATTCTGCTAAACTAGTTGGGCTACAGTGCATGTAAAACCACAGTCTCTAGAATCTGTAAGAAATAAACAACTCTAAGGAAGTTAGTCGCCATTGTCTGATAGTAGTTCTAGATTCATCAGCGATGTGCCATACATTCCTGTGAACGCTTGTACAATCAATGCTAGGGAAAATATGTATTGAAAAGAGAACAATTTCTATCATTTCTACATGGTAGACGTGACTGTAAAAAATGTTTTAGAAATGTTACAAAGGTGGAGCGATTTTTGTCACAATCATAGAGACTAAATTACTAGAGCGCTAACTCTACATTCTTACGTGCGAAGATACTTTGAATCAATGCGGCGTGCAGACATTTTGAATTCACGTGCGTGTTGTAGAACATAATAAAAATAGTATGGATTTAATTTTGAAAGTGTACTCCAAATGCAACACGCGTGCAAGTACATGTAGAACAGACGCAAACAACTTAACTCTTTCGCTACGGCGCGCCGCTCACAGCGGCTCGACAAAAGTCTATTCCTGCTGGAAAGCCGCTCAGAGCGGCTCGTTGTAAACATTGCGAAATCGGACCTACTATTGGTTGATTGAACATCAATGAGTGTCAGCAGCCAATCGTAATCTGTACAAGGGTTGAGGTCTTTCATAATTAGCATAATTCTTCATAAAAAAACAATGATGACTTGGCAAAACGAAAAGGGTGCACCACCCTAATTGAAAGAAGAATTTCTACGCGAGCTTATTAGCATGAAATGTGCCCCCCCCCCCCCAATTTCTTTGGAAAAAGGAGACCGTTTGGTGAAAGAAAAGGTGGGATTGTGTAAATATAGCATAGGATCAACTCCCTGGTTTTTTAGCTTCAATCTGAGGGCAGACTTGACAAAATTATGGTTGAAAAATGGGTCCTACTGTACATGTAATTGCCCTAGAACATGGAGGGATGCCATTTGTAAAATGGCTGCTTGCAGGATCGGGAAGTATTACTTTTCGGAAGGTGAGTTTCTTTTGGTGTGAATATTAAAAAATGTAATTGGCTAGCCCACTAAATATTGAAAAGAAATGGAAAGATAAAGAACATAATCGGATTGTTGTTTGAGAAACCCCAGTGATGTCGGTGTGCATGAAACTTGGTTCTGAACATTGTTGATTTTACACTTTTTTCAATGGGACTTGAATTAGGCTAGTGCACCCAAAAAAAAACGATGGCATATAAATCGATGCGTGCGTACGCTGCGCGCAACATGTGTAACCACAACAAACATCGCGGCTTCATTGGGAAGTGGTGCGGGTGCCTCGCGACCCCGTAGAATTTCATCGCAGCAAGCCATGAATCTGCTTTCCCACTGGATTTCTGACGAGGAAAGCGACCAAGAAAGTAGCGAAGAATCAGACTACAGTGAAGCACAGTGAGTGAGAATTCAGGTGATTCCGAACTTTATTCCGATGACGATGTGGGTCTACCACCGCCTAGGCAACGACAACAAAACGTTTGGCCACACAAGCGTCCACTAGGTCATCAGGGACAGTGCTACGGCGGCCAAACTGCGGCACAAATCTAATGGCAGAATGTCTCCAAATCGAAAAACGATGAATCCGGACAGTCATTTTGATTCATCAAACAAAACACTGGGTGTAAATGCAGATTTGGATGAAAATTCAACCCCACTTGACTGCCTCTATAATGAGCTACTTTCCTGTGATGCGGAGCATGAGGGACATGATCAACAAATATGCCACAGGATCCAGATGAACAATCCCCCACGTGTTTATTTATGACTTTGTAGGCCCTAGTACAGTCAAGATAGAGTTTTATTATTTGTTGATTGCTAAATCTAGTTGACAATAACTTAATTAGATCGATTTACAGCTGCCTCAGGAAATTAGAACTTCATCCATGTACATTTACATGTACTGTGATAAGAAAGCCTGTGACTTGTACTAAATCTCGTTTTCTGGGCGTTTTTTTTATTCATATTGGAAATTTATTTGGACATATTGTTTCCAGGATCACCACCATCATGTTCTGCCTTGGAAATGAAATTTTGAACTACACAAAGCACGTTTCACTTATAAATATGAGCAGTATTTTATTCATATTTCATATTTGACATGCCAGTACATGTAAATATAAAATTGAACAGTTTCGTTGAATTCATAATCACATTTGTCATATTGTTAGCTTCATTTTGATACCTAACTCTGCCCCATAGACCCCAGGATTAGGGACTTTCAGCAGTTTTACTACTACAGGGTGACAAACGTCTTTCATTGTGTAAAGCAAAATCACAGTCACTTTTCAACTCAATTGTATTGGGTCTTTTTTTGCTTTTTGCGTGTGTTTGGTTCAGATGTGTATAAACTACATGTTTAGCTACACCCAGCAGTCCTCAGTACTACATATTACTATACTGTACAGTTGGGGTGATGTCCAAATACTAAAAATGACTGCATGCATTGCACACAAGTACCTTTTAGGTGATAGTACTGCATACTATATTTTACTACTAGTACCGGTACATACCTGTGTACATGTACATGTACATGTAGTACCGGACGTATTTTGTAGTATTCGGTGACGTTGGGGTTAATATTTAACTAAATCAAACCATTTTTGTTTTGTTCCATTTACCATCTTCTTTTGCAAGTTCCGTGGAGCAGTCAATTCCATATCCATGCTTTTGGAGAAGTCCAAGGACGGTCCAGTACCCTGTGTTACCACTCACAGCAGTGGTAACTTTGCCCAGGGCCTTGCTCTTGCCTCCAATCTAATGGGCATCAAGGCCTATGTGGTTATGCCCAGCACTGCACCACAGTGTAAACAGAATGCTGTGAAAGATTACGGAGCGGAATTAACACTTAGCATACCCACTGAACCGGTAAGTGCCAGATGGCTGAGATATAGGTAAACTATGAAGTGGAGATGAGGACGATTTGCATTTTTGCCTTCAGTATTTGTTGACTACTGAAGGGTTATGACTACTGAAGGGTTATAATTTGGTTTCTTTGTGATAAACCAGAGTGTAAGGAGCTACCGGTACATGTACTTACCGGATCTACCCGATCAGTTCAATTAGTTCCAATCCCTTTATTTTTTTCCGGGCAGGCTAGACCCTGAACAGTTCGTGATAGGGATTGTCTGCTTTTGGATTAATGAACATTTGGACTATTGAGCTTTGTGTTTTGAATAACTTTATTCAAATTTGGACCATCGAACCTTTGGACTAATGAACCTTATTGGGATTATCGTCAAATGCTCAGATTAACAAACCTTGTTTTTTGTTAGACTAATGGCATGGTTTTTCTCCTTACCTTTTAGGGTCGTATCGCAGCTAAAGACAAGGTGGTGGAGGAGAAAGGAGCTGTGTATGTCAGCACCTCACAGGACCATGTCGTCATGGCCGGCCAGGGAACCATGTTTACAGAAATGTTTGAACAGGTAACAATACAAATCTCCTCTGACAGGGACACCCAAAACTAAAGCCCAGGGGCAAATTTTATAGAACTGTGTGTAGGCAGATAAATTTGCTTAGCACAGATTGTATCAGATTGCTTAGCATCAACGGCCTACGCACACTGCATACCGTAGGGTGTCTTCCAACCAAGCCTAATATTATATGTACACGTACACTGTACTATTTGAGGCTTGGAGGCGTGAAACCATGTATTGTTGGAACAAAAAATGTGACAAGTAAATAACAGACCTCATTTTCACGTATTAAAAATGTGATAAGTGATACTTTCACAGATGTGTAAAAGTGGACTTATCACGGCTTTTAGTACGTGAAAATTTCACCTATGGGTATGTATTTTTTACTTTCCAAGTTTTTGTTTTCAGCAAAACGTTTTTAACGTCGTCGGGATGCACAGTGATACTCGCTTGTTATCTTAAACAATAAGTTGAAAGCCAAGAGCTTTTAAAATTGTATAGGTTGCCATGCATACACTCCTTTCTACACTCCTTGCCTTACACCTTTCTACTGCCATGACCAATTATTTCTGATAAATAAAGTTTGACATGTGTGCAGGGATACGATAAATGACACATTTCAGTATCTGAAAAATGTGGCCGGCTCTACAAAAAAGGGTATTAAGTCGAACTGTGCATTATCGTGTAATGGCCCACTCAACGTTGAGAGGGTAAACATTTCATCAAAATGTGATTTTCATTTTTGTCATGAATGACATCTTTAGTACGGTACATGTACCTACAGTTTCAGGTTTCATTTAAGGAAATGTTGATTTTGATGAATAAAGTGGAGAAAAAAAACTAATCAGCAATATTACAAACATTTAAGTTATGGGAATTTCTCATGGGCCAACTAATATTTCAATATGTGAGGGTCGGGTACTCATTTTCACGTATTAAAAATGTGATAAGTGATACTTTCACAGATGTGTAAAAGTGGACTTATCACGGCTTTTAGTACGTGAAAATTTCACCTACCGGTATGTATTTTTTACTTTCCAAGTTTTTGTTTTCAGCAAAACACGTTTTTAACGTCGTCGGGATGCACAGTGATACTCGCTTGTTATCTTAAACAATAAGTTGAAAGCCAAGAGCTTTTAAAATTGTATAGGTTGCCATGCATACACTCCTTTCTACACTCCTTGCCTTACACCTTTCTACTGCCATGACCAATTATTTCTGATAAATAAAGTTTGACATGTGTGCAGGGATACGATAAATGACACATTTCAGTATCTGAAAAATGTGGCCGGCTCTACAAAAAAGTCGAACTGTGCATTATCGTGTAATGGCCCACTCAACGTTGAGAGGGTAAACATTTCATCAAAATGTGATTTTCATTTTTGTCATGAATGACATCTTTAGTACGGTACATATGTACCTACAGTTTCAGGTTTCATTTAAGGAAAAGTTGATTTTGATGAATAAAGTGGAGAAAAAAAACTAATCAGCAATATTACAAACATTTAAGTTATGGGAATTTCTCATGGGCCAACTAATATTTCAATCTGTGAGGGTCGGGTCCAAAAGCATGTTGAATTGACATGGAAGGACCTACAGTATGTAACAATTGCAGCTTTCCACTGCTGTACTCAATGGAACACCACTGATACAGTCATTGTCTGGGGCTCATGATCATCAGTGGCATTTACCAGGTTTAAAGTTTTGGGGGTACACAAAGTCCTCAAGAGAGGCACTGAACTCAAGTTAGAAGAGACACTACCCGGTATAGTTTTGTTCAATTCAATATTTTAAAGGGGGGATAGGCACACTATGCTCGCTTTCTCATTTAACCTCCCCCCCTGTCAATTGCAGCTACATTGTACCCTGCCAGACGTAGCACAGTTGGTGGAAAAGTCTGGTGCAGTATGATACACTGAGCTATGGTACAATATGGGGGCTATTGACCAATGTCAGAGCTGTATACTGCTACGTTTGATGACCATGACCCTGAATAATTGTGGCCTTTCGACTTTTGTCAAGATGGATATTGTTATGTTAGTTCACTATATGCAGCCTTTTTATGTTTGTCTTGCCTGAACAAAGTTCAAGTTAGGAAGAGACTATAATAATAAATATTTATGTACTTACCGGTAGTCTCTACGTGTACATGTACATATGTGTGTAGATGTACAGTACAGTGCAATTGAAAGTTAACACTGGAAATGCCCGGAATGAGCAATTTTGTGAAAAGGTTTCTACTTTGTAAAAAAGGGTAATAACGGTTTTCCACTTGTGTGAAAAGGTGTAAAAATTATCAGTTTCTCACTTGTGTTAAAAGGGGTTAACATTGTTTCTAAATTTGGTACCCTGTAGAGAGGCCTGAACACATTGGGGACAATGGTGGTGAAAATGTATCCATAGTGTAATTTCTATATACTGTAGGTGAAAAGTTCTCCACAAGGTTTTCACAAAGCTATAGGGTAAAGGTTGGTGTTTGGGTTAGGGTATAATTGGTACACATTTTAACTCGGAAAAGTAATTCTGGTTGAAGTACATGTATATAGTGACATTTTGAACATAATGAAAGTAATTTTTAACAGTCCACACAAGAACAAAGATGTGTCTCCAGACAGGGGTACAAATATTTCAGTTTCCCACTGGCTTGAGAAAAAGTGTGAAAAGATTTTTCCATAGTCTGCAAATGTACATGTATGGTTAACTTTCAATTGCACTGTACTGTATTGTCTGGTCGTTGGGCATTTTGCCTGGGAAAAAAATGGTACCGGTATAAAGATTTTTACACCAGATGAGCAGAACGTACCACAGAACAACATATTTAAAATCTGCAAAAATCACTTTTAGGGAATTTTTTTATGACTGTTTGAATATTTTGCAAGTTTTGGTATGGAAACAGTAAAAAAAAGTCAGGATTTTATGAGACATTTGGCGGTTCACTGACCTTCAATGAAGAAAATGCCAAATCTAAGTTGCTGAAAATTGTTACTTTTTTGTGAACTCAAATAAATAGGTATTGCATTTGCCACATTACCTCGGGTATAAGGCCGACCCTCTTTTCACTCAAAAAAAGGATTAGGCTTATGCCTAGAAAAAGGCCAGAACATCTGTAACTATGGGTTGGCCTTGCACAATTTTCATGCATTTTGTCATGTTTAAGAAGGGGCGTAATCATACATGCGGCATACGTTTTTTTTAATTATTAGAACGATTCTTGGTCGCATGGGAAGGACATTAAATCGAAGCACATGTAACGCTGGGTTATGTGTGTTGTTTTTCTTTTTCTGCTACATGTAGGTGTAGCAAAACTACTAAGGATGAAGTAAGCCTCTATTTGTTTCTGGCTGATCCTAAATATCGGGAGATTTGGACAGCCAAAATAAAGCTAATACCAGGGCGAAGAAGTCCGGGCCAAGTGATTTTAGGCCCTCTGCAGCGATGATCATTTTGAGCGGTCGTGCTTCGACCTATAGAGCGCCTAGAGGGACCTCATCTTTAACCTCACTCGGTCCGTGTCTGAATAAGAAATACTGTGATTCAAATCAGACGAATCAGTACTGTTTTCGTCAGATTCACACAAAAAATAATTTGTATTTGAATAGGTTAATAGATAAGATTAATTGTTGTAAATTCTTTATGAAACACCCCCTGTTCTGTAATTTAACGATACAAAATAGTGCAAACTCGCACGAAATATTCAAATACCTATAAAAACGTTTCCCTAAAGAGGATTTTTGCGGATTTTGGATATACATGTACTATGTATGTTGTTCTACTCAGAAGTCTGCTTCGTTTGACACCAAAACCAGCTTTATACCATTTTTTTTCCAGGGTAGCACCGAAATTCATCTTCATCGTCAAGACTAGTACCGGTATGTGTCATTTCAGTTTCAGAATAAAAAATCATGCAAAGTTTAAGTCTATAATCCAACTTGGGTCATGGATGCAATATTGTAACCTTCCTACGATGGTTGTGTTCAAGGTTTAGTACCAAGGTCTAATGGCATTTGAGGTCAAGTTGTAAAATGTTGGCATTAATTGTAAAACTTCATTTCAGGAACAGCCTTTTAAACACCAACCTGAGCAATCCAGTGGCTCACTCTGGTTGGAAAACATCCTTTTGGTCAAAATCATCAGGCCTTGTGGGTTAAGAGGACCTTGGGGGTATAATATGACCCTCATTCTATAATTATATTTCTGAGGGATTCAACAATAAATGTTTTACAACAACGTTTTATAATGTGAGCTGATTGCATTTTTACAATAATAATGTGAGTGAAATGTTACTGTGAAAATTGATCAATAAACAGCCCAAAACTATCTTTTACTTGAATTTGTTTTTGATGCCCAGCAATGCTTACGTGTTGACCCCTTGGTGGAGATTATGGAGCTACAACTTTGGTTTTAAAGGGATCGTATACATTTGGTAATTGGAACCCACTGTTTGTTTTAATCCTATATAGATATACCGGTACATGTATACCATAAAACTAACCTATACAAATTTCATTTCCAAAGGTGGTAGCGATATCGAGATATTGCCGAAAATCTGGAGCGGTTATGTTCACGCAGGAAAAATAATCTGCATTGGAATACACAGTACTGCAGTAACGCTTATCAGATTCAAATTTTTTGGGATAAAAAGTAATATCTTTTTCCATAACCGCAGTACTTCGAAGTAAAAAGTTTCCAAAAATGCAATATACTATCCAAAGCTGCTGTACTTCTTACATAAATAAATTGTTGGAGTAATTACCAAACATATACGATCCCTTTAAAGTTTAAGTACGGTACTGTACTCAAAGACTCTCCACAGACGTACAATCAAACTTGAGTTGTGCATTATTGTGACCATAATTATAATGTTGGTGTCAAAGGTAAATTAGCACTGAGGTCAAAGGTAATTTGAGGTCAAATTGTAAAAGAGGCTAGAATTGAAAAATTGGTTGGAAAACTTGAATTCCAATTGCAGTCAACTTGGGTGTGCATGTGATATTGTTACCTTTATATGATGGTTGTGTCAAAGGTCATGTACAGTACGTAAGTCAAAGGTCAAGTTGTAAAACAAACATGGTTCTGGAACTATACTTGTTACAAGTGGTGCATGTTGCTGCGTTTAGCAGGGTTTCTGGCCAAAATACCCAGGAGGGTTAGGTTAATTGTTCTAGCCTATTCCATGATGATTGACATAAATGGTATAATTTGAACACAAGTGCAGAATTTTGTGTTTAGCAGCACTATTGGGTCCTTGTTGTATTGACTAATTGCCCTATATTTTTCCCCTAAGGTTGATGAGAAGTTGGATGCAATTGTTGCTCCAGTAGGAGGCGGTGGGATGATGTGCGGGATTCTCATAGCTGCGAAGGTATTTTATACTATTTATCATGCCCCACAGCAGAGTTGTACATGTATTCGAAGTTCTTATTTATTATTCTGCCTTCCACGATTATCTCGGAGGCTGGTGGAATTGTACCGTAAGTGTGTCTCTGATAGTCACTCAGCAACTATGTTACATAATTTTCTTGTATTCTTCAGTGGCACCTCTAGTTTCCAACTAGCAAACCTTTGCACCCAACATCAACCACAGAACCCTGTTGATGCATAACATGCAACCAAAAGGAGAACATTATTAGGATGCCTGCTACTACGATGTCGTTGAAAAATGTTTTTCTGCCCATTTAAAACTCCACCGTTACCTCTCAATATACTTTCAACAGGGTGTCGTCTGCAGGAATACCTGTACGCTAGACTTACTGCCATCAGGTCTGGAACGTTGGCTCATTTGATGATTCACTTTTTCGGACAGGATCGACACTGTTGCCCCTATATCAAGCAGCATATTGTAGTATGTGAAGCCCAACTTGAAATGCTTTTTCGCTTAAACACAACTTTTGTGTGGACCCATTCTGATGGACTGAGCCCGGGACTTGGACCCAGCTCTTAGAAGTTGTCCTGGTGCGTGCTTTTTTTTTTGTGTGTGTAAGGACCTCAATCTGTTGCGTTATTAGTTCTAGCTAATGTTCTAATTTTGCAATTTTGTTATCAGGTAACTGAGTTAATGTTTGTTGCCATAACGCTTTCTACATCGCCTCATCAGCTCTGACCCACTTTATGCTGCTTCCCTTTTCTGCGGTCATAATGGCCTGAAACTCAATATCAGCAGTTACCAGAGTTGTACAACTCGAGTCCAGGACTCGGACTCGAGTCCGTCTTGAGTCACAATTTCGGTAACTCGGACTTGACTCGAGTCGCGTCGGGAAAGGACTCGGACTCGGACTCGGACTCGGACTCGGACTTGGCTATCATGACTCGGACTTGACCCTGAGGACTCGTGACTCGCGAGTCGCGTATTTTCACCAACAATACCTTTTTTTAAATATTAAAAACAATTCCGATGATCCAATCGTCATGCACACGAAGGAATATTAACGTTTAGCACACGAAATAAGTACACTGTCGTATGGTATTGCAAGTAATAGTGTTTGTGATTATTGTGTAGATATGGCCATGTACAGCGCATGTATGTTCAATACGCATAATTACACTGGGATATATTTCTGTAAAGGCATTATTGTGCACGACACCAACAATAACGCTGGTATTCTGTCAACATTATTAAACACTATAGCTACTGCTTGTGCTTGATACATATTACCAGGGAAATTGGAATTCGAATCCGAATGACGGCTTTGGCTGGCTGCGGCTATATCGCTACCTCTTTTAAATGTTAGAACCTAAAATAGATTTTAAACTGCAGGTACAGAACTTTGTTAAAATTAAATGTGTTTTATTTTGTCATTTCCAATTCTTATTTTACGACATTTGGTTTGCAATCAATAGTGACCCAAGTGACTTGAGACTCGGACTCGGACTCGACACAGGTGACTCGACTATAACTCTGGCAGTTACCGCTTCGTTTAGACTGCTTGGTTGCATTTGTATAGTTTGTGCCCGTGTTTTTCTGTCTGTAATTGCATCTACGAAAAAGTTCTTCTTGCCAGCTTGAAGTTCACTAATTGTCTTGTCCACAAGTAGCTCTGAGCTAGCTTTTGTGACGCCTATTCTTCAGCTGGATTCTGTAGGATTCCTAACGTCCATCCAGCTCAAATCTCGCTTTTAATCCATTGACCATGCTCTGGTATGTGGTGCTGTCTCTTGGCAGGGGTTGAAGCACTTGTTAATCTGTGCCTGTGAGAGAGACGGCCAGGTACTCTGGCTTCTCTCGTTCTCCCCAATTATTTATGTTTCTACATCTATGTCGAAGTGTGTTGATAGAATGCACACTTTTACATCTAGATGTGGCATATACATGTAGGATTTGCAATTAGGGCTGTGCATTTATGGTGTACCGTAGTATCTACATGTACTGTGGTTACATGGGTACGCACCCGTCAAATCTTGGAAGTTGCTGCTCAGTTGTTGTATCATGGTATTTTTAACTAGATAAACTACCGGTAGGTATGGAATTCAATATTGATTGGGTTGGTGCATTTTGTGGGATTTATTTCAAACTCTTATTTGTTTAGAGTGGAATCATTACACACATGTACATGTACATGTAGTAGCAATTCTTTGTATGCAGGGGCCAGTGGTGTAAGTTGGTTTGTCCCTGCTTACGGCGAGTACATGTAATTCATCCTAATTCGTGGGGGGCCTACACATGTACCGGTAGTTTGCGCATGCTCTTTTTCGACTGCATACTGTATATGCGCGATGTAAAATGGAGGTATATCTGTGCATTTACACATTCATATAGTGGATGTTACGGGTACTCAATTTCATAATTTTTGACTGGAACCGATTCCCATTCTGATGATTCTATTTGCAAAAGAAAATCACATCAAACATGTTCTGAAGCGTCATCTACTATTTTATACATGCTTTTGTTAGTTGAGGATTGTTCAATTACCTTATCATTTTCAACCTCCTGTCAAATCGGAAGTAGCAGCACAAACCTCCTCAAATTTGAATCCTTGTGGAGACATCTCTTTGTTCTCGTGTACAAAATTATTAGAAAGTCGAGCACGTTTCTCAAAATGGTCCTATTTTACCCTTATTAATTTTCTTGGTTGAAATTTTGGCACAATATACCCTATATGTTATCCAAACACTAACCCTAACACATACCCTAATTCTAAGTTTTGAGTAATTTGAGTGAAATTTCTTGTGGAGACCTTTTGACTCTCATTGTTCCCATTGTGTTCAGGTCTCCACAGAGTACCAAATTTAGAAACAATAAAACCCCTTAGTGGGTTTTGGGAAATTCATGCACAGCCAACAGTGAACCATACTGCAGTGCAAAGGTACAACCAAGTTAAAGGATTTTGAAGTTTTTAGTCCAATAACAGGCATTTTCCCAAAATCTCTCTTATTTTGAATTCCAATCAAAATAATAAAAACCTTGACAAATATATGAGGGAAGACTTTTGCTTAAGTTGTGATAAGCTCCACGCACTTCTGCCAACACGTAATGTTGTCTGGCTGTTGATATTAAAGTTAGGTGAAGATTAGAGTTTAGGGGAATAACATTTCTACTATCTGGATTTGTTTCTTGAAACCAACAGTCCTTGCAGCCTGGCATCAAAGTCATTGCAGCAGAGCCCAAGTTGGCTGATGACTGCTACCAGTCTTTTGTCACCAAGAAGCACATCAGACAGGACCACTACCCGGACACAGTCGCTGACGGTTTGCGCGTCTCACTCGGAGACGTGGCTTGGCCAATTGTGCGGGATCTGGTCGATGATGTCATTACTGTCACAGAAGACGAAATTAAGGTAATAATTGACACAGAAGTTTCAACCAAATATAACACCCCAACTTTTCCCCACGGTGGTTTGAAACGCGCGGTTTAAAACATGCCGTGGGTTTCTGCTCGCTATGTTAGTGGGTAGGTAGGTGGGTACCGTAGGTAGTCAGGTGGTCAGTTTACTCGGCCCATTCTATCGGGAGTTTGCATTAAATGTGACATGTAATCGCATACAGTGTAAGTAAAACGAACTATAAACTTTAAAAATTGGTCATAGTTTTATTCTGTAGTAACATAGATATTTGCATATTTTAGAGTAACACTTCCTGCTTCCTTTGTTGACATTTTCACTAGATTAGTTCTCATGCATGACTGCACAAGAGACAATTAAGGGAGTCGGGTGAAATTTGAGTTGCGCCAACTGAGGATATCTGCCTTGGATATCTGTAAGCTCGGGTTTTCACCACTCCAGCAAATCTGGATGACTCCCAGGAAAGGATAACTCGTGAAATTGACATTCTCAGACAAGACAAGAAGATGATTCGCCAAGCTGTTGATTTAATGAAATGGTGGCCATGTTGTGGACAAAAACACTGGATTTTTTTATTTTTTTATTAAATTAAAATGTTTTAAATAAACATTAAGTTTAAAAGCTAATAATTTGTTGGGGGACAATGGTCATCTAGTCCTCACCAGGTGGTGCAACTTAGATTTTGTCCTGACACCCTTAATTATCCCTGTGCAGTCGTGCATGAAAACTAATTCAGTAAAAATGTGACCAATGGAAGCAGAAAGAGTACTTTAAAAGTACATGTATATGAAAATATCTTATCTATATTAATATGGAATAAAACTATGGCTAATGTTAAAAGTGTATAGGTATTTTACTTGCACTGTATTGCATCTCAAGACGCAGCCAGGCGTGACGCACATGCAGCCGATTAATGCGCACGTTTAAAAAAAAAAAATTTAGAAGATTTTGAATATCATGTACCGGTAAAGGGTGCTGTCATGCTGCTGCCACACTGTTTTGTTTTGCTTGAACGTTTGGTGATAAATTTCTTATTATTCTGTACATACATCAAGTTATTGATTTCATCTTTAGACTAGTGGTTTAACATCAAGCAGTTCACCTACTGTGTAATTAGTTTGGATGTTATATATTTATCGATCTTCAAGATATTTCAGCAGGATTTCTGGTCTTGCTTTGGCCTGTCTTCCATTGCTACTGTTCATATGCTGTGCAGTGTTCCAACAAAGCCTACATGTACTATGTATGGAAGATCTTCGGAAGAACGACTTCACCACCATACCTTGGGCTGGCAAACACAATCGAATGCATACATGTACAATATTACACTAAGGAAATGATGCTAGAAACACCTTTCTAGTGAGACATTTTCTCGTTTAAAAGAACTTGAGATGTACCGAATAATTAGGAGTCGGCGCGGAGGTCGGCATATTCAGAATAGACTTTCTCTTAACCAGTTCGCACCGGATTATTTTAACATCACTGAGCCGACGCGCGGGATTATTTTTAACAAAACTTGATTCGAAGCAGGTTTAGGCCGCTAGTACCGGGAAGCACACCCACGCATTTCCGACCTTGCTCGCTGCTGACAGACATTTCCGGCCTTGCTCGTGGCGTATTATGCGTCACCCGTTTTGAATCTGGGGGAAACTTTGCGTTTATATTCGTCATCCGGCGCGAACTGGTTAAAGTAGTCAGACAAGCGCCTATTAACATTCCAGTTAATACCGGTACAACTTGCAACAGAGTTCATCCCCGACCACGACCAACACATAAAATAATCGTAGAAACGTGATGTCATTGCTGCTCACAGAAACAAAAAAGACAAGTTGAATGTTCACCTTTGGAATGCCAACTCAGTGAGAAACAAATACCGGTACATGTTTCTCAGTGATTACATTTTACAATATTGACATAATGTTCATAACTGAAACCTGGTTAAGATGCAATGATCCAGTTGTGATTAATGAATGAACACCAGCCGGTTATTCTTGAACATTGCACGGGGTGGTGCATGACGATGCACACGGTGGCATTGTCGTCATTTCCAAGAAGAACTTGAAACTTGAGATTTTAAAACCTTGGATTTTTGGGTTGAAAACTGTTAGATGAACTCACCATTAGTTCATACTGGCATTCTCCTTGGGGATTTCAATATCCATGTCGAAGTGCCTCACAAAACGGAAGTTTCACGTTTCCTGTCATTGTTTGATGAAGCTGCACTTTATCACCATGTTTATGGTCATATCACATACTGGACCTTGTCATCTAAAAGCCTGAGAGTGACTTGGTTACTGACTGTCGATGGTTATGATAAACTGTATTCTGATCATCACATGCTCAGTTGTTCTGTTAACATTGCCAACCCTGGTCCAGTTTACCACTATGCTCTCGATGTTACCACACCATTGATATAGAGTCCTTTTCAAGTGCCCTTGCTGTACTGTGCTTCCATCGGATAGCTGAGTTGATGACCATGTGACATTGTACAATGAGGCTACACGTTCTGTGCTTGATGCGCATTGTCCAACATCCACTCGGACTCTCGCCATCGTTGCAATTCACCCTGCCATACTGATGAAATATGCAGACCGGTATCAGTATCTCAGTGACTCCGTCAAAGGCATCTGGTCTAATCTCATTCACACTGAATAGTGTTACACCCAATTCACCCTGTCATACTGAGGAAATATGCAGATCAGTATCAGTATCTCCATGACCCCGTCAAGTGCATCTGGTCTAAGCTCATTCACACTGAAAAGTGTAGACACAATGTACTACAAAACTCAGCTGAGAGGTGCTAACACCAAGACTGCCTTCCGGGTGCTGAGATACTTCTATAAAAGGTGCTGAGGGGTAGATTTGCTACCTTCTTTAAGGGCAAAATAGAAAGCAGACAGAGCCTGGGCACAACTGTGGAACCTTCACCAGATCCAGTCCCATCGCAGGGTTGCTTATTCTTTAATGTATGTTTACCCTGTTCCCCCTGATACGTGCGTGAATTAATCTTGGCTGTTCCAAACAAATCATGTTTGCTTGATCCGCTACCAACATGATTTCTAAAGAAGAATGTCAACATTGAACTGCCATCCGTTGTGTCTATTATTAACACTTCTTTATTACCCAGTGTCTTCCCATTTGCATTGAAAGAAGCCACCACTAATCAAGAAGGTCAACCTTGACCCGAAAAACCTAAAGAATTACAGGCCTCTGTCTAACGCAACCTTTGTGGATCATTTAGAAGTTTGCGTTGCAGCAATTATCTGAGTACTTGGCAGAGAACGATCTCTATTCCAATCTGCATATCAGAGTGGCTATAGTACCGAGACTGCTTTACTGAAAGTTAAAAGTGACGCCATGCAGGGCCTCGACCAGAAGCAAGCAATTATGATGGTGTTCCTTGATCTGTCTGCGGCGTTCGACTCAGTCGATCACTCAATACTGGTCCATCGTTTGTCATCGGAATTTGGCTTTTCCGACACCTCGGTGGCATGGCTGAGGTCATATTTGATTGGCAGAATATGCAGGGTCAAAGTCGCTTCCGATCTGTCTGATCCACAGCCTCTTGACTATGGAGTTCCCGAAGGCTCATTACCAGCTTCAGTTGACAGATTGGCTAGTGCTCACTAGTGCTCACTCACAGTGATGTCATGCGGTGTGCCGGAAAAGATCCACTTGGATATCTGATGCCATTTATGGTGAGAGGCAAAATGCTGGTCCAGGAACTGTGGAAGTGCTTTTCGGGATGGGACGAAGAAATCTCAGACGATGGTGAAAAGGGGATACGTGCCAAGCATATGAAGTGGAGAGAAGAGCTTGTGAATCTTCCAGGAGTGTGCTTGCCTCGATGTTATACCCCTCCACATTTCGATCCAGAAACTAACAACTACCAGTTGCATGTTACTGATGCGTCAGAAAAGGCTTATGGGACATTCGCATACCTACGAGCTGTCAACCTACAGGCGAGGTCTCGGCTCGTTTCGTGATGGCGAGATCACGCTTGACCCCAAAACTATACCCATGCTGGAGCCTTTAGCTGCAGTACAAAGTAAGTGGGACAGAGCTTGTTGAGCTACTAGACGACAAACTGTCGATGAAGATACCCATTATAATGGGGAGTGACAGTACGACTGTACTTGCATGGATCAAGTCCGAGTCTTGCCCGTATCACAGATTTGTTGGAGCCTGTGTGCTGAAGTGCAGCGGGGGAGGGGGGGGGGAGGGGGAGGGGGAGGGGGGGGGGAGGGGGAGGGGGGGTTCTGGTAGCCCATGGACTAAAACCCTTGGGTTATGTGTCCTCGGATGTTACAAACCCTAATCCGATCACACCCTTCATGTTGATCATGGAGCGGCGAGACCACGCTCAACCCGAGGTAATGTACCCCAATGTCTATGTTCACGGTCGTCGTCGTTGGCGTCAATGCCAGGCTCTTATCTCCCAGCCATGCAGGCTCGCCAGAAGTGGGGACAGGAAACGAAGGATATGGCAGTGGGTAATTTATGTGGTCCTGATGATAGACTCACAGCCGGTCCGAGCTTCATGGCCCTTAGCCCGAGTAACTGAGGTCCTACCAGGTGATGACGGACGTGTACGTGCTGTGAAAGTCGAGACCGGTGGTCGTGTTTACACCCGCCCAGTTGCCAGACTGATCCAGCTTCCAGATGAGAGGAAATGTGTAGCTGAAGCACCTGACCCGATCCTACCCAATGCCGACTAAGACCAGTTATTACCTTGTTGTTTACCTTGCTCATGTTCATTCAACGGTCCGATCGCAACTCGCACATTTATGAAGCAGAATCAGTGTCAAAAAGATCGAACGTGTTTTTACAACTCGGGTGCTTTTCTAATTCGGATGCATTCCTAAATCGGATGCTTTTGATGAACTTTTTTACAAACGGAACATATTCGCAAATCGGATGCTTTCTCAATCCGGCACTATGGTGGCCCTAAAGGGATACCAAATATTGCCGATTCTGCGATATCGCGCATTTTGCGCAAATTTGAACGATGCATGTTATCGCAAACATGTTATCGCATAATATCTTAGCATTTTTCTGAGATGTCGCACATTTTTACTGCAGATTTCAAGTTCTGCACAGATTTCTCGGTTTGCAGAATTCTGCGATGCCGCACGTTCGTATAATATGCACACGTCGTGCACATTTTGCACACACGTACGCAGATATGCAGATTGATGTGCACATTAATGTCAGCACATCAAGTAAAATTTGTATCTGTTTTAAAGTCGTATGTTATATATTTGTTTGTTTCGACCAACATTATTTAAGCTTTTTTTTCTGTATAAAATGTTTATATACATAAATGTACATTGTTATAAATACGAAAACATGTAATTGCCCCATTTGTTTAACATGCAATAAAGCATGCTGAGACCATCTACTTTATACAATTTTATTTATTTTTAAACTTCAATATGACCCTATAAGTTAAGCTAAAAATGGTTTATATTTTAAAAACTAAACGCTTTTGCACATTGGGTTTGCGGCGCGTGCCTGTGATTTGTGCGCGCTGCATGCAGTCTATACGAAGAGAATGAGATGCAACGCAACGTTGGTGCCCCCCCCCCTGTAGGTGTCATCGGTGTGAGAAAGACAGCATTTCCAGTTTTGTTTGCTTGTTTGTCAACAACAGAAAATCAAATCTTTTCTTTACCTTTGACATGAAACTTTGTATAGAATATCTATACCAATGTCTTCCTGTGTTCATCCAATACCAAGAAAGTCTTCTTTGTACAGATTGTAGATTTTATTTTGGGCCTACTCTGAATCCAGTATATAAACATAAGTTTGGAGACATAAATAACACATAATCCATTTCAGTATCATCAGAGTATGTGTCTACATGCTGCACATGGCAGTACTTCATACCATCAGCATGGACATGTACTTATCTAAAATCACTTGTCTGAGGCCCATAATCACTCATTAATTTACTTGGGTCTTGGGATAGGTCACCTAATCAATTTGAGAGTATATTACAAATAAAATATATTATTAAAAATAAATGTACGCAAAGTTCATAACTGTGGTCAGTACGGTCAGTGGCATACAACTTAGTGATAATAGCATGTGAATATAAACATGTAGTTCATGTCAAAGAAAAACAAATTGCTACTGGTTTGATGTGCATGTACAACCATTAAATCTAATCGCATGGAAACAATAATTATAAGAATAATTATTACTAATTTGGAAAATATGCATCATCTTTTAATTAACCGATATTTCAACTACATGATCTAAACTTAGAAAAGTTTCTGCTACTATTTTTTGGGTGGGTGTTGGGGTGTTGGGGTGTTTGTTTGTTTGTTTGAGCCTAATGTCTCCAATCTGTAGAAGTAATATTATGCAGAGCTGGGAATACAACATATACCAAGGTATATACCAAGGTATATACTTAACATTTGACCCGAAAACAGCCTAAACAGGTGTAGACATCGGGTCTGATTAAATTTTGTTGAGGTTAAGTGAAAACAAGCTTTACTGGAGTTTTAAAAAAGCAAGAAATCCTGGACGATTGATAGAAAATGACCAGAATGTTTGGACTGCCTTACGCTTCAACCAAGCGTGCCACGTTTGCATAAATTATCATTTTCGGGTGGAAAAGTTTACCTTGTTTAAAGTCTGAATAATTAGGGCACTTTTTTAAATCAAACCTACAGGAAAGTACAAAGCTGATGTGGCACTGTATGAAGCTGTGCATTGAACCCTCGGCAGGAGTGGCCGTGGCCGCTGTGATGTCGGACAAGTTCAAAGATCTGTATCCAGATGTAAAAAATGTGGGCGTCATTCTTTCTGGCGGTAACGTCGACCTCGACACCTTGAAGAACTGGCTTTAGAGGGGGTTTCACGCGCCGGGTAGACTCAAGAGAGACGACGAGGTAGATAGCCATGCCTGCACCCAACTGAAATGTTCCCTCCAAAACTCCAAATTTTCTGAAATACCCTGAATAACATTATTTGGTGTACTCAATCTTTTATACTCAGCACAGATATAAGACCAAGGGACTCCTCTCTTAGTCCCGCATACTAATGTTACCTAACGCACCCCACGTTCCCACTTTTTATATTGGCATGTTTTCTTATAATTATTTGAGTTGAGCCCCCTTTGCTTTGCTCAGTTATTTAGTAGGTTATTTAAGTATCGGTGTCATTGGATGGCGCTTAAAAATTACCTTTGTGCTAATAAAACAAAAATTGTGTTGGGAGTTCTTGAAGTAAGTTGTATTTTTGGGAATTTAAGGGGTCCAGTATTCTAAACATTCTGGGTCTCGCTGCACGCAATTATTACATAACAAACTTTCAGTTTTTAGTAATGCTCCGTTATACTTCTCGTCCTTTTTATTCTTATTGGAATTTGCATTTATTGACGTGGTAGGCCTATGTGATGAGAAGGTTGTTATCATGTTGGCTTTATTTGTATAAGTTGGCGTGATGAAAAATTATAGTACCTTGTCGATAGCTTCGATGAATTCTAGAGCTTTTGGTCATTATGCAAAATATAGAGATGTTTTCCACTTTTTGAAAAACCAGATATTTTCTATTGGTTGTTTACAGGTGTGCATTTTAACGAGAAAATGGAAGACTATGTTACAAATGAATGTGGTCTTGAGTGTTACTTTACTTACTTTATTCTCGAGGTGTCGCAATTTTGTATAATAATAATTTTGAGTACAAGATTCACAATGTCAAGAAGATGATAATTGTAATTTGTTGATCCTTGAGATTGAAATTGGTAATTTTCAGTTAACATTTGTATGGGCCTAATAATGATGAGCCGCTTTTTATAATCACGTTTTTGATCTTCAGGGCCAAGTTCAATATTCGTATTTCATTGAATGCTGTATTCGGAGTAATTCGGGCTGTTTTTCATAATCTTTTGTTGGTTTATGACAATAATGTCCCTTTACCAGATATATTTTTCAACTTCCAGGTAATTTTAAGTGAGAAAAAAAAAGGTTCTCGTAGATTTTGTAATATTTTTATTTCGTCTGAAAAAGTTGTGAGAAAGTTTGTGAACAAATGGGAAAGGAAACTGCAAAGGAATTACGAGTTGTGTAAATGGTCTCGAGTCTTCAGTGCTTATATTATTTGTACGGTTGATTCTAAGCTTAAATTGTTTCAGTTCCGGTTAATTCACAAAATGTTGGGAACAAATTCGTTTCTATTTAAAGTTAATAAGTTGGGTTCCAACGTCTGTACCTATTGTAAGGATGAAGAAGAAACTCTTATTCATCCTTTTTTGTAATTGCCGGTATGTTATACATGTACAAATGGGTACTTTGGGAGACAATCCCATAGAGACGTACACAATCTTTTTTGTACCCTAACCCGTTTTTACCTAGAGCTTTCGCCACGAAATTACATATTTATGCTATTTAGACCCAAATCTGTCTTCTCCGAGCCAAAATAACTCCCAAATATCGTTTTGTGGGGTAGCTAGACACTTAGGGAGACACTGAAATGTCTCCCTAAGTGCCACTGTCTCCCAAGTGAATCAAAACTATCATTAATTTGTCTCCCAAAGTGCCCATTAGTAGTAATAATAATTTTAATTTCTCATTTCACATAAAAAAAAAGAGAATGAAAATGAATGATACACGTCCTTCAATTGCTGGTTCTAATAAGATCTTTAAAAATATATCTGTGAGAAATATATATGTCGTAAGTGGAGTTTTCCAGAAATTTTGTTTGAAATATGACAACTATGGTATATATATACCTCATTTATCATGTCATTATTGTAGGAAATTATTGTATTTAGTCGTTGCGATATTTTGTATTTCAATTGATTATGAGAAGTGATTGAAGATAGAGTAATATCACTTTATTTCCGGGGAAAAGGAATAAATATGTGCATGGACGGTATTAAACACTTTGTTTAAATTAAAGTAGTTCAAACATTGAAGAAAAAAAAACTACTGAATCAACCAGACAGAATGCAAATGTCACGTTGAAGAATCCCAATGCCAGAAAAGAATATTATTCCTAAAGCTTAGTCTGTCACTGGAGCCAAGATTTGGAATAGTCTTCCTTTTCAACTTAGAGTTACGCATTCCCTTCGCAGTCTGAACTTCGTAATTACTTACACATTTATTCATTATTTTATCAGTACCCTCGCCTTCTTGTTCAGGTTATTCTCGGCATCCAGACCTAAACCGGTCTTGAATATAGTGTGTGATACCTCCCAACCACCTATTTATTCCCTTGATATGGAAAAATGAACATTTGTAGCAATAACAGTACAATTTATGCTATATGTGTTCAGTGCACTCTCAAATGGGGGTTGGTTGGTTAAAATAGTTGGTTGAAATTTTAAACAACAATGTGTAAACTGCTTTTGTTTACAACTGTTTACCTGGTAACCGACGGTTGGTAAAATGTATTTATTTTACCCGAAGTTGATTACATTTTACCACATTTAACACAAAATGGGTCAATTGACTCATTTTATTCAACCGTTGGTTACCAGGTGAACAACACAGTTGATAACAACTAGTGGTAAAAAAAGTTGCCTATAACGTTGGTCAAATTGGAAAAATGTACACATTGCTGGTTAACACTTTTTTACAAACTATTTTAACCATCAAAATTTTAATACATGTTTTAAGAGTGTATAACTAGTTTTATCATGTAATTTAATTAAATGTTGCAGTGTACAATTATATATTAGGCTTATTTTCCTATGACCTGCCAAAAAATCATGAATGAACAAGATTTGCTAGCAACCCTACTCTTTAGAATAGAGAGCTTGCACCGAGCGCCCTTACCGTCCGTCTAAAAACACCTGCATACATAAATATGTCATTAATGAACTGCTTAAAAAGTAAACTTCCTTTCAAACAAATTTTGAAATAATTTAATGTACTCTAAAGAATAAAATGTGCTTGTTTGCATTGGAAGACACCCGTGTAATTGCTGTCATCTTGTCGTGTGCCTTGCAGGCTGCCACTCTACATCGTCTCCTCAAATTGCACTGAATTGTTCTACCTCACAAATGCCAACTAGATCAGAAGTTGCCAGATGTCCCAATAACATAACAAGGATCCTGCAGGACAATTTCGGTGCGATTTGGTAATCTTATAAGTTAACTTTTGTATACCCAGCAAGATATGGGACCGAGCGAATTCCACTTAGTCTCCCATACCTATACACTCCCTAGACTATTGTTAACTAACGTACCCCCCCCCCCCCACCCTAAACATTTTAAAATAAACCTCAACATTCCGCCAGCACAATGACCACCCCGAAGAAGAAGGTGGTGTGGGGGGGGGGGGGGGGGGGAGGGGTTCTCTCAGTCCCTTATATCGCTTCATAGGAACTTTTGGATCGGACATTTTTGACTTGTCGAATGAGCAGGGTCTCGCCCGATTTGCTATGGAACCGTAGTTTCTAAGAATAATGTGGTGAAACAGGGTACAGGTATACGCCGACTTGTAATGAAGTCTAGTTTGTTAATAATTAATGTGCTCGGTCACTGCGACCAATCAGCAGCGCGTATTGCACCCGCCCTGGGCCGGCCTGCGGAAATGTCGGGTTTTTTGGCCTGATTTTAGTAGTCCGGAAGACAGCGTCTGTGCAGAGAAAGTCATACATCGAGTTCGTGAGTCGCAATCTAAAAGTCTAGTGATGAACCGACGGCAAATATCTGCACTCCATTGATATCGGTAGGTGCAATTGTACTGGGGTATAACTAATAATTATTGTGTCGAGATTGGTAATACAGCAAGTGGGAGTAAGATTCGTAATCCGGGGTTTTGTTGGTTAGTGGGACATTGATTTGTGTGGTTTGCCAGTCGTTGTTACTGCGAGGCGATCCTGTAATCGAGCTAGCTTGAGGGTTACCCAAACTTGTGCGAGGGTTACCAAACTCGTGAAGGATTACTGTTCCCTGTTCTGAGCTCTTGTGAGGGTTACCCAAACTTGTGCGAGGGTTACCAAACTCGTAAAGGATTACTGTTCCCTGTTCTGAGTTCTCGTGAGGGTTACCCGAACTTGTGCGAGGGGTACCCAAACTCGTGAAAGGTTACTGTTTCCTATGCTGAGCTCACTTGAGGGTTACCCAAGGTTGTGTGAGGGCTATAGTGTTGAGTACCACGAAGTACAATTCACGTGACCACGTTGGAATTATTGGTGCATATTTTATCAGCCTACCCTGTTGTTAATTACTCTGCTTATTCTGTGATTATTTATATTGTCACATAAGGATAAGGATTTTAATTGTATTAACTGTTAGAGGTGTGAGGGTTATCACACGTGAGTGTTATTAGCAGTGAGGATTGTATTGTACAAGCCCTGTGGGGATTATATTGTATAAGCACAGTGATAATTATCACAAGTTATACGTTTATTTAAGTGGTGCAGTTGACTACTAAGGTTTTTAGTATAATTTAGCCTATAGCACGTGGTGCATTTTACCACGAGAGGGTTATTACCAGCGAGGGTTATCACCCCTGAGGATCATTGTATTTAAGTATTATAATTGAAGCTTGGATCAAAGAGAATAAGACCAATTATTGATAGTCTTTGGAATACTTGTCACTGAGGTTTATTTGCATTGTGAGGTTTATTAATTATTGTTCTGTTATATTACATAAAGTTAATCACTCAATCATAAAACGGTGGTATATTTCCACCAAACGAGCCGCCTCTAGGTTAAGTCCGCCGTTCGTTAATTGTCCCCCCTTGCGTCTGGATAGCCGCTCACCCTTGCGCTAGGCTAATTAGGTAATAACAGTGCAAGGAACCGGTTATTACTGCGTGATAATGACCGGGTTGGGGGATGACCGCTGGTAATGGATCGAGCCGAAGGTTTGTGTTCATGTTTAGGGGCCATATGCATGGTTATGCATGGTACCCTGTCTCTTCAATATGTGTTGTTATTATAACTCATACTTTGAGACCAGACTAGCTGACCACTGATGCCCACCGTGTATAGCAACGCGCTAGCGTTAGCAGACGACACGCGCATTTTGAAAAATGCCGCGCGTATAGATACAAACGTTCTACGCTTACATTTTGTAGCGCGCAGTATCAAGATTTGACGCGTCCTTGTTACAAGTTACCGTAGAACTGTTGCATTCGGCCAATCATGGGCTTACATGATGCTTGATTAATGCTGGTTCAGGGAACATTTATTCGCTTCTTTTTGAAACCCATGATATTACTACCTGGGGCCAATTTCATAGAGCTGCTTAAAGGGTCCTAGAAATGTGGTTTTTATTAGTTTAAATGAAAGATTATAACTAATTGAGTGATTTTCAGTTTATAAAAGTTTTATTTTTGGGTAATTAATATGAGAAAACAAATTAATAAAGTGCTTTGGGGGACCGGCCCCGCCCTTAGAATGGTAGCTTATTAACATGAACAATTTGCATAATTGTGACGTATGTTTGGGAAGACCTCGACGTCGCGACCAGCGTACCCGTGCATGCATGCATCATGTGCCACGCGTATCCATGCAAAATCATTCAGTCGATGGTCGACTCAAGTTATTGTCAAAGGAATTGTCAAGTGGAATATCTTCCTCAGATGTAGGACCTGTTGATACTGCGGATATTTCGTCCGATTCTGTGGAATATGCGCTCCCCGGCCCCGAACTGTCGTCTTCACTCGCCATGTCTGAACAAAATCTGTTGCGTGCGTACCCGCGCGTGGGTGCCCGCGTGCATGGTATCTCTTTTTGGGGGTTGCCGAATGTTCGTCACGAACAGCGCCACCATTTGTCAGTGTTTGAACATGTTAATGAGGGGGGCCAATTACATTTACGGTGATTAACCCCAATTCATAAATACCTGGGACAGTTTAGGCATTCCTATTGGTCGAGAGCCCGTCACGTGGCCGGTTTTAAACGGACGATAAAGACATGGCTAGAAGTGTTTAAAACCAGTTGGCAACAAAAGTAGCCCCTGCACATGGACAACTCAATGGACATCCTTCTCCGGGCACTTCACTGCTGCGCAGACCATTGTTCTTATCTATTTTGAACCATTCGGGTGCAAAATCCTGTTTTCCTCCAAATATGACGAATTTAAAAAAAAAAGTCTTCCACTTTTAAAAAAAATTCCATAAGTCGTGCACAAACGCGGTCGCGTCACGTTCGTTCTTTTCCCTTTGAAAAAAACACGCGCGCGTACGCCATTTAGACGCGGAGGCCTATCCAGTCTATATAATGGAGATCAATGGTAAATACGCTTTATTGCATGTATTGTGACGTAGAGCGACAGAGGCGGAAACATGTCATTTGACAGTGGCCCGTGAACATGGATAGGGGAAAACACACAGAATGGCGAAACACCGAAATTTACTTGCGACAATTTGCCGTGATTTTCGGGGCTTTTTTGGCTGAATTGTACAAAAAAGGTATTTATGAATGGGAATAAATGTGTGTTCGGTCGGTATTAATCACTCTGTTTAATACCGCTTGGAGTCTGGGTGCTGATAATTACCCTCGCCTTCGGCTCGGGTAATTATCAGCACCCAGACTCCAAGCGGTATTAAACAGAGTGGTTAAAACCTCCCGAACACACATTTATTCCCTTATTAATGTCATTTTATACCATTTTATCACCACTGGTCTTGTTACTTACACACCAAGGCACATTTTAAATTATTAAACAGCAATTCTCCTCGAAAGGTTTGCGTAGACCTTTAAGCACACAAATTTGCTTAAGCACAAAAAATCTTGCTTAATAAATCAGGTAAGGAGCTAGACTTGGTGCCAAGTCGGTAATAGCGGTCCACTCGGTATATACAGGGGGGAGGTTGCGGTTGCCTCGTTCCCAATTTCAAAGTTAAATGTCGCAACTCGGCACGTTACTAGTCTTAAACCAGCCGTGCCGATGAACTTCGACTGAAATACACGGATTAAACCCGACTATCTAACGACTTGTCATCAAGTCTAGTAAGGAGCCAACATTTCATGCGATTGTTATGCTAAGCTAGCAACAGCTAAGTACCAATCACAAACAATACATCACATGGAGTTGTGGCTGGTAAGCTGGTTTTACTAAACAACAATGTTTTGTGCTTAAGCAATTTTTCTGCTTAAGCAGCTCTATGAAATTAGCCCCTGATAATTCACTCCACGTGATCGAGTCTCAACCAATCAGAAGCCAGCAACTCTCCTAGGTATTTATTAAAATAAATATAATTATCGGATAATAGGAGTTGGTTGGAGTCCTGGAATAATAAGACCTGGGCCCAATTTCATAGAGCTGCTTAACGGACGATTTTTTGCTTAAGCGGGGTGTTTAAGCAAATTTTCAATTCATAGCAACCGTTAAGCAAGATTTTTTGCTTAAAGCGATAAGCAAAGAAAAAGGAGCCTTAACCACCGCATTTTTTGCTTAAGCAAGGTCTAACCTTAACGTAGCAACAGTTAAAATGGCGGCTATTCTTCGAAGGCGAAGTGAAATTCAAATTATCTTATGTTTCGATGTCAAAAGGGAACCCTTTAGGACCCCCTCAATCACTGCTTTCTCCTCGATGTATGAGGTAGCCAGTGCCAGATACATTTCTGCAGTAAAGGGCGACGGTTTGGACTTTGCCCCGCCCGGCGCAACTTTTTGTATAGTCTTGATCCAAGACCAAGCTAGCCGTTTATTTGTTCCGCGGCGCGCCGTCCGTATATATCCGGGCTTATTGAGTGCGCCCTTAATTATCGCCAGATTCGTTCCCCTAGATATATTTTTTACGCTGTTGGTTTCGTCCGCCATTTTATTTTATTTTATTTGGGGGAATTTTTTTGCTTAAGCAGACAATCTAAAATATTGCGCGCGCAGTTTGTTTACGTGCTTAAGTTAGCAACCGCTGGTGAAATACGTTTACGCTTAAGCAATTTTTTCTGCTACAGTAAGCAAAACAAATTGCTTACCGTTAAGCATCTCTATGAAATTGGGCCCTGTCCCCATGAAGGTCCTCTGCCGGTTCCGCCACAAATGGTGTCCGAAGTGGGATCTTTTGTGATTGTATAGTGTAATTTGAGAACTTGTAATAAAGGAAATTTGTGTTCGTGTTGTTGTTGGTGGGTGTACATCTGTGAGGTACACTGCGAGGATTAAATGGTAACGAGGTTGGCAGGTAATGCTGATTTGGGTCGTTACTGGTTTAGGAATTGTGTTTTATGTTGTATTGCTGGTAGGTGTGTGGATTCTGTTGAGGATTCGGGCTGAGTTGCAATCTTTGCGACTAACCGCAATACAGCAACTGCCGATCCTGTTGAGGATTCACCGGGTGGTAGTTGGTACGCAGAGTTTAGTGAATTATTTGGCCCAGTGGTTTCACAGCCTGAATTTACCTGTGAGGTACCGTTGTCGCCGAGTTGCCAGTGGTCAAATGTAGAGAGTGTGGTGGAGACTGAGTTTCCTAGTCAGGAGGAAATATCGGTGTGAGCAAGGACGGGGGTGTCACCTCGGCTGAGGCTGACACGGGTTCTGTCCAGGCTGATGAGCTGAACCAGGCTAGAATGGAGGTTCAGTGGTTGCGGTGGGCGAAAGCTCGTCTTTCTTCAGAGTGAGAGGTTGTCAGGAAGGGGGCACAGCCAACAATGGTGGAGCCGGATAGGAATTTCCCCTTCTTATTTTTCACCTAAAAGGTTTTTTTTATTTGGCGGGTTTTCTCCTATCTCGTAAATCAGAATTAGTATTAATGTTTATAATTCCTGTAATATCCTTGTATTTGTAATATGTACTGTTATTTTATTTGATGATGTATGCAGGGCCCCAATGAAAACCAGTTTTAAACTGTTTGGGCACACCCTGGGTAAAGAAATGGAATAAATAAATAAATAAATAAATGGTGAGTAAGGGTACCCCTGAGAGAAGGGAGACACCTTTGGTGAAGGTAAATTCGGAGATTAGTTGGCCGGAGGATACCTGAGGGTATGCGTCATTGAAGGCACGAGAACGTTCAAGTGTTGGCACGTCACCTGATTTGGGTTCATTGGGAGAAGGGTACGCCGGTGAGTTATATTCCCACGTGAGGTATATTCACATTCCCTTGTGCCAATCCCTTCAAGAACCATGAGGATGATTGTGTTAACAATGAGCGAGATTTACACAGCGAGTTACTGAGTTTCGCAACTCGTCCTACTGTGGGGAAGTCCAACGAGGTTGTTGGTGAGGTGGACTCGCCTGGAGTGGGCCCATGGCCACTTAAGAGGGAGTCAAGGTTGGCGGGTAATGAAGATCGAGTGCGGTAAACCTTATGGTGGTTGGCCTTGTAGAAACTACAATTACCCCCGACCGATACAGTGGTAAGGTTCTTTTGAACGATTACTACCGCCACTTTAAGGCATGTAAGAAAGTTTATTAGTGGAGTGAGGAGCAAGCAACCGAGTTTTTGGCTGCCAGTATCCAGGGAGAGGCCCCCCAAATTCGCGGTGATGGGTCGAACAAGTTCACTTATAGTGAACTTGTAAGGGTGTTTTCGAAGAGATTCGGTCCTGGTCGACAGGCCGACAATTAATTGATGGAGTTAAGGCACCGACGTCAGGGGCCTAAGGAAACTCTACAGGAGTTGGGACAGGCAATCCGTGATTTAACGTTGAAGGCCTACCCGAAGATTCCCTAAGAGGCACGAGAGCGCCTTAGGAAAAAAACATTTTTTCGACGCCGTGACTAGTCAGGTCGTTAGGGAAGGCGTATGCCGCGATTGCCCAAAGACATTGGACGAAGTTATACGTGCTGCCCTTGAGACCGAAAACTTTGAATGTGAGCGAAGTCGAATGTGAGCGAAGGGCTGAAGGTAAATCCGTGAAGTTTACCAAGGCAGTCGACTTTAACACAGAGATGCGTCTTTTTAAGTTAGAAGAGGGTGCTGGTCAACAGTCGAATAAAATGGACCAAATGGTTGAGCTGCTGACTGAGCTTACCAAGCGAGGTCCGGGTGCAGCTATGAAAGGCGAGTGTTTCTCAGAGGCAGTCACCCCAACCTGGAAGGAAATCGACTGGTGGGCTGAAGTGTTTCAGGTGTGGAGAGGTCGGTCATTTCGCCCGGAAATATACCAAACCTCCTAGGGAGGGATGGCCGCAGGGAAACGCCAGCCAGCCGACCGGTGGGCCCCCGGGCAGGCTGGGCATTTCCGAGGGTTCAAGCGAGGACAAAAGTAGAGAACAAACAGAGCCAGTAAGAGGCGAGAGACAGAAGGCAGAGAGCCAGTAGGCACTCGGCCAAGCCTTGATACTCGGCCTAGGTACGGGCTGTTTGTTAGTGGTGTTGTTAGGGGAGAAAGGTGTAGGTTCCTGGTAGATTCAGGGTCGACTGACACACTAATTAGTAGTCGAGTCTACCATATAATTGCCAGGGAACAGAGGCCTGTGCTGGAAGCTGAAGAGTCCAGCATTCAGCAGGTCGATGGGAGTCCACTGGTTGTGATGGGCGTTGCCTGGGTGGACATACAGTTGGGGGAAGCAGTTTACCCAGTTCGGGTAATTTTTGCCAATGTCAAATATGACGGCATAATAGGCATGGATTTCTTATTACCTACTTGTAACTTGGATTTCCGTCGCCTTGAGTTGAGGCTAAACGGAGAGCATGTGGTGGTGAGCAAGTGGTGCCGGAGAGCCGTTTGTGGGAAGGGTTGTGGTGGCCGAGACCACTGAGATTCCGGCAGGCCATGAGGCTATTGTGCCTGGGCCCAATTTCATAGAGCTGCTTAACGGACGATTTTTTGCTTAAGCGGGGTGTTTAAGCAAATTTTCTTTTCATAGCAACCGTTAATCAAGATTTTTTGCTTAAAGCGATAAGCAAAAAAAAAGAAGCCTTAACCACCGCATTTTTTGCTTAAGCAAGGTTTAACCATAGAGCAAGGAACAGCTCTATGGTTTAACCTTAACGTAGCAACAGTTAAAATGGCGGCTATTCTTCGAAGACTGCGACGTGAAATTCAAATTATCTTGTGTTTCGATGTCAAAAGGGAACCCTTTAGGACCCCCTCAATCATTGCTTTCTCCTCGATGGTAGCCAGTGCCAGATCCATTTCTGCAGTAAAGGGCGACGATTTTGGCTTTGCCCCGCCGCGCCCGGCGCAACTTTTTTTATGTGGTGAAGCACCACATCATTACGGGTGATGCGAGGCCTATCAATGAGAGGCCCCGGCGCCATCCCCTGTGTAACCAGGAGGAAATAATGATACAGGTTGGAGATTTGCAGAAACGAGGGGTTATCGAGCCATCCGATAGTCTCTGGCAAATGTAGTGCTAGTCTGAAAGAAGGACGGCACTAAGCGATTTTGTAAATTCGGAGATTAGTTGGAAGTGGCCGGAGATACCTGAGGGTATGCGTCATTGAAGGCACGAGAACGTTCAAGTGTTGGCACGTCACCTGATTTGGGTTCATTGGGAGAAGGGTACGCCGGTGAGGTATATTCCCACGTGAGGTATATTCACATTCCCTTGTGCCAATCCCTTCAAGAACCATGAGGATGATTGTGTTAACAATGAGCGAGATTTACACAGCGAGTTACTGAGTTTCGCAACTCGTCCTACTGTGGGGAAGTCCAACGAGGTTGTTGGTGAGGTGGACTCGCCTGGAGTGGGCCCATGGCCACTTAAGAGGGAGTCAAGGTTGGCGGGTAATGAGGATCGAGTGCGGTAAACCTTATGGTGGTTGGCCTTGCAGAACTACAATTACCCCCGACCGATACAGTGGTAAGGTTCTTTTGAACGATTACTACCGCCACTTTAAGGCATGTAAGAAAGTTAATCAGTGGAGTGAGGAGCAAGCAACCGAGTTTTTGGCTGCCAGTATCCAGGGAGAGGCCCTCCAAATTCGCGGTGATGGGTCGAACAAGTTCACTTATAGTGAACTTGTAAGGGTGTTGTCGAAGAGATTCGGTCCTGGTCGACAGGCCGAAAATTAATTGATGGAGTTAAGGCACCGACGTCAGGGGCCTAAGGAAACTCTACAGGAGTTGGGACAGGCAATCCGTGATTTAACGTTGAAGGCCTACCCGAAGATTCCCTAAGAGGCACGAGAGCGCCTTAGGAAAAAACATTTTGTCGACGCCGTGACTAGTCAGGTCGTTAGGGAAGGCGTATACCGCGATTGCCCAAAGACATTGGACGAAGTTATACGTGCTGCCCTTGAGACCGAAAACTTTGAATGTGAGCGAAGGGCTGAAGGTAAATCCGTGAAGTTTACCAAGGCAGTCGACTCTAACACAGAGATGCGTCTTCTTAAGTTAGAAGAGGGTGCTGGTCAACAGTCGAATAAAATGGACCAAATGGTTGAGCTGCTGACTGAGCTTACCAAGCGAGGTCCGGGTGCAGCTTAGAAGGCGAGGGTTTCTCAGGGGCAGTCACCCCAACCTGGAAGGAAATCGCCTGGTGGGCTGAAGTGTTTCAGGTGTGGAGAGGTCGGTCATTTCGCCCGGAAATATACCAAACCTCCTAGGGAGGGATGGCCGCGGGGAAACGCCAGCCAGCCGACCGGTGGGCCCCCGGGCAGGCTGGGCATTTCCGAGGGTTCAAGCGAGGACAAAAGTAGAGAACAAACAGAGCCAGTAAGAGGCGAGAGACAGAAGGCAGAGAGCCAGTAGGCACTCGGCCAAGCCTTGATACTCGGCCTAGGTACGGGCTGTTTGTTAGTGGTGTTGTTAGGGGAGAAAGGTGTAGGTTCCTGGTAGATTCAGGGTCGACTGACACACTAATTAGTAGTCGAGTCTACCATATAATTGCCAGGGAACAGAGGCCTGTGCTGGAAGCTGAAGAGTCCAGCATTCAGCAGGTCGATGGGAGTCCACTGGTTGTGATGGGCGTTGCCTGGGTGGACATACAGTTGGGGGAAGCAGTTTACCCAGTTCGGGTAATTTTTGCCAATGTCAAATATGACGGCATATTAGGCATGGATTTCTTATTACCTACTTGTAACTTGGACTTCCGTCGCCTTGAGTTGAGGCTAAACGGAGAGCATGTGATGGTGAGCAAGTGGTGCCGGAGAGCCGTTTGTGGGAAGGGTTGTGGTGGCCGAGACCACTGAGATTCCGGCAGGCCATGAGGCTATTGTGCCTGGGCCCAATTTCATAGAGCTGCTTAACGGACGATTTTTTGCTTAAGCGGGGTGTTTAAGCAAATTTTCATTTCATAGCAACCGTTAATCAAGATTTTTTGCTTAAAGCGATAAGCAAAGAAAAAGAAGCCTTAACCACCGCATTTTTTGCTTAAGCAAGGTTTAACCATAGAGCAAGGAACAGCTCTATGGTTTAACCTTAACGTAGCAACAGTTAAAATGGCGGCTATTCTTCGAAGACTGCGACGTGAAATTCAAATTATCTTGTGTTTCGATGTCAAAAGGGAACCCTTTAGGACCCCCTCAATCATTGCTTTCTCCTCGATGGTAGCCAGTGCCAGATCCATTTCTGCAGTAAAGGGCGACGATTTTGGCTTTGCCCCGCCGCGCCCGGCGCAACGTTTTTTATGTGGTGAAGCACCACATCATTACGGGTGATGCGAGACCTATCAATGAGAGGCCCCGGCGCCATCCCCTGTGTAACCAGGAGGAAATAATGAGACAGGTTGGAGATTTGCAGAAACGAGGGGTTATCGAGCCATCCGATAGTCCCTGGCAAATGTAGTGCTAGTCTGAAAGAAGGACGACACTAAGCGATTTTGTGTCGACTACCGAGGTCCGAATAGGGTAACAATCAAAGATGCTTACCCTGTCCCTCGTATCGACGAGACATTAGATGCGTTGGAGTGGTTTTCCTCTCTAGGTTTAGCCTCCGGGTTTAGGCAGGTCGCCCTCGATGAGGACGCCAGCCAGAAATCAACCGTTTTGGCCTTTGCAACGCCTCTGCAACGTTCGAAAAATTGATGGAGAAGGTGATGGCAGGTCTTCAGTGGGACATCCTGCTGATATACCTGGATGATGTCATTGTGTTTGGCAAGACCGTGAGGGAGGAGATTTAGTGACTGCGAGTCGTTATCTCCAGGTTAAGCGAACTGGTTTGAAGTTGAAGCCTATAGGTGTTCTTGTTTCAGAGATCAGTTGGTTATTTGGGATATATTGTGTCGTCTGAAGGTGTGCCTATCGATTTTGAAAAGGTTCGGGCTGTGGCCGATTGGCCAACACCTAAGTGTGTAAAGGAAGTTCGAAGCTTTTTAGCCCTCGCTTCCTATTATCGAAAGTTTATCAGGGGATTTGCCGAGGTGGCGTCGCCTCTGCATGCGCTGACTGAAAAGTCACGAAAGTTCCTCTGGTCAGATGCTTGCCAGCAAGCGTTTGAGGAAATGAAACAGAGGCTGCAAACATCACCTATGTTGGCTTATCCCATCCCAGGCAGTGACTACATCTTAGATACAGATGCTAGTAGAATGGAATTTGGGCAGTTTTGTCCCAGATCCATGATGTGGAGGAGAAGGTCCTCGCCTTTGCGAGCCGTAAACTCAGCGATGCAGAGAGAAACTATTGTGTTACTCGGAGGGAACTCCTGGCGGTAGTTGTCTACCTTAAGAAGTATAGAAAGTACCTGTATGGTCAAAAGGTGCTGCTCTGAACCGATCATGCTGCTCTTAGGTGGTTGCTTAATTTTAAGGACCCTGAGGGTCAGCTTGCAAGGTGGTTGGAAGTATTCAGCGGGTACTATGTGACCATTCAACACAGGCCTGGGCGTAAGCATGGAAATGCTGATGGGTTGTCCCGGAAGGCCTGCTAGCAATGTGGCCGTGCTGACGCTGATGGAGCGCCAGGGACCGTTGAGGCATCGAGTGATGCCAAAGAGACCAAAACCGATGAGGTTGGTGAGGGTTACCATGAGGTTGACTCTGAGATGCCGATTTCTGAGGCAAGGGTGTGCCCAACCACACTTGCATAGAGATGGGGTCAGAGAGGCTCAACTTGGTGATCCAAATATCGGTTAGATGATTAGGACAAAAGAGGAGTCGGGCAGTCGTCCCAGTTTGGAGACTGTGTCAGCCGCTTCCTTGGTGCTCAAGACCCTCTGGTCCTTATTGGATCAGCTAGAGGTGCGTGACGGTGTCCTGTATAGAACTTGGGAATTCGATGATGGGAAGTCCGTGCGGTTGCGACTGGTACTTCCAGACAAATTGAAAAAGGTTGTACAACAGGATCTACATGGTGGTCGGACTAGTGGCCACCTAGGTGTCACGAAGACTTTGGCCAAAGTTAAGTTGCGGTATTATTGGCCAGGAAAGACCGCGGATGTGAGGTCGTTCATTAGGAGAAGTGGGAGAAGGGAATCTCCTGCCAAAAGGAGAGTTTCCCCGCTCCAACAGTATTTAGTGGGCGAGCCTGGGGACTGTGGACTTACTGGGGCCAATAATGTAGAGTTTAATTCTACATTATTGTATAAATTACGTGTGAGTATAGGTAAACCTCACGTGTACAGGACTTGAAGTAAACCTCACACGGTTTTATTGGAAAAATTAGGTTAACTTTATCATTATCATTGTATAGAGATGTTTTCCCCTGTTTCTTATTTTGTTTATTAAGTTTTTTAGTCCGAGACGGACTAAGCTTAGCTGGGGCCTGTGTGGCGAAACAGGTTACAGGTATACGCCGACTTGTAATGAAGTCTAGTTTGTTAATAATTAATGCGCTCGGTCACTGCGACCAATCAGCAGCGCGTATTGCACCCGCCCTAGGGCCTGCAGAAATGTGGTTGTTTTTGGCCTGATTTTAGTAGTCCAGAAGACACTGCGTCTGTGCAGAAAGTCATCAATTGAGTTCGTGAGTCGCAATCTAAAGGTCTAGTGCTGAACTGACGGCAGAAGTCTGCACACCATTGATATCGGTAGGTGGAATTGTACTGGGGTATAACTAGTAAATAATTATTGTGTCGAGATTGGTAATACAGCAAGTGGGAGTAAGATTCGTAATCCGGGGTTTTGTTGGCTAGTGGGACATTGATTTGTGTGGTTTGCCACTCGTTGTTACTGCGAGGCGATCCTGTAATCATTGAACTAGCTTGAGGGTTACCCAAACTTGTGCGAGGGTTACCAAACTCGTGAAGGATTACTGTTCCCTGTTCCGAGTTCTTGTGAGGGTTACCCAAACTTGTGCGAGGGGTACCCTGACTCGTGAAAGGTTACCTAGGCTGAGCTCACTTAAGGGTTTCCCAAGGTTGTGTGAGGGTTATAGTGTTAAGTACCCCGAAGTACAATTCACGTGACCACGTTGGAATTATTGGTGCATAGTTAATCAGCCTACCCCGTTGTTAATTACTCTGCTTATTCTGTGGTTATTGATATTGTCACATAAGGATAAGGATTATAATTGTATTAACTGTTAGAGGTGTGAGGGTTATCACACGTGAGGGTTATCACACGTGAGGGTTATCAGCAGTGAGGGTTATCACCCTGTGAGGATTATATTGTATAAGCCCCGTGAGGATAATATTGTATAAGCACAGTGAACATTATCACAAGTTATACGTTTATTTAAGTGGTGCAGTTGACCACTAAGGTTTATTAGTATAATTTAGTTTAGCACGTGGTGCAGTTGACCACGAGAGGGTTATTACCAGCGAGGGTTATCACCCATGAGGATCATTGTATTTAAGTATTATAATTGAAGCTTGGATTAAAGAGAATAAGACCAATTATTGATCTTCTTTGGAATACTTGTCACTGTGAGGTTTATTTGCATTGTGAGGTTTATTAATTAGTGTTCTGTTATATTACATAAAGTTAATCACTCAATCATAAAACGGTGGTATATTTCCACCAAACGACCCGCCCCTAGGTTAAGCCCGCCGTTCGTTAGTTGTCCCCCCTTGCGTCTGGATAGCTGCTCATCCTTGCGCGAGACTATAATTAATATATTTGTCGGATAGGAGTTGGTTGGAGCCCTGGGATAATAAGACCAGTCCCCATCAAGGTCCGCCACAATAAGAATTCATCTGTGTCCATTGTGTATTCACGACCGTGACTGAACAATGGGTTGGTATCTACTTCTACCATTGTTGGTTGTGTGTCTTCTAATATGTGTACCAGAAGCGCTGTCCTTCGGTGTTCTAAATACCCAAGACAATGCTGCCATTCTAAAGGGTTAGAGGTGACATATCATCATACTCGGATCCCTTACTATTGTAACACCACGGCTACTTTCGAACTACAGCTTCTTAAGACAGCAGGTGATATAAACCCCAATCCATGTCCTAAAAATGACACGGGTGAACCGCACTTGAGTACATTTTGTAGGCACCGTACGGCATATACCAGAGAAGAGATGTTGGACATACATGTTAAGGCAACCTCACACGTTTTTTAACGGACGTCCACGAACGTCCACGGATGTTCTTTCTACGGCAGCGTTGCAGTGTTTTTTTGCAAAATCGTGAACACCCGGGAGATCATTTTTTGGTTACGTTAGTACAAAGGGTTCTTGGACTTGTTACGGCTGCGTAACGGGAACGTGACGGTAGCGTCACGGTTCACCTCCCGATTTCCTACGGACCCTCGCGATTGCGTACCTGTTGCGTGCAGGTTCCTTTTGGAACCATACGGAGGAAATACGGTAGGATATCCCCGATTCACAGCGGTTTATTACGGTTTAGTACGGACTGCTACGGCTTCCGGAATCGCAGGGTTTGTATAGGTTCGCCTCAGGCACCGCAACGACACCGTAACGGCACCGTAATGTATTGCAACAAATCACAAGGACCGTTGTGGCACCAGAACGCCGCCGTAAGAGATCGCAAGGAAACGTAAGGAAACGCAGTGTATTCAAAATAAATAGCAGTGTATCCGCAATGAGCCGTTAAGCTCCCGTAAGGAAATCACTGTACATTCTTGTGCAACGCTTCCGTAAGTAATTTGATTCAAAGAGTCAAAGCTTGATCCCTTTGACCATTTTGCGGTACGGCTACTTTGATAATAGAAGAATCTCAAGACGGCTGAAAATCTCAAACTGAGCCACGTTTCTGGGTCTTTTGAGCTCTTTGGCCTTAAGTTTGTTCTGTTTGTCCTTTAAGTTTCTTTGCTCTGCTTGTTGGTTTTGCAGGCTAACAGCGTTCATGCGTTTTGCACGTACGTAAGACGGTCATTAGGCTTTTGGCCAATGAAAAGCTATGCTTTGCTGACTCCGCCCCAAGCTCCATCCCCATCCGACCGTCGACGTCTATAGAATTTCACAACGAGTTCGGTAGCCGATTGTTCAATTTCTTTTCACTTGTGGATTAGCAACAATGTAGATTAAAGGGAAACTCCACCCATAGTTTATAATTGCATAATGTTAAAGAGTATGATTGCCATTGTGACTTGATTTTTATTTCATTTTTATCGATTTCGGTAATCATATAAAACATAGATTTTCTCGCACTGCGCTTACCGTCATGCGAGCCGCCATTTTGTTCTGGTTTATCCGTACATCCGAGATATTGTGACGTAGAGTCTGCACCTTCAGTACTCGAAGCCCGATCGATAGCGGCCCTGCACGCGCAATGAATGCAAGGAAACCCTTTTGTGTACGGCATAGTGTATACACAATGTGTACTGTGCATGTGAAAGTAGGCTCAAAATCATACGGAGAAGGACCTGATGCCATAATTACTAGCTCACAGATTTTATATTCTTCTCAGAAAATACAAAAAATAAACTATAGTTTGTGGCGCGTCAAGTCGATATTCTGCACAGTAATGTAATACATGTACTCGCAATAGTCGGGCGCCGTACAACATACGTCTGCACAATGTAGTTGGCCGCGTCAAGGTGGGATACCAGTGCGAACAACAGGCAATAAAGCGATGTGCATTGAGGTGCAGACACTACGTCATAATTTCCCGGGCGAGGCGGGAAATTTGAACAATATGGCCGCGCCATATAATATAATAAGCGCGGATGTCGTTCTCGATAACAAATCAAAACAAATTCTCTGCGGAGTCAGTATGTTACCATAATATATTCTTTTAGACTAGGTAAAATATTATTGAGCCTGGAATTTCCCTTTAATACCTGGCGTGTAATTTATTTGGATATATACATATATGTTTTTAATACAAAAAATTGCAAAATTTATTTTGGTGACTTTACTTACAGTTCCTTACTTCAATAAAATGTTGTAAAGCATATATTTGACTGAATAATTATGAAAACATAGTAACGATCGAAATGGCTAAAAATCCTACCCTTAAGTTGCGCGCATTTTACCTTGTATCTGGATATCATCAAGTAGTCTTGCCAAACCTCAGTATTGATAAGCTTCAAATTCACCAAGTTGCACACTGGCACAGTTACCATATTAAAACCTTATTAAAATCATATGAACAATGATAACATTGTAATATTTAGCCCAGCAAACAAAAATGGGAAAAATTTGGTGTAAAGTAAAAGACGTACCTAAAGGATTGTGAGTCTTTTCAAATTATACGTCGTCTATACAAATGTAAAGTAACCTGATTGTGAGTTTTTTCAAATGATACGTTGTGTATGTATAGGAGAATACACGAGGCGCGAAGCGCCGATGGAATTGGTAAATTACGAATCCACACTTACAAGTGTATTCTCTGACTTAAACCATTGCGTCAAAAGAAGTATTGTTATTAACTACCCAGTTGAGTGGAGATGAAAAGGCATGCATGTATCGTGGCCATAGAAGTAATTTACATAAGGCCAAATAACAAAAAAATATGTTTAGCGTCACCGCCCGCTTCTTTTTTGGAGGCCGTTTTTTTTTTTTTTTTTTTTAAATGATACATTTTATTATATTTAAAAAAATTATAATGATAATAACTAGAACTACGTCTGTTCGAGGAACAGAACATAGGGCTTTTTCGAATTTTTTTTTTCTTTTTCCGTAAAATCCATTCAAAAGGAATTTTAAACAGATTAAAAGTAATCAAAACGAATGTAGGTTATTTAAACAGATTAAAGGTAATTTAAAGTGATTAAAACGATGACGTCACACATTTGTAAACTTTTGGTGACTTACCTAACCAACCCAATACAAAAAGTCTTTTCATTCCAACTTCCGGTCTGGTGACGTCATAATTGTTTTCTCCTCGTCAAATTGTTTCTAGCATGAAGTTATTGCATGTATATACATCAATTATAAAGTAATATTAGCAAACTTCGCCACACACATCAACTGAATATTAATTTTGAACCTGGTAAATTGTTGAAAGTACATCTAGCCAGACACTAACATCGTTGAAAGTAAGTTCATATCATTTTTCACTTTCAAATTATAAGGCACTTCCGGTTTGGACCGGAAGGAAGGGTCACGTGATTTAACGCATACGAGATAAAATGAAGATCCTGGATTATCCTATCAATTGCCACAAACTTCAAGTCCTGGTCTTTTGCGGGTGATTTGTTATTGATTTTCAAAGATAAAATAAATTACACCTTTAATATGACGTTGCGTGACCCCTGATGACGTCATCATGATGTCTGTGTGCTAGGCACGAGCTCACTATAGGGTCTTCACTTGGGTACAGTTTTGTTTGGATACGACTTTGTTTTCTGTGAAAAGTGCTTGTACGAAAGAACGTGTACAAAGTCTATGGCATTTTGGTCCCAAAAAGAAAAGAAAACGAAAAAGAAAAAGTAAAATCAAAATCAAAATCAAAACAAAAACAAAGGCTTTTTTCGCAAAATTGCGAAAAAGCCAATTAAAAAAGCTACTACAATTTTAAGATCGACTTTAGCATCACTGTCTACATGCTGTGAAAATATATTTTTTTCTAATGGGAAGGCTGGGGTGTGACGTATATGGTGCATACATGATCGACCCACATGAATTTTGATTTTTAATCGTGGGTGAGACATGTTTTAATTTCAAATAGAAAGATAGGGCGTTTTATGTTCACTACATGACCCGCATTAGAATGTGTCGAGCGGCCATTTAAAAAAGAAAAAGAAAAGAAAAAGGGCCTCCTCCTTCCTCCTAAACAAAATCTTGACGCTAAACATGTTTTTTTTTTATTTGGCCTAAAGGGAGGTTCTCGGGGCTCTTACGTAATCAAGCTCTGGATTAGAGTTGAGGAAATGAATAAATGATATTTCGTTCGGTTGAACCGGGTGAAATAGAACGAAATCAAGTTCTCAATTGGAATATCACTCCGCTAGGCGGAGGTGAAAAGGAGTTAGTAGGTGGTATAAATAGAGAGGGACAAAAGGTTGGCTCCATCTGCGCATCGACAGGCAACGAGCTCACATACTAATTTACTAAGCATACATACTGATATCACCATACACAATGAACGGGCAGTCAAGCCGAGAGCAAGCGGCAACGCCCAACCAGCTTTTGCATGCATTCCAAACAACTACTGCAGAATTTAAAAAGACGTTCAAGGAGTCTTGTGCTGCGCTGAAGAATGAGCTAGCACAACAGCAGACAGAAACAGCACAAGCACTTAGCCAAGAATTAAAGGCAAACACGAACAAAAAATGGAAGAAAGAAGGCAACAGGAGACAGTTCCAGTTCAATTCCGAGGTCCTGGACAGCCTAAACAAGGCAGTAGAAGCGACCAAATCGGGAAATCTATTTTCGTGCGCCTCGCAATTGGAAGAGGCCATCAAGAAAATGACTACACGCCAGAAACTTATTCGCTTGGCAGATAACAGCGAAGGAGGCTGGCAGACAGTCATGGAGTACGAGACCAACGAACTGGCTTCTGACTCCGAAGATGAGAAAAGGGTCAATCGAGCAGAGGCCAGGGCAATCAAGAAACTCAAACGTCCAAGAATCGGACGTGGAATTAAGCAGCCGTTTCCGCCCATACAACAGCTTCAATTTTCGTCCCTCATACGGATACAGCAACACAGCTAACCAACGTTCCTTTCGACCAAGACAAGAATCAAAAACAAGCTCCTGCTTTGCTTGCGGGATCAGTGGCCACTGGATGAGAGAATGCCCACTCGTCCAACCAGGAAGGAGCTCCGCCCCCTCCACAGCAACCTTCATCACTTCGGCAAGAGATGCCAGAGCCACCTAGAGTGGAGGCGACCTCCCACAAGAGTCAGAGTAGAACAGCCGACACATTTCAAGATAAGTATATGGAGGAAGCCATTAATAATTATGAATGGGAACAAGGAGATAAAGGTCAGGCTATCAAAGGGAATTTAAGACGACATAAACAATATTGGCATGAACATTGTACAAACGAATTTATCCTGAATACTATTGATCATGGTTATAAAATTCCGTTCCATTCTTGGCCAGAGAAATCTTACACGAGCAATAATAGATCTGCAATAAGAAATACATCCTTCGTTTCAGAATCTATTTTAAAACTAATAGAAGAAGGGCGCATCCTAGAGTGTACCTCAAACCCAAAGGTTGTTAATCCACTGTCGGTATCTATTCAAGCAAGTGGCAAGAAAAGGCTCATCCTAGACCTAAGGAAAGTTAATTTTCACATATGGAAAGAGAAGGTCAAATATGAAGATCTTAAAACGGCAAGTTTGTATTTAAGAAAAGGAAAATTTATGTTCTCTTTTGATTTAAAGAGTGGATACCATCATATTGAGATTTTTCGAGAACACACAGAGTATCTAGGGTTTGCATGGACCTTCAGCTCCCACATAAGGTATTTTAAGTTTCTGGTACTACCATTCGGCCTTAGTTCCGCATCGTACCTGTTCACAAAGATCATGAAAGTGTTTGTCAAAAAATGGCGTGCAGAAGGGAAAGAAATTGTCCTTTACTTGGACGACGGGCTATAGGAGTTGGAAATTCAATGTCAGAAACCAAAGCACATTCTCGGGCTGTTCATAAAGATCTGATTCAGGCAGGTTTCATACTAAATGACAAAAAATCTCATTGGGATCCCAAACAAACATGTCAGTGGTTAGGATTTGTATTAGATACAGAGAAAGGAGTGATCTCCCCGGTGCATTCTAAATTACTGCGTATCAAAGATGATGCAAACAAAGCTATGAATAATAGGAATGTACATGTTAGATCCTTGGCAAGCATAGTTGGTCAAATTATAGCGATGACCCCATCGATGGGTAATGTGACAAGACTAATGACGAGAGCTATGCTATCCAATGTTCAGTCAGCTCCCTCCTGGCATCATACAGTACATCTTACAACAGAGGCAAAGAGAGAACTAGAATTTTGGATTAAGAATATCAACGGGCTAAAACCAGTGCCTATGAAACCTGATTTCACATATCAGAAAGTGGTTTATTCCGATGCAAGTGGTGTAGGAGCAGGGGGATACGTAGTACAGGTTAACGGTGCAGTTGCACACGGCAATTGGGATGAGTGCGAACAATCACGAAGTTCCACATGGCGAGAATTGAAAGCAGTTGAAATCGTACTGAAAAGCTTCCTCCCATTGCTCTCTGGCACAAGTGTCAAATGGTTCACAGATAGTCAGAATGTAGTCAGTATCATAGAAGTAGGTAGTGGAAAACGAGAATTACACCAATTAGCATATTCCATATATTCCACATGTGTAGAAAGATGTATCAATCTTAAAGTGGATTGGATTCCCAGATCACTTAATGATAAAGCTGATAGCTTAAGCCGATTGGTTGACTATGACGACTGGTCACTTAATGATTCGTTATTTCATAAGTTCGATGCATTATGGGGACCTCACACAGTTGACAGGTTTGCAAATTATTACAACAGGAAAATAACCAGATACAACTCGAGGTTTTGGAACCCTGGGGCCGAAGCGGTTGACGCGTTTACAGAATCTTGGACCAACGAAAATAATTGGCTAGTTCCTCCAATAAGCTTGATAGCAAAGGTGATCCTACATCTAAAAGCAAACAAAGCTATAGGTACCCTAGTAGTCCCGCATTGGCCATCTTCACCATTTTGGACACTGATTACAGATTCACGTTCAGGTCAATACGTTCCTCAAGTAATCGCATCGAGACAATTCTCGGCCTCCCCCAGATCATTCGTTGTAGGTAAAAGCAATCACACATTGTTCAAGGAAGAATCACCTAGGTTCCAAATGCTTGCACTGAGACTTTCCTTTATTTGACAAAATAATGTGAAGTTACACCTGAGGATAACAAATTGAGTTTAATCATTATAAGTGTCAGCAGATAGTGATCGGTATAAGGAGGGCGGTTGTTGGGTGTCGGGGCTGGCGAGCCATGGTAATATGAGGTAGAAATTGAGTTATTACAATAACAGGCTGCCGAGTCGTGATAATACGAGGAATAAATGGAATTATTATATTAAAACAGGCTGCCGAGTCGTGATAATACGAGGAAGGAAGAGTTATTTTATTAAAACAGGCTGCCGAGTCATGATAATACGAGGAAGGAATTGAGTTACTATATGAAAACAGGCTGCCGAGTCGTGATAATACGAGGAATAAATGGAGTTATACATTGTCATATATTGGAAGTAGGCTGCCGAGCTGTAATAATACGAGGACAAATTGAGTTATAATTAAGAGTATGCCGAGCTTTGATAATACGAGGCAAACAAATTACATAATGTTATATAATGAGCAGGCTGCCGAGCCCAGATAATACGAGGACGGGATAGTGATGGAGAGGAAGCAATATCTGGGTTGCTTAGGAACACAATTTGGATGAACACATTACTGGCCGGTTTACATATTTTTTCCCAGGTGCCGTGGCAGGAAGCAACGTACATAACCGATCCGGTTATGAAGGAGCTATATGCCAAACTACCACAGGCGGTGATGCAAGACAGGGCAAGTTCGACAGTATCGCAGTACTCCAACGGGTTCCAGAGGTGGAAGAAATGGGCACAAGCAAGGTCACAACCAGTTCAAGTTCTCCCTGCATCTCCGTTGGACGTAGCCTTGTATCTTCTGAGCATCATGCAAACAGCCAAGACACCAGCACCGGTCACCTCCGCATTATATAGCATCGCATGGGCACACAGGCTAGCCTCCGTACCGTCTCCAACAGAACACACGCTACCGAGATCGGTACATGAGGCTGCCAAGAGAACATTACCCAAGGCCAATCTCAGGAAAGAACCCTTATCGCTTGAGATAATACAACAGCTATGTCGGAAATATCCCCTGAAAACAATACAGCTGTATACATTGAGGACCATCGCCATGATTATGATTGGATTCGCCGGCTTTTTCAGATTCAATGAGCTATCACATATAAAACGTTCAGACCTTGTATTTGCTAATACACATGTCAATGTCTTCGTCGAAAAAAGCAAAACCGACAAATATAGGGATGGTTCATGGGTCCTCATCAGTCAATCCGGAGAATACACCTGCCCAGTAGCTATTCTTGAACATTACTTGTCTTTGTGTAACTTGAGAGAAAACTCGGATGAATATATCTTTCGTTGTTTTACTCGGTGTAAAGACGGTCTTAAACTTAGAGAACACAATTCACCAATCTCGTATACCAGAGCTAGAGATGTGTATCTAGAAATGCTAAAGGAAGTAGTTCCTGATACTAGTAGGTATGGTCTCCATAGCTTACGCTCCGGGGGAGCAACATTAGCAGCTAACAGAGGCATTCAGGATAGGCTACTTAAAAAGCACGGTCGTTGGGTGTCAGATACTGCCAAAGACTCTTACATCCAAGAAGCTATATCAGAAAAGATAAAAGTGTCCAAATCATTAGGTCTATAACAAAAAAAATATAAACAAATAAATAAATATTATAAGCACGTAAGATAATTGATATAACAATGTATACGTAGAAGTTATGTAAACAAAAATACAGCAGCCCCGTTCTTTACCGCTGCAAAGCCTGTCGGTGACAAACCCAATGTTGTAAACAAATTGGAGTGATGTGGAGGTTATTGAGAACCGTGGATTCGTAATTGTTAAAAATGTAGGCAAGATAAAAACCGTTCCGAATCCACACTTTACTAAAGATTCGTAGATACGAATCCACTGTTATTGTCCAAAGCGTTGATTCGTAGATACGAATCCACACTTTTAACAATAGCGTGACGTCATAGCAATGGTTTAAATACATGTAAAGTGAAAGACGTACCTAAAGGATTGTAAGTCTTTTCAAATGATACGTCTCTGTAAATAATAATCACTTTACGTACGTGGGACGATGTCTTCTGTAAATACAACTAAATATATTAAAAAGGGAGTAGCTCAACTGCAGGTGTTCACCAAAACACCATATGAAGCACGAATGTGGCAGAGAAAACCCCCCTCTTTTGTGTTGACCATTGTGTTCCCGGTATCTTAGGAATTCCTTTTAGGTTTCAAGGGAGATGTGTTAGGTAACAGTAGTGTGGACTGTGTATAGGGATACCCCTCTGCAACATATCGTGCTGGGTATAAAGGCCCGGTCACACCGCTAGAACTTTGCTGAAGCGTTCCTGGAGCGGTGAAAAAAATTCATCACCGCTCGTAATCGTTCACCACCGTTTAACAGAAGTTGGCCCCCGTTAAGGCAACGCCGTATACGCTCGGCCACCGCTGATGGTCCCTCCTACCGCTCCGAAAGTTTTGAGCTGCACAAAATATTGCGAGCGGTGAGGAGCGGGCAATTTTCCGCTCCGGCAAAGTTCACCACCGCTCCAACAACGCCCAGTCAAAGTTTGGCACCGCTAGACGCAAGTTCGTGGACGCTTTGGTCCGCTAGGCCAACGCAGAAATCTTGAACGCTGGACCACCGCTGCTTCGCCAGCTTTGCCCGGGCGGTGATTAAACGTTGCACAAACTTTGGTGGAGCGGTTGTAAGCGTTTTACGAGCGGACACGGGATTGCTGGAACGGTGTCGGGCGTTGAAGCAGCGATCCATTGCGGTGATGAACTTTGGTTTGGCGTTGGTATGGAGGTGTCACCGCTAAACCAACGCTCGCTACCGCTCGCTACCGTTAAACCAACGCTAAAGCAACGCCGGCTTCAGCGGTGCACCGCTAAGGCAACGCCCGTGTTTTCGATTTGTTTCCCATTTTGTGCGCGGTGACGAGCGTTGTCGAAATTCGGCCCCCTCTCCCTACCGTTCAAGGAACGCTCCAACAAAGTTCGGGCGGTGTGACCGGGCCTTAAATAACACTCTTGAAGCCGCCGACTATATACACGGTATAGGTTAGCCTTGGTCAAGGCGTTCATCGTTACCCGTCCGTACGTACAGCGCAGCGGTAATCGGAGCTCAAACAACGACCTCACGTGGCCACTATGTGCAAATTAACTGAAGATACTTGAACGCCTTGGATCAATGGTTAAGTTGAGGTTTTGGGGTGGTGCTCATTATGCTGACCTTTATAGTCGTTTTCTTATTGGTCGATCGTTGCGTAGAAACTGCATAATTTGAGCTAGCGGTGAAAGGTTATAGCTAGCTCGCAAGTGTTTACGAAAACCGCCATCGTTGACATATTTTTTTTATCGGAGAAAGTTGAGTGATTTGTACGATGGCTTGTAGGACTTACATATGAAGATTTGAACTGTCTTGCTTGATTGGTGAGGGTCGCAGTTATTTTCGCTCGTTTTGCTGGGTTTGCTTGAATGTTGACAATGTAAAAGTATGTGTTTAGCTGCTTAGTTTTGAGTTTTCAACCGCGGCGACTGGAGAATGCCGCGACTCTATTGAAACGTGTCGAACTCGGCCCTATCGCACGCATCTAATCCAGCTAAAAAACTTGCCTCTGTAAAACGTGCAACTCTGATAATTAAATGCCTTGCCGGCTGAATTTGGCCAAGAAAATAATTAGAGGAGGAATTGAGGATATAAGACACTTGTCCCTGTTTAAATTACGATATTGCGACCATTTTGAAGGTTGGTTCTGCAGCCGTAAACATGCCCCCTCCCCACAGCGTTGGACCATGCTTGGACCATCACAATGTGGCGATAACGCACATACTAGCATGCCTGGGTATATAATGCCGATTATGCGGCGATAAGAAACAGACCAAACACGCTGAAAAACGCTGACTACCTGGCCGTACGTGCGAGCTCCGAGCAAAATGTGGCTGCCTGAACAATTACAGATTTCCCATAACCTGTCGGCAAATTCACAAAAACATCGTGACCACGAAGAAGGCCTTTCGCTGCTCGGGTCTAAAATCTTCGAGGGATATTTTCGATGCAGAATTCAAACAACACGACAGACGACGCTGAATATCCGCCATATTGTCTTAAGGTCATGCTGCAAATAAGTAACTGCATCAAATTTGATGACGTCGGGTTCAACCACGTTGTGATTGGACTAGAAATGTGGCGCAAAATATAGGAAAAACATTTCAAAAACCGTTGATCCAAGGCGAAAAAGTAGTTTCAGTTGAATTGCATTAATATTGGCCGTATGAGGTCGCTGTTCGCGCTGTATCTTTGCACGGGGCCCGCGTGCTAGCAGCATTGCGTGTTCACGAAGGGGCGAAATTTGCGCGTACTGACATTAGCGTTTTTACAAAGGGTAGTCTTGCTCCATGACTGAGTTTTGCATTAGTTCCGGGGCGCGCCGTCCGTCTATGCGGAGCTCATCAATCATCGAAAATGGGCTTATTGAGGGCGCCCTCGATTGTCCCGCGATTTGTTACGCATGCGCACTGAGTCGTTTTCATTCAATATGATACACGCTTTGTGTTTCTCATAAATTGCACACGACACAATAATGCACAATTGCACAAATTGCACAAATCCGCAAAAGGCGAATACTTTTTGGCTGTCATGAAATCACGACTACACCCACGGTACTTAGTTTCGGGTTCACTTTAATTTGCGATTCTCGAAACTCGTTCTACACAAGAAAAACACAAAAACGTCCAGTGCTTTTTCCGAAGAACATCACCAAAATGCGTTTTCAACGTAGCCCGGCAAATAGTGCCCATAGTGCTCAATTTAAACAAACCCCGTAATTCGCGAATTTAAGGCACAGTGGGGAAATTGTATACATTCTGACACTCACAGCCACAGCTAATCGGGTTTTTGTTCACCAAGGACATCATTCGAGCAGACCCCATCCTCAAGACCTTAGCGACCTCACCCTGGTCCAACGTCATGATCTGCTCATCACATGTGGCAACTCATCCAGCTTCCGATGGGGGATAATTTTTTTTGAACAATCAACAGGAACCTCCATGGAATCTCCTATATCCCAGGCTTTTGCCGACATATTCATAGAAGAATATAAGCAGACCGCCATTGCCACAGCAAATCACAGACCCAGGGTTCACCCCCGGTACGTCAATGACACCATTATCATCTGGCCGCACAGGCAGGATAACCTCCGACTTATTTTGGAACACCTCCACGGGCTTTACAGCAGCATCCAGACCACTATGGAACAAGAAAGAGATCACGGCATCTAATTATTTCTAGATGTTGAGGAGTCCAGAAAGCGGGACGGCAGTCTTACCCGCAGCGTCGACTGCAAACCTTACCCACAGACAGCGACAGTTACCTCCACAGCAGTTCCTTTTTTCTCTCTCCAATATCAAGACTTCTACCAACCGAGCCCTCGCCTGCAGGATACACAACGTCTGCGACTAGGAACTTATCCTTCAGGAACTCCATCACATCACCACCGACAGAGCTGCAACCCAACAGATACAAGTACAGTCAAGTCAAGACACAATACCCCAACACCAACTAGTTTGGGCCCCTGGTTCCATTTTCTTCCCTACTTGGGTAGTACTTCACATCACACACAACACATCATCCACAAGCATGAAATTTGAGTTTTCCACACAGCCCCTCTTACGATCTAGAAGCTGCTGACTTCACAAAAGGACCGGTTCGACCCAGAGTGCAGGCAAAGTGTACATCGGCAAAACTGGCAGGGACCTCCCACCAGATCCAATCAACACAACGCCCATCGCAGAAAGGGAGACTTTGAGAAATCATCCATAGTCAAAAGCTTCCACAACAAAGACCATCAGATCAACTGGAACCAGGCCGAACACATCACCAGCATCGAAAGCTGGTACCCCGCTGCATCTGAAAAGCCATTGTAATCATCAAGCACAACACCGTTCCCAAGACAATATTGGTTTCGCTCTGTTATGTTTAGCTTAAAGCTGCTTAATAAATCACTGTCCAGAGGATGATTTATGATATCTCAAAGTACTGCGTTTATTCTGTGCTTCATTCATGCATCCAAGATGGCGATTCTCAACAACGGTACATGTAACCATGGTGTAACATTCAACTGATAGAGGGCGCTATACTATTATCGTAACATCTTTCCTTCTTTTAAAAAAAAAACAAGAAAGTATCCAGTTACTAACTTACTACTGTAACTATTATAACAGGTCTTAATGTTCCCTTTTTTTTTTTTTTTTTCTTTTTTCAAACAAACAAACAAACTGTTTGCGTTAAACATGTTCTTTAATTTAGACTTACAATTAACTTGTTAAGAAATAACATTTTTTTTTTTTTTTCTTCAGTTGGCCTGTGTATTATGTAATTACATGTACGTTATACACAATGGAGATGTACTATAAATGTGAATGCATTAAATCCGTGTTTGATGACTGACAACTATAGTCCTTGCTGTTTATGTAACATAGTCCTGCAAATAACTGGGTGGTTTGCGTTCGCGTGTGCTGCATCTTGTAGGTTCCTTCGCGTTTTGTTGCTCTGTGTGTGTGTTTGTTGGGCGATTAGCATCTGGTGTTTGTGGCTTGTCGGCGTGGTTGTTCTGCATGGGAATATGTGGCTCTACTGGTGGAATGTAGCTTTCCCGCGTACTCCTCAAGTGTTTCCGGTTTCGGCGGTATTCGCGACCATTCTCTGTGACCACTTTATAGGATCTGATGTTGACTCGTTTTTTGACTTGCGCCTTCTCCCAAATTTTGGAATTGTGTTTGGGATGTATGCGCACAGTGTCTCCTACTTGGAGATCAGGTAGTACTTTGACATGTCTGTCAAAATACTGTTTTTGCTTGGCTTGCCTCTTGTTCTTTTCCGTGCGAACATCCTGTTGGGTTTTCTGTGACGGAATCAGCAGGTCTGACTTTGTGGGCAGGTTGGTTCTAGTGCGTCGTCCATACAAACGCTGGGCAGGAGAGGTATTCATACCCTCGGTTGGGGTGTTTCTCCAAGCTAGTAGAGCGATGTAGATGTCTCCGTGACTGTCATTTGTTTTGCGAATGAGTCTCTTCGCGATTTTGACGGCACTTTCCACTTTACCATTGCTCTGGGGATATTCTGGAGAGCTGGTAACTTGGTCAAACTCGTACTCATTTGCGAAATTTTCAAACTCCTTTGAGCTGAAAGGTGGTCCATTATCCGAATATACCGTGTCTGGTATGCCATGTGCAGCAAAGTGGCGTTTTAGTCGTTTGATGACAGCTTTTGCGTCTTTGCTCTGGGGTAGACTATCAATTTCAAAGTAGTCAGAGAAATAGTCTACACTGCACAGATAATCCATGTTATCCACTGTGCATATGTCTATGCCGACTTTCTGCCAGGGACGGTCTGGTATGTCATGTGATATGAGTGGTTCTTTCTGCTGCTTTGGTTGGTATTTGTTGCAGGTTTCACAGGTGGAGATGTAGTCTGTCAAGTCGTGTGTCATGCCTGGCCAATACACACAGACGCGTGCTCTCCTGAGTGTACCCTGTATTCCGGTATGTGCACTGTGCAATCGCTCCCGGACTCGTGGCCTAGCTGATTTTGGGATGACACATCGTGTACCGCGAAATATGATACCGTCCTGGTGTGTTAGTTCATCGCGGAAACTGAAGTAAGGTCGTGCTTCAGCTGGCAACTCACTTCTGTTGTCTGGCCAGCCTGTTAAGATGAAGCTTTTGACAGTTTGCATGCTTTCATCTTCTTCGGTGGCGTGTTTGAGTAGCATGTGTGTTTTCTTTGAGATGGGAAGCTCATCAATCATGTGAATGCTTTCCGTCTCTGCCTCAACTGAAGAACGTTCATTGTTCTTAAGATACGCACGTGACAATGTATCGGCGAGATACATTTCCTTGCCTGGCTTATAGCGTATGTCTACGTCGTATTGTTTCAGTCTTATGAGTAGACGCTGTAGCCGCTTTGGTGCTGTTGCAAGTGGTTTGCGGCTTATGGATACCAAAGGCTTATGGTCTGTCCAAAGCACTACTTTCCGTCCATAGGTATACTGGTGGTTTCGCTCTAACCCGAAAACTTGGGCCAACAGCTCCTTTTCGATCTGCGAATATCTCGTTTCTGCAGGTGTGAGCGCTCTACTCGAGTATGTGACGGGGTGGTCTTCTTGTAGCAATGCAAACCCGAGGCCTTTCTCTGATGCATCGCCTTGTCCTTCTGTCTCGACAGCTGGGTCAAAGTACTTCAGTACTGGGTCGGAGGTGACGCACTGCTTGATGCTCTCGAATGCGTCCGACTGTTCCTTTGTCCATGACCATTCAACGTTTTTGTGCGTTAAACGCCGCAGTGGTTCACTCATGTCCGATAAGTCTGGCAGAAACTTTGCAAGGTATTTCACCATACCAACAAATCTCTGGACCTCCTCTGTAGATGTAGGAACTTCCATGTTGCGGACTGCTTCGACTTTGTTTGGATCTTGCTTAAGTCCTGTCTGCGTTAAACGATGACCAATGAAGGTGACTTCATCACACTTAAACTCAAGCTTGTCCTTGTTGAGCTTAATGTTCTGTTCCCTGCATCGGGCAAGGAATTTCTTCATGTTTTGATCATGGTCGCGACAGGCCTCTTTCTGTGTGTCACCTTGTCCCGTGATGAGTATGTCGTCAGCGATAATGTGTATGCCACTTAAGCCTTCTAGACATTGGTCCAGTTTCACCTGGAACAACTCTGGGGATGGAGACAAACCAAAAGGCAAACGGCGCCACTGGTATCTTCCCCAGGGTGTCTGGAATGTCGTAAGACATGCTGACTCATCGTCCAACTCGCACTGAAGAAATCCTTCTTTCAGATCAGCTTTACTGAAGACTTTGACTTTCGCGAGTTCAGGGAGCACATCCTCTATGACTGGAAGAGGATAGTGTTCACGCTTTAAGGCCACGTTGAGATGCTGTGGGTCAATGCATAGCCTTAATTTACCACTGGGCTTCACAACAGTGACCATGCTTGACACCCAATCTGTTGGGCCTGTCACCTTCCCAATCACATCTAGCTCCTCCAGTCGTTGTAGCTCTGCTTTGAGCTTCGGTTTGACCGCAATCGGTACGCGTCGTGGAGGCATCACTACAGGTTTGTTTTCTGGATCAACATTAAGATGTACCTGGCCAGGCATATGGCCAAGCCCCTCGAATACATCCGCGTATTCCTGTAGTATCTCTGTTCTTGTTAATCCTTCTTGCTTGCTTGCTGGCGACTCCTCTTGCACCTTGGTCTGTACAGTGTGTGTTTGTTCGACCTCAGTAATATTGTCATACAATATTTCAATTAGCTTCATTTGCTGAGCTGTCCTTGCTCCCAGCAAAGGGGATTGAGCTTGTCCCTTAATTACAACAAAGTGTACCAGGTATTTCTTCTTATTTTTTTGATTTTTTACATGCAATTTGCACATTCCCAATACTGGCATACTTTCTTTGTTATACATGCATAGCTTGTGTTTTCCCTTTTCTAGAGATGTCCCGTTTGGGAGGAAATGGGCAGGCAAAACATTACACGTAGCCCCTGAATCAATTTGCATATGGATAGGCTCATCAAGACCTCTAACTTCCATGGTAGCAAAGATTTTGTTCTTCAAACCATTTGGATCTTGAGTCACACGACATGCTTCAGTCTCTTCTAATGTAACACAGATACATTCTTCAGATGAGTCACTGTCATCCAGTGTGTGGACTCTCCCTTTTGTTCTTGGCTTAAATTTGGTTGTCCGTTGTGGACTCTGAGTGCCTTTAACACCTTGCTTGCATTTTTCAGCAAAATGGTTTGCCTTACCGCATTTTTTACACTCCTTCCCATAGGCTGGGCAGTTCATCCTACCTAATTTGTGCTTTCGTCCACAATACAAACATTCTATGTTGTACTTTTGGGGAGTTTGCTTTCCCTTTTTGTGGTGCAGAGCATTAACAGTACTATCTGTAGCTGTAGCAGCGTGATCATTCGACATTGCATTAAGGTGCAGTTTGGATGCTTCATTGGCTCGACACAGGTCCAGACACTTTGCTAGTGTCAGCTTTGGTTCCTGCAAAAGCCTTTTCCTCGTGGCATTATCAGTAATCCCACAAACTACTCGATCTCGAATTAGATCGTCCGTTAGTTGACCAAAACCGCATGTAGCCGCAAGCGTGCGTAGCTTCACATAGAAATTGTCGAATGTTTCACCCTGCTGTACACAATTGTTAAATTTGTACCTCTCGTATGTGACATTGGTTTGTCCAACGCAATATCTATCCCACAATTCAAGTATCACTTTGAATGATTTCTTATCATCCTCACTCTTAAAGGGCAAACCATTATGTATATCCAACGCCTCTGGGCCTATGGCCGTGATAAAATGAGCAATTCTGATCCGATCAGGGCTCTTATCCAATTTTGTTATGATTTCATAACTGTCCCATACTTGGCGAAATTTTTTCCAATTTTTCTTCAGATTCCCTGTTATCTGTATGGGTTTCGGGAGTGGGATGCGGCTTAAATCTGCCTCTGTCGTCATACTTGAACTGTGTTCTGCTTAATCTTAAACTTAAGACTTAGAAACTAGCATACGGCATTCAAGTTAAAACTACATTTACATAAATAAGCTTCATAGTACTTCTACACTTCATATAATTCTGATGCTTCAAATTTAAACCACCTTGGTCTGAATCAAACACACACTTAACCTATTATAGTTCCACACTTCGATTCCGAGTTCACACACACAGACAACATGCGGTGCGGTGGGAATGCAGTTTTCGCGTCGGTCGGTCCAGCCACGTGAGTTCGTCGTCACTCGATCCGTGAAAAAATGTTCTGGGAATTCTTCACGGCGAAACAGTCATCAATGTCTCTGAGAATGCTCCATAATCCCGCTTCTGACACCATGTTATGTTTAGCTTAAAGCTGCTTAATAAATCACTGTCCAGAGGATGATTTATGATATCTCAAAGTACTGCGTTTATTCTGTGCTTCATTCATGCATCCAAGATGGCGATTCTCAACAACGGTACATGTAACCATGGTGTAACATTCAACTGATAGAGGGCGCTATACTATTATCGTAACACGCTCCATCAGCGACATCTTAGTTCTCCAGCCGATGGGTACCCTATAGCATACAGGACAACTTAGTACTACAGCCTATGGGTCCCCTATATCCTTGGCAGCATTTACCTTAGCTCCCTTTCTTCCGACTAATATGCCTTAGTGATCATTTCCGGCACCAGTCATCCTACATAGCCGCTCTATGCCATTTAAATCCCTGTCTCCTGATGACAAGCAGAACATACTACCCTAAACCTTATGGTGCACGGAAGCATGAGAAGGATGTAAACCAAGGTTGTGTACGCAGAGCGTGGGGATGTTTATCCTGTGCGGCCAGATGACAAAGGTGTCATTGACGAACTGGAGCCAAACCCTGGGTCTGTGATCTGCTGTGGCAATTGCGGTCCACTCGACTTATTCCATGAATATGTCGGTCAGAACCGGGAATATAGGGGATTCTATGGAGAGGAGCATGTGAGAAGCTGATCCGGGTTGAGGTCAGTGCGGTCCTTGAGGATGGGGTCTGCTTGAGATTGGTGAAAAGGGAGACGACATCAGAGCTGATCATCATGTCGTCAGGTTGGTGAATGATACCTAGTCTTGATTCAAGACCAAGCTAGCCGTTCATTTGTTCCGCGGCGCGCCGTCCGTATATATCCGAGCATATTAAGGGCGCCCTTAATTATCACCAGATTCGTTCCCCTAGCTTGGTTTTGAAGCAAGACTCACGTGAACCCGTAACATTCCGAAGACATTCCAAGCATAGCTCAAATAGCTACTCGTCCCCGCATGCGCGCTAAGTCGTTTTCGTTTAATGTAGTGTACGATTATTATAGTCTGGTTTCCAGACCAAATATTTCTGACTATTTGTGATTTTTCATTTATTGTTTAGCCGCCAATGTCACGTGACAAAAAACTGGAGGAATTGCTTCAGTTTCCGAAAATGTCCGAAGTTTTTCGAACATGTTCTATTGACGGCCAGGTATTATCGTTAACGTTCGCGATGTTCGAGTGTTTCCAGGTTTTTATAAAATAAAACTCGCATTGGCAAAAGTCAACACCAGACGAAATGCCTAATAATATCACAGTCATTGTAGTCATTGTGCTATTTTTGGTAAGAGCCGTTAAAATTTGAATTGTTGCGTCGTCATAGCTACGCTGCTTGTATTGCGTCATTATCAATTTTGTGTCGCCGGCGGCTACCTGACATACAATTTAGACGTCTAGGCCTAAACAAATTTTCAGGTCGGGGAACCAGACTACTATTATTATAAACGCTGTGTGTTTCCCATAAATTGCACACGGCGCCATTGCGCAAAATAATGTAGTTTCTTATACGTCCGCAAACGGCGAACAATTTTCGGGTCTATCATAATGCCATGGCAGCCAAAAAGTCTTTGTCTTTTGCGGACGTGTAAGAAACTACATTTGTGCAATGGTGCCGTGTGCAATTTATGGGAAACACGCAGCGTGTATCATAATCGTAAGATCGTTCTGGAGTTTACGGTAGCAGTCCGAGTTGAGGATGGCCGCCACCTTGCAGTCATACCTTAAACTGAAACTTTGCAAGAGGTTTAAACAAACAAACCATTGCTAGTCAACTTTAATGGTACAATAATTCGTCACCGACATCACGAACTGGCACAAATGTATGACAAATAATTAAAAAATTAAAATTTCGTGTTTTTTATGTATTGTCATGTTATGTCATGGGCTACACATAGCGATATGTTTTTAGCGAAAAACTTAATAATTGTGTTAATTAATAAGATAAGTGCACACCCATTATCGTACTAATACTATGGGACATTTTCCGATTTCACGAAGTGACACTGATCATTGTGTCTCTTCGTAAAATCGTTTTAAAGCAATACGCGCAGTAAAATAGCATCACGAAGTGTTACGAAAGTGATCGATCCCAGCGCTGCCCTGTGCGTATGCAATTACGCGTAGTTTTTACTCGATTGTGCATGGGTACGGATGTACTTGTACGCGTAATGAGAACGATGTTGTCAAGATGGCGGCGTCCATGGTGAGCAGATTCTCGTATTCTCGCGGTCGGACATCCGGGAACTTCGTTTATCTTCCCATTGTTTATGCACTTAGCGCAAAGGGGAAAATTTGAGGTTAAACGCATGTTGTTATGGACGGCTCGCCCCTTCGTGACGTCATGCCGACCGCGAGAATGTGTCGTAAGTATTACAAACTAAGCATTTAAGCATATTTCGCTCTTCATTTACCAGTCTGGTGTATGTAGAATACCATACAGACATTGTTGTCCCTATGTTTTACCTCTTGATTTGTTTCAACTTGTGTTTCAATGAGCTAAAATGATTTTTTCTTACGCCTTGCCCCGGCCTCATGCATTTAAACATTGAACGTTCGTTAGCGTTACGCAGTCGCTATTGTTACGGCGGTCGGCTGTCTGATTCCCCGACATTGATTACTAATATTTTTATATCGCTCCTGGAACCTGACTATTTGATAGAACAGGTTCCAAGAGTGAAAGGCCCAGACTATTGTCACTGTGTTGCTGGGCTGGGCATGTCGGAAATACAACCACGTTTGGAATTCGAGCGATTCACAATACCTAGAAGCTGCCGTTGGAGGCGCAAATCCTGCTATACCCGCAGTGCATCATGGGGAAAAGTCGGCATCGGTTTGAAAAACGGTATTCATTTTGCATGAACTCATCAGTTTTTACGTCTTTTTGGACGCGTACGATTAAAGTTCTAATTTGTTTCTGCAAATAACAATGTTTTAATCAACGACGCTTCCGGATACATTGATGTTTGTGTTGTAACTCACGTGAACAATGAAGAATAGATATTTCACAACAGTATTATATACGGAAGAAGTCGACCGTAAAGTTTAAAAGTGGCTCTTTTGAGTCAAACGCTTGGTGGCGCACTGCATTGTGAATCGCCCGAATTAGGCCTAGGCCTAGCCTATATCAATGTTTTCAACAGGCAGGAACTTTCATGTTACATTAAACTCGACTTTTTCCTCATAAGCCTATGTATTTGCCTGTACTTTAGGCCTACCCAGTAATTTTGCCAGGAAACTTGTCAGGTTTCAAAACTTTGAAGTTATCTTTATAATTATACGGTTCATGTAAGTAAATGTGTAGCCTTAGTATAGGCGGATGTTAGGTGTAGCCTACAAGTAAGCACAATCAACCTTAGTCCAGGCTAGAAAGAATGCAATTGCTTTGCTTTGCTTTGGTTTGCTTTGCTTTCTTGTTGGGTTTTGTTTTGTTTTGGTTTTAAAGTTTTATTTATTCATTTTGTGTTGGGGGTAGGAGGTTTGTGTTTTGTGTGTGTCTTGTTTGTATTATGATGTTTTGGTGGGGGAAAACCCAGTGCTCAAAAGAGGCAAATGCTTTCAAATAGCTGGGGGGTAGCCCAAGCCACAAACATGCTCTATTTGTAAATTTGATAAGCCGGATCAGAAGGTTCCTCGATTTCAGCGCTTGCCATAATGCTGTCCGAGCCTTAATTCTGTCCAAGATGGACTACGGCTGCTGCCTCCTGAACGGTGATTCCCAGAAAGATGTTGCTCGCCTTCAACGGCTCCAAAACCGATGTGCCAGACTTATCCGTTCACAGAACCCATAAACTTGCTGGTGACAGGGCTTTTTCAATTGCTGCTCCCCGTCTATGGAATTCCTTACCTACCCTAATTAGAACCTCTAACAGTGTCCCAGCCTTCAAACGTGCTCTTAAAACCCACCTTTTTGCCTCTTCCTAGCTGGTCGTCTTTTTCTTTTGTCTTTTTCTTTCCCCCTTTGTTTTCTCAGCGCCTTGTATCCTTTGGCAATTTTGCGCTTTATAAATACTGATATTATTATTATTATTATTATGTGATGAACCAGCTTTGTGCGAAGACTTCATGTGCAGCGAGGAAGTCTGGGCTGCTCGTAATAAATGCATGTGCTTCTTGTGTCATGATCATTTTCTGTTAAATACCACTTGCAGTACGCATAACATCTTTTCATTTGAAACAGACTGTTCTTTATCCGTGATGTCAAGTATTCCGGTTTCACTTGAAACAGGCCAGCCACAATTGGCAACTGCACCTGAAGCCCAAGCAACCCCTTTTGAGCATGGGCTCAGAGTTGCGCACATTTTTCCCCAAATAAACATTGAAGCGGAGGGAGTCATGAATACCCCTGATCCTGACAAGACGTACTTTTTACATACACCAATGATGGCCTTCGGTGGTCATACATCGTTGCCTTCTGACAGTAACCACCAGGTTACATCTTTGTCAGGCACTCCTTCGGGTTCTCTGCCTACTGCTGGCGAAGCGGAGGTAGTCATGGATACTCCTGATCCTGACAAGACAGACTCTGCACAGCAGACACCAGTGATGGCATTTGGCGATCATACATCATTTCCATCTGACAGTAACCACCAGGTTACATCTTTGTCAGGCACTCCATGTTCTCTGCGTACTGCGGGCGCAGCGGAAGTAGTCATGAATACTCCTGATCCTGACAAGACGTACTCTGCACAGACACCAGTGATGGTCTATGGTGGTCATACATCGTTGCCTTCTGACAGTAACCACCAGGTTACATCTTTGTCAGGCACTCCTTCGGGTTCTCTGCCTACTGCTGGCGAAGCGGAGGTATATACTTCTGATTCTGACAAGACGTACTCTGCACAGACACCAGTGATGGTCTATGTTGGTAAGACATCGTTGCCTTCTGACATTAATCACCAGGTTACATCTTTGCCAGGCACTCCTTCGGGTTCTATGCGTACTGCTGGCGAAGCGGAGGTATATACTTCTGATCCTGACAAGACGTACTCTGCAAAGACACCAGTGATGGCTTCTAGTGATCATACATCGTTGCCTTCTGACAGTAACCACCAGGTTACATCTTTACCAGGCACTCCTTCGGGTTCTATGCGTACTGCTGGCGAAGCGGAGGTATATACTTCTGATCCTGACAAGACGTACTCTGCACAGACACCAGTGATGGTCTATGGTGGTAAGACATCGTTGCCTTCTGACAGTAACCACCAAGTTACGTCTTTGCCAGGCACTCCTTCGGGTTCTATGCGTACTGCTGGCGAAGCGGAGGTATATACTTCTGATCCTGACAAGACGTACTCTGCAAAGACACCAGTGATGTCTTCTGGTGATCATACATCGTTGCCTTCTGACAGTAACCACCATGTTACATCTTTGCCAGGCACTCCTTCGGGTTCTATGCGTACTGCTGGCGAAGCGGAGGTATATACTTCTGATCCTGACAAGACGTACTCTGCACAGACACCAGTGATGGTCTATGGTGGTAAGACATCGTTGCCTTCTGACAGTAACCACCAGGTTACGTCTTTGCCAGGCACTCCTTCGGGTTCTATGCGTACTGCTGGCGAAGCGGAGGTATATACTTCTGATCCTGACAAGACGTACTCTGCAAAGACACCAGTGATGTCTTCTGGTGATCATACATCGTTGCCTTCTGACAGTAACCACCATGTTACATCTTTGCCAGGCACTCCTTCGGGTTATCTGCGTACAGCTGGCGAAGCGGAGGTATATACTCCTGATCCTGACAAGACAGTAATGGTCTTTGGTGGTCATACGTATTTGCCTTCTGACAGTAACCACCAGGTTGCATCTTTGCCAGGAACCCCTTCGGGTTTTCTACCTACTGCTGGGGAAGCGGAGGTGGTCATGAATACTCCTGATCCTACCAAGAAGAACTATTCACAGACACCAGTGATGGCCTTTGGTGGTCGTACATCGTGCATTCCTTCTGACAGTCACCATCAGGTTACATCTTTGCCAGGCACTCCTTCAGGTTCTCTTCGTACTGCTGGTGAAGCGGAGGTAGTTAAAAATAATTCTGATCCTGACAAGACGTACTCTGAACAGACACCAGTAGTGGCCTCTAGTGATCACACATCGTTGCCTTCTGACAGTAACCACCAGGTTGCATCTTTGCCAGGAACTCCTTCGGGTTTTCTGCCTAATGCTGGTGAAGCGGAGGTGGTCATGAATACTCCTGATCCTACCAAGAAGAACTCTGCACAGTCACCAGGGATGGCCTTTGGTGGTCGTACATCGTTGCCTTCTAACAGTAACCACCAGGTTGCATCTTTGCCAGGCACCCCTTCGGCTCCTCTGCGTACTGCTGGCGAAGCGGAGGTAGTTAAAAATACTTCTGATCCTGACAATACGTACTCTGAACAGACACCAGCAGTGGCCTCTGCTGATCATACATCGTTGCCTTCTGTCAGTAACCATCAAGTATCATCTTTACCAGGCACTCCTTCAGGTTCTTTGCCTCCTGCTGGCGAAGCGGAGGTAGTTATAAATACTCCTGATTCTACTACGACGTACTCTGCACAGGCACCAGTATTGGCTTTTGGTGGTCTTAAATCGTTGCCTTCTGAAAGTAACCACCAGGTTGCATTTTTGCCAGGCATTCCTTCAGGTTCTCTGCCTACTGATGGCGAAGTGGAGGTAGTCAGTATTGCTCCTGATCCTACCAAGACGTACTCTGCACAGACACCAGTGATGACATTTGGTGGTCGTACATCGCTGCCCTTTGACAATAACCACCAGGTTGCATCTTATACTAATAATAATAATAAATCTTTGCCAGGCACTCCTTCGGGTTCTCTGTGTACTCATGGAGAAGTGGAGGAAGTCATAAATACTCCTGATTCTGACAAGACGTACTCTGCACAGACACCAGTGGTGGCCTTTGGTGGTCGTACATCGCTGCCCTTTGACAATAACCATGGGGTTGCATCTTTGCCAGGCACCCTTTTGGGTTCTCTGTCTGCTGCTGGGGAAGCGGAGGCACTCATACATCCTCCTGAGATTTACTCCGATTCACAAAATATTGTTTTTCGTCATTGTCTGACATCTCTGTCTCACAGCACACCCCAAGTGATTTTCCAGTAGATGGTGAACCAAGGCCACTCTCACCACCACCCCCCAAAAACACCTAAAAGCAAAAATATTTTGGTTAAACAGAAGAGGAATAGAGGGGATGCTTACCTTACTGAGAAATCAAACAAGTTGATTCCTTCAAAGAGAGATAAATTAGTTGGAAGTAATTGCGTCTATTGCAATTCCAGAGGCCTAGGTTGTCATTTTCTTTCTTCTGCGGAACGTCTTGAGATTAGAGAGGCATATTACAAGATGGCCAACCTACAACAACAACGCGAGTGGATTCGTAGGCACGTATCGGCAAATGAGTTGTCACAGACACAAAATAGGATGGCCTACTGCCACGTGCTGATAATTCGGGAAAGCTGCGTGTGTGCCGTAATTTGTTTACGGCTACTCTGGGTATTTCGGTCAGTCAAATACGTACCGTTTTAACGAAAGTTGACACACTTGGAGTATTGGAAGGAGAAGGGCGAGGTGGACGACAACGGGCCGACAAGGATCACCTTCTGCAAGAACAGGTGAAGTAACACATCGATAGATTCCCGAGAATGGAGTCACACTACTGCAGGGCGAATTCGAAATGTCAATATCTTTCACCGGACTTAAACTTTGAAACAATGTACAAGATGTACAAGAAGGAAAATCCAAATGGTGCATCATTAACATTCTATAAGAATGTTTTTAAGTCTGCAAACCTCAAATTTCACCACCCCCAAAAAGATGTATGTGGGCTATGCGATAATTTCCACCGCTCAGGTGATAAAGAGAAGAAGAAGCTCCAAAACAAGTTTGACAGGCATATCACAGAAAAAGAAAAGTCCAGAGAACTAAAAGCTTCTGCAAAGGAAAGGGCTTTCATTGACAAGAAATGTCGTGCCGCGGTTTTCGACCTTCAACAGGTAATTTACTTGCCTAAATCCGACCGCTCTGAGCTCTTCTACAAAAGACGTCTGTCCTGTTATAATTTCACTGTTTTTGAGTTGGCCAGTAGAGAGGGCTTGTGCTTTGTGTCTCATGAAGGACAATCAGGCCGTGGATCGTGTGAAGTAGCATCGTTTCTACACCGGTACCTTCTTCATGTTGATAAGGAAGGTTGTGAAAAGGTAGATCTGTATTCTGACGGCTGCGTTGGGCAGAACAAAAATTCGATAATACCTGCAATGATGATGTTCTTCGTGGAAAGGTCACATTCTGTTCAAGAGGTGACATTAAATTTCTTCGAAACTAATCATGGGCAGAGTGAGTGAGATGCGATGCACAACACAATAGAAAGAGCTATGAGGAAGGTCGGGGAAATGTTTGTCCCCTCACAGCTAATTATGCTCATCAAAATGGCTCGTAGCACTCCAAAACCATACAACGTCACAGCTGTGCGGTCATCAGACATAAATGACTGGAAGACATACAGCCAAAGCAGGGGAATTCTCAGAGTGCGCTCAACGGAGGCAGGGGAAAATGTTGATTGGACAAAGTTCATGCAGATTTCCGTGAACAAGAAGGAAACTGACACGATCAGGTTTAAATACTCTCATATACATGATGTCTATGAAGTATTGAAGATGAGTAAAACACGGCGACATTCGAGCCATGTAAACCTAATTGAGCCACAGCCTCTGTATCCATCAGGCTACAGAAACATTTCTGAGGCTAAGTTTAAAGATTTGCAAAACCTGTGCTCCGGGCCTACTCCCGTTATTGTTCATCCAGATCACCAATTGTTTTACAAGCAGCTTCGTCACTAACTTAGTACCTTGTAACTTGAATCCTGCAAAATTCATGTAACCTGAATTTTGTAAAATCCTCTAATATATATTACCGGTGAACCACTGCCTGAATCCTGTAGAATCCTGTAGTGGGTTTACCATTAAGCTACAAAAGGTCCCCCCCCCCCCCCTCCAGGGTAAATTACTAAATAATTCAGAATTATTTTAAGTTCATTAAGTTCATTTTCTCTTCTTTCATAATTATGACACCAATAATCATGATATAAAGGCCACGCATGACTGAACATGGACAATGTTTATTTGGCATGGCACATTGACATTTTTGTTCAAGGTAAAAGAGGCAGTTATGCACATAGTCCATGGGCTACCGACCGAAACCCTCCCCCCCCCCCCCCCCCCCCCCCCCCGGGGGATTTTCGGAGACCACTTTTTTTGGGTAGCTGATAGTGTACCATTGCAATATCTGCTTGTTTGCAGATAAGGACTTGGGGGCGGGGGGTCAAATTTTTCCACTTAAAATCACTAAAAACCTATTTGTGCTGTTATGCAAGCACAGACTTACATCACATGTATGTATTTTGGTTCTAAGTGTCACCCCATTGTGGTTTTAGTACCTGGCAAATGGTCTGGGGATAAAATATTGGTATTTAAAGTCTTTCTTAGGCGGAGTGGGGGATGATTCCCCTACTCGACTCCGCATCCCCGCCGACCTGTCGTGCCCTCTGAGGCTATCGGACAGGCCCGGCATAGTGCGATGAAAGCCGCCGGGGACGGCCCCTTCCGCACCGCCTTATGGTGCGGCACAGGGCGAGTCCGCCCCGACATCCCGCCGGGCTCCCGGAAACAAACGGCAATCAGAGCGGCCTAGCGGCACCTGTTCCACATGCCCGCCGCAGTTTCGCGGCGGGCGGCAGAAAGTTTCCCAGGCGGGGCGCCGAGCCACGGCGGAACGGGCGGCGGGCATCAGCCCGCCCTGGAGCCGACCGAGGCGGCCCATCCTCTATAGAGGGTCGGCCCTCTCTCTCGGACCGCCGGATTGAGATGAGAGGAGGCGGCGGAGGAGGCTCCCGGGTCCCTTAGCCCGGTCACGATGCCTCCGAGAAAGAGAGAGAGAGAGAGAGAGAGAGAGAGAGAGGGAGAGAGTTTTGAGGAAAGAAAACCGGCGCCGCGGCGCGTCCAGCCGGAGAGCGGCGCGTCTAGCCGGAAAGCGGCGGGCCCCCGCCCTAGCGCGCGGGGCCTGCCCACCCAGGCCCCGAGGGGCTACCTGGTGGATCCTGCCAGTAGTCATATGCTTGTCTTAAAGATTAAGCCATGCATGTCTAAGTAAAAGCTTTCACAAGCGAAACTGCGGATGGCTCATTAAATCGGTTATGGTTCCTGGGAGCGCATCCCCCATTATGGCTAACTGTGGTAATTATAGAGCTAATACATGCCAGCAAGCGCCGACATTCCGGGAGGCGTGCTTTTATTAGGAACAAGACCAACCCGGGCTCGTCCCGGCTCCGTTGGTGAACTCTTGATAACCTGGCCGATCGCACGGTCCTCGCACTGGCGACGGATCTTTCGAATGTCTGCCCTATCAACTTTCGATGGTACGTTATGAGCTTACCATGGTCGTAACGGGTAACGGAGAATAAGGGTTCGATCCCGGAAAGGGAGCTTGAGAAACGGTTACCACATCCAAGGAAGGCAGCAGGCGCGCATATTACCCACTCCCGACACGGGGAGGTGATGACAAAAAATAGCAATACAGGACATACTCTTTCGAGGCCCTGTAATTGGAATGAGTACACTTTAAATCCTGTAACGAGGATCTATTGGAGGGCAAGTCTGGTGCCAGCAGCCGCGGTAATTCCAGCTCAAATAGCGTATATTAAAATTGCTGCAGTTAAAAAGCTCGTAGTTGGATCTTAGGCGCAGGCTGGCGGTCCGCCGCAAGGCGCGCCACTGCGCGCCTGGCCTTCTTCTCGGTCTCCCCGCCCGGTTCTCTTGACTGAGCTGAGCGCGGCCCAAACGTTTACTTTGACAGAATTGGAGTGTTCAAAGCAGGCCGACCGTCTGGACAGCAGAGCATGGAATAATGGAATAGGACCTCAGTTCTATTGCGTTGGTTTTTTGAACTCGAAGTACTGATTAAGAGGGACTGACGGGGGCATTATTCGTACTGCGATGTGGGAGGTGAAATTCTTGGGTCGCCACAAGACGACCGACTGCGAAAGCATTTGCCAAGAATGTTTTCATTATAAATCAAGAACGAAAGTTAGAGGTTCGAAGGAGATCAGATACCGCCCTAGTTTTAACCATAAACGAAGCTGACTGGCGATCCGCCGGCGTTTCTCCAATGACGCGGCGGGCAGTCTGCGGGAAACCAAAGTCTTTAGGTTCCGGGGGAAGTATGGTTGCAAAGCTGAAACTTAAAGGAATGGACGGAAGGGCACCACCAGGAGTGGAGCCTGCGGCTTAATTTGACTCAACACGGGGAAACTCACCCGGATCTGACACAGTGAGGATCGACAGATTGAGAGCTCTTTTTTTGATTCTGTGGGTGGTGGTGCATGGCCGTTCTTAGTTGGTGGAGCGATTTGTCTGGTTAATTCTGATAACGAATGAGACTCTGGCTTGCTAAATAGTCATGCCGGCCGCCGCGCAGGGCGCTGACTGCTTAGAGGGACAAGTGGTGTTCAGCCACGCGAGATTGAGCAATAACAGGTCTGTGATGCCATTGGATGTCCGGGACCGCACGCGCGCTACACTGAAGGGGTCAGCAGGTCCCGTCCCTTGGCCGGAAGGTCTGGGCAATCCGTTGAACACCCTTTGTGCTTGGGAGAGGGAGTTGCAATTGACCATTTGCGTGTGGAATTTGAATAATATCTGGTACACTGACTTGTTCACACAGCTTGGCACAGTTTGACTTTAAATTATCCAGACCAAATACACTGTTGCTATATCACGTGATTCGGGGCAAGCTCTTGCATAGTTACGTTAGAGACGCTCAGCACCAATACATTGTTCACAATGGTTGAGAATGGTACAAAGACACCAGACCATTCCAGAGCCGGGGGTTGCTAGCGTAAGGCTTGCCCCGAATCACGTGATATAGCAACAGTGTCTTTGGTCTGGAGAATTTAAATGTAAACTGTGCCAAGCTGTGTGAACAAGTCAGTGTACCAGATATTATTCAAATTCCACACGCAATAGTCAATTGTCTCTCTAATTTTAACTTTGGGAGGCACCGATTTTTTTTTTATACGGACGCACCAATGGGCTCCATCGGGAGGCGTTTTATGTTGGGGGTAATGAACTGTGTTTGGGGGCACAAATCTTTTTCTTACGGTCTGAACAGATGGATAGAAGGTCCCTGGACACTTATACCAAAGATTTAAACGTTCTGGCTATTTAATGTTCCATTGCAAGCATGTAAACATGAAATCAGTATTGCCCTGCAATTCAAGCACTACATGTATCTTGAAAGGATGGTCTACCCTCTGAATGACCTCTTGGGTTAGAAATGTTTTTCCAGTCTATTGAGCATGGTCTCGGGTTAGGAGGGGGACACCTATTTTACATGTACAATGCATTTTTAGCGGTGGTACCAAAAGTGTAACCCGTCCTCCCACGTGGCATGGTCAATAACAGGGATTTTGGCGGCCATTTTGAAAATACGCCCTCACGGCCACGGCCACACCCACCAGTAGGGAATTTGCAAACAACCTGATTTGAATAGCTCTATGGTCAAGGTTTCCGAAAAAAGTTGTCTGGAAAAATACCCCGGGGGGGGGGGGGGGGGGGAGGGGGTTCTGGTAGCCCATGGACTAACACGTTTCATTTGATCCACTTCCATTGAGAAATACTTTGAGAAACGTAATTATTATCAATTAGTATCAATTGTTTATAATGACTATTTTGTGGGGTGAAAAACGAGTTATCTCAAACAATATTTTAAAAGATTTTTAAATACTATACCATACAAACTGTTTAAAAAACGTGAGCAAAGGTGCGATATTTTAATATTAATCACATGAATATCAATTTTATTGAAACAGTTGAATGGCTGTGACCATGCTATTTGGAAAGTATAGTGGTAGAAACATTACTGGTTATGAATTTATAAATGTATATTATTCAACCTCCTATAGTTAAAATCGTCTAATAAACATGACCGTTTTAAAACTATACATGTAATTTTTGGAGCAATGCAACTGAAATCCAAAACCATTTCAGTTTTGTTAAAATGATCTTTTTTTCAGATAACATTTCAGTACAATGAATTTATTGAAATTGTGAACAAAGTTTCGAATATTGTATTTGTAAATTGTTTTGATGAATTTTGAAATTTGATTCAGTACCCGATTAAAATGTTTTTAGAATGAATAAAATTAAAAAATAATGTGTATGTACGTTCCTTTAATGTACTGATTTTTGTATAAAAAAATAATCACTTTATTCAATATGCGTTTATTTTTTGTATCAAACAGTCCAACGGTTGACTGTCCTGGAAACGTGTACAAAACCAGTGGTAGCTGTGGTAAAAGGGGTAAACAAAAGAGGGACAACAAGTGTTCTCGATTTACACCATAATGAGGGTGTTTTTCTATTTTTTGTTTTCACAAAGTAACCCAATGTATGATTGCTTATACACAACTCCGAATCTCCCTTCTTTTCGTTTTCACAAACTGATACCATTGTTTGTATGCGCGCACAAAACCCCAAATCCCCACCTTTTCGTTTTCACGAACTGACACCAATGTTTGTGTGCGCGCACGTACCCCGAATCTCACTCCTTTTCGTTTTCACGAACTGACACCAATGTTTGTGTGCGCGCATACTTGTACAACCCTAAATCCCCACCTTTTCATTTTTACGAACTGACACCAATGTTATGTGCGCGCACATATCTCAGAATCTTCACTTTTTCGTTTTCACAAACTGACACACTTCTTTTACATTAAATAACTTCGAAAATCAGCATTATTGTATCTAAAGAAAAGCACATCTGGCAAGTCTAGAGATAACATTCCCCCGTGAATTAATAACAATGTAAATAAGGGAATATTACGAGGAGACAAAGTATCTCAAACTTTAAAATGTGTTTATCTACAAAGATTATACGCACCGCGGGGACATTTGTGTTACTTCGTGGTGTCGGTGACGAATTGTTTTAAATATGTTTATGTTGACTATAATACCCTCCACATTCTCATTGCTGTGCTAATATTGCGTAGCACACATGATCAATGTTGTAATACTTAATATTCAATAGATTAAGTAATTTCAATATTTTTATCAAAATGTGGCCACAAGAATGGATGTAAGTAACGGGTTACAAAGAACTATGTTCACGTTTGAATTGTTGTACCTCGTTCGTTTAATAAAAGTGCTCTGGGCTGCCGTCTTGTATGATTAAACCAATTATTTACAGTAGATGACATTTTCATTTTGTTCTAGTTTCTCTAGTACTAGGTTATCTTGTTCAACACAATCAAATGTTTTACTGAGTTCTATAGGCCTAAACACACTACCTGTAAATTCTCCATTTTCAATGGCCTTAAAAGACTAGTTTGTTAGGCCGTACACGGTGCTTTCAGTTGGCAACTAGAAATTAAATTGTTTTCATCGAGGTATTATACTGATGAGTGCACCTATCCTACGGAGCCCCTAAAGGGACATATGACGAATACAAATCACCGTGACGAAATGGATGTGAAAGAACCACCATCTTTTGCAACCTTTGAGGCTACCTCGTAATACTTAATGACACTTTTAACTGTATCAATGAATTTTCTGACCCTAAAGCATAATTGTTAAACTAAATAATGGCATCTCTATTGGGAATAGTAACTCACATTTGGTCATTTTTGGGATTTTGTTGCCATTTTTGACGTCTTCTTGGACTTTTAGGTTTCTTGACTACAGAGACATTTTTTAACTTTTCTTAATGAACAACCAAGGGATAGACATCAAATGTATTTTCGTTGGGTCAAGCCTGAGCGCGTTATTTGAATAGGTATGAAAGAGGCTATGAGCAGCATGCAGTGCGTGGAAGCAGGGCGTTGGCACTGACCGATTTCACTGCAAGCGACACAGACGTGTTATTTTATTTGCTCCAGCCTCCGCTACTCCAAACAGCGACATGTCCGAATCCGAAGGCGGTTCAGCAAGGCAAAACCCCACGAACGAAGCTTCATTACCCCTTAAAGCTAAAGGGGATACCATAAAGACAGCATTGGCCGAATTCAACGGGTATTTCTACTCTTCACTTACAAAACTGAAGCAAGAAACTGAAAAAAGACAACAGACCACTTCGGAGAAATTGCAGCAGTACAACGTGCAGCGGACTTAACCTTTCGCTTTAAAGGTAACAAGTCTCAGTTTGAATTCAACGCATGGGTGCTTGAGAACTTAGAAGGAGCTATCTCCCTTCTGGATGAAGACGATACCGTAAACGCAAGTTCTTCTACTACGGAGGCCATCATAAGCCTAAAGAAACATAATAAACTAATTAGAATTGCAGACAAGAGCGACGCAGGTTAGTAGTATCCGTTGATGATATTGAGAATTCAGAAGACACGATATGGCAAAGGCAGTAATTGCATACTTGCATATCAGGTTTATAATAATATTGGAAGCAACACGGGTTTCCATCCTACCTCGGACGCAGGTAGACAATAGTGGTACAATTCCATTCTTTTATGCACAATAATAATTGTTGAAAGCATGCCCAACAATCAACGACTGCGTAACTCAAATTCCGAGATTATTACATAACAATGAAAGAGATATTTAAAGTATGCGTGAAATATGCACCATTTCTTTCTCCTCAACGGTTGATTCTTTAGGTTGGTGGACCGCTGTAGACGAGTATCTCAGCGATGAACTCGCCAGTGACTCAGATGACGAGCACCATATTGTTTTTACAAAGTGCCTAATTATATAAGACCCCTTGTAAAGTACTGGCGACATCAAGGGTATTCTATCGTACCATATCTTGATGATGGATGGGTAAGGGCTAGTTCCACAGAGCTTTGCGGTAAGATTTCTCAGAATGTAAAAGCGGACCTTTTATCCGCGGTTCTTGTTCCGTGTGAACCCCTACCCCAAAACTACCGTGGCTGGGATTAATATAGAACGCAGCCGAACCTTTTCTTATGGTAACATACAGACGAATTGAAGATTTATTGCATACCATTATTGAAGTAAAACAACGGTTACCCCTAGTGTGTGCATCTGTTACAGGCAAGGTCATTTGGAACCGTTTCCCAACTCAAAACGAGGTTTCTACATTTAGAAATAGAAAAAAGAGTACACTGGGATCATCAATATAAACTGAAATGTGACAGTGAAGTGATAGAAGAGCTTGTGTTTTGGAGATCAGAAGTAGTAAAATTAAACAAACGTGTGTTATTTGAATATTCTATCCCACAGGTCATGGTTTATACAGACGCAAGCCATGTGGGCTGCGGTGCTTGGATGTCTGGGTATTCCGGTGAAATGGTTTCCCAGAGGAACTGGGATGAGGACGAACAAAAGAAAAGCTCCACATGGAGAGAAACAAAGGTAGTTTACATATCCTTGTAAGCTTTTGCGCCAAAACTACACGGTAAAGTTGTGAAGTATTTCACTGATAACAAGGGAATATTATCGCCTTCAGGTAACCATACCATATACTATTCATTTTTAGTATTACCATTTGGACTATCGTCAGCACCATATGTGTTTACAAAGTGCCTATAAGACCCCTTGTATAAAGCACTGGCGACATCAAGGGTATTCTATCGTACTATATCTTGATGATGAACGGGTAAGGGCTAGTTCCAAAGAGCTTTGCGGTAATATTTCTCGGAATGTAAAAGCGGACCTTTTATCCGCGGGTCTTGTCCCAAATATAGAAAAATATGTGTGGACCCCTACCCAAAAACTACCGTGGCTGGGATTAATATGGAACGCAGCCGAGCCTTCTCTTATGGTAACAGACAGATGGATTGAAGAATTATTGCATACCATTATTGAAGTCCAACAACGGTTACCCCTAGTGTGTGGACGAAAACTAGCATATGTTACAGGCAAGGTCATTTGGAACCGTTTCCCAACTCAAAACGAGGTTTCTACATTTAGAAATAAAAAAGAAAAGAAAAGTACACTGGGATCATCAATATAAACTGAAAGGTGGCAGTAAAGTGAAAGAAGAGCTTGTATTTTGGAGATCAGAAGTAGTAAATTAAACAAACGTGTGTTATTTGAATATTCTATCCAACAGATCATGTTTTATACAGACGCAAGCCATGTGGGCTGCGGTGATGGAAATATCCGGGTATTCCGGTGAAATGGTTTCCCAGAGGAACTGGGATGAGGACGAACAAAAGAAAAGCTCCACATGGAGAGAAACAAAGGCAGTGTACATATCCTTGCAAGCTTTTGCGCCAAAACTACACGGTAAAGTTGTGAAGTATTTCACTGATAACAAGGGAGTATTATCGGTAATAAGCAAAGTTAGCATGGTAGAAGAGCTCTTAACATTGAGCTTGGATATATATAAGTTCTTTGAAGAACATTCAGTTGAACTTGAAGTGGAATGGATCCCTAGGAAAATGAACATTCGAGCCGATGAAATTAGCCGGGAGGTACTGATTTTGATGATTGGGGAGTATCCACATAATTTTTTAGATTTATCGACAACATAATGGAGACCCTACACAGTAGATCGCTTTGCAGACGAAGAAAACAGAAAACTGACCAAGTGAACACATTCTCATGCGATTGGAGTGGTGAGAACAATTGGTTGGTTATCCCGACTTACCTTGTCGGCGAAGTCCTAAGACACGTAAAAGCATGTCAAGCCACAGGAACGTTGGTCATCCCTGAGTGGCATTCTGCGGCATTCTGGCCGATACTCTTCTCTCAGCATAGTTCCTTCAAATCACTGGTCAGAAATGTAGTAAAGTTTCCAGACCCAACAGGCATTTTTACTCAAGGAAGAAACAAGAAGTCAATTTTTGGATCCCCCCAGTTAAAGTGCGGAGTAATTTGCTTGAAGTTTGTTGCTTGACAACTTGAAACTCACACAATTTTCACCGCATGGTAACGAAAGACCGCATGGTTATGAAGCCGCATGGCGAGAATGATATTATGAGCTAACGTTTTATACGATATCAGCTGGAATATAATATTCATAAATTATCGTATACACAGATTCACCAATGAGGAGTATAAGGTGACTTTGGCCGAGGTCCTGAAAGACTATAGGGCACCTAACGCGGCACAAAAGTATGAGAAAGTCTTTTCTGCGTGGGTAAAATGGTGTGAACAACAAGAGGTAACTTCCATATACCTGCAGAGGTAGACAGCATTACTCGCTATTTCATATACCTCTTCTAGGATTGAAACGGCATTTTATAGTATCAAATGGCGTCACGACTGCCTACCAAACCTTTCACAAAATCCTTGTGACAGTAAGTTCCTACATAATGTGCTTCAAGGCATTAAGAGAAGGTTAGCTAAACCCATAATTAAAAAAGGAACAGGTCACTCCAGAAATGCTGAAAGCGATCGTTGAACAAATTAGAAACACGGAAAACCTCCTGGATATTCGGTTATGTACTATGTTACTCCTATCATATTCAGCATTCTTACGACATATCGAATTAATCGAAATACGTAGATGTCATATAAAGCTATACAATTCTCATCTTGAAATATTCACAGTTAAGAGTAAGACAGATAATAGACAAGGAGTTTGGGTACTGGTGGCAGCAACAACTCGCCTACATGTCCAGTTAGTATGTTAAGGAAATACCTTACACTAGTACAAATAGAGTTTAAAGATGAAACAGGAGAAAGTTTTCTCTTCCGACCCGTAAGTTATTGTAAATCTACCAACAGTCACAAATTAAGGTCGTCAGACAAGCATCTATCATATTCCAGGTGCCTTGGAATGTTCAAATCTGCATTGGTAACAGTAGGCTTAAATCCCAAACTATTTGGACTGCATAGTCTAAGAGCAGGGGGAGCATCCACAGCAGCCGCTATGGGAGTGCCAGATAGGCTCTTTAAGAAACATGGGCGTTGGCGTTCTGAAACCGCCAAGGATGGATACGTTAAAGATACCATGGAAGTAAGGCTCTGTTTCCCAAAATTTAAGGAATATAAAGAATAACAACATAATTAACTATGAAACAATTAGAGATCAAAGGTTAAGAACTCAAGGTTAACAGTAATTATGATGTAGAAACATACTGAGAGAAGATTATTGTAAGTAATAACTAGAGTTTAAAATAATGGAATTTAGATAAAGAAATGAACCAATTAGAGATCAAAGAAGGTTAACATCAATCACGATATGGAAACAAAACTGAGAGAATATTATCGTAAATAATAACTAGAGATTAAAATAATGTATTTAAGATTAAGAAATGGAAGATCCCTGTTGGGAAGCAACTAAAGTAATTACAATTAAGAGGTTGAAACTTGGATGATATCAAATAGTGAAGAAGTTTCTTATGAATCACTTATAGAGATATTGTACCTAAGCAATATTGTGATAGGCAAGAACAGGAAAAAACTTCCGGTGCTAAAGTGTGATCATAAATCAATTTTACAGAGTACACTTCCCGTTCTTTAATTCCTGAGATATTTGAGGAGCACGTTGATATGTCCAACGCTTGCATCGAAGCTCGGTGTTCCCCAAACGTAATGTCATTTATAAAATGTATTCTCTTTCAGGTGAAATAATTAGGAAGGCGGCAATGAAAATAATTTATTATCGTTTTAGCAGACGAATTAGACAATAAATGTATTTTCGTTGGGTCAAGCCTGAGCGCGTTATTTGAATAGGTATGAAAGAGGCTATGAGCAGCATGCAGTGCGTGGAAGCAGGGCGTTGGCACCACTGACCTCTATACATGGACAGATCATCATTCTTTCATTTTGAAGTCGGCATGCGGAGAAGTGCAACATGGCGGACCCACGACGTCACTCTGTGAGCCAATGAAATGTCCAGGTGTTGGTACGATACGTATTACGTAATGTTTATAAATACAAAATGTACAGAGTAAATCCACTGACCTCTACACCTGGACATTTCATTGGCTCACAGCAGTGACGTCTCGGCTCCGCCATGTTGCACTTCCAGTTCGCGCCGACTTCAAGTGTTAGCACAGCAGAATATGGACAATGATCCGTCCAGGTGTAGAGGTCAGTGGTTGGCACTGACCGATTTCACTGCAAGCGACACAGACGTGTTATTTTATTTTAAATAAATAAAATACTGAGAAAACTGAAAGCAGCTTCAGGTCCAAAAAATATAAAAAGCATTAGACTGATGTCATTAACACATAACCTGAGTAATAGTTTCTCCTTAGATACAAACATGGTCTACAGGCCCAAATAATCCGATGGAGAGAACTGATGAAAGCCCAACCGAACAATTCCAGAAAAACAAAGGCCCCCGCATGGACCCACAAGGACAAGCAAGTATCCAGCTGATGACCAGTCTCGCATGAGACTATATCCTTTTCAAAACCACACTATTTGCACTGCGGCGCATGAGGGCGCAAGATTAGATACTGTCAGTGTTAAGTCTGGTTTCGTCATGGCCGGACGTTCACGTCTTCCCGGCCGGACCGATAGCCAGCCTCGGGCCGTGTTTTACACCGCGGCATGGCAGCAACCTAGGATTTAAGAGGGGTCATTTCTGGGAAGGTTTTGCCATCCCAGTAAAAGTCAATCGCGCTTGTGTTTGTGAGTTTGGACATTTGTGCTAGTGTGAAGACCCTTTCTTGAATTGTATGGAGAAATGAGGTAGGATCAAACCACTTTTTAATTTATTTTGTTGGTGCAGCTCAAAACTGAAGGAGCCCCCCTTGAAAAAGGGCGTGTCGATTTGGTTTATGGAGCCGTGCTCTGAGACAATTGTATTCTTATAGAAGTGCAGGTATTCTTGTTTTACCTCACGTTTTGCGTTTGCTTCGGCAGACGGTTTAGAAAACGTCTCCAGGGTGCGCCAGCATATAGGTTTGAATACTTGCTATGCTTAGCGGTATAGAGTCTTCGTACTAAAGACAACATTTTGCACGGTTGGGAGTGGCTCCACTGATGCGTGGCAATGGAATGTGAGAGCGCCACAATGGTCTATACAAAGGACTGGCCTATTTGTTTAACAATTAGGGCCAGGAATGCAGGTTTTAATATCGTGTCCAAATGAAGTTATGTTATTCAGGCTACTTAATGTTTGCATATACGTTTTCAGCAATGAATTTTCAACAACAAAAAAGATGAAGACATTGATCACCAGTAGAGGTATATCTCTTATCGCATTTAAAAATTCACTTTTGTATTGAATTCATATAATGCATATTTACGTAGAATTCGCCGTGCGATTGAATCAGGTGTATAGTATATCGCAGTTAGTTACATAACATGCACAATGGTGTAGGGGCAGCCCTATAGCACGCACACATGTTTGGGCAGCCGTCTTTAGTTGGCTTTTGTTTCCAAAATGAGTGTTTCCGATCATTTCGCTTATTTAGTTTCTGGTTTTCGGTTGAACGGGTCTGTTTCTCCGCATTCAAATGTCGTATAGTACTCTTAGTGTAATCAGTGGTCTTCGTTGATTGCTCTATTTCGGGGGTGTTTTTTCTACAGATCTGATTTGCTGGTTTAATTGAGACCTTTATAAACCTTTACTCGGCTAATTTTAGGTTGAGTTGGAAGTCTGTGTTGAAATAATATATTTCCGCTGCATATCTGTAGGAAAGCCCGTATAATCTAAATGTTGGGACTTCGGTGCTAATTCACACCATGGGAATGAAATATCGTAGAGCCTGGTGGGTGCTCTTGCATCGTATATGGCCAGTCAGAATTCAGCGTTGTCTTTATAATGAGGTACGCAGCGAAGTCTTAAGCGGGTTGACGGCTCACCGCCGCAAAATGCGAGGTTTTGTGTGCACGAAGGAGTGACCCGCAGTATAGTAATATTCATGTTGGCAGTGGTGTTGGGCCAACATGGTGACTCCGACTGTTTCGGGATATTAAAAAAAAATAAAAAAATAGATTCATAAAGTGTCTATTTTACAATGACAAAATTCAAGTGAATTATAACGCATATTTGTACCTGTTTTTATATTACTTTGCTTTATGCTCACGTTTTGCATGTGATGTTTGTTTTCGTTAGTCAGAGTGCCACATGTTCTGGTTGGGCGCCTTTGCTTTGCTCTGGTATGGGGCAGGGGTTCTGACATGTGATTTGCCTTTGAGTTTAGTATAGCAACGCAGGTTTGGTCGGGGTGTTAGACCGTTTTAACCTTTTAGGTCAGTACACTTTTAATGAGGCATTTATGTGTTTTTTGCGCGGCCTTATTTTTGTTAGCCTGCTTCCGGAATAGACGACATTTCGAGTGTTCCTAATTATTTTAAGGTAACTAACAAAAAAGAACCACACATTTCGAAGAAAGGTAACTAAATCACATATCTTGTCACCAAACCGGCACAGTATTCAGCACAACTTTGTTTAGTAAGAAAAAAGGGTATTTCTTACCGACCATAAAATCAGACAAGTCGTAGTTCTGTCCCCGTTTTAAAAAAATAAAACAATTGTTGATGAAAACTTGAAAAGTCTCTCTAAACAATAAGACGATATTAGTATTTTGTAGCCCTTTTGTTGCAAACAATCCTCGTTAAAAAATAAAAATAAATAAATAAATAAAATAAACCAAAAAAACCCAACAAACAACCGTATTGAAATTGAAGCTTTTGGTATTATTAATATTAGAGTCCAAGAACACTGCCGGTTATGTCAGCATGTCTTTACTTGCTATAAGTGCCTCCTTCGACGGTGGCAGATGCATTTCATTATAAATGTAAAATTAAACCCATGTGTAAAATGTGTTTGTATATAATAATGCGATGCAACCGTTTGCAATATTTTGGGAGAAAGCCAATTATAAATGTAAAATCAAACCCATGTGTACAATATGATTGTATATAATAATGCCATGCAACTGTTTTCAATTTTTTGGGAGAAAGCCAATGTAAGCGCTATTTAAGCAGAAACTTATTCAAGCCTTGCTCATAGAGGTTTAACCCGGGAGAAACAACCAAGGGGCTTGGCTTGTTTCAGGTCATTCCGCACAATACTATTGTGACCTAAGACACGGAAAAGCCGGCATGCGTAATCGCCATGGTTCGTCCCAGGACAGTGCTAAGATCCCGTATTTTGCATAAGTATAGGGGATCAGGCCCGCTCTGGGCAAACCTTATACGTTCCAATTACAAAGAAGTTCTCTATTGAAGTCAACTACATGTATTATTATTGTGGGCAATTAACTTCTTTGAGGACCAAGGCTGTTTTGATTATTTGATCGATCGAGATTTTGGCCACTGTCGTTTGGTCACCGCTTTTATATATAATACAACCCCTTTTATATATAATACAACCCCGATAATGTATGGCTGTCATTGCCTTGCTTTTCATTTCCAATCTTGTTTCGGTCGGAGATGAAATCTCACTATACGAGAGTGGTTTTTCAAGTTCAACTTCTGAGGTCAAAGGCCATCTGTGGTCAAGTTTTTAATTGGGCCGGAGTTTAAACACTTTTTTCATTTGAAAACTTGGAGTCCAGATTTCAATGAAGTGGCCGATGTTTGTCTGATTGTGGAACGTTGACTAGCTTCCTTGTCGATTGTAAATTTGTGGATGTCAACGGCTGCTAGATGGTTAGCTGCTTTGTAGACATGTATTGCTGCTTTATAGACAAGATGTCTTCCTGCAGGATGTTGTTATCTGCAGGTATGCTGATCATCCTGTACATGATACAGTCGCGTAGAATGAACATCACGGTAGAATGAACTTGCTTAGGCAGATCATTAAGGTAGACGACGAACAGGGCCGGTCCCAAGACGGTTCAGAACTATAATGCATTCTTGTTGGCAGCATTCGTGTTTTAGGACGGGCCTAAACAAACAAAAGGGGCCTTGTTATTCAAACAAAACGGAGAGTGGACCCTCAAATGAATTGTAGCGCCTTGAGCAGCGTGTGAACTTAGGCGGTCGGCAGCCTCGCGGCACGTTTCTTAGTGCTCGCTGGCTTATGAGTGCAGTCTTTTGAACGCCTTACGCGTGGAAATGACGCGCATTGTTGTTTAGCATCAGGTATGATGAAATGGTACAGCTTAGTGTGATATGGTACAGCTAGTACCCTTTTTATCACAATAGAACAGCCCCAAAGACAAGCCCTCATGCTGGACGGTTCGTTGAGTCTGTTTTTGTAGGGGGACAATGATCTCATGAATATTCTTATAATGCACAAAACCAAAACAATCTGTGATTGGACAGCGCCCTCTTGTGTTTTAAATTGGACAATAGATTTCCGGTTTTAGGCATACTGAACAGCCATGTTTGGTGGCACGTATAATGCAAGAAGGCGCGACCGACTGTCGGTCGAGTTGTACTAAAATGCAAAATTTTACGTTAGACTAGCGTGGTTAAGATCCGTCGGAGGACGGGCCTCCGCATAAGAGAGAAACAGTGCATGGATGGGCCCTGTGTGTTCAATTGTAATCTAACATGGTTAAGATAATAGGTTTTGCAGCGGACGGGCCCTGCGTTTTGGATTTTAATCTATAAGATCAAAGGATGAGAGATAGTTATAAGTTACGCAGCAGACGCGCCCTGTGTGCTGAATTTAAATCTTACATATTGTTAAGATCAGACGATCAGACGATAAGAGAGAATATAAGTTATGCAGTGGTCAGGTTCTGTGTGTTGAACTTAAATCTAGCAATGGTTAAGATCTAAGCATAAGAGAGAATAGAAGTAACGCAGTGAATGGGCCATGCGTGTCGGAACGTAATTCTAACATTGTTAAGATTACAGAATAAGAGGTAACAAATGTTGCGCAGTGGATGGGCCCTGTGTGTTAAATTTAAATCTAACAATGTTAAGATCATAGGTTAAGATAGAATATAAGTTCCGCAGTGCACGGGCCCGGTGGGTTGAATTTAAATATAACAATGTTAAGATCATAAGAGAGAATATAAATTCCGCAGTGGGTAGGCCCTGCATCTTGAATTTAAAACCAACATTGTTAGGATCGGAGGATATGAGAGAACAAAAGTTACGCAGGGGACGGGCCCTGCGTGATGAATGTTTATCTTACATGGATATCATCAGAGGATAAGAGTACATAAAAGTGACGCAGTGGACAGGCCCTGTGTGCTGAATTTTTAATATAACATGTTTATTTTTAGATCAGAGGTGGGGCCTCCGCGTGAGAGGCAATAGAAATTCCGCGTGGACGGGCCCTGCGTGTTAAATTTGAATGTATCTGATTAAGATCAGAGGACGTGCTTCTGCATTTGAGTCATAAGGAGTTCCGCCGTGGAAGGGCCCTGCGTTTTCAATTTGAATTTAACTGATTAAGATCAGAGGACGGGCCTCTGCATTTGAGACCAAACAATAAAGTTCCGCAGTGGATTAGGCCCTGCGTCTTAAAGGTGGTATACACTATTGGTAAATGCTTGAATTATCATGAATGGGCGAATTTGGAAGGTTGTATTTTATAGTAAATATCTTTAAACTGGCCTGTCCGAAGTTTACAGTCATTAATGCCGAGAAAAGCACGAAAAACAGCGTTTGTTTTCAACCGGCGTCGAGCTGTTATTCTTATGTTAGTTGTGTTTTTTCGCGATCAATTTGCTGGACGCCTAGATCTTTATTTACTTTCAGATGAGTAAGATATTTCTTAACAATTCGGTAGTAAATGTTGTGTTTTTCTCTCTCCATATCTGCAAATGGTGTATCCTACATTTACATTTTAATGTAGCTGGTTAATTCAGAGGACGGGCCTCTGCATGAGAGACAAAAGTAGTTCTGCAGTGAATAGGCCCTGCGTGTTAAATTCGTATGTATCGGATTAAGATCAGAGGACGGGCCTCTGCATGAGAGACAAAAGTAGTTCCGCAGTGGATAGGCCTTGTGTGTTAAATTCGACCGTGTATCGGATTAAGATCAGAGGACGGGCCTATACATGAGAGACAAAAGTAGTTCTGCAGTGAATAGGCCCTGCGTGTTAAATTCGTATGTATCGGATTAAAATCAGAGGACGGGCCTCTGCATGAGAGACAAAAGTAGTTCCGCAGTGGATAGGCTTTGTGTGTTAAATTCGACCGTGTATCGGATTAAGATCAGAGGACGGGCCTATACATGAGAGACAAAAGAAGTTCCGCAATAGATAGGCCACGCGTGTTAAATTTGAATGTAACTAATTAATTATTCTGAAATTATTCTCATGTAGGGACATGAGAGACAAAATAAGTCTCACAGTATGCCCTGCGTGTTAAATTTTGAATTTAACTGATTATGATCAGAGGACGGGCCTCTGCATGAGAGACAAAAGTGTTCCGCAGTGGATAGGCCTTGTGTGTTAAATTCGACCGTGTATCGGATTAAGATCAGAGGACGGGCCTCTACATAAGAGACAAAAGAAGTTCCGCAATAGATAGGCCACGCGTGTTAAATTTGAATGTAACTAATTAATTATTCTGAAATTATTCTCATGTAGGGACATGAGAGACAAAATTTGTCTCGCAGTGGATATGCCTTGCGTGTTAAATTTTGAATTTAACTGATTAAGATCAGAGGACGGGCCTCTGCATTTGAGACAAATAGAAGTACCTCAGTGGATAGGCACTGCGTGTTAAATTTTGAATTTAACTGATATGATCAGAGGACGGGCCTCTGTATTTGAGACAAATGGAAGTTCCGCAGTGGATAGGCCCTGCGTGTTAAATTTGAATTTAACTGATTAACCCTAACCCCCTAGGCTTTACTCTGGGCCGGCTAAAGAACTGAGTACTACATAATATTACTTAAAATTTTGTAGCTCGGTTCCTTTCTCTACAGTCTCTCCGTGACTGATGATTGGGTGCGTACTGTCAAATTACAGATACTGCCAACCACAAAATACTAATAGTGGTTATACAGGTCAGTAATTCTTACCTGGCAAAAAATGCAGTAGTTCAGCCTTGACCCATTGCCGTGTCCCATGTGACAATCTTTGCTGTAGAGGTTAGAACACTCCACGCAGTATACATGGGCCATGAACACTCAGCAAGCAGAGGGCTAGGGACCCAATGCTTAGTACTACGAGTGCAATTAGGGGTGTACATGTACCAAATACTAAAAATTACTATAGGCATTGTACACAGGTAGGTGAGAGTTCTGCATACTACTTTTTACTGCTAGTCAAAAGCAGCATTAGGTAGGGTTAGCGTTAAGATCGGAGGACTGGCCTCTGCATTTGAGGCAAATAGAAGTTCCGCAGTGGATAGGCCCTGCGTGTTAAATTTGAATGTATCTGATTAAGATCACAGTATGGGCAGTTCCGCTGTGGACGGGCCCCGCGTGTTAAATTTTAAATTTAACCGATTAAGATCAGAGGATGAGCCTCTGCGTGAGAGGCAATAGAAGTTCCGCAGTGGTTAGGCCCTGCGGGTTACATTTTGAATGTAACTATTTAAGTTCAGAGGACGGGCCTCTGCATGAGTGACATAAACAAGTTCCGGCCAATCCTTGTCTATTTTTTATTTTGTGGTCATCTTTACTCCACTTCTTAAAAGTCTTATTTTGGGATCGGAACTTTTGCCTAAAGACCTCAAAAGAATTATAAAAAAGGAATAGCGGCACGTGAAGTAGTTGCCATAATAACCAGATTGGCCTAAATTGTTTTTAATCGAAATGTTCTTTTGTTTTTCCTTTCCGTTTCCTAAATGACGTTTAATGATTGATCGAAGTCATATTTTTCTTCACAGACCCTAAGAACCATTTCGATGGTGAAAAGCTATGTTGTTGTTTCCACGGTCGCCGCTGAACTTGGCGAAAATTGCGTGTCGACTGGTCTGCAACGGTCCATCGGTGCAGCCGTTCTGCAACACTGCCCGTTTCCAACGCATAGATGAATCCAATCGAACATGCATGGCCATTCAGGGGCCAGTAGCCCTGTATCCCTGTAGTAAATTAACGTCTCATGGTCTTCAGTCCTCAGAATGAAACAACCTTTTCTTTGTATTGTTATCTGTTTGTGTGTGAAAAAGTGCCTGAGTAAAGTGGTAATGGCAATAATTACAATAAAATAGATATTAACTGTACACAGTTGCGGTAGGCTTTTCCCCACAAGGGGAAATTTGAGGAAACGGGGCGCTTTATGCATGCAATTCGGCGTCGAGAAAAGTCCCACACGCAGCACTTCTGTTTGTTGTTGTCCTGCGCATATTTGCGGACTTGTGAAGCTCATCTGCAAAATTAATTTATTAACTAAATGAACAGCGTTAAAGGTAGGGGGCGGTCTTGTAGGTTCATTCAGGACGCATTAGTTCCGCGCTATTTTTCTTCCCGTGCTCGTTTGGCGTCTGCAAGTCTATCGAGATGTTCCCGAAAGCGAGGGCGGAGTTCTAAGCGAGGAGTGACGACACGAGACCCCATAATAATATACCCGTCATTGACGCTCCTTGGCACCGCGGAGCATGGAAAATGTACATGTACGTTTAAGATATCTTGAAGGTCGCAATTGCGCCGGATGGTTCGAACTGTCGCTCATTAGGTAGTATTCCGCGCCCTAATAACTCTCGGCTTTTGATGCCCCGGTATGTAGGGCTATCCGCCCTCTGCCCACCTACAGTGTCAAACTGCAACGCGCTACTCGCAAACTGAATGTAGGATATTCTAACTCTGGTGCTGGTCCTTCAGAACCTGCCTCCGCCGATCTGGTTAGCATCGATAGTCTGAATGGCTACGCGCGCCCCCGTCTACAAGGGGCGACTTTCAAATACAAGTTGGTTTTCATTGCACGCATTTCCACCGCGTCTGTCGAATAATACGCTATAGCATTTACGGCAAACGCCATCAGATAGGCGTATAGTTCCCGGCTTTACCGGTTGGATGGCGGCGTCGCGTTGTGCGTGTGGCGTCGTGCGGGTGGCGTCGTGCGAGTGGTGTTGTGCGGACGGCGTCATGTAGGCGGCGTCGTGCGTGTGACGCGTTGCGACGCGGTACGGGCGACGCGGTACCGGCGACGCGGTATGGGCGACGCGGTACGGGTGAGGTACGGGTGAGGTATGGGTGAGGTATGGGTGGTATTTGGGGCGAGATATATTGGGAATGGGTGAGGCTTCGTGGTCCCGGTTCGGAGCGAAGAATCTCCCCATATCTAAAACTCAAGTATAGATTCTGGGGCCCGAACAAAGCAGCAGTGCAAATAGAGTACTATTTGCACTGCGGCGCGTGAGGGCGCAAGATTAGATACTGTCAGTGTTAAGTCCGGTTGAGGCAAGGATGAACGGTGAGGTGAAGCCGGTACGGTAGGTGCAAGTAAAACATTATGTGTACTTCTATACATCTGGGCCTAGACTCGAGTGGACAGCAGCTGTTACTTACACTTTTTTTTTTTTGTTCCCCCCTCTTTCACCACCCTACACTGTTTAAAAAAAAAAAAAAAAAAAATTGTTAATTAACGGTACATTCTATTGTCAATTGGCATTACAGAAGTTACTGTTTTGTAACAGTACATTCTACTGTTGTTTTATCTCTGTTTATTACCAGAGATTCTACTGTATTGGGTACTGTACACCTACAGTGATTCCCCTGTTTTGCAACAGTGATTAACCCGTTGTTGTTTTGTTAATATAACAGCAAGTTTTATCCAAAAACAAACGCTCCTGTTGAAGTACAGTTTTCTGTTACGCGTATTGCGGCAATTTACATCGATGAATGAAGTGGGAATGGGAACCAGACCTATTATAAGTAACTAGTTATTACACATTACACAATACTACATGTATTACGTATACAGATATATAGTACAAATGCTACGATAACCTACTAAACACTTTAACCACGGTCGTGAGTTACTTTTATATTCAGCTTTTCCCGCAATGATGAAGTCACGCTTTCAAATGAATAATTTTAATATTTCAATGCGGAAGGAGATGGGATGCAATTCTTCAGCTTTATTTGCTAAAAATCAAAATTGTATCAGTGAATTGCTTTAATAATTACAAAAAGTGGTCAAAAAGGTGTGTTTTGTGGTATAACAACACGGTTTAGCATGACTTTTGTGAACACTAGTTTCCTCACTTCTGGTTGGTCAGTTCCTGCGTGGTGAGATTCGTGTAGGAGAACAGTAGATTCTCTGTAAATAAATACTTCGTTGTCGTTGCTGTATATTTACAGCAAATTGTGTTGTTATAAAACAGTAATGTTGATGTGTCTTAACATAACGGAAGAAAATGCTTGTTCAAAAGATGATGTTTCTTGTTCCAGTACAAAACTTTAATTTAACAGCGAACATTCTGTAACCAAACAGAGAAATTCAAAAATGTGCATAGACAGTACTAGTTTTGTTTATACGCATAGAAATCCCAACAGTAATATCTACTGTTATATATTGACATTTTTAACAGAAAAACAACTGTGAAGTTATACAATTTTTTTTACTGTGTACCGCCTTGCCTCCCCACGTTGGTTTGTTCGGGCTCCGGTTTCTTCTCTTGAATCTCCCCATATCTAAAACTCAAGTATAGATTCTGGGGCCCGAACAAAGCAGCAGTGCAAATAGAGTACTATCTGTCCAACGCTTGCATCGAAGCTCGGTGTTCCCCAAACGTAATGTCATTTATAAAATGTATTCTCTTTCAGGTGAAATAATTAGGAAGGCGGCAATGAAAATAATTTATTATCGTTTGAGCAGACGAATTAGACAATAACATTACATCTCTAGGGTGGATAATAAATGATTTATGGCTATTTGTTGGTAACGGCGGCCATCTTGGACGCCATTTTGGGAAAAAAATAGTTTTCTGAAAGTCAGATTTTCTTAGATTTTTAGTATGTTATTCATGAGGTCAAATACCCAAAGCCGTTGAAAAACCTTTTGTTGCAATTTGTTAGGGTAACAGTATATTGACCCAACTAATCTCTCCATGGCGCATTGAGGAGGTCGTTCGTAAATAATGCATAACTGTCTAGATTTTTAAGACATCGACAATGTATTGAACGACCTTCATTGTTTGCGTTTTCCAACTGTGGAGCCCCTAAACATGATGATCACTGATTGTGGAGTGTCGTGGCCGAGCGGTTAAGAACCCGGTTTTCTGTTCCGCAGAGCGTGAGTTCGAATCTCGGTCTCGACACCTGTGTCCTTAAGCAAGGCACTGAAACCACTATTGCTTCGTCTTTCGGATGGGACGTAAAGCTGTAGGTCCCGTGTATTGTATGATGATAATAATAATCATTCTTCCCTAACACCCACTCTCAGGCCAATAAAACACAATTGTACACCAATTTGCGGTAGTGTTGGTGTTAATTCGGCACTCTGAGCTGCGTAAAAGACGCACTGTTTAACAAAACATTAATATACATAGTAACACAGTTTACAACTGATTCATTGATACCCTATACATTTCTGGCCAATTGTTTAAACTTGAGACAATTCGGCACACTGTGAGCTGCGTAAAAGACGCACTGATTAACGAAACATTAATATCCATAGTAACACGGTTTACAACTAATTCATGGGTACACTATAAATTTCTAGCCAATTGTTTAAACTTGAGACAATTCGGCACACTGAGCTGCGTAAAAGACGCACTGATTAACGAAACATTAATATCCATAGTAACACGGTTTACAACTGATTCATTGGTACCCTATAAATTTCTAGCCAATTGTTTAAACTTGAGACAATTCGGCACACTGCGAGCTGCGTAAAAGACGCACTTGTTTAACAAAACATGAATATACATAGTAACACAGTTTACAGCTGATTCAACGATACAATATAAATTTCTTGTTGATTGTTGAAAACTGGAGACAATACTTTTAACCAAAATATTGTCGTTACACTTGGTAATATACTTTCAACTCACTATGACACTAAAGGCTATAAAATCAAATCACTTTGCACATGTCGAAATCGGAACTTTGATTCGTTCATGTAATATGAGTTTTTTTTAACTTATTTGTGAAACTAAAGACATTTGTACAAGCCGGCTACGAAAAACTCACCCGGTGGATGAGAAAACGTAGGTCTGTTCCATGCGTTGTAACCTCATCCCAGACAGGAGTAGTCTTAGTTCCGAATTTTTCCCCCCGCAAAATATCACAACATCTTATTATATACAAAAAACAATTTCATAAACCTAGTGATTTCGAGACTGACAATAGGTCCTCTGGACTATCCTTTACATAGCCATCTTTAGCATTCTCCGACTTCCACCTTCCATGCCTCTTAAACAGTCTGTCTGGTACACCTGCTTGAGCTGCCACAGTGGCACCTCCAGCTCTGAGGCTATGTACACCGAACTTGGATACGTCATCTACTATGGGCTTCAATGCCTGTAAAATGATTTCTCTCACACGGGTGTAAGACATAGGTTGGTTCATTTCCCTGAGCTTATATCCTGCTTTGGTTTTCGATATATTACGGAAAACAAAAGAGTTAGGGTCTTGCATCCGTGCTAAAATGATGTACTTTTTTAATAACTCTACTGGGCAGTATTGAGAATCAGACTTACTGATGACTACAGACCTGCCTTCGTGGTATATGTCTGTTTTGCTAAAAGGAATATTTAAATTTAACCCGTCATCATTAAATGTGATGTGTCCCAAACGAATTGCCGACAGCTCGCTGTATCTCAAAAACCCTGTGTAAGCTACCATGCACATAACTACTGTTCTTAAATCCATAAGATGGGCCTCGGTTAATTCTGGTGATGGCTTAATGTACAAATCTACCATATTCCGAATGATTGAGGGTGTAATTGGCTCTTTTTTCACGATAGGTTTTGATAGTGATCTTTTCAAACCATCGCATGTAGATTTCACCAGTGACGCTTGGGTAGGGTCGGTAACCCCGGCAGTTTTGTGTGCCCAAGAAATGGCCGCAGCGGCTTTGATTATAGGAGCTGGGGAATTACAAGAGTGGCCAAGATGTACTAAATACAGAGCTATGTCGTAGGGGTCTGCCTCGATGCTTCTCTTGTCGTACTTTGTTGCCCATTTTGACCAATTGTTGAAAGCATAAGAATATTGTTTGACTGTGGATTCCGCTCGTGCCTTGAGGACGATGTCGGGCAGTTCCAGTGCAAGTTCTTTTAGATCTTGATTCTTGTCTTCTTCCTTCCGTGCCCATATTCCACTGTTAAATATAATCTGAAAAAAACACACGTATACTTTGATCGAGGTTCACAATTCTCAATCCATACTAAAATTCAGCCTCACTGCTAGAATCTTACTCCTTATAATATTGGCAAGGAACTCGGCGTTCCCTCCTCTGCCAGGGGTAAATATCCCACAATTCCTGGGGAGTTCACAAACTTCTATCACCGCTCTTATTGGATTAAAACCGTCTGGAAAGAGCATCGGCCAAAATGGCGCTGAAATCCAACATGGACAGACAAGCGTTCCAATAACTTTTGAGGTTTCCATGTGTTTCAGAACTCTAGGTATTAATGAGATTGGGGGCACTACCCAGTTGTTTTCTCCTTTCCAATCTACTGTGAATGCATCTATTGCTTCGCAACCCGGATTCCAGTACCTTGAATTAAACCGTGTTGTCTTGTTGTTATAAAAACTGGCAAATCTATCAATGGAATGGGGGCCCCACAACTCATCAAGAGATGCAAAAACATGATCTGAAACGCTCCAGTCGTCCTGGTCTATTATACGACTTAATTTATCCGCTTTTTCATTCTTTGACCTCGGGACCCATTCCATTTCTAGGTGAATATTATGGGATAGGCAATGTTTTACAAATACTCAGGGCAATATCTTGTAATTCCTCCTTCATGCTCCCCCTTGCTGCTATTATAGAAACAGCCTGGTTATCTGTAAACCACTTCGTCCTTCGGCAGGACAACTTAGTTACCAGTGACTTTAGAACTAAATCAACTGCCTTTAGTTCTCGCCAAGTGGAATTCTTTTTGGACTCTGTAACATCCCACATGCCCTGGACCAGTTCTTCTCCAGTATCAACTAAATACCCACCAAAACCAGTAGAACTAGCGTCAGAATAGACAATCTTCGAGCATTCCTTGCGTGCTCCTAAAACGGCCTCATTCATTGTACCTATGGTATACTGTTCCAGAAATCCAGCTCGCTTCTGGCTTCTGGAGATATCGGAAAGACGGATTCCCATGTGGACCTGGATTCAATGCAAACATGTAAACTTTTTGTCATTACATTGGCTACATTGCCTATGACCAGATTCGTGGACATTATCTTCCCAACCAACTTAGCAAGAGCACGTGCTGTTGTTTTGTGTGTCATGTTTTGGATATCTTTCTTGATACTTAACACTCTCCTTTCAGGAACACGAAATGTGCCCAGCGCTAGGTTGATATCATAACCCAACCATTCAATTGACCTAGATGGTAACCAGACACTCTTTTGAACATTAGGGATAAAACCAGAACTTATGATATCTTTTTTCACTTCTTCGCTCATGGCCAAAGCATCTGAAAAAGTGGATGCAAAACCGATGCCGTCATCTAGGTAAACTACAATGGACTTGCCTTCGCCTCTCCATTTTTTGACTAGGGGTCTCATTAATTTGGTAAATATATACGGTGCAGAAGAAAGGCCAAATGGGAGCTGATTAAACGTATAGAATGACTGAATACCACCTTCTTTCCATGAGAAACCTAAATATTTTACGTGTTCTGGGCATATGTCTACATGATGGTAACCCGTTTTTAGGTCGAACTTAAACGCATATCCTCCCTTCTGAAAAAACAAGAGGGCAGTACGCATGTCTTCATATTTCACTGAAACGTTTTCAAGGTATTCATTGACCAGCCTCAAATCTAAAATAAGGCGCTTCTTACCATTAGATTGAACAGATACTGTCAGTGGACTGACCACTTTGGGCAACGATTCTGAGTTCTGTATTGTGCCCACTTGCCTTAACTCTAAAATCGCTTTGGTTACAAACACTCTATGACTAAGAGCCGATTGGTTGTTTGCTTTAAACATCGGTGGCGGTTCAGAAACAAAGGGCAATACATAGCCGTGCTCAATTGTACTTAGAATGTAGTCAACCGGGGCAAGAGATCTCCAAAAAGAACTATGTTTCTTTAATCTACCGGCAACTTTAATACTTGGTAAACCATCATTTTGTTCATATTCAAAGTAGTCATCAACAATGCTAACTATTGGACTGGTTTTGTTTATACTAGATCCTCTCCTTTCTTCACTGTACTTAACTTTATTGACTTGTAGAAGTTGAGGCCACGGTCGGTGGTTTATAGGCGAATCTTTTCTGGCAGGTAGCCTTCCAGTGGGTAAAGCTGCCGCATATGAAGCAAGCTCCTCCCTGAAATCTGGTCGCTCCGGTGTTGTGTGGGTAGACTTGGGTAGAGCGACGAAAACTATTGCCGCTACTAGACCCCAGTACAGCGGTGTTATCCCACTTGCCCTTTTTCTGCTGCTGTGTTGCTGTAGCCGACACTGCTCTCTTCTGCCTAACCTTCCTTCCAGCTCTGCCTTCCGCTCTGGTGATCTTGTTGTCATCGTCGTCGTTGTCGGCTAACTGATGAGCTTCGTACTCGGATACGGTAGCCCAACCGTATGGACTTGAATCTGCCAGCCGAATCAGCTTTTGGCGCTTATCGATAACCTCCAAAGCCTTTATCAGACCAGGCTCCAGATCTTCTACCACAAGATCGCTGTCGTCATCCACTCTTCCTTTGAGAGACTGAATAATCTCTCTTACTTCTCTACGTATAATTAAGAGAAAAACAAAGCACAAAATGTATCAGAAATGGTACATAAAAATAACAATTTCGTAGGACATGTAAGCCGTAGTTTAGCGAGAGCGTATTCTTTGGAACGAAGCGGGAACTGTGCCTGACCAACGTGAAGTGACTAGCCTACCGTACCACACCTTGATTCCATGCAAAGTAGTTGCATGGTGACGTCACTCACCATAGAGGGCCTGAATACCGTGCCCATGCACCGTGAAGAAAACAAATATGTTCTAATTCACTCCGTTCGCTCAACCGAACATATTTATATTTCTTCCCTAACACCCACTCTCAGGCCAATAAAACACAATTGTACACCAATTTGCGGTAGTGTTGGTGTTAATTCGGCACTCTGAGCTGCGTAAAAGACGCACTTGAATGGTTAAAGAAGGGCTTGGACGAGCTAGAATAAAGCAACTACCTTTGCGCAAGAAATATTGCAAGATCATTGTCCAATTCGACATGTAAGAGGAAACAATACTTAGCTGATACTTGCTGGTTAAAGTCGAATTGTCTTTTGTTGCCTTCCCTTCTCCATTTAGTTTTGGTGGACTCCAACTTTTGAGTCAACAACGTAGATGACTTCGAGTGTAAATCTAACACTTCTGCTTTGGTGCTCGATAATTTTTTATCGAAAGCGTGTGTAAGCTCAGCAAGCATTGCCTTGATGTCGTCCTTGGTAGCTGGTTGGTCTTCGGAAGACATTGTATAGTTAAAATAACAATTTCGTAGGACATGTAAGCCGTAGTTTAGCGAGAGCGTATTCTTTGGAACGAAGCGGGAACTGTGCCTGACCAACGTGAAGTGACTAGCCTACCGTACCACACCTTGATTCCATGCAAAGTAGTTGCATGGTGACGTCACTCACCATAGAGGGCCTGAATACCGTGCCCATGCACCGTGAAGAAAACAAATATGTTCTAATTCACTCCGTTCGCTCAACCGAACATATTTATATTTATAATGCACGTAAAAGAACCCAGTAACACTTATCGCTAAGAGAAGGGGTTTGCCCCGGTGTTCCTGTCTCAATTGGACAAAAAATATATATATATATATATAAAATCAATTTCGATCTCAGGCTGTGCTCCGTAGTCATAATATGAGTCGAGGCGCCTTTACGTGCCAGCGGCTTGACTACGTTGTAGCCGCGTCCTTCGCAATTCAAATTGTATAACTGCTGGGCCCCTCTGAAAAACAGTGTTTCACTGAGAGGAATAAATAAATTAGGACTGGTAAGACATCACAGTCCTTTATGGGCTCTGAATGGGAACTAAAAGTAAGATTGGTGGTAGTTTGAGTTGGTTCAGTGACACGTGTTGGGTCATGTACGAGTTGCGCCAATTGGAACAAACTAATACAAGAAATAATTGGATCTGAGTGCATATTATCGTGTTCCTCTGAAACACGATCTCATAGTCAGAGATTGAGTGGTCGCAACAAGTTTTATTTAGACCGATGATGTCAAATGAATTTCTAGACATTACAATCTTAAAATGGTAAAATTTGTTTATCAGGATTCTCACATTAAGATGGACGAATGAGGAACCCCGGAACTGTAATTATAGATAACGCCATAATGTTAAGTCTATTTTAGATTCTTGCCTTGTGGACTGAGCAGCTCCCTGACCGTTTTGAGATTAGTTCCACACCTGGCCTCGGTAATGTTTTGGAATGTTCTGGACTGGGACACTGGTCGCCGTGGTTGATTGAGGTGGGTTCGATGTCATTTCTGATGGAGGTACGGATAATACTGGTTGGCAATTTGAAAACCCGTCAGAAAGTCACGGGTCGCTGTAGTCTGCTTCCTCAGGACATCATAGTACAAAATCTGGCCGAAAGAGGTTCCCTGATGTGGAATGCGACTAACGTACTAGTACGGTCTTTGGCGGTCCTGTGATGTGTTGGATAATGTTCATGGCAAGTATACGCACTTCTGCTGAGTTTAGATGCACGCCGTCGGACACAAGGTGGTTTGAGTATGTTTCCGTTGTCAATGAAGCCCCATTTTTTTTCGCTTTGCTATGGGCTTAAACAGATTATTGGAATCATCTACTCTCTTGCATTGTGGCACCGTTTGGTTTTTACCATGTATAATCGAGTATATTGTCACTGATCTTGGTTGTAATGACTCGCCGAGGGAGGTGATCTGAGCGGCAATAGTCTCCGGGTTGTCGGATGTGTTGTTGGTTCCAACATCAAGAATAACCTCAGAGCCGTGCTTGGTCGACAGCTGTATGGCGTGGGGAGCAATACTTTAGAATTTTGCTCAACTCATGGTGTGGCACATCACTTTCTTTTGAAACCGTTTGATCATTGAGTCACCGATTAGAAGCAAATGTGCACAGTGAGGTTTCGTTTGTGTGGGTGCTGGTTGTCTCACGTTATGTGCCGGTTTTTTGCAGTGGTCAGCTTCTTGTGCTTTTTTTCGGTATTGATTCAGCTGCTCTTCAAAGGAAACCTTAGTTTTTGAGGGACGGAGCAAATTGTTTGGGGCTGGACAGGATCCCTGCTCCTTCAAAGTATGTGTCGATCACCAACTCAGCCTCGGTCCAGAAATCATCGGTGCTGGAGTCGGTGATATAAACTGGAATCTCTGTCGCCAACGCAGCAAAGCAGATCCGCTGTACGGTGGGCTCGCTGGACTGGTTAGACGTGTGGTCGTCCATGGGTGGTTCCAGTGTGAAATGTAATTCTGTCCTCCCTGGTAAATGTGTCCCCCCAGGCAGACGTACCAGGCCGTGAACCGGTAAATCTGTCCGGGGGGACACATTTACCTAGGTGTTTCTGTCCTCCTCCAGGTAATTATGTCCCCCTGCCTAACGTTAAACGTGTCCCCTTGGTAAATGTGTCCCGTGCAACGTCACAAGTCTAAAACCCACTAGACGCAACAATACGCAGGAACTTTAGAAGTCGCTGCACCTCCTCCACAAAGTCAGCCATGACGACAACATGCGATATGCGTACCCGTACGTACGTGCGAGTGCGTACATACGTACGTACGCACATGCACGTACATACCACCAGGTTGAGAATAGAATTTATACGCGTGCAAGAAGTATGACAATACTGATTACTGCCATTTTCCCTTTCTCGCAGAAACGTAGATCGGTTGATTGATTCAATAAAGTTATTTTTATTTTGATAAATCGATGAAGGGAAGAGTCCAAATAATAAATACCCTGTGGGCTTAATTCATTGAAATAACATCAAAATAACCACTTATGTGTGGCCAATTTTTTTATATTTTTTTTGGGGGGGACAAAATTACCTAGAGAGGGGACAGAATAAACTAGAGGGGGACAGAATTAACGGCTCCAGGGTGACACTTTTACATAAGTAATTCTGTCCCCCCGGACAATTTTACCGGGAGACAGAATTATCGTCCACACAGGCTCAAATCACACGATGCGCGTTCTGAGTGGCCATGGGCTCTACGAGAAGAAGTCAGGTCATAGCGCGCGTACTCGATAATGAGGCGAACAGCGACGTTTTATTTGCAGCAAATTGACGGTCTCGCTGCAAAGGGATTTTACGAGGTTTTACGAGCATGAAGGAGTGCCCCGCGGAAATGGGCCATAACTATAAGTCCGTTTTCGCAGCAGTGTTGCCAATATAGGGTGTTAAGGGAATATATAGTCGTTTCTGTGTCGAATAATAGTATTTTCATTGATTATTTCGTTGTGAAGGCTATTCACGAGACTTGTAAAATGAGGTATGAAAATACTTATTACTTAGCACGTTTTTGGTGACCCTGACTGTTTTGGGACGTTTTGAGATAAAATATCTCATTTGCTACAAACTGAAAGAGTTCACGCTTTTCTACTCGTACTATTCCCATTTATAACACCTCACTTACAGATTCTGTGTCTTGATTGGCCGAGAGCGCGTCACGTGTCACTTGCTATATTTACTATTTTTTACTTGTGCTATCCAAAAAGACTATACCACGCAAAAAGGACTATGCGCATGGCAACGAAAGCGTGACTGAAACCCAGACGTGTGTTTCGGTGCATTGCGTAAACATTGCTCTATCACCTTCGCACCCGTTCATTAAGGCAACAAAGTACACGTATGATCGAGAGACGTATAATTCTGAGATTGTTTGTCATTACTATACTTTCCGGAAGCTTAAATTGTGCAGAATCTGTGAATGAGGTGTTATAAAACAAATATTGACTGCTTTATTTCGCGGTATAGTAAAACTAGCCTCCCTCGGTGATCCATGGAGCATTATATTTTCCCTCGGCTTCGCCTCGGGAAAATAGAATGCTCCATGGATCACCTCGGGGGGCTAGTTTTACTATACCACTCAAAGCAGTCAATATTTGTATAGACGATGTGCCCTCTGACGTCACGTGTTTACATCTGTATTCAAATGTGCCCGGCAGTGATGCGCACCCATCGTGTTTTACATAACATTTGCTTAAAGAGTGACGTCGCAGGTCAGATGGCATTTGAATTATGTGACCTCTGATGTCATATCTTAACCAAATTTATGTAAAACATGATGCGCGTGCATATTGACGGGCACATTTGAATACAGATGTAAACAGAGGCACATCGTCTATACTATACCAGTTCCACTCGGAAACGTCGATCTGTTTCAATGACGTATTCACGTGGTTTAATTTGTACGCGCGTTCGTACATTTATCTCCTTTATATTGGAGATCAATGGTTACATACATGTATACATTACACGCAATTTGTGCATGTTATGTTTGTTTACAATCGATCGCATATGAAGCGCGATATGTGGCAGAGAAACCCCCCCCCCCCCCTCTTTTGTGTTGTGTTCCCGGAATCTCAGGAATTCCTTTTAGGTTTCAAGGGGGGGTGGGTTAGGTTACAATAGTGTTGAGCGCGCATAAAGTATAGGGATAAGAGCGGGGGGTACCCCTCTGCCACATATCGTGCTGGGTATAATCGATCGTTGAGCTTACGTTATAGCCAGGCGCCTTGACTCCGCGTTTACACTACTTATAAGCATGTGTGAAGCAGGGGACCCAACATGCAAAAGCGCCATTGAGTTTAGTATAGCAATGCATGATTGGTCAATATACCAGTTCGTTTGGGGATTTAACCAATGGGGGCAGTGCGCTCATGGCATTTACGTGCTTTATGAGCGTCATTATTTTGGGGAGCCTTGTTTTGGAATGGACGTCAATTTTAGTGTGATCCCAACTGTTTCGGGTAACCATGGAGCTATTCATAGCTCCATGGGGTAACCAACAGAACAATTGTCAAGATAGGTAAGCACCAAACTGTTAGATTATTCTGTTGAACTTTGTTTAGTAAAGAAAAATAGCAGTTTTCCCCGACATTCAATTTACTACAAAAACGGTCATATAGTTCCGCCACTGTTTTTTGTTCACAAAATGTGTGGATGAACACTTGAATAATCGTTCCAAGCAATAAGGCGATAGTATTTTTTTTAAATGGTTGTTTTAAAGACCCGTTTTCGGGAAAACGAGTTTTGAAATAATTATGGTTTCACATCTCATGAATATTCATTTTACCGAGAGAGTTATGCATACGTAGCAAATAAAAGAAAGCACTTTTGCGAAGGCTGTGACCTAACTGAAAGGGCTCATCAACATATCAATGGTAGAATGGAGAGCGTCGCATTCCTTCTACCGGTGGTCTATTGTTTCCCTTTGGGAACATAAGATCGAGAAATCTGGACAGAGAGTGGCAATTTGGTCTGAAAATTTCTGATCAAGTAATTTTATGTCATTTTAGACCTGTATGATGGCTTAATAATGACATGTGGGGTGGGTTCGGGGACTTGATCGGGGGTTGCGACACCTGTTAAATCCTGAGCTGTAGTATGCCTTAATTGTTTTCTTGGAATTTACCCGACAAGCTGAACCAATAGTCCAGTCAAAATACCAAATGTTGTATTGTTGACCTCAAACAAATTGTAACAAATCTTTTTTCACCACAGTGAACTTCTATAAGGTCCCTAGAATTACATACTAAAAATCTTTAAAAATCCAAGCGGTGGAAATATGTCTAATTTGCATAAATCGTTAATCCCTGCCGTGTAATATGTTTATTTCCATATTTGGGTATATATTTTATTTATTTTTTTCGAAAAGTTTATTTTGGTGATTCTACTTACACATCCTTACTTCAATAACATTTTCTAAAGCATGTAAGTGACTGAATAATTTTGAAAATAGAGTAATGATTCAAAATGACTTTAATTTTAGCCTATAATTTGCACGCATTTACCTTGTCTCCAGATATCATCAAGTAGTCAGTATGGACGAGCTTCAAATTCACCAAGTTGCTTACTGGCACCGTTATCCTATTAAAATCTTATGAAAAATCATTATGAACAATGATAACATTGTGATATTTAGCCCAGCAAACAACAACTGGTAAAAATCGTTTGTCCATAAATTGGGCTAAACAGTAGGTGAAGGGTTACCTAAGATGAGAGACTTGAACAAGTTCAAGGAAACCCCCCAAATTAAAGATGTTTGTTGCTTACAATAATCATATCTACGTTAGAATGTATTTTGAGAATTTTCTTGAACTTGTTCAAGTCTCCCATGTTAGGTAACCCTTTAACTTCTTTTTCGCCTAGTTTATAAACAAACCATTTTACCCCAGTTTTGGTTTGCTGGGCTAAATATCACAATGTTATCATTGTTCATATGATTTTCCATTAGGTTTTATTATGATAACTGTGCCAGTAAGCAACTTGGTGAATTTGAAGCTCACCAATACTGACTACTGGATGATATCTGGAGACAGTGTAATGTATGCACATTTATAGGGTCACGAAGTTGTCATTTTGGATAATTACCATGTTCTCATAATTATTCAGTCACTTATACGCTTTAGAAAATGTTATCGAAGTAGAGATACATGTATGTAAGTAGAATCACCTAAATAAACTTTTTTAATTTTTTAAATATATTTTGTATACCCAAATATGAGAATAAATATATTACGCGGCAGGGATTAACGATTTATGCAAATTAGTCGTATTTCCACCACTTGAATTTTTAAAGACTTTTGATATGTTATTGTAGGGACCTTTTAGAAATGCATTGTGGTGAAATTTGTTTTGTTACAATTTGTTTGAGGTCAAAACTTATTTTGACTGGACTACAAGGCAATACCTGGGAAAAGTGTCTTGATGAGAAAAAAATATATAGACATAGTTCCTTAATGTCATCGGATGCTGTTTGAGAGGATATACAGAGTTTAAGTGACAAAGCGGTACTTAGTTTTTTTGACGGGTCGCCCTTCTCGTCGCCATCCTCGTCACGGTACTTCTCCATAGCAGCCTCAAATTACATTCCTCGCATGTAACAATTCATAAATGGTAACACCACCACCGACGGCGACACTTGAAATTTAGAAACGAAATCCTGGATCTAGTGTCGAGTTTTGATAAGAAACTCGGAAAGCTGATACGACACGCACATGTCCGTTGGCTGCCATCGTCATGGCGTGTACAATGTACGTGAGCATATAGTTTGTCAAACGGTTCCAGTCTATTTGAGGTTGCCATGCTTTGGCTTAAAACAAATCTTACTATAAGCACGAATTTCGTTTCTTGATTAATGATTAGCTGTTTCGGCCTTTCAGCCGAAACAGCTTTTGTTTTCGTTAAAGTTTTTTTTAGCTGTTTCGGCATTTCAGCCGAAACAGCTATTGTATTTGTTCTGATATTTTTAGCTGTTTCGGCAATTCAGCCGAAACAGCTTTTGTTTTCGTTAAAGTTTTTTTTTTTTTTGGCTTTTTCGCAATTTGCGAAAAAGCCTTTGTTTTTGTTCTGATTTTTTTTTTTCTTTTTTTTTTTTCTTTTAGTAACCTAAACCCCATAGACTTTGTACACGTTTTTTTGCACCAGCACTTCTCATAGACAACAAAGTCGTATCCAAACAAAACTTTACCCAAGTGAAGACCCTATGGTGAGCTCGGTCCTAACAGACATACGTCATGGTGACGTCACCAGGGGTCACGTGACGTCATCTTAAAGGTGCAATTGATTTAATCTTTGAAAATCAATAACAAATCAACCGCAAAAGACCGAAACTTGATTTTTGTGGCAATAGATAGAATAATCCAGGATCTTCATTTTATCTCGTGTGCGTGAAATCACGTGACCCTTCCTTCCGGTCTAAACCGGAAGTGCCTTATAATTTAAAAGTGATAAATGATATGAACTTACTTTCAACGATGTTAGTGTCTGGCTAGATTGTATTTTTCAAAAAAAATATTGGTGACGTCATAACATGTTATAGCGCCCTCTAGCGGCAGGTTGAAAAATGGTTAAAATGAATATTCGGTTGATGTGTGTGGCGAAGTTTGCTGAAATAACTTTATAACCAGTGTATACAATCAGTTTCATGCTGAGACCATATTGGGAAGGGGAAATATTTATGATGTCACCAAACCGGAAGTTACAATGAAAAATCCTTTAAACCTTTAAAAATCGCTTAAAAATCAACCGGGATAGATATAATCCAGATTTTTGCTTCAAATAGCAAAGTTAAGACAGCTCTCGAGCTTTCTGTTAATTACGTCACGATGACGTCATCAAGTGTCAAATTACAATCAACCAAATATTTCTAGATATAATCTTTGAAAATCAATATAAAATCAACTGTAAGAGATCTGATTTAGATTTTTAAGGGAATTGATAGACTAATCCATGGTCTTCATAATTTGTATTACATGCAAAAAGACCCGACCCTTCCTTCCGGTCCAAACCGGAAGTGCCTTATAATTTAAAAATGGAAAACGATGTGAACTTACTTTCAACGATGTTAGGCGCTGGCTAGGTTGTAAGTAACAACAAAGTCAACGGTGACTTCATAAAATGTTATAGCGCCCTCTAGCGGCATGTTGACAAATGTTACATCATATAACGATTATATTTAAATTATTACGTTTTAAGACCTTTAAGCCGTATATCAGCAACGGAACGTGCTAACATAACACATGTTTGTATTGTTAGGTGATGGATAGTTGCACAAATAGTTCACAAACGTGTGACGTCATCGTTTTAATCAGTTTGAATTCATTTTAATCTGTTTAAATTAACTTAAATTCGTTTTCAATGATTTTAAATTGTTTTGATGGTATAAAAGTTCAATTTTTGAAAAATTTAATCTAAAAAATTGCGAATGCGAAAAAGCCCTATGTTCTGTTCCTCGAACAGTCGTAGTTCTAGTTTTTCCTTTTTTTCTTCCGTTTCAGACTCCTCTCCATAGGGTTTGTACACGTTTTTTCTTCAGCCAATACACTTTGACACTTTAGAAAACCCGATCGACTTAAGACTTGGTATACACTTAGACTACCACCCACAGATGGTCCTTGAACAAAATCGTCACGATTTCGTCATTCATGGTCACGTAACGTCACTTTAAAGGTGCGATTTTTTCCCATAGGTTTTGTACACGTTTTTCTTCAGACTATTGACTTTGACACTTTGGTAAATCCGATCGACTTGAGACTTGGCATACACTTAGACCACCATCCCTAGGAGGGCCAGGAGAAAAATCGTCATGATGACGTCATCGTGGGTCTTGTGACCTCACATTAAAGGTGCAGTTTTTGAGACCCTATATCTCTGAAAGTACAGGACCGATTGGGGTCAAACTTGGTATACAAGTATTCCACGATGTGTTATAGACGAAAATTAAGATGACATCATGATGACATAATCGGGTGTCATGTGACGTTAAATTAAAGGTGCAGTTTTTCCCATAGGATTTGTACACATTTTTGTTCAATCAATATATTTTTGGCACTTTGGTAAATCCGATCGACTTGAGATTTGGCACATACTTAGACCAGCATATGTAGATGGTCCTAAAAGAAATTCGACACAATTGCGTCATTCAAGGTCACGTGACGTCACGTTAAAGGTTCAATTTTCCCCCCATAGGTTTTGTACACGTTTTCCTTAGACTATTGACTTTGACATTTTCGTAAATTTGATCGACTTGAGACTTAGCACACACCTCAACCACCATCTCCGGCAGGGCCCAGAGGAAAATCGTCATGATGACGTCATCATGGGTCATGTGACGTCACATTAAAGGTTCAATTTTTAAGACCCTCTATCTCTGGAAGTACAGGCCCGATTAGGGCAAAACTTGGTATGCAAGTATTCCATGATGTGTTATAGACGCAAATTAAGATGACGTCATGATGACATCACCGGGTGTCATCTGACGTCACATTAAAGGTGCAGTTTTTCCCAATAGGATTTGTACACGTTGTTTTTTAACCAATATATCTTTGGCACTTTGGTAAATCCGATCGACTTTAAACTTGGCACACACTTAGACCACCACACACACACACATAATGAAAGACATTTTAGACACCCGAAACAGCTCTGTGTTTGTCCACAAACACATGTCTAGTTTTTTTTTTTTTTTAGCTGTTTCGGCAATTCAGCCGAAACAGCTATTGTATTCGTTCTGATTTTTTTTTTTTTTTTTTTTTTTTTTTTTTTCTCCTTCAGACTCCTCTCTATAGGGTTTGTACACGTTTTTTGTTCGGACAATACACTTTGGCACTTTGGTAAATCCGATCGACTTAAAACTTGGCATACACTTAGACCACTACCCACAGATGATCCTAGAAGAAATTCGTCGCGATTACGTCATTCAAGGTCACGTGACGTCACATTAAAGGTGCAATTTTTCCCCATAGGTTTTGTACACGATTTTTTTCAGACCATTGACTTTGACACTTTGGTTAATCCGACCGACTTGAGACTTGGCACATACTTAGACCACCACCCACAGATGACCCTTGAAGAAATTCGGCACGATTGCGTCATTCAAGGTCACGTGACCTGACGTTAAAGGTGCAACTTTTTTCCCCGTAGGGTTTGTACACGTTTTTATTCAGACTATTGACTTTGACACTTTCGTAAACTTGATCGACTTGAGACTTAGCACACACGTCGACCACCATCTCCAGGAGGGCCAAGGGGAAAATCGTCATGATGACGTCATCGGGGGTCATGGGACGTCACATTAAAGGTTCAGTTTTTAGGACCCTCTATCTCTGGAAGTACAGGTCCGATTGGGGTCATACTTGGTATGCAAGTATTCCAGGATGTGTTACAGACGAAAATTAAGATGACATTATGATGACATCATTGGGTATCATGTGACGTCACATTAAAGGTTCAATTTTCCCCATATGATTTGTACACGTTTTTTCAACTAATATATCTTTGGCACTTGTGTAAATCCAATCGACTTCAGACTTGGCACACACATAGACCACCACACACACATATTGAAAGTAACGTTGGACAATCGAAACAGCTCTGTGTTTGTCCACAAACACATGTCTAGTTTTTTTGTTTTTTTTTTTTGTTTTTTTTTTTTTTTTTTTTTTGTTTTTTTTTTTTTTTTTTTTTTTTTTTTTTTTTTTTTTTTTTTTTTTTTCGGACTCTTCTCCATAGGGTTTGTACACGTTTTTTGTTCGGACAATACACTTTGACACTTTGGTAAATCCGATCGACTTGAAACTTGGCATACACTTAGACCACCACCCACAGATGATCCTAGAAGAAATTTGTCACGATTACGTCATTCGTGGTCACGTGATGTCACGTTAAAGGTGCAATTTTTTCCCATAGGATTTGTACACGTTTTTCTTCAGAATATTGAATTTGACACTTCGGTAGATCCGATCGACTTGAGACTTAGGACACACCTCGACCACCATCCTCAGGGGGGCCAGAAGAAAAATCGTCATGATGACGTCATCGTGGGTCATTTGACGTCACATTAAAGGTGCAGTTTATAAGACCCTCTATCTCTGGAAGTACAGGCCCGATTGGGGACAAACTTGATATGCAAGTATCCCGGGATGTGTTATAGACGAAAATTAAGATGACATCACGATGACGTCATCGGGTGTCATGTGACGTCACATTAAAGGCGCAGTTTTTCCTATAGGTTTTGTACACGTTTTTCGTCAGACTATTGAATTTGACACTTTGGTAAATCCAATCGACTCGAGAATTAGTACACACCTCGACCACAATCTCTAGGAGGGCCACAAGGATAATCGTCATGATGACGTCATCGTGGGTCATGTGACGTCACTTTAAACGTGTAGTTTTTAAGACCCTCTATCTCTGGAAGTAAAGGTCTGATTGGGGTCAAACTTGGTATGCAAGTATTCCAGGATGTGTTATAGACGAAAATTAAGATGACGCCATGACGACGTCATCGTGGGCCATGTGACGTCACATTAAAGGTGCAGTTTTCCCCATAGGATTTGAACACGTTTTTTTCAACTAATATATCTTTGACACTTTGGTACATCCGATCGACTTCAGACTTAGCACACACCTCGACCACCATACCCATGAGGGCCAAGGGGAAAATCGTCATGATGACGTCATCGTGGGTCATGTGACGTCACATTAAAGGGGCAGATTTTAGGACCCTCTATCTCTGGAAGTACAGGTCTGATTAGGGTCAAACTTGGTATGCAAGTATTCCAGAATGTGTTATAGACGAACATTAAGATGACATCATGATGACATTCCCAGGTGTCATGTGACGTCACATTAAAGGTGTAGCTTTCCCAATAGGATTTGTACACGTATTTTTCAACCAATTAACTTGGGTAAATCCGATCGATTTCATACTCGGCACACACATAATAAAGGTCATCTTAGACACCCGAAACAGCTCTGTGTTTGTCCACAAACACATTTCTAGTTTTTCTTTTTTTTTTTCTCTTTTTTTTTTTTTTTTTTAGCTGTTTCGGCCTTTCAGCCGAAACAGCTTTTGTTTTCGTTAAAGTTTTTTTTTTTTTTTTTTTTTTGGCTTTTTTGCAAATTTTGCGAAAAAGCCTTTGTTTTTGTTCTGATTTTTTTTTTTCTTCTTCTTCTTCTTCTTCTTCTTTTTTCTTTTCTTTTAGTAACCTAAACCCCATAGACTTTGTACACGTTTTTTCTGCCCGTCACTTTTAATAGAAAACAAAGTCGTATTTACATAAAACTTAACCCAGGTGAAGACCATATAGTGAACTCGTGTCTCGCAGAAATACGTCATGGTGACGTCATCAGGGGTCACGTGACGTCATCTTAAAGGTGTAATTGATTTAATCTTTGAAATTCAATAACAAATCAACCGCAAAAGACCGAAACTTAATTTTGGTGGCAATTGATAGAATAATCCAGGATCTTAATTTTATCTCGTGTGCGTGAAATCACGTGACCCTTCCTTCCGGTCTAAACCGGAAGTGCCTCATAATTTGAAAGTGAAAAATGATATGAACTTACTTTCAACGATGTTAGTGTCTGGCTACAATGTATTTTTCCAAAACAATATTGGTGACGTCATAACATGTTATAGCGCCCTCTAGCGGCAGTTTGAAAAATTGTTAAAATGAATAATCTGTTGATGTGTGTGGCGAAGTTTTCTGAAATCACTTTATAACCGGTGTATTTAATCAGCTTCATGCTAGTAACAAGTTGACGAGAAGGAAAAATTATGACGTCACCAGACCGGAAGTTATAATGAAAAGACTCCTTTTCCTTTGAAAATTCCTAAAAAATTAAACCTGACAGATACAATCTTGATTTTTGCTCTAAAGGTTAATGTAAAAGTAGTTCTCGAACTTCCCTGTGTTTTGGGGCAAAAAACGAACTTGAACATACCCTGCGGCACCCTTGAAATGTAATCGTTTTGGCCTAAGCGCATAAAGCATTGACCCCTTATATGTGCATGGCACACGTATAATAGGGGTGTACATGCTTGTATATGTACGTACGTATACACTGATAGTGTACTATGCATTGAGCGAATGTATTACTACTGACATCGTACGTGCATGCAAATGTACGCTCACCCAAGAGGACACTAGCCGCCAACAAGCGAAACAGGATGACGTCATCAAATTGCCTATGGGGAAGGGCACCGTGTGCGACAGGTAGGTAAACAGGCTCTCGGCTACGCATAATCCAATCCCATAGATTTTGTAAACGTTGTTTGCACAATTCAAAGCACTTTTAACGAAAAACAAAGTCGTATTTCCATAAAACTTAACACCCAGGTAAAAACCCTATAGTAAACTCGTGTCTCGCAGAAATACGTCATGGTTACGTCATCAGGGGTCACGTGACGTCATCTTAAAGGTGTAATTGATTTAATCTTTGAAAATCAATAACAAATCAACCGCAAAAGACCGAAACTTAATTTTTGTGGCAATAGATAGGATAATCCAGGATCTTAATTTTATCTCGCGTGCGTGAAATCACGTGACCCTTTCTTCCGGTCCAAACCGGAAGTGCCTTATAATTTAAAACTGGAAAATGATATAAACTTAATTTCAACGATGTTAGTGTCTGGCTAGAATAAACTTTTCAAAAAATTACCGGCGACGTCATAACACGTTATAGCGCCCTCTAGCGGCAGGTTGAAAAATGGTTAAAATGCATAATTTGTTGGTGTGTGTGGCGAAGTTTGCTGAAATCACTTCATAACCGGTGTATATAATCAGCTTCGTGCTAAGAACATATTGAGAAAGAGATTTATTGATGACGTCACCAAACCGGAAGTTACAATAAAAAAAACTTAAAACGTCGCTTAAAAATCAACCACGATAGATATAATCCAGATTTTTGCTTTAAATAGCACAGTTAAGACAGCTCTCGAGCTTTCTGTTAATTACGTCACGATGACGTCATCAAGTGTCAGATTACAAGCAACCAAATATTTCTAAATTTAATCTTTGAAAATCAATATAAAATCAACTGTAAGAGATCTGATTTAGATTTTTAGGAGAATTGATAGATTAATCCATGGTCTTCATAATTTGTATTACATGCAAAAAGACCTGACACTTCCTTCCGGTCCAAACCGGAATTTCCTTATAATTTAAAAGTAAAAAACGATGTGAACTTACTTTCAACGATGTTAGGAGCTGGCTAGGTTGTAAGTAACAAAAATGTTAACCGTGACTTCATAAAATGTTAAAGCGCCCTCTAGCGTCATGTTGACAAATGTTACGTCATATTACGATTATGTTTGAATTATTACGTTTTTAGACGTTGAAGGCATATCTCAGCAAAGGATCGTGTTAACATAACACCTCATTTTGTGTTGTTAGGTGATAGATAGTTGCACAAAAAGTTCAGAAACGTGTGACGTCATTTGAATTTATTTTAATATGTTTAAATTAACTTAAATTCGTTTTTTTTGTTGTTAAATACTCAAATAAAATGCGAAAGCGAAAAAGCCCTATGTTCTGTTCCTTGAACAGACGTAGTTCTAGTTGGCTTTTTCGCAATTTTGCGAAAAAGCCTTTGTTTTTGTTCTGATTTTATTTTTTCTTTTTTTTTTATTTTTTCTTTTAGTAACATAAACCCCATAGACTTTGTACACGTTTTTTTGCACAAGTACTTTTAATAGAAAACAAAGTCGTATTTGCATAAAACTTAACCCAGGTGAAGATCCTATAGTGAACTCGTGTCTCGCCGAAAAACGTAATGGTGAGGTCATCAGGGGTCACGTGACGTCATATTAAAGGTGTAATTGATTTAATCTTTGAAATTCAATAACAAATCAACCGCAAAAGACCGAAACTTAATTTTTGTGGCAATAGATAGAATAATCCAGGATCTTGATTTTATCTCGCGTGCGTGAAATCACGTGACCCTTCCTTCCGGTCCAAACCGGAAGTGCCTCATAATTTGAAAGTGAAAAATGATATGAACTTACTTTCAACGATGTTAGTGTCTGGCTACAATGTATTTTTCAAAAAAAATATTGGTGACGTCATAACATGTTATAGCGCCCTCTAGCGGCAGTTTGAAAAATTGTTAAAATGAATAATCTGTTGATGTGTGTGGCGAAGTTTGCTGAAATCACTTTATAACCGGTGTATTTAATCAGCTTCATGCTAGGAACAAGTTGACGGGAAGAAAAAAATATGACGTCACCAGACCGGAAGTTAGAATGAAAAGACTCCTTTTCCTTTGAAAATTCCTAAAAAATTAAACCTGACAGATACAATCTTGATTTTTGCTCTAAAGGTTAATGTAAAAGTAGTTCTCGAACTTCCCTGTGTTTTGGGGCAAAAAACGAACTTGAACATACCCTGCGGCACCGTTGAAATGTAATCGTTTTGGCCTAGGTGCAAAAAGCATTGACCCCTTACGCGTGCATGCCACACGTATAATATACATGCTAGTACATGTACGTATACACCGATAGTGCATTATGTATTGAGCGAATGTATCACCACTGACATCGTTCGTGCAAGCACATGTACGCTCACCCAAGAGGACACTAGCTGCCAACCTGTGAAACAGGATGACGTCATCAAGTTGCCCATGGGGAAGGGCGCCGCGTACGACAGGTAGGTAAACACGCTTTCGGCTACGCAGAATCCAACCCCGTAGACTTTGTAAACGTTGCTTGCACAATTCAAAGCACCTTTAACGGAAAAACAAAGTCGCATTTCCATAAACTTGACCCAGGTGAAGACCCAATAGCGAACTCCAGTCTCGCCGACAGACACCACGAGGAAGACGTCATCAGGCCCACGTGACCTTATCTTAAAGGTGCAATTGATTTAATCTTTGATAATCATTAAAACATCAACCGCAAAAGACCGAAACTTGAATTTTGTGGCAATTAATCGAATAATCCAGGATCTTCATTTTATCTCAGGTGCGTGAAATCACGTGACCCTTCCTTCCGGTCTAAACCGGAAGTGCCTCATAATTTGAAAGTGAAAAATGATATGAACTTACTTTCAACGATGTTAGTGTCTGGCTAGGTTGTAAGTAACAAAAATGTTAACAGTGACTTCATAAAATGTTAAAGCGCCCTCTAGCGTCATGTTGACAAATGTTACGTCATATTACGAATATATTTGAATTATTACGTTTTTAGACGTTGAAGGCATATCTCAGCAAAGGATCGTGTTAACATAACACCTCATTGTGTGTTGTTAGGTGATAGATAGTTGCACAAAAAGTTCAGAAACGTGTGACGTCATCGTTTTAATCAGTTTGAATTTATTTTAATCTGTTTAAATTAACTTAAATTCTTTTTTTTGAAAAAAAATACTCAAAAAAAATGCAAAAGCGAAAAAGCCCTATGTTCTGTTCCTTGAACAGACGTAGTTCTAGTTCTTCTTTTTTTTTCTTTTAGTAACCTAAACCCCATAGACTTTGTACCCGTTTTTTTGCACAAGTACTTTTACCAGAGAACAAAGTCGTATTTCCATAAAACTTAACCCAAGTGAAGACCCTATAGTAAGCTCGTGCCTAGCCGACATACAACATGGTGACGTCATCAGGGGTCACGTGACGTCATCTTAAAGGTGTAATTGATTTAATCTTTGAAAATCAATACAAAATCAAGCGCAAAAGACCGAAACTTGATTTTTGTGGCAACAGATAGAATAATCCAGGATCTTCATTTTATCTTATGTGCGTAAAATCACGTGACCCTTCCTTCCGGTCTAAACCGGAAGTGCCTTATAATTTAAAAGTGATAAATGATATGAACTTACTTTTAACGATGTTAGTGTCTGGCTAGATTGTATTTTTCAAAAATAATACCGGCGACGTCATAACATGTTATAGCGCCCTCTAGCGGCAGGTTGAAAAATGGTTAAAATTAATATTCGGTTGATGTGTGTAGCGAAGTTTGCTGAAATAACTTTATAACCAGTGTATATAATCAGCTTGATGCTAAGACCATATTGGGAAGGGGAAATATTTATGACGTCACCAAACCGGAAGTTACAATGAAAAATCCTTTAAACCTTTAAAAATCGCTTAAAAATCAACCGGGATAGATATAATCCAGATTTTTGCTTCAAATAGCAAAGTTAAGACAGCTCTCGAGCTTTCTGTTAATTACGTCACGATGACGTCATCAAGTGTCAAATTACAATCAACCAAATATTTCTAGATATAATCTTTGAAAATCAATATAAAATCAACTGTAAGAAATCTGATTTAGATTTTTAAGGGAATTGATAGACTAATCCATGGTCTTACATAATTTGTATTGGATGCAAAAAGACCCGACCCTTCCTTCCGGTCCAAACCGGAAGTGCCTTATAATTTAAAAATGGAAAACGATGTGAACTTACTTTCAACGATGTTAGGCGCTGGCTAGGTTGTAAGTAACAAGAAAGTTAACGGTGACTTCATAAAATGTTATAGCGCCCTCTAGCGGCATGTTGACAAATGTTACATCATATTACGATTATATTTAAATTATTACGTTTTAAGACCTTTAAGCCATATCTCAGCAACGGAACGTGCTAACATAACACATCTGTTTGTATTGTTAGGTGATGGATAGTTGCACAAAAAGTTCACAAACGTGTGACGTCATCGTTTTAATCAGTTTGAATTCATTGTAATCTGTTTAAATTAACTTAAATTCGTTTTCAATGATTTTAAATTGTTTTGATGGTATAAAAGTTCAATTTTTGAAAAATTTAATCTAAAAAATTGCGAAAGCGAAAAAGCCATATGTTCTGTTCCTCGAACAGACGTAGTTCTAGTTTTTTGGCTTTTTCGCAAATGCGAAAAAGCCTTTGTTTTTGTTCTGATTTTTTTTTTTCTTTTTGGCTTTTTCGCAAATTTTGCGAAAAAGCCTTTGTTTTTGTTCTGATTTTTTTTTTCTTTTTTCTTCTTCTTTTTTTTTCTTTTAGTAACCTAAACCCCATAGACTTTGTACACGTTTTTTTGCACAAGTACTTTTACCAGAGAACAAAGTCGTATTTCCATAAAACTTAACCCAAGTGAAGACCCTATAGTAAGCTCGTGCCTAGCCGACATACGACATGATGACGTCATCAGGGGTCACGTGACGTCATCTTAAAGGTGTAATTGATTTAATCTTTGAAAATCAATAACAAATCAACCGCAAAAGACCGAAACTTGATTTTTGTGGCAACAGATAGAATAATCCAGGATCTTCATTTTATCCCATGTGCGTGAAATCACGTGACCCTTCCTTCCGGTCTAAACCGGAAGTGCCTTATAATTTAAAAGTGATAAATGATATAAACTTACTTTTAACGATGTTAGTGTCTGGCTAGATTGTATTTTTCAAAAAAAATACCGGCGACGTCATAACATGTTATAGCGCCCTCTAGCGGCAGGTTAAAAAAATGTTAAAATGAATATTCGGTTGATGTGTGTAGCGAAGTTTGCTGAAATAACTTTATAACCAGTGTATATAATCAGCTTCATGCTAAGACCATATTGGGAAGGGGAAATATTTATGACGTCACCAAACCGGAAGTTACAATGAAAAATCCTTTAAACCTTTAAAAATCGCTTAAAAATCAACCGTGATAGATATAATCCAGATTTTTGCTTCAAATAGCAAAGTTAAGACAGCTCTCGAGCTTTCTGTTAATTACGTCACGATGACGTCATCAAGTGTCAAATTACAATAAACCAAATATTTCTAGATATAATCTTTGAAAATCAATACAAAATCAACTGTAAGAGATTTGATTTAGATTTTTAAGGGAATTGATAGACTAATCCATGGTCTTCATAATTTGTATTGGATGCAAAACGACCCGACCCTTCCTTCCGGTCCAAACCGGAAGTGCCTTATAATTTAAAAATCGAAAACGATGTGAACTTACTTTCAACGATGTTAGGCGCTGGCTAGGTTGTAAGTAACAAGAAAGTTAACGGTGACTTCATAAAATGTTAAAGCGCCCTCTAGCGGCATGTTGACAAATGTTACAACATATTACGATTATATTTAAATTATTACGTTTTAAGACCTTTAAGCCATATCTCAGCAACGGAACGTGGTAACATAACACATATGTTTGTATTGTTAGTTGATGGATATTTTCACAAATAGTTCACAAACGTGTGACGTCATCGTTTTAATCAGTTTGGATTCATTTTAATCTGTTTAAATTAACTTAAATTCGTTTTCAATAATTTTAAATTGTTTTGATGGTATAAAAGTTCAATTTTTGAAAAATTTAATCTAAAAAATTGCGAATGCGAAAAAGCCCTATGTTCTGTTCCTCGAACAGACGTAGTTCTAGTTGGCTTTTTCGCAATTTTGCGAAAAAGCCTTTGTTTTTGTTCTGATTTTTTTTTTTCTTTTTTTTTTTTTTTTTTTTTTTTTTCTTTTAGTAACCTAAACTCCATAGACTTTGTACACGTTTTTTTGCACAAGTACTTTTGCCAGAAAACAAAGTCATATTTCCATAAAACTTAACCCAAGTGAAGACCCCATAGTAAGCTCGTGCCTAGCAAACATACGTGATGGTGACGTCATCAGGGATCACGTGACGTCATCTTAAAGGTGCAATTGATTTAATCTTTGAAAATCAATAACAAATCAACCGCAAAAGACCTAAACTTGATTTTTGTGGCAATAGATAGAATAATTAAGGATCTTCATTTCATCTCATGTGCGTGAAATCACGTGACCCTTCCTTCCGGTCCAAACCGGAAGTGCCTTATAATTTAAAACTGGAAAATGATATGAACTTAATTTCAACGATGTTAGTGTCTGGCTAGAATAAACTTTTCAAAATATTACCGGCGACGTCATAACACGTTATAGCGCCCTCTAGCGGCAGGTTGAAAAATGGTTAAAATGCATAATTTGTTGGTGTGTGTGGCGAAGTTTGCTGAAATCACTTCATAACCGGTGTATATAATCAGCTTCGTGCTAAGAACATATTGAGAAAGAGATTTATTGATGACGTCACCAAACCGGAAGTTACAATGAAAAGACCTTAACACCTTAAAACGTCGCTTAGACTTTGTACACGTTTTTTTGCACAAGTACTTTTACCAGAAAACAAAGTCGTATTTTCATAAAACTTAACCCAGGTGAAGACCCTATAGAAAAATCGTGTCTCGCAGACATACGTCATGGTGACGTCATCAGGGGTCACGTGACGTCATCTTAAAGGTGCAATTGCTTTAATCTTTGAAAATCAATAACAAATCAACCGCAAAAGGCCTAAACTTGATTTTTGTGGCAATAGATAGAATAATTAAAGATCTTCATTTCAACTCATGTGCGTGAAATCACGTGACCCTTCCTTCCGGTCCAAACCGGAAGTGCCTTATAATTTAAAACTGAAAAATGATATGAACTTACTTTCAACGATGTTAGTGTCTGGCTAGAATAAACTTTTCAAAATAATTACCGGCGACATCATAACACGTTATAGCGCCCTCTAGCGGCAGGTTGACAAATGGTTAAAATGAATAATCTGTTGATGTGTGTGGCGAAGTTTGCTGAAATTACTTTATAACCGGTGTATATATAATCAGCTTCGTGCTAAGAACATATTGAGAAAGAGATTTATTGATGACGTCACCAAACCGGAAGTTACAATGAAAAGACCTTAATACCTTTTCTGTTAATTACGTCACGATGACGTCATCAAGTGTCAGATTACAAGCAACCAAATATTTATAAATTTAATCTTTGAAAATCAATATAAAATCAACTGTAAGAGATCTGATTTAGATTTTTAGGAGAATTGATAGATTAATCCATGGTCTTCATAATTTGTATTACATGCAAAAAGACCTGACCCTTCCTTCCGGTCCAAACCAGAAGTGCATTATAATTTAAAAGTGGAAAACGATGTAAACTTATTTAAAACGATGTTAGGCGCTGGCTAGGTTATAAGTAAAAACAAAGTTAACGTTGACTTCATAAAATGTTATAGCGCCCTCTAGCGGCATGTTGACAAATGTTACGTCATATTACGATTATATTTGAATTATTACGTTTTTCGACCTTTAAGTCATATCTCAGCAACGGAACGTGCTAACATAACATACGTTTGTATTGTTAGGTGATAGATAGTTGCACAAAAAGTTCAGAAACGTGTGACGTCATCGTTTTAATCAGTTTGAGTTTATTTTAATCTGTTTAAATTAACTTAAATTCGGTTTTTTTGAAAACAAATACTCTAAAAAAATGGGAATACGAAAAACCCCTATGTTCTGTTCCTTGAACAGACGTAGTTCTAGTTTTTTCTTTTTTTTCTTTTAGTAACCTAAACCCCATAGACTTTGTACACGTTTTTTTGCACAAGCACTTTTAATAGAAAACAAAGTCGTATCCAAACAAAACTTAACCCAAGTTAAGACCCTATAATGAGCTCGTGCCTAGCAGACATACGTCATGGTGACGTCATCAGGGGTCACGTGACGTCATCTTAAAGGTGTAATTGATGTAATCTTTGAAATTCAATAACAAATCAACCGCAAAAGACTGAAACTTGATTTTTGTGGCAATAGATATAATGACCCAGGATCTTCATTTCATCTCGCGTGCGTAAAGTCACATGACCCTTCCTTCCGGTCCAAACCGGAAGTACCTTATAATTTAAAACTGAAAAATGATATGAACTTACTTTCAACGATGTTAGTGTCTGGCTGGAATAAACTTTTCACAAAAATTACCGGCGACGTTATAACACGTTATAGCGCCCTCTAGCGGCAGGTTGAATAATGGTTAAAATGAATAATCTGTTGATGTGTGTGGCGAAATTTGCTGAAATCACTTTATAACCGGTGTATGTAATCAGCTTCGTGCCAAGAACATATTGAGAACGAGAAATATTGATGACGTCACCAAACCCGAAGTTACAATGAAAAGACCTTTAAACCTTAAAAAATTGCTTAAAAATCAACCGCGATAGATATAATCCAGATTCTTGCTTCAAATAGCAAAGTTAAGACAGCTCTCGAGCTTTCTGTTAATTACGTCAAGATGACGTCATCAAGTGTCAGATTACAAGCAACCAAATATTTCAAGATTTAATCTTTGAAAATTGATATAAAATCAAATGTAAGAGATCTGATTTAGATTTTAAGGGAATTGATAGATTAATCCATGGTCTTCATAATTTGTATTACATGCAAGAAGACCTGGCCCTTCCTTCCGGTCCAAACCGGAAGTGCCTTATATTTAAAAGTGGAAAACGATGTGAACTTACTTTCAACGATGTTAGGCGCTGGCTAGGTTGTAAGTAACAAACAAGTTAATGGTGACTTCTTAAAATGTTATAGCGCCCTCTAGCGGCTTGTTGACAAATGTTACATCATATTACGATTACATTTGAATTATTACGTTTTTCGACCTTTAAGTCATATCTCAGCAACGGAACGTGCTAACATAACATACGTTTGTATTGTTAGGTGATAGATAGTTGCACAAAAAGTTCACAAACGTGTGACGTCACCGTTTTAATCAGTTTGGATTAATTTTAATCTGTTTAAATTAACTTAAATTCGTTTTCGATGATTTTAAATTATTTTGATGGTATAAAAGTTCAATTTTTGAAAAATTTAATCAAAAAAATTGCGAAAGCGAAAAAGCCCTATGTTCTGTTCCTCGAACAGACGTAGTTCTAGTTTTCTTTTTTTTCTTTTCTTTTAGTAACCTAAACCCCATAGACTTTGTACACGTTTTTTTGCACAAGCACTTCTCATAGACAACAAAGTCGTATCCAAACAAAACTTTACCCAAGTGAAGACCCTATGGTGAGCTCGGTCCTAACAGACATACGTCATGGTGACGTCATCAGGGGTCACGTGACGTCATCTTAAAGGTGCAATAGATTTAATCTTTGAAAATCAATAACAAATCAACCGCAGAAGACCGAAACTTAATTTTTGTGGCAATAGATAGAATAATCCAGGATCTTAATTTTATCTCGTGTGCGTGAAATCACGTGACCCTTCCTTCCGGTCTAAACCGGAAGTGCCTTATAATTTAAAACTGAAAAATGATATGAACTTATTTTCAACGATGTTAGTGTCTGGCTAGAATAAACTTTTCAAAAAAAATACCGGCGATGTCATAACATGTTATAGCGCCCTCTAGCGGCAAGTTGAAAAATTGTTAAAATGAATAATCTGTTGATGTGTGTGGCGAAGTTTGCGGAAATCACTTTATAACCGGTGTATTTAGTCAGCTTCATGCTAGGAACAAGTAGACGAGAAGAAAAAATTATGACGTCACCAGACCGGAAGTTACAATGAAAAGACTTCTTTTCCTTTGAAAATTCCTAAAAAATTTAACCTGACAGATATAATCTTGATTTTTGCTCTAAAGGTTAGTGTAAAAGTAGTTCTCGAACTTTACTGTGTTTTTTTGGCAAAAAACGAACTTGGACATACCCTGCGGCACCCTTGAAATGTAATCGTTTTGGCCTAGGCGCATAAAGCATTGACCCCTTATATGTGCATGACACACGTATAATAGGGGTGTACATGCTTGTATAAGTACGTACGTATACACTGATAGTGTACTATGCATTGAGCGAATGTATCACTACTGACATCGTACGTGCATGCAAATGTACGCTCACCCAAGATGACACTTGCCGCCAACAAGCGAAACAGGATGACGTCATCAAATTGCCTATGGGGAAGGGCGCCGTGTGCGACAGGTAGGTAAACAGGCTCTTGGCTACGCAGAATCCAATCCCATAGACTTTGTAAACGTTGTTTGCACAATTCCAAGCACTTTTAACGAAAAACAAAGTCGTATTTCCATAAAACTTAACCCAGGTGAAGACCCTATAGTAAACTCGTGTCTCGCAGACATACGTCATGGTTACGTCGTCAGGGGTCACGTGACGTCATCTTAAAGGTGCAATTGATTTAATCTTTAAAAATAATTAACAAATCAACCACAAAAGACCGAAACTTGATTTTTGTGGCAATAGATAGAATAATCCAGAATCTTCATTTTATCTCGTGTGCGTAAAATCACGTGACCCTTCCTTCCGGTCCAAACCGGAAGTGCCTCATAATTTGAAAGTGAAAAATGATATAAACTTACTTTCAACGATGTTAGTGTCTGGCTAGAATAAACTTTTCCAAAACAAATCAGGCGACGTCATAATATGTTATAGCGCCCTCTAGCGGGAAGGTTGAAAAATGGTTAAAATGAATAATCTGTTGATGTGTGTGGCGAATTTTGCTGAAACCACTTTATAACCGGTGTATATAATCAGCTTCATGCTTAGACCATATTGGGAAGGAGAAATATTTATGACGTCACCAAACCGGAAGTTACAATGAAAAATCCTTTAAACCTTAAACAATCGCTTAAAAATCAACCGCTATAGATATAATCCAGATTTGTGCATCAGATAGCAAAGTAAAGACAGCTCTCGAGCTTTCTGTTAATTACGTCACGATGACGTCATCGAATGTCAGATTACAAGCAACCCAATATTTCTAGATTTAATCTTTGAAAATCAATATAAAATCAACTGTAAGAGATCTGATTTAGATTTTTAAGGGAATTGATGATTAATCCATGGTCTTCATAATTTGTATTACATGCAAAACAAACTGACCCTTCCTTCCGGTCTAAACGGGAAGTGCATTATAATTTAAAAGTGGAAAACGATGTGAACTTACTTTCAACGATGTTAGGCGCTGGCTAGGTTGTAAGTAACAAACAAGTTAACGGTGACTTCTTAAAATGTTATAGCGCCCTCTAGCGTCATGTTGAAAAATGTTACGTCATGTTACGATTATGTTTGAATTATTACGTTTTTAGACGTTGAAGGCATATCTCAGCAAAGGATCGTGTTAACATAACACCTCATTTTGTGTTGTTAGGTGATAGATAGTTGCACAAAAAGTTCAGAAATGTGTGACGTCATCGTTTTAATCAGTTTGAATTTATTTTAATATGTTTAAATTAACTTAAATTCGGTTTTTTTGAAAAGAAATACTCTAAAAAAAATGCGAAAGCGAAAAAGCCCTATGTTCTGTTCCTTGAACAGACGTAGTTCTAGTTTTTTCCTTTTTGGCTTTTTCGCTTTCAGCGAAAAAGCCTTTCTTTTTCTTCTGTTTGTTTTTTTGGCTTTTTCGCAAATTTTGCGAAAAAGCCTTTGTTTTTGTTCTGATTTTTTTTTTTCTTTTTTCTTTTAGTAACCTAAACCCCATAGACTTTGTACACGTATTTTCTGCCCGTCACTTTTACCAGAAAACAAAGTCATATTTCCATAAAACTTAACCCAGGTGAAGACCCTATAGTGAACTCGTGTCTCGCAGAAATACGTCATGGTTACGTCATCAGGGGTCACGTGACGTCATCTTAAAGGTGCAATTGATTTAATCTTTGAAAATCAATAACAAATCAACCGCAAAAGACCGAAACTAAATTTTTGTGGCAATAGATAGAATAATTCAGGATCTTAATTTTATCTCGTGTGCGGGAAATCACGTGACCCTTCCTTCCGGTCTAAACCGGAAGTGCCTCATAATTTGAAAGTGGAAAACGATGCGAACTTATTTTCAACGATGTTAGTCTCTGGTTAGATCGTGCTTCTCAAAAAAATTACCGGTGACGTCATAACATGTTACAGCGCCCTCTAGCGGCAGGTTGAAAACTGTTAAAAATGAATAATCAGTTGATGTGTGTGGCGAAGTTTGCCCAAATCACTTTATATCTGGTGTATATAATCAACTTCATGTTAGGAACAAGTTGGCGGAGAGAAAAAAATATGACGTCACTAGACCGGAAGTTACAATGAAAAGACCTTTAAACCTTAAATAATCGCTGAAAAATCAACCGCGACAGATATAATTCTTTTTTTTGCTTTAAATAGACAAGTTCAGACAGCTCTCGAGCTTTATGTTAATGACGTCACGATGACGTCATCAAGTATCAGATAACAAGCAACTAATGATTTCTAGATTTAATCTTTAAAAATCAATATAAAATCAACTGTAAGAGATCTGATTTAGATTTTAACGGGAATTGATAGAATAATCCAGGGTCTTCATATTTTGTATTACATGCAAAATGACTTGACCCTTCCTTCCGGTCCAAACCGGAAGTGCCTTATAATTTAAAAGTTGAAAATGATATAAACTTACTTTCAACTATGATAGTCTCTGTCTAGCTACACTCTACACAAAAGTTACCGGTGACGTCATAAATTGTCACGGCGCCCTCTAGTGGAAGGTTGAAAAATGTTTAAAATGAATAATCAGTTGATGTGTGTGCCGGAGTTTGCTCAAATCGCTTTGTAACTGGTATTTATAATCAGCATCTTGTCAGCAACAAGTTGGCGAAGAGAAACAAATATGACGTCACTAGACCGGAAGTTACAATGCAAAGACCTTTAAACATTTAAACATTGCTTAAAATAAACCGCGTGAGATATAATCCAATTAATGTTTTTCAATTTTCATTTTTAAAAATTGAATGCTAAGGAAATTTTACAAATAAAATCATAAATGTAATGAACAATGAACAAAAATTCGAAAAAGCCATATGCTCTGTTCATAGAACAGACATATTTCTAGTTTCTTCTTCTTCTTCTTCTTCTTCTTCTTCTTGTTGTTCTTGTGCCATAAATCGCATAGACTTTGTACACGTTCATTCTGGCGGTCACTTTTGTCATTAAACAGACTTCAATGTCATTGAAACTTTGCACATACTCAGAACTCATACTGAGCTAGTGCCTAAAACTCGGATGTCATCATGACGTCATCACGTGACATGTGACGTCATCTTAAAGTTTTAATAATTTAATCTTTGAAAATCAATACAAAATCAACCGCGAATGACCGTAACTTGAAGTTTGTGGGAATCGATAACATAATTAAAGATCTTCATTTTATCTCGTGTGCGTAAAATCACGTGACCCTTCCTTCCGGTCCAAACCGGAAGTGGCTTATAATTTGAAAGTGGAAAATAATATGAACTTACTTTCAACGATGTTAGTCTCTGGCTAGGTAGTGCCTTTCAACAAAGTTGTCGGTGACGTCATAAAATGTTACAGCGCCCTCTAGCGGCAGGTTAAAAACTGTTAAAAATGAATAATCAGTTGATGTGTGTGGCGAAGTTTGCCCAAATCACTTTATATCTGGTGTGTATAATCGGCTTCATGTTAGGAACAAGTTGGCGGAGAGAAAAAAATATGACGTCACTAGACCGGAAGTTACAATGAAAAGACCTTTAAACCTTAAATAATTGCTGAAAAATCAACCACGATAGATATAATTATTTTTTTTGCTTTAAATAGACAAGTTCAGACAGCTCTCAAGCTTTATGTTAATGACGTCACGATGACGTCATCAAGTATCAGATTACAAGCAACTAACGATTTCTAGATTTAATCTTTAAAAATCAATATAAAATCAACTGTAAGAGATCTGATTTAGATTTTAACGGGAATTGATAGAATAATCCAGGGTCTTCATATTTCGTATTACATGCAAAATGACCTGACCCTTCCTTCCGGTCCAAACCGGAAGTGCCTTATAATTTGAAAGTTGAAAATGATATGAACTTACTTTCAACGATGATAGTCTCTGGCTAGGCTGCTCTCTACACAAAAGTTAACGGTGACGTCATAAATTGTTATAGCGCCCTCTAGCGGCAGATTGAAAATGTGTAAAATAAATAATCAGTTGATGTGTGTGGCGAAGTTTGCTCAAATAACTTTATAACTGGTATATAAAATTATCTTCATGTTAGGAACAGGTTGTGGGAAAGAAAAAATTATGACGTCACCCCAGACCGGAAGTTAAAATGAAAAGACCTTTAAACCTTACATAATTGGTAAAAAATCAACTGCGATAGATATAATCCAGATTTTTGCTTCAAATAGCAAAGTTAAGACAGCTCCTGAGCGTTCTATTAATGAGGTCACGATGACGTCATCCAGTATCAGATTACAAGCAACCAATGATTACTGGATTTAATCTTCAAAAATCAATATAAAATCAACTGAAATAGATCCGATTTTGATTTTTACGGTAATTGATAGAATAATCCAGGGTCTTCATATTTCGTATACCATGCAAAATAATTTGACCCTTCCTTCCGGTCCAAACCGGAAGTGCCTAAAAATCAACCACGAGAGGTATAATCAATTACTTTCTTTTTCAATTTTCATTTTGTATACGATGAAAATTAAATGAAAAGAATCATAAATGTAATGAACAATGAACAAAAAATTCTAGTTTTCTTCCGTTTCAGACTCTTCTCCATAGTGTACACGTTTTTTCTTCAGCCAATACACTTTGACACTTTAGAAAACCCGATCGACTTAAGACTTGGTATACACTTAGACTACCACCCACAGATGGTCCTTGAACAAAATCGTCACGATTTCGTCATTCATGGTCACGTGACGTCACTTTAAAGGTGCGATTTTTTCCCATAGGTTTTGTACACGTTTTTTTTCAGACTATTGACTTTGACACTTTGGTAAATCCGATCGACTTGAGACTTGGCATACACTTAGACCACCATCCCTAGGAGGGCCAGGAGAAAAATCGTCATGATGACGTCATCGTGGGTCTTGTGACCTCACATTAAAGGTGCAGTTTTTGAGACCCTATATCTCTGAAAGTACAGGCCCGATTGGGGTCAAACTTGGTATACAAGTATTCCACGATGTGTTATAGACGAAAATTAAGATGACATCATGATGACATAATCGGGTGTCATGTGACGTTAAATTAAAGGTGCAGTTTTTCCCATAGGATTTGTACACATTTTTGTTCAATCAATATATTTTTGGCACTTTGGTAAATCCGATCGACTTGAGATTTGGCACATACTTAGACCAGCATATGTAGATGGTCCTAGAAGAAATTCGACACAATTGCGTCATTCAAGGTCACGTGACGTCACGTTAATGGTTCAATTTTTTTCCCATAGGTTTTGTACACGTTTTCCTTATAGACTATTGACTTTGACATTTTCGTAAATTTGATCGACTTGAGACTTAGCACACACCTCAACCACCATCTCCGGCAGGGCCCAGAGGAAAATCGTCATGATGACATCATCATGGGTCATGTGACGCCACATTAAAGGTTCAATTTTTAAGACCCTCTATCTCTGGAAGTACAGGCCCGATTGCGACCAAACTTGGTATTCAAGTATTCTATGATGTGTTATTCAAGAAAATTAGGATGAAATAATGATGACGTCATCGGGGGTCATGTGACGTCACATTAAACGTGCAGTTTTTAAGACCCTCTATCTCTGGAAGTACAGGCCCGATTAGGGCAAAACTTGGTATGCAAGTATTCCAGGATGTGTTATAGACGCAAATTAAGATGACGTCGTGATGACATCACCGGGTGTCATCTGACGTCACATTAAAGGTGCAGTTTTTCCCCATAGGATTTGTACACGTTGTTTTTTAACCAATATATCTTTGGCACTTTGGTAAATCCGATCGACTTTAAACTTGGCACACACTTAGACCACCACACACACACACACACATAATGAAAGACATTTTAGACACCCGAAACAGCTCTGTGTTTGTCCACAAACACATGTCTAGTTCTTTTTCTTTTCTTTTTTCCAGTTTCAGACTTTTTCTCATAGGATTTGTACACGTTTCGTTCAGCCAATACACTTTGACACTTTGGTAAATCCGATCGACTTGAGACTTGGCATACACTAAGAACACCACCCACAGATGGTCCTAGAAGAAATTCGTCGCGATTGCGTCATTCATGGTCACGTGACGTCACGTTAAAGGTGCAATTTTTCCCCATAGGTTTTGTACACGTTTTCATACAGACTATTGATTTTAACACTTTAGTTAATCCGATTGACCTAAATGTTAGCACACACCTCAACCACCATTCTCAGAAGGGCCAATATGAAAATCGCCATGATGACGTCATCGGGGGTCATGTGACGTCACATTAAAGGTTCAGTATTTAGGACCCTCTATCTCTGGAAGTACAAGTCCGATTAGTGTCAAACTTGGTATACAGGTATTCCGGGATGTGTTATATACGAAAATTAAGGTGACGTCATAATGACGTCATAACGACGTCATGTGACGTCATGTGACGTCACATTAAAGGTGTAGTTTTCCCCATAAGATTTGTACACGTTTTTTTCACCCGATATATATTTGGCACTTTGGTAAATCCGATCGACTTCAGACTTGGCTAGCTACTCTTAGCATACTACCCACAGATGATCCTATAAGAAATTCGTCACGATTATGTCATTCGTGGTCACGTGACATTAAAGGTGCGGTTTTTTCCCATAGGTTTTGTACACGTTTTTCTTCAGACTATTGACTTTGACACTTTGGTAAATCCGATCGACTTCCGACTTAGCACACACCTCGACCACCATCCCCAGGAGGTCTAAGATAAAAATCGTCATGATGACGTCATCGTGGGTCATGTGACGTCACATTAAAGGTTGTTTTTTGGACCCGCTATCTCTGGAAGTACAGGTCCGATTGTGCTCAAACTTGGTTTACAGGTATTCCGGGGTATGCTATAGGTATAAATGGAGGTGATGGCATAATGACGTCATCGGGTGTAATGTGGCTTCACCTTAAAGGTGTAGTTGTTAAGACCCTCTATCTCTAGAAGTACAGGTCCGATTGGAGTCAAACTTGGTATGCAAGTATTCCGGGATGTGTTATAGGTATACATTGAGCTGACGTAATGATAACGACATCGGGTGTCATGTGACGTCACATTAAAGGTGAGTTTTCAAGACCATCTATCTCTGAAAGTACAAGTCCGATTTGGGTCAAACTTGGTACGCAAGTATTTCGGGATGTGTTATATGTATTAATTGGGGTCACGTCATGATTATGTCATCGGGTGTAATGATATGTCACATTAAAGGTGTATTTGTTATAGTTTTAGATGAATGTTTTTGTCATTTTTGTCACATTTGTTATCAATGAAAGTATGTTGTGATGGTGTCATAGAATCATTGAACACTGCCGAAACAGCTAGTGTTTGTCCACAAACACATCTAGTTTTTTTTGGTTTTTTTTTGGTTTTTTTGGTCACTTTTTCCCATAGGATTTGTACACGTTTTTTCTGCCAATACACTTTGACACTTTGGTAAATCCGATCGACCTGAAACTTGGCATACACTTAGACAACCACCCAAGGACGGTCCTAGAAGAAATTCGTCTTGATTCCGTCATTTAAGGTCACGTGACGTCATGTTAAAGGTACAATTTTCCCCATAGGTTTTGTACACGTTTTTCTTCAAACTATTGACTTTGACACTTTAATGAATCCGTTCTACTTAAGACTTACATGTAGCATACACTTAGAACACCACCCACAGATGGTCCTGGACGAAATTCGGCACGATTTGCGTTATTCAAGGTCACGTGACGTGACGTGACGTGACGTTAAAGGTGTACATTTTTTCCCATAGGGTTTGTACACGTTTGTCTTCAGACTATTGACTTTGACACTTTCGTACATTTGATCGACTCAAGACTTAGTACACAGCTCAACCACCATCCTCAGGAGAGCCAAGAGGAAAATTGTCATGATGACGTCATCGGGAGTCATGTGACGTCACATTAAAGGTGCAGTTGTCAAGACCCTCTACCTCTGGAAGTACATGTCCGATTGGGGTCAAACTTGGTATTCAGGTATTCCATGATGAGTTAGACGAAAAATAGGGTGACGTCATGATGACATTATCGTGGGTCATGTGACGTCACATTAAAGGTGTAGTTTTTAAGACTCTATAACTTTGGAAGTACAAGTCCAATTAGGGTCAAACTTGGTATTCAGGTATTCCGGGATGTGTTATAGACGAAAATTAAGTTGACGTAATGATGACGTCATCAGGTGTCATGTGACGTCACATTAAAGGTGTAGTTTTCCCCCATAGGTTTTGTACACGTTTTTCTTTAGACTATTGACTTTGACACTTTCGTAAATTTGATCGACTTGAGACCTAGCACACAATTCGACCACCATCCCCAGGAGGGCCAAGAGAAAACTCGTGATGATGACGTCATCGTGGGTCATGTGACGTCACATTAAAGGTTCAATTTTTTAATAGCATTTGTACACGTTTTTTTCAAGCAATATATTTGGCACTTTGGTAAATCCGATCGATTTCAGACTTGATACACACTAGACCACCACCCACATATTGAAAGTCATTTTAGACATCCGAAACAGCTCTGTGTTTGTCCACAAACACATGTCTAGTTTTACTTTTTTTTGTAAAAAAAATGTTTTCCATAAGAAAACATGTATATTTCACTTTTAAATGGTTTGCTTTTAAAAGTAACAAGTTATAAAATGTTGATGAACACTTTGAACAGCGCCACCAATATTTTGTGCACATTACCTGATTTTAATAGCTAGCAAAGTGAGAAAGGCAAAATCTATCTAATATCTCAAAATTCTCAAACGTTAAAAGCGGTCATCATCCAGATTCTGCTAATACAAGGCTTACAGAGCAGCAATCTGTATTTTGCTGCCGGACTAGAACACTCTTTAGGAATAAGAAAACTAACGTTACAATAATTTGTTTGGTCAGGGCTCATAGGTTTGGTACAGTCAGGATCACTAGATGATGTTCAGATATTGATTTTTTCCCGCGTTATTTGCAAGGCACCAACCGCAAACGTGTAAGAAAATCACATTTTCTACCACAAGAAACCGTTTAAATATTATCTTTTTACTGCGAAGTGAGTTCAGATTCGCCGTGCCGCGCCAGTCGGTTCATGCGTGTATGCCATCTCGGCCTACGTGACTGTTCACCCACACACGTGGATGCTTTTAACGCGGCGACTCTGAAGCAAATGAGACGAGTTTCAACTTTGGTAACGCCTTGTGCCTTCGAACAAACAAAAAAACTACCCAAACACAAAGCAACCAACAAACACCCCAACATACAAACACATACACCCCCTTATTGGACGTTAAAAATCTGTTTATAAAATCTTGTATTCACTTAAACAGTAAACAATTAATCCAACCCTTTTGCCTCTATCTTATTTGAACTGTCTGCCAACACTAACAGTTCTCCAATTCTCCAATATGGTTGTCACGGTTATGGTTCAGTTAAAAAGAGCAAAATGTTTTAGCAATAATTATACAAGAAGGCAGTTTGTTTAAGCTATTAAGCTTGCTTAGGTTTAGTTTTTGCCAAAGACGACAGTAATCGATAGTGTGCACGGGTCGATTTCACAAAATTCTTTTTAACTTAGGATCGATCTTATGATTTAGGAAGAGTCCCAGCTGTAAGATCGATCTTACGTAATATGCGTCCTAAAATCGATTTCACAAAACTCCACCCATAGTTTATAATGGCATAATGTTAAAGAGTGTCAATGGCCATTGTGACTTAATTTTTATTTCATTTTTATCGGTTTCGGTAATCATATAAAACAGAGATTTTCTCGCACTGCGCTTATAAGGTAACATATATATTGAGCCTTAAATTTCCCTTTAAGCGGGACGTATTGGAAATATAATAAAACCGAAAGACGAATGCGTTCGATGGATCGTGTATGTCGCGTATTCTTTTCACTCAGTGCGCCAGCTAACGACACGATTGACCAGCTCCCTCGCTCACGCATAAGCCTTTGCAACTTGCTTCTAGCGGTTTAACTTTTTCCTTATTTCTCCGCAGGCTTTCCTAGGAAACCAATCAGCGATTGCAGAACTGCGATTATCAACACGTACTACGCGCACGCACACAAGTTCTTTGTGAAGGAGCGCTAATTAGATACGCAACGCAGGCCAGCGCGACCGTTGAATGGTAGTTGACTGCGTGAAGATGCTATGCCTATTCGAATTGTCTAATTTGCATGAAAGGTCACGCCCTATTTAAGCAATTTGCAAAGCCCATTACGTGATCGAGGTAGCTGATGGGAATATAAATCGTGTCATTAGCGGGTGCACTGTTGAATGCAGTGGTCTTTGGCATAGACTATTGCGCGACGTGGACACTACAATGTATCTTTGGCAATGTTTAGCTTAGATTAGATACAAATTCCCTTCGAAAATCACCTTAGCTCCCCATGTAGCGGCATATATATGCACGGCAAGGACTGGATTTAAATTCATCTTGTACCTTTTCACGTGTCATTTCTAAGGTTTGTGTTTAATAGCAAAAGAATAACAACTCTCATGAAAGAAAGCTTTTTTAATAATGCCCAAGACATTCTCACTCCCAGTGGCATACTTCACTAATATTAGTGAATGTCTTCAAAAAAAAAGCCCTTCCGATTTTTGTATAAAGTCTCGAATGAAACTTTTTCTCGCCAGCAACTGTTTCAAATGCTTTCATTGGATTGTAAACAATGATGCATTCCTTATGTGTGAAATTGAGTAAGTTAAAAGGCTGGGGGAAATATACAAACAATAATTAAAGAATGAGTATATACACGTTCATGCTCAGCCTTTAGAAAACTATTACTCGGGAGCAAAATGCGGTCCGTGTGATTCCACAAACCTTTAAGGCACATTTATAAAACCCAGTCAAGGTGATATTGTTTAACTATGCTCTGTGACACATTGTCACGAACCATCATGTTCAATTTTAAAAATAATCTAAAAGTTATTACTTGAAGTCGGAAAATGTTACCAAATTCGTATAGAAATCGCTTTAACTCCTATAAATTGACTCTGACTATTGGGCTTCGCAAATTAGGACTTCGTATAAAATGATAATAACAATAATCATACAGTAATCCATAAACTAACTGAAAAACAAGTTATGTAAAAGATATCACAGCGATCATAAGTTGAAGTAACAGAGAGTTTAAAGTTGGTGTGTGTGCATTTGTTGGTGTGGCACTATGAAAGATAGATGTTCCAATTGAATTGATAGTTTTCTAGCTCAAGCTGTATGGAAATATAGTAAGACACAAAGGTTAATAAACGTTTTCCCAAGCTCCTGGAATTCTTTTGCAACTGATTATGTATAGTAAAACAAACACATGGTTTATTTCGGGTGGGTAGTCGAATTGTAAGTTTACAAAATAGTTTACAAAATAGTTTCCAAGACGAACCTTGGGGAGCTAATATCGACTACCCAACAGTACCCTCAAAACAAATGTTATACTATAAACCCAGGTATCAAATTATGTGGTACAACATCAATGATTGTGGACTATAAGAAAACTTTGCTCGTACCAACTGCCCATAACAGAGCACTGGAAATGGCTATAAATCCTCTTCAAAATGTTAAAGAAAGCACAGGCACGAAAAACATCGCAGGTAGCTTGCTGCCTGTATTAATAGACGTACAAAAGTGCGCACGTGTCACGCGCAGACGAAGGTGTTTACCCGTATTTTGTTCAAATCTGTCATTGAAAATGTATGTTATGCATATCAGTAAATCAGCCATTTCCAGTTCCCTGTTTAGGCGATGGGTATACGAGTGAATAAGAAAACATGTAAGAGTTAATAGTGGGCGTACCCCGAGCCAGGAGCTCGGTCGTCTGAGTTGACATACCACCTGTTCTTCTTTGTTTGCATAATGTAATTGACAGATGACCTCAGAGGTAGAGCGCTGTTGACTATTTGACCACGTGATGACAGGCCATTCACAACACCCTAAAAATACAAATAATCACCGAGAAATAATCATTTGATTTGGACGGGCTGAGTTGTATGAATAAAAATATGAAATTATTTACAAATTATTTATTTTCTTTCCTTTATATCTTTTCTAGCCATCCCGATGAGGCCTTTATATCAAATGTTTTTGTATGGAATTATATATTTTTTCTGTATTAGTTTGCACTTCTGAAGCTTGCCTTCGTGATATCTCAGGGTTCACTTGCCTCGATCACTGATAATCTAGCTTTTTTCATTTGGCCCCTCAAAAGTTGCCATATACAGGTATTCGTATAATCCATTGAAATAATGTGAGAAACTGTCGGACTGTCGTAATATTCTGGGTTTTCTTTTCATCAAAGTATGTGGGATTCGTTTGCATTGATACACAAATCCTGAACATCCCTTGGGAGGACCATAAACACACAACGAGGTGCCCAGCTACCATGCATCAAAGTTACAGTGCTGCGTAAACAGCTCAAGTGAGTGAGACATGTGGTTCGCATGGATGAGGGCCGCCTTCCAAAGACTGTCCTGTATTTTGAACTGTACGACAGCCGGCCACGCCCAGCAGGCCAAAACTTCGTTACTTAAACGTGGTTACAGTCAACATGGCTGTAAACTTTTTAGGAACTGAACAGTTTTAGCTGCCGACCGCAAAGCTTGGCGAGTTGCCGTAGGAGCTGAATAAGTATCGGCAGAGGCAGCAAGGGTTACGACTTCAATGGCGTTTGAACCATGAGCCACTCGAGTGGAAACGCTAATCATACTACCTCTATGTCGTGCACAGATTGGCCTGATTTCACACGAGATCTTACCAACGACGTGACAACCTTCCTCGTCACGATGGACAGCCAATACCTTTATATACACACTACATAATTATGAAATATATAGAAAGGAATCAACAAGATTACTTACAGTTTTCAGTGAATCTTCGTGATTATACGTCACAAATTTAGTAGCGTTCTCCACACCGAGGTCTGTGTAAAACCTAGCCCTCTCCATAGCATCGATGACGTTGTCTTCGAACCACACGGTCTGTATCGCCATCTATGAAGTGAAATTTATTAGGACATTGATGTGCGGCGAAGTGGAAACGAGTTTTAAAAAACTTGTGTTCTCAGGACTCATTTCGAGGGGTTTGGTCACATTTAACAAAACATCGTACGTACTGGACTCCAAGGTGTTTGAACAAAATAACTGTACACTTAATATGAGAACTCAAAATTTAAGGTAAAATACACCATTTGCTTTTGCTGTAATTTTTGAAAATAGATGGGTTAGGAGATTCAAATTGTATAGTAAATACCGTGACCCGGTTACAGTTTTGTGTTCATAGAAGCTGGACAAATCAAGAACAAAGTGCTGTTCTTGTAGTCTAGTTCCTTGACTTCCTTTAGACGAATTCAATAAATTGGGGGCAGTGTTTAAAAATAGGGAGGTTTTTACAACGATTGCCGGCCGACAATCGTTTAAAATTGATACAAAATTCCACTTATCTTGAAAACCAACAGGATGCTCGAGACTGTTATTCACTACAGTCAAGGTATTTTATAATAATTTAGTAGTTTTGTTGTTTAATGTTTGCAAATGGTGTATATACTACACTGCACTTGAGAACTCCCATTGTGTAGGTTCAAAATCTTAAGACCCACCAAAATATCAATACTAGCCTTTACTTGTGTACATACAATTATGTTTGTGGGTAATACTTGGGACATTAAAATTATTAGATTTAGGACCGGCTTTCTGCATTACCATGGCAGTTGCAGTGATCATATCTAACCCGCCCGATGACCCAATCACTGCCTTGACCTCATTGTCCTTATCGACCAAAACTAGAGGCGTCATGGACGACAGTGGGCGCTTGCCCGGCTGGATGAAGTTGATAGGCGAAGGTGACAGTCCTTCGACAGTCCTTTCGCCTGGCAGCGTGAAATCGCCCATGCCGGCGTTGAAGATGATACCAGTACGTGTGCCGCATGTCTTGGCACCAAAGCTGCCAAAACAAAACATGAAAATATATGATTTCTTCAATAGTGGTAGAGCCACAAGATAAGCCCCGCAGGTGCTGTGCGTTCCTCGGGTGTTAAAAAAGTCATATTCCACCCACATCACAGCAGTCAACAATAATTGTAATACAATGTACCTCTGTCTTGGATACTGTTTTTTGTATTGATCTAGAACGATCACGTGTCCTGTGTATAACAACGCATATTCCACTCCCTGTGTGATATATGTGCTATCAATGTGTGAGCGTGATACTAGTGAGCTCACCGAGCCATGAATCCAAGACAAAGGTATATAAACAAAACAATTGTTGACTGCTGTCATGTGATATATGACGGTGTGAACACCCTCGGAAATGCATAGCACCCTTAGCTTTGCCTCAGGTGCTACGTGTCCCCGGGTGTTAAAAATGTCATATTCCACATCACAACAGTCATCTGAACTCACTCTGAGCTCTAAGAGAGCAGCCATGTGATCACGCTCATCACAAACTGATAACACATTAATGTGATACCACACAGGGAGTGTGTCATGTGTTTTTATAGACCGGGAACTTGAACGTTCTAGATTAATACAAACACAATATCCCCAAAAGAGGTATAACAAACACATTTCTTGTCCTATATGAAACAAGACAGGTTGTACACAATACCCTAAATCATAGGCGGTGGAAGCATTCGAATTTTCCCAAGCGTTTTATTCTTTTGGCTCTACCACTACTGGCGTACATTTGAAATTAAACCACGCTCTAGTGGCCGAGATACGTTGCACGTGTGTTTGTTTGTTTAAAACTTTTGCTTTTCTACACTCCCCAAAACACTTTTCAGTGCATTTTGCTTGCAAAGTCAATAGTCTGTTCAAGAGCAATGGTAAGGGATTTAGAAACACCCGCCCACTCCACCCTCATGCTCATCAACTTTTTCAAAGTTACTAATTTAGGAGAAGTAGTGCAGTGCCCGTTTAAAATGTGACTGTTCGGAACGGGCAAATTGCTTGGCCTCCGGTATAGACCCGCAAACGTGAAGGAATAGACGATGTGCCACCTGTTTACATCTACACTGTGTGGGCGTTTATAATTTTGTGGGCGTTTATATTTTTGTGAGCGTTTATATTTTGGTTCAGTGTATATTAAAATGTGCGGTATGCGTACGCGTCGTGTTTTGCATACACTTTGGTCGAGGACAGACGTCGCAGACGGTTCGCTCGCCTTTGACTTTTATGTGACCTCTGATGTCACTCTTAACCAAATTCGTGTAAAACATGATGTGTGCACATACTATACCGCCTAGCACATTTGAATATACAAAATGTATATGTAAACAGAAAACACATGGTCTATACAGTACAGCGCCATAACAGCGCGCCATATCTACACTTCTATGGGCGGTCATTAGGGCAAAAATAGACAACCGCAAAATTAAAGTAAAGCAAAAAAATAAAAAATAAACAACCACAATGCAGCTCACGAATATTTTGGCTGTATAGTGCAGCAGTCGTGCCATACTAGTAAGGTACATACTATAAACACTATTGATTAAAGACGGCATAATGTATCCTCTCATATTCTGGGATTTCACTGATTGTTATTCATGTACTCCATATTATGTGTATAAACTAATCATTTTCAATACATGTAGCTACCATGTAACACAAAGCCGTATTGTATAAATTTACATGTATTGTTTATTTGCAAATTATTTGGGTGAATGGGGTTCCAGATAATAAAACAAGCTTTTGTTGTTTTTTTCTTGGGTCAGGAGCCTCAAAATAAAAAGGGCCGTCCTAATAAACACATCACTTTCTTACAGATAAACCTGCTCGGGAGAGCCAAATTATTTTTGACAAAGGGCATAATGATCCTATACAATTGCTCTTAAATTTCTATAAATTTGTCATTACCCTTCTAATCTAATTCAATCATGTTTAGTATTAAAATGTAAGTACTAAAATCTGGAAAGTCATGCATGGTCAGGGTTACTCATAATATTTATGCAACTCTTTTGTAATAAAGATACGTTTCACAACATTTAATGTTTTCAATTTGAAATATCCCAGTTGCATCCATTTTTTAGTTGTTGAACACTAGTATTATTTTCTACCCGATAGCACTATTCAAGGTGGGAATCAGACCGCAGCTGCCACACAAGGCGAGGAAAGTAACCACAGTGCCAAGTTCACTTCTCAATGGTTAGAAATACATGTATATGTGTATACATTATGTAATGGTTAAAGTAATAATACATAAAAAGGGCTGCCTGTTAGCATGACCTTACATTGTATGCAGTGGCCCATGGTCTATTTAAAGAAAACAGCAAGGTTTTTATTTGAGCAAGTTACTTTCAATTGAAAACCTTATGATGTGGGTACAACAAGCAAGTTTATACACACACCTAGCTGGTACTCTACTCCATAAGTTTCTCGGTCCGTTTGTCGTACAATCCCATTATGTTTTCAGGACGTCAACAAGGTTTTTCTATAGAAGTTATAAGTAATGATTCCACCGGCTAGTGGGTGCCGCGCAAAGCGCTGCATCCCGCTAGTTTACAATTCCTGCGCGTGGCAATCGGATGCACTGACGATTCGATCACGGTTAGAATAACCCCTTAGCGGCTATCCGGCCTATCCACGGCTATCCACGGAGGTTTCCCAGACGAAACCTCCGTGTCAGATAATCAAGCTCTCAGCCAGCTAGTCAGGGGGATGTTCGTTTCACGCCCCCGACACGCAGGCTGGTGCCCACATTGAAGCTCATTAACGTGTTATCCAGGTTATCGAGATTTCCATTTTTACTTAACATGTCCATTAAGGTCGTCTTCTTGTTAGCAGTAGCTACGTCTAGACGACACAGTGAACTGCATTCCCTTCCGTCAGAGGCGGGCCACATCCGGTTGGAACGGGGGGGGGGGGGGGGGGGGGGGGGGGGGGGGGGGGGGGGTCTGCCTGCTACCTAGAGTAGGGTTCTTGACTAAGAATCAGTCAGAGTCCTTTTCGCCTCCAGACATCAGGGCTTTGAAGTGTTACATCTACCGCACGAAGGCGCTTATTATAGAGCCGGCTATTTGCAGCTATTTGGCACGACGACCCTGCCACACCGGCCAGCTTCTCGCGACACGATCGCTCGATGGTTAGTTACTGCCATCCGCTCATCCGCTCACCCGCTCACGTTTCAACAGTATATACCATTGAATCGATTCGTGCACATGATATCAGGGCGGCATTCACTTCGTGGGCCTTCTCTAAGAGCATCTTCTTAAATGGCATCACACAGGCTGCGTGTTGGAAGACGCCCAACACCTTCACTGAGTGCTACCTAAAAGACGTTCTCCAGGCAGAGGGCAGAGCATTGCTGAGGGCAGCTATCTAGCCGGACCTCATCACGTCTGCAGCACCCTCTCCAGCTGGGGACCTCCCTATAATTGATAAGTCACCATGCCCCCCTCTCCCCTCCCACCCTAAGGGCAAGATTTTACGGACAATCCCCGGCATGTACATAAGTTGGGTGTATACGTTATAGGATTTCGGACTTAAAATAACAATTGTTTATCCAAACAACTTAAAACTTGACAACGCACAAGTGGCATTCTTGGGCCCTGAGCAATACACCTACCGATGTTCGTCTTTATTCATTGCCCAGGTCTAAATAATCAAATTACAGACAGACAAACAGACACAGAGATTCCTGGAACTACAGGGTGTATCCCCAAAAATGCAACAAAAATATAAGGGAATACCACACGTAGAATGTATAACTAACATCGATATGGTTTCAACAAATACTGGTTTCGACTTTTAGTTTTAAATGAGACATCAAACATCCAAATCTGATGTTTGACAAAGTTATAAATAGTTTTCCAAGAGGGGGCAGATTGACCATGGGACCAAGTTTTTCGATTTTGTTTAGATTTTGTGCCAGTGTAGACTTTTTGTGCCACCGAAATGAACCAGAGATGACGGCAGCGGGCATGGTGGCTCAGCGCTGGTTATTTCAGTGGCGACTTGATTTCAAGTCTACATTAAATTGCATAGTATCCAAACAAAATCGAAAAGTTTGGTCCCATGGTAAATTTGACCCCTCTTATACAATTATTTATAACTCTGTCAAACATCTTATTCTGTCGAACATTGTCAGATTTGGGCGTTCGATGTCTCATTTTAAAGCGAAAACCAGTATCTTTGAAACCATATAATGGTATCGATGTTGTACACTCTACGTTTGGTATTCCCTTATATTTTGGTTGCATTTGTTTTTGATACACCTTATAATAGTCAGATGCGTATTGTACGTACTCGAGGCTCAATGAGCTAGTATATGACACAGCATTCCCCTTCCCATCCTTGACGGAGATGTGCGTAGCGCCTCCAGCGGAGTCCATTTTGGGGGCGTACATGCTCCCGTATTCTCGGAAACTCAAGACATCATTTTGTATATTTCCCCTTGAGTCAGTAGCTGTTGAAGTCTTCGCCAGTTTGTTTATGACCTGTAACGTACCAAGAGGGCTAGTGTTCATATATAATATTTGGTTTGGTGAAACAAAGTTCGAAACCAAATAAGAATGTTTAGCAGCTTTGCGTGAGGCTCTTGGAAATCAATGAGATAGAGAAATCAGCTTAGATTTCCGGTAAACGTTGGGATTTAGAATTTTTAATAGGCAAATCAATGAACTAATTGTTCAAACGAAGGCTCAAAAATATTCACTTTTAAGCCAATATGGCTTCAAAGAATTTATTACCCCGAGAAAGCTTGGTATGCAGGGGTCTGGCCCAAGTCCTCTTTCCCACGCTACATTGTAACCAACAATGTGTAATTGTTTACAATTTGACCAACGTTGGGTACATTTTACCCAACGCATTCTTTTTAAAACAATTTAACCAACTACATGTATGTTGTGTTGTTCACTGACGGTTGGTACACACTTGTCATTTTACCCACAGTGTCGTTATTTTTAACGAAATTCAACTAACATAAGGTTGATGTACCCATTTTTACAAACTGTTGGTTACCAGGTGAACAACACAGCAGTTGGTTAAAAATGTGCCCAACGTTGGGTAAAATTGGAAAAATGTACACAGTGTTAGTTACACTTTGAAACAACTTTGTTAACCAACAAAATATAATACATGTTTTAAGATTGTACAGCTACATATAAGACAGTATAATATTGTACTCAATTGTGAAATAAAATACTTTATCTTACTTTGTTAATGCTGTCCTCAAATGTTGGGTCACCCAACTGACTGTGTTCAGCTAAAGCAAACTTAAAGGATTCTAGTATTTGATGATAGGCCTGCACTTCTGTTTCTGTGTCTCCTGTGCTGCCCCAATACAAGTTGTACCCTGTTGAGGGGGAAATACGAGAATGTGTCTAAAACGTATACGCCACAAAATAGTAGCCAACGAGTGAACACTGTGGACGGCAGCTGGGATATACTACACCTCAGACATATTCATAAACACATTGGAGCGCGTCATTGGCCGATTCCGCGCTGCCACGTGACGCGCTGCCACGTGACGTAATGCCGGCAAGTAGCCAGCTTGCTGCCGAGCGGAATTCGTAGACGTGTAGTCTGTGGCATGTAATCTTTACGGAACCAGTCTTAGTAACGTTACTACCGGTAGATTTCCGTCATTGACTGACGAAGAACCTAAATACATTGTGCTGAATAAAGATGAAAAATCTACGAAGGCCGTTATCGACAAGGCAGTGAATATTGATGAGGTGTAGTAAAACAAATACAGCATGTTTTTTTTCTTCTGGAAAATAGTGGGAATTACTGGCCTCCCCTTGGAGTAGGTCAGCTCGACGTTTCGCGGCTGGAGGTAGTCAAGCTGACCTACACCTCGGAACCAGTAAATCCCACTACTTCCCCTCAAACCATGCTTCGTATATTACAAAATGTTATGTCCTACTCATGTACAAAGATATTCATCAATTTGATCATTATTAACTATACGGCACAGATTAAGCGACATTAATTTGTAACTTAAACTTATGATCATTTTACTAATTATCACTGGACAAACTTGCCTTATACAACTTAAAGGTAGGATACACCATTTGAAGATATCAAAATTGTTTACTACCAAATTATTAGGAAATATTTTACTTATTTGAATGTTAATAATGATTGCAGGCATCCAGCAAAAAGTATTGCGCCAGATATCCTGTAAATGTTCCGGGAAATTGAATTGTATTTATAACAAATTAATCACAATCGCCAAACTGCGATTGCGAAAAAAAAATATAATAATAATCTCTGCCTGACACCGGTTGAAAAGGAACGCCGTTTTTCTTGCTTTTTTCGGAATCCATGATTGTAACACTTTTGACAGGTCAGTTAAACGATATTTACTGTAAAATACAACCCCCAATTCACCTATTCATTATAATTCAAGCAATTACCAACGGTGTATCCTACCTTTAAGAATGCCTTAAAGGCTAAAGTAAAGGAGACAAAAGGCATAAACATTAGGCCAATTTCCAGGCTCATAGGCCAGTTTTGAACATACTTGTTTAATACCAGCCAAACATATTTTCTTCCCCATTCATGAACATGTTTTGATCAAAAAGTCAAAACAAGTCAACAATTGACAATTTTCCAACGATTGTGATCAACAATTTTACCTCGTGTTTGAAGGAACACACCTTAAAAGGTAGGATACACCATTGGTTATTATCACGAATGGGTGGATTTGTGGGGTTGTATTGTATAGTAAATATCGTCTAACTGACCTGACCGAAGTTTTACAATCATGAATGCTGAGAAAAGCAAGAAAAACGGTGTTCGTTTTCAACGGTGTTCGTTTACGATCGCTGGCGATTGTGAATTTGTTTTTATAAAATTCCATTTTTCGGAACAATTACAGGATATTTAGCGCAAACCTTTTGCTGGATGCCTACAATTATTATTTACTTTTAAATAAGTAAGATATTTCCTAATATTTTGGTAGTAAATTTGTTTTGATATCTGCAAAATGGTGTATCCACTTTTATAGTGTAAGCTAATATTAGGGGGGACAATACAAATTTTAATATTGCTTTTAGGAAGTTATTTGGGACTATTTCTTGAAGGGCTTGGTGAGTAGATTGCAAATCTCTTTCAACTTTCAAAATCGGTCAAAGCGTTGCCAAGTTATGGTCCGATAAACTTTTCAGATTGCGCTTTTTCCTAGACAACAAACGTATTAAGCAACAGTAATTAAAAAGTGTTTTTTGAACCATCTCATTTATTCTATTTACATCTTTCAAGCATTTCAAATCATCTTTTCTAGTATGTATGTTGCTCATATTTTTCATATAAGTCTTTCTTTTTTAGATGATACATTTCATGAGATCTGCAAATTCTCATGTTGTTACTCGTTGTCTAGTGGGTCTGCACGGTGTGTATGACACCCCTACTAATATGGTATGTACCTCGTGCACGTGCCCTTGTATTTTTATGGAGATGGAAGCGCATTTCACCTGCTGCTTGATATGAAGTGATGTATGTTAAACTATTAATATGACTATTAATATACAGACTCATCGGTAGTACTGCGCATGCCGTGTGAAGTTTTAACCATTGGAAGAGTCATGTAATAGATCATTATAGAAGTCCAAATTTAATGCGACACCGGAAAATGTGTTTTAAACTGGATGGACCATGTTTTATCGGCCACTTAAACATATCCACGTGTTGGGCTCTTGACTAATATAAATGGCTAAACTGTCTCAGGTATTTATGCATTTCTATCCTCGCGTTAATACAGCGTGTCCCTAAAATAATGCAAGTTGAACGCATATTTTGTTCATAAAAGTATGAAAATTGATTTTAAAAAGCTACACCCTCAAAAAGACGGCAAATGTGGCTTTCAGATGATTTTTATTTCATCTCATTTGGTTTTGTCAGTCTAGAGATATATACACACCATTAACTGAAGATACTCAAAATCGATGTTGTATACCACTTTGAATATTAGGTCTAATCCGAAGACAAAACATATCTTACACCTGCACGATTACACTTCAAAGAAGAACAAAATGGTTTGAAAATGTACTATATATAGCATAATTGCAGACAATGCTTTGCAGTTATACTCTGGTTAAAACAGGTTAAGTATCTTACAATGTATGTGTGTTGTGTGTGAATATTCTCTTATAATTCACATAGAAGAAATTAACCATATGTAAAATGCTGGTATCGTTTGGCGCTGAGAAGCATTCATTCTCTAAAAGTGGCAAACACTCGATTTTGAGTGCTGGTGATTAATTCAACATATCTTTGAACAAAAGTAAACCGGGTATAACAAACGGTATTTAAAAGCTAATGTGGTTATCGTGAAGCTCATATAAACATCTACAGCAAATGATGAATATATGATGAATATTTAATGAGCAAAATGAGCGTTTCACTTGCACCATTTTGTTTGGGACACGGAGTTTACACAAGTTCTTCCTCCGATGTTGGACGAAGCAAAGCCACAATTGACCTAAATTATCATGACGACCCCCAACCTTTGATCACATGGGCTTTCCTATGTGAGCTAGATTAGGACAGAGCCACAAGGTTGATTACCACCATATAATTGTGCTTTAAATAGTGATGTGTACTGATGGTCCTACCTTCCAGAATATTCAAGATGTAGTTCGTCAAAATACCACTGGACGGTGGAGGTGGGGCATAGACCTTAATACCCGCGGACACATACAACTGGCTGCCACCAAGCTCTATCGATACCGTGTCATTAATGTGGGCGCTGTACTCCTCCAAATCTGCCAAACTGATGTTGCCTCCTGAGGTTTTTTATTGGACAGTTCGAAAACGGAGAGTAACACAAAAAACAATAAGTACAAGATACAAATTTTTTGTAGCACTGCTAAAATTCCTAGATCTAATAAAACGAAGGCACCGTTACGGTTTGTCAATCTACCAGTGTGCACTGACTCATTAGATCACGACTTTTGGTCAGCTGACCACAGTAGCTTGGTCAAACTTTCCTGTGAGTACTGCGATAAATGCACACGAACCAAACGTGGGTAGTATGGAGCAGTCAATTTCCCTAGGGTTTTGATGTAAAGTTAATTCGAGTTCCCAACAAACACATAGCATTTTAAACCCATTTTTGAAAAGTTGTAGTCAAAACATTGCGAAAATAATGTTATGAAAACGTTGAACTTCATGGTAATTAAAAACAAATGTTGTATAACATTTGAATAATGTTGTACCAATGTTTGAATGACACATAATTGTGCCAGTTAAAGACGGCATTTTGATAACATTTTAAAAACATTTTTGCAAATTAATACTCACAATTCTTGTATAAAATAGTGTAAAATAATATCCTGCATTGCCTTTGCATAAACAACAGCCATGCCGGTGCGTGTCAACAAGGCTGGTTAAAACGTCCTAAATGTTTGAGTCCATAAGACTGACTATCAAAATGTTTTTAATTGTTATGTATCTTGGTACGCTGCTTGATAAGGTTGCCACAACATTCAATTTCATAACATGTATCTGTATCGCTATGTTTCAATACATGATGTATGACATAAGGCTTTGAGAGAATCATTTGCTTTTCCGGTAATTTTTTTTAATGGATGAATTTGGGGGTTAGTATGATATTGTTTAACTGTCTTATTTGACGATTTGGGTTTGTAGATACTAGAACAATCAAGTAAACCAATTATGTTCTTGTAGTCAGGTATTCTGACCCCACTTATGATGAAGCGGAGCAATTTGTAGACGTTGGGGAATTGTAATGTCAGAAAATCAATTGCAAAGAAGAAAATGAAAAATTAGGAGCAGTATTTTAACAAAGTCATTTTTTGTCCAATGCTGGTCGGCCGACCAGTGCTGGAGACCGATACAAAAATACTTCTTTACTTGAAAATGTCAGCACACCAAAAGCCATAATGTGATTCAGACTATTATGACCTAACAGTCTAGTAAAGTGTTTTGCGATAATTTCGTCATGTATATCTTGATGTTTGCAAATTTTGTATATTCTCTTTAACCAGTTCGCGCCGGATGACGAATATAAACGCAAAAATTTCCCCAAATTCAAAACGGATGACGAATATATACGCCAAGTTCAAGTTCGGAAATGTATGTCAGCAGCGCGCAAGGCCGGAAATGCGTGGGTGTGCTACCCAGCACTATAGGCCTGAACACGCTTCGGATCGAGTTTCGTTAAAAATAATCCCGCCCGTCGGCTCGGCGATGTTAAAATAATCCCGGCGCGAACTGGTTAATAACGAGTTATTCCATGATTTTGTTGAAAATGTATTGTATTTTGATGTTCTATTCACTCCTTTGTATTGTTGTAAACGTTGTTGCAATGTTGTATGTTTTCTGCATGGCACTATTTCATGATGATTTTAGATACATATACATGTACAAGTTGTACCTGCATAACGTTGGGATGATGTTGGGACAACGTTATAGTGTTACTTTGACCTCGATATTTTTCATTTGTCACTTGAAACCGAAGCCAACACCAATACCTGGAGCTAATTCTCAACCAGAACACACAGCTGAAGCCATCAACAATCACTTTGCTCAAATCTGTAATCAGCTCCCTGCTTTGGACACAGAAAACCTACCTGCGTATCTGCCTGCAGACACCCCACCTCCTAAGGTTTATTATGGTCAAGTACTCAAAGCTCTCAATGTTCTAAAAACAAACAAATCCAGTCATCCTTCAGACTTACCCATCAGATTAATTAAAGAATTTGCACCTGAACTCTCAAGACCTCCGACTCATATATTTAACTCATGCATTATTAATGGTAACTTTCCTGGTGTTTGGAAAACTGCAACCATTGTACCAATTCCCAAGGAAAAGAAAATGTTGTCATTTCATCAATTAAGACCTATCTCACTGACTCCGATTTTTGCTCGTATTCTTGAATCATTTGTTGTTAAGTGGATAATTGAAGATATTACTGATAAACTGGATCTTAAACAATATGGTAATATTAAAGGTAGTTCTACTGTGCATTATGTTAAACTCCGTTTACGAGGGTCTTGATAAACCTAACCATTACGCCCATCTTTCTGCTGTTGATTTCACCAAAGCTTTTGATCGTGTCAATCATACTATTGTTATCAAAAAACTAATTGATCTTGGGGTCAGGCGTTCTATTATCCCTATTGTCTGTAACTTTCTCACCGGTCGCACACATAACACCAAAGTTAATAACCATGTTTCCTCTCTTGCTACCATCAGTTGTGGTGTTCCCCAAGGAACCAAGCTTGGGCCAATTCTTTTCCTTTTTTTAGTCAATGACGCTGCAGTTGGTAGCTGCAGGCGATGGAAATATGTGGACGACCTGACGATTGGAGAGATTGTCAATTTTGGTGAGCAATCCCAATTGCAAACCAATCTCGATGATCTGTCCAACTGGTGTAAAATTAATGATGTTGTTCCCAATCCTTCCAAATGCCACATTATGAAAATCAGGCGTCAAACACCAAACTACATCTTCAGCCTTATTTCATTTGAACTAAAGACTGTCACTCATATGAAGCTCCTTGGTGTTATAATACAGAATGATCTTAAGTGGGATAGACATGTAGTATAATATAGTTTCCAGAGCGTCACGCAAGTTGTTTACTTTGTGTATTTTAAAGAAATCAGGTGTCCCTAGGTCAGACTTAGTCTCTGTTTTCATGTGTTATATTAGACCCATAGTTGAGTATGCCAGCCAAGTCTGGCATAGTTCTATTACTAAACAGCAGGCAGGTAAAATAGAAAGTGTCCAAGTACGGGCATGTCGTATCATAATAGGCTATCAGGAATATCAAAGTTACCGTACAGCGCTTGAAATTTTAGATCTTCCCTCTCTTGAAAATAGACGTGCTATACTTTTTGTTCAATGGGGTGAAAAACTGTTGAAATCCACCAGATATAGGAATATGCTTCCCCCTCTTAAAACTGACTTTAAACTTAGACATCTGAGAGAAAATTCTTTGAAAGGGTTAGTTCAACCACTCTGTAGAACTGACAGATATAGAAAATCCTCTATTCCAGCATTGTCCAGGATTTTATAAATTTGTACATATACGTATCTGTTTGTAAATATGTTATACCAATTTCTTAACTAATAATGAATTTTTACTTGTAAACAAGGTTATTTCAGCCATTGGCTGCCAACCATGTAATTGTTTTTAATAATAAACCAGAATATATATATATATTTACATGTTGACCGCGGGTGGGCGTGCTAAACTTTGGTGAAACAATTGTGTCACTTTTTTGACATGAACGTTATGTTTTGTGTAATAGCGACATGTTTTAGGAAGTTTCCATAGGGATAATTGTGTAATATTTCATAACTCCAAGTCTCAAAGAAAATAATTGCCAAAAATGCAAATGGATTAGTAGTGCAAATGATAAATCCATGTTTATTTTATTTGATATTTGGAAGGTTTTGTTTTTCATTTCATTTTTAAGGTTATTAACAGGGAGCTCATGTAAGCTTATTGAGATTTTGTTAATTTTTATCTTCTTTGAATAAATTTTACCTTGAGTACCGATTAAGCGGTTATATTTTATTTTATTTCACAGCTTTGCTTATAGTTTAATGTATAATTAGCTTTAGAAGTTGCTAGTGACTTATTTAGAGTGCTGTATCAACATGTATTTCCAACCACTGCTTTCTCGCTCTCTTGTTTGCAGCTCACCAGCAATCTGAGGATACTTGATCCCCTAAGCCCCATTACACTATACACCCGTAAAGCGAAAATATGTTGTTCCAGATTCAGCCACCAACAAACCCCAATCATCCCCACCAACATTCCATTTAATGTGTTCGTTGCTCCCCGTATAGTGTTTACCAGACCCAAAGTCATATTAAATTCAATTGGCCAATGCGAAAGATTGGATTGACAGGCAGGCAGAGTCTATTTGCATGTATTTACCCGTTTCATTTACATCAGCCACGATCATCTCTGCAAGGTTTCCTTTATAGAACCCATCGGATCCCTTTGATGCGATGGTCTCCAGGGTTGCCGCTAGTTTGGGCAAAATGACTTCGTCCCCTTGCTGCTTAATTCCCTCATCAGTCAAAAATATTTCACTGCAAGGATGAAGCACACAATTGTAACCCACAGCAGAATTCTCGTCACAAAAAGACTGCGCTCGTCTCACTTGGTATTTCGGTGACTGGCGCGACAATTCCAGAATGTTTTTTTAAAACTGTTTTAGTACTGCAGCGAGAAACCCACCCAATATACCTTGTTTTGCTCTATGCTTTACTTCCGCCACGGATGATGCCCTCGAGCGTATTACTCGTGTTAACACAAGTACACTCTTGTGCCTACAAACGGCAAGAGAACGACTCGCTGATTAGCAAGAGAAAGCTCTCAATCAGACCGGGAGTACACTCTTGCACCAGACGATTCGTGCTTGAAATCACGTGATTGATTCAAGCTAACAGTATTACAATTACAATTACGAAAAGAGTATTACAATTTTCGTAATATTTGCCATTCGTTTTTGGCTTCTGGACCGACCGTTACATTATATTTTGCCGAATATAACACTCGAGGAAAATTTAAAAATTATGCTGGCGCGCGTATCCTCATGAAACTCGGATAACAAGCCTAAAGTCTTGCGGTGAGTGTCGTCTAGCTGTTAAGAGTGTTCCGCGACACTGTTTATAAACATTAAACAGCCACTTTGCGCATGCCCAATACCGATGTTGCCGTTCGCACGATGTCATCCGAGAGTATGCGCACGAAACATTTGTTACACTTGCGAGGATCAAGAGAAACCCTTCCGAACACACCCAAATACTTTTGAGTTTATGTGTTTTGTTTTCTCATGTGTTCATTACACTCGATCTATATTTATTTTATAAAAAATACACCCCAAAAAATTCCGCAATCATAATGATGCGTTGCAAATGACAAAATTTATGTCGGTACGCAAGCAAACAGGTTTAAACAAACCTTATATGTAACAACCATAATCTGAACTCGCCAATGCAACCAGAATGGAAGAAAAAAATGTGGACATGTACACGGACGTACCTCAAACCTGCATCTGCACGAATGGCGATCTCGTTGTCTTTAATTGCTTTAGCCAGTGCCTCGCCGATCTCAAAACCGCCCTTTGCGAGACGGATGGACGGCTCGATGAGACTCGCCCAAGACAGAGCTCCACCAAAGGTTTGATGAGCACTAAAGAGACCTGCTACCTGTCCCGGGATTGCTATTGCAAGGCCACCTGTATGAAACATAATTGATTGATTACATGATAATGTAACCCGTTCCACTTTCATTTGCTACAAGTTCTTTATGATCTAACCCCTGAAATACAAACTCCAACCTCTTTGGCCTTTTACAGTTTTGTGCCCCATTCTTGGGGCAAGTTCCGTCATATCAACAATCAGTGGGTAACTGGGTATATCGGCCCTACAGTATCTAAAGCTACGGTCACAACCCCAAAAATTAGCCTGTTCGGAGGACGGGCGGTGAGTTTTTAGGCAATTTCGCACGGGCACTGAGCGGCGGCCTCCCTGGCACCGCTGGTTTAGAGCATCGCTCGGTCGCCGCTGAAGTTAGCGCGGAGTTAAAATTCTGGCGGCGCCTGCCCAATTTTCACTCGCCGCCCAAAATACACTCGGTGACCGGGCGGTCGCCGCCCAGGCACCGACCTAATCGAGCGGTCGCCGTCGAGCGATTTAGGTCAAAAGTTTGAAGCGTCCCTTGGTCTCAGATCGTGCTTGGTGTACACTGTATGGTGTACATGTTTTTATGTAAAGAATGTTTTTATGTAAATAATGGGCATGATTGATTTCGAACATTTAGGGCCAAATTCATAAACGGTGATGATCACCGGATTATTTTAGTCACGTACAACTATCGTACGGTGGCTAAAACAGAGAAGTGCGCGTGTGGATAAACTCCTGTGATCATCGCAATTCAGTAAGAAAATAATCAGCTGATTATCCAGCCGTGTACAAGTTCCTGCTTAGCCGATGTTTAGGGCCCTAGTGGTCTAGCCGTACATCATTCTATTTACAGCGGATTACGTATAATGTTTAATAAAAGAGCATATCTATCTTCGAAAACACGCATATCGCTGTGCTCTACTAATCAGCTCAGATGACACTAGTGGGAGGGTCGCCATGTCCAAAAAACGCACTGATATTTCACACATAACCAGAAAATGAGTCTCATTGATTATGTAAAAAGTAGGAAAACAGTGCTATTTCAATGAAACGCAGCAGATCCAATGCCATACGTCCGTCCCACAAGCAAGCCAACACAAAAACTGTAAAAATGTACACTAGATAAACAAGCCCCTTGGGAAGATCAAAATGTCTTTTGTTACTTAGACGTATGTCACTATAACCATGTACGTTTGATAAACAGCAGCTGAGCTATACTCTTTATGAATTCGGGCCTAGATTTGTTCATCTAGTAAATCATGATCAAGGGGAAATTACCGTTTATGAATTTGGCCCCTAGAGATCAAACATATACTGGGTGTGGTTGCTATTAACATTACCTTTAACAGCAGATCCTTCTTGGCCGCTGAACATGTCCATGCTGGCACTAGAAGGCGCCACCACCTGTCCATCGATAGCCACCGTCGCGAGTCCGCCTTCGACGGTGGCGTTTGTTTTATTGTAAAAGGTCAGGTAGCCGCCTCCTCCCACCCCTCCAACGTGCAGGTTCAACACGCCCACACAGAAAGCGGTGCCTATTGCTGCGTCCAGGGCGTTGCCGCCGTTTAACATCAAGTCTCTGAAATCAGGATTAGTCATGAGTCAAGTGCAAAGTAATTTGCGGGGCGGGGCGGGGCGGGGCGGATTATTGTAGATTAAACTAACTCTCAGGGGCCTTACAAAAAGTGGTATTGCTGTATAGTATACCACACAATTACCGCACGACAGTTAAATACCACATACATTTTGCCATGTTGTTCAAATGTCAAATCTTGCGGACTTATCACATTATGTATATTATGTTATTACATTATGTATCGAAGATAGGCCTGGGGCAGAGTTGACTCGAAGAATCCAAAAATGATTCGAGTTGATGACTCAACTCGACTCGGACTAGAGTCAAATTTTTGGTCAACCCGACTAGTCTAGTCTCGATGAGTAAATTACTTGACTCGACTCGACTCGACTCGACTCGACTCGACTCGACTCGACGTTATTAAATAAAACCAGAGTTACCAGAATAAGAGCAAAACTCGACTCGAGTCACTTCTTTAATGATGACTCGACTCGAGTCACAAAAATCAGTGACTCATTACTCGTAAGCTCTGTAACGCTCCGTAGCTTGGGGGAAATGGCCGCCCACGGAGGCCCGGAACTCGGGGTGATCCAAATGATTCCCAAATCCGAAGGCCGAAGAACCAGCTCACATTGCTAAGGACCTTGGCTGAAAGTTAAAGACGAGCGCTCTGAAACAGCAGTGAACGGCGGGTTGCACGCTGGATAAACGTTGACCGCTGAGGGGAAAACAGGCTGAAACATGGTTGTTTTTCTGTCAGTCATGTTCCCGTAAAAAATAAGTTGTTGTTGAAGACGCCTGGCTAACGCTAAACTGTGCGGGTGACATAGTGGTGTCGTCCTGATAAGATGAGGATAATGTCCACAGCTATAGGACGCCGTCCAGTTCGAACCAGTTCTATACGAGTTTGTCCGTGGCCTTTAGGCGACATCTGATGCATAACAGTGTGGATGTAAAACTCTAAAGGCGATGGAGATCATTCAAATAATTTACACCATGTCCTTTACTTAGTTTTAGTAGGCTTTGATGTCTTCACCGTGTAAAGCGAGTCGTTTTCTTGAAATAATTTGTTATGACGTTATTCTTATAACTAAAAGGTAGATAAAAACGCCTTGTACGTCATTCTATTGTTATCTCGTCCACGTGCTAGTGGTTTTGAAGAGTAGACTGTATGCCGTATAAGGCGTTCGTCCATATGTACATTATGTATATTCGTTTACGTCTGCACGCGTCAGCGCCGTGGCACGCAGTACAGGGATTTTGGGGGCCAGGCTTTCTCCTCTCGGCAACGCAAGAAGCCAATCACGTTACAACCTGGGGCCAATTTCACGGAGCTGCTAAGCACAAAAATTTGCTTAGCACAAAAAAGTCTTGCTCATTAAAAACAAGTTATTAGCCAAAAATGTACGTGTTTTTCATGATAAGCAAAAAACCAGCTGATTATCAATCAAAAACAATAAAGATCTTGTGAAAATGTGGTCTGTAACCTTGTTTTTACCAAGGACAAATTTTCATGCTAAGCAAATTTTTGTGCTTAGCAACTCCGTGAAATTGGCCCCTGTACGCTCCGGTCAACATTTTGTTATACTTTTCTAAATAATTTACAGACAGCCATGAATGTTTTCATATATTCAAAAATTAATATTAGCCGTTTCATAGTTCAGATCTTCGTAAAAACAAAGTATTATAGAAAACAAAATCAACTACACGTACAAGTCATATAGCTGGCGGCTCAAAGGTAACCTTTATGTGCGAGACTTAAACAATTGTCAGCAGAATTACTTGCGCATGCGCATTGGAAATGCATTTGTATGTATAGGAGTTGGCGTATTTTCTGTAAATGAATGATTAAAGCTTCTTAACCTGATATTACAGTATCACATTTCAAAAAATCTCTTCAAATTTGTGGGTTTGTTCTCAATGTAAGGGGTTGATTAAGAAGATAAGTCCAACCGTACTAGTGACGAGATCCAAGTGGTTGGTTGGTGCTTGAGGCAGACATGACAGAAATTTGGAAAGGATCAGCGAGCGTACAAAAACAGGACAATTGTATCATTGCTGACACGATCTAACAAACAGTACTCTTTAGTAAAACCCAGCGAAGAGGCCGTCCTATGACTTTTGTGTCATCATATGATAAATTACGACAAAACCTAAATTCTTATGTTAAAACAATTAACCCTTCTGATTTCTCTTACCCAGTCAAATTGGGCATAAATTGATTCCAAAATAAAACAATTTTGTATTACACTGCTGTTATTACTGATATTGCAAATTCTGGCTGGGGGCGAGGCACATGCCCCTGGACCTCCTCAGTAGGGCATTCCTCATTTGCTCACCTCCCTCGCCAGTTTGCTACCCAGATTTTAACATTTTTCGGGTGCATGCCCCTAGAGTTTAGGGCGTGTGATCAGCTGCTGGCCATAATTATGTAAAATAATAATTTGGGAGGCTGGGGTGCTGAATTGCGAAGGACGCGGCTACAACGCGGTCGAGCCGCTGGCACGTAAAGGCGCATCTGGCAGCCGACCACATCGACTCATATATGACTACGGAGCAGGGTCTGATATCGAAGGTGTTTCATTTGTCCAGAGGAAGGAAAACTGGAGGGCCCGGTGAAAAACCCTTGTGGCACAGGAGAGAACCAACGCACTACTCTACTCACATATGATCCGGGCCGGGAATCGAACCAGGCCACCCATCCGTTCTTGGGCAAGCCACTTCACCCTAACTTACCCCTCTCCACATAGGAGTTTAAATTGGTACCGTCATTAGCTGGGGAGTAACCACTGAAAAAAACCTAGCATCCCGTGCAGGGGGAATATCAATATTCTCAGTCGTTTTATGCTATTGAAACCGGAAATATGATTGACCGCATTGACTTGAGACAGACTTTAGTTTTTAAAGATGGAAAAGCATCATCAAGACAATTTAATATTAATATGTGGAAGTTAGCATCCAATGCTGAGAGCAGATAACCTCATGGACTGTTGTGATCAGTTTAATCAGTTTACCAAGTTTGGGTAAATATGCATGAGCTTTAACGATCTGAGTATACACATGTACAACATGTCTGCTAAAAAGGGATATAGCTGAAATACAAAGGTATTACCTTCCAACCCTCGAACAGAGTTCTCGATCAGACGCCACCGCACCGTTGAAGAACTGATGAGGCTTCAACTTGGGGTCGGGGTGACCGAACCCCAGACCTAATCCAAGGGCCACAAAGAAACCAATTGCAAGTACAACCACCATAAAGATGAACAAGTAAGGCGGGACGGTGTGCTCGTCGTCTTTCTTTTTCTTGCCCGACTTTTCCTTCCCTGCAGCCTCTCTGTTGAGGGGATCAGAAGTTGGTCAAAATTAACAAGTATGCCTCTGGTGGAAAACTGTACTATAGACCCACAGATCAGCTCTGTTACCTCCGATTGTTTTAGGTGAGGTTTCTTTAATACAGATAATGCCCATCTATTACCTGAAGTAACAACAAAAATGTATACAGTAAATGAAAATGTGCCATGTATTGTATTTGTTTGTGTTTTTAGGGTACCCTTTAATTTTGATCAAATTAGAGTCAATGGTGTTTTTATCATTCCAAGGACCTTTTCTTCAACCTATAGCAGACCCTTCTTAATTTTAATTACACCCTTTTTGTAACTATAAACAATTTCTTTGGATAGAAATTGTGATTTTAATATGCTGTTTAGAGCTGGTGATGTGCGTCTCAGCGCGGTATTAAATCCTGTGGATAACGATTTTATTAGATTCCTTGTGCCTTACCATTATGTTTATACACTTACATGTATGATAGGTTATGATAAAATTGGACATTGGCAGCTATTTTGGACGTCATCTTGAATTTTGGAGAGAGCTGCATGGGAATTTTCGGGTACTATTTTTAAGTATGTTATTCTACTCATATTCCTCGACCTGTCCTGAACATTTTAGCTTGTTATGAGCCATTGCCAGGTTTTTACCTATTATGACCTAATGCTCTTGTTTTAAACACACTGTATATGAAACTATTTTGTCATTTTGCAATCAATGTCATAGAGATTACATTTAAATTCGTAACGACTGTATGCTATCTTTGGTATTATTACATGTTCGTTATACGTTATACTGTGTCTTTGGTTGCCGGCCTCATGTGTCGTACATGTAAGTTTAATTTACATGCAGTTATGTGCCCATGCCCCCCTTTTCAGTCGTACTTGTTTATTGTATTGTAGGATTGTATAAGTTTTTAGTAGCGTTAGGTTGTATTCATTTTGGAGGGGCTTTGCGTGTTATCCAGCATGGATAACACGCCACGCAATTATATATTTGTTTTCATTGCTCAAATTGAATCCATACTGCCTAAATTGTATATAATAATTAAAAACCAAAAGACATGGCTTTAAGAAAGATAATTTATTTCTTCTTTCATTTTTGTTGCGAGTTTGGTTGTGAGTTTGGTTGTCCACTGGCGGATCCCAAGTGGGTTTCGTTACAATACCAATGTTCTGCAATATATTCATACTAGTACTCAATTTATTTTTGATGCATAAAATGTGACTTAAAGGTAGGATACACCATTTGCAGATATCGAAAAAATTTAATACAGAATTATTAAGAAATATCTTACTCATCTGAAAGTAAATGATTCTAGGCATCCAGCAAAATGATTGCGCTAGATATCCTCTAATTATCTTGAAAAATATAATTCTATAAACAAAAAATCGCGATCGCCATCCGGCGATCGCGAATTTTTCTTTATAGAATAACATAAGAATAACTGCTCGACGCCGGTTAATAACAAACGCTGTTTTCTCGGCATTTAGATTCTAAAAAATCGGACAGGTCAGTTAAACGATATTTACTATAAAATACAACCCCCCAAAAACAAAAAAAAACATCCATTTATTATAATTCAAGCAATTACCAATGGTGTACCCTACCTTTAATTTCACAAACAAAATTTATAATACAACAAAATTCTTAGTAAATATCACAATACACATTCTTTTTTAATAATTTACGAAACCAGAAAACACAATGTAATTAAACTTACACGTCATATTTTATCTTTCCTGTGTGTTCGTGTGCAGATATGCTTAAGCTGTGGAAAATAGAAGAAGTTAAAAGTGTGTGTTTATAGGTTACAAGATAAGTAATAATACCATTTTGAAATGACATTCATACAAACCTGAGACACTGTTTAGTAGATTAGCCATTCATATTGGTCGAGAGCTCGACATGTGGGTATGTCACCGCCGTTTCTTAAGCGACATACAGTTGTGCGCATGTGTCATTTTCAAATCCAGATCAAATGAAATGCATAATTCAAGAGCAGTGACCCGCGACAGAGTTTATCACTTGCTGGGTTTGCCCTTTCGAAAACACATGATTCAAAGAGATCACAATTATCAGCTTTTTTATACAAACCATTTTTTGAGTTTGGAAAAACTCATCTTCACTGTTAAAATTGTCCTGAAAACCATCCTTTACTAACGAAACGAAGCGTCTGTATTTAAGTTTAAATGTTGCGCTTGTCATTCCAATTTTGTTTGGTTTTGGGGGTTTATTAAATCACGGATATTCTTATGAATGAACTCATAAAAAAAAAAAAAAAACTAATGTCAGTATTCATCGGTAATTTCCGTTTTTTGATCGTCCCTCTGTTGCGGGTCACCGCTCATGAATAATGCATTTTATTTAATCTAGATTTGAAAATGGCACATGCGCACAACTGTATGTCGCTATACACAATGGCAGAAACAGCGGTGATGTGTAAACGGCCGATAACACATGATCCAGCCAGTTTTAAACGCTTTTTAGGTACCACATTAAATTTGGACTGATATGAAGTCTTGTCCATGACCATTTCATTGGTTAAAATTTCACAAAGCATATGCAGTACAACCAATGATTCCGTATAATTATTTAGTTCCAGTGCCATAACGCACCATAACACACACACAGCTTTACCTTACATACGTACTGTGGACATTCCTTTGTCTTCGTGTAGTTAAAAAACGTTGACTAAATACTAATTTTTCTCGCTTCCCCAAAACAAATTTACCCTCAAATTTTGATTCTGGGCCTCTCGGCTGTTCCTTCTATCTTTTAACCCTAACTCGTTTTTCCTCTAGTGCTCTTTTTCGGAAACTGAAAAACGGATTGTGGACCTGGGCAATAAAAAATTGACCCCCATTTGACCCCAAGTTATTGTGAGACTTGAGACCAAGTGACCAGTAGGCAGGTCACTTAAATTCAAAGTTACCACAGAACAGTAAATCTTAATGTCCTTATCTCAGTTCAAGTTTCCACATAACTATAAATCTGAAATGTTAACCTTGATTGGTGAAATAAGTGAGTGAGTGAGTATTTAGGGTTTAACGCCGTACCAGCATCAATGGCCATATTCACGGCGGGAACAAATTTCATTCAACAATTTTTTATTTCATTCAACAATTTTTTATTTCATTCAACAATTTTTTATTTCATTCAACAATTAATGTGAAGAAGTTACAGTTTTAGAGGTGGGAGGAAAGCCCCAGAAGAATATCCTGGGGAAAAACCCACGGAGTCGGGCAGGGACTGAAAACCCAATCCACATATTGGCCCAGGCCGGATTCGAACCCGGGTCATAGTGGTGGAAGGCGAGGAAAGAACCGCTACACCAACCCGACTCCCCTTGGTGAAATAAGCCTACACAGTGTGTACACTACACTGAATTGATAAAAGTAGGCGATTTTGCAGTGAACTGTTTAAGGCAATGATGTCCTGGTGTTGATCACCTTTTGATCATGATGCCAGTTGTCCCCGCTCCCTTTATGAGTTCCGTTCAGTTATGCAATAAAAAATGCCAAGAAAAATTTAGCAAATTTGATTCAAAGAGTCCGAGGAAAGTAGCCTCAGATTGCACCACAGAGCAACTAGAATCCAATTTTCTCCGGGCCCCGGACCCCACGCCGTAAATGGCTTCGCGCTCGCTAGGCTCGGAGTCAGCAAATTCACTTCAACACACCCCCCCCCCCCCCCCCAATGAAAATGTCCTCGCTACGCCTCTGACAGTGCGTATGCAAGACTAACTCACCATATCACACCATTCTCAAGCCATTCTTACGCCGTACCTATAGCAGGAGGTAAAACGCGCGGGCCTTAGTATAAGAGCATTTGTGTGGAACACATACATGTACCATAACAATAACTTAAAGGGGTGTTGCTCAAAACATAAGGTGAAATTGTTGACTGAAAGATATTGATGAATAGGGGGGAGTGGTTGTTAAAGCCCTCGCTTTTCGCTTGGGGATTAAAATTAACTGGTTCTAAACATACTTGTTTTCAAAACCGGCCAACATCTTTGTTGTATATGTTCCTTGTTGTTAAAAACATTATGGTCAATAATACACCAATATGTTTAGTTACATAAATTCAAATATTGTTATAAAGGGAAGACTTACTCTACATCATCATAATCCCGTGATTCCCCTGTCTTCTTTGAAGTATCGGGGCTGGGTTTTGGAGGTTCGTCTCCATTTTTATATCTGTAGAGATACAATAAAAATCCATTCATTAAGAAGTGGTAATTATAAAAGAAAGTGAACCAAATGAGGAAAAAACTAAACATTTAAAGAGAATTTAGCTCTCATTAAAAAAAAAAACCGGATTAAGAACATTATGTGTATGCATATTATATGAAAATGCATATTATATTCGGACTCGCCTGTAATTTGAAACTCAAAACAGATTTGTCTGCTGCATATAAAGGCCCTGTCTTTTCCAAAGACGAATGTTGTATTAGTGTGCAAGGCCACGGATCTCAGGTATAAACTGTACCACCATGAAAGTCCATGGTTTTGAACAGCGACTCAATTGGTGCTGCCCTGTTTTTGGGAATCTAGATGCACCCACAAAAGTAGTTTCTCTCTTCAGTTCAGGGACGTACAGGAATACAGTTTAATTGCCCGAGGTCAAACCTGCAGGGTGCTCTGCTATTTGGAGACATCATATAAATAAAACCATAACTGAGCAAAATTTTAGAAGCAACGGGAGGCATTGACTACAAGGTGGACGTCATTTCAACGTTGGCGACAGCAGCATTTGCAACACCGCTGTGGTTTGTCAAAAAAATGAAATTCGGTTGTTTTTTAATGGACTCTTTGTATAGTAGGCTTTGAAAATGTTCCTAATGTTTATGAGTAGGAAACATGTAATAAGGTTTTTTTTTGCTTAAATCAATAAAGTATCATATTGACAACAACATTATGTGTGAGGTTGTGTTTATTTTCTGTGATAAATGGGAGAAAATAATTTTTGAAAATGTTTAGTCATACCACTCCGCCCCTCAAAGGGAAGCCTCATTAACATAAAACTTCGCGTGGGGTATGACAAAAATCGAGGCAGAGAATTGCCTCACTGCGGGGGGGGCGCTACCCGGGCCTGGCTTGCAATAAGCCACTTCGACATCTCACGCGCGCAGTGCACTATGGGTAATGTCAAGGGTTATTGCAGATAAACAAATGGTGTCGCCGTTGGCAACGTACTCGTGTCGCGCGTGGAGAATGCCATTTTTCTATTTCTACTGTCGCGTTTTAGATTGTTTTTTTCTCAAATAACTTTGTCAATGTCCTCAGAGGATTCTTTTGCTTTGTCTTTAGATGTTATTGAACACTGGAATGTCGAGGCTTTGAAGGATTTTTTTTTAATTAAGAGGAAATCCAGCGGGGGGAAGAAGGAAATCTGCTTGATCAGCTCAACGTTCCTCTATCTGAAAGTTGACGAACTGACCGAAGACAAACACAGAACGAAGTTATATTCGGATGGATTATTGCCACAAAAGCAATTACAATTTCGTTTGTGTTAATTGGCAAAGCAGCTACCAATACCAGATTCCACTTTCAAAATTGAATTATGTTGTTCATTGATACCATTATTGAATTTACCATTTATAAATTATATTGATTTTATAACTAGCTGATGCAGAGGTTACACAAAATATAGTGGTGTTCAAACATTTGACAAATCTTGAATTGTTTTCGTATTTATGAAGGGTTAATTGCAGCTGCAAGTGGGTGTATAATAATATTGTTAATTAACTGAGCAGCTTAAACAATATTATTTTAGTCAGGCTTTTATATCTTTATTATTTTGTAATACATGTATGTTCACTTTTTTCTTCTTGCACCTGTTGATTAAAGCACGATACCTTTAAAATACGTTCACAAACACATCAGCCGAGTGATTTTATATGCTTCGTGATAAAGAGTGAAAGCATTTTATTAATATTACATGTAAAAGGAAAGCCACCAGCCCTATACAATCATTATTTCACGTATAGTGTACATTTATATCTGCACACTTTATTTGGTCAACGAGTTATTCACAGCTGTACAGAGATACATTGTATACATTTACACAATGAGGTCTGGTTAAAGAATACTAGAACAGCAAAGACTAATTATATCATTGGCTGAAGATACAATGAAGTGTCTTGAGCATACACGATCGACGATTTTGCAACCCAGTTCCTGTTTGTTCGGGGATATTTCCTGTTGATCATCTTGTGCCAGCGACGACTGGTGTCTTCATCACGCTTCTCAGTTGAGAATGGAATTGAGGTTCACAATCACATGTTCCGAAACCTAAATGGCATCCATGCTTTGTACATTGTCCTCCTTTTCATTTTTCAAGTTGATTATTGATGTTGCCGCAGTTTGCAACATAACATATATCCTCAGGTTCAGCAAAAGATGGTCCTCATCACCTTATGAAGGAAGACACATAAGAGAACAATAGAGTTGCTAAGTATATTATACATTGTACTTTATTTTCGTGTTGCATGTTGTCATTGTCATTATCACTTTGATCCCTAAATTTCCTTTAAAAAATAAAACCCCTAGACCTACTTAATTAGGCCCTACCCTAATTAATTAGGCCCTCCTATAAAAAGGATAATGAAAACTCTACAAATACAATTAAAAAATACATTATCATGATGCAAATGACACTTTTTGGTACAAAATACATGCAAGTCTTTTATAGTTTTTCCTTTAGAAAAATGTTTCAGACAAAGATAAAGCTAAGTAGGTCGTGCCTGCACCCTAGATAAATTATGCAGGCTGCCACATTTTTAATAATGGGCGCCCTAGATCCCAAACGTAGTTTACACACGTACACACTGCATAAAATGTGACTGTGACTGCGTGGTCGACCGTACAAGTTTACATTTTTAGCGAACTCGAAACGAGATTTGTTTTGCTCTATCTGAAGAAAAACAAAGTTAGGTAACATTAATTATCTCACCATGATTAAATTCGAGTCAGGATTCTGCTGTATTGGGTTTAATAAACACGGGAAAAATTGTGTTTTTCCCCCCACACATGCTAACGAACGTCAGTTAAGCAGTATGTTTACACGTACGTGTATCGTACCCGCGTTATGCACGTTGCAGTGTATCGTACCCGCGTTATGCACGTTGCATACGTGCAAGCGCGACTTTGTTTATCTCAAATTTCAGGTTGCCAAGGTAAGTAACGCATGCGCAGTTGGAATGTCGAAGTGGCTTATATGCGCGCATTGCATGCAACAAGTCTTTGTCTACGAGTTTACCATGCCGGTTTTTTATTCTAAATCAGGGTAAAAATACAACTGTTTTCAGTCATGCCGACTAGATGTGTAGCTGCTGGGTGTAGCAAAACTACCAAGGATGGAGTAAGCCTTCATTTGTTTTCGGCTGATCCTAAATATCGGAAGATTTGGACAGCCAAAGTAAATCTTACCAGAGCGAAGTGGTCCCGCCGGGCCTAGTGATTTTTCGGCCCGATCTGCAGCGACCATTTTGAGCGGTCGTGCTTCGACACTGGTCTGTACAGCAACTTTGGCATGCCCTTAAAAAACATGCTGAAGTCAGATGCTGTCCTAACGATATTCCAATCGGACGAATCTGTACTGTTTTCGTCAGATTCACTAAAAACCGACGAAGAACTTTCACGATCGTCCATGTTTAGTCCGCGCCGATTACTGTACATGTACATGTACTTTGTACGGTATTGCTTTGGACAGCGTGCGTGTGGGTGATCGCGTTTACATGTACATGTACGTACGTGTGCACAAGGCATACGGGATTCGTTCACTCTCGTACACACAACAATGTGTGCGTACGTGGCCACGCGAACCCGTCTCGTACCTAGACGTCGCGTACCGACTATCGATAATTTGTCCGGGTTCTGACTCGATTTACGTCACTCATTTTGAGTGGCCGCGAAATTTAAAAAGGGGGGGTCAATTTCTGGACGGCAAATTACCACACTAAACGTACACTAGAACCAATTTTGCTTTTTATTCACATTTGATACACATAAATCTATTGATTTAAAACAAAAAATGCGTAATGAAGATGTTAGACTACATGTTTCCTTTAAAGTAACAAGCGATGATTTAGAAAGGAATAACTGAATATAAAAGAAATTAGATAAGCCCATCAGCAATACATACACACATACATACACACAGGGCTTTACCTTACATACGCACTGTGGACATTCCTTTGTCTTCGTGTAGTTAACAAACTTTGACTAAATACTCATTTTTCTCGCTTCCCCAAAACAAATTTACCCTCAAATTTGGATTATGGGCCTCTCAGCTGTCCCTTCTATCTTTTCTATATATAACCCTAACCCGTTTTTCCTCTAGCGCTCTTTTTCGGAAACGTGTGCAAGTCCACACACCGTAACCTCTTCCCGCATCGTGTGGACCTATATTGTTCGGAGGTCCACAGTGCGTATGCAAGACTAACTCACGCATACATTAGGCCAGTGCGATTACATGGTGTATGACAGCAATTATTAACACTAGCTGAGTCGTAAAGTGACATGTTTTAAAATGTAAATGAAACAAAAGTGAAAATGTTTCGAGACTACTGCTGCGCGCCGTCTATTTTTACAAGAATTGTAAGGAAAATAAAGCGAACCACTTTGGCATGTTTTTTCATTATCGTGAAAAACATGAGTTGAAAAACACAACACGGCAATTTGAGAAGGTAAGTAGTACGCAATCTGTGATTGAAAAACGTACCGCAATAACGCATGCACCCATCCTAAACGCAAGCCGGCTGGCCATCTGACAGTGCGCCCCTAGCCCAGGTTGGACGACGTCTTCATTGCACTACGACTAACGTCCAGGATTTAAGACCTCTGCCTGTGCAATACGACTAAAAAAAAAAACTAATTTTACTCTCGTTTTTACCTTGTTGAAAAAGGCAATTTCTCGTCTATGCATTCTATGTGTCCTTATCTATGAGAACGGGGGGTTAAGAAATTCCATATGTTATGCTGGCCGACGTTTTTTCAGGAAAATAAACTCAAAACAACGTTAAACTTCAAAAACGTGTAGACTCTCTTCGTCAGTTTCACATCGAGTTCGTACGTGTGTGCACACGCGCGCCCAGGGCCGGGGGGGCGGAGGGGGGGCCCAAGAAAGTGCGCCACCAACGTTGAAATGTATCTCATTCGTTCTTTCACGCTCATGAGCCACACATCTCACACAGTAAATACGTATAGATCGCTACCGCGAAGCGCACCGTTGAAACACGTACAAATTTGCTCCGTGTATCGCTCTCCACATTTAGTGATCCATGCAACGTCCGCAAAGCCAGGTACACAGGCACGATCTACACGGATTTTGTTTGGGGCGATGTCATTTTCTGCCATTTTCGTTCGAAAACAACACGATAAAACGCAAGGGGGTCACAGGCAGATTTTTTTAAAAATTCAGTATATCACTGCTACATCCTTTTTTAACGTATCCATGGAAAAAAATGAGTGGGGTCAAAGCACGATTTTTCACAATTTATCGATTATTATTGCCCTTTTTAGGGGAGGTATTTGTTAACGTCGTTTGAGTATTTGTGCACAATCTCCACGCGCATCAACGGTACGTCAAGGCTTTATTTTTTCGACTGCTTTTTTCATTTTCAATACAATTTTTGTCATTGGATGATAAACATTAAGGTAAATAACAACCTTGTACAACTACAAAATACAAGATGTTGAGATTGGATGCCAAAAACTCTTTATTTTTCGAGTGAGAAAATTGTTCCCCCCCTATTTTGAGAATGGACGGTTCCACAGCGTTTCGCAATCACAGCCTCGAGGTTAGGGAGTCCACCTGGGCTAAGTGCGCCCCCAACTTAACTGACGCAATACAGTCATGTTTGTAAATGCATGTGAATATTGTACGATCGGTGTACAATTTAGCGACATTTTGGTACCATCAACGTTCAGTTTTGCGTAATAGCGAAACGTTTTGGAGTGTTTTCAATGAGATAAAGCTGCAATATTTAAGTCAGGCATGAGAATGGGTTGTGTTAGAAAAAACTGGAAAAAAGCGATTCACCATTAATAAATACCAAAGATCGTAGAGCGCCGTAGGCGCGGCGCTCTAGGGTCTTTGATAAATACCTAGGAGAGTTGAAGGCTTCTGATTGGCCGAGACTCGATCACGTGCAGGGCATTATATGTAGTAATATCATGGGTTTTCCAAGGGCCGTTTTCTAAACCCCGGCTTTGTGCTGCATTCTGGCCACATTACAGACGTTTTCCTAGTTCCGGATCGCAAACAATATTCAGGCAGTTTTCGGCAAGTCTAATCCTCGAAATTTAAATGAAATAGGCAGTGTTGTAGTCGAGTCACCTATGTCGAGTCCGAGTCCGAGTCCGAGTCCCGAGTCACTTGGTCCGAGTCCGAGTCACGAGTCACTTGGTTCGAGTCCGAGTCACGAGTCACTTGTTTAAATAATTAAATAGTTAAAATACTAGTTCCACCAGTTCACTTAGATGACTGGATCACTATTGATCTTTTTTTTTTTAGGTTTTACCAATACTCCTTGCCCCTTCTCCAGAATATCTTTTAATTTTTGTTTTCTTCAAAATAACAAATTATTTACTGATTTAGTTATTTCATAAAGGCAGGTAGGCAAGTTTTATATTTTTCGCTTGCAAAATTGGCACATCGCCCTTGATTTTGAAGTTTCAAAATTTGTTTTAAAGTTGGTGTAACCAAAAGAAACAATACGAGGAACGACAGATGCCATGGTTTAAAAATTGTTGTAGCGACTAGCGAACTGACGTGACGTGCCAATTAGCGTGTGTGGTGGATATTGTTGTGTCGACATGTGTGAAAACTGGTGCAAACAACACACAGCCATCTCAGTGCAATATACAGGCGGTGTTTTTACACGTACCAGACATGCCAGACTATGGTCAGCTTCGGTTGCGTCTATGGCTAGATCAGCGCGTAAGCCGCCTATGTTTTAACATTAAAAAGAGGTAGCGATATAGCCACAGCCAGCTAAAGCCGTCATTCGGATTCCTGAGACGAATTCCTATTTCCCTGGTAATATGCATCAAGCAGTGGCTATGGTGTTAAGGTTGACAGAATACCAGCGTTAATATTGATGTCGTGCACAATAATGCTTTTACAGAAATATATCCCAGTGTTATTATGCGCATTGAACATACACATGTACATGTACGTGCGCTGTACACTACATGGCCATAGCAACACAGTAATCACGAACACTATTACTTGCAACATCAGTGCTGCTTATTTCGTGTGCTAAACGTTAATATTCCTCCATGTGCATGACGATCGGATCATTGGAATTGTTTTTAATATTTACAAAAAAATAAAACAGGTATTGTTAGTGAAAATACGTGACACGAGTCACGAGTCCTTGAGGTCAAGTCCGAGTCATAGTAGTCGAGTCCGAGTCCAAGTCCGAGTCTTTTGCCGACGTGACTCGAGTCGAGTCCGAGTCACCAAAATTGTGACTCGAGTCCGAGTCCTGGACTCGAGTCATACAACTCTGGAAATAGGTTTAGTAGTTTCCTTGAGTGATGGAGAAACTACAGTTTTTTTAAATATATTTATGCTCTTCTTTATTTGAAAATACGACGTCAAATATACCGACATCCTTTTTTCTAGTTGCGGATCGGTTTAACCAATTCCGGATCGAGTAAAAAACTGCTTCGTACATGAAAAATTATCACGCTAGAACCAACCCGAATCAAGCCTATATTTCTGATAAAGTATTCATTAATTTATATAAATACAGTTTAAAATAAATTTCAAATACTTTCACTTCCAATAAAGTTTAAAAAGAGGACTTGCAAGGAAATGCTTTGAAATGTTTTGTCCGTGTACGGCGCGCGGCATCAACGAGCCGATAAACTTTGACCCACAGAACACATCATATGAAATCGCTTGCGCACGTGTAGTTGATGCATGTATTTTACGGGCGATCCGGAACTAGGAAAATACTGGAGACTTTTAGACTTATTTTATGTATCAAGAAGCTTGTATGTTTCTTTTCAAAATGCACTTCACCTAAACAAATAGTATTGGAGACCAAGCCATAACAAGGTAGGTTTTTATTTGAAGCGATTGGGAACTAGGAAAAATCCGGAGCTAGGAAAACAACTGTACCACTGCTAAACTACATACGAAAACGAAGCTGCGTTTGTAAAACGGACTAGAAGAAGCCGCGAAGTCGCGAAATTCGGAGTATTTTCACCATTTTTCTCGTTAAAAAGGTATTTATTAAAGGTAATAACAGTGCGAGAACCCGGTTATTACATAAAGGGTAATGGCTGAGGAACACGCCAATACCAGCAGGATAATCGGGCGAGGCGCGCAGCGCCGAGTCCGATTATCCTGCTGGTATTGGCGTGTTCCGAAGCTAGTATTAGCCTATTAGTCAGGTGGCTTAGCGACAATTTTCAGGATTAACGTTACCGGCCGGACAAAAGTACCAAATTTGGCATGGAGTTTCTTTTCGACCTATCTATTGATTTTATCCGTGGAACCCACTTGACCGGTTCCGATTTTTCAAGATGGCGGCCAAAATCCAAGATGGCCGCCAGAAACAAAGGAAATGTCATATATCTGGCTGTAAAAATCGGAAATGAACAAATGAGGTGTCAATTCAGGGGTTTCTTGGGTCACTGAAACAGATGCTGGTCATGGCATTTTGCTCGGGTCACTCATTTCCAAGATGGCGGCCAAATGTAAAAATGGCCGCCAAAAAAAAGGAAATTACGTATATCTGACTGTGAAAATCGGAAATAAACAAATGAGGTGTCAATTCAGGGGTTTCTTGGGTCACTGAAACAGATGCTGGTCATAGCATTTTGCTCGGGTCACTCATTTCCAAGATGGCGGCCAAATGTAAAAATGGCCGCCCAAAAAAAGGAAATTACGTATATCTGACTGTGAAAATCGGAAATAAACAAATGAGGTGTCAATTCAGGGGTTTCTTGGGTCACTGAAACAGATGCTGGTCATAGCATTTTGCTCGGGTCACCCATTTCCAAGATGGCGGCCAATATAACAAAAAATACACATCGTTATTGTTAAGTACATACTGATAGTATTCCTGAATTATATCTACAATGTTTTAATACAATGTATTGTAACGGAACTGGGTAGGGCCTAAATGCCGACTCGTATGCACGTCTAGTTAATCAAAAAATATATTGTAGAATCGTGTAGAATCACGCGCTCATACTGCATGATACATGGCGCAGCGGCCAATCATCAACGCGCGGCTGCATGATCAGGGTTAAGCAACCAATTACCGGTGCACGTAGCTTCTGCCCGGTAACTGTATAGATAATTAGCGCGTGCTGAAGCTGTGCTGAATCTAAAAATGATTTTACACCTCTATATACAAATTTCTGTCATATATCTTAAATGTAGTATTGGCCGCCATTTTGAAATTTGGCAGCCATCTTGGAAATGGGCAACCTGAGCAAAATGCCATGGCCAGCATCTGTTTCAGTGACCCAAGGAACCCCTGAATTGACACCTCATTTGTTTATTTCCGATTTTCAAAGTCAGATATACGTAATTTCCTTTTTTGGGCGGCCATTTTTAAATTTGGCCGCCATCTTGGAAATGGGTGACCCGAGCAACATGCCATAACCAGCATCTGTTTCAGTGACCCCGAAACACCTGAATTGACACCTCATTTGTTCATTTCCGATTTTTACAGCCAGATGTATGACATTTCCTTTGTTTCTGGCGGCCATTTTGGATTTTGGCCGCCATCTTGGAAAAATCGGAACCGGTCAAGTGGGTTCCACGGATAAAATCAATAGATAGGTCGAAAAGAAACTCTATGCCAAATTTGGTACTTTTGTCCGGCCGGTAACATTAAATTTGCTAAGCCACCTGACTATATGTAAAATCCAGACTCCCATTGTTAATGGGAATGTGAACAACAAAGACCGAGTACAGTGAGGCTACAATGTAAGTGCACTGCCAATCACACAGGCCCGTACGCAGGATTTGTTATGGGGGTGCGATTTTTGTTGTTGACATTATCGCCTAACCCAAGTCCATTTTGGGTGCCAATACCGTTATTTCTACATCAAAATACCATCATTTACCCCGGAAATTGTAGACCTTTCGGTAATTTTTGGGGGTGCGTACGTACCCGTCGCATCCCCCCTGCGTACGGGCCTGCGGTGTGGCTCATCGACGGCACCGCACAATGCCGCAGTGTGAACTATATAGAGTATCCATTCTATGACACACATTATGTTCATTTGGTTGGCACCGAGATACAGTACTGTTTGTTTACTTGATAATGGACAGCAATTGTGTTTAAAATCATTGTATTGGTAATGATGAGTTATTGTATTGGTAACGATGAGTTGTTGTGTTGGTAACGACGAGTTACTGTGTTGGTTAATGATGAGTTTGTGTCCAACAAGCCATTACCGGCTAGTATTGTCGTGCAAGAACAATAGGAATACGTCACTGCCTTCGGCTCGATCCATTACCACGCAGTAATAACCGGGTTCTCGCACTGTTATTACCTAATTAATGACCCAATCAAGCCGTAGGCTTGGCCCGAGCCGAAGGCGAGGCATGCCTGGGGTTTCAGGGGGCCGAGGCGCGTAATTATTTTTCCTAGGAGGGTTAGGGGTAATTATCATAAATGGGCGGCTCTAGACTGCTCGCGTCATGATTATTCAGTAGTTTTAACAAAGACTCTAATACATTGTTATTGCTCATTCAACTAGTTACACATATCCCCGAGGTACATTAAAGCACTTTGAAAAACGGCTTCTGTCGACCTCTCTCATGGTGGCTTAGTGGATAATGGGTTAGGTTATAGATCGTTCGACTGGGTTTCGAATTCGCTCTCTGCCTATTTTTCATTGACTATTTTTGGTCTCCAAGTTTGTTGTTGGAGTGAGTTTAATTTAAGGGAAAGTAAGGATCTGAGAACATAAGTGTCTTCCACTCAGTGTGGTGTAGATACGCCCATTTATGATAATTACCCCTAAACCTCCTAGGAAAAAAATTACGCGGCCGGGGCCCCCTGGCGGGGGTTGAAGGGGCCCCCTTTAGAAAATTTTGACAATTTAGGTACTGAAAAGTACCTAACATCAACATGATTAATACAAACCTGCTTCTATAGGGATGATTGCCACTTTTGAAACTGGACCCGTACTATGGAGCGCCAAAAGTGGACAACCGTATTTTCTGGTTTTCTGCTAGTCGAATTTTAGGTTTTCAGGAATTGCGACACCTGTTTTTAAAAGAAATTAGGATTTTACTTTGACTACTATTTTGATGCCTCAAAAGTGGACAACTACAAATCTCGGATTCTTACTAGCACATAATATGATAGTCCAAAAGTGGACAACCGTATTTTCCGATTTTCTACTAGCGGAAATTTAGATTTTAGAAGTAGCAATACACGTTGTTAAAAATGTCAATTTTCTGCTAGCAGAAATTTGGGTTTTACTTTGACGACTTTTCTTGACGCCTCAAAAGTGGACAACTGAAAATCGGTAAATTCTGTTAGTAAATATTCGGGTTGAACTTATTGTAGAAAACCAAAATCTCTTAGTTTTTGCTAGCAAAAATTTGGTCGTGACCAAACGAACCCTTCTGTTCGAAATAGATCAGTATGCGGGATGTTCACGTCGTCACGTTCTCATGATGGGTTTACCTAACCCCTTCAAAGAGTGGACGATTCCGATCTGAGAAGGCTGGTCCAGTAGCCGCTAATCTGACGGCCGGCCCTTTGTAATTATTGTACCATTTTTATTGGCGCTTCCCGCTCCAAGAATAAATTCCGCAACAGAAAAAAGGCGGTAAATTGTATTAGATCTTTTTTACTATGGTTTCATCTGGGTCTGGATCCTTATACTCTGACAAAACGAATACCCGCACCGCATCAGCGTTTATGACATAAATGATTTTGAATTAACAACTGGACCGAAGCAAAAAATGTACCTCAGGTGGTTCTTCACTGCATATTTGATTGCATGAAATGCACTGTAACAGGTACTAGTTAAACCATAGAGAAAGCTGGAATCGCCCAATTGGACTACAAAACACGTTTTGAACTAAAATGATGTTCATCGAAAAGATAATTTAAAATAATAGTAGAATTAACATTCACACGACCATCCTTTAAAAACTGCGCGTTTTGTGTTATCTTGTGTACAACGAGTTTCTGGGGTCAGAAAAGTGACCCCGAAATTCGAGCTGTTTGGGTGTAGTCATGATTCCAGGAAAGTGTTCGCCTTTTGCGGACGTGTAACAAACTACATGTGTGCATTTGTGCCGTGTGCAAATCATGGGAAGCACACGGCGTGTATTGTACATTGAATGAAAACGACAGGAAACATGACTTGTATATGCGTACAACCGGGTGGTTTTTCGTCTTTTCTCCGGAACGGTATAATGAATCAGGTTGGTTTAATTTCAACCAGATGTTTGAAAAAGGAAACAATCAAAAATATGATATTTGGGTGGATTTCAGATCATAGTTCTGTACCCCTTTAACTAGAACTCAAGACATTTTTGTAAACTGTTATTTTTAATCATGTCTCGAACCATGGAGGAAGGTCCTCCATGCTCAACCAGATTCAGAACGTCGCGCGCCAGTATTCGAGAACTCATGCGCACAGCCAAAGGGAGGCAAATTGAGAAAAATCACCCACCCATACTCACACCCTAGTTAAATATACTCTATAATAGTCTATTTCAAACAAAAGGCTCAGGTGTTTTGGGACAATAAATTACAGGCCAGATAAACAAAAGAGTTGTTGATCTTTCTTGCCCGACCCTACGAAACACGCCCGACACTAAACTTTTTTGATTTTTGATTTTGAAAACAAAAACCAAAAAAACGATCTTAAAAAAAGTCCCGAAATAAGCCCACTCCCATGATTTTGTGACAAACTTAAGTACAATCAAAAACCTGTTAAAAGACCAGTTAATAAATTCAATCCATTAATCAGAGCTCATTCACTCTGACCTTTTATTCACATGACAACTAAATGAAAGTCAAAGGCTAAATATGCCAAAGTGGGAAAATACACACTTGTACTTAAATAAGGAATATCAAGTTTGATAACGTTTTGTCCCCAAGTCGAGCACAGTGGGGGCGCATGATGATGCCGCCATGACTGAAGACGCGCTCTACACTGCAAAAACTGTGGTGTTAAATTGTACACCAATGGTGTAACATTTGATTATTTCCTGGTGTTTATTTTGGGCAGGGATTTGGGTGTTGAATAACACCAGTTTGGGAATCAAATTTTTTTAACACCAATTTTGGTGTACACTCTGATAGCAAAATTTAACATGGATATCACGTCATTTGCTCGTCATTCTAGCGAAAGGATGTACTGTTTTAACACTATAATTTTGTACATATTAACTGCATGGACAAATTACGTAATGAAATATTACCAAGAACTGACTTATTACACATAATATGTATAGGCTACAATAATAACCTATTCCTACTGAATACGTACTACACACATAGCTATTGCCGTTGTTAGTTTTATACTACGCTTTTTTGTCCACGACGATGTCACAACCGTGTTTTTATGAATAATGTCAAAATTTGAAAACGAATAAAATGTAACGCGAATTTTTAACTATGTTTGCACAAAAATCAAAATTCAATCATGGAATCGTTTAAATAATTACATATTATGGTAAAAAAAATGAATTTTGGGACTAAATACAACAATTTAACATCGACTATTGTTAACATATCCCATAATTCCTTATCGACCAATCAGAGGGCTTTATTTCACACACGCATGCGCACTAGGTCAAATTTAACACCAAAAGTACGTAACACCAGTACTTGATTTGAAACTGATACTTCAAGAATCATTTTACTTCATTTTAACACCAATTTTCATTCCAAAAGATTTAAAAAACATTGGTGTTAAAATTTTAACACCACAGTTGTTGCAGTGTACAGATGAACTCGAAGCCGGTACCCCTAATAAACTATTGGTACCACTTTGGCACAAGGTACATGCCAAAATCATATGTTAATTTATCCATGCACGCCCAAGCCATGTGTAAACAATTTTCCCCTGTGAGTTAGAGTGAATAATACAATCATTTTGAGAAGAAAGTAGTCTTTATTTTATATTTTTACATGTCAACAAAACTCAATGAAAATTGGAAGAAAAAGAAAAAAAACTCCCTCCCTACCTGAACTTTTAAAAATAAAGGACGCTCAACAACTTTTTGTTACGACTAAAAAGACAACAAACAGATAACAAAAATAAACTGTGGCAAACAACTGTTCCGTATCTTCACTTATAAGTCGGCAAAACCTTTTGTTTTTCTTTATTTGTTTAGGGCCTACGTTCCCCTACTGGGGTTGGTTCATTCTAAAGGAAACAACATTTGAATAGGGCGTTTTGTAGATTGCATGCCCAAATGGAAAAAATGCCTACCAAATATACATTTGAATTACCGAATATACAGGTACGTCTCGAAAAAGCTCATGTGAATTTGAATGCTGTTTTGTTGAATTGTTAAATTGAACGGTTATTTTGTAAAATTGAATGACGCAACGGTACTTTTGACAAGTCATAAAACAAAATCAAATTATCATTTTTAGAAGCATTCGATTTTGCGCGAAAGAATAGCGCTGTGGTTAAATTGGCTACTCCTTTGCCGAAAATTGACCGGGAGAACCTCAACGACATGCAGTAATAGATAATCCAATAGGAATGTCCATAGCAGACGTAGGCGGGGACGCGTGACGGAAGCAACGTCAATTACAAAGGGCCGGCCGTCAGATTAGCTGTACTGGACCAGCCTTCTCAGATCGGAATCGTCCACTCTTTGAAGGGGTTAGGTAAACCCATCATGAGAACGTGACGACGTGAACATCCCGCATACTGATCTATTTCGAACAGAAGGGTTCGTTTAGTCACAACCAAATTTTTGCTAGCAAAAACTAAGAGATTTTGGTTTTCTACAATAAGTTAAACCCGAGAATTTACCGATTTTCAGTTGTCCACTTTTGAGGCGTCAAGAAAAGTCGTCAAAGTAAAACCCAAATTTCTGCTAGCAGAAAATTTACATTTTTAACAACGTGTATTGCTACTTCTAAAATCTAAATTTCCGCTAGTAGAAAATCGGAAAATACGGTTGTCCACTTTTGGACCATCATATTATGTGCTAGTAAGAATCCGAGATTTGTAGTGTCCACTTTTGAGGCATCAAAATAGTAGTCAAAGTAAAATCCTAATTTCTGTTAGCAAAAAATTGAGTTTTTAAAAACAAGTGTCGCAATTCCTGAAAACCTAAAATTCTACTAGCAGAAAACCAGAAAATACGGTTGTCCACTTTTGGCGCTCCATACCCGTACGACCAATGAAATGACAATAACTCCGATCAACAACATCGCATCTCAACAATCGAGGTGTCAAAATTATGGTGGCCCTGAAGGGACTACGCAGATCGTGAATATTGACGTCAATATTCACGACTTTCCTCAAAGTCGCGAATATTGACGTCAAATTTGACGTCAATATTCACGACTTTCCCAAAAAGTCGCAAATATTGACGTCAAATTTGACGTCGATATTCGCGTCAAATTTCACGACTTTCCCCGAAAGTCGCGAATATTGACGTCAATATTCGCGACTTTCCCCGAAAGTCGCGAATATTGACGTCAATATTCGCGACAAAATTCACGACTTTCCTCAAAGTCGCGAATATTGACGTCAATATTGACGACAATATTCACGACTTTCCCAAAAAGTCGCGAATATGACGTCAAATTTGACGTCAATATTCACGACTTTCCCAAAAAGTCGCGAATATTGACGTCAAATTTGACGTCAATACAACCTAGGTTTTGGCTAGTCTTGTTCCGGGGCGATCCGGTGATCGCGAATTTATTTTTATAAAATTATATTTTCGGAATAATTACAGGATATCTAGCGCGATCATTTTGCTGGATGCCTAGAATCATAATTTACCTTCAAATTTACCTTTGAGTTCAGTTCACGAGATTTGTAAGCATTTATCACTTCGGTCACGTCAGTGCAGAACTAATACACAGATATAACTGCGTGCAGAACACATGCTGTAAAGGGATATCCTTTTACAAATCAAGTGCTCAGCAGTGCCATAGAATCATAATTTACCTTCAAATAAAGTAAGATATTTCTTAATAATTCGGTAGTAAATATTTTTGATGGCTGCAAATGGTGTATCCTACCTTTAAGTTCAGTTCACGAGATATGTAAGCATTTATCACTTCGGTCACGTCAGTGCAGAACTAATACAGGCAGGGGTTGCATTGACGTCACGCGCGCTACGCGTACGCGCTAATCGCACGAACAACCGGGCCGAGCGGCTTTTATTGAGGTTAAACAAAGTGCAGACAGTATATGCCGTGATTACGCAACTAGACCTCATTGGGGGCGCTGTCGGGAAGTGCGACGTGCGTGTGACATCATAATGCATTAACTTTATACACAGGTATAACTGCGTGCAGAACACATGCTGTAAAGGGATATCCTTTTACAAATCAAGTGCTCAGCAGTGCCATGTCAAATTTTACCTTAAATATTTTTGATGTCTGCAAATGGTGTATCCTATCTTTAAGTTCAGTTCACGAGATTTGTTTCTGAACTTGAAACAAATCCACTGATCTCTCGTGACAATCGAGGGCGCCCTCAATAAGCCCGTTTTCTGAGTATGGATGATCGACGAACGGACGGCGCGCCCCCGACAAATGAAAAACTCAGTCTTGGAGCAAGACTAGCCAAAGCCTAGCTTGTGGAAAAAAATTCGCGTCAAAATATTTGCGACTTTGGGGGCAAGTCGCGAATATTGACGTCATATTTGACGTCAATATTCGCGACTTTTGGGGAAAGTCGTGAATATTGACGTCAAATTTGACGTCAATATTCGCGACTTTTGGGTAAAGTCGTGAATATTGACGTCAATATTGACGTCAATATTCGCGACTTTGAGGAAAGTCGTGAATTTTGTCGCGAATATTGACGTCAATATTCGCGACTTTCGGGGAAAGTCGTGAAATTTGACGCGAATATCGACGTCAAATTTGACGTCAATATTCGCGACTTTTTAGGGAAAGTCGTGAATATTGACGTCAAATTTGACGTCAATATTCGCGACTTTGAGGAAAGTCGTGAAATTTGTCGTGAATATTGACGTCAATATTCACGATCTGCGTAGTCCCTTCAGGGCCACCATACAAAATACACAGAACAAAAGTATGCACTGGGTTATTGGCTTCGAGTAATCCATACCCATTAGCTCATTTTTAAGTGTCTCGGTTATTTTTGTGATGAGTTTATAATCGTGTCGTTAGCGGGCGCACTGCGTGAAAAGAATACGCGATGTACACGATCGAGCAAACGCGTTCGTCTTCAGTTTGGCAAAAACGTAGGCCGCGGACTACTTACGCACTGCTAAACTTTCGTAAAACTGTCGTAAGCGAAATGTTGCACAGGGGGGGGGGGGGGGGGGGGGGGTTCTCTCCGTCCCATGTATTGCTTCATTATTATGACGGGTTAGTAAACTATAGAAGGCCCAGCGCTGTAAAGAATAGTTATTGATACAAAAAACCACCAATATTTATTGATACAACATAATCAATAAACGTTACAAAATACTTTCTCAACATAAAGTTGCCAACCACGGCTACAGCATTTTTTTGAATGCGCTCGTGACACTCCCATGTAAAATGGAGGCAATGTTTACAAAATAATACCAGTACATGTAGTATTTCTTTGTCTGTTTGTCGACTCTCTTAATTGCGTTTTCACACAAAAATATAACAGGAAACAGACACTTGAATTGAAGTAAGATGGCGTATGCGGTATAGACTCCCCAACGCTCAATTTCTTTCTGCTGAGATACTTGTGCACGGCCGAAGCACATACCTCGTTTCAGACTGTAGTACTTGTAGTGTAGTATCTTTACCGTTAGTCTATAATTCGACGTGACTGAACGTTTGACTCCTGCTCCTATATAGGCCAAATCAATTCCACATATGAAATGTATTCCTTGTGTTCCAGACAGCATCATACAGCGGGAGCCATTCCACTGTTCCAATTAAAAATGTGTTTTGATAGGGCAGCCATGACCACAGCTTGGCCATGCAAGTAGGCGTATACTACAATAATATAATGGCTATCACACACGCTGTTCTACCATGCTGATTTCCCTAGTCACAAACATGCGGTCATAAAAATAGTTTTGAGACGGGAGTGCGGAGTACACTTTTAAATTCAACCACTACCGTAGTACCGATTACTGACATTTCGTTTTCAATTTTACTATGCGTCATTGTTTTCAAGGCCAGGATCACAGCTCAGCGTGTGCCCATTTTCAAGCTGGTTTCCCAGATCGTCTGTTGGGCAAACAATATGATAAATTGTTCCTACCTGTTTGCTTGGCCGCCATGTCCATTACAAAGCACGTAACTCCCATTTATTCCCTTAGTCGTGTGCATTTTATCCAATTTCAAAGCTGGATCGTATCCAAAACGGCTGTCACGTGCGTGAAAAGTATCAAACGCTATACCGGCCTTCACTATAGCACTGTTTATGCCCTTTAAATACACGTCCGATGCACAAATACCACAACAACGTACCCATGCACATGTATTTCCAGCTACGGTATAATATTCATAAAGGCCGCATACCCCTTGACGTCACAATTCTTTGAAAGGGGGAAGTATAATGGCCGTGGGTTTAACTAAGGTTTTTTTTCAACTTCTCTGGCATTTCGGCTTCAGGGTCGGTTCTGCTTTAATTTACATCCTCTAAAACAAATGGAGTGACGCTATACTGAGACTTATCTCTTTTGATAGGATGTCCCAGCTAAACAAGGTTCTTGTTTAAACAGACTGTATTTTGCGGAGTCACGGGGACTAAAAACATACGATGTCGTTTCAAAGCATATGACGAGTGAATAATAGTTACGAAGATAATTTGTTTTTTGTTAATCTAAGTTAAATCTTGTCTGTATTGGTGTTTTTTTTATATAAATAACTGCTCTTTGCAGCGCTGGGCCTTCTATAGTTTACTAACCCGTCATATGAAGCAATACATGGGACGGAGAGATCCCCCCTCCTTTGTGGTGGTCATTGTGCTTGCGGAATGTTGTGGTTTCTTTTGAGGTTTTTGGTCTGCAGTCTGCGGTCTTTTATTTTATATAAAAAAATGATCGTTTTTGCCAACCGTAAATTTGTGACAGTAGGCCTATACCGTTTCAACCCATATTTGTATCGAATTATTATTATTATATTATTAACCTACTAGGCGGTCACCCGGGGTTTGTCGGTTCTCGGGTTTGTAGCTACTTCCCTGGATGGATGGGGATTGTGGATACATGTTGACTCTATCATGGAGGTGCCAAATAAAAATGTTGAAAGAAACACATTCACAAATATCTATATTGTAGACTTCTTCCCGTGACACTACTACTTGTCAGTAACGAATCACTGCAATCCTGCAAAAAGCTTTAGCACTACCAACACTATTCCAATAATAAGTTTTGGTGACAGGATATACATTATCATGTTCATATATTAAATGTATAGTTAAGCCATTTGAAACATGTCGAGGCACCTCGTGCCTCCAAAGGGGGGACGTTTTATGTTGGGGGTAATGAACTGTGTTTGGGGGTACAAATCTTTTTCTCACGGTCTCACTGGACACACATATCAAAGATTTAAACATTCTGGCTATTTTATGTATTTTTTTAAGGACATCCATTGCAAGCATGTAAACATTGAAATAAGTATTGCGCAATACAGACATGAAACAGCCATATGATACAAATAACAACGACCAACAGCTCTAACTACCCCCCAGGGGATATCTGGGTGGCGATTGATAACAGCTGTGTTTGTTCTCTACCAAGGCCGCTCAAAGAGATGTCAGCGACTTTTTTTGACAGCGGCTAAACACAAAGGGATCAGATTTCGATTTGTCTGCACAACTCTATGGCTTTTGGCCCAAACTATTATTTTGAAGGGATGTTTCACCCCCTGAATGACCTCCTGGGTTAGATTTTTTTCCCAGTCCATTAGCCCGATAGGACAAACTTTGAAAATTCGACCCTTAGACGACCTTTGACCCCAGAAGACCCGAAAAACGCTAACCCGTTTTATTTTTGGCACGCTCACCTCGCATCGAGCATGCATTGCGATCACCGAGTTTAAGCACGATCCGACCAACTTCAAAAAGGTGACCCCTAGATGACCTTTGACCTCCCCCCAGGGGATATCTGGGTGGCGATTGATAACAGCTGTGTTTGTTCTCTACCAAGGCCGCTCAAAGAGATGTCAGCGACTTTTTTTGACAGCGGCTAAACACAAAGGGATCAGATTTCGATTTGTCTGCACAACTCTATGGCTTTTGGCCCAAACCATTATTTTGAAGGGATGTTTCACCCCCTGAATGACCTCCTGGGTTATAATTTTTTTCCCAGTCCATTAGCCCGATAGGACAAACTTTGAAAATTCGACCCTTAGACGACCTTTGACCCCAGAAGACCCGAAAAACGCTAACCCGTTTTATTTTTGGCACGCTCACCTCGCATCGAGCATGCATTGCGATCACCGAGTTTAAGCACGATCCGACCAACTTCAAAAAGGTGACCCCTAGATGACCTTTGACCTCCCCCCAGGGGATATCTGGGTGGCGATTGATAACAGCTGTGTTTGTTCTCTACCAAGGCCGCTCAAAGAGATGTCAGCGACTTTTTTTGACAGCGGCTAAACACAAAGGGATCAGATTTCGATTTGTCTGCACAACTCTATGGCTTTTGGCCCAAACCATTATTTTGAAGGGATGTTTCACCCCCTGAATGACCTCCTGGGTTAGAATTTTTTTCCCAGTCCATTAGCCCGATAGGACAAACTTTGAAAATTCGACCCTTAGACGACCTTTGACCCCGGAAGACCCGAAAAACGCTAACCCGTTTTATTTTTGCCACGCTCACCTCGCATCGAGCATGCATTGCGATCACCGAGTTTAAGCACGATCCGACCAACTTCAAAAAGGTGACCCCTAGATGACCTTTGACCTCGTACGCTCTAGCAAATGCAAACTGGTTCTTGCGGGGACCGAGCCGGACCCACCCACCGAGTTTGAACGCCGCACGACCCCGGGAAGGGGACGAAAAAGCGCGCACAGACAGACACACAGACAGACAGACAGAGAGTAGCGTATTATTATATAGATATATAGATAGATAGATAGATAGATTCACAATAGGTTAAACCTTAATATCAGTTTTAGCGAGAGAGTTATGCATACGTAGCAAATAAAAGAAAGCACGTTTGTGGAGGCTGCGCACAGACTGCTTGTAGCCTACTCTTTTTTTCACCTCAAGACATGTTTACATTTTGCATTCAGATGTCACTGCATATTTATAATGTAGTGGCAATAAGTAAAAATAAATGGGAACCATTTAGTAGAATATATAAATGCTATGACTACATTACTACACGTGGGCGATATTCCCGCCATGATGAAGTTACGGTTTCACAGAGGTAATTAGCTCAAATAAAAATGGCATTAATAAAAAAAGTAGTTGTCTGCATATGGCATTAGACGAATTTAATTTCTGAATAAAAAGATTGGGCATAGAGGAGACAAAATCGAATACTCAGACGAAAACGTATGCTCAATATATGTTCGAGTTTGTTCGAGTTTGTTTCAACTCAGTTACAAAACTTCGGAAGTGCACTAAATTTATGTTGCAGGATATTGGAATATTATAATCAGTGAATTCAAATGATAAACGTGAATAGCTGGGTAACCTATACTCAAAACGCGGAACTCATATTCGGAACTCCCCGAATACAACCAGGTAATTAATGCAAATCCAACATTTAGAACATGGCTTTGTCCAACCGTTGAATAATATCAACCATTTTATTAGTTCAACCATGGATCGAGGGTTAAACTCAATGCACGGTTTGTTTTTTCATTTTTTGACGCCACAGGCCTATTTTTTATTTAAATTATGGGTGTGACGCAGAAACGCAGATGATGTCCAGATAGCATTATAATTCGCACCAAAACCAAAGGCATAGGCCCTTAAAGTTAAAAAGGTTGGCGTCGCAATCAGCATAATGTGAAATAAACAACTTGGACCACAATAATGTAAAGCAAAAAAAGCAAATCATTTCGTTGCAGTTGTAGGATTCGAGTCCAGGACTCGGACTCGAGTCTGTCTTGAGTCACAATTTCGGTGACTCAGACTTGACTCGAGTCACATCGACAAAGGACTCGGACTCGGACTCGACTATCATGACTCGGACTTGCCCCCGGGGACTCGTGACTCGCGAGTCAAGTATTTTCACGAACAATACTTTTGTGTGTAATATTAAAAACCATTTCGAGGATCCGATCGTCATGCACATGGAGAAATATTAATGTTTAGCACACGAAATAAGTACGCTGTCGTATGGTGTTGCAAGAAATAGTTCGTGACTGAGGTATGGCCATGTACAGCGCATATTATAGGCCCCTATGTTCAATAGGTATAATAACACTCCGATATATTTATGTAAAAGCACAATTGTACCCGCCGACACCAATATTAATGCTGGTATTATGTCAACATTAACATCATAGGCACTGATTGATGCATACTACCATGGAAATGGGAATTCGTCTCTAGAATCCGAATGACGACTTTGGCTGGCTGTGGCTATATCGCTTCCTTCCTCCATGATTAAACTTGACAGATTTGTTTCTCTAAACTATAAAACTGGTTGGCTACCTACCTTTCTGAAATACATAAATCAGTATATAATTGGTTATTTTGAAAAAAATATTAAATCATTAAAAGATATTTTGGAGAAGGGGTAAGAATTATTGGTAAAAAAAATTAAGAAAAAGCTTTATTATGTCATTTTAAATTCTTATTTTACGACATTTAGTTTGCAATTAATAGTGATCCAGTCATCTAAGTGAACTGGTTCAAGTATTCTAACTACTGTAATATTTAAACAAGTGACCCGTGACTCGGACTTGGACCAAGTGACTCGAGACTCGGACTCGGACTTAACTCGGACTCGACCCAAGTGACTTGAGACTCGGACTCGATCGACACCTGTGACTCGACTACAACTCTGAAAACCGGGCGTGTTTCAGAGTTATTAAAGTCATGTTATTATCGCACGACGATTTATCCAACTATACACTGTACCTAATTAAGCCTTATCCTAACGTCACCCAATACTGCAAAAATACTACTTGTGAGTAAACTGCAGGGTGAGTATGCAGTACTCTTACCACACTGGCCTTTGAGAATGAGTATAGTACAAAAATGTATTTTGTAGTATAGTACTGACTATAATATCCCAAATGACGGCCCACATCCCTATCTCTAAACTATATCAATAACACTACTTGTATTTAGCATGATTTGAGACTCACCCTTCGTTTTCCATTCTGGTTTCTTGGTTTGTTCCTGTCGAGGTACTAGCCTCGGTGTCGTTTGTTGTTGGTGTACGTCGGGCAATCGCAAAAATGTACATAGGTCCGTGTTTTAACCCCGTGAAAATCAATACACAACGTTATGCCAGTATGTACAGTGTATAAGGAGTGTCACGGTATAACGTCTGGACTTTAAACCGATATTTTAAAACCCATAATGTGACCTGCTAAGGTAAACAGGCTTTAACAATAGGCGAGCCTGGCAAAGACTGACAATGCTGCTTTTGTGTGTTTGGGAAGGCTATGCAAATTATCAATTGAAGCTGAAGTGTATTTGGAAAACAACCATTTGAAATACACGTTGGGTAGGTATGCCCAGAGGGCCGCAGAAATTAACAGTGTGGAAGGTTTCACGGTTGGGTGACTCGTGCTGCTCTATATTGCGCGCACACAACCCGTCACTGTTTTCATGAAAAGCCACACATGTAAACAATTACAATTTGTTCGATTTAGATTTGTTTCAATATTTTGTTTTAAAACACTGTACCTAACCAATTTGACATACTTCGTATCTGTAATCAATTTTTTAATTGTTTTTATAGTAATCACATTAACGTCGCAATAGTCCAGTCAAAATACCCTATTTTGTTTTGTTGACCTCACACAAATTGCAACAAAAAGGATTTCACCACAGTGTCCTTCTTAAGGTCCCTAGAATGACATACTAAAAGTCTCTAAAAATCAAAGTGGTAGAAATATGCCTAATTTGCATAAATCGTTAATCCCTGCCGTGTAATATGTTTATTCCCATATTTGGGTATATATTTTATTGTAATTTTTTGAAAAGTTTATTTTGGTGATTCTATACTTACACAGCCTTGCTTCGATAACATTTCCTAAAGCATGTAAAAGACTGAATATATTTTATGAAAATATAGTAATGGTCTAAAATGACTACTATTATACCCTCTAATTTGCACGCATTTACCTTGTCTCCAGATATCATCAAGTAGTCAGTATTGACGAGCTTCAAGTTGACCAAGTTGCTTACTGGCACAGTTATCATTATTACAACCTTATGGAAAACATGAACAATTATAACATTGTGATAGTTAGCCCAGCAAAAAACAAAAAGTAGTTAAAAGGTTGTCTAACATGGGATACTTGAACAAGTTCAATGAAATCCCTAAAATACATTTTAACGTAGATTTGATTTTTGTAAGCAACACAAATTTTTAATTTGGGGGGTTTTCTTGAACTTGTTCAAGTCTCTCACCTTAGGCAACCCTTCACCTATCTTTTAGCCCAATTTATGGACACACCATTTTTCCAATACTGACTTCTTGATGATATCTGGAGACAGTGTAATATGCGTACATTTATAGGGTCACGAAGTTGTAATTTTGGATAATTACTATGTTCTCATAATTAATCAGTCACTTATATGCTTTAGAAAATGTTATTGAAGTAGGGATATTAATAAAGTAGAATCACACAAAAAAACACCTTTCCAACAAAAAATAAAGAAATATATACCCAAATATGGGAATAAATATATTCAAGGCAGGGATTAACGATTTATGCAAATTAGTCATATTTTCACCACTTGAATTTTAAGAGACTTTTAGTATGTCATTGTGAGGACCTTTTAAAAATGCATTGTGGTGAAAAAAAATATTGTTGCAATTTGTGTGAGGTCAACTAATTTTTCCTGTACTACAAGGGACAGGAATCTCAATAATTGCATTTTGCGTTTTCACGAAGAGACGAGACACAAACATTACTGCCCCGCATACAAAACGTATGACACGGGAAGGCGTAAAAGTAGGTCAAGGGAGATTTTTGTTTTCACAAAGAGAGCCACACAACTTTGTTACAATTTCGGCCGCGCTCGCGTAAACACGTGCGCCCCTTCCATAATTTTGGAAAAACACATTGAACAAAAGAGCCGCAATATAGACAAACTTGAATTTGTGTTTTCACAAACAGCCACACATCTGTACTAATTAATTTAGACTAATTAACCACCGTGTTAATTCTAAACACTGGTTCATGGGAAAAAATCACCTTTCGTAGAATCATGTGAAGGTTTTCCCTCTGCAAAAATTCAAATGTTGCAAAGTACTGATATAAGTTTTAAAATATGAGAAAATCCTCTGGCAATTATCTCGAAAACGCTTTTTCTTCAAAATATACGTGTCACTCTTTGTAAAAAAGGTGACGATATCGTCACCTGTATATGGCTAACTATCACAGACATCATTATTCAAAATACACAAAAAACCTCTACATAAATATGACAAATAATGTCTTATTTTGTACTTTTTTGGTGGCACGCGGTCATTATTATATAGCCTCAGCGTGATTTCAAGAACTCTTTCCCAAGCAAATTAAACCACTGTATTTTTCTTAAGCTTGTTATCTCTGTGAATCGTTTTTCCTTTAGATGTTCATGGTGTATATTAAATATAAATGGTATGTATTCTGAGTGTCAAAAATGTTGGGGGCCGCTCGGTAGTCCGAAAGTTTGACAGTCTGAAGGTTCAAAAGTCCGAAGGTTCGATATTAAGGTCCGACACTATTTTTGTTTTTACTGTATTACAGTACTTTACTGGCAGCACGGGCACCAGTAATGTACCTTAACAAAATAACAGTATTCGTTAAGTATACTGTAATAAAACAAATTTACGTTACCGCAAGGTTTATTTTGTAATGTATTTAATTTCGAATTATCGAACCTAATTCGCACTTACGAACCTTCGGACTATCGCGTAAAATGCTCCGAATAACATACCTTATTTAATATCGGATGGGAAATATGTCTGTTCGGCCTATTGAACCTTCGGGTAAACCTTCGTACTTCCGTAATTTGTATGCGACGTGTGTCAGCCAAAAGAGTCGACTAATGTCATTTCTAGCAGAAATGTGGACTAACGGTATATATAAGCATTATACTGTAAACTCCACAATGATAATTGTCAAAAGAAAAATCCTTGACAGTTCATCAGTTCACCACATCTTGAATGTTGTTATTATTCAAGGAACGCCTTTTCACCCCTTCATACGCATGCCATCTGTCCCCTGTCAAATATAACTGTGTACATTAACATTAATTGATGAGGAAAAGAGCAATTCCAACGGTCTAAAAACGTTAGTCTATAAGCATTATAAGCGTTTTAAAAATGAGGGAAAAAAAGTCTAACGAGAATAATAAAAAATGTGGCTCCCATGCCGGGAATCGAACCCGGGCCGCGTGGGTGAAAACCACGAATCCTAACCACTAGACCACATGGGATCTCTGGCGAAACTGGAAACATGTAGCGTCATTATTAATGAATCATCTCTCATGTTGCGCAATAGACTGACTGCATGTTGACCTTACATTTAGGCCGTTTTCCAATTCCAAGCTTCGGCTCCGTTTTGGCTGCGTTCTTGCAGTTTGGCAATGGTGATGGAGCCAGAAACAGATGCAGTCTAGCTGGGGTTTGTAAAGCGGCCCTGTTGTCACAGTGAGCAAGTTCAGGTGTAGCCTTTTGACAAGGCCTCGTGACTCTGGCTAAGCGGCTGAGATGAGTCTAGATAACTGGGATGAACGCGCGACCGAGTGACGAATGTCACGAGGCCTTTTGCAATGTAGGTTTCACTGCTCTGCATGAATTATTCATAGATACATATTAGCATGCCAATACGCCCAATCAGAACGTCGATCTCCCAGTTGGCTTCGTTCGTGATTCGTTCAATATCAAAGCATGTAAGGAAAGGTAAAAAAACGTAAATAAATGTTGCTTCTGAGTTGAATATATGAATGATAAATACAAGATATCACATTTAAATCTATTTTACATGCAAAATTGCAATAAATTAGGAAGCAACTAATAATTTGAGCTAAATATTGTAAGTGACATGATTGGACATTCCTTGTTTGTAAAATGAACTAGTCCAACTCAAATATAAGCTGACGTCACGCAGAGATACGTTCGCTGATTGGACGCTACCATTTCGGTAGCGATTCCAGTTGGAAACAAAGGTTAACATAAGAAATCCAAACCAGATTGATAAAGGCCACTTGTCTGGGCAATTCGCACTGGCGTTCACTCAGGTTTTCGCGATTAGTCTCTTTTTAGTCGCTCGGCCTCTATCAGACATGTGGCCTTGTTTAAAGGCTAGTTCGGGTGCTGCTGAACGGCCTTTTGTCGATTTTCGATTCAACTTCACGCAGTGCGTGGTCTGAACTCTGTTTTTCACTCAAGCGCATCTAGTCGATCAATGACATCAAATCTAGTTTGCTTGGGCAGACGACAGGCTTTCACGTTGTGAACGAAGCAACATTTTGGCACATAACTTGTTTTTGTTTTAATGATTTATTTATATTATTTTTTACACTTAATTTAGTGCAATAAATAATTATCTTATTGCAGAGAGTCATCATCATTGGAGATATTTATTGTAAACTTTGACAAAACATGCACCAGTTTGCCTTCCCTCCATCTTGAAACCGTGTTGTACTCGAGCGACTATATAAACCAGTTGGGATAGTTGGTCAAACCGCACGTTAGAGTGACAACTAGATTGACTAATTAATGAATGGTTAAGTCTAGCGGTTCTCCTGGGGGGGAGGGGGGGGGGGGGGGAGGGGGGGTATGCGCTAGGGGGCTAGAGGGTTGGGGGGGGGGGGGGGGGGGCTTTAGCCAGAAAAGAAAAAGCCCCTCAAAAAAAATGAAATAAAAAGTTCATTCGAAAAAATGCGTATACTGGATCTGCGAAGGTTAGAAATTCCCCTAAAATTCTGGCTTTAGAACCGCTCCCGGCGACTATTTTTAAATGATGCAACCATTCAAATTATAACGACCTTTTATCAGAAGGCACAACGCCTGCATAATTGGCCTTAGATGTTGAATTTAGCCAATGCGAGTTTTGATTTTCTGCAAATCAGAAAGAAAAACAGTCTTGACCGATGAGCATTTGGTTAACGGAATTGTTTAGCTGGAAACACTTGACCATCGCCAAGGTAAACGATAATGCCTGAATGTAAATTCAACGTATTTGGAAAACTTGGGCATTCAGGTTTTCGGGAACTGAGTGAATTATTTTTTAAAAATACGCTGAAAAAACAGTTTTTGCGGCCCCCAAACTGGCAACGGGCCATATAAAAAAAAGTTATATTTTGGTTACTTGCTTACAAGTCCCTTCATATAAAAAAATAAATAATAAATGTCGAAGACACTTGTACGAAATATTGACGTGGACCCACTAATAATACGCATTCAAATAGTGGACGTTGAACAATAATTGAAGTCAATAATAGTATACTATTGACAAACGTTTACTGTTGAAATTCATGAACAAAACATAGAGGGATCCACGTTTGGAGGTATTTACAACACTGTGAGTATACATGTACATCAAGGTATGTACGTTGTGTATAAATTAGGTGTTGAATTGATGTACTGTTTGTGAATGCATGGTGCGATACCGCCAAACCGACCTGTGCAACGATTGCGTCGTGGACTAGTCTTTGGGCAAGACGTAGCTATTTTAGATACGCGAGAGGGCGCTATTGCGACAAACTATTATCACCCACAAACCGATCAAAAACAACGCGTTTGGAAATTCGTAAAATGTCTTTCCGAAGCGGGGGGAACTAGTGCGCGTGCGCTATTTATGTATGTAATTAAAGGAAAATCCCTCTTCACGCACGCGCACATACGACAGCTGTTGCACAATATAGGTCAGGTGGCAAGTGCCGAACGTTTTAGTTCGCATTCGCGGAGTCGAGTCCGCAAGTCGTCGCCACGGTTTTCTCCGTGTGGGCCCCGAGATGGCAGAGGGACCAGGCAGGCATACTAGGCGACAATGTTTATATACCCAGCACGATATGTGGCAGAGGGATACCCCCCTCTTATCCCTATACCTTATACACACTCAACACTATTGTTACCTGACACACCCCCCCTTGAAACCTAAAAAGAATTCCTGAGATTCCGGGTACATAATGGTCAACACAAAATAGGGGGGGGGGGGGGGGTTTCTCTGCCACATATCGTGCTTCATATGAATGTTTAATCTGCGGGAAATAACTTGTTACCTGCAAAAATACCAGGCTGTACGGGAGCCACAATTTTTGCCACATTTTACCAGAATAGTTTAGAGCATGGAGGAATAAAAACCGATCTCACGAAGAGCGTCAACTTGTTTATTTGTTTTACCCAGCTTTTTAGCATCATCAAAAGCTGGTCGTCCTTTTTCACGATCCACGTTGAACACGTTTGGTGATACGCTGTAAAACGTACATTTGTACACGTACAAATTTAATTGTTCTACAATGTACTGTACTTGTAGATAAACATGTTGTACATGTACTGTACATGTACTGTACATGTACTGTACATGTACTGTACATGTACTGTACATGTACTGTACATGTACTGTACATGTACTGTACATGTACTGTACATGTACTGTACATGTACTGTACATGTACTGTACATGTACTGTACATGTACTGTACATGTACTGTACATGTACTGTACACCGAAACCAGATGCAACGCAATGTAGTCAGGGTGTTAGACCTATATGCATGTTGCAAAGTACGTAATGCGCGTTGCATTCATTATGCAAAGCAGGTGCGTGCGCATTATATACTACCGCTACGAAGTTCCAAAGACGTTGTTTCCGATCTGCGCCATGTTTCCCCATCATGCTTTGCGCGTTTCTAACCCCTTGAATTGTCTAATTGAAATGTGCCATATATTGGCACATTTAAATTAGGACTGTAGTTGATGTATTTGACGTGCGACGCCATGTAATTGTTATATTTTATTCTTCCCTAAGATGCACAATTCACATAATAAAGGACAAACTGCACACCAGTTTGGGATTTGGTTGGTGTATTTCGGCCCGTAGGACGGCTGCCTACAAAGGCTATGCCTACTGAATTCACAATTTACTTAACACATTACACTTACACCTTTACATTAACATATATTACGCTAACAACTTGATATAAAACAACCTGTAATCTTCAATCTTTCAGCCATTGCGCATGGGAGACCAGAAATTAAAGGCAGTGCTGATGAGCCGGCTACGAAAAACTCACCCCTTAGGATGAGAAACGTAGGTCTGCCCCAAGCGTCACAGCCTCATCCCAGACCAGACTAGCCTTTATTCCTGACTACCCCGCCTGTTTCATTCACAGGCCAAGTGATCTTGAAACAGACAAAAGACTGTCAACATTGTCCTTAACATAACCATCTTTGAAATTCTCTCCCTTCCACCTGCCGTGCCTCTTAAACAATCTATCTGGGACACCAGCTTGGGCAGCCGCGGTTGCTCCACCTGCACGGAGACTATGCACTCCAAACTTAGACACATCATCCACGACTGGACGAAGAGCATCCAATATTACTTCCCTGACACGGCTATAACTCATGGGTTGATTTAGGTCCCTTAGCTTGTAGCCTCCTTTAACTTTAGATAGACTACGGAAAATATATGAATCTGGACTTTGTATCTGTGCTACATTTACATAAGTCTGAAGGATCTGGACAGGGCAGTATTTTGTTCCTGCCTTACTTATAACAACTGACTTCCCTTCGTGATAGATATCTGTTTTGCTCGATGGGATGGAAATGTTTAAACTATCTATATTGAAGTGTAGATGCTCCAATCGGATATTGGATAGCTCATTGAACCTGAGAAAACTGGTATAGGCTAAAAGACACATTGTTATTGTCCTTAACTTCATAAGATCTACTTTTACTAGTTCTACAGCCTCTTTTATGTGCAGATCTATCATGTCTCTTAGCATCAAAGGCGTTACGGGCTCCTTTTTTACTACTGGCTTTGAGCATGTTCTTTTAAGACCTTCTAGTGTATATTTCACTAGCTGCACCTGTGCAGGATCGTTCACCCCAGCCATCTTATGTGCCCAAGATATGGCCGACAATGCTTTGACTAGGGGAGCTGGTGAACGACAAGAATGACTTAGATAAACCAAATACAGGGAAATATGCCCATTTTGCCCAATTATTGAATGCAGCCGAATACTGTTTCACTGTTGAATCTGCTCTTGACTTGAGAACGACTTGCGGTAACTCTCTTGCAAGTTCCTTGAGATCTTGGGTCATGTCCTCGGGTTTAGAAGCCCATATCCCGCTGTTGAATATTACCTACAATCAAAGGGAGAAAACCAATTATCTATGAACTATTCAGCTGGCTCTGAAATCCAACCTTACTGCCAATACTTTACTCCTGACAATATTGTCAATAAATTCAACATTTCCTCCCCTGCCCGGGATAAATATCTCCTTATCTCTGGGAAGTTCATAAACTTCCAACACTGCTCTTATTGGGTTATAACCATCTGGGAAGAGCATAGGCCAATAAGGCGCTGAAAACCAACACGGACAAACTAGTGTCCCCACCACCTTTGTGTTTTCCATATGTCTGATAACTCTGGGTATCAGCGAGATCGGAGGGACAACCCAATTGTTGTCGAGCTCCCAATTAACTGTTAAAGCATCTATAGCTTCACAGCCTGGATTCCAATTCCTGGAATTAAACCTACTGATCTTTTTGTTGTAATAAGTGGCAAACCTGTCCACTGAATGTGGACCCCACATGCTATCAAGCAATTGGAATACTTCATCTGTCACTGCCCAGTCATCTCGATCTATGATCCGACTAAGGCTATCAGCTTTCTCATTATTTGACCGAGGGACCCATTCCATCTCAATATGAATATTATGTGAAAGACACGTCTTACAAATACTAAAGGCAATATGTTGCAATTCCCTTTTCATGCTCCCTCTCACCGCTATACTTGCAACTGCCTGGTTATCTGTAAACCACTTTGTCCTTCGGCAGGACAGCTTAGTCACCAATGACTTGAGTACTATATCAACTGCCATAAGCTCTCTCCAAGTGGAACTCTTACTACAATCCCTACTGTCCTACATTCCATGTACCACCTGTTCACCTGTATCCACTACATAGCCTCCATAACCCGAGGAGCTTGCGTCCGAATAGACTATTTATGAACATTCCTTTCTAGCTCCTATCATACCTACATTCATGTTATCTATACTACTTTCCCAGAACTGCAGCTCTGCTCTGGCCTCTGGTGTAATCACAACCAATGAATCCCATCCTGACCTAATTTCGACACATAAGTGCAAGTATTTAGTCATGACATTGGCCACATTCCCTATAACCAAATTAGCTGACATTACTTGTCCAATTAACTTCGCCACTAACCTTGCTCTTATTCGGTCCATTCTCATACTTTGAAGGGCTTGCTTTATTCCCTTGATGAGTCTCTGTGGTACACAAAATGTACCTCTGTCTACATTTATTTCATATCCCAACCATTCAATACATCTTGTTGGTATCCAAACACTCTTCTGGACATGCGGAATAAAACCTGCACTAATAATATCCCCTTTTACCGCTTCACTAGCTGCCAGTGCTTCTCCAAATGTGGGTGCAAACCCCAAACCATCATCTAGGTAGACTACAATAGATTTACCTTCGCCTCGCCACTTTTTTACAAGGGGTCTTACAATTTTTGTGAATATAAATGGAGCCGTAGATAGGCCAAACGGCAGCTGCTTAAACATGTAAAATGACTGCACGCCCTGCTCTATCCAAGCGAATCCCAGGTATTTTACATGTTCAGAGCATATATCCACATGGTGGTAACCTGATTTGAGGTCGAACTTATAAACATACCCACCCTTATTCAAAAATAGAAGCGCAGTGCGCATATCTTCATATTTTACTGATAGTTTTTCCAAATATTCGTTAAGTAGTCTCAAGTCCAGAATCAGACGCTTCTTACTATTACTTTGAACAGAGACAGTCAAAGGGCTCACCACCTTGGGTTGAAACGTTGTTTTCTCTATTGTACCCAGCTGCATTAACTCATTAATAGCTGTATTGACAAAATCACTGTTATTTAAGGCAGATTTGTTATTTTTATTAAACATCGTCGGGGGTTCTGAAACAAACGGTAAGACATAACCATGTTCCACGATGTTCAAAACATGACTAGGCGGGGAAAGAGTCCGCCAAAAAGCACTATGACTTCTTAATCTACCAGCAACCTTGATATTTGGTATACCCTCATTTTGCTCGTATTCGTAGTAATCTTCAGCAACATAGGCCAACGAAGCATCTTTAGCTTTAATTCCCTGATTTAAGTTACACTTAACTTTATTGGCTTGTTGTTGCTGCGACCGAGGTTGCTGGCCTGCTGAAGGTAAATCTTCTTGGGCATGAAGCTTTCCAATGCGCGAAACTGCCGCATATGAAGCAGGCTCCTCCGCTCTTGGGTCGGCTGTAACTGGCGTTGGCTGTGTGGTTCTGGGTGAAGCGACGAAAATTACTAGAGCCAGAAGGATCAAGGTCTTCCCATCTAGAACGCTTAGCCTGCTGAGTGGCCGTGGCCGACGCAGCTCGCTTCTGCTTGACCTTCTTTGCTGCCCGATTCTCTGCTCTTGTAATCTTGTTGTCGTCATCTTGGTCGTCTGCTAGCTGGTGTGCCTCGTACTCCGTCACTGTGGCCCACCCATACGTACTGGAATCCGCCAGTCGAATCAACTTCTGACGCTTGTCGATTGCCTCCAGTGCTTTCGTCAGGGTAGCTTGTATCTCTACATCCGTCGTAGCGGAGGGATCCACCAACTCTTCTTTGGCCGTTTGAATCAACTCTCTAACCTCTCTGTACAAAAGAAAATTACAATCATTCATTATTTTTTTTTTATTTATTTTTTTTTTTTTTTTTTTTTTTTTTGACGATGCGCTGCTTGTGCCGAACCAACCTGAAGTGTCTCTCCTACCACACCCTGTACCAGGAATTCCACCCTGTAGCTGGAATTCCTATTTGCATATCAATATGGGCCCCTCGCCACCACGCTGTTGACAGCGAATAGCGTGCCCATACAACGTGAAGAAAACAAATATGTTCTAATTCACACCTGGTCGTTCAACCGAACATATTTATATTTCTTCCCTAAGATGCACAATTCACATAATAAAGGACAAACTGCACACCAGTTTGGGATTTGGTTGGTGTATTTCGGCCCGTAGGACGGCTGCCTACAAAGGCTATGCCTACTGAAGGTTAAAGAAGGCCGGTAGCTGTCGAGCATGCACAAAATGTGCCTTAAAGTCATTATTGCATTTAATTGAAATTATATCAAAAAGCAAATATGTATAACTTAGCTGACACTTGCAGATTAAAATCAAACTGCCTGTGATTGCCCTCCCGTCGCCACTTGGTTTTGGCCGAATCTTTCAGCTTCTGGTTCAGTGACGTCGCCGTCTTCGACTGTGAATCCAACACTTCTGCCTTGGTGCTCTTCAATTTTTGGTCGAATGCATGCGTAAGCTCGGATAACATAGCTTTGATATCCTCTTTGGTGGCTGGCTGATCCTCAGGATTCATTATCGCTAAGGTATAGGCCTAGTTACAACGTAGGAGTACTGCCTGGTTGAAAACTGAGAGAGATTTTTTGACGATGCGCTGCTTGTGCCGAACCAACCTGAAGTGTCTCTCCTACCACACCCTGTACCAGGAATTCCACCCTGTAGCTGGAATTCCTATTTGCATATCAATATGGGCCCCTCGCCACCACGCTGTTGACAGCGAATAGCGTGCCCATACAACGTGAAGAAAACAAATATGTTCTAATTCACACCTGGTCGTTCAACCGAACATATTTATATGAATCAATCCTTTCAAACATGATTATTTGACATCGCGTTATTTAGCAAGGATTTCTATTAAATGTACGTTACTCTGTCGTCCATTCATAACGTTTGGTTTTGGCAACACAAAACACGAGGTTTCTAAAATCCATATTGTACAGGTAAGGCGCAGACTTTCAAAAAATAAAAACATTCGTACGTGACGTGCGTTCAGAAACACGCGCGCGCATTACATTCAGGGCGTGCACAGTTATTTTAATTCTACATGTATATCTATGGGCGTGCAGTTCACGAAATACGCGCGCAGTACGCACTGGATAGCCAGTCAGTTGCGAATATGACTATTTCCAAACACAGATTGATGATATTGGTAATAACGGGCAAAACAATATCCAAGCAATTGACAACAAACTGAGTAGGCATGGGGTCTAAAGAACAAGACTTTGTTGAGCCTTTATCAATAAGAGCTCTCACATTATACTCAGTAAGTGGTAACAATTGGTCAAGCGTTACAAATACGTGTCTGTCCTGCACCCATGATTTCACTAAACTCTTCGTAACTTACGAGGCATCGCAGTTCTACGACGCGTCGCAGCTGCGAAACACATCGTACGTGCGACGCATCGTAGGTGTATTTATAGCACAAAACAGTGACTGTTGTATGTACATATTTAACGCACAGTGAATAGCCGTCTTGTATTCAGCAAAGAGTCGTAGAATATCTTCTCGGAAAGCTTCAAAAATGTAAATCAAAATGGCTGACGTCTGTTGCATTTTTAACAAAAAACAATCTTCCTGTGAACCTCTAGCAAATTTGAAATTTCAAGTGCAGGCTATTCAAGGTTTATTCATATGACTCCGATAAATGTTTCATTTACAACTTCCCACACATTGTCCGAGTATTCTAGTCTCGTTTATTTCATTTCTGTGGCGTAAAACTGGCTATTGAAGGACGTATCTTATTTTACGACGACCCAAATACACTTCGTAACTTACGACGTGTTACTTGCCGTGAAATTTTAGTGAAATGGATCGTCGCGAGACGCGACGCGTTACTACGTCGCAACGTTTAGTGAAATCGGGTGCAGATACGTAAAAATAACTACTCCTTCCTGATTGTTTCATTAAAGAGCGCCCTCGAAATAATTCCTATGTAAGTTCCAGTTTTCGCAGGGTGGTTTAGTCTCTCTGTGATTGAGAGAAGTCTGAATAAAACAGTCACAGTAATTATAACCAATCCCCAGAGTGCCGTATGGACTCAATGAAGCAAACACTTTATTTACCAATGTGACTTTACGTCACACAAATTATACAATCGGCTTTCATTCCCACTACTCCATTATGGCGCATTGTCCTAACTCATTGAACTGAAATGAAAGAGCGCCCTCACTTTGGAGATCGGCCTCTAATTGGTGAGACCCACTGACCTCAACACCTGGACGGATCATTGTCCATATTCTGCTGTGCTAACACTTTAAGTCGGCGCGAACTGGAAGTGCAACATGGCGTCACTGCTGTGAGCCAATGAAATGTCCAGTTGTAGAGGTCAGTGGATTTACCAACCAACTGAACTTTACACCTGGACATTTCATTGGCTCACAGAGTGACTTCGTGGGTCCGCCATGTTGCACTTCTCTGCATGCCGACTTCATGCTTTTTCCCCAAACCTTTGTATTTATTCTTGCCTTATTTCCAAAAATTCCAAATTTTTGCTCAAAAATTCTGAAATTTGCATTTAAATAGAACAGTAGGAGGGAGCACACAAATCAACATATTAATCACAATTTCTTATTCAGAAAATTAGTCTTCAAACAAACAGCGCCCTCACACATTTGTTAACCCTGGGAGAAGCGAAGCCCCTCCAACGGGTGGACCAAAAACATATTTTTGTTAATTAAAAATAATTCCTTCATTCAAAGGTCATCCAGGGGGCAGGCCAACCATTCAAAATAACGGTTTTGGCAAAACGCCATAGACTTGTGCAGAACCTGATCCCTTTGTGTATAGCCGACTGTCAATAAAGGTCCCTGGTCTCAGTGTTCGGCCTTGGATCAAAGGCAAGCCTAGCTGTTTCCAATCCTGACCCAGAAATACCATTACATGGGGGTAGTTATAGTTAGCTGTTTCGGCATTTCAGCCGAAACAGCTTTTTTTTTCGTTAAATTTTTTTTTTTTTTTTTTTTTTTTTTTTTTTTTAGCTGTTTCGGTTTTTCACCGAAACAGCTTTTGTTTTCGTTAAAGTTTTTTTTAGCTGTTTCGGTTTTTCACCGAAACAGCTTTTGTTTTCGTTAAAGTTTTTTTTTTTCTTTTTTTAGCTGTTTTGGCCTTTCAGCCGAAACAGCTTTTGTTTTCGTTAAAGTTTTTTTTAGCTGTTTCGGCATTTCAGCCGAAACAGCTATTGTTTTCGTTAAAGTTTTTTTTATTCTTTTTTTTTTTTTTTTTTTTTTTTTTTTTTTCCACTTTCAGACTTTTTCTCATAGGATTTGTACACGTTTCGTTCAGCCAATACACTTTGACACTTTGGTAGATCCGATCGACTTTAGACTTGGCATACATTTAGACAACCACGCAAGGACGGTCCTAGAAGAAATTCGTCGCGATTACGTCATTCATGGTCACGTGACGTCACGTTAAAGGTGCAATTTTTCCCCATAGGTTTTGTACACGTTTTCATCCAGACTATTGACTTTGACACTTTAGTAAATCCGATTGACCTAAAAGTTAGCACACACCTCAACCACCATCCTCAGAAGGGCCAATATGAAAATCGCCATGATGACGTCATCGGGGGTCATGTGACGTCACATTAAAGGTTCAGTTTTTAGGAGCCTCTAACTCTGGAAGTACAAGTCCGATTAGTGTCAAACTTGGTATACAGGTATTCCGGGATGTGTTATATACGAAAATTAAGGTGACGTCGTAATGACGTCATAACGACGTCATGTGACGTCACATTAAAGGTGTAGTTTTCCCCATACGATTTGTACACGTTTTTTCACCCGATATATATTTGGCACTTTGGTAAATCCGATCGACTTCAGACTTGGCTAGCTACTCTTAGCATACTACCCACGGATGATTCTAGAAGAAATTCGTCACGATTACGTCATTCATGGTCACGTGACGTCACGTTAAAGGTTCAGTTTTCCCCCTTAGGTTTTGTACACGTTTTCATCAAGACTATTGACTTCGACACTTTAGTAAATCCGATTGACCTAAAAGTTAGCGCACACCTCAACCACCATCCTCAGAAGGGCCAATATGAAAATCGCCATGATGACGTCATCGGGGGTCATGTGACGTCACATTAAAGGTCAGTTTTTAGGACCCTCTATCTCTGGAAGTACAAGTCCGATTAGTGTCAAACTTGGTATACAGGTATTCCGGGATGTGTTATATACGAAAATTAAGGTGACGTCATAATGACGTCATAACGACGTCGTGTGACGTCACATTAAAGGTGTAGTTTTCCCCATAAGATTTGTACACGTTTTTTCACCCGATATATATTTGGCACTTTGGTAAATCCGATCGACTTCAGACTTGGCTAGCTACTCTTAGCATACTACCCACGGATGATTCTAGAATAAATTCGTCACGATTACGTCATTCGTGGTCACGTGACATCACGTTAAAGGTGCAGTTTTTTCCCCATAGGTTTTGTACACGTTTTTCTTCAGACTATTGACTTTGACACTTTGGTAAATCCGATCGACTTCCGACTTAGCACACACTTCGATCGCCATCCCCAGGAGGGCCAAGATAAAAATCGTCATTATGACGTCTTCGTGGGTCATGTGACGTCACATTAAAGGTGCATTTTTTTGGACCCTCTATCTCTGGAAGTACAGGTCCGATTGTGCTCAAACTTGGTTTACAGGTATTCCGGGATGTGCTATAAATATAAATGGAGGTGATGGCATGATGACGTCATCGGGTGTAATGTGGCGTCACCTTAAAGGTGTAGTTGTTAAGACCCTCTATCTCTAGAAGTACAGGTCCGATTGGGGTCAAACTTGGTATGCACGTATTCCGGGATGTGTTATAGGTATACATTGAGCTGACGTAATGATAACGACATCGGGTGTCATGTGACGTCACATTAAAGGTGAGTTTTCAAGACCATCTATCTCTGAAAGTACAAGTCCGATTTGGGTCAACATTGATACGCAAGTATTTCGGGATGTGTTATAGGTATTAATTGGGGTCACGTCATGATTATGTCATCGGGTGTAATGAGATGTCACATTAAAGGTGTATTTGTTATAGTTTTAGATGAATGTTTTTGTCATTTTTGTCACTTTCAGACTTTTTCCCATAGGATTTGTACACGTTTTTTCAGCCAATACACTTTGACACTTTGATAAATCCGATCGACTTGAGACTTGGTATGCATTTAGACAACCACCCAAAGACGGTCCTAGAAGAAAGTCGTCGCGATTACGTCATTCAAGGTCACGTGACTTCGCGTCAAAGTTGAAATTTTCCCCATAGGTTTTGTACACGTTTTTCTTCAGACTATTGACTTTGGCACTTTGGTAAATCCGATCGACTTGAAACTTGGCATACCTTTAGAACATCACTCACAGATGGTTCTGGAAGAAATTCGGCACGATTGCGTCATTCAAGGTCATGTGACGTCACGTTAAAGGTTCAATTTGGCCCCCATAGGTTTTGTACACGTTTTTCGTTAGACTATTGACTTTGACACTTTCTTAAATTTAATCGACTTGAGACTTTGCACACACATAGACCACCACACACACATATTGAAAATAATGTAAGACACTCGAAACAGCTCTGTGTTTGTCCACAAACACATGTCTAGTTTTTCTTTGTAGCTGTTTCGGTTTTTCACCGAAACAGCTTTTGTTTTCGTTAAAGTTTTTTTAGCTGTTTCGGTTTTTCACCGAAACAGCTTTTGTTTTCGTTCTGGTTTTTTTTTTTTTTTTTTTTTAGCTGTTTCGGTTTTTCACCGAAACAGCTTTTGTAATCGTTAAAGTTTTTTTTTTTCTTTTTTTAGCTGTTTCGGTTTTTCACCGAAACAGCTTTTGTTTTCGTTAAAGTTTTTTTTTTTTTAGCTGTTTCGGTTTTTCACCGAAACAGCTTTTGTTTTCGTTCTGGTTTTTTTTTTTTTTTTTTTTAGCTGTTTCGGTTTTTCACCGAAACAGCTTTTGTTTTCGTTAAAGTTTTTTTTTTTTTTCTTTTTTTTTTTTTTTTTTTTGTTTTTTTTTTTTTCACTTTCAGACTTTTTCCCATAGGATTTGTACACGTTTTTTCAGCCAATACACTTTGACACTTTGGTAAATCCGATGGACTTGAGACTTGGCATATACTTAGACAACCACCCAAAGACGGTCCTAGAAGAAATTCGTCGCGATTACGCCATTCAAGGTCACGTGACTTTGCGTTAAAGGTTAAATTTTTCCCATAGGTTTTGTACACGTTTTTCTTCACACTATTGACTTTGACACTTTGGTACATCCGACCGACTTGAAACTTGGCATACACTTAGAACATCACCCACGGATGGTCTTGGAAGAAATTCGGCACGATTGCGTCATTCAAGGTCACGTAACGTCAAGTTAAAGTTTCAATTTTTTCCCCCATAGGTTTTGTACACGTTTTTCTTTAGACTATGACTTCGACACTTTCGTAAATTTGATCGACTTGAGACTTGGCACACACTTAGAACATCACTCATATATGGTTCTGGAAGAAATTCGGCACGATTGCGTCATTCAAGGTCACGTGACGTCACGTTAAAGGTTCAATTTGTCCCCCATAGGTTTTGTACACGTTTTTCTTTAGACTCTTGACTTTGACACTTAGTAAATCCGATCGACTTGAGACTTGGCACACACATAGACCACTATCCACAGACGGTCGTAGGAGAAATTTGGCCCGATTACGTCATTCAAGGTCACGGGGCGTCACGTTAAAGGTTCAATTTTCCCCCATAGGTTTTGTACACGTTTTTCTTTAGACTATTGACTTTGACACTAGTAAATCTGATCGACTTGAGACTTGGCACACACAAAAGACCACCACATACACATTGAAAGTAACTTTGGACACTCGAAACAGCTCTGTGTTTGTCCACAAACACATGTCTAGTTTCTTTTTAGCTGTTTCGGTTTTTCACCGAAACAGCTCTTGTAATCGTTAAAGTTTTTTTTTTTCTTTTTTTTTTTTAGCTGTTTCGGTTTTTCACCGAAACAGCTCTTGTTTTCGTTCTGGTTTTTTTTTTTTTTTTTTTTTAGCTGTTTCGGTTTTTCACCGAAACAGCTATTGTTTTCGTTCTGGTTTTTTTTTTTTTTTTTTTTTTTTTTTTTTTTTTTTTTTTGCCTTTTGTTTTCCATAGGATTTGTACACGTTTGTTCAGACAATACACTTTGACACTTTGGTAAATCCGATGGACTTGAGACTTGGCATACACTTAGACAACCACCCAAGGACGGTCCTAGAAGAAATTCGTCGCGATTACGTCATTCAAGGTCACGTGACTTAGCGTTAAAGGTGAAATTTTCCCCATAGGTTTTGTACACGTTTTTCTTCAGACTATTGAATTTGACACTTTGGTCAATCCGACCGACTTGAAACTTGCCATACACTCAGAACACCACCACCAGATTTTTCTGAAAGAAATTCAGCACGATTGCGTCATTCAAGGTCACGTGACGTCAAGTTAAAGGTTTAATTTGTCCCCCATAGATTTTGTACACGTTTTTCTTTAGACTCTTGACTTTGACACTTAGTTAATCCGATCGACTTGAGACTTGGCACACACATAGACCACCATCCACAGACGGTCGTAGGAGAAATTTGGCACGATTACGTCATTCAAGGTTACGGGGTGTCACGTTAAAGGTTCAATTTTCCCCCATAGGTTTTGTACACGTTTTTCTTTAGACTATTGACTTTGACACTTTAGTAAATCTGATCGACTTGAGACTTTAGTAAATCTGATCGACACATAAAAGACCATCACACACATATTGAAAGACACTCGAAACAGCTCTGTGTTTGTCCACAAACACATGTCTATTTTTTTTTTTTTTTTTTTCCTTTTGTTCTTCATAGGATTTGTACACGTTTGTTCAGACAATACACTTTGACACTTTGGTAAATCCGATGGACTTGAGACTTGGCATACACTTAGACAACCACCCAAGGACGGTCCTAGAAGAAATTCGTCGCGATTCCGTCATTCAAGGTCACGTGACTTCGCGTTAAAGGTGAAATTTTCCCCATAGGTTTTGTACACGTTTTTCTTCAGACTATTAAATTTGACACTTTGGTCAATCCGACCGACTTGAAACTTGCCATACACTCAAAACACCACCACCAGATGTTTCTGAAAGAAATTCAGCACGATTGCGTCATTCAAGGTCACGTGACGTCAAGTTAAAGGTTTAATTTGTCCCCCATAGGTTTTGTACACGTTTTTCTTTAGACTCTTGACTTCGACACTTAGTAAATCCGATCGACTTGAGACTTGGCACACACATAGACCACCATCCACAGACGGTCGTAGGAGAAATTTGGCACGATTACGTCATTCAAGGTCACGGGGTGTCACGTTAAAGGTTAAATTTTTCCCCATAGGTTTTGTACACGTTTTTCTTTAGACTATTGACTTTGACACTTTAGTAAATCTGATCGACTTGAGACTTTAGTAAATCTGATCGACACACAAAGGACCATCACACACATATTGAAAGACACTCGAAACAGCTCTGTGTTTGTCCACAAACACATGTCTAGTTTTTAGCTGTTTCGGTTTTTCACCGAAACAGCTCTTGTAATCGTTAAAGTTTTTTTTTTTCTTTTTTTTTTTTTTCTTTTTTTTTTTTTCCTCTTTCAGACTTTTCTCCATAGGATTTGCACACGTTTTTTCAGACAATACACTTTGACAGTTTAGTAATTCCGATCGACTTGAGACTTGGCATACATTTAGACAACCACCCAAAGACGGTCCTAGAAGAAATTCGTCGCGATTACGTCATTCAAGGTCACGTGACTTCGCGTTAAAGGTGAAATTTTTCCCATAGGTTTTGTACACGTTTTTCTTCAGACTATTGACTTTGACACTTTAGTAAATCCGACCGACTTGAAACTTGGCATACCCTTAGAACACCACCCCCAGATGTTCCTGAAAGAAATTCGGCACAATTGCGGCATTCAAGGTCACGTGACGGCACCTTAAAGGTTCAATTTTCCCCCCATAGGTTTTGTACACGTTTTTCCTCAGACTATTGACTTTGGCACTTTGGTAAATCCGATCGACTTGAGACTTGGCATACCTTTAGAACATCACTCATAGATGGTTCTGAAAGAAATTCGGCACGATTGCGTCATTCAAGGTCATGTGACGTCACGTTAAAGGTTAAATTTGTCTCCCATAGGTTTTGTACACGTTTTTCTTTAGACTATTGACTTTGACACTTTCGTAAATTTGATCGACTTGAGACTTGGCACACACATAGACAACCACACACACATATTGAAAATAATGGAAGACACTCGAAACAGCTCTGTGTTTGTCCACAAACACATGTCTAGTTTTTTCTTTTTTTTTTTTTCCTCTTTCAGACTTTTCTCCATAGGATTTGCACACGTTTTTTCAGACAATACACTTTGACAGTTTAGTAATTCCGATCGACTTGAGACTTGGCATACATTTAGACAACCACCCAAAGACGGTCCTAGAAGAAATTCGTCGCGATTACGTCATTCAAGGTCACGTGACTTCGCGTTAAAGGTGAAATTTTCCCCATAGGTTTTGTACACGTTTTTCTTCAGACTATTGACTTTGACACTTTAGTAAATCCGACCGACTTGAAACTTGGCATACCCTTAGAACACCACCCCCAGATGTTCCTGAAAGAAATTCGGCACAATTGCGGCATTCAAGGTCACGTGACGGCACCTTAAAGGTTCAATTTTCCCCCCATAGGTTTTGTACACGTTTTTCCTCAGACTATTGACTTTGGCACTTTGGTAAATCCGATCGACTTGAGACTTGGCATACCTTTAGAACATCACTCATAGATGGTTCTGAAAGAAATTCGGCACGATTGCGTCATTCAAGGTCATGTGACGTCACGTTAAAGGTTAAATTTGTCTCCCATAGGTTTTGTACACGTTTTTCTTTAGACTATTGACTTTGACACTTTCGTAAATTTGATCGACTTGAGACTTGGCACACACATAGACAACCACACACACATATTGAAAATAATGGAAGACACTCGAAACAGCTCTGTGTTTGTCCACAAACACATGTCTAGTTTCTTTTTTTTTCCACTTTCAGACTTTTTCCCATAGGATTTGTACACGTTTTTTCAGCCAATACACTTTGACACTTTGATAAATCCGATCGACTTGAGACTTGGTATACATTTAGACAACCACCCAAAGACGGTCCTAGAAGAAATTCGTCGCGATTACGTCATTCAAGGTCACGTGACTTTGCGTCAAAGGTGAAATTTTCCCCATAGGTTTTGTACACGTTTTTCCTCAGACTATTGACTTTGGCACTTTGGTAAATCCGATCGACTTGAAACTTGGCATACAATAAGAACACCACCCCAGATGTTTCTGAAAGAAATTTGGCACGATTGCGTCATTCAAGGTCACGTGACGTCACATTAAAGGTTCAAATTTTTCTCTCATTGGTTTTGTATACGTTTTTCTTTAGACTATTGACTTTGACACTTTCGTAAATTTGATCGACTTGAGACTTGGCACACACATAGACCACCACACACACATATTGAAAATAATGTAAGACACTCGAAACAGCTCTGTGTTTGTCCACAAACACATGTCTAGTTTTTTTTTTTTTAGCTGTTTCGGTTTTTCACCGAAACAGCTTTTGTTTTCGTTAAAGTTTTTTTTTTTTTTTTTTTAGCTGTTTCGGTTTTTCACCGAAACAGCTTTTGTTTTCGTTAAAGTTTTTTTTTTCTTTTTTTTTTTTTTTTTGGCTTTTTCGCTAAAAAGCGAAAAAGCCTTTGTTTTTCTTCTGTTTGTTTTTTTTCTTCTTCTTGTTCTTGTCCCATAAATCGCATAGACTTTGTACACGTTTCTTCTGGAGGTCACTTTTGTCATTAAACATACTTCAATTTCATTGAAACTTTGCACATACTCAGAACTCATACTGAGCTAGTGCCTAAAACTCGGATGTCATCATGACGTTATAACGTGACACGTGACGTCATCTTAAAGTTTTAATAATTTAATCTTTGAAAATCTATACAAAATCAACCGCGAAAGACCGTAACTAGATGTTTGTGGGAATCGATAGAATAATTAAGGATCTTCATTTTATCTCGTGTGCGTAAAATCACGTGACCCTTCCTTCCGGTCCAAACCGGAAGTGGCTTATAATTTGAAAGTGGAAAATGATTTGAACTTACTTTCAACGATGTTAGTCTCTAGCTAGGCTGCGCTCTCCAAAAAAGTGACCGGTGACGTCATAAATTGTTTTAGCGCCCTCTAGCGGCAGGTTGAAAAATGTTTAAAATGAATAATCAGTTGATGTGTGTGGCGAAGTTTGTTCAAATCACTTTATAACTGATGTATATAATCAGCTTCATGATAGGAACAGGTTGACGGAAAGAAAAAAATATGACGTCACCAGACCGGAAGTTATAATGAAATTACCTCTTTTCCTTTAAAAATACCTAAAAAATTAACCCAGACAGATATAATCTTGTTTTTTGCTCTAAAGGTTAATGTAAAAGTACTTCTCAAACTTCCCTGTGTTTTGTAGCAAAAGGCGAACTTGGACATACCCTGAGACACCCTTGAAATTTCATGTTTTATGTCCTTGATTGCACGGCGCCAGTATACGTGTACATTGTATTGAGCGTACTTGCACGTACGATGTCAGTACGCTCCATACATTGTACAATAGAGAAGGGAAGGAGGGACACTGGTATCCATTTGTACGGTGACATGTGAAACACGAGAGTCATCAACATAGGCCACGAGGAAGGGCGCCGCTTATGGCAGGTAGGTAAACGTGCCTTCGGCAACGCAGAACTACGCGTGAATTATACATGTACCATATAATAGATGTACGCGAACTTTTGCACAAGTACTTTTAACAGAAAACAAATTGGTATTCTCATCAAACTTAACCTCCGTAAATACTCTATAGTGCACTCGTGCCTTGCGGACAGGCGTCGTGATGACGTCACCATGGGTCACGTGACGTCGTCTTAAACGTGCAATAGATTTAATGTTTGAAAATTAATAAAAAAATCAACCGCGTATGATCGGAACTTGAAGTTTGTGGGAATTGATATAATATTAAATCCATGATCTTCATTTTATCTCGTGTGCGTGAAATCCCGTGACCCTTCCTTCCGGTCGAAACCGGAAGTGGCTTATAATTTAAAAGTGGACCATAATGTGAACTTAGTTTCAACGATGTTAGTCTCTGGCTAGTAGTGCTTTTCACAAAAAATACCGGTAACGCCATAACATGTTACAGCGCCCTCTAGCGGCAGTTTGAAAACTGTTAACAATGAATAACCAGTTGATTTGTTTTGCGAAGTTTGCTCAAATCACTGTATAACTGGTTTATATAATCAACATCTTGTTAGGAACAAGTTGGCGAAGACAAAAAAATATGACGTCACTAGACCGAAAGTTACAATGAAAAGACCTTTAAACCCTAAATAATTGCTGAAAAATCAACCGCGATAGATATAATTCTTTTTTTGCTTTAAATAGACAAGTTCAGACAGCTCTCGAGCTGTATGTTAATGACGTCACGATGACGTCATCAAGTATTAGATTGCAAGCAACTAATGATTTGTAGATTTAATCTTTGAAAATCAATATCAAATCAAATGTAACAGATCTGATTTAGATTTTAACGGGAATTGATAGAATAATCCAGGGTCTTCATATTCGTATTACATGCAAAATGACTTGACCCTTCCTTCCGGTCCAAACCGGAAGTGCCTTATAATTTGAAAGTTGAAAATGATATGAATTTACTTTCAACGATGATAGTCTCTAGGTAGCCTGCACTCTACAAACAAAGTTACCGGTGACGTCATAAATTGTTATAACGCCCTCTAGTGGCAGGTTGAAAAATGTTTAAAATGAATAATCAGTTCATTTTCGTGGAGATCAGTTTGCTCAAATCGCTTTATAATTGGTATTTATAATCAGCATCTTGTTAGGAACAAGTTGGCGGATAAAAACAAAATAATATGACGTCACTAGAACAGAAATTTATTAAATGAAATCATAAATGTTATGAACAATACAAAAAAAAAATGCGAAAAAGCCATATGCTCTGTTCCTTGAACAGACATATCTCTAGTTTTTTTTTTTTTTCCTCTTTTAGACTTTTCCCCATAGGATTTGTACACGTTTTTTCTGGCATAGCACTTTGACACTTTGGTAAATCCGATCGACTTGAAACTTGGCATACATTTAGACAACCACCCAAGGACGGTCCTAGAAGAAATTCGTTGCGATTACGTCATTCAAGGTCACGTGACGTCATGTTAAAGGTAACATTTTCCCCATAGGTTTTGTACACGTTTTTCTTCAGACTATTGACTTTGACACTTTGGTAAATTCGACCGACTTGAAACTTGGCATACACTTAGAACACCAGCCCCAGATGATTCTGAAAGAAATTCGGCACGATTGCGTCATTAGGGTTTGTACACGTTTTTCTTTAGACTATTGACTTTGACACTTTCGTAAATTTGATCGACTTCAGACTTAGCACATACCTCGACCACCATCCTCAGGAGGGCCAAGGGAACAATCGTAATAATGACGTCATCGTGGGTCATGTGACGTCACATTAAAGGTTCAGTTTTAAGGACCCTCTATCTCTAGAAGTACATGTCCGATTGGGGTCAAACTTGGTATGCAAGTATTCCAGGATGTGTTACAGACGAAAATTAAGATGACATCATGATGACATCATCGGGTATCATGTGACGTCACATTAAAGGTTCAATTTTCCCCATAGGATTTGTACACGTTTTTTTCAAGTAATATATCTTTGGCACTTGTGTAAATCCAATCGACTTCAGACTTGGCACACACATAGACCACACACACACATATATTGAAAGTAACGTTAGACAATCGAAACAGCTCTGTGTTTGTCCACAAACACATGTCTAGTTTTTTTTAGCTGTTTCGGTTTTTCACCGAAACAGCTTTTGTTTTCGTTAAAGTTTTTTTTTTTTAGCTGTTTCGGCACTTCAGCCGAAACAGCTATTGTATTCGTTCTGATTTTTTTTTTTTTTTTTTTTTTTTTTTTTTTTGCTTTTCCGCTTTAAAGCGGAAAAGCTTTGTTTTTGTTCTGATTTTTTTTTTTCTTCTTCTTCTTCTTCTTCTTCTTCTTCTTTTTTTCTTTTAGTAACCTAAACCCCATAGACTTTGTACACGTTTTTTCTGCCAGTCACTTTTAATAGAAAACAAAGTCGTATTTCCATAAAACTTAACCCAGGTGAAGACCCTATAGTGAACTCGTGTCTCGCCGAAAAACGTAATGGTGACGTCATCAGGGGTCACGTGACGTCATCTTAAAGGTGTAATTGATTTAATCTTTGAAAATCAATAACAAGTCAACCGCAAAAGACCGAAACTTAATTTTTGTGGCAATAGATAGAATAATCCAGGATCTTAATTTTATCTCGCGTGCGTGAAATCACGTGACCCTTCCTTCCGGTCTAAACCGGAAGTGCCTCATAATTTGAAAGTGAAAAATGATATGAACTTACTTTCAACGATGTTAGTGTCTGGCTACAATGTATTTTTCAAAAAAAATATTGGTGACGTCATAACATGTTATAGCGCCCTCTAGCGGCAGTTTGAAAAATTGTTAAAATGAACAATCTGTTGATGTGTGTGGCGAAGTTTGCTGAAATCACTTTATAACCGGTGTATTTAATCAGCTTCATGCTAGGAACAAGTTGACGGGAAGAAAAAATTATGACGTCACCAGACCGGAAGTTAGAATGAAAAGACTCCTTTTCCTTTGAAAATTCCTAAAAAATTAATCCTGACGGATACAATCTTGATTTTTGCTCTAAAGGTTAATGTAAAAGTAGTTCACGAACTTCCCTGTGTTTTGGGGCAAAAAACGAACTTGAACATACCCTGCTGTACCCTTGAAATGTAATCGTTTTGGCCTAGGTGCAAAAAGCATTGACTCCTTACGTGTGTATGGCACACGTATAATATATGCTAGTACATGTACGTATACACTGATAGTGTATTATGTATTGAGCGAATGTATCACCACTGACATCGTTCGTGCAAGCACATGTACGCTTACCCAAGAGGACACTAGCCGCCAACCTGTGAAACAGGGGACGTCATCAAATTGCCTATGGGGAAGGGCGCCGCGTACGACAGGTAGGTAAACACGCTTTCGGCTACGCAGAATCCAACCCCGTAGACTTTGTAAACGTTGCTTGCACAATTCAAAGCACTTTTAACGGAAAAAAAAAGTCGTATTCCCATAAACTTGACCCAGGTGAAGACCCAATAGTGAACTCCAGTCTCGCCGACAGACACCACGAGGAAGACGTCATCAGGGCCACGCGACCTTATCTTAAAGGCGCAATTAATTTAATCTTTGAAAATCAATAAAACACCAACCGCAAAAGACCGAAACTTGAATTTTGTGGCAATTAATAGAATAATCCAGGATATTCATTTTATCTCCTGTACGTGAAATCACGTGACCCTTCCTTCCGGTCTTCTTCTTCTTCTTCTTCTTCTTTTCTTTTAGTAACCTAAAACCCATAGACTTTGTACACGTTTTTTCTGCCCGTCACTTTTAATAGAAAACAAAGTCGTATTTCCATAAAACTTAATCCCAGGTGAAGGCCCTATAGTGAACTGGTGTCTCGCAGACAGACGTCATAGTGACGTCATCAGGGGTCACGTGACGTCATCTTAAAGGTGTTATTGATTTAATCTTTGAAAATCAATACAAAATCAACCGCAAAAGACCGAAACTTAATTTTTGTGGCAATAGATAGGATAATCCAGGATCTTAATTTTATCTCACGTGCGTGAAATCACGTGACCCTTCCTTCCGGTTCAAACCGGAAGTGCCTTATAATTTAAAACTGAAAAATGATATGAACTTACTTTCAACGATGTTAGTGTCTGGCTAGAATAAACTTTTCAAAATAATTACCGGCGACGCCATAACACGTTAAGGCGCCCTCTAGCGGCAGGTTGAAAAATTGTTAAAATGAATAATCTGTTGATGTGTGTAGCGAAGTTTGCTAAAATCACTTTATAACCGGTGTATATAATCAGCTTCGTGCTAAGAACATATTGAGAAAGATATTTATTGATGACGTCACCAAACCGGAAGTTACAATGAAAAGACCTTAAAACCTTAAAACGTCGCTTAAAAATCAACCGCGATAGATATAATCCAGATTTTTGCTTGAAATAGCAAAGTTAAGACAGCTCTCGAGCTTTCTGTTTATAATTACGTCACGATGACGTCATCAAGTGTCAGATTACAAGCAACCAAATATTTATAAATTTAATCTTTGAAAATCAATATAAAATCAACTGTAAGAGATCTGATTTAGATTTTTAGGAGGATTGATAGATTAATCCATGGTCTTCATAATTTGTATTACATGCAAAAAGACCTGACACTTCCTTCCAGTCCAAACCGGAAGTTTCTTATAATTTAAAAGTAAAAAACGATGTGAACTTACTTTCAACGATGTTAGAAGCTGGCTAGATTGTAAGTAACAAAAATGTTAACAGTGACTTCATAAAATGTTAAAGCGCCCTCTAGCGTCATGTTGACAAATGTTACGTCATATTACGATTATATTTGAATTATTACGTTTTTAGACGTTGAAGGCATATCTCAGCAAAGGATCGTGTTAACATAACACCTCATTTTGTGTTGTTAGGTGATAGATAGTTGCACAAAAAGTTCAGAAACGTGTGACGTCATCGTTTTAATCAGTTTCAATTTATTTTAATCTGTTTAAATTAACTTAAATTCGGTTTTTTTGAAAACAAATACTCTAAAAAATGCGAAAGCGGAAAAGCCCTATGTTCTGTTCCTTGAACAGACGTAGTTCTAGTTTTTTTTTTTTAGCTGTTTCGGTTTTCCACCGAAACAGCTTTTGTTTTCGTTAAAGTTTTTTTTTTTCTTTTTTTTTAGCTGTTTCGGTTTTTCACCGAAACAGCTTTTGTTTTCGTTAAAGTTTTTTTAGCTGTTTCGGTTTTTCACCGAAACAGCTTTTGTTTTCGTTAAAGTTTTTTTTTTTTTTTTTTTTTTTTTTTTTTTTTTTTTTTTTCTCCACTTTCAGTGTTTTTACCCATAGGATTAACACACGTTTGTTCTGCCAATACACTTTGGCACTTTGGTAAACCCGATCGACTTGAGACTTGGCATACACTTAGACCACCACCCACAGATGGTCCTAGAAGAAATTCGTCGCGATTGCGTCATTCAAGGTCACGTTACTTCACGTTAAAGGTAACATTTTTCCCATAGGGTTTGTACACGTTTTTGTTCAGACTGTCGATTTTGACACTTCGGTAAATTCGATCAACTTGAGACTTGGCATACACTTATAACATTACCCCCCGATGGTCCTGACAGAAATTTGGCACGATTGCGTCATTTAAGGTCACGTGACGTCACGTTAAAGATTCAATTTTGCCCCCATAGGTTTTGTACACGTTTTCTTTAGACTGTTGACTTTGACACTTTAGTAAATTTGATCGACTTGAAACTTGGCATACACTTAGAACACCACCCCCAGATGTTCCAAGAAGAAATTCAGCGCGATTGCGTCATTCAAGGTCACGGGGCGTCACGTTAAAGTTTCTATTTCTTCCCATAGGTTTTGTACACGTTTTTCTTTATACTATTGCCTTTGACACTTTAGTAAATCTGATCGACTTGAGACTTAGCACACACAAAAGACCACCACACACATATTGAAAGTAATTTTAGACACTCGAAACAGCTCTGTGTTTGTCCACAAACACATGTCTAGTTTTTTTTTTTTTTTTTTTTTTTCCACTTTCAGTGTTTTTACCCATAGGATTTACACACGTTTGTTCTGCCAATACACTTTGGCACTTTGGTAAACCCGATCGACTTAAGACTTGGCATACACTTAGAACACCACCCACAGATGGTCCTAGAAGAAATTTGGCACGATTGCGTCATTCAAGGTCACGTGACGTCACGTTAAAGGTTCAATTTGTCCCCATAGGTTTTGTACACGTTTTTCTTTAGACTATTGACTTTGGCACTTCGGTAAATCCGACCGACTTGAAACTTGGCATACACTTAGAATACCACCCCCAGATGTTTCTGAAATAAATTCGGCACGATTGCGTCATTCAAGGTCACGTGACGTCACATTAAAGGTTCACATTTTTCTCCCATTGGTTTTGTACACGTTTTTGTTTAGACTATTGACTTTGACACTTTAGTAAATCCGATCGACTTGAGACTTGGCACACACTTAGACCACCATTCACAGACGGTCCTAGAAGAAATTCGGCACGATTGCGTCATTCAAGGTCACGTGACGTCACATTAAAGGTTCACATTTTTCTCCCATTGGTTTTGTACACGTTTTTATTCAGACTATTGACTTTGGCACTTCGGTAAATCCGACCGACTTGAGACTTGGCATAAACTTAGAACACCACCCACAAATGATATTGGAAGAAATTCGGCACGATTGCGTCTTTCAAGGTCACGTGACGTCACGTTAAATGTGAAAATTATTCCCCCATAGGTTTTGTACACGTTTTTCTTCAGAATATTAACTTTGAAATTTTCGTAAATTTTATCGACTTCAGACTTAGCACACACCTCAACCACCATCCCCAGGAGGGCCAAGGGAAAAATCGTCACGATGACGTCATCGTGGGTCATGTGACGTCACATTAAAGGTGCAGTTGTTAGGCCCCTCTATCTCTGGAAGTACAGGCCCGATTGGGGTCAAACTTGGTATGCAAGTATTCCAGGATGTGTTATAGACGAAAATCAGGGTGACGTCATGATGACATCATCGTGGGTCATGTGACGTCACATTAAAGGTGTAGTTTTTAAGACCCTCTATCTCTGGAAGTACAAGTCCAATTAGGGTCAAACTTAGTATTCAGGTATTCCGGGATGTGTTATAGACGAAAATTAAGATGACATTGTGATGATATCATCGGGTGTCATGTGACGTCACATTAAAGGTTCACATTTTTCTCCTATTGGTTTTGTACACGTTTTTCTTTAGACTATTGACTTTGACACTTTAGTAAATCCGATCGACTTGAAACTTGGCACACACTGAGACCACCATCCACAGACGGCCCTAGAAGAAATTCGGCACGATTACGTCATTCAAGGTCACGGGGCGTCACGTTAAAGTTTCTATTTTTTTCCGTTAGGTTTTGTACACGTTTTTCTTTAGACTATTACCTTTGACACTTTAGTAAATCTGATCGACTTGAGACTTGGCACACACAAAAAACGACCACACACATATTGAAAGTAATTTTAGACACTCGAAACAGCTCTGTGTTTGTCCACAAACACATGTCTAGTTTTTTTTTTTTTTTTTTTTTTTTTTTCCACTTTCAGTGTTTTTACCCATAGGATTTACACACGTTTGTTCTGCCAATACACTTTGGCACTTTGCTAAATCCAATCGACTTGAGACTTGGTATACACTTAGACCTCCACCCACAGATGGTCCTAGAAGAAATTTGGCTCGATTGCGTCATTCAAGGTCACGTGACGTCACGTTAAAGGTTTAATTTTCCCCATAGGTTTTGTACACGTTTTTCTTCAGACTATTGACTTTGGCACTTCGGTAAATCCGACCGACTTGAAACTTGGCATACACTTAGAATACCACCCCCAGATGTTTCTGAAATAAATATGGCACGATTGCGTCTTTCAAGGTCACGTGACGTGAAGTTAAAGGTGCAATTTTTTTCCCCATAGGGTTTGTACACGTTTTTCTTTAGACTATTGACTTTGACACTTTCGTGAATTTTATCGACTTCAGACTTAGCACATAACTCGACCACCATCACCAGGAGGGCCAAGGGAAAAATCGTAATAATGACGTCATCGTGGGTCATGTGACGTCACATTAAAGGTTTAGTTTTAAGGACCCTCTATCTCTAGAAGTACATGTCCGATTGGGGTCAAACTTGGTATGCAAGTATTCCAGGATGTGTTACAGACGAAAATTAAGATGACATCATGATGACATCATCGGGTATCATGTGACGTCACATTAAAGGTTCAATTTTTCTCCATAGGATTTGTACATGTTTTTTTCAACTAATTTATCTTTTGCACTTGTGTAAATCCAATCGACTTCAGACTTGGCACACACATAGACCTATAGCACACATATTGAAAGTAACGTTAGACAGTCGAAACAGCTCTGTGTTTGTCCACAAACACATGTCTAGTTTTTTGTTTTTTTTCTCCTTCAGACTCTTCTCCATAGGGTTTGTACACGTTTTTTGTTCTGGCATAGCACTTTGGCACTTTGGTAAATCCGATCGACTTGAGACTTGACATACACTTAGACCACCACCCACAGATGATCCTAGAAGAAATTTGTCACGATTACGTCATTCGTGGTCACGTGACGTCACGTTAAAGGTACAATTTTTTCCCATAGGATTTGTACACGTTTTTATTCAGAATATTAAATTTGACACTTCTGTACATCCAATTGACTTGAGACTTAGCACAGACCTCGAACACCATCCCCAGTAGGGCCAAGAAGAAAATCGTCATGATGACGTCATCAGGGGTCATGTGACATCACATTAAAGGTGCAGTTTTTAAGACCCTCTATCTCTAGAAATACAGGTCCGATTGTGGTCAAACTTGGTATTCATGTATTCCAGGATGAGTTATATACGAAATTAGAATGACGTAATTATGACGTCATTGTTGGTCATGTGACGTCACATTAAAGGTGTAGTTTTTGGGACCCTTTATCTCTGAAAGTACATGTCCGATTGGGGTCAAACTTGGTACATACAGGTATTCTGGGATGTGTTATGGACGAAATGTAGGTGACGTCATGATGACAACATTGTGGAACATGTGAAGTCGCCTTTAAGGAGCAGTTTTTGATGATGTCGTGAAGACGTCACTGTGTGATTTGTATATGAAATGTTGTGTTTTGTGACCTTTAAGCCATAATTATGGTGGCCTTGGAGGGACTACACAGAGTGTGAATATTGACATCAATATTTGCAACAAATGTTACGATTTTTCCCAAAGTCGTCAATATTAACGTCAAATGTTATGACTTTCCCCCAAAAGTTGCTAATATTGACGTCAATATTGACGTCAAATTTCACGACTTTCTCCAAAGTAGCGAATATTGACATTAATATTGACGTCAATATTGACGTCAATATTGACGTCAAATTTTAAGAGTTTCTCCGAAAGTCGCAAATATTTACGTCAAATTTGACGTCGATATTCGCAACAAATTTTACGACTTGCTCCCAAAGTCTTGAATATCGTCGTAAATATTGACGTCAAATTTTATAACTTTCCCCAAAAGTTGCGAATATTGACGTCAATATTGACGTCAAATTTCACGACTTTCCCCAAAGTCGCGAATATTGACGTCAATATTGACGTCAAATTTCAAGAGTTTCCCAAAAAGTCGCGAATATTGACGTCAAATTTGACGTCGATATTCGCAACAAATTTCACGACTTGCCTCCAAAATCTTGAATATCTACGTAAATAGATAAATGTCCGATTGGGGTCAAACTTGGTACATACAGGTATTCTGAGATGTGTTATAGACGAAATGTAGGTGACGTCATGATGACAACATTGTGGAACATGTGACGTCGCCTTTAAGGAGCAGTTTTTGATGATGTCGTGATGACGTCACCGTGTGATTTGTATATGAAATGTTGTGTTTTGTGACCTTTAAGCCATAATTATGGTGGCCTTGGAGGGACTACACAGAGTGTGAATATTGACATCAATATTTGCAACAAATGTTACGACTTTTTCCAAAGTCGCGAATATTGACGTCAATATTGACGTCAAATGTTATGACTTTCCCCTAAAAGTTGCTAATATTGACGTCAATATTGACGTCAAATGTTATGACTTTCCCCCAAAAGTTGCTAATATTGACGTCAATATTGACGTCAAATTTCACGACTTTCTCCAAAGTCGCGAATATTGACATCAATATTGACACCAATATTGACATCAATATTGACGTCAAATTTTAAGAGTTTCTCCGAAAGTCGCGAATATTTACGTCAAATTTGACGTCGATATTCGCAACAAATTTTACGACTTGCTCCCAAAGTCTTGAATATCGTCGTATTGACGTCAAATTTCACGACTTTCCCCAAGGTCGCGAACATTGACATCAATATTGACGTCAAATTTCAAGAGTTTCCCAAAAAGTTGCAAATATTGACGTCAAATTTGACGGCGATATTCGCGACTTTCCCCAAAGTCGCGAATATTGACGTCAATATTGACGTCAAATTTCAAGAGTTTTCCAAAAAGTCGCGAATATTGACGTCAAATTTGACGTCGATATTCGCAACAAATTTCACGACTTGCCTCAAAAATCTTGAATATCTACGTAAATATTGACATCAAATTTCACGACCGGTCATACATTTTGACCTGATTTTTTTTCCAGCAAGCTAGGTTTTTGTTGTCGGTTATTATGCGCACGCGCAGAATAATTGGGCGTTTGTACTTGCAAACATCATGCGACCGCATGCACTGGTACTTATGCACGATGAACATTGTAGGATTTTTGTTGATTTCAATCGTTTCTCGCAGTGTGCATAGTATCCCTAACTTAAGGTTCATCTGTGAACAAATTTAAAAGAAGCTAATTTCAACTGATTTGGGTAGGTATGGGTATGGACAACTACCAACAAAAAGGAAGGAGGGATAGGGGTTGGTTATTTTTTTTATTAGAGGTCAAAGTTCATTGACCCCTGCCCAAATCATTAAAAATTATATTTTAGCAACAAAATATGGTATATAGATGATCTTGGTGTCAAAATGCACAGAATTACAATAGAAGATGACATCAAATAATTATTGACCCTTGGGACCAAATCCTGACCTCCGAAAATGAGGTCAAAGGTCACAAAACAATTTATTACTAAAATGTCATATTTATAGCAACAAAATATAGTATATAGATGATATTGGTGTCAAAATGAACAGGATTATGAAAGAAGATGACATAGAATAACTACTGGCCCCTTACAGAAAAAGGTCAAAGGTCAAAAATAGACGTATTACTAAAATGTCATATTAGTAAAATAACAGGAAAATTACCATGAACAAAAACAAATCTAAGAGGCTAATTTCAACTTATTGTGGCGGGTATGGGGGTTATTATTTATTCCAAGAGCAAAGAAGGAGGGGAAATTCCCTTTCTGAGGGTCAAAGGTCTTTGACCCTGCATTAAAACATTATAAATTGTATCTCAGCAGCAGTATGTTTTTCATAGGTCTAAGGTACAATTTTCCCCATAGGATTTGTACACGTTTTTTTTCAACTAATATATCTTTGGCACTTGTGTAAATCCAATCGACTTCAGACTTGGCACACACATAGACCACCTCACACACATATTGAAAGTAAGACAATCGAAACAGCTCTGTGTTTGTCCACAAACACATATCTAGTTTTCTTTTTTTTTTTTTTTTTTTTCCACTTTCAGACTTTTTCCCATAGGATTTGTACACGTTTTTTCAGCCAATACACTTTGACACTTTGGTAAATCCGATCGACTTGAGACTTGGCATACACTTAGACAACCACCCAAGGACGGTCCTAGAAGAAATTCGTCGCTATTACGTCATTCAAGGTCACGTGACTTCGCGTTAAATGTGAAATTTTCCCCATAGGTTTTGTACACGTTTTTCCTCAGACTATTGAATTTGACACTTTGGTAAATCCGACCGACTTGAAACTTACCATATACTCAGAACACCACCACCAGATGTTTCTGAAAGAAATTCAGCACGATTGCGTCATTCAAGGTCACGTGACGTCAAGTTAAAGGTTTAATTTGTCCCCTATAGGTTTTGTACACGTTTTTCTTTAGACTATTGACTTTGACACTTTGGTAACTCCGATTGACTTTAGACTTAATATAAACCTCAACCACCACCCTCAGGAGGGCCAAGAGGAAAATCGTCATGATTACGTCATCGGGGGTCATGTGACGTCACATTAAAGGTGCAGTTTATAGGACCCTCTATCTCTGGAAGTACAGGTCCGATTGGGGTCAAACTTGGTATTCATGTATTCCGGGATGAGTTATAGACAAAATTTAAGATGACATTATGATGACGTCATCGGGTGTCATGTGACGTCACATTAAAGGTGTAGTTTATAGGACCCTCTATCTCTGAAAGTACAAGTCCAATTAGGGTCAAACTTGGTATTCAGGTATTCCGGGATGTGTTATAGACGACAATTAAGTTGACGTCATGATGACGTCATCAGGTGTCATGTGATGTCACATTAAAGGTGTAGTTTTCCCCATAGGATTTGTACACGTTTTTTGCAACCCAGATATATTTGGCACTTTGGTAAATCCGATCGACTTCAGATTTGGTACACACATAGACCACCACTCACATATTCAAAGTCATTTTAGACAAGCGAAACAGCTCTGTGTTTGTCCACAAACACATTTCTAGTTAGCTGTTTCGGCATTTCAGCCGAAACAGCTATTGTATTCGTTCTGATTTTTTTTTTTTTTTTTTTTTTTTTTTAGCTGTTTCGGCACTACAGCCGAAACAGCTATTGTATTCCTTCTGATTTTTTTTTTTTTTTTTTAGCTGTTTCGGCAACTCAGCCGAAACAGCTATTGTAATCGTTAAGATTTTTTTTTTTCTTTTTAGCTGTTTCGGTTTTTCACCGAAACAGCTTTTGTTTTCGTTAAAGTTTTTTTTTTTCTTTTTTTTTTTTTTTTTCTTTTTTTTCTTCAGACTTTTCTCCATAGGATTTGTACACGTTTTTTCTGGTATAGCACTTTGACACTTTGGTAAAACCGATCGACTTGAGACTTGGCATACATTTAGACAACCACCCAAGGACGGTCCTAGAAGAAATTCGTCGCAATTACGTCATTCAAGGTCACGTGACGTCATGTTAAAGGTAACATTTTTCCCATAGGTTTTGTACACGTTTTTCTTCAGACTATTGACTTTGATACTTTGGTAAACCCGACCGACTTGAAACTTGGCATACACTTAGAACACCACCCACAGATGGCCATTGAAGAAATTCGGCACGATTGCGTCATTGAAGGTCACGTGACGTGACGTTAAAGGTGCAATGTTTTTCCCCATAGGGTTTGTACACGTTTTTCTTCAAACTATTTACTTTGACACTTTCGCAAATTTGATCGACTTGATACTTAGCACACACCTCGACCACCATCTCCAGGAGGGCCAAGGAGAAAATCGTCATGATGACGTCATCGGGGGTCATGTGACGTCACATTAAATGTTCAGTTTTTAGGACCCTCTATCTCTGGAAGTACAGGTCTGATTGGGATCAAACTTGGTATGCAAGTATTCCAGGATGTGTTACAGACGAAAATTAAGATGACATCATGATGACATCATCGGGTATCCTGTGACGTCACGTTAAAGGTTCATTTTTTCCTCCATAGGTTTTGTACACGTTTTTCTTTAGACTATTGGCTTTGAGACTTTGGTAAATCCGACCGACTTGAAACTTGGCATACATATAGAACACCTCCCATAGATGGATGGTCGTGGAAGAAATTCGGCACGATTGCGTCGTTCAAGGTCACGTGACGTCCCGTTAAACGTTTAATTTTTCCCCCATATGTTTTGTACACGTTTTTCTTTAGACTATTGACTTTCAAACTTTAGTAAATCCGATCGACTTAAGACTTGGCACACACTTAGACCACAATACACAGACGGTCCTAAAAGAAATTCGGCACAATTACGTCATTCAAGGTCACGGGGCGTCACGTTAAAGGTTCAGTTTTTCCTCCATAGGTTTTGTACACGTTTTTCTTTAGACTTTTGACTTTGACACTTTAGTAAATCTGATCGACTTGAGACTTGGCACACACAAAAGACCATCACACACATATTGAAAGCCACTCGAAACAGCTCTGTGTTTGTCCACAAACACATGTCTAGTTTTTTTTTTTTTTTCTTTTTCTTTTTCAGACTCTTCTCCATAGGGTTTGTACACGTTTTTTGTTCTGGCATAGCACTTTGGCACTTTGGTAAATCCGATCGACTTGAGACTTGGCATATACTTAGACCACCACCCACAGATGATCCTAGAAGAAATTCGTAACGATTGCGTCATTCATGGTCACGTGACGTCACGTTAAAGGTGCAATTTTTCCCCATAGGATTTGTACACGTTTTTATTCAGACTATTGAATTTGACACTTCTGTAAATTCGATCGACTTAAGACTTAGCACAGACCTCGACCACCATCCTTAGGAGGGCCAAGAAAAAAATAATCAAGATGACGTCATTGCGGGTCATGTGACGTCACATTAAAGGTGTAGTTTTTAAGACCCTCTAACTCTGAAAGTACAAGTCCGGTTGGGGTCAAACTTGGTTTGCAAGTATTCTAGGGTGTGTTATAGACGAAAATTAAGATGACGTAATTATTAAATCATCAGGTGTCTCGTGACGTCACATTAAAGGTTCAATTTTCTCCATAGGTTTTGTACACGTTTTTCTTCAAAATATTGAATTAGACAGTTCTGTAAATTCGATCGACTTGAGACTTAGCACAGACCTCGACCACCATCCTTAGGAGGGCCAAGAAAAAAATAATCAAGATGACGTCATCGCGGGTCATGTGACGTCACATTAAAGGTGTAGTTTTTAAGAACCTCTAACTCTGAAAGTACAAGTCCGGTTGGGGTCAAACTTGGTTTGCAAGTATTCGAGGATGTGTTATAGACGAAAATTAAGATGAAGTAATTATGACATCCTCGGGTGTCATGTGACGTCACATTAAATGTTCAATTTTCTCCATAGGTTTTGTACACGTTTTTCTTGAAAATATTGAATTTGACACTTCTGTCAATTCGATCGACTTGAGACTTAGCACAGACCTCGACCACCATCCTTAGGAGGGTCAAGAACAAAATAATCAAGATGACGTCATCGGGGGTCATGTGACGTCACATTAAAGGTGTAGTTTTTAAGACCGTCTAACTCTGAAAGTACAAGTCCGGTTGGGGTCAAACTTGGTTTGCAAGTATTCGAGGATGTGTTATAGACAAAAAATAGGATGACGTAATTATGACATCATCGGGTGTCATGTGACGTCACATTAAAGGTTCAATTTTCTCCATAGGTTTTGTACACGTTTTTCTTCAGACTATTGAATTTGACAATTTGGTAAATCCGATCGACTTCGGACTTGGCACACACCTCGACCACCATACCCAGGAGGGCCAAGGGGGAAATCGTCAGGATGACGTCATCGTGGGTCATATGACGTCACATTAAAGGGGCAGATTTTAGGACCCTCTATCTCTGGAAGTACATGTCTGATTGGGGCCAAACTTGGTATGCAAGTATTCCAGAATGTGTAATAGACGAAAATTAAGATGACATCATGATGACATCATCGGGTGTCATGTGACGTCACTTTAAAGGTGCAGTTTTTCCCATAGGATTTGTACACGTATTTTTCAACTTATATATCTTGGGAAAATTGACAAATCCAATCGATTTTAGACTTGGCACACACATAATGAAAGTTATCTTAGACATCCGAAACAGCTCTGTGTTTGTCCACAAACACATGTCTAGTTGTTTTTTTTCCTCTGTTTCAGACTCCTCTCCATAGGTTTTGTACACGTTTTTTCTTCAGCCAATACACTTTGGCACTTTGGTAAATCCGATCGACTTGAGACTTGGCATACATTTAGACAACCACCCAAGGACGGTCCTAGAAGAAATTCGTCGCGATTACATCATTCGTGGTCACGTGACGTCACGTTAAAGGTGCAATTTTTCCCCATAGGATTTGTACACGTTTTTCTTCAGACTATTGAATTTGACACTTCTGTAAATTCGATCGACTTGAGACTTAGCACAGACCTCGACCACCATCCTTAGGAGGGCCAAGAAAAAAATAATCAAGATGACGTCATCGCGGGTCATGTGACGTCACATTAAATGTGTAGTTTTTAAGACCCTCTAACTCTGAAAGTACAAGTCCGGTTGGGGTCAAACTTGGTTTGCAAGTATTCGAGGATGTGTTATAGACGAAAATTAAGATGACGTAATTATGACATCATCGGGTGTCATGTGACGTCACATTAAAGGTTCAATTTTCTCCATAGGTTTTGTACACGTTTTTCTTCAGACTATTGAATTTGACACTTCTGTAAATTCGATCGACTTGAGACTTAGCACAGACCTCGACCACCATCCTTAGGAGGGCCAAGAAAAAAATAATCAAGATGACGTCATCGCGGGTCATGTGACGTCACATTAAAGGTGTAGTTTTTAAGACCCTCTAACTCTGAAAGTACAAGTCCGGTTGGGGTCAAACTTGGTTTGCAAGTATTCGAGGATGTGTTATAGACGAAAATTAAGATGACGTAATTATGACATCATCGGGTGTCATGTGACGTCACATTAAAGGTTCAATTTTCTCCATAGGTTTTGTACACGTTTTTCTTCAAAATATTGAATTTTACACTTCTGTCAATTCGATCGACTTGAGACTTGGCACAGACCTCGACCACCATCCTTAGGAGGGCCAAGAACAAAATAATCAAGATGACGTCATCGCGGGTCATGTGACGTCACATTAAAGGTGTAGTTTTTTAAGACCCTCTAACTCTGAAAGTACAATTCCGGTTGGGGTCAAACTTGGTTTGCAAGTATTGGAGGATGTGTTATAGACGAAAATTAAGATGACGTAATTATGACATCATCGGGTGTCATGTGACGTCACATTAAAGGTTCAATTTTCCCCATTGGTTTTGTACACGTTTTTATTCAGACTATTGAATTTGACACTTTGGCCAATCTGATCGCCTCGAGACTTAGTACACACCTCGACCACCATCCCCAGGATGGCCAAGGGGAACTTCGTCGAGATGGACGTCATCGTTGGACATGTGACGTCACATTAAAGGTTCAGTTGATAAGACCCTCTATCTCTAGAAGTACAGGTCCGATTGGGGTCATACTTGGTATGCAAGTAATCGAGTATGTGTTATAGACAAAAATTAAGATGAAGTAATTATGACGTCATCGTGGGTCACGGAACGTCATATTAAAGGTGTAGTTTTCCCCAAAGGATTTGTACACGGTTTTTTTTCAACCAATATATCTTTGGCACTTGGGTAAATCAGATTGACTTCAGATTTGCGACACACTTAGACCACCACCCACTTATTACAAAACAAATTAGGCATCCGAAACAGCTCTGTGTTTGTCCACAAACACATTTCTAGTTTTTTTTTTTTTTTTTTCCTCTTTCAGACTTTTTCCCATAGGATTTGTACACGTTTGTTCTGGCATAGCACTTTGACACTTTGGTAAATCCGATCGACTTGAAACTTGGCATATATTGAGACAACCACCCAAGGACGGTCCTAGAAGAAATTCGTCGTGATTACGTCACTCAAGGTCACGTGACTTTGCGTTAAAGGTGAAATTTTCCCCATAGGTTTTGTACACGTTTTTTTTCAGACCATTGAATTTGACACTTTGGTAAATCCGATCGACTTGAGACTTGGCATACACTTAGAACACCACCCACAAATGATATTGGAAGAAATTCGGCACAATTGCGTCTTTCAAGGTCACGTGACGTCACGTTAAATGTGCAAATTATTCCCCCATAGGTTTTGTACACGTTTTTCTTTAGACTATTAACTTTGACACTTTCGTAAATTTGATCGACTTCAGACTTAGCACACACCTCAACCACCATCCCCGGGAGGGCCAAGGAAAAAATCGTCATGATGACGTCATCGTGGGTCATGTGACGTCACATTAAAGGTGCAGTTGTTAGGCCCCTCTATCTCTGGAAGTACAGGCCCGATTGGGGTCAAACTTGGTATGCAAGTATTCCAGGATGTGTTATAGACGAAAATCATGGTGACGTCATGATGACATCATCGTGGGTCATGTGACGTCACATTAAAGGTGTAGTTTTTAAGACCCTCTATCTCTGGAAGTACAAGTCCAATTAGGGTCAAACTTGGTATTCAGGTATTCCGGTATGTGTTATAGACGAAAATTAAGATGACATTGTGATGATATCATCGGGTGTCATGTGACGTCACATTAAAGGTTTAATTTTGCCCATAGGATTTGTACACGTTTTTTTCAACCAATATATCTTTGGCACTAAATTCGATCGACTTTAGACTTGGCAGACACTTAGACCACCACCCAAATATTGAAAGTCATTTTAGACATGCGAAACAGCTCTGTGTTTGTCCACAAACACATTTCTAGTTTTTTTTTTTTTTTTTTTTTTTTTTTTTTTTTTTTTTCCCCTTCAGACTTTTCTCCATAGGGTTTGTACACGTTTTTTGTTCTGGCATAGCACTTTGGCACTTTGGTAAATCCGATCGACTTGAGACTTGGCATACACTTAGACCACCACCCACAGATGATCCTAGAAGAAATTTGTCACGATTACGTCATTCGTGGTCACGTGACGTCACGTTAAAGGTTCAAATTTTCCCCATAGGATTTGTACACGTTTTTATTCAGAATATTAAATTTGACACTTCTGTACATCCAATTGACTTGAGACTTAGCACAGACCTCGAACACCATCCCCAGTAGGGCCAAGAAGAAAATCGTCATGATGACGTCATCAGGGGTCATGTGACATCACATTAAAGGTGCAGTTTTTAAGACCCTCTATCTCTAGAAATACAGGTCCGATTGTGGTCAAACTTGGTATTCATGTATTCCAGGATGAGTTATATACGAAATTAGGATGACGTAATTATGACGTCATTGTTGGTCATGTGACGTCACATTAAAGGTGCAGTTTTTGGGACCCTTTATCTCTGAAAGTACATGTCCGATTGGGGTCAAACTTGGTACATACAGGTATTCTGGGATGTGTTATGGACGAAATGTAGGTGACGTCATGATGACAACATTGTGGAACATGTGACGTCGCCTTTAAGGAGCAGTTTTTGATGATGTCGTGATGACGTCACCGTGTGATTTGTATATGAAATGTTGTGTTTTGTGACCTTTAAGCCATAATTATGGTGGCCTTGGAGGGACTACACAGAGTGTGAATATTGACATCAATATTTGCAACAAATGTTACGACTTTTCCCAAAGTCGTCAATATTGACGTCAAATGTTATGACTTTCCCCAAAAAGTTGCTAATATTGACGTCAATATTGACGTCAAATTATCACGACTTTCTCCAAAGTAGTGACATCAATATTGACACCAATATTGACGTCAATATTGACGTCAATTTTAAGAGTTTCTCCGAAAGTCGCGAATATTTACGTCAAATTTGACGTCGATATTCGCAACAAATTTCACGACTTGCTCCCAAAGTCTTGAATATCGTCGTAAATATTGACGTCAAATTTTATAACTTTCCCCAAAAGTTGCGAATATTGACGTCAATATTGACGTCAAATTTCACAACTTTCCCCAAGGTCGCGAACATTGACATCAATATTGACGTCAAATTTCAAGAGTTTCCCAAAAAGTTGCAAATATTGACGTAAAATTTGACGGCGATATTCGCGACTTTCCCCAAAGTCGCGAATATTGACGTCAATATTGACGTCAAATTTCAAGAGTTTCCCCAAAAGTCGCGAATATTGACGTCAAATTTGACGTCGATATTCGCAACAAATTTCACGACAATTACCTCCAAAATCTTGAATATCTACGTAAATAGATAAATGTCCGATTGGGGTCAAACTTGGTACATACAGGTATTCTGGGATGTGTTATAGACGAAATGTAGGTGACGTCATGATGACAACATTGTGGAACATGTGACGTCGCCTTTAAGGAGCAGTTTTTGATGATGTCGTGATGACGTCACCGTGTGATTTGTATATGAAATGTTGTGTTTTGTGACCTTTAAGCCATAATTATGGTGGCCTTGGAGGGACTACACAGAGTGTGAATATTGACATCAATATTTGCAACAAATGTTACGACTTTTTCCAAAGTCGCGAATATTGACGTCAATATTGACGTCAAATGTTATGACTTTCCCCCAAAAGTTGCTAATATTGACGTCAATATTGACGTCAAATGTTACGACTTATTTCCCCCAAAAGTTGCTAATATTGACGTCAATATTGACGTCAAATTTCACGACTTTCTCCAAAGTCGCGAATATTGACATCAATATTGACACCAATATTGACATCAATCTTGACGTCAAATTTTAAGAGTTTCTCCGAAAGTCGCGAATATTTACGTCAAATTTGACGTCGATATTCGCAACAAATTTTACGACTTGCTCCCAAAGTCTTGAATATCGTCGTAAATATTGACGTAAAATTTTACGACTTTTCCCAAGGTCGCGAACATTGACATCAATATTGACGTCAAATTTCAAGAGTTTCCCAATAAGTCGCGATATTTACGTCAAATTTGACGTCGATATTCGCAACAAATTTCACGACTTGCCTCAAAAATCTTGAATATCTACGTAAATATTGACATCCAATTTCACGACCGGTCATACATTTTGACCTGATTTTTTTTCCAGCAAGCTAGGTTTTTGTTGTCGGTTATTATGCGCACGCGCAGAATAATTGGGCGTTTGTACTTGCAAACATCATGCGACCGCATGCACTGGTACTTATGCACGATGAAAATTGTAGGATTTTGGTTGATTTCAATCGTTTCTCGCAGTGTGCATATCCCTAACTTAAGGTTCATCTGTGAACAAATTTAAAAGAAGCTAATTTCAACTGATTTGGGTAGGTATGGGTATGGACAAATACCAACAAAAAGGAAGGAGGGATAGGGGTTGGTGATTTTTTTATTAGAGGTCAAAGGTCATTGACCCCTGCCCAAATCACTAAAAATTATATTTTAGCAACAAAATATGGTATATAGATGATCTTGGTGTCAAAATGCACAGAATTACAATAGAAGATGACATCAAATAATTATTGACCCTTGGGACCAAATCCTGACCTCCGAAAATAAGGTCAAAGGTCACAAAACAATTTTATTACTAAAATGTCATATTTATAGCAACAAAATATAGTATATAGATGATATTGGTGTCAAAATGCACAGGATTATGAAAGAAGATGACATAGAATAACTACTGGCCCCTTACAGAAAAAGGTCAAAGGTCAAAAATAGACGTATTACTAAAATGTCATATTAGTAAAATAACAGGAAAATTACCATGAACAAAAACAAATCTAAGAGGCTAATTTCAACTTATTGTGGCGGGTATGGGGGTTATTATTCATTCCAAGAGCAAAGAAGGAGGGGAAATTCCCTTTCTGAGGGTCAAAGGTCTTTGACCCTGCATTAAAACATTATAAATTGTATCTCAGCAGCAGTATGTTTTTCATAGGTCTAAGGTACAATTTTCCCCATAGGATTTGTACACGTTTTGTTCAACTAATATATCTTTGGCACTTGTGTAAATCCAATCGACTTCAGACTTGGCACACACATAGACCACCACACACACATATTGAAAGTAAGACAATCGAAACAGCTCTGTGTTTGTCCACAAACACATCTCTAGTTTTTTTTTTTTTAGCTGTTTCGGTTTTTCACCGAAACAGCTATTGTTTTCGTTCTGGTTTTTTTTTTTTTTTTTTTTTTTATTTTTATTTTTTTTCTTTGCCTTTTGTTCTTTATAGGATTTGTACACGTTTGTTCAGACAATACACTTTGACACTTTGGGAAATCCGATCGACTTGAAACTTGGCATACACTTAGACAACCACCCAAGGACGGTCCTAGAAGAAATTCGTCGCGATTACGTCATTCAAGGTCACGTGACTTCGCGTTAAAGGTTAAATTTTCCCCATAGGTTTTGTACACGTTTTCCTTCAGACCCTTGACTTTGACACTTTGGTAAATCCGACCGATTTGAAACTTGGCATACACTTAGAACACCACCCCCAGATGTTTCTGAAAGAAATTCGGCACGATTGCGCCATTCAAGGTCACGTGACGTCACATTAAAAGTGCACATTTTTCTCCCATTGGTTTTGTACACGTTTTTCTTTAGACTATTGACTTTGACACTTTAGTAAATCCGATCGACTTGAGACTTGACACACACTTAGACCACCATCCACACACGGCCCTATAAGAAATTCGGCACGATTACGTCATTCAAGGTCACGGGGCGTCACGTTAAAGTTTCATTTTTTTCCCATAGGTTTTGTACACGTTTTTCTTTAGACTATTGCCTTTGACACTTTAGTAAATCTGATTGACTTGAGACTTGGCACACACATAGACCACCATCCACAGACGGTCGTAGGAGAAATTTGGCACGATTACGTCATTCAAGGTCACGGGGTGTCACGTTAAAGGTTAAATTTTCCCCCATAGGTTTTGTACACGTTTTTCTTTAGACTATTGACTTTGACACTTTAGTAAATCTGATCGACTTGAGACTTTAGTAAATCTGATCGACACACAAAAGACCATCACACACATATTGAAAGACACTCGAAACAGCTCTGTGTTTGTCCACAAACACATGTCTAGTTTTTTTTTTTTTTTTTTCTCCTTCAGACTCTTCCCCATAGGGTTTGTACACGTTTTTTGTTCGGACAATACACTTTGGCACTTTGTTAAATCCGATCGACTTGAGACTTGGCATACACTTAGACCACCACCCACAGATGATCCTAGAAGAAATTTGTCACGATTACGTCATTCGTGGTCACGTGACGTCACGTTAAAGGTGCAATTTTTCCCCATAGGATTTGTACACGTTTTTCTTCAGAATATTGAATTTGACACTTCGGTAAATCCGATCGACTTGAGACTTAAGACACACCTCAACCACCATCCCCAGAGGGGCCAGAACAAAAATCGTCATGATGACGTCATCGTGGGTCATTTGACGTCACATTAAAGGTGCAGTTTATAAGACCCTCTATCTCTGGAAGTAAAGGTCTGATTGGGGTCAAACTTGATATGCAAGTATTCCAGGATGTGTTATAGACAAAAATTAAGATGACGTCATGACGACGTCATCATGGGCCATGTGACGTCACATTAAAGGTGCAGTTTTCCCTATAGGTTTTGTACACGTTTTTCGTCAGACTATTGAATTTGACACTTTGGTAAATCCAATCGACTCGAAACTTAGTACACACCTCGACCACCACCTCTAGGAGGGCCACAAGGACAATCGTCATGATGACGTCATCGTGGGTCAGATGACGTAACTTTAAAGGTGTACTTTTTAAGACCCTCTATCTCTGGAAGTAAAGGTCTGATTGGGGTCAAACTTGGTATGCAAGTATTCCAGGATGTGTTATAGACGGAAATTAAGATGACGTCATGACGACGTCATCGTGGGCCATGTGACGTCACGTTAAAGGTGCAGTTTTTCCCATAGGATTTGTACACGTTTTTTGCAACCAAGATATATTTGGCACTTTGGTAAATCCGATCGACTTCAGATCTGGTACACACATAGACCACCACTCACATATTCAAAGTCATTTTAGACAAGCGAAACAGCTCTGTGTTTGTCCACAAACACATTTCTAGTTTTTTTTTAGCTGTTTCGGTTTTTCACCGAAACAGCTTTTGTTTTCGTTCTGGTTTTTTTTTTTTTTTTTTTTTTTTTTTTTTTTTTTTTTTTTTTTTTTTTCCCCATAGGATTTGTACACGTTTGTTCAGACAATACACTTTGACACTTTGGGAAATCCGATCGACTTGAAACTTGGCATACACTTAGACAACCACCCAAGGACGGTCCTAGAAGAAATTCGTCGCGATTACGTCATTCAAGGTCACGTGACTTCGCGTTAAAGGTTAAATTTTCCCCATAGGTTTTGTACACGTTTTCCTTCAGACCTTTGACTTTGACACTTTGGTAAATCCGACCGACTTGAAACTTGGCATACACTTAGAACACCACCCCTAGATGTTTCTGAAAAAAATTCGGCACGATTGCGTCATTCAAGGTCACGTGACGTCACATTAAAGGTGCACATTTTTCACCCATAGGTTTTGTACACGTTTATGTTTAGACTGTTGACTTTGACACTGTAGTAAATCCGATCGACTTGAGACTTGGCACACACTTAGACCACCATCTACAGACGGCCCTAAAAGAAATTTGGCACGATTACGTCATTCAAGGTCACGGGGCGTCACGTTAAAGTTTCATTTTTCCCCATAGATTTTGTACACGTTTTTCTTTAGACTATTGCCGTTGACACTTTAGTAAATCTGATCGACTTGAGACTTGGCACACACATAGACCACCACACACACATATTGAAAATAATGTAAGACACTCGAAACAGCTCTGTGTTTGTCCACAAACACATGTCTAGTTTTTAGCTGTTTCGGTTTTTCACCGAAACAGCTATTGTTTTCGTTCTGGTTTTTTTTTTTTTTTTTTTTTTTTTGCCTTTTGTTCTCCATAGGATTTGTACACGTTTGTTCAGACAATACACTTTGACACTTTGGTAAATCCGATGGACTTGAGACTTGGCATACACTTAGACAACCACCCAAGGACGGTCCTAGAAGAAATTCGTCGCGATTACGTCATTCAAGGTCACGTGACTTAGCGTTAAAGGTGAAATTTTTCCCATAGGTTTTGTACACGTTTTTCTTCAGACTATTGAATTTGACACTTTGGTCAATCCGACCGACTTGAAACTTGCCATACACTCAGAACACCACCACCAGATGTTTCTGAAAGAAATTCAGCACGATTGCGTCATTCAAGGTCACGTGACGTCAAGTTAAAGGTTTAATTTGTCCCCCATAGGTTTTGTACACGTTTTTCTTTAGACTCTTGACTTTGACACTTAGTTAATCCGATCGACTTGAGACTTGGCACACACATAGACCACCATCCACAGACGGTCGTAGGAGAAATTTGGCACGATTACGTCACTCAAGGTTACGGGGTGTCACGTTAAAGGTTCAATTTTCCCCCATAGGTTTTGTACACGTTTTTCTTTAGACTATTGACTTTGACACTTTAGTAAATCTGATCGACTTGAGACTTGGCACACACAAAAGATTACCACATACATATTGAAAGTAATTTTGGACACTCGAAACAGCTCTGTGTTTGTCCACAAACACATGTCTAGTTTTTCTTTGCCTTTTTTTCCCCATAGGATTTGTACACGTTTGTTCAGACAATACACTTTGACACTTTGGGAAATCCGATCGACTTGAAACTTGGCATACACTTAGACAACCACCCAAGGACGGTCCTAGAAGAAATTCGTCGCGATTACGTCATTCAAGGTCACGTGACTTCGCGTTAAAGGTTAAATTTTTCCCATAGGTTTTGTACACGTTTTCCTTCAGACCTTTGACTTTGACACTTTGGTAAATCCGACCGACTTGAAACTTGGCATACACTTAGAACACCACCCCTAGATGTTTCTGAAAAAAATTCGGCACGATTGCCTCATTCAAGGTCACGTGACGTCACATTAAAGGTGCACATTTTTCACCCATAGGTTTTGTACACGTTTATGTTTAGACTGTTGACTTTGACACTGTAGTAAATCCGATCGACTTGAGACTTGGCACACACTTAGACCACCATCTACAGACGGCCCTAAAAGAAATTTGGCACGATTACGTCATTCAAGGTCACGCGGCGTCACGTTAAAGTTTCTATTTTTTCCCATAGGTTTTGTACACGTTTTTCTTTAGACTATTGCCTTTGACACTTTAGTAAATCTGATCGACTTGAGACTTGGCACACACAAAAGACCACCACACACATATTGAAAGTAATTTTAGACACTCGAAACAGCTCTGTGTTTGTCCACAAACACATGTCTAGTTTTTATTAGCTGTTTCGGCACTTCAGCCGAAACAGCTATTGTATTCGTTCTGATTATTTTTTATTTATTTTTTTTTTTTTTTTTTTTTTTTTTTTTTTTTTTTTTTTTCTCCTTCAGACTCTTCTCCATAGGGTTTGTACACGTTTTTTGTTCTGGCATAGCACTTTGGCACTTTGGTAAATCCGACCGATTTGAAACTTGGCATACACTTAGAACACCACCCCCAGATGTTTCTGAAAGAAATTCGGCACGATTGCGCCATTCAAGGTCACGTGACGTCACATTAAAAGTGCACATTTTTCTCCCATTGGTTTTGTACACGTTTTTCTTTAGACTATTGACTTTGACACTTTAGTAAATCCGATCGACTTGAGACTTGACACACACTTAGACCACCATCCACACACGGCCCTATAAGAAATTCGGCACGATTACGTCATTCAAGGTCACGGGGCGTCACGTTAAAGTTTCATTTTTTTCCCATAGGTTTTGTACACGTTTTTCTTTAGACTATTGCCTTTGACACTTTAGTAAATCTGATTGACTTGAGACTTGGCACACACATAGACCACCATCCACAGACGGTCGTAGGAGAAATTTGGCACGATTACGTCATTCAAGGTCACGGGGTGTCACGTTAAAGGTTAAATTTTCCCCCATAGGTTTTGTACACGTTTTTCTTTAGACTATTGACTTTGACACTTTAGTAAATCTGATCGACTTGAGACTTTAGTAAATCTGATCGACACACAAAAGACCATCACACACATATTGAAAGACACTCGAAACAGCTCTGTGTTTGTCCACAAACACATGTCTAGTTTTTTTTTTTTTTTTTTCTCCTTCAGACTCTTCCCCATAGGGTTTGTACACGTTTTTTGTTCGGACAATACACTTTGGCACTTTGTTAAATCCGATCGACTTGAGACTTGGCATACACTTAGACCACCACCCACAGATGATCCTAGAAGAAATTTGTCACGATTACGTCATTCGTGGTCACGTGACGTCACGTTAAAGGTGCAATTTTTCCCCATAGGATTTGTACACGTTTTTCTTCAGAATATTGAATTTGACACTTCGGTAAATCCGATCGACTTGAGACTTAAGACACACCTCAACCACCATCCCCAGAGGGGCCAGAACAAAAATCGTCATGATGACGTCATCGTGGGTCATTTGACGTCACATTAAAGGTGCAGTTTATAAGACCCTCTATCTCTGGAAGTAAAGGTCTGATTGGGGTCAAACTTGATATGCAAGTATTCCAGGATGTGTTATAGACAAAAATTAAGATGACGTCATGACGACGTCATCATGGGCCATGTGACGTCACATTAAAGGTGCAGTTTTCCCTATAGGTTTTGTACACGTTTTTCGTCAGACTATTGAATTTGACACTTTGGTAAATCCAATCGACTCGAAACTTAGTACACACCTCGACCACCACCTCTAGGAGGGCCACAAGGACAATCGTCATGATGACGTCATCGTGGGTCAGATGACGTAACTTTAAAGGTGTACTTTTTAAGACCCTCTATCTCTGGAAGTAAAGGTCTGATTGGGGTCAAACTTGGTATGCAAGTATTCCAGGATGTGTTATAGACGGAAATTAAGATGACGTCATGACGACGTCATCGTGGGCCATGTGACGTCACGTTAAAGGTGCAGTTTTTCCCATAGGATTTGTACACGTTTTTTGCAACCAAGATATATTTGGCACTTTGGTAAATCCGATCGACTTCAGATCTGGTACACACATAGACCACCACTCACATATTCAAAGTCATTTTAGACAAGCGAAACAGCTCTGTGTTTGTCCACAAACACATTTCTAGTTTTTTTTTAGCTGTTTCGGTTTTTCACCGAAACAGCTTTTGTTTTCGTTCTGGTTTTTTTTTTTTTTTTTTTTTTTTTTTTTTTTTTTTTTTTTTTTTTTTCCCCATAGGATTTGTACACGTTTGTTCAGACAATACACTTTGACACTTTGGGAAATCCGATCGACTTGAAACTTGGCATACACTTAGACAACCACCCAAGGACGGTCCTAGAAGAAATTCGTCGCGATTACGTCATTCAAGGTCACGTGACTTCGCGTTAAAGGTTAAATTTTCCCCATAGGTTTTGTACACGTTTTCCTTCAGACCTTTGACTTTGACACTTTGGTAAATCCGACCGACTTGAAACTTGGCATACACTTAGAACACCACCCCTAGATGTTTCTGAAAAAAATTCGGCACGATTGCGTCATTCAAGGTCACGTGACGTCACATTAAAGGTGCACATTTTTCACCCATAGGTTTTGTACACGTTTATGTTTAGACTGTTGACTTTGACACTGTAGTAAATCCGATCGACTTGAGACTTGGCACACACTTAGACCACCATCTACAGACGGCCCTAAAAGAAATTTGGCACGATTACGTCATTCAAGGTCACGGGGCGTCACGTTAAAGTTTCATTTTTCCCCATAGATTTTGTACACGTTTTTCTTTAGACTATTGCCGTTGACACTTTAGTAAATCTGATCGACTTGAGACTTGGCACACACATAGACCACCACACACACATATTGAAAATAATGTAAGACACTCGAAACAGCTCTGTGTTTGTCCACAAACACATGTCTAGTTTTTAGCTGTTTCGGTTTTTCACCGAAACAGCTATTGTTTTCGTTCTGGTTTTTTTTTTTTTTTTTTTTTTTTTGCCTTTTGTTCTCCATAGGATTTGTACACGTTTGTTCAGACAATACACTTTGACACTTTGGTAAATCCGATGGACTTGAGACTTGGCATACACTTAGACAACCACCCAAGGACGGTCCTAGAAGAAATTCGTCGCGATTACGTCATTCAAGGTCACGTGACTTAGCGTTAAAGGTGAAATTTTTCCCATAGGTTTTGTACACGTTTTTCTTCAGACTATTGAATTTGACACTTTGGTCAATCCGACCGACTTGAAACTTGCCATACACTCAGAACACCACCACCAGATGTTTCTGAAAGAAATTCAGCACGATTGCGTCATTCAAGGTCACGTGACGTCAAGTTAAAGGTTTAATTTGTCCCCCATAGGTTTTGTACACGTTTTTCTTTAGACTCTTGACTTTGACACTTAGTTAATCCGATCGACTTGAGACTTGGCACACACATAGACCACCATCCACAGACGGTCGTAGGAGAAATTTGGCACGATTACGTCACTCAAGGTTACGGGGTGTCACGTTAAAGGTTCAATTTTCCCCCATAGGTTTTGTACACGTTTTTCTTTAGACTATTGACTTTGACACTTTAGTAAATCTGATCGACTTGAGACTTGGCACACACAAAAGATTACCACATACATATTGAAAGTAATTTTGGACACTCGAAACAGCTCTGTGTTTGTCCACAAACACATGTCTAGTTTTTCTTTGCCTTTTTTTCCCCATAGGATTTGTACACGTTTGTTCAGACAATACACTTTGACACTTTGGGAAATCCGATCGACTTGAAACTTGGCATACACTTAGACAACCACCCAAGGACGGTCCTAGAAGAAATTCGTCGCGATTACGTCATTCAAGGTCACGTGACTTCGCGTTAAAGGTTAAATTTTTCCCATAGGTTTTGTACACGTTTTCCTTCAGACCTTTGACTTTGACACTTTGGTAAATCCGACCGACTTGAAACTTGGCATACACTTAGAACACCACCCCTAGATGTTTCTGAAAAAAATTCGGCACGATTGCCTCATTCAAGGTCACGTGACGTCACATTAAAGGTGCACATTTTTCACCCATAGGTTTTGTACACGTTTATGTTTAGACTGTTGACTTTGACACTGTAGTAAATCCGATCGACTTGAGACTTGGCACACACTTAGACCACCATCTACAGACGGCCCTAAAAGAAATTTGGCACGATTACGTCATTCAAGGTCACGCGGCGTCACGTTAAAGTTTCTATTTTTTCCCATAGGTTTTGTACACGTTTTTCTTTAGACTATTGCCTTTGACACTTTAGTAAATCTGATCGACTTGAGACTTGGCACACACAAAAGACCACCACACACATATTGAAAGTAATTTTAGACACTCGAAACAGCTCTGTGTTTGTCCACAAACACATGTCTAGTTTTTATTAGCTGTTTCGGCACTTCAGCCGAAACAGCTATTGTATTCGTTCTGATTATTTTTTATTTATTTTTTTTTTTTTTTTTTTTTTTTTTTTTTTTTTTTTTTTTCTCCTTCAGACTCTTCTCCATAGGGTTTGTACACGTTTTTTGTTCTGGCATAGCACTTTGGCACTTTGGTAAATCGGATCGACTTGAGACTTGGCATACACTTAGACCACCACCCACAGATGATCCTTAGACCACCACACACACATATTGAAAGTAAGACAATCGAAACAGCTCTGTGTTTGTCCACAAACACATCTCTAGTTTTTTTTTTTTTAGCTGTTTCGGTTTTTCACCGAAACAGCTATTGTTTTCGTTCTGGTTTTTTTTTTTTTTTTTTTTTTTTTTTTTTTTTTTTTTCTTTGCCTTTTGTTCTTTATAGGATTTGTACACGTTTGTTCAGACAATACACTTTGACACTTTGGGAAATCCGATCGACTTGAAACTTGGCATACACTTAGACAACCACCCAAGGACGGTCCTAGAAGAAATTCGTCGCGATTACGTCATTCAAGGTCACGTGACTTCGCGTTAAAGGTTAAATTTTCCCCATAGGTTTTGTACACGTTTTCCTTCAGACCCTTGACTTTGACACTTTGGTAAATCCGACCGATTTGAAACTTGGCATACACTTAGAACACCACCCCCAGATGTTTCTGAAAGAAATTCGGCACGATTGCGCCATTCAAGGTCACGTGACGTCACATTAAAAGTGCACATTTTTCTCCCATTGGTTTTGTACACGTTTTTCTTTAGACTATTGACTTTGACACTTTAGTAAATCCGATCGACTTGAGACTTGACACACACTTAGACCACCATCCACACACGGCCCTATAAGAAATTCGGCACGATTACGTCATTCAAGGTCACGGGGCGTCACGTTAAAGTTTCATTTTTTTCCCATAGGTTTTGTACACGTTTTTCTTTAGACTATTGCCTTTGACACTTTAGTAAATCTGATTGACTTGAGACTTGGCACACACATAGACCACCATCCACAGACGGTCGTAGGAGAAATTTGGCACGATTACGTCATTCAAGGTCACGGGGTGTCACGTTAAAGGTTAAATTTTCCCCCATAGGTTTTGTACACGTTTTTCTTTAGACTATTGACTTTGACACTTTAGTAAATCTGATCGACTTGAGACTTTAGTAAATCTGATCGACACACAAAAGACCATCACACACATATTGAAAGACACTCGAAACAGCTCTGTGTTTGTCCACAAACACATGTCTAGTTTTTTTTTTTTTTTTTTCTCCTTCAGACTCTTCCCCATAGGGTTTGTACACGTTTTTTGTTCGGACAATACACTTTGGCACTTTGTTAAATCCGATCGACTTGAGACTTGGCATACACTTAGACCACCACCCACAGATGATCCTAGAAGAAATTTGTCACGATTACGTCATTCGTGGTCACGTGACGTCACGTTAAAGGTGCAATTTTTCCCCATAGGATTTGTACACGTTTTTCTTCAGAATATTGAATTTGACACTTCGGTAAATCCGATCGACTTGAGACTTAAGACACACCTCAACCACCATCCCCAGAGGGGCCAGAACAAAAATCGTCATGATGACGTCATCGTGGGTCATTTGACGTCACATTAAAGGTGCAGTTTATAAGACCCTCTATCTCTGGAAGTAAAGGTCTGATTGGGGTCAAACTTGATATGCAAGTATTCCAGGATGTGTTATAGACAAAAATTAAGATGACGTCATGACGACGTCATCATGGGCCATGTGACGTCACATTAAAGGTGCAGTTTTCCCTATAGGTTTTGTACACGTTTTTCGTCAGACTATTGAATTTGACACTTTGGTAAATCCAATCGACTCGAAACTTAGTACACACCTCGACCACCACCTCTAGGAGGGCCACAAGGACAATCGTCATGATGACGTCATCGTGGGTCAGATGACGTAACTTTAAAGGTGTACTTTTTAAGACCCTCTATCTCTGGAAGTAAAGGTCTGATTGGGGTCAAACTTGGTATGCAAGTATTCCAGGATGTGTTATAGACGGAAATTAAGATGACGTCATGACGACGTCATCGTGGGCCATGTGACGTCACGTTAAAGGTGCAGTTTTTCCCATAGGATTTGTACACGTTTTTTGCAACCAAGATATATTTGGCACTTTGGTAAATCCGATCGACTTCAGATCTGGTACACACATAGACCACCACTCACATATTCAAAGTCATTTTAGACAAGCGAAACAGCTCTGTGTTTGTCCACAAACACATTTCTAGTTTTTTTTTAGCTGTTTCGGTTTTTCACCGAAACAGCTTTTGTTTTCGTTCTGGTTTTTTTTTTTTTTTTTTTTTTTTTTTTTTAGCTGTTTCGGTTTTTCACCGAAACAGCTATTGTTTTCGTTCTGGTTTTTTTTTTTTTTTTTTTTTTTTTTTTTTTTTTTTTTTTTTTTGCCTTTTGTTCTCCATAGGATTTGTACACGTTTGTTCAGACAATACACTTTGACACTTTGGTAAATCCGATGGACTTGAGACTTGGCATACACTTAGACAACCACCCAAGGACGGTCCTAGAAGAAATTCGTCGCGATTACGTCATTCAAGGTCACGTGACTTCGCGTTAAAGGTGAAATTTTTCCCATAGGTTTTGTACACGTTTTTCTTCAGACTATTAAATTTGACACTTTGGTCAATCCGACCGACTTGAAACTTGCCATACACTCCGAACACCACCACCAGATGTTTCTGAAAGAAATTCAGCACGATTGCGTCATTCAAGGTCACGTGACGTCAAGTTAAAGGTTTAATTTGTCCCCCATAGGTTTTGTACACGTTTTTCTTTAGACTCTTGACTTTGACACTTAGTAAATCCGATCGACTTGAGACTTGGCACACACATAGACCACCATCCACAGACGGTTGTAGGAGAAATTTGGCACGATTACGTCATTCAAGGTCACGGGGTGTCACGTTAAAGGTTAAATTTTCCCCCATAGGTTTTGTACACGTTTTTCTTTAGACTATTGACTTTGACACTTTAGTAAATCTGATCGACTTGAGACTTTAGTAAATCTGATCGACACACAAAAGACCATCACACACATATTGAAAGACACTCGAAACAGCTCTGTGTTTGTCCACAAACACATGTCTAGTTTTTTTTTTTTTTTTTTTTTTTTTTTTTGCCTTTTTTTCCCCATAGGATTTGTACACGTTTGTTCAGACAATACACTTTGACACTTTGGGAAATCCGATCGACTTGAAACTTGGCATACACTTAGACAACCACCCAAGGACGGTCCTAGAAGAAATTCGTCGCGATTACGTCATTCAAGGTCACGTGACTTCGCGTTAAAGGTTAAATTTTCCCCATAGGTTTTGTACACGTTTTCCTTCAGACCTTTGACTTTGACACTTTGGTAAATCCGACCGACTTGAAACTTGGCATACACTTAGAACACCACCCCTAGATGTTTCTGAAAAAAATTCGGCACGATTGCGTCATTCAAGGTCACGTGACGTCACATTAAAGGTGCACATTTTTCACCCATAGGTTTTGTACACGTTTATGTTTAGACTGTTGACTTTGACACTGTAGTAAATCCGATCGACTTGAGACTTGGCACACACTTAGACCACCATCTACAGACGGCCCTAAAAGAAATTTGGCACGATTACGTCATTCAAGGTCACGGGGCGTCACGTTAAAGTTTCATTTTTCCCCATAGATTTTGTACACGTTTTTCTTTAGACTATTGCCGTTGACACTTTAGTAAATCTGATCGACTTGAGACTTGGCACACACATAGACCACCACACACACATATTGAAAATAATGTAAGACACTCGAAACAGCTCTGTGTTTGTCCACAAACACATGTCTAGTTTTTAGCTGTTTCGGTTTTTCACCGAAACAGCTATTGTTTTCGTTCTGGTTTTTTTTTTTTTTTTTTTTTTTTTGCCTTTTGTTCTCCATAGGATTTGTACACGTTTGTTCAGACAATACACTTTGACACTTTGGTAAATCCGATGGACTTGAGACTTGGCATACACTTAGACAACCACCCAAGGACGGTCCTAGAAGAAATTCGTCGCGATTACGTCATTCAAGGTCACGTGACTTAGCGTTAAAGGTGAAATTTTTCCCATAGGTTTTGTACACGTTTTTCTTCAGACTATTGAATTTGACACTTTGGTCAATCCGACCGACTTGAAACTTGCCATACACTCAGAACACCACCACCAGATGTTTCTGAAAGAAATTCAGCACGATTGCGTCATTCAAGGTCACGTGACGTCAAGTTAAAGGTTTAATTTGTCCCCCATAGGTTTTGTACACGTTTTTCTTTAGACTCTTGACTTTGACACTTAGTTAATCCGATCGACTTGAGACTTGGCACACACATAGACCACCATCCACAGACGGTCGTAGGAGAAATTTGGCACGATTACGTCACTCAAGGTTACGGGGTGTCACGTTAAAGGTTCAATTTTCCCCCATAGGTTTTGTACACGTTTTTCTTTAGACTATTGACTTTGACACTTTAGTAAATCTGATCGACTTGAGACTTGGCACACACAAAAGATTACCACATACATATTGAAAGTAATTTTGGACACTCGAAACAGCTCTGTGTTTGTCCACAAACACATGTCTAGTTTTTCTTTGCCTTTTTTTCCCCATAGGATTTGTACACGTTTGTTCAGACAATACACTTTGACACTTTGGGAAATCCGATTGACTTGAAACTTGGCATACACTTAGACAACCACCCAAGGACGGTCCTAGAAGAAATTCGTCGCGATTACGTCATTCAAGGTCACGTGACTTCGCGTTAAAGGTTAAATTTTTCCCATAGGTTTTGTACACGTTTTCCTTCAGACCTTTGACTTTGACACTTTGGTAAATCCGACCGACTTGAAACTTGGCATACACTTAGAACACCACCCCTAGATGTTTCTGAAAAAAATTCGGCACGATTGCCTCATTCAAGGTCACGTGACGTCACATTAAAGGTGCACATTTTTCACCCATAGGTTTTGTACACGTTTATGTTTAGACTGTTGACTTTGACACTGTAGTAAATCCGATCGACTTGAGACTTGGCACACACTTAGACCACCATCTACAGACGGCCCTAAAAGAAATTTGGCACGATTACGTCATTCAAGGTCACGCGGCGTCACGTTAAAGTTTCTATTTTTTCCCATAGGTTTTGTACACGTTTTTCTTTAGACTATTGCCTTTGACACTTTAGTAAATCTGATCGACTTGAGACTTGGCACACACAAAAGACCACCACACACATATTGAAAGTAATTTTAGACACTCGAAACAGCTCTGTGTTTGTCCACAAACACATGTCTAGTTTTTATTAGCTGTTTCGGCACTTCAGCCGAAACAGCTATTGTATTCGTTCTGATTATTTTTTTTAATTTTTTTATTTTTTTTTTTTTTTTTTTTTTTTTTTTTTTTTTTTCTCCTTCAGACTTTTCTCCATAGCGTTTGTACACGTTTTTTGTTCTGGCATAGCACTTTGGCACTTTGGTAAATCGGATCGACTTGAGACTTGGCATACACTTAGACCACCACCCACAGATGATCCTAGAAGAAATTTGTCACGATTACGTCATTCGTGGTCACGTGACGTCACGTTAAAGGTGCAATTTTTCCCCATAGGATTTGTACACGTTTTTCTTCAGAATATTGAATTTGACACTTCGGTAAATCCGATCGACTTGAGACTTAAGACACACCTCAACCACCATCCCCAGAGGGGCCAGAACAAAAATCGTCATGATGACGTCATCGTGGGTCATTTGACGTCACATTAAAGGTGCAGTTTATAAGACCCTCTATCTCTGGAAGTAAAGGTCTGATTGGGGTCAAACTTGATATGCAAGTATTCCAGGATGTGTTATAGACAAAAATTAAGATGACGTCATGACGACGTCATCATGGGCCATGTGACGTCACATTAAAGGTGCAGTTTTCCCTATAGGTTTTGTACACGTTTTTCGTCAGACTATTGAATTTGACACTTTGGTAAATCCAATCGACTCGAAACTTAGTACACACCTCGACCACCACCTCTAGGAGGGCCACAAGGACAATCGTCATGATGACGTCATCGTGGGTCAGATGACGTAACTTTAAAGGTGTACTTTTTAAGACCCTCTATCTCTGGAAGTAAAGGTCTGATTGGGGTCAAACTTGGTATGCAAGTATTCCAGGATGTGTTATAGACGGAAATTAAGATGACGTCATGACGACGTCATCGTGGGCCATGTGACGTCACGTTAAAGGTGCAGTTTTTCCCATAGGATTTGTACACGTTTTTTGCAACCAAGATATATTTGGCACTTTGGTAAATCCGATCGACTTCAGATCTGGTACACACATAGACCACCACTCACATATTCAAAGTCATTTTAGACAAGCGAAACAGCTCTGTGTTTGTCCACAAACACATTTCTAGTTTTTGTTTAGCTGTTTCGGTTTTTCACCGAAACAGCTTTTGTTTTCGTTCTGTTTTTTTTTTTTTTTTTTTTTTTTTTTTTTTTTTTTGCCTTTTTTTCCCCATAGGATTTGTACACGTTTGTTCAGACAATACACTTTGACACTTTGGGAAATCCGATCGACTTGAAACTTGGCATACACTTAGACAACCACCCAAGGACGGTCCTAGAAGAAATTCGTCGCGATTACGTCATTCAAGGTCACGTGACTTCGCGTTAAAGGTTAAATTTTCCCCATAGGTTTTGTACACGTTTTCCTTCAGACCTTTGACTTTGACACTTTGGTAAATCCGACCGACTTGAAACTTGGCATACACTTAGAACACCACCCCTAGATGTTTCTGAAAAAAATTCGGCACGATTGCGTCATTCAAGGTCACGTGACGTCACATTAAAGGTGCACATTTTTCACCCATAGGTTTTGTACACGTTTATGTTTAGACTGTTGACTTTGACACTGTAGTAAATCCGATCGACTTGAGACTTGGCACACACTTAGACCACCATCTACAGACGGCCCTAAAAGAAATTTGGCACGATTACGTCATTCAAGGTCACGGGGCGTCACGTTAAAGTTTCATTTTTCCCCATAGATTTTGTACACGTTTTTCTTTAGACTATTGCCGTTGACACTTTAGTAAATCTGATCGACTTGAGACTTGGCACACACATAGACCACCACACACACATATTGAAAATAATGTAAGACACTCGAAACAGCTCTGTGTTTGTCCACAAACACATGTCTAGTTTTTAGCTGTTTCGGTTTTTCACCGAAACAGCTATTGTTTTCGTTCTGGTTTTTTTTTTTTTTTTTTTTTTTTTGCCTTTTGTTCTCCATAGGATTTGTACACGTTTGTTCAGTCAATACACTTTGACACTTTGGTAAATCCGATGGACTTGAGACTTGGCATACACTTAGACAACCACCCAAGGACGGTCCTAGAAGAAATTCGTCGCGATTACGTCATTCAAGGTCACGTGACTTAGCGTTAAAGGTGAAATTTTTCCCATAGGTTTTGTACACGTTTTTCTTCAGACTATTGAATTTGACACTTTGGTCAATCCGACCGACTTGAAACTTGCCATACACTCAGAACACCACCACCAGATGTTTCTGAAAGAAATTCAGCACGATTGCGTCATTCAAGGTCACGTGACGTCAAGTTAAAGGTTTAATTTGTCCCCCATAGGTTTTGTACACGTTTTTCTTTAGACTCTTGACTTTGACACTTAGTTAATCCGATCGACTTGAGACTTGGCACACACATAGACCACCATCCACAGACGGTCGTAGGAGAAATTTGGCACGATTACGTCACTCAAGGTTACGGGGTGTCACGTTAAAGGTTCAATTTTCCCCCATAGGTTTTGTACACGTTTTTCTTTAGACTATTGACTTTGACACTTTAGTAAATCTGATCGACTTGAGACTTGGCACACACAAAAGATTACCACATACATATTGAAAGTAATTTTGGACACTCGAAACAGCTCTGTGTTTGTCCACAAACACATGTCTAGTTTTTCTTTGCCTTTTTTTCCCCATAGGATTTGTACACGTTTGTTCAGACAATACACTTTGACACTTTGGGAAATCCGATCGACTTGAAACTTGGCATACACTTAGACAACCACCCAAGGACGGTCCTAGAAGAAATTCGTCGCGATTACGTCATTCAAGGTCACGTGACTTCGCGTTAAAGGTTAAATTTTTCCCATAGGTTTTGTACACGTTTTCCTTCAGACCTTTGACTTTGACACTTTGGTAAATCCGACCGACTTGAAACTTGGCATACACTTAGAACACCACCCCTAGATGTTTCTGAAAAAAATTCGGCACGATTGCCTCATTCAAGGTCACGTGACGTCACATTAAAGGTGCACATTTTTCACCCATAGGTTTTGTACACGTTTATGTTTAGACTGTTGACTTTGACACTGTAGTAAATCCGATCGACTTGAGACTTGGCACACACTTAGACCACCATCTACAGACGGCCCTAAAAGAAATTTGGCACGATTACGTCATTCAAGGTCACGCGGCGTCACGTTAAAGTTTCTATTTTTTCCCATAGGTTTTGTACACGTTTTTCTTTAGACTATTGCCTTTGACACTTTAGTAAATCTGATCGACTTGAGACTTGGCACACACAAAAGACCACCACACACATATTGAAAGTAATTTTAGACACTCGAAACAGCTCTGTGTTTGTCCACAAACACATGTCTAGTTTTTATTAGCTGTTTCGGCACTTCAGCCGAAACAGCTATTGTATTCGTTCTGATTATTTTTTTTTTTTTTTTTTTTTTTTTTTCTCCTTCAGACTCTTCTCCATAGGGTTTGTACACGTTTTTTGTTCTGGCATAGCACTTTGGCACTTTGGTAAATCGGATCGACTTGAGACTTGGCATACACTTAGACCACCACCCACAGATGATCCTAGAAGAAATTTGTCACGATTACGTCATTCGTGGTCACGTGACGTCACGTTAAAGGTGCAATTTTTCCCCATAGGATTTGTACACGTTTTTCTTCAGAATATTGAATTTGACACTTCGGTGAATCCGATCGACTTGAGACTTAAGACACACCTCGACTACCATCCCCAGAGGGGCCAGAAGAAAAATCGTCACGATGACGTCATCGTGGGTCATTTGACGTCACATTAAAGGTGCAGTTTATAAGACCCTCTATCTCTGGAAGTAAAGGTCTGATTGGTGTCAAACTTGGTATGCAAGTATTCCAGGATGTGTTATAGACGGAAATTAAGATGACGTCATGACGACGTCATCGTGGGCCATGTGACGTCACGTTAAAGGTGCAGTTTTTCCCATAGGATTTGTACACGTTTTTCGTCAGACTATTGAATTTGACACTTTGGTAAATCCAATCGACTCGAGACTTAGTACACACCTCGACCACCATCTCTATGAGGGCCACAAGGATAATCGTCATGATGACGTCATCGTGGGTCAGGTGACGTCACTTTAAAGGTGTAGTGTTTAAGACCCGCTATCTCTGGAAGTAAAGGTCTGATTGGGGTCAAACTTGGTATGCAAGTATTCCAGGATGTGTTATAGACGGAAATTAAGATGACGTCATGACGACGTCATCGTGGGCCATGTGACGTCACGTTAAAGGTGCAGTTTTTCCCATAGGATTTGTACATGCTGGTCGTCATGTTTCTGTAGTCCCTGAACACGCGCGAGTTCTAAGTATTTTAATTAGCTGTTTCGGCAATTCAGCCGAAACAGCTATTGTTAGCTGTTTCGGTTTTTCACCGTAACAGCTATTGTTTTCGTTCTGGTTTGTTTTTTAGCTGTTTCGGTTTTTCACCGAAACAGCTTTTGTTTTCGTTAAAGTTTTTTTTTTAGCTGTTTCGGTTTTTCACCGAAACAGCTTTTGTTTTCGTTAAAGTTTTTTTTTTTTTTTTTTTTTTTTTTTTTTTTTTTTTTTTTTTTTTTTTTTTTTTTTTCAGACTTTTCTTCATAGGATTTGCACACGTTTGTTCAGACAGGGCACTTTGACACTTTGGGAAATCCGATCGACTTGAAACTTGGCATACATTTAGACAACCACCCAAGGACGGTCCTAAAAGAAATTTGTCACGATTACGTAGTTCAAGGTCACGTGACCTCACGTTAAAGGTGAAAATTTTCCCATAGGTTTTGTACACGTTTTTCTTCAGACTATTGACTTTGGCACTTCCGTAAATCCGACCGACTTGAAACTTGGCATATACTTAGAAGACCACCCCTAGATGTTTCTGAGAGAAATTCGGCACGATTGCGTCATTCAAAGTCACGTGACGTCACATTAAAGGTGCACATTTTTCTCCCATTGGTTTTGTACACGTTTTTGTTTAGACTGTTGACTTTGACACTTTAGTAAATCTGATCGACTTGAGACTTGGCACACACTTAGACCACCATCCACAGACGGCCCTAAAAGAAATTTGGCACGATTACGTCATTCAAGGTCACGGGGCGTCACGTTAAAGTTTCATTTTTCCCCCATAGGTTTTGTACACGTTTTTCTTTAGACTATTGACTTTGACACTAGTAAATCTGATCGACTTGAGACTTGGCACACACAAAAGACTATCACAAAAATATTAAAAGACACTCGAAACAGCTCTGTGTTTGTCCACAAACACATGTCTAGTTTCTTTTTTTTTTTTTTTTTTTTTTCAGATTTTTCTTCATAGGATTTGCACACGTTTGTTCAGACAGGGCACTTTGACACTTTGGGAAATCCGATCGACTTGAAACTTGGAATACAATTAGACAACCACCCAAGGACGGTCCTAAAAGAAATTTGTCACGATTACGTAGTTCAAGGTCACGTGACCTCACGTTAAAGGTGAAAATTTCCCCATAGGTTTTGTACACGTTTTTCTTCAGACTATTGACTTTGGCACTTCAGTAAATCCGACCGACTTGAAACTTGGCATACACTTAGAAGTCCACCCCTAGATGTTTCTGAGAGAAATTCGGCACGATTGCGTCATTCAAGGTCACGTGACGTCACATTAAAGGTGCACATTTTTCTCCCATTGGTTTTGTACACGTTTTTGTTTAGACTGTTGACTTTGACACTTTAGTAAATCCGATCGACTTGAGACTTGGCACACACTTAGACCACCATCCACAGACGGCCCTAAAAGAAATTTGGCACGATTACGTCATTCAAGGTCACGGGGCGTCACGTTAAAGTTTCATTTTCCCCCCATAGGTTTTGTACACGGTTTTCTTTAGACTATTGACTTTGACACTAGTAAATCTGATCGACTTGAGACTTGGACGGTCCTAAAAGAAATTTGTCACGATTACGTAGTTCAAGGTCACGTGACCTCACGTTAAAGGTGAAAATTTCCCCATAGGTTTTGTACACGTTTTTCTTCAGACTATTGACTTTGGCACTTTGGTAAATCCGACCGACTTGAAACTTGGCATACACTTAGAAGTCCATCCCTAGATGTTTCTGAGAGAAATTCGGCACGATTGCGTCATTCAAGGTCACGTGACGTCACATTAAATGTGCACATTTTTCTCCCATTGGTTTTGTACACGTTTTTGTTTAGACTGTTGACTTTGACACTTTAGTAAATCCGATCGACTTGAGACTTGGCACACACTTAGACCACCATCCACAGACGGCCCTAAAAGAAATTTGGCACGATTACGTCATTCAAGGTCACGGGGCGTCACGTTAAAGTTTCATTTTTGTACACGGTTTTCTTTAGACTATTGACTTGGACACTAGTAAATCTAATCGACTTGAGACTTGGCACACACAAAAGACCATCACACACATATTAAAAGACACTCGAAACAGCTCTGTGTTTGTCCACAAACACATGTCTAGTTTTTTTTTTTTTTTCTCCTTCAGACTCTTCTCCATAGTGTTTGTACACGTTTTTTGTTCGGACAATACACTTTGGCACTTTGGTAAATCCGATCGACTTGAGACTTGGCCTACTCTTAGACCACCACCCATAGATGATCCTAGAAGAAATTCGTCGCGATTACGTCTTTCAAGGTCACGTGACGTCACATTAAAGGTTCAATTTTTCCCCATAGGTTTTGTACACGTTTTTCTTCAGACTATTGACTTTGACACTTTGGTAAATCCGACCGACTTGAGACTTGGCACACATTTAGACCACCACCCACAGATAGCCCTTGAAGAAATTCGGCACGATTGCGTCATTCAAGGTCACGTGACGTGACGTTAAAGGTGCAACTTTTTCCCCCATAGGGTTTGTACACGTTTTTCTTCAGACTATTGACTTTGACACTTTCGTAAATTTGATCGACTTGAAACTTAGCACACACCTCGACCACCTTCTCCAGGAGGGCCAAGGGGAAAATGGTCATGATGACGTCATCGGGGGGGCATGTGACGTCACATTAAATGTTCAGTTTTTAGGACCCTCTATCTCTGGAAGTACAGGTCCGATTGGGGTCAAACTTGGTATGCAAGTATTCCAGGGTGTGTTATAGTCGAAAAAAAAAATGACATCATGATGACGTCATCGTGGGTCATGTGACGTCACATTAAAGGTTTAGTTTTTAAGACCCTCTATCTCTAGAAGTGCATGTCCGATTGGGGTCAAACTTGGTATGCAAGTATTCCAGGATGTGTTACAGACGAAAATTAAGATGACATCATGATGTCATCATCGGGTATCATGTGACGTCACATTAAAGGTTCAATTTTCCCCATAGGATTTGTACACGTTTTTTCAACTAATATATATTTGGCACTTGTGTAAATCCAATCGACTTCAGACTTGGCACACACATAGACAACTACACACACATATTGAAAATAACGTTAGACAATCGAAACAGCTCTGTGTTTGTCCACAAACACATGTCTAGTTTTATTTTATTTTTTTTTTTTTTGCCTTTTGTTCTCCATAGGATTTGTACACGTTTGTTCAGACAATACACTTTGACACTTTGGAAAATCCGATCGACTTGAAACTTGGCATACACTTAGAGAACCACCCAAGGACGGTCCTAGAAGAAATTCGTCGCGATTCCGTCATTCAAGGTCACGTGACTTCGCGTTAAAGGTTAAATTTTTCCCATAGGTTTTGTACACGTTTTCCTTCAGACCCTTGACTTTGACACTTTGGTAAATCCGACCGACTTGAAACTTGGCACACATTTAGACCACCACCCACAGATAGCCCTTGAAGAAATTCGGCACGATTGCGTCATTCAAGGTCACGTGACGTGACGTTAAAGGTGCAACTTTTTCCCCCATAGGGTTTGTACACGTTTTTCTTCAGACTATTGACTTTGACACTTTCGTAAATTTGATCGACTTGAAACTTAGCACACACCTCGACCACCTTCTCCAGGAGGGCCAAGGGGAAAATGGTCATGATGACGTCATCGGGGGGGCATGTGACGTCACATTAAATGTTCAGTTTTTAGGACCCTCTATCTCTGGAAGTACAGGTCCGATTGGGGTCAAACTTGGTATGCAAGTATTCCAGGGTGTGTTATAGTCGAAAAAAAAAATGACATCATGATGACGTCATCGTGGGTCATGTGACGTCACATTAAAGGTTTAGTTTTTAAGACCCTCTATCTCTAGAAGTGCATGTCCGATTGGGGTCAAACTTGGTATGCAAGTATTCCAGGATGTGTTACAGACGAAAATTAAGATGACATCATGATGTCATCATCGGGTATCATGTGACGTCACATTAAAGGTTCAATTTTCCCCATAGGATTTGTACACGTTTTTTCAACTAATATATATTTGGCACTTGTGTAAATCCAATCGACTTCAGACTTGGCACACACATAGACAACTACACACACATATTGAAAATAACGTTAGACAATCGAAACAGCTCTGTGTTTGTCCACAAACACATGTCTAGTTTTATTTTATTTTTTTTTTTTTTGCCTTTTGTTCTCCATAGGATTTGTACACGTTTGTTCAGACAATACACTTTGACACTTTGGAAAATCCGATCGACTTGAAACTTGGCATACACTTAGAGAACCACCCAAGGACGGTCCTAGAAGAAATTCGTCGCGATTCCGTCATTCAAGGTCACGTGACTTCGCGTTAAAGGTTAAATTTTTCCCATAGGTTTTGTACACGTTTTCCTTCAGACCCTTGACTTTGACACTTTGGTAAATCCGACCGACTTGAAACTTGGCATACACTTAGAACACCACCCCTAGATGTTTCTGAAAGAAATTCGGTACGATTGCGTCATTCAAGGGCACGTGACGTCACATTAAAGGTGCACATTTTTCTCCCATTAGTTTTGTACACGTTTTTGTTAAGACTGTTGACTTTGACACTTTAGTAAATCCGATTGACCTGAGACTTGGCACAGACCTTGACCACCATCCTTAGGAGGGCCAAGAAAAAAATTATCAAGATGACGTCATCGTGGGTCATGTGACGTCACATTAAAGGTGTAGTTTTTAAGACCCTCTAACTCTGAAAGTACAAGTCCGGTTGGGGTCAAACTTGGTTTGCAAGTATTCGAGGATGTGTTAAAGACGAAAATTAAGATGACGTAATTATGACATCATCGGGTGTCATGTGACGTCACATTAAAGGTTCAGTTTTCTCCATAGGTTTTATACACGTTTTTCTTCAAAATATTGAATTTGACACTTCTGTAAATCCGATCGACTACCGACTTAGCACACACCTCGACCACCATACCCAGGAGGGCCAAGGGGAAAATCGTCAGGATGACGTCATCGTGGGTCATGTGACGTCACATTAAAGGGGCAGATTTTAGGACCCTCTATCTCTAGAAGTACATGTCTGATTGGGGCCAAACTTGGTATGCAAGTATTCCAGAATGTGTTAGACAAAAATTAAGATGACATCATGATGACATCATCGGGTGTCATGTGACGTCACTTTAAAGGTGCAGTTTTTCCCATAGAATTTGTGCACGTATTTTTCAACTTATATATCTTTGGAAAATTGGCAAATCCAATCGATTTCAGACTTGGCACACACATAATGAAAGTCATCTTAGACAGCCGAAACAGCTCTGTGTTTGTCCACAAACACATGTCTAGTTTTTTATTTGTCACTTTTTCCCATAGGATTTGTACACGTTTTTTCTGCCTATACACTTTGACACTTTGCTAAATCCGATCGACCTGAGACTTGGCATACATTTAGACAACCACCCAAGGACGGTCCTAGAAGAAATTCGTCGCGATTCCGTCATTCAAGGTCACGTGACGTCATGTTAAAGGTAACATTTTCCCCATAGGTTTTGTACACGTTTTTCTTCAAACTGTTGACTTTGACACTTTAATGAATTCGATCGACTTGAGACTTAGCATACACTTAGAACACCACTCAAAGATAGTCCTGGACGAAATTCGGCACGATTGCGTCATTCAAGGTCACGTGACGTGACGTTAAAGGTGTAATTTATTTGCCCATAGGGTTTGTACACGTTTGTCTTCAGACTATTGACTTTGACACTTTCGTACATTTGATCGACTTGATACTTAGCACACACCTCAACCACCATCCCCAGGAGGGCCAAGGGAAAAATGGTCATGATGACATCATCGTGGGTCATGTGACGTCACATTAAAGGTGTAGTTTTCGGACCCTCTATCTCTGGAAGTACAAGTCCAATTAGGGGCAAACTTTGTATTCGGGTATCCCGGGATGTGTTATAGACGAAAATTAGGATGACATTGTGATGATATCATCGGGTGTCATGTGACGTCACATTAAAGGTTTAATTTTCCCCATAGGATTTGTACACGTTTTTTTCAACCAATTTATCTTTTGCACTAAGTTCGATCGACTTTAGACTTGGCACACACTTAGACCACCACACAAATATTGAAAGGCATTTTAGACATGCGAAACAGCTCTGTGTTTGTCCACAAACACATGTCTAGTCTTTTTTTTTTTTTTTTTTTTCAGAATTTTCTCCATAGGATTTGTACACGTTTGTTCAGACAGGTCACTTAGGTACTTTGGTAAATCCGATCGACTTGAGACTTGGCATACATTTAGACAACCACACAAGGACGGTCCTAGAAGAAATTCGCCGCGATTACGTCACTCAAGGTCACGTGACTTCGCGTTAAAGGTGAAATTTTTCCCATAGGTTTTGTACACGTTTTTCTTAAGACTTTTGTCTTTGACACTTTAGTAAATCCGATCGACTTGAGACTTGGCACACACTTAGACCACCATCCACAGACGGCCCTAGAAGAAATTCGGCACGATTACGTCATTTAAGGTCACGGGGCGTCACGTTAAAGTTTCTATTTTTTCCCCATAGGTTTTGTACACGTTTTTCTTTAGACTATTGCCTTTGACAGTTTAGTAAATCTGATCGACTTGAGACTTGGCACACACAAAAGACCACCACACACATATTGAAAGTAATGTAAGACACTCGAAACAGCTCTGTGTTTGTCCACAAACACATGTCTAGTTTTTCTTTTTTCTTTTTTCCACTTTCAGTGTTTTTACCCATAGGATTTACACACGTTTGTTCTGCCAATACACTTTGGCACTTTGGTAAATCCAATCGACTTGAGACTTGGTATACACTTAGACCTCCACCCACAGATGGTCCTAGAAGAAATTTGGCTCGATTGCGTCATTCAAGGTCACGTGACGTCACGTTAAAGGTTTAATTTTCCCCATAGGTTTTGTACACGTTTTTCTTCAGACTATTGACTTTGGCACTTCGGTAAATCCGACCGACTTGAAACTTGGCATGCACTTAGAATACCACCCCAGATGTTTCTGAAATAAATTTGGCACGATTGCGTCATTCAAGGTCACGGGGCGTCACGTTAAAGTTTCTATTTATTTCCAATAGGTTTTGTACACGTTTTTCTTTAGACTATTGCCTTTGACACTTTAGTAAATCTGATCGACTTGAGACTTGGCACACACGAAAGACCACCACACACATATTGAAAGTAATTTTAGACAATTAAGATGACATCATGATGACATCATCGGGTATCATGTGACATCATCGGGTATCATGTGACGTCACATTAAAGGTTCAATTTTCCCCATAGGATTTGTACACGTTTTTTCAACTAATATATATTTGGCACTTGTGTAAATCCAATTGACTTCAGACTTGGCACACACATAGACCACCACACACACATATATTGAAAGTAACGTTAGACAATCGAAACAGCTCTGTGTTTGTCCACAAACACATGTCTAGTTTTTTTTTTTTCCTCTTTCAGACTTTTCCCATAGGATTTGTACACGTTTGTTCTGGCATAGCACTTTGACACTTTGGTAAATCCGATCGACTTGAAACTTGGCATATATTTAGACAACCACCCAAGGACGGTCCTAGAAGAAATTCGTCGCGATTACGTCATTCAAGGTCACGTGACGTCATGTTAAAGGTAACATTTTCCCCATAGGTTTTGTACACGTTTTTCTTCAGACTATTGACTTTGACACTTTGGTGAATCCGACCGACTTGAAACTTGGCATACACTTAGAACACCAGCCCCAGATGTTTCTGAACAAAATTCGGCGCGATTGCGTCATTCAAGGTCACGTGACGTGACGTTAAAGGTTCAATTTTTTTCCCCATAGGGTTTGTACACGTTTTTCTTTAGACTATTGACTTTGACACTTTCGTAAATTTGATCGACTTCAGACTTTTTTGATCGACCACCATCCCCAGGAAGGCCAAGGGAAAAATCGTAATAATGACGTCATCGTGGGTCATGTGACGTCACATTAAAGGTTCAATTTTCCCCATAGGATTTGTACACGTTTTTTTAACCAATTTATCTTTGGCACTAAATTCGATCGACTTTAGACTTGGCACACACTTAGACACTTAGACATGCGAAACAGCTCTGTGTTTGTCCACAAACACATTTCTAGTTGTTGTTTGCTGTGTTTTTTTTACCCTGTGGCTGTTTTATGTCGGTGCATGTATTGCATGGCAATACTGATTTTAATAATTACATGATTGCAATGGATGCCCTTAAAACAAAACATTAAAAAGCCAGCAGTTTTAAATCTTTGGTTTGTGTGGCCAGGGAGCTTCTATCCATCTGTTCAGACCGTGAGAAAACGATTTGTGCCCCCAAACACAGTTTATTACCCCACAACATAAGTGCTCCAAATTGAAGCACCTTGGTGTCTCCTAGGGGTAATAGGTGGTTCAGATTTAACCGCCCAGTTATGGCAGTACTACGTACACCACCATAATTCCCTGAAATGGTGGAAACGAGTTAAAATTAATTAATAAATTAATTTCTTTTCTATATCTCCCTCATGTAATAGAGTTCATAAACCGAAAATAAAGGAAAAATACAAAAATAATTTGGTGAACTATTGGGATCATCATGGTAGAGCACTGAAACTCGCTCATTTTATTTGTTATAGACGTACCCTAGAATCTGGGTACATTAATGTACATCAATTTTGTACACAACTGCGTGTGTTACCAGAGTTACAATCTCTATAGTATATGGATATAAATAAATCAGTTGGACAAACAGGGCCTAAATGTCGAGAGGTTTGGAAGGAAATATGGGCAAAAATCTATGCACAATACAATAACGTAAACAAAACAGGGAATTTTCTCGATATAGAAAGTGAATGAGGCAGGGCAATATCAGTGCCACGAGGTCCTGTATTTCTGCTGGCACTCGGAGGCCACGAACAAAACCCTTATTTTTTAGAGGAAACGTGGTTGCATCCTAGGACACCGATCGAGGGTGCACTCCCTGTTCCATGCAGTTAGTTATCATTGTTATTAATACCATTGTTACTATAATTTATGGGAGTCGGGCGGGAGGGCAAGCGATGTTCAGTTTATCGTACAATTTAAAAGGTGATATAGTGTTAAAAGCCGAACTATAATCCACAAATACAAATCTGCAGTAACTAGGAATAATTATTCTTGTCGAGGAATTGCGATGCTTTAAATAAAGGCCACGAGACTGCATCATCAACTGATCTATTTTTCTTATAAGCAAACTGGAACGGGTCTAGTTTGGGTGACAGCTGTGATTGGATGAAGTTTCTAACTAGAGTCTCCATGCATTTCATAACAATTGAAGTTAAAGCTGCTAATCATTCATGCAAGTAACTGGCGAACGTTTACGTACGGGAATTATAATCGATCTCTTAAAAGAAATTTGGCACAAGGCAAGTTTTCAATGACCAATTGAATAATTTACATAAGATATTGCACAAGTCGTCTTTACAATATCGCAAATATTGTGGGCTGATGCCATCTGATCCAGGTGCCTTATTGACTTTTTAGCTGTTCTAGTACACGACGGACGTCTTTAAGCGTTTTAAGCGTGACCTCAAATGGCGGAGGTAATGTTTCGTACATTTCTGGCAAATATTCCTTTGGACGATCAAAGCGTGTATACAAGTCATTTAGTCGATCTGGAAGTGTTATATTGTCCTCGGGTACTCGTCTTGACTTCGGTATATATCCAGTCATTTTATTAAAACCTCTCCACAGTTCTCTGGATTTAGTGACAGAGATACCATCCTCGAGTTTGTTGCGGTATACCTTAGCTTCGCATCGCTGATTGCCTTAAGAAGTTCGTATTAAGGCCTTTTTAATGGCTGAAGCATCACTGGACCTGAATGCAGATTCCTCAGGATGAAGATGAGTACGCACTGTCCGATTAAACCAGGGTTTTTGATTAGAAAATCCCTGCACCACTATTCGTGGAATGCACAACTCCTCACATAATTTATAATCAAATAAGTTAAGAGGGCCTAATATTTCGATCTTAACAAGATCTTCTTCAGAGACATAATGGCTGTGTACAAGAAACAAACATATATAGGGCAACATGCAGCATGATGCACATCATAGCTGGCGGGAGAAACACAAAAGAAAAGCCAACAAAAGGAGAATTAGGCTGAAGGGTTGAAGGAAAGGTCAGTGTGGGTAGGATCAGAGAAAGTAATAACAAAGAAGTACTAATAGGAGAAATGTGAAGGGGGGGGGGGGGGGGTTAGGACAATAGACAATAGACAAGGGGAAACCAAAGGAGTGAGAACAAATAAGAATAAACTGCTGGCAAGGATTAAATCTGAAACAGATGACAAATGGGAGAAAACAATAGAAGTTAATCATTTCCTAGTTGGATGTTGAGCCCACGTGGTTTAATAGTCCGAAGACGATTCATCCAAACTTTCTCTCGGCTGAGACGGACTGAGTCTTTCCGGTGGCCAAGTGATTCTATGCCCTGTAGAATCATATCAGAAATGCAAAGGTTAGGCTGATTAAAGTGGTGACCGACGGGGGTGTCTAGTTTCTTGGTGTTGACAGTCGATCGATGACCGTAGAAACGCTTTTTAGGGCATTTTGGTCTCTCCGACATACTGAACTCCACAAAACCTACAAGAGATGAGATATACGACATTAGATGTACTACAAGTGATGTTACCAATAATTGTATGGGTGGTACCAGAAGAGTGGCCAGAAAAGGAGTCAGAATCCTGGATGTGGATCTGGCAACCCACACATCTGGAACTGCACTTGAAGGTTCCGTGCTGGATGGGAAGAGATGTATCCAAGCTGGGAACTTCGGCTCGAACAACTGAGTCTCGATTACGAGGGCGTCTATAAGCCAATACAGGGCTGTCGGGGACGGCACGAACAAGGAGATCTGAAGTGTGGAGAATGTGATGGCTGTCGTTGGTGATTTTGCGAAGGGAAGGGAGACTGGGGTGAAAGGTAGTCACCAGGGGGATCATGGGTTTGGCATTAGCCTGGGGGGCCTTTACTTTAAGAGCCAAATATCTGGGTACAGCTTTGGCTCTGTCAATGGCACGTTGAACTTTTCGGGAGCTGTGACCCCTGGCAACCAAGTTATTATTCAGTATATGTGAATGGCGGGAGAAATCGTAGTCGTTAGAACAAATCCTTTTGAGTCTGAGGGCCTGACTCAATGCTATACCAGTCTTACATTGCCTATGGTGACAGCTGGAGGAGTGGAGATATGTGTGTGTGTCTGTGGGTTTAGAATACAGATCAGTGGTTATTAAGTTATCCTCCTTGCGGATGGTGACATCCAGGAAGTGGGCCTGATGATGTGAGTACTCTGATGTGAACTTGATGGTCCTGTGAAATGAATTCATGTGGTTAGTGAAAGTTAGCAGACTGTCCTCATCACTGGCCCAGATAAAAAATACATCATCAATGTATCTCCACCAGATCCAAGGACGGCACGGTGCTGAGGCAAGCATGCGTTCCTCGAGGTCACCCAAGAAGAGGCATGCAAAGGAGGGTGCCATGCGAGTACCCATTACAGTGCCATACCTGTAGATAGTGCTTATCTAGGAAGGACAACTTATTCTTCGTTAGTACAAGTTTCATGAGGGCGCGAATGTCACTTATGGGAGGGGTCGTGTGTCCTGCCCTAGCTAGGGGTATGGAACAGGCACGAATACCTTCTTCGTGTGGTATGTTGGTGTACAAGGATGATAAGTCAAAAGTCCCAATGATGGCCGTTCTGGGAATTTGATCCTTTATTCCTTCGAGCTTGCGCAGGAAGTCTGGGGTGTCATGGATGTATGATGGAATCCTAGGGACAAGGGGTTTAAGAAAACTGTCAACAAACAGGGAGATGTGTTCCGTGGGTGAGCCATTACCCGAGACGATGGGCCTACCAGGGTTACCAGTCTTGTGAATCTTCGGGAGAAGATAAAACCTGGCAGTTCTACAGTCAGTTGGTGAAAGAAATTTGTGAGCTTTTTTTGACAGTTGGTCACGTGATCGCATGTCATCAAGCAACTGCTGTATCTCTCGAGAGAGAATGTACCTGTGGGATCAGAGTCAAGGCAGATATAGTTAGTACGGTTGTCCAACTGGCGGTGGGCCTCGTCGATGTACTGCTGACGATCCATGATGACCACGGCTGAGCCTTTATCAGCTGGCTTGGATGATGATGTCAGTACCGTGCGAGAACGCAAAGCAGTAAGTGCAAGGCGCTCGTCTCTAGGGATGTTATCATGGGTCCTGTGGGGAAAGTTACCAGGGTTAGTGACTTGGGTATTTACAACTTGAACATATGTCTCAAGGGCTGGTACACGATTCTTGGGGGGTACCTGTGCGCTCTTGACACGGAAGGGTTCTGGGTCACAAGGGTCGGAGTCAAGAAAAAACTCACGGAGACGGATCCCACGATAGTATTCCGTGAGATCTTGGATGATCGAGCTGTACCTCATGGTTCACATTACGGGGAGTGGGACAGAAGTTGAGACCCTTGGATAAAAGTTTGTGTTCAGCATCTGATATAAATGAGGAGGAAAGTATGGTGGCTCTGAAGGGACATCAAAGACGCGAATTTCATTTACGACATCACATACTGTTTTACGACATCACATACATATTTGTTTACGACATCACATATTTGTTTACGACATCACATATTTTGTTTACGACATCACATATGTTTTTACGACATCACATATGTTTTTTAACGACATCACATATTTGTTTACGACATCACAATTTTCTATTTACGACATCACATATTAAATTTACGACATCACAAACTTTTATGTACGACATCACATACTTATTTACGACATCACATATTGCATTTACGACATCACATATTGCATTTACGACATCACACAATTTTTCACGACTTTTTATTCACGACATGCATGCAAGTCGTGAATTTGTTTGTCGCGATTTTTTTACTAGTAGCTTAGGGCGTCACAACTGACCCTGCGCACGCGCTTGATGTTTGGGTGCGCTGGTAAATTGCATTTCTTTCCTCTTCTGAGAGTGCACGTAAGCACAACCGCGGTGAGATAATTATGGAGGCTCGTAGTGATGACGACCCACGTTCAAAAGTGAAGTTAGTTTTGTTTTGTTTTGAATGGTTGGCTACAAATTAAATAACATCGTTATCTCTTCATTAAATCTTGTCAGTGTACCATTTATTCCCGTTAAAAATCTGCGTCCCTTTTCTTCAGCAGATCGAAGACATCCTTCGGGGGATGGGATTGGAAGTTTTGATTCCAAATTTTAAGAAGGAGGAGGTACGTCAAACTTTCATTTGTGTTTAAAGTATACTTTGTTATTAGTTTTGGTTTTTAGATTTTGTGTATTCCTTCGTGTAGTTATTTTATATCGGGAGATATAGCCCGCTACACACCTCTCCGCTTTTCGGCCTTCCGGTTTACGGAACGATCAGCCCGATGTTTACCATGTTTTAATACCCCGGAAATGTGCGATCTGTTTCGTTATTTGAGTATAAGATTAACAAACCAACAAAATCCCTAAAACAGCATCATGAATAGCGTTTCGTGAAAAAAACTCCGATAAAACAAAGAGAAAATTATGACAGATATTTGGTCCCTGTGTATATTTTCAATGGACTGTTTTCGTTTGTTTCCAAAACCCACATGCGTGGTTTTGTTAGGGAAAAGGTCAATTAACAATGTTCGCAATATTGCTACATGTAGTAGTCTGTGATTGGAAAATTCACTTGCGCTAAATTAACATGGTGAATTATGTATATAGCGTATATTATATTGGTTATTTGTGTGGAAGGTCTTAATAATTACAAAATCCACATTTATTTGAGTTTCTGTTACATATATAGTTATTTTGGTTTACATTTTTGTTTTTCTGATGTTTGTACTATTTTTCAGGTCGGCAAATCAGGTCGACAAACCACTCTTCACTTGTACTCAAGTAGGCCTACACCATCTAGTAACTATCCCGCGAATTGGGTCATATAATAAAAAGCAATATCTTACAGAAACTGAGTTCACGTACGTCAGGCTAAAGTCAGCAAACAGAAAAGGGATTTTGTTGGTTTGACTATAGATGTATTTCGGGGTAATAATCTCATACTCAATAACAAAACAGATCGCACAATCCCGGGGTAATAAAACATGGTAAACATCGGGCTGATCGTTCCGTAAACCGGACGGCCGAAAAGCGGAGAGGTGTGCAGCGGGCTATATCTCCCGATGTAAAATAACTACACAAAGGTTAAACCATCGCAATACAAAAAACTAAAAACCAATTGCAATAACGTCCAAAGTATACTTTAAACACAAATGAAAGTTTGACGTACCTCCTCCTTCTTAAAATTTGGAATCAAAACTTCCAATCCCATGATGTCTTCGATCTGCTGAAGAAAAGGGACGCAGATTTTTAACGGGAATAAATTGTACACTGACAAGATTTAATGAAGAGATAACGATGTTCTTTAATTTGTAGCCAACCATTCAAAACAAAACAAAACTAACTTCACTTTTGAACGTGGGTCGTCACTACGACGAGCCTCCATATCTCACCGCGGTTGTGCTTACACTCTCAGAATAGAGGAAAGGAATGCAATTTACCAGCGCAAGCAAACATCGAGCCCGCAGGGTCAGCTGCGACGCCCTAAGCTACTACTAAAAAATTCGCGACAAACAAATTCACGACTTGCATGCATGTCGTGAATAAAAAGTCGTGAAAAATTGTGTGATGTCGTAAATGCAATATGTGATGCCGTAAATGCAATATGTGATGTCGTAAATAAGTATGTGATGTCGTACATACAAGTTTGTGATGTCGTTAAAAAATATGTGATGTCGTAAACAAAATATGTGTGATGTCGTAAAAAAAATGTGTGATGTCGTAAAAATAATTATGTGATGTCGTAAAACAGTATGTGATGTCGTAAATGAAATTCGCGTCTTTGATGTCCCTTCAGGGCCACCATAGGAAAGGTACAGTATTCGCAGGGGGTAATGTCGATTGGGGCTTGGGACGTCTACAACGTCTCTGTCTGCGTTGATGCTGATTTGCAAGCAACCCACCGATCTTCTTGTTTCTCCTGTTGATAAGAACAGAGTCAAGGTTAGATAGGCCCCTATCAATCTCATCATGGAATTCCCTGTACCTTGTGTCCGTACAGCTGGATCTGAGTTCTGAGTCTAGCTGGGCTATATTCTGGTGGAGGTCCTGAAGTATAAATTGACACTGTTGAGAGAGAATATTAATTAGTTTAACAGATGCACCATGCAGAACTTGATTCCACCTCCTTTGCAGGTGTGGTGAGAGGGTTCCTAAGCACGGAGAGGGAGATAGTTGCAAACCTTTAGGGATAAATCGAGAAAGGGAGAAGAAATTGTAGTTATCCTGATGGTAGGAGTAGCGAAGGGCCTTCTCCCTATTCTTTCTGAGCTGTTGGGAAATGCAAATGGGGTTACTCATATCTGTAGAGAGGGAGATAAATTAAGGTTAATATACAGACAAAACAACAAAGCAACAAAACAAAAACAATACAATACTTACAAGCCAAGAAGGAGGATCACCACGAAGGGATACTGCAACAGAGAAGTGGAAACATGAATAAGATTAAGACTGCTGCAAACTGCTTACTGGCTGGAATGACCTGAAATATACAAATCAAATAAGTTAAGAGGGCCTAATACACAGCCATTATATGTCTCTGAAGAAGATCTTGTTAAGATCGAAATATTAGGCCCTCTTAACTTATTTGATAAGTTCAACGTGCCATTGACAGAGCAAAAGCTGTACCCAGAAATTTGGCTCTTAAAGTAAAGGCCCCCAGGCTAATGCCAAACCCATGATCCCCCTGGTGACTACCTTTCACCCCAGTCTCCCTTCCCTTCGCAAAACCACTAACGACAGCCATCACATTCTCCACACTTCAGATCGCCTTGTTCGTGCCGTCCCCGACAGCCCTGTATTGGCTTATAGACGCCCTCGTAATCTACGAGACCTCATTGTTCGAGCCGAAGTTCCCAGCTTGGATACATCTCCTCCCATCCAGCACGGAACCTTCAAGTGCAGTTCCAGATGTGTGGTTTGCCAGATCCACATCCAGGAGTCTGACTCCTTTTCTGGCCACTCTTCTGGTACCACCCATACAATTATTGGTAACATCACTTGTAGTACATCTAATGTCGTATATATCTCATCTATTGCCGGTTTTGTGGAGTTCAGTATGTCGGAGAGACCAAAAATGCCCTAAAAAAGCGTTTCTACGGTCATCGATCGACTGTCAACACCAAGAAACTAGACACCCCCGTCGGTCACCACTTTAATCAGCCTAACCATTGCATTTCTGATATGATTCTACAGGGCATAGAATCACTTGGCCACCGGAAAGACTCAGTCCGTCTCAGCCGAGAGAAAGTTTGGATGAATCGTCTTCGGACTATTGAACCACATGGGCTCAACATCCAACTAGAAAATGATTAACTTCTATTGTTTTCTCCCATTTGTCATCTGTTTCAGATTTAATCCTTGCCAGCAGTTTGTTCTTATTTGTTCTCACTCCTTTGGTTTCCCCTTGTCTATTGTCTATTGTCCTAAACATTTCTCCTATTAATACTTCTTTGTTATTTCTTTCTCTGATCCTACCCACACTGACCTTTCCCTTTAACCCTTCAGCCTAATCCTCCTTTTGTTGCCTTTTCTTTTGTGTTTCTCCTGCCAGCTTTGATGTGCATCATGCTGCATGTTGCCCTATATATGTTTGTTTCTTGTACACAGCCATTATGTCTCTGAAGAAGATCTTGTTAAGATCGAAATATTAGGCCCTCTTAACTTATTTGATTTGTATATTTCAGGTCATTCCAGCCAGTAAGCAGTTTGCAGCAGTCTTAATCTTATTCATAATTTATAATCCATAGTAATATTATAATCCATAGTTACCCCAGTGCACTCATCAAGGTTATTTGAACTCTCAATAAACATGTTCCAGTCTGTGCATGCATAACAGCCTTGGAGTCGCAGGGTAGCAGCATCCTGTGGGCTTCTCGCGTTTCAGTTACGCAGAGATTAAATGTACCATATTATGATCCGAGTTGCCGATAGGAGCACATTTCAGAGACCGATAAGCGTCCTTTATTGTAGTATAGCAGTGATCGATAATTTTGTCGTGGCGGGTCATACAATTCACATATTGGTAGAACTTGGGTAGGCCCTTTAAGTTTGTATGGTTAAATTGTATTTCGTTAATATTCCAACGGATGTTTTTGATCAATTTGTAAAATTTTAGGCGGGCGGCATGATTTCGATTGGTGACGTTACGTGTAACGTTAAGTACTACTTGTGTATGGTGGCCCTGAAGGGACTACGCAGATCGTGAATATTGACGTCAATATTCACGTCAAATTTTACGACTTTCCTTAAAGTCGCGAATATTGACGTCAATATTGACGTCAATTTTCACGACTTTCCCCAAAAGTCGCGAATATTGACGTCAAATTTGACGTCGATATTCGCGTCAAATTTCACGACTTTCCCCGAAAGTCGCGAATATTGACGCCTTCTGTTAGCTTAGACCATGTGCTCTCTGTTTACATCTGTATTCAAATGTGCCCGGCAATATGCGCACGCATCATGTTTTACATTATTTGGTTAAGAGATGGCATCAGAGGTCACATAATTCAAAGGCGATCTGACCTATAATAATAAAAATAATAATAATCAACAAATAATGATTGAAAACAAAAATGAAATTTGTCTGTGGTAGGAATGTGTGAACTGCCGTGAATTATCTCCATTGAATTCGTTATGTTAATTATACCCTCAAATGCCGTGGTCACAGCGCCGCCTTATTTCAAGATTTTCATTGCCGGTGTGAAAGGTAATTCTGTCCCCCCTGGTAAATGTGTCCCCCCGGACAGACTTACCAGGCCGTGACCCGGTAAATCTGTCCGGGGGGACACATTTACCTAGGTATTTCTGTCCTCCTCCAGGTAATTCTGTCTCCCTGCCCAACGTTAAACGTGTCCCCCTGGTAAAATTGTCACAAGTCTAGCACCCACTAGACGCAACAACCAGTGTAGTACATTCACACCTTCATTTGTGGCAGACTGTAGGATGTGTAGTGTACTACAAATTACAGGTGGTCAAAAGTGCTGCCACAATTTCGTGCTGGGTATACAGAATTTGTACGCGTGCAAGAAGTCTGAAAATACTGATTACCGCTAATTCCCCTTTCGCGCAGAAACGTAGATCGGTTGATTTAATTAACACAGTTATTTATATTTTTATTTTTATTTTGATAAATCGATGAAGGGAACAGAAGTCCAAATAATAAATACCATGTGGAACATTGGGGGACAAAATTACCTAGAGAGGGGACAGAATAAACTGGAGGGGGACGGAATTAACGGCTCTAGGGGGACACTTTTACCTAGGTAATTCTGTCCCCCCGGACAATTTTACCGGGGGACAGAATTACCTTCCACACTGGATAGTGACCAAGATAATTTGCTTCAAACAGCGCCTCCAATATAAGCCAAACGGTGCTTTCTAATGAGGGAAATACAGTGTGTCACATCAGCAGATATGAATAGTGGGGTTAACCTCTTCTGGCATTCTATCTAATGCCAGTCGGTGTGACTACTTATCGCTTCCGAATTGCTATCAATCCAAACAGTCGTTTCCCACCAAATTGTCTTCCGTGTTTCCCGTTCAGAGGAATATCTTCCTTTCAAGGTCTCTTGGCTTTGACAATAGACGACAGGAAACCTTTGGCAATATAGGCTAATTAACCGTGTCATGTTTTATTTGTTTTGTGTGCAAACGAGGTTATTTTATTTTGTTTTCCAAATAGCAACCCGCACGAAGCTTCTTTTTGCGGCCTTTCATCTTACAAAATATAACTAATAGTTGAAAATTTACTGCAAAAGATGTCCTACCTCCTGCATTAGTACAGCGTTAAACGACTGGGGAGTGTTGGCTGGGGGTGGGGGCTAGAATAAAATGATTACGTCAAACTGTACTTTTGTTTCTACATTTATTTGTATTATTTAGGCCTACTTTCATTTTTCATATTTCTAAATACAGTGAATTTTTAGTTTATGTTTGCTGGTTCAGAGTTGGAGTTCGCGGTTGGAGGTTGGAGCAGGATTGACCATGGTCAAACGAGCGGGTATCTTGTGTGTGTCATTTACTATACTTGTACCAATTTTAAATACGGTGCCAAACTATTTGCCGAACATTGGTAAGAAGGTACTGCATTGTTTGATAATTCAGATAGACACATTATTAACCTCTGTAGGCAGTTGGTGCTTTAACCAACAATGGGCAAAATACCAACCCATTTTTGCCTTGTCATCCTTTGGTATTATGCAAAATAAATCATGTAAATCATGTTCTTTCTTTATAAGAATATGTACATATACATGTAAAATCAAAATCAATCACAAGTTTTAATTGTTATCATTGAGGTTACGAGATGGTAATTAAGGTGGCCTTGGAGTGACATCGCAAATTCGCGGCAATTTTAACGACTGCCCCTAAGTCGTGAATATTGATATACCCAGCACGGTATGAGACCGAGGGACTCCCCCCTTAGCCACCCATACCTATACACTATCTAGACTATTGTTACTTAACGCACTCCCCTCCCCTTAAAAACATAATTCAGTGTTTTCCGTTGCAATAGATTTGGAAGTGTTAAGCCGTGTTCGCACTGGACTTTTTGGGGGAAGGTTTTACTGAGACGATGGTAAAATAAAAAATGGTCAAATGTTACTACTGTTCGCACTTGGACTTTCGACATGGGAAAATTTTACCGAGACCGTGGGAGAAGTAGCCAAGCTGTCATTATAATGACTCGTGAGGGCGCTTTGCGTGACCTTTTTGCATTGACCCTGGTGTACCCATTCGCGATCGCGCACACGCGCTTTTTTGTTACGATGCGATTTGCATGTATCAGCGTGCCCGCATGTAAACAATGCGAAGAGCGCATGCGCAGTGCCTTGTATAGCGTGACCTTGCACTGGAGGGCCGGGTGAACGTTTTCCTGGGACGCTTTTACCGAGTCGCGCTGTTCGCACTGGACTTATCGTCTAGGGAAAAGTGACCAGGGACGTTTTCCCGGGCAGCAGTTGGCCGGTAGAAGTACCCACTGGACTCGGGAGAAGTACCTGAGAGGAAAACGTCCTAGGCTGTCCGCACTGGACTATACTTTTAGTGTGATTTATAGTGTATTTAAAAAGTCATATTACTGGTTAACATTGTGGTTTGACAGCATAATGCTATAAATTGCTGTTGTTTATGTTTTATTAAATTAATTGGTTTACACCAGGGAAATAATAAATTTATGGTTTAACTTTATTTCACATCACTAATAATTTTCACATAACTAATAATAATAAAATGAATCTGATTATGAATTTAACCAAGACAAAATAATATATACTCTTATGACCGAAGTGGATGAATATATTTCCATAGTTACCGATTATGTGTGGTGGTTTGAATTTAACGTTGATGTACAGTGGGTGCCGGGGATGTGTATTTGATTCTGCGTTCATGCACTACATATACCCAGCAAGATATGGGACTTAAAGACATAAGACATAAGACATAAGAACATTTTATTAGTCTTCAGATGAAGAAATTACACTGCTTGCAAAGCATCAATTACAATCTTACAAATATGGAATACACAAACAACACACGTAAAGGGGAAAACCTATACGATCTGTCACCCTCTGTCTAACCATCCAGATATTTAAAAAAGGTATACAAAGATCTATACATGTACATGAAAAAAGGGCAAACATAAAAATTTATCTTTTAAAAACTTCATTGTAAAACCTAATTCCCATTGGAACAAAGGAGTGAAGATGGCGATTAGTGCGAGCAGCCGGCAGTCGCATTCTAAATAATGATTCTAGGCATCCAGCTAAATTTTATAAAGAAAAATTTGCGATCGCCGGACGGCGATCGCGAAAAAACAAAGATAACATAAGAATAACTGCTCGACGCCGGTTGAAAACAAACGCTGTTTTTCGTGCTTTTCTCGGCATCCATGATTGTAAAATTCGGACAGGTCAGTTAAACGATATTTACTATGAAATACAACCCCCCCAAAAAATCTACCCATTAATGATAATTAAAGCAATTAGCAATGGTGTATCCTACCTTTAAATCTCGAGTTAAGTACACTGCAAAAACTGTGTTTAGCGAGTAAACAATTTTCTAAACACTTTGGGCCAAATTCATAAACGGTGATGTTCCCTTGATCACGATTAACTAGGCTAAACTGTGTATAAACAGTTGATGATGGCCGAACGTACAAATCTAGGCCCGAATTCAGAAAGAGTGGTTAGATCATGATCAGCTGCTGTTTATCAAACGTACATGGTTAGTGACATGCGTCTAAGTCACAAAGGAAATGTTAAACGTCCCTGGGGGCTTGTTTATCTCGTGTACAAGTTACCATTTTGCTTGTGGGACAGACGTATGGCATTGGATCTGCTGCGTATCATTGAAACAGCACAGTAAGAACTTTCCCCCATCTTTTACACACTCAATGAGACCCATTTTCTGGTCATGAGTAAAATTATTGACGCGTTTTTTCGACATGGCGACCCTCCCACTAGTGTCAACCGAGCTGATCAGCAGAGCACAGCGATATGCGTGTTTTCAAAGATAGATATGCCCTTTTATTTAACATATTACGTAATCCGCTGTGAATAGAATGATGTACGACTAGACCACTAAACATCGGCTAAGCAGGAACTTGTACACGGCTGGATAAACAGCCGATTATTCTCTTACTGAATTGCGATGATCTCAGGAGTTTATCCACACGCGCACTTCTCTGTTTTAGCCACCGTACAATAGTTGTACGTGACTAAAATAATCCGGTGATCATCACCGTTTATGAATTTGGCCCATTCTTGCTATCAGTTTGTAAACATGTTTAAATGCTAAACATGTTTAGCATGAGGACGGATTGGGCTGTAACTACGAAAGCTGTTTAAGCCATTAGATGCGTATACATTAGTAGTCACTGTTTAAACCTGATGTCTAACTTCAAACAAGACTACTACAAAGCTTGTTTTAAGTTAGCCGCGTTTAAATGACCATTGGAGTTAAACATGTGTTTATAACAAACAATAGCAATTCTTAAACATGGTACGGGGGTTGTTTAGAGTATTCTGAGCCATTTAGAAGCCAGATATGTACACAGAAAGGTAGAAAGGTGGACAGGATGGTTGCGATTCAAATCTTCTTAATTGCACAAGAGGAGGCCAACTAACAAGAACATCGTCATGGTCGCCAACACCAACGTGCACCAAGAGTTTTTAGGGACAAGGTGAATCCCTTAGAAGAGTATGACGAGGAACATGTCACCAGACGTTTCAGAGTAAAGGCCCAGTCACACCGGGCTTGCGACCAGGTTACGACCTAGCTGCGACCGAAACATGTTGCAATCCTGGGCAAATCGTACAAAGAGCGTGCGACTGGTCGCAGAGGTCGTGGGTCATCGCCACAGCAAAATCAGTCGCAGCAAGGTCGATGGTCATGTTAAAACTTCTGACCTGCGATTCCAAATCGTAAGAGGTTGCAGACAGATCTTACATGGTTGTACCACCAATCGTGCATGCTCGCACCACCAGTCGTGGATGATCGCGGGTCCCACAGTCGCACGATTAGTCGTGCAACTGGTTGTAGGTATACACGACTGATCGTGTGAGTGGTCGCAGGTATACACGATTGCTCGTACGATCAATCGTGGGTACCTGGGACTAGTCGCACGATTACCTACGACTGATTTTGCGATCAATCTTCTCCAATCGCTTGTGATCGCACGACCAAGCGTGCCACCAATTGTACGTACCAGTCTTAGAGCAATCACAGCATACGACCGCTATGAAGATCGTCGCAAAACATTGGCGACTGGTCGTACCTCTGCTAAATCGCACCAATCGCACGATCCAGAAATCGTACGATCCGGTGTGACTGGGCCTTTAGCAAAAACACGTTGAACGATTTACTAGGACTTCTCGGGTTGTATTTAGAACACCCAATTCTTTGTTGTCTTTATATCAGATCGGCTTTTACGGTCAGGAAACGAGATGGACATTTCTGAAGTGTTAGCTTTCCAGGCATCAGTTTTTTTCTGGTTGGCTTTAGTGTCACATCGTTTGTCACCAATAATGGAATTAAAGTTCCTCATGGTCTCAACGAGAGCCATCCTTTCGTCAGCAGTGAAACTGTCACTGCGTTGCCTTTTGGTATCAGCCATGCTCAGGCTGTAGAGTATCTAAGTAAAGACTTGCTGAAGATTTATCTACTGAGGCCTATCGTATGTTCATACTGTTGCGCAATCCTCTATATTACAATGTAATTAACAATAGGGTCCACGGTCAATAAGTTTAGACTGTCCACGTTACACGAGGATAACTAAACAACCATTTAAGATATTTAGTAATACCCCTGTCACACCGGAGCTACGCTGCCGTTGCGCTCCCACGGCGACTACAAAAGTTGAAAAATGCAGTAGAAGCGCAATAGGATCACCAAGAGCGTAGTGGGAACGTAGTGGAGTCTATCTAGGTCGTGGAATGGTCTCCATGGTCGCCTAACCTCGGCGATTGTTTTGAGCCTGCTCAAAACAATCGCGGAGGGTCGGCGACATGGTCCAAAACGCAGTGAGAGCGTAGTGGGATCTCAAAGAACGTACTATGGACGTAGTGAAGTCTACCTGAGCGTGTCATGATCGTAGCAAGAGCGAGTTGGTATCGCCGTCTGCCCAATCTGCGACTGATACCCCGGTCAGACCGGTGTGCAATCCCACAGCGACCTTACTGCGATGCAGTTTTCATCAAAAACGCAGTGGGGTTGCCAAAAAATCCTGAAATCTATGAGGTAGGTAGCTCACAATACGCTCTTGACTCGCTCACTGCGCTCTCACTGCGCTCTCACTACACTCTCACTGCGACCTATGCGTTCCCAGTTTGATCATCGCTGCGCTCTCACTGCGCTCCCACTACGCTCTACGCGATCACGCTGCGACCAAGGCGACCTCGCTACGACCTCGCTACGACCTTACTACGCTCTCACTATACGTCCCCACTATGTTCTGTGCGTTTGTACCGCGTTCGCGCGGCGACTATAAACACAGCGAGCTCGATGTTGCTGGATATTTGCTATCTGTTGTACAATTATTATGTTCTGCCTCTCTACATCCATGGTGAAGAGGAGATGCACATATATGTTGTGTGGAGGATATAGGCTGCATTTATACCATTTGTGGCCATTACGCATGTCAAAGTATAATCGCAGTATAATCGCACTGTGAACGTACAGGAAGCTCCGTAACATCGCCATGGACGCACTAGGGGCGCCATAGTCGTACTGGCAGCCCCGTGTGGACGCAGTATGAGCGTGAAGAAGCCCTATACGACGTATTAGAAGCGCAGTAGGAGCGCGGTAAGAGCGTAGTGAGAGCGTGACAAGCGTACAGTGGTCGTACTTCAGACGTACTTCAGTCGCAGATTGGACAAACGGCGATACCAACTCGCTCTTGCTACGATCATGACACGCTCAGGTAGACTTAACGACGTCCCAAGTACGTTCTTTGAGATCCCACTACGCTTTCACTGCGCTCCCACTGCGTTTTGGACCAGGTCGCCGACCCTCTGCGATTGTTTTGAGCAGGCGTAGAGCGTAGTGGGAGCGCAGTGAGAGCGCGGCGATGATCAAACTGGGAACGCATAGGTCGCAGTGAGAGTGTAGTGAGAGCGTAGTGAGAGCGCAGTGAGCGAGTCAAGAGCATACTGTGAACTACCTACCTCATAGATTTCAGGTTTTTTTGCCAGTTTTCGGCGACCCCACTGCGTTTTGGATGAAAACTGCATCGCAGTAAGGTTGCCGTGAGATCGCACTCCGGTCTGACAGGGGTATAAGAGCTGTTTAATTCAGGTGTTTAGGAAGACGCGTGTAACTTGGATTTATCCACGTCCATTATGCTACACTCGTATACAGATAAACAGCTTTGTAGTTACAGCCCATAGTGTTTAGCCATTGAACGTTGATGTTTAGGAATTAGATGCGTGCATTTAGCTTTTAAACATGTTTACAAACTGATAGCAAGAAAAGTGTTTCCTCTCTATAAACACAGTTTTTACAGTGTACAAACTACGACTGCCGACTAAGCCATGTATAACAAGTGGTAACAAAACAAAACTACCAGGCTCGTGAAATTCGAGTTAACAAAAATTAACCTACAAGATTAATTTAGTGATAACAAAAGAGTAAGAAATCAGAAATGTGTCCATCTACATTGTATTAATATTAATGGTTTATGAAATATTATTACATGTAACTGAAATTTAAATTGTGTTGCAAAAGGCAATGGCCAAAACGCAGGGGGAAATACCGTGATGGCCAGGGAAAAATACAAGGCTACCAACAATTGGGAGCAGGTAAAACACGTACATGACAAAAATAAAGGAATTATAATTACAAAACACATTTCAATATAATGCTAGGTTCCTACTATCACGATTCGCGCCACGATTGCAATCGTGGTCTTAATCGTGGAGTAATCGTGGTGATCCCATTTAACTGTAATGCAACAATTATAATTCAAATAAAATACACGGCTTTATATCCAAAATACAATCCACTCGTAAAGGCAATACAAGAATACGACTACAATGCGAATAAACCTTAAATGTGACCCGTTCCTACGAAACCCGACATAAGTCGCACAGGCTCATGATACAGCTCATTAAAGGTGAAATAGGGTGAAAAATCTGGCGGACATCGATTTTTGTTTTTCGTTATTTTTGTATTCTTTAATATGTATACTTTAACCCTCAGTTAGGTTAAACAAAATCAACTTTAGTGATGAGAAAGTACAAAAATCATCCATGTATTCAGACAAACTGTGTCTTAAAAGTGATAATTTATCTCCCAAATACATCGAAATAAAATTCTCATAAAATTGGAAGTATGTATGGTATAAAGGTGGTTTTGGTACCAAATGAAAGCTGACGATGTGTACTAAATGGAAATAACAATATCTCACAATAACAAAAAACCCACTAATGTCTGTTTTTGTGGGAGCAGGTCACAAATAGTTATACATTTCACAAACAAAATATTTACAAACTCGCAAGTTAAATACATGTTTATCGTAATAAATTTAGTTGTGCACACTCACCAAAGTTTAGCAGTTGGCGAAATATTAAGTTTCCAAAAGATGATTCCAAAAACGACTTCCAAAGGAAACGCAAATAACGAAGAAAACGAAAATCAAGCACAGTAACACCACTATCACAGTGGGCATCCAACCTCGGCGACCTTCCCAATCAAAACAAAAATGAAAATCGTGGTACAAATCGTGGTAAATTCGGGTAGAACGTGGTGGGATCGTATTAGAAACGGGAATGGTTGTAGTATGATCTGAAAGGTGGGGCAATCGTGGTCTTAATCGTAGAGTAATCGTGGTGATCCTATCAGATCTTATCAGATCTTGGGGTCAGTCGTGGCAATCGTGTTGATCGTAGACAATTTTTGGAGGGTTCAAACATTTTCTACGATCAACACGATTAATGTTCAATCGTGATCATCGCACCAGATCGTAATGGATCGTAACAAAGAGCGACAAATCGCATCTAATCGTGCTTCCAAATCGTGTTGATCGGGATCAACCTTGGACAAGACAAACACCACCTCTGTTGAGATGCGCTGCAAAGACATCGCGACCACAATCGTATCCGATCGCAACAGAGCGCATCGGTCCGTGATGATCGTATCGGAACGTATCGGAACGTATCGGAACGTACCAGATCGTCCCAAATCGGGGACCCCGATTGTGCTGATCGTGTCAGATCGGGACCTAATCGTGGACTCAATCGGGACAATCCTATTGGAACGTATCGTTTGATCGTTTGGATACGAGATGATGCGAGTCGATTGGATGCGATCTAGTCACGATTGGTCAATTTCAGGTGACACGGTTTGTTACGATCTGGTCTCCCGCTATAGCGCTATAGCGGTCTGAAAAACGAAATTCCTCGGACGATTCGAAGCTTCATAGCGGTCTAGAACAATTATAAATAAAAAGTTGCCAGCACGGTATTAAGACATAAAAAGAGACAGGCTCCAATCCTTACTTCCCCTCATCACTGTGAATCGACGCGGCACACGGGACACCTAGCAACACCCACGGGACACCGTGCAATCGAAGGGTTCCCACGTCTGCTACCCCACACCAAACCGCGCCGGGCAAACTGAACAGGACACCACACACAAAATTGCGCGGCGCACGTCCCGGCAAAATAGACGGGCTCCCTCCCACCACCCGCGCGCAAACAGAGACACGGCACACGTGAAACTGTTTACAAGATGGCGCCAACCATGTCCCATCTTCAGGATTAATAGTATAGGGGTACGCTAGCCTAATTCAAGTCCTATTGAAAACCCACAACGTTCAAAACCAAGTTTCATGGAAACCGACATCACTGGGGTTTCTCAAACAACAATCAAATTATTGTCTTGGCCTTTATCTTCCCATTTGTTTTCAATTTTTGGTGGGTTAGCCAATTTTATATTCACACTAAAAGAAACTCACCTCCTAAAAACTGATACTTCCCGAGCCTGCAAGCAGCCATTTTACAAATGGCATCCCTCCACGTTCTAGGGCAAGTAGGACCCATTTTTCAACCGTAATTTTAAGTCTCCCCTTAGATTAAAGCTAACAAACCAGGGAGTTCAACCTAGGCTATATTTACACAATCCCACCATTTGTTTTACCAAACGGCCTCCTTAAATTTTGTTGTGGGGGGCACATTTCATGCTAATGCGCTTGCGTAGAAATTCTCCCTTAAATTAGGGTAGTGCACTCACAGACTATGAAGATGCCGCGCTTTGCCCGGCACCCGCTAGCTAGGTGGACTTGTTATTGTTTATAGTGCTTTGTTGAACTATTTATCAGGGGGGAACATGAAATAAATAACAAAACTCTATAGGACAATCGGCCAGGGGGCGACTTAATAGATACAATCCTCTGACCAGAGAGGTATTTTCTTTATTGTCTTTGTGTAATAACTTTCCTAAATATTCGAATTATGCATTATCCTGTGAGGGAGGGATAATATTATAATGCAGTAAGCACCCGCTATTGAAAACACGAAGTGTGAAAATCGACTAACTGAGAAAACTTGAGAGATTTATCAACGAATCGCGGCAACTCTACGCGGCATCGGAAATAATTATCTTGTGTTGCTATTTACTCCATGAGTGGCGATTGAGTTCCGCCAAAAAAAGCAAGAAAAACGGCGTTCGTTTCCAATCGGCGTTGGGCACTTCTTGTTTATCTTGTTTTATCTTCGCAATCGCCGTCCGCGGCGATAGAGATTTTTTTTAAATAAAATTCATTTTTTTGAAACAATTACAGGATATTGAGCGCAATCATTTTGCTGAATGCCTAGAATCATTATTTACTTTCAAATAAGTAAGATATTTCATAATAATTCAGTGGTAACATTTGTCGATTTCTGCAAATGGTGTATTCTACCTTTAGGCTCCTAAGTGCTGTCCACGAAAGTTCTGTTTTCTGTTTCGCATTAATTTAACGTGCTTAAAATGTTTAATGACGTAGAACAACGATGTTTTCAGTCTCTAATAAACTTGAAATGTATTACTATTGCCATGCTTTATTCAGGATGTGTGTGGGGATAACATTGACTCTGCAATATTGCCTTTGCAATAACTTCTTCCGGACTACCACGATAATAGAGAGTCCATGTTTGCATGCTACCCGCATGTCTATATCGGATTTGTTTTTGTGTTAATGCAATTACTCCCTAAAGTGACGATTTCCAACCACTATTCATCTGTAAAATAAGGACTTACTGCCTAGTTGAACATAAAGGAAGAATAAAACAATGTCGCGTCCTTTATTACTTTATTATATTGGTGTTAAAGTTTTCTGTTTTTATTAACTTGCAAATGTTTCCCAACGATATCTGCCAAAAGATACTATCTATCTTTAAAACTTGAGTTTAAAATTGTTTTGTGTTGTTGTGTCCCATTCGGCAGCTTTACATTATAACAATGTCGTCGAAGAACAACGATGTTTACACTTGTGCAGAAGCTAAATAAATGAATCAATCAGTAGACTTGTTGTCTCAATGATTTTGTCACCACTTCAAGTTAGGAACCGGCAGTTGAAAAGCATTATGCGGGCCTCATTGTCTCAAATCAACTTGAACTTTATTTATATTCGGAAATTAACAGGCTTAATTTGTACGTAGGGATAGCATCGACTCTTAATAAATAAGCATCTTTGTAAACATTACTGTCCGATATTACTGTCCGCGCTAATAATAATTAATAGATTGCATGATGCCTGCGTCTCATGCTTTTCACAGGAATCGTATATTGGAAATAAAACGAACCACTTCGGGATTTCCTCTTTTATCATTGGAAAATCATGATTGAAATAAAAAAAAGAAAAACAGGCCGGCCATCTGACAGTTCGCCCCCATTTGACGTAATGCTGTCATGTTTCTTAATTGCATATTCATATCCACGATCGACATACAATTTCGCGACATTCTTGCACGATGAACATTAAAACAGGCCGGCCATCTGACAGTGCGCCCTCAATTGACATAGTCAAGTCGATGTTTCTAAATGCATATTTATATCTACGATCGATATTATACAATTCCGCGACACTTGTGTGCAATGTCATGCAATGCGACACATGAATGAATGAATGACGTAGATGTTAAACAACCAATCAGATGCGCTAAAAACCTGTTCTATGGCGATGTCGTTTGGGAAAAGAAATTTTGCGGCCTGCATAGCTGGTACTATGTTTCATCAAAACTCCGCAATAAAAAACAGGGGTAAAGCGGGGCACCAGCACAAATAACATGTGCGTTGAGAACACGTACAGCCAACTCAGCAACTGAGCAAGCGATACAATTTTGGGAAGACTTTGGCCCGAATTCCGGCAAGAATTTACACAATAGTTTATGCAAAAAAGGCCTACACATAATATTGTAACGACATTGGATTTACTTGTATACTTAGGTACAAATAACACCCTTTACCATTTTACTTTCTTTGTTAATTGTATAACATACCATTATTTGTTCAGTTACTGTAAATGAAATAGTCCAAGTTAGTTGGGTTGGTTGGTCAGCTGAGGATTAACCAGTTAATCTCATTATTGTTTAAAGTGACCTAGTTCTTTATTTTTGCTAGGGCCGGTAAACAAGTTTTACTGGTAATAAGGCTGGCCTGGCATGTATTAAGTCATTAGCATTATACCTTATACAAAAAGAATGGCTGACACGCGGGGTAATGACCAGGGTAATAATAAGAAGCGCTTTGGTACTATTGGTGCCAAAGCGCTATAAGCACCACATAATTATTATGTGCAACCAACATACTTGTTAGGAACAAGATTCATTGTTTCGTGTGTAATAGTGGCAGGAAGCAACTATTTGGTTGTTTATTTTCTTATCCATATTGCCATTTATTTGTACCTTTTCATAAATATTGTTAATTTGTTTATTAAAATAAAAGTGGGCCACATGTATTGTGTTGCAATTAAGACAAGTAATATTTTGTTTGGATTTAATTCGAGTAAAGTTTATCTTCGAACCCCAACATAATTATAACTGACGAAACTCGGAGAGGTTTTGTTACAATATCAAATAGGCAACCGATAAGCAACTACATCTATCAGTGACGTCTGTTTCTTCTAAATCTTACCCAAGGGTCGTCGTTGCTAATGGCCCTGTCACACCAGAACGTTTTAGGCCAACGCGTGAGTAGCGCGTTAAAAATAGTTGATACGCTGGCAAACGCTGAACTTCCACAGAAAAAGTCAAGTGGAACCGTGATTTCAGCGTGTCCATAACGCGTTGATAACGGGTTCATAGCGTTCGCCAGCGCGTGAATAACGCGTTAGTAACGCGCTCGACGACTGATGAACGACTGCCCAGCGCGTGAGTAGCGCGGTCCAACGCGCGCCAGCGTATAGACTTGATGACAAGTCGTTAGATAAATTTGAAAAGAACATTATTCTAGGAGTCTTAATCTTAAATTTTCAGTCACAATAATAATTGCCACCCTACTCCTGAGCGTCACCAGGCGGCGTCCTTTTTTTCTATTTTTGTGTTGGTTACAATGTGCGCCGTATTTAGTGTAGTGGAACCTATAATGAAGCAAACATGGCGGCGGACTAAACTGTAGCGTGCCATTTTACGCCCCATTTTAAAGCAGCAAGTCCATCACACTAATTTTTTTGAAGTGGTTATTAGTGTTTTAGGAAAAATTTCACTGTTTTTAGTTCTATTTTTCACACCAAAGGCCCCAGTGAGTGCTATTAAAGGGTGCATGTCACTAAATCTCTGAAAATCACTGCGCGCGAGCTCATTTTAATATTTTGTGATTCCTCCGGTAATTTTGAATAAATGCAAATCCGCAATCCTGTGTTCCTTTTTATTTATTAACAATCGATTTTGCTAAATGATGTGCAGCTGATTTCCTGCGAATTAAAATTGTTGTGTGTCTGCCAAGCATTTGAATTCACCATGTTTTTAAAAAGTTAAGACACGAGGAACTGAACCAGGGGCCAATTGTATGGAGCTGCTAAGCACAAAATGTGCTTAGCACAAACAAGTCTTCCTCAGTGAAACAAAAAAGTTACCGGCCAAACCTTTATGCTAAGCAAAGACCAGCTGAATACCAGTCACAAACAATTATATACATCACCTGAAAGTTTGGTTTGTAACTCTGTTTTTGCAAATGAAAAAAATATCATGCTAAGCAATTATTTTGTGCTTAGCAGCTTTATGAAATTGGCCACAGGTAGTGTATATACTGTTGACCGTTATTAGAAAGGTGACACCTGCGAAAAGCACTGCATGCATGGTACAACCTTTATCAGACATAAATCCTCAATGTTCTGGCCACACAGCTCTCATACTAGCAGCTGATAAGTTGAACCCATGATGACGTATAGCATGCTGTAGTGCAACTTGGCTGATGACTCAGTTTCCTTTACGTTTGCGTGGCTGCAGTGACCATTTTCCACACGTCACCAGGGACAGGGGCCTGCACAGCTCATCAGTAAGCCCCAACGACGTTGCCATTGAAACAATCAACAACCAGTCAATCATTGTCTGGTGGTGTCCCGTTCATGTCGCACCATACAACTACACAGTAGTAAGCTCATACCTGGAACTCATGAAGTACGGTGCCAGCACCAGTAGCTATAATTCTCGTCCCCGTGGCTTCTGCACTGCGCGCGGTCTGGTGATGAATTAGCCAGCGACGACCCGGCGTAGTGGATAAAGATCATTATCCTGGGAGTGTGAATCGTCAATGTAAAAAAAAAGCGGTCTGGACAAGAGTAGAGGATAATCAACCCAAACAATTCTTGCTGGACTAAAATCGGGACATCTTATTTCTGCACTGTTATTAAAACAGTTCAGAATTTCGCAAGCCATTCTTGAAGTTGTAATAAACATCGTATAATTCAATTGCAACTAACCATCAGTTTGACAACAGAAACTTACAATACAAATCTGACAAACTTTAGGTCATATTGAGCTCGACATCCTGCAGTGCAACCTGCATGATCGCAGCTATGGAAGTACTACGGAGCTTGGAGGCATGCGGCAGCCACACAGCGACCGTGCGGAGACTCTTTTGGACCGGTTGCTTTGCCCTGTCTATCTTGTACATTCTCCTACCGTCTGCACTGTGCCAAGGTGGAACGTATCCTTCCCATGGGGCTTCCAGTGGTAATCACTATCAAGCACGGTAAGTTCTCACACTTGATGTTTGATTAAAAACATTGCCGTTTACTAGAAGGCAGAGGACCTCACGTATACAACCGAGATCTGAAACGACGTGGCCTGGGCAAGGGCGAGGCCAATAAATGCACACATTTGCATGTATCGACATTCGATATGTATTTTGTTTTATCACTGTTGTTTAGTTGCCTTACGATTTGCAAACCAAACTTTTATATTTGAGAATGTGGATTGATTTTACAGCGGTTATAAAGTCATGAATGAGCCGTTTTCAAACAATCATGCAGTTGTATAGGTTGCCCGTGACGGTTAACGGTGCTCTGCTGGAGTGATGATAACCTCAGTCATAACCAGTAGGTAATGCATGCAGTAGGCTCAAATTGTGTGGTGCTTAAATTCACGTCGTATATAATTTTAAAGAACATGGAGAAAGCAACAAAACCATGTTGCAATGAAATAAAGGAATTATATACATTATATAAACGTTAACAGTTACACGGCAAGCTTCCTGCCGCGCTCAATCTGTTTGTGCTGACTAATTATCGCCCATAGAGGAAGCGAAACACAGCCCAACCCATCTATGAACGTCACTTAGGACCAGACGGTTACACCCTAGTGTAACCATGTCATTTGCGTAATTAATTATCAGAGTTGAGCATGATCGATGTATCAAGAAGGCCCAATGCATTGTAGCCTTCTGCTTTTATAACAGTCCAAGGTCTAACACATTCTGCAAGTTTAGGGGCTAGGCTACTTATAGCCCACAGACGAACATCCCGGTTTCCTTGCCCTCTGCATAGATCCATGCCCTATAAAGCGTACTACAAGTGTATGTTTCAGTATTAAGGTAAAAGCTGCACTAAAGGGTGCACCATCTGGTCACAGTTTATTTAAATCTCTCGTCGAAAAGACCATATCACTCGGGGGAATTTGTTGGGGTTTTAGCGTGCATGATGGCGGCCGCTCATGATGTGCCGTACATTGCGAACCCATCGGGCTAACAGATGTTATGGCCATTATTGCCATGTCGGAAATAATTACACAGAGAACAGACAGTGGACATTTGACTCAGACAACTTGGTAGAGTGTGCAGTGCACTTTAGTATAGTTCCTAAGTGCATTTGTTTGGGCTTGCTGTTAGCGTTATAATGATTAGGAGCATTTTCAAATTGTTGATAATTTGTTGATCGATGAATACAATAAAATCCAAGATGGCCACTCCGTGGTTGTTTTATACGTTTTTTTCCTGTGACAATAGGCTACTCACAGTCACGTAATTAATAAGGTTAACATGTTTATGCAGTTAAATGACGCAGATAACCGCAATATGAAAATCGGTTATTTTTGGGCGTTGCTGCATGATCACGGGGAAGCGTCGTAACTACGGTTGAATTTATAGGAGAGGGGGCAGCCGGGGTACAATTTTTTTTTAAAGGGGGACACTGGATGGCAACAGATATACAATATGCCCCCCCCCCCAGCCCGCCAGCCCCCCCCCCCCCCTTCCCCCGAGTTACGCCGCTGTTATGGAGGGGGGGGGTGGGGGGTAGGGAGGGGTGGGGGGTAGGGGGGGGGGGGGTAGGGGGTGGGGGTAGGGGGGGGGGGGGGTATGCGTTCCTATAGTTCCCACCGCTCCAATGAAACGCAGTAGACATAAAGACGACGTGTCTCTGTTTACTTAAATCTGTATCTTTATATTTAAATGTGCGCGGCGGTATGCGCACGCATCGTGTTTTGCTTACACATTATACACTTTGGTTGAGGTGTGATGTCGCAGTTTCGATCGCCTTTGAATTATGCCACTCTTAACCAAATTTATGTAGAACCCGATGCGTGCGCATACCACCGGGATATTTGAATATAGATGTAAACAGAGGGCACATATCCTATAGGCTACTAAGTCAATCGGCCACGAATGTACCGTCTGGATTGAATATAATAGTGGTTGAAGGTTGATAATCCAAGGCTTCACGTGCACATCCGACCTTTTAACATTTGCCTTTCATCATGGATAGTGCCGATATAAACATTGACAGGCATCGGGAAAGAGAAGAAGCTAGAACCAGATGCAACGACAAGAAATGTCATCAGGTGGGAACGATGAAGAGAATAAACAATATACGATGGTTAGTCTCTCACAACCCTCGCGCAGTGCAAGGTTAGGGTAGGACTAGGAATTAAGATGATTGTTAATTATCTTCTTCGTTATATACATGTACACCTTATGTTTCTCGTGTAATTTAATGTATTATTTGTAACCCAATACTTATTATTTTGATTATCATTTGGAGTAAGATCAGTAAATCGTCATCTGGCATTCTAAGAAAAACATCTGCTTTGGTTAATTTGCCATCCGACAGTTCTGTGTCGATTCCCGACCCGGAATTTATCGAAATCAGGGCACCCGTCGTGGCCCAGTAGACACCAAGCTGGTAAATATATTAGTTGAAAATGTTGAACATTTTGTGGGAAACATTTATAAAACAACCATGGTAGCCTAAATGTGTAACTCTTACAAGGTTTGTTACGGGAACGGGGTCAACCGGTGAGGCAGGGCAGGGTAGGCAGGGTGCGAAGCCTCGGTGGGTGAGGAGGTCTTTTCCCGGTCAGTGAGGAATAATGTAAAATAATAATATACACGCTGCTTGTTTATAAATTGTTATGATCTAGAGATAAAAGCAGACAGCAGGAATGAAATCACCTCAGCTGTTGTTCAAATGTTCGTGCGATTGACAGCGCAAGAGCATTGGACTGTTGGAGGTTTTGAGGTCAACTCTGAGGCACGCCGAGCAATATTATGTCACTTCTAGTTCTTGTAGGGCCCTACACGACCAGCGGCATTGTGGTAATTCACAAAACGTCATGCGACCTCAGTGCAAACGAGGGTTTCAGTACCAAAGAATTATGATGTGAAATAGATAATGGGGAAATACATAAGCAATAATATGCTCTACCTTGTGTATTGAGAACCTTGTGTCTTAAGCTCAAGTGCCACATTCTTGCATCCTTGATACTCTTCACCCGTGACGTCATTACCAGTACTTCGGGTCAATGGCATAATTATAAGAGGTCAGCATTGATGTGGTCATTCAACTGTCAAGACTCTTGGGGAATAAACAGACTCGTCCAATCTGATCCAATTTTGTGCCCTTTCATTCATTAACAGGTTTGCTCACTATATGGAAGTTACATATCTGGCAATGAGACATTGAACAATGGAAATGCAGTTTCACCCTTAAACACAGTGAAATTTGAAGGTGAATTAAGGGTGAAACTGTATTTTTTTATTATTGAAGAACTCGTAGTGTCGTTGAGGTAATTAAGTAATTTCCCATGACCTACTCTTGAACTTTACCGGTGACAACTTGTCCCGGAATGCGGTTTTGTCGAAGTCCCATTGTTTGTGAAACTGATACCCTTGTGATAATAACAATTTGATAATTTTTTGGCTTGATCTTGACATTGTGATGACACATCTTCAGACATCAGTTATGTGGTTTTGACGCCTCTTTTGGTCCTATGTTATCATTGCCGGCTAAACCGTAATCACTTTACTTCCCTCTATCGTCCTGATCAATCGCAACCACTGACATGTGCAACTGCAACAGTTCCGCTGTGAGGACAAACGGGCAATTTCCTTGATTTTTAACAGTGATAGTGAAACAATAACCCTTTATGGAAGAGTCCTTTAAAATTGTCACAGGTTAAAAAACATATGTGACAGTGTTTCTCTAAAAACTCTGGGGACTGTTTGTTTACTTTTTTTCTCAAAATAATTACCCACTATCGCGGTGAACTGATGCATATAACATGCTCTGTATTCATATACTGTATAGTCATCGCTGGTATTTTCCACAAATTTGAACTTTAAATATAAACAAGAACTAACATACTTTAACGGTCACATTATTTATACACTTTATTGAATGGAAATCCACGTCACAATATGAACCCTTCATGTTGAAACAAAGAATAACTTACCAGTCTGAACGAAAAACATGTGTAGGCCTATGACAAAACGAAGATTCGTATGAATTTATTGTACGGACAGATGTTTACCACATGCCATTTTATTTCAAGACCAGTTTACAATTTGCCACTGTTTTGTCGTGATTGGTGTTTAAATTAAAGGGCTTATGAAATGAAAGTCTCGTATTCCGGTATGGATAATAAGGCCTATATGTACAGATATTAATAAGACACTAAATGTGTGGGTTTTTTCCTTCTTTTTTTCAAGATTTCACTAATACAAATTTTGGTACAAAACATTTTATATTTGTATATGTTTAATTTTTTAATTACTTCTAGATTGGTTGCTTGTTTTTATCAACAGAAAAAATAGTATAAGACAAAATACAGACTAGATATCAATAACAGTTAAGTTTGCTGAAAGCTGTGGGAACATTCCGACATTTTTAAATGACAGTTTTCTACCAATCCTGAATTTGAAGCAAACTTTATGTTCATAGTCCGAGTTCAACTTCGTAGGTCTTTAAAGGTATAGGATACACCATTTGCAGCTATCGAAAATGTTTACTACCGAATTATTCAGAAATATCTGACTTATTTGAAGGTCAATTATGATTCTAGGCATCCAGCAAAATGATTAAGCTATAGATATCCAGTAATTGTTCCGAAAAAAAAGCATCCTAGATTGTAAAACTTCGGACAGGTCAGTTAAACGATATTTACTATAAAATACACCCCCCCCCCCCCCCCCAATTCACCCACTTATGACAATTTAAGCAATTACCAATGGTGTATTCTACCTTTAACAACATTTAATTGGATTATGTTTCAGTTTAGGGAGAGTCTAAAGATGTCAGTTTGTAAAATCCAGAAGACTGTGAGGTATCTTCTGTTGTCAATAACATCATGAACACGCGCTGATTGTTGAGTGCAGAATATTCATGCACCGTGTGGATAATTGTTTGTGACTGCCTGTTCGAAAATTGTAATTTTTTTAAACCACATCCTTGTTGTAATGCATCTCAGGTCACGAACGAACACACTTTGCTTTGTTTAATTTCCGGAATTGCGTCAATTGCTTCCATTATCTTTTCGGAAAGTTGTTTTGATGGATAAAGATAAAGTTCATAAAGTGTGAGCAGGTGGCGTGTTAAGGAAAACGTTATAAACAATGTTCTTAAAAGATTTACTAGATTGGGCTACAACAGCAGAAGAAGGAAGTGAGTTCCAAAGTCTTGCATAGGCCTAAGTTGCTGTAAAGGACGTCTGATGTTGTGAGGTTTTGACTTTGGAAGGATTACTGTATATTGGTGGGATTCAGATGACTGCCTCGTACTTTTTTTTTAGAGAGACGTGTTGTATGTATAGAGTGACGTGTTGTAAGTTGAGTATTGTGAGACTGTGAAGTTGATGAGGTAAAGGAGAACAATGTATTTTCCTAAAAATAGTTAGACCAGCAACCTGCCTGCCATGACTTAGAAGCTGAATACCAATCTCGTGAACTTGAACTTTAAGTAATATCTATAATTACAAGTATACACACAAATAATCATATAATAATTGCAATCTGTAGAGATGCGGAATCCATAAAGAGCTGAGCGTATGGACCCCATAATTAACAATTTTAGGACATACACAGAATTTAGAACATAAACAAAAATAAACTAACAAAACAATATGGATGGACTATATTTAGTTTATAGGTGAAAGTGGCGCAACAAGAAAAACGTATAAATCAAAGGTTCGGTAGAGAATTAAAAATGAACTGATGGTCACTGACAAAAGTATAGTGAAAATAAATATATAAAATTAAATAAAATACAATTAAATACATTTCCATAATAAGTAACAGTTATAATGGTGGCACACATAATCAACAAGTAACCGAAAACACTTCTGATCAGTATAGTACAAATGTGATAATAACTCAAAAATGAACTAGACCAGAGAATATTGATTATGATGGTGATAGGCAGTTAATGATTGCCAGTCAAAGAAATCAAATGGTGCTTATGTGTTCAGAGGGCAGTTGCTGATAAGATGACGGGCCGAATTGTAAATTCAACTCGATGTCCTTCAAGTTGAATGAAGACGAGCCAGGCAATGATTTCAGGTAACCAGGATGCAAAGAGGTGGGTAGCTGTACTGGTTATTGTCAACGCCAAGAGAATAACCGTTACATGATTCGGGTAAAATAGGTTTTGGGCACGCATAATGTATTATATTTCGGATAGAATTGACTTTGAAACTAAAAGTGCGTTGTTTTTTGCTCACCTTGTACACAATTGTATACAAGAGACACGAACAACTGTAATAACAACCAATGGAACTATATCGATGCCGCACACTGCTCCACCACTTCGCCGCCAACCTGATATGACAAAAAGGAATAATTTGAATCGGCTTCCATCATAACAGGAATATACATATAGATGTCCATGGTGTAAACACCGTTCCGGAGGATTTTCAATAATGTCACAAATGACTCCCAATGCCAACAACTTGTTATAGGCCTGTGACTCTCTGCCACTACTAATGAACCTTCAGCTCATCCGGTAAGGAAACAAAAGTCAAAAGCACCAAAAACCTAATGATAGATAATTGAAATCGTTTTTAAGACACTTGAGACTGCATCCCGAAAACATACACGTACAAATTACACAAATTACGAGGGGCATGAGATATGTCCTTGACAGGTTTAGTAGCTCATTGGTTATTTCGTATTCCTCTATATACGGTTGGCAGTAAGTGAAATCTGAACACAGTCTCGTGCAAACAACATTTGGATCATTTGTAGTTTAAGGTTTTACTTGTATTTGTGGTTGTTTTATTTATCTAAATGGTCAGGAATTAGTAAAACAAAATATCAAACAGGATATGAGACATTTTATAAATCTCACAAAACTTTACCCTTAAACACCATCTAATCAAAGTTGCCCAAAACTGCCAAAGTTAACCCGTTTTACGGTACTGGTCGATTATCGAAGCATCTCTCGGAGAAGTTTGCAGGTGTTACGATATGTGCCCTTTCCGTCTTCCCTAGTATAAGACATACGTTGACAACTTCAACACCTTTCGTCCATGGAGTTGATGTTGGATTCAGGTCCCACGACTGGTTCAAACATTCACGTTTGGGGTAGGTCTACTACGCGGCATTGGATCCTCTCCTTCAACTGTAAACAGTGTTGGTCGTCTGTCCGTGTGTTTGAGCAAATATTGGACAAACAGAAAGTGATTGAACAAGTGTCCGGTGTGAATGGATTGTTTCCTGCAGGTTTATGGGACCAGCGTGGTTGATTCGTGTACCGACAAATAGGATTTATACGCGGATCAGCTGTGCGAAGGTTGGGGTGACACTAGAGTGATAGACCATGGATAAACAGATGGATACCAACGGGTGGCCAAACACAACTGGCACTTGCTATTGTCGATACACTAGATGCCTTTGACAGGAAACCTGCGAATGAACAGTAATTTATGGACAGCAGTGGCTATAAGGAGAAAAATAAAACGCCGCCTTGTTTAACCTGTTGTATTAATTGGCCAATCATTGGCTTACATGATGCTTGATTAAAGGAGACATGCAGTCTAAAATCTTCATTACGAATTTTTGTTTTAATTTAATAAATGTATGTGTATTACATGTGAATAAGAAGCAAAACTGGTTCTAGTGTACGTTTAGTGTGGTAATTTGCCGTCTAAAAATTGACACCCCCCCCCCCTTTTTAAATTTCGCAGCCACTCAAAATGAGTGACGTAAACCGAGGCAGAACTCGGACAAATTCTCGATAGTCGATACGCGACGTCTATGTACGAGACGGGTTCGCGTGGCCACGTACTAACACAGCCTAAGTGAACCTGGCCGCGTATTCGGCCTGATATTCCAGCCGCGTATTCAAGCCAACGTATACTTGAATACGCGGCTGGAATACGTGGCTGGAACATCTGGAATACTGGAATACGCATGTTGGTTCACACAGGTCGCACACATTGTTGTGTGTGTATACCATAGAGCTATATTAAATTACTAGAGCGCTAACTCTTCATTCTTACGCGCGGAGATACTTTGAATCCATTCTGCACGCAGACATTTTGAATTCATGTGCGTGTTGTAGAACATAATACAATGATTTGATTTTAAAAGTGTACTCTAAATGCTGTAGAACAGACGCAAACAACTTTACGCGCGTCGTTTCAGTTAAAAAAGTCACGGCAAAACTACTGCAGCGCGCGGATACGCACACGCATTTGCGATGTTTGCGCTCATTTGCTGATCTTGCGTTTTGGTTTTGGGCGTATCGGCTTCGGTAACGCACTGTATAGAATAAAAACGCAGATATGCAAATAGCCATACAAAAGCCGTACAAAATGTTGAGGTTTCCATAGGTTTGTGCACAAACATGGATGCGCCCAGCTCGCATCACTTTGTACAGTGCTCTAGCAATTTAATATAGCTCTATGGTGTGTACCCACAGTGTACAAATCACGTACGCTTTGTGCGCAAACGTACATGTACATCATCACACCCCACGCACGCTGTACAACGTACGTATTCGGTAATCGAATTTAACAAGGAAGATCGTGAAAATTTTTTCTCGGTTTTTCGTGAATCAGACGAAAACAGTACTGATTCGTCTGATTCGAATCACAATATTTCTTATTCAGACACTGACTTGGGCGAGGGTAAAGATGGGGTCCCTCTAGGCGCTTTACATCGAAGCACGACGGCTCAAAATGGTCGCTGCACTAGGGCCGAAAATCACTAGGCCCGCCCGGACCACTTCGCTTTAGTAAGCTTTACTTTGGCTGACCAAATCCTCCGATATTTAGGATCAGCCGGAAACAAATGAAGGCTTACTCCATCCTCAGTAGTTTTGCTACACACCTAGTCGGCATGACCGAAAACTGTTGTATATTTACCCTGAGTCTCTGACCCTCGCGAAGTTTTATGTTAATGAGGCTTCCCTTTGAGGGGCGGAGTGGTTTGACCAAACATTATTTTCCCTTATTTATCACAGAAAATAAACACAACCTCACACATAATGTTGTTGTCAGCATTATACTTTATTGATTTAAGAAAGAGCAAAAAAATTACATTTTGTTCCTTTAATGCTTGCTTATTTTTAGTTGCTTCGGTCTCACTCCCGAAGCAACTATTGTTTAAGTGATTTTGCCATTTCGATGTGGACATGGTCGTGAATAAGTCTGAAATAAATCTGTGACTGTTCTAAAGACGGGGCCACTCTAGGAGTAGCATTCACTGAAAGTGATTTATTCATCGCCCATAATTGCCTTATACAGTAAGGATACGGTGGCCTCATAATGCCACTCCATAACACCCCTTTCCTTAAGATAAAGAACAGTCAGTGCTTAACTTACTTGCAGCTGCATTATCATATAAGACCTACGTAACATGAACAATATAATTGTGGTCAGTTGCGGCAGTGTTCAAGAACGCTAAATTTTTGTGAATAACTCAGCAACTATTATTATGAACGTTTTAACACTAGAACAGATTTGAACACCGTTTGCTAATAGTGTTGGCTTCAGAACAACTTTAACAAATAAAGTGCAAGACCAATCATTATAAACAACGTGATGGCCTATATTAAGGCCTTATGAGTAGGAAACCTAAGGTAGGATTTATGAGTCAATGAGTCTCTTACGTGGTCTCTTACGACCGGATCTGGTGTTAATAGTGTTAGTGATCAGTTCTGGCGGTTTTTCTATGGAAGCTGGAGCCACATTATTTGCCTTGGCGACTGTACTGGCGGTACTCGAGCCGGCTGCCTTAGTTGTAGCTGGTTGTGGAATGAGCTGAGGTGCTGTCTAGCATTGTAGGCGTGTTTGCCTTCTCCCGACTGTCTCTGAGGTGTACGCGGTTGAATCTGTAGCATCTGCTACCAACTTCGACGATGTTCATCTCTCCAGTTGTCCGCGGGGGCCTTCTACTTTGGGTCGAGTCTTAGCGCGAGCTGGCTCTCCGATGACTATAATAATTATAGATATTATCAGGAAGGTATTTGGCAGTGCGATCTAATACAGCTTAGCTGTCTGTCTTTTGGTCACGACTGGCTCGGTGACGGCCTCTATGACCTAGAGTTTGTACCAAGAGAAGAATGAGCGCAATCGACGAGACATCAAGCGCTGCCGGGAACCTGGACATTCCCAGTTTAGTGGTGTTCCTCCACTCATGGATATCTTTGGCCACAAGTCACTTGGCGATTGTTACCGCGGAGTCTGCTTTGAGGGGCTTGAGGTAGTGCGTTCAAAGTCCCACTCATTCGCAAATTGTGTAAACTCGCGTGACACGTAGTTTAGTCCGATGTCTGTGACCAAGGTGCGAGGAATGCCATGAGTGGCAGACACCGGCTTAGTTCCTTGATTAGCGATGTAGACGTCATGTCTTCCAGGGTCGCACGTCGATGTAGTCTGAGTAGAGATCTACAAGTACGCAGTAGTTTTAAAGTCCATTGACCTTAAAAACAGTCGTTCGCGACTAACTGCCACGGTGTCTTGGGTACTGGATATGTCATGGGGGATCCTTGGGAATAACTGATTGTGACTCCTAGTAGATTGCGCACTGTTGGACGGCCCCCACCATTAATGTGTGCATGCGTTAGTACATGTCTCGTGCAGTGTTGGTTGTGTATTGCACGCCCATGTGAGATATGTGTGCCCTGTCATTTTTGCTCGAAAAGCTGTTGGGATCCAATACGGGTTACGCAAAAGATGAGTCCGTTTTGCGTTGACAGCTCGTCTCTGTATGATCAGTACTCTCTGATGCACAAGGGAACTTGAGCCTTGTTCACTTGAGCCTTGATCTTTATTTGGTCAGTGAGCGTTGCCTTCTTGATTCTTTACAGACGCTCGTCTGTGACAAAAATGGTCAGGTCAATGTTCTTCAACTCCATGTTGAGCTTCTGCTCCTGGGTGACAGAGAAGATCTGGTGTCTGATCTGTGACTTGGCGTGTTGGCATCATTGTACGCGACAGTGTATCGCTCAAGTACATTCGCGAACCCTGCCTGTACTACACGTACTGTGCACTTATAGGCGAAGTCGCATACGTTGTAAACACTTCAGACTCATTAAGATTGGCTTTCTAAAGATGTTCATCAGAGGTTTGAAGTCGGTGAGCACGAGAACCTCGTCATTGCCTATGAGGTATTGCTTAAAGCGCTGAGTGGCGAATACGATTGCCAAACACACTTTCTCTATTTTGAGCGTTTAGTGGCTGTTACTGTTAGGGCTGTTTATAGACATCTGCAACTAGACGGCAATTTTGTGTGATGACGGCTCCTAGCCCAACCTCAGAGCTATCACTTTCGACAACGACGTCTTGGTTGATAGTAGTAGCATCAGCACTGGGGCTTTTGTGATGAGCTAATTCTTGATCTTGTCCAGGCCCGCGTCATGATGTGGCAACCAGTCAAATATGACGTCTTTGTCTGTGAGACGTCTGAGTGGCTCACATACTGTGCTCAGTTCTGGCAAGAATTTAGCCATATGTGACTACTCCGATGAGCCTCAGCACTCCCTTGATGACTGTAAGGTGAGGCATCTCTAGTATGACCTTGACTTTATCCGAATCTGGAGATAGTCCTGTCTGCATTAAGCTTATGCATCCTCCACGATCTTGAAGTGAATTTTTCTGTTAAGACCGTTGTCCCGGCATCTCAGACTGGCCGCTCCAACAGGGTGGATGATTGTGCCAATGTACAGTTTAAGCTTGGCACTGGATGTGTGTCACTGATCGAGCTGTTCATGGTGCTGCAAGTTGTACCAGAATCTAGCTCAAGGGTAAAAATGGGCTCCAATGCTGGTTAGGATTTGCTGTGCTGACTTTTTCTGACCGATGTACATTGTATACAGAATAAAAGCTTAAAATAATGTTGGTAAAACCCCCAAAACAAAACAAAATAAAAATACGACTTTAAAACGAATTCTTAATTTCCCATTATTTCGAGCACCGCTATTTTGTTTAAATGGACGAGGTACACAGACGGCCGTTACTCGGCTCACCTCCACCCCCCCCCCCCCCCCCCCTCCCCCACCCCGCGATAAAAAAACATCGCAGATCTATAATACCAAATGTGCAAAAAAAAATGCATATGAATCTGCGGTACGTGTGTGTTTGTGTCCGACATAGCAGAAATTTGCGAAGTTGAAATCTGCGCAGAGCTTGAAATCTGCAATAAAATGTGCAACATTACAGAAATATTCGACATCGCATAATTCTGTGCAGAAATCTGCAACAATATGTGCGACATCTGCAGAAAAAAATGTGCGACATCTCAGAAATATGCTTACACAATAATGTTGCGAAAGCATCCGAGTGTGTAAAAAAAGCATCCGAACTAGAAAAGCATCCAAATTAAAAAAAACATCCGAGTTTACAAAAAGCCTCTGAGTTTACAAACAACATCCGAATTAGGAATCCATCCGAATTAGGAAAGCATCCGAGTTATAAAAACACTGATTCTGCTTCATATCCAGGACCAGGCCCACTGTTTTAAACATACTTGTTTAAAACCGGCCAATCACCCGCTTTATTCCCTGCTTAAAAATGCCAACTAACGTCTTTCTTTTACAGTTTATTTAGTATTCAAATATTCGTGTCTCAAATTGACTCGAGCTAAATATTAAACACACGCGTAATTTACCAAGGACAGTTTTTATTTGTTTAGCTTTTCAGAAACCGCGGGAATTCAATTCGACATAAAAACATTTTTAGACACATACAACACTATTACTGCGAAAATGTTGTTTCGACTCGACTCTGATCTAGTCGACTCGACTAAACACTGTGAATCGACTCAACTCAACTTTCTTGACTGAATAACTTATAGCCTTTACTTAGAGCAATTATTTAGGCCCACCCTTACTGTTTAATCATTGATTAATAAGTGCCAAAATAGCTGAAGAATACAAAAAAATATAAAAACGAAAAAATGATACCTCGTGACAAAGAGGGGCCTAATGAGGAAACGGAGTCAAGTCTGCGCTAGGCAAACAAGGAAAACATGCCTCAGATAATCAGGTGCATAAATACAGGCGGTAAATTATAAAGAGAAACACAAGCTTGTGAAAAATGGACTTGCCCCTTGAAATAGAGACACACACATTCTGAAATAACGATGAGCTACAATGAAAGAGAAAGTGGCGCGAAAGAGAAACTCATCGCTGTGAAAGAGAAAGAGGTATACATATGGCCCTCATTGTGGTGGATCAAGTAGAGGATGAGGTTGTACATTTGCATAATCAAGGGTAGTATATTCCGAATAACGGAGAGCTTGTTTATGGTAGAGGAAATCAAAGTGATTAGGTCAATTAACTGGGCTTAACCATTGCGGAACTGTGGTAGATGTGGACAGGTGTTTTTCTTGCATACTCCAAACAGCGTGTTGTTCCCGAAAACGAAGTTTCCGGGGGTGACGTTCGGTTTTCGGTGGATTATTAACACCTTTGAATCTGTCACTGATGAAGGTCCCTTATTATGCTAGCATAAAGTTTCCAAACAGTATTGGCCAGGGGCGTAAATTTCGGGGGATTGGGGATACACACCCCACACTATTTGACCAGGTTAATCAACCATTCGACCCCCCCCCCCCCCCCCCCCCCAGGCGCAGTTCTAGAGCCAATATTTTAGAGGGTAGACCCACGTGACGTCAACATCTAACTTTCGCTACTGCTATTTTCCAGCATGTACATGTACTTGTAATTGCATATTTTTTTAAATTTTTTTTTTGTTGGGTGGGGGGGGGGGGGGGGGTTAAGGGGGGTAAAGCCCAGTTAAACGGTATTTACTATAAAATACAATCCCCTAAATCTACCCATGATAATACAAGCAATTACCAATAGTGTATAATTCCTATTTTTAAGTTTCCTGATGAGCTCAGTAATGCTCAGTTTAAATTTATACACTTTTGAAAAAGCGCCAACTGTGAAGGTAAAAAGCATTTTAGCAAATTAATTTGGGTAACCCCCAAATTTTCATCTTATGAGAACAATTTAAAGAGAGGACGTAATTCCCCAACGCAGCAAATACTATCGAGCACTTTAGCTTGTTCCAGTCCAGTGTTTCAGTCACCACGCTCCCAGTGCGTGTAGTTATTTATAAACCAAAAACCTACTTCCGATCGGAACACCTGTTGGGCAAAATTAAACTCAAATTTCCGAAAGCCCGCCTAGGGAACAATCCATTCTTTAGTTTTTGTTCTGCTATTACACGCTGCATGGTTTTTGCTGAAAGGAAGAATGGTTATCGTATGGGGCAGTCTACAATTAAAGACATGTGCATATGACTATGAGTCATGAGTATTGAAAAAGAAATACCGAGTGCAAACCGTTATTTCTGTCTAGTAAATTGTTTGCATTGTCGTCAAGCCACCTGTTATAACGAGTCATCTGGAATGTCCGAAACTCTTTTTAGTAAAATGGCCATATCGTTTTTAGTAATTTTCCTGTATAACGTCTTAGAAAATTTTCTTTAAAGGTATAGTAGGCCTCTCCAACATTTTCTTTTGCTGTTATTTTCGTAAAATGATGGATTTGGCGGTGAGTATTTTTTTTTTGCAAACATTGTTGCACTGACCTATTTAAAGTGTTGTGCTAATAGATGCAGGAAAAACAAGAAATTAATCCTGATTACGATATTATGAAGAAATACAAAAACAATTAAAAGACCAATATGAATCCCAATTGCTTTTAACTTAACCAAAACTTACGTAGTAATATGTATGTGGGTTCATAGTCGCATAATTAGCATATTACAGTTATATTAGCATACGACGGTCTCCCGGCGGTTGCCTACATGTCTACATGACATTACAGGGCCAATAGACCAGTTTCCTAATAAATTGAAATGCATGTACGCATGCGCATAAACAAGAAGCGAAATCGGCCCATTGCAAATGTACAGGAGTCCAAACAGATTTGTAATCTTCTCTCAAATTTTTGCAGAATTTGTCCTTTTGTCTTTGGAAAAGTCCCCGAAATCATCACAGGTATTACCTCCTGCTCTAAGTGAGTTTTTTAAAGTACAAAACACAAACTTAAACAAGTTTTTTTTCGTCGAATGGATTTATAAAAGTGCCCAAGCGTATGGGTAGAAGAAAAGAGTCTGAAAAAGAAAAACGAAAACAAGAAAAACAAGGGGGGGGGGGGGGGGGGGGTAGAAGCGTACTCGGAAACAGCAAAACAATTATTTCGTCTCATGTGCCACGAGGTCGAGGGAAATCAGCAGTGGTCCCCCTCTGCTGGGATCAAAAAGAAAATTGTTACTTTTTGGGGTAACATCCACCACATTGGGAACAGAATCACGGCCGCTGAATTACGGCGCGAATCACGGCTTGCGCTTGCACACAAGCTATGTGATTGACGCCACGATTCAAGGCCTGCGATTTCGTCCGCAACTGTACGAGTGTACCCTAAAAAGGTCGCAGTACACATTTTCTTTGATTCGTTGGGAAATGACTCCTGTTGATTTCCCTCGACCTCGTGGCACACGAGACGAAATAATTGTGTTGCTGTTTCCGAGTACGCTTCTAAACAGCTCTTGCTTTCCTTGAAAACACTTCTTTTTACATAACATTAAGAGGGAATTTTAAAGCTTTATACAGAAAAGGTTCAAATGGGTTGATAGTACACGATTGTTTCATACCAATGTGTACACACATCAAGGGCATATGGAATTGTCATTATACGGCGAGGTCCAGGGGTAATTCTCAAGAGAGTCAAACTGCAACAATAAATTATTGTAAGGAGTTGGGCTCGAAATTTCCAAAAATCTACAGAAAAAATATTTAGAATTGGGCAGTTTCATTTTGTCTTTGAATGGTATTTGCTTGAAATAATATGTGGACTGTCCTGCTGGTTTTTTTATTGACAAAACTATAAAACCATGTGTTACACATTCAGCTATCTAGAACCTCCGAAACAGCTTTTGTACCTATAAAACAAACCCCATTTTAGACCAGAAGGTAATGTTTTACTGTACCACTTTGTATTTACCACAAGTATCCCGCTAATTTGTAAAAAAAGAAACGTTTGTATGCAAACTAAACTGCAATATATCACTTTACCCAAAAAGCAATTTAAATTGATACTATGGCATGATTCATTTGGTTCACTACTTGTCGCGGGTTAAACTGGTCACGGTAGCCGAATGCATGCTGCGTGCACTATTATAGGTTAATATGCAATATAACATAACTACCCGATACATAATGACGGTCCTTGTTTCGAACCTTGTTTTACCTGGTGTTTTAGTCCAGGAACAAGTTTTGACCTCACACAAATTGCAACAAACATTTGTTCACCACAATGCATTTTTAAAAGGTCCCCACAATGACATATTAAAAGTCTCTTAAAATTCGAGTGCTGGGAAATATGACTAATTTGCATAAATCGTTAATCCCTGCCACGTAATATATTTATTCCCATATTTTGGTATATTATTTTATTTTTTTGAAAAGTTTATTTTGGTGATTCTTCTTGGATATCCTTACTTCAATAACATTTTCTAAAGCATATAAGTGACTGAATAATTATGTAAACATAGTAATTATCCAAAATGACAACTTCATGAACCTATAAATGTGCGCACATTACACTGTCTCCAGATATCATCAAGTAGTCAGTATTGATGAGCTTCAAATTCACCAAGTTGCTTACTGGCACAGTTATCATATTAAAACCTTATGGAAAATCATATGAACAGTGATAACATTGTGATATTTAGCCCAGCAAACAAAAACTGGGGAAAAATGGTGTATCCATAAATTGGGCGAAAATGTAGTTAAAGGGTTGCCTAACATGGGAGACTTAAACAAGTTCAAGAAAATCCCCAAAGTAACTTTTAACGTAGATATGATTATTGTAAGCAACAAAATTCTTTAATTTGGGGGGGGGGGGGGTTTCCTTGAACTTGTTTTAAGTCTCTCACCTTAGGAAACCCTTCACCTATCTTTTAGCTCAATTTATGGACACACCATTTTTTCCCAGTTTTTGTTTGCTGGGCTAAATATTTTCAATAAGGATTTAATAGAATAACATGTGCCAGTGAGCAACTTGGTGAATTTGTAGCTCGTCAATACTGATTACTTGATGGAGACAAGGTAAATGCGTGCAAATTATAGGGTGGTCATTTTAGACCATTACTATATTTTCATAATTATTTAGTCACTTACCTGCTTTAGACAATGTTATTGAAGTAAGGATGTGTGTGTAGAATTACCAAAATAAACTTTTTCAAAAAATAAAAATAAAATATATACCAAAATATGGGAATAAACATATCACACGGCAGGGAATTAACGATTTATGCAAATTATACATATTACCACCACTTGGATTTTTAGAGATTTTTAGTATGTCATTCTAGGGATCTTATAGAAGTGCACTGTGGTGAAAAAAATGTTGTTGCAATTTTTGTGAGGTCAACAAAACAAAATTATGTATTTTGCCTGGACTATTATGTAATTATATTTTTGACTATGAGCGCTTAGAGCGACCATTCGCAGTAATTGTACAGTATTGCGACGACCACCGTCGTTAGGACGACCGTTTGCCGGTCGTCCGAGCGCCCAAGTACTCGATAAAATTTCATTTTTTTAAATTTTATTGAATATGTCGATATATTTGGGTACATTATCCTAATGGTTTTTAATTTTGTGGCAAAAGCTCTAGGTAAAAACGGGTTAGGTTACAAATAAAAACCTAAAATTTTGCGTGCGTCTCTATGGACCGGTCGCGCTAATGATGGTTTATCAATAATATTTTATATATATTTTACCTACATGTACATGTATATATAATATATATATTAGGTATTGACAGTTGTGTAACATTTTACCTAACGCTTGTGATAATATTTACACATTTATTACGTACAAAATGAACATCAGTTTTTAAACTGTTTGGGCACACCCTCGGTAAAGAAATGTAATTAATAAATAAATATAAAACAAAATCACACGTAAAAGTCCTATAGCCGGCGGCTCGGAGTGGCCCGGAAGTTCAATCTGGACTTTTATGCGCGAGACTTACACGGTCTATTCCATCAATTTCTGGTTCGTTTTATCGCCGCGTTGTCAACATTTTGCAATGGCGGCTTCGTGTTAAAAAAAATGTCAGCTCACTGCGGCGGACATGTCACAAACATGTACATACATCCACGAACCGTATATCAGTACGTAATGGCATTGTAGCATGACAAACCTTAACCAATTAGAAACGTATTGAAAAAGAAATTCGTGGTCAAAATGACCCCAATGTAAAGGCGTGGTTATTAATAAAGAAGTTGAACAGCTTATGGCTACTTTTTTGGAAAATGACCTAAAAAGTTGTCAGAAAAAAAAAACGATAACGAAATTTGTAACCCCTGAGTTTTAAGAGTTTATGCGTGGGTTTCATTTTTGATAAAAGTGTGTTTTCTTGTTGGGTATAGAACCGAAACGTGTCACGGACCTCAAGGTGTCACAAATCACCTATTATCTATCCCTGTGGGCGCTGCGCTGTTTATGAGCGACTTATTAAGCGGGCGTTTAAAAGTTGTCGTAGCAATTAGCACCATATCGAGATCTCACCAGGACGGCCAATTGGACAGCGACACCTCAACCATTCCTCAGCTGTCAATTACGATGCCATGTTGACAAACTTCATGTGCGTATCTACACAAGAAAGCTTCTTACGTTTCTACAGCAATGTCAGCATTCGCGGAAGGGACGAAATCGTTTAGTTTGGAGTCCCAATTAACGGATGCCAGCGATTTTCTTAGCAATATTTTAGTGGAAAACCCCTGACATTCGTTTGGCTGTATTCGTCCTCGATGCCGCATCCATGTGTGTGAACACGCCAGTGTTTGTAGCCCCCCGTCGCCCGCCAATTTGGTGATCAAACAAGCCTGTTATCACGTCAGCGGGGCGTTTACATAGCGTAACGTGGTTAAATATCTTATTACATGGCACATCAAATGCTGCTTGTGTGCATTCCTGAATTAACAGAGTGGTACAAAATACTTTCTTTGAACTTCCGTTCTGCTTTCAGTAGTATTTTGAAATTCCTTTAAGTAACGGCCCTAGGTATTGATGACGTTACGCAGTGTTAACTGCATGCAGCGTTACGTATGTGTGCACTTTTCACGCTCATTTTTGGAGTCTGTAGTCCCCGAAAACAAAACAAATGGGCAGTAATCATCTTGTTCAGTCTTCTGTTATCTATACTTTTCTTATAAGAAAACCCAGTCTATTCCTTGCTGTAAGCATTTCGTTATGTGACCACCTATACAGACCTGAAATGCCATACACGAATACAAATTCTGATCCATTTCACTCCGCATAGTACATCTGGGCCCATGTTCCCGAAGCGCTCGGTAATACCCCAGTCACAATTGGCTTGCGATGGGTTTGCGATTAGTTTGCGGCGGATTTCTAGGCATTTTCGGCCGGGGCCCCACGGGACTCCTTGCGGCTGCCGGGTCATTTTTTGTCATCGGGCGGGCATCGAGTTACTTTTAACTCGGACTTAAAACCTGGTGCGGCGTTTCGCATCGCAAACTGATCGCCAATAAATCGGTCGATGCCTAGCCGATGTCCGGCAGGGCATCGCACACGTCGGGCGGGCGCCGAGCCAAATTTTGGACAACCCAGACAATCAATATATCGGCCAGGCGCCGCTCACACGCCGGCCGGGTCCCGCCAGGCGTCCGGCCGACTTGGCGGTGCCTGGCCGAAAATCGGCCGGGGGCCAGACGGCGCCCTGCCGGCGCCCAGCCTGAAATCGGTCATGCATCGGCCGGGGCTCGCAGGGTAAAAAAAGCGGCTCATCTACATCTACACACAGTTTATGACACAAGTTTCATTGTGCAAGTACTACATCTCTTTATTAGCCACCAATGCAACAAGAACCAGGTTGTAGCGGTATAGCGTGCAAACGCCAACCTCTCCCTCAACCGGGCGACCTACACACCAGAACATTTTAGGCCAACGCTTGAGTAGCGTGTTGTAATTTTGACAACACGCTAGCAAACGCTAACCAACGCTAGGCCAGCGTTAGCAACACGATGAGCGCGTTACTCACACGCTGGGACACGCTGTCATACGCTGAGGAATTTTTTTTTCTTCAAAATAGCTACAATTTCCAGCGTTTGCCAGCGTGTGACTGCACACGCTGGCGGCGCGTTTTAGATTCGTTACTCACGCGTCGAAAACGCTAGGCGATCGTTATCAACCCGCTACTCACACGCTGGCGTACGCCGGCGTACGCTTGCGACACGCTGGTTATGGCCCTGCCACACCAGGACGTTTTAGGCCAATGCATGAGTAGCGCGTTAAAAATAGTTGATACGCTGGCAATTGCTGAACTTTCACAGAAAAAGTCAAGTGGAACCGTGATTTCAGCGTGTTCATACAGGTTGATAACGGGTTCATAGCGTATGCCGGCGTGTAATGAACGCATCACTGATTTATATACAAAATACGACAGCGGGTCGCCAGCGTGAGAGTAGTGGGTTGGTAACGATCGTCTAGCGCGTTCGACGCGTAAGTAACGGCCTTCTGGCGCGCCGCTAGCGTGTGCAGTCACACGCTGGCAAACGCTCAATTTCTTTAGGTATGTTGAAAAACGTATTTTTGTCTCAGCGTGTGACAGCGTGTTCCAGCGTGTGGGTAACGCGCTCAGCGCGTTGCGAACACTGGCCTAGCGTTGGTCAGCGTTTATCCGCGTGTTGCCGAAATTTCAACACGTTGGCCTAAAACGTTCTGGTGTGACAGGGCCATTACTGTAGTAGCGCGTCATCTTTTTGTACAACTAATCATGTGTTCGGTGCAGTACGCTGGCGCGCGTTGGACCGCGCTACTCACGCGCTGGGCTGTCGTTCATCAGTCGTCGAGCGCGTTACTAACGCGTTATTCACGCGCTGGCGAACGCTATGAACCCGTTATTAACGCGTTATGGACACGCTGAAATCATGGTTCAACTTGACTTTTTCTGTGGAAGTTCAGCGTTTGCCAGCATATCAACTATTTTTAACGCGCTACTCACGCGTTGGCCTAAAACGTTCTAGTGTGACAGGGCCATTAAGAAGGTCAGAGGAGAGCTTCTGCCGCCGGCCGTTGATCGCTAGCCACTCGACAGGCACACTACAGATGCCCGTCCGGCCGCCGTACGACCTGTACGAATTGGTTGGCACCCTGCCGGATACCGCAGGGGTATCGCAAGGACATAAGCAGGGCACAGGACGAGTGCCTGCCGGACACCGGCCGATAAACGGGCCAATAATTCGACCCCATTTCCAAGAAAGTCGGCCGATCGCCGGTCGGCGACCCCCCGGGCCCCGCCATGGCAGCGTACGGGGCACTTTTAATTGTGACTGTGACCGCCATATCGCACGATCTTTCGCCGACCTCTACACGCCGGCCGATGCCTAGAAATCGCACACGCCGCCCGGGCTCCGCTTTAATTGTGACTGGGGTATAAACATGCCATAACGATACATAGTTGATAACACTTTCACAAATTGATCTTTCGGGCATACCTAACAACATTTGGGATGTTCATTTTTGCATAAGTGTCACTTTGGAGAGTTATTTCACGTTAAAAATGTGATGGGACGAAAATAGCATGGGGCGAGTTGGTTTTTATTGCCTTGTTTTCATTACAATTTTGCCCCAAAGCCACTTCGCCCCAAAGCCACTTCGCCCCAAAGCCACTTCGCCCCAAAGCCACTCCGCCCCAAAGCCACTCCGCCCCAAAGCCACTTCGCCCCAAAGCCACTTCGCCCCAAAGCCACTTCGCCCCAAAGCCACTTCGCCCCAAAGCCACTTCGCCCCAACGCCACTTTGCCCCAAAGCCACTTCGCCCCAAAGCCACTTCGCCCCAAAGCCACTTCGCCCCAAAGCCACTTCGCCCCAAAGCCACTTCGCCCTAAAGCCACTTCGCCCCATTTTTGTTTTTACTATTATTGTATTGATTCGAGCAAACTCGCACCATAAAGTATGTACATCACAGAGACAAGTTGCTAAATATGAACTGTTTACCACTGTTTACCCATGTTTACATGTAAATCACCCCCTTTGGCTTGATGGGTGCCCACTGCCCAGATTGATAAGTGTGTTATTATATATTTGATTGATAAATAAAATGGCTTATTCCATCTGCATTATTTTTATTTTTTTTTATTTTATTTTTTTTTTGGGGGGGGGGGGATTTTAATGGTTTTTATGCAAGGCGAGCTTGTAATGAGTTACATAATAATGAAATACACAATAATGAAATACATCAAATAAGATCGTCAGCACTACATCTATTTTTTTATATGCAACATAACATTGCAAAGTGACATTAAAATAAATACAATCACAGAATAATTGAGAATTAACAAATAAACTTGTGGCCCTATACCCACTCTTTGGTTGCTGTGGTCCACGAGTGATAGTACCTGCCCCACCCTACAGTTTTATTTTACACTGGATCTGTAACCTTATACTTGGAATACTGAATTGTTTATTGGTATTAAAGTCAACGTTGCAATAATATTTGAAATGACATGCATAAATGGTGAATTGTTTGCACAATTTGCAAATAATAATTACATTTACATGTGTGTAAATGCCCATTTTTGGTACAATATTTTCTCAAAAAGAGCGATATTTATACTCCATATAACGGATGTTTCAGTATGTAGTTCCAATAAGTTTCAACTACCGGTAGGTTACACTTTTCAATTTGAATTAGAAAGAGCCTTGAAAATAGTTGCAATGTGGCCGGTAGGACATGCTTCTAACGTTGGGGCTTAGATAGTAGGCTGGCACTGGATCTGGGTAAACACCAGTCTTCTTGGAGGTCTGTCATCATCACTGCTCGTATCCTGATTAGCAACTGCATAAGGTTGAATTTACAAATACTTATAAAATACCAATAAAGTCAGAATTCAGTAAAGTCAGTAGCGGCAGGATCATGTATTCTTAAAAAAAATCAGAACAGAATCATAGAATTAGAAAGGGCCTACTTCCGAAAATGTAAGGCACCGTCCTGTCGACGGTGCCTTACATTTTCAGAGATTTCCCTTTGTAGTTTTACTTGGACAGCTGTGATTTTTTCGTTCTTACTTATATCAGTGAACCGAGCGTAGCAATATTGACGATATCTAGCATTTGTCGGTGGTCCGCCTGCCGACGTTAAACCATCCGCTCTCTGCCAGTGCCACTGCACTGGTTAGACCCGTGGACCCGTGGACCCATGGACCCGTGAACGTTGGCCATAATTTTCCCCTTTATATCCGACTGTTTTCCTTTCAAAATCTTCCATTTGTCTGCAAAATCGAGGAAGCAAGACCAGCTTTGTATGTAAAATGGTGAAACACTGCCTTTGGCTCCTGTATCACAGTGCAACATGCATGTAAATAGAGGCAATGTTTCCGTCTTCAGAAGCCGCCATGTTGTACAACGGGTCAGAAACTGTGCGTAACGAGAGCGCTGATTGAATGCCGACGGAGACTCATAACACAGTATTTCAGATTGATCACAATTTAGTTTTAGTCACTTGAGTGCCGTTTTGTTAAACGAAACTGTATTTCAGTTTTGGCTTCAGTCATGCAGTTTAGCAATAACGCTGGAGCCATACACGGACCGAAGCCTAGATTTAAGTAACGGCTAGTTTAAAACAAAATTATCGGTCCATAATTTTGTAAAAAATACACCAACAAATTCCACTTTTGCAAAAATGAACATTCATTTTTGTAATGAGCAACAAACACTTTAATGAACTTTGATGTTTTCATTGCCTACCAAAAATGAGATCACGAACGAACACAATAATCGCACTCGTCCCATACATGGTCTATATAGTGCCTAAATATTGCCTAACGTAAGGGCTAACGAGGGTTAGCCGAAGCCCTGGTAAGGGGCTCGTCAGGTTCTCGTTCATGATTAAAGTGCCCGATACGCTCACGTTATATGTACATGGGCCACTGGCATTGTATGCGTGGTTAAATGTATTCCATGTTTTTTTACGTCGTGTTAACGTTCAGGCTTCAAAGATATGTCGTGGGTTAGTGTTTGTTCAGTTTCTTGTGCAGCGTGAAGCAGTGTGTATGGATTATCAGCAACATGTCGACATAAACCAAAAAAAGAAAGCCTCGCTTCACTACCGAGGAGTTGGAATCCCTCGTAGACGGTGTTAAAAAAAGGAAGTTCATTTAGCACATTCGTTGACGTTGTCACTAACATAAAGAAAAAACGTGCATGGCAAGAAATATCCACTGCAGTAAATCCAATATCACAGTGTCCCGCACAAGTTGGCACGATTGTTCCAGCACAACCAAAGGCAAATGAATGATGCGAAAACAAGAAATGCGAGAAACCGTGAGCGGTAAGCCTAGACACTACAATAACTGAACAAGAAGAAAATTTTCTGAGCATTATAGGCAGTACCCGCAACTGAAGGAATCAAAGGTGCCAGCGATTCGAGTGATTTGATCACGATTAAGGATAGAGGGACTTGCGACAATCACAGTTCCACTATTACTACTTTATAGTTCAGGCATCAGAAATCTGCTTAAAATTGGGTAATGGCTGCGAATGAAACAACAATCTATCAAAATATATGGAGACACAAAGTGCTGAAGAATATATATTTGTGCTCATTAATGTACATGATAAGTGCCTAATTAGGGTTGAAAATCTAACTTTCAAAGGAAAATGCTATTGAAGTTAACTGGTCATGAATGTAGATGAAAACAAATTGAAATTGGGTGGGAAAACCAGTCGAAATATTGTTTGTTTCTTTATCAAGGATCTAACAATAACTTCGAACTAATCGTTAACTTAGCGGGCTCGTAAGACACAACGAGAGCTTCGGGAACCTCCTTCTTGTCATAACGATGGGCTAGCGAGGGCCTAACAAATTCGTTATAGTCTAACGAGCGCTTCGGGGACATGGGCCCACATCTTTCAGGCGACATACGTGACACGATCAAGCGGAATGAGTGTAGTTTTAAAGAGGGCATCTGTACGTTTTAAAAAATGAAAACCCCATGTTGATACGATGTTTTGTTGTCGAGTTATGTAAATTTGTTTAAATACCAACGAAGAACACAGTTCTGATTAAAACATTTTTGGGATTCCCCGACATTCGACTCATTCCGCTTGATCGTGTCACAAATTTGTTTCTCTAATTTACCCATCCATTAATTATTTTAATAATGAGATACTATTTTCTCATGTTATAGCATGCATTATGAATGTGATATATCTATACATGTATGTCTGTATTTTCCTCGGACACCGGCGGCCGGACAGCAGCCTTTATATTTGGCACTGGTTCCGGCAGCGATCCCGAGCCTGAGACAGTGTGGCGGGGCATGGTTATTGTAAATTACACAATTATGGGCGATTGAATGGCAAACAATGACTAATTAACATTAACGTTATAGTGATAACCCGCGCAGTGCTAAGTTTCATATCGCTTGATGACGCGTTCCTTTAACTTGCAAAAGTGCTTTGATCGATGTAAAACCGGCACAACTGTATGGAACGCCAAATGTACCAATTTATGATGTTACTGGATACAAGTTATTACGTGATGTCGTCAATCCATTACGTGATGTGGTCAGTGTATTATGTGATGTGGTCAATTCATTATGTGATGTAGTTAATCCATTATGTGATGTGGTCAATCCATTATGTGATGTGGTCAACCCATTATGTGATGTGGTCAATCAATTATGTGATGTGGTCAATCCATTACGTGATGTAGTCAGTGTATTATGTGATGTGGTCAATTCATTATGTGATGTAGTTAATCCATTATGTGATGTGGTCAATCCATTATGTGATGTGGTCAACCCATTATGTGATGTGGTCAATCAATTATGTGATGTGGTCAATCCATTACGTGATGTAGTCAATATATTATGTGATGTCGTCAATCCATTATGTGATGTGGTCAGTGTATTATGTGATGTGGTCAATCCATTATGTGACGTAGTCAATCCATTATGTGACGTAGTCAATCCATTATGTGACGTAGTCAATCCATTATGTGACGTAGTCAATCCATTATGTGATGTGGTCAATCCATTATGTGATGTGGTCAATCCATTATGTGATGTAGTCAATCCATTATGTGATGTCGTCAATCAATTAAGTGATGTAGTCAATCCATTATGTGACGTAGTCAATCCATTATGTGATGTGGTCAATCCATTATGTGATGTGGTCAATCCATTATGTGATGTGGTCAACCCATTATGTGATGTGGTCAATCCATTATGTGATGTGGTCAATCCATTATGTGATGTGGTCAATCCATTATGTGATGTAGTCAATCCATTATGTGATGTCGTCAATCAATTAAGTGATGTAGTCAATCCATTATGTGACGTAGTCAATCCATTATGTGATGTGGTCAATCCATTATGTGATGTATTCAATCCATTATGTGATGTGGTCAATCCATTATGTGATGTAGTGAACCCATTATGTGATGTAGTCAATCCATTATGTGATGTAGTCAATCCATTATGTGATGTAGTGAATATATTATGTGATGTAGTCAATCCATTATGTGATGTAGTCAATCCATTATGTGATGTAGTCAATCCATGATGTGATGTCGTCAGTGTATTATGTGATGTCGTGAATCCATTATGCAATGTCGTGAACCCATTGTGTGATGTCGTGAATCCATTATGTGATGTGGTCAGTGTATTATGTGATGTAGTCAACCCGTTATGTGAAGTGGTCAATGCATTACGTGGTGAGCTATCCCTTTATATAGCCACTGCCGAATTATGTGAGGTCGTCAAGCCATTATGCGGCGTCGTCAATCCATTATATGATGTAAACCCGTGTGTATTGCGCCGGAGCTATTTCTTGTTTATACCTCCTGCTGAATTATGTGGTGTTGTTAAGCCATTATGCGGTGTCGTAAACCGTTGCGCGTGCGCAGTCACTCCTAGGTTATAGTGGTCTGTATTGTGCAGCTCAAGGAGAAATATATAGCGTTGAAAGCATGATGCGCGTGTACTGTGTTTAAGCATGGAGGATGGTTTAAGCTATTTTCTGAAGTGGACACCAGCTAAGAAACTGTGTGCAGATTGCACTCTGACTTTCTTGTACATAGTATAGGCCTACAATACAATTAAATACATCCATGAAAACGCTTTTTTTCTTCCCTTTTCGTAATAGGAGTCATCAATCAAAATTAAGCTATTTTTACTTGCTTTTTTATACTAGTCAGCAACTCTGGATGTTTAGTAGTAGTATGAGATTCAGTAAATAAACGAAATCATTATTTTCGTCTTGGTCACCAATTCTTTGTGAAATTATAACTGTATACAGCATTTCTTTCACGGAAATACTAATTTTTCTAAAACGTTTGCGCGATGCCAGTACTGACGTGAACGGATTGCATTTTAGAAACTGTTCGTCAAAACCAAAAACAAGAAAGAAATTTAAAATAAAGCACTTTTGTCTGAAAATCCGTTAAAAAACTGTGAATCAAAATACTGCCCATTTTTAAATACGGTCCCTCAAACCCTTTTTGTGAACACTCACTGGTTTTCATGTGGTCGGGCGGCCTTGGCAAACGGGATGAATTTGCTGTTCCTGAGCCGGCTTTCATTTTATGTGATACGTAATTTCATTGGTTGCTCATTTTTATCAGAAAAATACCCCAATTATTTATTAATCTTTAACAATCATATATATTCCAGCATATCCGATGACCTGGCGATCACTCACATTTTGATCGTAATAGCAGTGGGTACGTGCAAACGTTGATGTACATTCCCTCAAATTTCAACTTTCCGTATACACTGCTATAGTTTAATGTGTTGTTTTTTTTAAAATAGTTTCTGCCATTTGTTGTTTAGAATCTCAATTTTTTTCGAAATTACAGAAAGTTCATTTCGGATACATTTATATATGGCTATCTTGGCACTGTTTATTCACCCATACCAGACAATGGTATCGCCCTGAGGTTTGGTAGTCGACCTTGATCGACCGACACAAAACACGTGGGTAAAAACTTTAATGAGGTACAAGTTAGAAAACGTTTCCATAGCGGCGGGATGGATACGTTGAAATGGATTGACGACATCACATAATGGTTTCACTACATCACACAATGGATTGACTACATCACATAATGGATTCACGACATCACATAATACACTGACCATATCACATAATAGATTGACTACATCACATAATAGATTCGCTACGTCACATAATGAATCACTACATCACATAATTGATTGACTACATCACATAATACACTGACCTCATCACATAATGGATTGACGACATCACATAATAGATTGACTACATCACATAATGGATTCACTACGTCACATAATGGATTCACTACGTCACATAATAGATTGACTACATCACATAATGGAATCACTACATCACATAATGGATTGACTACATCACATAATGGTTTCACTACATCACATAATGGTTTCACTACATCACATAAAGGATTCACGACATCACATAATAGATTCACGACATCACATAATGGATGGACGACATCACATAATGGATTCACGACATCACATAATGGATTGACCACATCACATAACGGATTGACGACATCACATAATAGATTGACTACATCACATAATAGATTCACTACGTCACATAATACATTGACTACATCACATAATGGAATCACTACATCACATAATTGATTGACCACATCACATAATACACTGACCACATCACATAATGGATTCACGACATCACATAATGGATTGACTACATCACATAATGGTTTCACTACATCACATAATGGTTTCACTACATCACATAATGGATTGACGACATCACATAATGGATTGACTACATCACATAATGGATTGACCACATCACATAATGGATTGACTACATCACATAATACACTGACCACATCACATAATGGATTGACTACATCACATAATGGATTGACTACATCACATAATGGTTTCACTACATCACATAATGGTTTCACTACATCACATAATGGATTCACGACATCACATAATGGATTGACCACATCACATAATGGATTGACTACATCACATAATGGATTGACTACATCACATAATGGTTTCACTACATCACATAATGGTTTCACTACATCACATAATAGATTCACGACATCACATAATGGATTGACGACATCACATAATGGATTGACCACATCACATAATGGATTGACTACATCACATAATGGATTGACTACATCACATAATACACTGACCACATCACATAATGGAATCACTACATCACATAATGGATTCACGACATCACATAATACACTGACCACATCACATAATGGATTGACGACATCACATCATATATTGACTACATCACGTAATGGATTGACGACATCACGTAATAACTTGTATCCAGTAACATCATAAATTGGTACGTTTGGCGTTCCATAGTATAGGGCGACAACTCGCATTGTAATCTATCACTACATTTAGTAACCATATGCGTCGAACCACTAAAGACGGGTAATATCCTAGTCTTCCACGACTGAAACTGTACACTTCACTGCAGTATCACCACTGTGTATACTTTAAAAGTAATACGATCTCAACGATAGAATAGCCTGTCAAGACTAGTCAACGGTTTGTGCACAAGCGCAAGCCTACATATTAGTTGCTGAACACGATTTCCATGCGTAACCCTTGTAAATCATACCCCGTTTTATTACTTTGGCATGATTGTGTAGCTATGACCCCGGTCCGCTGCTTTGAGTCAACCTCGATGCTGGTCAATGGAGTCGGGAAGCTACACTGGCTGTTCCTGCTTACCACTGTGCGCGGGTTGACTTGACCCCGTCCCCTCTGATTGATGTACATTGGATTGGCTGCGAAGCTCCGCGATTAAAGTCATCGCGCGGCTATCTTGGTATTATTATATTCAACACAATGGTCGTTTTGCAAGCCCCGATTTCAGCCCACTGTACTGGCAAGCTGCACGCAGGAATGCAGTTCATAGCAAATGGGCTAAAGTTGGAGACGATCAGTCGGTCGGTCTTATCCTTTCCGAAAACTCAAAAACACCCAAACTCAACTTCTTGATTTGGCGATAGCGCCGTACAAAAATGACGCTCGTTTTTTCGCCTTTTAATATTTCAATCTTGACAACATTATAAACCTTCACTTAATTTGTCTTTTTAAATATTTTCTAACCAAGTTTACTCTAATTCTTACTCTAACTGTTATTATTACGCAACACACCTGCTTATGGATTGTGTTGAATATATAGCAAGATAGCCAAGACGGCCGCGCGGTGGCTTCAATTCGCGCATATACTTCAAATTTTGCACCCAGTACCACATCAGTGGTGGACACTGACCTCTATACATGGACAGATCATCATTGTTTCATTTTGAAGTCGGCATGCGGAGAAGTGCAACATGGCGGACCCACGACGTCACTCTGTGAGCCAATGAAATGTCCAGGTGTTGGTACGATACGTATTACGTAATGTTTATAAATACAAAATGTACAGAGTAAATCCACTGACCTCTACACCTGGACATTTCATTGGCTCACAGCAGTGATGTCTCGGGTCCGCCATGTTGCACTTCCAGTTCGCGCCGACTTCAAGTGTTAGCACAGCAGAATATGGACAATGATCCGTCCAGGTGTAGAGGTCAGTGGTGGTGGACCATCTCTCTACAAATCGAATTGTAACAGGAGTGACCATGTATTTATATTAAAATGACCCCCCCACCTCTTTCCAACTTTAACCGATTAGTCCTCGTCTCGTCTGTCTGCGAGCACTGCAACAATGACTGAAAATGTCAGCTGTTTATTCAGGTGAATGTCTTAATATACCTGTACTTGTTATATATATGCTTTGTTAAGACAACATCGGCCTCACCCGTCGGGTTTCTGGTTATCCGCACTTGAGAAGATTACTGTGCTGTAAGTTGCCCATATTTCTTTTCTTTGTTTCCCTATTTTTTCAGTTCCATGTGATTGAGCCACAACTTGACATGTGAAGTTTGATTAATGTCCGGGAGACGTATACTCGGTCGTTAAAATGACATTGGAACCAAAAGGTGTAATAAAATATGAATGAAGACTGAATGGGTGTTTTATTTGTCAACTAAAATACCGACGTGGCTTTTATGTTCTGTAATTTATTAGCAAATTTGTTTTATATTGACCGACTTATACGGACCATCTGCCTGTGGCTTTGACCTGCCATTATAAGAGCACTAAATTATTGGCCACCTATACATTCAAAAGACCTGAGATTCGAAATTTGTTTTACGTAGGCCTATATACAACGTTGGATTGTTCTATTTCGAGTCTGTCGGCATGCAGCGGTTGAAATGAAGAGTCAAATACGTACGCGGCTATACATTATTGCAGAACACTAGGCCACTTCTAGTAGGAAGACATAATGAAGTTTAATTTATTAGCTGTTTCGGTTTTTCACCGAAACAGCTTTTGTTTTCGTTAAAGTTTTTAGCTGTTTCGGTTTTCCACCGAAACAGCTCTTGTTTTCGTTAAAGTTTTTTTTAGCTGTTTCGGTTTTCCACCGAAACAGCTTTTGTTTTCGTTAAAGTTTTTTTTTTTTTTAGCTGTTTCGGTTTTTCACCGAAACAGCTTTTGTTTTCGTTAAAGTTTTTTTTTTTCTTTTTTTTTTTTTTTTCCACTTTCAGTGTTTTTACCCATAGGATTTACACACGTTTGTTCTGCCAATACACTTTGGCACTTTGGTAAACCCGATCGACTTAAGACTTGGCATACACTTAGAACACCACCCACAGATGGTCCTAGAAGAAATTTGGCACGATTGCGTCATTCAAGGTCACGTGACGTCACGTTAAAGGTTCAATTTGTCCCCATAGGTTTTGTACACGTTTTTCTTCAGACTATTGACTTTGGCACTTCGGTAAATCCGACCGACTTGAAACTCGGCATACACTTAGAATACCACCCCCAGATGTTTCTGAAATAAATTCGGCACGATTGCGTCATTCAAGGTCACGTGACGTCACATTAAAGGTTCACATTTTTCTCCCATTGGTTTTGTACACGTTTTTGTTTAGACTATTGACTTTGACACTTTAGTAAATCCGATCGACTTGAGACTTGGCACACACTTAGACCACCATTCACAGACGGTCCTAGAAGAAATTCGGCACGATTGCGTCATTCAAGGTCACGTGACGTCACATTAAAGGTTCACATTTTTCTCCCATTGGTTTTGTACACGTTTTTATTCAGACTATTGACTTTGGCACTTCGGTAAATCCGACCGACTTGAGACTTGGCATAAACTTAGAACACCACCCACAAATGATATTGGAAGAAATTCGGCACGATTGCGTCTTTCAAGGTCACGTGACGTCACGTTAAATGTGAAAATTATTCCCCCATAGGTTTTGTACACGTTTTTCTTCAGAATATTAACTTTGAAATTTTCGTAAATTTTATCGACTTCAGACTTAGCACACACCTCAACCACCATCCCCAGGAGGGCCAAGGGAAAAATCGTCACGATGACGTCATCGTGGGTCATGTGACGTCACATTAAAGGTGCAGTTGTTAGGCCCCTCTATCTCTGGAAGTACAGGCCCGATTGGGGTCAAACTTGGTATGCAAGTATTCCAGGATGTGTTATAGACGAAAATCAGGGTGACGTCATGATGACATCATCGTGGGTCATGTGACGTCACATTAAAGGTGTAGTTTTTAAGACCCTCTATCTCTGGAAGTACAAGTCCAATTAGGGTCAAACTTAGTATTCAGGTATTCCGGGATGTGTTATAGACGAAAATTAAGATGACATTGTGATGATATCATCGGGTGTCATGTGACGTCACATTAAAGGTTCACATTTTTCTCCTATTGGTTTTGTACACGTTTTTCTTTAGACTATTGACTTTGACACTTTAGTAAATCCGATCGACTTGAAACTTGGCACACAGTGAGACCACCATCCACAGACGGCCCTAGAAGAAATTCGGCACGATTACGTCATTCAAGGTCACGGGGCGTCACGTTAAAGTTTCTATTTTTTTCCGTTAGGTTTTGTACACGTTTTTCTTTAGACTATTACCTTTGACACTTTAGTAAATCTGATCGACTTGAGACTTGGCACACACAAAAAACGACCACACACATATTGAAAGTAATTTTAGACACTCGAAACAGCTCTGTGTTTGTCCACAAACACATGTCTAGTTTTTTCTTTTTTTTTTTTTTTTTTTTTTTTTTTTTCCACTTTCAGTGTTTTTACCCATAGGATTTACACACGTTTGTTCTGCCAATACACTTTGGCACTTTGCTAAATCCAATCGACTTGAGACTTGGTATACACTTAGACCTCCACCCACAGATGGTCCTAGAAGAAATTTGGCTCGATTGCGTCATTCAAGGTCACGTGACGTCACGTTAAAGGTTTAATTTTCCCCATAGGTTTTGTACACGTTTTTCTTCAGACTATTGACTTTGGCACTTCGGTAAATCCGACCGACTTGAAACTTGGCATACACTTAGAATACCACCCCCAGATGTTTCTGAAATAAATATGGCACGATTGCGTCATTCAAGGTCACGTGACGTGAAGTTAAAGGTGCAATTTTTTTCCCCATAGGGTTTGTACACGTTTTTCTTTAGACTATTGACTTTGACACTTTCGTGAATTTTATCGACTTCAGACTTAGCACATAACTCGACCACCATCACCAGGAGGGCCAAGGGAAAAATCGTAATAATGACGTCATCGTGGGTCATGTGACGTCACATTAAAGGTTTAGTTTTAAGGACCCTCTATCTCTAGAAGTACATGTCCGATTGGGGTCAAACTTGGTATGCAAGTATTCCAGGATGTGTTACAGACGAAAATTAAGATGACATCATGATGACATCATCGGGTATCATGTGACGTCACATTAAAGGTTCAATTTTTCTCCATAGGATTTGTACATGTTTTTTTCAACTAATTTATCTTTTGCACTTGTGTAAATCCAATCGACTTCAGACTTGGCACACACATAGACCTATAGCACACATATTGAAAGTAACGTTAGACAGTCGAAACAGCTCTGTGTTTTTCCACAAACACATGTCTAGTTTTTTTTTTTTTTTTTTTTTTAGCTGTTTCGGTTTTTCACCGAAACAGCTTTTGTTTTCGTTAAAGTTTTTTTTTTTCTTTTTTTTTTTTTTTTTTTTTTTTTTTTCTTTTTTTTTTTTCCACTTTCAGTGTTTTTACCCATAGGATTTACACACGTTTGTTCTGCCAATACACTTTGACACTTTGGTAAATCCGATCGACTTGAGACTTGGCATACATTTAGACAACCACCCAAGGACGGTCCTAGAACAAATTCGTCGCGATTACATAATTCTTGGTCACGTGACGTCACGTTAAAGGTGCAATTTTCCCCCATAGGTTTTGTACACGTTTTTCTTCAGACTATTTAATTTGACAGTTTGGTGAATCCGATTGACTTGAAACTTAGCACACACCTCGACCACCATCCCCAGGAGGTCCAGGAGAAAAATCGTCATGATGACGTCATCGTGGGTCATGTGACGTTACACATAAGGTGCAGTTTTTAAGACCCTCTATCTCTGGAAGTACACGTCCGATTGGGGTCAAATTTGGTTTGCAAGTATTCGAGGATGTGTTATAGACGAAAATTAAGATGACGTAATTATGACATCATCGAGTGTCATGTGACGTCACATTAAAGGTTCAATTTTCTCCATAGGTTTTGTACACGTTTTTCTTCAAAATATTGAATTTGACACTTCTGTCAATTCGATCGACTTGAGACTTAGCACAGACCTCGACCACCATCCTTAGGAGGGTCAAGAACAAAATAATCAAGATGACGTCATCGGGGGTCATGTGACGTCACATTAAAGGTGTAGTTTTTAAGACCGTCTAACTCTGAAAGTACAAGTCCGGTTGGGGTCAAACTTGGTTTGCAAGTATTCGAGGATGTGTTATAGACAAAAAATAGGATGACGTAATTATGACATCATCCGGTGTCATGTGACGTCACATTAAAGGTTCAATTTTCTCCATAGGTTTTGTACACGTTTTTCTTCAGACTATTGAATTTGACAATTTGGTAAATCCGATCGACTTCGGACTTGGCACACACCTCGACCACCATACCCAGGAGGGCCAAGGGGGAAATCGTCAGGATGACGTCATCGTGGGTCATATGACGTCACATTAAAGGGGCAGATTTTAGGACCCTCTATCTCTGGAAGTACATGTCTGATTCGGGCCAAACTTGGTATGCAAGTATTCCAGAATGTGTAATAAACGAAAATTAAGATGACATCATGATGACATCATCGGGTGTCATGTGACGTCACTTTAAAGGTGCAGTTTTTCCCATAGGATTTGTACACGTATTTTTCAACTTATATATCTTGGGAAAATTGACAAATCCAATCGATTTCAGACTTGGCACACACATAATGAAAGTTATCTTAGACATCCGAAACAGCTCTGTGTTTGTCCACAAACACATGTCTAGTTTTTCCTTTTTTTTTTTTCCACTTTCAGTGTTTTTACCCATAGGATTTACACACGTTTGTTCTGCCAATACACTTTGGCACTTTGGTGATTCCAATCGACTTGAGACTTGGTGTACACTTAGACCTCCACCCACAGATGGTCCTAGAAGAAATTTGGCTCGATTGCGTCATTCAAGGTCACGTGACGTCACTTTAAAGGTTTAATTTTCCCCATAGGTTTTGTACACGTTTTTCTTCAGACTATTGACTTTGGCACTTCGGTAAATCCGACCGACTTAAAACTTAGCATACACTTAGAACACCACCCCCAGATGTTTCTGAAAGAACTTCGGCACGATTGTGTCATTCAAGGTCACTTGACGTCACATTAAAGGTTCACATTTTTCTCCCATTGGTTTTGTATACGTTTTTCTTTAGACTATTGACTTTAACACTTTAGTACATCCGATCGACTTGAGACTTGGCACACACTTAGACCACCATCCACAGACGGCCCTAGAAAAAATTCGGCACGATTACGTCATTCAAGGTCACGGGGCGTCACGTTAAAGTTTCAATTGTTTCCCATAGGTTTTGTACACGTTTTTCTTTAGACTATTGCCTTTGACACTTTAGTAAATCTGATCGACTTGAGACTTGGCACACACAAAAGACCACCACACACATATTGAAAGTAATTTTAGACACTCGAAACAGCTCTGTGTTTGTCCACAAACACATGTCTAGTTTTTTTAGCTGTTTCGGCCTTTCAGCCGAAACAGCTTTTGTTTTCGTTAAATTTTTTTTTTTTCTTTTTTTTCTTTTTCTTTTTAGCTGTTTCGGTTTTTCACCGAAACAGCTTTTGTTTTCGTTAAAGTTTTTTTTTTTCTTTTTTTTTTTTTTTTCCACTTTCAGTGTTTTTACCCATAGGATTTACACACGTTTGTTCTGCCAATACACTTTGGCACTTTGGTAAACCCGATCGACTTAAGACTTGGCATACACTTAGAACACCACCCACAGATGGTCCTAGAAGAAATTTGGCACGATTGCGTCATTCAAGGTCACGTGACGTCACGTTAAAGGTTCAATTTGTCCCCATAGGTTTTGTACACGTTTTTCTTTAGACTATTGACTTTGGCACTTCGGTAAATCCGACCGACTTGAAACTTGGCATACACTTAGAATACCACCCCCAAATGTTTCTGAAATAAATTCGGCACGATTGCGTCATTCAAGGTCACGTGACGTCACATTAAAGGTTCACATTTTTCTCCCATTGGTTTTGTACACGTTTTTGTTTAGACTATTGACTTTGACACTTTAGTAAATCCGATCGCCTTGAGACTTGGCACACACTTAGACCACCATTCACAGACGGTCCTAGAAGAAATTCGGCACGATTGCGTCATTCAAGGTCACGTGACGTCACATTAAAGGTTCACATTTTTCTCCCATTGGTTTTGTACACGTTTTTATTCAGACTATTGACTTTGGCACTTCGGTAAATCCGACCGACTTGAGACTTGGCATAAACTTAGAACACCACCCACAAATGATATTGGAAGAAATTCGGCACGATTGCGTCTTTCAAGGTCACGTGACGTCACGTTAAATGTGAAAATTATTCCCCCATAGGTTTTGTACACGTTTTTCTTCAGAATATTAACTTTGAAATTTTCGTAAATTTTATCGACTTCAGACTTAGCACACACCTCAACCACCATCCCCAGGAGGGCCAAGGGAAAAATCGTCACGATGACGTCATCGTGGGTCATGTGACGTCACATTAAAGGTGCAGTTGTTAGGCCCCTCTATCTCTGGAAGTACAGGCCCGATTGGGGTCAAACTTGGTATGCAAGTATTCCAGGATGTGTTATAGACGAAAATCAGGGTGACGTCATGATGACATCATCGTGGGTCATGCGACGTCACATTAAAGGTGTAGTTTTTAAGACCCTCTATCTCTGGAAGTACAAGTCCAATTAGGGTCAAACTTAGTATTCAGGTATTCCGGGATGTGTTATAGACGAAAATTAAGATGACATTGTGATGATATCATCGGGTGTCATGTGACGTCACATTAAAGGTTCACATTTTTCTCCTATTGGTTTTGTACACGTTTTTCTTTAGACTATTGACTTTGACACTTTAGTAAATCCGATCGACTTGAAACTTGGCACACACTGAGACCACCATCCACAGACGGCCCTAGAAGAAATTCGGCACGATTACGTCATTCAAGGTCACGGGGCGTTACGTTAAAGTTTCTATTTTTTTCCGTTAGGTTTTGTACACGTTTTTCTTTAGACTATTACCTTTGACACTTTAGTAAATCTGATCGACTTGAGACTTGGCACACACAAAAAACGACCACACACATATTGAAAGTAATTTTAGACACTCGAAACAGCTCTGTGTTTGTCCACAAACACATGTCTAGTTTTTAGCTGTTTCGGCCTTTCAGCCGAAACAGCTTTTGTTTTCGTTAAAGTTTTTTTTTTTTTTTTTTTTTTTTTCTTTTTTTTTTTTTGTTTTTTTTTTTTTTTTTTTTTTGTCACTTTTTCCCATAGGATTTGTACACGTTTTTTCTGCCAATACACTTTGACACTTTGGTAAATCCGATCGACTTGAGACTTGGCATACATTTAGACAACCACCCAAGGACGGTCCTAGAACAAATTCGTCGCGATTACATAATTCTTGGTCACGTGACGTCACGTTAAAGGTGCAATTTCCCCCCATAGGTTTTGTACACGTTTTTCTTCAGACTATTTAATTTGACACTTCGGTAAATCCGATTGACTTGAAACTTAACACACACCTCGACCACCATCCCCAGAGGGGCCAGAACAAAAATCGTCATGATGACGTCATCGTGGGTCATGTGACGTCACTTTAAAGGTGTAGTTTTTAAGACCCTCTATCTCTGGAAGTAAAGGTCTGATTGGGGTCAAACTTGGTATTCAAGTATTCCAGGATGTGTTATAGACGAAAATTAAGATGACGTCATGACGACGTCATCATGGGCCATGTGACGTCACATTAAAGGTGCAGTTTTCCCTATAGGTTTTGTACACGTTTTTCGTCAGACTATTGAATTTGACACTTTGGTAAATCCAATCGACTCGAAACTTAGTACACACCTCGACCACCATCTCTAGGAGGGCCACAAGGATAATCGTCATGATGACGTCATTGTGGATCAGGTGACGTAACTTTAAAGGTGTAGTTTTTAAGACCCTCTATCTCTGGAAGTAAAGGTCTGATTGGGGTCAAACTTGGTATGCAAGTATTCCAGGATGTGTTATAGACGGAAATTAAGATGACGTCATGACGACGTCATCGTGGGCCATGTGACGTCACGTTAAAGGTGCAGTTTTTCCCATAGCATTTGTACACGTTTTTTGCAACCAAGATATATTTGGCACTTTGGTAAATCCGATCGACTTCAGATTTGGTACACACATAGACCACCACTCACATATTCAAAGTCATTTTAGACAAGCGAAACAGCTCTGTGTTTGTCCACAAACACATTTCTAGTTTTTTGTTGTTTTTTTTGTCACTTTTTCCTATAGGATTTGTACACGTTTTTTCTGCCAATACACTTTGACACTTTGGTAAATCCGATCGACCTGAGACTTGGCATACATTTAGACAACCACCCAAGGACGGTCCTAGAAGAAATTCGTCGCGATTCCGTCATTCAAGGTCACGTGACGTCATGTTAAAGGTAACATTTTCCCCATAGGTTTTGTACACGTTTTTCTTCAAACTGTTGACTTTGACACTTTAATGAATTCGATTGACTTGAGACTTAGCATACACTTAGAACACCACTCACAGATAGTCCTGGACGAAATTCGGCACGATTGCGTCATTCAAGGTCACGTGACGTGACGTTAAAGGTGTAATTTATTTCCCCATAGGGTTTGTACACGTTTTTCTTTAAAATATTGAATTTGACACTTCTGTAAATTTGATCGACTTGAGACTTAGCACAGACCTCGACCACCATCCTTAGGAGGGCCAAGAAAAAAATGATCAAGATGACGTCATCGCGGGTCATGTGACGTCACATTAAAGGTGTAGTTTTTAAGACCCTCTAACTCTGAAAGTACAAGTCCGGTTGGGGTCAAACTTGGTTTGCAAGTATTCGAGGGTGTGTTATAGACGAAAATTAAGATGAATTAATTATGACATCACCGGGTGTTATGTGACGTCACATTAAAGGTTTAGTTTTCTCCATAGGTTTTGTACACGTTTTTCTTTAAAATATTGAATTTGACACTTCTGTAAATTCGATCGACTTGAGACTTAGCACAGACCTCGACCACCATCCTTAGGAGGGCCAAGAAAAAAAATTATCAAGATGACGTCATCGCGGGTCATGTGACGTATGTGACGTCACATTAAAGGTGTAGTTTTTAAGACCCTCTAACTCTGAAAGTACAAGTCCGGTTGGGGTCAAACTTGGTTTGCAAGTATTCGAGGATGTGTTATAGACGAAAATTAAGATGACGTCATGATGACATCGCCGGGTGTCATGTTACATCACATTAAAGGTTCAGTTTTTCCCATAGGATTTGTACACGTTTTTGTTCAACCAATATATCTTTGGCACTTTGGTAAATCCGATCGACTTTAGACTTGGCACACACTTAGACCACCACACACACATATATATAATAATGAAAGACATTTTAGACATCCGAAACAGCTCTGTGTTTGTCCACAAACACATATCTAGTTTCTTTTTTTTTTTCTTTTTTGTCACGTTTTTTCTGCCAATACACTTTGACACTTTGGTAAATCCGATCGACTTGAGACTTGGCATACATTTAGACAACCACCCAAGGACGGTCCTAGAAGAAATTCGTCGCGATTACGTCATTCAAGGTCACGTGACGTCATGTTAAAGGTAAAATTTTCCCCATAGGTTTTGTACACGTTTTTCTTCAGACTTTTGACTTTGACACTTTGGTGAATCCGTCCGACTTGAAACTTGACACACACTTAGAACACCACCCACAGATGGCCATTGAAGAAATTCGGCACGATTGTGTCATTCAAGGTCACGTGACGTGACGTTAAACGTCTAATTGTTTTCCCCATAGGGTTTGTACACGTTTTTCTTCAAACTATTTATTTTGACACTTTCGTAAATTTGATCGACTTGATACTTAGCACACACCTCGACCACCATCTCCAGGAGGGCCAAGGAGAAAATCCTTCATGATGACGTCATCGGGGGTCATGTGACGTCACATTAAAGGTTTAGTTTTTAAGACCCTATAACTCTAGAAGTACATGTCCGATTGGGGTCAAACTTGGTATGCAAGTATTCCAGGATGTGTTACAGACGAAAATTAAGATGACATCATGATGACATCATCGGGTATCATGTGACGTCACATTAAAGGTTCAATTTTCCCCATTGGATTTGTACACGTTTTTTCAACTAATATATATTTGGCACTTGTGTAAATGCAATCGACTTCAGACTTGGCACACACATAGACCACCACACACACATGAAAGTAACGTTAGACAATCGAAACAGCTCTGTGTTTGTCCACAAACACATGTCTAGTTCTATATATTTTCGCTTTATAGAACGGATTTCGACCTTGTAAAAACTTGCTCGGTCTGTTCATTTTCAATAAGCAGCTAGCCCAGCAAACACATAAACATTGTAAAACACATTGTTAAAATGTTTTCGTACATGTTATGGTAATGTTTTTATGTAATGTTTTTTTAACGGTAAAATGTGGTGTTTTAAACATGTTGTAACAACATTTTGAGACAACATCATGAAAATGTTTTTAAAACGTTATTACACATTTGTTTTTAAAATGTTAAAATGTTAAAAACCGCGTTTTCTAAATTTAGTGGGTAATTGTTTATGCAATTCGTGTAGCGATATTATGTTAGAAAAACTGCTCAAGTAATGATATGCAATTATTTAATACATTATTATAATTACGACTAATACATACTACAATACTACTCTTATGAGCTGCCACTCCTACAATATTAGTGTTACGTAAATGGTATATATGTGCCCAATATCACCGCCGTCTGTAATCACAGTTTGCAATTAATATTTGTTTTAAATTGTTTGGTTTTCCCTTTTGGGGGCATTTGTTTCCTTTGAGACTTGGAATAATTAAATATTACACAATTATCTCTATAGAAACATCCTAAAACATTTTGCTATTACGCGAAACAAAACGTTAATGTTAAAACAAGGGTCAAAATTGTTTCACCAAGTTTCACCACGCCCACTTTGGGTCAACATCGTCACAACGTTATTGTACATGTAATTAACATCATTCGAATGTTGCCATGCAGAAAACATTCTACAACGTTGTCATAACGTTTACAGCAGTACCAATGAGTGAATAGGACAACAAAATAAAACATGATTACGATGTACTATTAATTAAAAAAAATGTTTTTAAAATGTTATTAAAATGCTGTCTTTCACCGGCACAATTAGGTGTCATTTCAACATTTGTAAAACATTATTAAAATGTCATACAAACAATGTTTTCAATTTAAACGTTTTTACAACTTTATTTTTATGTTATTTTAGCAATGTTTTGACTACAACTTTAAACAAATGTTTTTAACATGTTATGTGTTTGCTGGGAGGTTGGTAACAGTCAGAGTGGTAGTCAAATACTTTTTGAGTACCAGGTTAACTACCGGAAATTAAGTCTAGATAGAGCTGCAAAATACATAAACTGGACGTTAAATACTTTGCTAAAGAAGTTAAAAACGTTGGACAATCATAATCTTGAATGAAATAAGTTTTTTAAAGATAAAAGCAATTCGGTAAGTACTCGACCTAGTACTGTCCAAGTACCTTCCAAGTACTTCTGTCCCAAAACGTTGATTAACAAGTATATGTATGCCTCCTATAAAGTCCCAAGTTAGTATTTTAGTTCTAACACTGACTCCATTTGTCTACTGTCAATCTTTGTCTCAATTTGTTTGCAACAAAAAGCACAATATTTGGTAGTAAACAAAGTACTCGACTACAATACAGGACACAATTACTCGGTAAGTTCGCCCAGCAAAACTTCGCTTGACAACAATAGTTTTAAAATGTAAAAAGCTAACGTAATAAAATCACAGTAACATAGACAGTTTTTATATAGCGCAAGTATATCTACCAAGACTGGTACTCAATGCATGCGCTCTTATATTATTGCCCTGGTCAGGCCCATGAAACATTCCAACTACCATCTCAGCTCCCTGGGGAGTATACAGCTAAATGCTGTCATGTCGGCGCAAAGCAGCTAAATCAATCACAATCTATAAATCATCTCTGCCCTCACATGTACCCATTTACTCCAGGGTGGAGAGAAGCAATGAGTGACAAAGTGCCTTGTTTAAGGGCACACGCACCGTAGTCACCGGCCGGATTCGAACCCACAACCTGTAGCTTTACCTACAAATTACAAATTCAAAGCTGCAGACCATGGCACTCCACAATATGCCTAAAAAGTGTAGTGTCATGTCGAATCTCGTAAAAGTTAAATTTGGCATTCTTGAAGGGGTCCGTGCTTCGAGAAAGTCGAGGAATATAAAGCTGGCAAGTTCGGGTTTCTTTAATAAGATTCCTATGCTATTTAACACACTTTTATAGAAACGACGTGAACATGAAATACAAGATAGTCTTTAATTTACTATGTTTGTAAATATACAAATTATGTGCAAAAACTGAGTGGAAAACTGTTTTGATAATGGACTGTGCATGAGTAAAGGATCCACACTGCGACCGCCTCTTCTCTAGTGACTGGGTCTTATATCATTATGTGGTCCATTAGCGAAGTCGAAGTTCATGTAAACGAACAATCATAACACTTGTTAGTGGGCCATTTGTTTATCAATTGGCCGGGCACCATGGAGCAGTAAAGCCGAACCACAACACGCATGCGGTCCTTGCACATCGCAATGAAAACATGCACGTATGAAGGCTCTGGGCAAAATCGAGGAGGTACAGAACAGATGCCGGTTGCTCTAGATATAGATTGGGGTGAAGAACTCCAGGTTTGCAGATCCCTGGGGCAAACTTGTTCGTGATTCAATACTGTTATGAACTGTTTAGACCAAGGAAGAGAGTGCTTAGAATCAGCAAGAATTAGGGATCTCGTTTCGTATTCTTCTCAAAATATTGACACAAATAGACGAATTTGTAATAACACATGTTAAATCACAACATGCATGATGTATGCTAACTTACCATACAGCAGTATGCCTATCGCGTGTACGTGTCTGAATAATAAGCACGCATCAAATCTTAATACCTCGCGCGCGAATAGGTACCCGTCCTACCCATAATCAGAAGAATAAATAATTTTTAGATTGGAAGCGCGTACACTACGCACATTTCGTCGCGTGTAGGGGCTAATTTCATAAAGCTGCTAAGCACACAAATTTGCTTAGCACAAAAAATTCCTGCTCATTAAAAACAGGTTACCAGCTAAAATTCTACGTGTTTTTCATGCTAATAAAAAAACCAGCTGATTATCAATCAAAAACAATAAAGACCACGTGAACATTTGGTCTGTAACCTTGTTTTTGCCAAGGACACATTTTCATGCTCAGCAAATTGTTGTGCTTATTGCAGCTCTATGAAATTGTCCCCAGGGTTAAGGCTTGTAAATAAGCGTCATATCTACCATGTCATATCATAGTTGTACAAACGTTTTTCTTGGAAGAAAGTCCATCAATTTGGTAATTGTTTACAGTGGGTATATGCGTATGTTAAAAATACCTATATTTTGTAATTGAAAAAGCCACGGGAACAGGGCAACGACCCTGTTTACGTGACGTATTAGCATTGGTCGTATAGTGCTGTAATATCTCCAGATGACTTGTATAATGCAGACATATTAAATGTAGCACAAGTTTGATTTATGACTGAAGTGTTGTATGGGAAGATGCACAATACCTATAACATTCACCAGCTTCTGCACCTAGTTCCAACTGTACGTAACACTGGGCCTTTGTGGGCCTGCTCAACGTTTGTGCTTGAATCCTATAATTACATGGGACTTTGCTCAAGTTGTTTCATGGTACTCAAGGAGTTCCACTCCAGATTATTAACAACTTTACTTTATGGCAAAAACATTATGCCGAAACTAATATATTGTGACATGTAACTAAATGGTTTGCTTTTATCAAAATATGCCGTTCGGTTAGGCCAAAGGCTAACAGTTCTTGGTTGTCAAAAAGTATACGCAATGCTACTCTTGAAGAACGATTGGATTTAGAGACAATTCTGGAAGACCCTGTTCCAAATGTTCTGCACTTTTATGATTGTATGATTGTGAAAAAGCAATTGCATCATATACCAGAGAAAACGATAGAGTTTTACGGAGTTGTCCTGTTGTGTGACGGGTCGTTTGGTGTCCTATATGATATGATTATGCGTTGCTGAGAATAAGTGTTTTTTGGGGGGCAAAAAGCGATTGTTTCCTTACTCTGTTGTTATTACCTTTCCAAACACTGTAGAAAATGAGTAACATTTACATGTGTACACAGACATATTTTATAGAAAGTACATGTACAATGTACATGCATTTTGCAATATTTGGATTGTAATGCTGGAAGATCCTGTTCAAAATGTTCTGCACTTTTATTATCGCATAATTGTGAACGAGAGATTTATGCATAAATTTGTCTGTTCTGTTTTGTGATGGGTCGTTTGGTGTCATATCATCTAATACATGTGAAAAGGCAAAAGAAAATATTGTTTGATCCACAGACTGATGCTTGTGCCCCTCACACTAAGGTAATATTAGACGTCAGCAGTATAATTGATGTCAACTCAATGTAGAAAGTCAAATTTAAGTAGATGTATACTGTACATGTACATATGGGAAGTACATGCATTTTTCAATATTAGACTGTAATTTGTATTTTAAAGATTTTGGATTAAGCCTGTATATAATGTCATAACATTAATGATGCACTGACAGATCCGACAGTTAATACAAGCTGATGTTCCCTGAACAAACAAAATTAGTGGCCTCAAACATTCTGTTCCCGGTCATGGAGTATAAAACACCATGGTGTTCAAGTTGTCACCATGGTGGTCCAACAAACAACTCGTGGTGTTCCCAATTAGCTGTATCGTAAAACACCATGGGGCTGCGATTGCGAAACGCTGTGGTACCGTCCATTCTCAAAATAGGGGGGGGGGGACAATTGTTTTACGCGAAAAATAAAGAGTTTTTGGCATCCAATCTTAAAGATGGACTACAACGGAATAATGATAAAGGCTTTGTTGCCTCTTTTTGTTCGAGAAATGTATAATGATTACTAATATATCATTAGTATTCAATAAATCTTGTTCCTTTATGCAAAAAAACACAAAAATTGATCGGCGTTCTACGACCCAGAAAAACTCAGTTTCAGCAAAAGCCCTTAACTCATGAATAATTCATACGTTGTGTGTGACGTACTACCCATGACGATTTACTCGGGTCGATCGTGTGCGTGCATTTTTACCGTACAATGCAATGCGGAATAACAGCGGACAAGCTAGGCTATATTTTGGTACAACTATTTTCGACCGAAAAACAGCGAAAAATGTCCGATAGCAGCGAGTATTGGGAAGACCACAGTATAGATGAGGAAGAGGCATTTCGTGGAGGTACTTCTGAGGACAGTGATGGCAGCTCTAGCGATGAGGGGAGCTCACCAGACGAGAGAGAAGGCGATGACTCTGCGGCCACGGCAGACCCGGCGGTTGCCGATGACTCGGCCGACGTAGAAGCAGTAGGCCTAGTGGTGGTAGTAGTACGAATTCTCTCGATGTTTGGCGCTTTCAATGTGGGGATCGATCCAGGCTTTAAACGAAACTTTGTTGTCAATCCCAGTGAATTTTTCAAAGCACTTGAAGGTTCAACACAGTCCTCTGAAAAATGTGCTGAACAAATCAAAGGCCTACTTCTTGCCGAGAAGGTCAGAAGGCCGTGAAATCCTTTCGTGTAATATTTACGAACTTCACCCATTCCTTTGATAACGCAGGGTCCCGCGGAAATTGCACAAAATGAATCTCTGGATTCTTCGAACAATTTCTCGTGCATCCAGTCCACCAACAACACATGAAGTTGGCATTATTGTAGCTGATAGTGATACTATCACCATGATAAAATATCATGTTTTCTATTAAATGTAAAAGTTGTAAGGGTTGACCTTCAAGGAGCAAGACCACTTTCCTGGTCTAAGGAATGGCAAGTCTTAACCACACGGCCCTCAGGGGAGGACGCTGGGCTAGGCCGGTTGACCACAGTGAATCGGCCAACGACCTTATAAGGAAAACTATTTGTCCATTAATTTGCCTAGCCCTACCCCCAAACCCGAGTGGACCAAACACCATCAGTTATAAGGTATTAATATTCAAATTATTAGTCAACAATCCCTAATAAGGCAAGAAACCTGTAAGATAGCTGTGTAGATTGGAATGTCCATTTTAGTGTGTAAAAGCCTGGTAGAATCTAGCACTCGGACAGAGAGGGTCGGAGTTACCGAATAAACCACTTCAGTCAAGTACAGCTTTGTCTCCAAGTGTTTTCTGTGTCCATATAACTCGCCGGGTTATATTTGGTGGAGAATCCGGGCACCTCTCTCAGCATCAAGTCTTTCATGATCACACGGTCGCAGTCTAAGCAACAGCTTTCATCAGCCATGGCGTGTAATGCACATATCGAATCCATCATGCCAAAGTTTACCGGGTATGATGCGGAGGACCCTGAGTTGTGGATCGATCGGTATGAAAGATACGCCCTTCAGAAAACTTGGACTGCAGTACAACAAGCCAGCAATTTCCCCCTCTATCTAGCTAGTTCGGCTAGTTATTGGTACAGGGATCTACCTGCAGCAACCACGGCCACTTTTGCAACGTTGAAACAGGCTTTTCTCAAAAAGTATCAGCCCCATGAAGGCATGCGATGGGTACGATTGGCGGAGCTAGCCGACAGAAAACAACAGGCGAACGAAACAGTGGAAAAATACATCGTAGACATCGAAAAACTGTGCTGTCAACTAAAGAAGTCGTCAGAAGAAAGAATGGAAGCCTTCATCAGAGGACTGCTTCCTAACATCAGAGCTTATGTAATTAAGGCTCATCCAAAGACCGTCGACGAGGCGGTGACCCAAGCCAGGATAGCCCAGTCAACGTCGACACAAGAACAAGCCCCATCGACTGAGGTGAACTCAGCTATCAAGCAGTTAGCTGACCAGATTACCGCCCTACAAAGCCAGCTCACGACAATTTCAGCTGCTCAGCCACCTCCCAGACAACTTCCGAGTGCAGTACAGCATCAGTTCCAGCCCCAGCGACCCCAAGGTTTCCGCCCGCAGCAAGGCCGAGGACAACAGCAAGTTCGACCAGCACCGTCCCCGTCGATGTACCCGTGCCATGGATGTGGAGGTGAGTGTACAAGTAGGCAAACATGTCCGGCCTGGGGTATCGAATGTAACTATTGCCATAAGTTCGGTCATTTCGCCAGAGTGTGTTTTCAACGAAGCAGACCCAACACTATCAATGATATCCACCCCTCAAATCAATGACTAGAGAATCAGAGACCCAGAGTGCCACACTTGAGTAATGTTTCTGCCATGTCAGATGGAAGCAATCTAGTCCACGTCAAAGTTGGTTCAGAAATTCGATTTGCGTTACTCGATACGGGTGCATCGGTATCATGCATGACCAGAAACACATACGCACAGTGTTTTCCGCAAGATCAGTTCCCTTTGGGTCAGTCAGATGTGCCACTTATTTCAGGTGTTGCTGGCCATATAACAAGAGTTTTGGGCAAAGTTGTTCTGCCAATTTCTATCAAGGGGCAAAATTTCGAGCACCCTTTCTACATCCTCGAAACAATGAACCATGAAATTATTCTTGGTGTCGACTTCTTGAAAGAGCACAAAGCCCAGATATCGTTTGAGAAAAATCACTTAGTGTTCCCCGATTCCCCTTCTATTCCATTAGTAGGTAAAGCGGCAAAGAGGGTGACTGTCAGAGCATTGTGTAATGTATCATTGCCAGCTAGAACACAGACTATACTTCCTGTTCAGTGTAGTAATTATAAGGCCCAGTATGGTATCATTGAACCAGTTCCATCTCTGTATGCCGATGAGCAGTTAGTAGGAGCAAAGTGTGTCGTTAAATCTGTTCAGGGTAAATCAGTTTACCAGCTCATGAATCCTACTGACAATGCTGTAGAGATAACGCGGAACCAGGTCGTTGGCTTTTGGGAGACGTTGTCCGGCGATATGTCTGTTGAAAGTTTTGAGGTAGACGGAAATGAGACAAATGCACTTAGGCCTAGACAGACAGACGATGTTGCAAACAAACATAACGTCACTGTTACCGATAGTGTTGATTACCATGACATCCTAAGCAACCTTGGTATCGCGGTGGAAGATTCTGATTTGTCAGCAGATCAGAAGCAACAACTTGCCAAATTTTTGACTCGACACAACGAAGTATTCGCAAAACATGCAACTGATTTGGGTACAACTGACATGCATCACCACAGAATAGATACTGGTGACGCAAAACCTGTCCACCAACGTTTCTATCGTACTTCACCGGTTCACAAAACAGAAATTGACAGGCAAATCACAGACATGCTAAAAGCTGACGTAATTGAACCTTCTACCTCGCCCTGGGCGAGTCCAGTTGTTCTTGTGAAAAAGAAGAATGGCGATTACCGCTTTGCAGTAGATTATCGTCGCCTCAATCAAGTCACAAAACCCATGTCTTTCCCTCTACCTCGCCCTGATGATGTGTACGATACCATAGGTGAATCCCATGCTACGATATTTACCGTACTGGATCTTGCGTCAGGATTTTGGCAAATACCTCTCGATCGGGGCAGCCGCGCGAAAACTGCTTTCACATCGCATAGTGGCAATTATCAGTTCAAGAAACTCCCTTTTGGTCTCATGAATGCGCCCGTTTCTTTTCAAATGGTCATGACGCAAGTGCTGCGTGGGTTAACTTGGAAATTTGCACTTGTGTATGTGGATGACATTATCATCTTCTCTCCAGACTTCGACACGCATTTGAAACATCTGCAGGCAGTGTTTGACCGGCTTCGTCAGGCCAACCTCAAATTGAAACCACAAAAGTGCCACTTTGCTGCCAAAGAAGTAACCTATCTAGGGCATGTCATATCAAAGCATGGGATCAAGGCTGATCCAGCCAAAACATCAGTAATGACCACCTTCCCAGTCCCTAAAGACCCGTGTGAAGTTCGATCATTTCTAGGAATCTGTAATTACTACCGTAGATTTGTGAAAGATTACGCCAACATCGCATCACCCCTAAACAGACTCCTACAGAAGGACGTGCCATTTGTGTGGACAGACAATTGCGATCACGCCTTTCTCCAGTTGAAAAACGCGCTTGTCTCCCCACCGATCCTTGCCTACCCAAATTTTGATCGCGAGTTTATTCTCGCTACAGATGCTAGTGGCTTTGCAATCAGTTACATCCTCTCTCAAACCGACGAAAACGGTAAGGAGGTTGTCATTCAGTACAGTGGGAGAGCACTCACAAAGGCCGAACAAAAATGGTCCATAACGGAAAGAGAAGGGCTCGCTGTAGTACAGGGAATTCAGTTTTACCGGGTGTATCTAGCTAACCAACGGTTTCGCGTCCACACAGATCACGTTTCTCTGCAATGGCTAAGATCTATACACGATGCTACGGGTCGATTAGGCCGCTGGTCTATCTTACTTCAAGGGTATGATTTTGAGATTGTTCATAAGGCTGGCACATCCCATGGTAATGCTGACGCCCTTTCACGTAGACATTATGACAACACTGCCTTTGAGGTTCAAGCCCCTAATAAGGACCCAATTCCCGTGGAAACGGTGCATCAACATCAAGACAACGGTCACTCGGTACCGCGGGGTGGAACTTACGAATACAAATTGACTTACGCAACGGAGAAAGAAACGATCTTTTCTATAGATAACCCTGACAGTTTGACGGAGCAATCCATTGATATTAAAGCTCGCCAGCGACGCGATAGCTTCCTAAATCCATACATCGAGTACTTAGAAAATGGTGATTTGCCATCCGCCGCAAGCGCCGCTCGCCGCATAGTCGCTGAAGTTCAAGATTACGTTGTGCAGGATGGTGTACTGTACCATTACTATTATCCACGAGGCAAAGGCCACAAAGTTGATAGACAAATCAAGCAGTTAGTCGTTCCTTCTTGCTTATCCAACGACATTCTCCTGGCATATCATGACTCAGTCCTGGGTGGCCACCAAGGTATTGATCGTACATACAACAGCATTCGCCAGAAGTATTTTTGGCCCCGAATGTTTTCCCACATTGACACTTATGTTAAGTCATGTACAACCTGTCAACGCATTAAGGTAAATCGTCATGCTCAGCACGCACCCCTCCAACCATTGCCTGTAGGTGAGGTATTCTCCAGGCTACATATTGACATACTGGGACCGCTGAAAACGTCCCCTGAAGGGTACAAATATGTCCTTTTGATTGTTGACTCATTTTCAAAGTGGTGCGAAGCTTTCCCACTCAAGACACAGGGGGCAGATGAAGTGGCCAAAATACTGTACAGTGAAATAATCTGCCGATATGGTGCCCCCTCCTTCCTACTGTCTGACCGGGGGACGCAGTTTATGTCTAAACTTATCAAGCAGCTGTGCAACATCTTTCAGATCACCAAAGTTCAGACCAGTAGCTATCACCCACAAACGAATGCAACTTGCGAGCGCATGAACGGTTTCATTTGGCAATCCCTTCGTGCCTACTGCAAGCCAGATCAATCTAACTGGGTAGAGTTACTCCCAAGTGTCATGTTCGCTTATCGAAGCACCCCGGCCACTGAATCGACACAACTTAGCCCATTCATGATTCTATTTGGTCGCGAGTGTCACCTTCCCATTGATACCGCGTTGTTACCCCAAACGGACCCGGGTACCCAGTCACCGCCAACGCTTGAGCGTATCATGCAAAACTTTGAAACCACGCGCAAAATTGCAGCGGAAAACATGAAGTTGTCCCAAGCCAAATACAAAGGACAGTTTGACAAGAAATCCAAAACCCCAAGTTATCAAGAAGGACAAAAGGTTTGGCTGTACTGCGCCAGACGCCAAGTTGGCTTGTCACCCAAAATGTGCCACAAATGGCTAGGTCCTTATTATATCTGTGAGGCCCGCGCAAACTTCACCTACAAACTTCGCAGGTGTAGTGATAACAAGCTTATGTTATCCCCTGTCCATGCTAATCGGCTGAAGCAATACCATGACCCTAACGACAGACCAGTACACATGCCTGATGATAGCTTAGACATCCAAACAGAGGTCGATCCTGACCAGTTTGAAGACAGTGACACTATCAGTGACGCTGCTAAGGACACACGGGGTTATACATCTTCTCAATCTGACAACGAACACGTGCCACAACCTCCACCTGTTGTCTTGGGCAGTCCCAAACCGCCCTCTGGTAATCAATCACCAGACGCTGCTGACCAAGGCCGTGGTGATTGGTTTATTGTACACAGTCTCAGACGCTCTGCCATAATCAATGGTAAGCGACATTATCAAGTTAAGTGGAAAGGGTACAACACAACAACTTGGGAACCTGAACAAAATATTCCTGAGGAATTAATCCAAAACTTTCACATACGAAAAACCAAGCGCTCCAAAGTAAATAAGCGCAGACGATGAGCATAATATTCACGTTCTGCTAATATTATACGTTTCTGTAGTTTATTGTGCTTTACTAGTACACTGTATATATTTTTTTTTTAGTATGTAGGTCACATCGTGTGATTTTTTTTTTTTTTTGCTGTGATTCGATTATTGTATTTTGTAATCTGTAATCATTAGTCATGTCTCTAGCTCTGTGTGTCCCTTTCATACGGTTTTCCTCAATTCACTTGAACCTCTTTGCCTCTTTGCTATTATTATTAATGCCGGTCGTGGACATGATTGCATTACCTGTACACTCATTTTCATATATTTACGTCATTTTGTGCCGTTATATTTTATTGTACTCTTTCATGATGTCTTTTTCGTTTGTTTTTTTTCCTTTTGTTTTTTCTTTCTTCAGGTTCCGTAAAATGTCTATCATTGATTTTGTAGTTTTTGTTTAAGTTCGGACCCTTTACTTTAAGTCGGGAGACTTAACCTTCACGGGGAGGGCACATATCACCATGATAAAATATCATGTTTTCTATTAAATGTAAAAGTTGTAAGGGTTGACCTTCAAGGAGCAAGACCACTTTCCTGGTCTAAGGAATGGCAAGTCTTAACCACACGGCCCTCAGGGGAGGACGCTGGGCTAGGCCGGTTGACCACAGTGAATCGGCCAACGACCTTATAAGGAAAACTATTTGTCCATTAATTTGCCTAGCCCTACCCCCAAACCCGAGTGGACCAAACACCATCAGTTATAAGGTATTAATATTCAAATTATTAGTCAACAATCCCTAATAAGGCAAGAAACCTGTAAGATAGCTGTGTAGATTGGAATGTCCATTTTAGTGTGTAAAAGCCTGGTAGAATCTAGCACTCGGACAGAGAGGGTCGGAGTTACCGAATAAACCACATCAGTCAAGTACAGCTTTGTCTCCAAGTGTTTTCTGTGTCCATATAACTCGCCGGGTTATAATACACTATAAAAAAAAGATTCGTAAAAACTTCATGCCTCTGCATGAAAACGCATACATAATACACACGGAATAACATGGCGTTTTTTGTTTACTCTCGGTTGCTCATGGGTAGTACGTCATCACTTTTCGCTGGTTTACAAGTCCGCTGGTACTATATCGTGGATTTCATTGTGGTTTTCAGTGGATCTTTGCCGGGAACCAGTACAGGGCGGGAAATTTCAAAATCGAAGAATCGAGGTCTAATTTTTTCGGTCAAATTGCAACAAAATTATTTAGAGAAAAACATGACCGTAACAATAAAGTGTTACCTGAACACAACATAAACAAGGTCCGATAATAAATTTAATGTGCGAGTTTTCGTTGTAGTCCATCTTTAACATCTTGTCCTTTGTAGTTGAAAAAAAGGTTGTTATTTACCCTAATTGTTATCATCCGATGACAAAAATTGTATTGAAATTTAAAAAAGCAGTCGAAAAAATGAACGTTGACGTACCGTTGATGCACGTGGAGATTGTGCACAAATACCCATACGACGTCAACAAATACCTCCCCTAAAAAGGGCAATAATAATCTAAAAATTTTGAAAAATCCTGCTTCGAACCAACTAATTTTTTTTCCATGGATACGTTAAAAAAGGATGTAGCAGTGATATACTGAATTGTTTAAAAAATCTGTCTGTGAACCCCATGCGTTTTATTGTGTTGTTTTCGAACGAAAACGGCAGAAAATGACATCTCCCCAAACAAATTCCGTGTATCGTGCCTGTGTACCTGGCTTTGCGGACGTAGCGGAAATCACTGAATTCGGGGAGCGATGCACGGAGCTCATATCGAGTGCAAATTTGTACGTGTTTCAATGGTGCGCTTCGAGGTAGCGATCTATACGTATTTACTGTGTGAGATGTGCGGCTCGTGAGCGTGGAAGAATGAATGAGATACATTTCAACGTTGGTGGCGCACTTTGTTGGGCCCCCCTCCGCCCGCCCCCTGGCCCAAATACTATACATGTACAAGTAGCTTCAAAAGTACATGTACTTTACCATTAGCAACCAAAGGATCTTTTCAAACGGAAGTGAACAACAGTGCTATCACACTTTCCCAAATTCCTAGGTCTCCCCTCGCTCAGTGAAGCAGCCACAGTTTCAAAATTGCCCCGGGAGGAACTGCGCTCTGGTCCCGGGGGAATACCTGTCAGATTCACGGTCGGGGTTTCACGTGCCATCAACTCAACGGTTATGACTTTGCAATCCACCTTATGGGATGTTTACATTGATAAAAGCCACCCAGAATTACGAGAGGAATAACTACTTTAAAGCCGTTGAAAGAGTTCATTTTATGGACTTCCAGGATAAATAGAGCATTTATATAAATTCGAATAAGCAATCAAAGTGGTAGTTGTAAATGAAAGTAGTAATCCTCCATATTATCGCTTGCAAAATGTACCAGGGTGAATACCTTACTAAAACTTTCTCAGAACGAGCATCGGGCTTTAAAAGGGACTTCGTCGTGTATTCGCCTTATTGAACAAACTAAAGTGAGACATCAAGAAGCCTGTTGGTTTTAGATCTTGATTCAATATACAACGAAAAAAAAGCCTTTCAAATAATACTCAATTCGCAGGTATCATTTCAGATCCACTTTTTTTATGTGAATTGAGGTTTATCTTTACACGAGAGTTGTGTACTATACCATTAGCAACCAAATGATCGTTTCAAACGGAATTGAACGACAGTGCTATCACACTTTCCCAAATTCCTAGGTCTCCCCTCAGTGAAGCAGTCACAGTTCCCAAATTGCCTCGGGAGGAACTGTGCCCTGGGCCCGGGGGGATACCTGTCAGATTCACGGTCGGGGTTTCACGTGTCATTCACGTGCCATCAACTCGACGCGAAAGTCAAGTATTTATCACCAGATACCTAGTATTTTTCACGAGATACAGTGTGCCTATGATTACATGTACTTTTGTATATTGGCATTTTTCTTCTTCACAAAACATTGTTTATTTTCTTCTCCCAAATGCCAGGAGTATTTGTCTGTGCTATGAACTCAAATTCTGCAAACCTTGTCTACAACCGATGTGGTCCGACGGCCGGGTCACTCCCTAATCGGTACCCTGGCGCTGCTAGAATGAAACTCATTGCCGTCATGCCAACACTGAGGTTAAATTATAACCCACATTTTGGTTACCGGAATTTTGGGTTATATTTTTGGGTTCAAGTAATCACGAAGTTCGAGTACCAGCCCCATGCAGAACCAATTCCTCGGATGTCTCTTAAATACGTTTGTTTTCTCTGTAAAACATTTTCAAATTAATAACTTAATAATACTTTTATCTGTCACTTGTTGGTTAAATTGCAACTGTGTCTGGTTTCATTTCCTTCAAAATGTCGTCTTCGTCAATGTTTCTCAGACATTTCTCAATAGCTTCACAAACTCAGACCTGGTTATATGGTGTTTTTTCAACAAACCTCGATGCAAATACTGTAAGCATTTGCAGAATGTCCGCTTTTAGTCGCTGAAGCGTACAGTCTGTGTTTTGTGCTATAAATACACCTACGACGCGTCGCACGTTCGATGTGTTTCGTGAAATGGATTTCACGACGCGACGCAGCTGCGTCGCAGTGACGTAGTGCTTCCCGTTGAAGGTGAAGTTGTTAATGGCCCTGTCACACCAGAGCGTTTTAGGCCAACGCGTGAGAAACGAGTTGTAATTTTGGCAACACGCTGGCAAACGCTGACCAACGCTAGGCCAGCGTTAGCAACACGCTGAACGCGTTACTCACACGCTGGGACACGCTGTCACACGCTAAGGAAAACATATTTTTTTCAACATACCTACAATTTCCAGTGTTTGCCAGCGTGTGACTGCACACGCTGGCGGCGCGTTGGAGGTTCGTTACTCACGCGTCGAACACGCTAGACGATCGTTATCAACGCGCTACTCACACGCTGGCGTACGCTGGCGACACGCTGGTTATGGCCCTGTTACACCTGAACGTTTTAGGCCAATGCATGAGTAGCGCGTTAAAAATAGTTGATACGCTGGCAATCGCTGAACTTTCCCAGAAAAGAAGTCAAGTGGAACCGTGATTTCAGCGTGTCCATACAGGTTGATAACGGGTTCATAGCGTATGCCAGCGCGTGAGTAGCGTGTGAGGAACGCGCTCAGCGTGTGAGGAACGCATCACTGATTTATAGTAAAAATACGACAGCGGGTCGCCAGCGTGTGAATAGTGGGTTGGTAACGATCGTCTAGCGCGTTTGACGCGTGAGTAACGACCTTCCTGCGCGCCGCCAGCGTGTGCAGTCACACGCTGGCAAACTTTAGGTATGTTGAAAAATGTATTTTTGCCTCAGCGTGTGACAGCGTGTTCCAGCGTGTGGGTAACGCGCTCAGCGTGGTAACGTTTACCCGCGTGTTGCCGAAATTCCAACATGTTACTCACGCGTTGGCCTAAAACGTTGTGGTGTGACAGGGCCATTACTGTAGTAGCGCGTCGGATTTTTATACAACTAATCATGTGGTCGTTGCAGTACGCTGGCGCGCGTTGAAACGCGCTACTTACGCGCTGGGCAGTCGTTCACCAGTCGTCGAGCGCGTTACTAACGCGTTACTCACGCGCTAGAGAACGCTATGAACCCGTTATCAACACGCGTTATGGACACGCTGAAATCACGGTTCCACTTGACTTTTTCTGTGGAAGTTCAGCGTTTGCCAGCGTATCAACTATTTTTAACGCGCTACTCACGCGTTGGCCTAAAACGTTGTGACAGGGCCATAAGGGATGAGCACAAGTTCGGCAAGCCTGATGAGGGTATTGGTAGGGGGTCATGGTCTGAACGGCGGTCAAGAAAGTGACGTAGAGCTAGTAAACCGTCGGCGTGGTGGATGCAAGTATTCAGTGATTTGACGTCCATACTGAACAGGTAATTAGAGGAGCCCGTGAATTCAAAGTCGGCGAAAGTATGGAGAGCGTCGTTGGTGTCTTTTACATAGGAGGGCAGTTGGTTGACAATAGGCGACAGCACAGAGTCAATGAACTTGGAAATCAACTCAGTGGGCCAATTGCAAGCTGAAACGATGGGCCGGCCGGGATTATCCTTCTTGTGAATCTTGGGAAGCATATAGAAAACGGAGGTTCTGGGATATGAAGTGATGAGTTTAGTAGCATTCCCGGGTAGCTCACCTGCGTCGAAAAAAGGCTTTGATGGTGTCTGACACGATGCCCTGGTGTGTAGGGGTGAGGTCGTGGTCGACCACTTGGTAACTGGTATCAGTAAGTTGTCGTTCAGCTTCGGACAGATGTAGATCTTTACGACAAACCACAGTAGCTCCACCTTTGTCAGCTCTCTTAATGACATAGTCCTCTTCTTCCTTGAGTGATCGCAGGGCCTGCCGTTCTGCAGAAGAGATGTTAGACCTGGTGCAACGGGTGTTAAAATTGAGGCGACAAACGTCAGAGCGACAATGATTATCAATAGATGCTCTGCTGCTTGTGGTGCAATCCGTAGCGATTTCTGGCCACTTTTCTCAAAAATTACGTAATACATGTACATCAATACTACCGTGGTGGGCGACTAAAATATAATTATTTTTATTGCTCATTCAACTAGTTACACATAGGCCCATATAGAGCACTTTAATACAACAGCTGCTGTCGACATAATGGGTTCGAGTTCAGATGATGCTCATTTTTACATTGAAAATGTATTCAGTTTATCGTGGGATGAGTTTATTTCATGGAAAAGCAATGTTCCCAGAACCTAATTATTTTATATTCAGTGTCGTCCAGATACGCCCAGTTATGATAGTTGGCCCTCCCAGCTAACACATAACGTTCCTGGAAGGTCATCCACCCCTTACAATTGGTTTTGTAATAGTATACTATACTGAATATTACCACTAAGATTACCGTTGGTTTCAAACAATGGTCTACCACTGATCGGAACCATCAGTATGATCCATGGCTTATCATTAAGCGGAACCGTCGGTATGATCCATAATATACCATTGAGCGGAACCATCGGTATAATCCACGGTTTATCGTTGGATGCATGGAACCAATAGTATAATAAACAGTTTACCAATAAACGGAACCATTGGTATGATCCATGTAGTTATCTATTGAGCAAAACCATCGGTATGATCCATACCATTGAGCGTAACAGTCGGTATGAGCCATAGTATACAATTGAGCGGAACCATCAGTATACCATTGGTAAAACCAATGGTACTGTTCAACGGTATACCGACGATTATAGGCCTACTAATGGTTCTACCCAACGGTATAGACGATGTGCCCTCTGACGTCACGTGTTTACATCTGTATTCAAATGTTCCCGGCAGTGATGCGCACCCATCATGTTTTACATAAAATTTGCTTAAAGACTGACGTCGCAGGTCAGATCGCCTTTGAATTATGTGACCTCTGATGTCATCTCTTAACCAAATTTATGTAAAACATGATTCGTGCGCATATTGACGGGCACATTTGAATACAGATGTAAACAGAGGCACATCATCTATACAGTGGGTTATACCGATTATTTCACCCAACGGTATACAGTGAATTATACCAATGGTTCCAACGGTTCCAACGGTTCCCAACGGTATACAGTGGATCATACCGATGATTCCACCCAACGGTATACCGTGAACTATAACGCATTAAACAACGATGCAGCGGACAGTACATGGCCTCTCCGGTTCACGGTAGTTTAGTAGTTGCCAATTGAGAGGGCGCTATTTATACTTATGGTTAACTAAGAAACAAATCCATTGTTGATGATAAAGATGTTAATTCCGTGAAATGTATTCCATCAAAATCATCTCATAATTATTATACCTCCAAATGGGCACTTTGGGAGACAATCCCATAGAGTCGTGCACAATCTTTATTGTAACCTAACCTGTTTTTACCTGGAGCTTTTCCCACGAAATTTCATATTTATGCTATTTAGACCCAAATCTGTCTTCTCCGAGCAAAAATAACTCCCAAATATCGTTTTGTGGGGTAGCTAGACACTTAGGGAGACACTGAAATGTCTCCCTAAGTGCCACTGTCTCCCAAGTGAATCAAAACTATCGCTAATTTGTCTCCCAAAGTGCCTATTTGGAAGAATTATGTTAATGAAAGTTATCTTTGGTTACTTACATGTAATATTACAATCAAATCAAGGGTTTATGAATCTGCATACCCCAAGCGCAGTAAGTAGAATGGTGAACTTTAGTGATATTTTCTAAATCACATTTGGCAATTCCACCGTGACTGACATTATATCTTTTACTAATTGTACATATGAAATCAGCTCTGATGTCTAAACAATTACAGCCAGCTGATCCATGTTTGGCATGGGGGATACTAGGAACTAAATACACAATATAGTATTGAAACTTTGAAATTTGATTTTCAGCTTTTCCAACTTGGGGGGGGGGGGGGGGGGGTTGTTGGTTTTCTGGCAATGTGACTGACATTACAATATTGTGACCGACATTACATTGTGACTGACATTACACTTGTGTTTAATTGATCAAATCTTTAAATGGTAATTATTTGCCCAATTGATAGCATTATTGCACTACCCAGACCCCATCCTAAGAAAATAATGACAGGCAGGTGTTAATTGCTATCCTGTGTGCTTTTATGGGAAAACAATCTTGGTTTTTTGTGACCGACACTACATTAAGCGTAAAAGCCTTGTCACACGGGGCAATTTAGGGGCAATCAGATTGCCGGCAACATTTTGTTTAGAAACGCCGAGGCAACTTTTGTTGACGCAGTTTTCATGACACACGCGGCAATTTTGAAGCAACGCGCGCGCAATTAAAACTGCACGCGAATCGAGCAATCAATCAGTAGGGAGTAAATAATTTGAAAAGAAACGCAGCAAACACACGTACTTGCGCACCTGTTGTATTTATCAATCAATGCTTTTGTAAATCAATCAATCAATGGATTTGTAAAGCGCCATCTATCTAGTTGCCTATTCCGAGGCGCTGCCAGGAACACCGGGGCGAACCCCTTCTCTTTAGCGAAGAGTGTTACTGGGTTCTTTTACGTGCATTACACAACGCACGGGACCTACAGCTTTACGTCCCATCCGAAGGACGAAGCAATAGTGGTTTAATTGTGTTATGATGTTAACTTAAACCGGTGACCCTTGGGGGAAATTAGCAAAGGCAAATTCAGCAATTCAATTGAAGCAATGACAAACTAAATCCATTTCCAAACTAATTTATTGAGGTGTCTTACCTTCTAACAAATCAACACAACAAAATAAATGTTACACCCTCCCGGTCCAACGCCCGATGCCAACTGCACCGAAACCACTGGGCGTGGCCACTTATAAAGAGCCAGACGATACCAACATTTGATAAGAGGGGTGTTATTAAATTTACATATAAATGAACTCCACAACATACGCCACCCCTAATAAAATTGGCTCCTGGTAATTTAAATACACATTTTAACGTATCGTATTCTTTATAATTAACAGAACTTGTAGTTGGTTCCTTTCGTTAACTTAATTGTCTACCGTCGTCATCGGCAATTTAAATACAAATTTTAACATATCATATTCTTTATAATTAACAGTTTAACAGAACTTGCAGTTGATTCCTCTCGTTAAGTTAATCGTCTACCATCATCAATCTTGTCCACACGAAGAAGGGTGGTGATCCTTGTCCAAGATCTTGCTGTCCACGGGCTGGCCAGGCCACGAGATCCCAGTCACCTCATCGTATGAACTCCGATGGTCATTGCCGGCAATGTGACGTCATCTTGAGGAAATACTCAATAATTTTACATTAAATACATTGGTCCCCAAATTATACTTAAAATAGGTCATTACACTATATTCAAAATGGCATCTAAAGCGTAAAATCAGAACAATATACCATATGCAATAAACCTTTAAAATGCATCATATTTCCCAAATTACAATTTCCCAGTGATTCTTACTGAATTATTTTTTAAATACTCCAAAGCAGCTTCATTTAGGTTCGTTTCTGGTTCCCATGTGTTTTCGTTATCAGAAAATCCTTTCCACTTAATAAAGTATTCAAGACGCTTGTTCTTGCATCTACCCCGCAGTATACGCTCTATTTCATATTCCTTATAGTTTGTTCTACTGGAGTGGTAGGTATACCAGGTACGATATAAACTGGGAAAGATTGCTGACTTGATTCCTGTTTTGACTTAAGTGGAACAAAAGTATGTTCTGGACAGTCTTCTTCAAACAATACTGGCAAAGAATTGTTATGTTCTAGATCGCTTGGTGTGACATCATTACCTGGACGTACAATTCTATTGTAAGCAAATTTCATACGATTAACGTGAACAGGTGTCAAAAGTAGCCTATTATTTTCCAGATTTCTAACTCGAAAATTTACAGTGCCAGTCTGCTATACTAAAAGATATGGTCCAGCCCAAAACTTTGCCAATTTGCGAGAAAGTCCCTTTTGTACCGCTGGAATATAAATCCAAACAGTATTCCCAACTTGATACTTCACATCCTGAGTAGCTTTGTCAAAGTAGGTCTTCATTTTTACTTGATTCATTTCAGCACGTTTTTTAGATATGTCCCGAAAAATCTCTAGTTGCGAAACTAACTGATGAAGGCGATCTCTGACAGATTTATCAGGGTGATTATACTGGGATAGTGTTACCTCCAAAGGCAATCTAGCCTCTCTCCCGTACATCAGGAAAAACGGGCTATATCCCACTGAGTTTTCAGCAGGAGTGGTTCTGTAAGCAAACTGAACTACGCCCAGATACTCGTCCCAATTATTGTGAAACTCATTCACGTAATGAGAGATAGTGTCTAAAATGACAGAATTAAACCTCTCCTGAACAGCATTACATTCAGGGTGATATGCACTAGTGTTCAGTTTTCGAGTTTGCATTATGCGACAAACTTCCATAACAATTTTGCTGAGAAAGTTCGTTCCTCTGTCACTGAGCAGAGTTTTCGGACAACCGTGTTTACATAATTATGACCCTGTCGAAAAACGCACGGGCAACAGTCAAAGCCTCAATATTGGAAAGTGCAATAAGAATGGGCCACCTGGTACAATGGTCTGTAAAACACAGAACATAACGATTACCCTTAATCGTTACAGGTAATGGACCCAAAATATCCACACTTACACGTTCGAATGGTTCTGGAACTTTCATAGTCATTAACGGGGCCAGTACCTTATGCCTGTGCGTCTTTCTTTGGGCACAAGAGATGCAACTCCGAACCCAATTGTCAATATCTCTGTACATTCCCTTCCAATAGAAACGCTGACGTACTCTTGCATAAGTTCTGTGGAAGCCAAAATGAGCTGAGAGAACATTGTCATGACAGTTATCCAACACAATGTCTACAAATGACATACAACTGGAACATACAACTGGTACACGTGTCTTTCAGGGTTACTACGGCTTGATGGAATAATCCAAATATGATACAATAACCCGTCTCTCACAAAATATTGGTCAGCCTCTAAGATTAATTTCCTTGCAGATTTATCATCAACAGGTAAATAATCGGTCTCTAAATATTTCATCATGTCACCAGCAAATGTGTCCGAAAGTAGAGCCTTTTTGAAACGACCCAAACTAACTTCGCTTGGAAGTGAAGGAATATTCAGAAAATTTGGTTTATTTGTTATCCTTTTCCCATACTGAAACCGTACGTTTTAGATAACGTTAGTTCCAGTTTCCGACTGTTCAGGTTCGTCTTGTGAAAAGTCTGATTCATGGGTTTTAGTTTCTACCCAAGTTGTTGTTATTGGATGTTGAACTGCAGCGCTTGCTTCAAGACATCTACTACATCCAGTACAAGACCCAGACTGGTCATAGTTAATCCTACTGAGAGCATCAACATGGCAGTTCTTTCCTTTTATGTGTTTCACTTCAAAGTTGTATGGTTGCAGTTTAAGTACCCAGCGTGCTAAGCGGCTATTACCCGAAGTGTGGTTGTTGTGAAATAACCACTTTAATGCACAATGGTCTGTGAAAACAGTGAACTTAATTCCTAACTGCAAGTATTGGGAGTATTTTTTAATACCCTCTACAACAGAGCTTCCAATTCAGTGGTAGAGTAATTACGTTCTGCTTTGTGCAAAGCTCTTCCACCGTAAGCTATGACCCTTTCTTTGTCATCTTGTACTTGGGACAAAACAAAACCAAGCCCTTTGGCAGAAGCGTCAGTGTGTAGTAAGAATTCCGCACCATCAAAATTAGGAAAGGCCAAAATTGGTGGTCGAGTGAGGAATTCTTTCAGTGTTCGAAATGCACTCTCACAAGCCACATTCCAAACAAACGGCACGTTTTTTCTTGTCAAGTTCGTTAATGGTTCAACGATTTTGCAGAAATTGTTAATGAACTTGCGGTAATATCCCGCAAATCCAAGAAAAGATTTCACTTCAAAAACTTTGCAAGGTCTAGGGTAATTTTTGATTACATTTATTTTATCAGGGTCTGTTTCGATCCCTTCTTGACTTGGCACCATACCCAAATATGTTATCTTAGTTTGGGCAAAAACACACTTTTTGGGTTGCAGCTTAAGACCAGATTCCCGAAAACGATCAAAAACCTGTTGCAAATGACACACATGTTGGGAAAACGAGTCCGAAAAGATTATGATGTCGTCTAAGTAACAAAGTACAGATTTCCAATTTAAACCCCTAAGAACCTCTTGCATAGCTCGTTGGAAAGTAGCTGGTGCTGAATGTAAGCCAAACGGGAGAACTTGAAATTCGTACAAAGAATCTTGTGTGATAAAACAAGCCTTGTGCTTGGAGGTCTCCTCCAGTTCAATTTGCCAATATCCAGCTGCAAGGTCAATCGTGGAAAAATACTTAGGTTTGGACATGCCCAGGCCATCTAGTGCATCAGAAATGTTTGACAACGGAAAACTATCCATGCGACTGATTTTGTTTAATTTTCTGAAATCTACACAAAAACGGTAAACTAGCTTCTTTCGTCGGAACCATGCAAACAGGAAAACTCCAAGGACTAGTAGACTCTCTAATAATACCTTGGTCCAGCATAGACTGAACATGTTTCCTGATTTCATGTTGTACGTGTGGTGGTTGCCTGTAAGGTTTAGACCGTATCGGAGAATGGTCACCAGTGTTTATAACATGCTTGACACCTGAATACCGCCCTCTAGGTCCAGCTTCGACTTGAAAAATGTCGGAATAATCGGAAATAAGTTGCGTTATTTCAACTGTTTCAGAACTTGACAATTGTGCGGTATTCAACGTAACCTTAGACAATATGTCTTGAGCTTGCTTAGTTTTATCGTCATTTTCGGATGTTTCCTTACTACAATTTACTGTAGACACATGGTCACGATTTTCGGCAATATCTAAAGTCGCAAATAGCTTTAAGCCACAAGGATTTACCACAGAAAATGTGCCTAGCTTAGTACGGGGATGTAAGGTTACAGGATCCGAAGAAACATTCATAGCCAACACATTAACTAGTTTGTCCTTATTAACGACTTTACTTACAGTGTGTGCCACCATCACGCCCAGTGCCGTAGCGTTCCTTCCTGCCTGACATAACCCAATGGTGTTTACTGGAAGTGGGTTAGAAACTTTCGCACAAATAATTGTCTGTGATCGTGGAGGAAGCACACAACTGTTAGTAATTCGTAACTGACTTTTCTTTTTAAGACACAATTTTCGTGTTCCTAAGTTGATGTTAGCACTCTGTTGGCTCAAAAATTGTGAACCTAGTATTACACTTGAGGTGAGATTACGAACAACATGAAAGTCAATAGAAAAGCAATAGTTGTTAATTACGACTGGCAAAACAACAAAACCAACGATATCCAAATTATAATTATTGGCAGTTTTTGCCGTTGTTACACGTGGCTTTTCTATTAAACATTTCAAAGACGGCATTTCTTGTTCTAACAATTCATTATCAATTAAACAAATGGAGGCACCGGTCTCAACAAGTGCTTCGACCTTAACGTCGTAAATCGTAATGGTAATACTGTTCAACAAACCCAAGTCTATCTCCACACTATCACATTGTTTTATTTCGTCGTTGGAATCACCTTTTTGCATTGCCCCACCTACCTGCTTTACTGTATCTTTAGACAGGTTTTCCTTAGCAGGGGGGCTAATTAGGTTATAGATAATGCCCGAGTTACGCGCCATTCGTGGGTAATAATGTCCCGAGGGCGAAGCCCGAGGGACATTATTACCCACGAATGGCGCGTTAACGAGGGCATTATCTGACTTAACCTCCACCTGGGACGTCACCACCTATTGTCCTACCGCTCCATTATTTTGCACGAATGGAGCGTCTTTGTTCAGAAGACACTTTATACTAACCGGTGTAGCGGTTCGTGATATTTTTTTCCAGGAGCTGGGTGGTTCGTGATTAAAATATTCATGAGAAAGAGCAATGGCAACTCATATACATTAAATAACTATAAAGAATTATAAAGAACAGCTTCTTTCACCAACTCGTCAATAGCATAGTTGGTAGAGAGGAGAGCTATGGATCGAAAGGTCTGTGGTTCGAATCCGACTATCGATAATGTTTGTCTTTTTCTTCGACACATTTTCGTATGGGTTAGTTTAACCATAGAACAAGATTGAAGGGAAAATCGGATTGGAGTACATAGGTTTCTTAAAAAATACAACGAAAACCGCTACACTGGTTAGTTTCAGTGACTTCCTCTTTGTTCACTTGCGTTACCTTCCCAAAATAATGGAGAGATATCGCCTCCAACGCTCCATTCGTTCAAAATAATGGAGCGGTAGGACAATAGGGTGACGTCACGGGTGGAGGTTAATTTAAAGGGTTGCCTTGAATATTAGTTGTTGCTCTACAGTTTCTCCATTTGTGCCCTTTACGACCACACCTATGGCAAGTGAAATAATTAGAGCTATTATTCCCACGGGCGCCTATCTGACTGGAACGATACTGTTTTTGTTGTCCCAGTTCTACACACTGTTCCAATCTCTCTAATCTTCTTGCCACAGAGTTGACCGTATCTTTCAATGAATCTAGTGATGCGTGAATGGCATTTACAGAGACACTGGAATTTTTATCATCCCGTTCGGGCAAAGATTTCTTATACCCTCTTGTGCGGTTTGCTGTACCGAAATACCAAGCCTAGCGAAGTCCAAAGCATCATGAAAAGACTTGGGCTGCTTTGAAAATACAAAGGCTCTTAATTCTGGCAGCAAACCACGAACAAATATAGAAAGGCATTCGGCACTTGATTTCTTTACTTGCTGGCACATGCGCATAACGTCCGAGGCATAGTCATCCAATGATTCGGAAGGCAACTGTTTTCGTTCAAGCAATTTCGTTTCAATTTGCCACACCCATGAACCACCTTGAAAATGATCTTTCAAAGTTTTCTGTATGTTTTCAACAGACGTTTTAAATTCCTTAGGAACAGTATCTAAAAATATACGTGCATGACCATCAATTCGAGAAATCAAAGCCAACACCTTTTTAGCATCGGTAAAATCTCTCAAAGCTGCAATGGTTTCAAATTTTGCCATAAATTCATCGATATCCTCGTTAGGATTGCCAGAATACTTTACCCCAGAGGAGGACAAATCATACTTGTTCGACATGTCTGGTTTTTCTTCAAAGTTATTCTCCATAAATAATGTCTTTAAAAAAAAACCAATACACACAATGTTCAGGCATGGGAGTGGCAACTAATTTGCATAAATTCCATACATACCTCGCAAAATAACTCAAGTATAACAAACAATACAAAATCACAAAAACACACTTCAGATAGCCATTTTGAATTTAAAGATGGTTACTTACCGAAATCGGCAAGGACAGCTGGTAGGGGCGCTGGATAAGGGAAAGACCCGTAAGGTGGTGGAACTGCACGTTCATTTCACCTACAGTTTTAGTTTACGTACGAATAGGGTTTACATACTAAGAGAGGTATCCGGATCTTCCACCATTTGTTATGATGTTAACTTAAACCGGTGACCCTTGGGGGAAATTAGCAAAGGCAAACTCAGCAATTCAATTGAAGCAATGACAAACTAAATCCATTTCCCAACTAATTTATTGAGGTGTCTTACCTTCTAACAAATCAACACAACTAAAGAAATGTTACACCCTCCCGGTCCAACGCCCGATGCCAACTGCACCGAAACCACTGGGCGTGGCCACTTATAAAGAGCCAGACGATACCAACATTTGATAAGAGGGGTGTTATTATTATTAAATTTACATATAAATGAACTCCACAACAATTGCCTTGCTTAAGGACACACGTGTCGACACCGGGACTCGAACCCACGCTCTGCGGAACAGAAAACTGAGTTCTTAACCGCCCGGTCACGACACTCCACTTACCCGGGTGTGTCTCCACTGTCCTTTGATCGTTTCGTTTCAACCGAAATGTCGCTAAAACGAAAGAAAGCTGCTGCATCACCATGGGGAAATCAGCAGACTTTGGTGGCGCAATGGGTGTTTGTCATGTTGCATACAAGTCGCGTGGAGTGGTTGTCAATTAGCACGCGTGTTGCTTCTTTGTGTTTTTAAGCTGGGTGGTTGTCACTTAGCCTGCCGGCTAATGCCCTTGTTTTGTAGTGCGGAGTGGTTGCCACTTTGCATGTGCCCCGTGGTTAATGATGTAGGCAGAGTAATGGTCACTTTGTTTAACCACGATGTTCGGTAGTGCGGGGTGGTTGGCTCCTACCATGGGCCCGGTGATTTGGTGTTTCGGGCGGAGTGGTTGTCACTTTGCTTGTTGAGGCGAATGTATGTTCCAGCATGTTCATTTAACCCACGACAAAGCTAGCCAACGTTTGCGATTGCTTGATAATATCGTCAACGAACAGAGCCCAAATGGTTATAAAAAAATATAATAAATAAATAACAAAAAAAACTTTCTAATGTTGATGCCTTACTTGGCTCGTATTTTGCATCCTTATTTTGATTCATCGTTTCGGCGATGCGTCCGATGTTGGTTAAAAGTATATAAGGTACATATTCATATACGTAGACATATTCATTGAAATTAAATAAATACATTCGGGCAACAAAAGCTTGGCTGATTGCATACACATTATTGTATTATCACATTCAGTTATCATCTGAGGCTTTGCCATGCCTCCGCAGAGAAATCCCAGGCAGACGCAAGTGGAGCGTCCGGAAGGTGGCCCAGTGACGCGCCGGTCTTCAACATCTGCAGATGCACAGCTAGATCGGCCTGTAAGCCAAACCCATACAGTGACTGCCACCGCACCACCGCGCCAGGGACATGGGTTACCTGACCCCCCACCGGTTCCAAGGGGCGACAGTGTTCCTTTGCTAGTCCAGTCAGGTGAGGAAAATCCACGGACTGGTGGTGTATCCAGAATGCAACCTACTCGGGCGGCGAATAACAATGTGGCACATTCCCGGGGTACTGCTCAGGGAGCTACCAAGCATCCACGGCTTAATATCAGTGATGTCAATAACGACTTCCAGGAACTGAGAAAACAAGTGAGTGACATCACCAAAAAGACAGACAAGATAGGAGCTATGGAGCGTTCCAATTTATGCGATTGAGGGTCCCATGTCTGCTATTCGGGATTTAATGACGGGCTTGTCAAGGACAAATCTTCGTCACCAGGGTGCACATCATCGTTTCGCCATCCCTTGGTAGTAATAGATACTCTACCAGAAGCGGTTACAGAATATCATCGGAACTGACGACTCGGATGGTCGCCAATTTCCAGACAATATGTCTAAAAGCCCAAGCAGAACCTTGTCGAGTTCCAGTACAGCTACAACCGAAAATGTTGATTACAACTTGAAACTTGTATTGCATGTATCACTCGCAAAATATACTCGTCAGACTTATATTATAAGAGACCTTGGTCCATGTTGTCACAATTCTGTCGAACATCGAGTAATTATTTGACTCTACCTAACTCTGATTTACAGATAGCGAGGTTTATTTCCTATTTGAACACACTTGGAATGGCAAGCGCCACGATTGTTACATGTATTTCGGCTATCATCTACACACACACAAGTTGTTACGGGTCAGTAATCCAAAGCAATCGTTCTTGGTCCAAAAAGCATTAGCTAGCACTCAACAAATATCACCCAAAGGCGACAAACGTTTGCCGACACCTTACATGTGTTATTGCAAATAGTACAGGCTTTACTCACAGCTATGTGCACGAATTCCTTTTTCGAATTTCTCAGGATAAGTGAGATTACCTTCTGATGCTGCTCACTCGAGTCTGATTAGTTACCACCAAGTTACTGTGACTATACAGCGTGCAGTAATAGTGCTAGATAAGTTTAAGCACAACAGTTTTGGCAGACATTTTGAGGTAATAATGTACCGTAGGGATTGCAAAAACGTATGCCCTTTCGCGGCGTTACTAAAATATAGTTGCAGACAGAAATATGAGGGCTCATTCTTCCAGTTTTGTAATGGAAAGCCTGTCCCGCGTTCTTACTATTACCGGCAATTACACCGTTGCCTAGTTTGCTGGGTTAAACACTTCTCTGTATACGTCACATAGTTTCCGAATCGGAGCAGCCTCATATACGCTGCTTCGCTTGGGGTGTCAGACACTGAAATTCGGGTGTTAGGTCGCTGGTCTTCGGATGCATTTGAATATTATATCCGACAACTTCCAGTTCTGCCCCAGTCTATGAATGGTTACATTTTGTCTGGGGTTTTGCCAACCAGATGTTGCCGGGCAACAATATGTTGCCGTTTGGGGATTTGTCTTATTTGTATATGTTCTAAAAATTAAATTTAACATTCCCATAAACTGAGCTTATTTTGGAAATTGACAAGAGGTGTATGTGATTATGTAAAATATGTAAATGTATATTCCGGGAGTGTGGGATCAGCAAGCAGGGGATACTGATAACATACGTTTAACCAGAACCAGATTCTGCCAAAAGAAATATCTTCCGGGAGTGTGGGATGAGCAAGCAGGGGATACTGATAACATACGTTTAACCAGAACCAGAATCTGCCAAAAGAAATATCTCCCGCCTTTCGTGTAAAAATATGAATACTATATTACGGCTATATGTACATGTTTATTAAGGCTATCGGAGTGTGAGCAGCACACAAACATGACAACAAAAACAAAAACAAGAACTATACATCAAACAGATTATGTCACATGAACATGTAGACTACTGTAGAGGTTCAGTTGGACCGGGCTTCAGATGATGGATATGTGTCGAGTGGTGGGATGTATTTGAGACCACTGATGTACAAATTCCCATTGCGAAACACAAGTTTCTTGCCCGCAAAAAAAAGGACTCCCGAATCACGTCTTCTTTTTCGCCACGTCAGTCCTCTAGCAAGAAAATACAACAGGCAGATAAGGTTGCTCGAGCTCGGAGCATTATTACTTGACGTTCTGGGAGGTAAATAAACTTCGCCAAGACATGGCGAGGTTTATCTGTGGGAGACTTCGGAATACGACCCAAACGATGAGCGTTTTCAATCTCCGGTTCGAGATTGCACTCTTTAGCTAAGATTTATTTTATTTTTCTGTATGGGTATGATGGAGATTCGTTCGGAAGTTCGGGAATACTTCCGAATCTAAGGTTGGAGCTCCTTGAGTACCGCTCCAGCCGCAGAGTAGACTCCTTCAATTGAAGGATTTTGTGATCGGCAGATTGGAGCATACTGGTAGTATCAGCGAGATTCGATGAGACTGATTTGTTTACTGCCTGCATATCTTCTATTGCTTGGGAAGTGAAAGTGACAGATTTCTTAAACTTTTGATGCTTGGATGATGATACGACCAAATCCACACAACTGCTGGTCATGCGCACCAATCGAATCGGATGATGCCCGTTGTTTTATCTTTATGAGTATTATTATCTTTTAGAGGTATAGGTAACTTGACAAACGATCATTGTAGTTGTTTAAAAAAGATTCGCTTGACTGCCAGCAGAAAGTCTGTCTGTTGGCTTTTCCCTTGGTCCTATCTCTTTTTCATAGCTCGGTAGACGTACTTTTTATATTTGTCACTCCACATTTCTTTAGTGGTTCCTTTGGCCTCGTCTAACCAGTCTAGATAGGTGGCATTGTCTTCCAACTCAGAACTAGACTCATCTTCATACGATAATTTATTCTACCTCCGTTTCGGATTCCGAATCATCTTCATCGACATCTTCGTCATCATTATCATATTGTATCTCCGTTTCGGATTCATAATCATCTTCCCCGGCATCTTCGTCGTCATTAATTTTCATCTCCGTTTCAAGGCGTTCGTCGTTATCTGTCAAAAATCCACGCCCGCGCGCTGTAGTTAGCAGTGTAAATTTACGTCGCGAACAGCGACCTCACGCGGTTATGCAAAACAACTAAAGACGACCGAGCGCCTTGTTAAAGCTTACCATCCTTATTTTGCTCTAGATTTCCAGTGCACGGCCACGTATGCGAATAAAGATAAGTATAGGCGGGGCTAAGATGTGGAGTGTCCAATCACACTTTGGTTAATCCCCGTCATAAAATTATATGCAGCAACATTACATTCATATACCGCGACACAATGGCGGAGATTCGGTGTAGTTTGTCGTCCGAAAATCTAGCTCTCGTGTTGTTTGAATTCTACAGTGGATAATAATTTTTTTCGACATAAGCATCGGAAGGCCTAATAATCCGGTCTTCGTGGTCACAATGTTTATCGTGAATTTGCCGACATGTTGTGAGTAATCCATCATTTTTCAGGCAGCCGGCTCCATTCTGCTTAGAGCTATAACTGTCAGTCACAGACAGGCACATAATGTAAGTACAACTACATGTACACTAGTTTTGACCATAACATTGTCAACATCCAAGCAAATACCCAGCAAAACGAGCAAAATCTTAACTGTTATGAACCTCACCGATCAAGCCAGACACTTCCCGGGAACAGTATACCAACCTGCACGTGCAATTCCTCAAACGCCAATTCGCGCCGGGATTATTTTAACATCACCGAGCCGAGGGGCGGGATTATTTTAAACAAAACTCGATCCGAAGCAGGTTCAGGCCGATAGTGCCGGGAAGCACACTCACGCATTTTCTGCCTTGCTCGCTGCTGACAGACATTTCCGAACTTGAACTTGAACTGGCGTGTTTATGCGTCACCCGTTTTGAATTTGGGAAAAACGTTCGTATACGTCATCCCGCGCGAACTGGTTAAAGTCACTCTACTGTACGATTCAACTTACAGTCCGACCTTAGATATTTTAAGCAAAACCGTGTTATGACCTTACACCGCTGACCTTACGCAACGATCGACCAATAAGAAAACGACTTTGAAGGGTAGCTCATGCTATTGTGACAATGAGCACCACCCCCAAAAGCCTCACACTTGTGAGGCTGTCATCTTTAGTTGATTTGCACAAAATAGTGGCCGCGTGAGGTCGTTGTGTGCGCTGTATTTTTGTACTGCTAATTGCGGCAGCTAGCGTGTGGGCGTGGATTTCGGACGGATAACGACGAACGCCGTGTACAAGGCTAGGTGTTTACACACGTAACAACATGTACACACAAAGAGAACAGTGTATTATTTGTTTTATGTTTACTGTCCAGGGGAAGCAACTGGTGCGATTTTGTGGTAACACGGCAGGTGACCTGCATGATTCGCAATGGCACAGAGATGTACGTCCAGAGGACCACGCCTAACTGGTGCAAGTATCAGCTACACTCACTCTACGGATCGTTCGGCAGGAAAGAATGTGACAAGACCTCATATAGGTGAGTATGTTGGTGTCACCAACCACAATGTGTTTACCATTAAAAAAAATCCATTTACAAAACGGTAACTTAGGCCTACATGAAATTGGTCCCTTGCGTAAAGTCAGGAAGCCTGTGAAATGAATACCGAATCACCACAAGTCCGCCATCTAAAACATGTCTTGGGCAATGTCTGGCGAATAAATGGGCAATCAATCTATAAAATCACCAAAGCCAAGCCTGTATCTAACGCAATTTACGCAATGCCGTTCTTTCTTTATCAATGGAGATTGATAGCTGATTATGCCGTCAGCTGAAACATAAAATGGGGCTGTAAAACGAGTTTCGCTCCAGCAACACTGGGAATACTTTTTTAACGTATATTTGTGAGGTTTAACACATCACACACTATTGAAAAATGGAAATGCAGTTTTACCCTTAAAACACCGTAAAGTTACACGGTGATTTAAGGGTGAAACTGCATTTCTAATATTCAAGAACAAATGACACACATTTAAAAGTGAACAAAGAAATAGGCAAGGCGGGACCTGAACCTGCGATTTTCGGAATACCGGACTATAGCAATCTACCAACTGAGCTATCTTGCCCTATGTTTGCGGTCTCCCAAATTGTCAGTATCTTTGTTCGAGGGCGCTAGTCAGAAGTCATAAACACCAGAATGCCGTGTGGCCATCGCGCCAATGTTACAATACAACTTGGGAAGCGACATTGTGGAGATCACTCAATGAGGATACGATGATCACTCAGTGAGGATACAAACATGTTAAATTTCTCCAATACAAATTCTGCAGTTGTTTATGATCATGTAAAGTGGAGTCCCCAATTGTGGCGCACTTTCTTGACGTATCCCTCGACTTTCCTCGTGCATTGTTTCCGAACCTCTTTGCTGATAAATTTTATCGTGCAGTTAAAGGTAGGATACACCATTTGCAGATATCGAAAATATTCACTACAGAATTATAAAAAAACGAAAAACACACAAATAACATAGGAATAACTGCCCGACGCCAGTTGAATACAAACGCTTTTTTCGTGCTTTTCTCGGCATCCATGAGTGTAAAACTTCGGACAGGTCAGTTATTTACTATAAAGTACAACCCCCCCCAAAAAAATTCCACCCATTCATGATAATTCAAGCAATTAGCAATGATGTATCTTACCTTTAAATATTGGAACTGTTGCCGTCACAATACAAGCTCTTGAACTTTTTTATCAATGTCAGAGTCATGAAAGTTAGTCCGAAATACAAACAAACAACGGTGGTGTCCGGAAATTGGGCACAATTTAGTGATTACATTTTTTTTTTTTTTATCAATTACAAAAATGTCAATTTTACTGACACTTGCATGGGAAATTACACAGGTCAAGCGTAACCGGGACAACAAAAGCTGTTAGACCCCTTATTTGATCGACTAACCGATTAAGGCACTAATAATAGTGCAGAACAATTAAAGTGCACCGATTGTGCCTTTATGTTGTCACAACCGCTGAGAGCATTCATATGCTGAGCAGCTGCAGACATTTTGGTTCAAGGTCGGCGCAGGTGGCACTGACGTTCAGCACTGTCCCATCCCGTAATTCCATCTGCATTTGCACTATGTAAAAACGGAGTTCAGTGCCTTATTTTGCTGTTTTGCGAGCCATCCCACCAAATTTCGTGACTATCAGACTGTTGTTTTGTTAAGGTTTAAATGTCTTTTCGTTATAACTCTCGGTCTGGTGACGTCATTAATATTTCTCTCCTCAACTTATTCGTAGCATGAAGATGATTATATTAATTATAAAGTGGTTACAGCAAACTTCGCCATAGAAATTAACTAATTAATCATTTTAAACACTTTTCAATCTGCTGCTAGAGGCTGCTATAGCATTTTATGACGTCACCGGTAAATGTTCGTGTAAAGTACAACTAGTTAGAGACTGACACCGTTAAAAGTACGTTTACATCATGTTCCACTTTCAAGTTATAATGCACTTTCATCAGTTTGAACCGGAAGAAATGGTCACGTGATTTTGCAGGTAAAACCAAAAAGTAATGCAGAACCTGGATTATTATATAAATTCCTGTGAAAATCATAATCACATATTTTACAGTTAATTTTATATTGATTTGTATAGATTAAATCTATAAATCTTTGGTTGCTTGTTATTTGATACTTGATGACGTCATTCTGATGTCATTGCCTCATGAGAGCTGTCTTAACCTTTTTTCATCGACAAAAATGCAGTAAAATATTCCTGTTTTGATAATTTAACTACTACAAAATGCCAACACTTAGTTTATTAGCACCGTTATTTACATAAAATCTGACGCGTGTATATGTGGCCCTTCAAATTCGGGCCGAGTATAGGAAAGGGGCATTTGGCAACCCGGATCTTGTTTTGCAGGTGTATTCTGATGTAGAGTGAAGACGTGATGTTGTTAGGTCTTCGAGAATGAATGTTATATCTTACAAATAATTCAAGTGGATTAAACACAGATAATGCATTAAATGTACAATGATCTGCGGTTCGTGCCGAATTCTGGGCGGCATACGCCATCATGAAAACATATACATATTCTTAGGAAATTAACGCATCTGGGATCTTCTCCACAATGTTCTTTAAGAAGAATGGTTCGTCTAGAAATAATCAGAGCTCTGAATCTGGAGAGTCTCTAAATCTTACTATATCGACTTTAAATATACAATCGACAAAATAATATCCAGATACAATATAAGAGTGATTAACAAGGAATATGTGATATCATATAAATGATGGATGTTATACATGTAATTTACAGTAGAGATTATTATTAAGTAGAGATTATTACCTGATGAAGAGTGAAGACGTGATGTTGTTCAGTCTTCGAGAATGAATGTTATGACAAAGGGTGGAAGCGCGCAAAATACCAAAACTAACGTAGAGGGCGCTTCGCTAATTTGAATAAACACAAAGGTAAGTAAAAAAAGATTACACAACCGGGTTGTAACGTCCGTCGATATATCGATATTACTCAAATAACTCGATACTATTTTGACATCGATATCGCCGATGTCACTTTTTTAATCATATCGACATTTCGATATATCAAAAATTTTGATGATATCGAAAAAAAACGAAAGAGTGACAGAATATCCAGAAAATCTCAGGGCTTTAGTATATTAAAAAAGCTGCCGTCTTTATTTATAGCTTAAAAACATTTGAGTAGGTCTATTAAATAATACGTTCGACGACCAACTGCGGTTGTGAAGTTGTTCTTTGTGTTTCACCCGCTGCCTGCCGCTATAGTTTACGAGCGCTTGCACAGTAAAATCTCAAAAGAAACCAGCCATGCAGCCCCAGTCTATCGGTTGTTTGGGATGTAACCCTCCATTGATCTGATAACTTTTTGGGGTGGCCAATCACGAGTCAGGAATTTCGGAGAGCGTTCTCTGGACCCTGCTATTGGTCTAGCAAGCTAGTCTTGATTCCAAGAACGAGCTGTTCATTTGTTCCAGGGTGCGCTGTCCGTTATCTGGGCTTATTGAGGGCGCCCTTAATTATAAGGGTGCCCTCAATAAGCCCAGATAGTGGACGGCGCGCCTCGGAACAAATGAACAGCTCGGTCTTGGAATCAAGACTACTAGCAAGCGGAAGCGGCAACCGTAATCATTTCTTATCTTCGTTGTAAAACCATAAACACGCGGGCTGGCGCAATTTGATATTGTTCGGACCGATAACATGCGCGGAGGATCAAGCCGAAAACTGGTATGCATGTATGCAACGTACCTATTAAACTGTCGGTCTTCAGTAAATTGAGCGCTGTTTTTAGGGCTTCATCTTGCACACGGGAAATAATCGATATATCGAGTATACGTAATATTGAATTTCCGATATATGGATTATTATAAAAAACTGACATCGACGGACGTTACCGGGTTGAGTGTAAATTCAAAATAAATTGGCGAACTTTTGGAACCTAAAATACGAATGTTGTACTTTGCTAATCGTTCGCGTGCCCCGTGAAAACCCACCCGAAGAAATTGCTGAACAAATTGCTGAACAACAGCACATCAGGTGCCATTATTCCACAGGATGCTTGAGACTGTTATTTACTATCAGTCAAGTAAGTTTTTTCCTAATAATTCAGTAGGTTTGGTTTTTGATATTTGCAAATGTTGTATATATATTATCTTTAAGGATAATGTTCCGTCCCAAGTATTATGTCGGTCTGCGCAATGTTGAGACAGCGGAGCGTAGATGCTGCCCAGGATTCAACGGACAGAACTGCGACAGAGGTTGGTGCTTTTTTTGTTTTAGAACATTATTTATGTTTGTCCCATTTATATCTTATAGTCAAATACCGCCAAAGCAACTTTAAAGACCGTTAGGGTCGCAGCATTTAAAGATAACAACTTGCAGACTGTCGCTTTCCCCAGTTTGTCCTACCCAAGAAATATGACCCTCGGTAGTCCCGCACACAAAATATGTTAGCAAATTACTTTAATTCTTATAGTTTTTACAACTATTTACATTTTGGTTTACAGTAACATTTGTCCTTAATTACAAAACCTAAATAAACTCAGCATGCTTATGTTATGCTCATTTACTCACAGTTTTGTTCAACCGACACTTAAATTGACGTTGAGTTTTGGTCAATACATTATACTCCAAGCAGAATTAGCAAATGTAGAATTAACATTTAAAGTATACACTCTAAAAACGTCTTGGTAAGATTTAACCCAGAAAAGCATCTAAATCTGCACAGTCCGATTTCGGGCCAAATGTGACAATTTGGGGGGTCAACATTTTCTAAAAACAAGTCATTTTACATGGAAAAGTACAATTTCCGACCGAAAAAGTGTCATTTCGACCTGCAAAAGGACCGCTGAGTTGGATGATTTTTCGGGTCAATCTGACCCAGGAGTTTTATATAGACATTTCCCAGAATTATTTACAATGTGGGCTGAGGCGACTAGGGGGACCAAAGCGGTCAGCAGCTGATCTCTAAAAACTGGATAGGTCGCGCGTACAGTGATAAGATAGCGAGCCGTGAAGTCACCGGAAGTTGTTCACCGGCCATGTTGGAATAAAAACATATTGCACGCGTGTACGTATACAGACGACGCGAAGACACGTTGAGAATGGCACAGTGCCAGCAGCAATGATGGGTAACATTGCATTAAAATTTATTGTAAATAAGAAGATTTATGATATAAACTTGCAGACAGTACGATCAGTGTAAAGAATGTCAGGACTACGTTTTTAAGAGAGATTTTTAGGCGAAAATTGTTAGGCGAAATCATTCTTTCCGTTTCCAGCGGGATTTTTTCATATCGCCTTTTATTGTGGTCCTATCTGAGAGAAAAACTGGGGTATTTCAGCACAACATTAGATTTATGGAAGCACTATGTATCAGTAATTATATCGCTATGTGTATCACTATGTATCACTTTTCTCATGTTGGCGCGGCCCGCCCTGTAAACATTGTATGCTGCCCTGTTATACTGTTATGCCGCCCTGTTAAAATGTTATGCCGCCATGTCAAATGTTGCTTTTCAATCACGGTTTTACTTTGCATTCTTACATGTAACAACATTTTATGGGGTACAAATTAGTAATATCATGTTCATATCGCAAAAATATCTAGTAACAGGCAAACATTCACATGCAGTTGTACTATAGTAAGCCGTACAGGGTGCCCTGTTAAAATGTGGCCTCTGAAGAACACTGCCAAATGTATCTTTGCACAGTAAAAAAACAATTGTATTCTAAAACGACATCGCAAGTTGTAATAAATGTAGACACCAGTGCACAATACATAATAAGCATGTAGTGTATCAATGCAGAAGAAAAGCAAGCAAAACTCAATCCATTGTGTGACTAAGTTATATTTTATTATTTACACACGTGTGGTTTGTATTTTTAATTGTGATTTATTTAAAGTTTCTGTAGTTCCAGTTCAGACCACACAATTTATTTGTCTGACCACTGGCTCAGCAAGAATTATTGAGGACCCCTTCAAAATTAAACTAAAGATGTTTATGTTAATTCCATATATCTGAAAACAAAGGTTTTCTGGAAGGAATTCCACATCAGGACACTAAAACCCATCAACAAATCCTATGTGCCAATATTGTTTTTCTGAAAAACACTTGGACATTTTCTCAATTATTTTAATCAAGAAACTGGCACTTGTATTGTCTGGATATGATCAGAGCCAAAAAAAACATCGTTTGCCTTTTTCCATAATATTTGTGCACTAGGTTATGATGTTGAATTGTTCCCCAAAAACAAAGATTGAAAAAGAAGTGGAGTTAGAAACACAGCAGAACGGCGGTTGTATACATACACAACACGTACTACGCCCACGCACGAAATTCCTTTATGAAGCAGCGCTAATTAGATATGCAACGCAGGCCCTCGCGACCACTAAATGGGTATAGTTGAATGTGTGAAGCCGCTATGCTTATACGAAAATACATTCATGGTCGAATTTGCATGAAAAAGTCACGCCCAATTTTCGCAGGTTTGCAAAAATGACAGTATGAGTTAGGATCGAGCTGGACTAATCGTGTTGTTAGCGGGCGCATGCACTGCGTGAAAAGAGTTACCCGACGTGCACAATCTAAATACTGTCGTCTTTGGCAAAGACTAGGGAACAGTAATTGAGTGGTACGGAACCATTGGAACCAGTAGCTAAAGCGTGCGTTTAGCCAATAATACCCCCGTCACACCGGACTGGCGTCCTTACTGCGTTCCTACGGCGACCCAGGACGCGGTAGGGACGCCATGGACGCCGCGGGGTCGTGGTGAGAACGCAGAAGGACGCCGTGGGGACCCCAAGGACGCCGAAGGTCGCAGAGCGACGGCGTTTACTTCGGACATGTTCAAAGTAAACGCCGAGGTTTGGCGTCCTGGCTCAGGACGCGGTGGGATCGCCCTGGGGTCGCCATGGTCGCCGTAGCAACGCAGTAGGAACTCGAAGGACGCCCTAGGGACGCAGTATGGACGTGGTAGGGTCGCCGTGGAGACGCGAATAAATGGATCGTGGACCCCGCGGCGACCTTACTGCGTCCTTACCACGTCTATGGGGTTCTTACCACGACCCCACCACGTCTATGGCGTCCGTTGGGACGCCGTGCAAACTCAATAGAAACGCCAAGGACGCGGTAAGGTCGTGGTAGAAACGCCAAAAACGCCGTGAGGTCGCCGATGATCGCCGTGGGGACGCCGTGCAAACTCAATAGAAACGCCAAGGACGCGGTAAGGTCGTGGTGAGAACGCCGTGGGGACGCCGAGTAGACGTACAGATCGCGGAGCACAGGACCCCGGTGTGACGGGTGACCGAAATCTTGATATTTTAAAGAAAAAGGATTGGGGTTCTCACGGCGACCATCGACGTCCTCCATTTTAGGACGCAGTAAGGACGCCAGTCCGGTGTGACGGGGGTATTATACCGATGGTCGCCGTGAGAACCCCAATCCTTTTTCTTTAAAATATCAAGATTTCGGTCACCCGTCACACCGGGGTCCTGTGCTCCGCGATCTGTACGACGACCTTACCGCGTCCTTGGCGTTTCTATTGAGTTTGCACGGCGTCCCCACGGCGATCATCGGCGACCTCGCGGCGTTTTTGGCGTTTCTACCACGACCTTACCGCGTCCTTGGCGTTTCTATTGACGTGGTGGGGTCGTGGTAAGAACCCCATAGACGTGGTAAGGACGCAGTAAGGTCGCCGCGGGGTCCACGATCCATTTATTCGCGTCTCCACGGCGACCCTACCACGTCCATACTGCGTCCCTAGGGCGTCCTTCGAGTTCCTACTGCGTTGCTACGGCGACCATGGCGACCCCAGGGCGATCCCACTGCGTCCTGAGCCAGGACGCCAAACCTCGGCGTTTACTTTGAACATGTCCGAAGTAAACGCCGTCGCTCTGCGACCTTCGGCGTCCTTGGGGTCCCCACGGCGTCCTTCTGCGTTCTCATCACGACCCCGCGGCGTCCATGGCGTCCCTACCGCGTCCTGGGTCGCCGTAGGAACGCAGTAAGGACGGCAGTCCGGTGTGACGGGGGTATTAGGGAGTCGCTATTGATTTTTCAGTGCTTAATTTTGAGGCAAGTGTTATTTGATATAATTAACGGAGCACAAAGTCCTGAAATCCCTGAACATTTCATATTTTGGATTGTTTACTTATTCTATTTTAAACTGCCTTGAAATCTCATGAAATGTTGCTGTTTAGAAATAGCCTCTGACCCCTGACATTTGACCCGCGAAACATAGTCGTATTTCAAGCAGTAAATACCACCGTCCCAAACAAATGTACTGTAACCGTCTCTAGGCTGGCGCCGCAGACAGTGGCCTAATACGCGGGACAGACTTCGCTTCACCCGGCCAGGCTCCACAAGCTCATTGCAAGGTTTGCGGCTTTATCAAAGTGAAATAACACGTTCTACACAATTAAAAGACAGAACGCCCAGTTGTTATAGTATGGTTGGGTGGATGTTTATATCCTACTTCTAAATGCTCTTTCCGATTGAAACCATTTCGTTCAGAACACGTTCCCCTTTAAAACTTTAAATGGAACCAAAGTAATTTGTATAATTACAATTGTATTTTTAATTCCACAAATTTGTTAATACTGGTACTCCTTTTTAAAGGTAGTATACACCATTTGCAGATATCGAAAATATTTACTACCGAATTTTTAAGAAGGATTTTACTCATTTGAAAGTAAATAATGATTCTAGGCATCCAGCAAAAGGATTGCGCTAGATATCCTGTGATTATTCGCGATCGCCGGACGGCGAGCGCGAAAAAACAAAAATAACATAAGAATAACTGCTCGGCGCCGGTTGAAAACAAACGCCGTTTTTCGTGCTTTTCTCGGCATCCATGATTGTAAAACTTCTGACAGGTCAGTTAAACGATATTTACTATAAAAAACAACCCCCCAAATCTACCCATTCATGATAATTCAAGCATTTCCCAATGGTGTATATACTACCTTTAAATCTCGTAATGTTGTTATTTTGTTTATTTGGCAGTATGCTTCAATTGCACCCAAATTGATGTGTTACGCCAACAGGTTGACAGCTTGGTGAGTTTTATGATAATGTCAAGGGGAACAATGAAGACAATACTGACCTGTTGTTATAACTGATAATGTAGTAACCAAAGGATAATGTATCACCAACCGATACTGTCACTCAAATTGACGGATACTGTATTGAAGCAGCAAAAGTGCTCAAAATAATAAAAGGTGCTTGACCAAGAAAGTGAATGCTGCATATTTCTAGAAAACAATATTCTAAGATTTCGATTTTAATTCAAAGTTTGCTGAGTCACAATTTGAACACTTCGCGCACTATTTGCGGAAATGGCATTCTGTTATTATTTTCTTCAAAATGACAGCATGCCAGACAGTATAATTGTCCAGGAAGTGTATAATCATTAAAGGGCCCGTGTAATGTAGTTTGTATTAGTTTAAATGAAAGATTATATTTAATTTAGTGATTTCTAGTATATACAAGTTTTTGTTTTGCGTAATAAAATATGAGACCAAAATATATAAAGTGTTTTGCGGGAACGGCCTCGCCCCTAGAATGGTAGCATAATAACATGTATAATTTGCATAATTGTGACGTACATTAAGGAACACCTCGACCAACCGAACGGGCCGTGCATGCAGCATGTGCCACGCGTACCGATGCAGAATCATTCAGTCGACTCAAGTTATTTTCAACATAATTGTTCTGAATTTTCTTATCCAAAATAAGAATGCGAGCTAGATGTGTTGCTGCAGGTTGCGGCAACGCCAATAAAGATGGCGTGAGCATGCATACATTTCCAACCGAGCCAAAATATAGACAAATATAGACTGCCAAAGTCCGGCTGACTAGGGCGAAGTGAACAGGCTCGACACCATGCTACACGATATGCAGCAAACACTTGAGCCGGATTGTTTTGAGCAAAATATGTACCAGTCGTTTAGCACCCAATTCGCTTGCATCGACATCGTCACTTGAAATATCTTCTTCTGAAGTAGGACCCGATGATACTGAGGATGTTTCGTCCGTTTCTGTGGAATTTGAGCTCCCCGAACCGTCGTCTTCACACGCCATGTCTGAAAAATTCTGCTTGCGTATGTGCATCGCCCGTACATATAGTACATGTACATGTACAGTGTGTGCGTATGCGGATCGCATGCTGCACGCACGCCGTGAAAGGTGGGACCGTGCGGGGCTTATCTGGTGTACAGACGTATGGTCAGGCACCAGACTGTAATGCTGTTTCATTTTTGGGTTACCGAATGTACGTCACAAAAGCGCCACCATTATTTTGTCAGTGTTTGAACATGTTAATGTGGGGCCAATTACATTTACGGTGATTAACCCCAATTAATATCAGGTTATACCATTTTATCACCCCTGGTCTTGTTACACACAAGGCACATTTTAAATGATTAAACAGCAATTCTTCCAGAAAATTCAACAGTAATTTGGTTGGCTACCTTTGTGATGGCTGCAAAAGGAATATTACCTCTTTAAACGCGCGCACGTTTAAAACCTGCTCATGGGCCTGGACAAGTTAATGATCCGACCCGAAGGGGCAATTTTGGCCCCTTCCCCTACAGAAAATAATACCCCAGCTGCATCAGAAAACGATACACATTTTCACATATACAAAAATATACAAGCACTGTGTAATGTTAAAGTGTTTGATTTATAACTAAATATTGTGTAATTGTAGTCCCTATACAGACACAAAACCCGCTAGTATATAATTAAACAAGTAAAATAAGTTCAAACACGAAAGTCAGATACAAATTAAAAGGTTTAACGTCAGTTTTTACCACGTAAAAATATGACTACAAAGAAGTATTGTGTTTTTCTTCAGCTATCACGATCGCACTCGAACCCGCTGGCCAACAGTCAATTCATCAACAGCATTCCCCCAGACAGCACTCAGCAAGTCATAAACAATCCGGGTCCCCATGGACCCGCTGGCCCCAGTGGGCCTAGAGGACCATTCGGACCCGCTGGACCAAAGGGGGATGTGGGGTTCCCCGGGCAGAACGGGCAGCCAGGGGTAACTGGTGAGCCGGGACCACAGGGACCACCGGGCCAACCCGGACCAGCCGCACCAGGTTTGTTTTTTGTTTGTGTTTGTTTTAATAAAATTATCATTTCTGTAAACAGAAAAGATGGATGCCTTTTTAATATATCGACTTTTCTGAACCAAAATTATTTAATTATTTTATGATCGGGACACGGTAAGATGGATCCATATTATAAGCCAGAATGCTGCCGACTAGACTATTAATAGCAATTATTAACCTTTCGAAGTAAATGATTCCCCTTTCCAACGATTGATACTGTATCTAACCTTACATTGTTCCAATTGTCATCAGGATCTACATTGTGACTAAAATTGATACCCATTTTGTTTTTTCAATTTGTTGTCTTTGCACTGAACATTGAGTTGGGTGTATTTTCTGCTTTCCAAGCTCCCCCATCCAAAGACCCATAGTTTTGTGATAATTATTTTCCGAACCTGAACCTTCGCGGTAGCTGCATGTATGTGTGTGTAGCGAACTTTCGATTCGAGACGGAAGACAAGGAGAACGGTAAGCCTAGCGAAAAGATTGACAATGCTTCTTCTCTCGCAGTCTTAATCCATTCAATTTTGCCAATGGTCACCTAGTAATGGTAATTTAGGGTCACAATGGTCGCCTACTGGCCAGTAGGGGTAATATTCTTCAAAATCACGAAATGACTCTTCTCCCGCACTTTGGACCCAATTATTTTGGCCAATGGTCACCAAATGGTCAATTGGAGTCATTTTTTTCACAATTACTAAATGCTTTTTTTTTCGACAGTTTTTATCCAATTAATTTGCCAACGGCCACCTAATTGTCAGTAGGGGTCCGAATTTGGCCAATGTAAACTAATGATCAATGTGAGTCGGTTCACACAAACCTTTAAAAAAATCTATTTAGGCTGATATCCGTGCTTATTGAAGCTCATTAGCTCTGATGAGTCTGATTTAAGTGTAAGTTGGTAGGAACCTTAATCAGGATGTGTAACAGATACCAATACCCACATTAACTGTTTTGGATTTGTTTGTATTATTCAGTAAACGATTCTCTACTTTATGTAATGACAACCCAAAACATTTTGGGAACAGCTCTGTAGTTGTTCACAACCACTCTCTCTGGTTTTACTTTATTTATTATTAAAACCTTCAGCACTAACATGCGATGCAAGTTGCATAAATTGAAGTTGTCTCCACGAAGGTGTGTTCTGCGAAAGCCCGATCGTGCTAGGTTTTTACAGTGAAAAAATATTTCGGAAAGAACGAATGACACGGACTGGTTAGATTTGTGATTTGGAGATAGGTCTGAATAAACCAGTTTGTCAGTGATTATTTTTACATAAAGTTGGTGTCCATAGTAAGGTATTTGCATCGCTGCTTTGTTCGGACCCCAGAGTCCACATTTAATCTTAGAAATGGGTAGAAGGATTCGAGCGTAGAGACTAGAATCCGAACAGCAAGACCTTCTATAGGGCGGGTGGGTGGGAAAGATGTTTGAGACCTTACCTGTCCTTGGAGCAAACAAACCAAAGGCTTCTTCGCCTTACTGTCCTCTCTCGTAGTGACCAGATTTACCAAGTGACTGTGGATCCTCCGCCCGCAACGTCGCCGCGATGCAAATAGTAAGGTATTTGCATCGCTGCTTTGTTCGGACTCCAGAGTCCACATTTGATCTTAGAAATGGGTAGAAGGATTCTTCGCTCCGAACTTCGACTCCCAATCCATTCCCCTGTGCTCTCTTCATCTACCCCCAACCCTTATCTCATCCCATATCTCATCCCATATCTCATCCCACATCTCATCCCACATCTCATCCCACATCTCATCCCACATCTCATCCCACGCCTCACCCCTAATCTTACCCGTGATTCTCCTCGGGATACACAGCATATGCCACCAATAATTTCAGCATCTATTTGTCTACCAGTTAAGGATCTTGAGGTGTTGTTCCCTGCCGACAGGCTCCTCTAGCCGCTTGCCGCAGACCCTCAAATGAGGCCAAGCCCATGCTTTGTAGGTACCATCCTTGTTTGCACTAACACTACCGCAAGAAGCTCAGCACCTTACACTATTCATCAGAGAGCCATCTCCAGCTGCCTTACCTTTTTGCGTTGTACCTTTTGCTATTGTACTCATATCTGCTGTAGCCAACCAATTCTTAATTTCGCTTTGCCACCCGCGTGCTTCAGCACTTGGCCTGTTAGTAAAGGCACTATCCCAACAAGTTGTTTAGATGGATTGTAGCATCTTGACTATTCTTACAATGCATGCTGAATCCTGAGCTGCCTATAACGACCTCTCGCGCTGCCCGTCAGCAATTTATTCGAGGAAAACTGTTCTCTCACCGAGCCCATCCATCGGCGAAATTTGGCAGCTGTCCACTATACCTCCTGGTTGCTTTAAATCAAAGGTCATCCTCATCCGAGTCGACCCGCGCCATCCGAATTCCCTCAAATGTAAAATGATACCTTGTACATATAAACTGGACTTGTGTGAATTTTCCTAAAGCATCCTATAATCCAACCTCAACCGAATACGAGTGTATCAATTTCACTTTTGGCTGCGCCGACTACCTCCCCTATCTCCGATCGTCTGTTTAACCAAGAACCGTCTTACTGTGTACCCCGTTTATTTGCTGCCGCTGAACATAACTCCTCATGCTGGCGTGGCCTCGTGTATGTGAACCTGTCCACACAAAAAACCAACAACAAAACAAACAAACAACACAACCCCCTAAAATGAGAACGTATATCCTCCGTCGCATAAACCTAAGGAAACCATTTGCCTTTCCTGCCCAGTCGTCGAGGCTCTTCTGCTAGCCTTTATTAATATTTTATCATCTCGAAATTCATACTCCTGGACTCTCCGTCTGAAGCGGTTGAACCATGCGTAGACCAAGCCAGGGAGCTATGGAATAAACGTGTAGACATTTCATTTTCCTGATGTCGACGTGACATGATCTCCACGAAACTTGTACTTCCACACCTGGCTTCCATTGAACTTACTGCAGCAGAAGAGATATGACTTAAAAGGATGTGCATTGTCGCCCAAACTTCGGAATACACCCGCCACATGGTACTACGTGTATCACATTCCTTCCTGGCCCTATTTTGTGGTAGACGCTCCGCTGCCAAGACCTCAAACGGTTGTTTGTATTCCACTAATCTGTAAATCACCAGTTAGGGCGTGGTATTCCTTTTAGTTCCGCCTGCGATTTATTTAATTATTTTGTTATATTTTATTTATTATTGTTTTTCCTTTCTGCCCTAAGCCGATTAAACCTCTTTATATTCTTCACCGATACGAATGTCCGAAAGAAGCGGCGAAAATAGTGCCATACGCCGACCAAATCACGCCAGAAGATCCCCGTATGCATCCTTCTCCGAAATGTAGTTCTCTAATTATTCGCGTTCTGAATCGTGAATAAAGTAGTTTATTTTCGCATTCCCTATCCTGTTGCACAGCCTGCAAGAGAAACATAAAATGCAGCATACATGAACTTGGGGAACACCAAGCTTCGACGGCAAAACAGAGCGGACGAAAAAAAAAGTCTGAGCTATTACTTACCAGCCCTCACGGGACACAGGCAGCATCTCCGTGTTTCTTTATTTCAAACAATACTCACAATCTCCAGTATCTTTCTAGATGTCCCTTCTCCATCGTTACCTCTTCATCGTTACCTCTTCAATTAGTGCGCCAGACGAGGCCATTGTCTTGAAGAATACCCAATTGAGCTGCCGAAGTTCTAATCTTGACTTGCATCCTTCCCTTGTCCCTCGTAAGCGTGTTATCATCAAACTACACGCCCGTCGTCTTGCGTGCCGAACGAGGTCAGTAGTTGCTGCAGCATTCTCTCACTTCGATGTACCCGAGTCCTTCCTGCAAAACATTCTTATGCGAAACGGTTAGCTCAGCTAACAATTGAAAATAGTTTATCTACTAATGCATGTCAGCACCAAAGTATGTAATTCACGATTTAACTCATCCTTGATGATTGGCCGACAGTGGCCCTTTTCTACAAAAGCGGGGCAAAGCCGGACACAACATCATGGTCAAATCGTAAAAAACAACGGAGAAAACAAAATTGTCGATACATAGGGACTCCATTCTCTAATTTTGTATAAATACATTTTTACGCATGCGTTTCTTCCCGATGCTATTTGCTGCCATATTTGTATAGATATATTTATCTCCTGATAATCCGCTCTGCCTAATTCCTTTTGCGGCTTGCTCCCTTTATTTACGGTACTCATTCCAGATTATTATTATTTGTCTCAGTTTCCCGAGAGGATTTATTATCTCATTGTTATAACCGGGGTTCATCTGCTCATTTGTTTGTTTCATTTCTCAAAATGTACAAAACACCGTGGACATCAAAGTGCATAGAGTGGACCGCGCCCGTCATAGCAAGTACCTTGTAGCGTGACGAGTACATGTTAAATTACTTGCACAGTGCGATTTAACCTTAGCGTGATTTTTAGAAGCAGGTAACTAAAACCTTAAAGTGCTCAAATGTTTCATTAACACTCGACCATTACTAAAACCAAATGGGCATATCGTAAATTGCCCACAAACGAAAGGCGAAAAATCCAACCGGACAGCATAGCAACCAATTGATCAGACGTCAAAATAATACTCTGCGAGTTGTCGACCTTCCGGGGAGCGCGGCCTACAGAATCGGCCTATTTTGCTCAAATTTAAGGGGAATACAGAATACACAAACAAATCCCGTGCCATTATAACTGGGGCTGTTTCCCCCCATTGTCATGCATCTGTTTTATTAAGCAATCTCTACAAGCATCAAACCTTAAACGTTTTAGATTCAATTTACCATAAATACCGTAAATCCCCGTTTCATTATTCCTTTCACCTTTCCTGACTATTTTATGTCGGTATTGACTCGTTTCCGTTTTGTCTTCTATTGCAACACCTTGACTTCCCATTACCTTCTAATATTCGCAACCCTTTGCTTTGCCCTTGTTTGTGCTGTTACATGTATTACATTATCCTACTCTCTGTACCGGCATATTCAATCAAATGTTGCCATTTGTAGCCGAATAACTAATACAAATATAAAGACAATAATATATCCCTTTACCTCCCTCCTTAATTCACTGGGGCTATTTTCCTCTTTACAAATGCATATCCCAATCTGCATGGGCCTTTCCCCACATCAATACCTGGGGCTCTCCCCACATCATCTGTGGAAGTTTTCCCCCCATTTATGTCTACCAATCGGGTTTTCCACCTTCCTTTTCCTTTTCCTTTTCCTTTTCCTTTTCCTTTTCCTTTTCCTTTTCCTTTCTCCTTTCTCGGCTTTCTCCTTTTTCCGTTTCCTTTCCTTTCCCCTTTCCTTTTTTTTTGTTTTTTTGTTTTGTTTTTCCTTTCCTTTCCCCTTTTCTTTTCCTTTTTCCTTTCCTTTTCCTTTCCTTTCCTTTTTCCTTTTTCCTTTCCTTTTTCCTTTCCTTTTTCCTTTCCTTTTTCCTTTCCTTTTTCCTTTCCTTTTTCCTTTCCTTTTTCCTTTCCTTTTTCCTTTCCTTTTTCCTTTCCTTTTTCCTTTCCTTTTTCCTTTCCTTTTTCCTTTCCTTTTTTCTTTCCTTTTTCCTTTCCTTTTTCCTTTCCTTTTTCCTTTCCTTTTTCCTTTCCTTTTTCTTTTCCTTTTTCCTTTCCTTTTTCCTTTCCTTTTTCCTTTCCTTTTTCCTTTCCTTTCCTTTTCCCTTTCCTTTCCATCCATCTATACCAATACATATTCATATATATCCCTATATATCCATATAATATATCCATACACATCCATATACATCTATCCATATATCTATCCATATCTATCCATATATCTATCCATATATCTATCCATATATCTATCCATACCCAAATCCATATCCATATTCATATACATGTGTATGCATGTACATACACTGCATGTACACATACCAACACGTCTGTCTATGGTATAAATCGAGGAGTTTATTTTGTTCCTCTCGATGATTTCCTTTGTTTGCACTAACTTTCCCGAACGGCTCTCGTTGGTTTTGTACACGAAACTCAATCGAGGACGTCGGCGATTCTAACCCTGACCCCAAATCAACTTCGTGTCGTCCACTTACACCATAAACAAACGCGTGTATACATGAACCTTTTAGGTCGACAAAACTTTCTGAGTTTTAGTTCAGAGAGATTTTCTTCAGCCCACGAACCCCCCATGGAGTGTCTTCATAACGTAATATACGAAACGAATTGATGGACCTCCTATTATCCCTCTTTTGTTCGTGCTTTAAATGATTCGGAAGGCCCTAGGCTTTTCTTATGAATCAGAATCAAGGACCTTTTCGAAATAGGGGACCCTATAGCCCTCTAATGTTACACGTCCCCTATTTCAAACAAAAACGAACTCACGCATAACTACACACCCCATAATGCATAAACGCCTCCCGCCGTGTAAACGGGGTTTTCCCCTCGCACCTGTAGCGCCCTGTTGCCAGGGATTTCCCTACCACTCCATAGCGGCTCAGACTCGCCACTATAAAGTACCTTGTCTTGCCGCCTTCATAGTAAAGTTAGAACTCAGTCTAAACCTAGCCCACCAATTGACATTCTAGCTGACCAGATCAACTGAAAGTACATAAATCCTGGGTTATAGAGAGAATAGATCAAATTCAGAGCGCGCGCCCCTCTGCAATGGCCCTGCGCCATCGCGCGCATGTTACATTCTGAGCGCTTTCTATCGACAGTTTACATGTATACATTATATTCTTGGCACTCGTGGGTTCCTGATGTAAAGTGGTTTTATGATCAACACTTGACCTTAAACCTTTTATAATAAAAATGAAATACCTGTACTTCGTTCACACTGGCGTACCCCCATTATTTATGTAAATGATTATCACCGGTAACCTTCGTTTACAATTTTGTTTGGCTAAAACCAACTCATTTTAGTACTTTACAAAATTTAGCTGATAAAAGTGTTATGCCGCAATATAATCCTTTTATTAAGATAATTTGAAAATCCATTTTATGTTTTGGACCCAAACATACCGTGGTGGCAACTTTGTAAAGGTAACTCACGCTACATTTTGCCTAGCAAAGGTTCAACAGCCAGAAAATAGGTAATCGAAATAACTATTTGCTATAGAATATGAATAGTTTTCCCGAAGACCTCCTTTTAGCAAAAAACATATGTATGCGGGGCCTGCATTTGTTTTCCCCAATCATTACAAAACTATTTTCCATAGGCGCAGCACGTACTTAAACGAATGATCTAAAATCCTTTTCGATTTTGACGCTCAGTTGTCAATTGCTGCGATGCTCGCGTTTATTAGACAGCATAAATTGTGTACTTTCAGTCATACTCTTCCAAGGAGTTTACCACAATGTGATATAAATCGCCAGACCCCGAAAATTGGCTTGTCTGACATGCACATACAATTTGTGAATAGGAAATCGTTCCCACAACATAGGTTCACCCGCCGGGCTACACCCCCATATATTTCGCAAATAATTGGTTAATCATTTTGCAGATCAGACGTTATCCCAGCCGAGCATAATTTTCACAGGCATCACTTTCACATATTTATTTGCGAACCAAGCGTTACATTCCTTATTATAATTTTAACCCTTTGCACTCAGCCCCGCGCTACATCTGACTTATAAGTCACTTTCCAAATATTCCCCCAAAATATAGCCCTATTTGTAAGCTTTCCAATGATACATAATTATATGGGATTTGTACACTGTAAATGATATTTGTATATACAAACTAGCAACACGTACAAAATCTTCAAAAACAGGCCTGAAATTAAAGGGTTAAGGCATTTGCAAACTATAGGCCTTTCCCAGACACCGTTTTCCAGGTAATATTTGCAAACCTCGGGGCCCGACCCCGCCAAGAAACTATGCTTGAGCCTGACCTGTACCTTATGTTGCTCATTGTTACACTCTGCCAGGACTATAGTTATCTAGAGCAACCAAATCCTGCAAGTGGAACCACAACTGAAAATAAATTGATATAATCTTCTTAGGCTTATACAGTTACGTTTACTGTACATTTTCCCATCGTATAAATGTACATTCCCATTGCCCTTTCCACCAACACCCCCTGGGACACTCCACCCTGCGTCCAATCCCCGACCAACATCCACCTCTTGGCCAAACCCACCGCACAGACCACCGTCCAAATGTTCCAAATACACTTTCCCATACCAATCAAGGTCTGATCGCCTGGGCTGTGCCAAACATAAAATAATTTCAGGGGCTAACTATAGATGCTCCTTTTTTAGGCCTATATTTACTCTGAAACCTTGGGAGACCCAGGGCAAAGCTTGACCCCTCTATCGCTCCAAGAACCTCCTCCATCTTGTTAGTGCCTCTGATGATGAAGCTTCTGCTTCACTATGACCCAAGCCACACCATAGCCGTCACATGTCCTGTGCATATGGGATTAAATCAAAAGGAAACATGAGATACATAAACGGTGCTGCGTCCATCAAACCACAGAGGGATAAATCCATCTATATAACCTTGTCAATCCTACCCCTTGCTACCAGCACTTACAGTTACACGTATGTTTATGGTGTATTGCCATTACAGTCACCAGTGATATTATTTTAACTCAGAAAAGATCTGACATGTCCTTTTATAGGACTACAAGTTTCTCTCTGAGATAAACAACTCGATCTGAATTTAGACAAGTCTGGAAAAAACAACCCCACATCTGGTAGTCACTTGGCTATACGTACCTACGGACTCACTTGCCGCATCTGATATGAAACATCCCCTAGTGCCCATGGTGATAAACTAACCTAATTGCATAAGCTGGCGCTACAGTGGTCTGAGAGCTTTACAATTTCTTTAATATAGGCCTTTCCACAGCTATTCTCCGAAAATCTACCTACAAATTTACCAAATTAATTATTTCGATCAGCCCGATTGGGGATTAAGTTTTCTTTTTGTTTATGCACAATTGTCACGAAGATGAACGTAAATCATATTTTGTAAAGAACAAATTAATAATTGTGAAACAAAGGATAACAACCATTTGACCCTATACTTATAACCCGGAAGGGTTTACCGAGACTGCTGGCTTTAACTGCCATAGGCCTTACTTCCTTAAATCTCAGATTTTTCAGGAACGCCGAACATGCGTAGCCTAGCCGTACCATACTGCGCGAAAGCTACAACAAATTCCAATCACGGCGACGCTAAGGGAATACAAATAAAATGTACATGTACATGCTTTGCATTTTAAAAGCCACCTTACATCCTCTTCGTTTTAGACCATCCTTACATTACCCATATTATTAGGTACTCTGATAACTGGACCGGTATTTTGCATTACTAATGAGTGCTACTATATGAACCATGATAAAACCCGGTCCGATACAGGCCTACTGATAATAAATAAATAAATTATCCATATCCACATACCTTTTGACAATACCCAGGCCTTCATGAAAATCCCGCAGGAATGCGATGCCATCTTCTACTAGCAGTTAAATTTCGCGCCGTGCATGCTTGAGCGCGTGCTATTATCCAAAGCAAAATAGCTTCGTACAATAGCTTTGTAGAATACAGAGACTGCGTACCCTACTTAATGTGCCACGCCCGTCGCGCTGATGACCCTGTCACTACATCAACGCACGTACACGCATAGAGGAATTCCTACATAACATGGTATATGTGAAAACACACAAAATGGTATTAAAAGAACGAATTTCGAACTTGCTAAAATTCTTATTACGACGCTTTCGCAGCCTAAAAACCATTATCAAATTTCATATTAACAAAATGACATGGCTGCCCTATAAAATTGTACCTCCTTACCAGTGCCATATTGGACCACCGGCAATAATTTAGATATCTCCTACCTCGTTTCCTAAAACGAACACCAATCCAGGCTCTATACCTCCATCGGAATCACCATTAGAATCGAGCTCTTCCCTTCCGGCACCCGTTATGGCAGTCCGACTTAATAATTGGCTGGCCAACCAGCCGGGTATGGGTGGGCACGGATAGGAACGTACGTGGATACCCAAAACTCCACTAGCGCAAGCAATATACGTCATGCTCGTAGTGCAAAGATTTTACCAAGTGACTGTGGATCCTCCGCCCGCAACGTCGCCGCGATGCAAATAGCCTGTTCATTTAAAGTCAGCGTCCCTAGTATCCGCGTCGCAAGCATTAAACCAATCAAATTAGCTGCCCATACAACCCAAAATAACTAGCCTTCCGACTGGGATGGTATACTTCTATTCCAATGGACTCGTCTCTAACCACTCAGGGACATTCCAATACGTTTCAATAGTCCGGCGCACCACGCTCCGTAGAGAAGGCGCCCTCGTCTGAGTTCCCCCTTCCACACCACGACAGGGGCGTGGCGTCGCAATACTGATTCCACATTATACCCCTACAATGTTTCCAAAGCATAAACACATAGACCACAGTTTTCCCATTGGGTACCACAGCAAGATCACTGTGATGATGGTCCCACTGTGTGGTATATTTGTTTATGCTATGGAGACACTATAAACACATTGTGGTCGCAACATTGGGACACTGTGAAGTCAATGTATTCATATTGTGGGGACTGTGTGTTCCCGACAGTATTAAGATACGGAATCCACAGTGTTGTGCATCCAAAGCGTGGTTACAGTGTCTTCATTCCATGAGAATACAGCTACATCCCGTCTTAGAGAAATGTTAAGCTAATGAAATCGAACGTTTTAATTTTAAGAAAATTAGTTTTGACCTTTTCAATGTTTTCTGTAAAAAATGTATATTGTTTCACTGACACGATTCTCAGTTTACAGCACAATTCAAATTTCAAAAATAGTAGTACATGTACAATTTAGAATTGGATTGACTGATTCCAACAGAATTACATGTACATGTATAGCCAACACTAGAGTACAAAACACATGTACTATAGTAGTCTCTAATAAGATGAATTTGACAATGAATTCGATTTTTCTGCCCTGTATACTACTGACAATATGCTTTTAATGGGAAATACAAGGGGTATATATTAAACATAAAGTACTTCGACAATCTCGGGAATTGTTTAGGTGAACTAACAAGAGTAATAACATGTCTACTGTTTAAAAACTTATCTGTAACACTTCTGTTTCATAGGCTGTTTACTTGTGAAAATACTAAGAGTTCGAATATGTCAGACTTTGGCAATAGTATCAGAAACTTTCAAATACAAAATAAACAAATTATAAAATATTTAATATAACATTGATGTGATTCTGAATTACCTATTCCAAGAGGTCAACATTTCAAGAGGTCAACCAGGCATTAACAAAAGGCAGTGTATGAATTTCCATAATTGATGAACAGATACCAGTCACCGTCAGTCTTTATTGTTAAATTGTTCAAATGTTCAAACATTTGACACGTTCCTATTTTGAGGAGTTATAACTGTACAAAGGTAGGACTGTACATGAAGGTTTGTATTGGCCAAGGCTTGTCTCTCCATCACCTCTTCCTTTAGGTGCAAACTTAACGAGCAGCAACATCTACATGTACCACCTTGCTATAATGAAATCTCAATGACTCTCGCTAGAAAAGAACATTACAAAAGAAATGTATTAAATATGCTTATTATATAATTTAATTGAACCGTAACACAGAGAAAAATACATTTCCTAACCACACATATTTTGAACAAAGCAACACCGGCACATTTGGTCATCATTAAAAATGTAATCTGCTCCTCTTATGAAGAACAAAAAACACCAATAATCTGTATAATGCATAGTTACCCCTTTTCAGAAATTTACTTAAATGATATCAGGCATACCAGGGCCCGGTTGCACCAACGGTCTCGAGTGCTGTACTAAAGTTAAGAACAAAAATGGGTTGCACCATCGATGTCTTACGACATGTACTAACTTCCTTGCCGTACGTATTCTGACTTACGTGTGGTGTAAGACAACTTTCGTGCAACCGAAAGAAATTACTAGAAAACTGTTGCACCATCACAACTTACGCATTAGTAGGACATGAATTTACGACATGAAATTAAGTCTAGTGGGGAGGTGACTTAAATAGTTAGGGTAGCCATACGTGGCAATATGTTTGGGTTGAAGTATAGTTTCATGTATACTTATTTTAATGAAAATATTGAAAACAATACTTCTGCATGTTTTAACACCATTTGGTCGTGACAAAAAAAAAGAATTATGAAAGGAAAATTCATTTTTTTACTCGCATAATAAACCTTTTGCGAAGGACCATGCAATACTAGCTTCACATTAGACGAGTGTTCGTACTTCGGAAGTACGAAATTCGTGTTAAAAATGATTAGGCAATAAGTTATCAAGAAACCCCTTCAGAAAATCAGTAGCCGAGGGAAAGAACAACCGGACAGCAATTTTAAAAAAAGTTTGAGACTGCACGTGGGATTAACTATAATTTAGATTTCGTTCAAATACTTCAATTGTTTCTACTAAACAAAATACAACAATAATTTATTTATTTATTTATTCCATTTCTTTACCCAGGGTGTTCCCCCGGGTTTAAAACTGGTTTTCATTGGGGCCCTGCATACATCAATAAATAAAATAACAGTACATATTGTTACGTGCGACTAAATCATATCCAAAAGAGTATAGTGCACGACGGAGACAAATAAAACAGCAGTGAAAAGGTAACCAGCAACTACAATTATATACATTTATTTACTTTACATCTCAAAAATAACATTAAGACAATTCAAATAAAAGTTTGGAATTATGATAAAAATACATTGTACATTAAACTCCCTAGAAGTACCGGCTTTTGGCTTGGTCTGTACTTGGGCGGCTGTAGTCAGGCTGTGGCATACTCCTGGTTCGGAGTTGGAGACTTGGAAAGTGCAGCTCATGCACTGGACCGGTCTGGTCCAGACCATCTATGAAGAGCCTCGAAAACCAGTCTGGTTTTAGGCCATCGAAGAGTGCTAGAACCGGGTGGTTCAGGCCATCAACTTGAAGGAGAACAAGAGCAGTGGTGACTCGCTGCCTTGTGAGAACCGCGTGGTTCAGACCAACGAAAGAGAAAGAGAACAGCGGTGTCTCGCCGTCTCTACAGGCAGTACATAGCCGACGCACCAAGGCACTTACTGGGCCAAGGTGTGGCTAATGATGAAGGCTGTTTGTTGACACTCATCAGTTATAAAAGGGAGAGCGAGCAGAGCCTCTGGCTGACATGGTGGCTGTGGTGTGATGAGTGCCCCCAAGCACAGTACAACCCTTTCTTAAATACACTTGCACCCAATAATGCAGAGGGCCATTGCATAATCAGTCAGCCCACTGGGCACAATAGGTACAATAGGTATTGGGTACAAAAACAGATTAAAGAGGGTACAATGATAGTTACACAAGAGTCCACTGTAAAACACTTTACACCAAAATACCACAAATGTTTAGGTATAAATAAGCAAAGAAAAATAGCAGGTGAGTATTATAAAGGAACAAATATCCCATCTGTAACAGTTTTCCCTCCTTGGGGGAAAGTTTTTTTTAATAAAGAAAAACTTTCATTTTTAAAAGTACATTTTATTACAGAGTATATACGATACAAATAAATGTATTTTCGAATATAGCACTTTAGCTCAATTAGAAGCGTCTTGATAACGCACCAGCAATGATGTTATTCTTTCCCTAAAGGCCCAGTCCCACTGCACTTGCGCACGAATTACTCATGAATTGCGCATAAAATTTTCTTCGTGCGTGATTCGTCAGTGATGTGCGTAAATCCCACGTGTTTCACACGTGGAGCATCAGTTTTTGTAAGTGATTGTACGCGGAGACGGGTTTGTGCGCGATCGCCGGTTTTGAACGGTTCAAAAAAAATTCCACGCACAACGTGCGCGATTATACGCAGTTTATGCGCAGTTTGTACGTAGTTTGGACGTGGAAGGTGCGTGATATGTCCGTGTTCTGTCAGTGTTCCGTCAGTGCTTGTGCGTCAGGAACTGGCTCCTAGCACGCACATCACTGACGAATCACTTACAGAACACGCACATATCACTTACAAAACACGCACAATCCACGTATGTTCCACTTACAATCACTTACCAAAATTATTATTGTGCGTGGAATGTTCTTTGTCAGTGATTGTAAGTGATACATGCGCAGTTTATACGCGATTCATCGGTGATTCTGACCACGCACAACCCCAGAAAATGACCAATTTCTCCACGAACAATCACGCACAAACCAATTTTATGCGTGATTTATGCGTGATTTATGCGTCATTGGCAATGGGACTGGGCCTATGAACTACTTTAATGTCAAACTCTTGGAGGATTAAAGTCCATCTGAGTAGTCTTTGGTTTTGATTCTTCATCTTTTGAATGAAAACCAAAGAGTTGTGGTCAGTATACACAATGATGGTTTGTGCAGGAGCACTTAAATAAACCTCAAAATTTTTCAAAGACAAAATTAGAGCTAGACATTCTTTCTCGATAGTTGAGTAGTTCTTTTGTTGTTTGTTTAACTTTTTTGAAAAATAACAAACAGGATGATTAATATTTTGATCATCCTCTTGCAACAAAACGGATCCAATTCCTAAATCACTTGCATCAACAAATAACTTAAAAGCCTTGGTGAAATCTGGAGCCTTCAAAACTGGTTCGGTCGCCAACATACTTTTTACCAACTCAAATGCACGTTTGCACTCTTCTGTCCAAATAAATATATTTCTCTTGCTGAGCAAATTGGTCAGCGGGGCAACAACATCCGATAAATTTGAATTTTCGGTAGTAGCCAGCCATACCGAGAAAACGCATCAAGGCTTTTTTGTTGGCTGGCTGAGGAAAACAAAAAAATGCCTCAACTTTAGATTTGACAGGCTGGACCTCACCTTGGCCAATAACATGACCCAAGAAAGTAACTTTATTTTAACTAATTAGCTTTTCGCCAGATTTACAGTTAACTTCACCTTAGTTAATCTTTCAAACAGGGCATGAATGTTTTCCATGTGCTCATCCCAAGTATCATTAAATAATACAATATCATTAATATATACCTCTGTATTTGGTAAACCCTTAATTACATCATTCATCATCCTTTGAAATGTCGCAGGAGCATTCTTATATTGATATAAACCTTGAGGGGTCACAAAAGCAGAAACTTGTTTCGCACGAGGAGTGAGGGGGACCTGCCAGTATCCCTTTAACAACTCAAAAGTTGTCACAAATTTGGCTTTGCCAATATGGTCAATACAGTCATCTACTCTAGGCAAAGGATAGGTATCGTGTATCAGAGTATAAGAGAACATGCTAATTATTGACATGCTTAGTTGGCGTATCAAATTTGATTGCTTTTCAAGAAAAATAAAACATAATTGATTGAAAACATGATTTGTACGGGAATGTGACCTGCGTCGGTCCCAATACAGTTATAATTATACACTAGTAGCCTACATGTCCTACGGAATATCATAAGACATGCATTTTAGGACAGGCCTAAAAGCTTGTTGGTGCAACTGCAGTTACGACATGTCTTAGGGTTGGCCTAAATGTCTTATCTTACGACAAGCATGTCGGACATATTTGGTGCAACCGGGCCCATATCACTAAGTATCCATACAAATTTGACTTGAATTAGAAGTAAAAGTTCATTACCTGATGAAATGTCCCCTCAACTTCCTGTGCCTATAGTTTCACTTGAGCAATCATTGATGAACTATCATATCAGAGCCTGTTGGATTAGAACAACATTAATTATTAGTAACACAAGTGCAAAATGATTTTTTACAGTACACAGTTGTACATTACTGTTGTTTTTAAACACAGAAAAGCTTTAAAATTACAAATGTTCTTGTTGTACAGTTTCTGCTGTGAGACGAAAGAAAACCCATATATTTATGTCTGTCAAAAGAATTTAAAATTCAAATGCGCAAATGCAATTGCGTTGGTCAAATTACAAAGTTTAGTTGAAATAACAAACATATGCCAAATTACAGTTTAAATACATAATCGATCGTCATACAAAATCTCCTGTAAAATAAACTGAATTTATTTTACAATGCACATATTCATGTGTCCAGAGAATGTGTTTTCTGTTCTTCAATGCTGGTAGTCTATAATTATACAGAGTGATTTTCGTCCCTTTACACAAACGGCGTATATGACAACAGTAATAGCCCAAATTTTGTCCCAAATAGCTACATGACATCGTACATTGCAAGACCTACAGTATATTATGGAAGTGGTTTTCAGTTCCGAATGGATCAGTTATGGCATATGTCTTTAATTTCTTTCTTTGTGCCACTTTTCATTCTTGTTCGATATTAAATAACTTGTCAAGAATAGGCTAGACATTTTGTTTCATTGTCCAAACTTTAGAAGGGGAACAATTAGTACAAAAATTGCTGACTGCATCACTAGTTTCAACAAATTGTTGTATACATCATAAGACAGTTTTATATTCCATTTCCTTCCACCTCTTTCAGGTATTCGGGGAGCACCGGGTGAACCAGGCCCACCAGGTCCAGGTGGTTCTAACGGAGATATGCATAGTCTCAATGTCTCGGTAAGTTACTAATTTCAATTGTTCAATTTGTTAAAAAAAACTATCCGACTGTACTAAACTGGAAAACGGACTGAATAAATACAAATTTACAATAGCAGTAATTAAACCTTCAGTCTCTGAAGCTTGTAGGTGTCCACTAGCAACTGTAGGTATTCATTGTCCACTACCTTTATTTTGTACCCAATGTCGTGTCATTCTGATATTCATTTATTAACATTTCGGATTTAAACAAGTGGGTCGTTCCATGCCAAACCACTTACCTTTTAAACAAAATCGTTTGTGAGAAATGACCCCCCCCCCCCCCACCCCTTTTCAAAATATCTTCCCTGTCCATTTGTGTTTATTCACATACACTGGCGATTGCCAGGTTGAATGGCACGCATTCTGCAAGATTATTCTATCAAAACTGTCGACGCCTGGTTACATTGCCACAATACTGAAGCTCAACTAAAGTGAGAAATTATAGAGAAGGTTTGCATTGAGCTGTGGGGACAATTATCGCATTGTTGTACAGCAAACCCCACATGCACAGCAAACGTCAGTGTAAGAATTTACATAATGTAGTACATTGTACTAGTACCAGTGCTTAAACAAAGTTAGGGGGTGGGGCACGGAGGGTTAAGTTGAATTAAGTACTTGGATACAGTGGTGACGAACACATACCGGTATCGCCAAATTGCTGGGAAGAAAAAGAGTGCAATGGCGTCATTTAGGAGTTGAGAATAACAATTTGTGGAGTTTTGCAGGTACATGTACGTCATTGTAAATGGATAGGAAATCGGTGGCATTTATTTTACTTTGGGAGTTTGGGAGTTTGGGAGTTTGGGACTTTGAGTACTGTGGTGGTGAAACCAATTTTAGTAACCAAAAGGTGCAATGGTCGTGTATTTACATGTACATATGACATCATTTAGGAATTGAGAACAAAGAATTTGTGGAGTCTTGCAACATTTGAAATATAAACTGATAAGGAAAAACATGGTTGTATTATCAAACTTCTAATTAGTTACATGTTTGATGTACAACTAATGATAGCACACTATCTTTAACCAGGTCACGCCGGGATTAGTTTGACATTGACCGGACCCAGGCACGGGATTGTTTTTCACAAACCTCAACCTTAGATGGGTTTAGGCCGTCATCTGTGGGTAGCACAACCTATTATTTCCAGCATCACTCGCTTGCGAGCAGGTCGCTGACCGTATATTTCCTGCGTCGCTCGATGGGTGTCTATCTGTAATCCGTTCTAAATACCGCACAACCTTTGCACGTCATCCAATACAAAGTGGTTTTACAAACAAAAGTTGGTTCATTTTCATTTGGAAAAAAGAGACGAACATTGCAATTATGTTTTACTCCACTCTAATCAGGCAAGGAGTCCTCATATTATTGACTATACGGTACTGTACATGTACATAGTCGCAGAGTTTTCTCAAACCACTGAGTCCTGCTACATACAGAAATGTTTGCACCAAAGTAGAAATTCGCTCTCAAGATGTAGTAAATTGCCTCTGTACAAATGTTGTAGTCTAAAGTTGACTGAACATTGCAAAAGTTCAAAGGTTATATTTGCATACGGACAAATTTCATATACACATACATCACTAATTCGTCGTCCATGCAGTGACCTATCACTTGGCCATCAGACAGCGATAGCATGTCATGAAAAGTCAAATTTAACAGAGAAAATATTGAAGCATTTAGTATTGAACTCGCAGATAACTCGCAGATAACATAGCACCATTGTGACCATGGGCCAACTCCATGGAGCTGCTCAGCAAAAAAATGTTTTTAGCACACAAAAAGTCTTGCTCAGTAAAAACAGGTTACCAGCCAAAACTCAATGTGCTTTTCATGCAGGGCAAAAAAAAAAAATCTTCAACTGAAGATTTGGTTTGTAACTACCGTACGTTGTTTGCCTAGTAAGAATATTCATGCTAAGCAATATTTTGTGCTTCGCAGTTCCATGAAATTGGCCCCAGAGCTTGCACTATACATCCATTGAGTTAATTTTCCAAAATCATATTCAAAGTCTGGTTTCTTTTCTTTTTCCAGTGTTTATTAAAAACAAAAATTGTAAACAAAATATCTCAAACAGGAAACTTCATAAATTTAACAGAAATCAGGCTTACCGAGTCTTGTTGTGATGAAACTGACAAAATTGGCAGGGCTTCTCAAATTTTCTTTTGAGGGTAATTTTGTTAAACACGCTTTTACCTCGAGGCATCTCGATACGATCCGAGTTTCAGATGCCAGAAAGGATAAAGAATTACACTCTAAAAACAGATTGGTTGAAAATACCCAATATATTGGTCGATTTTAGCCAATCCAGTTGGTAGATATGTTAAATATTGGTTAAAATAACCAATCTGATATTGGTTACCTATTTAACCAATCCATATTGATTATAAAACCAACCAATGCAATGTTGGTTAATTTAACCAATCCACAATGGTAGGACTCCAACCAATTTGTATTGGCTACCACGTAACCAATCCATATTGGTTATAGCACTAACCAATACATAATGGTAGGGCGGCTGCAACCAATTCATATTGGTTAACACGCAACCAATTGCATTGATTACACCAACCAATACAATATTGGTTAATTCAACCAAATATGTATTGGTTCCTACGTGGACAAATTACGTAATGAAATAATAACAATGGAATTAACTTATTACACATTGCAATTACGCATACATGTACATACATTAATAACCTATTCTTATTAGATATTACCGATTGAACACTTACTACAAACTCAGCCATTGTTAGTTTTATAGTTCGCGTTTTTGTCCACGACGAAGTCACAGCTAGTTTTTTATGAATAATGTCAACATTGGAATACGAATAAAATGTAATGTAAATTTTTCGCTATGTTTGCACAAAAATCTAAATTCAATCATGGAATCGTTTGAATAATTACATATTATAGTCCAAAAGGTGTATTTTGGACTAAATACTACAATTTAACATCGACTATTGTCAAAACAAATTCCCTCACTTCTGATTGGTCAGTTGCTGTAGGTACATTTCCTACAAGCTCAACCAATATGACTGGTTGAAGGCCAACCGACATATTGGTTATGAATGACCAATAGATTGGTTAATACCTTGGTTACCAGCTCAACCAATATGACTGGTGTAAGGATAATCAACATATTGGTTATGAATGCCCAATATATTAGTTGGTACCTTGGTTGCAAGCTCAACCAATAAAACTGGTTGAAGGATAACCAACATATTTGTTATAAATGACCAATAGATTGGTTGATACCTTCAACCAATATGACTGGTTGACGGACAACCAACGCATTGGTTACGCTTTAACCAACACATTGGTTAAAAACAACCAATATTGGGTCAACCAAAATTGGGTCAACCAATTAGATTGGTTGGTCTTTTAACCAATCTGTTTTTAGAGTGTAATCGGAATAACAGTTTTTGAACAGTCATTTCTTTCCTTTTTAACATTTACCGTCCTGGTAAAAAGTCTAACATTGAATGCTTAAATTGATAAATCTATCTTCCATCCAAAATGGAAGAATGTAAAACCTATTTAGGTCGTGGTGACCGACATTTCATAATGCACTTAATGGGTGTTTTTAAGAAACAACATTCATACAGTACTATAAGAAAGATTGCAACTATCTTAAAAGTACTCGTGTTGACATTATTTCAAAAAGATTGAAATTCACTCTATCACAAATGTTCCCTTTTCACATGACACTGCAGCACTACAGATTTGCAATCGCACCCCAACACCATCGCATGCCTAAAAGCTTTCCCAAAAAGTGCAAATAATCACACGCCTTAATCCACTGTACTGCACACCTCGGCATACATTTACGATATACGGTACATGTAATTATAATTTGTGAAAAAAAGTATGTTGGTAAAGAGAAAATGGGCTTTACTTTAAAATAAATATTATTTTAAAAAGGCCATATTGTTCAGTCTCGGCTTAGGCCACATAAAACACAGAAAGACCGACTTACAGCCTCTCAGCCTGGGTTGGACTTAACCCTGGGCGAACCCACTGCCAGAACGAGTTGGGGCTTTGGTTTGGGCAAACTGAGTTTTCAATCAGTTACTATTGTGAAACCAGGGCGAGAGTTTCAAGGTTGAGTTTGGGGTTGACTTTGCGAGTTTGAGTTGTTCAAGTTTGGAGTTGACTTTTTGAGTGTTGAGTATTTCAGGTTTGGACGTGCGTTTTTAGGCATTTTGACTTTTGGGGTTGATTATTGAATTATTTTACCTTTGCTTTTCTGCATTGTATTTGTTCACATGCAAAAATCGACTCAAAACTCAAAGCATCTTGAAAGACTGAGGTGTTCCTCAAACTGTGGACTTTGAGACTGCCCAAACTGGATTTGGTCAGCAATGTGATGCTATATTGGTGTTTTTTTTAAAACAATTACAGAATATCTAGCGCAATTATTTTGCTGGATGCCTGCAATCATTATTTACTTTCAAATAAGTAGGATAAACAAATAATTCGGTGTATCCTACTAAAAAAAGTAATAATGTGATAATTGTTTTTGTTTCGTTCATTGTTTCAAAATGCTCAGAGCGCTTTTGTGTCAGCACCGGTGAAAATAGTGTAATACAGTACGTGCGTCCTGCGTGTTTCCTCTCGAAACAGATAACTTGCATGCATTTTGTTTGTTCGTATCAGTTAAGATGACTCAGGTGCGAATGACTCTCCAGTGCATCGTACAACTGTATCAAATTATAGTTTGTTGTGTAGTGTGGTCCCTTGAGTAATATTTGTGTTGGGGGTCTTATATTGGGGAGGGGGGGGTACCACCATTTGCATGACTAACCAAATTCATTTGCGAAACCGTACGCCTCGGGGACGCAATACGAGCCAGGAATCGGTACGAATGAACTGCAAATCGGCGTAATCGCCGCGTGACAACAACCGCATAATGCAATTAAGAGTAGCCCCTCGAACAGGTGTCCCTTCTATGGCAGAGGGGAGGGGGTGGGGTAGAGGAGACACCAGTACGGGAGGGGTTTTCCCTCCGCTTCCCTCCACCTCTGCTACCCCTTCCAACAATCGCTTCACTGGCATAGCAGGAGTTTGACAAATCGCCTGGTTTACTCTCATGTAATTGTGCATCCAGTCTGACGTAATTACCCTCGCGATCGCGTATTTCACATGAAAAAAAACATCCCGCATGTGTACACATTCCGTGCAGGAATGGTACCTCCCTATACCGTTCGGTTTTTCACCGAAACAGCTTTTGTTTTCGTTAAATTTTTTTTTTTTTTTTTTTTTTTTTAGCTGTTTCGGTTTTTCACCGAAACAGCTTTTGTTTTCGTTAAAGTTTTTTTTTTTTTTCTTTTTTTTTAGCTGTTTCGGTTTTTCACCGAAACAGCTTTTGTTTTCGTTCTGGTTTTTTTTTTTTAGCTGTTTCGGTTTTTCACCGAAACAGCTTTTGTTTTCGTTAAAGTTTTTTTTTTTTTTTTTAGCTGTTTCGGTTTTTCACCGAAACAGCTTTTGTAATCGTTAAAGTTTTTTTTTTAGCTGTTTCGGTTTTTCACCGAAACAGCTTTTGTAATCGTTAAATTTTTTTTTTTTCTTTTTAGCTGTTTCGGCCTTTCAGCCGAAACAGCTTTTGTTTTCGTTAAAGTTTTTTTTTTTTAGCTGTTTCGGTTTTTCACCGAAACAGCTTTTGTTTTCGTTAGTTTTTTTTTTTCTTTTTTTAGCTGTTTCGGCAATTCAGCCGAAACAGCTATTGTAATCGTTAAAGTTTTTTTTTTTTTTTTTTTTTTTTTTTTTTTCCTCAGTTTCAGACTTTTCTCCATATAGTTTGTACACAGTTTTCTTCAGCCAATACACTTTGACACTTTGGTAAATCCGATCGACTTTAGACTTGGCATACATTTAGACAACCACCCAAGGACGGTCCTAGAAGAAATTCGTCGCGATTACGTCATTCATGATCACGTGACGTCACGTTAAAGGTGTAATTTTCCCCCATAGGTTTTGTACACGTTTTTCTTCAGACTATTGACTTTTACACTTTGGTAAATCTGACCGACTTGAAACTTGGTATACACTTAGAACACCACCCACATATGGCCCTTGAAGCAATTAGGCACGATTGCGTCATTCAAGGTCACGTGACGTGACGTTAAAGGTGCAATTTTTTTTCCCATAGGGTTTGTACACGTTTTTCTTCAGACTATTGACTTTGACACTTTCGTAAATCCGATCGACTTGAGACTTGGCATACACTTAGACCAGCATCCCTAGGAGGGCAAGGAGAAAAATCGTCACGATGACGTCATCTCGGGTCATGTGACGTCATATTAAAGGTTCATTTTTTAAGACCTTATATCTCTGAAAGTACAGGCTCGATTGGGGTCAAACTTGGTATACAGGTATTCCGGGATGTGTTATAGACGAAAATTAAGGTGACATCATGATGACGTCATCGTGGGTCATGTGACGTCACATTAAAGGTTCAGTTTTTAAGACCTTATATCTCTGAAAGTACAGGCTCGATTGGGGTCAAACTTGGTATACAGGTATTTCGGGATGTGTTATAGACGAAAATTAAGGTGACATCATGATGACGTCATCGTGGATCATGTGACGTCACATTAAAGGTTCAGTTTTTAAGACCTTATATCTCTGAAAGTACAGGCCCGATTGGGGTCAAACTTGGTATACAGGTATTCCGGGATGTGTTATAGACGAAAATTAAGGTGACATCATGATGACGTCATCGTGGGTCATGTGACGTCACATTAAAGGTTCAGTTTTTAAGACCTTATATCTCTGAAAGTACAGGCCCGATTGGTGTCAAACTTGGTATACAGGTATTCCGGGACGTGTAATAGACGAAAATAAAGGTGACGCCATGATGACGTCATCGGGTGTCATGTGATGTTAAATTAAAGGTGTAGTTTCCCCCCTAGGATTTGCACACGTTTTTTTCAACCAATATATATTTGGCACTTTGGTAAATCCGATCGACTTCAGACTTGGTACACACATAGACGACCACCCACATAATTCAAAGTCATTTTAGACACGCGAAACAGCTCTGTGTTTGTCCACAAACACATTTCTAGTTTTTTTTTTTTTTTTTTCAGATTTTTCTTCATAGGATTTGCACACGTTTGTTCAGACAGGGCACTTTGACACTTTGGGAAATCCGATCGACTTGAAACTTGGCATACATTTAGACAACCACCCAAGGACGGTCCTAAAAGAAATTTGTCACGATTACGTAGTTCAAGGTCACGTGACCTCACGTTAAAGGTGAAAATTTCCCCATAGGTTTTGTACACGTTTTTCTTCAGACTATTGACTTTGGCACTTCAGTAAATCCGACCGACTTGAAACTTGGCATACACTTAGAAGTCCACCCCTAGATGTTTTTGAGAGAAATTCGGCACGATTGCGTCATTCAAGGTCACGTGACGTCACATTAAAGGTGCACATTTTTCTCCCATTGGTTTTGTACACGTTTTTGTTTAGACGGTTGACTTTGACACTTTAGTAAATCCGATCGACTTGAGACTTGGCACACACTTAGACCACCATCCACAGACGGCCCTAAAAGAAATTTGGCACGATTACGTCATTCAAGGTCACGGGGCGTCACGTTAAAGTTTCATTTGTGTACACGGTTTTCTTTAGACTATTGACTTTGACACTAGTAAATCTGATCGACTTGAGACTTGGCACACACAAAAGACCATCACACACATATTAAAAGACACTCGAAACAGCTCTGTGTTTGTCCACAAACACATGTCTAGTTTTTTGTTTTTTTTCTTATTTGTCATTTTTCCCCATAGGATTTGTACACGTTTGTTCTGGCATAGCACTTTGACACTTTGGTAAATCCGATCGACTTGAAACTTAGCATACATTTAGACAACTACCCAAGGACGGTCCTAGAAGAAATTCGGCCCGATTACGTCATTCAAGGTCACGTGACTTCGAGTTAAAGGTGAAATTTTCCCCATAGGTTTTGTACACGGTTTTGTTCAGACTATTGAATTTGACACTTTGGTAAATTCGATCGACTTGAGACTTGGCATGCACTTAGAACACCACCCACAAATGATATTGGAAGGAATTCGGCACGATTGCGTCTTTCAAGGTCACGTGACGTCACGTTAAATGTGCAAATTATTCCCCCATAGGTTTTGTACACGTTTTTCTTTAGACTATTAACTTTGACACTTTCGTAAATTTGATCGACTTGAGACTTAGCACACAACTCAACCACCATCCCCAGGAGGGCCAAGGGAAAAATCGTCATGATGACGTCATCGTGGGTCATGTGACGTCACATTAAAGGTGAGTTTTCCCCATATGATTTGTACACGTTTTTTCAACTAATATATCTTTGGCACTTGTGTAAATCCAATCGACTTCAGACTTGGCACACACATAGACCACCACACACACATAGTCGTGAACCACATAACGACCGAGGATCGATATTGTGTTTTCCTTTATTCCTTTACTATACCTTAACCCCATTACCTAGCGCTTGCCCCAACTATCGAGGACCGAATTCGGACAAGCAAACCGTCCTTCGAGGATCCTTTGTTCCCTTTGTTCTCTTGTGTGTTTCGATCCTCGATCGTAATACGATACAAGAACACATATTGAAAGTAACGTTTGACAATCGAAACAGCTCTGTGTTTGTCCACAAACACATGTCTAGTTTTTAGCTGTTTCGGCCTTTCAGCCGAAACAGCTTTTGTTTTCGTTAAAGTTTTTTTTTTTCTTTTTAGCTGTTTCGGTTTTTCACCGAAACAGCTTTTGTTTTCGTTAAAGTTTTTTAGCTGTTTCGGTTTTTCACCGAAACAGCTTTTGTTTTCGTTAAAGTTTTTTAGCTGTTTCGGTTTTTCACCGAAACAGCTTTTGTAATCGTTAAAGTTTTTTTTTTTCTTTTTTTTTTTTTTCTTTTTTTTTTTCTTTTTTTTTTTTTTCTTTTTCAGACTTTTCTCCATAGGATTTGCACACGTTTGTTCAGACAATACACTTTGACACTTTAATAAATCCGATCGACTTGAGACTTGGCACACACTTAGACCACCACCCACAGACGGTCCTCGAAGAAATTCGTCACGATTACGTCATTCAAGGTCACGTGACCTCACGTTAAAGGTGAAAATTTCCCCATAGGTTTTGTACACGTTTTTCTTCAGACTATTGACTTTGGCACTTCGGTAAATCCGACCGACTTGAAACTTGCCATACACTCAGAACACCACCACCAGATGTTTCTGAAAGAAATTCGTCGCGATTACGTCATTCAAGGTCACGTGACTTCACGTTAAAGGTGAAATTGTCCCCATAGGTTTTGTACACGTTTTTCTTCAGACTATTGACTTTGATACTTTAGTAAATCCGACCGACTTGAAACTTGGCATACCCTTAGAACACCACCCCCAGATGTTTCTGAAAGAAATTCGGCACGATTGCGTCATTCAAGGTCACGTGACGTCACATTAAAGGTTCACATTTTTCTCCCATTGGTTTTGTACACGTTTTTCTTTAGACTATTGACTTTGACACTTTAGTAAATCTGATCGACTTGAGACTTGGCACACACTTAGACCACCATTCACAGACGGTCCTAAAAGAAATTCGTCACGATTACTTTATTCAAGGTCACGTGACTTCACGTTAAAGGTGAAAATGTTCCCCCATAGGTTTTGTACACGTTTTTCTTTAGACTATTTACTTTGACACTTTCGTAAATTTGATCGACTTGAGACTTAGCACACACCTCAACCACCGTCCCGAGGAGGGCCAAGATGAAATTCGTCAGGATGACGTCATGTAGGTCATGTGACGTCACATTAAAGGTGATTTTAAAAGACCCTCTTTATCTTGAAGTACAAGTCCGATTGGGGTCAAACGTGGTATGCAAGTATTAGGGGATGTGTTACAGGTATAAATTGAGGTGACGTCATGATGACGTCATCGTGGGTCATGTGACGTCACTTTAAAGGTGCAATTTTTTCCCATTGGTTTTGTACACGTTTTCCTCCAGACTATTGACTTTGACACTTTGGTAAATCTGATTGACTTTGGACTTAATACAAACCTCAACCACTATCCTCAGGAGGGCCAAGAGGAAAATTGTCATGATTACGTCATCCGGGGTCATGTGACGTCACATTAAAGGTACAATTGTTAGGGCCCTTTATCTCTAGAAGTACAGGTCCGATTTGGGTCAAACTTGGTATTCATGTATTCCAGGATGTGTTATAGGCGAACATTTGGATGATGTCGGGATGACGTCATCGTGGGTCATGTAACGTCACATTAAAGGTGTAGTTTTCCCCATAGGATTCGTACACGTTTTTTTCAACCAATATATCTTTGGCACTGGGGTAAATCTAATCGACTTCAGACTTAACAAACACTAAGACCACCACCCACATATTGAAAGTCATTTTCGAAACCCGAAACAGCTCTGTGTTTGTCCACAAACACATGTCTAGTTTTTGTTTTTTTTCCACTTTCAGACTTTTTCCCATAGGATTTGTACACGTTTTTTCAGCCAATACACTTTGACACTTTGGTAAATCCGATCGACTTGAGACTTGGCATACACTTAGACAACCACCCAAGGACGGTCCTAGAAGAAATTCGTCGCGATTACGTCATTCAAGGTCACGTGACTTCGCATTAAAGGTGACATTTTTCCCATAGGTTTTGTACACGTTTTTCCTCAGACTATTGAATTTGACACTTTGGTAAATCCAACCGACTTGAAACTTGCCATATACTCAGAACACCACTACCGGATGTTTCTGAAAGAAATTCAGCACGATTGCGTCATTCAAGGTCACGTGACGTCAAGTTAAAGGTTCAATTTTCCCCCATAGGTTTTGTACACGTTTTTCTTTAGACTATTGACTTGGACACTAGTAAATCTGATCGACTTGAGACTTGGCACACACAAAAGACCACCACATACACATTGAAAGTAACTTTGGACACTCGAAACAGCTCTGTGTTTGTCCACAAACACATGTCTAGTTTTTTTTGGCTTTTTCGCAAATTTTGCGAAAAAGCCTTTGTTTTTGTTCTGATTTTTTTTTTTCTTCTTTTTTTCTTTTAGTAACCTAAATCCCATAGACTTTGTACACGTTTTTTCTGCCAGTCACTTTTAATAGAAAACAAAGTCGTATTTCCATAAAACTTAACCCAGGTGAAGACCCTATAGTGAACTCGTGTCTCGCCGAAAAACGTAATGGTGACGTCATCGGGGGTCACGTGACGTCATCTTAAAGGTGTAATTGATTTAATCTTTGAAAATCAATAACAAATCAACCGCAAAAGACCGAAACTTAATTTTTGTGGCAATAGATAGAATAATCCAGGATCTTAATTTTATCTCGTGTGCGTGAAATCACGTGACCCTTCCTTCCGGTCTAAACCGGAAGTGCCTCATAATTTGAAAGTGAAAAATGATATGAACTTACTTTCAACGATGTTAGTGTCTGGCTACAATGTATTTTTCAAAAAAAATATTGGTGACGTCATAACATGTTATAGCGCCCTCTAGCAGCAGTTTGAAAAGTTGTTAAAATGAATAATCTGTTGATGTGTGTGGCGAAGTTTGCTGAAATCACTTTATAACCGGTGTATTTAATCAGCTTCATGCTAGTAACAAGTTGACGCGAAGAAAAAAATTATGACGTCACCAGACCGGAAGTTAGAATGAAAAGACTCCTTTTCCTTTGAAAATTCCTAAAAACTTAATCCTGACAGATACAATCTTGATTTTTGCTCTAAAGGTTAATGTAAAAGTAGGTCTCGAACTTCCCTGTGTTTTGGGGCAAAAAACGAACTTGAACATACCCTGCGGCACCCTTGAAATGTAATCGTTTTGGCCTAGGTGCAAAAAGCATTGACCCCTTACGTGTGTATGGCACACGTATAATATACATGCTAGTACATGTACGTATACACTGATAGTGTATTATGTATTGAGCGAATGTATCATCACTGACATCGTTCGTGCAAGCACATGTACGCTTACCCAAGAGGACACTAGCCGCCAACCTGTGAAACAGGATGACGTCATCAAATTGCCCATGGGGAAGGGCGCCGCGTACGACAGGTAGGTAAACACACTTTCGGCTACGCAGAATCCAACCCCGTAGACTTTGTAAACGTTGCTTGCACAATTTAAAGCACTTTTAACGGAAAAACAAAGTCGTATTCCCATAAACTTGACCCAGGTGAAGACCCAATAGTGAACTCCAGTCTCACCGACAGACACCACAAGGAAGACGTCATCAGGGCCACGTGACCTTATCTTAAAGGCGCAATTAATTTAATCTTTAAAAATCAATAAAACATCAACCGCAAAAGACCGAAACTTGAATTTTGTGGCAATTAATAGAATAATGTGCTTGAAATCACGTGACCCTTCCTTCCAGTCAAAACCGGAAGTGCCTTATAATTTGAAGGTGAAAAATGATATGAACTTACTTTTAACGATGTTATTGTCTGGCTAGAATAAACTATTCAACAAAATTCCGGCGACGTCATAACATGTTATAGCGCCCTCTAGCGGCAGGTTGAAAATGGTTAAAATGATTAATCTGTTGATGTGTGTTGCGAAGTTTGCTGAAATAACTTTATAACCGGTGTATATAATCAGCTTCATGCTTAGACCATAATTATTGGGAAGGAGAAATATTTATGACGTCACCAAACCGGAAGTTACAATAAAAAATCCTTTAAAATTTAAAAAGTCGCTTAAAAATCAACCGCTATAGATATAATCCAGATTTTTGCTTCAGATAGCAAAGTTAAGACTGATCTCGAGTTTCTGTTAATTACGTCACAATGACGTCATCAAGTGTCAGATTACAAGCAACCAAATGATTCTAAATTTATTCTTTGAAAATCAATATAAAATCAACTATAAGAGATCTGATTTAGATTTTTAAGGAAATTGATAGATTAATCCATGGTCTTCATAATTTGTATTACATGCAAAAAGACCTGACACTTCCTTCCGGTCCAAACCAGAAGTGCCTTATAATTTAAAAGTGGAAACGATGCTAACTTACTTTCAACGATGTAAGGCGCTGGCTAGGTTGTAAGTAACAAAAAGGTTAACGGTGACTTCATAAAATGTTAAAGCACCCTCTAGCATCATGTTGACAAATGTTACGTCATATTACGATTATATTTGAATTATTACGTTTTTAGACATTGAAGGCATATCTCAGCAACGGATCGTGTTAACATAACACCTCATTTTGTGTTGTTAGGTGACAGATAGTTGCACAAAAAGTTCAGAAACGTCTGACGTCATCGTTTTAATCAGTTTGAATTTATTTTAATCTGTTTAAATTAACTTAAAAAAAAAAATTTTGAAAAAAAAATACTCAAAGAAAATGCGAAAGCGAAAAAGCCCTATGTTCTGTTCCTTGAACAGACGTAGTTCTAGTTTTTTTTTTTATTTGTCATTTTTCCCCATAGGGTTTGTACACGTTTTTCTTCAAACTATTTATTTTGACACTTTCGTAAATTTGATTGACTTGATACTTAGCACACACCTCGACCACCATCTCCAGGAGGGCCAAGGAGAAAATCCTTCATGATGACGTCATCGGGGGTCATGTGACGTCACATTAAAGGTTTAGTTTTTAAGACCCTATAACTCTAGAAGTACATGTCCGATTGGGGTCAAACTTGGTATGCAAGTATTCCAGGATGTGTTACAGACGAAAATTAAGATGACATCATGATGACATCATCGGGTATCATGTGACGTCACATTAAAGGTCAATTTTCCCCATAGGATTTGTACACGTTTTTTCAACTAATATATATTTGGCACTTGTGTAAATCCAATCAACTTCAGACTTGGCACACACATAGACCACCACACACACATGAAAGTAACGTTAGACAATCGAAACAGCTCTGTGTTTGTCCACAAACACATGTCTAGTTTTTTCTTTTTTTTCTTTTCCACTTTCAGACTTCTTCCCATAGGATTTGTACACGTTTTTTCTGCCATAGCACTTTGACACTTTGGTAAATCCGATCGACTTGAGACTTGGCATACATTTAGACAACCACCCACAGATGGTCCTAGAAGAAATTTGTCACGATTACGTCATTCAAGGTCACGTGACCTCACGTTACAGGTGAACATTTTCCCATAGGTTTTGTACACGTTTTTCTTCAGACTATTGACTTTGGCACTTCAGTAAATCCGACCGACTTGAAACTTGGCATACACTTAGAACACCACCCCCAGATGTTTCTGAAAGAAAATTGGCACGATTGCGTCATTCAGAGTCACGTGACGTCACATTAAAGGTTCACATTGTTCTCCCATTGGTTTTGTACACGTTTTTCTTTAGACTATTGACTTTGACACTTTAGTCAATCCGATCGACTTGAGACTTGACACACACTTAGACCACCATCCACACACGGCCCTAGAAGAAATTCGGCACGATTACGTCATTCAAGGTCACGGGGCGTCACGTTAAAGTTTCATTTTTTTCCATAGGTTTTGTACACGTTTTTCTTTAGACTATTGCCTTTGACACTTTAGTAAATCTGATTGACTTGAGACTTGGCACACACAAAAGACCACCACACACATATTGAAAGTAATTTTAGACATTCGAAACAGCTCTGTGTTTGTCCACAAACACATGTCTAGTTTTTTTTTTCTTTTTTTTCCTCAGTTTCAGACTTTTCTTCAGCCAATACACTTTGACAGTTTGGTAAATCCGATCGACTTGAAACTTGGCATACACTTAGACCACCACCCACAGATAATCCTAGAAGAAATTCGTAACGATTACGTCATTCATGGTCACGTGACGTCACGTTAAATGTTCAATTTTTCCCCATAGGTTTAGTACACGTTTTTCTTCAGACTATTGACTTTGACACTTTAGTAAATCCGACCGACTTGAAACTTGGCATACACTTAGAACACCACCCCCAGATGTTCCTGACAGAAATTCGGCGCGATTGCGTCATTCAAGGTCACGTGACGTCACGTTAAAGGTTCAATTTTTCCCAATAGGTTTTGTACACGTTTTTCTTTAGACTATTGACTTTGACACTTTCGTAAATTTGATCGACTTGAGACTTGGCACACATCTCGACCACAATCCCCAGGAAGGCCAAGGGAAATTCGTCATGATGACGTCATCGTGGGTCATGTGACTTAACATTAAAGGTGCAGTTTTTATTTATTTTTTTTATTTTTTTCAGACTTTTCCCCATAGGGTTTGTACACGTTTTTTGTTCGGACAATACACTTTGACACTTTGGTAAATCCGATCGACTTGAGCCTTGGCATACACTTAGACCACCACCCACAGATGATCCTAAAAGAAATTCGTCACGATTACGTCATTCGTGGTCATGTGACGTCACGTTAAAGGTTAAATTTTTTCCCATAGGATTTGTACACGTTTTTCTTCAAAATATTAAATTGGACACTTCTGTAAATTCGATCGACTTGAGACTTAGCACAGACCTCGACCGCTATCCTTAGGAGGGCCAAGAGAAAAATAATCAATATGACGTCATCGCGGGTCATGTGACGTCACATTAAAGGTGAAGTTTTTAAGACCCTCTAACTCTGAAAGTACAAGTCCGGTTGGGGTCAAACTTGGTTTGCAAGTATTCGAGGATGTGTTATAGACGAAAATTAAGATGACGTCATGATGACATCGCCGGGTGTCATGTTACATCACATTAAAGGTTCAGTTTTTCCCATAGGATTTGTACACGTTTTTGTTCAACCAATATATCTTTGGCACTTTGGTAAATCCGATCGACTTTAGACTTGAACAGACCTCAATGTCATTGAAACTTTGCACATACTCAGAACTCATACTGAGCTAGTGCCTAAAACTCGGATGTCATCATGACGTCATCACGTGACACGTGACGTCATCTTAAACTTTTAATAATTTAATCTTTGAAAATCAATACAAAATCAACCGCGAATGACCGTAACTAGATGTTTGTGGGAATCGATAGAATAATTAAGGATCTTCATTTTATCTCGTGTGCGTAAAATCACGTGATCCTTCCTTCCGGTCCAAACCGGAAGTGACTTATAATTTGAAAGTGGAAAATGATTTGAACTTACTTTCAACGATGTTAGTCTCTAGCGGGGCTGCGCTCTCCAAAAAAGTGACCGGTGACATAATAAATCGTTTTAGCGCCCTCTAGCGGCAGGTTGAAAAATGGTTAAAATGAATAATCAGTTGATGTGTGTGGCGAAGTTTGTTCAAATCACTTTATAACTGATGTATATAATCAGCTTCATGATAGGAACAGGTTGACGGAAAGAAAAAAATATGACGTCACCAGACCGGAAGTTATAATGAAAATACCTCTTTTCCTTTAAAAATTCATAAAAAATTAACCCTGACAGATATAATCTTGTTTTTTGCTCTAAAGATTAATGTAAAAGTACTTCTCAAACTTCCCTGTGTTTTGTAGCAAAAGGCGAACTTGGACATACCCTGGGACACCCTTGAAATTTCATGTTTTATGTCCTTGATTGCAAGGCGCAAGTATACGTGTACATTGTATTGAGCGTACGTGTACATACGATGTCAGTACGCTCCATACATTGTACAATAGAGAAGGGAAGGCGGGACACTGGTATCCATTTGTACGGTGACATGTGAAACACGAGAGTCATCAACATAGGCCATGAGGAAGGGCGCCGCTTACGGCAGGTAGGTAAACGTTCCTTCGGCAACGCAAAACTACACGTGAATTATACCATATAATAGATGTACGCGAACTTTTGCACAAGTACTTTTAACAGAACACAAATTGGTATTCTCATCAAACTTAACCTCCGTAAATACTCTATAGTGCACTCGTGCCTTGTGGACAGGCGTCGTGATGACGTCATCATGGGTCACGTGACTCGTCTTAAACGTGCAATAGATTTAATGTTTGAAAATTAATACAAAATCAACCGCGTATGATCGGAGCTTAAAGTTTGTGGGAATTGATATAATATTAAATCCAGGATCTTCATTTTATCTCATGTGCGTAAATCCCGTGACCCTTCCTTTGGGTCGAAACCGGAAGTGGCTTATAATTTGAAAGTGGACCATAATGTGAACTTAGTTTCAACAATGTTAGTCTCTGGCTAGTAGTGCTTTTCACAAAAAATACCGGTGACGTCATAACATGTTACAGCGGCAGGTTGAAAACTGTTAAAATGAATAATCAGCTGATATGTGTGCTCAAATCACTTTATATCTGGTGTATATAATCGTCTTCATGTTAGGAACAAGTTGGCGGAGAGAATTAAATATGACGTCACTAGACCGGAAGTTACAATGAAAAGACCTTTCAACCTTAAATAATTGCTGAAAAATCAACCGCGATAGATATAATTCTTTTTTTGCTTTAAATAGACAAGTTCAGACAGCTCTCGAGCTTTATGTTAATGACGTCACGATGACGTCATCAAGTATCAGATCACAAGCAACTAATGATTTGTAGATTTAATCTTTGAAAATCAATATAAAATCAACTGTAACAGATCTGATTTAGATTTTAACGGAAATTGATAGAACAATCCAGGGTCTTTATATTTCGTATTACATGCAAAATGACTTGACCCTTTCTCCCGGTCCAAACCGGAAGTGCCTTATAATTTGAAAGTTCAAAATGATATGAACTTACTTTCAACGATGATAGTCTCTGGCTAGGCTGCACTCACACAGAAGTTACCGGTGACGTCATAAATTGTTATAGCGCCCTCTAGTGGCAGGTTGCAAAATGTTTTAAAGGAATAATCAGTTGATGTATGTGGCAAAGTTTGCTCAAATCGCTTTATAACTGGTATTTATAAACCGCTTCTTGTTAGGAATAAGTTGGCGCGATAGATATAATCCCGATTTTTGCTTCAAATAACAAAGTTAAGACAGCTCTTGAGCGTTCTGTTATTGACGTCACGATGACGTCATCCAGTATCAAATTACAAGAAACCAATGATTACTGGATTTAATCTTCAAAAATCAATATAAAATCAACTGTAAGAGATCCGATTTTGATCTTTACAGTAATTGATAGAATAATCCATGTTCTTCATATTTCGTATACAATGCAAAATAATTTGACCCTTCCTTCCGGTCTAAACTGGAAGTGCCTGAATATCAACCGCGAGAGGTATGATCAATTACTTTTTTTTCAATTTTTATTTTGTATACAATGGAAATTAAATGAACAGAATCATAAATGTAATGAACAATGAAAACAAATGCGAAAAAGCCATATGCTCTGTTCATAGAACAGACATATTTCTAGTTAGCTGTTTCGGTTTTTCACCGAAACAGCTCTTGTAATCGTTAAAGTTTGTTTTTTTCGTTTTTTTTTTTTTTTTAGCTGTTTCGGTTTTTCACCGAAACAGCTATTGTTTTCGTTCTGGGTTTTTTTTTTTTTTTTAGCTGTTTCGGTTTTTCACCGAAACAGCTTTTGTTTTCGTTAAAGTTTTTTTTTTTTTTTTTTTTTAGCTGTTTCGGTTTTTCACCGAAACAGCTATTGTTTTCGTTCTGGTTTTTTTTTTTTTTTTTTTTTTTTTTTTTTTTTTTTGCCTTTTGTTCTTCATAGGATTTGTACACGTTTGTTCAGACAATACACTTTGATACTTTGGTAAATCCGATGGACTTGAGACTTGGCATACACTTAGACAACCACCCAAGGACGGTCCTAGAAGACATTCGTCGCGATTACGTCATTCAAGGTCACGTTACCTCACGTTAAAGGTGAAAATTTCCCCATAGGTTTTGTACACGTTTTTCTTCAGACTATTTACTTTGGCACTTCGGTAAATCCGACCGACTTGAAACTTGGCATACACTTAGAAGACCACCCCTAGATGTTTCTGAGAGAAATTCGGCACGATTGCGTCATTCAAGATCACGTGACGTCACATTAAAGGTGCCCATTTTTCTCCCATTGGTTTTGTACACGTTTTTGTTTAGACTGTTGACTTTGACACTTTGGTGAATCCGACCGACTTGAGACTTGGCACACACTTAGACCACCGTCCACAGACGGTCCTAAAAGAAATTCGGCACGATTAGGTCATTCAAGGTCACGGGGCGTCACGTTAAAGGTTCAATCTTTCCCCCATAGGTTTTGTACACGTTTTTCTTTAGACTATTACCTTTGACACTTTAGTAATGATCGACTTGATACTTGGCACACACAAAAGACCACCACACACATAATGAAAGTAATTTTAGACACTCGAAACAGCTCTGTGTTTGTCCACAAACACATGTCTAGTTTTTTTTTTTTTTTTTCCACTTTCAGACTTTTTCCCATAGGATTTGTACACGTTTTTTCAGCCATTACACTTTGACACTTTGATAAATCAGATCGACTTGAGACTTGGTATACATTTAGACAACCACCCAAAGACGGTCCTAGAAGAAATTCGTCGCGATTACGTCATTCAAGGTCACGTGACTTCGCGTCAAAGGTGAAATTTTTCCCATAGGTTTTGTACACGTTTTTCTTCAGACTATTGACTTTGGCACTTTCTTACATCCGATCGACTTGAGACTTGGCATACCTTTAGAACATCACTCATATATGGTTCTGGAAGAAATTTGGCACGATTGCGTCATTCAAGGTCATGTGACGTCACGTTAAAGATTCAATTTGTCCCCCATAGGTTTTGTACACGTTTTTCTTTAGACTATTGACTTTGACACTTTCGTAAATTTGATCGACTTGAGACTTGGCACACACATAGACCACCACACACACATATTGAAAATAATGTAAGACACTCGAAACAGCTCTGTGTTTGTCCACAAACACATGTCTAGTTTTTTTTTTTTTTTCTTTTTTTTCCTCAGTTTCAGACTTTTCTTCAGCCAATACACTTTGACAGTTTGGTAAATCCGATCGACTTGAAACTTGGCATACACTTAGACCACCACCCACAGATGGTCCTAGAAGAAATTCGTAACGATTACGTCATTCATGGTCACGTGACGTCACGTTAAAGGTGCAATTTTTCCCCATAGGTTTTGTACACGTTTTTCTTCAGACTATTGACTGACACTTTGGTAAATTCGATCGACTTGAGACTTAGCACAGACCTCGACCACCATCCTTAGGAGGGCCAAGGAAAAAATAATCAAGATGACGTCATCGCGGGTCATGTGACGTCACATTAAAGGTGTAGTTTTTTAAGACCCTCTAACTCTGAAAGTACAAGTCCGGTTGGGGTCAAACTTGGTTTGCAAGTATTCGAGGATGTGTTATAGACGAAAATTAAGATGACGTAATTATGACATCATCGGGTGTCATGTGACGTCACATTAAAGGTTCAATTTTCTCCATAGGTTTTGTACACGTTTTTCTTCAGACTATTGAATTTGACAATTTGGTAAATCCGATCGACTTCGGACTTGGCACACACCTCGACCACCATACCCAGGAGGGCCAAGGGGGAAATCGTCAGGATGACGTCATCGTTGGTCATATGACGTCACATTAAAGGGGCAGATTTTAGGACCCTCTATCTCTGGAAGTACATGTCTGATTGGGGCCAATCTTGGTATGCAAGTATTCCAGAATGTGTAATAGACGAAAATTAAGATGACATCATGATGACATCATCGGGTGTCATGTGATGTCACTTTAAAGGTGCAGTTTTTCCCATAGGATTTGTACACGTATTTTTCAACTTATATATCTTGGGAAAATTGACAAATCCAATCGATTTTAGACTTGGCACACACATAATGAAAGTTATCTTAGACATCCGAAACAGCTCTGTGTTTGTCCACAAACACATGTCTAGTTTTTTTTTAGCTGTTTCGGTTTTTCACCGAAACAGCTTTTGTTTTCGTTAAAGTTTTTTTTTTTTTTCTTTTTTTTTTTTTCCACTTTCAGACTTTTTCCCATAGGATTTGTACACGTTTTTTCAGCCAATACACTTTGACACTTTGGTAAATCCGATCGACTTGAGACTTGGCATACACTTAGACAACCACCCAAGGACGGTCCTAGAAGAAATTCGTCGCGATTACGTCATTCAAGGTCACGTGACTTCGCGTTAAAGGTGAAATTTTCCCCATAGGTTTTGTACACGTTTTTCCTCAGACTATTGAATTTGACACTTTGGTAAATCCGACCGACTTGAAACTTGCCATATACTCAGAACACCACCACCAGATGTTTCTGAAAGAAATTCAGCACGATTGCGTCATTCAAGGTCACGTGACGTCAAGTTAAAAGTTTAATTTGTCCCCTATAGGTTTTGTACACGTTTTTCTTTAGACTATTGACTTTGACACTTAGTAAATCCGATCGACTTGAGACTTGGCACACACATAGACCACTATCCACAGACGGTCGTAGGAGAAATTTGGCACGATTACGTCATTCAAGGTCACGGGGCGTCACGTTAAAGCCTCAATTTCCCCCATAGGTTTTGTACATGTTTTTCTTTAGGCTATTGACTTTGACACTTTAGTAAATCCGATCGGCTTGAGACTTGGCACACACATAGACCACCACACACACATATTGAAAGTAATGTAAGACACTCGAAACAGCTCTGTGTTTGTCCACAAACACATGTCTAGTTTTTTTTTTTTTTTTTAGCTGTTTCGGTTTTTCACCGAAACAGCTTTTGTTTTCGTTCTGTTTTTTTTTTTAGCTGTTTCGGCCTTTCAGCCGAAACAGCTTTTGTTTTCGTTAAAGTTTTTTTTTTTCTTTTTTTTTTTTTTTTTTTTTTTTTTTTTTTTTTTTTTTTTTTTTTTGTCACATTTTCCCATAGGATTTGTACACGTTTTTTCTGCCAATACACTTTGACATTTTGGTGAATCCGATCGACCTGAAACTTGGCATACACTTAGACAACCACCCAAGGACAGTCCTAGAAGAAATTCGTCGCGATTCCGTCATTCAAGGTCACGTGACGTCACGTTAAAGGTGCAATTTTCCCCCATAGGTTTTGTACACGTTTTTCTTCAGACTATTGAATTTGACAATTTGGTAAATCCGATCGACTTCGGACTTGGCACACACCTCGACCACCATACCCAGGAGGGCCAAGGGGGAAATCGTCAGGATGACGTCATCGTGGGTCATATGACGTCACATTAAAGGGGCAGATTTTAGGACCCTCTATCTCTGGAAGTACATGTCTGATTGGGGCCAAACTTGGTATGCAAGTATTCCAGAATGTGTAATAGACGAAAATTAAGATGACATCATGATGACATCATCGGGTGTCATGTGACGTCACTTTAAAGGTGCAGTTTTTCCCATAGGATTTGTACACGTATTTTTCAACTTATATATCTTGGGAAAATTGACAAATCCAATCGATTTCAGACTTGGCACACACATAATGAAAGTTATCTTAGACATCCGAAACAGCTCTGTGTTTGTCCACAAACACATGTCTAGTTTTTTTTTTTTTTTTTTTTTCTTTGCCTTTTTTTACCCATAGGATTTGTACACGTTTGTTCAGACAATACACTTTGACACTTTGGGAAATCCGATCGACTTGAAACTTGGCATACACTTAGACAACCACCCAAGGACGGTCCTAGAAGAAATTCGTCGCGATTACGTCATTCAAGGTCACGTGACTTCGCGTTAAAGGTGAAAATTTCCCCATAGGTTTTGTACACGTTTTTCTTCAGACTATTGACTTTGGCACTTCGGTAAATCCGACCGACTTGAAACCTGGCATATACTTAGAACACCACCCCCAGATGTTTCTGAAAGAAATTTGGCACGATTGCGTCATTCAAGGTCACGTGACGTCACATTAAAGGTTCACATTTTTCTCCCATTGGTTTTGTACACGTTTTTCTTTAGACTATTGACTTTGACATTTTAGTAAATCCGATCGACTTGAGACTTGACACACACTTAGACCACCATCCACAGACGGCCCAAGAAGAAAATCGGCACGATTACGTCATTCAAGGTCACGGGGCGTCACGTTAAAGTTTCATTTTTTTTCCATAGGTTTTGTACACGTTTTTCTTTAGACTATTGCCTTTGACACTTTAGTAAATCTGATCGACTTGAGACTTGGCACACACAAAAGACCACCACACACATATTGAAAGTAATTTTAGACACTCGAAACAGCTCTGTGTTTGTCCACAAACACATGTCTAGTTTTTTTTTGCCTTTTGTTCCCCATAGGTTTTGTACACGTTTTTCTTTAGACTATTGACTTTGACACTTTAGTAAATCTGATCGACTTGAGACTTGGCACACACAAAAGATTACCACATATTGAAAGTAATTTAAGACACTCGAAACAGCTCTGTGTTTGTCCACAAACACATGTCTAGTCCTTTTTTTTTCTTTTTTTTTCAGACTTTTCTCCATAGGATTTGCACACGTTTGTTCAGACAGGGCACTTTGACACTTTGGTAAATCATATCAACTTGAGACTTGGTATACACTTAGACCTCCACCTACAGATGGTCCTAGAAGAAATTTGGCTTGATTGCGTCATTCAAGGTAACGTGACGTCACGTTAAAGGTTTAATTTTCCCCATAGGTTTTGTACACGTTTTTCTTCAGACTATTGACTTTGGCACTTCGGTAAATCCGACCGACTTGAAACTTGGCATACACTTAGAACACCACCCCCAGATGTTTCTGAAAGAAATTCGGCATGATTGCGTCATTTAAGGTCACGTGACGTCACATTATAGGTTCACATTTTTCTCCCATTGGTTTTGTACACGTTTTTCTTTAGACTATTGACTTTGACACTTTAGTAAATCCGATCGACTTGAGACTTGGCACACACTTTAGACCACCATCCACAGACGGCCCTAGAATAAATTCGGCACGATTACGTCATTCAAGGTCACGGGGCGTCACGTTAAAGTTTCAATTTTTTTCCCATAGGTTTTGTACACGTTTTTCTTTAGACTATTGCCTTTGACACTTTAGTAAATCTGATCGACTTGAGACTTGGCACACACACAAGACCATACACGTTTGTTTATGGTGTAAATCGAGGAGTTTCCTTTGTTCCTCTCGAAAATTTCCTTTGTTTGTACCCTAACGTTTTTCGACGGCTCTCATTGGTTTTGTACATGAATCTCAATCGAGGTCGTCCTCGATTCTAACCCTAACCCCAATTCACCTTCGTGTCGCCAGGTATGTGTCCTCGATTTACACCATAAACAAACGCATCACACACATATTGAAAGACACTCGAAACAGCTCTGTGTTTGTCCACAAACACATGTCTAGTTTTTTTTTTTTTTTTAGCTGTTTCGGTTTTTCACCGAAACAGCTTTTGTTTTCGTTCTGGTTTTTTTTTTTGTTTTTTTTAGCTGTTTCGGTTTTTCACCGAAACAGCTTTTGTAATCGTTAAATTTTTTTTATTTTTTTTATTAGTTGTTTCGGTTTTTCACCGTAACAGCTTTTGTTTTCGTTAAAGTTTTTTTTTTTTTTTTTTTCCACTTTTAGACTTTTCCCCATAGGATTTGTACAAGTTTATTCAGCCAATACACTTTGACACTTTAATGAATCCGATCGACTTGAGACTTGGCATACATTTAGACAACCACCCAAGGACGGTCCTAGAAGAAATTCGTCGCGATTACGTCTCTCAAGGTCACGTGACTTTGCGTTAAAGGTTAAATTTTCCCCATAGGTTTTGTACACGTTTTTCTTCACACTATTGACTTTGACACTATGGTACATCCGACCGACTTGAAACTTGGCATACACTTAGAACATCACTCACAGATGGTCCTGGAAGAACCATTGCGTCATTCAAGGTCAGGTAACGTCACGTTAAAGTTTCATTTTTTTTCCCCATAGGTTTTGTACACGTTTTTCTTTAGACTATGACTTCGACACTTTCGTAAATTTGATCGACTTGAGACTTGGCCCACACTTAGACCACCATCCACAAACGGTCCTAGAAGACATTCGGCACGATTACGTCATTCAAAGTCACGGGGCGTCACGTTAAAGCCTCAATTTCACCCCATAGGTTTTGTACATGTTTTTCTTTAAGCTATTGACTTTGACACTTTAGTAAATCCGACCGACTTGAGACTTGGCACACACAGAAGACCACCGCACACATATTGAAAGTAATTTTAGACACTCGAAACAGCTCTGTGTTTGTCCACAAACTCATGTCTAGTTTTTAGCTGTTTCGGTTTTTCACCGAAACAGCTTTTGTTTTCGTTAAAGTTTTTTTAGCTGTTTCGGCATTTCAGCCGAAACAGCTTTTGTTTTCGTTAAATTTTTTTTTTTTCTTTGTTTTTTTTAGCTGTTTCGGTTTTTCACCGAAACAGCTTTTGTTTTCGTTAAAGTTTTTTTTTTTCTTTTTAGCTGTTTCGGCAATTCAGCCGAAACAGCTTTTGTTTTCGTTAAAGTTTTTTTTAGCTGTTTCGGTTTTTCACCGAAACAGCTTTTGTTTTCGTTAAAGTTTTTTTTTTTCTTTTTAGCTGTTTCGGTTTTTCACCGAAACAGCTTTTGTAATCGTTAAAGTTTTTTTTTTTCTTTTTTTTTTTTTTCTTTTTCAGAATTTTCTCCATAGGATTTGTACACGTTTGTTCAGACAGGTCACTTAGGTACTTTGGTAAATCCGATCGACTTGAGACTTGGCATACATTTAGACAACCACACAAGGACGGTCCTAGAAGAAATTCGCTGCGATTACGTCACTCAAGGTCACGTGACTTCGCGTTAAAGGTGAAATTTGTCCCATAGGTTTTGTACACGTTTTTCTTAAGACTTTTGTCTTTGACACTTTGGTGAATCCGACCGACTTGAAACTTGGCATACACTTAGAACACCACCGCCAAAGGTTCCTGAAAGAAATTCGGCACGATTGCGTCATTCAAGGTCACGTGACGTCACGTTAAAGGTTCAATTTTTCCCCCATAGGTTTTGTACACGTTTTTCTTTAGGATATTGACTTTGACACTTTAGTAAGTCTGATCGACTTGAGACTTGGCACACACAAAAGACCACCACACACATATTGAAAGTAATTTTAGACACTCGAAACAGCTCCGTGTTTGTCCACAAACACATGTCTAGTTTTTTTTTTTTTTTTTTTTCAGATTTTTCTTCATAGGATTTGCACACGTTTGTTCAGACAAGGCACTTTGACACTTTGGAAAATCCGATCGACTTGAAACTTGGCATACATTTAGACAACCACCCAAGGACGGTCCTAAAAGAAATTTGTCACGATTACGTAGTTCAAGGTCACGTTACCTCACGTTAAAGGTGAAAATTTCCCCATAGGTTTTGTACACGTTTTTCTTCAGACTATTGACTTTGGCACTTCGGTAAATCCGACCGACTTGAAACTTGGCATACACTTAGAACACCACCCCCAGATGTTTCTGAAAAAAATTCGGCACGATTGCGTCATTCAAGGTCACGTGACGTCACATTAAAGGTTCACATTTTTCTCCCATTGGTTTTGTACACGTTTTTCTTTAGACTATTGACTTTGACACTTTAGTAAATCCGATCGACTTGAGACTTGGCACACACTTAGACCACCATCCACAGACGGCCCTAGAATAAATTCGGCACGATTACGTCATTCAAGGTCACGGGGCGTCACGTTAAAGTTTCTATTTTTTCCCCATAGGTTTTGTACACGTTTTTCTTTAGACTATTGACTTTGACAGTTTAGTAAATCCGATCGACTTGAGACTTGGCACACACTTAGACCACCATCCACAGACGGCCCTAGAAGAAATTCGTCGCGATTACGTCATTCAAGGTCACGTGACTTCGCGTTAAAGGTAACATTTTTCCCATAGGTTTTGTACACGTTTTTCTTCAGACTATTGACTTTGACACTTTAGTAAATCCGACCGACTTGAAACTTGGCATACCCTTAGAACACCACCCCCAGATGTTTCTGAAAAACATTCGGCACAATTGCGGCATTCAAGGTCACGTGACGGCACGTTAAAGGTTCAATTTTTACCCCATAGGTTTTGTACACGTTTTTCTTTAGACTATTGACTTTGACACTTTAGTAAATCCAATCGACTTGAAACTTGGCACACACTTAGATCACCAACCACAGACGGTCCTAGAGGAAATTCGGCACGATTACGTCATTCAAGGTCACGGGGCGTCATGTTAAAGGTTCAATTCTCCACCATAGGTTTTGTACACGTTTTTCTTTAGACTATTGACTTTGACACTTTAGTAAATCTGATCGACTTAAGACTTGGCACACACAAAAGATCATCACACACATATTGAAAAACACTCGAAACAGCTCTGTGTTTGTCCACAAACACATGTCTAGTTTTTTTTTTTTTTCCTTTCTTTCTTCCGTTTCAGACTCCTCTCCATAGGGTTTGTACACGTTTTTTCTTCAGCCAATACACTTTGACACTTTAGAAATCCCGATCGACTTAAGACTTGGTATACACTTAGACTACCACCCACAGATGGTCCTTGAACAAAATTGTCACGATGTCGTCATTCATGGTCACGTGACGTCACTTTAAAGGTGCGATTTCTTCCCATAGGTTTTGTACACGTTTTTCTTCAGACTATTGACTTTGACACTTTGGTAAATCCGATCGACTTGAGACTTGGCATACACTTAGACCACCATCCCCAGGAGGGCCAGGAGAAAAATCGTCATGATGACGTCATCGTGGGTCTTGTGACCTCACATTAAAGGTGCAGTTTTTGAGACCCTATATCTCTGAAAGTACAGGACCGATTGGGGTCAAACTTGGTATACAAGTATTCCACGATGTGTTATAGACGAAAATTAAGATGACATCATGATGACATAATCGGGTGTCATGTGACGTTAAATTAAAGGTGCAGTTTTTCCCATAGGAATTGTACACATTTTTGTTCAATCAATATATTTTTGGCACTTTGGTAAATCCGATCGACTTGAGATTTGGCACATACTTAGACCAGCATATGTAGATGGTCCTAGAAGAAATTCGACACAATTGCGTCATTCAAGGTCACGTGACGTCACGTTAAAGGTTCAATTTTTCCCCCATAGGTTTTGTACACGTTTTCTTTAGACTATTGACTTTGACATTTTCGTAAATTTGATCGACTTGAGACTTAGCACACACCTCAACCACCATCTCCGGCAGGGCCCAGAGGAAAATCGTCATGATGACGTCATCATGGGTCATGTGACGTCACATTAAAGGTTCAATTTTTAAGACCCTCTATCTCTGGAAGTACAGGCCCGATTAGGGCAAAACTTGGTATGCAAGTATTCCATGATGTGTTATAGACGCAAATTAAGATGACGTCATGATGACATCACCGGGTGTCATCTGACGTCACATTAAAGGTGTAGTTTTTCCCCATAGGATTTGTACACGTTGTTTTTTAACCAATATATCTTTGGCACTTTGGTAAATCCGATCGACTTTAAACTTGGCACACACTTAGACCACCACACACACACACATAATGAAAGACATTTTAGACACCCGAAACAGCTCTGTGTTTGTCCACAAACACATGTCTAGTTTTTTTTCTTTTTTTTTTCTTTTTTATTTGTCATTTTTCCCCATAGGATTTGTACACGTTTGTTCTGCCAATACACTTTGACACTTTGGTAAATCCGATCGACTTGAAACTTGGCATACACTTAGACAACCACCCAAGGACGGTCCTAGAAGAAATTCGTCGCGATTCCGTAATTCAAGGTCACGTGACGTCATGTTAAAGGTACAATTTTCCCCATAGGTTTTGTACACGTTTTTCTTCAACCTATTGACTTTGACACTTTAATGAATCCGTTCGACTTAAGACTTAGCATACACCTAGAACACCACCCACAGATGGTCCTAGACAAAATTCGGCACGATTTGTGTTATTCAAGGTCACGTGACGTGACGTTAAAGGTGTACATTTTTTTCCCATAGGGTTTGTACACGTTTGTCTTCAGACTATTGACTTTGACACTTTCGTACATTTGATCGACTCGAGACTTAGCACACATCTCGACCACCATCCCCAGGAGGGCCAAGGGGAAAATCGTCATAATGACATCATCGTGGGTCATGTGACGTCACATTAAAGGTGGAGTTTTTAGGACCCTCTATCTCCGGAAGTACAGGTCCGATTGGGGTCAAACTTGGTATGCAAGTATTCCAGGATGTGTTACAGACGAAAATTAAGATGACATCATGATGACATCATCGGGTGTCATGTGACGTGACATTAAAGGTGCAATTTTCCCCATAGGATTTGTACACGTTTTTTCCAACTAATATATCTTTGGCAATTGTGTAAATCCATCGACGTCAGACTTGGCACACACATAGACCATCATCAGATACACATATAGAAAGTAATGTTAGACACCCGAAACAGCTCTGTGTTTGTCCACAAACACATGTCTAGTTTTCTTTTTTTTTTTTTTTTTTTTTTTTTTGGTCACTTTTTCCCCTAGGATTTGTACACGTTTTTTCTGCCAATACACTTTGACACTTTGGTAAATCCGATCGACCTGAAACTTGGCATACATGTAGACAACCACCCAAGGACGGTCCTAGAAGAAATTCGTCGCGATTCCGTCATTCAAGGTCACGTGACGTCATGTTAAAGGTAACATTTTCCCCATAGGTTTTGTACACGTTTTTCTTCAAACTGTTGACTTTGTCACTTTAATGAATTCGATCGACTTGAGACTTAGCATACACTTAAAACACCACTCAAAGATAGTCCTGGACGAAATTCGGCACGATTGCGTCGTTCAAGATCACGTGACGTGACGTTAAAGGTGTAATTTATTTCCCCATAGGGTTTGTACACGTTTGTCTTCAGACTATTGACTTTGACACTTTCGTACATTTGATCGACTTGAGACTTAGCATACACTTAGAACACCACTCACAGATAGTCCTGGACGAAATTCGGCACAATTGCGTCATTCAAGGTCACGTGACGTGACGTTAAAGGTGTAATTTATTTCCCCATAGGGTTTGTACACGTTTGTCTTCAGACTATTGACTTTGACAATTTCGTACATTTGATCGACTTGAGACTTAGCACACACCTCAACCACCATCCCCAGGAGGGCCAAGGGAAAAATTGTCATGATGACATCATCGTGGGTCATGTGACGTCACATTAAATGTGTAGTTTTCGGACCCTCTATCTCTGGAAGTACAAGTCCAATTAGGGTCAAATTTTGTATTCGGGTATTCCGGGATGTGTTATAGACGAAAATTAGGATAACATTGTGGTGATATCATCGGGTGTCATGTGACGTCACATTAAAGGTTTAATTTTCCCAATAGGATTTGTACACGTTTTTTTCAACCAATTTGTCTTTGGCACTAAATTCGATCGACTTTAGACTTGGCACACACTTAGATCACCACACAAATATTGAAAGGCATTTTAGACATGCGAAACAGCTCTGTGTTTGTCCACAAACACATTTCTAGTTTTTTTTTCTTTTTTTCTTTTTCCACTTTCAGACTTTTTCCCATAGGATTTGTACACGTTTTTTCAGCCAATACACTTTGACACTTTGGTAAATCCGATCGACTTGAGACTTGGCATACATTTAGACAACCACCCAAGGACGGTCCTAGAAGAAATTCGTCGCGATTACGTCACTCAAGGTCACGTGACTTTGCGTTAAAGGTTAAATTTTTCCCATAGGTTTTGTACACGTTTTTCTTCACACTATTGACTTCGACACTTTGGTACATCCGATCGACTTGAAACTTGGCATACACTTAGAACATCACCCACAGATGGTCTTGGAAGAAATTCGGCACGATTGCGTCATTCAAGGTCACGTAACGTCACGTTAAAGTTTCAATTTCCCCCCCCATAGGTTTTGTACACGTTTTTCTTTAGGCTATTGACTTTGACACTTTAATAAATCCGATCGACTTGAGACTTGGCACACACATAAGACCACCGCACACATTTTGAAAGTAATTTTAGACACTCGAAACAGCTCTGTGTTTGTCCACAAACACATGTCTAGTTTTTATTAGCTGTTTCGGTTTTTCACCGAAACAGCTTTTGTAATCGTTAAAGTTTTTTTTTTTCTTTTTCAGCTGTTTCGGTTTTTCACCGAAACAGCTTTTGTAATCGTTAAATTTTTTTTTTTTTTTTTTTTTTTTTTTTTTTTTTTTTTTTTTAGCTGTTTCGGTTTTTCACCGAAACAGCTCTTGTAATCGTTAAAGTTTTTTTAGCTGTTTCGGTTTTTCACCGAAACAGCTTTTGTTTTCGTTAAAGTTTTTTTTTTTTTTTTTTTTTTTTTTTTTTAGCTGTTTCGGCACTTCAGCCGAAACAGCTATTGTATTCGTTCTGATTTTTTTTTTTTTTTTTTTTTTTTTTTTTTTTTTTTCCTCCTTCAGACTCTTCTCCATAGGGTTTGTACACGTTTTTTGTTCTGGCATAGCACTTTGGCACTTTGGTAAATCCGATCGACTTGAGACTTGACATACACTTAGACCACCACCCACAGATGATCCTAGAAGAAATTTGTCACGATTACGTCATTCGTGGTCACGTGACGTCACGTTAAAGGTACAATTTTTTCCCATAGGATTTGTACACGTTTTTATTCAGAATATTAAATTTGACACTTCTGTACATCCAATTGACTCGAGACTTAGCACAGACCTCGAACACCATCCCCAGTAGGGCCAAGAAGAAAATCGTCATGATGACGTCATCAGGGGTCATGTGACCTCACATTAAAGGTGCAGTTTTTAAGACCCTCTATCTCTAGAAATACAGGTCCGATTGTGGTCAAACTTGGTATTCATGTATTCCAGGATGAGTTATATACGAAATTAGGATGACGTAATTATGACGTCATTGTTGGTCATGTGACGTCACATTAAAGGTGCAGTTTTTGGAACCCTTTATCTCTGAAAGTACATGTCCGATTGGGGTCAAACTTGGTACATACAGGTATTCTGGGATGTGTTATGGACGAAATGTAGGTGACGTCATGATGACAACATTGTGGAACATGTGAAGTCGCCTTTAAGGAGCAGTTTTTGATGATGTCGTGAAGACGTCACTGTGTGATTTGTATATGAAATGTTGTGTTTTGTGACCTTTAAGCCATAATTATGGTGGCCTTGGAGGGACTACACAGAGTGTGAATATTGACATCAATATTTGCAACAAATGTTACGATTTTTCCCAAAGTCGTCAATATTGACGTCAAATGTTATGACTTTCCCCCAAAAGTTGCTAATATTGACGTCAATATTGACGTCAAATTTCACGACTTTCTCCAAAGTAGCGAATATTGACATTAATATTGACGTCAATATTCCCAGCAAACACAAAACGTTTAAAAAACGTTTTTTAAACGTTTAAGTAGGTCCGCTAGGTCTTCGTCCTAAATAAACGTTTAAAAAACGTTATTTAAACGTTTAATTAGGCCCGCTAGGTCTTCGTCCTAAATAAACGTTTAAAAAACGTTTTTTAAACGTCCGCTACGTCTTGATTTTTAACAAACGTTTAAAAAACGTTTGGAGAACATCTAATTTTGACCTAATATTTGCCCCAAAGCAAAGGTTTTTTTAAAACGTTTACAAAACGTTTACGAAACGTTTGAAAAAGACGATTTTTTTTCTGGACGTTTAAAAAACGTTTTCTTTACGTCCAAGTCAAATAAAAACTAATTGTAAATAATTATTGTTTTTTAATATTATGATTTAATATGATTATTATTTTGATGATTAAATTGAGTAGCCTAATGATGGTGATTATGATGATGATTATGATTATGATGATCGATGATGATTATGATTATGATGATGATCATGATCGTCATCCTCATCGTGTGGCCCATATGGTCGTCGTCGACGTCGTTGATGTACGTAATTGTTATATTTTGTGACATCGATATCATGCGGTGCGCCGGCGCGGCCTGGCTGGCCGCCTACGTACAGCGTGCATGCCATCGTTTATATTCAAACGCTATGTTGGATGTTCTTGAAAGGTTTTCTGAACGTTCTTAAAAGGTTTTCTAGACGTTCTTAAAAGGTTTTCTGAACGTTCTTAAAAGGTTTTTTGAACGTTTTTAACAGGTTTTCTAGACGTTCTTAAAAGATTTTTTAAACGTCTAAAGGTTTTCTAGACGTCCTAAAAAGGCACTGCAAAAACTGTGGTGTTAAAATTTTAACACCAATGTTTTGTTAATCTTTTGGAATGAACATTGGTGTTAAAATAAAGTAAAATGATTCTTGAAGTATTAGTTTCAAATCAAGTACTGGTGTTACGTACTTTTGGTGTTAAATTTGACCTAGTGCGCATGCGTGTGTGAAATAAAGCCCTCTGATTGGTCGATAAGGAATTATGGTATATGTTAACAATAGTCGATGTTAAATTGTTGTATTTAGTCCAAAAACCCATTTATTTTACCATAATATGTAATTATTTAAACGATTCCATGATTGAATTTTGATTTTTGTGCAAACATAGTTAAAAATTCGCGTTACATTTTATTCGTTTTCAAATTTTGACATTATTCATAAAAACTAGCTGCGACTTCGTCGTGGACAAAAAAGCGTAGTATAAAACTAACAACGGTAATGGCTATGTGTGTAGTACGTATTCAGTAGGAATAGATTATTATTGTATATGGATGTGTAATGTGTAATAAGTCAGTTCTTTGTAATATTTCATTACGTAATTTGTCCATGCAGTTAATATGTACACAATTATAGTGTTAAAACGGTATGATCCTCAAACTGGTGTTATTCAACACCCAATTTTTTTGCAGTGTAGACGTTTTTAAAGGGTTTTCTAAACGTTCTTAAAAGGTTTTCTAGACGTTCTTAAAGGTTTTCTAAACGTTCTTAAAAGGTTTTCTAAACGTCTAAATGTTTTCTGGAGAGCTGGTCTAAAAAACGAATACGAGACAAGGTTTTAAATTGGTTTTTTAAACGTTTTAAATTGGTTTTTTAAACGTTCAATAAAAACGTTTTTTAAACGTCCAAAACCTACCACAAAAAAACGTTTACAAAACGGTTTTTTTGAACGTTTAAAAAACCAATTTAAAACGTTAAAAAAACGTTCAGAAAACGTCCGATTGTTAGCTGGGTTGACGTCAATATTGACGTCAAATTTTAAGAGTTTCTCCGAAAGTCGCAAATATTTACGTCAAATTTGACGTCGATATTCGCAACAAATTTTACGACTTGCTCCCAAAGTCTTGAATATCGTCGTAAATATTGACGTCAAATTTTATAACTTTCCCCAAAAGTTGCGAATATTGACGTCAATATTGACGTCAAATTTCACGACTTTCCCCAAAGTCGCGAATATTGACGTCAATATTGACGTCAAATTTCAAGAGTTTCCCAAAAAGTCGCGAATATTGACGTCAAATTTGACGTCGATATTCGCAACAAATTTCACGACTTGCCTCCAAAATCTTGAATATCTACGTAAATAGATAAATGTCCGATTGGGGTCAAACTTGGTACATACAGGTATTCTGAGATGTGTTATAGACGAAATGTAGGTGACGTCATGATGACAACATTGTGGAACATGTGACGTCGCCTTTAAGGAGCAGTTTTTGATGATGTCGTGATGACGTCACCGTGTGATTTGTATATGAAATGTTGTGTTTTGTGACCTTTAAGCCATAATTATGGTGGCCTTGGAGGGACTACACAGAGTGTGAATATTGACATCAATATTTGCAACAAATGTTACGATTTTTCCCAAAGTCGTCAATATTGACGTCAAATGTTATGACTTTCCCCCAAAAGTTGCTAATATTGACGTCAATATTGACGTCAAATTTCACGACTTTCTCCAAAGTAGCGAATATTGACATTAATATTGACGTCAATATTGACGTCAATATTGACGTCAAATTTTAAGAGTTTCTCCGAAAGTCGCAAATATTTACGTCAAATTTGACGTCGATATTCGCAACAAATTTTACGACTTGCTCCCAAAGTCTTGAATATCGTCGTAAATATTGACGTCAAATTTTATAACTTTCCCCAAAAGTTGCGAATATTGACGTCAATATTGTCGTCAAATTTCACGACTTTCCCCAAAGTCGCGAATATTGACGTCAATATTGACGTCAAATTTCAAGAGTTTCCCAAAAAGTCGCGAATATTGACGTCAAATTTGACGTCGATATTCGCAACAAATTTCACGACTTGCCTCCAAAATCTTGAATATCGTCGTATTGACGTCAAATTTCACGACTTTCCCCAAGGTCGCGAACATTGACATCAATATTGACGTCAAATTTCAAGAGTTTCCCAAAAAGTTGCAAATATTGACGTCAAATTTGACGGCGATATTCGCGACTTTCCCCAAAGTCGCGAATATTGACGTCAATATTGACGTCAAATTTCAAGAGTTTCCCAAAAAGTCGCGAATATTGACGTCAAATTTGACGTCGATATTCGCAACAAATTTCACGACTTGCCTCAAAAATCTTGAATATCTACGTAAATATTGACATCAAATTTCACGACCGGTCATACATTTTGACCTGATTTTTTTTCCAGCAAGCTAGGTTTTTGTTGTCGGTTATTATGCGCACGCGCAGAATAATTGGGCGTTTGTACTTGCAAACATCATGCGACCGCATGCACTGGTACTTATGCACGATGAACATTGTAGGATTTTTGTTGATTTCAATCGTTTCTCGCAGTGTGCATAGTATCCCTAACTTAAGGTTCATCTGTGAACAAATTTAAAAGAAGCTAATTTCAACTGATTTGGGTAGGTATGGGTATGGACAACTACCAACAAAAAGGAAGGAGGGATAGGGGTTGGTTATTTTTTTTATTAGAGGTCAAAGTTCATTGACCCCTGCCCAAATCATTAAAAATTATATTTTAGCAACAAAATATGGTATATAGATGATCTTGGTGTCAAAATGCACAGAATTACAATAGAAGATGACATCAAATAATTATTGACCCTTGGGACCAAATCCTGACCTCCGAAAATGAGGTCAAAGGTCACAAAACAATTTTATTACTAAAATGTCATATTTATAGCAACAAAATATAGTATATAGATGATATTGGTGTCAAAATGCACAGGATTATGAAAGAAGATGACATAGAATAACTACTGGCCCCTTACAGAAAAAGGTCAAAGGTCAAAAATAGACGTATTACTAAAATGTCATATTAGTAAAATAACAGGAAAATTACCATGAACAAAAACAAATCTAAGAGGCTAATTTCAACTTATTGTGGCGGGTATGGGGGTTATTATTTATTCCAAGAGCAAAGAAGGAGGGGAAATTCCCTTTCTGAGGGTCAAAGGTCTTTGACCCTGCATTAAAACATTATAAATTGTATCTCAGCAGCAGTATGTTTTTCATAGGTCTAAGGTACAATTTTCCCCATAGGATTTGTACACGTTTTTTTTCAACTAATATATCTTTGGCACTTGTGTAAATCCAATCGACTTCAGACTTGGCACACACATAGACCACCTCACACACATATTGAAAGTAAGACAATCGAAACAGCTCTGTGTTTGTCCACAAACACATATCTAGTTTTTTCTTTTTTTTTTTCCTTTTTTTTTTTTTTTCCACTTTCAGTGTTTTTACCCATAGGATTTACACACGTTTGTTCTGCCAATACACTTTGGCACTTTGGTGATTCCAATCGACTTGAGACTTGGTGTACACTTAGACCTCCACCCACAGATGGTCCTAGAAGAAATTTGGCTCGATTGCGTCATTCAAGGTCACGTGACGTCACTTTAAAGGTTTGATTTTCCCCATAGGTTTTGTACACGTTTTTCTTCAGACTATTGACTTTGGCACTTCGGTAAATCCGACCGACTTAAAACTTAGCATACACTTAGAACACCACCCCCAGATGTTTCTGAAAGAACTTCGGCACGATTGTGTCATTCAAGGTCACGTGACGTCACATTAAAGGTTCACATTTTTCTCCCATTGGTTTTGTATACGTTTTTCTTTAGACTATTGACTTTAACACTTTAGTACATCCGATCGACTTGAGACTTGGCACACACTTAGACCACCATCCACAGACGGCCCTAGAAGAAATTCGGCACGATTACGTCATTCAAGGTCACGGAGCGTCACGTTAAAGTTTCAATTGTTTCCCATAGGTTTTGTACACGTTTTTCTTTAGACTATTGCCTTTGACACTTTAGTAAATCTGATCGACTTGAGACTTGGCACACACAAAAGACCACCACACACATATTGAAAGTAATTTTAGACACTCGAAACAGCTCTGTGTTTGTCCACAAACACATGTCTAGTTTTTTTTTTTGTTTTTTTTTGCCACTTTCAGTGTTTTTACCCATAGGATTTACACACGTTTGTTCTGCCAATACACTTTGGCACTTTGGTAAATCCAATCGACTTGAGACTTGGTATACACTTAGACCTTCACCCACAGATGGTCCTAGAAGAAATTTGGCTCGATTGCGTCATTCAAGGTCACGTGACGTCACGTTAAAGGTTTAATTTTCCCCATAGGTTTTGTACACGTTTTTCTTCAGACTATTGACTTTTGCACTTGGGTACATCCGACCGACTTGAAACTTCGCATATACTTAGAACACCACCCCCAGATGTTTCTGAAAGAAATTCGGCACGATTGCATCATTCAAGGTCACGTGACGTCACATTAAAGGTTCACATTTTTCTCCCATTGGTTTTGTACACGTTTTTCTTTAGACTATTGACTTTGACACTTTAGTAAATCCGATCGACTTGAGACTTGGCACACACTTAGACCACCATCCACAGACGGCCCTAGAAGAACTTCGGCACGATTACGTCATTCAAGGTCACGGGGCGTCACGTTAAAGTTTCAATTTTTCCCATAGGTTTTGTACACGTTTTTCTTTAGACTATTGCCTTTGACACTTTAGTAAATCTGATCGACTTGAGACTTGGAACACACAAAAGACCACCACACAAATATTGAAAGTAATTTTAGACACTCGAAACAGCTCTGTGTTTGTCCACAAACACATGTCTATTTTTTTCTTTTTTTTAGCTGTTTCGGTTTTTCACCGAAACAGCTTTTGTTTTCGTTCTGGTTTTTTTTTTTTTAGCTGTTTCGGTTTTTCACCGAAACAGCTATTGTTTTCGTTCTGGTTTTTTTTTTTTTTTTTTTTTTTTTTTTTTAGCTGTTTTGGCATTTTAGCCGAAACAGCTATTGTATTCGTTCTGATTTTTTTTTTTTTTTTTTTTTTTTTTTGTTCTCCTTCAGACTCTTCTTCATAGGGTTTGTACACGTTTTTTGTTCTGGCATAGCACTTTGGCACTTTGGTAAATCGGATCGACTTGAGACTTGGCATACACTTAGACCACCACCCACAGATGATCCTAGAAGAAATTTGTCACGATTACGTCATTCGTGGTCACGTGACGTCACGTTAAAGGTGCAATTTTTCCCCATAGGATTTGTACACGTTTTTCTTCAGAATATTGAATTTGACACTTCGGTGAATCCGATTGACTTGAGACTTAAGACACACCTCGACTACCATCCCCAGAGAGGCCAGAAGAAAAATCGTCATGATGACGTCATCGTGGGTCATTTGACGTCACATTAAAGGTGCAGTTTATAAGACCCTCTATCTCTGGAAGTAAAGGTCTGATTGGGGTCAAACTTGGTATGCAAGTATTCCAGGATGTGTTATAGACGAAAATTAAGATGACGCCATGACGACGTCATCATGGGCCATGTGACGTCACATTAAAGGTTCAGTTTTCCCTATAGGTTTTGTACACGTTTTTCGTCAGACTATTGAATTTGACACTTTGGTAAATCCAATCGACTCGAGACTTAGTACACACCTCGACCACCATCTCTATGAGGGCCACAAGGATAATCGTCATGATGACGTCATCGTGGGTCAGGTGACGTCACATTAAAGGTTCAGTTTTAAGGACCCTCTATCTCTAGAAGTACATGTCCGATTGGGGTCAAACTTGGTATGCAAGTATTCCAGGATGTGTTACAGACGAAAATTAAGATGACATCATGATGACATCATCGGGTATCATGTGACGTCACATTAAAGGTTCAATTTTCCCCATAGGATTTGTACACGTTTTTTTCAACTAATTTATCTTTTGCACTTGTGTAAATCCAATCGACTTCAGACTTGGCACACATATAGACCACCACACATACATATTGAAAGTAACGTTAGACAATCGAAACAGCTCTGTGTTTGTCCACAAACACATGTCTAGTTTTTTTTTTTGTTTTTTTTTCAGACTTTTCTTCATAGGATTTGCACACGTTTGTTCAGACAGGGCACTTTGACACTTTGGGAAATCCGATCGACTTGAAACTTGGCATACATTTAGACAACCACCCAAGGACGGTCCTAAAAGAAATTTGTCACGATTACGTAGTTCAAGGTCACGTGACCTCACGTTAAAGGTGAAAATTGTCCCATAGGTTTTGTACACGTTTTTCTTCAGACTATTGACTTTGGCACTTCCGTAAATCGGACCGACTTGAAACTTGGCATACACTTAGAAGACCACTCCTAGATGTTTCTGAGAGAAATTCGGCACGATTGCGTCATTCAAGGTCACGTGACGTCACATTAAAGGTGCACATTTTTCTCCCATTGGTTTTTACACGTTTTTGTTTAGACTATTGACTTTGACACTAGTAAATCTGATCGACTTGAGACTTGGCACACACTTAGACCACCATCCACAGACGGCCCTAAAAGAAATTTGGCACGATTACGTCATTCAAGGTCACGGGGCGTCACGTTAAAGTTTCATTTTTCCCCCATAGGTTTTGTACACGTTTTTCTTTAGACTATTGACTTTGACACTAGTAAATCTGATCGACTTGAGACTTGGCACACACAAAAGACCATCACACAAATATTAAAAGACACTCGAAACAGCTCTGTGTTTGTCCACAAACACCTGTCTAGTTTTTTTTTTTTTTCTTTGCCTTTTTTTCCCCATAGGATTTGTACACGTTTGTTCAGACAATACACTTTGACACTTTGGGAAATCCGATCGACTTGAAACTTGGCATACACTTAGACAACCACCCAAGGACGGTCCTAGAAGAAATTCGTCGCGATTACGTCATTCAAGGTCACGTGACTTCGCGTTAAAGGTTAAATTTTCCCCATAGGTTTTGTACACGTTTTCCTTCAGACCTTTGACTTTGACACTTTGGTAAATCCGACCGACTTGAAACTTGGCATACACTTAGAACACCACCCCTAGATGTTTCTGAAAAAAATTCGGCACGATTGCGTCATTCAAGGTCACGTGACGTCACATTAAAGGTGCACATTTTTCACCCATAGGTTTTGTACACGTTTATGTTTAGACTGTTGACTTTGACACTGTAGTAAATCCGATCGACTTGAGACTTGGCACACACTTAGACCACCATCTACAGACGGCCCTAAAAGAAATTTGGCACGATTACGTCATTCAAGGTCACGGGGCGTCACGTTAAAGGTTTAATTTTCCCCCATTGGGTTTGTACACGTTTTTCTTTAGACTGTAGACTTTGACACTTTCGTAAATTTGATCGACTTGAGACTTGGCACACACATAGACCACCACACACACATATTGAAAGTAATGTAAGACACTCGAAACAGCTCTGTGTTTGTCCACAAACACATGTCTAGTTTTTTGTTTTTTTTGTTTTTCAGACTTTTCTTCATAGGATTTGCACACGTTTGTTCAGACAGGGCACTTTGACACTTTGGGAAATCCGATCGACTTGAAACTTGGCATACATTTAGACAACCACCCAAGGACGGTCCTAAAAGAAATTTGTCACGATTACGTAGTTCAAGGTCACGTGACCTCACGTTAAAGGTGAACATTTCCCCATAGGTTTTGTACACGTTTTTCTTCAGACTATTGACTTTGGCACTTCCGTAAATCCGACCGACTTGAAACTTGGCATACACTTAGAAGTCCACCCCTAGATGTTTCTGAGAGAAATTCGGCACGATTGCGTCATTCAAGGTCACGTGACGTCACATTAAAGGTGCACATTTTTCTCCCATTGGTTTTGTACACGTTTTTGTTTAGACTGTTGACTTTGACACTTTAGTAAATCCGATCGACTTGAGACTTGGCACACACTTAGACCACCATACACAGACGGCCCTAAAAGAAATTTGGCACGATTACGTCATTCAAGGTCACGGGGCGTCACGTTAAAGTTTCATTTTCCCCCATAGGTTTTGTACACGGTTTTCTTTAGACTATTGACTTTGACACTAGTAAATCTGATCGACTTGAGACTTGGACGGTCCTAAAAGAAATTTGTCACGATTACGTAGTTCAAGGTCACGTGACCTCACGTTAAAGGTGAACATTTCCCCATAGGTTTTGTACACGTTTTTCTTCAGACTATTGACTTTGGCACTTCCGTAAATCCGACCGACTTGAAACTTGGCACACACTTAGAAGTCCACCCCTAGATGTTTCTGAGAGAAATTCGGCACGATTGCGTCATTCAAGGTCACGTGACGTCACATTAAAGGTGCACATTTTTCTCCCATTGGTTTTGTACACGTTTTTGTTTAGACTGTTGACTTTGACACTTTAGTGAATCCGATCGACTTGAGACTTGGCACACACTTAGACCACCATCCACAGACGGCCCTAAAAGAAATTTGGCACGATTACGTCATTCAAGGTCACGGGGCGTCACGTTAAAGTTTCATTTTTCCCCCATAGGTTTTGTACACGGTTTTCTTTAGACTATTGACTTTGACACTAGTAAATCTGATCGACTTGAGACTTGGACGGTCCTAAAAGAAATTTGTCACGATTACGTAGTTCAAGGTCACGTGACCTCACGTTAAAGGTGAACATTTCCCCATAGGTTGTGTACACGTTTTTCTTCAGACTATTGACTTTGGCACTTCAGTAAATCCGACCGACTTGAAACTTGGCATACACTTAGAAGTCCACCCCTAGATGTTTCTGAGAGAAATTCGGCACGATTGCGTCATTCAAGGTCACGTGACGTCACATTAAAGGTGCACATTTTTCTCCCATTGGTTTTGTACACGTTTTTGTTTAGACTGTTGACTTTGACACTTTAGTAAATCCGATCGACTTGAGACTTGGCACACACTTAGACCACCATCCACAGACGGCCCTAAAAGAAATTTGGCACGATTACGTCATTCAAGGTCACGGGGCGTCACGTTAAAGTTTCATTTTCCCCCCATAGGTTTTGTACACGGTTTTCTTTAGACTATTGACTTTGACACTAGTAAATCTGATCGACTTGAGACTTGGACGGTCCTAAAAGAAATTTGTCACGATTACGTAGTTCAAGGTCACGTGACCTCACGTTAAAGGTGAACATTTTCCCATAGGTTTTGTACACGTTTTTCTTCAGACTATTGACTTTGACACTTTAGTAAATCCGATCGACTTGAGACTTGGCACACACTTAGACCACAATCCACAGACGGCCCTAAAATAAATTCGGCACGATTACGTCATTCAAGGTCACGGGGCGTCACGTTAAAGTTTCTATTTTTTCCCCATAGGTTTTGTACACGTTTTTCTTTAGACTATTGCCTTTGACACTTTAGTAAATCTGATCGACTTGAGACTTGGCACACACACAAGCCCATCACACACATATTGAAAGACACTCGAAACAGCTCTGCGTTTGTTTTTGATTGAAATAGGGGACGTATGACAAAGGGAACAATGGGGTCCCCTATTCCGCAAAGGTCCCCGATTCAGACTCGTGTGCAAATCCTATGGCGATCATCCGAAAACGTTAGAGTACAAACAAAAGAGGGAAGACGGTCGGACAATGCCCCGTCCCCTATTGACGGCATTTACCCACTTGCATGTGTTTGTCCACAAACACATGTCTAGTTTTTTTTTGTTTTTTTTTCTTTTTCAGCATTTTCTTCATAGGATTTGCACACGTTTGTTCAGACAATACACTTTGACACTTTGGTAAATCCGATGGACTTCAGACTTGGCATACACTTAGACAACCACCCAAGGACGGTCCTAGAAGAAATTCGTCGCGATTACGTCATTCAAGGTCACGTGACTTCGCGTTAAAGGTGAAATTTTCCCCATAGGTTTTGTACACGTTTTTCTTCAGACTATTGAATTCGACACTTTGGTAAATCCGACCGACTTGAAACTTGCCATATACTCAGGACACCACCACCAGATGTTTCTGAAAGAAATTCAGCACGATTGCGTCATTCAAGGTCACGTGACGTCAAGTTAAAGGTTTAATTTGTCCCCCATAGGTTTTGTACACGTTTTTCTTTAGTCTATTGACTTTGACACTTAGTAAATCCGATCGACTTGAGACTTGGCACACACATAGACTACTATCCACAGACGGTCGTGGGAGAAATTTGGCACGATTACGTCATTCAAGGTCACGGGGCGTCATGTTAAAGGTTCAATTTTCCACCATAGGTTTTGTACACGTTTTTCTTTAGACTATTGACTTTGACACTTTAGTAAATCTGATCGACTTAAGACTTGGCACACACAAAAGATCATCACACACATATTGAAAGACACTCGAAACAGCTCTGTGTTTGTCCACAAACACATGTCTATTTTTTTAGCTGTTTCGGTTTTTCACCGAAACAGCTTTTGTTTTCGTTAAAGTTTTTTTTTTTCTTTTTTTTTTTTTTTTAGCTGTTTCGGTTTTTCACCGAAACAGCTTTTGTTTTCGTTAAAGTTTTTTTTTTTCTTTTTAGCTGTTTCGGTTTTTCACCGAAACAGCTTTTGTTTTCGTTAAAGTTTTTTTTTTTTTTCTTTTTTTTTTTTTCCACTTTCAGACTTTTTCCCATAGGATTTGTACACGTTTTTTCAGCCAATACACTTTGACACTTTGGTAAATCCGATCGACTTGAGACTTGGCATACACTTAGACAACCACCCAAGGACGGTCCTAGAAGAAATTCGTCGCGATTACGTCATTCAAGGTCACGTGACTTCGCGCCAAAGGTTAAATTTTCCCCATAGGTTTTGTACACGTTTTTCTTCAGACTATTGACTTTGACACTTTCGTAAATTTGATCGACTTGAGACGTGGCACACATATAGACCACAACACACACATATTGAAAATAATGTAAGACACTCGAAACAGCTCTGTGTTTGTCCACAAACACATGTCTAGTTTTTTTTTTTTTTGTTTTTCAGATTTTTCTTCATAGGATTTGCACACGTTTGTTCAGACAGGGCACTTTGACACTTTGGGAAATCCGATCGACTTGAAACTTGGAATACAATTAGACAACCACCCAAGGACGGTCCTAAAAGAAATTTGTCACGATTACGTAGTTCAAGGTCACGTGACCTCACGTTAAAGGTGAAAATTTCCCCATAGGTTTTGTACACGTTTTTCTTCAGACTATTGACTTTGGCACTTCAGTAAATCCGACCGACTTGAAACTTGGCATACACTTAGAAGTCTACCCCTAGATGTTTCTGAGAGAAATTCGGCACGATTGCGTCATTCAAGGTCACGTGACGTCACATTAAAGGTGCACATTTTTCTCCCATTGGTTTTGTACACGTTTTTGTTTAGACTGTTGACTTTGACACTTTAGTGAATCCGATCGACTTGCGACTTGGCACACACTTAGACCACCATCCACAGACGGCCCTAAAAGAAATTTGGCACGATTACGTCATTCAAGGTCACGGGGCGTCACGTTAAAGTTTCATTTTCCCCCCATAGGTTTTGTACACGGTTTTCTTTAGACTATTGACTTTGACACTAGTAAATCTGATCGACTTGAGACTTGGACGGTCCTAAAAGAAATTTGTCACGATTACGTAGTTCAAGGTCACGTGACCTCACGTTAAAGGTGAAAATTTCCCCATAGGTTTTGTACACGTTTTTCTTCAGACTATTGACTTTGGCACTTTGGTAAATCCGACCGACTTGAAACTTGGCATACACTTAGAAGTCCATCCCTAGATGTTTCTGAGAGAAATTCGGCACGATTGCGTCATTCAAGGTCACGTGACGTCACATTAAAGGTGCACATTTTTCTCCCATTGGTTTTGTACACGTTTTTGTTTAGACTGTTGACTTTGACACTTTAGTAAATCCGATCGACTTGAGACTTGGCACACACTTAGACCACCATCCACAGACGGCCCTAAAAGAAATTTGGCACGATTACGTCATTCAAGGTCACGGGGCGTCACGTTAAAGTTTCATTTTTGTACACGGTTTTCTTTAGACTATTGACTTTGACACTAGTAAATCTAATCGACTTGAGACTTGGCACACACAAAAGACCATCACACACATATTAAAAGACACTCGAAACAGCTCTGTGTTTGTCCACAAACACATGTCTAGTTTTTTTTTTGTTTTTTTTTTCAGACTTTTCTTCATAGGATTTGCACACGTTTGTTCAGACAGGGCACTTTGACACTTTGGGAAATCCGATCGACTTGAAACTTGGCATACATTTAGACAACCACCCAAGGACGGTCCTAAAAGAAATTTGTCACGATTACGTAGTTCAAGGTCACGTGACCTCACGTTAAAGGTGAAAATTTTCCCATAGGTTTTGTACACGTTTTTCTTCAGACTATTGACTTTGGCACTTCCGTAAATCCGACCGACTTGAAACTTGGCATATACTTAGAAGACCACCCCTAGATGTTTCTGAGAGAAATTCGGCACGATTGCGTCATTCAAAGTCACGTGACGTCACATTAAAGGTGCACATTTTTCTCCCATTGGTTTTGTACACGTTTTTGTTTAGACTGTTGACTTTGACACTTTAGTAAATCTGATCGACTTGAGACTTGGCACACACTTAGACCACCATCCACAGACGGCCCTAAAAGAAATTTGGCACGATTACGTCATTCAAGGTCACGGGGCGTCACGTTAAAGTTTCATTTTTCCCCCATAGGTTTTGTACACGTTTTTCTTTAGACTGTTGACTTTGACACTTTCGTAAATTTGATCGACTTGAGACTTGGCACACACATAGACCACCACACACACATATTGAAAGTAATGTAAGACACTCGAAACAGCTCTGTGTTTGTCCACAAACACATGTCTAGTTTTTTGTTGTTTTTTTTCTTTGCCTTTTTTTCCCCATAGGATTTGTACACGTTTGTTCAGACAATACACTTTGACACTTTGGTAAATCCGATGGACTTCAGACTTGGCATACACTTAGACAACTACCCAAGGACGGTCCTAGAAGAAATTCGTCGCGATTACGTCATTCAAGGTCACGTGACTTTGCGTTAAAGGTGAAATTTTTCCCATAGGTTTTGTACACGTTTTTCTTCAGACTATTGAATTTGACACTTTGGTAAATTCGACCGACTTGAAACTTGGCATGCCCTTAGAACAACACCCCCAGATGTTCCTGAAAGAAATTAGGCACGATTGCTTCATTGAAAGTCACGTGGCGTCACGTTAAAGGTGCACATTTTTCTCCCATTGGTTTTGTACACGTTTTTCTTTAGACTATTGACTTTGACACTTTAGTAAATCCGATCGACTTAAGACTTGGCACACAATTAGACCACCATCCACAGACAGTCCTAGAAAAAAATCGGCACGATTACGTCATTCAAGGTCACGGTTTTGTACACGTTTTTCTTTAGACTATTGACTTTGACACTTTAGTAAATCCGATCGACTTAAGACTTGGCACACACTTAGACCACCATCCACAGACAGTGCTAGAAAAAAATCGGCACGATTACGTCATTCAAGGTCACGGGGCGTCACGTTAAAGATTCAATTTTTCCCCATAGGTTTTGTACACGTTTTTCTTTAGACTGTTGACTTTGACACTTTCGTAAATTTGATCGACTTGAGACTTGGCACACACATAGACCACCACACACACATATTGAAAGTAATGTAAGACACTCGAAACAGCTCTGTGTTTGTCCACAAACACATGTCTAGTTTTTTTTTTTTTTTAGCTGTTTCGGTTTTTCACCGAAACAGCTTTTGTTTTCGTTCTTGTTTTTTTTTTAGCTGTTTCGGTTTTTCACCGAAACAGCTATTGTTTTCGTTAAAGTTTTTAGCTGTTTCGGTTTTTCACCGAAACAGCTTTTGTTTTCGTTCTGGTTTTTTTTTTTTTTTTTTTTTTTTTTTTTTAGCTGTTTCGGTTTTTCACCGAAACAGCTTTTGTATTCGTTAAAGCTTTTTTTTTTTTTCTTTTTTTTTTCCACTTTCAGACTTTTTTCCATAGGATTTGTACACGTTTTTTCAGCCAATACACTTTGACACTTTGGTAAATCCGATCGACTTGAGACTTGGCATACACTTAGACAACCACCCAAGGACGGTCCTAGAAGAAATTCGTCGCGATTACGTCATTCAAGGTCACGTGACTTCGCGTTAAAGGTGAAATTTTCCCCATAGGTTTTGTACACGTTTTTCTTCAGACTATTGAATTTGACACTTTGGTAAATCCGACCGACTTGAAACTTGCCATATACTCAGAACACCACCATCAAATGTTTCTGAAAGAAATTCAGCACGATTGCGTCATTCAAGGTCACGTGACGTCAAGTTAAAGGTTTAATTTTTCCCCCATAGGTTTTGTACACGTTTTTCTTTAGTCTATTGACTTTGACACTAGTAAATCTGATCGACTTGAGACTTGGACGGTCCTAAAAGAAATTTGTCACGATTACGTAGTTCAAGGTCACGTGACCTCACGTTAAAGGTGAAAATTTCCCCATAGGTTTTGTACACGTTTTTCTTCAGACTATTGACTTTGGCACTTTGGTAAATCCGACCGACTTGAAACTTGGCATACACTTAGAAGTCCATCCCTAGATGTTTCTGAGAGAAATTCGGCACGATTGCGTCATTCAAGGTCACGTGACGTCACATTAAAGGTGCACATTTTTCTCCCATTGGTTTTGTACACGTTTTTGTTTAGACTGTTGACTTTGACACTTTAGTAAATCCGATCGACTTGAGACTTGGCACACACTTAGACCACCATCCACAGACGGCCCTAAAAGAAATTTGGCACGATTACGTCATTCAAGGTCACGGGGCGTCACGTTAAAGTTTCATTTTTGTACACGGTTTTCTTTAGACTATTGACTTTGACACTAGTAAATCTAATCGACTTGAGACTTGGCACACACAAAAGACCATCACACACATATTAAAAGACACTCGAAACAGCTCTGTGTTTGTCCACAAACACATGTCTAGTTTTTTTTTTTTTTTTTTTTTCAGACTTTTCTTCATAGGATTTGCACACGTTTGTTCAGACAGGGCACTTTGACACTTTGGGAAATCCGATCGACTTGAAACTTGGCATACATTTAGACAACCACCCAAGGACGGTCCTAAAAGAAATTTGTCACGATTACGTAGTTCAAGGTCACGTGACCTCACGTTAAAGGTGAAAATTTTCCCATAGGTTTTGTACACGTTTTTCTTCAGACTATTGACTTTGGCACTTCCGTAAATCCGACCGACTTGAAACTTGGCATATACTTAGAAGACCACCCCTAGATGTTTCTGAGAGAAATTCGGCACGATTGCGTCATTCAAAGTCACGTGACGTCACATTAAAGGTGCACATTTTTCTCCCATTGGTTTTGTACACGTTTTTGTTTAGACTGTTGACTTTGACACTTTAGTAAATCCGATCGACTTGAGACTTGGCACACACTTAGACCACCATCCACAGACGGCCCTAAAAGAAATTTGGCACGATTACGTCATTCAAGGTCACGGGGCGTCACGTTAAAGTTTCATTTTTCCCCCATAGGTTTTGTACACGTTTTTCTTTAGACTGTTGACTTTGACACTTTCGTAAATTTGATCGACTTGAGACTTGGCACACACATAGACCACCACACACACATATTGAAAGTAATGTAAGACACTCGAAACAGCTCTGTGTTTGTCCACAAACACATGTCTAGTTTTTTGTTGTTTTTTTTCTTTGCCTTTTTTTCCCCATAGGATTTGTACACGTTTGTTCAGACAATACACTTTGACACTTTGGTAAATCCGATGGACTTCAGACTTGGCATACACTTAGACAACTACCCAAGGACGGTCCTAGAAGAAATTCGTCGCGATTACGTCATTCAAGGTCACGTGACTTTGCGTTAAAGGTGAAATTTTTCCCATAGGTTTTGTACACGTTTTTCTTCAGACTATTGAATTTGACACTTTGGTAAATTCGACCGACTTGAAACTTGGCATGCCCTTAGAACAACACCCCCAGATGTTCCTGAAAGAAATTAGGCACGATTGCTTCATTAAAAGTCACGTGGCGTCACGTTAAAGGTGCACATTTTTCTCCCATTGGTTTTGTACACGTTTTTCTTTAGACTATTGACTTTGACACTTTAGTAAATCCGATCGACTTAAGACTTGGCACACAATTAGACCACCATCCACAGACAGTCCTAGAAAAAAATCGGCACGATTACGTCATTCAAGGTCACGGTTTTGTACACGTTTTTCTTTAGACTATTGACTTTGACACTTTAGTAAATCCGATCGACTTAAGACTTGGCACACACTTAGACCACCATCCACAGACAGTGCTAGAAAAAAATCGGCACGATTACGTCATTCAAGGTCACGGGGCGTCACGTTAAAGATTCAATTTTTCCCCATAGGTTTTGTACACGTTTTTCTTTAGACTGTTGACTTTGACACTTTCGTAAATCGGACCGACTTGAAACTTGGCATACACTTAGAAGACCACTCCTAGATGTTTCTGAGAGAAATTCGGCACGATTGCGTCATTCAAGGTCACGTGACGTCACATTAAAGGTGCACATTTTTCTCCCATTGGTTTTTACACGTTTTTGTTTAGACTATTGACTTTGACACTAGTAAATCTGATCGACTTGAGACTTGGCACACACTTAGACCACCATCCACAGACGGCCCTAAAAGAAATTTGGCACGATTACGTCATTCAAGGTCACGGGGCGTCACGTTAAAGTTTCATTTTTCCCCCATAGGTTTTGTACACGTTTTTCTTTAGACTATTGACTTTGACACTAGTAAATCTGATCGACTTGAGACTTGGCACACACAAAAGACCATCACACAAATATTAAAAGACACTCGAAACAGCTCTGTGTTTGTCCACAAACACCTGTCTAGTTTTTTTTTTTTTTCTTTGCCTTTTTTTCCCCATAGGATTTGTACACGTTTGTTCAGACAATACACTTTGACACTTTGGGAAATCCGATCGACTTGAAACTTGGCATACACTTAGACAACCACCCAAGGACGGTCCTAGAAGAAATTCGTCGCGATTACGTCATTCAAGGTCACGTGACTTCGCGTTAAAGGTTAAATTTTCCCCATAGGTTTTGTACACGTTTTCCTTCAGACCTTTGACTTTGACACTTTGGTAAATCCGACCGACTTGAAACTTGGCATACACTTAGAACACCACCCCTAGATGTTTCTGAAAAAAATTCGGCACGATTGCGTCATTCAAGGTCACGTGACGTCACATTAAAGGTGCACATTTTTCACCCATAGGTTTTGTACACGTTTATGTTTAGACTGTTGACTTTGACACTGTAGTAAATCCGATCGACTTGAGACTTGGCACACACTTAGACCACCATCTACAGACGGCCCTAAAAGAAATTTGGCACGATTACGTCATTCAAGGTCACGGGGCGTCACGTTAAAGGTTTAATTTTCCCCCATTGGGTTTGTACACGTTTTTCTTTAGACTGTAGACTTTGACACTTTCGTAAATTTGATCGACTTGAGACTTGGCACACACATAGACCACCACACACACATATTGAAAGTAATGTAAGACACTCGAAACAGCTCTGTGTTTGTCCACAAACACATGTCTAGTTTTTTGTTTTTTTTGTTTTTCAGACTTTTCTTCATAGGATTTGCACACGTTTGTTCAGACAGGGCACTTTGACACTTTGGGAAATCCGATCGACTTGAAACTTGGCATACATTTAGACAACCACCCAAGGACGGTCCTAAAAGAAATTTGTCACGATTACGTAGTTCAAGGTCACGTGACCTCACGTTAAAGGTGAACATTTCCCCATAGGTTTTGTACACGTTTTTCTTCAGACTATTGACTTTGGCACTTCCGTAAATCCGACCGACTTGAAACTTGGCATACACTTAGAAGTCCACCCCTAGATGTTTCTGAGAGAAATTCGGCACGATTGCGTCATTCAAGGTCACGTGACGTCACATTAAAGGTGCACATTTTTCTCCCATTGGTTTTGTACACGTTTTTGTTTAGACTGTTGACTTTGACACTTTAGTAAATCCGATCGACTTGAGACTTGGCACACACTTAGACCACCATACACAGACGGCCCTAAAAGAAATTTGGCACGATTACGTCATTCAAGGTCACGGGGCGTCACGTTAAAGTTTCATTTTCCCCCATAGGTTTTGTACACGGTTTTCTTTAGACTATTGACTTTGACACTAGTAAATCTGATCGACTTGAGACTTGGACGGTCCTAAAAGAAATTTGTCACGATTACGTAGTTCAAGGTCACGTGACCTCACGTTAAAGGTGAACATTTCCCCATAGGTTTTGTACACGTTTTTCTTCAGACTATTGACTTTGGCACTTCCGTAAATCCGACCGACTTGAAACTTGGCACACACTTAGAAGTCCACCCCTAGATGTTTCTGAGAGAAATTCGGCACGATTGCGTCATTCAAGGTCACGTGACGTCACATTAAAGGTGCACATTTTTCTCCCATTGGTTTTGTACACGTTTTTGTTTAGACTGTTGACTTTGACACTTTAGTGAATCCGATCGACTTGAGACTTGGCACACACTTAGACCACCATCCACAGACGGCCCTAAAAGAAATTTGGCACGATTACGTCATTCAAGGTCACGGGGCGTCACGTTAAAGTTTCATTTTTCCCCCATAGGTTTTGTACACGGTTTTCTTTAGACTATTGACTTTGACACTAGTAAATCTGATCGACTTGAGACTTGGACGGTCCTAAAAGAAATTTGTCACGATTACGTAGTTCAAGGTCACGTGACCTCACGTTAAAGGTGAACATTTCCCCATAGGTTGTGTACACGTTTTTCTTCAGACTATTGACTTTGGCACTTCAGTAAATCCGACCGACTTGAAACTTGGCATACACTTAGAAGTCCACCCCTAGATGTTTCTGAGAGAAATTCGGCACGATTGCGTCATTCAAGGTCACGTGACGTCACATTAAAGGTGCACATTTTTCTCCCATTGGTTTTGTACACGTTTTTGTTTAGACTGTTGACTTTGACACTTTAGTAAATCCGATCGACTTGAGACTTGGCACACACTTAGACCACCATCCACAGACGGCCCTAAAAGAAATTTGGCACGATTACGTCATTCAAGGTCACGGGGCGTCACGTTAAAGTTTCATTTTCCCCCCATAGGTTTTGTACACGGTTTTCTTTAGACTATTGACTTTGACACTAGTAAATCTGATCGACTTGAGACTTGGACGGTCCTAAAAGAAATTTGTCACGATTACGTAGTTCAAGGTCACGTGACCTCACGTTAAAGGTGAACATTTTCCCATAGGTTTTGTACACGTTTTTCTTCAGACTATTGACTTTGACACTTTAGTAAATCCGATCGACTTGAGACTTGGCACACACTTAGACCACAATCCACAGACGGCCCTAAAATAAATTCGGCACGATTACGTCATTCAAGGTCACGGGGCGTCACGTTAAAGTTTCTATTTTTTCCCCATAGGTTTTGTACACGTTTTTCTTTAGACTATTGCCTTTGACACTTTAGTAAATCTGATCGACTTGAGACTTGGCACACACACAAGCCCATCACACACATATTGAAAGACACTCGAAACAGCTCTGCGTTTGTTTTTGATTGAAATAGGGGACGTATGACAAAGGGAACAATGGGGTCCCCTATTCCGCAAAGGTCCCCGATTCAGACTCGTGTGCAAATCCTATGGCGATCATCCGAAAACGTTAGAGTACAAACAAAAGAGGGAAGACGGTCGGACAATGCCCCGTCCCCTATTGACGGCATTTACCCACTTGCATGTGTTTGTCCACAAACACATGTCTAGTTTTTTTTTGTTTTTTTTTCTTTTTCAGCATTTTCTTCATAGGATTTGCACACGTTTGTTCAGACAATACACTTTGACACTTTGGTAAATCCGATGGACTTCAGACTTGGCATACACTTAGACAACCACCCAAGGACGGTCCTAGAAGAAATTCGTCGCGATTACGTCATTCAAGGTCACGTGACTTCGCGTTAAAGGTGAAATTTTCCCCATAGGTTTTGTACACGTTTTTCTTCAGACTATTGAATTCGACACTTTGGTAAATCCGACCGACTTGAAACTTGCCATATACTCAGGACACCACCACCAGATGTTTCTGAAAGAAATTCAGCACGATTGCGTCATTCAAGGTCACGTGACGTCAAGTTAAAGGTTTAATTTGTCCCCCATAGGTTTTGTACACGTTTTTCTTTAGTCTATTGACTTTGACACTTAGTAAATCCGATCGACTTGAGACTTGGCACACACATAGACTACTATCCACAGACGGTCGTGGGAGAAATTTGGCACGATTACGTCATTCAAGGTCACGGGGCGTCATGTTAAAGGTTCAATTTTCCACCATAGGTTTTGTACACGTTTTTCTTTAGACTATTGACTTTGACACTTTAGTAAATCTGATCGACTTAAGACTTGGCACACACAAAAGATCATCACACACATATTGAAAGACACTCGAAACAGCTCTGTGTTTGTCCACAAACACATGTCTATTTTTTTAGCTGTTTCGGTTTTTCACCGAAACAGCTTTTGTTTTCGTTAAAGTTTTTTTTTTTCTTTTTTTTTTTTTTTTAGCTGTTTCGGTTTTTCACCGAAACAGCTTTTGTTTTCGTTAAAGTTTTTTTTTTTCTTTTTTTTTTTTTTTTTGTTTTTCAGATTTTTCTTCATAGGATTTGCACACGTTTGTTCAGACAGGGCACTTTGACACTTTGGGAAATCCGATCGACTTGAAACTTGGAATACAATTAGACAACCACCCAAGGACGGTCCTAAAAGAAATTTGTCACGATTACGTAGTTCAAGGTCACGTGACCTCACGTTAAAGGTGAAAATTTCCCCATAGGTTTTGTACACGTTTTTCTTCAGACTATTGACTTTGGCACTTCAGTAAATCCGACCGACTTGAAACTTGGCATACACTTAGAAGTCTACCCCTAGATGTTTCTGAGAGAAATTCGGCACGATTGCGTCATTCAAGGTCACGTGACGTCACATTAAAGGTGCACATTTTTCTCCCATTGGTTTTGTACACGTTTTTGTTTAGACTGTTGACTTTGACACTTTAGTAAATCCGATCGACTTGCGACTTGGCACACACTTAGACCACCATCCACAGACGGCCCTAAAAGAAATTTGGCACGATTACGTCATTCAAGGTCACGGGGCGTCACGTTAAAGTTTCATTTTCCCCCCATAGGTTTTGTACACGGTTTTCTTTAGACTATTGACTTTGACACTAGTAAATCTGATCGACTTGAGACTTGGACGGTCCTAAAAGAAATTTGTCACGATTACGTAGTTCAAGGTCACGTGACCTCACGTTAAAGGTGAAAATTTCCCCATAGGTTTTGTACACGTTTTTCTTCAGACTATTGACTTTGGCACTTTGGTAAATCCGACCGACTTGAAACTTGGCATACACTTAGAAGTCCATCCCTAGATGTTTCTGAGAGAAATTCGGCACGATTGCGTCATTCAAGGTCACGTGACGTCACATTAAAGGTGCACATTTTTCTCCCATTGGTTTTGTACACGTTTTTGTTTAGACTGTTGACTTTGACACTTTAGTAAATCTGATCGACTTGAGACTTGGCACACACTTAGACCACCATCCACAGACGGCCCTAAAAGAAATTTGGCACGATTACGTCATTCAAGGTCACGGGGCGTCACGTTAAAGTTTCATTTTTGTACACGGTTTTCTTTAGACTATTGACTTTGACACTAGTAAATCTAATCGACTTGAGACTTGGCACACACAAAAGACCATCACACACATATTAAAAGACACTCGAAACAGCTCTGTGTTTGTCCACAAACACATGTCTAGTTTTTTTTTTGTTTTTTTTTTCAGACTTTTCTTCATAGGATTTGCACACGTTTGTTCAGACAGGGCACTTTGACACTTTGGGAAATCCGATCGACTTGAAACTTGGCATACATTTAGACAACCACCCAAGGACGGTCCTAAAAGAAATTTGTCACGATTACGTAGTTCAAGGTCACGTGACCTCACGTTAAAGGTGAAAATTTTCCCATAGGTTTTGTACACGTTTTTCTTCAGACTATTGACTTTGGCACTTCCGTAAATCCGACCGACTTGAAACTTGGCATATACTTAGAAGACCACCCCTAGATGTTTCTGAGAGAAATTCGGCACGATTGCGTCATTCAAAGTCACGTGACGTCACATTAAAGGTGCACATTTTTCTCCCATTGGTTTTGTACACGTTTTTGTTTAGACTGTTGACTTTGACACTTTAGTAAATCTGATCGACTTGAGACTTGGCACACACTTAGACCACCATCCACAGACGGCCCTAAAAGAAATTTGGCACGATTACGTCATTCAAGGTCACGGGGCGTCACGTTAAAGTTTCATTTTTCCCCCATAGGTTTTGTACACGTTTTTCTTTAGACTGTTGACTTTGACACTTTCGTAAATTTGATCGACTTGAGACTTGGCACACACATAGACCACCACACACACATATTGAAAGTAATGTAAGACACTCGAAACAGCTCTGTGTTTGTCCACAAACACATGTCTAGTTTTTTGTTGTTTTTTTTCTTTGCCTTTTTTTCCCCATAGGATTTGTACACGTTTGTTCAGACAATACACTTTGACACTTTGGTAAATCCGATGGACTTCAGACTTGGCATACACTTAGACAACTACCCAAGGACGGTCCTAGAAGAAATTCGTCGCGATTACGTCATTCAAGGTCACGTGACTTTGCGTTAAAGGTGAAATTTTTCCCATAGGTTTTGTACACGTTTTTCTTCAGACTATTGAATTTGACACTTTGGTAAATTCGACCGACTTGAAACTTGGCATGCCCTTAGAACAACACCCCCAGATGTTCCTGAAAGAAATTAGGCACGATTGCTTCATTGAAAGTCACGTGGCGTCACGTTAAAGGTGCACATTTTTCTCCCATTGGTTTTGTACACGTTTTTCTTTAGACTATTGACTTTGACACTTTAGTAAATCCGATCGACTTAAGACTTGGCACACAATTAGACCACCATCCACAGACAGTCCTAGAAAAAAATCGGCACGATTACGTCATTCAAGGTCACGGTTTTGTACACGTTTTTCTTTAGACTATTGACTTTGACACTTTAGTAAATCCGATCGACTTAAGACTTGGCACACACTTAGACCACCATCCACAGACAGTGCTAGAAAAAAATCGGCACGATTACGTCATTCAAGGTCACGGGGCATCACGTTAAAGATTCAATTTTTCCCCATAGGTTTTGTACACGTTTTTCTTTAGACTGTTGACTTTGACACTTTCGTAAATTTGATCGACTTGAGACTTGGCACACACATAGACCACCACACACACATATTGAAAGTAATGTAAGACACTCGAAACAGCTCTGTGTTTGTCCACAAACACATGTCTAGTTTTTTTTTTTTTTTAGCTGTTTCGGTTTTTCACCGAAACAGCTTTTGTTTTCGTTCTTGTTTTTTTTTTAGCTGTTTCGGTTTTTCACCGAAACAGCTATTGTTTTCGTTAAAGTTTTTAGCTGTTTCGGTTTTTCACCGAAACAGCTTTTGTTTTCGTTCTGGTTTTTTTTTTTTTTTTTTTTTTTTTTTTTTAGCTGTTTCGGTTTTTCACCGAAACAGCTTTTGTATTCGTTAAAGCTTTTTTTTTTTTTCTTTTTTTTTTCCACTTTCAGACTTTTTTCCATAGGATTTGTACACGTTTTTTCAGCCAATACACTTTGACACTTTGGTAAATCCGATCGACTTGAGACTTGGCATACACTTAGACAACCACCCAAGGACGGTCCTAGAAGAAATTCGTCGCGATTACGTCATTCAAGGTCACGTGACTTCGCGTTAAAGGTGAAATTTTCCCCATAGGTTTTGTACACGTTTTTCTTCAGACTATTGAATTTGACACTTTGGTAAATCCGACCGACTTGAAACTTGCCATATACTCAGAACACCACCACCAAATGTTTCTGAAAGAAATTCAGCACGATTGCGTCATTCAAGGTCACGTGACGTCAAGTTAAAGGTTTAATTTTTCCCCCATAGGTTTTGTACACGTTTTTCTTTAGTCTATTGACTTTGACACTAGTAAATCTGATCGACTTGAGACTTGGACGGTCCTAAAAGAAATTTGTCACGATTACGTAGTTCAAGGTCACGTGACCTCACGTTAAAGGTGAAAATTTCCCCATAGGTTTTGTACACGTTTTTCTTCAGACTATTGACTTTGGCACTTTGGTAAATCCGACCGACTTGAAACTTGGCATACACTTAGAAGTCCATCCCTAGATGTTTCTGAGAGAAATTCGGCACGATTGCGTCATTCAAGGTCACGTGACGTCACATTAAAGGTGCACATTTTTCTCCCATTGGTTTTGTACACGTTTTTGTTTAGACTGTTGACTTTGACACTTTAGTAAATCCGATCGACTTGAGACTTGGCACACACTTAGACCACCATCCACAGACGGCCCTAAAAGAAATTTGGCACGATTACGTCATTCAAGGTCACGGGGCGTCACGTTAAAGTTTCATTTTTGTACACGGTTTTCTTTAGACTATTGACTTTGACACTAGTAAATCTAATCGACTTGAGACTTGGCACACACAAAAGACCATCACACACATATTAAAAGACACTCGAAACAGCTCTGTGTTTGTCCACAAACACATGTCTAGTTTTTTTTTTTTTTTTTTTTTCAGACTTTTCTTCATAGGATTTGCACACGTTTGTTCAGACAGGGCACTTTGACACTTTGGGAAATCCGATCGACTTGAAACTTGGCATACATTTAGACAACCATCCAAGGACGGTCCTAAAAGAAATTTGTCACGATTACGTAGTTCAAGGTCACGTGACCTCACGTTAAAGGTGAAAATTTTCCCATAGGTTTTGTACACGTTTTTCTTCAGACTATTGACTTTGGCACTTCCGTAAATCCGACCGACTTGAAACTTGGCATATACTTAGAAGACCACCCCTAGATGTTTCTGAGAGAAATTCGGCACGATTGCGTCATTCAAAGTCACGTGACGTCACATTAAAGGTGCACATTTTTCTCCCATTGGTTTTGTACACGTTTTTGTTTAGACTGTTGACTTTGACACTTTAGTAAATCTGATCGACTTGAGACTTGGCACACACTTAGACCACCATCCACAGACGGCCCTAAAAGAAATTTGGCACGATTACGTCATTCAAGGTCACGGGGCGTCACGTTAAAGTTTCATTTTTCCCCCATAGGTTTTGTACACGTTTTTCTTTAGACTGTTGACTTTGACACTTTCGTAAATTTGATCGACTTGAGACTTGGCACACACATAGACCACCACACACACATATTGAAAGTAATGTAAGACACTCGAAACAGCTCTGTGTTTGTCCACAAACACATGTCTAGTTTTTTGTTGTTTTTTTTCTTTGCCTTTTTTTCCCCATAGGATTTGTACACGTTTGTTCAGACAATACACTTTGACACTTTGGTAAATCCGATGGACTTCAGACTTGGCATACACTTAGACAACTACCCAAGGACGGTCCTAGAAGAAATTCGTCGCGATTACGTCATTCAAGGTCACGTGACTTTGCGTTAAAGGTGAAATTTTTCCCATAGGTTTTGTACACGTTTTTCTTCAGACTATTGAATTTGACACTTTGGTAAATTCGACCGACTTGAAACTTGGCATGCCCTTAGAACAACACCCCCAGATGTTCCTGAAAGAAATTAGGCACGATTGCTTCATTGAAAGTCACGTGGCGTCACGTTAAAGGTGCACATTTTTCTCCCATTGGTTTTGTACACGTTTTTCTTTAGACTATTGACTTTGACACTTTAGTAAATCCGATCGACTTAAGACTTGGCACACAATTAGACCACCATCCACAGACAGTCCTAGAAAAAAATCGGCACGATTACGTCATTCAAGGTCACGGTTTTGTACACGTTTTTCTTTAGACTATTGACTTTGACACTTTAGTAAATCCGATCGACTTAAGACTTGGCACACACTTAGACCACCATCCACAGACAGTGCTAGAAAAAAATCGGCACGATTACGTCATTCAAGGTCACGGGGCGTCACGTTAAAGATTCAATTTTTCCCCATAGGTTTTGTACACGTTTTTCTTTAGACTGTTGACTTTGACACTTTCGTAAATTTGATCGACTTGAGACTTGGCACACACATAGACCACCACACACACATATTGAAAGTAATGTAAGACACTCGAAACAGCTCTGTGTTTGTCCACAAACACATGTCTAGTTTTTTTTTTTTTTTAGCTGTTTCGGTTTTTCACCGAAACAGCTTTTGTTTTCGTTCTTGTTTTTTTTTTAGCTGTTTCGGTTTTTCACCGAAACAGCTATTGTTTTCGTTAAAGTTTTTAGCTGTTTAAGTTTTTCACCGAAACAGCTTTTGTTTTCGTTCTGGTTTTTTTTTTTTTTTTTTTTTTTTTTTTTTAGCTGTTTCGGTTTTTCACCGAAACAGCTTTTGTATTCGTTAAAGCTTTTTTTTTTTTTCTTTTTTTTTTCCACTTTCAGACTTTTTTCCATAGGATTTGTACACGTTTTTTCAGCCAATACACTTTGACACTTTGGTAAATCCGATCGACTTGAGACTTGGCATACACTTAGACAACCACCCAAGGACGGTCCTAGAAGAAATTCGTCGCGATTACGTCATTCAAGGTCACGTGACTTCGCGTTAAAGGTGAAATTTTCCCCATAGGTTTTGTACACGTTTTTCTTCAGACTATTGAATTTGACACTTTGGTAAATCCGACCGACTTGAAACTTGCCATATACTCAGAACACCACCACCAAATGTTTCTGAAAGAAATTCAGCACGATTGCGTCATTCAAGGTCACGTGACGTCAAGTTAAAGGTTTAATTTTTCCCCCATAGGTTTTGTACACGTTTTTCTTTAGTCTATTGACTTTGACACTTAGTAAATCCGATCGACTTGAGACTTGGCACACACATAGACCACTATCCACAGACGGTCGTAGGAGAAACTTGGCACGATTACGTCATTCAAGGTCACGGGGCGTCACTTTAAAGGTTCAATTTTCCCCCATAGGTTTTGTACACGTTTTTCTTTAGACTATTGACTTTGACACTAGTAATGGCCCAGTCACAATGTCGGCGATCTGTCGGGGATTAGTTTTGGCCGGGGGTCGTCGTAGAAAATAAAGAATCCTTGAACAATCCTAGCAATAATCCTAATAAAAGTGGAGCAGTCACATTGTCTGAGATTTTTTCAAGGATTTTGACCCGGTTTTGTCGAAAAATCGTGTTATTAGCCTCCGATCGCCTCCGATTGCATCGGAGACGATATCTGCAGCAAGAGCGTCTCAAACTTTTAGCGATCCGATCGGAGGCGCCCTTATATACACGGCGATTTACTACGATTCCACCGTACGATTCGTCGGAGACGATCACAGAAAGCGTACGAATCGTCGCAGGGCGCCTCCGATTCAGTCGGAGGGCGCCGGAGACCACTCGCAGACATTGAATCTCAACCTGAATTTCCAATCCCCCACAGAATCTTGCGACTAGTCTCAGATTATTCGGAGGACGCCTCCGATTAATCGGAGGGCATCGTAGGTCATCGGAGATTGTGTCTGGGATGCCCAAAATGGGTGAAAAATCTTGCGAGCAATCTTAAAATTTTATGTTCAAAGTTGGGGACCGCGACGGGTGTGGCGATGCCTAAAAAATCTGCGACAAGCCGCAGGCGTCCGGAGAGCGCCTCCGACGGGTGCAAAATCGTGAGATCTGTCTCAAGATTTTGTTCAAATTTCCCGGTTTTACCCATCGCCGACGCATCGCAACTGATTTGTGACTGGCCCATAAATCTGATCGACTTGAGACTTGGCACACACAAAAGACCATACATACACATTGAAAGTAACTTTGGACACTCGAAACAGCTCTGTGTTTGTCCACAAACACATGTCTAGTTTTTTTTTTTTTTTCTTTGCCTTTTGTTCTTCATAGGATTTGTACACGTTTGTTCAGACAATACACTTTGACACTTTGGGAAATCCGATCGACCTGAGACTTGGCATACACTTAGACAACCACCCAAGGACGGTCCTAGAAGAAATTCGTCGCGATTACGTCATTCAAGGTCACGTGACTTCGCGTTAAAGGTGAAATTTTCCCCATAGGTTTTGTACACGTTTTTCTTCAGACTATTGAATTTGACACTTCGGTAAATCCGACCGACTTGAAACTTGGCATGCCCTTAGAACACCACCCCCAGATGTTCCTGAAAGAAATTTGGCACGATTGCGTCATTGAACGTCACGTGACGTCACGTTAAAGGTGCACACTTTTCTCCCATTGGTTTGGTACACGTTTTTCTTTAGACTATTGACTTTGACACTTTAGTAAATCCGATCGACTTAAGACTTAGCACACACTTAGACCACCATCCACAGACGGTCCTAAAAAAAAATCGGCACGATTACGTCATTCAAGGTCACGGAGCGTCACGTTAAAGGTTCAATTTTCCCCCATAGGTTTTGTACACGTTTTTCTTTAGACTGTTGACTTTGACACTTTCGTAAATTTGATCGACTTGAGACTTGACACACACATAGACCACCACACACACATATTGAAAGTAATGTAAGACACTCGAAACAGCTCTGTGTTTGTCCACAAACACATGTCTAGTTTTTTTTTTTTTTTTTTTTTTTTGCCTTTTGTTCTCCATAGGATTTGTACACGTTTGTTCAGACAATACACTTTGACACTTTGGTAAATCCGATGGACTTGAGACTTGGCATACACTTAGACAACCACCCAAGGACGGTCCTAGAAGAAATTCGTCGCGATTACGTCATTCAAGGTCACGTGACTTCGCGTTAAAGGTGAAATTTTTCCCATAGGTTTTGTACACGTTTTTCTTCAGACTATTAAATTTGACACTTTGGTCAATCCGACCGACTTGAAACTTGCCATACACTCAGAACACCACCACCAGATGTTTCTGAAAGAAATTCAGCACGATTGCGTCATTCAAGGTCACGTGACGTCAAGTTAAAGGTTTAATTTGTCCCCCATAGGTTTTGTACACGTTTTTCTTTAGACTCTTGACTTTGACACTTAGTAAATCCGATCGACTTGAGACTTGGCACACACATAGACCACCATCCACAGACGGTCGTAGGAGAAATTTGGCACGATTACGTCATTCAAGGTCACGGGGTGTCACGTTAAAGGTTAAATTTTCCCCCATAGGTTTTGTACCCGTTTTTCTTTAGACTATTGACTTTGACACTTTAGTAAATCTGATCGACTTGAGACTTAGTAAATCTGATCGACACACAAAAGACCATCACACACATATTGAAAGACACTCGAAACAGCTCTGCGTTTGTTTTTGATTGAAATAGGGGACGTATGACAAAGGGAACAATGGGGTCCCCTATTCCGCAAAGGTCCCCGATTCAGACTCGTGTGCAAATCCTATGGCGATCATCCGAAAACGTTAGAGTACAAACAAAAGAGGGAAGACGGTCGGACAATGCCCCGTCCCCTATTGACGGCATTTACCCACTTGTGTGTGTTTGTCCACAAACACATGTCTATTTTTTTTTTTTAGCTGTTTCGGTTTTTCACCGAAACAGCTTTTGTTTTCGTTCTGGTTTTTTTTTTTTTTTTTTTTTTTTTTTTTTTAGCTGTTTCGGTTTTTCACCGAAACAGCTTTTGTTTTCGTTCTGGTTTTTTTTTTGTTTTTTTGTTTTTTTTTTCTTTGCCTTTTGTTCTTCATAGGATTTGTACACGTTTGTTCAGACAATACACTTTGACACTTTGGGAAATCCGATCGACTTGAGACTTGGTATACACTTAGACAACCACCCAAGGACGGTCCTAGAAGAAATTCGTCGCGATTACGTCATTCAAGGTCACGTGACTTCGCGTTAAAGGTGAAATTTTTCCCATAGGTTTTGTACACGTTTTTCTTCAGACTATTGAATTTGAAACTTCGGTAAATCCGACCGACTTGAACCTTGGCATGCCCTTAGAACACTACCCCCAGATGTTCTTGAAAGAAATTTGGCACGATTGCGTCATTGAACGTCACGTGACGTCACGTTAAAGGTGCACATTTTTCTCCCATTGGTTTTGTACACGTTTTTCTTTAGACTATTGACTTTGACACTTTAGTAAATCCGATCGACTTAAGACTTAGCACACACTTAGACCACCATTCACAGACGGTCCTAGAAAAAAATCGGCACGATTACGTCATTCAAGCTCACGGAGCGTCACGTTAAAGGTTCAATTTTCCCCCATAGGTTTTGTACACGTTTTTCTTTAGACTGTTGACTTTGACACTTTCGTAAATTTGATCGACTTGAGACTTGGCACACACATAGACCACCACACACACATATTGAAAGTAATGTAAGACACTCGAAACAGCTCTGTGTTTGTCCACAAACACATGTCTAGTTTTTAGCTGTTTCGGCACTTCAGCCGAAACAGCTATTGTATTCGTTCTGATTTTTTTTTTTTTTTTTTTTTTTTTTTTTTTCTCCTTCAGACTCTTCTCCATAGGGTTTGTACACGTTTTTTGTTCGGACAATACACTTTGGCACTTTGGTAAATCCGATCGACTTGAAACTTGGCATACACTTAGACCACCACCCACAGATGATCCTAGAAGAAATTCGTCACGATTACGTCATTCGTGGTCACGTGACGTCACGTTAAAGGTTCAATTTTTCCCCATAGGGTTTGTACACGTTTTTCTTCAGACTATTGACTTTAATACTTTGGTAAATGCGATTGACTTGAAACTTAGCACACACCTCGACCACCATCCCCAGGAGGTCCAAGAGAAAAATCGTCATGATGACGTCATCGTGGGTCATGTGACGTCAAATTAAAGGTGCAGTTTTTGGGACCCTCTATCTCTGGAAGTACATGTCCGATTGCGGACAAACTTAATATGCAAGTATCCTGAGATGTGTTATAGACTAAAATTAAGATGACATCACGATGACGTCATCGGGTGTCATGTGACGTCACATTAAAGGCGCAGTTTTCCCTATAGGTTTTGTACACGTTTTCCCTCAGACTATTGATTTTTACACTTTGGTAAATCCCATCGACTCGAGACTTGGTACACACCTCGACCACCATCCCTAGGAGGGCCACAAGGGAAATCGTCATGATGACGTCATTGTGGGTCATGTGACGTCACTTTAAAGGTGTAGTTTTTAATACCCTCTATCTCTGGAAGTAAAGGTCTGATTGGGGTCAATCTTGGTATACAAGTATTCCAGGATGTGTTATAGACGAAAATTAAGATGACGTCATGATGACGTCATCGTGGGTCATGTGACGTCACATTTAAGGTTTAGTTTTTAAGAACCTCTATCTCCGGAAGTACAAGTCCGATTGGGGTCAAACTTGGCATGCAAGTATTCAAGTGTGTGTTATAGACACAAATTAAAATAACATCCCGATGACGTCATCGTTGGTCATGTGACGTCTCATTAAAGGTTGAATGTTCCCGGCCATTGGTTTTGTACATGTTTTTATTTAGACTATTGAATTTGACACTTTGGTCAATCCGATCAACTCGGGACTTAGTACACACCTCGACCACCATCCCCAGGAGGGCCAAGGGGAACATCGTCAGGATGACGTCATTGTTGGACATGTGACGTCACATTAAAGGTGTAGTTTTTAGGACCCACAATCTCTGGAAGTACAGGCCCGATTGGGGTCAAACTTGGTACATGCGAGTATTTTCAGACTTGGCACTCTCCTACTCACAGATAGTCCTAAAAGAAATTCGCCACGATGACGTTATTGAGTGTCATGTGACGTCACGTTATGTTTTTCCCTATAGGGTTTTTAAACGTTTTTCTTCAGACAATAGATTTGTACACTTTGGTAATTTCGATTGACTTGAGACTTGGCACGCAGTTAGTCCACCACCCACAAATAGCCCAAAGAATTTGGCCAACCTACAAATTGAGGGGTCAGCCCGATGTTCCTAGTGTCTATGTGTTGATATTTTACAATAATTAAATTGCGTTTTTTGCTAATATATATTTGGCACTTGTGTAAATCCAATCGACTTCAGACTTGGCACACACATAGACCACACACACACATATATATTGAAAGTAACGTTATACAATCGAAACAGCTCTGTGTTTGTCCACAAACACATGTCTAGTTTGTTGTTTTTTTTCTTTGCCTTTTTTTCCCCATAGGATTTGTACACGTTTGTTCAGACAATACACTTTGACACTTTGGGAAATCCGATCGACTTGAAACTTGGCATACACTTAGACAACCACCCAAGGACGGTCCTAGAAGAAATTCGTCGCGATTACGTCATTCAAGGTCACGTGACTTCGCGTTAAAGGTTAAATTTTCCCCATAGGTTTTGTACACGTTTTCCTTCAGACCTTCGACTTTGACACTTTGGTAAATCCGACCGACTTGAAACTTGGCATACACTTAGAACACCACCCCTAGATGTTTCTGAAAAAAATTCGGCACGATTGCGTCATTCAAGGTCACGTGACGTCACATTAAAGGTGCACATTTTTCACCCATAGGTTTTGTACACGTTTATGTTTAGACTGTTGACTTTGACACTGTAGTAAATCCGATCGACTTGAGACTTGGCACACACTTAGACCACCATCTACAGACGGCCCTAAAAGAAATTTGGCACGATTACGTCATTCAAGGTCACGGGGCGTCACGTTAAAGTTTCATTTTTCCCCATAGATTTTGTACACGTTTTTTTTTAGACTATTGCCGTTGACACTTTAGTAAATCTGATCGACTTGAGACTTGGCACACACAAAAGACCACCACACACATATTAAAAGTAATTTTAGACACTCGAAACAGCTCTGTGTTTGTCCACAAACACATGTCTAGTTTTTTGGGTTTTTTTGCCTTTTGTTCTCCATAGGATTTGTACACGTTTGTTCAGACAATACACTTTGACACTTTGGTAAATCCGATGGACTTGAGACTTGGCATACACTTAGACAACCACCCAAGGACGGTCCTAGAAGAAATTCGTCGCGATTACGTCATTCAAGGTCACGTGACTTCGCGTTAAAGGTGAAATTTTCCCCATAGGTTTTGTACACGTTTTTCTTCAGACTATTGAATTTGACACTTTGGTCAATCCGACCGACTTGAAATTTGCCAGACACTCAGAACAACACCACCAGATGTTTCTGAAAGAAATTCAGCACGATTGCATCATTCAAGGTCACGTGACGTCAAGTTAAAGGTTTAATTTGTCCCCCATAGGTTTTGTACACGTTTTTCTTTAGACTCTTGACTTTGACACTTAGTAAATCCGATCGACTTGAGACTTGGCACACACATAGACCACCATCCACAGACGGTCTTAGGAGAAATTTGGCACGATTACGTCATTCAAGGTCATGGGGTGTCACGTTAAAGGTTCAATTTTCCCCCATAGGTTTTGTACACGTTTTTCTTTAGACTATTGACTTTGACACTTTAGTAAATCTGATCGACTTGAGACTTGGCACACACAAAAGATTACCACATACATATTGAAAGTAATTTTAGACACTCGAAACAGCTCTGTGTTTGTCCACAAACACATGTCTAGTTTTTTGGTTTTTTTCTTTTTCAGACTTTTCTCCATAGGATTTGCACACGTTTGTTCAGACAATACACTTTGACACTTTAATAAATCCGATCGACTTGAGACTTGGCACACACTTAGACCACCACCCACAGACGGTCCTCGAAGAAATTCGTCACGATTACGTCATTCAAGGTCACGTGACCTCACGTTAAAGGTGAAAATTTCCCCATAGGTTTTGTACACGTTTTTCTTCAGACTATTGACTTTGGCACTTCGGTAAATCCGACCGACTTGAAACCTGGCATATACTTAGAACACCACCCCCAGATGTTTCTGAAAGAAATTTGGCACGATTGCGTCATTCAAGGTCACGTGACGTCACATTAAAGGTTCACATTTTTCTCCCATTGGTTTTGTACACGTTTTTCTTTAGACTATTGACTTTGACATTTTAGTAAATCCGATCGACTTGAGACTTGACACACACTTAGACCACCATCCACAGACGGCCCAAGAAGAAAATCGGCACGATTACGTCATTCAAGGTCACGGGGCGTCACGTTAAAGTTTCATTTTTTTTCCATAGGTTTTGTACACGTTTTACTTTAGACTATTGCCTTTGACACTTTAGTAAATCTGATCGACTTGAGACTTGGCACACACAAAAGACCACCACACACATATTGAAAGTAATTTTAGACACTCAAAACAGCTCTGTGTTTGTCCACAAACACATGTCTAGTTTTTTTTTGCCTTTTGTTCTCCATAGGATTTGTACACGTTTGTTCAGACAATACACTTTGACACTTAGGTAAATCCGATGGACTTGAGACTTGGCATACACTTAGACAATCACCCAAGGACGGTCCTAGAAGAAATTCGTCGCGATTACGTCATTCAAGGTCACGTGACTTCGCGTTAAAGGTGAAATTTTTCCCATAGGTTTTGTACACGGTTTTTTTCAGACTATTGAATTTGACACTTTGGTAAATCCGACCGACTTGAAACTTGCCATACACTCAGAACACCACCACCAGATGTTCCTGAAAGAAATTCAGCACGATTGCGTCATTCAAGGTCACGTGACGTAAAGTTAAAGGTTTAATTTGTCCCCCCATAGGATTTGTACACGTTTTTCTTTAGACAATTGACTTTGACACTTAGTAAATCCGATCGACTGGAGACTTGGCACACACATAGACCACCATCCACAGACCGCTGTGGGAGACATTTGGCACGATTACGTCATTCAAGGTCACGGGGCGTCACGTTAAAGGTTCAATTTTCCCCCATAGGTTTTGTACACGTTTTTCTTTAGACTATTGACTTTGACACTTTAGTAAATCTGATCGACTTGAGACTTGGCACACACAAAAGACCACCACACACATATTGAAAGTAATTTTAGACACTCGAAACAGCTCTGTGTTTGTCCACAAACACATGTCTAGTTTTAGCTGTTTCGGTTTTTCACCGAAACAGCTTTTGTTTTCGTTAAAGTTTTTTTTTTTTTGGCTTTTTCGCTCAAAAGCGAAAAAGCCTTTCTTTTTCTTCTGTTTGTTTTATTAGCTGTTTCGGTTTTTCACCGAAACAGCTTTTGTTTTCGTTAAAGTTTTTTTTTTTCTTTTTTTTTTTTTTTTTTTTTTTTCCACTTTCAGTGTTTTTACCCATAGGATTTACACACGTTTGTTCTGCCAATACACTTTGGCACTTTGGTAAATCCGATCGACTTGAGACTTGGTATACACTTAGACCTCCACCCACAGATGGTCCTAGAAGAAATTTGGCGCGATTGCGTCATTCAAGGTCACGTGACGTCACGTTAAAGGTTAAATTTTTCCCATAGGTTTTGTACACGTTTTTCTTCAGACTATTGACTTTGGCACTTCGGTAAATCCGACCGACTTGAAACTTGGCATACACTTAGAACACCACGCCCAGATGTTTCTGAATGAAATTCGGCACGATTGCGTCATTCAAGGTCACGTGACGTCACATTAAAGGTTCACATTTTTCTCCCATTGGTTTTGTATACGTTTTTCTTTAGACTATTGACTTTGACACTTTCGTAAATTTTATCGACTTAAGACTTGGCACACACTTAGACCACCATCCACGGACGGCCCTAGAAGAAATTCGGCACGATTACGTCATTCAAGGTCACGGGGCGTCACGTTAAAGTTTCTATTTTTTCCCCATAGGTTTTGTACACGTTTTTCTTCAGACTATTGACTTTGACACTTTAGTAAATCCGACCGACTTGAAACTTGGCATACCCTTAGAACATCACTCATATATGGTTCTGGAAGAAATTCCGCACGATTGCGTCATTCAAGGTCACGTGACGGCACGTTAAAGGTTCAATTTTTCCCCCATAGGTTTTGTACACGTTTTTCTTTAGACTATTGACTTTGACACTTTAGTAAATCCGATCGACTTGAGACTTGGCACACACTTAGATCACCATCCACAGACGGTCCTAGAGGAAATTCGGCACGATTACGTCATTCAAGGTCACGGGGCGTCATGTTAAAGGTTCAATTTTCCACCATAGGTTTTGTACACGTTTTTCTTTAGACTATTGACTTTGACACTTTAGTAAATCTGATCGACTTAAGACTTGGCACACACAAAAGATCATCACACACATATTGAAAGACACTCGAAACAGCTCTGTGTTTGTCCACAAACACATGTCTAGTTTCTTCTTCTTCTTCTTCTTCTTGTTCTTGTGCCATAAATCGCATAGACTTTGTACACGTTTCATTCTGGCGGTCACTTTTGTTGTTAAACATACTTCAATGTCATTGAAACTTTGCACATACTCAGAACTCATACTGAGCTAGTGCCTAAAACTCGGATGTCATCATGACGTCATCACGTGACATGTGACGTCATCTTAAAGTTTTAATAATTTAATCTTTGAAAATCAATACAAAATCAACCGCAAAAGACCGTAACTTGAAGTTTGTGGGAATCGATAGAATAATTAAGGATCTTCATTTTATTTCGTGTGCGTACAATCACGTGACCCTTCCTTCCGGTCCAAACCGGAAGTGGCTTATAATTTGAAAGTGGAAAATGATTCGAACTTACTTTCAACGATGTTAGTCTCTAGCTAGGCTGCGCTCTACAAAAAAGTTAACGGTGACGTCATAAATTGTTATGGCGCCCTCTAGCGGCAGGTTGAAAACTGTTAAAAATGAATAATCAGTTGATGTGTGTGGCGAAGTTTGCCCAAATCACTTTATATCTAATGTATATAATCAGCTTCATGTTAGGAACAAGTTGGCGGAAAGAAAAAAATATGACGTCACTAGACCGGAAGTTACAATGAAAAGAACTTTAAACCTTAAATAATTGCTGAAAATTCAACCGCGATAGATATAAATTTTTTTGTTGCTTTAAATAGACAAGTTCAGACAGCTCTCGAGCTTTATGTTAATGACGTCACGATGACGTCATCAAGTATTAGATTACAAGCAACTAATGATTTCTAGATTTAATCTTTAAAAATCAATATAAAATCAACTGTAAAAGATCTGATTTAGATTTTAACGGGAATTTATAAAATAATCCAGGGTCTTTATATTTCGTATTACATGCAAAATGACTTGACCCTTCCTTCCGGTCCAAACCGGAAGTGCCTTATAATTTGAAAGTTGAAAATGATATGAACTTACTTTCAACGATGATAGTCTCTGGCTAGGCTGCTCTCTACACAAAAGTTACCAGCGACGTCATAAATTGTTATGGCGCCCTCTAGTGGCAGTTTGAAAAATGTTTAAAATAAATAATCAGTTGATGTGTATGGCGAAGTTTGCTTTATCGCTTTATAACTGGTATTTATAATCAGCATCTTGTTATGAACAAGTTGGCAATGGGAAACAAATAGGACGTCACTAGACCGGAAGTTACAATAAAAAGACCTTTAAACGTTTAAACATTGCCTAAAATAAACCGCGAGATTTAATCCAATTAATGTTTTTCAATTTTCATTTTTGAAAATAGAATGCTAAGGAAATTTAACAAATAAAATCATAAATATAATGAACAATGACAAAAATTGCGAAAAAGCCATATGCTCTGTTCATAGAACAGACATATTTCTAGTTTTCCTTCTTTTTTTTTTTTCCACTTTCAGACTTTTTCCCATAGGATTTGTACACGTTTTTTCAGCCAATACACTTTGACACTTTGGTAAATCCGATCGACTTGAAACTTGGCATATATTTAGACAACCACCCAAGGACGGTCCTAGAAGAAATCCGTCGCGATTACGTCATTCAAGGTCACGTGACGTCATGTTAAAGGTAAAATTTTCCCCATAGGTTTTGTACACGTTTTTCTTCAGACTATTGACTTTGACACTTTGGTAAATCCGACCGACTTGAAACTTGGCATACACTTAGAACACCAGCCCCAGATGTTTCTGAAAGAAATTCGGCGCGATTGCGTCATTCAAGGTCACGTGACGTGAAGTTAAAGGTGTAATGTTTTCCCCCATAGGGTTTGTACACGTTTTTCTTTAGACTATTGACTTTGACACTTTCGTAAATTTGATTGACTTCAGACTTAGCGCATACCTCGACCACCATCCCCAGGAAGGCCAAGGGAAAAATCGTAATAATGACGTCATCGTGGGTCATGTGACGTCACATTAAAGGTTCAGTTTTAAGGACCCTCTATCTCTAGAAGTACATGTCCGATTGGAGTCAAACTTGGTATGCAAGTATTCCAGGATGTGTTACAGACGAAAATTAAGATGACATCATGATGACATCATCGGGTATCATGTGACGTCACATTAAAGGTTCAATTTTCCCCATAGGATTTGTACACGTTTTTTTCAACCAATTTATCTTTGGCACTAAATTCGATCGACTTTAGACTTGGCACACACTTAGACCACCACACAAATATTGAAAGGCATTTTAGACATGCGAAACAGCTCTGTGTTTGTCCACAAACACATTTCTAGTTTTTCTTTTTTTTCTTTTTCAGACTCTTCTCCATAGGGTTTGTACACGTTTTTTGTTCGGACAATACACTTTGACACTTTGGTAAATCCGATCGACTTGAGACTTGGCATACACTTAGACCACCACCCACAGATGATCCTAGAAGAAATTTGTCACGATTACGTCATTCGTGGTCACGTGACGTCACGTTAAAGGTGCATTTGTTTCCCATAGGATTTGTACACGTTTTTCTTCAGAATATTGAATTTGACACTTCAGTAAATCCGATCGACTTGATACTTAGGACACACCTCGACAACCATCCCCAGGGGGGCCAGAAGAAAAATCGTCATGATGACGTCATCGTGGGTCATTTGACGTCATATTAAAGGTGCAGTTTATAAGACCCTCTATCTCTGGAAGTACAGGCCCGATTGGGGACAAACTTGATATGCAAGTATCCCGGGATGTGTTATAGACGAAAATTAAGATGACATCAGGATGACGTCATCGGGTGTCATGTGACGTCACATTAAAGGCGCAGTTTTTCCTATAGGTTTTGTACACGTTTTTTGTCAGACTATTGAATTTGACACTTTGGTAAATCCAATCGACTCGAGAATTAGTGCAAACCTCGACCACAATCTCTAGGAGGGCCACAAGGATAATCGTCATGATGACGTCATCTTGGGTCATGTGACGTCACTTTAAAGGTGTAGTTTTTAAGACCCTCTATCTCTGGAAGTAAAGGTCTGATTAGGGTCAAACTTGGTATGCAAGTATTCCAGGATGTGTTATAAACGAAAATTAAGATGACGCCATGACGACGTCATCGTGGGCCATGTGACGTCACATTAAAGGTTCAGTTTTCCCCATAGGATTTGAACACGTTTTTTTCAACTAATATATCTTTGACACTTTGGTACATCCGATCGACTTCAGACTTAGCACACACCTCGACCACCATACCCATGAGGGCCAAGGGGAAAATCGTCATGATGACGTCATCGTGGGTCATGTGACGTCACATTAAAGGGGCAGATTTTAGGACCCTCTATCTCTGGAAGTACAAGTCTGATTGGGGTCAAACTTGGTATGCAAGTATTCCAGAATGTGTTATAGACGAACATTAAGATGACATCATGATGACATTCCCAGGTGTCATGTGACGTCACATTAAAGGTGTAGCTTTCACAATAGGATTTGTACACGTATTTTTCAACCAATTAACTTGGGTAAATCCGATCGATTTCAAACTCGGCACACACATAATAAAGGTCATCTTAGACACCCGAAACAGCTCTGTGTTTGTCCACAAACACATTTCTAGTTAGCTGTTTCGGCCTTTCAGCCGAAACAGCTTTTGTTTTCGTTAAAGTTTTTTTTTTTCGTTTTTTTTTTGTTTTTTTTTTGTTTTTTTTTTTCTTTGCCTTTTGTTCTCCATAGGATTTGTACACGTTTGTTCAGACAATACACTTTGACACTTTGGAAAATCCGATCGACTTGAAACTTGGCATACACTTAGACAACCACCCAAGAACGGTCCTAGAAGAAATTCGTCGCGATTACGTCATTCAAGGTCACGTGACTTCGCGTTAAAGGTTAAATTTTTCCCATAGGTTTTGTACACGTTTTCCTTCAGACCCTTGACTTTGACACTTTGGTAAATCCGACCGCCTTGAAACTTGGCATACACTTAGAACACCACCCCTAGATGTTCCTGAAAGAAATTCGGCACGATTGCGTCATTCAAGGTCACGTGACGTCACCTTAAAGATTCAAGTTTTCCCCCACAGGTTTTGTACACGTTTTTCTTCAGACTATTGACTTTGACACTTTCGTAAATTTGATCGACTTGAGACTTGGCACACACATAGACCACCACACACACATATTGAAAATAATGTAAGACACTCGAAACAGCTCTGTGTTTGTCCACAAACACATGTCTAGTTTTTTTTTGCCTTTTGTTCTCCATAGGATTTGTACACGTTTGTTCAGACAATACACTTTGACACTTTGGTAAATCCGATCGATTTGAGACTTGGCATACATTTAGACAACCACCCAAGGACGGTCCTAGAAGAAATTCGTCGCGATTACGTCACTCAAGGTCACGTGACTTTGCGTTAAAGTTTCAATTGTTTCCCCCATAGGTTTTGTACATGTTTTTCTTTAGGCTATTGACTTTGACACTTTAGTAAATCCGATCGGCTTGAGACTTGCCACACACAGAAGACCACAGCACACATATTGAAAGTAATTTTAGACACTCGAAACAGCTCTGTGTTTGTCCACAAACGCATGTCTAGTTTTCTTTTTAGCTGTTTCGGCACTACAGCCGAAACAGCTATTGTATTCCTTCTGATTTTTTTTTTTCTCTTTTTTTTTTTTTTTTCTCCTTCAGACTCTTCTCCATAGGGTTTGTACACGTTTTTTGTTCTGGCATAGCACTTTGGCACTTTGGTAAATCCGATCGACTTGAGACTTGGCATACACTTAGACCACCATCCACAGATGATCCTAGAAGAAATTTGTCACGATTACGTCATTCGTGGTCACGTGACGTCACGTTAAAGGTACAGTTTTTTCCCATAGGATTTGTACACGTTTTTATTCAGAATATTAAATTTGACACTTCTGTACATCCAATTGACTTGAGACTTAGCACAGACCTCAAACACCATCCCCAGTAGGGCCAAAAAGAAAATCGTCATGATGACGTCATCAGGGGTCATGTGACATCACATTAAAGGTGTAGTTTTTAAGACCCTCTATCTCTAGAAATACAGGTCCGATTGTGGTCAAACTTGGTATTCATGTATTCCAGGATGAGTTATATACGAAATTAGGATGACGTAATTATGACGTCATTGTTTGTCATGTGACGTCACATTAAAGGTGCAGTTTTTGGGACCCTTTATCTCTGAAAGTACATGTCCGATTGGGGTCAAACTTGGTACATACAGGTATTCTGGGATGTGTTATGGACGAAATGTAGGTAACGTCATGATGACAACATTGTGGAACATGTGACGTCGCCTTTAAGGAGCAGTTTTTGATGATGTCGTGATGACGTCACCGTGTGATTTGTATATGAAATGTTGTGTTTTGTGACCTTTAAGCCATAATTATGGTGGCCTTGGAGGGACTATACAGAGTGTGAATATTGACATCAATATTTTCAACAAATGTTACGACTTTTTCCAAAGTCGCGAATATTGACGTCAATATTGACGTCAAATGTTATGACTTTCCCCAAAAAGTTGCTAATATTGACGTCAATATTGACGTCAATGTTATGACTTTCCCCCAAAAGTTGCTAATATTGACGTCAATATTGACGTCAAATTTCACGACTTTCTCCAAAGTCGCGAATATTGACATCAATATTGACACCAATATTGACATCAATATTGACGTCAAATTTTAAGAGTTTCTCCGAAAGTCGCGAATATTTACGTCAAATTTGACGTCGATATTCGCAACAAATTTCACGACTTGCTCCCAAAGTCTTGAATATCGTCGTAAATATTGACGTCAAATTTCACGACTTTCCCCAAGGTCGCGAACATTGACATCAATATTGACGTCAAATTTCAAGAGTTTCCCAAAAAGTCGCGAATATTGACGTCAAATTTGACGTCGATATTCGCAACAAATTTCACGACTTGCCTCAAAAATCTTGAATATCTACGTAATATTGACATCCAATTTCACCACCGGTCATACATTTTGACCTGATTTTTTTTCCAGCAAGCTAGGTTTTTGTTGTCGGTTATTATGCGCACGCGCAGAATAATTGGGCGTTTGTACTTGCAAACATCATGCGACCGCATGCACTGGTACTTATGCACGATGAACATTGTAGGATTTTGGTTGATTTCAATCGTTTCTCGCAGTGTGCATATATAGTATCCCTAACTTAAGGTTCATCTGTGAACAAATTTAAAAGAAGCTAATTTCAACTGATTTCGGTAGGTATGGGTATGGACAACTACCAACAAAAAGGAAGGAGGGATAGGGGTTGGTGATTTTTTTATTAGAGGTCAAAGGTCATTGACCCCTGCCCAAATCACTAAAAATTATATTTTAGCAACAAAATATGGTATATAGATGATCTTGGTGTCAAAATGCACAGAATTACAATAGAAGATGACATCAAATAATTATTGACCCTTGGGACCAAATCCTGACCTCCGAAAATGAGGTCAAAGGTCACAAAACAATTTTATTACTAAAATGTCATATTTATAGCAACAAAATATAGTATATAGATGATATTGGTGTCAAAATGCACAGGATTATGAAAGAATATGACATAGAATAACTACTGGCCCCTTACAGAAAAAGGTCAAAGGTCAAAAATAGACGTAGGCTATTACTAAAATGTCATATTAGTAAAATAACAGGAAAATTACCATGAACAAAAACAAATCTAAGAGGCTAATTTCAACTTATTGTGGCGGGTATGGGGGTTATTATTTATTCCAAGAGCAAAGAAGGAGGGGAAATTCCCTTTCTGAGGGTCAAAGGTCTTTGACCCTGCATTAAAACATTATAAATTGTATCTCAGCAGCAGTATGTTTTTCATAGGTCTATAAGGTACAATTTTCCCCATAGGATTTGTACACGTTTTTTTCAACTAATATATCTTTGGCACTTGTGTAAATCCAATCGACTTCAGACTTGGCACACACATAGACCACTACACACACATATTGAAAGTAAGACAATCGAAACAGCTCTGTGTTTGTCCACAAACACATGTCTAGTTTCTTTTTTTTCTTTTTCAGACTTTTCTCCATAGGATTTGTACACGTTTGTTCAGACAGGTCACTTAGGTACTTTGGTCAATCCGATCGACTTGAGACTTGGCATACATTTAGACAACCACACAAGGACGGTCCTAGAAGAAATTCGCCGCGATTACGTCACTCAAGGTCACGTGACTTCGCGTTAAAGGTGAAATTTTTCCCATAGGTTTTGTACACGTTTTTCCTAAGACTATTGTCTTTGACACTTTGGTGAATCCGACCAACTTGAAACTTAGCATACACTTAGAACACCACCCCCAGATGTTCCAGAAAGACATTTGGCACGATTGCGTCATTCAAGGTCACGTGACGTCACGTTAAAGGTTCAATTTTTCCCCCATAGGTTTTGTACACGTTTTTCTTTAGACTATTGACTATGACACTTTAGTGAATCCGATCGACTTGAGACTTGGCACACACTTAGACCACCGTCCACAGACGGTCCTAGAAGAAATTCGGCACGATTAGGTCATTCAAGGTCACAGAGCGTCACGTTAAAGATTCAATCTTTCCCCCATAGGTTTTGTACACGTTTTTCTTTAGAATATTGCCTTTGACACTTTAGTAAATCTGATCGACTTGAGACTTGGCACACACAAAAGACCACCACACACATATTGAAAGTAATTATAGACACTCGAAACAGCTCCGTGTTTGTCCACAAACACATGTCTAGTTTTTTTTGTGTCACTTTTTCCCATAGGATTTGTACACGTTTTTTCTGCCAATACACTTTGACACTTTGGTATATCCGATCGACCTGAAACGTGGCATACACTTAGACAACCACCCAAGGACAGTCCTAGAAGAAATTCGTCGCGATTCCGTCATTCAAGGTCACGTGACGTCATGTTAAAGGTACAATTTTCCCAATAGGTTTTGTACACGTTTTTCTTCAAACTATTGACTTTGACACTTTAATGAATCCGTTCGACTTAAGACTTAGCATACACTTAGAACACCACCCACAGATGGCCATTGAAAAAATTCGGCACGATTGCGTCATTCAAGGTCACGTGACGTGACGTTAAAGGTGCAATTTCTTTCCCCATAGGGTTTGTACACGTTTTTCTTCAAACTATTTACTTTGACACTTTCGTAAATTTGATCGACTTGATACTTAGCACACACCTCGACCACCATCTCCAGGAGGGCCAAGGAGAAAATCGTCATGATGACATCATCGGGGGTCATGTGACGTCACATTAAAGGTTCAATTTTCTCCTTAGGTTTTGTACACGTTTTTCTTCAGACTATTGAATTTGACAATTTGGTAAATCCAATCGACTTCAGACTTAGCACACACCTCGACCACCATACCCAGGAGGGCCAAGGGGAAAATCGTCAGGATAACGTCATCGTGGGTCATGTGACGTCACATTAAAGGGGCAGCTTTTAGGACCCTCTATCTCTGGAAGTACATGTCTGATTGGGGCCAAACTTGGTATGCAAGTATTCCAGAATGTGTTATAGACGAAAATTAAGATGACATCATGATGACATCATCGGGTGTCATGGGACGTCACATTAAAGGTGCAGTTTTTCCCATAGGATTTGTACACGTATTTTTCAACTTATATATCTTGGGAAAATTGGCAAATCCAATCGATTTCAGACTTGGCACACACATAATGAAAGTCATCTTAGACATCCGAAACAGCTCTGTGTTTGTCCACAAACACATGTCTAGTTTTTTTTGGGGGGGGTTTTCGCTTAAAAGCGAAAAACCCTTTCTTTTCGTTCTGTTTGTTTTATTTTTTCTTCTTCTTCTTCTTCTTCTTCTTCTTGTTCTTGTGCCATAAATCGCATAGACTTTGTACACGTTTCATTCTGGCGGTCACTTTTGTCATTAAACAGACTTCAATGTCATTGAAACTTTGCACATACTCGGAACTCATACTGAGCTAGTGCCTAAAACTCGGATGTCATCATGACGTCACCACGTGACATGTGACGTCATCTTAAAGTTTTAATAATTTAATCTTTGAAAATCAATACAAAATCAACCGCGAAAGACCGAAACTAGATGTTTGTGGTAATCGATAGAATAATTAAGGGTCTTCATTTTATCTCGTGTGCGTAAAATCACGTGACCCTTCCTTCCGGTCCAAACCGGAAGTGGCTTATAATTTAAAAGTGGAAAATGATTTGAACTTACTTTCAACGATGTTAGTCTCTAGCTAGGCTGCGCTCTACAAAAAAGTGATCGGTGACATCATAAATTGTTTTAGCGCCCTCTAGCGGCAGGTTGAAAAATGTTTGAAATGAACAATCTGTTGATGTGTGTGGCGAAGTTTGTTCAAATCACTTTATAACTGATGTATATAATCAGCTTCATGATAGGAACAGGTTGACGGAAAGAAAAAAATATGACGTCACCAGACCGGAAGTTATAATGAAATTACCTCTTTTCCTTAAAAAATTCCTAAAAAATTAACCAAGACAGATATAATCTTGTTTTTTGCTCTAAAGGTTAATGTAAAAGTACTTCTCAGACTTCCCTGTGTTTTGTAGCAAAAGGCGAACTTGGACATACCCTGAGACACCCTTGAAATTTCATGTTTTTTGTCCTTGATTGCAAGGCCCCAGTATACGTGTACATTGTATTAAGCGTACTTGCACGTACGATGTCAGTACGCTCCATACATTGTACAATAGAGAAGGGAAGGCGGGACACTGGTATCCATTTGTACGGTGACATGTGAAACACGAGAGTCATCAACATAGGCCACGAGGAAGGGCGCCGCTTATGGCAGGTAGGTAAACGTGCCTTCGGCAACGCAGAACTACGCGTGAATTATACACGTACCACAGTCAGTCCGCAGCGCACGCGTTAATAAGGTCATATCCCGAACTTTATTTGCAGGGCCGGCGTCGCAAATCGGCCACGAGATTTACGCGAGTAATTGCAGGAGTTCGACCGCTTTGTTTTCACGAGCTACACGTTGCAAACGAAGCAGTGATTTTCCAAGATGGCGTGGTAAGTGGAAAGCGAACGATTTTCTGAATCGAATGATATAAAATATGACGAGATTCAGTGTGTTTTTGGCAGAATTTTGTTCACTCGAAGTTAGAGTATAATTTCAAGAAATGTTTTTGTCGTGTGTTTAGTTTCTGCGCCCTGACTGGACTAACAAATATTACCAAAAATGATCACTACACATTGATAAAAGAAGCAATGATATTTCGTTTGATATACAATTTAGCCTGTGGCGACATTTTGTTCATGTATTTTGCGACGATTTTCGTGCGCGCGATTTCAACTTTTTCGGCCATGTCTTTCGGCTTTACATACGCAGAACGTGTATTTCATTATGCACACAAGCACATGTGTACATGTGCTGGATATGCACTAGATGCGATGGTGATTGCACAGTAGCCTTATTTATATGATAAATTTAGGTTTCTTTCATGTATAAAAAGGCCTATGTTTTTGTTCAAAATTATAACAAATTGTTTAATAATAATAAATTTAGTTACTACTGTTATTGTGCTAAACTTCATAGTTCCTATTTCTGTCTTCCAATATGTTTCTTATACTAGGTAGCACTCGTCCACCACCATGGCCATGCCCACCACCATGCCCACCGCAGCCATCGCAGCCATTGCCAGCATGTCGGGAGCCTCTACAGAAGGCCAAAGGCAACTCTTCTCCTTGGATATTCTCTCACAAAGTATCTCAAAGAGAACATCACTACTAAAGTTGGTTGATTGGCAGGTAGTGACTCATCGCGGTACTACATTTTCTGACCTTAGAAAGTATCTGCTTCATCAGCATGACATCTGCTCTTATTCCTCCATGGCCTGACATTGTATTTGTAATGATTCATGTTGGGACAAATGATCTAGAGTTGGGTTTCCAAAGAAGTGTTGAAAATAGTTGAAGATTTAAATGTACTGGTGGATATGCAGCACGTGCTTTGTACATGTATATTTAAAGGTTTTGTATTTTAGTGTTTTAAATAATATACATGACTTTGTGTCAGTGTTGTGCAAACGCAATGCAGCTAAAACAGATCAAAACCGAGTCTGGCCGAGTCGGGTGAGTTTGTCAAAACATCTAGGAATAATGCCCCAAACTATGCCAACAAAGTTTTGAGCTACAATGTAAATTTGACACAAACGGCATATAACTTTATTAATGCAGATTGTATTATTTCTATTATCAGTGATATAATTTATGTGCATTAACACTTATATTAGCAAAATTTATGTCTTATTTAAAATATTTTGTTTTTGCAATGTTAGAAGCGGGCATACATTGTAATTTAATATTTACAATAATTTAATGCCAAAGAAACTATGCCAAAAACATCAAGCAAAGATAAAACAAGCTTTATTTACTTTTATAATAAATCTCAATGGTTTGCACATTGAACATTATGCCAAAGATGAATAAGTTTTAACAATTTCAGGGTTTAATTTAACAATTTTATTCAAGCCATATAACATCAACAGGGTATGTTAATGTAAGCGATAAAATTCAAGTTTCAGATAAAAAGTGCAGTTTCCTTTATAAACCAACCTCACAATACAGAAACTGATATAAATTGTTGTAAACATTTGTATTTCTCAATGTTATTGTAGTCAATACATTTTAAACAACGACTTCATTTGTCGCTTGTTTTTTGTTTATTTGGCTGTATACATTGTATTATGCAGGCAATATTATTATTTTTTAATCAGTCCACTGTTAAAAAGAAAAAAAACCTGAATAGCAGATAAATCCTTTTCGCTCGAGCTTACAATTAAAAAAATACACAAAAAACAACTGCGTATTGAAATGTGCATGAACTACACGTTACCACGAAGCCTTTTTCAATGAAGTCATTTTCGACCAATGAGGGCGCAGGAAGACTATGGACTGTCATGGCGGGATGTTCCGTTTGTTAATTTATTGAGAACGTTATAATATCTGCGCCCTGACTGGACTAAGTTAAAATCAACCCCAAAACTACAGTTTTGTGATAAAATATGAAATTATCTTTAACATCAGTGTGAAATTGGGTTGTGGCCGCTGCCAGAAGATGGACAAAATTCGTCTTTTTTTAAAGGTCAATTTGTTGGTTCGGGAGCTTTTTTACGTTATAAATGTTACCCTCTAAATGTCATATAAATTCCAATCTGATTTGATAATATAACAAAATGTTTCCTTATCCAAAAGAAAATATACATAATATTGACAGCCAGTGAATAAAACGGATGTTTCGGACCAAATTCCAGGCGTTGTCGCCAGCTCATTAAGTATTCAAAAACGAGGTCACGCACAAAGTGCCATGCATAAATCGCACATAAAAGAAACGGCTTTTCAGTGCGATGCGGACTGACTGTACCATATAATAGATGTACGCGAACGTTTGCACAAGTACTTTTAACAGAAAACAAATTGGTATTCCCATCAAACTTAACCTCCGTAAATACTCTATAGTGCACTCGTGCCTTGCGGACAGGCGTCGTGATGACGTCACCATGGGTCACGTGACGTCGTCTTAAACGTGCAATAGATTTAATGTTTGAAAATTAATAAAAAAATCAACCGCGTATGCATGATCGGAACTTGAAGTTTGTGGGAATTGATATAATATTAAATCCATGATCTTCATTTTATCTCGTGTGCGTGAAATCCCGTGACCCTTCTTTCCGGTCGAAACCGGAAGTGGCTTATAATTTAAAAGTGGACCATAATGTGAACTTATAGTTTCAACGATGTTAGTCTCTGGCTAGTAGTGCTTTTCACACAAAAATACCGGTAACGCCATAACATGTTACAGCGCCCTCTAGCGGCAGTTTGAAAACTGTTAACAATGAATAACCAGTTGATTTGTTTTGCGAAGTTTGCTCAAATCACTGTATAACTGGTTTATATAATCAACATCTTGTTAGGAACAAGTTGGCGAAGACAAAAAAATATGACGTCACTAGACCGAAAGTTACAATGAAAAGACCTTTAAACCTTAAATAATTGCTGAAAAATCAACGCGATAGATATAATTCTTTTTTTTGCTTTAAATAGACAACTTCAGACAGCTCTCGAGCTGTATGTTAACCAGTTCGCGCCGGGATTATTTTAACATCGCCGAGCCGACGGGCGGGATTATTTTTAACGAAACTCGATCCGAAGCGTGTTCAGGCCTATAGTGCTGGGTAGCACACCCACGCATTTCCGGCCTTGCGCGCTGCTGACATACATTTCCGAACTTGAACTTGGCGTATATATTCGTCATCCGTTTTGAATTTGGGGAAATTTTTGCGTTTATATTCGTCATCCGGCGCGAACTGGTTAACGTCACGATGACGTCATCAAGTATCAGATTGCAAGCAACTAATGATTTGTAGATTTAATCTTTGAAAATCAATATCAAATCAAATGTAACAGATCTGATTTAGATTTTAACGGGAATTGATAGAATAATCCAGGGTCTTCATATTCGTATTACATGCAAAATGACTTGACCCTTCCTTCCGGTCCAAACCGGAAGTGCCTTATAAATTGAAAGTTGAAAATGATATGAATTTACTTTCAACGATGATAGTCTCTAGGTAGCCTGCACTCTACAAACAAAGTTACCGGTGACGTCATAAATTGTTATAACGCCCTCTAGTGGCAGGTTGAAAAATGTTTAAAATGAATAATCAGTTCATTTTCGTGGCGATCAGTTTGCTCAAATCGCTTTATAATTGGTATTTATAATCAGCATCTTGTTAGGAACAAGTTGGCGGATAAAAACAAAATAATATGACGTCACTAGACCGGAAATTACAATTAAAAGACCTTTAAACATTTCTAAAAATTAACCGCGAGAGATATAATCCAATTAATAATTTAAAATTTGCAGTTTTGAAAAAATTAAATAAAGAAATTTATTAAATGAAATCATAAATGTAATGAACAATACAAAAAAAAATGCGAAAAAGCCATATGCTCTGTTCCTTGAACAGACATATTTCTAGTTAGCTGTTTCGGCCTTTCAGCCGAAACAGCTTTTGTTTTCGTTAAAGTTTTTTTTTTTCTTCTGACTGGACTAAGTTAAAATCAACCCCAAAACTACAGTTTTGTGATAGAATATGAAATTATCTTTAACATCAGTGTGAAATTGGGTTGTGGCCGCTGCCAGAAGATGGACAAAATTCGTCTTTTTTTAAAGGTCAATTTGTTGGTTCGGGAGCTTTTTTACGTTATAAATGTTACCCTCTAAATGTCATATAAATTCCAATCTGATTTGATAATATAACAAAATGTTTCCTTATCCAAAAGAAAATATACATAATATTGACAGCCAGTGAATAAAACGGATGTTTCGGACCAAATTCCAGGCGTTGTCGCCAGCTCATTAAGTATTCAAAAACGAGGTCACGCACAAAGTGCCATGCATAAATCGCACATAAAAGAAACGGCTTTTCAGTGCGATGCGGACTGACTGTACCATATAATAGATGTACGCGAACGTTTGCACAAGTACTTTTAACAGAAAACAAATTGGTATTCCCATCAAACTTAACCTCCGTAAATACTCTATAGTGCACTCGTGCCTTGCGGACAGGCGTCGTGATGACGTCACCATGGGTCACGTGACGTCGTCTTAAACGTGCAATAGATTTAATGTTTGAAAATTAATAAAAAAATCAACCGCGTATGCATGATCGGAACTTGAAGTTTGTGGGAATTGATATAATATTAAATCCATGATCTTCATTTTATCTCGTGTGCGTGAAATCCCGTGACCCTTCTTTCCGGTCGAAACCGGAAGTGGCTTATAATTTAAAAGTGGACCATAATGTGAACTTATAGTTTCAACGATGTTAGTCTCTGGCTAGTAGTGCTTTTCACACAAAAATACCGGTAACGCCATAACATGTTACAGCGCCCTCTAGCGGCAGTTTGAAAACTGTTAACAATGAATAACCAGTTGATTTGTTTTGCGAAGTTTGCTCAAATCACTGTATAACTGGTTTATATAATCAACATCTTGTTAGGAACAAGTTGGCGAAGACAAAAAAATATGACGTCACTAGACCGAAAGTTACAATGAAAAGACCTTTAAACCTTAAATAATTGCTGAAAAATCAACGCGATAGATATAATTCTTTTTTTTGCTTTAAATAGACAACTTCAGACAGCTCTCGAGCTGTATGTTAACCAGTTCGCGCCGGGATTATTTTAACATCGCCGAGCCGACGGGCGGGATTATTTTTAACGAAACTCGATCCGAAGCGTGTTCAGGCCTATAGTGCTGGGTAGCACACCCACGCATTTCCGGCCTTGCGCGCTGCTGACATACATTTCCGAACTTGAACTTGGCGTATATATTCGTCATCCGTTTTGAATTTGGGGAAATTTTTGCGTTTATATTCGTCATCCGGCGCGAACTGGTTAACGTCACGATGACGTCATCAAGTATCAGATTGCAAGCAACTAATGATTTGTAGATTTAATCTTTGAAAATCAATATCAAATCAAATGTAACAGATCTGATTTAGATTTTAACGGGAATTGATAGAATAATCCAGGGTCTTCATATTCGTATTACATGCAAAATGACTTGACCCTTCCTTCCGGTCCAAACCGGAAGTGCCTTATAAATTGAAAGTTGAAAATGATATGAATTTACTTTCAACGATGATAGTCTCTAGGTAGCCTGCACTCTACAAACAAAGTTACCGGTGACGTCATAAATTGTTATAACGCCCTCTAGTGGCAGGTTGAAAAATGTTTAAAATGAATAATCAGTTCATTTTCGTGGCGATCAGTTTGCTCAAATCGCTTTATAATTGGTATTTATAATCAGCATCTTGTTAGGAACAAGTTGGCGGATAAAAACAAAATAATATGACGTCACTAGACCGGAAATTACAATTAAAAGACCTTTAAACATTTCTAAAAATTAACCGCGAGAGATATAATCCAATTAATAATTTAAAATTTGCAGTTTTGAAAAAATTAAATAAAGAAATTTATTAAATGAAATCATAAATGTAATGAACAATACAAAAAAAATGCGAAAAAGCCATATGCTCTGTTCCTTGAACAGACATATTTCTAGTTAGCTGTTTCGGCCTTTCAGCCGAAACAGCTTTTGTTTTCGTTAAAGTTTTTTTTTTTCTTTTTTTTTTTTTTTTTCTTTTTTTTTTTTTTTTTAGCTGTTTCGGTTTTTCACCGAAACAGCTTTTGTAATCGTTAAAGTTTTTTTTTTTCTTTTTTTTTTTTTTTTTTTAGCTGTTTCGGTTTTTCACCGAAACAGCTATTGTTTTCGTTAAAGTTTTTTTTTTTTTTTTTTTTGTTTTTTAGCTGTTTCGGTTTTTCACCGAAACAGCTTTTGTAATCGTTAAAGTTTTTTTTTTTCTTTTTTTTTTTCTTTTTTTTTTTTTTCTTTTTCAGACTTTTCTCCATAGGATTTGCACACGTTTATTCAGACAATACACTTTGACACTTTGGTAATTCCGATCGACTTGAGACTTGGCATACATTTAGACAACCACCCAAAGACGGTCCTAGAAGAAATTCGTCACGATCACGTCATTCAAGGTCACGTGACCTCACGTTAAAGGTGAAAATTTCCCCATAGGTTTTGTACACGTTTTTCTTCAGACTATTGACTTTGGCACTTCGGTAAATCCGACCGACTTGAAACTTGGCATAAACTTAGAACACCACCCCCAGATGTTTCTGAAAGAAATTTGGCACGATTGCGTCATTCAAAGTCACGTGACGTCACATTAAATGTTTACATTTTTCTCCCGCTGGTTTTGTACACGTTTTTCTTTAGACTATTGACTTTGACACTTTAGTAAATCCGATCGACTTGAGGCTTGGCACACACTTAGACCATCATCCACAGATGGTCCTAGAAGAAATTCAGCACGATTACGTCATTCAAGGTAACGAGGCGTCACGTTAAAGGTTCAATTTACCCCCTTGGGTTTTGTACACGTTTTTCTTTAGACTATTGACTTTGGCACTTTAGTAAATCTGACCGACTTGAGACTTAGCACACACAAAAGACCATCACACACATATTGAAAGACACTCGAAACAGCTCTGTGTTTGTCCACAAACACATGTCTAGTTTTTTTAGCTGTTTCGGTTTTTCACCGAAACAGCTTTTGTAATCGTTAAAGTTTTATTTTTAGCTGTTTCGGTTTTTCACCGAAACAGCTTTTGTAATCGTTAAAGTTTTTTTTTTTCTTTTTTTTTTTTTAGCTGTTTCGGTTTTTCACCGAAACAGCTTTTGTTTTCGTTCTGGTTTTTTTTTTTTTTTTTTTTTTTTTTTTTTTTTTTCTTTGCCTTTTTTTCCCCATAGGATTTGTACACGTTTGTTCAGACAATACACTTTGACACTTTGGGAAATCCGATCGACTTGAAACTTGGCATACACTTAGACAACCACCCAAGGACGGTCCTAGAAGAAATTCGTCGCGATTACGTCATTCAAGGTCACGTGACTTCGCGTTAAAGGTTAAATTTTCCCCATAGGTTTTGTACACGTTTTCCTTCAGACCTTTGACTTTGACACTTTGGTAAATCCGACCGACTTGAAACTTGGCATACACTTAGAACACCACCCCTAGATGTTTCTGAAAAAAATTCGGCACGATTGCGTCATTCAAGGTCACGTGACGTCACATTAAAGGTGCACATTTTTCACCCATAGGTTTTGTACACGTTTATGTTTAGACTGTTGACTTTGACACTGTAGTGAATCCGATCGACTTGAGACTTGGCACACACTTAGACCACCATCTACAGACGGCCCTAAAAGAAATTTGGCACGATTACGTCATTCAAGGTCACGGGGCGTCACGTTAAAGTTTCATTTTTCCCCATAGATTTTGTACACGTTTTTCTTTAGACTATTGCCGTTGACACTTTAGTAAATCTGATCGACTTGAGACTTGGCACACACATAGACCACCACACACACATATTGAAAATAATGTAAGACACTCGAAACAGCTCTGTGTTTGTCCACAAACACATGTCTAGTTTCTTTTTTTTTTTTTTCTTTTTCAGACTTTTCTCCATAGGATTTGCACACGTTTATTCAGACAATACACTTTGACACTTTTGTAATACCGATCGACTTGAGACTTGGCATATATTTAGACAACCACCCAAGGACGGTCCTAGAAGAAATTCGTCGCGATTCCGTCATTCAAGGTCACGTGACTTCGCGTCAAAGGTGAAATTTTTCCCATAGGTTTTGTACACGTTTTTCTTCAGACTATTGACTTTGGCACTTTGGTCAATCCGACCGACTTGAAACTTGCCAGACACTCAGAACACCACCACCAGATGTTTCTGAAAGAAATTCAGCACGATTGCATCATTCAAGGTCACGTTACGTCAAGTTAAAGGTTTAATTTGTCCCCCATAGGTTTTGTACACGTTTTTCTTTAGACTCTTGACTTTGACACTTAGTAAATCCGATCGACTTGAGACTTGGCACACACATAGACCACCATCCACAGACGGTCGTAGGAGAAATTTGGCACGATTACGTCATTCATGGTCACGGGGTGTCACGTTAAAGGTTAAATTTTCCCCCATAGGTTTTGTACACGTTTTTCTTTAGACTATTGCCGTTGACACTTTAGTAAATCTGATCGACTTGAGACTTGGCACACACAAAAGACCACCACACACATATTAAAAGTAATTTTAGACTCTCGAAACAGCTCTGTGTTTGTCCACAAACACATGTCTAGTTTTTTTTTTTTTTTTTTTTTCAGAATTTTCTCCATAGGATTTGTACACGTTTGTTCAGACAGGTCACTTAGGTACTTTGGTAGATCCGATCGACTTGAGACTTGGCATACATTTAGACAACCACACAAGGACGGTCCTAGAAGAAATTCGCCGCGATTACGTCACTCAAGGTCACGTGACTTCGCGTTAAAGGTGAAATTTTTCCCATAGGTTTTGTACACGTTTTTCTTAAGACTTTTGTCTTTGAGACTTTGGTGAATCCGACCGACTTGAAACTTGGCATACACTTAGAACACCGCCCCCAGATGTTCCTGAAAGAAATTCGGCACGATTGCGTCATTCAAGGTCACGTGACGTCACGTTAAAGGTTCAATTTTTCCCCTATAGGTTTTGTACACGTTTTTCTTTAGAATATTGACTTTGACACTTTAGTAAATCTGATCGACTTGAGACTTGGTACACACAAAAGACCACCACACACATATTGAAAGTAATTTTAGACACTCGAAACAGCTCCGTGTTTGTCCACAAACACATGTCTAGTTCTTTTTTTTTTTTTCTTTTTTTTTTTTTGTCACTTTTTTCCCATAGGATTTGTACACGTTTTTTCTGCCAATACACTTTGACACTTTGGTAAATCCGATCGACCTGAGACTTGGCATACATTTAGACAACCACCCAAGGACGGTCCTAGAAGAAATTCGTCGCGATTCCGTCATTCAAGGTCACGTGACGTCATGTTAAAGGTAACATTTTCCCCATAGGTTTTGTACACGTTTTTCTTCAAACTGTTGACTTTGACACTTTAATGAATTCGATCGACTTGATACTTAGCATACACTTAGAACACCACTCATAGATAGTCGTGGACGAAATTCGGCACGATTGCGTCATTCAAGGTCACGTGACGTGACGTTAAAGGTGTAATTAATTTCCCCATAGGGTTTGTACACGTTTTCCCTCAGACTATTGACTTTGACACTTTGGTAAATTCACTCAACTCCAGACTTAGCATACACTTAGAACACCACCCACAGATGGTTCTGGAGGAAATTTGGCACGATTGCGTAATTCAAGGTCACGTGACATGACGTTAAAGGTTCAATTTTTCCCCCATAGGTTTTGTACACGTTTTTCTTTAGACTATTGACTTTGACACTTTCGTAAATTTGATCGACTTGAGACCTAGCACACACTTCGACCACCATCCCCAGGAGGGCCAAGAGAAAACTCGTGATGATGACGTCATCGTGGGTCATGTGACGTCACATTAAAGGTTTAGTTTTTTTAATAGCATTTGTACACGTTTTTTTCAAGCAATATATTTGGCACTTTGGTAAATCCGATCGATTTCAGACTTGATACACACTAGACCACCACCCACATATTGAAAGTCATTTTAGACATCCGAAACAGCTCTGTGTTTGTCCACAAACACATGTCTAGTTTCTTTCTTTTCTTTTTTTTCTCCTTTTTCAGACTTTTCTCCATAGGATTTGCACACGTTTATTCAGACAATACACTTTGACACTTTGGTAAATCCGATCGACTTGAGACTTGGCATACATTTAGACAACCACCCAAGGACGGTCCTAGAAGAAATTCGTTGCGATTACGTCACTCAAGGTCACGTGACTTCGCGTTAAATGTGAAATCTTTCCCATAGGTTTTGTACACGTTTTTCTTAAGACTATTGACTTTGACACTTTGGTAAATCAGACCGACTAGAAACTTGGCATACACTTAGAACACCACCCCCAAATGTTTCTGAAAGAAACTCAGCACGATTGCGTCATTCAAGGTCACGTGACGTCACATTAAAGGTTTAATTTTTTTCCCATAGATTTTGTACACGTTTTTCTTTAGACTATTGACTTTGACACTTTAGTAAATCCGATTGACTTGAGACTTTGCACACACATAGACCACCATCCACAGACGGTCCTAGGAAAAATATGGCACGATTACCTTATTCAAGGTCACGGGGCGTCACGTTAAAGGTTCGATTTTCCCCCATAGGTTTTGTACACGTTTTTATTTAGACTATTGACTTTGACACTTTAGTAAATCAGATCGACTTGAGACTTGGCACACACATTGAAAGTAATTTTAGAAACTCGAAACAGCTCTGTGTTTGTCCACAAACACATGTCTAGTTTTTTTTTTGTCACTTTTTCTCATAGGATTTGTACACGTTTTTTCGGCCAATACACTTTGACACTTTGGTAAATCCGATCGACTTGAGACTTGGCATACATTTAGACAACCACCCAAGGACGGTCCTAGAACAAATTCGTCGCGATTACATAATTCTTGGTCACGTGACGTCACGTTAAAGGTGCAATTTTTCCCCATAGGTTTTGTACACGTTTTTCTTCAGACTATTTAATTTGACAGTTTGGTGAATCCGATTGACTTGAAACTTAGCACACACCTCGACCACCATCCCCAGGAGGTCCAGGAGAAAAATCGTCATGATGACTTCATCGTGGGTCATGTGACGTTACACAAAAGGTGCAGTTTTTAAGACCCTCTATCTCTGGAAGTACACGTCCGATTGGGGTCAAATTTGGTTTGCAAGTATTCGAGGATGTGTTATAGACGAAAATTAAGATGACGTAATTATGACATCATCGGGTGTCATGTGACGTCACATTAAAGGTTCAATTTTCTCCATAGGTTTTGTACACGTTTTTCTGCAAAATATTGAATTTGACACTTCTGTCAATTCGATCGACTTGAGACTTAGCACAGACCTCGACCACCATGCTTAGGAGGGTCAAGAACAAAATAATCAAGATGACGTCATCGGGGGTCATGTGACGTCACATTAAAGGTGTAGTTTTTAAGACCGTCTAACTCTGAAAGTACAAGTCCGGTTGGGGTCAAACTTGGTTTGCAAGTATTCGAGGATGTGTTACAGACAAAAAATAGGATGACGTAATTATGACATCATCGGGTGTCATGTGACGTCACATTAAAGGTTCAATTTTCTCCATAGGTTTTGTACACGTTTTTCTTCGGACTATTGAATTTGACAATTTGGTAAATCCGATCGACTTCAGACTTGGCACACACCTCGACCACCATACCCAGGAGGGCCAAGGGGGAAATCGTCAGGATGACGTCATCGTGGGTCATATGACGTCACATTAAAGGGGCAGATTTTAGGACCCTCTATCTCTGGAAGTACATGTCTGATTGGGGCCAAACTTGGTATGCAAGTATTCCAGAATGTGTAATAGACGAAAATTAAGATGACATCATGGTGACATCATCGGGTGTCATGTGACGTCACTTTAAAGGTGCAGTTTTTCCCATAGGATTTGTACACGTATTTTTCAACTTATATATCTTGGGTTTTTTTTTTGGTTTTTTTTTGGCTTTTTCGCTAAAAAGCGAAAAAGCCTTTCTTTTTCTTCTGTTTGTTTTTTTTTTTCTTCTTCTTCTTCTTTTTCTTCTTCTTCTTCTTCTTGTTCTTGTGCCATAAATCGCATAGACTTTGTACACGTTTCATTCTGGCGGTCACTTTTGCCATTAAACAGACTTCAATGTCATTGAAACTTTGCACATACTCAGAACTCATACTGAGCTAGTGCCTAAAACTCGGATGTCATCATGACGTCATCACGTGACATGTGACGTCATCTTAAAGTTTTAATAATTTAATCTTTGAAAAACAATACAAAATCAACCGCGAATGACTGTAACTTGAAGTTTGTGGGAATCGATATAATAATTAAAGGTCTTCATTTTATCTCGTGTGCGTGAAATCACGTGACCTTTCCTTCCGGTGTAAACCGGAAGTGCCTTATAATTTAAAAGTGAAAAATGATTTGAACTTACTTTCAACGATGTTAGTGTCTGGCTACAATGTATTTTTCAAAAAAAATATTGGTGACGTCATAACATGTTATAGCGCCCTCTAGCGGCAGTTTGAAAAAATGTTAAAATGAATAATCTGTTGATGTGTGTGGCGAAGTTTGCTGAAATCACTTTATAACCGGTGTATTTAATCAGCTTCATGCTAGGAACAAGTCGACGAAAAAACAAAATTATGACGTCACCAGACCGGAAGTTAGAATGAAAAGACTTCTTTTCCTTTGAAAATTCCTAAAAAATTAAACTTGACAGATACAATCTTGATTTTTGGTCTAAAGGTTAGTGTAAAGGTAGTTCTCGAACTTCCCTGTGTTTTGGGGCAAAAAACGAACTTGAACATACCCTGCGGCCCCCTTGAAATGTAATCGTTTTGGCCTAGGTGCAGAAAGCATTGACCCCTTACGTGTGCATGGCACACGTATAATATACATGCTAGTACATGTACGTATACCGTGGTAGTGCATTATGTATTGAGCGAATGTATCACCACTGACATCGTTCGTGCAAGCACATGTACGCTCACCAAAGAGGACACTAGCCGCCAACCTGTGAAACAGGATGACGTCATCAAATTGCCTATGGGGAAGGGCGCCGCGTACGACAGGTAGGTAAACACGCTTTCGGCTACGCAGAATCCAACCCCGTAGACTTTGTAAACGTTGCTTGCACAATTCAAAGCACTTTTAACGGAAAAACAAAGTCGTATTCCCATAAACTTGACCCAGGTGAAGACCCAATAGTGAACTCCAGTCTGGCCGACAGACACCACGAGGAAGACGTCATCAGGGCCACGTGAACTTATCTTAAAGGTGTAATTGATTTAATCTTTGAAAATCAATAAAACATCAACCGCAAAAGACCGAAACTTGAATTTTGTGGCAATTAATAGAATAATCCAGGATCTTCATTTTATCTCGTGTGCGTGAAATCACGTGACCCTTCCTTCCGGTCTAAACCGGAAGTGCCGTATAATTTAAAAGTGATAAATGATATGAACTTACTTTCAACGATGTTAGTGTCTGGCTAGGATGTATTTTTCAAAAAAAATTATCGGCGACGTCATAACATGTTATAGCGCCCCCTAGCGGCAGGTTGAAAAATGGTTAAAATTAATAATCGGTTGATGTGTGTGGCGAAGTTTGCTGAAATAACTTTATAACCGGTGTATATAATCATCTTCATGCTAAAAACATATGGATAAGGAGAAATGTTGATGACGTCACCAAACCAAAAGTTACAACGAAAAGACCTTTAAACCTTTAAAAATCGCTGAAAAATTAACCGCGATAGATATAATTCTTTGTTTGCTTTAAATAGACAAGTTCAGACAGCTCTAAAGATTTATGTTATTTACGTCACGATGACGTCATCAAGTATCAGATTACAAGCAACTGATGATTTCTAGATTTAATCTTTAAAAATCAATATAAAATCAACTGTAAGAGATCTGATTTAGATTTTAACGGGAATTGATAGAATAATCCAGGGTCTTCATATTTCGTATTACATGCAAAATGACTTGACCCTTCCTTCCGGTCCAAACCGGAAGTGCCTTATAATTTGAAAGTTGAAAATGATATGAACTTACTTTCAACGATGATAGTCTCTGGCTAGGCTGCTCTCTACACAAAAGTTACCGGTGACGTCATAAATGTTGTTATGGCGCCCTCTAGTGGCAGGTTGACAAATGTTTAAAATGAATAATCAGTTGATGTGTATGGCGAAGTTTGCTTAAATCGCTTTATAACTGGTATTTATAATCAGCATCTTGTTAGAAATAAGTTGGCAAAGGGAAACAAATATGACGTCACTAGACCGGAAGTTACAATGAAAAGACCTTTAAACGTTTAAACATTGCCTAAAATAAACCGCGAGATTTAATCCAATTAATGTTTTTCAATTGTCATTTATGAAAATAGAATGCTAAGGAAATTTAACAAACAAAATCATAAATGTAACGAACAATGACAAAAATTGCGAAAAAGCCATATGCTCTGTTCATAGAACAGACATATTTCTAGTTTTTTTTTTTTTTTTTTTTTTTTTTTTTTGGGTTTTTCGCTTAAAAGCGAAAAACCCTTTCTTTTCCTTCTGTTTGTTTTTTTAGCTGTTTCGGCACTTCAGCCGAAACAGCTATTGTAATCGTTAAGATTTTTTGTTTTCTTTTTTTTTTTTTTTTTTTTTTTTTTTTTTTTTTATTCTTCAGACACTTTTCCATAGAGTTTGTGCACGTTTTTTCTTCTACCAATACACTTTGGCACTTTGAAAAATTCGATGAACTTGAGACTTGGCACACAGTTGAACCATCACCCGAGGATGATCCTAAAACAAATTCGTCGCGATTACGTAATTCCTGGTCACGTGACGTCACGTTAAAGCTTCAATTTTCCCCCATAGATTTTGTACACGTTTTTCTTCAGACTATTGAATTTGACTCTTTCGTAAATCTGATTGACTTGAAACTTAGCACAGACCTCGACCACCATCCTTAGGAGGGCCAAGAAAACAATTATCAAGATGACGTCATCGCGGGTCATGTGACGCCACATTAAAGGTGTAGTTTTTAAGACCCTCTAACTCTGAAAGTACAAGTCCGGTTGGGGTCAAATTTGGTTTGCAAGTATTCGAGGATGTGTTATAGACGAAAATTAAGATGACGTAATTATGACATCATCGGGTGTCATGTGACGTCACATTAAAGGTTCAATTTTCTCCATAGGTTTTGTACACGTTTTTCTTCAAAATATTGAATTTGACACTTCTGTCAATTCGATCGACTTGAGACTTAGCACAGACCTCGACCACCATCCTTAGGAGGGTCAAGAACAAAATAATCAAGATGACGTCATCGGGGGTCATGTGACGTCCCATTAAAGGTGTAGTTTTTAAGACCGTCTAACTCTGAAAGTACAAGTCCGGTTGGGGTCAAACTTGGTTTGCAAGTATTCCAGAATGTGTAATAGACGAAAATTAAGATGACATCATGATGACATCATCGGGTGTCATGTGACGTCACTTTAAAGGTGCAGTTTTCCCCATAGCATTTGTACACGTATTTTTCAACTTATATATCTTGGGAAAATTGACAAATCCAATCGATTTCAGACTTGGCACACACATAATGAAAGTTATCTTAGACATCCGAAACAGCTCTGTGTTTGTCCACAAACACATGTCTAGTTTTTGGCTTTTTCGCAAATTTTGCGAAAAAGCCTTTGTTTTTGTTCTGATTTTTTTTTTTTTTTTTTTCTTTTAGTAACCTAAACCCCATAGACTTTGTACACGTATTTTCTGCCAGTCACTTTTACCAGAAAACAAAGTCGTATTTTCATAAAACTTAACCCAGGTGAAGACCCTATAGTGAACTCGTGTCTCGCAGAAATACGTCATGGTTACGTCATCAGGGGTCACGTGACGTCACCTTAAAGGTGCAATTGATTTAATCTTTGAAAATCAATAACAAATCAACCGCAAAAGACCGAAACTTAATTTTTGTGGCAATAGATAGGATAATCCAGGATCTTAATTTTATCTCGCGTGCGTGAAATCACGTGACCCTTCCTTCCGGTCCAAACCGGAAGTGCCTTATAATTTAAAACTGAAAAATGATATGAACTTACTTTCAACGATGTTAGTGTCTGGCTAGAATAAACTTTTCAAAATAATTACCGGCGACGTCATAACACGTTATAGCGCCCTCTAGCGGCAGGTTGAAAAATGGTTAAAATAAATAATCTGTTGATGTGTGTGGCGAAGTTTGCTGAAATCACTTTATAACCGGTGTATATAATCAGCTTCGTGCTAACAACATATTGAGAAAGAGATTTATTGATGACGTCACCAAACCGAAAGTTACAATGAAAAGACCTTAAAACCTTAAAACGTCGCTTAAAAATCAACCGCGATAGATATAATCCAGATTTTTGCTTTAAATAGCAAAGGTAAGACAGCTCTCGAGCTTTCTGTTAATTATGTCACGATGACGTCATCAAGAGTCAGATTACAAGCAACCAAATATTTATAAATTTAATCTTTGAAAATCAATATAAAATCAACTGTAAGAGATCTGATTTAGATTTTTAGGGGGATTGATAGATTAATCCGTGGTCTTCATAATTTGTATTACATGCAAAAAGACCTGAAACTTCCTTCCGGTCAAAACCGGAAGTTTCTTATAATTTAAAAGTAAAACACGATGTGAACTTACTTTCAACGATGTTAGGAGCTGGCTAGATTGTAAGTAACAAAAATGTTAACAGTGACTTCATAAAATGTTAAAGCGCCCTCTAGCGTCATGTTGACAAATGTTACGTCATATTACGATTATATTTGAATTATTACGTTTTTAGACGTTGAAGGCATATCTCAGCAAAGGATCGTGTTAACATAACACCTCATTTTGTGTTGTTAGGTGATAGATAGTTGCACAAAAAGTTCAGAAACGTGTGACGTCATCGTTTTAATCAGTTTGAATTTATTTTAATCTGTTTAAATTAACTTAAATTCGGTTTTTTTGAAAACAAATACTCTAAAAAAATGCGAAAGCGAAAAAGCCCTATGTTCTGTTCCTTGAACAGACGTAGTTCTAGTTTCTTCTTCTTCTTCTTCTTGTTCTTGTGCCATAAATCGCATAGACTTTGTACACGTTTCATTCTGGCGGTCACTTTTGTCATTAAACTGACTTCAATGTCATTGAAACTTTGCACATACTCGGAACTCATACTGAGCTAGTGCCTAAAACTCGGATGTCATCATGGCGTCACCACGTGACATGTGACGTCATCTTAAAGTTTTAATAATTTAATCTTTGAAAATCAATAACAAATCAACCGCGAAAGACCGAAACTAGATGTTTATGGGAATCGATATAATAATTAAGGGTCTTCATTTTATCTCGTGTGCGTAAAATCACGTGACCCTTCCTTCCGGTCCAAACCGGAAGTGGCTTATAATTTAAAAGTGGAAAATGATTTGAACTTACTTTCAACGATGTTAGTCTCTAGCTAGGCTGCGCTCTACAAAAAAGTGATCGGTGACATCATAAATTGTTTTAGCGCCCTCTAGCGGCAGGTTGAAAATTGTTTGAAATGAACAATCTGTTGATGTGTGTGGCGAAGTTTGTTCAAATCACTTTATAACTGATGTATATAATCAGCTTCATGATAGGAACAGGTTGACGGAAAGAAAAAAATATGACGTCACCAGACCGGAAGTTATAATGAAATTACCTCTTTTCCTTTAAAAATTCCTAAAAAATTAACCCAGACAGATATAATCTTGTTTTTTGCTCTAAAGGTTAATGTAAAAGTACTTCTCAAACTTCCCTGTGTTTTGTAGCAAAGGGCGAACTTGGACATACCCTGAGACACCCTTGAAATTTCATGTTTTATGTCCTTGATTGCACGGCGCCAGTAGGCCTATACGTGTACATTGTATTGAGCGTACTTGCACGTACGATGTCAGTACGCTCCATACATTGTACAATAGAGAAGGGAAGGCGGGACACTGGTATCCATTTGTACGGTGACATGTGAAACACAAGAGTCATCAATATAGGCCACGAGGAAGGGCGCCGCTTATGGCAGGTAGGTAAACGTGCCTTCGGCAACGCAGAACTACGCGTGAATTATACACGTACCACAGTCAGTCCGCAGCGCACGCGTTAATAAGGTCATATCCCGAACTTTATTTGCAGGGCCGGCGTCGCAAATCGGCCACGAGATTTACGCGAGTAATTGCAAGAGTTCGACCGCTTTGTTTTCACGAGCTACACGTTGCAAACGAAGCAGTGATTTTCCAAGATGGCGTGGTAAGTGGAAAGCGAACGATTTTCTGAATCGAATGATATAAAATATGACGAGATTCAGTGTGTTTTTGGCAGAATTTTGTTCACTCGAAGTTAGAGTATAATTTCAAGAAATGTTTTTGTCGTGTGTTTAGTTTCTGCGCCCTGACTGGACTAACAAATATTACCAAAAATGATCACTACACATTGATAAAAGAAGCAATGATCTTTCGTTTGATATACAATTTAGCCTGTGGCGACATTTTTTTCATGTATTTTGCGACGATTTTCGTGCGCGCGATTTCAACTTTTTTCGGCCATGTCTTTCGGCTTTACATACGCAGAACGTGTATTTCATCATGCACACAAGCACATGTGTACATGTGCTGGATATGCACTAGATGCGATGGTGATTGCACAGTAGCCTTACATGTATTTATATGATAAAGTTAGGTTTCTTTCATGTATAAAAACGACTTAGGCCTATGTTTTTGTTCAAAATTATAACAAATTGTTTAATAATAATAAATTTAGTTACTACTATTATTGTGCTAAACTTCATAGTTCCTATTTCTGTCTTCCAATATGTTTCTTATACTAGGTAGCACTCGTCCACCACCATGGCCATGCCCACCGCAGCCATCGCCAGCATGTCGGGAGCCTCTACAGAAGGCCAAAGGCAACTCTTGTCCTTGGATATTCTCTCACAAAGTATCTCAAAGAGAACATCACTACTAAAGTTGGTTGATTTGCAGGTAGTGACTCGTCGCGGTACTACAATTTCTGACCTTAGAAAGTATCTGCTTCATCAGCATGACATCTGCTCTTATTCCTTCATGGCCTGACATTGTATAATTTGTAATGATTCATGTTGGGACAAATGATCTAGAGTTGGGTTTCCAAAGAAGTGTTGAAAATAGTTGAAGATTTAAATGTACTGGTGGATATGCAGCACGTGCTTTGTATGTAGATTTAAATGTTTTTGTATTTTAGTGTTTTAAATAATATACATGACTTTGTGTCAGTGTTGTGCAAACGCAATGCAGCTAAAACAGATCAAAACCGAGTCTGGCCGAGTCGGGTCAGTTTGTCAAAACATCTAGGAATAATGCCCCAAACTATGCCAACAAAGTTTTGAGCTACAATGTAAATTTGACACAAACAGCATATAACTTTATTAATGCAGATTGTATTATTTATATTATCAGTGATATAATTTATGTGCATTAACATTTATATTAGCAAAATTTATGTCTTATTTAAAATCTTTTGTTTTTGCAATGTTAGAAGCGGGTATACATTGTAATTTAATATTTACAATAATTTAATGCCAAAGAAACTACATGTACGCCAAAAACATCAAGCAAAGATAAAACAAGCTTTATTTACTTTTATAATAAATCTCAATAGTTTGCACATTGAACATTATGCCAAAGATGATGGTAATTATCATCTTCACTATGTTGGCCATATTTTTGTTGAGGTTTTGCCTAATTGCTAAACATTTATTATTTTATTACCAACCCTAATTGTTGTCATTTCTTCAATCTGTATTTATGTACATGTAATAGCTGATGTAATTAAAATAAGTTTTAACAATTTCAGGGTTTAATTTAACAATTTTATTCAAGCCATATAACATCAACAGGGTATGTTAATGTAAGCGATAAAATTCAAGTTAAAAAATACACAAAAAACAACTGCGTATTGAAATGTGCATGAACTACACGTTACCACGAAGCCTTTTTCAATGACGTCATTTTCGACCAATGAGGGCGCAGGAAGACTATGGACTGTCATGGCGGGATGTTCCATTTGTTAATTTATTGAGAACGTTATAATTTTCTGCACCCTGACTGGACTAAGTTAAAATCAACCCCAAAACTACAGTTTTGTGATAGAATATGAAATTATCTTTAACATCAGTGTGAAATTGGGTTGTGGCCGCTGCCAGAAGATGGACAAAATTCGTCTTTTTTTAAAGGTCAATTTGTTGGTTCGGGAGCTTTTTTTACGTTATAAATTTCACCCTCTAAATGTCATATAATTTCCAATCTGATTTGATAATATAACAAAATGTTTCCTTATCCAAAAGAAAATATACATAATATTGACAGCCAATGAATAAAACGGATGTTTCGGACCAAATTCCAGGCGTTGTCGCCAGCTCATTAAGTATTCAAAAACGAGGTCACGCACAAAGTGCCATGCATAAATCGCACATAAAAGAAACGGCTTTTCAGTGCGCTGCGGACTGACTGTACCATATAATAGATGTACGCGAACTTTTGCACGAGTACTTTTAACAGAAAACAAATTGGTATTCTCATCAAACTTAACCTCCGTAAATACTCTATAGTGCACTCGTGCCTTGCGGACAGGCGTCGTGATGACGTCACCATGGGTCACGTGACGTCGTCTTAAACGTGCAATAGATTTAATGTTTGAAAATTAATTAAAAAATCAACCGCGTATGATCGGAACATGAAGTTTGTGGGAATTGATATAATATTAAATCCATGATCTTCATTTTATCTCGTGTGCGTGAAATCCCGTGACCCTTCTTTCCGGTCGAAACCGGAAGTGGCTTATAATTTAAAAGTGGACCATAATGTGAACTTAGTTTCAACGATGTTAGTCTCTGGCTAGTAGTGCTTATCACAAAAAATACCGGTAACGCCATAACATGTTACAGCGCCCTCTAGCGGCAGTTTGAAAACTGTTAACAATGAATAACCAGTTGATTTGTTTTGCGAAGTTTGCTCAAATCACTGTATAACTGGTTTATATAATCAACATCTTGTTAGGAACAAGTTGGCGAAGACAAAAAAATATGACGTCACTAGACCGAAGGTTACAATGAAAAGACCTTTAAACCTTAAATAATTGCTGAAAAATCAACCGCGATAGATATAATTCTTTTTTTGCTTTAAATAGACAAGTTCAGACAGCTCTCGAGCTGTATGTTAATGACGTCACGATGACGTCATCAAGTATCAGATTGCAAGCAACTAATGATTTGTAGATTTAATCTTTGAAAATCAATATCAAATCAAATGTAACAGATCTGATTTAGATTTTAACGGGAATTGATAGAATATTCCCGGGTCTTCATATTCGTATTACATGCAAAATGACTTGACCCTTCCTTCCGGTCCAAACCGGAAGTGCCTTATAATTTGAAAGTTGAAAATGATATGAATTTATGATGATAGTCTCTAGGTAGCCTGCACTCTACAAACAAAGTTACCGGTGACGTCATAAATTGTTATAACGCCCTCTAGTGGCAGGTTGAAAAATGTTTAAAATGAATAATCAGTTCATTTTCGTGGCGAAGTTTGCTCAAATCGCTTTATAATTGGTATTTATAATCAGCATCTTGTTAGAAACAAGTTGGCGGATAAAAACAAAATAATATGACGTCACTAGACCTGAATTACAATTAAAAGACCTTTAAACATTTCTGAAAATTAACCGCGAGAGATATAATCCAATTAATAATTTAAAATTTGCAGTTTTGAAAAAATTAAATAAAGAAATTTATTAAATGAAATCATAAATGTAATGAACAATACAACAAAAAATAATGCGAAAAAGCCATATGCTCTGTTCCTTGAACAGACATATCTCTATTTTTTTTTTTTTTGCTTCAGACTTTTTCCCATAGGATTTGTACACGTTTTTTCTGCCATGGCACTTTGACACTTTGCTAAATCCGATCGACTTGAAACTTGGCATACACTTAGAACACCACCCACAGATGGTCCTAGAAGAAATTCGTCGCGATTACCTCATTCAAGGTCACGTGACTTCGCGTTAAAGGTGATATTTTCCCCATAGGTTTTGTACACGTTTTTCTTCAGACTATTGACTTTGACACTTTAGTAAATCCGATAGACTTGAGACTTGAAATACACTTAGAACACCATCCACAGATGGTCTTGGAAGAAATTCGGCACAATTGCGCCATTCAAGGTCACGTGACGGCACGTTAAAGGTTTAATTTTTCCTCCATAGGTTTTGTACACGTTTTCCTTCAGACTATTGACTTTGATACTTTAGTAAATCCGACCGACTTGAAACTTGGCATACACTTAGAACACCACCCCCAGATGTTCCTGAAAGACATTCGGCACAATTGCGCCATTCAATGTCACGTGACGGCACGTTAAAGGTTTAATTTTTCCTCCATAGGTTTTGTACACGTTTTTCTTTAGACTATTGACTTTGACACTTTAGTAAATCCGATCGACTTGAGACTTGGCACACACTTAGACCACCTTCCACAGACGGTCCTAGAAGAAATTTGGCAAGATTACATCATTCAAGGTCACGGGGCGTCACATTAAAGGTTCAATTTTCCCCTATAGGTTTTGTACACGTTTTTCTTTAGACTATTGACTTGAACACTTTAGTAAATCTGATCGACTTGAGATTTAGCACACACAAAACACCATCACACACATATTAAAAGACACTCGAAACAGCTCTGTGTTTGTCCACAAACACATGTCTAGTTTTTTTTTTTTCTTTTTTTTTTTTTTTTTTTTTTTTTTCCACTTTCAGTGTTTTCACCCATAGGATTTACACACGTTTGTTCTGCCAATACACTTTGGCACTTTGGTAAATCCAATCGACTTGAGACTTGGTATACACTTAGACCTCCACCCACAGATGGTCCTAGAAGAAATTTGGCTCGATTGCGTCATTCAAGGTCACGTGACGTCACGTTAAAGGTTTAATTTTCCCCATAGGTTTTGTACACGTTTTTCTTCAGACTATTGACTTTGGCACTTCGGTAAATCCGACCAACTTGAAACTTGGCATACACTTAGAATACCACCCCCACATGTTTCTGAAATAAATTCGGCACGATTACGTCATTCAAGGTCACGGGGCGTCACATTAAAGGTTCAATTTTCCCCCATAGGTTTTGTACACGTTTTTCTTTAGACTATTGACTTGGACACTTTAGTAAATCTGATCGACTTGAGACTTGGCACACACAAAAGACCATCACACACATATTGAAAGACACTCGAAACAGCTCTGTGTTTGTCCACAAACACATGTCTAGTTTTCCTTTTCCTTTCCTCTTTCAGACTTTTCCCCATAGGATTTGTACACGTTTTTTCTGGCATAGCACTTGGACACTTTGGTAAATCCGATCGACTTTAGACTTGGCATACATTTAGACAACCACCCAAGGACGGTCCTAGAAGAAATTCGTCACGATTACGTCATTCAAGGTCACGTGACGTCACGTTAAAGGTTACAATTTTCCCATAGGTTTTGTACACGTTTTTCTTCAGACTATTGACTTTGACATTTTGGTGAATCCGACCGACTTGAAACTTGGTATACACTTAGAACCCCACTCCCAGATGTCTCTGAAAGAAATTCGGCACGATTGCGTCTTTCAAGGTCACGTGACGTGACGTTAAAGGTGTACATTTTTTTCCCATAAGGTTTGTACACGTTTTTCTTCAGACTATTGATTTTGACACTTCCGTAATTTTTTTTCGACTTGAAACTTAGCACAGACATCGACCACCATCCCCAGGAGGGCCAAGAGAAAAATCATCACAATGACGTCATCGTGGGTCATGTGACGTCACATTTAAGGTGTATTTGTTAAGACCCTCTATCTCTAGAAGTACAAGTCCGATTGGGGTCAAACTTGGTATGCAAGTATTCAAGGGTGTGTTATAGACACAAATTAAGATAACATCATGACGACGTCATCGTCGGTCATGTGACGTCTTATTAAAGGTTCAATTTTCCCCATTGGTTTTGTACACGTTTTTATTCAGACTATTGAATTTGACACTTTGGTCAATCCGATCGACTCGAGACTTAGTACACACCTCGACCACCATCCCTAGGAGGGCCAAGAGGAACATCGTCAGGATGACGTCATCGTTGGACATGTGACGTCACATTAAAGGTTCAGTTTATAAGACCCTCTATCTCTAGAAGTACAGGTCCGATTGGGGTCATACTTGGTATGCAAGTAATCGAGTATGTGTTATAGACGAAAATTAAGATGAAGTAATTATGACGTCATCGTGGGTCACGGAACGTCATATTAAAGGTGTAGTTTTCCCCAAAGGATTTGTACACGTTTTTTTCAACCATATATCTTTGGCACTTGGGTAAATCAGATTGACTTCAGACTTGCGACACACTTAGACCACCACCCACTTATTACAAAACAAATTAGACATCCGAAACAGCTCTGTGTTTGTCCACAAACACATTTCTAGTTTTTTTTTTGTTTTTTTAGCTGTTTCGGTTTTTCACCGAAACAGCTTTTGTTTTCGTTAAAGTTTTTTTTTTTTTAGCTGTTTCGGTTTTTCACCGAAACAGCTTTTGTAATCGTTAAAGTTTTTTTTTTTCTTTTTTTTTTTTTTTTTTTTTTTTTTTTTTTTTTCTTTTTCAGACTTTTCTCCATAGGATTTGCACACGTTTGTTCAGACAATACACTTTGACACTTTAATCAATCCGATCGACTTGAGACTTGGCACACACTTAGACCACCACCCACAGACGGTCCTCGAAGAAATTCGTCACGATTATGTCATTCAAGGTCACGTGACCTCACGTTAAAGGTGAAAATTTCCCCATAGGTTTTGTACACGTTTTTCTTCAGACTATTGACTTTGGCACTTCGGTAAATCCGACCGACTTGAAACCTGGCATATACTTAGAACACCACCCCCAGATGTTTCTGAAAGAAATGTGGCACGATTGCGTCATTCAAGGTCACGTGACGTCACATTAAAGGTTCACATTTTTCTCCCATTGGTTTTGTACACGTTTTTCTTTAGACTATTGACTTTGACATTTTAGTAAATCCGATCGACTTGAGACTTGACACACACTTAGACCACCATCCACAGACGGCCCAAGAAGAAAATCGGAACGATTACGTCATTCAAGGTCACGGGGCGTCACGTTAAAGTTTCATTTTTGTCCCATAGGTTTTGTACACGTTTTTCTTTAGACTATTGCCTTTGACACTTTAGTAAATCTGATCGACTTGAGACTTGGCACACACAAAAGACCACCACACACATATTGAAAGTAATTTTAGACACTCGAAACAGCTCTGTGTTTGTCCACAAACACATGTCTAGTTGTTTTTTTTTTTTTTTCTTTGCCTTTTGTACTTCATAGGATTTGTACACGTTTGTTCAGACAATACACTTTGACACTTTGGGAAATCCGATCGACTTGAGACTTGGCATACACTTAGACAACCACCCAAGGACGGTCCTAGAAGAAATTCGTCGCGATTACGTCATTCAAGGTCACGTGACTTCGCGTTAAAGGTGAAATTTTCCCCATAGGTTTTGTACACGTTTTTCTTCAGACTATTGAATTTGACACTTCGGTAAATCCGACCGACTTGAAACTTGGCATGCCCTTAGAACACCACCCCCAGATGTTCCTGAAAGAAATTTGGCACGATTGCGTCATTGAACGTCACGTGACGTCACGTTAAAGGTGGACATTTTTCTCCCATTGGTTTTGTATACGTTTTTCTTTAGACTATTGACTTTGACACTTTAGTAAATCCGATCGACTTAAGACTTAGCACACACTTAGACCACCATCCACAGACGGTCCTAGAAAAAAATCGGCACGATTACGTCATTCAAGGTCACGGAGCGTCACGTTAAATGTTCAATTTTCCCCCATAGGTTTTGTACACGTTTTTCTTTAGACTGTTGACTTTGACACTTTCGTCAATTTGATCGACTTGAGACTTGGCACACACATAGACCACCACACACACATATTGAAAGTAATGTAAGACACTCGAAACAGCTCTGTGTTTGTCCACAAACACATGTCTAGTTTCTTTTTTTTTTTTTTTTTTTTTTTTTTTCCACTTTCAGACTTTTTCCCATAGGATTTGTACACGTTTTTTCAGCCAATACACTTTGACACTTTGGTAAATCCGATGGACTTGAGACTTGGCATATACTTAGACAACCACCCAAGGACGGTCCTAGAAGAAATTCGTCGCGATTACGTCATTCAAGGTCACGTGACTTCGCGTTAAAGGTGAAATTTTCCCCATAGGTTTTGTACACGTTTTTCTTCAGACTGTTGAATTTGACACTTTGGTAAATCCGACCGACTTGAAACTTGCCATACACTCAGAACAGTACCACCAGATGTTTCTGAAAGAAATTCAGCACGATTGCGTTATTCAAGGTCACGTGACGTCAAGTTAAAGGTTTAATTTGTCCCCCATAGGTTTTGTACACGTTTTTCTTTAGACTATTGACTTTGACACCTTAGTAAATCCGATCGACTTGAGACTTGGCACACACATAGACCACCATCCACAGACGGTCCTAGAAGAAATTCGGCACGATTACGTCATTCAAGGTCACGGGGCGTCACATTAAAGGTTCAATTTTCCCCCATAGGTTTTGTACACGTTTTTCTTTAGACTATTGACTTGGACACTTTAGTAAATCTGATCGACTTGAGACTTAGCACACACAAAAGACCATCACACACATATTGAAAGACACTCGAAACAGCTCTGTGTTTGTCCACAAACACATGTCTAGTTTTCCTTTTCCTTTCCTCTTTCAGACTTTTCCCCATAGGATTTGTACACGTTTTTTCTGGCATAGCACTTGGACACTTTGGTAAATCCGATCGACTTTAGACTTGGCATACATTTAGACAACCACCCAAGGACGGTCCTAGAAGAAATTCGTCACGATTACGTCATTCAAGGTCACGTGACGTCACGTTAAAGGTTACAATTTTCCCATAGGTTTTGTACACGTTTTTCTTCAGACTATTGACTTTGACATTTTGGTGAATCCGACCGACTTGAAACTTGGTATACACTTAGAACCCCACTCCCAGATGTCCCTGAAAGAAATTCGGCACGATTGCGTCTTTCAAGGTCACGTGACGTGACGTTAAAGGTGTACATTTTTTTCCCATAAGGTTTGTACACGTTTTTCTTCAGACTATTGATTTTGACACTTCCGTAATTTTTTTTCGACTTGAAACTTAGCACAGACATCGACCACCATCCCCAGGAGGGCCAAGAGAAAAATCATCACAATGACGTCATCGTGGGTCATGTGACGTCACATTTAAGGTGTATTTGTTAAGACCCTCTATCTCTAGAAGTACAAGTCCGATTGGGGTCAAACTTGGTATGCAAGTATTCAAGGGTGTGTTATAGACACGAATTAAGATAACATCATGACGACGTCATCGTCGGTCATGTGACGTCTTATTAAAGGTTCAATTTTGCCCATTGGTTTTGTACACGTTTTTATTCAGACTATTGAATTTGACACTTTGGTCAATCCGATCGACTCGAGACTTAGTACACACCTCGACCACCATCCCTAGGAGGGCCAAGAGGAACATCGTCAGGATGACGTCATCGTTGGACATGTGACGTCACATTAAAGGTTCAGTTTATAAGACCCTCTATCTCTAGAAGTACAGGTCCGATTGGGGTCATACTTGGTATGCAAGTAATCGAGTATGTGTTATAGACGAAAATTAAGATGAAGTAATTATGACGTCATCGTGGGTCACGGAACGTCATATTAAAGGTGTAGTTTTCCCCAAAGGATTTGTACACGTTTTTTTCAACCATATATCTTTGGCACTTGGGTAAATCAGATTGACTTCAGACTTGCGACACACTTAGACCACCACCCACTTATTACAAAACAAATTAGACATCCGAAACAGCTCTGTGTTTGTCCACAAACACATTTCTAGTTTTTTTTGTGTTTTTTTAGCTGTTTCGGTTTTTCACCGAAACAGCTTTTGTTTTCGTTAAAGTTTTTTTTTTTTTTCTTTTTTTTTTTCTTTTTTTTTTTTTTTTCCACTTTCAGACTTTTTCCCATAGGATTTGTACACGTTTTTTCAGCCAATACACTTTGACACTTTGGTAAATCCGATGGACTTGAGACTTGGCATATACTTAGACAACCACCCAAGGACGGTCCTAGAAGAAATTCGTCGCGATTACGTCATTCAAGGTCACGTGACTTCGCGTTAAAGGTGAAATTTTCCCCATAGGTTTTGTACACGTTTTTCTTCAGACTGTTGAATTTGACACTTTGGTAAATCCGACCGACTTGAAACTTGCCATACACTCAGAACAGTACCACCAGATGTTTCTGAAAGAAATTCAGCACGATTGCGTTATTCAAGGTCACGTGACGTCAAGTTAAAGGTTTAATTTGTCCCCCATAGGTTTTGTACACGTTTTTCTTTAGACTATTGACTTTGACACCTTAGTAAATCCGATCGACTTGAGACTTGGCACACACATAGACCACCATCCACAGACGGTCCTAGAAGAAATTCGGCACGATTACGTCTTTCAAGGTCACATGGCGTCACATTAAAGGTTCAATTCTCCCCCATAGGTTTTGTACACGTTTTTCTTTAGACTATTGACTTGGACACTTTAGTAAATCTGATCGACTTGAGACTTGGCACACACAAAAGACCATCACACACATATTGAAAGACACTCGAAACAGCTCTGTGTTTGTCCACAAACACATGTCTAGTTTTTCTCCTTTAGACTCTTCTCCATAGGGTTTGTACACGTTTTTTGTTCTGCCAATACACTTTGACCTTTTGGTAAATCCGATCGACTTGAAACTTTGCATACACTTAGCACACCACCCACAGATGGTCCTAGAAGAAATTCGTCACGTTTACGACATTCATGGTCACGTGACGTCACGTTAAAGGTGCAATTTTGTCCCATAGGATTTGTACACGTTTTTCTTCAGAATATTGAATTTGACACTTCGGTAAATCCGATCGACTTGAGACTTAGGACACACCTCGACCACCATCCCCAGGGGGGCCAGAAGAAAAATTGTCATGATGACGTCATCGTGGGTCATTTGACGTCACATTAAAGGTGTAGTTTATAAGACCCTCTATCTCTGGAAGTACAGGCCCGATTGGGGACAAACTTGATATGCAAGTATCCCGGGATGTGTTATAGACGAAAATTAAGATGACATCACGATGACTTCATCGGGTGTCATGTGACGTCACATTAAAGGCGCAGTTTTTCCTATAGGTTTTGTACACGTTTTTCGTCAGACTATTGAATTTGACACTTTGGTAAATCCAATCGACTCGAGAATTAGTACACACCTCGACCACAATCTCTAGGAGGTCCACAAGGATAATCGTCATGATGACGTCATCGTGGGTCATGTGACGTCACTTTAAAGGTGTAGTTTTTAAGACCCTCTATCTCTGGAAGTAAAGGTCTGATTGGGGTCAAACTTGGTATGCAAGTATTCCAGGATGTGTTATAGACGAAAATTAAGATGACGGCATGACGACGTCATCGTGGGCCATGTGACGTCACATTAAAGGTGCAGTTTTCCCCATAGGATTTGAACACGTTTTTTTCAACTAATATATCTTTGACACTTTGGTACATCCGATCGACTTCAGACTTAGCACACACCTCGACCACCATACCCATGGGGGCCAAGGGGAAAATCGTCATGATGACATCATTGTGGGTCATGTGACGTCACATTAAAGGGGCAGATTTTAGGACCCTCTAACTCTGGAAGTACAGGCCCGATTGGGGACAAACTTGATATGCAAGTATCCCGGGATGTGTTATAGACGAAAATTAAGATGACATCACGATGACTTCATCGGGTGTCATGTGACGTCACATTAAAGGCGCAGTTTTACCTATAGGTTTTGCACACGTTTTTCGTCAGACTATTGAATTTGACACTTTGGTAAATCCAATCGACTCGAGAATTAGTACACACCTCGACCACAATCTCTAGGAGGTCCACAGGGATAATCGTCATGATGACGTCATCGTGGGTCATGTGACGTCACTTTAAAGGTGTAGTTTTTAAGACCCTCTATCTCTGGAAGTAAAGGTCTGATTGGGGTCAAACTTGGTATGCAAGTATTCCAGAATGTGTTATAGACGAACATTAAGATGACATCATGATGAAATTCCCAGGTGTCATGTGACGTCACATTAAAGGTGTAGCTTTCCCAATAGGATTTGTACACGTATTTTTCAACCAATTAACTTGGGTAAATCCGATCGGTTTCATACTCGGCACACACATAATAAAGGTCATCTTAGACACCCGAAACAGCTCTGTGTTTGTCCACAAACACATTTCTAGTTGGCTTTTTCGCTAAAAAGCGAAAAAGCCTTTGTTTTTCTTCTGTTTGTTTTTTTGGCTTTTTCGCAAATTTTGCGAAAAAGCCTTTGTTTCTGTTCTGATTTTTTTTTTTCTTCTTCTTCTTCTTCTTCTTCTTCTTCTTCTTCTTTTTTCTTTTCTTTTAGTAACCTAAACCCCATAGACTTTGTACACGTTTTTTCTGCCCGTCACTTTTAATAGAAAACAAAGTCGTATTTACATAAAACTTAACCCAGGTGAAGACCCTATAGTGAACTCGTGTCTCGCAGAAATACGTCATGGTGACGTCATCAGGGGTCACGTGACGTCATCTTAAAGGTGTAATTGATTTAATCTTTGAAATTCAATAACAAATCAACCGCAAAAGACCGAAACTAAATTTTTGTGGCAATAGATAGAATAATCCAGGATCTTAATTTTATCTCGTGTGCGTGAAATCACGTGACCCTTCCTTCCGGTCTAAACCGGAAGTGCCTCATAATTTAAAAGTGAAAAATGATATGAACTTACTTTCAACGATGTTAGTGTCTGGCTACAATGTATTTTTCAAAAAAAATATTGGTGACGTCATAACATGTTATAGCGCCCTCTAGCGGCAGTTTGAAAAATTGTTAAAATGAATAATCTGTTGATGTGTGTGGCGAAGTTTGCTGAAATCACTTTATAACCGGTGTATTTAATCAGCTTCATGCTAGGAACAAGTTGACGGGAAGAAAAAATTATGACGTCACCAGACCGGAAGTTAGAATGAAAAGACTCCTTTTCCTTTGAAAATTCCTAAACAATTAAACCTGACAGATACAATCTTGATTTTTGCTCTAAAGGTTAATGTAAAAGTAGTTCTCGAACTTCCCTGTGTTTTGGGGCAAAAAACGAACTTGAACATACCCTGCGGCACCCTTGAAATGTAATCGTTTTGGCCTAGGCGCATAAAGCATTGACCCCTTATATGTGCCTGGCACACGTATAATAGGGGTGTACATGCTTGTATATGTACGTACGTATACACTGATAGTGTACTATGCATTGAGCGAATGTATCACTACTGACATCGTACGTGCATGCAAATGTACGCTCACCCAAGAGGACACTAGCCGCCAACAAGCGAAACAGGATGACGTCATCAAATTGCCTATGGGGAAGGGCGCCGTGTGCGACAGGTAGGTAAACAGGCTCTCGGCTACGCAGAATCCAATCCCATAGACTTTGTGAACGTTGTTTGCACAATTCCCAGCACTTTTAACGAAAAACAAAGTCGTATTTCCATAAAACTTAACCCAGATGAAGACCCTATAGTAAACTCGTGTCTCGCAGACATACGTCATGGTTACGTCGTCAGGGGTCACGTGACGTCATCTTAAAGGTGCAATTGATTTAATCTTTAAAAATAAATAACAAATCAACCACAAAAGACCGAAACTTGATTTTTGTGGCAATAGATATAATAATCCAGAATCTTCATTTTATCTCGTGTGCTTAAAATCACGTGACCCTTCCTTCCGGTCCAAACCTGAAGTGCCTCATAATTTGAAAGTGAAAATGATATGAACTTACTTTCAACGATGTTAGTGTCTGGCTAGAATAAACTTTTCCAAAAAAAATCAGGCGACGTCATAATATGTTATAGCGCCCTCTAGCGGCAGGTTGAAAAATGGTTAAAATGAATAATCTGTTGATGTGTGTGGCGAATTTTGCTGAAACCACTTTATAACCGGTGTATATAATCAGCTTCATGCTTAGACCATATTGGGAAGGAGAAATATTTATGACGTCACCAAACCGGAAGTTACAATGAAAAATCCTTTAAACCTTAAACAATCGCTTACAAATCAACCACTATAGATATAATCCAGATTTTTGCATCAGATAGCAAAGTAAAGACAGCTCTCGAGCTTTCTGTTAATTACGTCACGATGACGTCATCAAATGTCAGATTACAAGCAACCAAATATTTCTAGATTTAATCTTTGAAAATCAATATAAAATCAACTGTAAGAGATCTGATTCAGATTTTTAAGGGAATTGATAGATTAATCCATGGTCTTCATAATTTGTATTACATGCAAAAAAACCTGACCCTTCCTTCCGGTCTAAACCGGAAGTGCATTATAATTTAAAAGTGGAAAACGATGGGAACTTACTTTCAACGATGTTAGGCGCTGGCTAGGTTGTAAGTAACAAACAAGTTAACGGTGACTTCTTAAAATGTTATAGCGCCCTCTAGCGGCTTGTTGACAAATGTTACATCATATTACGATTACATTTGAATTATTACGTTTTTCGACCTTTAAGTCATATCTCAGCAACGGAACGTGCTAACATAACATACGTTTGTATTGTTAGGTGATAGATAGTTGCACAAAAAGTTCACAAACGTGTGACGTCATCGTTTTAATCAGTTTGGATTCATTTTAATCTGTTTAAATTAACTTAAATTAGTTTTCGATGATTTTAAATTATTTTGATGGTATACAAGTTCAATTTTTGAAAAATTTAATCTATAAAATTGCGAAAGCGAAAAAGCCCTATGTTCTGTTCCTCGAACAGACGTAGTTCTAGTTTCTTCTTCTTGTTCTTGTCCCATAAATCGCATAGACTTTGTACACGTTTCTTCTGGAGGTCACTTTTGTCATTAAACATACTTCAATTTCATTGAAACTTTGCACATACTCAGAACTCATACTGAGCTAGTGCCTAAAACTCGGATGTCATCATGACGTCATCACGTGACACGTGACGTCATCTTAAAGTTTTAATAATTTAATCTTTGAAAATCTATACAAAATCAACCGCGAAAGACCGTAACTAGATGTTTGTGGGAATCGATAGAATAATTAAGGATCTTCATTTTATCTCGTGTGCGTAAAATCACGTGACCCTTCCTTCCGGTCCAAACCGGAAGTGGCTTATAATTTGAAAGTGGAAAATGATTTGAACTTACTTTCAACGATGTTAGTCTCTAGCTAGGCTGCGCTCTCCAAAAAAGTGACCGGTGACGTCATAAATTGTTTTAGCGCCCGCTAGCGGCAGGTTGAAAAATGTTTAAAATGAATAATCAGTTGATGTGTGTGGCGAAGTTTGTTCAAATCACTTTATAACTGATGTATATAATCAGCTTCATGATAGGAACAGGTTGACGGAAAGAAAAAAATATGACGTCACCAGACCGGAAGTTATAATGAAATTACCTCTTTTCCTTTAAAAATACCTAAAAAATTAACCCAGACAGATATAATCTTGTTTTTTGCTCTAAAGGTTAATGTAAAAGTACTTCTCAAACTTCCCTGTGTTTTGTAGCAAAAGGCGAACTTGGACATACCCTGAGACACCCTTGAAATTTCATGTTTTATGTCCTTGATTGCACGGCGCCAGTATACGTGTACATTGTATTGAGCGTACTTGCACGTACGATGTCAGTACGCTCCATACATTGTACAATAGAGAAGGGAAGGAGGGACACTGGTATCCATTTGTACGGTGACATGTGAAACACGAGAGTCATCAACATAGGCCACGAGGAAGGGCGCCGCTTATGGCAGGTAGGTAAACGTGCCTTCGGCAACGCAGAACTACGCGTGAATTATACATGTACCATATAATAGATGTACGCGAACTTTTGCACAAGTACTTTTAACAGAAAACAAATTGGTATTCTCATCAAACTTAACCTCCGTAAATACTCTATAGTGCACTCGTGCCTTGCGGACAGGCGTCGTGATGACGTCACCATGGGTCACGTGACGTCGTCTTAAACGTGCAATAGATTTAATGTTTGAAAATTAATAAAAAAATCAACCGCGTATGATCGGAACTTGAAGTTTGTGGGAATTGATATAATATTAAATCCATGATCTTCATTTTATCTCGTGTGCGTGAAATCCCGTGACCCTTCCTTCCGGTCGAAACCGGAAGTGGCTTATAATTTAAAAGTGGACCATAATGTGAACTTAGTTTCAACGATGTTAGTCTCTGGCTAGTAGTGCTTTTCACAAAAAATACCGGTAACGCCATAACATGTTACAGCGCCCTCTAGCGGCAGTTTGAAAACTGTTAACAATGAATAACCAGTTGATTTGTTTTGCGAAGTTTGCTCAAATCACTGTATAACTGGTTTATATAATCAACATCTTGTTAGGAACAAGTTGGCGAAGACAAAAAAATATGACGTCACTAGACCGAAAGTTACAATGAAAAGACCTTTAAACCCTAAATAATTGCTGACAAATCAACCGCGATAGATATAATTCTTTTTTTGCTTTAAATAGACAAGTTCAGACAGCTCTCGAGCTGTATGTTAATGACGTCACGATGACGTCATCAAGTATTAGATTGCAAGCAACTAATGATTTGTAGATTTAATCTTTGAAAATCAATATCAAATCAAATGTAACAGATCTGATTTAGATTTTAACGGGAATTGATAGAATAATCCAGGGTCTTCATATTCGTATTACATGCAAAATGACTTGACCCTTCCTTCCGGTCCAAACCGGAAGTGCCTTATAATTTGAAAGTTGAAAATGATATGAATTTACTTTCAACGATGATAGTCTCTAGGTAGCCTGCACTCTACAAACAAAGTTACCGGTGACGTCATAAATTGTTATAACGCCCTCTAGTGGCAGGTTGAAAAAATTTTTAAATGAATAATCAGTTTGTTTTCGTGGCGAAGTTTGCTCAAATCGCTTTATAATTGGTATTTATAATCAGCATCTTGTTAGGAAAATGTTGGCGGATAAAAACAAAATAATATGACGTCACTAGACCGGAAATTACAATTAAAAAACCTTTAAACATTTCTGAAAATTAACCGCGAGAGATATAATCCAATTAATAATTTAAAATTTGCAGTTTTGAAAAAATTAAATAAAGACATTTATTAAATGAAATCATAAATGTAATGAACAATACAAAAACAAAATGCGAAAAAGCCATATGCTCTGTTCCTTGAACAGACATATCTCTAGTTTTTTTTTTTTTTTCCACTTTCAGACTTTTCCCTATAGGATTTGTACACGTTTTTTCAGCCATTACACTTTGACACTTTGGTAATTCCGATCGACTTGAGACTTGTTATACATTTAGACAACCACCCAAGGACGGTCCTAAAAGAAATTCGTCACTATTACGTCATTCAAGGTCACGTGACCTCACGTTAAAGGTGAACATTTTCCCATAGGTTTTGTACACGTTTTTCTTCAGACTATTGACTTTGGCACTTTGGTAAATCCAATCGACTCGAGAATTAGTACACACCTCGACCACAATCTCTAGGAGGTCCACAAGGATAATCGTCATGATGACGTCATCGTGGGTCATGTGACGTCACTTTAAAGGTGTAGTTTTTAAGACCCTCTATCTCTGGAAGTAAAGGTCTGATTGGGGTCAAACTTGGTATGCAAGTATTCCAGGATGTGTTATAGACGAAAATTAAGATGACGGCATGACGACGTCATCGTGGGCCATGTGACGTCACATTAAATGTGCAGTTTTCCCCATAGGATTTGAACACGTTTTTTTCAACTAATATATCTTTGACACTTTGGTACATCCGATCGACTTCAGACTTAGCACACACCTCGACCACCATACCCATGGGGGCCAAGGGGAAAATCGTCATGATGACATCATTGTGGGTCATGTGACGTCACATTAAAGGGGCAGATTTTAGGACCCTCTAACTCTGGAAGTACAAGTCTGATTGGGGTCAAACTTGGTATGCAAGTATTCCAGAATGTGTTATAGACGAACATTAAGATGACATCATGATGAAATTCCCAGGTGTCATGTGACGTCACATTAAAGGTGTAGCTTTCCCAATAGGATTTGTACACGTATTTTTCAACCAATTAACTTGGGTAAATCCGATCGGTTTCATACTCGGCACACACATAATAAAGGTCATCTTAGACACCCGAAACAGCTCTGTGTTTGTCCACAAACACATTTCTAGTTTTTTTTTTTTTTTCCACTTTCAGACTTTTCCCCATAGGATTTGTACACGTTTTTTCAGCCATTACACTTTGACACTTTGGTAATTCCGATCGACTTGAGACTTGTTATACATTTAGACAACCACCCAAGGACGGTCCTAAAAGAAATTCGTCACTATTACGTCATTCAAGGTCACGTGACCTCACGTTAAAGGTGAACATTTTCCCATAGGTTTTGTACACGTTTTTCTTCAGACTATTGACTTTGGCACTTTGGTAAATCCGACCGACTTGAAACTTGCCATACACTCAGAACACCACCACCAGATGTTCCTGAAAGAAATTAAGCACGATTGCGTCATTCAAGGTCACGTGACGTCAAGTTAAAGGTTTAATTTGTCCCCCATAGGTTTTGTACACGTTTTTCTTTAGACTATTGACTTCGACACTTAGTAAATCCGATCGACTTGAGACTTGGCACACACATAGACCACCATCCACAGAGGGTCGTAGGAGAAATGTGGCACGATTACGTCATTCAAGGTCACGGGGCGTCACGTTAAAGGTTCAATTTATCCCCCCTAGGTTTTGTACACGTTTTTCTTTAGACTATTGACTTTGACACTTTAGTAAATCTGATCGACTTGAGATTTGGCACACACAAAATACCACCACACACATATTGAAAGTAATTTTAGAGACTCGAAACAGCTCTGTGTTTGTCCACAAACACATGTCTAGTTTATCTTGTTCCTATTTTATTTTATTTTCAGAAAATTGATTTTCTTTGTTTTAATTTGTCGTTCTTTTATTTTTATATTTAAATAATTGAATACTGTGATTCAATTATTAGCAGGAGCAAGCCACTTTGTCAGTGGTACTGGCTACCACGGCATGCGTATAAAACATTTACTGTGTTCATTTTTTATTTTGTATAGAGATTGTATTGACACTTCTTTCTGCACTCAAAGTGTCATACTTGGTTGCTGAGATTTTTATATATTTTTGGTTAATGGTGATATACAATGTTTGCAAATAATATACAAACAAAAACCTAACGAAGCATTAGGAAATACCTTACTTGACTGTAAGTGAAAACAAGTCTCAAGTTTCCTGTGGTATCATGGCACCTGGTGTGCTGTCATTTTTAAGAAAAGTGGATTTTTGTATTAACTTTTAATGATGGGAAAACTAACTAATCGTTGGGAAAACTATGACAAAATCCGTTGAGCACTCCTTTGTTTACAAAACTTCCAGGTGCTGTTATTTATTTTAGACAACATTTGTATGTTTTATTATGTTTTGTTTTGTTTTGTTTTGTTTGAAGCAACCAAAATCGCTGAGAATAATAAGTATACATGTACAGTGCATTGTGAAATTTGTAGCTCAGTGGCTACCATATATTTTGAGAAAAACCAGAAAAAAACATGCACAAATGTTTGGTCTCGTGACTAGATTAGGTTGCTAATACGTGTAATTGGGGGTGGTGAGTTTTTTACCAATTTCAATGATTTTTTCTTTCTTTCAGACATAATACTTTCAGAGAATATTTAGTACCGTCCCAACATTTGTGTGTACCTCCTAATTTGAGCAACATTCTCATTATTAAATTGCCGTAGAACTATTTCCAGTTATTTCCAATTTTCCTCCATGTATGTGCTTTTATCCTGTCTCATTTCATTATCAAGAAATAAATAATCCTTTTTTGATTCCTGGTAAAACTAATGTCTTGTGACAGCATCACATAGTGCTGTAGTCATCATCATCATCATCATCATAGCAGCCCGTGTCATCCCACTGCTGAGCAAAGACCTTTCCTAAACTGCCAAGTTTGTTTGTTCTATGTGTGTCTTTGCCAGGCTGTTGATTCCACGTGACTATCTTATCTCTCCATCTTGCTCGAGGTCTGCCACGTTTTCTTTTTTTCCCAGAGAGAGGTTGTCGTTCTGTTTGGATTTTGCTCTATCTTTTGTTCTGCCTAGATGGCCAGCCCATCATCACTGTTACTATCATCACTGATTTGTGTTTGATCCCTGATCCAAGCATTAATTTTGCGGTCTCTTTTTGTGTATCCAAGCATCGTCCGTTCCATGCTTCTTTGACCTGTTTAAATGTTCTTTTCCATTTCCTTACTAAGGACCATGTTTCGCTTCCATATAGTTAGTATTGTTTGGACAAAAACAATTGTCCAGTGTTGAAATCAGCCTGCGTAAACTTTTACAGTGCTAGCAGCTTAACCCTTTCACCCCTAAAGACTGTTCGATTCATCACTGTTTAGTTGTCTAAACTCTGAAGAAATTCAGAACTTTGCGATACGTCCTCCGGCGCGAACTGGTTAAAAATGGATGGATAAGAGCATTCGTATTGTTACACTAACCTGTTACTAAAAAAGAACCAAGTTGTTCGCATATAATGTAGTCTTGTTCCCTATGCTTCAGACGAAACGGAGCAATTTATAGATGCCAGGGAATTATCAGGTCAGGAAACCAGACTAGATGGCTTGCACCCATTCACGGATGTGTAAACATAACAGAATGTGGACTAACTAGGTCTAAATTGAGGCAGTATTTGAAAATATGCACAAATGGGATTTTGTAGGCACGGAATCTTCATGTGGCTAGCATTGGCAGAACCATATGAAATTGGTCCCTTTATGAAAGCGTGGCCCTTAATACATAGCCCAGTAGACTCAAACCTGGCTACCATCCTTTAAGTTCAAGATGAATTCTTTTTTTAGAGGGTGTAATAGATTCGCCTAATGTGATATGATATAATGTGATTTTCCCTATTGAATTTCAGACGAATGACTACTGACACTCGGTATTTTAAAAATACGCAAACCGGCAGTCGCAACTGCTACATTCCGTATCTCATTTCATCAAAGGGTTAAAAAGGGGGGCTCTCCAAATCGTAAAATTGGAAGAAGAACATTTAAAAGGAACGCAAAGGGCGGAATGGGTTGCAGATATTCCGGCGTTGTATACCGATATTTGTAACTGGTTGTTTGTTGTTTAGATACATGTAAATCTTTTCATTCCAGTATCATTTTTTGTAATTTATAGATTGTTTCACTGTACTTAACTGTTGATGTTTGTTTTATAAAAGCGGAAGTAGGCCTATACCTTTTGCAGCCATACATAACACACTGTACACATAGTCCGTCAGCGTCACCACGAAGTATAACACTAACTGAATCGCGACCCCTTTTCTGGCGTTTTCACGAAGTAACGCAAAGCCCATAGCTAATACACACGGATAGCGTCACTTCGTGAAACTCGATACGCGGGGCCTTATATTTCTGGCGTTTTCACGAAGTAACACAAAGCCCATAGCTACACACGGATAGCGTCACGTAAACGGCGTATCTGATTTGTGAGTTTTCACGAAGTGACGCTATCCGCGTGTATTAGCTATGGGCTTTGCGTTACTTCGTGAAAACGCCAGAAAAGGGTCGCGCGTATCACGTGACATTAGTGTTACTTCTTGGTGACGGTTACGTCCCCGTATGGTAAAACAGTTACTGTATAGCAAATGTTATCTGTTATGCATCTTGATCAAGGTTCCTACTTACAATCAAACCAAACTGGCAGTTCAATAGTTACAGTTAGTAACTAGAGCTGTGCTTCAAAAAGCACGGATATCAGCCTAACATAATAGCCTTTTTAAAAGGTTTGTGCGAACCGACTGTCCATTAGGTTACATTGGCCAAATTCTGATCACTATTCTGATCCAAAGTGTGTAAGAAGAAACATTTCGAGAATTTGAAATTTATCCTACTGACCATAAGGTGACTATTATAAAGATATATGAATCATATGAATTCTGAAGAAAATGTCTCCTACTAACCTACTGGCCGAATTCTGTAAACAAATTTGATGAGGTTTGGTACATAAGTTTGAAAATAATCGGACTCATACTTCCTGGGATATAGGGCTAAATGTATTGCTTGAGGAAAACGTGTACATATACTATGGGGAAGATATACACCTTGACGTCACATGACCCCTGATGACGTCACCGTCATGGTTTTTTTGGTGGGCACTAGGTACCCACCCTTGGGTTTTATGGGAATACGACTTTGTTTTATGCCAAAAGTGGTGGGCAGAAAAAAACGTGTACAAAGTCTATAGAATTTGAGAAAAATAAAAAAGAAGAAGAAAGAACACAAATTAGAACAACAACAATGGCTTTTCCGCAAACTTGCGGAAAAGCAAAAAAAAAATTTAAAAACCCAAAAAACTACGAAAACAAGAGCTGTTTCGGCAGAAATGTCGAAACATCTAAAAAAAAAAAAAAAAGATTGTACAGGTCGAACTTTTATGGGATACCCGAACAAGTGCTTAAAACCAGCTGGGTGTGACCACCTGTTGGCCAATATGAATGAGTTGGTCTAAAAATGTTAAGCATTGACGAATACAAGTTTATCTTTCAACTCTAACAAATACGTTACACTTAATATACGTTGAATATTTCAACTTTCACCCTTTCTTTTGACTTTGTATGCATTTACCTGATATTTTCTTTTGTATCACAGGCTGTTGAACTCGAGGCTCTGTTGGTGGAAATAGCTCATCTTAGAAGCAGGGTGTCATTCTTAGAACAAGTATTTATTATACAATCAGGTGTGTTAAATTCCATAATTAATTAACTTATGTTTATTGATAACCTGTACAAATGAACCGCACTTTTATTAACAACCAATCACAATAACTGCAACAAACACGGCAGTGTAACTATGGAGAACAGACTCCACCCAACTATGACCGCTGTCTTTATTGAACGTCGTAAATATCCAAGACTCTTCCAAGAAAGGCATGCACACATTATAAATCCCGTACCACCAGTACGAGACATTGGTACACTGCAAGCGCATGGCTACATCAATGTGCACAATAGTCATTTGAATGCAGTTGGTGATGCGTGGATGTCAACACGACCAATGTTTAAATTGTATTAGAGAAGATTAGGTTAAAACAGTTTCCCATTTTAGGAGTCCAGACCATATCTCATTTTGTGAACACCACATCTAAACAGCGGCGGCGTAAAGGCTTTTCAAAAAAAGCATCTTCCGTCGGTGTGAAAGTAAAGGAAAACATTATTGTCCCGTTCATTTCGCAAATTATGAATACCTTGGTCATTTTGCTCTTTGAGTTTCTGTTTACCAGCAGTATTCATTTTATGTATAAAACGTGTTTTGAGGGACCGAAGTGAGCGAGCACTAAGTTTCAGATATTGTTTTAAATGTGCGTGTGTGCCAGTGAAAATATAAACAACATACAGCAATCATGGACTAGGGACAACTTGGTTATGACATAAACAAATAGTCCACGATTGACTGACCGTCCACGATTGCAAAATTCTGTACGAAGCAAAATAGGGACAGTAGGGGTCAACGATTGCCGGTGTTTACATTATATTTGTCTGTGGGAAGACGTCCCTACCACCGAACGTTAACAACGACAGCGCAGCAAACGAGCAGTTTCAAAAGATAATGTGCATTCTGCAAAATAAATTTAAGTGGGGAATCCAGGGGCGCGGAGCCAGCGGATGCGGCGTCCGTAGTCTGGTTCCCTGACCTGAAATTGTTTATGCCCAGACGTCTAAATTGTCAGGTAGCCACTGGCAAAATACAATAGATCATGGCGCGTGGCTATTTGTAGACGATGCGATAATTTAAATTATAACGGCCTTTCCCCAAAGGGCAGGACGCCTGCAATGGCTTTACAAGTGATATTAGGCCTTTCGTCTAGTATTGATTTTAGCCAATCCGAGCTTTACAATGTTTACAAACCAGAAAAAAAGAATCGAGGTCATAGGCAATATTTAGTTAACGTTGTTTACTGGTAGTTACCATCTGGGTCCGCCATTTAAATAATATCAAGACAGATCATTGATGTATCGTTCAAGGGTCATTGTTGCTTTTGATGGCTAGTTAGTGATCATTTTATTCGCGTAGGGTGAACATTTTTTTCTTAGAGGAGGCACACTTTTAATGTTGCGAGCGGGGCACTATATTTGTGCTTTCAAAGTCGAGGGACAGTTTTCGATCTCGAGAAGTTATCGCTATAGAAGCACTATTGTTTATGATGGCCAATTTCCTATCTCGAGAGAGGCACAATAAACAGGGTCGTGTCGACAGCCACGAAAAATAGCCAGCATTCAAATGATGACATTCGTTTACAAGCTCAATTCCTAACCTATTGTGCACATTGATGTAGTCACGCGCTTTCAGTTGACGAATGACTTGCACTGGTGGTACAGGATTTATATTACCGTGTGCATGCCTCGCTCGGATTTGTTTTGTATATAACACGAATATGTATGACGTTAAAAAAAATAAAAACACCCCGTTTGGGCAATGAAGAGGTCTTTACGGTCCTAAGTACGTTTAAAACGAAAGAACAGCAATGCCACGTTATAGCGTGCCGGTATATATCATGGTAATACGTGTTATAATTGCCACGGTAATAAGTGAATTAAAGAAATATCTGGACGGATTCGAAACACGTACCTTCTGTATCTGAATACTAAAGCTTCTCTCTTACCACTACTATACTACGCAAGTTCCTTCAAACAGCATTAAAGTTGTTGTTATTTTGTACCCATTACATTTAATACTTTCGTGCTTCTTGCATACTAAATTTACATTACATATTACCGCACGCTTGTAACGTGGCATTTTGACGTAAAAAGTCTTGCTTCTATTTATAACAATTGTTCTTGAAAACACCACTTTCATGTGACTGAAGCCTATGTCATAGGTCTTCAGGCCTATTTTGACCTTTGATGACCTTCCAGCGCTTAATTACCTTTGTATACACGATGTATCATTACGTATCAATATTGTTTAGGATTGACTCTTTAAATCTCAAATTGTTCAAGACCCAACTCTAAATGTTAGGTGTTCATGCTATGTGGGGCATTTTATATATGACCTCTGGTGACCTTCAAGAAGTTAATTAACTTTGTATGCCCTAGTTTGTTTTTAGATAATTAGACAATTTACTTTTAGAAACCCCACTTGTTCATGACCTATAGGTATAAGTTTGGTCTTCTTGCCATGATATAAAATTTCAGATGTGTAAACATTCAGATTTGACCGCTGGTAACCTTTGGACAGGCCAATATATATGATATAAGATGTTTAAAATTAACAGCCCCACTAAATGCAAGTCAAATTCGATCGGCATATCTAAATTTTAACACAAGTCACAAAGGTGATGTAAGGCCGAAACTATACTTCACAAACCTGCATCTATTGTCCCACCGTAACCGTTCTCATAACTCTATCATCTCTTCACCCACACAGGTGGCATTCCAGATCCCAGCAATGATGCTACCATAAGCCCCCTCTTCCCCAGCACCGAGACCACGATGACAGTTAACCCTCCTGGCTTCCCCACCGAGCTTCCCAAACGCACAGGACGACCAGGCCTACCAAATATCAACACCGAGCTCAGAGTCCACACGGAGCTGCCGGCCGACGTCAGTCCTAGGACAGAGGAAACCTCAGGTCAAGGCGAGACAATTAACGACTTGAGTATATTCCCTGTGCTGCAGGAGGACAGTATCGGATTACAAATAGACCCGTTGGCGGTGGGTGGAATGAAGGAATCGGAAATTCATAATGTACATAAGGACCAGCTTAATGTTCCATAAAAGATTCAGGAATCTGAACTACATGTACGCAGCGCGGACCTCTTTCGGGCTCTTGTCCAATTAATTTCGCTAAACGCAAACAAAATTGACTTAAACAAGTCAGTTTATCTTCAGTAGAACGTTGAAGTAACTTTTATTACAAACTTTTCCAACAACTCCAGCGCTTCCCAGATTGGCACAACTCCGACTGTCTGACTCCAGAATTGTTATACACTGTGTTACAATACATTACACTGTATTACAATTACACAAAAGAAAACCTGGCTAACCACCAAATATCTGTGCGCCATCCATTCCCGCCCTTACTAAAAAAACAAAGGACCTTAAATACTCTAAAGTTCAAGCGTTTACAATCACACGGGGCTCCGGCGGGTTCACTAGCTCAGCAAGGCTCCGGCAGTCACCCAGCGGGGCTTTTAGTGCGTCCGTTACACTGCCCCCTCCTCAGATTGGGCCTATTTTCCGTAATAGGAGGTACACATATTTTGTTTAAAACAAATTATTAGCGTTAACTCTGCAACTTTACATGTACATAAATGTTTGGAACACTTTTTTATACAAACAACATCAGGTGTCCCCAAAGGATGGTGAGCAACGTTGATCCTGGTGCCCAAATTACTCAGATCAAACGTTAGTCTAGCAACCTATGGCGACTACCCTACTATGAAAATATAGAATACTGGAACAGACCTAAACTTTAGTGGTCATCCTGGTCGCTCTCTAGCCTAGAGTCGCGGTGCCACGTGCGCCAACATACACAAGCCGTCTCACGAATGCATTGAACTTCGAACTCCCACACGGTGTGTTCCCAGGTAGGGGTCCTGCAGGGACTCCTTCGTCTTGGAGGTAATCTCCTCCTGCATCACCACGGCTTTTGTCTGCGAGGCTGCATCGGTCATGGTTCAGCCCCGCGCCAGCTCTCGATTCGGTGCGGCATACTATTGTCCATCGACGAGCAGCCGTGCTCCTCCTGTTCCTGCGTCCCATCGGGGCTGCGTTGCTGCATGTATTTTGGTGAAACTGTCCAAACCAGATGTTCCCTGTGCGGTAAGCTCCTGGCATCTAGTTCTTCTCCGGAAGAAATCCGATTATTAGCCTCATGGACACATTAGGGGAAGCACTTTCTTGACAGGGCTTCGGCGTTACTGTGCTAGCTACCTGGACGGTATTCAATGATAAAGTCTTAGATGATTAACTCCTGAAGCCACCTTACCAATTGATCCCGAGGCTCTCCGTCTAAAATGTCTATGGTCAGTCCTGATGCGTAAACAGGTCCCGTACAGGTATAAATGGTTGTACTTCTGTACGGAGTAAGTTAAAGCAAAATAAAGTATGCAGTTATGAACTCTGTTTACTGTGTTAATGATGCATATACGACGTGGTAAAGCACAAGATGAGCCCTTATGGCACGTTCTCCCGGTATAGAGTGGGGCAGGTTTGCCCTGGGGCGGACTCACCCCATGTAGTTTGGTTGGAAGGAGGGGGTATCGTGCACCCTCGGAAATCAATTTCTAATTGGTGTCTCTAGGTCAGAAAAAATGCGTAGAAAACGAATTGCTATGTTAAAAAATTAAAAAAATGTCCCACGTATCATTTTTATGCAAATTAGTGCCGCCATTATCGAAAAATCAATGTGTCTAGACCCATGTTTTGAGGGTCAAAGATCACAATAAAACTATTCCGGAAGTGACATGTGTCCGTGAGATAGGAGTATTATCGAAAACTTATTTGTATACATATTGGCCAATATTGACATAATTGCATAAGTAAGGTGTCTGTACCCATGTTTTGAGGGTCAAGGATTATTAGAAGACTTTCTCAGTAATTTGTGTGTCGGTGGCATGTAAATGCGCAAATTCTAAAGTGCCAGCATTACCTAAAAATGTTTTTGCTGTATCTCAGCCAATACTACCCATCAATTAAGAAGCACTTTTATAGGGCAATTATTTCTAAAATTGTCCACTTTCAGATCCATCAGTCATCATCGCTTTCAATGAAACCTTCAAAGTCAAATTTGTCCTCGTCCTCTTCTTTCTTCTCCTTTTCTCGGGTAACATACCGTTATTACCCGGGTTGTAACGAGTAATAACGCTATAGTTATTACTGGGTAATAACGGGAAATAGTAGACCAATATTTCCCTGTTATTACCACCCGATATTACCCCATTTACCCCATTTACCCCATTTACCCACGGTTACCAGGGAGAATGTTACCGTTATTTCTGTTATTACCGCCCGATATTACCCCATATTACCATGGAGAATATGTTACCGATATTTCTGACATTGCCACCCGATATTACCCCATTTACCCACTGTTATCAGGGATAATGTTACCGTTATTTGCGACATTGCATTGTTATTACCACCCGATATTTCCCCCTTTACCCAATATTACCAGAGAGAATGTAACGTTATTACCACCCGATATTACCCCATTACCGGTACCTAATATTACCTGGAAGAATGTTACCGACATTTCTGGAATTACATTGTTATTACTACCCGATATTACCCCATTTACCCAATATTGGTTAATTGGTTAATTGGTTAATACTAATATTACGATACTACCGAAACAATACTACATGACATACATATAATCATCAATGACTCTTCTGAGCTTGCCACTCCTACAATCTAGAGTGCTTAAACGCTATATATGTGCCCAATATCACCGCCGTCTGTAATCACAGTTTGCAATTAATTGTTTGTTGATGTATTTGTGTGTTGGCTTTTTGGCAAATTTGTTTCTTTGAGACTTGGAGTAAATGAATATTACACAATTATCTCTACAAAAACACCCTAAACGTATCGCTATTTCGCAAAACAAAAAAGGCCGACTACAGACAAAACGTAGTGAGTTGGTCAGGAGCGTAAACGCAACTGACTCAAAATCTCCCACACGCCGCGGTAATAAGTGAAGATACCGAATGTGTTACGTAATAACATACCAAGCATGCTTACATGTAGGTGGGGGTTTGACCTGCGGCTTTATGCAAATAATGGTTCTGTAAGGAAATATCACTCAAGTTTAAACTACAGGACAAAAACATAGCGGCGACAATAACAATGACTGATGGATCTGAAAGTGGATAAAAAAATACATACAATTTTAGAAATAATTGCCTTCAATCTTAATTGATGTGTAATATTGGCTGAGAAACAGCAAAAACATTTTTTAGGTAATGCGGACACTTTAGAATTTCGGCATTTACATGCCACCGACACACAAAGTTACTTAAGAAAGTCTTCTAATGATACTTGACCCTCAAAACATGGGTACAGACACCTTACTTGTGCGATTATGTCAATATTGGCCGATATTATGTATACACATGAATTTTCGATAATACTCCTATCCCACGGACACGTCACTTCGAGAATAGTTTTATTGTGATCTTTGACCCTCAAAACATGGGTCTAGACACATTCTGTATTCAGTTAACTGCAATATTGGCTGAGATATAGTTTTACAAAATTGATAATGGCGGCACTAATTTGCATAAAAATGATACGTGGGACATTTTTTTAATTTTTTAACATAGCAAATCGTTTTCTACGCATTTATTCTGACCTAGAAACACCAATTAGAAATTGATTTCCGAGGGTGCACGGAACCCCCTCCTTCCCACTAAACTAATGGTGGTGGGCGGACTTGCCCCATCAAATGTATATGCCTATTATTTATTTAAGCAAGCTAAATATACATATTTTAAGGTGAAATTAAACATCTATAGAGAGATATCCTTATTTTTAATAACGTCACGTTGCAAACTAGTACTCCTACCCATGCTAAGATGTTATATGAAACCAGAATACTTTGAAATTAAGTTTTCAAAAGGTCATGAGCAACAGGTTGATAAAATATTATCGGTTACCATACCAAGTTGTTCCAAGTTGTACTTTACAATCACTAACCAAACTGTTGCTTAGAAATTACAAGTTGTGGTTCATAACTATTTAGTTTGCTAGTATTTTCAGTTTACATTCAGCAGTTTAAATATGAGAAAAGATTACCCTCAAATATTAAAGAAATCACAAGTTGTGATTTATAACTATTCACTTTATAGCATTTTCTTGTAATATTTATACAGTTTATATAATAAGACAAAACTGTTGCTCAGAAATCACAAGTTATGGCTCATAACCATTTGGTTTGCTTATTATTCATTTATTTTAACAGACTAAACGAGACTGAACTTCTGATAAGAAAGCACAAGCTATTACTTACATCTATAGGGTGAGGAGTCTTAACTAAACATTTATAAGAACAGTTATATGCAATAAGGATTGTTTGTGCATTGTTTTGACTTATGTTTGAATATTGCGAACTTGCCCCACCATGTGGGCGAACCTGTCCCAACAGGATGGGTGTGGGGGTAAGTTCACCCACTTGTCTTTATGTGTTAACCCTGCTGTTACTATAAAACCTGTCGTTCCCAAAAATGGGGTGGTATTTAGCCAAGAAATATAAATTTTCACATGTAAAAAGTATGGCTTTCTACCCTGCAAAATTTAATGTACATCTCTATGCCAGTGAGAAAGAACACGGGCGGACTAGCCCCGACCCCCCCCCCCCCCCCCCCCCCCACCTACTCTGGCCGAACCGTCCGCTTTTCTCACTAACACGATCGGCGAGCACCATTGGCTATCAGACGGCTCAATTATGCCCTGAAAAGGTATCTTTGCTACTTTCCTGTCCATAACTTCTCACTAGCTCAAGAGGACTCTTCTAGGCCTCTGTCTAATCGGCTGTGTATCAATACGGCGATTGCTAATGCTGGTCCTCCCAATGTCTCCATCGCCTGAAGAAAATACATCGCCGTACTCCTACAACAATGATACTAGACTTTCTCGTTCACGCGATGTCAGATTTTTGCAACTAAGATCAAACATGCTCTTTAGGTGTTTTGGAACTTCCAAAGACGCTTGGATGCCGTCACTGCCATCTACAGTCAGGTAAATTTGATGACAGGTTCAATACCCTAACCGGAATTACCGAGCACCGCGGCACTCTAACCAGAGCATTGGTTATCAGTAAACTGCGGTCCTCGGCCATCTTGCCCCTGTTCTGCAGTACTTCCCAGGTGGGCATTACTTCTGCACCTTCGTTTTCCACCTGACGACTTCGCTGGGGGGCACCAGTATAGTCTATTTCATCCGAACACGGCAAGTCATAGGCTTTTCTGCATAGACTTGCACTGGCATAATGTGGCTGCCAATTTGTAGACACTCGTCTTTCCAGAGCAACGTACACTTGTGCTCCCGTAGGAAGTCCAGTCCGAGGATTGCCTGGTCGCTGACGTATGCGACCCACATCGCGTGGACTACTTTGCACCCTCCAATAACTACTTGCATCTCGTATCACCCCGCCACGCGTAGTTCACTCCCATCTGCCTGGCGAAACGTGCAGTTGAGAGGGACAAGGGATGGCTTTAATCGAAGTGTTATCCTTTCGTAAAGGCGACTGGAAACGAAGCTCTCTGTCGCCCCAGTGTCCAGTAAGAAACTGGTCGTCACATCCGCTAGTCTCATTTCCACATACAGTTTAGAAACTATAGAGGAGAAGGCCAGCTACCGAGCTACGACCGAACGCTTCGTCTCCCGTCGACTTGGCCCCAACGCCGATGGAGCCGCCTTCATCGGCAGTGCTATACCTGCTCCGGCGGGGCGGCCCAATTTTGCAAGGCGTCTAACGCCCATTCCTTGGGGATGGTATTCCTCTGGTTATCCAGTGTATCAGCACCTACTGAAGCAATCATGATATTTCAATTGTTTCAGTGTGGGCCCACACTGCTCGTGAGCCACCTACCATCGGGTTCACTCGGTTGACCAGTTCGGTTGACCGACTCGCGGCGCATCGGTCCTCGATGTCATCAGGGGTACCACTATCAGCGGTCCCCATGTGCCCCGGGGACGTGACCCCCGCCGAGTCCGGCCCGCCGCGCCACCAGAAGCCGCTACGGGATCATCAAAGCCCAAAGATTCGTGGAACGTACCCGCTTTCTTCGCAACACCTAAAGATTCCCTTTTGAGCTGCCCTTTACTGCCGTGCACTTGTCTCTGTCCACCTTCCCACGGTTTGCTGTGATATTTATCGTGGCCGCCTCTTTCTCCATGATCCAACAACGATCTTCCGATTTAATCTAGGCTCATGTGTATGTCGGTGAGTGCCAGGTAATTCGCCATTGTGTCGCTTTTCGTTGTGCTAAATCCCAGCTGCCACCATTTGTAGTGCGGACTTATTTCAGGTTCTTGTCCAATATTTGTCGCCAAACGCAAAACAAGTCAGTTTATCTGGCAGTGCACAGTGGTTTAAGACCCAGACATTTGGTCCGATTTTTTTTTTTTAGATTTGTTATTTTTTAACTTCTGCCAAGTCTAAACATCCAATTGTTATTAAATTTAATTTCTTAAAATGTGTATTGCGTCATTGGGGGTACCTAATAAAGTACACACTTCTTATGTTTTAATAAAATAGTTGCCACACAAATAATAAAAAAGCTATGAACAAAATTAACATTTGACATATTTCCCATGATGTACTCTTTCTAGTGGTATAAAATATAATAAGAAAAAAAATCCTAAAGTACTCAGTGTAATAAGATATAAATCGTGTACCGAAATTTACTCACAAACCTAAATAATTGTTTTTATTTTTTATTTTATACAGTTACACATTTTCATAATAAGCCACTATAGGCCTGGACCAAATGTCCTTATTTCTTCATAAAATGGTAGATTAAACATGTTGTAACAAAAGTAATTCGGCGGAAATTAGGCGAAGTTCCTTTTTGTTTTGGAAAAAACGATTTTTGTAAACCGTGTTTTAAGCCATTTTCTGTATGCTTCCGAGATTTTAAATAGCGCCCTCTGCTGGCCGACTTAGTTCAGTCGAAACGTACAGACAAGTTATAATTTGTACTGCGTCACAGCCAACCTAGTACAGTTTGAGCGGTGTTTTTCCCTACGTGACCGCATACAGTCATAGGTTAGTATCGTGTATTTGTTTTTTGAATATGGTAAGGGTTTGAGGATGATGATTCTATCGTGTTATTGGTATTTAATAATATTTACCACTTTTGTTGCAAAAAACAAAATCTTGTTGGCAATTGTTTTATATTCCCTGGCAAACCTCATAAATCTTACTTACATCTTTTTCCGATTAGTGGGAGGGGGGGGGGGTTGGGCTGGGCTACAGGGTTTGGGAATGACGATTCCGAACGTGTTATTAAAAATGTATAACCAACCACATTTAAATTCCAAAAAGCAAAATCGTTTTGTTTCTCCAGCTAGAAATTGTTTTGTAGTCCCTGGGAATTAACCTTGTCAATCTTTACTGCGGGGAACGTTGCTTTGTTTATTTAAGACACCTGGCTTTGGCTGACCCTGTAATTGTGTCCTTTGCGGCGGGGCAACTCGCAAGCTATTATATCCAGGTTGCAAACTTCTACAACCCTTATGTGGATTTTATATATTTATATATTTTTCACAATTTTCCTTTGTTATTCTCATAGCTTTTTGAAATAACAATATACAACAATCTCCAGAAATATATATATAGTATACTGACAAATAGAGGCCTGTGATTCTAAACTCATGCTGGTTTCGATTTTTGTTTAAATACCCTCATTAATTGTTAATTACAGGCAAACAATGGAACCGCCTGATCCACCCTCAAAACGGGAAATTTGGAATAGATATCTCAAAGGGAGATGGGTCGGCCGTAAAAGACCAGGTTATATCGATGTTGCAAGATACATAATTGAAGATTACAGCGTTCACGGAACCGAATTCACACAAGAAAAAAACACTCGAAGACTCCGCGCTTTAAGAGAAGAATGGATAAAATGGCAAGGCCTTCAACTGTTCAAGTGAACTCCAAAACGAACTATTCAATGTCTTCCTTCAGTGAATCATTAGTTGATGTATGTGTCCATGAATATTTTGTGCTAAGTTGATATTTTCGATAAGCGAATCAGATTTAAAATAAAAGACGTTTAATAAAAATGCTCAAACACGAAACAAAAGCATTGTAATTATCATGATTTACCGTCGAAAGTTTAACATTTTATGGCACTTCAAACATAAGTAAATAAAGGTAATTGTGACATTAATGATATCCTCGAAACAACATACCTTAATATAATATTTTATTCAGAGAAACCTCGCATTTGGTGTCACTCAGTAAATAAAAAAGGTTATGTATCACGTATAGACACTGCCTTAAAACCATAGCCAACAGAGGGCGCAATTCATTCTTACACAATATAGCGCCCTCTTTTGACAGTGGCTAAGTTCTGACATATTTTGAGCAATTTTACGTCTTCTGACCCAATAAAACCTTTGCAAAAATATTTGCCAAGTTCACTGAATGTATTTTGTACACTGTTTTGTACACTGATTTTCAAGAAGTATTTGACCGTTTTGTAAGTATAATCTACTCATGACAGCAGGCATGGCGGATTTATTAGGAATGGTGGATAATGTCACGTACATGCAGCCAACGTGGTGCTATACATACAGCCTGGTGAGTTGTAAATGATTTTAATCTTAGAGCAAGTTCCGGCGCGAACTATAGTTAACCATAGTTTGACTAACATCGCTCGAACGCAGAATGGTTGGACGATCTAGTCGACTATTTGGAACCAGACCCCGGAGCACGGTTGCCGCTGGTTGACAGTAGCCTCTTTTCATAGGAAAACATGGAGAGAACCAGTGACGTAGAAAAAGGTGATGTCAGTAGTCGGACGGAGGAAAAGGCAGTAACGTTAAGTGAAAATCTGGCGGGCCTAATGTAATTTTTGTCTTGTTTTTGGACCAACATGACTAACGTTGTGGCTTATCCTACTTATATGCGTGGAAGAATAGTGGCAAAACCCATTTCATTCATGTCGCAAATGTAAACAAAGCGGTTGCCATTTTTTCAACAATAGTTCGACTAGAGCCGTTCGAGCGAACTGCATTTGAGCATGCGCATTGGTAAGGCAGAGACTGACTAATGGTTAACTATAGTTCGCGCCCGAACTTGCTCCTATGTGTATCAGCATAGTATGGTGTTCTATATGTGCCAACGATTGAAAAAAAAATCGGGCGTAAGTAATCATATTGAATTGTTTAGACAGGCATTTAGTAAGTAGGCTGTACCTAGGTAATATTTTCATGACAGGGGAAATATGTTTCCAGCGTACCCTGAATCTAAAATATGTGGTGAATTTATTATTGAATGTTGAGGATAGGGAGGAACGGTATGTCACTCTAATAGTCTAGTGGGATTTCTAAAAAAAAGGCCTTGCATAAGGATCAAGGGGCATTTTGGGGTAAAAGTTGACAAACAGACTTTTTATAATAATTCAGGTATGCGGAATCCGATAAACCCGGTTTTCAAGCAAAATTTTGAGTTTTTAACCGTCTAATTTGCATAATTTGCATAACCGCCAAATTGCCAATTTTGGACACTTTTTGAATCATTTTCTGCAACAACTCTGTAACCAGGCAGGTAAAAATAAATTGTCTATACCTACGTTTTAAAAGCCAGGGAATGTGATAAATGTATTTATAAAGTAATTAGTGGTAACCCTACTCCTAAATATGCAAATTATCCGCCGCCATTAGAAACAAATCGTTTTTCTCAAATATCTCTGTAACTGGACAAGTAAACACGACAAATGAAGTAGACCTATGCTTTGAGAGTGGGTGATGAGGTCAACTCTTGAGATAGGATCGAAATATGGTTGAGTTAAGGTATACAAATCACCTTTTGAAGGTGAAATTCCTTAGAACATTCAATTTCTAATTGTTCCCAATTATTATTCTTCAAACGCTAAGGAATCTAAAATATGCTTTATTTTGCGGTATACATAACCCTAAAAAGTAATTAAATATCAATTAGTTTGTACTAGTATTTACTACATTTCCCACCAACAGTTTTACCCAGAAACGACTTTAGGCCTATAGGTACAGATGTTTTAAAAATAGGTAGGGGACAAATTCAGAAACTGCGTCAGAGAATCAACCAATCACAACAGGTTTTACATAGAGTATTATGAACCACACTACACATATATACTTAAATTTAATCTTGAAGTTAATCGGTCAACTTTAAGTTAATTTATAAGTTAATCTTCACATACATTTGAAAGTTAATTTGAAAAATTTGTGTAGATTTGTTATATATTTTTTCTCTATTAGACTATTAGAGTGACATACCGTTCCTCCCTATCCTCAACATTCAATAATAAATTCACCACATATTTCAGATTCAGGGTACGCTGGAAACATATTTCCCCTGTCATGAAAATATTACCTAGGTACGGCCTACTTACTAAATGCCTGTCTAAACAATTCAATATGATTACTTACTGTTTACTCTAAATTCTGCCTCCACGCTCTAGCCAATCGTAATCAGTAAACATGGATTTCCATCAAGGATTCCCGGAAAATCACAAATTATTTTGTGTGCACCAGATAATTTTTGTTTTTAATGTCCCTTCAGGGGCTCCGTACTTACTGGACTCCCAAAAAAAAAAAATGCGACGCCAAAAAAAAAAATGCGACGCCAAAAAAAAAAATGCGACGCCAAAAAAAAAAAATGCGACGCCGAAAAAAAAAAATGCGACGCCACAAAAAAAAAAAAATTAAAAAAAAAAAAAATCTTTAAAAAAAAAAAAAAAAATCTTTAAAAAAAAAAAAATATTCTACCAAAAAAAAAAAATCTTTAAAAAAAAAAAAAAAATTAAAAACAAAAAAAAAAATCTTACAAAAAAAAAAAAAATTACACTAACAAAAACAAAAAAAAGACACTAAAAAAAATAATTACGCTAAAAAAATAAATATAACGCCCGATTTTTTTTCAATCGTTGGCACATATAGAACACCATAGCATACACACAGCAAGGAAACATACCATGCCAAATATATTTTTTTAAACAAACAAATTGAAATTTAAAACGAAGGCCGTTTTTCTTGCTGTTCTCATCATCCATGATTGTAAAACTCCGGACAGGTCAGTTAAATACAACCCCCTATCCACTCATTCCTGATAATTCAAGCAATTACCAATGGTGTGTCTTACCTTTAAAGGTAGGATACACCATTTGCAGATATCAAAAATATTTATTACCAAATTATTAAGAAATATCTTAGGCCTACTCGTTTGAAAGTAAATAATGATTCTAGAAATCCAGCAAAATGATTGCGCTAGAAATCCTGTAATTATTCCGAAAAATTGAATTTCATAACAAAAAAATCGCGATCGCCGGGCGGCGATCTGGAAAAAACAAAAATAACATAAGAATAACTGCTCGACGCCGGTTGAAAACAAACGCTGTTTTCGTGCTTTTCTCGGCATCAATGACTGTAAAACTTCGGACAGGTCAGTTAAACGGTATTTACTATAAAATACAACCCCCATTCATGATAATTCAAACAATCACCAATGGTGTATCCTACCTTTAAAGTATAGAAGCCGTTAGCCTTGCTTAATCGGGCTTCACATGAAAGTTTTCCCTGAACTTTAGCTTCAGTGGATGTTAACAAAATGTATGTTTTTGTTAGTCACTGTCAATGCAAAACAAAACAATTTGGTTTTATGTGAACTTAATTGTTGTAAGTACTGGGGGAAAACATTGAACTAAATCCGAAATTCACACAATGTTTCTTTTTTATAGTCGTTTTGTTTAAATAAAAAAAGAGTAACCCATTGCAAACTGTCTTTGGTGTACATGTACGTAAATGCAGCAGTTACAATTGCATTGAGCTCATGATTACAAGTAACACTCAATTGGTTTGCAGAGATTTTATTTTTAATGATCTACTATAATAATTTTAAGAATTACCAACATAATGTTAGATTGCCATGCTTTGAACAAGTATGTCTGATAAGCTTGGTGCCATTTAATTTGGTAGTGAAAGCATTGTTACAAAACTAGTGCTGTCAGTTTGTTACAAATTAAGACACATTACTTGTAGCTTTATTGCACATTACATTTTTAGTTGGTCACATTCAGTGTTACTTATACAGTAATTAAACTGCATTTTTACCGATTACATACAAACATTCTGACTTGTGCCAACTCTGTTCCACAGGATTCAATTAAAATGACACCCTTTCCTTTATTGCTTTTTTTTTACAACACCCTTCATTGCTTTTATTTTACAGTAACGCATTATTACACAAAACCATTGCCTAATCATTGAGCATCAGTGGTCAACCATCGAATAAAGCCAATGGTGTCATTCGTGGTATACCGTTGAATACATTGCGGTATTAGCCCCTAGGACATGTCCATAGTGCTCATTTAGTAAGTGCGCACGCGCATGGAATTGTCCTGGTCACATTTGTGACCTGCTCCCACAAAACCAGACATAAGTGTTTTTGTTGAAAGTGAGATATTGTTCTTTTCATTTTGTTATTCCCATATAATCGCGTGTACAGGGCAGTCTTAAAATCATCATAAAATTGGAAGTATGTATGGTATAAAGGTGGTTTTGGTACCAAATAAAAGCTGAATATGTGTACTAAATGAAAATATCTCACTTTAACAAAAAAAAACCACTTGTGTCTGGTTTCGTGGGAGCGGGTCACATTTAACAACGAGCTTAACCATGTTTCGCGCGATGTATGTGTAAGTTTCTTGAAAATATTTTCTTTCATATATTACATGAAACGTGGGGACAATATCGTTGAATATTTACTGTACGACTTAGCAGCACTCATTTTCGTGTTTTTTTTTACAATATTGTTTGATAAAATATTGCTGAATACAATATACAATTTTTAGGCGACTCTGTCGAGTTTCCCAACTTTGGTGTCGTTAAAGGTAGGATACACCATTTGCAAATATCGAAAAATGTACTGACGAATTATTAAGTAATACTTTACTTATTTGAAAGTAAATAATGATTGTAGGTATCTATTAAAATGATTGCTCGAGAGATCCTGTATTTGTTCTAAAATATTGAATTTTATAGCGAAGAACAACATTAAACACTGCCCGATGACGGTTGAAAACGAACGCCGTTTGTCTTGCTTTTCTCAGCATTCATGATTGTAAAACTTCGGACTGGTCAGTTAAATTATATTTACTAAAAAATACAACCCCCCAAATCCACCCATTTATGATAATTCAAGCAATTACCAATGGTGTATCATACCTTAAATAATATTGCTCCGATTTGTGTGTGGTAATCGGGTTTTTTGTTTAGTTTTTTTCAAATTTGCGCTCCTGGGTAAATTAGAACACGATGACTCCATGAAGATGATTATCGTGTTGCAAAGCTATGCATGTCCAAGTTTCCGTGAAAATTGAGTTTCCTTGGGGTATTTTGTATGCGCAATACGTAAAATGGTGTGTATTCACTGTGTTTCCGTACAGCAGTCATACTAATATTGTGATAAGCCTACTGTATTATTATTATTGCGTTAATGTTGAGCTGGCATAGAATGCCAGACCGTGACTCGACCGGTGGGACAACTTGACTTCTCACAATGGGCGCTGTGGTGTGCACCTTGCGCTCACCCGCAAACAGACGGTCGAGTTGTCTCGAGTCGAGTTATCCCACCAGTTGAGTTGACCGAGTTTTCCATTTTGAATATAATATATTATCATGATGAAACTCAGCCCTCTTTCCAGTTGTTTATTGTTGATGTTCAAGGGGATATCAATTCACGAGTTCATTTTAGTGGACATTTTGAGAAGAGTGCTGTAAACTATGCCTACACACAAACTTGACAAAAACACTCGTTGCTCATTCTTTTTGTTATGCTAAAGCAGCTAGGACAGATTATGAATAACCACACAGACCACAAGTTTTACCTTAATTTGATTTCTAAGCGAGTTTGTTCTTAAGTTTTTGTCTTGTTCATATACTGTAGTGTCACCTTCTTCTGGAACAAGCATTTAAACTGATGAGGGGGGGGGGGGGGGGGGGGTCAGCATCTCGTGAGGGGCATCAGCTTATATAGTATGTTGAGTCTCTGTTTGGTTTTGGAAGAAAACGGGTATACCAAGGGGTGTTTTTTTTGGGGGGGGGGTTTCGGGTTGTTTTTTCTTGTTTTTTTGTGTGTTTTTTTTTTTTTTGGGGGGGGGGGGTACGTAATGAGACTAGTATATATATATATTCATGTAACCCCAGACCTAGCTCCATGTTAATAATTGTCAGTACCTTGTGGAAGTGGAACACGACCCTATCCCGAGTAGTCACATTGCCTGCCTTGTCCTGTCCATGGATCTACCTAATTTACAACCATAATCACATGGTGGCAGCGGCATAGTGATGATCGTAGATAACCCAGGACATCGAAATTAGCGCGACAGTGTTCCACATGTTCGTGCTTTTCCTGTGTACGAGCCTCCACCTAGTTGTGGGGACTGGCTTTTTTGTTTGAAAAGGCACAGCACTTAAATAAGTTTTGACAACAAAAAGTTCTTCCAGGCAAGGCAAGCGCAACCCAGACAAAGAACTGGAATTCCTTCCAAGCCTGGAAGCAAACAATATAAACATACCAAAATACCACACCTGGGTAACAACCAAAGACATCCCACCCCCTTGGAAGAGGCACGTCCTTGTGCCAAAACAAATAAGCAAAACAAAAAAATGGATACCTCCAGAATCTGGTAATAATCTCTATTTGTTACAAATGCTCAAATAAAAGTTTTAAGAATGAAACCAAACATTTAAATAAATTTGATGAGCGACTAGTTTAAATGAAATTGGTTTGAATAAACTTGATAAATGATTTGTCTAGATGAACCCGATAGACGATTGGTTGCGCTTTGGTCTGCAGCCCAAAGCAACCACCAATCCCATACCAAGATAATCTAAATCATCTCAATTGTTGTTGTTTAATTTTTTGTAATGTTTAATTTTTACGATTATACATTTATGTACACTTAAATTAACTAAATCACAAAATATCCAGTCCTCATCCATGGGGGTGGTTGGAGCCTACGTCGATGGTGATGCGGTTGGCCAAACCGTTCACTCTCCGGGCTATCCACGGCGTATTGATCAAACCCCGGTGGAAAGACTAGCGTTGGACGGTGAAGCAGAGGAGAGGAATCGAGTCTGGCTTTCCCTGTGAGGGTGGCTCCCATCCTCGTCAAGGCTTTGGCCCTCAGTCGCGTCTCCCGCGTCTGCAGCTGGCTGTGGCCTATGGAACGCCAAACGTACCAATTTATGATGTTACTGGATACAAGTTATTACGTGATGTCGTCAATCCATTACGTGATGTGGTCAGTGTATTATGTGATGTGGTCAATCCATTATGTGATGTAGTGAATCATTATGTGATGTAGTCAATCCATTATGTGATGTCGTAAATCCATTACGTGATGTGGTCAGTGTATTATGTGATGTGGTCAGTGTATGTGATGTAGTCAATCCATTATGTGATGTAGTCAATCCATTATGTGATGTCGTAAATCCATTATGTGATGTCGTCAGTGTATTATGTGATGTCGTGAATCCATTATGTGATGTCGTGAATCCATTATGTGATGTAGTGAATCCATTATGTGATGTAGTGAATCCATTATGTGATGTAGTGAATCCATTATGTGATGTAGTGAATCCAATTATGTGATGTAGTCAATCTATTATGTGACGTCGTCAATGTATTATGTGATGAAGTAAATCTGTTATGTGATGTGGTAGGTGTATTATGTGATGTAGTCAATCCATTGTGTGATGTGGTCGATCCATTATGTGATGTCGTCAGTGTATTATGTGATGTCGTCAATGTATTATGTGATGTGGTCAATCAATTATGTGATGTAGTGATTCCATTATGTGATGTAGTCAATCTATTATGTGACGTAGTGAATCCATTATGTGATGTGTTCAATCCATTATGTGATGTGGTCAATCCTTTATGTGATGTAGTCAATCCATTATGTGATGTGGTCAGTGTATTATGTGATGTAGTGAATCCATTATGTGATGTAGTGAATCCATTATGTGATGTAGTAAATCCATTATGTGATGTAGTGAATCATTATGTGATGTAGTCAATCCATTATGTGATGTAGTCAATCCATTATGTGATGTCGTCAGTGTATTATGTGATGTCGTGAATCCATTATGTGATGTAGTCAATCCATTATGTGATGTCGTCAATCCATTATGTGATGTGGTCAGTGTATTATGTGATGTCGTGAATCCATTATGTGATGTGGTTAATCCATTATGTGATGTAGTCAATCAATTACGTGACGTGAAACCATTATGTAATGTCGTCAATCCATTGTGTGATGTCGTGAATCCATTATGTGATGTGGTCAGTGTATTAAGTGATGTAGTCAACCCGTTATGTGAAGTGGTCAATGCATTACGTGGTGAGCTATCCCTTTATATAGCCACTGCCGAATCATGTGAGGTCGTCAAGCCATTATGCGGCGTCGTCAATCCATTATATGATGTAAACCCGTGTGTATTGCACCGGAGCTATTTCTTGTATATACCTCTGGCCGAATTATGTGGTGTTGTCAAGCCATTATGCGGTGTCGTCAACCGTTGCGCGTGCGCAGTCACTCCTAGGTTATAGTGGTCTATAGTGGTCTTTTTTTTGTGAGAAAGAAAAACACATTTATTCAGGTGGGTCTAAACGATACAGTGTTTATAGATATCAATGTACCTGTATGTCGGTGAAGTGTAAAACCCAAAATAGAATTTGATCACCCTGAAGAAAAATTGCATCCTATGAAAATACTTTTAATTCTAGGGTCATTTCAGATGCCCAGAAACTGTTGTGGGGCAATTTCAGTAATTGTACTGTGCATGTTTAGGTAAAACAAGAATTATCGCCGAATGCTTGACCAGGCTAAGTGTGATCATCGTCAAGATCAAATTGCACACTGCGATGACAGACAGCTGTTTCGATTGTTGAGCGTATGAGTAAGCCTTCATCAGCTCCTGTTCTGCCTGACCATGACAATGTTAGGACTCTCGCAAATTATTTTGCTGGGTTTTTCAACAAGAAAGTAGTCAACCTGATCGATTCCATCAACAAATCGAATTTAGCTGATCTTTTGGTTGATTTTCAGCATCACTGTAGCGGCACATTCGCTTTATTCGATTTAATCTCATCCAATGATGCCAAAAGACTCATTATGAAGTCTGCAACCAAATATTGCCCACTTGACCCAATTCCAACGGATCTTCTCAAGCGATGTTTGGATTCTCTATTGTCACCCATCACCCGCATCATCAACACATCACTGACACGCGGTTACATGCCAGCTTCGCTGAAAGTTGCTCAGGTCGTCCCTTTACTCAAGAAGTCCAGTTTAGATCAAAACGAACTAAAAAACTACCGACCGATCTCAAACTTAAAGTTTCTTTTCAAGACCATTGAGCGAGCCGTCGCAGCACAACTGACTGATTACCTCAACGAACATAATCTGCACTCATCAATGCAATCAGCTTACCGACAATTCCACAGTACAGAGACTGCCCTTCTCCGAGTTCAATTTGACCTGTTGCGAGCTGTAGATCAACATCAAGAGGCGTTTCTTATTATTTTGGACTTTTCCGCAGCGTTTGATACGATAAATCATCAAGTCCTCATCAATCGCCTTCGTGATCGGTATGGCATCGTTGGAACAGCTTTAGACTGATTTCGATCTTATCTTCAGGGACGCGTTCAGGCCATAAGAATAGGAAATGTGCTGTCAGATGAGCACAATCTCGAACACGGAGTGCCCCAAGGATCCGTGCTGGGACCACTCATCTTTACAATGTACACTGCTCCCCTCGGCGACATTATCAACGCCCATGGTATCAACTACATGACATACGCTGACGACACTCAACTTTATATCACAATGCAACGCCATGAACGCTCGGAAGCTACATCAAGACTGGATACCTGTTTGCAAGATATCAAGGTCTGGACAGCTGCCAATAACTTGATATTGAATGACTCCAAGACAGAGGTTGTTCACATCAGCTCTAAGTTTGTGAAAACTCCCGTATGTCCTAATCTGATGATTGCCGATTTTGACATTGAGACAACTGGTGCCGCCAAGAATCTTGGAGTAACCAATTTACCACAATCTTCATATGAAGGATCATGTGAAAAATGTCGTTCGGTCTGCATCTTTTGCAATCCACAAAATTGGACAGCTGAATCGATATCTTGATATGACGTTCATGATGGGGTGGACACACCTCTCCAAGCAATGTCTTGATCACTCTGCGTTTCCTCTGCAATGCAGCTATCTGAAGTAGTCCGATCAAACTCTGGAACCTGAGGGAACCAGATCGTGGGTGACCTTTTTATGCGCCTCGGCGTTGTATACCTTTGGGGTGTTTTTTTGCTTCGGCGTTAATTGTATCCCTTCAGGGTGTTTTTTCGCTTCGGCGTTGTATCCCTTCGGGGTGTTTTTCGCTTCGGCGTTGTATCCCTTCGGGGTGTTATGGTGTGTGGCTGTTAATTCACCCACACACGATGTTCTGAGCGCATGTGCATTCTTGTTATTGCGAGTTTGTATGTTTGCATGTATGTCAGGTAGGGTCGTACGTACCATGGTAACGCGTGGGTAGCGTGGCTACACTGACTGTTCTTGTTGGGTGTTGTCTTTTGGTTAAAAAGGACAGGGGCCCCCGTAGCCCCACGTACTCTGTTGTAGTGTGAATACCCTGTCCTTGGGGATTCATTAGGAAGATCCTAAAATTCAAAAATTTGTCCGATCAAACTCGGTCTGAAAAGGTCTACATCATACTCAGAATAACATGGCTTTAGTCTATCAAAATGAACAATGTTACGGAACTGAGATTTGATATCTTTGATACGATAGACTGCGTCCGATATACGTTTAACAACAATGGATGGACCCTTCTAATAAGACTGAAATTTGGGCCTTAATCCAACTCGTTTCAATGGGTGATAAAGCCACACTTTTTGACCTACTTCGTATGGTGTTCCCTTCAACTTAATATCATGGAGACGTTTTTGTCTTTTCTGTTGTAATTTAGCGTGCATCTCTAAATCTTCTGATGCGTTTTCCTTATGACTGACTAACAAATAAAGGGGCATCATAATTTCCCTCCCAAATAACATCCTGTTCGGACTAACGCCAGTGGTTTCTTGTTCACTGGACCGGTAACTCATCATTACATACGGTATGTGCGTGTCCCAATTGGACTGATCCTGAGACACAGAAGTATACTAGTTAACGCTTCAATGGTTCTATTGATTCTCTCGACCAATCCATTTGATTGTGGATAGTATGACGTAGTTGTTGTTTTATTAATTCCCAATAGTTCACACACTCTCTTAAATACACGACTTTCAAAATGTGTACCTTGATCCGTGTGTAAACTCATTGGGACCCCAAACCGGCATATGAATTTCTCTACCAAAACTTTGGCTATTGTTTCTGCTTCTTGATTTCTGATAGGGTATGCTTCGGCCCACTTAGTGAAATAATCCATTACTATAAGGATATGGCGGTTTCCACTTTTAGATCGTGGCAAAGGGCCAAGAATGTCCAGTGCAATTCGCTCAATTGGTGCACCAACCAAAGTTTGCTGTAATGAGGTTCGACATTTTGGCGCAGGAGCTTTTCTTTTTGCGCATTTTTCACCCAAACAGAAATTTCTCTGTTGTAACCAATCCAGTAATATGATCTTTTAATTTTTTTAATTTTTTTTGTACGACCAAAATGGCCACCAGTCTTTGAATTGTGAGCAAGTTTTATAACTTCACTTTTCATGGTACTGGGTACAAGAAATTGCAAAAACGACTGTCCATTAGTTTCAAATTTTCTAAGGATACCTTCTTGCAACACAAGCTGATCCCACATGTACCAGTACCCCTTTGTCTCTCGGCTGTGACCAGCGACGACACTGTCAGAGGGCCTCTCCGTGGAATCTTCCTTCCACCCGATGATGGGCACCAAAAATGTATCGCTTCGTTGATCCTCCCGCAGTTCGTCAATGTCACAGCCTGAAAGAACAGAACTCAAAGAAAATACTGGTAAGTCACAATTGGCATTATAATCAGATGGCATTCGTGACAAAGCATCGGCATTCTTATGCTGGGCTCCTGATCTGTACACTATTTCATAGTCAAATTGACTAAGTGTTTCTACCTATCGTGCTAATTGCCCTGCACATTTTAAAAATTACTTAGCCATCTTAAAGAACAATGGTCTGTCCCGATCTTAAACTTTCGACCATACAAGTAATGTCGGTAGTATTTATTAAACGTACAACAGCTAATAACTCATTTTTTGGTTACGCTGTAGTTGCGTTCACTTTTGGACAGTTTGCGGCTATACCATAACATATAACTTTTTCATTGCCATCCTGCACCTGTGACAGCACACCAACAATGCCCTCATTGCTTGCATCTGTATCCAAAATCAACGGTTTGGAAAAATCTGGAAAAGCAAGTACATCAGTTGATACCAGTTTGTTTTTGAGTATCTGAAATGCATTTTTGCATTCAGTAGTCCACTTAAATCGAACATCTTTGTGAGTCAACTTGTGAAGTTGAGCTGCCACATGTTCGAAACTGGCAATGAAGCGTCTATAATAAGAGCAAAACCCAAGAAAACTGCGTACGTCAGTCAAACTAGTAGGCATAGGCCAATTCTTGATTTTTGCTATTTTCTCGGGATCAGTAAACACACCTTCGCTTGAAACTACATGACCCAAATATAGAACTTTCTGTTAAAACAAACAACACTTTTTCGGTTTTAATTTAAAACCAGCTGCGGAAAGTCTATCAAAAACTTCGCTCAAACGACTAAAGTGTTCTTCGAATGTAGGAGCAAAAACCAAGATGTCGTCTTAATATACGAGGCATGTTTGCCAGTGCAACCCAGATAAGACTAGCTCCATAAGTCGTTCAAAAGTACTAGGGGCGTTGCACAGGCCGAATGGCATTACATTTTATTCATAGAGACCAGTGCAATTGGTAAAGGCGGTTTTACTTTTATCTTGGGGATTCATCTCAACTTGCCAATAACCACTGGCCAGGTCCAAAGAAGAAAACCTTTCGGAACCCGACAACGCGTCTAGACTATCGTCAATTCTGGGTAATGGATATGCATCTTTATATGTATTCTTGCTTAACTCTCTGTAATCCACACAGCGTATGGTTCCGTCTTTCTTACGAACTAGGACTGTGGCTTGCCCAGTGGCTACTATAGATGGTGTAATTGTACCTTTATCGAGCATGCCCGCAACCTGCTTTCGCGCTTCGTCTCTTTGATGGTGAGGTACACGACGCACTGGCTGGCGCTTGGGTCGTGCATCACCTGTTTCTATATTGTGATAAACTACGTTAGTTCGTCCTAGTTCGCCACTTTGAGAAAATACATTTTTATGCATATCCAACAATTGTTTCACTTTGTTTTGTTGCTCTGGCTCTAAGTTTTGATAACTTTGGTCAACAAATTTCTTCAATTCCTCTCCCCAACCAGTGCATTCAGTTTGAGCTTGATCGGTCTGTGAAGCCGATTGCAAAATAGCAACATTTGTACCTTTATACAGAATGGAGTCCGTGTTATTCAGGTTCATAACTCGGACAGGAATCGAACTGTCACACGTGGAGAATGTACGCCCTATGAGGATGCCGTTGTCCTTAGCCCAAAACGATGAGATGGCTCTAACACCCCTTGAACAGCACCCACTCCACACAAATGCACATCTCCAGGTATGACAATCTCGTGTCCTGCCGGAATTGTTTCCGTTTCTTTCAAAGGAACTCTACAACAACTTAGTGACGTCAAATTATCAAGTATTATTGGGACTTCGTGACCTGCGAACATTAACCTTTTTCTGGGTAAATATAGTACTCCTTGGTATAATGTCAAATAATCAAGCCCCAATATACCTGCTTGTGTAATCGTCGCGATATACATGTACATGTAATGGATTGTACCATTTTGGAAGACAGGCTCGTCATTCACCTAACCAAGTCCAAAACTGACCTGTTCCGTCAAGGTTTTCGTACCCAGTCAATTCCTCTTTACCGGTTCTCCGTATAGAATAGTTCGTTTCAAAAGCGGACTTATTCCAACGTCTCATGGACTGAGTTAGACTAGAACTCGAGAAAGTGTACTTGATGCTCTGAAAACGTTCGTTCCCGACATCCATAGTTTTGGCCTCCACAACCTTATAGATCCTTCCAATGCCCAAATTCCATCTCACGTAATATCAAAGCATGGCAGATGGTTCTCTGACAAATCTAGAAACGCATATATCAAAAGTGATCACAGAGCATGTATGCTCCCCTCGACCACCCTGGGAATTTAACCTTTTAATAAGATTCTATAAACGAATTGAGTGAGCTAAAAGTTCATCAGAAAGTATACAACCCCGATCATCAAGTTGTGAAGATTACACTGTCCGTTTGGCATCATTCCAAATTAGAAACATTGGTCGTATTCGCAAGTATTTGAATAGGAGTGCTACCGAGCACATTATCCATGCATTTGTGACTTCACGACTAGACAACGGCAATTCACTACTCTACAGACTCCCTCAGAATCAAATATACCGTCTTCAACGTCTTCAAAATACTGCTGCCCGCATCATCACCTTATCTAGGAGGAACTGTCACATAACCCCCATTTTGAAGGAACTACACTGGCTTCCTGTCTCCCAAAGGATTGTTTTCAAACTCATGCTTCTGGTCCACAAAGCTCTCAACAACAAGGCTCCCTACTACATTAAGGAACTACTACATGAATATTCTCCAGCAAGAACTCTTAGATCAAGTAACCAGCAACTTCTCAAGGAACCAATTGCTAAACGAACATGGGGCGCCATATCTTTTTCTGTTGCAGCTCCTCGACTTTGGAATTCATTGCCACTTGAACTCAGATCATGCCATTGTACAACTAGGTTCAAATCGCTTCTTAAAACTTACTTGATGTCGCAAATTTTTAAGGATTAATTACTTGTTGTTGTCTACAGCGCCTTGAGCACCCTGCAGGGTGGATATGTGCGCTTTACAAATCTCATTATTATTATTATTATTATTATTACAAAGTATATTTCTCAGTAAATTTAAGCTGATGATGTTCACTGAATAAAGCGAGGCAACAAGCCGCTCCGCCATACCACTCGTTCTCCAATTGTGTTTCCACTGCTTTCATTATTTTAATTAATTGTCATGTTTATTTTGGTAACATGAGGGAGATTTAGAAAAGATTGTTTTTCCGACGGTAGTATGGAGGAAGAAATACTGTGTTATGAGTCTCCGTCGGCATCCAATCAGTTTCCGGCGCGTTGTACAACATGGCGGCTTCTGAAGATGGACAAATCGCCTCTCTTTACATGCATGTTGCACTGTGACACAGGAGCCAAAGGCAATGTTTCACCATTTTACATACAAAGCTGGTCTCGTTTCCTCGAGTTTGCAGACAAATGGAAGATTATTAACGGAAAACAATCGGATATAATGGGGGAAATTATGGCCAAAGTTCACGGGTCCACAGGTCCAACCAGTGCGGTGGCACTGGTAGAGAGCAGATGGTTTAACATCGGCTGGCGGACCACCAACAAATGCTGGATATCATCAATATTGCTACGCTCGGTTCACTGATATAAGTAAGATCGAGAAAGTCACAGCTGTTCAAGAGAAACGACAAAGGGAATCTCTAAAACCGGTAAATGACGATGTTGCATTTTTGGCCTAGGCCCTTTCTACTTCCAAAATTGTCAGGCACCGTTACGTCGACAGGACGGTGCATTGTGGTGCTGTCCCATAGCGCCGGCTAAGCCCAACGGGCACATACCGTTTGATTTAAATGACAAGCGGTTAAAATCTCTCCGGCCGCAAAGATTTTATTTTCGTAATTTTTTTCAACCGTGTCTTTAACGTTTCCATTCCGTCTCCATACCGGGTCCTTACCGCCTACAACGTCCTCGTACCAGCTAGTGTCACCGTGTTGACCGTTCCCTCGCTGAGTCTCGCCGGGTCCTCGTTCGGTCCTCGCCGGGTGGGTACCGGCCGCTTACCGCCCGGAACGCACCCATACCGTTCGCTGAATGTTCGCTCCGCCTTGAAGACGTCACACAACGTATATACAAATTATGTAAATACAGTATCCTCATGTCTCTACAAATTATTATTTGATTTTAATTCCAAAATACAAAATAACGGTTTATCGTCATTAAAAATGAAAATACTTCATGATTGTACATACACAAAGTGTTGGTACTTGATTTATTTTAGTGTTCATATCTTGCCATGGCATACTTATTTTATATACTGTTCATATTTTGGAGTTTTGCCATGGCACGAAGCCAGCATCACAGTTACACTAATGACGTATCAAATTCCTATGCTTTTTTCCATCCCTGCTTGCGCGGTTTGGTGCAAAGTCTCAGAACGTGTTCTCGAGATTGTGCGCGGCACGCCACTGGCCAGCTGGGGCGCAGTTAGTACCGTGACGTTGGACGAGCTGGTTTTTCATTTGGGGTTAGCGTATGCGCATCAGGTTATGAAGTACCATACATGTCCTGACGATGAGGCGTACCGTTGATGGAGAGTGGCCCATTGTTGTGAGCAAGACCTGGAATCTGTTGGCTTGGATGCCGAACGCATTCTCCACGCAGCGACGGGCCCTGGACAGGCGGTAGTTGAATATTCGCTCCTCTACTGTCCTTCCTCCGCCACCATAAGGTTTCACGAGAGAGGGTTTCAGAGCGAAGGCGTCATCTGCAATGATAAAGTACGGGATGTCCTGGGTGTCGTTTGGGAGTGGAGAGGGGTCGGGGAGGTTCAGAATACCGTCGTTCATACACTCTTTCAACTTCGACGCATTGTAGATTTGAGCATCGCGGACGCTGCTCTCTTCCCTGAAAATACACAGCAACAAAGAAACATATTAAGAAACATGAAATAAACACACTAATATTACAATTAAAATGAACGGGTCTATTTAATGACAATTAAATCATGATGAGATACTTACCACCAAGGTCTGCCCAAATAAATTTATAGTCCGAGTCGACCAAAGCCATCAGGATGATTGAGTAAAACCCCTTGTAATTATAATACAGGGATCCTAACTTGGCTGGGAAGCGGATGGCGACATGTTTGCTGTCCAGGGCACCTATTGTGTGTGGAAAGTTCCACCGCTTCAGGAACCCTTCTGTCATTCTCCAAGTGTCATCGGAGCGGTTATCACTTCATCCATATATTCAGCGCAGATTGCCTGGCAGACTTCCCGCACCACTTTGAAGATCGTGTTTGGTGAGATGCGCCAGCCATACTGGAGTTTGATGTACTTTGCAACCGAGGCATGGTGCCTCAGCGAAACAGCCAACTTGAGTCCTGTTTCGAGTGGCTCCCGATACCACGTATGTTGCTTCGTGAGGCGATGTTCTATACAGGTGAATATTTTATCGTACTTCTCGGGAGGCATTCTCATAAAGTTCTTGAAAGCCTTGGGATCCTCACTCCGCCGTTCGGCCATAAGCTGATGGTACACGCCGAACTGTTCGCGACGACTGATCCAGCCCTATTGTCCAGGGACATCTCCCCTGTTGGCTGCGGCGAACCCGCCTTTGCTGCCGTCGGACGTGAAACGCCAGGTCGAGATTTAGTTGGTTGCGTTCACGTTGGGCAAGGGCCAACATATACATGTTCTGAATAATTTTCACAACTGTTACGTACAAGAGGCCTAGGGACGACCAGTACCCAGGACCTTCGAGTAACAGCGACAATAGAATGACTAATCGAACATAAGCAAGTGATAAATCAGTTCCATATTCAAACGTATTAATTCATTTCATTTATACTGAAAAGATCGGAACACATAACTATAAGTACAATATATTTACCATTATAAACTAAACGTATTACCTTTAAAACAGTGCCAGGCGGCTCAACTAACCTGGGTACCTCGGGACCACATCCAACAGCCAAATAAAGATACAGAGTATAATGCAACACAGCCACACTGTACAACTCATACAGAAAAGGGTGTGGCAACGTAAAAACCTCACGTGGAACAGAATACAAATGTTCACACGTACGGTCCCGAGATAACCCAGAGTAAGAGTGCCACGAACAGAGCCTGGCACCTCAATTTAAAGGGTATCCGTTCCAAATGAGTAATCATTTTAAAAGGAGGCCGAATTCCAATGGTCAATCGTCTGGTAAGTGGAATTCGGTCAATCCTATTGTAAAAGGGTTTCAAACAATATAAACAAATAAAGAATTTAAACACACCTGGCACTGCATTATATAATAAAACATGTTACTGTAACAACAACCCATGCGATTTTTGGCAGATAATGCTCACGGCCGGTAGGACATGCTTCTAACGTTGGGGCTTAGATGGTAGGCTGGCACTGGATCTGAGTAAACACAAGAATTCTTCCGAGGTCTGTCATCATCACTGCTCGTCTCTTGATTAGCAACTGCAAATAAGGTGGAATCTGGAGAGAAACAAGAAGGGAAAAATACAATCAATGATGGATTTTAGTGAAATGACTTAATACAAGAACAACAAAATATAAAATAAAAACAATGTCAATATAGCCCAGTGCACTTTGGGCTTCAATCATGCAGTTTGGCAATGGTGATGTAGCCGGACCGAAACCTACAAGCCAAGGTTTACAAAATGGCAGTCACCCTTATATTTATACTGCACGGTGCATCTCGACTAACTAAGAATAGATGCCAACATTTCTCAAATTTGTTTAGTTGAGATTTAAGCATTAATCCAGATAGTAAAAAAGCTAAGCGATTACAACTCTACAGTTCATCGTACAAACTGCGCACGGCAGAGCAAGCTATTTAACTAACCAATGCGTGTCTGAACGTGGGGCCCCGTATAAAGCACAGCATACCGGGGTGCCTGTGGTCTTAAATGTCATTAGAGCGTCAACATCTTTTTCGGAGCCACACGAAAGAAATGAGGTGTTCTAAACTTCATAATCGCACCAACGAAGTCAGAAGTCTTAAGTAGAGGCAGGATCATGTATTCTTTAAAAAAATCAGAACAAAAATCATAGAATTAGAAAAGGCCTACTTCCAAAAATGTAAAGTAGCTGTCCCATTGCACCGGCTAAGCCTACAGTGTGCCACCGTGTGGTAAATATTTCGTGCGGACGGTGGAATACAGTGAGGGCACACGGCGGGGCGTTGAGCGATCGGTGAACACGGTAGGGGCCCATTAGTGGCCGGCGAGACCCGGCGAAAGTTTTGAGCATGCCCAAAACTTTCGCCGTGTGCCACCGCTTGTACCCACACGGCGAGAACCCGGTATGAGGACGGTGAGAAAACGGTCTAAGGACGGTGGGCCGGTGCGAGGCCGTTATAGACCCGTTCGTAGGGGCGGTGAGAACAGTGATGACGTGTCATATTTTGTCCAACGGGTTGTTACCGTGTTCATACCGGCCTCGTACCGGGTTCTCGCCGGGCTCTCGGCGTTTGCTCAACGTTGACCCACCGCCTCATACCGGCTACATACCGGCCTCTCACCGGTCTATTAACGTTCAACCGCTTTTAACGACCTAATTACGTTCTCTTACCGTTCCACCGTCCTCATAACGTCTCCCTACCAACCTGTTGCCGTGTGTTTTACATCGCGCCCGTTCAGAAACCGTGCCAGACACAGTGAATCCATATTTTACTGTATAAAAACGACGACAATGGTCAAATCCAAGCCACTTGCAAACCCTCTGTCTGTAGGCTGATATTGAGATGGAAACCATCCAAGGACAACCCGACCTACGCTCCGTCTAGAACGACGTCCGAGGCAGACTTCCGCGTATCTCATCACCTGTGTGTTTTTGGTTTTTTGCAGAACGAGCTTGGGGATTCCTCGGGTTTATCTTTGATTAGATGGCGCTTTCTTCCAACGTCCTAGTTCGCAAGGATGTCACCCAGCTCAAATTCTACTCACGGTTTTCCGTTCCCGGTTCCGAGAGTGTAAACGTTGTTTTTTCAGCCATGCCCGCGGGGCGAAATCTCTCTATGTGTTCCCGCATTTTGCCCTCGTGGCATCTCTTACCAGGCTGTTTTAGCAATATGGGGCGATCTTTATGTTACAATAGTTATACCAAAACACGAGCACTCCAGGATCTGGTGGCCCCACCTCGGGGTCATTTACACGAAGGCTATTCGGTTATCCGAATCGGGTCAAGTAGGTGTTTTGGAATACCCCTCTGCAACCGGATATGCTTAAAAGGGCTGGCATTCGAGCTTTGGGCTCTCCAGTTTTATTATCCTGGTACCGACGCACCCCAAGTCGGTGGGCGAGATTTTTTCCCAGCATGGGAAAAATCAATTATTAAAAGTGGACGTATAGACCACACTGAATGGAAGATACTTAGGTTCTCGGAAGCTTGCTTTTCCTTAAGTTAAACTCATCCCCACAATAAACTTGGAGTCAAAAAAATACAAAATGAGCATCATCCGAACTCGAACCCCAATCTTACAATCTATAGCTTAACCCATTATTTACTTGGCTAATGTGAGAGGTCGAAAGTAGCTGTTTTTTTGTTTTTAAGTGCTTTAATGTACCTCCGGAACTACGTGTAACTAGTTGCCTGAGCAATAACAATATATGTTAGCGTTATTGTTAAAACAACTGAATATTCAAGACGCGAGGGGTGCAGAAACGCCCATTTACCCCTCACCATGCTGGGGGGGGGGGGGAATACGCAGTCCAGGTTCTCCTGGTATTCTGACTCGATTTTTAGAAGGCTCAAAGGTTGTGTATGGCCTCTCACTTTTGACGTACATATTTCCGTCAGCAGATGTACAAGAATTAAGACCGGTTCATAGTTTACGCGAATGTCACTGCGAAGCGAATTCGTTAAGGTAACGGAGAACGTCACAATGAAACTTCCTTTTTTGTTTAACTCACAAAATTCGCTTCTCATTAATTTCGCGTGAAGTATGAACCGGCCTTTACTCCGCTGTCTATCGAACGGTTCGGGTGGCTTCTACGATACATTTTAGGTCTACTTCGGGGTATCAAAATACCATGCTAATTCAAGCTCACCGTGGCCACTACGTTGCTCTCCTCACTCCAATGTGATTCGGGTTCTTCTTCTTTCCTTTTTTCCTCTCAAGATGATCGCTGTGGCGGCCAGACTGACATATCTATAAAGGAAACTGGATCGTCGCGGATACGAGGTACACAAAAGTAGGCTCGTCACGTAGCAGCGTTGGGTCGATTCTAGCTAGAGCACCACAATATACGGGATATCACACCGAAGGGTCTAGGTTGGATTCAGCAACGCCACACGACATCTTAACCTTCCTGGTCGACCGCGATTCATACTTTAAGGTGTAAAAGGTCGGGGAAGCACGGGTTCCTTTCTTGTAAATGCCCCCTCAAATTGGCTGCAGGTACTGTGAATTATTACGTCGGCAAAATAATAGCGTATTTTAACTCTATTGGTAGGACTGGAATCATGCGAATTGGGTCCAGAATACTGTTCCGGATCAGGTACTGCTTCGTGTATTAACAAATTTCGCGCAAGAAAATCAATTTCACAGCTAGAACCATCCCGAATCAAGCAGATAAAGTATTAATTAATTTATTGAAAGTATTTTAAATTAACTGTTTGTTTCAGGTACACAGCCATTTTGCATCTGAAGAAGATCTTGTTAAGATAAAAATATTAGGCCCTTGTAACTTATTTTATTTGTATTTATATAAAGTAGTTTGCGTAAGAAAATGCTTTGAAAATGTTTGTCTGTAGTTGGTACGTACTTTAATATGCGCAATTCGGAACTAGAAAGAAACATACGTTGTCTTTGGCAGATTTATTAATACTGGAGACTTTTCGACTTATTTTGATTCAACAAAATATTCGATGCATGAGTAAATACGAACAAGAATATTCGAAATCTCACTGTTGTGAGTGACCTTACGAATAGGAAAATTAGCGTCTGAGTTACATATATTTCTTCAAACATGAATGTTTTTCTGGGGAGAGTATGCTTGAAATCGTTGAGTCAAAAAGTATAGCAAGAGAAAGAGAGACCTCGTGAAAAAATGCCCCTAGAGGGGTCACGGAGGGGTCCGGCGGAAGCGCAAAGACAAAATGGCATCCCGCGTACATGTATATGTGTGATGTGATGTCATCAATTAAACGACGAAGGGTGACCGTTGCAACGTCGCGCACACCGTCATATACTTTTTAACTCTAATAATAATGTAAATAAGGCCGTGAGGCAGAAGTGAATTAACGTCCCATTAAAAATGTGCAGGGGTCCCATCATACCGGGAATATTCTATCAATTTTGTCCAGGATTTTTTCTTGTTTTCTTGAGAGATGCCACTAAAAAAGTGGTCAAATCTCGGGCCTAATACGCGGCAAATTAAACATTTGAAACAGTATTCAGCCCGATATTTGCCCACTCGGGTCCGACATCTAGAACCGCGTATTCCCAAACGTGTTTAAACATTCCGAGACTCATTTACACGGGTATCATACTATATACCGCAATATTGCATTGCGGAAAACCTCGTTCTAGATGGAACACAATTTAAACACATGAAAACACACGATTCGCATAAACTACTTGTTTACACAAATCATTTTTGTTTTAGTTTGGAAAATGTCAACTTCACTGTCAATTTTGTCCTGAACCATCCTGTCCTTAATGACTGACAAAACGGAGTGCCTGTGTGCTGTGTTTTACGTTTGAGATAGAATTGTGCGCTTGTCATACCAATTTCCGTTTGGTTTGCAAGGGGGGTAATTATTACATCACGGATATTCCTATGAATGCGCTCATAACAAAATAGAAGCACCTAATGTTAGTATTCATCGGTAATTTTCGGTTTTTGAACGTCTCTCTGTCGCGGGTCATCACTCATGAATTATGCATTTAATTTTACCTGGTTTTGAAAATGCACATAACTAGTCCATGAGCCAGGGGCTGAAATTTGACATATTGGTACCATCTTAGGGACTAATTAATCGCCATTAGGATTTTTCTTTGCTACATGTGTATAGTTGTAGGAGAAGTACAATAGACTTTTGTAAGTGGTAACTTAATGTGGAGACGGAATCAGATCTTTTTACATCAAACAATAACGTTTGATGTAAAAAGATCTGATTCCGTCTCCATCGATGACGTCGTAGAAAATGCCCCAAATTCCATTCCAAAAACTATATTTTACATCACACAAAACACTTAGTTGCTTGATGTCTTCTATGGTGTCCCAGCAATAAAGTATTTTATTGTATTGTTTTATTTTAGTTTATTGAATTTTAGTTAATCTGATTTTAGTTTATGTATTAACTATTTTAACATTGTTGACAGTGGTTGTTTACTGGAAGGCCATGAACATCATCGAATTGAATTAAACGTGTCATTTGGCTATATATATGAAGCAATATAATGCTTGCGAAATGTTAATTTCTCGGGAATTCTTTTTAGGTTTGTTGGTGTGTTTTGGGGGGAGAGGGAGGGGTGCGTTCGGTTACAATATAGTCTAGAGAGTGTATAGGTATGGGGGAGTCCCTTTGCCTCATATCGTGCTGGGTATACATTTGGCTAATAAGAAATAAACCTTTCTCAAACCATCATGGGATTGTGTGACAAACAACCTGCAAATGTGTGCACAAACCTACGGAGTCGAGTACCAGTTACAATAATTATGTATTTGATTCTTCCTCTTTGTATTTCAAGAATTACCTGATCATCATTTCACACATTGTTGCACTAGTAATTAAACATATTTATACTTTAAAACAGTAAATATAAAGCCTATTAGAACTAAAAAGGTTCAGGAAAATCTATTTCGTAGGTTTAATACATTTAATAATGAATATTAATATTATAATGTTGAAATACTGACCAGAATCAGACTTACTAGGCTGTGTTACGTCCCCGTCTTTCGTGTTGTATACCTGACGGGGAACAAAATGAAAATTCCCTTACACATAAATTGAACCACTGCGAATTCAAAAATCCACCTTGTCAGAGCAAGGGAATGGAACAAAGGGGTGAAATTAGGCCTCGAAAGCTTCGTTTTTGGTCCTTAAATCGATGACGTCGCAACGATCACAGTATGGACAGCCATTTCGACAAAAAACTAAAGAAAAGTGACAATGAATTTATTTAGGCTAATTATAGTAGCCCCCACCCCCACTTACATTTTCACAAATTGATATAAATTTCGAAATCATTTTGGTGAAAAGGGTACATCTTAGAAAGAAATTTAAACTATAAAAAAGTATGTCCCCCATCCCATTATTTACGATCGATTTAAAAAAGATGCGGCTTTCCATACAAAAGTGTGTCGATAGGTGGCGCACTATATGTAAACAAATGGCGGTCCCCCGTTTCGCATGCAGAACATCACCATTCACAAGCTGTTGTCGATAGCGCAGCTTCAGAAACCGCATTTTTGTGTGTGAAGAAGTAACTTAGTACCTGGAGAGTTCAGACAAAAGACTGACAAGTGTAAATAACATGAAATTGGTGTATGAAAATCAATGCCACGACGCGACCAGCGCGGCGAAGGCGAATACAACCGATTTTGTACTCGTCGAAGTTGTGTCGGTGTGTCGCATTTTTTTCCACACGGGGGTTGCCACGGTCTGCAACAAAAAGGGCTTATTTGGAAAGTGAGGAAACAAGGAATAGAGGTAGTATAGTATTATATTAACAAATCCAGATTTGTCGTATTTAGGCAACCTAGCTTCTTTTTTTTCTTTGATTTTGAAATCGGATTTTTTCCGATTTTGCAAGACGCCAGAGAACACACGGCATCATCAACAACACAAATGCATCAGCACAGTTATTAGTAATACTTCCCATAACTACAGAAGAATCCACCCAAAACTGTTAACCACCAATACAAAGATGGAAATGCCATTTTATTGCAAAGTATGGGGGAAGGCCGCTAGGCAGGGGTGTTACTCCTTCTAGTCTACTAGGGTGCCTTATTTGGAGGGTTAGGGGTAAGTTTTAGTAGTAACACTATATATCGTAATATTTTATCGCCATTGGTAACCATTCCCTGACAATGACAATACTCTGGACCTTTCACTCTTGAAACCTGGCTAGTATCAACCAGTCTGGTTCCAAGAACGACATCCAAATATTATTGTCAATGTGTCGGCCTAGGTATGTTTGGGAATCAGCTCGTCATCAACTTTATACCGTAACGATAGACACTGCGTTTTACAGGCAAATTAAATTGAACTCAGAAATTCTCTTCTGAATAAAATATCTTTCTGGAATGGACAAATAACATTTTTTTGTTATTATTTATTTATTACAGCATATCTTCTGGATCATCAGATGGAAATTTCAATCTGGAATTGGGGTAGCTCCTCAGTGCAGTATACTTGACTGCATGACAGCACCATTTTCATTTACCGGCGGATGACACAGGAATCGACCCCATCTGAACAATTATATGTTCATTCGTGCGAGTCATTCATGATGTTTTGTATAAGCTGTGGTACTGGTCAGTTTACTTCAACTGCTATACGCAACATTATGATAGAATTGTTCACTTGAGGATAGAAGCATTAATTTTCGCACACATTCAGAGTGTAAAGAAAGATAGTTGGCTTTCTGCTCTCGGGCTATAGGAAGAATAAAGGAAGAATAACATGCAATGATAGCCATTTTAAAATTCTTGAAAATGCCTGTTATATTTTTTCAAGGGACAAATCTAAGATGGCCGTATACATGTATATTCTAAAGACATATTTTGATTGTGTGACAAATTCCATGCTTTTGTCATTTTTACCATGTTTGTTTCACCAATCTGCCTGACTAAACAGCAAGACTCCAATTTATGTATGCCAGTAGGCAATATAGTATAGTCCTGAATTGTTTTGGCATCCTGTATATTATTGTAACTACCGACCACATGTAAGAAGTACAATTGCCAATAAAGTATCCCATGTACACAGGCGCGGCGAAACGGGTTCGAAAGTGGGGGGGGGGGGGGGGCCAATTAACCATCTTTGGCGGCGGCCATATTGGATATTAAAGGGGGGGCTGCGGACGCGGATCTAGGATTGTTTTAGATGGGGGGCCAAGCCCCAACTTAAAAATGCGACCGCGAAGCCCTTACGGCGTGGGGTCCAGGGCCCGCTTAAGGGCCCGGAATTTTTTTATATTCTATATGCTTTGCGGTGCAATCTGAGGCGATTGCTGGCCACTTTCCTGCAAGTTTTTTTGCAAAAATCTAAAATAAATATATGGAGATAAAATGGAGAATTATGTAGATTATAATAGAGAATGTATATATATAATATATATATTACATATACGTTTTGTGAGGAATGTGGGGCACACCCCAAATTGGAAAATGTGAGCGCGGGGCGCGAAGCCTTTACGGCGTGGGGTCCGGCGCCCGCTTAAGGGCCCCGGAAAATTTTGGATTCTATTATGCTTTGTGGTGCAATCTGAGGCGATTTCTGGCCTTCTTTCCTCGGATTGTTTCAGCAAAAGTTTTCAAGATTATATGGAGATAAAATTAAGAATTACGGAGATTATAAATATATTATAAATATATGAATGTGGGCCACACCCAAAACTAGAACATGCGAGAAAATAAATATATTTAGCAAAACTGTCGCCAAAAAGATGAGCTTTCGGACAATGTCCTAGCTTGGGTTAGACAAACCATAGCTCCGTGGACAAACCAACCAACTAACATTCTTACACAAGGTCATTAACAACATAAACATTCATCCAGATATACTGCAATAAAAGGGTAATTGGCATCTAGGGGACATTACTGCCAATTCAATGACCACATGTCCACCAGACGCGGGGTTATTTATCGAACCTCGATGCCAGGTAGTCCGAGTATCATACGCTGATTAACGGAGCCACCTCTGATACCAACGAGCGGCTAGATGCGCGCCAGGCCTTCAGGTTGTCTTCTGCGGATAACACCAATGTCCAGCCTCCTCGACCTCTGCGAGTAGAGACCCTGAGAGGGCTTCATGATAATGTGCATGGAGAAATTGAACGGGTGCGGGTCGCAAACTGGGGTTCCATGGATTGATAACCCTTTTTTGTCAGTATTTTATGCCAAAAATTAGACACAGCAGATCATCCGATCCGATCCTCCTCCTTTCCTTTTCCCCCACCCCCCGTTTATTTTATTACTCATTTTACCCGGGGGGCATGTTAACTTATACACTATAAAGAACTGGTACAGTTTGTTTCCTAGTTCCTTGACCTGGTTTTGAAAATGGCACATGCGCACAACCTTATGTCGCTTTACACAATAGCCGAAACAGCGGTGAAATCGCGCGCCACTAGACAGTTCGCATGCCGATTTTCATCATTTTTGTAGCGCTGAAAGTCAAAATTGTGTGTGAAATTACAGTGAATGCCCGTTCTGAAAATAAATGCATATGGCCTACCTATTCCAAACGCCGTTAACAGTGAACTGTCGATTGGTTAGTGGTAGAAAGTAGGGGGAAAAAATAGATACCTTTTTAAAAGTGGGGGGCAACGGCCCCCCGGCCCCCCGGTTCCGCCCCCCCTTGCATGTACGGCATAAATCGTCACCGACACCACGAACTGACACCTATAGTGGTCGCCGTTACAGAAATACAATTCGGAGAAATACGCTTTTAAAGGTTTGACACGAGTTTACTCAGTCAACAAATCTGTCTACTTGAGGGGTTTTGGTATCATTAAACGTAACAATTCGTTAACTGCTGAAACTCAATTTTTATGTTGTGAAAATATGGTTAGTTAATTAATAATTAAATGATTAAGACGGGTGCCAGTTCGTGAAAACGAAAACTATCGCGTTTTCGGAGAGTGCGCGCATACAATGCAGTGAGTGAGTGCCAGTTCGTGAAAACGAAAACTGTCGCGTTTTCGGGGAGTGCGCGCACACAGTGCTCGACAACATCGAGTTATATTTATTTCGTAGACAAACGTTATACGTATACACGGCGTAATACAACATTGCCCTGGGTACGTTGTATAGACAGTGCCAGTTCGTGAAATCTTTTTCACAGCGCGCCCTCTCAATTTCGTTTTTACGAACTGACACTGAGTGCAGTGTCACTTCGTGGAACCGAAAAACGACAGAATGGACTAATTTCTGCAAAACTCCCAAATACAAATTAGCAAATTAACATGATTTAAGAAAAAACAACTTCGCCATGTTATACTTCATGGCACAAAATGATATATTCAGCAATACAAAAAAAATCCAATTTTTTGAATTGTTTGTACACATGTGATGCAGAGGGTGCCAGTTCGTGGTGTCGGTGACGAAATATCAACCGAAAAAAGGGTGATTTTTTTAAAACTAAAATAACCTAGCCTCTTTTACAGGCTTCATAATAAAGATCATGACCAACTATAGGGTTGTGTCCATTAGACCAGACTATATTGAATGCAAAAATAAGTTACATGAAGTGTTTTGGAAAAGCCAACTGTCATGTTTACATTAAGGACAGATTACTTCCATTTAGAACTCGTGTTGGGCGCAATTAAGTCTTTCTGCGCGGCGCGAACTGCTGATCTGCACGAACTGCTAGAGTCTGCGCGAACCGTCCATTGCGTGCGCTGCTAGTGATCATGGGGAGGTACCACTGACCTCTATACATGGACAGATCATCCATTGTTTCATTTTGAAGTCGGCATGCAGAGAAGTGCAACATGGCGGACCCACGAAGTCACTCTGTGAGCCAATGAAATGTCCAGGTGTAGAGTTCAGTTGGTTGGTAAATCCACTGACCTCTACAACTGGGCATTTCATTGGCTCACAGCAGTGACGCCATGTTGCACTTCCAGTTCGCGCCGACTTCAAGTGTTAGCACAGCAGAATATGGACAATGATCCGTCCAGGTGTTGAGGTCAGTGGGAGGTACAGGAAGGCCCAAATCGGATCGCGCTGCATTCGCTGTCGGTTGCCCGTGCCTCCATTGGCTGATCGTGCCACCATCAGTCGATTGCTTTCTATTTAGCTCTTCCATTTAGTTCCAATGCACGAGTAATGGGTTGTTCTGCAAAGAAGTAAAAACTGAGAAATAGGCTGACGGTATACTTGTGCAAATGCATTTTTGATAGCGCATATTTAGAGACTGCGCCCAACATTCTGATTTTGGACCCCCAAAAGTAGGTTATGTTTTATTCCCTGCATCCGACAACATTGATTTTCGGATTCAGGACATCAAACTGAGTAGAATCACACAAACAAAAAATTGTTCCCAAACTGGTACCACGAATTTCATTTTCTGAGCATATTTTTGGGTCACGTAACACGGCCTAGGCCTACATATTCAAGATCACGGCTTCAACATACACTGACCAATCACAAACTGTTGCCGGGGAGCGTGATTTTTTTCCCAGCATGGTAAAGGCCAATTATCATAACTGGGCGTGTCTAGACCCCACTGAATGGAAGATACTTCCCCAATTAAACGAAAGAAATTAAGTTTGATGGGGATTCTACCGATCCATTACCGAAATGAGGAGTCACGTGGGATTGTATTGTCTTGTTATACTGAGGTATGCCACACATTTAAAGAACAAAAGAGAGCAAAAAGGGTTCTGCCTATATAACAGGCCCTTTCACGCTCGCTCGTCAGTTATTCAAAGTAACACATAATTACACTGGATGTCCACCGAATTATAAAATGGGTGGGACAGACTCCTTTAAAAAGGGTGGGTGCCACGTGACTCCTCATTTCGGTAATGGTCGGTAGAATCCACTGACCTCTATACATGGACAGATCATCATTGTTTCATTTTGAAGTCGGCATGCGGAGAAGTGCAACATGGCGGACCCACGACGTGACTCTGTGAGCCAATGAAATGTCCAGGTGTTGGTACGATACGTATTACGTAATGTTTATAAATACAAAATGTACAGAATAAATCCGCTGACCTCCACACCTGGACATTTCATTGGCTCACAGCAGTGACGTCTCGGGTCCGCCATGTTGCACTTCCAGTTCGCGCCGACTTCAAGTGTTAGCACAGCAGAATATGGACAATGGTCCGTCCAGGTGTAGAGGTCAGTGGTAGAATCCCCATCAAACTTCATTTCTTTCGTTTAATTGGGGAATTCTACCTCACCATTACCTCCATTCGGAATCAAGTGAGACTTCAAAGTCAGCCAGTGTAATTTTCACAAGGAAAGAACCACAGAAAATTAATTTTAGAATTAACATCCATTCTTACAGTATTAATTAATGGAAATCTGTTCTAAAAAGTTTTCTCGCCCTTACAAATTCATGTATCTTTCGTCATGATGCAATACATAATTATAAACGATATTCAACACTGTATGTCATATTATTATACAACCAAAATTATTAAGTTCCGCTTAAAACAGTATCGGCAAATATCTCGTCGTCTGGTTGGTATATGTACTCTTCTTGTAGAACTTGGCAAAAGTCGACGCGTTGGTCCAACCGGCTGTTGTCAGAATTGTGTCGATTGGCACTCCTTTATTCGCCGCTGCCGACGTTGATGCAGCTCGTACACTATGTACGAGTTTTATGTACATTGCAAGGGTTCTTACTACACATAAAGTTCTATCTTCGGAGTATGGTGATAAGGTAATGACTGGTTGAAGTCTACCGGGCTGAGAGGTTTTAATGGGTTCTGTAATTAATACTTTAATGGAATCATTGCTTACAATCATATTGTCAGTTCGGAATAATGACAGCGTTTGCGCCCGCTGTCCTGTGATGATTGCACATAAACATACTAGTTTATATGTAAGCTGTTTTAGACTAATTGCCTTGACAGGTTCTAATTTGCTGATATACCTTAGCAAAATGTTGATATCCCAGGTGTGGGAATATCGAGGTAACGAGGGTCTAATGTTAAACACTCCTCGCATAAATCTCGTAACTAATGTGTCATTACCAAATTGTAGTGTCAACAGTGTCCCATAAAATGGCAGAAAGGGCACTACGAGCTGTGTTTATGGTGCTATATGCACCGTTATGAAACAAAACAGTCAAAAATGCTAAAGCTTGTGCTACAAATGCATGAATTGGATTAACAGACCGTTCAAGGCAGAAGTGTATCCATTTCGTAATTGCCGAACAGATACTGCTTTCTAGTGCTTGGTTTCCATGCCTCGATGATGATGTCGATAGTTTTGTGCGAAAGTCCTCTTGAGCTGAGGGATTTCCGGACAGTAGTCCAGCACACAGCGCTAGACGATCCTGAAGAGGATGTCGGCGTTCCGGTACCCGAGGAAGGTGCAGCAGATTGCTGGTCACGGGGAGGATGACTGGTATCCTGATGAGAGCACGCAGAAGTCTCGGAAACCAAGTCTGTGTTGGCCTATGTGGAAAAATCAAAATAATCGTGGCCTGGTCTCTCTCTACTTTTTGTAGAACCCTGTCAATGAGAGCAAACGGAGGAAAGCAATAAGCAATTTCATTCGTCCATACAACAGAGAATGCATCGCAGAATGATGCTTCGGGGTCAGGGTGCCATGATGCAAATGGTTTGAATTGATAGTTAATTCGAGAGGCAAACATATCAACAGTTGGTTGTATTTTCAAACTTAACACCACCCGTTGAAAAATATGTGCATTTAGTTTCCATTCTAAGTTCTCATTGAATGACCGGGACAGATAATGATCAGCGTCCGTGTTCAATTTACCAGGTAGATAGCAAGCAATAAGGCCAGATATCATATTTTAAGCACCAAAACCACAGTCGCCTTGCTAAATCTTTAAGGTCCTTGGATTTACATCCGCCCATGTGGTTTATATACGATTCTGCAGTTGTATTGTCAAGTTGAATGGAGACAACTTTTCTCTTTAAGTGAGGGAGAAAGGATTTTAGGGCATAGTAAACTGCTGAAAGCTCCAAAAAATTTATGTGCATCTTTGATTCATATGATGTCCACCCTCCGTTTGTATATACATTAGTCATAGGGCATAATGCTCCCCAACCAGTGGATGAAGCATCAGTTTGAATTTGAGTGACGCACACCCGCGCATTAATATTACGGAACGACAAGCACAAGTTTTGTGTCCACCATTGTAAATCATTGCAACCTAAAATATTCCTAGTGTTTGCTTTGAGTGCTTTGTCCTTTGCCATTATTTTGGTTCCTGTAATAAAGGGGACCAAGCGGCACTGCAGGAAAACAAGATATTAATTTCCCAATAACTTGAGCAACAAGATGAATAGTTGGACGTTGTTGATTTATAAGATGGGTGCACGCCTCGATAGTCGGCAAGACCTCTCTTACAGGTAATCGAACAGACATTTTCACTGTATCGATAACAAATCCTAAGTATTTAAGGTTGTGTGTCGGGTTTTTGTGCGATTTCTTTTCATTGATAACGAACCCCAATTTTCCTAAGAGGAAGCACCTGGCTTTCACATTTCTAAAACATTACTCCTTTGAATCACCAATAAGGAGGGAATCGTCAATGTAATTGGCCGAAATGTGGCCCATGTTGCGCAATGTTGCCACTACAGGCTTCATGACCTTAGTAAATATTCGAGGTGCACTTGCGAGGCCAAAACATAAGCAAGTATAAACTGCCATAACTTTCCATTATAAAAACACAAAAACCGTTGGTGTTCTTGGGCTATAGGAATACTAAAGTAGGCATCTTTTAAATTAATGGATGCTAAAAAAAAATCCCGACGGATTAACGTCAATGCGTATTCAAAAGTTTCCATTTTGAAATGGTGGTATTTTACAAATTCATTTAGCCCTTTCAGGTTAATAATCGGTCGCATGGAACCGTCTTTTTTAGGTCGAAGAAAAAATATTCGACAAAAACTCCTCATTACCGGGGTTAACCTGTTTAATTGCACCTTTATCGAGCAACGTTTTCAACGAGTCATCTAATAACTGTGATTCTAATTTTGAAAAGAGAATAGGTTTTGGGACCTTCTCCTGAAAAGGAGTTCCCGTGAACTCGATATGACAATGTGATATGCAATCCAAAACCCATGTATCTGAGGTAATGGATTTCCATGCGGAGGTAAAATATTTTAGCCTTCCTGCAATAATGTTATCATCAATATCATGACACTTACTCACTTCGCCACTTGCACATTTCTTGTGTGGTGGCTGGTTTATGCCGATGGTTCCTGTCTTGCGCTTGGCGTGTCCCGAGTCACTCGAGACAACATTGGACGCGAGTGGCTTTGTTGCATGTAGGGTCGTTGTCTCCTTCGGTAGTATGGTTGCCGCTGTTGGCGGCTTTGATACCGAAAGTCCCCCGAAGGGTAATGAGTGCCACGATTGAAGCCACGTCGGCGACCACGGTTTGCACAACCAGTGTCAAACCCCTGAACTCTCGAACTCAGCTTGTTCGTTTCTTGTATGGCCTTACATGCCTGTACCAGGTCGTCGCCAAATAAAAAGGCTGTGCATTGGGTTTGCGAGGAGCACAAAGGTGCGTATTTTGGGCTCAAATCAGGACGAATAAGATCTCGTCTGCGGTAATTTAATTGTGCATTACCAGAGCCAAGCATGGCTACTGCATCTACCAACATTTTAATGATATCAGCCATGTTGGGAGTAGATTGGTCGCTATTGGAATTTCGAGCCTTAAGCAGCTTATCTGCAGCCATTGTGATGGCGGTTAATGCATGCATAATATAGCATTGTACTTTTTGCCACTTAACATCCCGTGCACGGGTCGCGGGTTTCAAAAATGCCCAAATATCTGGATTTACTTTTGTTAAACTCAGATTAGGGCAGTTCTTTGGCTTATTATATTGTTTGAGTTTCTCATCCAACTTTTCAGGTGAGATTTTGCCTCTAGCTAGTGCATTAATCGTTTCAGCAAGCTTTTCATTGATTGCTGGCCCAATATTATCATCGCCCTCGACGAGGGTCGCCATATCAGAAAGCAACTCTTTATTTTGCTCTTCGTTAACATTGAGAAGGCTATCTATGTCGCCATCAAAAAGACTTTCGCCCCTTTCGGGTACGATATTATCAATCAAATAATTATCGCCCCTTTCGGGTACGAATACGCCTCTTGAGGTCTCGTCGGACATGTCTTCGAAAGGTGCGTTATAGCGCGGAATGGGTGCAATAGCATCAGTTAGTGAAGCAACTGTTCTCTGCAAATGTTCTACAGTTTCGCGCAAGACATGCTAGGAGTCCACTGGGCCAGCGCCAGTTGGTGCCAGTTCGCGCCAAAGATTATGTGATTGGCGCGTAGTGGCTCGCTGTGGCGCCGAATTAATGTCCGCTCGGCATGTGTCGCCAAGTGGAATAAACTGGGTGCCATATGGCGTGCGCCAAATGCCACCCGGCTTACTCCAAAATGTTGCGCCAGTTTGCGCCAGTTCGCGCCATTACACGGCCATTTGATTCCAAAATTCACCCTGTTGGCGCCATTCGCGCCAATAGACGGCTACTTTGCGCCACTTGGTGATTAGTTTGTGCCAAAGGTCGCCAAATTGGTTTGAACTTGCCGCCGCTTGGCGCTACTTGCCGACTATATAAATACCGGCCATCGGCTACCTGGTTCAGACCCTCCTCAGCTGCTTTTATAGGCGGCAAGTAGCGCCGAATGGCGGGCAACCAGGTGGCATTTGGCGCGAAGTAGTCACCAATCGGGTGCCGTTTGGCTCGCGCCACTGCACATTTGGCGCGCTTTGGCGGGCTATCCGCCTCTGTTGGAATTATTTGGCGCGCGCCATTACATTCCAGTGGATTCCAATAGGCGGATTGTTTGCGCCAAAGGGCGATATGTTCGCGCCATTTGGTGCCACTTGGCGGACACTTGGCGCTGATTGCTCGATGCAAGTGGCGCGACGAAAATTTCAAACATTTTGAAATTTTCTTGCCGCCACATTCAAATTTGGTGCCGTTACGGGCCACCACGAGCCAGTTGGGAGGCAGTTTGAGCCACTACACGCCACTAGGCACCTTATTGGCGACACTAGGCGCCACAGCAAATTGCATTGGCGCAAACTGGCACCAACTGGCGCTGGCCCAGTGGACTCCTAGCAACAGATTGGTCCGCTGAAGTGCTAGCACCGGGATTTATTACGCCTTGCGTTGCAGATAAATCAACGTTTTTGCGCTTGGTTTTTCTTTTAGTTGGAGTAGGTGCAACGCTTGCAGAGGTTTGTTGCGTGAGACCAGATAGATCTCTATCTAGCTGCGTGAATAAGCACTCGCTTTAGTCCGACGGATCTACATAAATTTCGACCTCATCTGCCATGTTTGCAATACAGTGTGGCCACGAACCGTGGTCCAGAGGCGATGTGTGGTAACAATACCCCAAGTATCCGCACTACCGGCGATACTAAACACCAAAAATACACTGACGAGCGAGCGGCGTGAAAGGGCCTGTTATATAGGCAGGACACTTTCTGCTCTCTTTTGTTCTTTAAATGTGTGGCATACCTCAGTATAACCAGACAATACAATCTCACGTGATTCCGAATGGAGGTAATGGTGAGGTAGAATTAGGTTCTTAGAACCTTGCTTCCCCTCAAATTAAACTCATCCCACAATAAACTTACAATCCAAAAATAGTCAATGAAATATGAGCACCATCCGAACTCGAACCCCAATCTTACGATCTATAACCTAACCCATTATCTACTTGGCTACTGGGAAAGGTCGACAGAAGCCGTTTTTCTAAGTGCTTTAATGTACCTCTGGCCTACGTGTAACTATAGTTGACTGAGCAATAACAATATATTTTAGTATTATTGTTGAAATACTGAATAATCATGACGCGAGTTGTGTAGAAACGCCCATTTAACCTTTCTCATAGTGGGAAAAAAAATTCGCTGCCGTTGAGAAGTATCATGAATAAATTTAAATATTTGCAAATTTGTTCTTATTTCTAATTCTCAAGTTAAAACAATTCCGAATTTTTTTTTTTTATATATTTACAAATTATATTCCTTATTATATTATGCATACATTTATAAGTGAATCGATGACCACCATAGGTCTGTGTATTCACGGAAATGTTTATTTGTCATCCGTTCCCATTGATGCTTTGAGAATGTTGATAAGGTTTATTGTGTGTAGAATGTAGTAACAAAAATTTACTTAGTTCTTAACATAATAAATTGTGAGATTGTCTCTATCAAATACAAACATAGGCCCACACGGACAATTCAAAGGTAAGTGGAAATCGTCAAAACGTCCAAGCATGAGACAGTATGCGCATTCACAAAAATACAACTTTAACAGAAATTTAGGATTTGGCTTAAAAAAAATTACCCCCCCAAAAACTGAAAATTTCAAGTTTCGGTGCGCCTGAAGCTTGAATCTTGATTATTCCAAGATTCACAATCGTTCGCTCTAAAAATAATACTGCTCTTATAATAAATGAGCACCAAATTGAATATACTCGGACTTAATCGTAATGGAATTACATGTAGCTAACAAATATTGTCCAAAAAGGACAAATTGTTAGACCCAAGTGTCGGTACGCCAAAAATACTAATCTTGGTTTGACTCCAAGATGTAATCCTTTAACGCAAAAAAACAAATAAAAATTGCTCTTATGATAAATGAGCCCCTGAGTTGAATATACATGTACCTGTGAATTTCAAGTTTCGGTGCGCCAAAATTTTTAATCTTCGTTTTATTTTAAAATGTATAAGATTAATACTGCTCTAATGCATATGGCCCCAGAGTTAAATACACAGTGTACATTGGTTTAAACCAGCATAATTAGGCCTATGTCATTTGTGTTCGGCAGAATAATTTGTCAAAAACTTGTAGGCCTACATTTTAAATTTCATTGCGCCGAAATTAGTATTCTTGGTTTCGCTCTTAAAGAACATTATTCGTTTGCTATAAAATTTAATACGGTTTAAAATGACAAACCTGTAATCCCAAACTACTCGCCAACATCATTAATATTAATGATTTTAGCAAATATTTTGGGATTACAAGATTTGTATTCGTTGTCACGATTCGTTAATCAGGCTAAGCAGCTTTATGAAATTAGCCCCATAATGTTCACGGTATTCAGCAGAAACAGAAGTAAACGCCAAACGTTTAAAACAAACGCGTGCAGGGTGCACTACCCTAATTGAAGGGAGAAATTCTCCGCCAGCCATGAAATGTGCCCCCCCCCCCCCCCCCCCCCCCTCAATTTCTTTTGAAAAAGGATGCCGTTTGGTGAAAGAAATGGTGGGATTGTGTAAATATATAGCATAGGATCAACTCCCTGGTTTTTGAGCTTCAATCTGAGGGCAGACTTGACAAAATTACGGTTGAAAATGGGTCCTAAAGTAATTGCCCTAGAACGTACGAGGGATGCCATTTGTAAAATGGCTGCTTCCAGGCTCAGGAAGTATTACTTTTCGGGAGGTGAGTTTCTTGTGGTGTGAATATTAAAAAATGTAATTGGCTAACCTACTAAAAATTTAAAAGAAATGGAAAGATAAAGACCAAGACAATAATCTGATTGTTGTTTGAGAAACCTTAGTGATGTCGGTGTGCATGAAACTTGGTCCTGAACATTGTTGATTTTACACTGTTTTCAATGGGACTTGAATTAGGCGCCCTGCACAACACATCTGGTTTCCGCCTCAGAAATACCTTTGAAGTTAACAACACCTAAGCCGGTCATGTGACCGGGACCCAGTCTAAACAGTCATTGCAAACACTTATGATTTTTCGTTTTAGACGTCTAGGAATAAACAAAAATGATCAGGTCAGGAAACCAGACTAGTGCAAACACCATCTCAAGCTAGCCGCGATCTGGGCCCGTTTTCAGCCACGAACTCACAGCCTTGTACTTCTGAAATTTAAAACACATGCATTAAAGGGAGGTTCCAAAATTCTTCAGTTGCGGAATCAGTGTGCGGGTTCATTGAGCTAAGTTTTATTGTACACGATTTTAACTCACAAACAATATTTAAATTGAACAAAAAAGTCACATCAACGTTAACTTTTTATCACCAAACACAGCTTTAAAATGTACAGTTTGTGGAGAAAATACGCTGGAATTACTGTCAAATACACGAGTTGAAACAAAAACCTTCCTCACAATAAGGGCGTCCCTTTTATCTCCATTGTTCTCACATTTTGTTTGCCTTTAAAGTTAAGCCGGTTGGTAAAATAAAAAAATATTTAAGAAAAAGTATACTATAGAAACCTAATATGATGGGAGGCGACTTAATGCATTCTTCATATTCTGGGATTCCACAGTACAGGTTGTATATTTTGATTATTTTCAATAGCTTTCAAATAACACAGTGCCGGATTTTGTGAATTTACTATTCATTATATTTGTATTTGCAATTTTGTTTGGTGTGAATGCGTTTCCAGATATTGTCGGCTGTAATAAAAAAGTGTTTTTCTTGGGTCGGGAGCCTAAAATAGGGTCGGTTGGAAATAAGAACCACAGTAATAAAAAGGGACGCCCTAAGTAAGTTGACATTTTTATTGCATAATCTGAAAGATCAGACTACTAGGCAAACTTATTGGATAAGGCTAAATTGGTCCACTAATTATGTCCAGCCTCAACAACAATAAAATATACTGTTATAACACGGGAATAAATATTATTATGCGGCAGGTATTAAAGATTAATGCACATTATGGCGGCCCCAGATGGTGCCTAGGAAACGATCTGAACCAAAATATGTCTTACACCCCTGACTACTGAACAAGTTTGTGGCGTACGTACGAACACTTCAATATGGAAGGGACTCCTTTAGTAAACAAATGTCTTACTGGCGATTACCTGTGCTTGCCTACTTCACAATTCCTATACACAACAACCGCCACGAGTACATAATACGTGTCCTCCTAGTGGCAAAAGGGGATGTCTACAAGGGGTCCGGTTTTCGTGTCCCGGTTATGTCTGACATCTTTGTATATTTGTTTCTTAAATTCCGAGGCTGCGATTGCGAAACGCTGTGGTACCGTCCATTCTCAAAATAGGGGGAACCATTTTTTCACGCGAAAAAACAAAAACAATTGGCATCCCATCTTAAAATCTTGTCTTTTGTAGTTGAAAAAAGGTTGTTACATGTATTTACCTTAATTTTTATCATCCAATGACAAAAATTGTATTTAAATGAAAAAAGCAGTCAAAAAAAATGAACGTTGACGTACCGTTGATGCACGTGGAAACTTATTCACGGTTAGCCTATCGACAGTGGTCGTCGTTCCCGAATTATTCCAAGCACGAGCAATGCCAATATTTAGGGCATATAGCTGATGGATTGCCCCTCAATGATGGTGTCCAGTTAACACATATTCTGGGAGAACCGACATGGAAAATCTGTTTCCAGGATTGGAAATTATCTGGATGGAATTGCTTCTCCCAAAGACCAAACCATTGCTAATTGGATCTGTCTACCGACCTCCCAGTGCTGATCAAGAGCTACACAATAAACTAGAACAGTCAATTGGATGTGCACAATCTAAAGGACATGAAACAATTATTGTTCTAGGTGACTTCAACCTAAATGTACATTTTTCGGAATGATTACAGGATATCTAGCGCATTCATTTTGCTGGATGCCTAGAATCATTATTTACTTTTAAATGAGTAAGATATTTCTTAATAATTTGGTAGTAAACATTTTTGATATCTGCAAATGGTGTATACTAGTTTGAAAGGTACTTCATTACAATACTAAGTCACCGCGCGAATTATTTGGCGCGCTATTTGTGACCCTGTGACCTTTCGAGATTACCCGTGGACGCAAAAAGGTGGGGTAAGTTTAAACCCTGCGACGTTCACACTAGTTACTTTTCCCCGGGAAAAACGGTAAACTCTGGGGATTTCTCCTTTAACCCTATACTCCCGAGCAGGGGTAAATATTTCCCGGGGAAAAGCATTTTCCCGGAGATTTCTTTGGTAGTGTGAACAGACCGACCGAAATTCCCCGGCAATTTCCCGGGGAATTGCCGGGGAAATCGTTCAGTGTGAAAGGGACTTATGCCAATGTTCTTTGTCACAAAAAATACAGACACTGTAGCTCCAGTGTCTATAGCTTGAACTGAGTTGGATGTCCATTGACTGAGATTTGAGCCTTCCAGTACTCATAGGGTGCCGTGGCTGAGCGAATAAGAACACCGAACTCAAGCTCTGGTGTTTCTGTTCAGCAGAGTGTGGGTTCGTGACACTGAGCAAGACACTTAACTATAATTGCTTCTCCCCACCCAGGGGTAAAATGGGTACCTGTGAGGGCAGAGATGGTTATTGTGATTGATTTAGCCTAGTACCGCATATTGCAGCACAGGCTGTACAGGGACTAGCTGAGATGGTTTAAGGATTGAAAATGGCCCAGTGACCAGGGGTAATAATGTTGAAAGCCCTTTTGGTGTAAAAAGCGCTATATAAATCCAAGATATTATTGGATCCGGATGTCTCTCCAAGGAAAGGTAAGTCATCATCATCTTCTGGCACGTTTTGTATACTTTTCATTGGCGCTGGGGTACTGCATGTAGCATACGGCTTTGAAGTGACCCTGTTTCTGACAATTCAACTGGAAGGTTGCATCTTTTACTGGCCACTGTGTTCTGGAGCAGCATTGTCTACTGTACCATTTGCAAGGGCAGTACTATTTTGCTGCCAGAGTCTTGCTTTGGTTGTGTCGAGGTTGCGGCGCAGTTTTTAGTTTCTGACTATGTGATGCGCTGAAGCGTTTGACAAGGTCCACGTTTTCAGACTGAACTCCGCCTCTCACTACGTCTTAGTTGTGTTTTCGTGCCTTCGACTAGCGACATTACTGCCGTGCACATACCAGATTTGGCTTGAAGATGTAATTAGATAGTTTGTCGTTCAACACTCCGACCACAATTCTATCTCGAATCAGTTTCTCCTTGAGGTTATCGTAGTCGCAGTCATCAGGAAGACGATACGAATCATGTACGAATGAATCGATATTCATCTGGTCTAGAGTTCGTTTGTTAAATGAAGCACGGTCAAAGATAGTGTTGCGCCAAACATCAAAGTACTTGTCTAAGGCTTGTTTCACTTTATCACAATGATGCCTTAATTGCTCTCACCAATGCTGGTCGTATATCGAGGATATCATCACCGCATTCACCCTTGCTATAAAGCAATATGTGCTCATGCACTCGGGTGATGGCAACTCGGGTGGTCACTATATATACGCTTCCGTAGAAAAACTGGTTTTGCAGGCAACTGGCAAACCCATTTGTTGACCTCCCTTTGATGCATGTATTTTACTTTAAGAGTTCGTGGCGGATTAGCGGCTGATTTCGAGGCTGGAAATCGGGCACAGATTGCGGCCAGCTTTATAATGTACATGTAGGTACGGCCCACGTATCGTGCGTGTGCTTCACGATCTTTGGCACGTACAGTGTACATCATGTACGTACACAGTCACAGACACAGACAATGCATGACATACGCCCATTTCTTCTTGCACTTAATTCCAGACGAATGTTGTGAACTTGTGTTAATTCTGACAGTGACACAATAAAGAAAAGGGTACCTGGCCGCCAAAACTAGTAAATTATGGCTGATTCTTCTAGTGTTAAAACCCCCCCACCGGAGAACTTCAAAGGATGGCTGTACAAGTGGACAAATTATATCAAGGGCTACCAGAGGCGGTGGTTTGTACTTTCAAATGGGCTTTTGTCGTATTATCGGTGAGCACCCTAACTAAACTGTACAAATAAATGTATCATATCATGTACAGTATCCTACAGTTTCCAAAAATGTAGTCGGGCCTAACAATAACATAATGCCTAATTGTAATAATGTAATGCAAGCCATTGCTGGATGCTTAGTTGGGTAGTCCATGTAACTTGGGCCCCAAAATCACCTTTTTCAACAAGTAAATGTAGACATGTCGGGTGATATGCAAGAGCTTCTTGGATTGCTGTACGAAAAGTCTGCACATCGATCCCCCCATGACCTCCCACACTTATCCCCCAAAATGTCACGGAAAACAGCCACTTACAAAAATGCTGCTTGTCCCCAGTAGGCACTAAGGATTAAGGAAGAACACTATCGGTGTGTTCTTACCTTTCAAAAAAAGTGAGAAAATCAGGCCTCAAAATGTAGAGCAATGTTCGCCGATTCAAATGGACGTAGCCATTGTTGAGCAAAGTCAATGGCTGTTACCTGTTTCGTGCACTGTGCTCCAGCCATCCACTATATGCAGCACATAACACAGACACTAACACTATCGGAGTGTTCTTACCTTTCAAAAAAGTGAGAAATTAAGGCCTCAAAATGTGGAGCAATGTTCGCCGTTTCAAATGCACGTAGCCATTGTTGAGCAAAGTCAACAACTGAACAAGGCAATTAAACTACTATTGCTTCGTCCTTCGATGGGACGGAAAGCCGTAGGTCCCGTGTGTGTGTATAATGTATATGTATGAACCTGGACACGCACGTAAAATAACCCAGTCACACTTATCGCTATCAAGAGAAGGGGTTCGCCCCGATGTTTCTGGCATTTCGCCCCGGTGTTTCTGGCATTTCGTTCATCCTCCTACTGGTTTGTTCAGGCTTACGAGCTACAGTGCCTTGGGTGCTTTTGAGGAATCATGGGTTTCATTGCTGAAAAAGAAATAATAATAACAACGCCTGTTACCTGTTTCGTGCACTGTGCTGCATATAGTGGATGGCTAGAGCACAGTGCACGAAACAGGTAACATCCGTTGACTTTGCTCAACAATGGCTACGTGCATTTGAATCGGCGAACATTGCTCCACATTTTGAGGCCTGATTTTACCCACTTTTGTGAAAGGTACCTTTGTACATGTAAGAACACACCGATAGTGATGTCTTCCTTGATCCTTGGTGCCTACTGGGGACAAGCAGCATTTTTGTAAGTGGCTGTTTTCCGTGACATTTTGGGGGATAGTGTGGGAGGTCACGGGGGATCGTTGTGCAGACATTTCGTACAGCGATCCAAAGGGCTCTTGCTTGACCCCTAATATCACCTGAAATGTCCACATGTTGAAAAAGGTGATTTTGGGGTCTAAGTTACTCGGACTAGGAGTTGGGTATTCATCAAAATGAGGATTTTGGAGGATTGTGAGGTTAATTTTTACTTTTGACTTTCACACTGCTCACACAAAAGGTTTTTTCACACAATATATCAAACTCAAAACCGCAATGCATGATGTGTTGGCGCTGGGGGCACGCGCCGCGCGCGCATGCCATAGGTCGGGGCGGACTTACGTCACAGGTTGGTAGTCACGTGATGACAACCTACCCCTAGAACTATGGGGCTCCCGACGCCCGTAAAAGCAGGCAATAGCTCCGATACTGCCGTACGGTCTACCCCCAGACAAATTTGTATGAGTACTTTATCAACTCACCCAGCCGCTGCCCACCAAAAACCGGTCGAATCTCTGCCATTTTCTGTAAAAAAAGTGAAAACTATCCCCGTTCCGCAAACGCGACTGTTACAAGATAACGGATAACTCGTGCGTATTTTCAAGCCGCAGCCGCATTAGCCTTCATCTTGCGTAGCCTTATTCATACAGTTTAGCAATGCGCCAGAGCCCAACAGAACCAAAGCCAGGGTTTAGGAAACAGCCCTGTCATCGTTCAGAGAAGCCATGTGATTGGTCCGCACTGACCCCGGCCGGGGTCCAGTACCAACAGTTCATTGAACGTTGTTATCCGCCATCTTGTAACAGTTGTAACAGTCTTGTAGCGTTTGCAGAACGGGGATAGTTTTCACCTTTTTTACAGAAATTGGCCAAGATTCGACCGGTTTTAGGGGGGCAGCGGCTGGGTGAGTTGATAGAGTACTCATATACAAATTTTTCTGGGGGGAGTTATTGCCTGCATTTTGTGCATGGTTTCTATTGTTTAACGGCGGTTAACCTGTAAAAATCCTCACTATCTATGGGGCTCCGCCCTACAGGCGTCGGGAGCCCCATACATGTAGTTCTAGGTGTAATGACAACCACTGTGCCGATAAAAACAATGCATGACGACACTGCACTGCAGCATGCAAGACTGCATTTGTGCATTGTTTTCAACGGCGCGTTGTACATGTATGACGCGTGAGAATATAACTTCCGGATGTCCGCCCCGACCTATACGACCGAATTGCTGAATTGCTGATCAGATTGGATTACTGAATTGCGCGGCGCTCCGGTTGCCCCATAATTTCACCCAAAATGCTTTGCGCAGCTGCGCCCTCTTATACTTTGCTATTTGCTATTTGCGATATGGTCTATGCTCTAGTCATGCTAGTCAGAGTTTCAGTAAAGATGATTACTGTACAGGGGATTTTCCTTGGGAGCCAAAGAGTCGAAAAATGAACGTGCAAAGTTCTTGTACTGCGTCCATACAATTACATACCCCATGTTTCACTGCGTTAAACAGTGCGTATTAATACGTCATCAATACACCTGTAGGGTTATTGAAGGGTATAACATTACACTTGTTGTGTTTGTTAACTCTTTCAGTGCCCAAGCCCTGTTAGCATTTAACTTTTTTGTTTAAGTTGTACATACATACGAAATGGTAGATTTAGAGTAACCTGAATAGTATGGGTCGTACGTGTACAATTAATGGCCTTTTTAAGGTACATAAAATTAATCTTACGCAGATAACAACACTTTCAGAGTACATCAAATAGATCATACATGGAAGACCTTGGCACCGAAAGAATTAACAAGCAAAGGTTCCATCGGAATCATTACCAATGTTTGATAAATCTGATTAAATTACAAGTGTTTCATAGCAGACACAATTGTCATTTCACTTTCCCTTTTTTTTCTTCAGTAATCAAGCTGAAATGGCCCACACTTGTCGTGGCACCATTAATCTGTCTGGCGCCTACATTGACACAGAGGATTCCTGTAACTTTGTCATCTCTAGTGGCACGCAAACCTTCCATCTAAAAGCTAGCTCTGAGGTAGAAAGACAACGATGGGTAACATCACTGGAATTGGCTAAGGCTAGAGCCATACAAATGATGGAAGAAGATTCAGGTAGAGGCTAGTCTTTAACAAGGATGATGGGAATCGATAGTTTGAACGTCGCGTACAATCTTAATTGACACGGTTATAGACCAGCTCCTCTACTCTACCAATCGTTTTTGCAAACCTGCTGATTGGCTTCCTAGAAAAGCCTGCAGAGTTGCAGGTTTGCAAAGAGGAGGGTAGCTGGTAGCACTGCGTGAAAAGATTATACGTGACGGGCACACTATCAACTACCGTAATCTTTGGCAAAGACTAGTTAGAGGCTAGTATAAATGTCCAAAGTTCTTGATCAGGCATTCAACTTAAGTCTTTAACCAGTTCGCGCCGGGATTATTTTAACATCTCCGAGGCGTGGGATTATTTTTAACGAAACTCGATCCAATGCGGGTTCAGGCCGATGGTACCGGGAAGCGCATTTCCGGCCTTGCTCGCTGCTGGCAGACATTTCTGGCCTTGCTCGTGACATGTTTATGTGCACCCGTTTTGAATCTGGGGAAAACTTTGTGTGTATACATGTACGTCCTCCAGCGCGAACTGGTTAAATTGTTAATGACTACATGTACATGTACATGTATAGCATTAGTGGCATTTTTTATTATGAGCCACTACAACTGTGTACAAGTACAATGTACACTAGAAGTTGAATCAGTTGAAAGTGTAAGAAAATAGCTCCATCAAAAAGTCATTATTTGCGGCATATTTGTTTACATTCACAATTCGCTGGAAATTAACTGCAGCACCATGACTGACAAAAATCTTGTGTATAATCGACAGCACACAGGAGCTATCTGCTTAAATCATTAGGCCATGAATAAACCAAGCTATCATCATGTGTGCTAGGCTTAACCTTAACTCCCTACCCCATTTTTCTAACACATAACCTGAATTCTGCAAAAAACCTGCAGTGGGTTTACGATACCATTGAGCTATAAAGCAGCCAAACGTGGAACAAACAGCTGCCAAGTGCCCTATTATTACAAGGGTCATAGTATGACGCTTGGTATTGTAACGGGGCCGCCTTGTAGAGGCCACGCCCACCAGTTGGGTGAGAATTTATAATATTACAGAGAAACAAAGAATTTGTATTCCAATGTTTATATACAAAAATGACTGTCCCAGCTCGGGGGCACGACTAAGCAAAATATTATATAAAGTGAAGATACAGTGTACATAAACTTAAACTAATATAAAACAAAATAAACTCACGGAAAACGTACGGCACAGCGTGCGGCGGGCAACTTGTAAAAAATAAAGAGTTTTGTAAACTCTTGCCATAAACTAAATTATACAACATAACTAGCCGCCGCCCGTCTGTCCCTCAGCCACCACGATGTTGAAAGGCCTCCCTGAGGCAACTACGCAGTTGGGTTTTATACTACATGTACTACATGTAGTTTGCATGCAGCCAACCATATAAAATACCTCTAAAAGGAGCCTCAACTGCCCAGCCATACAAACAAAAGAGCATTTAAAGAATGCTCACTGCTGGATCCAGACTTAACCAGTTCGCGCCGGATGACGAATATAAACGCAAAAATTTCCCCAAATTCAAAACGGATGACGAATATATACGCCAAGTTCAAGTTCGGAAATATATGTCAGCAGCGCGCAAGGCCGGAAATGCGTGGGTGTGCTACCCAGCACTATAGGCCTGAACACGCTTCGGATCGAGTTTCGTTAAAAATAATCCCGCCCGTCGGCTCGGCGATGTTAAAATAATCCCGGCGCGAACTGGTTAACTACAGTATTCAAGAAGGTGGCACAATGAATGTATTTGTTACAGTATACAAACGTTTTCTATCCTCGACACACACACACACACACCTAGCTTTACCTTACATACGCACTGTGGACATTCCTTTGTATTCGTGTAGTTAACAAACTTTGACTAAATACTCATTTTTCTCGCTTCCCCAAAACAAATTTACCCTCAAATTAGGATTATGGACCTCTCAGCTGTCCCTTCTATCTTTTCTATATAACCCTAACCCGTTTTTCCTCTAGCGCTCTTTTTCGGAAACTGAAAAACGGATTGTGGACGTGTGCAAGTCCACACACCGTAACCTCTTCCCGCATCGTGTGGACCTATATTGTTCGGAGGTCCACAGTGCGTATGCAAGACTAACTCACAAGTGTGTAAAGGCCTTCGATCGTGGACGGGGTATTGTCCGACCGTCTTCCCTCTTTTGTTTATACTCTAACGTTTTTTGATGATTGCCATAGGATTTGTACACGGGAAAAGATCGTGGACGTTTTGTCAATCGTGGACCCATTGTTTGACTCCCAATTCTTTTGTCCGACGACCACGATTGCCGGTCAATACAAACGCACACACACACAGTTATGTTTTGACCGGCAATCGTGGACGGGGCATTGTCCGACCGTCTTCCCTCTTTTGTTTATACTCTAACGTTTTCGGATGATCGCCATAGGATTTGTACACGGGAAAAGATCGTGGACGTTGTGTAAATCGTGGACCCATTGTTTGACTCCTAATTCTTTTGTCCGACGACCACGATTGCCGGTCAATACAAACGCACACACAAACAGTCATGTATAGACCGGCAATCGTGGACGGGGCATTGTCCGACCGTCTTCCCTCTTTTGTTTATACCTTAACGTTTTCGGATGATCGCCATAGGATTTGTACACGAGTTGAGATCGTGGACGCTGTGTCAATCCTGGACCCATTGTTTGCCTCCCAATTCTTTTGTCCAACGACCACGATTGCCGGTCAATACAAACGCACCTTGACTGAAGCTCTATGGAGAATGTGCATAATAGAGCAAGCAGTGTGAAAGTACAAAGTACGGTAACAAATAACCTCAAACATGCAAAATCATCCAGCATGTACATATATGTACATGTATACATGTACAGTAGCTTAGGCCTTTATGACCTGGATTCTACGTTATCCTACAGTGGCAAAACCAGATGCATCACCTTCCGAATGCCATCTGTCCTGCAAAATCCTGCATTTTGCAAAGAGGATTTTTGAGGATTTGGGATGGTTGGGGTTGAAGTAACTGTCGCACACAGTCACTGTACTAAAACAGCACTGTAGACATGTACCGGTAGCAGTAGGGAAGCATGATTGAAACTGCCTGCTTACCCTGAGCTTAACCACACAGAAGCATTGTGCAGGAATTTGAATTGTTATCCAGAAGATTACATGTACATATGTAAAATTACATGTACCGGTACCTCAAAGGAATTTGAAGTGTGCATGCTGAAAGAGGTTTTGCAAAACTTGAACACAATTTAAGGCTTGTGAAGTGCAAAAGGCAAGGAGGTTAATAAGAAACAACTGCTATTCATAGGTTTGCTTTTGTTAAATGCCTCTTCTAAAAATCAACAAATTATATGATAATTAATCATTTATAATGAGGTGTACAATTTTCCTTTAATCCATTGCTATTTTCGCTTTTGCTTTACTGAAAGGAAAATATTTTCTGATTTCATGCATGATACAAATTTGAATGTATATTCTTATTTGTTTGTTTTAATTGATGCTTTCTAGATGATGAAGAAGAACTGCCATCGGATGTGGACCGCACCGAGCTGCAGACAACCTTGCATATCCTGACCAGCAAACTAGAAGATCTGGGTATCTGTAATGACCTGATCTCTAAACATGGTACAGCACTCCAACGTGCCTTAAGTGACCTAGAGGTCATCCAAGATCCAACTGAGGCAATAAGCAAACTCAAAGGCATTAGTGAAAGGGCTACACTTTTCAGGATTACCTCAAATGCTATGATCAATGTGAGTTTCAAACTTTTAATTTTTTCAATGAAACCATCATTTGTAAACAATGCAAAAATATACAAAAAGTCACAATATTGGTAAACTACAATAATTAAAGTAACAAATGTTACGAAATATGCACAGACAGATGGAACACATTCCTTTTCTTGCCAAATAATTTAGTGTGGATCGTTCTCACATTAGATCTCTTGAAGTTAGTGACAGAACCACACTCTTTCCCTTAACCAGTTTGCGCCCGGATTATTTTAACATCACCAAGCCCGGGAGCAGAATTATTTTTAACGAAACTCGATCTGAGGCAGGTTCAAGCCGTTGGTACCGGAAGCACACCCACGCATTTCTTGCCTTGCTCGCTGCTGACAGACATTTCCGGCCTTGTTCGTGACGTGTTTATGTGTCATCCGTTTTGAATCTGGGGAAATCTTTGCGTGTATACGTCCTCCAGCGTAAACTGGTTAACCGCTAAAGTACATGTACCTTTCCGGATCGAGAATGGGCACCACGTTTCAGTGATACAACAAACATCCACTGCTTGATGAGTTAATTTAACTGATAACTCATCAAGTTTGGGAATCAGCAATCTTGCGTTGGTTTTCATCATGTACATTGGTTTATTTTGTAGAGAGTAAATTTGTATAATGCAATTAAGCAAACAAAGGAGTATATGTACAGTAAAGTCTGAAGTTTTCTGCTTTATAAATGCTAAATTCTGCTTTCTTCTGCTTTATAATTCACAAAATCCGTTTTCTTCTGCTTTCTTGAATTAGGCTTCCTCCAGATTTCATAATTCATAAAAAACAAGGTAAAATATTGTCTAAATACGTTGCAATTTTGTAAAATCTTGAACTTTTTTTCGTCGTACAAACCGAAGCACGAACGAGCGGCCATGTTTATGACAGTGTTTTTGTCTACCGCGCATGCGCTGTGATGCGCTTTCGTTTGACTGACAATTAGTAACCACAAGAGGGCGCTAAATTAGATTTCCCCCATTGTACAGCCGTGACATATGTAGGCAGTGTGACATATGTAGGCTACACAGCTACAAGCGGTCGACATGGTAACGGTGAATGAATGCACATACTCCACACAGCAGTGGAATAATACCGCGAATGGGCTGCACGTGACAAACACTGACTACGATGTGCAATGCTAGTTACTACACTACACAACAAGCCTTGCTCGATCGATCGTGAACGTATAAACAACAATCAGTTGTCACTGTTTCAACTTTCGACATGGCTTTTACGCGATAATTTTCACATATTGGATAATATTGTAGAGGGTAAATATGATTTATTACGATGTATTTTGAAGGATTTCATTCTTCTTATTTATCAAAATCACTCGGATTGCTCATTATCAGTCATTTTGATAGTTTTTCCTGGTTCATTTTTTAAACTTTCTTCAAAACCGCGTTTTCCGCTTTCTTGGGCCGATTTTGCCGATTCCGCGATTTTCGCGGAAAATCCGCATCGCGGTAAACTTCAGACTTTAATGTACAGGATACATTTAGGTACAATTATTTGTCCATGAAAGGTATGCATGTGCACATGTACACATATTGTACGTACCGGTATGTATGATGTTAAATTATTGTAACTTTCTTTTTTATGATCTAATTACAATAGCTATATATGTTTAAGTGTCTTTAAGTGTTTTGGGCGAAAACAGTTTTAATTGATTACCATCACATTCTCTTGTAATGTGTATATGTACATTTGTAGGCCTGTGGAGAGTATTTAGAGCTAGCTCAAGCCCACGGACGCAAATGGCAGAAAGCACTGCAGTATGAGAGAGATCAAAGGCTACGTTTAGAGGATACCATTGAAACGTTGGCCAAACAGCACAACTCACTTGAACAAGCTTGCCGGGAGAAAGGGCGTCAGGACCAGAAGAGTGCCAAAGGTTGGTTGCTTATATTCTTAATTAATGTACAGTATATAAAAGGATCTCTAACCTCTGGTGCAGTGTCTTACCTCTGGGGTATGGTACATGTAGGTACAATTTGTACATTGCATAAAATGGAAACAATATGGTTGGGGGGGGGGGGGGGTGGGTAGGTCATTCTACCGGTAGGTCAGTTCAATGTGATTTTGTACCCAACCCTCACAGATTGAAATTATAATGTTATGATTGGGAGTCATTTTTATTGAAAACATAGCTATATCCTTTAAACTCAAATTTCAAGCAGATTGGAATTTACCCCCCCCCCCCCCCCCAAAAAAAAAGGGGGGTTGCCGACACTTTTACACCAATTTTAGTTAATGATTCTTATTTGTAAAAGATACATGTATAAACCTGAAAGTCGATTTATTAGTTATAATCTGCATGTTCTCTAAAAAAAAAAAAGCAGAAATACTGCACCTGCATATTGAGATATTTTCGCTCAAAAACTGACAAGTACTTATTTGGGATTTACAGCAAACACATCAATTTTTAAGGGGCATTATTGTGTTTAATGGTAGGTCAAATATTGTATGGTCTGTAGAAGACAAAAGACTAAATATTCAGGGATGGCCATGTGGTCAGTTAATTGTTTTCTTCAAATGTAAAGCCCTAGTCCCACCGAAAGCCGGATATGCTACGGATCACCCCGGATGCACTACGGTTCATATCCAGGGTCATCCGGGAGTGGAACCGTATTCAAACCGTAGTCAAACTGTGATCAACCGTAGCCAATCCGGGACCATCCGGGGACATCCGTAGTACGTCCGGGAAGTCGAGCGTCACCCCGGATCAACATCTAGCATGATCCAGGGCCATCCGGGAAGGGGGAGGGGGCGGCGGAGAACCGTAGTGAAACCGTAGTGCGACCGTCATGATCCGTAGTGTATCCGGGATAAACCGTAGTGTAACCGTGTTTATCCGGGATGAAACGAGAGTTGGTTCACACACGGTTCCACTACTGTTCCACTACGGATGACCCCGGATACACTACGGATCACCACGGATTCACTACGGTTTCACCACGGATGTGCCACGGTTCACCGGGGTAAACTGTGGCACATCCGGGATGAACCGTGGCGCATCTGTAGTGAAACCGTGTGGGGACCGTAGTAAATCCGTGACCATCCGGGGTCATGGGGAAAAAACAGGCTTGAATCGGGATGATCCGAGCCCATTTCAGCCCTGATACTTCACGACGGCAACGACGGCAATTGCCGTCGATGCCCCTACCAATTGCCGCAATGCCCTTTAAAAATCCCACTTTCCACGGCAATTGTTGCCGTGCCCTTTTTTGTTATTGCCGCCGTGCCCTTTCTCCTGAAAAAAATATATTAAACGACATTCTGCATGCGACATAAATCTAAACAAATGACACAAAAAATAAGCTGAAATATAGCGACTGTCAAAACTTGCGATGTGATCTATCTGCAGATCCCACAAAAAAAATTAACGCAACGAACAACACACAGTACAGTACACACACGCACCGACGAAAACCATTGTGCATGCACGTACAAGTACATGTACATGTACACCAACGTTTGTTTATGGTGTAAATCGAGGAGTTTCCTTTGTTCCTCTCGAAAATTTCCTTTGTTTGTTTGTTTGTTTTCCGACGGCTCTCATTGGTTTTGTACACGAATCTCAATCGAGGTCGTCCTCGATTCTAACCCTAACCCCAATTCACCTTCGTGTCGCCAGGTATGTGTCCTCCATTTACACCATAAAGAGACGCACCCATACATGTACATATGTACGGTGAAATAGTCTGGTGAAATAAGCTTCGACCGTCGACGTGTATGCAGCACTGCGCGTGAACAGCCCATCCGAGTCGGTAACCCAGACTGATCGTTTCAACCTCGTACGCGTTGAGTATTCGACCCAGCAGATGGGACCGTGCGAAAAAGAAAAACAACCGAGAAGGGTGATGCGTCCGATGATCTAGTCTTGGTGCAAGACCTTCTCATTTGTGTTTGATACAAGATTCCCGCGAGAGGGCGCTATCGCCCACGAACCCGATCGACCCGAGGCGGTTCGTGGGCGATAGCGCCCTCTCGCGGGAATCGTGTATCAAACACAAATGAGAAGGTCTTGCACCAAGACTACCGATGATCCGACAGTCTAATCCGACGTTAGTTACGGCATTTTGAAGCTTCTGAATATAAAAATGCCGTATCAGGAAAGAAACAAGCAAAAAAAATTATCGCAACTAAATGTTGCAGCATCAAAATGCTGCAAATTGGACACCTTTTTCAGGTAATTTTTTTTTTTTTTTTTTCGTGTTTGGTATTTTATTAAGGCACGATTTGCATACATTAATACATGTCTGTAGATATTTTAGAGCCTGCCCTTGTTGAACGACATGCCAAACAAAAATCGGTAATTAAAGATCCATTTTATTTTTATAAATTGCCCAATAATAATAATACTAATGTTTAGATTTCTGGGCTAGTAAAGAGTCTTTCGGGTTAGTGAAAAATCTGGTTTAAAATTATTGGATGCATAAAACTTGTGTACAATTAAGAAAACAATAACATTGTGGTTTTCCTTAAACACTGTACACAACAAGCTACTTTTAAATTTCTTAGGAGACCTAACCCGATCCTGGTATCGGATGCTGATGTTGAGAAAGCCTCATCAAGTGCAGTTGGATCTGTCACATCAGTAGTGGACCATCTTCTTGACAAAGATACTTCTTCCGGCACTTCTGACAAGTCAACCAAGAAACCCGCTGGCCGTGTTAAATTGACAACAGTGCAGTCGTGGAACTTTGACTGGTTAAAACATGAAGTGACAGCAGATGGTGTTTTCATAAAGCGAGTTTGGTGTGGGACGTGCCAAGAGATTTATGGTGAACAACCAGCACGTACAGGTGGCACACTGAAAAGTCTGCATGACGGGCAGTCTCAGCTTTGCGATTTGGACAAATATGTCACTGGCACATCCAACGTCAAGAAGGACACGGCAAATTCCCACGAATCCTCACGGTCACACAAGAAAGCCACAGAGAAGAAGAATCCTCCTAACATTATCATCAAGGAGCTGTTTAAGATGGATGAGGTTGCCTATCTTCGTATGACAAAATTGTTTGACTGGGCATACATGGTTGCCAAGTGCGAACTTCCATTTACCATGTTTCCACATCTGGTAAACGTCGAGTCAAAGCATGGCAGTGATATGGGAAACAAATACGCGAATCGACAACAATGCCACAACTTTATTATGGCCATTGGAGACAACATGGTGGACAGCTTGAAAAGAGAATTGTCATGCAAGCCCATGTACTGCTCAGTACTCTTTGATGGCAGCAGTGACAAGACCCTTTTTGAAAAAGAAGTGGTCTCAGTCAAGTTGATTGAGAATGGGGAGCCAAAGATCAAGCTGCTAGGGTAAATATAAATATATATAAAAATAAAATAAAAACATCACATAGGAAAAAATGGCCAACAGTCTACTGTCAAAGTTATACAACTAGTTATTAAGCAGTTTGGAACAATATTGAATCGGCTCTTTATTTTCCTTTAAATTGCCAATATTTCAACAGTATTCATTGTGAATTCTTTGTGTTTTACTACAGCATTCAACAGCCAACCAGTGGAAAAGCTGAGCATGTATTTGAAGCAGTGACGGAGAAGTGTCTGGAAATGGGGATACAACTAGACAAGAGTTGTGTGGCCGCTGCTGCTGACGGCGCTGCTGTTAACTTTGGATCTAAAAGTGGCGTCCTTACTCGAATGTCAGCCACTATGCCTTGGATGCTGTCAGTCCACTGTGTGGCACACAAGTTGGAGTTGGCTCTTCAGGATGCTTTCAAGGGAACCTACTTTCATGATGTGGTAAGTGATTGGCAATGTATTTTATTCTTTTCTTAATTTAATTAAAATTTAATACCCAGTGAGTTTCCCTTGTGGTTCATAGACATAGGTTAACTATAATTGCTTCTGTCCACCCATTGTTTTCAACGGATTTGAAAAACATTGTATAAAAACTGATTATTATATTTGTTTTTATTAATTTGTTATATTATTAATATTTCTTAATTTTTTCTTAATTTTCACAGATTGATGACTTGATGATGAACCTATATTACATGTTTCACCGGTCAGCGAAAAAGTGGGGTGAGCTGAAGAGAGTTGCCGAGGCCCTCCATGAACACATCATCAAGCCAGTTCGAGCACAGGGGACTAGATGGATCGACCATCGCAAGAGGGCATTACTAGCCTTAGATAGGAGCTACAGCAGCCTGTGTATGCAGTTTGAGGATTGGGCATCAGGTGAACGAGCCGATGTGACAGCAGCTGACTCCGCCAAGATGAAGGGATACCTGCGCAAGATGAAGTCTCATAAATTCATTCTCTACCTTGCAGCATACCTCGACATCCTGGAAGATCTTGCTGACCTCTCATGCACTCTTCAAGCCACCGACCTGCCTATTATGGATGTAAGGAGTAAGGTTGAGGCTACTTGCTTAGTGTTAAATGGAAAATTAATCCAACCAGGCCAGAGAGTAACAGATGTAATTGAAGAGATACAGAAGGCTGAGGATGAAGAACAAGATGGCGCCTTGATGTACCGAGGGGTTAGGTTCACTTCTCCAGTTATTTTGTCTACAAAAACAGAATTTCAGAAGGGTGTTAATTCATTGTTGAATGCAATCGTGCAGTGCATAAACCAACGGTTTGGGTCCTTCTTTGATAACAAGATCCTGCTTGCGGCTGATATTTTTGACCCAGCTAACTTCCCAACATCCAAAGATAATCTGGTGTTGTATGGTGTGGATGAGGTGACTGTTCTCAGTGACCACTTTTCACATATTCTTGATGAGCAGGGTTGTAACAGGAAGGCTCTGCAGAAGGAGTGGGTGGCTCTCAAATTGGACATCTTTCGACATCATATGGGAGAGAAGTTTTTCCCCTTGTGGAAGAAGTTTTTGACCAGTCAGAGTCAATCATACGTGAACATTCTTCATCTTGTTCGTATAATTCTTGTGTGCCCAGTGGCAACTGCGCAAGTGGAGCGCATGTTCTCCTTCATAAAGAGAATCTTGGGTGACTGGCGCCTGAGTCTTCGTCTTGATACCGTAGATACACTGCTAAGAATAGCTGTAGATGGGCCAACGGTGGAGGAGTTTGATCCAGCCAGCAGTATCAAAAAATGGAATGAAGTGTCCATGGCATCTAGGCGGCCCGACAATTCCCCCTTCATCTGGAAGTGTCCAAAAGGACCATGTGAATAATAACATAATCATAACAAAAGAAAAATGTGTAAGAGTAAAGCAAATTACTGGGCCCAAGAACGAAATGCAAACAACTTAAAATGCACATAATTCAGTTTTTTTTTTAGTCAAACATAAGGATGAATCGCAACATACAGATTTGACCATCATACATTTGTATGCAGTTAAGTTTTTAAAGACGAATAAACTACATACGTGTACAGTATGTCACGAAGGAAGTAAGCAGAACAGAATAACTGAGTGGTGTGTATTTATTGTGTTATTTATGAAATATGTGTTTTTTCAAAAATTGCCTTGGTGCCCTCTGCAAATTTTTGCAATCGCCTTGATGCCCTTTGAAATTTTTGAAAATTGCCTTGGTGCCCTAAATTTTTACAAAAAGTCAAGGCAAAACTGCCTTGCCCCTTTCAAGCTGAAGTATCAGGGCTGCCATTTCCGTTCATTTCCGTGGCGGAACCGTAGTCAAACCGTAGTAAGACCGGGGGAACATGTCACTTTTTTTGTATTGCCTTCTTGGACCACCCTGAAAGACCCCGGATCAAACATCCGTTTCATGCGGGGCCATTCGGGGCCATCCGTAGCATATCCGGCTTCAGTGGGACTGGGGCTTAAACAGTGGAAACATAACCTTGTATACTATTTATGGTAAACTCCATTTGTGCCAAATTTTAAGTTTTGCTCTCACCTCCTTGGTGATGATGGTATTTTTTGAAATTATTGGAATATTAGAATGCACACATACATACAGTTGCCCATATTGTAATGCGCATAAACTACATGTAGAAAATGCAGTATTTTCTACATGTAGTTTACTACGCATTGTCTACTAGAGGTACAGTACATGGGTATAAAAGATGGAGAAAACAGTTCAGCAGCTAATATTTTCTTTCACAGGAACAGATGCAGATGAAGATGATGAAGAAAACGAATTTTATGATGCCACAGAAGATTTTACATCTGTTCAACTCATTTCTAAAGTGAAAGGTCACAAGTGAGTATTTACATACCGGTACGTGTACATGCAAGGCCGTGTCCAGAACTGGCTACATTTATTGTCAGCATGTGCCCATGGATGTGTAACCGGCAAAGACCTACATTGTAGACCTACATGTATGTATGTTTTTTTTGGTCCCACAGCATTGACGCGCATTGATAAAAAAATGCCTTTGCACAACAACAAGCGTGTGACACAAAACCCACGCACAGCACATGAGCATTGTTACTTTTTCTTCACGCTGCCCCCCCCCCCCCCCCCCCCCCCCCCCCATGCGTGGATTCACTTAATTTTGGGCTGTACTGTATGTACATGTACTGTAGCTCTTAACACAAGATTCAGACACAGTAATACTGAAGCAATTATGACAACCTTGATCAGGCCATTCCTTCATCTGTAATACATACCTTGGCTGAAACCTAATTTGGAAAATCTGCTTTTCAATTTAAATGAAACCCTAATATATAAATAAATATACTGTATAATGCACCCAACACAAAAATAACACGCATAAGGGCATTTCCAAGGTCAGTCGCATTACACTTTTTGGAATCTTTCATTTGTCTTCATGCTGTAAGTTCAGTTGAAGTCAGTCTTCTTGTTATTTTGTCTAACTCACTTAAACCTAACACCAAAGGCTTCAAATCAATGATATTAGAGAAGTTGTGGGTATTCCACTTTTAAACATGGCAACACTGTAAAAAATGGTCAGTCGCATATTACGAAGAAAGAACATGGTACAAAATCCACCGTACATAATTTGAATACTACCTCAAACCAAAACACCTGTAACAATAATGTATGTAATACTTACCTCACATACAGAAGTGTTAAATGGTATGATAAAGAAAGTCAAGCAATATAAAGTTTCAAATGTGCCTTGAGAAACATTGGCCAGTCGCGTTACCGTCAGTCGCATTACGATTTGTCCAGTGAAAAACTTCAATCTTCATTCATCTAATTCTTGGGAAATGTGCTCTGAGGCTTTTGAAATACACCCTTGCATCAAATTTGTATCCTTTATGAACATGGGCGTCAATCCTGGGGGGGGACAGGGGGACACGTCCCCCCCATATTTTGAAGGGTGGGGGACACAATATCAAATGTCCCCCCCATGTTTTTGAACTCGTGTATCTCATAATAGGGCAATATGTACTGTAGCGGAAACTGTCAAGAATAGCGGAGCGGCGGCGTAAGTTTGACGAATTTACACGGAGTCCATCCAAGTCCAACAACGGCTGCGGAGCCAACAGAACCGGACATTAACGCGCTACTGCGGGTTTGGCCGCCCTGTGGGGGTGTATATTATGCGCGCGCGAACTCCATCTTCACGTGTGGTGGTACATGGTACGTGTGTATCAGGGGAGGTGGGGGGGCGCATGGGGGCCCTTCGAGACTGTGATTGCGAAACGCTGATGTACCGTCCATTCTCAAAATAGGGGGAAACAATTTTCTCACGCGAAAAATAAAGAGTTTTTGGCATCCAATCTTAACATCTTGTATTTTGTAGTTGTAAAAGGTTGTTATTTACCTTAATTTTTATCATCCAATGACAAAAACTGTATTGAAAATGAAAAAAGCAGTCGAAAAAATTTAAGCGTTGACGTACCGTTGATGCGCGTGGAGATTGTGCACAAATACTCAAACGACGTTAACAAATACCTCCCCTAAAAAGGGCAATAATAATCGATAAATTGTGAAAAATCGTGCTTCGAACCCACTCATTTTTTCCCATGGATATACGTTAAAAAAATGTAGCAGTAGGTTGAACACGTAGGTTGTGTGTGGACTTCGGCTGTGGTTGAAATCTGTGTTTTTGGTAAAGTTGTAGCCTAGTTTGAGACAGTTTTGTGTGTACAAAAGTTCAGTGAAGTGCGTGTGCCATTGGCTGTGCTTGATCGTGTTCAACTTAACTCTAGCGAACCTTCGCAAAGTGCGCTGACAATCAATCAAATCGCAGTATAAGGCCGTGTCCGAAACGGGCTTCTAGCGCTACGGCTACGTCTATTGTCAGCCTGCTCACGTGTATTTGTAATGGGCGAACACCAAGACAATAGCCATAGACAAGAGATTCCGACGCGGCCTAAGTATTAACTAATATCTACCGTACCACTTGGGGGCGCACGTTTAGGGCTTTTTTAATCTCTGGGTTCGGATTTGTCTTCGTTTTAGGATCAAGGGGATTTTAGGCTACTGTGAGGACTGCAGCCACATTCTGGTGCCTGTTGTGCTTCAGAAACATTCAATCAGTTGATATGAACCTATGCAAAAGTCGGATATTTATATTTCCTTCATTTCTTTTTACTTCTCAGTGATTCCGAAGTCGCAGGCGAACCGAAGCCGAAGACGCGAAGCAAAGGTTTAAGTACGCGTAGCAGACGACCAAATGCGCGACACAAGAGATCTTTGCCCGAACATTTCACTTGTATTTTAATAGTGGTTGTTCATTCATTTTACCATAACTGAACATTTTATTCTTCACTTCCATCACACTGAAACAATAACAAATAACTTCGTGGAAATTTCTGCTGTTATCAGATGGCCGTCAATCAAATTTCAAAGACTTGGGATTTATTATTTGAATTAATTCGACGGTGGAATAAAACAAATACCGGCACCTCCGATTGAATCTGGGCTTAATACTTTCAAGATACTTGATAAATACTTTTCAAGACACTTCTCCGTAACTTATTTAAAAAAGGAAACGGATGAAACCTTATCTCATTAATTTTACAAGACACCGACAAAAATGCAGATGGGAATTATTCCGTCCAGGCGTCCAGGTTTTTTTGTGTTTCTAAACTACATTCAAAATCCTTTGCACCATTTCGTTTGCGGAAATAGTTTTCTAATAGTTTCCAGGGATAACATTTTTTGCGAATTATTTTCACCAGAAAAGTAATTAAAATTACCAAGCTAGTATTAAATGCACTTTAATTCCTAAACAAATTATCCATGTTTAAATTTTCGACTTGACAATTTGTTATCGAGTAAATAGGTACGTGTTAGAGTCGGGGGACCACTGCGCCCCGAGTATGGGTATGGGTATGGCGCCCCCAGAAACACGTGGTTCTCCCTTCAAGTTCTCATTTCATTTCATTTCATTTCAACATTGTTTATTACAAATCACGAATGGCAGCCACAGCTGAATTGCACGTGATTTACATTTAAAGAACAATTAGTTATGCCTCACAGATAATTAGATAAAATTCCATAATACAAAAATGAAATATATAAATTATTTAAAATATTTAAAATGTTTAAAATGTTCTCTCTTATATGGTGTCCGATGTAAACCACAGGGTTTTTCTTGAGAACGGTAAAACATGAGGTTGGTTTCCTTTTAACCTGACATTTGAAATAGGATAAGTGAACAATCCAAAACATGAGATTTTGGGGGATTCTAAGAGTGCCCCTTTAGGTCTTCGCAGGAAGACGCTCGCCGTCCAGGCTTGTCATAATTATGCCGGCCGCATGGTATGCTGGCTGTGCCAACATCTCTTGTGCACTCGCGTTGACGTTTGTATAATGTGCATGCTAAACCCCTCTAATAATTCTTGACTTCAGTAATGTCCCCCCCACATTTGAAATGGGATTGACGCCCCTGTTTATGAACCAGGTAAACACAAAAACAAACATCATAAACCCCAGTAAGGGTGTGAAAAATCCTTTGAAAATAAGCACTTTTATGGATGAAAAATACCAAGATGTACAAACAATTAGGTTTTTTTTGTAAACATCAATAGTACATGTAATTATACATGTTTAGGTCTCTCATATTAAAGAGCTGGCTAGTCTCTATCATTTGATAACAAATTTGTTTGTTATCAACAGGTAATTATCCTCTTTCCTAATTTGTCCTAAAACTGTCTAAATTATTGAGTAAGAGTAGGAAAAAATATGTGACCCAGCATGAGTAAATGAGACACTTTAGGGCAAAAATATAATTTGAGATTTTGATTTCATCATTTAAAGCTAAACAAGCTTTAAATGATGAAATCAAAATCTCAATTTTCATTTTTGCCACAAAGTGTCTCATTTACTCGTGCTGGGTCACATATTTGACCTGAGCGTATAGGTTGCAACATGATTAGCTCCTTTCCTAGGAAGAGAAAGCCCAGCCCTCAAATCCCCTGTACTGCATGTTGGTGCGCAGATGTGTGTGGACATACATGTGTACATGTAGAAGAACATACATGTACATGCATATGTACATGTATTTCCAAAAAAAATACATGGCGACGACTGCCTTATACTGCATGTGATCTATGCTTTAGAAAGACTAGCATGAGAACGAGAGAACAATGGAATGAATTAGTTGGTACATGCATGATGTGACTAGACTTTTCCGTTATCCTTTTTCAAAATTTGATATGTATACATTGTATCACTCACATTTTGTAATTGAAATTGAAAAATAAGATTTTCTAAAAGTTTGTAGTTACCTTTCAGTAAAAAGAACAGCGTCAAAACAATTGTTTTCCAGAAAACTACTCGCTTTACACGTTAAAGCTTCTTTTCGATGTGTCCGGAAGTTCAGTTTCTCGTAAAGTGTCTTATAAACTGTACATGTATGTTTTCGAGGTCAACTTACACGCTCTATTGGGCGATTCCAGGACATACTGTAATGTCCCCTTAAATATTTAGATGAAATGCCGATTATAATTACACCCCCCCCCCCCCCCCCCCCCCCCCCCACCAATTTGTTACACAATGGGCCGCCGAGTGCTGTGAGTGTGTGGGCGGGTGTTCCAAGGCCGAGCATGGCCACCCAGGCTGGCCAAGAGCTCGACCTGGCATAAACCTAGGGTGAATTCCTTTCATGCGAATGTTGCCAATGTTTGCCAACTAGCCAAACAATTTTCAATTTTGTATGCACATCTAATGGAAAATTGTTTACATAGTTGGCAATTGTTGGCAACTCATTGTTCTTGTGAGTGGAACGCAGCCTCGGCTCTCATGCACTCGCCTAGGAATAAATGGCTGTGTACTACATGTACCTAAAATTCAACATGTACAAACATTGTTTTTGTCAATGAAATCATTGTTACAGGCAAAATACAGTATGGCCAGATTCCTAATTTCTCTATAAACTATTTTCTATTTAAACGAAAAGTAGGGAGACTTTCCGTTTGTGTTGGGTGTATTAGATGTATCTTCATATACCGATAGATGTAAAAAAGTGATACATGTGTATAGTTTAGGAAAAATAAGTTTTGACCTCAAATTGCAACAAAAATTGTTTCACCACAATGACATATAAAAGTCTTTTAAAATTCAAGAGGTGGAAATATGACTAATTTTCATAAAACGTTAATCCCAGCCGCGTAATATATATATTTATTTTCATTTGGGTATATAAATGGGTTAATATTTTTTTGTTTAAAAGTATATTTTGGTGATTCTACTTATCCCTACTTCAATAACATTTTCTAAAGCAAATAAGTGACTGCAAAATTATGAGAACATACCGGTAGTAATTATCCAAAATGACAACTTTGTGACCCTATAAATGTGCGCACATTACACTGTCTCCAGATATCATCAAGTGTTCAGTATTGGTGAGCTTCAAATTCAACAAGTTTCTTACTAGCACAGTAATCATATTAAAACCTTATGGAAAATCATATGAACAATGATAACATGATATTTAGCCGAGCAAAACAAAACTGTGGGAAAATGGTGTGTCCATAAATTGGGCGAAAAAGTAGTTAAAGGGTTGCCTAACATAACAAGTTCAACAAAATACCCAAAATACATTTTAACTTAGATATGATTATTGTAAGCAACACAAATCTTTAATTTTGGAGGTTTCCTTGAACTTGTTCAAGTCTCTTACCTTGGGTAACCTTTCATCGGTACACCACCTTTAGATTATGGATTTCCTGAGATGATAGAACACTTTTTCACCATACATGTACATCTACATGTACTGTATTGTACTTTTCTTACTTTATTCACCATACTCCTCCTACTTTATTTTTTTAATTTTTTTTTCTTGACTTTTTAAAGGTAGTATACACCATTGGTCATTGCTTGAATTATCATGAATGAGTAGATTTGGGGGTTGTATTTATAGTAAATATCAAAGTTTTGAATCATAGATGCCGAGAAAAGCACGAAAAACAGCGGGTTTTTTCAACCAGCGTCGAGCAGTTATTCTTATGTTCTCTTTGTTTTTTCGCGATCGCAAATTTTTCATTATAAAATTATATTTTTCGGAATAATTACAGGATATCTAGCGCAATCATTTTGCTGGATGCCCAGAATCAACATTTACTTTCAGATGAGTAGGATATTTCTTAATAATTCGGTAGTAAATATTTTCGATATAGAAATGGTGTATACTACCTTTAAGCCATTTCAGTTTTAATAGTTGGTTTACAGATTTTGGTGAGGAAAATTGTAAAAAATTGAGAAACAAAATAAAATAATAAACACAGAATAAAAAAAAGAAAATTTCCCCCGGCGATAAATTTCACAAAACATTGATTAGAAATTGTAATATCTCCCCAAAACCTGAAAAAAAAACCTTTCGGTTCTTCTCTGTACAGAGAATATAATGAATGGGTAGATTTGGGGGGTTGTATTTTATAGTACATATAAATATCGTCCGAAGTTTTACAATACATGTAATGGATGCCGAGAAAACTTTGCTTTCAGCTTTTGTCATACGATTACTTGGCTTTATAGATTTCATGATTAGTCATTTTTCAAATGATTTAATTTTTGCAGCCGATCTGGTAGTGACGTGAGTGGTAATAGTATAGCTAGCAGTGACGGAGAGGGTCGACCAGGGGAACCATCATACTCTGATGATCCTGTGATGCAAGACAAACAGAGTCATAAAGAGGCGAGTGTTAATGTCGTTAAATATGTGATACACATAATTGTCAGTTTTTAATTGATTTTAATTTAACATTCTATTGAGGATTTTGTTGCATATCACTTGCGAGGAAAAGGAGTGGGCAATATTATTACAAGAAAGGGGTGTATTAAAAGGAAAATAGACAGGAGAAACCAGAGGAGTGTTAACAAACAAAAACAAACAAACAAAAACCTGGCAAAGGATAAATCTAAAACAGATGACAATTAAGAGAACAAAAATAGAAGTTAATCATTTCCTAGTTGGATGTTAAGCCCATGTGGTTGAATAGTCCAAAGACTATTCATCCAAACTTTCTCCTGGCTGAGAACGAACTGACGCTTTCCGATGGCCAAGTGATTCTATGCCCTGTAGAATCATATCAGAAACACAATGGTTAGGCTAGTTAAAGTGGGGACCGACAGGGGTGTCCAGTTTCTTGGTGTTTCTTTGGCATTTTTGGTCTGCCTAACATACTGAACTCCACAAAACCTGCAAGAGATGAGATATATGACATTTGAGGTACTGCACGTAATGTTACCAATAATTATTTGAGTTGTACTAGAAGAGTGGCCAGAAAAGGAGTCAGACTCCTGGATGTGGATCTGGCAAACCACACATTGCACTTGAAAGTTCCGTGTTCAATGGGAGGAGATGCATCCAAGGTGGAAACTTCGGCTCGAACGATTGTGAGGGCGTCTATAAGCCAATACAGGGCTGTCAGGGATGGCACAGATAAGGCGATCTGAAGTGTGGAAAATGTGATAGTTTGCGTTAGTGATTTTGCGAAGGAAAGGAAGACTGGGGTGAAAGGTGGTCACCAGGAGAATCTTGGGTTTGGCATCAGCCTGGGGGACCTTTACCTTGAGAGCCAATTTCTGGGTACTTTTGGCTTTAGTAATGGCACGTTGAATTTGGTGGGAGCTGTGGCAACCAAGTTATTCTTCAGTACCTGTGAATGGCGGGAGAAATCAGAGTCGTTAGAACAAATCCTTTTGAGTCTGAGGGCCTGACTAGGTGCTATACCAGTCTCACAATGCCTAGGGTGACAGCTGGAGGAGTGGAGTTACTGGCGTGTGTTTGTGGGTTTAGAATACTGATCAGTGTTTATCACAGGTAAGTTATCCTTCTTGTGGATGGTGACATCCAGGAAGTGGGCCTGATGATGCGTGCACTCTGATGTAAACTTGATGGTTCTGTAGAGAGAATTCATGTGATTATTGAAAGTCAGGAGACTGTCTTCATCACTGGTCCAGATGAAAAATACATCATCAATGTATCTCCACCAGATCCAGGGACGGCACGGTGCTGAGACAAGCATGCGTTCCTCGAGGTCACCCATGAAGAGGCATGCAAAGGAGATAAATTTGTTATCACGCTCGCGCTGGTGGAACTTGAAAAATGTAGTCTGTCTGTGTCCCACAAGGCCGTTCCTATTTTATTTGTTGTTTTACAGATTGGCTTGGGGCCGTCCAAAGTTGTCAACATTTTTAAGGTCGTACAGAGCGTACTACTTTTCAAGACCCCCCTCCCTCCCCCCAAAGTAGTACTTTTCAACATTTAGTCCGAACACCGGTAGGGCGCGGTGGGGCATTGCGTGCACGATGTCCATGCACAGCTGTGGAAACGAGTCGCAGTACAGTCATGTCAAAGGTTATTCATTCACGTTTGGCACATTTGCGCGCTTATTCAGGGCTAGGGCATCAATGTGTGTATGTACACCGCATGGTTAACGTTGCGCTTAGATACGAAATCATTGACAACTCGGTCGCCGCGGCATGTAGTGCGGGCGGCGTCAAAAGTATCTCATCCTCGCAAGCTACGTATAGCTAGCCAGGGACGCATCAGGTTTTTTTTCTCGGAGTTGCACAATAGCTTTTAACAAGGTATAACCATACCTGCCGAAGCAATCATTTTTGAACAGCGGACTTTGTATCGCTTCTGATTTTAACGTTGAAAATTCTTTCGAGATAAAAAAAGAAGGAAACAAAACCAATTATATAATTATCTTTTGCTGAATGTACGGTACAAAATCAACATTTTATTCACAATTTAAAGTCGTACGCGGCCTTCGACCCCCCTCCCCCCTGTCGTACGCTTTGTACGACCATTAAAATGTTGAAAACTTTGGACGGCCCCTAATGACATATCATACGTACCAGTACATGTACATGTACAGATAGTGTACACCAGTTAGTGAAAACAAAGTATAGCAAAGGTAACAGTTTTCTTGACACTTGCACGTTATATGTACAACCCACACATATATACGTACATTGTACAAGGTGAAATTTTGTGAATGTTTATGACTTTTAGTTTTACCCCCAGTATACGGTACATGTTCCTAAAAGTGTAACAATTCTTTCACAACAGGGCCCTACTGTCTGTTGAACTTAAATCGGACACAGCCATGGACAAGTTATGAACATTTTGTTGACATGACAAAAGAATAAAATTTCCAAAATTGTAGTCATGAACAACGTTAGCCCAATAGCCCCCGCACTATGTTATCACATGCATCGTTGTCCGATTGTTTCCGGGCGTTCCGAGTCGCTCCCACTTCCATGAATTGTAACTCACTGTTCACCCACCTAAGTGTGTAAAGACCTTCGATCGTGGACGGGGCATTGTCCGACCGTAATCCCTCTTTTGTTTATACTCTAACGTTTTCGAATGATCTCCAAAGGATTTGCGCACGAGTCCAGATCGTGGACCTTGTGTCAATCGTGGACAGCATTGTTTAACCAAATATTCCTTTGTCCCCTGTTCACGATCAACGGTGTTTACACACGCACCAACCCACACGTGTACATGTACATGTACCGGTATATTATCGTGTACGTACGTACACACGTATCGGTAGCAATGGCGGCATGGCTTTTCATGAGTTTCACAAGTTATCTGGAGAATGGACTGAAAAAGTGTTATTTGCAGGTTGTGGGGTGTAATTTTTACAATTTATAAATAATGTTTTGAGAAATCCGTCATCGGAGAAAAAAATATAGAAAATACAAATCTGTGTTTCATATTTTTCACATTTTTCAGAAATTTACATCGCTAAAATCCGTAAAACAACTAAGAAAATTGTAAAGGCCTAATGTACCACACCGTTACACAGATACACCACATTATTCTCTGTTTTACTCGCCCTTATGGGATAATATACAAATAATGAATGTTACTTGTTAGTGAGTGCGATGGTAAGAATAATTGCATTACATGTAGGTGACAGAATGAAATTTGTCTTCCCATCGCACAAACGTGAAACATTCATTGTTGGTTTTATACAACGCCTGAAGAAAATCCTAATTGGTCAGAGCACGACCGTGTGATGGAAGTTCTGCACCAATGAATAGAACCTTTTAGTATATTCTTTTAGTGGTGCAGCTGTGCTGTGCGATGGAAAGACAGCTGTGCTGTGCGATGGAAAGAACAATTCAATGCATGATCAACGATCACAAATCAGATGACGGGGATTTATTCAGGTGGTGTATAAATAATAATATCCAGTCAGTTAGCAGTTCACAATGGTTCTGCATGTAATTCATATTCACTTTTTTATGTTATGGGTCATTCCATCAGGTTGGGACACAGAGTGTGACATATGAGTGAAAATTTCAAATTGCTTTTAAGATTACTATTTTATCATTATACATTCAACGTACAATATTTGTATTACTATATAATTATTCATTTTTTCATAATAGCACCTTAAGGTAGTAATGTCAATTATTTGTGCTGACGTAACATGGACACCAATTTGAGATTAGATGTTTAATAATCAGCTTGGATCACATTGTATATTGCCATATCTTAGTCAAAATGATAGAAACCATTAAGTTTTTTGCAAATAAGTAAACTTTCTTATACATTATAAATTCTACAAAGGGTTGAAAATCACAACAACAAACTCGTAGCAAATTACTTTTCTCATTGTGTAATTAAAACAAGAAAACTTATTTAAAACTTGAATTAACAACAAATACATAAACATATCCTATTGAGCTTATTCACCAGTTATAGAAATAAAAGAAATTAAATTGTTCAGACGTAACGTGGACACCGTACCCCAAAATGACCCGATTTCTCGTCATATTTGAAAAAGTGAAACTCTTTTCCAACTTTATGAATAATTTTCTCATAAATCAAGTCAGATGTGATGAATTTAGGTCATTTTAGACTTGCTTTGAAGCAAAGGGAAAATACTACACCCCCAAACAAAATGTTACAAAAGTGGACACCTTGTGTTACGTCTAACCACTCAATTTTGGTGAGCTCTAACAAAATAATTGATGTAAAAAAGAAAGATATGACTTACAATTACTATTTCTCATGTGCTTTTATGCTACTTTAGTTGCAAAGGGGTATTTTTTATGTATTTATTAATGTGCAAGTTGCATACTTAAAACTACTCAATTTTTGTCACACATGTTACGTCCTAACTAGCCTTGCACGCCATCATGTTTTATGAAATATCAAAAAAATAAAATAACTAATGTCACCAAATTTGGTATCATTTTAAAGGTTTTTTTGTAACTCTCTAAATTTCAACCATCATTGACAAGAAAAATAGTTAATTCTTCCCAAGAAAACTAAATCTTACAGGTGAAATGGCAAAATATGCATGTGTCCCAACCTGCTGGGGAATGACCCTTATACACGTGTACATGTATGTTGTACTAGTAGTACATGTAGATGGTAAACCTGAATACATTTGAAGCTCAAATCGGTTCCATAGTAAGAGTCGGGGTTGTAGTCGAGTCCCTGCAAGTCCTTTCACAAGTCCTTTCGTGAAGCCAGTCACAAGTCCCTTCATAAAGGCAGTCACAAGTAACTAGATGAACAATGACAAAGGAATGCCTTTGTCAAAGCTGATTTAAATAGCTTGTGATTTGAATTGGAACTGAAGGACTTGTGATGGACTTGCAGGGACTTACAGGGACTTACAGGGACTTGCAGGGACTTGTGATGGACTCGACTACATCCCTGGTAAGAGTTCATTTAAATTTCGCAAAAGTAGGGAGTGTTGTTGTCTGCTGATGATTGTGTTCTGAAAATGCTGGCTTGGTACAGTGTACATGTATATGGTGTATCATGTGTTCTTCTCTGTATAACACTTGCAGTCCAGCGGCTATTGGTTAAAGCCTAGTTCCATAAAGACTGGTCGAGTGCGACGGAAGACAATACCAACCAAACCAAATGCTGGCCTTAATTTATGGAGTATCATTAAAAATTGCATCGGGAAGGAACTCTCAAAGATTCCTGTACCGGTAAGTATGTTTAATACTTTAAAATTAATTGTTAAGGATATTTTAATGATATTCTTTAATAATTTTTACAAAACCAAATTCTATAATTAGTACTTGGATTTGTTCGATCTTCCCTCCAGTTTAGTGGGGTGTGATGGTAGGGGATGAGGCATGCTGAAGTTTGACCCTTCTCCGGTTCGTAAGTGTGATGCCACTTTAATAACTTTAACCGAGTGTATCGGTACTTCAAACAAATGTGAACGGAACAATTGGAACTGGAAGCCATTGAGTGCAGGGGGGTGCTGAACTTGAACTTCTCTGTGCATGGTACACAATACATTGTATGTTTATTTTTTTACCCGGTATGCAGGTGAATTTTAACGAACCAATGTCCATGATTCAGCGGTTGGTTGAGGACTTGGAATATGGTGGAATGCTGAACACTGCAGCTGAATGTAAGAATACATTAGAGGAAATGTGCTATGTTGCTGGATTCACCATTGGTGCCTATGCATCGACAGCAGTCCGTAACACCAAACCCTTCAACCCGCTGCTAGGGGAGACCTATGAGTTTGACAGGTCCGATGACTTAGGTTGGAGAGCACTTTGTGAACAGGTAAGCCACAACTTAAACCTTTACTAGCTGGACATGTACGGTACATGTGTGCCTTTGCTTAAACTACCATTTTTACAAGCATTTTGCTTAAATTTATTCATACAAATAAAATAAAGCAAACTCTTTGAAAAAAATACCGTACCGTACATTAACAGAAAGCTGTAATTTTTACATGTAAATTTCAAAGTGAACAAAGAAAATTACTTTAGAAGAGTTTAAATCTGCCACCTCCAATGTAATTACATGTAATTAGCGTTATTTTGTCAGAATAAGAAAACTATGGCGAAACGTTGCAGATTAGATAAATACCCGGTACAGATAATGTTTCACTTTTGAATAATTATGTGAGCGGTTACACAAAAAAGTGTATTACATGTAAGTCGCGCTGTGCATTATCGTGTAATGGCTCACTGAACATTAGGGGGTGAACATTTTCATCAAAATGTGATTTTTATTTGTTGTCACAAATGACATCTTTAATAGTTTCAGGTTTCATTCACAGAAATGCTGATTTTGATGAAGGAACTATAAAAGCGACTATTTTGTGTGCATCGTTCTGTTGTTGTACAACAGAGCCGGCTATTTGAACTCCAAGGAAGTTATCAATATGCAAACATTTCATATCTCCAGAATGGGAGGGGCAACATACCGGTAGCTCTAGTACATGTATACCAAATTAAAGCTGACATTGTGGGTTTTCCAACCATGTACACATGTACAACTCAAATTCATGTTTTGCAACATTATACACCTTTTTGTGGAGTGGGTCGCATACACTCCGTTTTAATTAATGAATGCTTCACTACATGTATGAATGCTTCACTACATGTATGAATTAAAATTATTCATAGATTCAAGAATTTAATTTTCTTGCCACAAACTTGTACATTCGCGTTTTTGTATCACTGTGGAGACATGGCTTTGTTCTCGTGTACAAAATGGTTAGAAAGTCAAGCAAGTTTTTCAAAATGCTCCCATTTTAACCACAATTATTTACCTGGGTTGAAATTTCGACCCAATATACCCTGCCCAAACACTAACCCTAACCCACATTCAAACCCTAGTTTTTGAGTAATTTAAGTACAATCCAAAAATCTAATTCATGAAATTCCTAATGGAGACCTATTCATCTGTAGAAATTACCCTTTGGAGACCCTTTTCACTCCCATTGTCCCCATTGTGTTCAAGGCACCGTATTTCGCACCACAGTGTACATGTACCGTACAGTATATTTCAAAATATGCGTTTCTGTAGTTTTTATTATTTATACTACACTGTACACTAGACCTAAGATTTGCTTTCCTGTGGAACATGTACCATACCGGTACATGCAGCCAGGTTGAGACTAAAGTGGCTCTTATCCCCACCTGGCTCCCTTAGTGCATAGAGCGTGATGTCTGAGGTCTATTGGGCAGTACACGTACCCGGTACAGTATGTTATGAAATAACAGTCATTGTAATTTTGACAAGTTTGTGAAGCCTGGACACCATTTGACCAAGTGACTCTGTTCAGTGTTTGCATATAAAATTTGTATGCTAAAATCAGTTGCCACCCGTGACAACAAACCTCTTTTGGAAGTACCGGGTACCATTATGTGTTGTTCTGAAATAAAAGCATTTTGGGGTCATTGTAATTTTAATCCCACCAGTACTTGCCAGTCAGTTTTAACGACATTTACCATAATATATGTTTGTGGTAGCACGATGTGTTGAATCTCTTTTACGAGTTTTGGTAGTTCTGTAAAAAATCGGAGGGAACTCGACGTTTTGGAGAGTATAAGTTGTAGCGTGTATGTGCCAGTCGATCAACAGAGGGCACTAGCACAGTCATACGGTAAACTCCTCACAGGAGTCTGTGGAGTGGAGCTGGCGCAGTTCCTCTGCACTGGAGTCAATGGAACGGAGCTGGCTAGGTTGCTCCGCACACATGTCTATGGTGCGGAGCCAGTGCGGCTGCTTCGCCCGGGAGTGAATGAGGCAGGTGGGGCAGCTAAAGACTGGCGGGCTGCACCTTACCGAGGCCCCACAGTACATCAGAAGAGCTGACCCATTGAGACTGGCCAATCCATGGTCACCGGCAGGCACCGTGGCATACACATGTAGTAGAGGTGTAACATGGTTCCATGATGTTTTGCCACAAACAATAGACAGGGCCCAAACCAGGAAAAACTAAGGGTTTTTCCTGTCAAGGTTTTCTCAACGGTTTCATCATCCTGAACCTCAACCATTTGATAATAGCTTGGGGGCCCCCCTGATTTTTGCCCCTAATTCAAAATGGCCGCCAAAATCCAAAATGGCCGCTAAAATTACATTAATTACATATATACTGCTAATTACGTTTAATATCAACAGTTTTTTTTAGTGATTATGTCATCTTGAATGTACCTCCATTGAATTTAGCTCCAGAGCCACCCAGAATTTGGCCTCAAATCCAAGATGGCCGCCAAAATCTAAAATGGCTGCCAAAATTACATAAAATACAAATATACTGCTAATTACGTTTAATATCAACGTTTTTTTGTGTGATTCTGTCATCTTTAATGTACATCCCTTGAATTTAGCTCCAAAGCCACCTAGAATTTGGCCTCAAATTAAAGGTGGCCGCCAAAATCTAAAATGGCTGCCAAAATTACATAAAATATACTTCTAATTACGTTTAATATAAACTTTTTGTGTGTGTGATTCTGTCATCTTGAATGTACACTCATTGAATTTAGCTCCAGAGCCACCCATAATTTGGCCTGAAATCCAAGATGGCCGCCAAAATCTAAAATGGCTGCCAAAATAACATAAAATACATATATACTGCTAATTACATTTAATATCAACGGTTTTTGTGTGTGATTCTGTCATTTTGAAGGTACACCCATTGAATTTAGCTCCAGAGCCACCCAAAATTTGGCCTCAAATCCAAGATGGCCGCCAAAATCTAAAATGGCTGCCAAAATTACCCTAATCCTGTTTATACTGCTTCTTGTTTTTTTCAGTGATTCCGTCATTCTAAGGACTTTAAGATTAGTCTGGGGAATACCCAAGATTTCTCGTCTAATCCAAGATGGCTGTCAAAATGGCTGTCAAAATGGCTGCTAAAATGGCTGCTAAAATGGCTGCCACAATGGCTGCCAAAATGGCCATCAAAAACATCTTACTTAAATTTAAAGTACATCTTTGTTTTATTCTGTTAAAGTTCACTAAAGTTGGTTTCATTATAGCGTCTTGAACCTAAGCCTTTTGAAATTAACTTGTGGCTACCCAAGATTTGTCCGCCCAAATCCAAAATGGCTACCAATATTACCTTAATCAGATTTAAACGGTCTCTTATTTATCCCCCATAATTCATTCCCTTTGTGATATACCAATGTATAGAGGTTTGGTGTCTTGTTATCTGATGGTGCGCCACTCAACATAGAATGCCTGGAAAGCAGTTTTGCTGATGGAAGATGACCAAAAGTCACCATGTCTTTTGACACTTACAGAGAGGACAGCATCAATAATGAAGAGAGAGGAAGAAGAGGAAAGTGAACCTTGATTTTGAATGCTGCGTCTTATGGTTTTGTAAGAAGGGGTAATTCATTAGTCCCCGAGATTGTGATCTCAAAACCAGGAGGCGAGTTGCTTGGATCTATTGTTGCAAGCACTGCAAATGCAAGGGAGGTGATTGTTGTAAGAACCCATCCCTGAATGAACACTGATCATAATTCTCATACCTGGGCTCTGTTGTGTTACTTTATAATAATTAAATGCTTGTTTTCTTTCTTAAAAAAAATCCTTGTATTGTTTAAATTCTGAATCGTCAGTTAAACTCTAGTAGATGACACAAATGTTCCAACTTTGCTCTAAGTTTGGAAAGTTTAATCAATAAATATATATAGAAATTCCCGGTGTATGTATCTATTTGTATGGTAATAAGTTGACCGAACGGTTTTTAGAAATGTTCTTGTAAAATATCAAATGAACATCTTGAGCACATCAGCTAATGTCTAGCTCCAACGGTTTAGAAGATACAGCTATGTCGGAAGTAGCACTTCCGATAAAAAGGGCGTGGTCATTTTAAAAAGGGCGTGGTCATTTCCGGGCTGTTTACCCCGGATAGAGATTCTGGCACACATCCCAAGTTGTTCCTTGGGGTCATATCAGCCTAGAACAGTTGAGTTATCCTCTCCTAAATAATGTGCATACATGTCTGAGCCAGGTCCTTATTAATTAATACTACATTATGGGGATAAATAAGAGACCGTTTAAATCTGATTAAGGTAATTTTGGTAGCCATTTTGAATTTGGGCGGACAAATCTTGGCTAGCCACAAGTTAATTTCAAAAGGCTTAGGTTCAGGACGTCACAATGAAACCAACTTTAGTGAACTTTAACAGGACAAAACGAAGATGTAATTTAAATTTAAGTATGATGCTTTTGGTGGCTATTTTAGCAGCCATTTTGGCAGCCATTTTGACAGCCATTTTGACAGCCATCTTGGATTAGACGATAAATCCTGGGTATTCCCCAGACTAATCTTAATGGCCTTGGGCTTAAAATGACGAAATCACTGAAAAAAACTCTGACAAAAAAAAAACAAGAAGCAGTAAAAACCTTATTAGGGTATTTTTGGCAGCCATTTTAGATTTTGGCGGCCATCTTGGATTTGAGGCCAAATTCTGGGTGGCTCTGGAGCTAAATTTAATGGGTGTACATTCAAGATGACAGAATCACACACACAAAAAGTTTATATTAAACGTAATTAGAAGTATATTTTATGTAATTATGGCAGCCATTTTATATTTTGGCGGCCATCTTGGATTTGAGGCCAAATTCTGGGTGGCTCTGGAGCTAAATTTAATGGGTGTACATTCAAGATGACGGAATCACACACACAAAAAGTTTATATTAAACGTAATTAGAAGTATATTTTATGTAATTTTGGCAGCCATTTTAGATTTTGGCGGCCACCTTTGATTTGAGGCCAAATTCTAGGTGGCTTTGGAGCTAAATTCAAGGGATGTACATTAAAGATGACAGAATCACCAAAAAAAAACGTTGATATTAAACGTAATTAGCAGTATATATGTAATTAATGTAATTTTAGCGGCCATTTTGGATTTTGGCGGCCATTTTGAATTAGGGGCAAAAATCAGGGTGGCCCCCAAGCTAATATCAAATGGTTGAGGTTCAGGATGATGAAACCGTTGAGAAAACCTTGACAGGAAAAACCCTTAGTTTTTCCTGGTCTTGGCCCTGTCTACAAGCCTTGCTGGAGAGTTTTAAACTTGCTGAAGCTTAACTAATTGTGAATTTGGTAATCCGGTAGTATAAGCTATTACAATAATCAAGTTGACTGGTTATGAAGGCATGAAAAAAGTAATACATGATAAATGCATCTCTTGACAAGTATTTCCTAATTCTTCTGATATTTTGAGTGTGATAGGTGACCATGGAATGGCCAGTCTTAATGGGTCTTAATGGGTTTGTTTGTGGCAAAACATCATGGAACCATGCAGCCCGCCAGTCTTTAGCTGTCCCACCTGCCTCATTCACTCCCGGGCGAAGCAGCCACACTGGCTCCGCAATCTCCATAGTTGTATGTTTCTTATGTTCCATGGCAGTTACATCCTGCTCTTGATTGTCTAAACTGCAAGGTCTAAATGTACATGATTGGGTGTCATCTGCATAGCAGTGAGTATTAGGAAGATGTTGCTCTACTGTCGAATACAGTAGTTAGTTGAGTAAATACTAAAAATGTTAACTTGTCAGACAATTTCCCATTTAATAAAATACGTCTACTCCTACCTGTTAATTAAAATGAAACCAATTCAAAGCTGCACCAGATATCTCAATTTTCAACTTAAGGTAGGTGGTTCAGTAAGAGTTTGTGGTCGACCGTATCTAAAGTAGCACTAAGATCAAAGGTTGGTAGTCCATCTATTTTATTGTCGCAGCCACGTGTAATGGCAAGTGTTGTTGTCAAGCAAATAACACAGCGGTACCTGTACTTGGGGTTCACAAACAACTCCAACGCCAACTCGTCATTGGCCCATGTCACCCACGCCCCCGGTGTATTTGGCAAGGCAGCGACGGGGCGTAATAGCGCCTGCTATTAGATTTGTGCAGATACATGTAGCGCAGTTTGTTTACATTCAGTTTATGTATTCGACAGCTCCGTGCGTGGCTCCTTCAGGGGTTCTTTCCTTCAAGTCTTCCACAGTGGTTTTTCTCCTTTATTAGTCTGTCCAACGGTATCTCTCTGGATTAAAAGTTACAAACTTTCCAAGACGACGAAAAATCCCAAGAAACGTTAACGTGATTTTCGTTCTAATTGAGACACTGATCAACATCACAATCAAAAGTAATTTTTAAAGGTTTTTTCTCATCAAGCGTCTTGCCTAAAAGTTCACAGTCTATAACAAATTATAGTCTATTTTTCTGTCCATTTATTGTTACATCTTGAATATCAACAACTTATTTGTGTTATAAAAATGTAATTTAAAAGACGTCCTCCAGTTACCTATTTTTATGCAAAACGAAACTGAACACAATTTGGCCGCAAGAGGGTGTTTTAAATACGAATTGAAGCACAGACAAGAAAACAAACCTAATTTTGCCCTGAAAACAGGGGTGACTTTTAATTGTTTGTATGACCAGAACCACTCAACCTTAGACGTGACTATGACCAACAACGCAGACAAACCTAGACATAAAATACAATGTATGTGCATTGTACAAGTCATCCAATTACCAGAAAAAAACCAATAGATTTATTTGCAAAAAAACCCCACTTTGTCACAGTGGGTCACTGCTTCACAGCGGTGTGGGACAAAATGTTAGCTTTATGAACAGTTATAATCATATTTTTAATCATATAATTATATTTTACTATATAATTTTTAAATTGTCTCGCCTGAACGAAGTTCACAAAGAGACTATGCAATCACTATTCCGTCCGTGTGTACAGTACATGTATGTGTAATTTTGGTTAGTTTCGAAAAATTGGTCTTAATGCAACCTGGACCCTCGGCAGAGGTGCATTTCCTCTGAACCGATTGTCAATATGCTATTGGTATTAAAACTTAACCAGTTCGCGCCTGGATTTTAACATCACCGCGCTGAGGGGCGGGATTATTTTTAACGAAACTCGATCCGAAGCGGGTTCAGGCCGATAGTGCCGGGAAGCACACCCACGCATTTCCGGCCTTGCTCGCTGCTGGCAGACATTTCCGAACTTGAACTTGGCGTGTTTATGCGTCATCCGTTTTGAATTTGGGGAAACTTTGCGTTTATATACGTCATCTGGCGCGAACTGGTTAAAATGGAAATGGATGAGTTGGGGAGGGTGGGCAAATCTGGTAAAAAGCAGGGTTTCACATAAAAGCAGCTCTATATTTAAAGAGCGATCACAAAAGGCCATTGTACAAAAACAAACAAAAAAACATTCCGCTGTAAAAGCAAGTAAATTGCACCATAGAATTCTTTTAAACAGAATTAAAAAATTTGATTACATTAAGTGATCCTCTTCATTTTTCTACAGATAACCCTAACCCCTTTTCACCTCTAAGGTCCTTTTTATAGAGGGAAACCTTTGTGTGGATGTTGGCAAATCCACTCATTGTCTTCACAACCTGCACTGTGTGGACATCATTTGTTCATATGTCCACACAGTGAATGTAGTGCTGGTACCCGCAACCTTTCTTCTTTATAGTATAGCTGGGACGGGGATGCAAGACTTCACTATCATAAAAAGACAGAAAGAGATTTTCAGTTTTGCTTGTAATTGTTGTTTCAAATTGTAGGTGAGTCATCACCCTCCAGCAGCTGCTATTCATGTGGAAGCTAAAGACTGGGTACTATGGACAGAAATTACAATTGCCAGTAAGTTCAGAGGCAAATATCTGCAAGTTTTCCCTCAAGGGATCATTCATGTACAGTTCCGGCAGACAGGCAGTCACTACACCTATCGGAAAGTCACTTCTACCGTACACAACATCATTGTTGGAAAACTTTGGGTGGACCAGGTAAGTGTACATGTACATGCATGGATTGTTTAAATGATTCCAAACATGAATGCAAAGCCACCTTGTATGTTGTAAGGGCTCACCAATTTGTGTTCTTGTCTAATTCTTGTCTCCTCTTACTGTGCCATTGTCTTGTACAGAGTGGAGAATGTGAAGTTGTCAACCATAGTACCAAAGAGTGTTGCAGAATCAACTATAAGCCATACAGTTACTTTTCTGGAGACACACCACGAAAGGTATCTACATTTATCTTATCAACCAAAATTGTTTGCCATATTATTTTTTAAATGTATAGTACCGTCTATCATTTGTTATTTGTGCATTTTTTATTATTTAAAGTGGCAACAGTTCAACAAATCTAAAGAGTGGTGCTTGGCAACTAACCTGACAAAGTTTAAGCTCTGTGAATGCTCTGCATTCTTAGAAAAGTCGACATCGTATAACTTGCCAAATTGCTCAAGTCCGCTATCTGACAAAAGTCCTGATTGTCTCTAATGCATTTTCATTGAAATTTGTATACTCTATCTATACCCCCTTCACATAAACGGATTTTTCTTACGAGTCCCTACTGATCGTGCAAATTCACAGAACTTTCACGGATCCTTGCGATTTGGCCACTTTTACGTCAAAATTCCACGATTTGTCACGGATAACTACGAGCAACTTACGAGCATTTTATGACCTGTTTACGCGTTGTTACGAGTTATTTACGAGTCCTCAGGATTTTTTGCTAAAAAATATATAAACCCTGCAAATCTCAATGTATCATCATTCGTAAAGTATACGAATCTATTCGTAAAGTACTCGTAACTACACGTAAAGTGCTCGTAATAACTCGTAACAATCCGTAAAGCAATCGTAACACGACCCAGATGAAATCGTAAACAACACGTAAGCACTCGTAATAATCCGTAAATAATTCTTCTGAACAAATCGTATACTAACCGTAACAAATCGTCATTTATGGATTCTTTCGAGCAGTTTATGGATGGTTACGTGTTGTTGCGAGCGGTTTACGATACTTCTGTATTGTTACGAGCTATTTACGAGTTATTTACGGAAAAATCAATCCGTGGACAATTGTAAGACAATTTTTGACATGTCATCAAATTTGCCTCTCTTTTCACGGATCCTTAAGAGTGTCTGCGAGTTGTTGCGAGTTGTGACGAGTTATTAACGGACGGATACCAGCGAGTTATTTACAGATGCTTGCGTTTGACTACAAGTTGGCGATTCGTAAGAACTCGTAGAAAAATCCGTGTATATGTGAAGGGGGTATAAGTCGGATTTTATAAGTCGCCATTTCGCTCAAGTCGGCATGTTATTTTCGGTGCCCCTTTCCACAAAAAACACTATAAAATCCTTTGTGTAAGTTTATTTTAAAAAAATATCTCGTTTGGCATGGACTTTCTGCACTACGGTTGGCATGAACATATACCGGTGCACACGCCATTAAAAAGGCGTTTCCCTAAAACTGCACACCGTTACTGACACATCATTACCAGCACCCCCTCTAGTCTGCACGCATGCGCTGTCTTTTTTTTATTCAATCGTATTTCCTTTCCTACCCGGGAAAACAGGGCGCGGGACACCTCGCGCATATTTAACTTGTAAATGTACACATGTACACATGGTCTCCACTATGTACAGACACTACGATCAATACCCAGCCTGTGATAATAAAAATCAAAGATTAATTTGCTGGAATCAACTCGAGCATTAAGAAGATAAACCAGGGTAAATCAAAGCATATTGTGGAATTGGCCAGAGTTGACTGTATTTCAATAAAACACTTGCGACAAACGATCGGACTTCAGGGCGTGTTCTCATTCAGCTAAATGCAGCTAAACATGCGTCACTCACTGAATTGGAAGTGGGATGCTTAATTCTAAAAGTAAAAATTTACTAGATATTCGTTTTTGTTGAATTACAAACGCAGAGTGGTCAGGCTCACATCTATTTTATACTTATACCGGTAGGTTATTGTTTAGTTATTAAAGTTGTGGATATTTGTTGGTCAGAACAGAAAAGACATCACAAAAATTTGATTTTCTAGTTGAATCATCTCTTTTCATTTGAAAATACAATACATGTTTTGGCGTTGGATAAATTTCACGATACATAGTTCAGAGAGGATAGATATGTTCATGAAGAAGTTAAAGGAACTGAAGAAAATTATAATGGACACTTTTGTGTATAACGGCTATCTTTTGGTTCAATGACCATTTGATAGCCGAAGTCGATATTGTACCGGCGAATGTCATGATACTTGTGTACAACAAAGTAATTAGAAACAGATGAAATAATGAATTTTATTTAAAAACTTGAGTTTACTTTGTAGGAACAAGCACGCGGTTTTGGGCTATTGATGGCAAGAAAAAAGTTTAGCAGGCACATGTTTGTTTACAAGACCATTGCAGTATTATGACCCATACACCACATTACTGTTCGAATTTGAAAGAATAGGATCCAGACAAGTGAAAAAACAAACAACACAAACAATCGACAAGGCAGGACTTGAACCTGCCACCTCCGGATTACTGGACCAACGCTCTACCAACTGAGCTACATGGATCTTGCCCTATGTTGTTGGTCTCAGAAATTGTCAGTATCTTTGTTTGAGGGCGCTAGTCAAAAGTCATAAACACCAGAATGCCATATGGCCAGGGATCACGCCTGATTTTACGCAACAACCGGGGAAGTGACATTGTGGGGATAACTCGATGAGGATACGACTTTTTATCTTTTATCTTATAAATTGATTTGGGAGGTCACAGGAGGTCACAGGTTCGAATCCCACATAGCCAATTTATTGGTTCACTTTGAAATTTGTGCAAATTTACCTAGTCAGTTTCCCTTGTGGTTTATTTGTGTATTATAAGATAAAAAGTTGTATCCTTACTATGGTGCTATGCATTGCGTTATTCAAGTTTGCGATTGTTTGTACAAGAGTACATGCTCTGGTACCACATAACGACCGAGGGGCGAGACACAAAAGAGAACAAAGAGAACAAAAGCCCCTCGGTCGGCGGTATGAATGGCAAAATTTGGTCCTCGATCGACGGTGCAAGCGCAAAGCAATGGGGTTTGGGTATAACATAGGAATAAAGGAAAACACAATATCGATCCTCGATCGTTATGTGGTTCACGACTGCATGTACATGTGTGTAACTTTTCAACCCAGTTAACATTATTATCTGGATTGTAGGTGACAGGTGTGGTCACAGATGCTTCGGGTGTTGCCAAGTACATCCTGTCTGGGACTTGGGACCATAAGATGGAATATGCAAAGGTTCTGCACACATCGATGGATAAAGGAAGTAGGGCAAAGCCACTGTATCAGACTGCCCCACCAAAACTGTTATGGCGGAAAAACCCTCTTCCGTAAGTACATGTATAAATGAGCAACTTCACATGGCAGTTTCTCCATAGAAAACCAGTTGGTTTATTTCCTAATTTTTCAATTAAAGGTAGAATGCACCATTTGCAGATATCGACATTTTTGTACTACAAATGTATATTTTTCTTATTTAAAAGTAAATAATGATTCTAGGCATCTAGCAAAATGATTGTGCTAGGTAACCTGTACTGTAATTGTTCCGAAAAAAATAACGATTGCCAGACAGCGATCGGGAAAAAAGAAAAAAACAAACAACAAGGACAAGAACAACTAACTGCCTAATGCCGGTCCAAAATGAATGCCTTTTTTCTTGGCTTCCATGATTGTAAAACTTTGGACAGGTCAATTAAATAATATTTACTATAATATACGGTACATGTAACCCCCCCCCCCCCCCCCCCTCCCCCCCCCCCCCCCCCCCCCTCCCCTCCCCCTCCTCTAAATCGACCCATTCCTGATAATTCAAGTAAAGGTGTATCCGACCTTTTAAAGGTAGGATACATCATTTGCAGATATCGAAAATATTTACTACCGAATTATTAAGAAATATCTTACTCATTTGAAAGTAAATAATGATTCTAGGCATCCAGCAAAATGATTGCGCTAGATATCCTGTAATTATTCTGAAAAATATAATTTTTTAAAGTAAAATTCGCGATCGCCGTCCATGATTGTAAAACTTCGAACACGTCAGTTAAACGATATTTACTATCAAATACAACCCCCCAAATCTACCCATTCTTGATAATTCAAGCAATTACCAATGGTGTATCCTACCTTTTAAGGACCTTTTAGTATTAAAGTGTCCTTACATCACATACAGTCTACATATTATGAAAATATTTGCTTCATGCTTGGAGCATGAATTAGCTTATGCAGTAAATAAAACCTTTGTTTAAATTAGCACGTGATGCTTTGGTCTATGCTTAATTTATTTCAGACCCAATGCAGAGAACATGTACAACATGACCAGCTTCTGTATCACTATGAATGAACCAGAGGAAGGCATAGCACCCACTGACACTCGTAATCGACCAGATCAGCGTTTAATGGAGGAGGGTATGTGGGATGATGCTAACATGGAGAAATTACGACTGGAGGAAAAACAAAGAGCAACAAGGAGGAGAAGGGAGGCAGAGGCAGAGGCAGCAGCTGCTGCAGAAGCTGGTAAGTACAATTCTAATGATTGCCAGGAGGGAGGGCAACAATCTCACTTGGGCCAACATATCCAGCTTACTGCCAAAATGTTGAAACTGGACTACATCCCCGTTGTAGCTCACCCAAGTGCTGGCCCCAGTAACCGCTCTGTCTCAGAACTGCGCCATCTGCGAAACGATTAGGTAATAACAGTGCGAGGACCCGGTTATTACGTTATAGATAATGCCCGAGTTACGCGCCATTCGTGGGTAATAATGTCCCGAGGGCGAAGCCCGAGGGACATTATTACCCACGAATGGCGCGTTAACGAGGGCATTATCTGACTTAACCTCCACCTGGGACGTCACCACCTATTGTCCTACCGCTCCATTATTTTGCACGAATGGAGCGTCTTTGTTCAGAAGACACTTTATACTAACCGGTGTAGCGGTTCGTGATATTTTTTTCTAGGAGCTGGGTGGTTCGTGATTAAAATATTCATGAGAAAGAGCAATGGCAACTCATATACATTAAATAACTATAAAGAATTATAAAGAACAGCTTCTTTCACCAACTCGTCAATAGCATAGTTGGTAGAGAGGAGAGCTATGGATCGAAAGGTCTGTGGTTCGAATCCGACTATCGATAATGTTTGTCTTTTTCTTCGACACATTTTCGTATGGGTTAGTTTAACCATAGAACAAGATTGAAGGGAAAATCGGATTGGAGTACATAGGTTTCTTAAAAAATACAACGAAAACCGCTACACTGGTTAGTTTCAGTGACTTCCTCTTTGTTCACTTGCGTTACCTTCCCAAAATAATGGAGAGATATCGCCTCCAACGCTCCATTCGTTCAAAATAATGGAGGGGTAGGACAATAGGGTGACGTCACGGGTGGAGGTTAATGCGTGATAATGACCGGGTTGGGGGATGACCGCTGGTAATGGATCGAGCCGAAGGCGAGGTCCATTACCAGCGGTCATCCCCCAACCCGGTCATTATCATTAGTGTCCATAATTATTAGGAGTTAGTTTACCTCCCGGACCGATCACACAAGCAAGAATATACAAGGAACATACCATAAACATGGCTAGAGGGGTGTTTCACAAAATATGAAGTATAACCAAATTGTTGGAAACTTAAAATTGCGACTTTGTTTTGATGTGTTTTACAGAAAGGTGTTTATAAATGAAAATAAATAAATGGTTGGCTGGTATTAAATGTACATTTATTCCTTTATTTTCTAACTTTGTACCGTGTGTGTACATGTAGACTGTTGTCAGTGTTTGGTTGATATAATACCACTCGGAACATTACAGTGTATCCAGTATGGCACATCTGTATGACACACACTTTAAGTTTCTTGCCCTTGTCACATTTCACTACTTTTGACTGGACCAGTTTATTTATCCGTTATTGTAACAGGAATATAAGTGCGTGTCTTTGTCCATTTTAAACTTTTGCAGGCAAACCTTGCGATAGCTACAAGCCGGCTTGGTTTGACAGAAAGATGGACCCATTAACCAAGACTATTACCTACATTTACAACAACAGATACTGGAATTGTAAAGAGAAAGGAGAATGGTCCGAGTGCCAGGACATCTTTTAGAACAATGTTAAACACCCAATGCTTCCTGTGCTCAAGACAAGGTTTGGTTAGATTATCATTGTTCTTGTGGCAGGTTAGGGATCAGATATCTATCCAACCAGCGTGTAATTATAACCGGCGGGTAATTATAACCAGTGTCTGAGCATTTTAAAAAGAATGAGCATACTTCATGAATACTGGTATACAAGTGGGTCATTCAGCCTGGCCTATGGGCTCATTAAGAATCGAGTTGACTACCCTGAAGGATTAACTTCAGAGTGCCAGCAAGGCATACATTAAAACCACACTCTGCTGCTGGACGACCATTTTGAGTGATTATCGGATTAATTCGTCGAACGCCTTTGAAGTTCGGTTCGGTTTGGTTACCTTGTTTGCCAACAAGCACCCCTTCTGCCGGGACGCGTAAACTTGTGACACAGGGCTGATGTGTGCAGTGACCCATAGATAATGAGCTCATTATAGGAACCAAATAAGTTGAGGGCCTAATATTTTGATCTAATAAAAGGTGTCGGACTCCTGGATGTAAATCTGGCAAACCACACATCTGGAACTGCACTTAAAAGTTCCGTCCTGGATGGGAGGAGGAGGTGCATCCAAGGTGCAAACTTTGACTTGAACAATGAGGTCTCGTAGATTGTGAGGGTGTCTATAAGCCAATACAGGGCTGTCGAGTATGGTACAGACAAGGTGATCTGAAGTGTGGAAAATGTGATGGCTGTCGTTAGTGATTTTGCGAAGGGGAGGGAGACTGGCGTTAAAGGCGGTGACCAAGGGAATCTTGGGTTTGGCATTAGCCTGGGGGACCTTGACCTTTGGACCCAAATTTCTGGGAAAAGCTGTGACCCCTAGCAACCAAGTTATTTTTGAGTACCTATGAATGGTGGGAGAAATTGGAGTTTTTAGAACAAATCCTTGTTTAGTCTTTTAAACGCTATACCAGTCTTACAATGCCTAGGGTGACAGCTAGGGGAGTGGAGATACTGGTGTGTGTCTGTGTGTTTAGAATACTGATCAGTGGTTATTAAATTATCCGCCTTGCGGATGATGACTTCCAGTATGTGAGTACTCTGATGTGAACTTGATGGTCCTTCATGTGATTATTGAAAGTCAGCAGACTGTCCTCATCACTGGTCCAGATGAAAAATACATCATCAATGTATCTCCACCAGATCCAGGGACGGCACAGTGCTAAGGCAAGCATGCGTTCCTCAAAGTCACCCATGAAGAGGCATGCAATAGAGAGGGCCAGTGTGACCACTCGTTTTTATTATTTTATTTCAAGATCAGCATTCAAAATCTTTTAAGATTTTCAAGCCTAAATCAGTACACAACCTAGTGTAAACCTAATAAAATACATGTACATTCACATATATATTTACCAGATTTCCCGTTTATGCTGCTACATAAAGCTGTACAGTAAACTGGCGCCATTATATGCGCGGACTACTGGACTAGCTAGCTTGCACATGTTGTACTGCAAAGCTGATAAGTTGGGTACTATACACATAGCCTAGCGACCACTAGGCACATGGCTAGAAACGATGCTAGTCATGCATGCAGTGCTAGCCTATAAGCTTGCACACGTACATGTACGTGTACATGGACAGGGTCTGAAAGTAAGTATGTCGCCCAATTGCTAAATTAAAATAATAAATTTAGAATAAAATTGCACAACCGTAACAAAAATCAAACGTATTGGAAAATGTTTATAAATTCTGCATGACATTTTTATTTTTTTTGCACTTTTGGTGAATCTTTCAAGATTTGTGGCTTTTTCAGATCTTGAAGGATTTTTCAAGCCGTGTAAACATTGGAACTGCGGTTACCCGCCGATTACTCGTCAGTTACCTGCTGGTTGGATAGATATCTGATCCCTTAATTACACAGCCAGTGTTTCAATGCTTCAAAGCAGACAACATGAAGCTGCTAATCTACATGTGTGTACATGTACCAACAATTGTCAAGATTAAATTCAACTGACATAATTATTTGTACTGCAAGAGTTGAAAGTTTTAGGATGCTTGTACATACTTAAGATTAAAAAAGAGTTTGAAGATAGTTTTTTTTCCAAATTGTTAAGTATATTTGATTTTACTAGTATTGTTTATAAGCTGTGTGCATAAGTACCCCCCCCCCCCCCCCCTTCTCCCTTTGAATGACAAGGAAATGAGAGTTGGGGGAGACCACTTTGAGTGACACTTGCAAGCACTGACGACGACTCCTGACACTTGCTGTGGATTTGTGTTAATTCTGAATGCAACCAAAAAAATGTATGTGCTTTACGCTATACCTGCGCGAGCTACAAGTAGTGCACACACCTGGTGTTAAAAGTGCCCTTATCAATTCACCCAGGAATTCATACAAAGATTTAGGAAGGTGTGGTTCAAAAGGATATTGTCCCAATGCATTACACTTTACGGTAGGTGCAGTTCTACGGATAGACCCTTTGGTCTAGACCCCCCCACACACACACCTATACTGGATTTGTAAAAGGTCCTGTGCGAAGGGTCTACCCTGCCCAAAATATTGGCTCTAGAACTGCGCCTGTTCCACTTGTCATAGGGTTCATAATAGTTCGACCTATCTTGGATGGACTTTTCTTGGGTTGTTATCAAAAGTCTAATTTATGGCCCCACATGGGTAAAAAATGAAAAAATACACCAATTTGTTGACAATGAAATGTTGCCTATTGATCTGGACCTAATTTGTAGTGTTACTGGTAAAACAAATTAGATCGAACAAACTAGTCTTAATTTGAAATGGTCTGACAAGACGATCATTTTCTGACAAATTAACAAAATCGAAGCATTGATTATTTTCGTTCTTCATTTTGTCCTCTTACATGTTATCCAAAATGTGATCTTTTTGGTAATAACTTCAAAATGATACATCGTGTATATAGTGGCAACTATATGACAAGAGGAAAGCAATGGTATATGTTTTAAAGGTAGGATACATCATTGGTAATTGCTCGAATTATCATGAATAAGTAGATTTAGGGAGTTGTATTTTATAGTAATTGTCGTTTAACTGACCTGTCCGAAGTTTTACAATCATGGATGCCGAGAAAAACACAAAAAACAGTGTTTGTTTTCAACCGGCGTCGAGCAGTTATTCTTATGTTATCTTTCTTGTTTTTCGCGATCGCCGTCCGGTGATTCCGAATTTTTCTTTATAAAATTCTACTTTTCGGAATAATTACAGGATATCTAGCGCAATCATTTTGCTGAATGCCTAGAATCATTATTTACTTTTAAATGAGTAAGATATTTCTTAATAATCCGACAGTAAATATTTTCGATATCTGCAAATGGTGTATATTACCTTTAACACTGTTGGAGCAAATTAAATGTTGACACGTACCTGTACATCCCAGACGGTTGCTAAATGTCCTCTTGGGACAATATTTCAGAACGAGAACACAACAATTCGTCCACTAGACACTTTTAGCATCACAAAAAGGTAGGCTAGGAAAATATATCAACAAGATGCATGTAACTAAACTAATTGTTCAGTCTGAATTATGCTTATTCCAAAGCTAGTCTTCTACAGAGCAACTTATATTGGAAGTTGTTAATTTGATTTTTTATTTTACATAAGTTGTGGAAAAGTAAATCAAATTCCAGAAATTTATTTTAATACCAGTATACATTTACTGCATTTTACATCAGAAATTTGATAAAATGGCAAACTTGAGCCATCGACCCAAGGCCTCAATAAGGCATCTTTGATTTCTATGGCAGAGAAAATCATCAAAAAGTGGTATGGACATTCCTTTGCAAATTACACTAGCTTGTTTGAATAGTTAAGTTAATCGTGGAAAATCTAATTACAAAGGTGTTATTTTTAACTGAAATAAATAGCTCAAATTAAACTCGACATGATAAAATAAAGCGTGTATTACTTTATATTCCAGGCAGAACTTGTAATAATTATGTATTCACACATTAAGCTGCTTAATGCATGTATGAAATTAAGATGTTTAAATGTTAAAAAAACCAAAAAAAACAATGAAAATATTCAGAATAATCAGAATAATAAAAGAACAAAACCGCGGGCCTTGAATTACAGCGTGAATCAGTGATTCGCGTCGTGATTCAGCCCCTGCGATTCTGTCCGCAATGTGCATGTGGTGGATGGTACCCCAAAGAAGTCACAGTATTTTCTTTATCTCGTGGAGAAAAGGAGCCCTGCTGATTTCCCTCGACCTCGTGTTCACGGAACGAAATCGTTTGTATCAAGTTTTGATTTTGTACCCCTCCCTCCTCTCCCAACAAAAACAAACACACCTTATACTAAAAAGTCATACCTATGCTAATTTCAGGGACTTTTTCGAAGACGAATACAAATAGGACAAATCATGAAGAAATTAAGAAAAAATGACACAACCTTATGGACCCCTGTAAATTTGCATTGAGCCGATTTCGCTTTTTGCCTCCCGGCCTATTTATGCGCAGGCGTGTATGAATTTGAATTTATTAGGAAACTGGTCAATAGTCCAGGACAAATCAGTTTTGACCTCAAACAAATTGCAATTTATATTAATATTCACCACAATGCATTTCTAAAAGGTCCCCACAATGACATGTTAAAAGTCCTTACAAATTCAAGTGGAGGAAATATGACTAATTTGCATACATCGTTAATCCCTGCCGCATAATATATTTAGTATCATTATTTGGTTATATATCTTTCTTTTTTTCTTTTTTTGAAAAGTTTATTTTGGTAATTCTACTTGCACATCCTTACTTCAATAACATTTTCTAAAGTATGTAACTGACTGAATAATTATGAAAATATAGTAATAGTCCAAAATGACTACAATTATAACCTATAAGTTATTGAATACAATTCAAGCTCTGGTGTTTCTGTTCAGCAGAGTGTGGGTTCGAGTCCCGGTCGTGACACTTGTGTCCCTGAGCAAGACACTTAACTATAATTGCTTCTCTCCACCCAGGGGTAAAAATGTGTACCTGTGAGGGCAGAGATGGTTATTGTGATTGATTTAGCCTAGTAGCGCATATATTGCAGCACAGGGTGTATACTCCCCAGGGAGCTGAGATGGTTTAAGGATTGAAAATGGCCCAGTGACCAGGGGTAATAATGACTGTTAAGCGCATTGAGAGATCCAGTGGATCTGAAATGCGCTATATAAGAACCTGCTATTATTATTATTATTATAATTTGCACGTATTTACCTTGTCTCCAGATATCATCAAGTAGTCAGTATTGACGAGCTTCAAATTTACCAAGTTGCTTAGTGACACAGTTATCCTATTAAAACATATGAACAAAGATAACAGTGTGATATTTAGCCCAGCAAACAAAAACTGTTGAAAAAATAGTGTGTCCATAAATTTGGCTAAAAAGTAGGTGAAGGGTTGCTTAAGGTGAGAGACAAACAAGTTCAGGGAAACCCCCACAATTAAAGATTTGCGTTGCTTACAATAATCATATATATACGTTAAAATGTATTTTGGGGATGTTCTTGAACTTGTCTTCCATGTTAGGCAACCCTTTAACTACTTTTTTTCGCCCAATTTATGGACACGCCATTTTCCCACAGTTTTTGTTTGCTGGGCTAAATATCGCAATGTTATCATTGTTTTAATAGGATAACTGCCAGTAAGCAACTTGGTGAATTTGCAGCTCGTCAATACTGACTACTTGATGATATCTGGAGACAAGATAAATACTTGCAAATTAAAGTGTATAATTGTAGTCATTTTGAACCATTACTATATTTTCATAATTATTCAGTCACTTACATGCTTTAGAAAATATTATTGAAGTAAGGATGTGTAAGTGTAGGTTGTGGTTTTGTAACCAAAATAAACATTTAAAAAAAAAAATATTACGCGGCAGGGATTAACGATTTATGCAAATTAGTCATATTTCCACAACTTGAATTTTTAAGGACTTTTAATATGTCATTGTAGGGACCTTTTAGAAATGCATCGTGAAAATTTTGTATTGCAATTTGTTTGAGGTCAACAAAACACAATTAAGTATTTTGCCTATACTACAGTACGCAAACCATTTAATGTACAGTAGCAGCAAGTTTGTTTGAATGAAATACTTTATACTTAAGTATTCAAATGGAGGGGATTATTTATTCAAAAATTCAGATTCGAGTTGAAAAAGAAAAAAACAATTTTACTAAAACTAAAAGCCATATTTATTTGCTTTTCTTAATAAATAATTAGGCAATGCATATGAATATTCATTTTCCGCGTTACGCAGATTAGCGGGAAATATTTGTCTTAAGTTATAGTTATGCGAGTAAACATGAGGAATGCCCAGGTGCAGTTGCGTAACGAGTAAGTCTGGAAGGTATGAATGGCTTATGATGTCAGTTCTAGCATAGAGAAAGGACCACAGAAGGAGTTACAACTTCCCGGGCGATAAAATCTAAGCCAATTACTGTTATCAGATCCCCTGGTATGCCCATTGCTAAAGCACTACGACCGCAAGCTGGACCACTGACCGCAAGCCTCCTTTGACGCGATACGTTCGTCGCCGACATTTTAGCTGGTAATTGGTAACCTCCTATGCGTTGTACGGTGAAAAACTCAACGCTGACGTCACTTCACTGCAGCGATTTCCCACTTTCTGGAGAGAAAAAAATGTGAACAAGCGAAGCTTTAACGCAGGCACAGTGTTTATTGGTGACTCGTACCACGTGAAGTACCGATGTGCAGTTTCTATATTCGAAGCAGTATATTTCAACGTTTGTTCGGCGAAAATCGGCCAAATTTTCAGTAAATAATGGTCCATTTATGAAAAAAATCAATCCTAGGGGATAGGTTATTAAATATGATATTTTCATGAAAATGCATGACCCTGCATGCTAACGAAATAGTGCATGTTCTTTGTCATGAAATGGGCTTTCTTGTGATGTATGCCATTACGTTCCCCAGTGTTACCCAACTGTAAACAAAAAACTTGAAAATCGAGAATATTTTAAGTTTTAACGATTTTATTTGTAAACAAGGCACAAATATATGGGCGGCCAAAAGGGCCAAAATCGTGTTTATTGGGAAGCAGCGTAATCATACATGTCACTCAAGGTTTTTTAATTTTTAGAGCGATTCTCGGTCACCTGGGAAGGACATTAACGTGAAGGACGTGTAATACTGGGTTTTGTGGAATTTTCTTTCTTTTTCTGTGAGGCTATTAGGTTTTTAAATTCTAATGGAGTGCTTTTGCAAGAAGGTATAGCACAGAGAAACCGGTTTATGCAGGCATAGGCCCCTACTTCAAGGAATAATCAGTTAATTTTTTTTATTTTTTTTTATCAATTCCAGAGTTAGCTGCAGTGAATCAGAACTCATTTTATGTGGGAAGGAGAGGGTGTTTTATGGGAGTTTTCACAAGTCAGAACTTTTTCTCATCGTTTTCGTTATTTTTTTGGGAGATGCTGAAGCAGTTCTGCTGCGTAAGGTATCATTGGATTTTAGGTAGTGGCTGGTCTACAGAGAAAAATCTGCATGATTTATTGTGTGCTGGTATGCCAGCAGTGTGGTTGCGTAACTATCCAATCCAGCGCACAGCGGACGTCTGAGGAAGCGCCTCCAGCGTTCGACAATAGTTAAGTAAAGACAAGTTTGTCCTTTTGTGAAAACGTCCTTTCGTGAAAACGTCCTTTGCGTGTGTATGGACGTCCTTTCGTGAAAACGTCCTTTTGACATGTTTGAATGTCTTTTGGCCGTTTGTTCTTTGTTTGATTTTGACTTTTGTCGAAATTTTTCCTTTTGTCGATTTGTCTTTTGTTTGCTTGTTATTCAAGTATTTCTGTAATGTTGTCCTTTTCCCGTTTTGTCCTTTGTTTGATTTGGAGTTTGTATTTTTGCAAATTTGTCCTCTTGCATCTTTGTCCTTTGTTTGATTTGAATTTTTTCCTTCTGTAAATTTGTCCTCTTGCCATTTTGTTCTTTGTCTATTTTTTTGTCCTTTGTGAACATATTTTAGATTTTGGCCCTTTTGGCCGCCCATACAAATCAGCATGACCATTCCTACTGTATACAAAGCAACTTTGAGTGCAGCACTCGCTGAGTGACCGACAATGTTTACACTAGCCTAATCGCGGTCGTAAAACCGCAGATCTTTATCAGTGCGGCGACAAACGCGAGGCGCTTTGAAGCCCGGGAAGTTGTAACTCCTTCTGTGGTCCTTTCTCTATGGTTCTAGCAAGCACACTCGTGCGAGCACACAATCGTTTTCAGCCACTACGTGTATTACAAATAACCCAATGGGCCCCGAACAGCCGTTATCTGTTCCCAGGCCGCATTATAAACAAGCTTGATGGGATAATCTCGAGCAAGTTTGCCTCATTTGAAGACAAGAGCGGCCAGCAAGATATTTCAGAAAATCAGCTTGCAAAGATTCAGAACACTATTTTGGCGAACGGTACGACAGTTATACGTTCAATAAAAAAAGCTGTGAAGATCAGTACAAGTTTAATTCCAAAGTAACTACGAAGCTGAGGGACATAGCCGAAGGTATTGCGCTAATCAATCACCGACAAAAACTTATACGAATGGCAGATGCCTCGGAAACGGGGTGGAAAATAGAGTACAAGGCCAATTATCTTCGGACTAGACGACGCACGACACACAGCGAATAGTTTTGATTTGAAGATACACGCGTTTGAATGTTTGCAAGGTTTTTATCCCGCAAATAAAATGTGAATTGAAAACCTGTTTGGGATTTATATAAAGTACTACATTAAAACGTCGTGAATGTGTTACTTATGTTTCCATGGGTTAATTAATAACGAATTAATTAAAGATTTAAGAAGAGTGTTACTTCGTGAAAACGAAATCTGCAGGAAATCCGTACAGTGCGCATACACAAAGATATCAGTGCTACTTCGTGAAAACGAAAACTGCAGGAAAACCGTACAGTGCGCGCACATACAACTCAGTGCTACTTCGTGGAAACGAAATCTGCAGGAAATACGTACAGTGCGCGCACACAAGCATCAGTGCTACTTCGTGAAAACGAAATCTTTGAATGCAACGTCGTTTTCAATAATGACCGTGAAGCGCGCGTACAATTCTTGTACACTGTAAAATATCCGTGTACGTGTACATGTGCGTGTACCCCTGGGGACGAGAGTAGAGAGTTACTTCGTGGAACTACACAGACATGCAAAGTGCTCAGAATCGTTTTCACGAAGTAACACTCTATAGAGTGTTACTTCGTGAAAACGAACAATCCACCAAACCGCGTTATTTTACTTACACTCATTAACCTAATTACCATAATAATTAACTTTTTAAACTGTAGAATTTAAAATATAATAGTTTTTGTCTTACTAATATATTTAATGCATTAAAAAAATTATTATTTTTTATTTTTTTACTGCATGGAAGTATGGTTGAGTGCTACTTCGTGGTGTCGGTGAATGGAAGATGGCTCAATAGCCAACCTTTTGCGAAATTTCCGAAACGGTAGTTAAACAACCAGCAGAAGTTATAGGAAAAAAGACTTGGAAGTGTAAAGGTAAGACAAAATTGTCAAAAACTCTACACATTATCCCGAATACAGTCAGTACGCCATTCCAGGGCGTTGCCACTACGTCCAAGCCCAATGAACCATGGCAAGGGTTAAACAACACCTTAATCAAGCAATGAAAGAGGGCTTTGCCCAGTTCACAAGTGAATTCATTGTTCACAGGCGACTAATATTATAACAAAGGAAAGGAATGCAAGCGTATAGCTCCTCGAGCACCAATTTGCCCGAGCAGAAAGTCAAACGGCTGAAATCAGTCGTGGTTGTTCCAAACCAAGCAGATTCTGATGACACAGAAGCCGAACTAAGACGCCTGGGACCTTATTCACAAAGCATCCGCACGCTTTAACGGATCCGTTAAGCCTCCGTTATGGTTTGAGCCATATTCACGAAGTATCCGCATAATAGCGAATCCGCAGAACACGTCCGTAAAAGGGCAATTGTTTTGCGGGAACTCTATAGCGTTCCCGTAAAAGCTTACGGATCTCCGCATAGCGCTAAAATGAAATGGCTGCAGTGTTTGTGGTTCTGCTGGAGGAGGAAAACAGGAGTACTCTTCGCCGCCAGCGAGTATTTCGTGATAGGTTACAGCCAGCCACTGGACATTTACGACGATGTGGAACTGATAAATAGGTATCGAATGCCAAGGCATGTACTGTTGGAGGTGAACGATTTAATCCGTGATCAAGTTGAACATCCGACACAGAGGTCGCATGCAATACCCGCCACGCAGATCATAACAGCCCTCCGATTTTCGCCGAAGTTTCTTTCCAATTAACAAATGGAGATTTAAGTGGAATTAGTCAGCCGTCTAACTTCTCGAATTGTTACCCGGGTCGCAACTCTCCTTAAAAAATTTCGCCACAAATAATTCGATTTCCGAGGAACCTATAGCCAGTCAGAATATGATCAAAGAAGGTTTCTACGATGAACGTCATCGTCGGATTGCAAACGTTTTGGGATGCCTTGATGGATCACTTGTCGAGATTAAATGTTATGCACGTGACGAAGGTGCCTATACATATGCAGACATAACTACCATGCTATAAATGTCCAGGGGCTTTGCGACCACCAGAAGAAGTTCACCAATATTGTTGCCAAGTGGTCAGACTCGACCCATGATTCGTTTATGTGGACTCACTCAAGCCTCAACCACCAACTATAGCCAATGATCTTGCAAACGATGGTCACCTTCTAGGCGATTCTGCGTACCCCCTTCGATCATGGCTGCTAACACCAGTACCACAACCTGATGATGATGATGCAGAACGTCGACACAATGTTCATCACCGAAGAACCCGACAGAACATCGAAGGAACTTTTCAATATGGCAGATGGAAAATGAGGTGGCAGTGCCTGCATAGCGAAGGTAGGTGTTTACGGTGTCAGCGAAAGGCCTACAAGTACTTGTATGTGAACTCTGCCATCCAGGAGCCATCGCATCTTTCTGGATGCAACTCTAAACTTGTGAAATGGTGCTGTCATCCAGAAAGTAGCATTGTCTCTTGACAGATTTTCATGTACTTTATAATTCACTGACAACCACCTTCTATAATGCACATTACAAAATAATGTGGACGACAACAACAAATGTGTTTGTGATGACTGTAAATTCATTTGGATGCCGGATTGTGTTAATCGAAGACTGTTTCCGATAGTGCAAGATGTACACCACCCTCGAGAAAAATGCCTTTGGAATCTGTTTGACAATAGGCCATGGTATAATAATAGTCTAGGTAAAATATGAATTGGTCCGCGTTGGCAAGAAATCAATTGATGTGGTTTTGCTATTAATTTGTTGTTCATTATACCGCCCTTCCCGTAAAATGATGTTTATCATCAGATTATGTTTTTGGTGATTTAAGTCAACTTCTTAATTTCACATAGATTGGTATGATGCCTTTCATAGAAGAAGTTCTGCAATTTTACCGATACCTAACGGAACCTTTTGTGAATACGGCGTAGCGCAATTCTAACGTATCCGTTAGGCCATCCGCAAAGGCTGTTACGGACCCGGTAATAGCGGATGCTTCGTGAATAAGGGCCCTGTTCTCTGAGGATGAACAAAATGGCTCGTCAAGTGACAATCTTTTGGGCGATGTCCAACAGGAGTATGAAGCCGATGATAAGATTGGACCCAAAATTAAAGACAAGCTTGCTACCCTGACTGACAAAATCCTCAAGACAAAGTTGTCGGATGATAAGCTGTCTGAAAAGCAAAAAGCTTACAACAGACCCCAAAATTGTACCAATCTAATAAAAACGAAAGTGAACCCAGAAATATGGGCGCTATAGCCTATAGTACTCTGACCCGGAACTTGAACTTAAAGCTCATTTATTGCAGGAAGAATACACAATTATTCTTCATCATGGAGTAATATTACTTCAGACCAATCTATTTTGAGCATAGTAAAAGGACTCAAAATTGAGTTCGAATCCAGACAAATGTTCATACCAAAGCAATATGCCTTGAGTGACTTTGAACAACAAATTGTTGATAAGCTCCTTGCAAAAGGAGTTATTGAGAAAACTTCACATGAACCAGAAGAATTCTTGTCAAATATATTTTTGCGGCCGAAGAAAGACGGTACATACCGAACGATATTGAATTTAAAGTCGTTAAATAAAAAATGTGAAATACCATCATTTTAAGATGGAGACTTTACAGTCTGCAACACATTTTAATGACAAAAGGTTGTTTCATGTCATCTATTGACCTAAGAGACGCCTATTATTCAGTGCCGATTGCAAATGAACATAAAAAGTATCTGAAATTCCAGTTTGGTGATACCCTTTAGCAGTACACCTGTCTCCTAAATGGGCTTGCTTTCGCTCCACGTCTATTCACAAAATTAATGAAACCTATATACTCGGCTGTCGGAAGCCAAGGGTTTCAATCAGTTGCATACATTGATGATTCCTTATTGTTTGGAAAAACTTACGAGGAATGTTACAATAATACGGTGGCGACAAAACAACTTGGCCCAAGCAGGCTTCATATTTTACGACACAAAGTCGGTTTCTATTCCAGTACAGGAAATAACTTTCCTTGGCTTTGTGTTTAACTCGAATGATATGTCAAAATCCCCGACATCACAGAAAGCTGAAAAGCTAAAAGACAAATGTCAAAACTTATTTATAAAAGAATATGTGCTTATACGAGAAGTGGCTCAGGTTATTGGCATACTGGCGTCAAATTTTCCAGGCGTAATGTTTGTCCAACTGTTTTACCGACAAGTCAAAAGAGACAAAATAAGAGCGCTGCAACAAATTAATGACGGGGACTTTGATTCTCAAATGAATTTGTCAGAAGAGGCGTTAAATGACCTCAATTGGTGGATTAAAAATATTAAATCCACTGAAGCCACAAGACATTTAAGTATAATACACTCAAAGCCAAGTGTTATTATTACTTCAGATGCATCCCTTACAGTGTGGGGTGCTGTTTGTAATGACAACCACACAGGGGGTCATTGGACACATCAAGAAGCACATGCTCAAATAAATATTCTTGAAATTATTGCCTCTTTCTTTGCATTGAAGTCATTTTCGAAGGAATGCGTGAACTCGCATGTGCGATTGTATATTGATAATACAACAGCGGCGATTGCATACATCAATAACATGGGTGGATTATCGATAGAGTGTGCCAAAGTCACACGCCAGGTGTGGCAATGGGCTAAAGCCAACAATATTTGGCTTAGTGCAGCTCACATTCCAGGCAAACAAAACCCAGACATTGAATCAAGAAGAAAGAATGTCGATGGGGAATGGATGCTTAAGCCACACATTTTTGGCCAAATAAGTGCTAGGTTTATAGAACCTTATATTGATCCATTTGCCTCTAGATTAAACTATCAGGTCAAGCCGTATGTGTCGTGGAAACATGACCCAGAGGCTATTGAGATAGATGCATTCACGTTGTATTGGAACAATTACAGTTTGTATGCTTTCCCACCTTTTAGCCTTATCAAGAGTTCTTCAAAAGATACACAACGACAAGGCAGAGGGACTTCTGGTTGTTCCAAACTGGCCAACCCAGTTCTGGTATCCGAAATTGATACATATGCCGAAAGCAGAGCCAATACTCATATTGGCATATCTGCACCCATTACAGCTACCGCAGAATATATCGGCGGTGCACCCACTTCAATCGAAGCTGTCACTACTGGCATGCCATGTATCCGGGAGCGACTTGCAAGAACAGGTATTTCAATTCAGTTCGGACAACTGAAAAAAAATGTGGTTTAGTGGAGAAACTCCACACAAAAACAGTATGATTCGAATACTGAAACGCAAAAGAAACTTACCACTTTTTTTAAAAAACAGTTCAAAATGAAACAAACCAACAATTGCTAATTGAAACATTGGCATTTTATTGATGACATGTCAAGTTTTTGACCAAGATACACCATCTCATCAGTTTGTTCTACAGTAAAAGGAAAAGAAAAGAAGAGGGTGCAATGTCAGTCCCCTTTCAATAGCGGAGGGGCCACCATTGATTTGGATATAGGCAGTGCATCGTCGGCGCATACTGCCTACCAGTCTTTGGATGGATTGCTGCTGGATTCTGCCCCACTCATCAGTTCTCATTGTCTGAAGCAGCTCTGCCCGTGAACTAGCCTTGCCAACTACGCGTCTCCCAAGCTCATCCCGTAGGTGCTCTATAGGATTCAGGTCAGGGGAGAGCGAAGGCCACTGCATGGTGTTGATGTTCTCGCCTTAGAGAAATGCAGTGGTAAAGCGAGCAGCATGGGGACGAGCGTTGTCATGCTGAAAGGTTCTCAGTTCTGGGTGGTGTAGCAGGAATGGCAGCAGATGAGGTCGCAGGATGTTATCCACATACCGCTGGGCGTTAAGATTCCCATCCACAACCACCAGTGGCGTCCTGTACCGGCCTGATATGGCGGCCCACACCATCACACTTGGACCATACCTGTTGGTTTTCCGCACGCAACAATCGGCATATCGCTTGCCAGTTCTTTTCCAGACATGCTCACACCCATCAGGATGATCCACACAGAACCTTGACTCATTGCTAAAAGCGACCTTGTTCCAGTGCACCAAAGACCACCGCTATTATCTCTGTCGGTTGCGGCGATGGACAGCCGTCAACACGGCGCCTCTGTATGGTCTTTTGGCAATCGGACTATAGTCACGCATGCAGTCGTCTTCGTGCAGTATATCATTGGAGATTCGTGGGTTTTCACGCCCGGAGTTTCTGCTGCAGTGCGGGATGCTATAACGAATCGATCTCTCAGGTGACTTAAGGCCCAGTCACACCGGGCTTGCGACCAGGTTACGACCTAGCTGCGACCGAAAAATGTTGCAATCGCGGGCAAATCGTACAAAGAGCGTGCGACTGGTCGCAGAGGTCGTGGGTCATCGCAACAGCAAAATCAGTCGCAGCAAGGTCGATGGTCATGTTCAAAACTTCTGACCTGCGATTCCAAATCGTAAGAGGTTGCAGACAGGTCTTACATGGTCGTACCACCAATCGTGCATGCTCGCACCACCATTCGTGGATGGTCGCGGGTCCCACAGTCGCACGATTAGTCGTTCAACTGGTTGTAGGTATACACGACTGATCGTGCGAGTGGTCGCAGGTATACACGATTGCTCGGACGATCAATCGTGGGTGCCTGGGACTAGTCGCACAATTACCTACGACTGATTTTGCGATCAATCTTCTCCAATTGCTTGTGATCGCACGACCAAGCGTGCCACCAATCGTACATACCAGTCCTAAGAGCAATCACAGCATACGACCGCTATGCGGAGATCGTCGCAAACATCGGCGATTGGTCGTATCTCTGCCAAATCGCACCAATCGCACGATCCAGAAATCGTACGATCCGGTGTGACTGGGCCTTTAGGACCATGCATCTGCCTGTCCTGCCTCCCTGATCGAGGTCTGTCATCTGCAGAGTTGTGGAGGGTTTCTCTGTCCACCAGGACCGATATATTGTCTGGTGTGAACAGCCAAGACGACGTGCCACCGCACGGTACTAGCTCAGTCCTCCTTGCAGCATGCCCAGGGCACGCTGCCGTTGCTCCCCCGACAATCGTGGCATGTTGCTTGAAATGCCCATTTTGCACTGGCCTTTTTAAAGCCAACATCAAGACATCACGTGCAGCTCATTAAAATCATCCCACACCCCTTGGCTAATCACTGACAGTAAAAACAGCTGTTCAACAGCTGTGCCGTGAAGTGACCATTTAAGGATGTTAATGAGGACACTAATTGTCCACAAATAAGTTCACACATTTCTACACGCAGTGTTATTGTTGCTATTTAAAGGTTTAAATGTTGGTAAGTTTCTTTTGCGTTTCAGTATACTAGATGGGAATCGTTTTGCTGCAGACACAGCATAAATCCTATCAAGCCAAATATAGGCATTGCGTTACAATTTTTAACAGAATTATTTGGAAGGACTCAGTAATAGTTCCATTAATTGTGCCAGGTCGGGAATTTCGTCAATTACTTTACCTATAGAATGTGTTACTTTTGGCAGTCGTGTTCTAAACACAAGATTTATGAAAGGAGTGTTTAATTCTAGACCATCGTTCCCAAGATATAAAGCTATATGGGATGTTGGTATTTTGTTTAATTTTCCTGAAGTCGTTAGGTAATACAAATGAACTTTCTTTGAAGGTGGTCAGTAAGAAAGTAGTTACGTTGTTGGCTCTAGTTACAGCCCAACGAGCCCAAACACTGCACCTCATATGCATTGATTATGTATCAATATCTGACACAGAGTGTCGTATTACAGCGAGAAATTTATTAAAATTTATTGAGATTTTGAGTATGTCATTCTAGGGACCTTATAGAAGTGCACTGTGGTGAAAAATATTCTATTGCAATTTGTGTGAGGCCAACAAAACAAAATTCAGTATTTTCCCTGGACTAGACGGCCTGGGCGGCGATAGCAGTTTAGAGCAGGCATGTGCCGTGCACTTAGCAAGTTCACAAAAACATCTATCTATCTATCTTCTATCTATACTATAAAAGATGAAAAATGCGCCATCTTGTCCCTGTGCGCCGCCATCTTGGAACACAGGGCCGCGCGCATGGTTGGCGCCATGTTGGAAAGACGCGGCGCTTTTGGTCGGGCGACTTGTCGCCGCGCGTGTGTGCCGCCGGCGTCGGTGCGGCGGGGTGCCAGATCGTTCGCGACGACGAATCCCCCGGGGAATAAGATTTAAAAAAAAACTCGTATTCGTCCGTGGTGAGATTTGGGAGAAACGTACGTTACTGATAAACGTGCAGTCGCTTTTCAATTGCCTGTTGGTGTATGTGGGCCCTTTTTGCGTAAACTATTGCATTATTTTTGCATTTTCCTTGCCGGAGTTCGGGCCGAAGCCTTCCCGAAATCGTATACCGTAACTCGGTTGCCGAATTGTTGGCTGTTCGCGATTAAGCGGCAGCTATCATGCGTTACACGAAGCCTTCGCAAATTAATTGTATCCGCCTTGCTCGCTCGGTGGCCGAGTTGTTGCCGAGTTTGTTGTTCGCGATTGGACGGCGCATCCCGTGTTATTTGAGTTGGTGCCCCTTGCTCCCTTGGTCTGGTTATTGCGGAGTTTGAGCGCCAGCTTCGTTTTCGGCTTCGAATTCCGTGTGCTTCGACCACTTTCAGTCACAGTTTGGGAACGTAAAAACAATGATTAATTCCTTTCGTGTTGCCTTTTTGAAAAATTTCTCTCTTGCACATTTTCAATACTTAAATATTACAACATTAGGCCTATCTCTGTAGAAACACTCCGAAACATATTGCTATTGCGCAAATGTTAACGTTCATCGTGCAAAAATGTCGCGAAATTGTCTGTCAATCGTGGATATGAATATGCATTTTAGAAACGTGACTGCATTACGTCAGTTGAGGGCGCACTGTCAGACGGCCGGTCTGTTGGTTTTTTAATCATGATTTTTACGATGATGTAAATCAGAAATCCCGAAGTGGTTCGTATTGTTTCCCGTACGATTCCTGTTAAAAATCACGAGACGCAGGCAGCATGCAAGATGGACTGCCTATTTAGTATTATTAGTTCGGAAGTCGGGAGTATTTTTACAAAGATTGTTTTTATTCAGAGTCAACACTGCTTCTAAACCTGTCCAGTGATATTTTGTGTGGCATGAATGACGGCAAGATTACGGCTCTTGTTTTATTGGACCTGTCCGCTGCATTTGATACAGTGGACCACTGTATTCTTGCCAGCATTCTATCCTCACTTGGTGTCAGAGGAACAGCTCTAAATTGGTTTATTTCATATTTGCATGATCGCCAGCAGTCAGTGTGTATTGGTCAGACCAAATCAGAGCCTGTACATGTAGAATGTGGTGTTCCACAAGGTTCTGTTGGAGGACCACTTCTCTTTTCAATTTATCTGAGTAGACTTGGTTATGTAATCAGCGGTCACAATGTTAATTACCATTGCTATGCTGATGATATCCAGTTATATGTTACCTTTAGTCCAAATCAAGATGATGCAATTTGTAATTTAAAGAAACTGGAACAATGCATTGAAGATGTTAGAAAGTGGATGGTGGTAAATTCTTTGCAACTTAACGATAGCAAATCCGAGTTCATTCTCTGTGGTTCTAGAGCACAATTGGCTAAGATTGATATTACTATAGTATCCATGTCGGAAATACAGTCATCACTCCTAAGGCATCCTGTAGAAATCTTGGAGTGATGATTGATTCTCACTTTTCAATGTCAAATCAAATTTCCAATGTTTGTAAGTCAGTTCGTTACCAGCTTCGTAATCTTGGTTTAATCCGTAAGTACTTGACACGATCGGCCACAGAAAAACTGGTTCATGCACTTATATCATCTCGCCTGGATTTTTGTAACTCTCTTTTGTATCATTTACCTTCATCTCAAATTTCACGTCTTCAGAAAACGTCTTCAAAACTGTGCAGCTCGTGTTGTAACTCGTTGTCCACGTAAAACTCACATTACACCTATTCTACATTCGCTTCATTGGCTCCCTGTTCTACAACGAATTGAGTTCAAAATTCTTCTGACAATATTTCACATTCTACATGGCTCTTCACCAACATACAACAGCAATGTAATTAAATTACAGCAACATGGCACTCGTTGCCTTCGCTCTTCCAGTGCTTGCCAGCTGATAGTTCCACGTACCACCAACACTTGGGGAGATAGATCATTTTCACATGCTGGTCCATTCCTGTGGAACAAACTTCCCCAGGCCATCCGTTTACCTACAAGTCTCTCTGACTTTAAAATCGCACTAAAAACACACATGTTTAAGCTGTTTTTGTCCTAAGTGTTATGTTTTTCATTGTTATGCGCCATGAGCGTCATTAATGACGGATACCGGCGCACTATAAATATTCGTTATTATTATTATTATTATTATTATTATTCTACGGAGCCCCTAAAGGGACATATGACGAATAAAAATCACCGTTACGAAATAATTTGAGTTTTTTTCGTGCACTCAAAATAACTTATTTCGTGAGCTCGAAATATTTTCGTGGCCACGAAATGACCTCGTGCGCTCGAAAAAAATCTGTTCGTGAGCTCGAAATAATTTCGTGCGCTCATATTACTTTCTAGCTGGTACTCTACTCGCTAAGTTTCGCGGTTTGTTTGTCATCGCTATTGCCTCAATGTTACCTTTGATCGTTCAAAAATGTCGCGAAATTGTATGGCAATCGTGGATATGAATTATGCAATTTAGAAACGTGACTGCGTTTCGGCTTCGGCTTTGCCTCCGAATTTCTGCGCGTCGACCATTCTCCAGTCACAGTTTTGGAACGTAAAAACAATGATTTTTTCCTTTCGTGTTGCTTTTTGGGCACATTTCTTCCTTTCACATTGTCAATACTTAAATATTACAACATTATCTCTCTAAAAACAATCGCTATTGCCTAAATTTTAACTTTTATCGTGCAGAAATGTCGCAAAATTGTATTGCGATCGTGAAAATGAATATTCAATTTAGAAACGTGACTGCATTACGCAGATTGTTTTTATTCAGAGTCAATGGTATCCTACGGAGCCCCTCAAGGGACATAATATGACGAATACAAATCACCGTGACAAAATCATTGGATTATTTCATTTCGTGCCCACTAAATGATTTCGTGAGCTCAAAATTTTCTCGGTTTGTTTGTCATACAATTCATTATGTTTTTAGGACGTCAACAAGGTGTATCTATAAGTTACGATTCCACCCAGCTAGCGGGTGCCGCTGAATAACAAAGGATTGAGCTTTGAGATAAAAGATGAAACTGAGATTGATGTGTTCAGTGATGCATCTGCCATTGGGTGTGGTGGTTATGTTTCCCTGTGTGCGGGAGCCTTGGTTGAAGACATGGAAGTAACTGGACTGTACAGGAAAGTGTGCAAAGCTTGACATGGAGAGAGGTCGAGGCGGTGCAGAGAGATATTAAAACTAATGCACTAGTGTTGAAGAATAAGGCAGTGAAATGTTTTACTGATAATATGAACGTTAATTCAGTATTAAAGGGATCGTACACGTTTGGTAATTGGAACCCATTGTTTGTTTCAATCTTATATAGTTATAGATATATACCATAAAACTAACCTGTAAAAATTTCATTTTAAAAGGTGGTACCGATTTTGAGATATTGCCGAAAATCTGGAGCGGTTATGTCCACGCGGAAAAAATAATCTCCATTGAAATACACGCTCTGAGAAACGTCACTGCAGTAACGCTTCTCAGATTCAAATTTATGGGGATAAAAAGTGATATCTTTTTCCATAACCGCAGTACTTCGAAGTGAAAAGTTTCTAAAAATGCATTATACTATCCAAAGCTGCTGTACTTCTTACCAAGTAAGTTTTTATTGCCATTAATTTTTGGAGTAATTACCAAACGTATACGATCCCTTTAAGTTCCGGCAGCAAGAAACCGGTTTTGAACGAAGTGTCGTTGAGCATTAATGATTTCTGTGAAAAGAACTGTACATCACTAAGAACGGAATTGATCATATTGATGTACACCAAAGCAGATGTATTGAGCTGAACAGCAGATAGTGATGATTGGCAATTAAGGCCATATAGGTTTATGAATACCTGGTTAGTAAGTGGGGGCCATATACAATTGGTAGATTTGCCTCAACTCAACTACTCAAGCATTGTAACAGGTTTAACTCTAGATGGTGGTGCCCAGGAACAGAGGGCGTAGACGCATTTGGTCAATGCTGGAAGTTGGAGACAAATTGGTTGGTACCACCTCCAAGACTAATTGTCAGAACAATCACAAAATTGCAGAAAGAAAAGGCAAAAGGAACACTGATCATTCCGTTTTGGAAATCGGCGCCATTCTGGCCATTTTTGGTGAATGGGTGACAAATTTAGGACAATAAGGAGAGTGAGGGTCACAGACAAATCTGATAAAGAAACGACAGGGCAACAACGGTTACATTGACCCATTAAACGTTTAAAATGATTGCATTGAGAATGGACTGCGAGTTTATATCAGAATTGTGAATTTGCCAAGATTAGTGCTGATTTTTATTTATTTTATTAAGGTATCGACCTTATTTATTGATTTATTCCATTTCTTTACCCAGGGTGTGCCCAAACAGTTTAAAACTGGTTTTCATTGGGGCCCTGCATACATCAACAAATAAAATAACAGTACATATTATAAATACAAGGATATTACAGGAATTCTAAACATTAATACTAATTCTGATTTACGAGATAGGCGAAAACCCGCCAAATAAAAAACCTTTTAGGTGAAAAATAAGAAGGGGAAATTCCTATCCGGCTCCACATTATAGTGGCAACCAAGTTCTAACTCCGTAGATCAGCGCAATTGGCATAATATCTAACACTCAGATGGCATGTCTGAGGTCTGATTTAAATGTGCTTAATGAGTCCAATGTTCGCAATTGTTCGGGCAGATTATTCCAAATATTTGCACCACTCACAGCGAAACTTGTGGCGTAGCATTCTTTTTTGGCGAAAGGAACTTTCAGTGCCGTGTGGGTTGATTGCCTTGTTTCGCGAATTACTGTAAGTGGTTCGAAAATATTTGTCATGTACAAAGGAGTCATTTTGTTGATACTTTTGAAGACAAGAATAGCCTTTTTTGACTTGACTCTTTTTGAAAAAGGGGTCCAATTAAGACGAGCAAACATATCCTCTGAAGGGGTGAGGAAGGTACATTTAAGGATTATTCGCGCGGCTCTTTTGAGACATTTGTTTAACATATTATCGTGAGATATGTACCTTCCTCCCCACACAGTACAACAATACTCTAATGTTGGCATAACTAGACTTACAAATAGTGTGTGCAAGCTGTGCTGAGGAATACAATCACGGATTCTTCTTAGTATACCTAATTTAGACACCACATTTTTTCTTGCGTATTCGACATGTGGGCCCCAACTTAATGCTTCATCAATAATTACACCCAAACATTTATAAGACTTCACATTTTCAATACGACTACCAGCAATGCATACATTTAAATTAACATTAGATATTTTCTGCCTAGTACCAATAAGCATGCATTTGGTTTTGGTGGCATTTAAAGCTAGCTTGTTTCTTCCGCACCAGTTGTGAAAACTAGTAAGAGCTGTATTTAAGCTACTTTCTATTATATTAATGTTGGAGGAGCTACACGTTAATGTTGAGTCATCTGCATACATAAATAAGTTGCAGTTTGGGGCAATACAAAATGAAAGGTCACTAGTATAAACAATGAATAAAAGTGGACCTAGTATCGACCCCTGTGGAACACCAGTGTTTACGGACAGGACCTTTGATATGGTGCCGCCAATATTCACAGACTGACTACGTTCACTTAGGTACGACTTAAACCAATTTATTACAGAAGATGACATGTTCATCCTTTCTAGTTTCTTTAGTAAGATTTCATGATCAACACAATCAAATGCTTTACTGAGGTCTATAAACACACTGCCTGTAACTTGTCCATTCTCCATGGCCGCAAAACACTTGTTTGTTAAGTCATGTAGGGTGCTTTCAGTTGAGTGCAGGGGTCTAAATCCCGACTGGCAACTAGGAATCAGATTGTTTTCATCAAGATATCTATATACCGATGAGTGCACCCATCTTTCTAAAATCTTAGAGATAATTGGCAGTATAGAAATTGGACGATAGTTACCTGTACTACATTTATCTCCTCCCTTGTGAATTGGTGTTACTAAAGCATGTTTCCAATCTTTAGGGTATCGCTCACATCTTATAGACAGGTTAACAATATGAGTTAAAGATTTAATGATATAAGGTGAAGCAATTTTAATCATTTTAACACTAATTCCATCCGGACCTGTTGCTTTCCCAACCGACATGGATGATATTTGCTTTCGAACAAACTCTTCTGTAATGTTAGGTACTACGCAATCTTCATCAACAGAATCAAATATAGAGGCGTCAGTATTGTCATCTATTTCAAGTTCACGCAAAGGGTAATTTCCAGCAGTACGCTTGCCGATTGTTGAAAAGTGTTCATTTAATGTATCAGCAATGTCGGCGATATTGTCAATATTTTCCCCATTTGGGGAAGTAATCGAATTTGGTACAGTTTTTTGTTTCTTAGGGAGTACCTCCTTCAGAGTTTTCCACAGCATAGAAGAGTTGCTTTTATTTTCTTCTATGGCGGATGTGTAGTAATTACTCTTTTTACTGCGGATTTTATTAGTAACATTGTTCCGCAGGTTTTTGTATGAATCCCAATGAATTTGTAAGCCTGTGTGCTTTGCAATTTTGTGTACACGATCGCGCTGCCGCATAAGTTTAAGAATTTCGCTATCGAGCCACGGTACTGAGGCACCCCGAATGCGTTTGGTTTTGACTGGCGCATGGAGGTTAATAATACTCATAAATATGGAGTACCATATAGACCATGCATTATCCACATCATAACAACCAAAAACATCTTGCCATGGTGCATTACGGAGATCGTCCGTAAATGCATCACTGTCTATATTTTTTAGACATCGAAAATGTATTGAACGACCTCATTTTTGGTGTTTTCCAACTGTGTAGCCCATAAACAAGATAATGATCACTGATTAGGACTGGTAAAACACCACAGTCCTTTATGAGCTCTGGGTGGGAACTAAAAATGAGATCGATGGTAGTTTTAGTAGATTCAGTGACACGTGTTGGGTCATGTATGAGTTGCGCCATTTGGAACAAACTAAAGCAAGAAATAATTGGATTTGATTGCATACTATCGTATTCCTCTGAAACATCACAATTAAAGTCCCCAGTTGTAATAATTTCTTTACATTCACACGAGGCCTTATTAAGGATATCACTCAGTTTTCCCATAAATTCGACAGAGCTTGAAGGAGGCCTATAAATAGAACTGATAAGCACAGGCTGTCTTTGTTTGCACTTAATTTCAACCCATATACACTCGACATCATATATTTCGAGATCTTCACGACGAGAGAACATTAGGGTATCTCGAATGTAAATTGCAATGTACCTTGCATGGAATGTAACCACAGCGTTACAGAAAGCCGGGGTAGAGGACCAAGACATCGCAAGGAAGATGTGGGCCTACATGATGTCTTCAAAGAGCGACAACACGGTGAAGAAATACTACGGCAGTTTCAGAAGATGGCAAAGCTTTTGTGTTAAAGGGGGTAACTCGGCAATGCCAGCCAAGCCAATTCACGTCGCCGTCTACATAACGGAGCTTTTGGATGAAGGAAGTTTTCATCATGTGGTATCTTCCGCAATTTATGGTATCAAGTGGGCTCATGACATGAACGGTCTTACGGATCCTACTGTTAAATAATGCCTTTGTAAAAAAAATCTTCATGAGTCAGCCAAGCGTATCACTGGGACAAAAACGGTCAAGAAAGATGCTATTAGTTCAGACTTGATTATTCAGCTTTGCGACAGATTTGTCGGAAATGAGGATCTGTTGGTGGTCAGAGACTTATGTATGATAACCACAGCATTCGTTTTTTACGTTATGGTGAGTTAAGTTTTATCAAGTGTTCTGACATATTTATTTCAGAAGAGCATTTTAAAATGTATTTAACCAAGAGTAAAACGAACCAATGCAGATCTGGTCAAGAAGTTGTCATAGCAAAGGGCATTATTTCGGCGTGCCCATACAGTATGTTACTAGGGAACATGGCATTAGCTGACCTCAGCTCCGAAATGAATGTTTTTCTGCTTAAGCCCGCTTTTAGGTCTAAATCGATATGTAAACTAATTTATAAAGACAAGAAATTAAGTTACACCACAACCAGAGAACGAGATGTAAAGATTCTGTCTTCGGTTGCGCCCAACCTAAATCTGGGCTTGTATTCATTAAGAGCAAGTGGTGTGCATGGGCGTCAATCCTGGGGGACAGGGGGACCGAAGTCGCGGGCGAACCGAAGCCGAAGACGCAAAGCAAAGGTTTAAGCTCGCGTAGCAAACGACCAAAATAATGCGCGGCGCAATAGATCTTTGCCCGAACATTTCACTTGCATTTTAATAGTGGTTGTTCATTCATTTTACCATCACTGAACAATTTATTCTTCACTTCCATCACACTGAAACAATAACATTTAACTTCGTGGACATTTCTCCTGTTTTCAGTTGGCCGTCGCTCAAAGTTCAAAGACTTGTGATTTATTATTCGAATTAATTAGACGTTGAAATAAAACAAATACCGGCACCTCCGATTGAATCTGGGCTTAATACCTTCAAGATACATGATATTCTCCGTAACTTATTTGAAAAATTAAACGGATAAAACCTTATCTCCTTAATTTTACAGGACACCGACAAAAATGCATGCAGATGGAATTATATCAGGTTTTCTTGTGTTTTTAAACTACGTTTAAAATCCTTTGCACCATTTCGTTTGCGGAAATAGTTTTCTAATAGTTTCCAGGGATAACATTTTTTGCGAATTATTTTCACCAGAAAAGTAAGAATTAAAGTTATCAAGCCAGTATTAATTGCACTTTAATTCCTAAACAAATTTTCCATGTTTAAATTTTCGACTATACCATTTGTTATCGAGTAAATAGGTATAGTTGAGTATGTATGGGGGACCCCGTGCACCCCCCCCCCCCCCCCCCCCCCCCCCCCCCCCCCAACCATCCCACACCAACCTTTTAGGGTGCCTTTTAGGGTCCTAAAACACATTTGGGATGTTAACAGTGAAAAAAAACGATACTCTGAAGACATCAAATCAATCATGTCGCCCGCAGGCGGGACCCCCTACGGCGCTTCCAATCTTCTCTATCCTTTATACAGGCAGCCAACTCTGTTGTGGTCTCCGTCCCGGTATCTCTCCTCAAAACACCGACATAGCTCATCCTCTGTCTTCCCCTCCGCTTTACCCCATGAGTCGGTTCCCACAGCACCAGACGGCTTGCAGGTAGCTCAGGGTGTCTGCAGCAGTGCCCTGCCATGCCCATTCGCCTGTATGCGATCTTCTGTGAGATCCGAGGTAGCATGCCGTAAAGGGTATTATTAGGCATGTGGTCTCTCCAGTCGATGTTGAGCACCATCCTCAACATTCTGGTGTAACAACCGTCGAGGGACTTCTGAAGGGTTGTGGTTAAGGTCCAGCACTCACATCCATATAGCAGGATGGACTCCACCGTGGCCTGGAAGAAACTGATCTTAACATCCCTTGACATGTTAGAGCTCCATATGGTTTTCATCCCATGAAGAGCCTTCCAGGCAAGGGCTTTCCTAATGCGAATGTCATGCTCAGAGGAGTCGACCCATGACCCCAGATACTTGAAGTCGCTGACCTCCTTGAGAGGGCGGCCCTCTAGGGTAGTAAGGGATACATGGTCTGGGACGTTGTAAGCGACCACCTTTGTCTTTTCGGCATTAAGTGAGAGACCCACCCGGCTACATTCCATCTCCACACGTGTCAGAAGCTCCTGTGCCTGGGGAATGGAGTTAGAGAGGAGGCTGATGTCATCCGCAAAGTCGAGATCAGTCAGGGCAACTGCGGGATAGCGGCTTGATCTCTTTGGTGTCAGTGTGAATCCAAGATCTACCTCGCGTCCGCTGATAGCTCGTCTGAGGGCAAAGTCAAGAAGAGATGGCGTCATTATCGCATTATCTTCTATATACGGAAGAGGGAAAATGTGTTACGCGTTAAGATATCTAGTAACAGACCCGTCGCGGTCTCTCCTTATATAGGTCTATCTACCTCAAATGTAAAAAAGTCGTTTGTGGATAATCAAAAGTCGTTAGGTTTTACGAGTTTCATGGACGACTGGATATAATACAACAATAGGACAATATTGTCACCAAAAATAACATGCTATTTTGTATAACCGACGAAGGCTTAGTAAGATTATCGAGAAAAAAACACACCCCAAAACCGATATATGTTTTAGATTAGATAGCATCGCGAAAGAAGCAAATAAATTACAAATATCAGGCACATTATTTTGTTTAAAATGAATTAGGTTTTTAAAATGTTAAAACAAATCTATTTACTAAAAACAAATTAAGCAATCGGTTAAAGAAGTTAAACAAGAGAAACTCCCGATGCAAGATCTCTTAAAAACGACAGACTCTTTGAGTAAAATTCTCCAAACCTTAGATCAAAGTCGAGAACAAGAAACCAGTTTTACGGAAGATTTACCCAACAGAGAGCTCTTACAAGTATTAGCCTTAGACAAATATCTCCAGACCTTTAGACGTAACCTGGAACTAATTTTAGCAAAGCTCGGACGACTCGACGATGAGATAAATGTAGCCGCCACCGAAGCGCAACTCACGTGAAGCCGTGAGCGACGGTTCGACATCGGAACTAAGCGAGATATTGCGAAAACTAAAAAACGAAAGAATGCCAACGAAAGAGCGCTCAAAAGTTAAATTGGTAGGATCAAGGAAACGATCGAAAGGGTTTTAGATAGCGACACTACCTTGGTAGATAAAAAATCAAAACTCTGTTTAAAGAACAGGTCGTCACAATCGTGAGTATTTTAGCCGCGTTTAGTATCGCGATCATATGATGATGTGTCTAATCCGTCTAATTAATGCTTTTGCTAGTACAGTGCATAGCGTATTCAAGTATTCTCATTTTAGCGTGCGTGCCCTTTTCTCATATTATTTGGCCTTGGTGCCCTCCATAATGTTGCTTCATTCAAGTTCAAACTGGCCTTGCCCTATCACCAAATCCAAGGCCTGCAGGTCCACCTCATTCACTGACCAACGAGGACACAACTACGTCTATACGGTGATACTCAGCAAATAGTATCCCTAACTTAAGGTTCATCTGTGAAATTTTTTAAAAGAAGCTAATTTCAACTGATTTGGGTAGGTATGGGTATGGACAACTACCAAAAAAAAGGAAGGAGGGATAGGGGTTGGGGAACTTTTTTTATTAGAGGTCAAAGGTCATTGACCCCTGCCCAAATCACTAAAAATTATATTTCAGCAACAAAATATGGTATATAGATGATCTTGGTGTCAAAATGCACAGAATTACAATAGAAGATGACATCAAATAATTATTGACCCTTGGGACCAAATCCTGACCTCTGAAAATGAGGTCAAAGGTCACAAAACTATTTTATTACTAAAATGTCATATTTATAGCAACAAAATATGGTATATAGATGATCGTGGTGTCAAAATGCACAGGATTATGAAAGAAGATGACATAGAATAACTACTGACCCTTAGAAAAGAGGTCAAAGGTCAAAAATAGACGTATTACCAAAATGTCATACCGGTATTAGTAAAATAACAGGAAAATTACCATGAGCACAAACAAATCTAAGAGGCTAATTTCAACTTATTGTGGCGGGTATTGGGGTTATTATTTATTCCAAGAGAAAAGAAGGAGAGGGGAAATTCCCTTTCTGAGGGTCAAAGGTCTATGAATTGTATCTCCGCAGCAGTATGTTTTCCATATGCCTAGATGATCTTGGTGTCAAAATGCACAGAATTATACTAGGAGACAAACACAAAATGAAATGGATTCTTCACCACCAAAATACGAGGTTAAAGGTCAAAATGAGCAATTGGGCAGGGGGGGGGGGGGGGGTGCGGTTAAAGTTCATTAGTGTCAAATAGTTTGTGTATGTAAAGTATATGTGCATTTATAATCATGTTTGGTGTTTGTTGGGAAGGAGCGTAATCATACATTCAGCCAACGTTTTTGTATTATTAAAACGATTCTCGGTCACATGGGAAGGACATTAAATGGAAGGACGTCTAATGCTGGGTTATGTGGAATTGTTTTCTTTTTCTGTGAGACTATTAGGTTTTTTAGTTAAAGATGAAGTGCTTTTGCAAGAAAATAGCAAAGGGAAACCGGTTAATGCATCAGTTTATTTGTTGTTGTTTGTTTGATCAATCCCAGTGTTAGCTGCAGTGAATCAGAACTCATTCTACTATGGGAAGGGGAGGGTGTTTATGGAAGTTGTCACAAGTCAGAACTATTTCTCATCGTTTTCGTTATTGTTTTGGAGATGCTGCAACAGTTCTGCTGCGTGAAGTATCATGGGATTGTATGTTTGTTGCTGGTCTTCAGAGATAAATCTGTATATTTATGATTTCCTGGTATGCCAGCAGTGTGGTTGCGTAACTATATTGCCCGGAGCGTAATTCTTAATATAAGTGTTTTCTTAGTGATATACGCTTCTGGGAATTTAGTTCTGGCCACATTTTTTTCTGCGAGATTGCAGTCGGTAGGAGGGGGGAGGGGGGGGGGGGGGGGGGGGGGTTGGTTACGTGTACAAGTTTCAAGAGAACCCCTCCGTGTTTTTCGTTATTTTCTTGAGACGCGGTTCTGCTGACAAGTATCATATGGATTGTATTTGTGACTGGCAGAGTTAAATCTGTAATTGTACGTTATCTAGTGGGTATGCCCGGTATGCCAGAGAGTGGTTGTTTGAATGGCCAGAGCGTAATTCTTAACTCTTATTATTTTTATTTTTTTTGTAAGACACGCATCTGGGGCCGGGGGGGGGGGGGGGGGGGGGGTCAGTTCTAGCCACATTATCTCTGCTAGATGACAGTCAGTGGTTGGAGTTCGTAGACGGGAAAATACATCGTTGGGTCAGACATTCCCTAAAAGCGGGAGTTTCAAACCTTGTCTCTAGTTTGGGCGACGCGATGACTGGTTTGTGTTTTGCAACAGTGGTCTTTTGTTTTTAGTTCACTCAGTGATTGATTATTACCGGTAATAATATGCCGTCACCTTTTTTGGAAGGGGAGCATATTTTGTTGTGCTATATAATGTATTCATCAGTCACCATTCTTTCAGTTTACTTTTCTTTTTCCTTGTTTTTATTTGTGTGTCGGTTTATATGACAGATTGCAAGGACAAATACCGGCTTTTGGGGGGTATTGATCGAAAGGAAGGCATCTTGACTTATTTATTTTGTTTTAGTCTTGAGATCCATTTCTTTGATCATTGTTTTGTTTTTCCAATAGTTCCAATAGGATTTGCACATTCTCCTCAACCAGGTTGTTTTCTTCTTGGTTGGATTGTGGAGATGCTTTAGTCCTAGATCGAACAAGTTCATATTTTATGTTTTTGTGCCGTTTGTATGCCAAGGGTATAGGTATCAAAATAGCCTACATGTATTTAGGTATTCGTTTTCATTAAACTACTCTTGTGACGTCACTCTATTCAGAAAAGTGTCGATTATTTTAAAGAATGTACAGTTAACTGTACATTCTTTTAAGAATTAACAGAAAAAGAACGACTCAGTGGACACAGAAATTGCTATTGTTATATTTATTACAACTTAGTAAGAGCTATGTTGACAGTTTCTTTAGAGCTTTAAACAGTTAATTGTCTTGGAGGTCTCTTTGCCGTGTCGACGCGCTCTTATGCAGTTTCAGCCCGGCTGACTGCTCTCCTATGATCCTCACTGGTTCTGGCCACCGAAGCCCTTGTTGTAGAGACGAGATGCTGCCATGCTCGATCGTATGGAGTGGTTCGTCCAAAAGCCTTGTTGCACAGATTTGCCACAACCTGGGATATCAACAATAACAAAAATAAAACTAGAGCTAATGTGCTTCAGGAAGCACGGATATCAGCCTAAATAGTCTTTTGTAAGGCTTGTGTGAACCGCCTCGCACTAACCACTTGGTGATGACCACCACTCCCAAATTTCAAAAGCATCTAACCAAGTTTGACTGAAATCGGCTAAAGAATATAGAAGAAAATACATTTGATATGCTTCAATATAATGACCTCTACTGACCATTAGTTGACCAGTGGCCAAATTAATTAGATCAAGGCTGTGGGAGAAGCATTTCGTTATTTTGACAAAAAATGACCCCTACTGACCATTAGGTGACCACTGGTCAAATTCTGTGAACAACTTTTACGAGTTAATTAGATCAAGGCTGTGGGAGAATCATTTCGTTATTTTGAAAAGAAAATTACCCCTACTGACCATTAGGTGACCAATGGCCAAATTTTGACCCCTACTGACCATTAGGTGACCATTGGCCACATTAATTAAACCAAGACTGTGGGAGAAGAAGCATTTCGTAATTTTGAAGAAAATGACCCCTGCTGACCATTAGGTGACCACTGGCCAAATTCTGTGAACAACTTTTACGAGTTAATTAAATCAAGGATGTGGGAGAAGCATTTCGTTATTTTGAAAGGAAAATGACCCCTACTGACCATTAGGTGACCAATGGTCAAATTCTGACCCTACTGACCATTAGGTGACCATTGGCCAAATTAATTGGACCAAGACTGTGGGAGAAGAAGCATTTCGTAATTTTAAAGAAAATGACCCCTGCTGACCATTAGGTGACCATTGGCCAAATTATCGGTGTACACCCTATATGAGGCTTGGTCCAGAGATATAACTGACCAAGTTTGACATGAATTGGATCAAAACTTTGGGAGAAGCAGCATTTCCTAATTTTGAAGAAAATGACCCCTACTGACCATCTGGTGACCACTGGCCAAATTCTGTGAACAACTTTTATGAGGCATGGTCCAGAGATGTAACTGGCCAAGTTTGACAATAATTGGACCAAGACTGTGGAAGAAGTAGCATTTTGTAGTTTTAAAGAAAATGACCACTAGTGACCACTAGGTGACGTTTGACCACACCTGCTGATCACTACAGATAGAACTCGGGTCAAGGAAGATCCTGTCCAAATGTGGTTGAAATCGGTCAAAGAATTTGGCAGATTTTTTGGTGAGCGTTTGCCCGAAGAAAGAAAGAAAGAAAGAAAGAAAGAAAGAAAGAAAGAAAGGCGACGAATACAATATATCAGCCTGCTTCGCACGGCTGATATAAAGAAAGAAAGAAAGAAAGAAAGGCGACGAATACAATATATCAGCCTGCTTCGCACGGCTGATATAATAAGATGGATGCGCCAAACCGCATGTAACAAATTGCATCAAGGTTTGTCTAAAACATTCGAAAATGAAAATGGCCCAAGAACTTATTACCACTAAGAAAACAAATGGAGGATAAACCTTTTTATTAGCAAGGTCGAAGCGATGGTTTGCAATTTAAAATATGTACATTTCTTGTAAATGGGAATAATTTTCGACGGAGATAGGTCATAGTTATGTCATACGTTCGAAGGTCCTAAAAAGTACTACTAATGCACAACTTTAAAAGGGCTGGTATACGTATAACACGTACATGTACTTTACATTCGCTAACTCGCCCATGTTGTCCTGTCCTGTCGTATACCTGTGTAGCAAAAACGGCAGAAAAACCAACAGAAATTAGTTTTGTTCCGAGTCTGGTTTGACGTGTGATAATGAAACCGTTCAGGGTTTAACAAAAGGCTGGTATACTTTCGACACGGAATAATGACTACTGACGATATTGTTACACCATAAAAAGGGCTAAAATTGGTAAAAATATTAAGCCAAAATGAGCTGCTGATGAGAGCTAAGCCAAATGTTGGGAATAACAAGTTCTTGTTTCCTTTTCTTGCTTATTTTCCATCATTACCTGATCCGTTAGGGGTCCAAATCAGCCACGAGTAGTAGGAAGTTTCTTCACCTCTGAATTTGCCGCTTTAGTATAAATCCTCATTGGAGTATAAAATCCTCATCGAATATGTCCCAAAATACTGGTGTAAATCACCATCAAAATAAATTGGCGAGTCAGTTCTTGAAGTGACACAACATATCTCCCAACGTATTCCTACTCAAAAATATGTACGGATCCTCACTGGAAGACATATTAGCGGAGTTAGCAGAGACACACCCGACGCACAACAATGTATGGCATCAAATGACTTCGAAGTCGAATGTACTGGGCATTTTAAACACCCTCATTTTACCCAACCTTTATTCACTTGTTTGGTTACGCAACACGGAGACTAGACAGGACAAAGGTTTCACATTCCTTAGTAGCTTGCACCACTGAACAATGGAATTAAATCGTCTCATACTTTAAAGCATTAGTAAGAATTGACACTTGTTGTTCCTTTTAAATATTGACAATGGGTGTAAAAGGGACGTAGTTTAAGTCGGAGAAACGACTCAAAAGGTGGACATTCTTTGATTCAAATTGGGCTCGGACGCTGCGCGTCCTCGCCCATTCGAATCAAAGAATGTCCACTTTTTCGTCATTTCTCCTTAACCTAATCCAGTGCCAGTGTTTGAGAAGGGCCCGTTTGAGGGCTGGGTGCGTGACTAGTGGGTAGTATGGTAGGACGGACACCAGTGGGGTATTTTGTTATTTATTTTTTCTCTCACGTTTAGAGTCCGCGGAAGTCTCGCCCCTTTGAGGAAGGAGGGCTAGGTCTTCGTTTGTGTATCCGCGCTTGTTAAGTTTGTCTTTGAAGAATTCAACCCTCTCCTCAAACTCTTTTAAGTCGCCAAATACCGACTTAGGGTGTGCTGAATCTCTCTGCTGTATAGGCCTACAAGACTCTCTGCAAGGTGCACCAAGCTCCTCTCCTTAATAATAGGAAACTAGTCAAGGTATAGTACATGTAGGCTAACTAGGTTTTATGAGTAATCACTCCTTAAACAAAAACATCATTCATGTTGTTTTATGTTATATGTATATCTCTGGGGTGGTGGTTTGTGGATTCAATATGGGGCTTCGAATAATGACCTTTGACCTTTGAGGTCATATGTGGCGGTCAATTTGTTATCCTACATGTATATCACACTTTACATTTTTCTACTTCCACTAATTATGAGCATTTTGACACCAAGATCATACAATTACCATATGTTGTTGCCGAGAAACAATTTATAGTGTTTTAGTCCAGGGTCAATTACCTTTGACCTCTGCTCTTAGAATAAATAATAACTCCAATACCCGTCACGTAAGTTAAAATTAGCCTCTTCGATTTGTTTGTGCTCATTTTTATTTAATGTTAATTTTCCTGTTATAAATAGGACATTTTCGGAGGTCAGGATTTGGTCCCAAGGGTCAATAATTATTTGATGTCATCTTCTATTGTAATTCTGTGCATTTTGACACCAAGATCATCTATATACCATATTTTGCTGCTGAAATATAATTTTTAGAGATTTGGGTAGGGGTCAATAACCTTTGACCTCTAATAAAAAAAGTTCCCCAACCCCCATCTCTCCTTCCTTTTTTTTGGTAGTTGTCCATACCCATACCCACCAAAATCAGTTGAAATTAGCTTCTTTTACATTTTTTCACAGATTGGCTCAATATATGGCTAATTTAGTGTTACTAAAAGTCCACTTCTGGATATTGTTGATGTGGATTTATGGCGCGTGCGGCATTTGTATGCCCTTTGCGCCACTTCTGGATATTAACGCTGAGGTGAAGCTTATGGGGCACATGAACCTGGGGGAAATACCTTATACATGTACAGGTGCAAGTAAAAAAAATACTCCAATCTTGGAGCTGGAAGTAGAGTGAAGAAACAAGTGCCCTGAAGACCCCCACTGATGCAACTGAGATGACATCTACAGAAAGAGCATTCCACAGCCGGACAGCTGTAGGCATGAAGGAGACATTATGGATGTCCTTGGAGGAATTGGTTGTGAGAAGCTGGTATATACTGATAGTACTTTCTTAACCTGGTATCTGTCATCGGGGACAGATCCTTGTTGATGGCAATGAGCTTGTGGGAAATTGTGTAAATCCTAATTTTGATGGCTGCTTCCCTTCTAGCCTGAAGTGAAGGCCCCCGCAGGTTTTGTAGCGTTGCAGTAACACTTTCAGTGCGCCGATATACGTTCTGCACAAATCTAGCTGCTCTCCTTTGAATGGCTTCTACTTGGTTGATGGAGGTTAGATGATGAGGATTCCAAGCTGTGGAGCAATATTCTAAATGTGGCCTGACCAGAGAGATGTAAGCTTGTTCAGGGGCGTAGCGACAATAATTTCCCTCAGTCGGCAACTTGAACACAAAAAATCAGTCGACAAAATGGGCCACCAAATTAATAATTTGGTGCCCCATTTGCCGACCGAGGCTCCAAATGCCGACTGAGGGAAATAACACAGAAAGCCCCTTTAGCAATTCTCTAGCATACTTTACTCATCGTCTATCGTCAGGTGTACATTGACCCCCATTTGACCCTAAGTTATTGCGAGACCACCAAGTGACCATTAGGCAGGTCACTGAAAGTTCAAAGTTACCACAAAACAGGTGAAATAGGCCTACACAATGTGTACACTACACTGAATTTATAAAAGTAGGCGATTTTGCAGTGAACTGTTTAAGGCAATGATGTCTTGGTGTTGATCACCTTTTGATCATGATGCCAGTCATCCCCGCTCCCTTTATGAGTTCCGCTCAGAAGAAAATTATGCAATAAAAAATGCCAAGAAAAATTGAGCAAATTTCATTCAAAGAGTCAGAGGAAAGTAGCCTCAGATTGCATCACAGAGCATCTAGAATCCATTTTTTCCCGGGGCCCTTAAGCGGGCCCCGGAACCCACGCCGTAAATGGCTTTACGCTCGCTAGGCTCGGAGTCGTCAAATATACTTCCACACCCCCACCCCTCCCCAATGAAAATGTCCTCGCTACGCCCCTGTTAAGCGAACTGTATATACATGTGCGAGGAGACCCGTGCCCGCGGCGAGTAGGGGAGTTTTCGTTTGAGCTCCGAGCAGGGTGTAAACGTAAACCCTGATGAATTCGTTTATACTTCGGTAAAGCGAGACTCGGCAAATATCTTGTTTTTTCAACGCCTCGGTCCCGCTCGAGTTTTGCCTGGTAAAGGTCACGGTGGCTAAATACTATTTTTTCTGGCTTCCAGAAAAAAACCCATTAAACTCAAATGTTGATTATGGCCCCCTAATCTCAGGCGTCCCCCTTCAGCCCAGGCGTTCCCCTTCAGCTTTTTACATATAACTATTTTTTCTCAAATTTTAAATATTTTTACCGAAAGGCCGAAACGGACTGTGGACATGTGCAAGTCCATCAATTCCTGCATCACGTGGACATATTTTGTTAGCAGGTCCACAGTATACAAGGGAAGGTTCATACCCACACACATTCACACCCTCAGTGCTTTGTAGTATTATAGCATTGATGTTCTTTTTCAAAATGCACAGTTCATGTGTTCCACACTTTAATAAGGGGAGGCATGGTCGACTAATATTCGTATCTAACCCAAAGACATTTTTGATTTAAGAACTAACAGAACCTTATAAGCATTTTGAAATTGTTTCAACCGTATCTCAGTTTCTAATATACCCATTTTGTTTTTGTCAATACCTTGAACACGGTTACCAATCCTAAAAAAGGACAACTACATTGTTTGTGCAAGTTACTGGTTTACTTTGGTTTCTTTACAAAATCTTCCTTACAACAAAATTTAAAGAGATCGTATACGTTTGGTAATTGGAACCCACTGTTTGTTTCAATCTTGTATAGTTATAGATATATACCATACAAATAACCTGTAAAAAAATCATTTCAAAGAGTGGTAGCGATTTTGAGATATTGCCGAAAATCTGGAGAGGTTATGTCCACGCAGGAAGAATAATCTGCATTGGAATCCACACTGTGAGAAACGTCACTGCAGTAACGCTTCTCAGATTCAAATTGTTGGGGATAAAAAGTGATATCTTTTTCCATAACCACAGTACTTCGAAGTGAACAGTTTCTAAAAATGCATTATACTATTCAAAACTGCTGCACTTCTTACCAAGTAAGTTTTTATTGCCATTATTATTTGGAGTAATTACCAAACGTATACGATCCCTTCAAGTCTAAAGTATCCATCATTATTCTAAAGACTGTTTTTAGAGGTACTACGGGTATTGTGATACGAATTGCATAGCGTTCATCATCTATTTCATGGTTCATATGAAATCAGTATTGCAGTCATAGAGACTCATGAATGCATAAACTCTCATTTTGGAGCATCACCGAAGCAGAAGTGTCCAAATGTGAGGTAAATAAATCTGCATTCTACTTTCATACTGATACTCAAGTCTGTGCTAGCCCGCTTACATGCGCCAGTAAAGCAGCAAACGTCCACATGTTATAGTTAACATTAGCACAAATGAATACATTTTGCTAATTTTATTAAACCCTGACGATGTTAACGTAAATAACTTATGAAAAACCACAAACTAAATCAGACAAAAGGGCATACTTGGAACTTCTGTAGGAATGTGTTGACATTTCAACAATTTACGCCTCATGAAAGCCGCAAAGGTGGTTGTGAATGAAGGACATGAGACATAAAATTCTGAGCTACCTTTTCACATACTAAAACGCCAAGCATGGTTTTACGGATCTCGACTTCAAGCATGCTATATTGACTGGCACACTGGTGTGTATGCACATGTATGTTTTAATAGTCGGCAGCATTTTTCATATAAAGCACGAATGTGGCAGAGAAAACCTCCCCCTCTTTTGGTTGACCATTGTGTTCCGGGAAATTCAGGAATTCTTTGTAGGTTTCAAGGGGGGGGGGGGGGGGGGGGTGTGTGTATAGGGTATAGAGATAAGAGGGGGTACCCCTCTGCCATATATCGTGCTGGGTATAGCATTTTTAATATGGCTTTAAAAACTATTTTAAACTGTGGGTGCAAGTTGATACAAGGGAAAATGACCGAACCTTAAAATTTCAAACACCTCAAATATAATAAATTAAAGACTCGCACAATGGATACAGATTAATATAGATGCTGTGGCATACCTCAAGATATGCACATACATTTGTCAACAATATTTTGTTAATTTAACTTGTAACACAGTTAAGACCTTTTCCTGTTATAATTCTTTAAATGTTAACTTCGTTAGTGTGAATATACAAGAACAATATACATGTATAATGTAGTTTTATCATTTTTCTAAAAGACAAGATTCAATGCCGTGAAAAACAGTTTTGATTGATAAATAAATCTATACCAGTTGAAGACATACAACTCATAAAGGGTTACATGTTCAAGTTACATAATTATTTGTGATTATTTCCCACCAATAACAAAGCAGTTCTTCTCTGCATCATCCCTGTCGTCATCATCCTTGTCGTCATCATTGCTATCGTCATCATCCTTAATGTCATCTGCCCTTTTCTCATGTTTTGCATCCTTGGAACAGCTGCCATCATGTAGTTGGTCTTCTCTCCCTATAGGAAGACAAATTTAACACATTTATACATTCTCATTTACATTGTTAAATAAATTGAACAATACAATAAACTTCATAATATCAGTTTAAATATTCAAGTCGTATAGCTATCTGTATTAGAAAAACAATACTGAAAAGCAAGGAGAAAAGGGAAGGAAAAAGCAACTTCCAAAAGCTAGAGTCTAAGGCTTTCAGCAAAGAAACCTCATTTGTTCACTGGTATACAGTGATGATGTTAGAGTAATTGAAATAAAAGGTGGGGGGCTCCCATGCATATTGTTGATATTTATTTCTAGCTTACTTTTATGTAAACCTAAAGTTGTCTAGTAAATGTGTATGCTCCCATTCAAAATATTGTCTCCAAAGGCCATTTAAAGACAATCTTGGATAAAACTACATCTAATGTATAGTAAACCTATATGAAGGATGTACTATTCTTGAGTAAAATTTACCAAAAAAGGCAAACTTTGGATCCTGTAAAAATGAAAAAGAAAAAAAAATGTTGACCTGGAATTTTTTCCTCACATTTTTACCCAAAACAACCCTATAAAACTAATTTGAAGGGGTACGGTGTAACCCATTGGGTGATTTGATACTGAATGACCTGCAAAGATAACTTTTTGGTAATTTGTAAACTATGCAGTACACTTTCAAAGACTACTTGTCATCCATGTGATAAGATCACCGTTTAAAATTGATTGATAAAAATTAAAATTGATAAAATTGGCAAGGCTTTCCCTACCAGTACTGTACATGTACATGTATGTTCCAAAATTGTCAATATCTTTGTTCGAGGGCGCATGTCAGAAGTCATAAACACCAGAATGTCGTGTAGACAGGGATCAAGCCCAATTTTACGATATAACCCGGGAAGCAAAATTGTGGGCATCACTCAATGAGGATACGACTCTTTATCTTAATACTACACAAATAAACCACAAGGAAAACTGACAATAAATTTGCATAAATTTCAAAGTAAAAAAATTCCACTAAAAAAAGCTTGCATTTCTTAGCCTTGATACTGCATTGTTACACTTCGGTCCGAGTAAGTGATCAAGTTTGGGAAATGTTTCACCATAATTATTTTACATACCGGTACATGTACAGGCAAACAGTGCCCCCATTTCACTACACCATTAACAAACATGTACCGAGTGTAAGTGTAACGAACCTCTTTCTGGTGCTTGTACTTTTTGCTTCTTTTTCTGAACCATCTTCTGTTTCCTTTTCATCCTGTAAAATACACCAATCATACAGAATAGAACTCTTTTGCCTTTTTTGCTCACATTATAATTATTATGACTTTTAAAGTCTTTTAAAATTGTCTACATGAAATTTATGGTCTTTTTACAACAGTTTTATATTGTATAAAGATGAAGCAAATGTTTTTAACTGAAAAGCATTTGCTAAAAACCAAACTTGTGGTGTTTTGGGGGGGTTTCTAGTATTTGCTAGAATATTAGTATTTGCTACATTTGGTATGAATACAAATGAGTAAATGCTTCAGATTTGCAGTATTTACTCGTAATTTTCAAGGTTGGGTCGGGGCTACCTTGAAAAAAGAGAAGCAAATACTAATATGAAAAATAGAAGCTTTTGTATATATGTGGTTAGGCAGGACAAGTTATGAACATGGAAGATGGATTGTCTAGGATTAAAATACAAGCAGTTGTACTGATTTTGGGGAAGGAAATGAGACGTAGATGGCCGACTGCAAAGCAGTAACTTGAGGTTCCGATTTCATTCAAACACCCCTGTCAGCGTACACCCTTCTATGCCTGGGTGTGTATCGTACACACAATATAGACTCTATTGTTATAAACCATTCAGCTGTGAAATCAATTGCAAGTAAAAAGCATTTACTGCTATTTCAGCCAATAAATGCTAACAGTAAAACTTTATTTTATTCATACGAATTGAAGCATTTGCTTTTCCTTAATGCTTTTACTTCAAAGTAAATGCTTTTACTTTTTGCTTGTACTTCATAGCATTTGCTAGTTTTTATTCATACGACCCAATGGGTCGAATGAATAAAAACTAACATTTGCTTTTACTACCAATTTTTAAGCTTTTGTATAAAGCAAAACGTTTTACCGTAAAGTATTTGCTAAAAGTATGTACTTTTTACTTTCCAGCTTTTGCTAGAATATTAGTATTTGCTCCATTTGGTATGAATAAAAACGAATAAATGCTTCAGATTTGCAGTATTTACTCGTAATTTGTCAAGGTTGGGTCGGGGCCACCTTAAAAAAAGAGAAACAAATAATACTATGCAAAATAGGAGATTTTATGTGTTTAGGCAGAAAAAGGTATGAACATGGAAGATGGAGTGTCTAGGATAAAAATACAAGCATTTGTACTGGGTTTGAGGAAAGGAATGAGACATACAATGTAGATTGCCAATAATTTCTTGCAACATTCGGAGAATAGAAAGGGGCAGCACAACTGCGAAGCCGCAGCACCTTGAGGTTCCGATTTCATTTAAACACCCCTGTCACTTTCAGCATACTAGCATTGGTAGGCACTCACCGTGTTAGGGGGACAGGCTCTTTTGTTTGGAAAAAACAGACTGAGTAGTGGGGACATTTTCGAGTCCCCATAGCGCGTTGGGTCTTCAGTAAAGGTAGAACAAGGTCAAATCGGGTTAGGGTATAATGAAAGAAAATGAAGAAAAGGACAAATTAGGGTCATGCTGAACATTTTAGAATTGTTTAGTGTTCCGAGTTTGAGATTAGAGAGATTTCAGTTTACACACAAACCCTATGGGTTGTCCTCATAACGCTCTGTACCAAAAGAATGTGTGTTCTGTTTTCAACTGACGTAAATCTAGTTGAAACTTCACATTGTTTTGTTTCTCTATTATATACCTTTTATTTCTCTTTTTTGCTGTTTTCTCCTCAGCTACTTTTTCATTTTCCTCCAACCTCTTCTGATACTCATTTCCATGCCCCTCCTGTAAAAAATGGATATCAAATGTTATACATACCAGTATACATCAAATAATGTACCTCATATCTGTAGTGTCTCAATAAATCATTTTTTGTCAACATAAATGGTATACATGTACATGCCTCATTTTTAACTGGAAAGATTCTTATATGGTTCATTCTATAAATTTAGTATCCACTTTTTTCCCTGTCCCTTATAAAAGAGTAACTTACAAAAGTTACATGTAATTTATGTAACTTCGTAACACGATATAACATGACACCTGATCTATATTTATCATTAATCTACCAAGTACGGTACATATCAACCGAATTGTACCTGTTGGTAATTTCACGCAAGGGCGACACGAGGGTCAAATTTTTAAAATGCTTTTTTCTTAAATATTGTTTGCAAAATTAAAAAGGTATTTTCTGAAGTTTCTAGAAGTGAAAAAAAAACCACATTTTAAACTAATTATTTTCTGTTAAAGCTATACCAATCGTAGGTAAAAACACAAAACTTTTATATTTTGGTATTTTTCATTAGTCTAATGATATCTAATTCTTTTTTGAGTTAAAATAACAACTCTCAGTGTCCATTTTTAGGAAAATAACTTTTATTTATATTTGACAATAATGTTAGATACCCAGGATGTGCCGTCAAAATAACGCTTAGGCTTAATGTAATGTCAGTGACAAAATACAATGATTTTTTCCATAAAAGCACACAGGATAGCAATTAAAATCTGCCCTTCATTATTTTCTTAGTATTTAAGGGGTATGGGTAGTGCAATAATATTATCATGTTATCAAGTGGGCAAATAATTGTTATTTAAATACATGTAATTGTCATTTAAACAAAAGTGTAATGTCAGTCACAAAGTCAATGGAAGAAATTTTCAACAGTGGATGGACTGCCAACTTACAATAAAACTTACTAAAGCTTGTGTAATCCTGAAACAATGCTCAGATTGGATCCATCATAATTTTTAATTTTAATCTACTACAGTGTACATTGTATCATCTAATATACAGTATAGATTTCAAGTGAATGACATGGAGTTGTTGTGTGAAATGCACCCCATTTCAGGCACATTATTCAACATGTACAACATATTTGTATAAATTTGACTGAAGTTGTAGCGTACATGTATGTAAAAGTAATTTTAGACAATATTTTTTCTTTTTAGCATGTTCAAGGAAAGAAATGTAAAGAAACAAAGGAAAAGTAGGTCAATAAAAAGATATAAAGAGGAATAGCTATCTACATGTAAGACTGATCAGAAGAAAGTATAGACAGATAGATATTGAGCATTAAAAATTTGATGACTATGTAATGTCAGTCACAAAAAAACAACCTTATATAAAGTACTGATCTGCTACTATACACGTAGCTGTAGTGTTAGTGAAGGGGTAAGTGGGATTGGGGAGGGGGAGAGGTTGGGGAGGGGGAAAGGGGGAGGGGGAAAGGGGGAGGGGGAAAGGGGAGGGGAGGAGGAGAGGTGGTAAGCCTAGTACGCCTAGTTTGCTGTACCATCATGTGGTATAGACAGGTACTTAGATTGTTGCTGTTGACCTTTTATAGATCGATTCTTGAACTATAAAACAAATTTACGGTAGCGAAAGTATATCCACATGGTATACTGCAAATTAAAAAACAAAAGATTCTATCTAGAATCTTATACCTAAACCACGTTGAATGTTCTCTGTTAAAAAAAATTCCTGTTAAAAAAATTGAGAAATACTTTATTTCTGTAAATAAATACGTTACAGCAAGTTTGGTGTCGTAACTTTTCTTTTAACCCACCGGCAATCTTATATTCACTACGTAACTTTTCGTGTTCCCCATTGTTACGTTGGGAACCATGATATTGTTCGGGCAATTTACAGTACAAGAGAATATTTTTCGCGGACTTCGTTCATGTTTTATAACAAGGTAATTTCCACGTTTTGAAAAAAAAAAAAAAAAAAATGTCAATGAAAAAATGGAGTTCATGTAGCTCTTTATTCCTACCTAGTTATCTTGTTTTTATGGTTTCGTGTCCCTTGGATTAATTACGTTGTGAAAACTGAAGTCGTAGTGGCCATATGACGTCAGGAATTTTATACCGCGAAACTCTCTCTGGACAACGTGTTTCTCGATGTGTTTATGGCACAAACACGACCGATACCACCTACGCGAGGATCAGACGCTCTGTGGGAGAGAGGTTACGTAGTTTCTCGAGGTACACGGTAAGTATTTTTGTCCACGATCAATCTGAGTATAATTTTGAATGTCAGCATTTTCCTGCAGTGACAAACGAAATTAAGGTCGTAACTATTCCGGTCTGAAAAACTACGATGAATTTTCTCACACCCAATCATCCAAAACAAAAATTTCAACTGCGACGAGTCCTGCAACGTAACTGCGACACTAATTTATTTTCGTGTACTGAATTACGTGTTCACTTTGAATGAACGCAAATGGAAGGATTCTTCAGAAAAGCAACTACAGTGTTAAACACTTCCCTTCTCCGTGAACATATTTTAGTAAAACTTTTGTCAGATTGCACGGAGGACTTAAAATTTTGATCTTTGGATCGAAAAAACATCATTGTATCTAACAAAATATGCAACGTTTACACCGCCACTAGGACAACAGTGTCGTTGTTACGTTTGTTCAATCGATACCTCTCGATGTAATTTTTTTAATTTGTTAACAAAAATCACCTTAAAAAACATTGCTTTTCAAGAGTCAATCCATTTAGTTTTGGTTCACACTGTCAACTGGTTTATTAATGAGTTGAAACGTCCGTATTTCGATTTTTGTAGAACGTTTCTGACGAATGTCGGACAACTTGACTGGTGGGCACCAGCTCGTCTTTGGACAACTCGACTGTTACATGTACAGCGTACGCATAGCGCGTGGTACTGTGTGTCGCATCACAGGCCGCAAATAATATGTTGTATGCGTAATGCACGATGATCGCCACGTGGTGGGCGCCGCGCATGAAACACATGACAGTGCACGCGACAGCGCTGCATGGCAAGGCGGCAAGGCGCACCGTGCGCGGTCGAGTTGTCCTGATTTGAGTTGTGCCACCAGTAACAACGACACTGAGACACGAAACCTCTTTGGCGCAGTGATCGACGGGGTTAACAATAATTGTGGCTCATTTGTGAATTGTGTTTAATGATTTTACTTTCTCATTTTTGTTTTATCATAAAGATTCGTTGTATTTTTTTTATTTTTCATTGTCATTCCGGTCACGAAAATACTTTTGGTTTATGAAGCAATATTTAAAAACCTGATCTTAAGCATTCTTAATTGAGACTTATTCATTTTGATTACAGGTGGTAAAAGAAGAACGTTGAATCCGTCCAAATCAAGTTCATGGAAACATTTCCAGATGGAAAGACCGATGTCTTGTATGTGCTTCAACCTCTGGGTTGGACCGTGCAATATGCCTTTCATCAAGAGGACTTTGAGACAATCCCGATCGAGAAGCTAAACAAAAAATGAACATTATCTTTACAAAATGCTAACATTACAAAATGCTTGCTCAAATGAGTTTGTTTAAAAATAAATGTAACATGACTATATACCGGTACTGTACTCAGCTTTCAGAGTTATCATTATGAGTGTTTGTTTATCATTAATGACTATTGGACTTGTGTTATAATTCTCACCACAACCATCCATGGGGACAATGTTATGTCTTTTATGAATTAAATCATTTTGCAGTGAATGATACAACACCTACTTGCATGTAAGCAGCGTAAAACTGGTGATACCAAGCACAATATGTCAAACATTTCACACAGAACAGGGACACCGTGTCCCTGTTACGTGTGAAACCTCTTATTCATAGGCCTGATATGTTAATTCTTTACAATCAATGCGTAATGTTCAATAATTAATTGGCTGTGTAGTTGTCAATGTTTAAATTGTTCATATTTGTTTCAACATTTGAGGGCTACAGGTAACTGAAACAAACAAACAATCATAAGTGTTTACGCTCCAAAATGTTGCCCAAGTTCAGAATTATGTTCCAAAGACTGCCTATAAATCTCTTAAAAACTGCCATTTCTTCAAGTTATTTTGATTTGTATATCTTGCCCTGTTTTATTACCTGACACCAAGGTACTCTTGGTTTAAATAGATTATTTTATGTTAATGGTGGTTAATACATTAGTGGTTAAGTAGTTTGGTGTCCCAGTTACGTGTGAAACCTGATGTTTTTGATATGTTGACCATGTAACTTGCAAAATAACGCAACTGGTTGCACAATTTTAGTGTTTTATTAAAGTTTACATGTTGAGCAATACAAATAAGTGTGCAGGAAATAAATAAAGTAGTTTTGAAATTTTGACATCAATGTTCCACTTTGGACCCCTTATTTATAGAAAGAAGACCAGGCCTTCATTTTAATAAATCTGAGGAGAGCTGTGCATCGCTCTCCTTAAATCAAAAGGTGAATTAAGGAGAGTGATTTTAAAATCGCTCTCCTTAAATCAAAACAATGAATTAAGGAGAGTGATTTGCTCTCGCTAACAAAACGCAAGTTTAAAGGCCCTGGACACTATCTGTAGTTACTCAAAATGACAACCAAAGGTGTCTATGCCTTTAACCAGTTCGCGCCGGATGACGTATATAAACGCAAAAAATTTCCAAGATTCAAAACGGATGACGCATAAACACGCCAAGTTCAAGTTCGGAAATGTATGTCAGCAGCGGGCAAGGCCGGGAATGCGTGGGTGTGCTTCCCGGCACTATCAGCCTGAACACGCTTCAAATTGAGTTTCGTTAAAAATAATCCCGCCCGTGGGCTCGGCGATGTTAAAATAATCCCGGCGCGAACTGGTTAATAAACACATAGGCCTACTCAAGAAAAGGAACACAACATTCACCAGTAGTTCAACTTTTGGTTAAGAGAATGATGGCGCTTTCCCATCCAGTGACATTTCTCTCTCTGTGACTTGTATGGCTTAATTAAGTGCGAATTAGTCTAGGCCCGTTATGTCCGAAATAAATGGAATGGGCGAACACAAAAGACTAGATGGCTTTCCTATGCGGAAATTGTATATGAATATAATGAATATATTCGGATTGTGGGGCACATTGTAGGCAAGAAAAACCGTTTGGTTTGTTTTGGTTGATGAGATGTTTTAGGAGGGATGTTTCCCTGGTTTTGTTGGTATTCTCTGGGGTATATACTGTATGTACGGTTTGCGTACGTAAGATGGGTAGCGTGCAAAACGGCGTGGCATGGTGGATGATACCGTGTTGTGATTGGTCATCGTATTATCCAATGGGTGCTCGGATGCGGTAGTGCGAAAAACAGAGCCTGGGTTGTGAACTCATGTTGTGGTTTTGGGCTAAAAGTGTGTTTGTTTTTTGTTTGAAAAAGCCATTATTTCAATTTTCCTATTTTGGAAAATAGTTAAATAAGGTATGGGCTTTTAGATAATTTTTTCTTCTATCTTTTGATAGTTGTTTAAGAAAAACCGTAACATCTAACCGTGTGCGGTGATGGAAAGAGATTGTTTTTTGTTTTTTTGTAAATTTTTTTTTGCTCTTCTTAAAATTGTAAGGAGCTCTTTTTTTTTGCTCTCCTTAAAATTTGTAAGGAGCGCGATCGCGCTCCTTTAAAATGAAGGCCTGGAAGACCCACATACATGTACATGTATGTGTAAAGAAATGTAGACATGTATTTTTGCCCAAAAAGTATTAAAAATTCGGGAAAAAACAAAATCAAAATCATCAAAATCAGGAATAAGTCAGAAAATGACTTCTTGAGATACATAAATTTCATAAGCTTCCTAATGATACCCACCGTAAGCCTGTACATGTACCCATAGTCAATAACTCCTAAGCTACCGGTACATGTACAGGCTTGTGATGAATATTGTTAGAAAGCTTATGGAATAAATGGCCCTTGAAATTATCACAAGAAATTATTTTTTACAGTCCCCAAATTAGCCAAAATACATAATGGCCTATTACCATGGCAACAGACCTGCTAGGGATTTTAAAAGCATATTTTGGTTTCTTACATACATACATCATGTACTGCTTAAGTCCTATCATTCCACAAAGTATAGGTTTTACCAGTTATTTTTACACTTGTATTAGTCCATGGGCCAGAGGCCAAATATTCACTTATTGGTACCACCTGAGGTGGCAAAATCTAAATATATTTTTTTGAAAGGTCTATGTCTAAGGATGATAGATTGATGTGATAGCAATTTCAGGGTGGTAGCTTATTGGTAGTAAATGCCCACTTGTTAAGCCTAATCAGATTGAGCTTCTTACTTTAATCCTTAGCACTGGGGTTAGGATACGGTTGAACAATTTACAGTTACACAATTATGCTTTGTTGTGCAATGATGAAACTTGGTCAAATTATTGTTTAGCTATAGGTTTTTAAAATGACGTCACGAAAACATATATATATAGCCTCCAGAGGGCGCTGTTCGTAGACGTATTTAATGTACTCATACATTACACAATTTGTTTAGATGGCTAAACATTGTTTTAAACGTTATTCTTTTGTTAGTACATGTAAGTCATTTCGTTTGCCATGTGTCAATGTGCACGTATATGACACTAAATCAACGTCCTGTTCACATCAATAGTTACAAAATAACCTGCTCTTCAGTGATGCATATTTTGTCCGCTATACGTTTTAAGGCAAATGGTAGAGGAAAAGTAACAGCTACTTTAGGGTTACTAAAATAGATTGAAAGTTGGCAACAGCCAATGCAATTAGCTGTGGGGTTAAATTGATTTTGTTTCTGTATATCGGCTGCCTGTCCACTCCCGTTACTCGTCATCTTCATCCTCGTCATCAGAATAATCTAGTTCACCTTCAGCATCTAATTCCTCCTCCACTTCCTTCTGGTTTGTGCACGTCTGGAGTTTACACATATCTGTGCACTTCAGTCCATTGGCAAGACATGTACAGCCTGGTAGCTTGCAAGAGCGCACACACTTGCAGGACATCAGTTCCAACACAGCGTTTGGTGCTGGGGACCTGCGCATCCACTCAATGGCAAGATTGCCGTCATCAGCTGTGGTCCATCCATACCCCTCTGGATTTGGAATGGTGGGTTCGCTTTGAAGACATCTCCTCCACACTGCAGTTTGGTAGTTCGCTCGTAAGAGTGCATCGGTAGGCAGTCTTCACATGGTGGCAATTGACTGGACTCAATCTCTCCCCGTTTGACATGAAAAAGCTCATCACGCAGTTGGTTGACATTAGAGGTGCGGCTGGCAGGAGCATACATTTGGCAAGTAAACCTCTGCATCTCACCAAAGAGTTCCTCTGATACTTTCCAAGAGCGTCCAAGCTCACCGAATGCCGCTTGGTAGGTCGGATCTTTTCTTACTTGCTTCAATGCATTTAACTTTCCACGGCCTGCAAAAGCACTAACAGTATCGCAACCTGTCATTGCATGAAGCCCAACCAGGGCATTACAAACAGTGCTCCCGATTGATGATGCCAGTTTCCGAATGTCGATGAATCGTGTTCGGTTCAGTGTTCCACACTTCTGGTATATAGGGCAAGGTATGTCCTTGTTGAAGCAAAGACACAGTATGAGGACATCTGTATCCTCAGCAGAGATTACGATGGCCTTGTAGCCATGCTCCGATGCGTGTAATGCATGGAGAAGCATACGCAATTTGTCTACGAGCTTGTGTACGTGCTGGGGCAATTTCCAATCTTCAACCAGGAATTTGATGAGGCTGGTCTTATTGAATGAGCTGCAGAGATATTTCCGCCATTGCTGGATTTTGTGGCCTGGTGCAATGTTCTTGAATTGAATGCCAGAGCTGGACCCTCGATTACATCGCTCGGCATTTTTGATGGATTTATCCAAATACACATCAAATACAACATCGATTCTGTGACTCTTTTCTCCCTCGCGCAGCACTAGAGACAGAGCAGAATCTGCTAACTCTGCAAAAGTCATGCCGGTCCCTTTCATCTTCTGTACAAGGCTCATTCCATCGATGATGCATGCTGATGGGTTGGGGATGGTTTCTGCTGGAGCCACATTCTTTTCGAGCTCTCTGGCAAGTGCAGCTTTATTTGTCTTGCGAAGAGACCCATCACCATTGGAGAGTGCCCATGGCAGAGGTCCCAATGGGTGCGCTAAAACTTCACTCATATTTACCTGTCTGCTCTAGGCAACAATGATCATATGACCAAACAATTTTCTATCTGCCTTGAGGACAATCTCACTAGCTTGAGATTTGCAGCTGACCTTCTTTCTGTTCAAGTGAGTGAAAGTTTTCAAGCTCTGCTTTTTCATCTTGTCATGGAATTTGGTAGTTGGCGGGTCTTTCTCCAAGCGATCTGCCTTGAAATTCTTGTAAGTTTGTTCACCTACCGAGTGAGCCTTGAGAAGATCATTGGCAACGTCTGATGTAGCCAGGCTACTAGTGGACAAGCTGATCAAGTCATCTTGATCCTGGCTCAGTGGATTGATCCAACTGGTTTCCATTAGATCAACCAAAGATTGTATGTCAGACTCATCTTTGCGAATTCTAGGTAGTTGCAGATCTGGGTGATTCAGCTGGGAGCCACCTAGACCTCTCATGTCTCTAAGCTGTCTGAGATACTTGCTCCTGTACTCCGCTGTCAGATAGTACTTGCTGATTGCCCCTGGTTTTAGGCTAAACCCCTTGGTCCCGCCGGCAGTTTGCTTGCTTGAAATTCGGCAACTGTCCGTCACACACACAATCGTATTTCTGTTGATTTACATAGTTCACCGGAAAGTACTGAAATAATGAATATTTTTCCAGTTGTCAAGCCAGAGTACCGTAACATACCACCCCCCCCCCCCCCCCCCCCCCCCCCAACCCGGGGCAAAATTTTAAGTTGTGACAATCAACATGCACTACTGGCATGATTTTAATTGTTCACCTGTCTGTACTTTATTGCCATTTATCACATGCAATAACAGCGTAATTAAGTTTATGCCAACCCATATGCTAAACGATGTACATATAGGCCTATAATGCCATTTTAATGTAACTTAATGGCAAAACGCAAAACTAAAAAAACAGAGACTAAGCTACTTATTTGGAGATGCTACCACATGTTTTTGTACTTAGGTCGATCTTACAAAGCATTTTGCACCCTTAATGTTTTGCCACCTCGGGTGGTACCGATATTTGGTCTGGCCCATGGACTATATCACACAAACTCCTCATAACAACTTACATGTGTACGAGCATCGCCTGGCTCAATTCTCACTTAGAAATAAAAAAGTTAGCAACGGATTTAATTTAAGGTGTATTTTAATTCAAATTTGTAGCATTCCAATTTAATAACAATAATAATAACTGGATTTGTATAGCGCCAAATTACCAAAGGATACAAGGCGCTAGAAAAGAAGAAAGAGGAATAGAAGACAAAAAACAACAAAGAAAAGACATGCAGCTACATTTGGGGGAAAAGGTAGGTCTTGAGAGCCTTTTTGAAGGAAAAGACACTGCCTGAGTTTCTGATGGAGATGGGCAGGTTGTTCCATAGCCGGGGGGCGGCAACAGAGAAGGCCCTGTCACCAGCCAATTTATGTGACTTAGGGATAACAAGAGACTCAAAAGCAGAAGAACGAAGGGAATAAGGACTCTTATGGATTTTGAGAAGAGATAATCCGGTGCAGAGTGATTAAGTGACTTGTAAGTGTGAACCAGTGTGCGAAACTGAATGCGTTCGGCGACTGGGAGCCAGTGTAGTTGTTTGAGCAGAGGAGAGGTACATGTATGGGTGTGTTTAGGGGTCTGAAAGATATAAAGCCTTGCACATCTGTTTTGAAGTCTCTGAAAACAAGATATTTTTTTCTTGGAGACTCCATTAAGAAGGCAGCTGCAATAATCCAGTTTTGATAGAATCAGGGCACGGCCGGCATTGTGACAGGCATTAAAGTCAAGAAATGTCCTAATCCGGCTAAGGTTACGTATGTGCCAGTTGAGAGAGCGACAGAGTTGTGTTATGTGTCCGAAATTCCTAAAATTTGTCTCACGGGGGTGATCGGTGGTAAATTAAAAAAGCAAATTCGCTTGTTGTCATTCATTTTAACACATTGGTCATTTCAATATAGACAGTGCATATCGCCTTTCCTAGCACATTGAAGGTCTGTGCGTACATTTTCATGCCACTCGTCTTAGAGACTTGATCCTGGAAAAGATAGCCGTAAAGGCTAGAAGGCTAGAAGTTCAGATGGCATGGTGCTAATTATAACAAAACAGAAACATGCTTTGTGGTGAAAATTATAAAATACCTGTTCAGCCTTTTTGTGTATGTACATTTGTCTGGCATACTCTCTACGTCTGTAACCTCTGTAGACATGAAATTCTCCACTACCAGCCCCTGCACTTGAACCTAGAAAAACAAGAAATACAATATAACATACAACATGTACTTGTACATGTACCAATAAAATGAGACAGGCACTTGAGGGCCATTTACAATTTTCAATGTTTAAAAATTTCGACTTTTGGTCGAAATAGTGGGTGGGTGGGTCTTGGTAAATAATTGAAAGTCGAAATTCACTTTTCATTAAAAAAAAAGACAAACAAAAAAAACCGACCACGATCTTCCTCCATGCTTGAAACAACTGCGCACCATGCGTTCCGATACACGATCTTTTACAACTTTTTTTTTTCAAAACAATTTTGACCAAAAGTCAAAATTTTTAAACATTGAAAATGTTGAATGGCCCCTTGGTGTTGAGAAAATCACAAATGTAAAGTAGAATCCCTTATTCTCCTTGCTCCCATAATTAATAAAAAGCAAGTAAAGAGAGATTAAGAAGAGAGTAAATGAAGACTCTTCAACACACTACTGACACACCTCACACAAATAAAGACATTGTACAATGAAAACTAATTGTGCACACTTCACATCTTGCACATGCAGTCGTGAACCACATAACGATCGAGAATCGGTATTGTGTTTTCCTTTATTCCTACGTTATACCCAAACCCCATTGCCTAGTGCTTGCCCCGACGATCAAGGACCGCATTTTGCAATTCATACCGTCGACCGAGGGGCTTTTGTTCCCTTTGTGCTCTTTTGTGTCTCGACCCTCGATCGTTATGTGGTGCAAGAGCACAAGTACATGTACTACCGGTACATGTAGTACACCATTCCTCAAATTTGTATCCTTGTTGAACCATCTCTTTGCTCTCGTGTACAAAATGGTTAGAAAGTCAAGCACCTTTTTCAAAATGCTTCTATTTCAACCACAATTAATTTCCTGGATTGAAATTTTTGCCCCATATACAATATACCCTAGAGCCCAAACACTAACCCTAACGTATCCTAACCAAGTTTTCAAGTAATTTGAGTAAAATTCTGAAATCTATTTCGTGAAAATTCTTGTGGAGACCTATTAATCTATATAAATTAACCTGTGGAGACCTTTTGACTCCCATTGTCCCCACTGTGTTCAGGGCTCCACAGGGTATCAAATTTAGAAACATTGTTTGCCTACACAGTGGGTATAGGTATACATACATACAGTACACCTACATTTACTGTACATGTACCGGTACACGTGTTACACCTATTGTTCATTTTGTGATAAAAGCACCAAAATTAGAACAATACAAATGTATACCGGCGTTTGTTTATGGTGTAAATGGAGGACACATACCTGGCGACACGAAGGTGAATTGGGGTTAGGGTTAGAATCGAGGACAACCTCGATTGAGTTTCGTGTACAAAACCAATGAGAGCCGTCGGAAAAAGTTAGCGTATGATTTACACCATAAACAAACGTGTATGTTCATGTCTATGTAAATATATATGTTATACTAAACATTTCCAGATACATGTAGAGCCACATCAAATGTCCATCAGTCAGTACATGTATGTGTTTTTCTAGTGGCATTTTTGATGTCACATTTTTCAAAATTGTGTGCATGTCTATCACCTATGAAACTTAATACAAAAAGTGTACATGTACCGGTACATGTATCATGTTCTGTGATACTGGTATGGCCAGGCCCCAAAACACCAACAAAATCAAATAACATGATGTCGTCATCATGATGTCACCTCATTTCTTTATCTACTTGTATAACATCCCGGCATAACTGCATACCAAGTTTAAACCCAATCAGACGTGTACATGTACTTCTAGAGATACATGTACATGTACATTGTATAGGGCTTGATCTGACGTCACATGACACTCGATAACGTCATTGTGACAAAATCAATGGTGTTCTAAGTATGTGCCAAGTCCGAACTCAATCGCATTTGATGTCAAAGTGTCTTGGTAGAACAAAATAAGTATTTAAATCGATCTTAACGAAAACAAAAGCTGTTCCTCATTGAAATCGGTAAATTTGCAAACAAAAAGGCACCACATGAGTGTTGTAATATTCAGCTTTGCTGAGGTTACTTGATTTTTATGGCGGCCATTTTGAAAAATGGCCATCCTGGTTGATACAAGTTAAATTTAACCCGACTTTAATATCTAGAAATGTTTGGTATGTGTACATGTGTGCCAAATTTGGTGCTTTTATCATAATTTATGAATAATTGCTTAGCTTTACATGTATGTTGCTTTACTAATCAAAGCTTGTCCTACTAAAAACAGCTTATTCAAACAATTGATTTTTGAATTGGAATGAATGGGCTCCAATTGGTACTCAAAAACTCTTATACATGTAAACGTTAAAAACAAAGACAACGAGTGCTTAAGATGGTATTTGAGAGCCGCTCTGGGTAAATAATATACCGATAAGGTAGAAGCAAATAAAAACAAACTAAAATATAATATAAGATTCACGAAGACCATCGAACGATATACATATGTACAACCTGAACGACAAATTGAATTTTAAAGACGTTTAATACCCCACACCAAACAGTAAGATACCCAGGGTAGAAAGAGAAAACAATCTACTTGTACTTGTATCGATTAACGTGTTTAAGTACGAGTCGAGTTTCACGGGAAAGGTTGCAAAATGAAAAATAGGTAATCGATGCTTTATTTCACAAGAAGACTTTGTGGGAATTTGCTGGTTTTTGTCCTACAAGGACCTCTATGTTGTAGGAGTCTCCAAAAATAATTTCACAGTTTTACGTATTACGATTCTCAAATTATAAGCTCACATGAGTGCTAAAACACAAGATTTGGAGTCTCATTCACATTTTCTTGGAACTGCAATTGATGAGAAATAAAAATTAAATGCCACAGGAACCACCCAGACTTGCAAGGACATAGAAGTATGTCCCCAAAATCTGTACACCAGATTTTATTAGGCTGGGCCAACTCGTTTTTTTGTTATGCTATTTTGAGTGAGACGTTGATTTGTTCGTTAAAGGTTTTTTCAAAATGTCCTTTCCTGAACATGATATTTTTTCTAGAATGAAAAGAAAGGAAACACAACTTATTGCCTGTCAAAATGATGCTACATACTCCAGTAATAAAATATGAAAATATTGGAATTGGGAAATCACAAGTAAATTTGATAAAGCAGCAGTCGCATATGCCACGCAAATGTTCGTTAAAAATGTCCTTTCCTGAACATGGCCCCCCTTTTTTTACATGAAGTCAGAGATAAAACTTGTTTGACATAAACATGTACCTAGGGGTAGACTTACTTGATTTAACAGACTATACAAAGATTCAGACTCGAACCCTGCTTGCTGTTGTGACATTGTCGTTAAACTGCATTGTCCTTTCCTGAACATATAGTTTAACAGAGTACTTGCAAAAGCCATTGTTGCTTAAATTTGATGAAGTATCTATGCTTATATTGTCTGTAGAGTTTATGTTTCAAAATTAAAACCAACTATGGCCAGAAAGTGTTAGTGTTTTGTTCTTACAGGTCATTTACTCACTCGTGTTTACACACAATACGAGTACACATGTGCATACACACTTATCTTTACAAGTCACACTTAAATCCAATATTTGTCAGGAATTGGCTGATCTACAGTTTCATATCATCACTTTCACAAAATACATGCATTAGTTTGAGTCAATTTAATTATAATTTACTGTTTTAGTCTAGTTCTGTGTATTAAACTGTTCAGGAAAGGACACTTTTTTTTTACGAGTTGAGCAACATCTGTTAGACACTCTTTTAACAGTTCTTTCTGTGTGTCCAGCCATTTCATTAGTTTTACCTATGTATCAGAGCTTTGTGACACACACGGTTAGTTTGCGAGGGTTGCTATTTTCTGTTAAAGTACATATAGGACCATGTTGAATATTGTTAAAATGTGTGTCCTTTCCTGAACATAAATGAAAATGATATATGTATTTAACCAAAAACTTCTGAAGTAATTTTATCAGAATTTTGTGTAAAACAGTAAATTTGTCAAGATTGGTATTCTTTTATTGAAATTGTCACTGAAAAACTTGTATATTGATCATTGTTAAAAATTGTGTCCTTTCCTGAACATGTTTAAAACATTTAACAAGGAACAAGTACAGATACACATGAACCTTCCTCCGTGCATACAAGTGTACAAATACTTCAAACTGTTTTGGGCGTGATGTGCCTATTCCTTAGACCCCATTTTGTAGAAAGCACCATGCTGACTGAATAAAGTTCACTGGATAATAGTTTAATTATCTAAGCATTTCTTGTTGGGGCATACACTGTACGTGTATCAATGTCTCAATTTAAAGTTATTTTCACCAGCAATGATTATTAATCATTTAAAGTGATGGACATTACTTTAGTTTACTTTATTGTCATGTAGGAAATGCACGGTGCTATGCTACATGTAGAACTTGTTAAATATTGTGTCCTTTCCTGAACGTAACACAGCAGTTAGTTGCAGCATTAACAAGATACAAACTGATCTGCCTCACAAATGTATTTACCTCCCAACTCTAAAAAAACCAAAAACACCTAAATAACACTTTTACAAATAAATAAGTTACTCTAACATGCTTTACCTACATGTAGTATGTTGGTGTACATGTACAATGTACATTGTACATAGTAACACATCATGCACGCTGTATATCAAACATATTTTATCAGTTTTATTGAATTTTCTTAACAAACTATGTTCATGTCATTATATTGCTACTCTATTGCCACTCGGTTATATTTCTTGTAAAGTTCATTCTCATAAGATCAAATTTTAGACCGAATGTAGTTAAAATTGTCCTTTCCTGAACACAATGAACCCTTTTCATAGCCATGATAAAGACCATGGTAACTCTATAACGCAGCACACTATCAATGCAATTTCTTTGCCAATTGTTCTACCATGCATACAGCCCTTGGACAAAAGTGCAAAAAATCAGCAGGCTGCATGGTTTCCTGTAAAACAGAAATGAAAGTTTGTGTTTCAAGGAAAACAAGTTATAAAACTGAATTTTCCGTCAATATATGAAATTACATGTCATTTTTCGTAGCCTAGAGTGCATTATTATTCAAGACATGACTACTGTAATGACTTTCAATCATTTTAAAGCAACTCCAAGCCTGTTTGAGATGTGGAATTAGCAGTTTATGATACCTACCTCCATTTCACCAATTCTATAGTCTGCAAAGTGTAAAGTGTCTTAAAATTAAAACGAAAAAATGTTTCAGCTTTGCCATTCACATTTTCTAGTACCTTTATGTATGTACTTTCAACAAATAACCATGTTTTAGCGATACAACAAGTTTCATTTTTGACCCCCCGTGAGACTTTTTTGCAACCTTTCCCGTGAAACTGCCAAAGACCATTATACATATCTGAAAACTTAGTTGATGCTGTGCTGTACGCGATTTGTTGATTTGTTCTTTTTGGCGTTCCATACCCAGGTGGTATGTCCAGGCGTGCCATATGCGAAAGCGCGCGTTGCGCATGCGCATCGGGTGTTTTCTTGTTGTCAAGAACGCGTTGTTTGAGTTCACGGTCTGCACAATTGTGTGTCAGAAATAGCTCTAAATAAGTGTTTTTAGAGGCTCTAACCTTTGGGGTTCGACATCCACATGTTTTTATGTAAGTTGAGAATCATTTCTTTGTTGTTATCTAGATAGAAAGTGGACATTTACCTGTGATTTTGGGTTTGTTTTCTGGATCCGTCTCAGTTTTGTTGTGTATAAATAATGTCGGATGACATGTTAGTTTTCATGTATAAAGTATAGAGTCGGACATTTCGTAATTGAAAGTCGTCCCGTTCATTGTTTATCTGTTATAGGAAGTCGCACGTTTGCTGTGTCAAGAGACATCTTGCGGGATGAGTGTTATGTTTCTTAAGCCTTGTAAGTGTTAACTTTGAAGTTTATTAATGCTGGATCAGATAATTTTAGCTCTTATTTTCGACCTACGAGTACGAGTAAAAGAAGTTTTACTTAATCTTGTTTTTACTCTCACATTCTTTATGAACCTACATGTATGGATTATTTTCACAGTTTAAGAACACATGTGTGACAGAGATCGTAAGATGATGTTCTGATTATGCCAGGAAGCCTGGAAACGCACAAATCTGTAAGTTTACTGGATTTACTTAATGTAGATGGCTGGACAGGGTAAACATGTAATCGCTTTATTTTATGAAACGGTTTGGGACTATACTGTACATGTACTTGTATTGGGATTTTGTGTAACATAACTTTCATTTTTCCGTGAACCGTGTTACATTGGGTTTTCATGAATGAGTCATTCTCACGTGTGTTTATAATCTATAAGGTTGAGACTGTTTAATGTTCAGGTCCTTTTGAATTTATTGACAAGAAGATGTAGTACTTATTGTTGGTTTATCACTTTACCTTATAAACATGGAGGACTGACATAAGTTTTTGTAATCTCTGTTTTACAGTTTTACCGTCAAGGCAAGAGCGAAGTAGTTCTTGGAATAAAGACAAGAGTATAACTTTCAACTCTACGGTCTCCACGTTTACTTTCTGCCGCGTGGTTAGCTACTGGATAGGGGGCGCCCTTGCGTACTCCGAGGCCGGTATAGTAAAAAGATTTAATCAACCAGGTGACGACCGAGTGGCTCTGTCTCCTGAAGGACATCAGAATTCATCATGTCAACAAAGTCGGAACAGCCATGTGAACTGGATCCAAAAGTAGAACACTCACTTCAGGCTGACTCACTTGAGATGCCATCATTATCTAAAGAAGGTGACTCTCACTCAGCGATTAATGATGAAGCCACCAGCCAGGTTTCGAAACGGTCTGGTACTGGTACACGATTATCCACTAACTCTGCTACACTGAAGGCCCGTGCCAAGGCGGAGGCGGCCAAGGTCAGGTTGGAGTTTGCTCACAGAGAAGCCGAGCTTCGACAACAGAATGCGACACAAGAAGCGGCGCTCTTTCTACTCAGCGCAGAGAGGGATGCCGCGATGGCGGAAGTGGAAGCTACAGTCCTCGAGGCAGGAGAAGAAGTAGGCGGGGTCTCAATGAAAAGTGGTAATTTGAGTATTCCTAGTGAAGGTTACAAGGCACGTGTAGAGCAGTACTTATCCTCATGTAAAAATGCAAGTGAAACTGTAAATTGTCAAGGGCAAACCCAGGTAAACACAGCCCCTACTGCCCCTACTACACCCCCTACTGCCCCTACTACACCCCCTACTGCCCCTACTGCCTTACCACAGTCTCTAGATACAGTAAATGTAATTTCGGAGGTTAGTAACATGTTGCTAAAGAAAGAGTTAGTCACTAGTGGTCTGAGAATGTTTAATGACAAAGCAGGTTGTTACAGGTCATGGAAAGCTTCCTTTAAACAAGCTTCCACAGAAATAAAGGTAAAACCCTCCCAAGAGATGGATTTGATTATTAAGTGGTTGGGCAAGGAGTCTTGCCAACTTATTTCACCTATACATGCAATTCATGTAGACAGGCCAGAAGAAGGTCTGAGTAGAATATGGGATCTTCTTGACAGGAAGTATGGTGCTCCAGAGGCCATAGAGCAAGACCTTCAACAGCGCATTGAAGATTTCCCCAAACTGTTGAAACAAGACAATGCCAAACTCCTACAGTACGGGCACTTGCTCATGGAGATTGAGTACCTCAAAGATGGCGGCAACTGCCCAGGGTTGTTGCATCTAGACTCTGGAAGAGGTCTACGTCCATTAGTGCAGAAGCTGCCATACAACCTTCAGGAGAGATGGTTAATGGAGGGCGCTCGGTACAAGGAGAAGCACAACGTCACCTTTCCACCGTTCAAGGTGTTCAGTGAGTTTGTACGCTACCAGGCCAAGGTGCGCAATGACCCAAGCCTCACGCTGCCCTTCGACATGAAGCAACACGACGTGACGAAGAGAGCTGTTAGCGTCAGAGCAACTAAAGTCAAGACCGTCAATCAACCAAATGCCGGAGAGCACTGCCCCATCCACAAGACAAATCACTCAATCTTAAAGTGCAAAACATTCCTCGCCAAGAATCAGACCCAGAAGAAGGCCATCCTAAGGGATAACCACCTTTGCTTCAGATGTTGCTTGCCACAGCACACAGCCCGAGAATGCAAAGCTGATGTGAAATGTGACTCATGCGGCAGTCGGCGGCATATAACAATGCTTCACCAGGAGCAGCACAGCGAGTCTACAGGCAGGTGGCAGGAACCGAGCCCTGGGCCTACTAATGCTTCTCAGCCCAAAATTACGAGTGCTTGCTCCAAGGTACTGGGTTCGATGTGCGTCGCTGGGAAGTCCTGTGCAAAAATCATCCCAGTTCTGGTGAGGTCTAAGAGGGACCAAGGCACATGCGTCAAGACATACGCCATCATAGATGACCAGAGCAACAAAACCATAGCGACACATCAGCTTCTGGACAAGTTCAACATCGACTACGGAGAGGTCAGTTACACTCTACGTACCTGCAGTGGAGAAGAGTCAGCGCATGGCAGGTGGGCGGATGACTTCATAGTTCAGGATATCAACGGCACTGTGAGTTTAGACTTACCTGCTGTTACCGAGTGTTTTCTCATCCCAGATTTCAAAGATGAGATTCCAACGCCAGATGTCACCAGGGCATACAATCACCTGCAAGGTGTTGACATACCAGAAATCGACCACAACTGCACAGCAACTCTGTTGATAGGGAGAGATGTGGTAGAGGCACACCATGTCCTGGATCAAAGGATCGGGCCTCCTGGTACACCGTTTGCACAGAGGTTGAAGCTTGGCTGGGTCATCATTGGTGAAGTGTGCCTTCGGGGTATCCATGGAGGTGAAGGCCATTGGAACAAGATTTCATCTCTACGCACCCAGATACTCTCCACAGGACGACCCACTTTCCTCGAACCATGTCCGAATGAGTTTCATGTGAAGCATTTGTTTGACAATGAAGACGATAGTGTCAGCCTGTCTGTCCAAGAGAGGAAGTTCGTCGATCTGATGGAGAAGGAAGGAGGCCTTGAAAATGGCAAGTGGACAGCACCACTACCCTTCAAACAGCCGAGAGACCGACTGCCAAATAATCGGCAGCAAGCCTTTAAAAGGGCTCAAATCCTCCGAAAAAGCATGGACAGGGATTCCATCAAGAGGGGACACATGCTGACATTCATGGAAGGTGTGATTTCTCAAGGCCATGCCGAAGTTGCCCCACCTCTGCAAGCAGACGAAGAATGCTGGTACTTACCTTTCTTTGGTGTATACCACCCCAAGAAGAGGGATAAGATCAGAGGTGTCTTTGACTCTTCAGCCGAGTTCCTGGGCCACTCACTCAACAAGGTACTGTTGAAGGGCCCTGACCTTACCAATGACTTGGTAGGCGTCCTCATGAGGTTTCGTCGGGGTCGTGTGGCAGTCTGCGGAGACATCGAGTCGATGTTCTTCTGCTTTTCGGTGTCTGAGAAACACAGAAACTTTCTTCGTTTCTTCTGGCACGAGAGCAACGACTTCAACCAACCTCTCATCGAGTATCGTATGCTGAGACATGTGTTTGGCAACACTCCTTCTCCAGCGGTAGCCAATTATGGTCTGAGGGATCTGGCTAACGATGCTGAACCTGATGTCAGAGACTTCGTCTACAACGACTTCTACGTAGACGACGGACTCAGGTCATGTGATGACAGTGACACAGCTATCTCGCTTATGAAACGCACCAGGGCGATGTTAAAGAAGAAGGCCGGAGTTCGTCTGCACAAAATCGCTTCTAACTCTCAGGCAGTACTTGACGCATTCGAGGCAGAAGAGGTCCAGAAAGACATCAGGAATCTGTCACTCAGCGACGGTGTACCCACACAGAGAAGTTTAGGTGTTCAGTGGAACCTGAGTGATGACACCTTCAGGTTTCAACTTGACCTGGAGGAAAGACCCTACACAAGGAGAGGCGTTCTGTCAACAATCAACGGTGTATTTGACCCTCTTGGTTTCCTCGCACCGGTCATGGTACAAGCAAGAGTTCTGTTTAGAGATATGACCGCACACAAAGTGGGTTGGGATGAAAGCCTCCCTGAAGAGTATAGAGCTGTCTGGAAGTCATGGAAGTCTGGGTTAGCTGACCTGCAGTTCTTGTCAGTCCCCCGTACCTACCCTGCTTGCCTTGAAAGTGGGGTGTTGCACATCTACTGCGATGCTTCTGAAGTAGCGGTTGCTGCAGCGGCATACTTGGTAGAAGAAGCAGAGGGACCCAAGTTGGGATTTGTCTTTGGGAAGTCAAAACTGGCTCCCAGATCAGGTCACACCATTCCTAGACTCGAGCTTTGTGCTGCAGTCTTGGGGACGGAAATTGGCAAAGTGTTGTGCAGGGAGTTGAGTATTCAGCCCTCGAGTGTGATCTTTCACACCGACAGTAAGATTGTTCTTGGCTATTTGAACAACACAACCAGACGTTTCCACACATACGTTACAAATCGAGTTGACAAGGTTCTCAAGTTCTCCAAGCCCTGCCAATGGAGGTATGTGCCTACAGACAAAAACCCTGCTGATTTTGGCACACGTCCGATTGCGACACGGAATTTGAAGGACTCCCCGTGGCTTACAGGTCCAAAACAGCCAGCACTGGTACCAACAGTTACGACAGCATCAGAATTTCCACTGATCAACCCTGCAGACGACACCGAAATCAGACGAGAGGTGACAGTTCACGTCACAAAGACCAAGATTGGGCAAACCGATCTTGCTTCACGAGTTGAAAGGTTTTCAACTTGGACCAGCTTGATGAGAGCATTCAGCCTACTTGTACGTGTGGCTAGGTCTTTCGGCACAAGGAAGGACAACACCCAACACCAGCATAATGGCATCCAACTCAAACGTGATGTCCGGGCAGTGATGGTACGGGTGGTACAGGAGCAGTTCTATCGTCAAGAACTCGCCTGTCTACGAGAAGGTGCACCTTTACCACGTGGCTCCCCGCTCCTAGACTTGTCGCCAATGCTCAATCAGGATGGGCTGATTTGCGTTGGTGGACGCCTGAGGAATTCTTCCCTCCCAGTGGTATTGAAGCATCCGGTGCTGATACCGGGAAAGAGTCACATCGCTAGGCTTCTGGTCCTACATCATCACAGTGTCGGTCATCCTGGTAGACAGTTAACTGAGAGTGCCCTGCGCGAGGCTGGTTTCTGGATAACCGGGTGCAAGAGAGTGGTGTCATCTGTCATCCATCATTGTGTGGTCTGTCGAAAGCTCAGAGGGAAATTGGTGTTACAGCGCATGGCGGATCTCCCGAAAGAGCGGCTGACGCCTGGACCTCCTTTCTCACAGGTTGGCGTAGACTGCTTTGGGCCTTGGGAGGTGGTTACCAGAAGAACCCGAGGTGGTGTCGCTCAAAGCAAACGTTGGGGAATGATATTCTCGTGTCTCACATCCAGAGCTGTTCATATCGAAGTCCTTGAGGAAATGAGCACGTCCTCATGCATAAACGCATTGCGACGATTTACAGCCTTGCGAGGCAAAGTCAAAGTGTTTTGGTCTGACCAGGGATCAAATTTTGTAGGAGTGATCAATGACAAGCTCTTCCAGTCTTATCTCCAGAGGAACGACACGGAATGGAAGCTGAATCCTCCCCATGCCCCTCATATGGGAGGAGTTTGGGAGAGACTGATCGGCGTGACAAAAGGGATTCTTAACGGTATCCTGCTCGAGACCAAACATCGAAGTCTTACTCACGAAACGCTAGTCACTTTCATGGCAGAGGTCATGGCTATCGTCAATGCTCGACCTCTCGTCCCGTTGAGCTCCGACCCGGAAGACACTTCCTTCCTCTCACCGTCAATGCTGTTGACTCAAAAGCACGGGAGCATTGAAGAGGTAATCATCGAAGATTGTACTTCCAACATGTACAGAGCTCAATGGAAGATGGTGCAGATTCTCGCTGACCGTTTTTGGAAACAGTGGAGACTTCGCTACCTCCAGAGTCTTCAGCAGAGACGTAAATGGGTCAACCCAGAAAGGAACATTGCTGTTGGAGACATAGTGTTGTTGAGAGACAAAGACGTCAAGAGAAACCAGTGGCCATTGGGTATTGTTGACGATGTTAGTCCTGGAGATGACAAGTTGGTTAGAGAGGTGAACGTTCGTTTGTCGTCAACAGGAAAGACCTATCGCAGACCAGTACACGAGTTGGTTCTGTTGATAGAGTCGGAGTAGACGGATGTCTTGTTTTCGCAACCCCTGAAGTCATTTGACGTCTATTGGACGTCCGGGGGGAGTGTGCTGTACGCGATTTGTTGATTTGTTCTTTTTGGCGTTCCATACCCAGGTGGTATGTCCAGGCGTGCCATATGCGAAAGCGCGCGTTGCGCATGCGCATCGGGTGTTTTCTTGTTGTCAAGAACGCGTTGTTTGAGTTCACGGTCTGCACAATTGTGTGTCAGAAATAGCTCTAAATAAGTGTTTTTAGAGGCTCTAACCTTTGGGGTTCGACATCCACATGTTTTTATGTAAGTTGAGAATCATTTCTTTGTTGTTATCTAGATAGAAAGTGGACATTTACCTGTGATTTTGGGTTTGTTTTCTGGATCCGTCTCAGTTTTGTTGTGTATAAATAATGTCGGATGACATGTTAGTTTTCATGTATAAAGTATAGAGTCGGACATTTCGTAATTGAAAGTCGTCCCGTTCATTGTTTATCTGTTATAGGAAGTCGCACGTTTGCTGTGTCAAGAGACATCTTGCGGGATGAGTGTTATGTTTCTTAAGCCTTGTAAGTGTTAACTTTGAAGTTTATTAATGCTGGATCAGATAATTTTAGCTCTTATTTTCGACCTACGAGTACGAGTAAAAGAAGTTTTACTTAATCTTGTTTTTACTCTCACATTCTTTATGAACCTACATGTATGGATTATTTTCACAGTTTAAGAACACATGTGTGACAGAGATCGTAAGATGATGTTCTGATTATGCCAGGAAGCCTGGAAACGCACAAATCTGTAAGTTTACTGGATTTACTTAATGTAGATGGCTGGACAGGGTAAACATGTAATCGCTTTATTTTATGAAACGGTTTGGGACTATACTGTACATGTACTTGTATTGGGATTTTGTGTAACATAACTTTCATTTTTCCGTGAACCGTGTTACATTGGGTTTTCATGAATGAGTCATTCTCACGTGTGTTTATAATCTATAAGGTTGAGACTGTTTAATGTTCAGGTCCTTTTGAATTTATTGACAAGAAGATGTAGTACTTATTGTTGGTTTATCACTTTACCTTATAAACATGGAGGACTGACATAAGTTTTTGTAATCTCTGTTTTACAGTTTTACCGTCAAGGCAAGAGCGAAGTAGTTCTTGGAATAAAGACAAGAGTATAACTTTCAACTCTACGGTCTCCACGTTTACTTTCTGCCGCGTGGTTAGCTACTGGATAGGGGGCGCCCTTGCGTACTCCGAGGCCGGTATAGATGCGACTATCAATGTATTATTGTTTTCTACCGGTAGTATTAATCTCTACTGTTGGATAAAACATAATTTCTAAATGGTTTGCCAACGTAATGAAACATCAACATAAGAAATTGTTTGTCTCAGATGTCTGTCACACTATGATTCGGCTAAAAAGTTGGACAAAAAAGTTTGCAAGGGGATAGATAAACCACCTTCTAAGAAACTTTTTCCAATAAACAAGAATACACCTGAGCCCTTAAAATAAAAATAAAATCATATTTGTACAAGATGCACCATTTTTTATTTATGCCGACCTTGAATCGGTACTATAAGAAAGTAGGTCTGACAAAAACAGAAGCATGTAGAAGACTCACATTCACAAAGCCAGCGGCTATTCGTTGGTAACTGTGGGATACTAGTTGGTCAAGAGACTTACAGAGGTAAAGACAAAATATGATGCGTATTTTTATCATGCAAGCCATTTCTACTTCCAAGAAGAACATTTATTGTATCTCCAGAAATTCATAAAAGTACCTTTCGTTTTTGATCGATAGACTAGTTAAATTTTATGGTGACGTCTCTAGAGAATTTAGTCAAAGCTTGTCCAAATGAGTCGTTTACTATTCTGAGAGAACGCTACGAAAATCGGAACGTACGGTAGACTTGTTACAAAAAGATGTTTATCCTCACAAATATATGGACTTACTCGATAAATTTAAAGACTAGCCTACCGTCTATCGACAAGTTTAACAGCAGTCTCAAAGACAAAGAGGTCTTGCAAGAAGACTACAACAGAGCTCAAAAAGTGTGGAGCGAGTTTAACTTTGGTGAATATCTTGACTTCTACGTCACAACCAACACACTATTACTCGAGAGTCGAGAGAGAAAAACAAGGAGGAATGTAGGTAGCGCAAGATATTTAAAGCAAACAACATGTATCTACCTGACTACGACCCAGAAAAAAGTTTTGGTATAGGGGTCATTCCACGAAGTTGAGGAACACCTGGTTATTGTCCAAGTCCCATAAAACTAAAGAATAAATCATGAACATGTTTAAAAAATAAACCTTGTAAACTTACTTAACAGAAAAGAACACATATAAAGGATTATTTTAAAACTGATTTTGTTGATATTTGTGGTATATTTTTTCCAAAAAAAATCATAAAAAGGTGGTTTCCGGTTATGTAAAAGTGAAATATTTGTGACAAAATAAATTGGCATTTTAAAAACCAATTAAGTGGTTTAAATATAATACAAAAAAGTCTCATTCGTTTTTATTTCTTGGCATATAATGCACCCTGTATATTCCATAACACTATTCATGTTGATCACCCCTATTTTATAAGTGGCCTCCACTTTTGTTCAAGGGTACGGACGTAACTTGTGGTTTCCGTTTAGATATAAGGGCAATACGTTTAGAACGAGATTTAATTTGTGTGCCCTGGATTTTTTTTTTTAAAGTGCTATAACTCATTTTATTAGCTATGATCTGGTGCACCTTTCCCCAACTCATCGTTCACGTGTTGCGTTTCAATCTTACGATATATATATTTTTTTGGTTCAAGCACGGCACGGTTTCCGGAGCCATTTCCTTACGTCCGCAACCTTCAGTGTTCCGTAAAACCACAATACACGCCCCCGCGTTCGAAATGCTTTCTTCCATGCCCCGCAGACCAAGTTGGGAAACCCCCAAACAAACTCACATGTCAGACAAATTCTCTGTGTGTGAAAATAACCGCTGGTGAAATGTGGGTTTCCGCACGTTACGTCCGGGGGGGGTAGTTACGTCACCAACTTTCTTGGAAGTAAATCTAACTATTAAATGAAGCCGTAATTGATTTTGCAGTGCCAAATTATATAACCAAACCAAATCTGCGAACAATACATTTTGTTTTAGCGCGTGTGTATTTACTTTCGATTTGTTTCACGAATTTGAGTTCGATTTGAGAAAGATTCCCACGGTTTCCGCGCAATACGCCCGTAACCGCATGGCCAGGACCGCACCATAACTAACGATGGGGGAAGCATCATATTCCGTTCTGAGGTGTCGTACTCCAACTAGTAAATAAAAAACAGACGGATATTTTCAAACTGGAAATGTTAATCATTTATAGTCATCACATTATCCGTATTTGTATTGTTCGGTAATAGTTTTATGAAATAAGAAACCAAATAGGAAAGTTTTTACATAATCCCTGTTGACAAATGGTACATTCTGTGTTTACTTGTCGCTCGTTGGTAATGCGTCTAGTCCCGATATCCTATGAGCATCAATAATGCAGTGCGATGTCAGAGCACCATACTATAGCGAACTCGCGCGCGCGCCGCGCGGGGAGTGTGATGCCGCGTGGAATTATCGGCAACAGTTTTCTAGAAAATTGCACGACTTATTGGAGTTGAAATTAATATCGTTTATGAAAATGGACCTTGTGAATATTTAGATTGTAACTCGACAATCTGATTAAATATCCAGTCCGACTTTTTTTGTAGCCTACAAATCGTCGTTTTAACGTTAATCCGAACCAAAATGCGACCATGAATGATGACGAACATGACGAATCCAATCACTTGACAACGAAAACAGATTTGACCATCAAAACGGCCACAGAACTACTGAATGCGCCACCGGAGACACAAGTAGAGACCGATGACTAAGATTGAGGTACTAATGTTTACTAATGATCTGGATGAAAAGTGAAATTTTTCGTTTATCGGCAAATATTCTGACACAAAAACCACGCGGGCACCATTTTGAACGGCTATTTGCAGCGCTGCAATTGACTTGTGGATAAGGCTATGCGTAGCATATACAGGCCAATCACAGGCGCCTCTACCAAATCAAAGTCGCATGTGATTGGTGGAGGCGCCTGTAATTATTATACAGCTATTTCGATTTGCCTGTCATTACTACGCATAGCCATATCCACAAGTCAATTGCAGCACTACACATAGCCGTTCAAAATGGCACCCGCGTGGAATTCGCGACGAAATATCGCCAATAAACGGGAAAATTCACTTTGTATTCATATGATAAGTACATTTTAAAACCTCAGTTTTAGTCATCGACCTCTACTTGTCTCGCAGGCGGCGTATTTAGTAATTTTGTGGATGTCTTGATGGTCGAATCTGTTTTTGTTTTAAAATGGTTGGGTCGGTTTTTTTGCTACTGCGTGGTGGACATGTTGGAGTTTGACAAAATGACAGCCAATCTCCCACCCCAGTCCCAATATTATGCCTACTACAAAAGGCGATTTAACTGGTAAATATCCAGCTTTACAAACAATTAGGCCTAGGCAAAATAAAAAACAAAACATGAGTGCCCTCGCTCGCTTCCTTTTTGGGACGATTCCTCTTTTTCCCACTGGTTAAGATGTGGATATAACAGGAAATGGTTTCCAGTTACATCCACAACCCATTGAAGGGAGTTATTTAATAACCTCGCGATTAATTAATGCAATTCTTCTGGCAAATTTTGTGGAAGACTGAAATAGGGGGAGTACAAATGCAAACAAAAAACATAATAACTTGCATAAATATATATTTCTTCAAGTTGAATATGAATTACAAATGATGATAAGTATAGTTTAAATAATGGAATTTAACGAATACCTTAAGACACTCGCCTTAAAGTCAGTTGTAGCAGAAAATTTCTTTCTTTTTAAATTCTTTTTGTAAGGATACTTGCAAACATTCAGAATGTAACAAATGTATCTTGAAAATTTTTCTTTACCTAGAGGAACTGTCACCTAAACTCGGTATGGTTTCCGGAGGTTACATCCACAACCTGCCACATGATGCATGATAAACGAGGCCGTATATTTCTTCGCGTGTCAGGGTTATTTGAAAAATATTATTAGTTCAGTGAAATATGGTTAATAGTCTATCCAAATTTGAGAAGCATTTAATAAATAAATGATTTTGAAATTTCAGCTTCTTTGTCACACTTTGTTATCCAACTTCATGGAATGACCCATATCGCATATCTAGTGCCTATCATACAAAGACTTTAGGACTGACTGACTGACGGTTGGTTCAGGCAGGCGTTCCACAGTCGCGTCAAACCAAATTGAAGTTAAGTCGCTCCTGAGTCGCTCTAACAACTCCAGCAGTCGATCGTTCGCCGTCTGGCGCGCCTTGTCGCCCTTATTCGTTTCAGACGTCGGACTCAATTCACTCATTTGGCTCGGCGCGACTGTGGAACGCCTGTCTAAACCGAGCGTGACTGACTGACTGACTGACAGACTGCACCATGTCGATCAAGAAAACGTCAGACACAGGTTACTTTCTAGAGGTAGATCTAGATTATTATTATTATTATTATTATTTATTCGGGCTTCAACAACAGGTACAAGTACAAAGTACAAACATGTACATGAACAACTTATAATTCCAAATTACACTAAAATTTAAACAAAACAAAAACAACCCTATCCAAGTTGGCCAGGACCGACAAAAGTATAATAAAACACTTCGACTCGAAAGCCTGCCGATCATTACGTGAAAAAGTGACACACAGAACAAAATTAAATGTCTTAACGATCTTGACGATTGGCAGAACAATTACCCGCTGGCACCAGAAAACATAGTCGAACCAAAACTAGCCTAGGTCGAAGTATCAACTAAACCTGTTTTAGACAGAGCCCGCCAGCAACGAACCAATTAATCACAACTAAAAAGCTTGTACACTTTTACTCGGAACTAAAGCAACTTTTGACTTTGCAAACTAATTCTTCAAACTGATGAACACTTTTGGAAAAACAAAAGATGTATAAAGAATAGACGCGGTTTTTACTGAGAGACGATCAACACGAGGAATATCAAAAGTTAGTAAATAAACCAAGATAAAAGTCATCAATGATTTTTGAAGGAGGCAATCTCGGGTTAGTCGAAATACACAAGACTAAAATGTTATTAACCCTTTGCACGCTATCGGCGACTCCAGTCGCCCAGCGCATTTATTCCCATACTGCTACGGGCGACTACAGTCGCCCACGACAACGTTCTATTTATAAATGAATGAATATGACAAACCATTGACCCCTGACCCTCACCCGGGTACCATTGGATAGATGATTACGAGGCTAACGTTGTTCAATCATAAATTCACACTCGTTTCTTACAAAATTCTCTGCTATTTTCGATTGAAAATCTGTCCGTTCCGCTGTTCGAGTGTTCAATGGACGCCGGAGCTGCATTTCAGGAGATTTTTGGGGACTCAGACTCCAGAGATTCGGACTTTGAAGGCCTTTTTCAGGACGATTATGTCAACGATAGTGTCGACAACGAGTATACCAGTGTGTACGAGAACGTGGTGAAGGTTCCATTGATGACGATAGTAGTGATGGGGCACAACGCGACGATGGCCCCGGTGAAGTTCGCCAGCAAGCGGGAGGTTATGCGGCTCCTAACGCGGCTTGGATCGCAGCTCGTAATGATGCATTTCGGAGGGCTTACCACCACAACTGGCTGATCAATTTTAGCCATCCTCACGGCCACCAATGGAAAGGAAATTTCATACTGAACAAATAGTTTATGTTGCATTTTCCTGTAAAACACACCCATCATAGAATAAAAAGCTTCGGAACATATTAGTGTGCATTACTTAGTGACTTGCACAGGGAATCCAGCGCCATGGGAATACGTGTGTATATGAATGGTAGCGTGCTAAGGGTTAAGGCGCGGTCTCATTAAAGACCGACTGTGCGGCGCCCCGGGAAGTCTGGGGGATACCCAGGACCAAAGTTAACAAAAGACCCCTTGACAACCCGGTATAACCCCGTCTGGAACGGTCATTTACATATCAAAGAACATGAATATTCCCGTCTTTCCGCGGAGGCGCCGGGCTGCGAATTCTTTTTTCCCAAACAGGTTTGCACAATTTCATGAATTATTCAGTAGTTGCGTTGATCGCTGTACAACACTTAGGTTCTAGGTCTCCTTTTCCCCTTAAATTAAAAATACTCTAAAGATATCAATTTGACTAGGAAAAACGAGGTGACCTACTACAGCAGGATTCGAACCCGGGATCTTTGATCCATAGCCAATCCCACTATCCACTACACTACGTATAGCAGCTCGACAACAGCTGTTCTTTAAAGTGATTTATTGTAACTAGTTAACTAATAACAACAATGCTGTGATGTCATGTTTTATTCCGATGAATAAACATAACTTCTCATCCAAACTACTGAATAATTCATGAAATTTTGCAAACCTGTTTGGGAAAAAAAAATTCGCCGCCGGGCTACTCTCAGCGCCCAGAAGGCTAATTTAAATATGAATGGTTCATCACGGGGCCGACAGTCCGCGAAATACCGGCCTGCCAAACCACAAGTATTTCGCGGCATTTGGGTCTATAATACTAGAAATGCCGAGACAATCAACGTACGTACGAGTTGAATAAAAACAACTTCTCAGTGAATTTACGTGTACATAATGAATGCACCGCCAAATAAATTGTGCACGTACGTACCTTTACAAGTAATTAGTTCAAATTCGCTGATGATTTAAAGGCGGATTCATACATCTTCACGAGAATGCAAATGCAAAACAAATTTCATATGTCATGAGACGACATTTCGCTTGAGAAATGTGTTCTACTTTTGCGAATTCACAGCGCAAAAACTTGATGAAGGGAAGGGAAGTCCAAATAATAAATACCCCGTTGGGCTTAATTCATTGAAATAACATCAACATAACCACTTTATGTGTGGAACAATCAGGGGACAACAATACCTAGACAGGGTTTCCCCTTAACTTTTGTTTTCACTAGCCGGCCGGGCCAGTTGTGTTGACTTGTTACTAGCCCGCCAGCATTTTCATTGGTCCGCCTGGTTTTTTTTTCACCTTTTAAGCTACCTCGGCCGGCCGGCCGCGGCCCTGAACTGCACTCAAAGGCAATGTAATACAATAGTGTTAAATATATAGCGTGGTTTCGTTATTAACTGTGTCTTCTCCATCCCCCTGTATCTACCCACATCAAAAATAAACCATCCCATAAAAAAGAAACGTCCAATCTTGTTCTTCCTTCTAACAATCTCTTCTCTTCATTGGGTGTAATTGTATGCCACAAAGTGACATTTCCCAGCCTATTAAAATTCCAAAGTAATGGTCCGCCACATGTTGGCCCGCTTGCTACAATGAGTACATTTTGTAGGTCAGCTGTCAATCATTGTCTGAATTTCTTGCCCCTATTGGAATATATTCGAAAAATACTCCCGAATAAGTCTCCCGTCAGTTTACTTTATTCCTCTTGCACTATAAAGCGTTTATTATGTAAAATTATACCACGGAACCATTATAAATTAAAACATGTAACAAGCTCTCTCAATTTCCACGAAATAGATCGTTTTGTTAAATACAAAAAAAAAAGGAAAATAAATCGTATTAAATTTCCCCCTTAAAACTGTTAGAAAAATGTTTAGGAGCTCAAAATATTAGGTGTTAAGGTTCCGTTTATTCTTTTTCTCTTCCTTTTTAAAAACAATGAAACCAGAAATAAATGTTTATAAACTTGGAATTTATTTTGCTAGCTTCGTAATTTAATGGTCGGGTGTATGTCGATTTTATTAGATATCAGAAAACCAAGAATAAATCGTATTATTATTTACCCCTGAAATCGGTTGGAGAAATGTTTGAAGTTCATTCACCGTCCACAGCGGATTTCTTTTATTTGCAAATGCACTTCATCCGAGAAATAAATATATCGAAAGTACCCCCCCCCCCCCCCCCTCAGTCGCGTCAGGGAATAAAACAAATTTATCAAGAGAAAAAGCAATTTAACAGTGGTTTCCTTGACAACAATGTTGCTATGTTGTTTTGGGCGGCCCTAATATTTGGGCCTTTATTAGCATCTTCAGGCCGATAATCTCATTGGTGCTACAATTCTGTCTCCATGACAATTTGCTGTCTTGCACTTAATTCCCATGGTCATTTACTTGGCGATGGGCCAAGAAGTTTCCCGCGCAAAGCATCGGTTGGAGTTGTGGACGGCTGTTTGCTGTGCAAGTAGTAGTTTATAATTATATAATTGAGAGATAGCTTTCCTACATGTTACAGCATTGTCGCCATGTGTTTTTTTCTAATCATCCTAAAAATAACAATTATAAAATCAATATTTATTTCTAAAATTCCTGTAAACATTAATAAACAACGGATGTTCACAACGAATATATATTACTAAGGCCTAACAGGGTATACTTTCGGATTGTGCAAATGTGGGGTAAGAATAAAGCAATCGTTGATTATTCGTCCAGAGGCCTGCTACAGTGTCGAAAAACACATACGATCTGCACCCTACCATCAACATCGGGGAGAATTAATTTGCTTTTATTTAGCAACTTGGGGAGGAAACTTCTGTTCTGGAAGCTGTGCCACACAAAAATTGTCTGTTAAAATTAGTTGTGCGCTTCCCCTATCTTCATTTTTAGAGTGCATACATAAACTGTCGTCGTGTTCCCCGAGCTACATACATGTAGCAATATTACCGCTTGAAATATTGCGTGCCAGCGGGGATTTCCCGAGGCCGTTTTTCAAACCCCAACTTCGTCTCCACAGGGGCTTTATTCATGTAGTTTGCCAATAGTGATGGAGCCCGTACTGGGCCTAGGCTGGGGATTGGAAAACGACCCGTGTGTTTTTAGTCCCGAGTTGTGCAATGCATGACAGGCATGGATTGCGTGCGTGGATCCCGGTGAGTATTGAGCTCGCAGCCGGCCGGCCACGCACGCGTGCGGTAGCACCAACAATTTCCCCTGTAATCTTTCCAAAACAAGTCTCGGTACAAACGTTACTAGATTTTCGTCATTGACTAACGAAGAATTTGAATGTTTTGTGCTGAATTAAGATGCAAAATCAACGAAGACCGTTATAGACACGGCAGTTAATATTTTTATGAGGTGTAGTAAAACAAATGGGCCTACAACATGGTTTATTTCTGTAGAATAGTGGGAATTACTGGTCTCTCGGTGTAGGTCAGCTTGAAACTATGTACCAGATCTCAGTTGCAAAAAGTACCCGCACAATTTATTACATTTATTTATTAAAGGCACGTTCTAAACCTGGCGTGCAGTCCGCGTGTATCCTGTTCGTATGCATGAGGTCAGTAGTGGGATCATGTTTATTCATTTCACCATTGAAGCGATGACAATAGCCTCGCTCATTAAACTTCGCCGTGCTTGAGCGCACACCCCGTCCAGTTCGCGGATTCCCGTTCTCCTAGACAACGACGGACCGATCGGGAAGAACGGGGTTAGAAAGGGGCAAGAACACACAGTTTTTAATGAGACCTCGTCTAAGTAAACCGATTTATATACTGGGGAGTGACTGTACTCGTGTTAAACTTTTACTACTCAGGGGATATGATAAGACGACTTTAAACTTTAGAGAGTGCCTCTTTAAACTTAAACGAGTTCTGCCTCTGTGAAGAGCCTCATCACCAAGCGCGGGCTGGACGTGCACGTACATTTGTATGCTTCGGAAGCTATAGCCCCTATAAATACTACATTGTATTTATGTGGTCTTCCCCATGTTTCTGTATTTTTCTTTGACGATCCTGTCGTATACCAGTAAATCAATAATTAAGACAACCACTACTTTCAGATTTAGTTCCGACACCAGGAAAAGGGGGTGGGTGTCCAGAATCTTGTTTGATACAAGATCAGAAGTTTACGGTGTACTGATGTATGTAAGTGAAGTAAACGGTGATCGACCTCTTGTAGCGTCACCACGACCAGGGCAGCTACAGTAATTCCACCGTTAAGGGGTCGTTTATTCATTCTGTCCCTAAATTCAGGTCGAGGCCCGCAAGATGCAGAGTCTCGATGTAAAAACAGGTAAAACCTGGACTCCAGATTGGATTTTCAGTCTACTAGCCGTGGGAGCTAGCGTTTTAGCGCTAAGAACTGTAGGCAGCTACATGTACACTACCGGTATGTACAATGAAGTACTATCGTTCAAAGCCAGAACAGCAGGTCACACACAGAGGTCGATCCTCCACCTAGTATACCTACTCCAGAGCCGTCATCAGAGCTTAATTTTGTTGAAATGGAATAACAACATTAAAAAAACTAGACATGTGTTTGTGGACAAACACAGAGCTGTTTCGAGTGTCTTTTAATATTTGTGTGATGGTCTTTTGTGTGTGCCAAGTCTCAAGTCGATCAGATTTACTAGTGTCAAAGTCAATAGTCTAAAGAAAAACGTGTACAAACCTATGGGGGAAAAATGAAACTTTAACGTGACGCCCCGTGACCTTGAATGACGTAATCATGCCAAATTTCTTTTAGGGCCGTCTGTGGATGGTGGTCTAAGTGTGTGCCAAGTCTCAAGTCGATCGGATTTACTAAAGTGTCAAAGTCAACAGTCTAAACAAAAACGTGTACAAAACCAATGGGAGAAAAATGTGCACCTTTAATGTGACGTCACGTGACCTTGAATGACGCAATCGTGCCGAATTTCTCTCAGAAACATCTAGGGGTGGTCTTCTAAGTGTATGCCAAGTTTCAAGTCGGTCGGATTTACGGAAGTGCCGAAGTCAATAGTCTGAAGAAAAACGTGTACAAAACCTATGGGAAAATGTTTACCTTTAACGTGAGGTCACGTGACCTTGAACTACGTAATCGTGACAATTTTCTTTTAGGACCGTCCTTGGGTGGTTGTCTAAATGTATGCCAAGTTTAAAGTCGATCGGATTTCCCAAAGTGTCAAAGTGCCCTGTCTGAACAAACGTGTGCAAATCCTATGAAGAAAAGTCCTAAAAAAAAACTAAAAAAAAAACTAGACATGTGTTTGTGAACAAACACAGAGCTGTTTCGAGTGTCTAAAATTACTTTCAATATGTGTGTGGTGGTCTTTTGTGTGTGCAAAGTCTCAAGTCGATCAGAATTACTAAAGTGTCAAAGGCAATAGTCTAAAGAAAAACGTGTACAAAACCAATGGGAGAAAAATGTGAACCTTTAATGTGACGTCACGTGACCTTGAATGATGTAATCGTGCCGAATTTCTTCTAGGGCCGTCTGTGGATGGTGGTCCAAGTGTGTGCCAAGTCTCAAGTCGATCGGATTTACTAAAGTGTCAAAGTCAATAGTCTAAAGAAAAACGTGTACAAAACCAATGGGAGAAAAATGTGAACCTTTAATGTGACGTCACGTGACCTTGAATGACGCAATTGTGCCGAATTTATTTCAGAAACATCTGGGGGTGGTATTCTAAGTGTATGCCAAGTTTCAAGTCGGTCGGATTTACCGAAGTGCCAAAGTCAATAGTCTGAAGAAAAACGTGTACAAAACCTATGGGGAAAATTAAACCTTTAACGTGACGTCACGTGACCTTGAATGACGCAATCGAGCCAAATTTCGTCTAGGACCATCTGTGGGTGGAGGTCTAAGTGTATACCAAGTCTCAAGTCGATTGGATTTACCAAAGTGCCAAAGTGTATTGGCAGAACAAACGTGTGTAAATCCTATGGGTAAAAACACTGAAAGTGGACAACAAAAAAAGAAACTAGAGATACATGTATGTCTGTTCAAGGAACAGAGCATATGGCTTTTTCGCATTTTTTGTGTGTATTGTTCATTACATTTATGATTTCATTTAATAAATTTCTTTATTAATTTTTTTCAAAACTGCAAATTTTAAATTATTAATTGGATTATATCTCTCGCGGTTAATTTTGAGAAATGTTCAAAGGTCTTTTAATTGTAATTTCCGGTCTAGTGACGTCATATTATTTTGTTTTTATCCGCCAACTTGTTCCTAACAAGATGCTGATTATAAATACCAATTATAAAGCGATTTGAGCAAACTTCGCCACGAAAATGAACTGATTATTCATTTTAAACATTTTTCAACCTGCCACTAGAGGGCGTTATAACAATTTATGACATCACCGGTAACTTTGTTTGTAGAGTGCAGGCTACCTAGAGACTATCATCGTTGAAAGTAAATTCATATCATTTTCAACTTTCAAATTATAAGGCACTTCCGGTTTGGACCGGAAGGAAGGGTCAAGTCATTTTGCATGTAATACGAATATGAAGACCCTGGATGATTCTATCAATTCCCGTTAAAATCTAAATCAGATCTGTTACATTTGATTTGATATTGATTTTCAAAGATTAAGTCTACAAATCATTAGTTGCTTGCAATCTGATACTTGATGACGTCATCGTGACGTCATTAACATACAGCTCGAGAGCTGACTGAACTTGTCTATTTAAAGCAAAACAAAGAATTATATCTATCGCGGTTGATTTTTCAGCAATTATTTAAGGTTTAAAGGTCTTTTCATTGTAACTTTCGGTCTAGTGACGTCATATTTGTTTGTCTTCGCCAACTTGTTCCTAACAAGATGTTGATTATATAAACCAGTTATACAGTGATTTGAGCAAACTTCGCAAAACAAATCAACTGGTTATTCATTGTTAACAGTTTTCAAACTGCCGCTAGAGGGCGCTGTAACATGTTATGGCGTTACCGGTATTTTTGTGTGAAAAGCACTACTAGCCAGAGACTAACATCGTTGAAACTAAGTTCACATTATGGTCCACTTTCAAATTATAAGCCACTTCCGGTTTCGACCGGAAAGAAGGGTCACGGGATTTCACGCACACGAGATAAAATGAAGATCATGGATTTAATATTATATCAATTCCCACAAACTTCAAGTTCCGATCATAAGCGGTTGATTTTTTTATTAATTTTCAAACATTAAATCTATTGCACGTTTAAGACGACGTCACGTGACCCATGGTGACGTCATCACGACGCCTGTCCGCAAGGCACGAGTGCACTATAGAGTATTTACGGAGGTTGAGTTTGATGGGAATACCAATTTTTTTTCTGTTAAAAGTACTTGTGCAAAAGTTCGCGTACATCTATTATATGGTACAGTCAGTCCGCAGCGCACTGAAAAGCCGTTTCTTTTATGTGCGATTTATGCATGGCACTTTGTGCGTGACCTCGTTTTTGAATACTTAATGAGCTGGCGACAACGCCTGGCATTTGGTCCGAAACATCCGTTTTATTCACTGGCTGTCAATATTATGTATATTTTCTTTTGGATAAGGAAACATTTTGTTATATTATCAAATCAGATTGGAATTTATATGACATTTAGAGGGTAACATTTATAACGTAAAAAAAGCTCCCGAACCAACAAATTGACCTTTAAAAAAAGACGAATTTTGTCCATCTTCTGGCAGCGGCCACAACCCAATTTCACACTGATGTTAAAGATAATTTCATATTCTATCACAAAACTGTAGTTTTGGGGTTGATTTTAACTTAGTCCAGTCAGGGCGCAGAAAATTATAACGTTCTCAATAAATTAACAAACGGAACATCCCGCCATGACAGTCCATAGTCTTCCTGCGCCCTCATTGGTCGAAAATGACGTCATTGAAAAAGGCTTCGTGGTAACGTGTAGTTCATGCACATTTCAATACGCAGTTGTTTTTTGTGTATTTTTTAATTGTAAGCTCGAGCGAAAAGGATTTATCTGCTATTTAGGGTTTTTTTCTTTTTAACAGTGGACTGATTAAAAAATAATAATATTGCCTGCATAATACAATGTATACAGCCAAATAAACAAAAAACAAGCGACAAATGAAGTCGTTGTTTAAAATGTATTGATAACAATAACATTGATAAATACAAATGTTTACAATAATTTATATCTGTATTGTGAGGTTGGTTTATAAAAGAAACTGCACTTTTTATCTGAAACTTGAATTTTATCGCTTACATTAACATACCCTGTTGATGTTATATGGCTTGAATAAAATTGTTAGATTAAACCCTGAAATTGTTAAAACTTATTCATCTTTGGCATAATGTTCAATGTGCAAACCATTGAGATTTATTATAAAAGTAAATAAAGCTTGTTGTATCTTTGCTTGATGTTTTTGGCATAGTTTCTTTGGCATTAAATTATTTTAAAAAATATTAAATTACAATGTATGCCCGCTTCTAACATTGCAAAAACAAAATATTTTAAATAAGACATAAATTTTGCTAATATAAATGTTAATGCACATAAATTATATCACTGATAATAGAAATAATACAATCTGCATTAATAAAGTTATATGCTGTTTGTGTCAAATTTACATTGTAGCTCAAAACTTTGTTGGCATAGTTTGGGGCATTATTCCTAGATGTTTTGACAAACTGACCCGACTCGGCCAGACTCGGTTTTGATCTGTTTTAGCTGCATTGCGTTTGCACAACACTGACACAAAGTCATGTATATTATTTAAAACACTAAAATACAAAACCTTTAAATCTACATGCTGCATATCCACCAGTACATTTAAATCTTCAACTATTTTCAACACTTCTTTGGAAACCCAACTCTAGATCATTTGTCCCAACATGAATCATTACAAATACAATGTCAGGCCATGGAGGAATAAGAGCAGATGTCATGCTGATGAAGCAGATACTTTCTAAGGTCAGAAATTGTAGTACCGCGATGAGTCACTACCTGCAAATCAACCAACTTTAGTAGTGATGTTCTCTTTGAGATACTTTGTGAGAGAATATCCAAGGACAAGAGTTGCCTTTGGCCTTCTGTAGAGGCTCCTGACATGCTGGCAATGGCTGCGATGGCTGCGGTGGGCATGGTGGTGGGCATGGCCATGGTGGTGGACGAGTGCTACCTAGTATAAGAAACATATTGGAAGACAGAAATAGGAACTATGAAGTTTAGCACAATAATAGTAGTAACTAAATGTATTATTATTAAACAATTTGTTATAATTTTGAACAAAAACAAAGGCCTAAGTCGTTTTTATACATGAAAGAAACCTAACTTTATCATATAAATAAGGCTACTGTGCAATCACCATCGCATCTAGTGCATATCCAGCACATGTACACATGTGCTTGTGTGCATAATGAAATACATGTTCTGCGTACATGTATGTAAAGCCGAATGACATGGCCAAAAAAGTTGAAATCGCGCGCACGAAAATCGTCGCAAAATACATGAAAAAAATGTCGCCACAGGCTAAATTGTATATCAAACGAAAGATCATTGCTTCTTTTATCAATGTGTAGTGATCATTTTTGGTAATATTTGTTAGTCCAGTTAGGGCGCAGAAACTAAACACACGACAAAAACATTTCTTGAAATTATACTCTAACTTCGAGTGAACAAAATTCTGCCAAAAACACACTGAATCTCGTCATATTTTATATCATTCGATTCAGAAAATCGTTCGCTTTCCACTTACCACGCCATCTTGGAAAATTACTGCTTCGTTTGCAACGTGTAGCTCGTGAAAACAAAGCGGTCGAACTCCTGCAATTACTCGCGTAAATCTCGTGGCCGATTTGCGACGCCGGCCCTGCAAATAAAGTTCGGGATATGACCTTATTAACGCGTGCGCTGCGGACTGACTGTGGTACGTGTATAATTCACGCGTAGTAGTTCTGCGTTGCCGAAGGCACGTTTACCTACCTGCCATAAGCGGCGCCCTTCCTCGTGGCCTATGTTGATGACTCTCGTGTTTCACATGTCACCGTACAAATGGATACCAGTGTCCCGCCTTCCCTTCTCTATTGTACAATGTGGGGAGCGTACTGACATCGTACGTGCAAGTACGCTCAATACTATGTACACGTATACTGGCGCCGTGCAATCAAGGACATAAAACATGAAATTTCAAGGGTGTCTCAGGGTATGTCCAAGTTCGCCTTTTGCTACAAAACACAGGGAAGTTTGAGAAGTACTTTTACATTAACCTTTAGAGCAAAAAACAAGATTATATCTGTCTGGGTTAATTTTTTAGGAATTTTTAAAGGAAAAGAGGTAATTTCATTATAACTTCCGGTCTGGTGACGTCATATTTTTTTCTTTCCGTCAACCTGTTCCTATCATGAAGCTGATTATATACATCAGTTATAAAGTGATTTGAACAAACTTCGCCACACACATCAACAGATTGTTCATTTCAAACATTTTTCAACCTGCCGCTAGAGGGCGCTAAAACAATTTATGATGTCACCGATCACTTTTTTGTAGAGCGCAGCCTAGCTAGAGACTAACATCGTTGAAAGTAAGTTCAAATCATTTTCCACTTTTAAATTATAAGCCACTTCCGGTTTGGACCGGAAGGAAGGGTCACGTGATTTTACGCACACGAGATAAAATGAAGACCCTTAATTATTCTATCGATTCCCACAAACATCTAGTTTCGGTCTTTCGCGGTTGATTTTGTATTGATTTTCAAATATTAAATTATTAAAACTTTAAGATGACGTCACATGTCACGTGGTGACGTCATGATGACATCCGAGTTTTAGGCACTAGCTCAGTATGAGTTCCGAGTATGTGCAAAGTTTCAATGACATTGAAGTCTGTTTAATGACAAAAGTGACTGGCAGAATGAAACGTGTACAAAGTCTATGCGATTTATTGACGGAAGAACAAGAAGAAGAAGAAGAAATAAAACAAACAGAACGAAAAGAAAGGGTTTTTCGCTTTTAAGCGAAAAACCCAACTAGACATGTGTTTGTGGACAAACACAGAGCTGTTTCGAGTGTCTAAAATTATTTTCAATATGTGTGTGGTGGTCTTTTGTGTGTGCCAAGTCTCAAGTCGATCGGATTTACTAAAGTGTCAATGTCAATAGTCTAAAGAAAACGTGTACTAAACCTATGGGGAAAAAAATTGAACCTTTAACGTGACGTAACGTAACCTTGAAAGACGCAATCGTGCCGAATTGTTTTCAGGAACATTTGGGGATGGTGTTCTAAGTGTATGCCAAGTTTCAAGTCGGTCGGATTTACCGAAGTGCCAAAGTCAATAGTCTGAAGAAAAACGTGTACAAAACCTATGGGGAAAATTAAACCTTTAACGTGACGTCACGTGACCTTGAATGACGCAATCGAGCCAAATTTCTTCTAGGACCATCTGTGGGTGGAGGTCTAAGTGTATACCAAGTCTCAAGTCGATTGGATTTACCAAAGTGCCAAAGTGTATTGGCAGAACAAACGTGTGTAAATCCTATGGGTAAAAACACTGAAAGTGAAAAAAAAAAAAGAAAAAAAAACAAAAAAAAAACTAGACATGTGTTTGTGGACAAACACAGAGCTGTTTCGAGTGTCTTTCAATATGTGTGTGATGATCTTTTGTGTGTGCCAAGTCTTAAGTCGATCAGATTTACTAAAGTGTCAAAGTCAATAGTCTAAAGAAAAACGTGTACAAAACCTATGGTGGAAAATTGAACCTTTAACATGACGCCCCGTGACCTTGAATGACGTAATCGTGCCGAATTTCCTCTAGGACCGTCTGTGGATGGTGATCTAAGTGTGTGCCAAGTCTCAAGTCGATCGGATTTACTAAAGTGTCAAAGTCAATAGTCTAAAGAAAAACGTGTACAAAACCTATGGGGGAAAAATTAAACCTTTAACGTGCCGTCACGTGACCTTGAATGACGCAATCGTGCGGAATTTCTTCCAGAACCATATATGAGTGATGTTCTAAGGGTATGCCAAGTTTCAAGTCGGTCGGATTTACTAAAGTGTCAAAGTCAATAGTCTGAAGAAAAACGTGTACAAAACCTATGGGGAAAAAATAGAAACTTTAACGTGACGCCCCGTGACCTTGAATGACGTAATCGTGCCGAATTTCTTCTAGGGCCGTCCGTGGATGGTGGTCTAAGTGTGTGCCAAGTCTTAAGTCGATCAAATTTACGAAAGTGTCAAAGTCAATAGTCTAAAGAAAAACGTATACAAAACCAATGGGAGAAAAATGTGAACCTTTAATGTGACGTCACGTGACCTTGAATGACGCAATCGTGCCGAATTTCATTCAGAAACATCTGGGCGTGGTGTTCTAAGTGTATGCCAAGTTTCAAGTCGGTCGGATTTACCGAAGTGCCAAAGTCAATAGTCTGAAGAAAAACGTGTACAAAACCTATGGGAAAAATTTAACCTTTAACGTGACGTCACGTGACCTTGAATGACGCAATCGCGCCAAATTTCTTCTAGGACCATCTGTGGGTGGAGGTCTAAGTGTATACCAAGTCTCAAGTCGATCGGATTTACCAAAGTGCCAAAGTGTATTGGCAGAACAAACGTGTGTAAATCCTATGGGTAAAAACACTGAAAGTGGAAAAAAAAAAAAAAAAAAAAAAAGAAAACTAGACATGTGTTTGTGGACAAACACAGAGCTGTTTCGAGTGTCTAAAATTACTTTCAATATGTGTGTGGTGGTCTTTTGTGTGTGCCAAGTCTCAAGTCGATCAGATTTACTAAAGTGTCAAAGGCAATAGTCTAAAGAAAAACGTGTACAAAACCTATGGGAAACAATTGAAACTTTAACGTGACGCCCCGTGACCTTGAATGACGTAATCGTGCCGAATTTTTTCTAGGGCCGTTTGTGGATGGTGGTCTAAGTGTGTGCCAAGTCTCAAGTCGATCGGATGTACTAAAGTGTTAAAGTCAATAGTCTAAAGAAAAACGTATACAAAACCAATGGGAGAAAAATGTGAACCTTTAATGTGACGTCACGTGACCTTGAATGACACAATCGTGCCGAAGTTCTTTCAGAAACATCTGGGGGTGGTGTTCTAAGTGTATGCTAAGTTTTAAGTCGGTCGGATTTACCGAAGTGCCAAAGTCAATAGTCTGAAGAAAAACGTGTACAAAACCTATGGGGAAAATTAAACCTTTAAAGTGACGTCACGTGACCTTGAATGACGCAATCGAGCCAAATTTCTTCTAGGACCATCTGTGGGTGGAGGTCTAAGTGTACACCAAGTCTCAAGTAGATTGGAATCACCAAAGTGCCAAAGTGTATTGGCAGAACAAACGTGTGTAAATCCTATGGGTAAAAACACTGAAAGTGGAAAAAAAAAAAAGGAAAAACTAGACATGTGTTTGTGGACAAACACAGAGCTGTTTCGAGTGTCTTACATTATTTTCAATATGTGTGTGTGGTGGTCTATGTGTGTGCCAAGTCTCAAGTCGATCAAATTTACGAAAGTGTCAAAGTCAATAGTCTGAAGAAAAACGTGTACAAAACCTATGGGGAAAAAATTGAATATTTAAGGTGACGTCACGTGACCTTGAATGACGCAATCGTGCCGAATTTCTTTCAGGAACATCTGGGGGTGGTGTTCTAAGTGTATGCCAAGTTTAAAGTCGGTCGGATTTACCAAAGTGTCAAAGACAATAGTCTTAAGAAAAACGTGTACAAAACCAAAGGGAGAAAAATGTGAACCTTTAATGTGACGTCACGTGACCTTGAATGACGCAATCGTGCCAAATTTATTTCAAAAACATCTGGGGGTGGTATTCTAAGTGTATGCCAAGTCTCAAGTCTATCGGATTTACTAAAGTGTCAAAGTCGATAGTCTGAAGAAAAACGTGTACAAAACCTATGGGGAAAATATCACCTTTAACGCAAAGTCACGAGACCTTGAATGACGTAATCGCCAAGAATTTCTTCTAGGACCATCTGTGGGTGGTGTTCTACGTATATGCCAAGTTTCAAGTCGATCGAATTTACCAAAGTGTCAAATTGCCATGGCAGAAAAAACGTGTACAAATCCTATGGGGAAAAGTCTGAAGAAAAAAAAGAAAAAAAAAAAAAAAAAAAAAAAAAAAAAAAATTTAACGAAAACAAAAGCTGTTTCGGTGAAAAACCGAAACAGCTAAAAAAAAAAAAAAAAAAAAAAAAAAAAACTTTAACGAAAACAAAAGCTGTTTCGGTGGAAAACCGAAACAGCTAAAAAAAAACTTTAACGAAAACAAAAGCTGTTTCGGTGAAAAACCGAAACAGCTAAAAAACTTTAACGAAAACAAAAGCTGTTTCGGTGAAAAACCGAAACAGCTAACTAGAAATGTGTGTGGACAAACACAGAGCTGTTTCGGGTGTCTAATTTGTTTTGTAATAAGTGGGTGGTGGTCTAAGTGTGTCGCAAATCTGAAGTCAATCTTATTTACCCAGGTGCCAAAGATATATCGGTTGACAAAAAACGTGTACAAATCCTTTGGGGAAAACTACACCTTTAATGTGACGTCACATGACCGACGATGAAGTCATAATTACGTCATCTTAATTTTCGTCTATAACACATCCCCGATTACTTGCATACCAAGTATGACCCCAATCGGACATGTATTTCTAGAGATAGAGGGTCTTATAAACTGATCTTTAATGTGACGTCACATGTACAACAATGACGTCATCCTGACGATGTTCCCCTTGGCCCTCCTGGGGATGGTGGTCGAGGTGTGTACTAAGTCTCGAGTCGATGGGATTTACCAAAGTGTCAAAATCAATAGTCTGAGGGAAAACGTGTACAAACCCTAAGGGGAAAAATTGCACCTTTAATGTGACGTCACATGACACCCGATGACGTCATCGTCATGTCATCTTAATTTTCGTCTATAACACATCTCAGGATACTTGCATATCAAGTTTGTCCCCAATCGGACATGTACTTCCAGAGATAGATGGTCCCAAAAACTGCACCTTTAATTTGACGTCACATGACCCACGATGACGTCATCATCATGATTTTTCTCTTGGACCTCCTGGGGATGGTGGTCGAGGTGTGTGCTAAGTTTAAAGTCAATCGCATTTACCAAAGTATTAAAGTCAATAGTCTGAAGAAAAACGTGTACAAACCCTATGGGGAAAAATTGAACCTTTAACGTGACGTCACATGACCACGAATGGCGTAATCGTGACAAATTTCTTCTAGGATCATCTGTGGGTAGTGGTCTAAGTGTATGCCAAGTTTCAAGTCGATCGGATTTACCAAAGTGTCAAAGTGTATTGTCCGAACAAAAAACGTGTACAAACCCTATAGGAAAAGTCTGAAGGAGAAAAAGAAAAAAACTAGAACTACGTCTGTTCGAGGAACAGAACATAGGGCTTTTTCGCTTTCGCAATTTTTTAGATTAAATTTGTCAAAAATTGACCTTTTATACCATCAAAATAATTTAAAATCATCGAAAACGAATTTAAGTTAATTTAAACAGATTAAAAAGAATCCAAACTGATTAAAACGATGACGTCACACGTTTGTGAACGTTTTGTGCAACTATCTATCACCTAACAATACAAACGTATGTGTTATGTTAGCACGTTCCGTTGCTGAGATATGGCTTAAAGTTCGAAAAATGTAATAATTCAAATTTTTTTGATTAAATATTTCAAAAATTGAACTTTTATATCATCAAAACAATTTAAAATCATTGAAAACGAATTTAAGTTGATTTAAACAGATTAAAATGAATTCAAACTGATTAAAACGATGACGTCACACGTTCGTGAACTTTTGGTGCAACTATCTATCACCTAACAATACAAAATGAGGTGTTATGTTAACACGATCTGTTGCTGAGATATGGCTTCAAGGTCTAAAAACGTAACAATTCAAATATAATCGTAATATGACGTAACATTTGTCAACATCCCCCTAGAGGGCGCTTTAACAATTTATGAAGTCACCGTTAACTTTTGTGTTACTAACAACCTAGCCAGCGCCTAACATTGTTAAAAGTAAGTTCACATCGTTTTCCACTTTTAAGTTATAAGGCACTTCCGGTTTAGACCGGAAGGAAGGGTCATTTTTTTTGCATGTAATACAAATTATGAAGACCATGAATTAATCTATCAATTCCCTTAAAAATCTAAATCAGATCTCTTACAGTTGATTTTATATTGATTTTCAAAGATTAAATTTAGAAATTTTTGGTTGCTTGTAATCTGACATTTGATGACGTCATCGTGACGTAATTAACAGAAAGCTCGAGAGCTGTCTTTACTTTGCTATCTGATGCAAAAATCTGGATTATATCTATAGCGGTTTTTTTTTAAGCGATTGTTTAAGGTTTAAAGGATTTTTCATTGTAACTTCCGGTTTGGTGACGTCATAAATATTTCTCCTTCCCAATAATTATGGTCTAAGCATGAAGCTGATTATATACACCGGTTATAAAGTGGTTTCAGCAAACTTCGCCACACACATCAACAGATTATTCATTTTAACAATTTTTCAACCTGCCGCTAGAAGCGCTATAACATATTATGACGTCGCCTGATTTGTTTTGGAAAAGTTTATTCAAGCCAGAAACTAACATCGTTGAAGGTAAGTTCATATCATTTTTCACTTTCAAATTATGAGGCACTTCCGGTTGGACCGGAAGGAAGGGTCACGTGATTTTAGCACACGAGATAAAATGAAGATTCTGGATTATTCTATCTATTGCCACAAAAATCAAGTTTCGGTCTTTTGTGGTTGATTTGTTATTTATTTTTAAAGATTAAATCAATTGCGCCTTTAAGATGACGTCACGTGACCCCTGACGACGTAACCATGACGTATGTCTGCGAGACACGAGTTTACTAGGGTCTTCACCTGGGTTAAGTTTTATGGAAATACGACTTTGTTTTTCGTTAAAAGTGCTTGGAATTGTGCAAACAACGTTTACAAAGTCTATGGGATTGGATTCTGCCGGTTTACCTACCTGTCGCACACGGCGCCCTTCTTCATAGGCAATTTAATGACGTCATCCTGTTTCGCTTGTTGGCGGCTAGTGTCCTCTTGGGTGAGCGTACATTTGCATGCACGTACGATGTCAGTAGTGATACATTAGCTCAATGCATAGTACACTATCAGTATATAAGCATGTACACCCCCAGGGGGGGGCGGAGGGGGGGCCCAAGAAAGTGCGCCACCAACGTTGAAATGTATCTCATTCGTTCTTCCACGCTCATGAGCCACACATCTCACACAGTAAATACGTATAGATCGCTACCGCGAAGCGCACCATTGAAACACGTATAGATTTGCTCCGTGTATCGCTCTCCGCATTTAGTGATTCATACAACGTCCGCAAAGCCAGGTACGCAGGCACGATCTACACGGATTTTGTTTGGGGCGATGTCATTTTCTGCCATTTTCGTTCGAAAACAACACAATAAAACGCAAGGGGGTCACAGGCAGATTTTTTTAAAAATTCAGTATATCACTGCTACATGTACATCCTTTTTTAACGTATCCATGGAAAAAAATGAGTGGGGTCAAAGCACGATTTTGCACAATTTATCGATTATTATTGCCCTTTTTAGGGGAGGTATTTGTCAACGTCGTTTTAGTATTTGTGCACAATCTCTACGTGCATCAACGGTACGTCAACGCTTAATTTTTTCGACCCCTTTTTTTTTTAATTTTCAATACACTTTTTGTCATTGGATGATAACAATTAAGGTAAATAACAACCTTTTACAACTACAAAAGACAAGATGTTAAGATTGGATGCCAAAAACTCTTTATTTTTTGCGTGAGAAAATTGTTCCCCCCTATTTTGAGAATGGACGGTACGTCAGCGTTGCGCAATCACAGTCTCGAAGGGCCCCCCCCCTCCGCCCCCCCCTGTACACCCCTATTATACGTGTGCCATGCGGGGTCAATGCTTTATGCGCCTAGGCCAAAACGATTAAATTTCAAGGGTGCCGCAGGGTATGTCCAAGTTCGTTTTTTGCCAAAAAAACACAGGAAAGTTCGAGAACTACTTTTACACTAACCTTTATAGCAAAAATCAAGATTATATCTGTCAGGTTAAATTTTTTAGGAATTTTCAAAGGAAAAGAAGTCTTCTAGAGATATGTCTGTTCAAGGAACAGAGCATATATGGCTTTTTCGCATTTTTTGTGTGTATTGTTCATTACATTTATGATTTCATTTAATAAATTTCTTTATTAAATTTTTTCAAAACTGCAAATTTTAAATTATTAATTGGATTTTATCTCTCGCGGTTAATTTTGAGAAATGTTTAAAGGTCTTTTAATTGTAATTTCCGGTCTAGTGACGTCATATTATTTTGTTTTTATCTGCCAACTTGTTCCTAACAAGATGCTGATTATAAATACCAATTATAAAGCGATTTGAGCAAACTTCGCCACGAAAATGAACTGATTATTCATTTTAAACATTTTTCAACCTGCCACTAGAGGGCGTTATAACAATTTATGACGTCACCGGTAACTTTGTTTGTAGAGTGCAGGCTACCTAGAGACTATCATCGTTGAAAGTAAATTCATATCATTTTCAACTTTCAAATTATAAGGCACTTCCGGTTTGGACCGGAAGGAAGGGTCAAGTCATTTTGCATGTAATACGAATATGAAGACCCTGGATTATTCTATCAATTCCCGTTAAAATCTAAATCAGATCTGTTACATTTGATTTGATATTGATTTTCAAAGATTAAATCTACAAATCATTAGTTGCTTGCAATCTGATACTTGATGACGTCATCGTGACGTCATTAACATACAGCTCGAATTATAGAATTATATCTATCGCGGTTGATTTTTCAGCAATTATTTAAGGTTTAAAGGTCTTTTCATTGTAACTTTCGGTCTAGTGACGTCATATTTTTTTGTCTTCGCCAACTTGTTCCTAACAAGATGTTGATTATATAAACCAGTTATACAGTGATTTGAGCAATTTTCGCAAAACAAATCAACTGGTTATTCATTGTTAACAGTTTTCAAACTGCCGCTAGAGGGCGCTGTAACATGTTATGGCGTTACCGGTATTTTTGTGTGAAAAGCACTACTAGCCAGAGACTAACATCGTTGAAACTAAGTTCACATTATGGTCCACTTTATAATTATAAGCCACTTCCGGTTTCGACCGGAAAGAAGGGTCACGGGATTTCACGCACACGAGATAAAATGAAGATCATGGATTTAATATTATATCAATTCCCACAAACTTCAAGTTCCGATCATACGCTGTTGATTTTTTAATTAATTTTCAAACGTTAAATCTATTGCACGTTTAAGACGACGTCACGTGACCCATGGTGACGTCATCACGACGCCTGTCCACAAGGCACGAGTGCACTATAGAGTATTTACGGAGGTTAAGTTTGATGGGAATACTAATTTGTTTTCTGTTAAAAGTACTTGTGCAAAAGTTCGCGTACATCTATTATATGGTACAGTCAGTCCGCAGCGCACTGAAAAGCCGTTTCTTTTATGTGCGATTTATGCATGGCACTTTGTGCGTGACCTCGTTTTTGAATACTTAATGAGCTGGCGACAACGCCTGGAATTTGGTCCGAAACATCCGTTTTATTCACTGGCTGTCAATATTATGTATATTTTCTTTTGGATAAGGAAACATTTTGTTATATTATCAAATCAGATTGGAATTTATATGACATTTAGAGGGTGATATTTATAACGTAAAAAAAGCTCCCGAACCAACAAATTGACCTTTAAAAAAAAGACGAATTTTGTCCATCTTCTGGCAGCGGCCACAACCTGTTCCTATCATGAACAGGGTTCAATTTACCCGGGTGCACGCATGCACCAGTGCATGTAGATTTTTTTTTGTGCACGTAACTTTTCTGCCCCACGTGCACGCCGTGCATGTAGCTTTTTGACCACCAAAGTACTCATTTCAGACATATATTTATCAGCCCCAGTGAGAATACGAATAAAGTTGGTTGAATACCTTACCAGATAATGTACGAACGTGTTATTTATTTCATAAATCCATAATTTATTCCTTGCAGCAGATTCAGAATCAGTAAACTTGCGCACGCCGTCGCGTCGCGTCATGTTCTAGCGCTAGTGCTATTTTTGTAATCGGGAAAGCCCTCCATATTCGTACGTACGTACACGTTGTTTACGGGAGTGACGTCATACAGGGGTTATCGTAATTGACTCAATTGTGGCTACCCCCCTCTAGGCAATATTTGCTCAGCACTCGCTGTAGTCTTGGTGCAAGACGTTGTTGTTCATTATCACGCAACTATCGCGATTTAGCGCCCCTGCGCCTAACGACTATCAAACAATAGAGGGCGCTGTTGGGAAACTTCCAGATAATCACCACACATCGGCTCAGAACAGATTCGCGGCTTCCAGAATGCGCCCTCTATCGGTGGAATAGTCGCGACGCGTATAGTGTCGAGTACATAGGCCCTATGGTTTTATGGTTTTACTAACTCAACAAGAACGTCTTGCACCAAGACTACACTCGCTGTCGCACGCACGTGTTGCACGCGCTGTTAGTGAATTGTGATTTTTGCAACGGCGGCCGCGGAGTCTAGTACGAGTTTGCAAAATTAATGGTGCATGTAACTTTTTGCTGGTGCATGTAGGTTTTTTGGTCTACATGCACCAGTGCATGCAACTTTTTTTTTGTAAAACGAACCCTGATCATGAAGCTGATTATATACATCAGTTATAAAGTGATTTGAACAAACTTCGCCACACACATCAACAGATTGTTCATTTCAAACATTTTTCAACCTGCCGCTAGAGGGCGCTAAAACAATTTATGATGTCACCGATCACTTTTTTGTAGAGCGCAGCCTAGCTAGAGACTAACATCGTTGAAAGTAAGTTCAAATCATTTTCCACTTTTAAATTATAAGCCACTTCCGGTTTGGACCGGAAGGAAGGGTCACGTGATTTTACGCACACGAGATAAAATGAAGACCCTTAATTATTCTATCGATTCCCACAAAGATTAAATTATTAAAACTTTAAGATGACGACACATGTCACGTGGTGACGTCATGATGACATCCGAGTTTTAGGCACTAGCTCAGTATGAGTTCCGAGTATGTGCAAAGTTTCAATGACATTGAAGTCTGTTTAATGACAAAAGTGACCGCCAGAATGAAACGTGTACAAAGTCTATGCGATTTATTGCCAAGAAGAAGAAGAAGAAGAAGAAGAAGAAAAAAAACAAACAGAAGGAAAAGAAAGGCTTTTTCGCTTTTAAGCGAAAAAGCCAAAAAAAAAAATGTAACGAAAACAAAAGCTGTTTCGGTGAAAAACCGAAACAGCTAATTAATAATAATATTTGTAAAACTCAAATTGATACTAAACTATCGCTAACAATCTGTATAAACAGCGCTATACTCTCCGTGTTGACAGTATTAAACCATGTTAATACCGGTAGGTTGAAACTTTTAAAGATACAACCAGCTGATCTCGGTAAACTAAATCTAGAAGACGGCAGACGCTTCAAAAATAATGGCTATGATAGGCGTGCGAACACAAAAACCTGGCTCGTAAATGTACATGTACTCTATAATTAAATTATACAATTTAAATGTTAAATGGCAGAAGGTGCAATAGAATTTGATGATTTTAATGCTGTTGATGATTATAACAATGTTAATAAAGATAAAGATGAGGATGCGCAAGAAACTAATATAGATTACTTACTCGACAACTCACCGCCTATAGGCGATTGACAACATCCAATCATGCTGGAGAGTCTTAGTCAAGAAATACTGGATGCTGACGTTAATTATTTTTTACGAAGGTATTACTGAAAGAGAGCTAAAAACAAAACCCACATCAGTCGCTTCAAATAAATTTAGAAGAGATAGAAAAAGGGATTGCGAGTTTTATACCATTATCTTATTGTACTGAAAGAGGAAAAAGACAATCTATTACAAGTTTAATAGGCGATCTTTTAACAGTAACGACAGTTAAAACATAACGTACTTCGTACTTCAAAAACTAGGTTCCAAATTACATGATGCTTTATCCAGTATCTTAGGGAGTATATCAAGTTGGATATTATATCTACATTGTATTGAGTAAAACTGTTGGGTGGTTGGGTGAGCACAGGTGGGCCTTTATAGTCAGAGTCAGAAATTTATTTTTGTCTATTTACTAAAACAGTTTAACTAAAACCTAGCCAGCAAGCTGGTTAGTTAGCCTCAACATTGTGTTGTTGTTGTTGTTGTTGTTGTTATTTTTTCATTTTTATTGAGGGTTAGCAAGCTGACTTGTTGGCAACGGTACATGTAGGTCGTAAACGAAGTATCTATAGCTTCTATGGCTAAAGCACCGACGATTAACACAATTTTTTTGTTACCAGTTCGAGCCGATCTACTGAAGGAACTCTTTGGAGACCAAGTCATCGCCATTAATCATGTAGTGGAATGGCCACCAAGATCATCTGACCTCACACCGAGTGATAATTGTGTTAGCAACTTCTTCATGTGATCGTAACAATTTACATTGTCATATTCGACATGAAGTGGATGCTTTGTGCAACTTTGGGGGGTTGTATGTTATAGTAAATATTGTTTAACAAACCTGTCCGAAGTTTTACATTCATGGAAGCCGAGAAAATCACGAAAAACAGCGTTTGTTTTTAATCGGCGTCGAGCAGTTATTCTTATGATATTGGGTTGTTTTTTCTATTTTGTTTTCTAAAATTATATTTTTTGGAATAATTACAGGATATCTAGCACAATGATTTTGCTGGATGCCTAGAATCATTATTTACTTTCAAAAAAGTAAGATATTTCTTAATAATTCTGTAGTAAATATTTTCGATATCTGCAAATGGTGTATCCTACCTTTAAGTAGTAGTTTTCAATAAAAGATACATTGTATGTAACCTGAAGTAAGATACGTAGTAATTGCTTGAATTACAGGAATGGGTGGATTTGGGGAGTTGTATTGTATAGTAAATATCATTTAAAGGTAGTATACACCATTTGCAGATATCGAAAATATTTACTACCGAATTATTAAGAAATATCTTTAAAAAACGCGAAAAAACAAAGATAACATAAGAATAAGTGCTTGATGCCGGTTGAAAAAAAACGCTGTTTTTCGTGCTTTTCTCGGCATCCATGATTCTACAACTTCGGACAGCTCAGTTAAACGATATTTACTATAAATACAACCCCCCAAGTCTACTCATTCATGATAATTCAAGCAATGACCAATGGTGTACAGTATACTACCTTTAACTGACCTGTTCAAAGTTTTACAATATTGGATGCCAAGAAAAATAGCAAGAAAAACGGCGTTTGTTTTTAACTGGCGTCGGGCAGTTGTTCTTGTTTTTTCGCAATCGTCGACAGGCGATCGTGAATTGGTTCCATATAATTAAATTTTTCGATACAATTACAAGATATCTAGCGCAATTATTTTGCTGGATGCCTAAAATCATTATTTAATGTAAATTAAGTAAGATATTTCTTAATAATTTGGTAGTAAATTTTTCTGATATGGTGTATCCTACCTTTAAGTAGAAGTTTTCAGTAAAAGATACAAAGTACATGTACCGGTATGTGACCGGCTCTACAAAAAAGATATTAAGTCGCGCTGTGCATTATCATGTAATGGCCCAAAGTAACTCAAAGTTGAGAGGGTAAACATTTCATCAAAATGGGATTTACATTTTTTGCCATTAATGACATCTTTAACACCAATATTTTCAGGTTTCATTCAAAGAAATGTTGATTTCGATGATTAAAGTGGAAAACACGCCCATTTTGTGATCATCGTTCTGTTGTTCTACAACAAAGCCGTCTTTTTTAAAGCCTGTTTTCTCAGTTGTGTAATGTGAACTCCAAAGGAGAGCTATGGAGCTCTATTATACACCAACTGGAAGCTTACGCTGTGGGCTTTCCAACCATGTATATAACTCAATTTCACTATTTTGTGACATAATAACCATTATTGTGGAGTGGGTCACATGTGTAACCTGAAGTAAAAGCTATACTCAAACTCAAACATGCAAAGGACCTACCCATAACATCTCGCACAAACTCAGGTGGTTCTCTTTTTTTCCATTCTTTTGGTTTTTCAGGAATATACACAGGCTTCTCCTAAAGACAAAATAAGTAAAACCAACATGTATAATTATAACAGAAACTCTACACTTTCAAAGGTATAGTTGAAAGAGACCGCTGGAGGGCCATTAATGGATGCACTAGCATTCGATAGAAAAAAAATCAAGAGGAACACCTAAGCAGGGTTGTAGCTAGAATTTGTTTAGTGCCGGCTGTATTTGGGCTGAGAACAACGCGGTCGTACCAGCTCCAACCTCGTTACCATGGCTACGATCTTTCTGCGACATGTTTTCCCACCATGCCTTGCGCAATCTTAACGCGCACGCGCCCATGGAGTCGAGGCTGTATCAGCTCGTTTAGCTGCAAGACGAGGAGCGCGCGCTCGCGGATCAATGTACATTGTACATGTACATGTGCATGTACACACACAGTGTACGTACGTACATCATCGGCTGGCCAGTTGCAGAGCTGTCGCTACGGCTCTGGCCAGTTACAGAGCCGTAGCTGGATGCTAGATGGACGATAGCACGCCCTCTATTTTGAATAAAAATAAACGACGTGACGTCGGATAGTCTGGTCCCCTGACCTAATCAATCAGAAATTAGTCAGAATATTTTAGTCTGAGAACTGGAAAACCTGCGAGAGTCTTATGCATGCGGCCAGTACGCATATACGTGCATCAGCGATTGCGGCATGGAACATACAAATGGACACGTACAAAATTGCGATGCGATGGTACAAAATTGCGATGCGATGCAGCAAAAAATACAAAATCGCGATGTAATTCAGAAAAATTTGTGCCGGCCGGCAAGCTTCATTTTTACCCCGAGTGCTGGCCGGTGATGTCGAGTGCTGGCTACCGCCGGCCGGCGCCGGCCAGCGTAGCTACAACCCTGCACCTAAGGCCGCTTTCTAAAAATGAATACCCGTTATTCTTCATCTTGGGGGTACATGTACCATCCACTATATTGCGGACAAAATCGTAGGCCTTGAATCACGATGTGAATCACAGTGTTTGTGCCAGCGCAAGCTGTGGCTTACGCTGTGATTCAGTGCCTGCGATTCTGCCCGCAATATCATATTTGATAATGAATCCACCTCTACATTCCACTGTCATTATCTTAAAATAGATTTCAAATATCTACTTTAAATGGTAGACACACAGGGGCAAGACCGAAAGTTCATTAAAGATCCTGGTTTAATTGTACATAACTTCAAAGCAGGTTTGTTTTTCCCTTGTTTTAGTTGTTCAAAAAATGTGTGCATTTTCTGGGGTCAATACCTGAACATGTTTAACTAGTTTGCATTGGATGCCACACGCACAGTTTTTTGGGGGGATTCAAAACGGATGACGGATTAAGTCATGAGCAAGGCCAGAAATATCTGTTAGCGACCGACTCGCAGCGAGCGAGGCCGGTGTGCTACCCACAGATGCTGGCCTGAAAACTACATGTACCCCCTGCCTGGGCCCGGTCAATGTTAAAATAATCCCAAGGTGAACTGGTAAAATAAGATTCCAAATTCACAATTGGACTTACAGGATTATTCATCAGTTTCTCAATCCGAATTTTTTGTTTCTCAGCAGCTGATCTTGGTAGAGTGAGTTTCTGGTTTGCATCTTTCTGGTGGAACTGCTTATTTGCAATAATCGTCTCCATTATGGCCACTCAATGTATGTTCAGCTTGTGGCTGTGAACATGTGCTTCAACTACTGTATTGGTGGGGAAAAAATAGAAAAATACAACATGGATAAAGGTCAGAAGAACAAACAGAAGTCATTTCTTGATTGACTACAGTACCTCCAGTACAAACTTAAGAGAGATATAACCAAATATTAATTTCGACAAATGTGTAAAACAAATGTCACTTGTGATTGTTTACATTTCATTAAATGGTTATTTTATACCAACAATTATTGTTACATAAACTTTACTAAGCCCGCCTCGTATCGAGGTTCATGATCGAGGGATTAAGATGGCTACCTTCTCTTAGTGATCCTCGTTACGGCCCTGTTACAGTTGAAGCTCACAAGCTCACAGGCCTGCAAGGCTACACCTAACTAAAACCAACTAAAGCTAGCAACACAACTCGATATCAACCTTCTCAACAGCCAATTAAGATGCATTCAATTTCACCTTACTGGCCCACGAATCTGGGGTGTTTACCTTTAAATCAAGACAACGAATACCACTGAGATTCACATACTCCATCTAAATGTCGAAAGGCTCACCAGAGCTTAATGTAGCCTCGTCTGACACCTGACTGAAAAACATCAAGAGACCCATGAACAAAAGCTTGAAATCAAGGCTTCAACATTGCAGAGTTTACATACATGTACATTTGTATTCCCAGCAGACATCACGGGATTGCCTCATACACGCGACAGTATCCCTGCAAAGTTCAATGTTAGTCAAAAAGTCTCCGGTAAACAACCCAACTGAATGGATTTCCATTGCTGCCAACAACTACCAAGTTGTGAACCGCTACAAGCCGCCTCCAATGATGGCTACCCACCGTACACGTATGTAACCTGCATCAGGTCACGGCCCCTGCTATCAAGAGGCAACTTTAACAGCCGCAATATACTAGGGATACCGTGACACCAGCCTAAATGTGACGTTGTTGCCAACTGGACCAGAAAGCTTGACCTCAACCTGCTTTACGACCTGTAAGACCATCACATCATCTTCTCTTGCCGGCACAACAACTCGTCCACCCCTGACCTGAGCTTTGTCTCCTTCAACATTGCACACAACTGTGAACGCATCATCCTCGATAAGTTCCTACGAATCGAACACTGCCCAATTTTTATTGGCACAAATATCCCCTCCCTCAACAAACTTTAAAAAGGCTGACTGCAACGAGTTCACATCTCAAACTGATGATTCACCTGCAACCAGACCAAGACAGACAGGGAACACCTCCGATACCGCCTTCATTAACACTAACCCCCTCACTGCTTTTTCTAGAAAGTATCCTGAATCCGCTACAATCCACCAATTTTGGTTAGCAAAAACTGCTGGTGTCCTGAGTCCATCAGACTCCACCAGTATGCATACTGGAGATATCCTGAGTCCATCAATAAGCCACCAGCAAAAGTTGATAGACTCTGGCGGATTCAGGATACCATGGTGGCATACAAACAATTGCAGTGTTTTTCTTCATAGAGTCCATCACACTCCATCACCTAAATTTATAAATCCATCAAACTCCTGCAGTAATGATAGGCTTAAAATCCTCAATCCATCCCTCTCCTCCAGTTTGTTCAATATGGAGGTATCCTGAATCCGCTAAAATCCTCCAAAACAGGAAATGGATTTCAATAGACTCAGGGTGGTTAGGGTTAACATGCTTTCCTCTGCTGCCAAATCATTGATTCCGCGCGAAAGACGTGGCTAGTACATTCCATGCTGGAATTCTGACTGCGACACGTGTACAGTGCAGTCAGTCACACACACACCAAAGCTACACTTATTCCAGCACGATTTAAGGCAAACCAGACCCTCTTTTTGTCCCTATAGATACAGACCAACCGCATCCCCCTAGTTCCCCAGATTGTATGAGCACAATGGCTAACACAAAACGAGGGGGGGGGGGGGGGGGGGGGGGGGGGGGGGTTTCTTCCGCCTTATGTGATATATCTTGCTACATATGTAAGTGATTCATTTTAAGAGATCAATTTCCAGCATACCTGTCACTTATGCCAGTTACGAACTATAATTGGGTACCAGGCCCAGTAAGTCAATCCCTTTCTCTCCGCTTGGTATTCAGCCAGAAGTCACACCGTCACTAAAGCGTGGAACCCTATCGATTAAACATAAATGTACAATTGCTACACGAAATAAGACAGAGGGGCCCCCCCCCCCCCCCACCCCCCTCCTGATCCTTTTCAGGAATGATGTTGACGATCCGACTGCACAAACAACGCGCTGAATGAAGCGATTGACTGCGAGGTCACCGTGCGCGGAAAAATGTCTTGTCCCAGTTGGATGATGTCTCTCAATCTATTCTACAGCACACTATGCAGTGAAGGATTCGGGGCACCATGCAAAGATCTTCCAGGAATCATGCTCCTAATTAGTGGTTTGAAGGTAAATTAAAGGAAAAAAATAGTCTGAAAAATGTGCAATATGAATGACTCATTGACGATCTGCTGCAAAAAAACAGTTGCGGCCTGGCGAAACAGTACGTAGACTATACTTGTTTTTGGTTTTTTTAAACGTTAAATACCTTTTCAACATTCTTTTACAAACTAATTTTGTGCTCGCACGGCAAAGGCAGTTCTGGAAATGAGCGAGCGCCGTGTATCCACGTGCCGCACACGATATTTGTCTCGTATCCCTGTGTCATGCAATGGTGTGTGCACCGCAGCATGTACATGTCAACAATAGTGTTGAGAAATAGTAAAAATATGCCCCGTAGGCCTGACTGACATGGATTATATTTTGGCTGGTGCCTGGCACATTAAAATGGCTTGTAATTTCGTCGGGTGAATTCCTGTATAGTGTTTCTCCTTCACAAATTTATGTTATCGTGCAAGTTTAATTTGGCAAGAATTACACCTGATGATGTACATTTTTTGTAGAACTCATCTCCGAACCAATTCTTGTTCTTGATTAATAGTTGGTGTTCCTTCCACCGGTTACGTCTGCCAAAACCTTACTTCCCAACTGGTAAATCTACCAGCCATCAATATAAATATTCAACATAAAAGTCACGGTTGGACGATACTATAAAATCACGCATCAGGGGTAGAGTGCAGCACCACAAACTACAAAGTTCCTTTTGCAGTCGCGCCACAGTACCGGATCATGTGACTACTGATTGTCGCGTGTATCAAGTCAAAACTTTTGGGCCTATTTTTTTGGACCTCCAAACGGCAAAAAACACAATCACTAAAAAATCCATAACCGGGTATCTTCTGGTCAATTGAGGTCATTGACCAATCAGTTTTGTCCTTTGTCCGAGCTTACAAATAATGTAACATTTAAAGGAATTGCAATAATTTAAATTGTTCATGATCCTGCCTACATGTACCAGGGTCTTTCCATAAGTAAGGGGGCCAAAGCGTGACATGGTGTTATTTCTCAAAATGTAATTTACTTTCTATATTCTTTGCATGTTCGTATGGTGGGGATAGCTCATACGTTTAATGTATAACTTCAATTTCTCGAATCAGATTTTTTGTTTTCATATACGATCCAAAACTATCCATCACACTGTAATGGAGACACCGGTGTCTCAGTTACAGTGTGAAGTGTGAAACTTGTGACTTGTTTTGCCATAAATTAGTAGGTTTTCATTGAAAATTTAAATTTCAAAGGGTAATATGTAAACATCATTGGTATACTGTAATTCAGCTATTTTCAATGAAAACCTTCAAACGTTGGCCAAGCAGTAAAGGCCGACAGTTTTACGCGTAACCGTGACACTGGTGTCTTTGTTACACCGTGACTCAAAAAGTCCTGTCTCTCTTATTATGCATCATAAATGTCTGAATCTATCATACATGTACATGTAGCATGTATTACTATGCACTTTGCTCGATTCAGACATTTATGATGCATAATAAGAGAGACAGGACTTTTTGAGTCACGGTGTAACAAAGACACCAGTGTCACGGTTACGCGTAAAACTGTCGGCCTTTACTGCTTGGCCAACGTTTGAAGGTTTTCATTGAAAATAGCTGAATTACAGTATACCAATGATGTTTACATATTACCCTTTGAAATTTAAATTTTCAATGAAAACCTACTAATTTATAGCAAAACAAGTCACAAGTTTCACACTTCACACTGTAACTGAGACACCGGTGTCTCCATTACAGTGTGATGGATAGTTTTAGATCGTATATGAAAACAAACAATCTGATTCGAGAAATTGAAGTTATACATTAAACGTATGAGCTATCCCCACCATACGAACATGTAAAGAATATAGAAAGTAAATTACATTTTGAGAAATAACACCATGTCACGCTTTGGCCCCCTTATTTATGGAAAGACCCACCAGCACATGTACCGGTACTAGTACATGTACATGTACACTTGTATAACGCCACATTTGCGGGTCTATTCACCATGTTCACACTTTTCCTACCTCCGTAATTCATAGGCCTAATCTAAATTAGGGGTAGAGTATAGTACAGTACATACTGTACTCTGTAGTAGCCCAGGTTTGACGACGTTCTTCATTGCATTACGACTGACGTCCAGGGTATCAATTTTACAACACATTTTTTCATATTTTTACCTCAGGATGAAGGAAGCTAAAATTTTGTTTACATCTTTCTTGTGTCTAGAATTACAGATCGTCATGGGTTACAAAAAGTGAATGTGTCCTTGAGCTACTTATTTACAGAAAATAAATTGCAAATCCACACTTTTCGACATAAACATCATGTACGAACTTCCTACGTGCGTGCACGCGGGAGGCCGGCTCATTAGTCCTAGGCCTGCGCGCCTGATGGGTACACGCGCACGCACGTAGAAAGTTCGTACATGTACATGATGTTCACGTCGAAAAGCGTGGATTTGCAATTTATTTTCTGTATGTATAAGTAGCCCAAAGATACCCCCAGAACTATGGGGCTCCCGACGCCCGTACGGCGGAGCCCCATAGAAAGAGAAGGTTTTTACAGGTTAACCGCCGTTAAACAATAGAAACCATGCACAAACTGCACAAAATTACTCCCATACCGCCGCACGGTATACCTCCAAACACATTTTTTATGAGTACTTAACTTTAACAACTCACCATGCCAGCACTTCCATAAAACCGGTCGAATCTCGCCCAATTTCTGTAATAAAGTTGAAAACTATCCCCGTGCCGCAAACGCGAATGTCACACTCAGTCTTACAGTTACAGATGGCAGATAACTCGTGCGTAATTTCAAGCCGGCCGCAGCCGCATTTACCGTTTTCTAAACAAAAGGTTCATCTTGCGAGGCCTTATTCTTACAGTTTAGCAATGCGCCAGAGCCACAATAGACCGAAGCCAGGGTTTGGAAAACAGCACCCATTGAACGATGTTATCCACCGTCTTGTAACAGCCGCGTTTGCGGAATGGGGATAGTTTTCACCGGTTTTATGAAAGTGCTGGCATGGTGAGTTGTTACAGTACTCATACAAAACATGTTTGGAGGTATACCGTGCGGCGGTATGGGAGTAATTTTGTGCAGTTTGTGCATGGTTTCTATTGTTTAACACCGTGGCTATTCTTACGTGACCGTAATCATACGCACTTTTTCTATTCTTACGTGAGTTCTGGTAGCGCATGCGCAGTCCCTTGTTAAATGTATAGTCCCTAGTTTTACAGTCCCTAGTTTTTCGTATACACGACTTTTATACCTTTTTCTATAAGACCCTACATGTATCTAGATGAGATTATTAACCAATAATTTTTAGTTAATAAAAAAAGGTTACGTAATGAAATAATACGAAAAAACAATGGAATTAACTTATTACACATACATACAATAACCACCTACATGTACTCTATTACCTACTGAACACTTACTACAAACTTAGCTATTGCCGTTGTTTAATAGTATACTACATGTAGTTCGCTTTTTTGTCCCCGAAGAAGTCACAGCTAGTTTTTTATGAAAAATGTCAAAATTTGAATACGAATGAAATGTGATTTTTTCACTACATGTATGTTTGCACAAAAATCTAAATTCAATCACAGAATCGTATGAATAATTACATATTATGGTCAAAAAAGGTGCATTTTGGACTAAATACCACAATTTTAACAACGACTATTGCCAAAACAAATTTCCTGGGTGGTCTTCATATGTATGGCGCATATTGGGTTTTCCTTGTCTGTGTCGGAAACCAGTTAAATCACGTAAGAATAGAAAAAGTAGGGTTACGGTGAGAATAGCCACAGCGATTGTTTAACGGCGGTGTAAAAACCCTCTCTATCTATGGGGCGCTCTGCCCTACGGCTACGGGCGTCGGGAGCCATAGACACATAGTTCTACTAGGATGTAGCCCAAACTCCAAAGACACATTTGCTTTTTGTAACCCATGACGATCTGTAATTCCAGACACAAGAAAGACTTAAGCGAGATTTCGGCTTCCTTCATCCGGTAAAAATATGAAAAAAATTCGCTATGGCAGGAGAAATTGATACCCTAGACTCCATCGCGTTTCCTTCTTATTCCCCCATATGGTTGTACACACACAACGGAGGAGTCCAACCTGGGCTAAACTCTGTACTGTAGTGTCTGATTTCGTGAACGTGGAGGTACACTGCGCAATAGCCCTAGCCTTGTTGCCATTTTGTGATTGGACAATTAACGACGTTCGTTTGCTGGTGATGCAGTGTTTTCATATCTCCAGTGAGCGCGCTAGCTCAGCATGCATGCAGCAAGCTAGCACTGCGCGCTGCATGCTTTCTAATTCCACACATGCGATATATAGACCCAATAATTGGGGCGTTTTCACTCCTTTTTGAAATTTTTGATTTTGTCTGTCGTTCTAACGCCCCAACGACTTATTAGCATATTGCCAATAAAAAAATGAATTGGGAACACAACAGTTGCCCAAAACATGCCAAATACTTGACAAAATATCTTGGAAAGCGCATACTGGCTTCTTTAAAGAAGAACTGTTAGGTCTTCCATGGTACTCACGATTATTTGGGGTTGAAAATCCGAGCAATTTCCACCAGCTTTTCAAAACACTGTTTTCAAATGATTCAGGAAAATGTCTCGTGTATAAACTCCATGGACGTTCAGACGGCACCCGACTCACACAAAGGGCACACTATGCGAAGACGGGGGACGCGACAATGGCTTTTCGAGCGACTACAACGACTGTTTCGTGGTGCAAGAGTGCAGGCCTGCATCGCTGCACTGTACAGTGCAGCGATGCAGGCTGGAATTTCTGCACCACAAAACAGTCGTTGTAGTCGCTCAAAAAGCCATTGTAACCTCAATCCTGCAAAATCCTGCAATGCATCAAACTCCAAGTGACCTCAATCCTGCAAAATCCTGCATTTTGCAATGAGGAATTTAGAGGATTTGGGAGGGTTAGGGTTAACATAGAAGCCAGTATGCGCTTTCCAAGATATTTTGTCAAGTATTTGGCATGTTTTGTGCAACTTTTGTGTTCCCAATTCATTTTTTTATGGGCAATATGCTAATAAGTCGTTGGGGCGTTAGAACGACAGACAAAATCAAAAATTTCAAAAAGAGTGAAAAAACCCCAATTATTGGGTCTATGCGGTATCTAGCTCTGCACCAGTATAGAAAACTAAAAAGACACCCGTACCACGCGTACCGTACCAGTCCCAAACGTCCGCTTTTCGATATATGGAACGGCACCTCGCAATCACTGTCATTATTTTATTGTACAGTTGATGAGTTGCCCGTCTACGTCTGCATTAGCCGAACAGCGTTATTTGTCCAATCACAAAATGGCAACAAGGCTACGACTTAGACCGAGTTACTGGCCTCTAGTTATCGCTTTTTTAACATTTGGACATCATCTGGCGCTACTAGAGGCCGAGGACCTTAACGTGCATCGGTCCAAATCTCTTAAATGTGATTCAAAAAGTCGACCAAATCCACACAAATACCTAACAAAATACCTTAAAATCACCTAAACAGCCTTCCATGTGTGTCCAAGTACGTCGGGGTGGTCTTCGGGGGTATTCACGATCAATTATTTGCTTGCAAATCCAGGAAATTCGACCCAGTATTCGAGCGACTACTGTACAGTTGCTGTCATGGCCGGCAGGAAAGAATATGGACGTGCGCGCGCATCATATCGTGGATGTCAGTGACGTACAGGTCAAAGTGTATCGACCGGTGGTAAACAACAAGCGTGCGGCGCAGCGACTGTTTTATGTCATGGCACAAGCTGTACGGTGGCTGCGTGCTGATGAGGAGACACCAATCGCTCTCGGGCAGGGATAGCGCACATTGCTTGCAATCGCGAGGAGTATGACAATGCAAAATACTAATGTTTATTATAATCATAACAAAACAATAATAATAATTTTGGTTAAGTGAAGTGAAATGGTAAATTATAATGCCTTCCTAGATTATATACACACGGTTCTTGCAATTTCTTTCTTGAAACGTAAAGCCTAAAAATCATCTCTTCTAGTTCTAAAGAGGCCAATAAATTGTAGCAGCATTCGTCGCGCCCCTCGCCCGCGGATCCGCATCTAGGAAGGCGATTGGTGTCTCCTCATCAGCACGCAGCCACCGTACAGCTTGTGCCATGACATAAAACAGTCGCTGCGCCGCGCGCTTGTTGTTTACCTCCAGTCGATACACTTTGACCTGTACGTCACTGACATCCACGATATGATGCGCGCGCACGTCCATATTCTTTCCTGCCGGCCATGACAGCAACTGTGCAGTAGTCGCTCGAATACTGGGTCGAATTTCATGGATTTGCAAGCAAATAATTGATCGTGAATACCCCCGAAGACCACCCCGACGTACTTGGACACACATGGAACTGGAAGGCTGTTTAGGTGATTTTAAGGTATTTTGTTAGGTATTTGTGTGGATTTGGTCGACTTTTTGAATCACATTTAAGAGATTTGGACCGATGCACGTTAAGGTCCTCGGCCTCTAGTTAGTACTAGCGCCAGATGATGTCCAAATGTTAAAAAAGCGATAACTAGAGGCCAGTAACTCGGTCTAGCTACGACTATTGCGCAGATACACACCGCCACGCTTAGCCCTAGTCTATGGCCCCGCACTAGACTACCTCTGTGCTATGGGCCATACGTCCATCAGTGCAAAAAACCCGGGATTTTTTTCACTTTATTCATGGAGATCATTCGGTCTCAAACTCGGCATGCAGGTTCACTTACCATAGCGCACCGATATTTCGTCAAAATTGGGACTTTTACGTGGTTCTGTTTGGTGTATTTTGTCTCTTTTGTGTAGCATGAAATGCAGGTCAACATGAAGACTCGGCTTGGCAATAATGGCGGAATCGACCTGTGCGCGCGGATACAACTGACGGTTGTTCCATGAAACACCATTAACTGCATGCGTAGTTGCGATAATCGTAACCCACCATCCTCCCGACGGTCGAAGACCGGAGGGTTACGAGTCAAACAGTGTACAGAATTGGCATTTTTATAATTTCGACCATTTTTGCCAGACTAGTCACCGGATTTGCCGGATTTTAACCACTTTTAAAGATCATGACACACATTTTAAGAACACAGATTTGATCTGCAATGTGTAATGACTCCACTCATAACACTCTAAACATCATTGAGAAAATATTTTGGGGGAAAAATGACAAAAACTTACCAGAGACTGAGCGAAATTCTCACCAAACGAGGTTTACGTTTATAACCCCGCACTTCAAAACCTAACAACAATCTCGACCAATCAGCGTAAACCAAGGAAAGACAGACTGGGTGGAGCTTCGGCTGTACACCGCTAACCGGCTATTCCCGCTTGCGGACTCACTGCACGGGCTTCCCTTTCGGCGCTCATGCTGCGTTCCAATCGCGTCGTGTTTATCGTGTTCACGGGTTCACGAGTCGTATAGGAGTTCGGGCGGTCTGTTCTTGATACGCGAACTCTGTTCTCGCGCTCGAACGGCGGGAACGCGACCCATTGCACTCGGAACAAGAACACACACCACCTATCCATCATGCAAGAACAAGTTACGCGTGTCAAGAACAGGGCCCAATTTCTTGGCTCTGCTAACCACAGAATTCCTCGCTTACGGTCACCATTTTCCGCTAACCGCGCTAGCAGAAAAATTATTTGCTCACCCAGTAAGCACAGAATCCTTAGTTGCGGGATGTACGCATGCTCAGAGACCAAAATTCCTTGCTAACGCGTGAAATACGTTTACCGTAAGCACCGAATTTTCTGCTATAGTAAGCAGGGATTTTTCGCTAACGGTAAGCAGAGCCAAGAAATTGGGCCCAGACCGCCCGAACTCGGCCATAATGGCGTTCTAATCGCCTGGCAACTCGTGTTCACCAGTGGTGAACTCGAGGTGGATTTATTTCTCCATGTACACGTCACGACTTCGCGAATGAAATACTCGCGCATGCGTGTTGGTTCACGTACAAGTTCTTGCGCTATAAAGAATGTCCTTACCGCACGACTAACTCGACTGTGCGCGTGCGTCGTGTGGTGTGTAGCGTTTGGAATGCAACCTACTTGTGAACGTGGAGAAATTCACGGTGAACACGATAAAAACGATGCGATTGGAACGCAGCATTAGTCTCACTGCTACATTCTATGGGCCTTTTCGAAACCGTTGCTTCGTCTTTGGCTTTGCCTCCGAAAAGGAGACTGAGCTAGAGAGAAGCCCGTGCAGTGAGTCCGCAAGCGGGAATAGCCGGTTAGCGGTGTACAGCCGAAGCTCCACCCAGTCTGTCTTTCCTTGGTTTACGCTGATTGGTCGAGATTGTTGATAGGTTTTGAAGTGCGGGGTTATAAATGTAAACCTCGTTTGGTGAGAATTTCGCTCAGTCTCTGGTAAGTTTTTGTCATTTTTCCCCCAAAATATTTTCTCAATGATGTTTAGAGTGTTATGAGTGGAGTCATTACACATTGCAGATCAAATCTGTGTTCTTAAAATGTGTGTCATGATCTTTAAAAGTGGTTAAAATCCGGCAAATCCGGTGACTAGTCTGGCAAAAATGGTCGAAATTATAAAAATGCCAATTCTGTACACTGTTTGACTCGTAACCCTCCGGTCTTCGACCGTCGGGAGGATGGTGGGTTACGATTATCGCAACTACTGCATGCGCTGCATTATGTAGCGATCACAACAGAGGGCGCTCTGCTAGCCTTTGGTATTTCATGAAACAACCGTCGGTTGTATCCGCGCGCACAGGTCGATTCCGCCATTATTGCCAAGCCGAGTCTTCATGTTGACCTGCATTTCATGCTACACAAAAGAGACAAAATACACCAAACAGAACCACGGAAAAGTCCCAATTTTGACGAAATATCGGTGCGCTATGGTAAGTGAACCTGCATGCCGAGTTTGAGACCGAATGATCTCCATGAATAAAGTGAAAAAAATCCCGGGTTTTTTGCACTGATGGACGTATGGCATAGCACAGAGGTAGTCTAGTGAGTAGTGGCAGTGCGGGGCCATAGACTAGGGCTACGCCACGCTTTGATAAAAAACGCTATCTTTGCGGGAAAAACTCTTACCATTTTACTCTTTAGTGATACACATTGCTCTTTTACACCAAAAGCCGCAAAAATAGCACCTTCCGTTTTCACAAAATCCGATACAAACGTTGACTTAACGTGTTGTCTTTTTTTATTTGCTGTCTTCGCACGGTGCCCCGAATTCTTTACGTGGAAATGGCGGTAGTGTAGTATGGTTGGAGAGACTTTACTATCCAGCCGGGACCAGACTTTTTGTCACCGCGAGGCAACCTCGTTACCGGGGCTACGATCTTGCTGCGCCATTTTATCCCATCATGCCTTGCGCAATCTTGTTAGTAATAAAGCCTAAAGGCGGGTCGAGGCAGTGACCGCGAGGTCACTATCAAAAGTCTGGTCTCGGGTAGCCTTGGCGACATATGAAGCACGATATGTGGCAGAGAAAATCCCCCCTCTTTTGTGTTGACCATTGTGTTCCCGGAATCTCAGGAATTCTTTTTAGGTTTCAAGGGGGGATGTAGTCCAGGAAAAATAAGTTTTGACCTCAAACAAATTGCAACAAATTGTTTTTCACCACAGTGCACTTCTAAAAGGTTCCTAGAATCAATGACATACTAAAAATCTACAAAAATCCAAGTGGTGGAAATATGTCTAATTTGCATAAATCGTTAATCCCTGCCATTTTTATTTTTGTATTCCCATATTTGGGTATATATTTTATTTTTATTTTTTGAAAAGTTTATTTTGGTGATTCTACTTAGGCCTACATATCCTTACTTGAATAACATTTGCTAAAGCATATAAGTGACTGAATAATTATGAGAACACAGTAATTATCCAAAATGACAACTTTGTGACCCTATAAATGTGCGCACATTACACTGTCTCCAGATATCATCATGTAGTCAGTATTGGTGAGCTTCAAATTCACAAAGTTGCTTACTGGCACAGTTATCATATTAAAACCTTATGAAAAATCATATAAACAATAATAACATTGTGATATTTAGCCCAGAAAACAAAAACTGGGGGGAAATGGTGTATCTATAAATTGGGCTAAAAAGTAGTTAAAGGGTTGCCTAACATGGAAGACTTGAACAAGTTCAAGGAAATCCCCAAAATACATTTTAACGTAGATATGATTATTGTAAGCAACAAAAATCTTAAATTTGGGGGGTTTCCTTGAACTTGTTCAAGTCTCTCACCTTAGGCAACCCTTCACCTACTTGTTAGCCCAATTTAGGGACACATCATTTTTTCAAAGTTTTTGTTTGCTGGGCTAAATATCACAATGTTATCATTGTCCATATGATTTTCCATAAGGTTTTAATATGATAACTGTGCCAGTAAGCAACTTGGTGAATTTGAAGCTCACCAATACTGACTACATGATGATATCTGGAGACAGTGTAATGTGCGCACATTTATAGGGTCTCAAAGTTGTTGTTTTTTGATAATTACTGTGTTCTCATAATTATTCAGTCACTTATATGCTTTAGCAAATGTTATTCAAGTAAGGATATGTAAGTAGAATCACCAAAATAAACTTTTCAAAAAATAAAAATAAAATATATACCCAAATATGGGAATAAAAAATATTACATGGCAGGGATTAACGATTTATGCAAATTAGACATATTTCCACCACTTGGATTTTTGTAGATTTTTAGTATGTCATTCTAGGGACCTTATAGAAGTGCACTGTGGTGAAAAACAATTTGTTGTAATTTGTTTGAGGTCAACAAAACAAAATTATGTATTTTGCCTGGACTAATGGGTTAGGTTACAAAAGTCTTGAGTGTGTATAAGGTATAGAGATAAGAGGGGGGTACCCCTCTGCCACATATCGTGCTGGGTATACTTGGCGAAGGCACGTTCGTCGTTATCCGTCCGTCGTTATATGTCCAGAAATACACGCCACGAGAGCCCCGCATATATGCTGCTAGCTCGCGCTCCCCGGCCCCGTGCAAATGTACAGCGCGAACAGCGACCTCATCGGCCACTATTTATGCAAATCAACTGAAGCTACTTTTGCCGCGCCGCGTCTTGGATCAACCATTTTTGAAATCTTATGTTTTTCCTATATTTTGCGCCACATTTCTAGCGCATGACCTCGTATGCGAATACAGATAAGTATAGACGGGGCTAAGATGTGGAGTGTCCAACAACAATGCGGTTGAATCCCGATCGACGTCATCAAATTAGATGCAGTTACTTATTTGCAGCATGACATTTAAGACAAAATGACGGATATTCAGCGTCGTCTGAAGTCCACAGATCTGTCGTGTTGTTTGAATTCTGCAGAGGATAAATTATCCCTCGAAGAAGTTAGACCCGAGCAGCGAAAGGCCTTAATCCTTTCTTCGTATTCACGATTCGATGTTTTTGTGAATTTGCCGACAGGTTTATATAGGCTTGATTCCAATTAGAAAGAGCCGTTCATCTGTTCCATCCGGGGCGCGCCGTCCGCTATCTGGGATTATTGAGGGCGCCCTTAATTATCGTCAGAATCAGTTTAGAGCACGGTCTTGAAGCAAGCTAGAGTCACGTGAAATTCCGAGGACATTCCAAGCATAGCTCTAGTACTAGTAGCTATACTCGCCTCCGCATGCGTGCTGAGTCGTTTTCGTTCAATGTAGTGTACGATTATTGTACACGCTGTGTGTTTCCCCAAAATTGCACACACGACACCATTTCACAAATGTGGTTTCTTACACGTCCGCAAAAGGCGAAGACTTTTTGGCTGCCATGGCACTATGATACACCCGAAAATTGTTAGCATTTTGCGGACGTGACGTAGGAAACTACATTTGTGCAATGGTGTTGTGTGCAATTTATGGGAAACAGCTAGACAGCATGTATAATAATCGTAGTCTGGTTCCCCGACCTGACAATTTGTTTAGGCCTAGACGTCTAAATTGTAGGTCAGGTATAGCCGCCGGCGACAAAAATAGATAATGACGCAATACAAGAATCGTAGCTATGACGACGCAACAATTAAAATGTTAACGGCTCTTCCCAAAAATAGCAAAATTACTACAATGACTGTGATATTATTAGGCATTTTGTTTGGTGTTGACTTTTGCCAATGCGAGTTTTATTTTATAAAAACCCGTAAACACTCGAACATCGCGAACGTTAACGATTATACCTGGCCGTCAAAAGAACGTGTTCAAAACTGGAAACTGGAGTAATTTCTCCAGTTTTGGTCACGTCGTCACCGGGGCACGGTTTTTCAGCTGGATTAGATGCGTGCGATATAATGTAGGGCCGAGTTCGACACGTTTCAATAGAGTCGCGGCCTTCTCCAGTCGCCGCGGTTGAAAACTCAAAACTAAGCAGCTAAACACAGGCTAGTTTTGACCATCAAATTGTCAACATTCAAGCAAATACCCAGCAAAACAAGCGAAAATAACTGCGACCCTCACCAATCAAACCAGACAGTTCAAATCTTCATGTGTAATTTCTACAAGCCTTCGAAAAAATCACTTAACTTTCTCCGATAAAATATATGTCAACGGTGGCGGTGTTCTGTACACGTGTGTAATTCACTTGCGAGTTGCGAATTGCGAGCTAGTTATAACCTTTCACCGCTAGCTCAAATTGTGCAGTTTCTACGCAACGATCGACCCAAAACCCCAACTTAATGACTGATCCAAGGCGTTCATATATCGTCAGTTGATTTGCATATAATAGTGGCCGTTGTGCTCCGATTACTACCGTCCTATACCGGCCTGATATGGCGGCCCACACCATCACACTTGGGCCACCCCACCTGTCGGTTTGCCGCACGAAACAATCGGCATATCGCTCGCCAGTTCTTCTCCAGACACGCTCACGCCCATCAGGATGATCCACACAGAACCTTGACTCATCGCTGAAAGCGACCTCGTTCCAGTGCGCCAAGGTCCACCGCTGATGCTGCTGGCATCTCTGTCAGTTGCGGCGATGGACAGCCGTCAACACGGCGCCTCTGTATGGTCTTCTGGCAATAAGACCATAGTCATGCAGTCGTCTTCCTCCAGTATCACTGGAGATCCGTGGATTTGCACGCCCCGGAGTTTCTGCTGCAGTCTGGGATGCTGGACGGAATAGGACCACCTGCCTTTCCTGCCTTTCAGTGGTGAATCTTGGCCTCCCTGATCGAGGGTTGTCATCTGCAGAGTTGTGGAGGGTTTCTCTGTTCACCAGGGCCGATATCGTCTGGTGTGAACAGCCAAGACGACGTCTACCTTGCAGCATGCCCAGGGCACGCTGCCGTTGATCCCTTTGACAATCGTGGCATGTTGCTTGAAATGCCCATTTTGCACTGGCCTTTTTTAAGCCAACATCAAGACATTCCGTGCAGCTCATTACAATCATCCCATACCCCGCCCCTTGGCTAATCAGTGACTGTCAAAACAGCTGTGCCATGAAGAGACCATTGAAGGTTCAAGTGACCATCACACCGCGTTTACACTTGATCCTCCTACAAGGATACAAGGAGGATCAGATCCCGAAAGCGAGATCAAGCATTTTTGGGCCGCGTTCACACTTGAGTGTGATCTCGTATTGATCTCGCATAGTTAAACGGAAGTTCAGTTCAGCTGACGGAAAAGGTTACTGTGCGAGGTCATTGATTGTGCGCGCGCATGTTGTTTTGTTCGTTGCGTCGCGCCATTTTTTTATTTGGTGTACACGTGTGTGTGTACATTGTACACAATCCCCCATCTCCATCTCAAAGAAGTACTAATACTAATTATCATCTCCCAAGTGAGATATGAAAACATTATTGAAGTTACAATATAGGCCGAATTTACATTTTAAAAAGTCAAATACAAATTAGTATACCTCCAAATAGGCACTTGGGGAGACAATTCCATAGAGATGTACACAAACTTAAAACAGTCCTAACTTGTTTACCCTAACCCTTTTCTCCAAGATCTTCGAGATTTATGCTATTTAGACCAAAATATGTCGTTCTAGGACAACAATAACTCCCAAATATTGTGGTTTTTCTAGGGTAGCTGGACACTTCTCTCACTAAGTACCACTGTCTCCTTATTACCTAAACATTTACGCTAATTTGTCTCCCCAAGTGCCTATTTGGAAGAATTGATGTTTGAATAATTGTTATATTATATATATATATTTTTGTTATTATTATATTTTTTTTTTATTTTTTTTTTTGGGGGGTTGGGGGGTGGGGAGCGTGGGGCTCTTATTTTTGTTTGTAGTTAACCAGAACAAAAAAATAGGGTACGTGGGATGATTAAGGTCAACAATGTTTTACTTTGATAATGCAGATATTATTTTCAGATTCTCAGATATTATTTGGCCTTGGTGCCCTACCCACTGGCCTTGGTGCCAAAGTGGTTTTGCCCTATTACCAAATGAAAGGCTTGCAGCTCCACCTCATTCACCGTCCAACGAGGACACAACTACGTCTACGGTGATACTCATCAAAGTCTACTTCTGGATATTAACGCGGAGGTGAAGCTTAAGGTGTACATGAAGCTAGGGGAAGGTTGAGCAGAAAATACCGTATCATGTACAGGTGCATCTTTTTTTAAATACTCCAATCTTGGAGCTAGAAGTAGGGGGGAGACAAGTGCCCGGAAGACCCCCACTAATGGAGCTGAGATGACATCTACAGAAAGAGCATTCCACCGCCGGACAGCTGTAGGCATGAAGGTGAACTTATGGAGGAATGGGTTGTGAAAAACTGGTATCTAGACTGATGGTACTTTCTTAGCCTGGTATCTGTCATTGGGGTCAGGTACAGGATCATTGTTGATGGCAATGAGCTCGTGTGGAATTGTGTGCATCAAAATGTTAATGGCTGCTCCCCTTCTAGCTTGAAGTGAAGGCCATTGCAGGTTTTGTAGGATTGCAGTAAAACTTTCAGTGCGCTGATATATGTTCTGAGCAAATCTAGCTGCTCTCCTCTGGATGGCTTCTATACTTGATTGATGGGGGTTCGATGATGGGGATTCCAAACTGTTGAGCAATATTCTAAATGTGGCCTGACCAGAGAGATGTAAGCTTGTTGTTTTTTCTGCAGCCGTGGGTTACAGTGTCTTATATTCCTCTTAATTAACCCCAGCATCCGGTTGGCTTTCAAAGTGATGATTTGTGTGTATTCCAGGATAGTTCGGAGTTGAACGATAGTCCCAGATATGGATGTTTATCAACGGATGTCCGTACATTAGCACCCAAGTAGTATAAAGCCGATATTGTTTTTCAGGTGGGAGGCTTGCATCACATGGCATTTGTCGATGTTAAAGAATTGCTGTTTAATAATTTAAAATGTGCCTTGGTGTGTATAGTATAGGGTCAAGATACAGTTTGACCCCAAACAAACTGTAACAAAAGGTTTTCCAACGGTTTCAGGTACTATTGGACATCAAAAATAACATATTGAAAATCTAAGAAAATCAGAGTACCGGAAAGCTTTTTTTTCAAAATGGCGTCCAAGATGGCCGCCAATATCCTTAAATGACTATAAGTCAATCAATATTCACCCTACAGTCGTAATGTTGGTGCCTATCCCCAGATTTTAGGGGTCAGAGAATTAATTGAGACCAACAAAAGGGTCATTGAGTAATCAGGTAACCTAAAAATCCAAGATGGCGTCCAAAATGGCCACTAATACACTAAAATGGCTATAAGTCATTTCATATTCACCCTTGAAGTTAAATTTTGGTGTCTACATCTATCTTGTATGAATCCGGAAACCCACTAAGACCAATAACAATTCAGTGAGTAATCAGGTAACCTAAAAATCCAAGATGGCGTCCAAAATGGCGTCCAAAATGGCCACCAATACACTAAAATGCCTATAAGTCATTTCAAATTCACCCTTGGAGTTTAATTGTTGGTGTCTACATCTATCTTGTATGGATCAGGAAACCCACTAAGACCAATAACAATTCAGTGAGTAATCAGGTAACCTAAAAATAAAAGATGGCGCCCAAAGTGGCGTCCAAAATGGCTGTCAGAGTTTGTCTTCTAACCCAAGTTTTGTTTCTTTCTTACACTTACGGATTTAACATTGAGTACAAGAAGCATTGGCCCATACATTTTTAAAGATATCAAGTAATCAGGTTATCAATACCAAGATGGCAGTCGGACATTGGCTTGTGGCTATATATAAGTGGGCAGGTAGTCAGACGAACGTTGTACACGACCTATGGAGCGGACCACCACTCGGACGGTCCCTCTTCGCCCGCCCGTCGCGGGATCGGTGTGGGATGCATCTTGAGTCGTTTTCGATACTCCGGAAGGCCAGCCCCCCCCCACCCCCCCCCCCCCCCCCCCCCCCCCCCCCCCCCCCCCCCCCCCCTCCTGGGCGGTCAGAGCGGACCGGGCCCGTGGATGCGGTGCCCGGGCCTCGGAGAGTGAGGCGGAATGGGGGATGGTTCCACGTCCCCGACTACCTGTCGTGCCCTCCGAGGCACTCGGACAGGCCCGGCACAGTGCAATAGGAGCCGCCGGGGCCGGCCCGCCCGCACCGCCTTACGGTGCGGCACAGAGACACGGGAAACTGAGGCCCTTCCGCTCTCGACGGCCGAGCAGCACCTGTTCCAAACGCCCTCCGCAGTTCCGCGGCGGGCGGCAGCAAGTTCCCCAGGCGGGGCGCCGAGCCGCGGCCCAGGCGGCGGAACGAGCGGCGAGCAGTAGCTCGCCCCAGAGCGGACCGAGGCGGCCCACACTCTAACGGGGGCCGGCCCGCTCGGACCACCGGATTGAGACGAAGGGAGGCGGCGGAGAAGGCTCCCAGTTCCCTTAGCCCAGTCATGATGCCTCCGAGAGAGAGATGGAGAGAGTGAGTTTCGAGGAAGGACACCGGCGCCGGCAGCCATGGCGCGTCCGGCCGGAGAGCAAGGGTCCCCGCCCCAGCGCGCAGGGCCCGCCCGCCCAGGCCCCGAGGGGGCTACCTGGTTGATCTTGCCAGTAGACATATGCTTGTCTCAAAGATTAAGCCATGCATGTCTAAGTAAAAGCTTTCACAAGCGAAACTGCGGATGGCTCATTAAATCAGTTATGTTTTTTGGGACCACACACCCCTATATGAATTACTGTGGTAATTCTAGAGCTAATACATGCCAGCAAGCGCCGACCTTACGGGAGGCGTGCTTTTATTAGGAACTAGAACAACCCAGGCTGGTCCCGTCTCCGTTGGTGAACTCTAGATAACCTGGCCGATCGCACGGTCCTCGCACCGGTGATGAATGTCTGCCCTATCAACTGTCGATGGTACGTTATGGACCTACCATGGTAGTAACGGGTAATGGAGAATCAGGGTTCGATTCAGGAGAGGGTGGAAGCTTGAGAAACGGCTACCACATCAATGGAAGGCAGCAGGCGCGCAAATTACCCACTCCCGACACGGGGAGGTGGTGACGAAAAATAGCAATACAGGACTCTTTCGAGGCCCTGTAATTGGAATGAGTACACTTTAAATCCTTTAACGAGAATCTATTGGAGGGCAAGTCTGGTGCCAGCTGCCAATAGCGTATATCAAAATTGCTGCAGTTAAAAAGCTCGTAGTTGGATCTTGGGAGCATGCTGGCGGTCCGCCGCAAGGCGCGCCATTGCCCGCCCGGCCTTCATCTCGGTCTCCGCCTGGTTCTGTTGACTGATTGCCGAGCGCGGCCGAAACGTTTACTTTGAAAACATTGGAGTGTTCAAAGCAGGCCGACCGTCTGGACAGCAGAGCATGGAATAACGGAATAGGACCTCAGTTCTATTGCGTGGGTTTTCAGAACTCGAGGTAATGATTAAGAGGGACGACGCGGGCATTCGTACTGCGGTGAGAGAGATGAAATTCTTGGATCGCCGCAAGACGACCGACTGCGAAAGCATTTGTCAAGAATGTTTTCATTAAATTAATCAAGAACAAAAGTTAGATGTTCGAATGCGATCAGATACCGCCATAGTTCTAACCATAAACGATGCCGACTGGCGATCCGCCGGTGTTACTTCAATGACGCGGCGGGCAGTCTGCGGGAAACCAAAGTCTTTGGGTTCCAGGGGAAGTTTGGTTGCAAAGCTAAAACTAAAGGAATTAACGGAAGGGCACCACCACTCAATTTGACTCAACACGGGGAAACTCACCCGGCCTGGACACAGTGAAGATTGACAGATTGAGAGCCATTTCTTAATTGTGTGGGTGGTAGTGCATGCATGGCCGTTCTTAGTTGGTGGAGCGATTTGTCTGGTTAATTCCGATAACGAACAAGACTCTGGCTTGCTAAATAGTCGCACCGGCCGCCGCGCCGGCCGCTGACTTCTTAGAGGTTAGCCACGCGAGATTGAGCAATAACAGGTCTGTGATGCCCTTATATGTCCGGACCGCACACGCCCTACACTGAAGGGGTCGGCGGGTCCCGTCTCTTGGCCGGAAGGTTTGGGCAATCCGTTGAACCCCCTTTGTGCTTGGGATAGAGAGTGATTGTCTCCCTTGAACGAGGAATTCCCAGTAAGCGCGAGTCATCAGCTCGCGTTGAATTTTTAGGTTACCTGAATACTCAATGACATTTTTACTGGTCTTAATGGTCTTATTGACCCCCAAAACATGGGTGTAGACACCAAAATGATGACTCTAGGGTAAATAATAAATGACTTATTGCCATATTATTGTAATGGCGGCCATCTTGGACGCCATCTTGAAAATGACAAATGACTGTAGGGTGAAAATGCTCCGAATTTCTTAGATTTTCAATATGTTATTCTTGATAATCGGTACTACCATAATCCGTTAAAAAACCTTTTGTTACAATTTTTTTGGGGTTGAGGTGTATTTTTTCATAATTTGACTCTACTAGTATAAAATGACATTAATTGGGGTTAATCACCGTAACTGTAATTGGCCCCCTCATTAACATGTTCAAACACTGACAAATGGTGGCGCTGTTCGTGACGAACATTCGGCAACCCCACCACAGACATATAAACACATAGACCGCCAGGTCCTATTCAAAACTACAGGATGATTTCGTGATTTCGCGGCGCCCGACTAAAATACCAACTATGGGCAAATTTAGCCCTCGGTATAGGGAATTTGTACACACCCGAACTGTTCCAGTCAAATAATTATATGAAGCCATTTATCGATTTAAAAGAAAATTACATAGGGCTATACCATATACCATGTAGATTAAGCATAACCAGTGTCAATCTTGATACCCTAAAATAAAGAAGTTTTAGGCCCATTTTGGTGTCAAGCGCGTTCCCTGGTATGCGCACAGAACGTAAAAAGCGCGCGGTGCGTTGCCCGTCGAACGAAATAGTGTACACAATTATATGAACGCGCGTGCAAAGTGCGTTGCACGATATGCGCGTAATTATACGCGCTTGGCTTTTTATAGCTACACGCGCATGCCGTGCAGCCTACGCGTCGTTTTGCCCATACTTTGCAAATCACGGTTTTGTGCACACGACTGGCGGTCTATAGGTTTATATGTCTGTGAACCCCACTGACCTCTACACCTGGACGGACCATTGTCCATATTCTGCTGTGCTAACACTTGAAGTCGGCGCGAACTGGAAGTGCAACATGGCGGACCCGAGACGTCACTGCTGTGAGCCAATGAAATGTCCAGGTGTGGAGGACAGCAGATTTATTCTGTACATTTTGTATTTATAAACATTACGTAATACGTATCGTACCAACACCTGGACATTTCATTGCCTCACAGAGCACGTCGTGGGTCCGCCATGTTGCACTTCTCCGCATGCCGACTTCAAAATGAAACAATGATGATCTGTCCATGTATAGAGGTCAGTGGGCAACCCCCCAAAAGAAACAAAATTATAATGTGGTACCTGACAATACGTCTGGACACTAGATAAGCCGCGTACAATGCCGCTTCACGGCGTGCGTGCAGCATGCGATCCGCGTACATTTAACAATTGTTGCCTGCTGTGACATAGTCCATGGCGTTTTGTACACCCGAGGGGGCAAATGGCACCCGAGGCGAAGCCGAGGGTGCCATTTGCCCCCGAGGGTGTACAAAACGCCATGGACCATGTCACAGCAGGCAACAATTGTTTTGTTATACCACGGTAATAGATTACAGCAGGCAAGAATTGTTTGTTATGGGTCCGTTTCCGTTGCGGTGCAAAATTGCCGAAGTAGTCGCACTCGCACTGAATGTTCCGTGTTTTTCTTCGTACTGGCGCTGTCTTGCTCGAAAATCAAATTTCTGATCTCCTCATTTGAACGAGACAGAAATCGCTTCTTTGGAGGTGACTCAATGCTGTCGTCTGCCGACATTACGGAGAAAATAAGGCAAAATTGGAACAGAAAAAAGCAGACGAACAGCATAAACGAAAGCCGGTGTAAACAACAATGGCGGTCGTTAGTCGTTGCCGAAAGTGCTAACTTCACTGTTCCCTGTTTACATCGCACAGGAACATACATAAATTTACGTAGTACCAGCTAATATAACACAGCGTTGCTAGACTCTAATATCAGTCGCTTCCATGGTATTTATCACAGAAATGGCCGGCCAGGCTATGCGCTAGCGTGTAAAATAAGATTCCGCGGCCTGGAAAAAGAAAGTTCATGTACCCCGTGGGGTACATGAACTCATGTACCACGCGTACTCGGCGTACATCACTCATACATCGGGGGTGCGTTCCACTCCAGCGAACGTTGCCAACGTTGGCCAACGTTAGCGTTGTTCGCGTGAGTGGAACGCAATGTGCGCCAAATATGTTGGCAAACGTTAGCGAAAACGGCGAACGACTTTTCGAGCTGTTCGCTGTTGGCCAGTGACGTATTTTAATGATGGCGAAGCGGTTAGCAGACGGCAGGGTTCTTTTCACGGTTTTTATTTACGTTTTATACTTTTCGTTATAAACGGTGGATTGTTTTGAGCATTCACAGGGATCTTTTAAAGAAAAATAATGAGTTGGACAAAAAGCAGCAAACCAAACGATGTCACTTTCACCGGGCGCCGCCATTTTGAAAACGTAGTTTTTAAAATATCGTTCCACTTCAACTAACGCCAACTCAAAACGTTGGCGAACGTTCGCGCAAACAGTTCGCGTAAGTGGAACGCACCCCGGCACACTCGGATACATGCGTTTTTGTGGCATGTCACGTGAACGCTTCTCGACCAATAAAAATTCACAATCTATTGCCGTGGTATAACAAGTATGTATGTACAATGTACATGTACATGCTTGATGCCATGCACGCGGGTACGCACGCAGACATGGCGAGTGATGAAGACGACAGTTCGAGGCCGGGGAGCGCATATTCCACAGAATCGGACGAAATATCCGCAGTATCATCAGGTCTTACATCTGAAGAAGATATTCCACTTGACAATTCCTTTGACAATAACTTGAGTCGACCATCGACTGAATGATTTTGCATCGATATACGCGTGGCACATGATGCATGCATGCACGGGCACGCTGGTCGCGACGTCGAAGTCTTCCCGAACATACGTCACAATTATGCAAATTCTATATGTTAATAAGCTACCATTCTAGGGGCGGGGCCGGTCCCCCAAAGCACTTTATTTAATTTTTTCACATATTAATTACCCAAAAATAAAACTTGTATAAACTAAAAATCACTTAATTAGTTATAATCTTTTGCATTGGTACGTACAGGGTTAAAGGTAGTATACACCATTGGTAATTGCTTGAATTATCATGAATGAGTAGATTCGGGGGGTTGTATTTTATAGTAGATATCATTTAACTGACCTGTCCGAAGTTTTACAATCACGAAAAACAGCGTTTGTTTTCAACCGGCGTCGAGCAGTTATTTTTATGTTATATGTTTTATGTTTTATGTTTTATAAAAATCAATTTTTCAGAATAATTACAGGATATCCAGCGCAATCATTTTGCTGGATGTCTAGAATCGGTATTAACTTTCATATGAGTAAGATATTTCTTAATAATTCGGTAGTAATTTTGTTTCGATATCTGCAAATGGCGTATACTGCCTTTAAGTAACCACAACAGCACCCTTATTTGACAGCTCTCATATTGTCATATTATTACAGATTACCAAAAGGTTCAACAATTTAATTAGCATATTATAAAACATCTGGTACAAGTAACAACAGCATCAAAAGCAAATTATTATTGTAAAGTTTATAATTTACATTTATACATGTAGCTGCGTAATTACACCTGCCAGTCTAAGATTGCTGACAACAGCCATAGCTATACATTTTATTGCCACCAAGTTTGACTTCATATGTTGCTCAGAACAAAAGTTATAGGGCAAAATCCTCTAGAATGGCGGCCATTTTGAAATCCAAGATGGCGGTCATACGTATATAGCTATAAACTTAATTTCGATATTTTTAAACTCCCTGTTATTGAAAACATAAGGTTTGCCACCTAGTTTGACTCCATATGTTGCTCAGAACCAAAGTTATAGGGCAACTTCTTTTGGAAACGGCGGCCATTTTGAAATTCAAGATGGCGGCTATATGTTTTACGGAAAAAAAATGTTACCAATACTTTTCTGAGAGCTGAGACTGAGAGTCCACTCTAGTCAATGAAACCAAAAAAAGCATAGGATGATCCTTAGCAAAAAAAAGCATCCTACACTAGGGGGTCAGGTTGAAACAAATCACCACTCAATATCTTGTGTGTCCACCATTTGAGTCCTGTAGAGCGCGCGACACATCTTCTTCGCATCGAGTTGAAAAGGTGGACGATTGTGGCCTGTGGAATGGTATTCCACTCCTCCTCGAGGGCTACACGGAGCTGAGGGATGTTATCCGGAACTGGAACACGATCGTGGACACGTCGGTCGACATCCCATAGGTGCTCTATGGGTGACATGTCCGGCCAATATGCAGGCAAGTCAAGAACTGGAATGTGTTCTACTTCCAGGTTCTGGCAACATGAGGTTGGGAATTGTCTTGCTGGAAGGTGACGGCTTGTTGGCGATACAACTGGAACCGTGATTCGTCCGTGAACATCACTCTTCCCCAGCGTGCCAAGGACCATCGAATGTGTGCATTTGCCTATGCAAGCCTGTCCCGACGCCGAACAGCGGTAAGATCCAGGCCAAGATTAGGACGACGAGCGTGTACGTTTGCTTCTCTCAGAAGGTTTCAGACAGTTTGTGGTGTGATGCGTCTGTTGTGTTGGCCAACTGTTTTATCTGCTGTGCGTGTTGCTGGTCTGAGACGATCACGCAGGTGGAGAGACCGGATGTGAAGATCGTGTGCTCGGGTGGACGATGGGGGTGAGGTCGATTTGCTGTACTTCCAGTCTGTCTGAAACGAACTCCCAAACGACCGATCGTCCGATAGTGAACATCAAGCTGTGCAGCAACCGCTCTAGTGGACATGCCAATGGAACGTTCCCGCATGATTTGCGACATCTGTGGCATGGCGACTTCTGATGAAATTTGACATTTTGAGGTGGCCTTTTATTGTCCCCGGTATAAGGAGTGTCTGAGTAGGCCTACTGGTCACTGTTAGAGCAGCGTCTGGACATGCCACATCTGTGTTGTGGGTGGAATCACTGCATCACTGAGCAATTCCTCACTGGCAGAGATGGACACGAATGTTGTTTACAAATCAAGACAAATAACCATTTTAGGGGCGTTTATATTTTTGTGGGCGTTTATATTTTTTTTCAGTGTATATAATAGCAAGGCTCTATTTCACGTTCTGTACGTTAATTTCTACAATTTTTCCGATTAATTTTAATTTGTACGTGGGGGAATGAACATTTGTGACACGATCAAGCCGAATCAGTCGGATGTCGGGGAATCTCAAAAATGCACTGTGTTCTTCGTTGGTATTTAAACAAATTACATAACTCGACAACAAAACATCGTATCAACATGGGGCTTTCAGTTTTTAAAACGTACAGATGCCCTCTTTGAAACTACGTGAAAACTCATTTTTTGACCGGGGCCGACATCCGACTGATTTCGCTTGATCGTGTCACATTTGTGAGAACACCAGATGTCCAAGCGAATGAACCAATAGAAATGCGCGTTGGTTCGCATGCCTTTGGCTGTTTTTTTTAACTTCAACTGAGCAATTCCTCATTGGCAGATATGGACACAAATGTTGTTTACAAATTAAGACAAATAACTATTTTTGGGGCGTTTATATTTGTGTGAGCGTTTATATTTTTTTCCAGTTTATATAGATCAAACAAGAATGATAGCATTCAAAATGGCTTTGATATTCAATTTGTCTCAGAAAATTATATTGTTGAGATTATAAATAAAATGAGTGTAAATAAGGCTACTGGGGACGACGATGTCAGTTGTCGCCTGCTAAAAATTGCTCTTCCTGCTGTTCTCGAGTCATTAAAGATGGACTACAACGAAAACTCACACATTCAATTTATTATCGGACCTTGTTTATGTTGTGTTCAGGTTACACTTTATTGTTACGGTCATGTTTTTTTCTAAATAATTTTGTTGCAATTTGACCGACAAAATTAGACCTCGATTCTTCGATTTTGAAATTCCCCGCCCTGTACTGGTTCCCGGCAAAGATCCCTTAAACCACAATGAAATCCACGATATAGTACCAGCGGACTTGTAAACCAGCGAAAAGTGATGACGTACTACCCATGAGCAACCGAGAGTAAACAAAAGACGCCATGTTATTCCGTGTGTATTATGTATGCGTTTTCATGCAGAGGCATGAAGTTTTTACGAATCTTTTTTTTATAGTGTATCACTATCACTCAGCTACAATAATGCCAACTTCATGTGTTGTTGGTGGATGCACAAGAAAATTGTTCGAAGAATCCAGAGATTAATTTTGTGCAATTTCCGCGGGATCCTGCGTTATCAAAGGAATGGGTGAAGTTCGTAAATATTACACCAAAGGATTTCACCTTCTCGGAAAGAAGTAGGCCTTTGGTTTGTTCAGCACATTTTTCAGAGGACTGTGTTGAACCTTCAAGTGCTTTGAAAAAATCACTGGGATTGACAACAAAGTTTTGTTTGAAGCCTGGATCGATCCCCACATTGAAAGCGCCAAACATCGAGAGAATTCGTACTAGTACTACCACCAGGCCTACTGCTTCTACGTCGGCCGAGTCATCGGCAACCGCCGCGGCGCGCCGGGTCTGCCGTGGCCGCAGAGTCATCAGCAGGTGAGCTCCCCTCGTCTGGTGATGAGCTCCCCTCATCGCTAGAGCTGCCATCACTGTCCTCAGAAGTACCTCCACGAAATGCCTCTTCCTCATCTATACTGTGGTCTTCCCAATACTCGCTGCTATCGGACATTTTTCGCTGTTTTTCGGTCGAAAATAGTTGTACCAAAATATAGCCTAGCTTGTCCGCTGTTATTCCGCATTGCATTGTACGGTAAAAATGCACGCACACGATCCAGCGTGGCCACTCATCAATTTTGAAAATCCCAAGATGAAGGCAGTAAAATTCCCAAGAATTCCCAAGATGTCATAAGATAGCACCGGATGATGCTATAACGGACCAGAGAACCCGCGAAAAGGCCCAATTTTGTGAATAAATGTACAGTACAGTCAAACGCCTTTATAACAAGGTCCTTTTACAAATTATATTGTTATAACAGGTACCTTGTATTATCTCAGTAATGAAAAAAACAAACTCGGGACCTATTTTGTATTCGTTATAAGCATCATGTTGTATTAACAGTGCTCTTATTATCAGGGTTCGACGTACTACAAAAAAATGATCTAAATGTACAGCGCTCAAAGTCGCTGTCCACACTTAAAAAGTTGTTTGGGCTTAGATGAGTGCCATAAATAGAAAAAAAAGTTGTTTGCGGTTAACAAAAATGCCTAAAATGTATATACAAGTTGTTTGCAGTTAACAAAAATGCAAAAATCCCAAGATTTCGTGAAATTTGGATAAAAAATCCCAAGATCCCAAGGTCTTGCCCTAATTCCCAAGATCTTGGGAAAAATCCCAAGGAGTGGCCACACTGACACGATCGACCCGAGTAAATCGTCGTGGGTAGTACGTCACACACAAAGTATGAATTATTCATGATTAAGGGCTTTTGCTGAAACTGAGTTTTTCTGGGTCGTAGAACGCCGATCAATTTTGTTGTTTTTTTGCATGAAGGAACAAGTTTTATTGAATACTAATGATATATTAGTAATCATTATACATTTCTCGAACAAAAACAGCAACACAGCCTTTATCATTATTCCGTTGTAGTCCATCTTTAACTAAATAGTCCGGTGGCTTAGTGAAAAAATCGTGACCCGCCGGATTAAAGCACCAAACTTGGCACACTTGTTCTATATGACCCACTGAACAATTCTAGAGGGGGGTGCCCGGCTTAGGTGACCTAGGTCAAGGTCAGAATGAGGTCAAAGGTCACGTGGCATGTAATTATGTTTGAATGCGGATATTGATGGCAAATCAAGGTTGAGAAGCAATTTTTTAGACACTAACTTGTGTAGAGTTGTTCTATAGGACCAACAGAACCATTGTAGAAGGGATGCCCGGCTTAGGTGACCTAGGTAATGGTCAGCCTGAGGTCAAAGGTCACGTGGCATATAATAATGCTGTTTAAATGCACATTATGATTGCAAATCAAGGTTGACAAGCAATATTTTAGACACTTAATTGTGTAGAGTTGCTCTATAGGGCCAATAGAACCATTGTAGAAGGGGTGTCCGGTTGGGATGACCTTTATCAAGGTCAGGCTGAGGTCAAAGTTCACAAGGCATATAATACTGCATAAATGCAGATCTATGATTGCAAATCAAGGTTGACAATTAAGATAGGCTTTAAATCTTATACTTGTTTTCAAGGACCTAAAGGACTATTCTTGATGGGGTCCCGGTTTGGGTGACCTAGGTCAAGGTCAGGCCGAGGTCAAAGGTCACATGGCATATAAAACTGTATAAATGCAGATATGATTGGTTAAGTGAAAAAAATCAAAGGTTCCACAAACATGGAGATTCTTACAAATTAAGCTACTTAACAATTTAAATCAAAATTTCAAATGTTTATTTGAATAAATCCAAGATGGCGGCCATATATGTTGTAGAGTTTTTTAGATTGAAATGTTCAAACAGAAAAAGTGATGTTGTTTAAGTGATGGCTTAAAGGCACTGGACAACTTTGATAATTGTCAAAGACCAGAATTCTCACGTTGTTTTTGTGTTTATTGGGAAGCAGCGTAATCATACATGTCAGTCACGTTTTTTTAAATTTTTTGAGCGATTCTCGGTCACCTGGGAAGGACATTAACGTGAAGGACGTGTAATACTGGGTTTTGTGGAATTTTCTTTCTTTTTCTGTGAGGCTATTATAATTCTAATGGAGTGCTTTTGCAAGAAGGTATAGCACAGAGAAACCGGTTTATGCAGGCATACTTCAAGGAATGATCAGTTAATTTTTTTGCCTTTTTTTTAATCAATTCTAGAGTTAGCTGCAGTGAATCATAACTCATTCTATGTGGGAAGGGGAGGGTGTTTATGGGAGTTGTCACAAGTCAGAACTTTTTCTCATCGTTTTCGTAATTTTTTTTGGAGATGCTGAAGCAGTTCTGCTGCGTGAAGTATCATTGGATTTTAGGTGTGTCGCTTGGTCTGCAGAGATAAATCTGTATAATTTATGATGTGCTGGTATGCCAGCAGTGTGGTTGCGTAACTATCCCGCCCAGAGCGTAATTCTTAATTTAAGTTTTTTTTCTAGTGATATACGCTTCATGGGAGGTCAGTTCAGGCCACATTTTTTTCTGCGAGATTGCAGTCTGTAGGAATGGGGGGGGGGGGGGGGGTTTCGTGTACAAGTTTCAAAAGAACCCCTCCGTGCTTTTCGTTATTTTTTTGAGACGCGGAAAAGGTTCTGCTGACAAGTATCATATGAATTGTATTTGTGACTGATCTGCCGAGATAAATCTGTAATTGTACGTTAACTAGTGGGTATGCTAGAAGGTGGCTGTTTGACTGGTCTCTCCAGAGCGTAATTCTTAACTCTTTTTTCCTTTTTTGTGTAAGACACGCATCTGGGGGTCAGTTTTAGCCACATTATCTCTGATAGATGACAGTCCGTGGTTGGAGTTCGTGGACGGGCAAATACATCAAACGTCTGCAGGCCAATTGGGTTAGACATTCCCTAAAAGCGGGAGTTTCAAACCCTGTCTCTGATTTTGGCGACGCAATGACTGGTTTGTGTATTGCCACAGTGGTCCCTTTGTTTTTAGTTCACACAGTGATTGATTATTACCGGTGATAATATGCCGTCCCCTCTTTTTTTTCTTTTTTTGGAAGGGGAGCAGGGCATATTTTCTGTGCTATATCATGCACTTCATCAGCCAACCTCTTATATAATTCATTTTGCTTTCCTTGTTTTTATTTGTGTGTCGGTTTATATGACGCATGGCAAGTACAAGGGGGGGGGGGGGGGGGAGGGGGTTTGACTTTTTGTTTTAGTCTTGAGATCCATTTCTTTGATCATTGTTTTGTTCTTTCAATAGTTCCAATAGAATTTGCAGATTCTCCTCATCAAGATGTTGTTCCTCTTGGTTGGATTGTGGAGATGCTTTAGTCCTAGATCGAACAAGTTCATCTTTTATGTTTTTGTGCCGTTTGTATGCCAGGATGGATTGGGTATCAAATAGCCTATTCAGATATTCGTTTTCGCTACTCAAGGGCCAGTGTTTGAGGATAGCCCGTTTCAGGGCTGGGTGCGCGACATGTGGGTAGTATGGTAGGACGAACACCAGTGGGATATTGTTTTTGTTTTTTTCACGCTTAGGGTCCGCGGGAGTCTTTCCCCTTTGAGAAAGGAGAGCTATGTCTTCGTTTGTGTATCCGCGCTTTTGAAGTTTGTCTTTGAAGAATTCAACCCTCTCCTCAAAGTCTTTTGAATGGGTACATATACGTTTGTATCTGGTCACTTCGCCCTTGATTATTCCGCCAAATACCGACTTAGGGTGTGCTGAATCTCGAGCTAGGTACTGAAATGTATCAGTTTTTTTGGTAGCGACTCGAGTATCCAATATCCCTTCATGTATAAATCGTTCGCCTTTGTAGATAATAAGGTCGAGAAAGGTGACTTGGCGGTGCGAGATCTCAGACGTGAACTTCAGCGTAGGGTGAATTTTATTAAGTGATTGCACTAGGTCAACAGCCTGCTTTTCATTTCCGTTAAAGATTATGAGAACATCGTCTCTATATCTCATGTAGCTCACAATTGAGGGATTGTGAGGGAGGATTTTGTCTTGTTCGTATTTGAATAGAGTTATGTCACAAATCTCCAGACTGCATTCGCTGCCCATTGGCCACGCCAATTGTTTGTCTGAAAAAATTGCCATTAAATTCAAACGTGTTTAGACGCATAATGAGTTCAAGGAGACGTCGCGCGTGGTCTGTTGTGGGCTTGGGTATTGCGTATAGTCTGTCATCGGCCATTGCAAGTGCGTCACACACTGATTCAATTGCCTCATCTTGTGGGCAGTTAGTGTACATGGATACTATATCCAGTGTCATCAATAAGTTATCTTGCTCCAATGTCAGGTTTTTTAGTTTTTCAAGCACATGCCCAGAATCGCGTGTGTATGTGCTTTGCTGTTTGACAATTGGGAGCAAAAAATAGTCTATGTATTTGGATATGGATTGAGTCGGTCCTCCGCAACCACTAATGATTGGCCTCCCCACGAACCGTGTTCCTTCTGGTACTTTTTTGTGAACTTTCGGTAGGAGGTAAAGGCAAGGTGTTTTAATGTCGTGGTTGCGGGGGTTAAGAAACGTAGAGTTGGCGTATGGCTTGAGAGACTAATTCCGCGGTTTCATCGGTCAAGTCCCTGTTAATTTCTTCATAGTGGGGGCCTGTTAATTGTCGTGTCCCTTCACGTATGTAGTCTTGTTTGTTAAGGACGCACACACCGCGGCCTTTATCGAATTGTTTGATGATAATATCCTGTCTTTTCTTAAGGCCAGATAGCGCAACACGTTCTGCTTTTGTTATATTTAGTTTGACATTTTGAATTTTCAGTCTGGATAGTTCCTCCAGAGTGCCTTTAATATATGACTCTAGGTTTAGATTGAAGGTAGGTTGGGGAGTCCAAGTTGAAGGTAGTTTGAACGGGTGTGAGCTTATAGGTCTGACTCTCCCTGCCATTCTTAACCGTAATCTCATCTTTCTGATGAAGGATCGGGAAAGTGCGAAGGATGGTCGACCTTTTTGGTTTTTGGGGGGTCGGGATGAAGTTAAGGCCCCTGCCCAATGCTACCAGTTCAATGTGGGAGAGTTGAGCGTCTGATAGATTTTTCACATAAGGCATACTTTTCTTGGCCCTCACTTTTGGTTAGAGGTGGTATGCACAAAAACTTTGATTTGCAATCATATCTGCATTTCTACAGTAATTTCTTCAGTAATATATGTCATATGAACTTTGACCTGACCTTGACCTAGGTCACCAAAACTGTACACCCCCTCTAGGGTGATTATGTTGGTCTTATAGAACACGTGCAAACAATTTAGTGCCTTCAAATCTAGCTTGGCAGCCTTTATTTGCAATCTTATCTGAATTTATAAAATATTATTTAACATGTGACCTTTGACCTCGGCCTGACCTTGACCTAGGTCACCAAAACTGTACACCCCCTCTAGGGTGATTATGTTGGTCTTATAGAACACGTGCAAACAATTTAGTGCCTTCAAATCTAGCTTGGCAGCCTTTATTTGCAATCTTATCTGAATTTATAAAATATTATTTAACATGTGACCTTTGACCTCGGCCTGACCTTGACCTAGGTCACCTAAGCCGGGCACCCCCCTCTAGAATTGTTCAGTGGGTCCTATAGAACAAGTGTGCCAAGTTTGGTGCTTTAATCCGGCGGGTCACGATTTTGCCAAAAATTGGCGCTAAGCCACTGGACTAAAACTAGTTAACCGGTCGCTTCAATGCGGCCTGGTACCTCAAATTATGAAAAGTGCAAAGGTCATACCGGTATACAAAGCTGGGGATAAGTCCGACGTAGGCAATTATCGACCAATCTCTATCCTCCCAGTTATCAGTAAAATTTTGGGAAAATCTGTCTATGATCAGCTATATATGCATACATTAACGACAATGAACTTATGCATGCTAATCAATCGGGCTTTCGACCTTTGCACTCCACATCAACCATTTTAGCCAAACTTGTCAATCAATGGAGCAGGAATATTGAAAACGGTCAACTTAATGGAGTGGCTTTTATTGACCTAAGGAAGGCATTTGATACAATTGACCATAATATTCTTCTCCTTAAATTTAAAGAACTTGACTGCTCAAATCGTACACTGAACTGGTTCTCCAGCTACTTGTCAAATCGGGCTCAAAGGGTCTGTTTTAAAAAAGGTTTTCTCTGATCGATTAAAGGTTGTTAGCGGAGTGCCACAATGCTCAATTCTAGGTCCGCTATTATTCTCTATATATGTGAATTCCATGCCACCTGTAGTTACTGACGGTATGGTAGACATGTTTGCCGATGACACTACTGTTACTGTCAGCGGCAAGACGGCGAATGAAGTTGCAAACAAATTATCCGTTGCGATAGACCAAATAAGCAGATGGTTAGAGAATAATAGACTCGTGCTCAATTTTGATAAAACGAGTGTTATGATCATAGGCACAAAGGCAAAATTGAAGTACTCGAGTGAAATTACAGTGACAGTTAACCAGTGTTTAATTAAACGGGTCAACAGTACCAAATGCCTTGGAGTAATAATTGATGAAGAGTTAAAATGGACTGACCATGTTAATCGTGTTGTCAAGACGGTACAGACTAAACTTGCAATCTTGAGACGCGCAAAACCATGTATTCCATTTCATGTACTAAAAACAATGTATAACGCTTTTGTTTTACCACACTTCGACTACTGCTCACAAATTTGGTCGGATAGGTATCAGATGCACAATGATAAATTAATTAAGTTACAGAAGTATGCAGCACGTTTAATCTTGTCCAAGTTTTTTTTTAAATGTACTCATGGGCTTGCGCCGTCGTATTTAACAAATAACTTTCAGATGCACACCATTACAATACAAGAGGAGCAACAGCTAATAATTTGGTTATCCCAAAGTATAAAACGGAGTGCTACAAACACAGTCCAATCATTAATTGCACCAGAATATGGAATACCTTGAGTACTGAAATTCGTTCGGCGCCATCTTTATCACATTTTAAATCACTTCTGAAGACAAGTCTTTTAACTTCTGGCTCTTAATTATTTTAACTTTTGCTGTTTCATCTTAATTGTTTAAACCCACCCAGTTTTTATCTGTATATTTTATTGTAATATTTTAACTATTCCAATTCGTAACCTTTATTTTTTGGCCAGATTTTCCTAAATTTAGAATTAGTTTTATTCTGATTCTCGTATATATTTGTGTGTATTTCTTATAGGAATTTTACTTATTTTACTCTACATGTACTTTTATTTAATTCTGTGTTATATTGTTTAATTTTTTGTTCTTGTGTTTATTGATTTACCATTTTATGTTTTGTATACATTCTACCTTAAAGTATATTAAAAACTTTATTTAGGTTTTATTATTTTAATTGTATTTTCCAGGGCCCCATGGAAGACCACAAGTTTATGTGAATGGGTCTCCCTGGTAAAATAAAGATAATAATAATAATAATAATAACCGACTAGCTTTGATATGGATCAGTTTGTTATAATGCTCGGCGCGGAGACTCGAGGTTCGGGGATCCAGGCATGGCATTATTTTGTTTAAGTCAGATTTTTTTTTTTCTTAATTTGTGGCTTTGGGAATTGGACAATTATTTGTAAAGGGGAATCAAGTCCGCAATTTCGTTAGGTTCGAAATCCTTTTTTTCTTTTCTACGGATGTCGTAACTCTATTGTAATAATTCGTAACACTTTCGTGGCACTATCGCACTATTGCCGCCGTACCACATTTCGACGGCGTCTTGATAGCTTCTTGACAAGAAGTATAAATCGATTGACCTTGAACTTTTGAGTGCGAATTGCTACGGTACATCAAGATTTGTCTACTTTGAAAAAATCGTGCCCCACCGTAGCAAACATCGCGGATGAAAAGGGGCACCAGAGAAAAGAGGACGTTCACAAGGCATGCATGCCGCGGGGAACTATGTGTTTGACACATGGTGGATCTATTGTGTAAACTAAACAGGTCAAAAGAAATAAGCCCCCCCCCCCCCCCCCCCTGGGAAATGTGCATTTTTCTGGAAGACAGTTAGGCTCCTTAACCTGTTACAAAAATGTAAAATGTAGTCTGAAATGTTACACATTTATTGTGCAATAACGTTTCACCCAACAGTTAACCTTCGACTTCAAATGTTGCCATTTATTCAATGTGATGACCAATAAAAAATGACACTTTCTTGCATAGGGATTAAACGAATGGAGAAAATCTTGTTTTTACATACTTTTTTAATATTCTTTCCTCACTTCAATTAATTGTTCAAATGTAAACATGCATTTAATGTTTTTGTTTTAAATTTTATTTAAAAAACAAAACCTTTCCAATTCCATAAAACCTTTATGCTTTAACAAAAATTGTTTTGCTTGGGTGACTCTACTTTACTGTACTACGGTAAATTTAGAAAATTAAAAAAAAAAACATTAAATGCATTTTTACATTTGTACACTTTAGAAAAAATAATTGAAGTGAGGAAAGAATTACACAAATTCTGTAAAAACATGATTTTCTCTATTTGTCCGATCCCTATGCAAGAAAGTGTCCTTTTTGATTGGTCATCACATTTAACCACGTCGGGATTATTTTAACATCACCGAGCCGAGGGGCGGGATTATTTTTAACGAAACTCGATCCGAAGCGGGTTCAGGCCGATAGTGCCGGGAAGCACACCCACGCATTTCCGGCCTTGCTCGCTGCTGACAGACATTTTCGAACTTGAACTGGGCGTGTTTATGTGTCACCCGTTTTGAATTTGGGGACAACTTTGCGTTTATATGCGTCATCCAGCGCGAACTGGTTAATAAATGGCAGCATTTCAAGGCGAAGGTTAACTGTTGGGTAAAACTTTATTGCACAATAAATGTGTAACATTTCAGACTACATTTTACATTTTTGCAACAGGTTAAGGAGCCTAACTGTCTTCCAGAAAAATGCACATTTCCCAGGGGGGACTTATTTCTTTTGACCTGTTTATATGCTCTACAGTGGCCGGTTGAACCGGTCTTAAGTGCTGTACTAAAGTTACGAACGAAAATGGGTTGCACCATCGATGTCTAACGACATGTACTCAATTCCTTGCCGTACGCATTCTGACTTACGTGTGGTGTAAGACAACTTTCGTGCAACCGAAAGAAGTACGACACAACTGTTGCACCATTAATAGGGGTCCTTATGTCGTCAGGTGTTTTTTAAGACGTAGAAGTGATCTAAAAACAGTTTTGGAATGTTTGGTGGGTCCATTTTACAGATTTATATGTTTCCAAAATTTCTTTTGGGGGTTTGGTCATTTTCTGTGGCTATTTTTAGAAAAAAGGGGGGCAAAATGTGAAAACCAGTATATATGCACGCCAAAATCAACACCGATTACTGATTTTTAATTCCTATCTGTGAGTTGAATCTAAATAAATATCCGCAATGTTTTCAAATGATAATTAAATATGTTTTATGTATATAACGCCCCTTTTAGGGGTTTCCTGATTCTAAGTAGTACGCATTTTTCAGCGATTATCAGCGCATGTGTTTTGGGTGCTAACCAGTTTGAACTTGTAGACCAATGCTTGCAAACATTGGACACAATTTTTCTGAGAAATTAGTTGTGGGCGGGGTTTTTAAATTTACAAACCACGCCCCTTTAGGGGTTTTCACTTATTCTAAGTAGTACGCATTTTTCACTGCGATTATCGTTGCATGTGTTTTGGGTGCAAACCAGTAGATTAATGCCTTGCAAACATTGGACACCATTTTAGTAAGAATTAATTGTGGGCGTGGCTTTTGAAAAATCCTACATTTTCTATTGACCTTGAATAGGAAATATGTATACAAAAGCACATGTATGTGAAGAAGTATAGAATATGAATGTATTTCCATTAAAAAGAGCTTTATTCCATTTGGTTAAAATTGAGCATGATTCATATCAAAAGTCAAGCGAAATGCTCTGATTCATCCGCCTTTCTTAATATTTATGCTGACATCATACTTTTAATGCTTTGGGCCGTAAATTGAAGATGGTGGCTATTTACTCAATGAGGATCCAAGTATACTGATAATAGTTAATACAAAGGTTGAGGTACCTGTTATAACAAGGTAATTGTAATGTCCCAAAGAACCTGGTTATAAAGGTGTTCGACTGTAGTCACAGGGGTAAGCCCATTTCCCACTTTGACGAATTTGAAAGCGAGTGTCAAGAACGTGCGACGAATTGGCCAGGCATGATACAGTCACGACACCGGCAAGATGCCAACACGGTGCCCCTATGATACCCTACGACTTTTCTACGACCTTCCACGACTTTGATACAACCTAGCTCTCACAACGTAGTGTCACGACGTCGTCACGACCCCCACGACATTGTGACGACATCCCACGAAAACATTTACGTATTTTGGGCATGTATATTTTATCTAATATATTTTACGAGACCTATATCGACACATATAGACCTCTATTTTTTGCCCTTTCAGAAATAATGTTCTTTTTCTGATATTTTTTTATGTTTTTAGGTCTGACGAAGGGGAGTCAAACTCCCCAAAACGTCACCGATTAAAACATCAGTCGGCATTAAATCAGGTTCACACATTCTCGAATTATTGCCCAGAATACCCCAATCTATCCCGAATAAAAATTATTGATGGCATCGGTAGAAATTAGCCTCGATTCGCTGTTTGTATAATAAATAGAATAACTTAAGAATGAAACAAGAATAATCAAGAACTTTATGAATTGGAAGCCGAATCAGACCAAATGACTGCGATTGAGTGCGGAATAAAACCGAATTATAGCGATTTTGTCAAGAATAATATACGAAAGTTCTCCAGAATCATCCAGAATGATCCCGGATTATGTCAATTTGAATCCCGAACAACCCCGAGCTAAGCCTATAGAACGACGCCAAATCGATATAAGGTACATTTTATTGACTTGCAAAAAAAAATTACAAAACTCGCCATTAATATTTAGGTGGAAAAGTTTTCACTTGTTCCAAATTCTAAATACAAAATCTGACAATGCAAATAAGGTTTTTAGTATTAATTTAAATAATTATAATCACATTTGTATTTGAATTCAACAGCTTCCAATAGTTTGCATGCACATGCATAACTTCTAATAGCATGGATCAATTTCGGTAATTTTTTTTTGAAATGAGCGAGAGAAGATGCTCTTATTGACATGCCTAATTGGTGTATCAAAATTGATTGCTTTTTAAGAAAAATAAAACATAATTGAAAACATGCTGTGTACAGTTGTTGTATCTAATTTTGGGATTGTGACCTGCGTCGGTCCAAATATAGTTATAATTATACACTATATAGGACATACAGCGTGTCGTAAGATGTGAATTTTGGGACATGCCTAAAAGCTTGTTGGTGCAACCCCAGTTACGACATGTCTTAGGGTTGTCCTCAATTTCATATCTTACGACAAGCATGTAGGACATGTTTGGTGCAACCGGCCCTATGTAAGTTAAGTGACGTAAGACTGAAGAGTGTTTATTGAAAAGAACTCCAAGAAGTACGACATTTTCATAAAACATATATTGCGTTTGGTCTATCCCTGGCACTGGTCTATCCCTGGCAAGCGAGGATGGCTTTGTGTTCGGCATTTTTGTTTCTACTTTGAAACATCAGTTTCAAATTTAAGTCGAATGATTATTTTTAAACCATACAACATTTGAACTACAATTTGTATTTTGGACCAACAGAAAAAGAAGGAGAACGCATGTTCTACCAGAGTGTTTATTTTGGTAACATCACTTTGAAACCCATGAAAGAGTCGCAGCAACAATGAGTAAACGCAATTATAACACCACTTTCTTAGTGTTACTTATAAGCTCACCAAGATTCACTTTGCAAAGGACACAGAACATTCGGTTTCTGAATATTTAGAACTATATTAAAGATGTTCATGATCTAATTTTATTTTGTCGATAATTGCATGTTGAAGACAAGATTGTGCGTTTTGGGGATAGAGAAGGTCCCAGGAAATATATGCTGATTGCAACAAATCGTACGTCGACCTGAGGGTGGCATTAATAAATGTAGGGTGAAATCAATTGTTTATTTAGTTCTACTGTGAATTTAGACGAACAAGGCATAGAAACAGATCGAACAAGTTTACAGAGCCCATGCAGATTAAGGCAACCTTCAAAATGTGCCATTGCGAGACAATTAGCTTTATTTTTACTTTTCCTTTCGCCGTTTTCAGGAGTATTTTATGCCGTTTTGCATATTCATGAGCAAAGATGTGATGTCATTTCAGGCAGAAACGTCACCATTACAGCTTCTTTAGCACAAAAAGTTTCCAGAGTGTTTGGATATTATGCCGTTTTAAATTTTCTTTTCTTTTGTGATCTGTTGTACATATATTTGTCAATACATGGTGGTAAGCCAATGGGCTAACCTTTTTCACAAATGTTTTCTATGAAAAAATTTGGCTTCACAATTTGAACACAAAACCTCTAAACAGTGTCTTCCTGAAATGACATCGCGACAAAAGCGTCACCAGCTGTTGTTTAGACAAGCATAGTCTTGGTTGCAAGACATTCTAATTGCGATAGGCAGCGCGCGTAGGACGCCGATGCGGGGCGCCCTCTAACGTACGCCGTAGACCCACCACGCCATGACCTTCGAATAGGTCGTCTTGGCTAACTCACCTATATCGTTTGATAAATTCTGAGCAGAATTGTATCGTATTTACACACACTTGTGACGTTGTGTGGATAATTGCATGACGTAACATGCATAGTCGCCGACTCATTGGTCAGTTTATGTGACGTAACGTAATTATGCACGCAACGTCATGAGCGATTAGGCGAGTTAGCCAAAACGCACTATTCGAAGGTCATGGTGTGGTCTATATAGTGTACGTTGGCGGCCTACACGCGCTACATACCGCGATTAGGACGTCTTGCAACCAAGACTAAGTTAAGCATGGAACATTTTAAACTGTTTAAAAAGGTTCAATTTTTAAGAAAACATATTATAAAGGGTTGTAATATAATTATCTTGCATTTAACCAGTTTGCGCCAGGTGCTGTGTATACATGCGAAGTTTTAACGGATTTCAAAGCGTTTGACAGATAAACATGTCACGAGCAAGTCCCAGAATATCTATCAGCAACCGGCTCGCAACGACCGAGGCTGGAAATATCAGGGTGTGGTACCCACAGCTGCCGGCCTGTATCCGTCCCGAATCGAGAAAAACAATCCTGCGCCTGGGCCCGGTCAATGTCAAAATAATCACGGCACAAACTGGTTAACCAGTTCGCGGGTTTATTTTCAACTTACCAAGACCACTGGCGGGATTATTTTTCATTGAAACAATTTTTTTTTTTTTTATTCAGTAAAATATTCCTGTTTTGATAACTTTTTGATCATCTTGTAACTACTACAAGATGCACAAAATTTGTTTATTAGCACCGTTATTTACTTGTTTTTGCCAACCTAGTGTCGCGTAGGGCACTTTTTTTCTATGCAGTCAGGGCGTCATATTAAGTCAAACATTACCCGCCATAACATCATAACGCATGTATATACGTTTGTGGAACTATACACACCGGGCCGGGGACAATTGTACGAGGTAATATATACAAATATTTGAAAGCCAAGATGAAAAACACCCTTACAAGAATTTTCAAAGGACTAAGGAATAATAGTTGGAAATGTGAATGTCAACAAATTACTGCATGCAGCAGATAATCCTCGGCTGTATGAATTCAACATCCTGAGCCACGCTGCGCTTTTACGCGCTTTCTACATGTACTAGTATCGCTCAAAGCCCTGTGGACATACGGCAAGATCCGTGGTTATTAGCGCAAAAAATCATGCGCCCAATCAGAGCCTCGTTACAAACAGACAAGGCTATTTCCCAAACCCTGGCTTCGGATCCGTCTCCGGCTACAGTCTATTGCTAAACTGTATGAATGAACCAATAGAAATGCGCGTTGGTTCGCATGCCTTTGGCTGTTTTTCGAACCCCAGCTTAGTCTTCGTCTCAGGCTTCATTTATACAGTTTAGCAATAGACTGTAGCCATAGACGGATTCAAAGCCAGGGTTTGGGAAATGGCCGTGGTCTGTTTGTAACGGAGGCTCTGATTGGGCGCATGATTTTAAAAGTGCTGCGTGGCTCAGGATGGAATTCAATGGAGACAATCAAACTAAGGTGTTGAACAGGCCTAATCACTAAAGGGTGATACCACAATGTAGCATTATACACGTCCACCGCGTCAACAAAGCATGCTTGGTATGAAGCAGAATCAGTGTCAAAAAAATCGGACGTGTTTTTACAACTCGGATGCTTTCCTAATTCGGATGCTTTCCTAATTCGGATGTATTCCTAATTCGGATGCTTTTGGCAAACTCGGATGCTTTTTTAATTCGGATGAATTCGTAATTCGGATGCTTTTTTAATTCGGGTGCTTTTTTTTTAATTCGGATGCTTTTCTAGTTTGGATGCTTTTTGTAATCCCGAATGCTTTTTTACTTCGAATGCTTTTCTAGTTCGAATGCTTATTATAAACTCGGATGCTTTTTTAAATCGGATGCTTTTCTAGTTTGAATGCTTTTTGTAAACTCGGATGCTTTTTGCAAACCGAACATATTCGCAAAACGGATGCTTTCACAATCCGGCACTAGGGTGGCCCTGAAAGGACATTACACATCGCAGATTCTGCGATTTCGCGCATTCTGCGCGAATTTGAACGATGACAAACATGTTATCGTATATATCTAAGCATATATCTGAGATGTGGAAGATTTTATTGTAGATTTCTGCACAGATTTATGTGATGGTGAATATTTTCTGGGCAGATTTTTGAAAAGTCGCATATTTTTTTCTAAGATTTCAAGTTCTGCGCAGATTTCTTAGTACGCAAATTTGTGCGATGTCGCACGGATGGGCAATACATGTACATTTTAATTGCACATTTAATTCTGCGCAGCTGTGTCGCACTCACGTACGTACAGCAGATGTATATGCAGATGTATGTGCACATTTCTGCCGCGATGTCAGCACATGCGATGTCAGCACATACGACGTTTTGAAAGTTGAACCACGACGTTTTGAAAGTTGAAGTACGACGTTTTGAAAGTTTTGAATGTTATGGTGTTCTAAAACGGACAGGCAACATCGTGGTTCAACTTTCAAAACGTACGTCGTGGTTCAACTTTTAAAACGTCGTACTTCAACTTTCAATTACGTCGTGGTTCAACTAGAGTTCGTGCGTTTTAGACCGTAAATTACCGTTGTACGCAAGACTAGCCAATCAGCACATGCGAGTGTTCGTGAGGTCAGCGGTGCTTGCGTTCCATCCAATGAACTATTGGGACTGTACCGTAGCTTATTGTTATTCATAATAAGGTCTGGCATACGATCTACATGATTGTTATAATCATTAGTATACCCCCCCCCCCCCCCCCCCCCCCCCGCTGGTCGCGTGACTGACACGCCAGATATGTACATGTACAATGGCGTCTGCAAGGACTGATCCCTGCTTCTTGTTACAAGGCTAGGTACAATGGGATACGTACGTGGCGGGAATTTCAATGATATTTTCAACATGCAGGTTGTCAGGATCAAACCATTTTAAATGCAGGGAACACGAACGACTGCTCGTTGCTCACGCAGTGTCAGTGTGGTGGAAATTGTACCGTAAAATGGGAAACCTTGGTCATTATTTTCAGACAGTTTACAATATATTTCTGCATATTAAACAATAATGTTATATTTTCCGTGTTATGTTTTAAAGTAGAGTTGGGTTTGAGCCAACAAACATTTTTTTGACCGTAAACAAAATCCGTTTGCGCACAAAAAAACTACAAATAAAAATCGATTTGATTCCTCAAACACCACAGAATTTTCGGAAAAGCTAAAATTGACGATTGCCCTCTATAAACACAATGAGTTAAATAAGTTTTCAGAAGCGTATTGTACGTTTCATACTCATTGAAAGAAATTCAGGGTTAGGGCAACTTTGGTCAGATCGTTTGGGGAAAAACATTTCTAAAATATCACATAAAATCCAGTTTGATGTTATTTTTCAACTCTTTCTTGACCATTTACATAAATAATAAAAACCAAATGTCCAAAAATACAAGTAAAATCATCAACAAAAGATTGTTTTTTGCATGTAGTGGCCAATTAAGTTACCCAGCATGACAAAGTTGCCCCATTTACGTTATGTTTGGGTCGGGTCACGGTGCACGTTTATTGGTTCTGATGTGAGAGTTAATATACCCCTTTTCTATATCTGGGGTAGAAATGGAATACACTAAATAAGGCATCCGCGTTTTTTGTACGTCTGACGGTAATTAAAAAAAGTTTTTTTGCGTGGACGGCACTAATAATCATTAGGTACAAACATCCCCTTCTGGAAGCTGGTTTATATACTCTATACTTGGTGTAAGCATGGAGGTTTCCTACCTCCATGGTGTAAGTAATTACCAGGCCTATGTGTTCCCTGCATTTAAAGTGGTTTGATCCTCACAATTACAACCCGCATGTTGAAAATACCCCATTGAAATTCCCGCCATATACAGTACGTGCACGTATCCCATTGAACCTTTTAACAATAGAAGCGGGCCGGGCGTCATCATTGTAAGCGCCATTGTACACATCTGGCGTGTCAGTCACCAGCGGGAGGAGGGCGTGTACATACTAACAATTAGAATAATCATATATCGTATGCCAGGCCTTATTACGAATAACAACAGGCTAAGGTACAGTGCCGACAGTTCATTGGATGGAACGCAAGCACCGCTGACCTCATGAACACTCGCAAGTGCTGATTGGCTAGGCTTGCGTACGACGGTTATTGGCGGTCTAAAACGCAAGAACTCTAGTTTCGCGTGCTTTTACCTGACTCAAGGTAGCCGCGTATTCGGCCGGATTTATGGCCGCGGATTCAGCCATGCATTCACCAAAAGCCGAAAAATATATAATACATGCTGCAAAAGGTGATGCATTTTCCAAAAGGTTTTTGTCATTTTATTTAAATAATTTTTCAAAATAAACGGTAAATAATACTACTTGTTCAAACCATTTCAAATCATACAACATAAGCTAAACTTGTTTAACGTTTCTTGTAATTCTGTTGACAAATTACAGTTAAATTAGCTGCTTATTAATGGAAGTAATTCTACTTCGAGTTATTTGTCAAACCTTTTATAGAAATTTCAAACAATACGGCAACAGTGCATGCAACGGCAACAGTCCTCCTTTTGCCCCGTGAATTGCAATTGTACGTTTCTGTAAAGCACACCTACAAGGACAATCTTTCCGTGCCCCACTCTTTCTATCTGGCAAGTGTTCTTTCAAGCACGAGTGGCAGTACGGAGTTTCCAAGATTATTTTATATGCTAATTTTGACATATAACTTTTGTTCTTTGTTTACATTTTATGTAGTTTTGATAATATCTGCTTATTTGCACTCGACCTTAGAAACTTACATTTGACCCAAGTGTGCTATATATCGCAAAGAATTATGGGGCGATATTAGGTGGAAATAAAAAAAAATTATGGAAACGGTCTGAAACCGTCTTTTACCTAACGATCTAAGCTGACAAACTACTAGGATCATCTAATGATGCAGAACCTAGTTGAAGGGCTGCTGTGTTTATAAATAAAGTAACAGTTATCGTTCTCATACAATCTGGCGTGGTGAAAGTACTACGTTTTGAATGTTGAACCACGACGTTTTAAAAGTTAAGTACGACGTTTTGAAAGTTGAACCACGACTTTTGAAAGTTGAACCACGACGTTTGCCCGACGTTTTATAACACATGTAGGTGCATGCCCATCCGTGCGTACTGAGAAATCTTCGCCATCACATAAATCTGTGCAGAAATCTACAATAAAATCTTCCACATCTCAGATATATGCTTAGATATATGCAATAACATGTTTGTCATCATTCAAATTCGCGCAGATTGCGCGATATCGTAGAATCTGCGATGTGCGATGTCCTTTCAGGGTCACCCTGGTGCCGGATTGGGAAAGCATCCGATTTGCGAATATGTTCGGTTTGCAAAAAGCATCCGAGTTTACAAAAAACATTCAAACTAGAAAAGCATCCGAACTAAAAAAGCATCCGAGTTTATAAAAAGCATTCGAGATTACAAAAAGCATCCGAACTAAAAAAGCTAGCATCCGAATTTAAAAAGCATCCGAATTACGAATTCATTCGAATTTAAAAAGCATCCGAATTTGCAAAAAGCATCCGAATTAGGAATACATCCGAATTAGGAAAGCATCCGAATTAGGAAAGCATCCGAGTTGTAAAAACACGTCCGATCTTTTTGACACTGATTCTGCTTCATAGTATATACGTCATCCGGCGCGAACTGGTTAAGTACAATAGAAAAATGCACAAAAAGTGTTACTAAGACAAATTAATCTCAATCATGAACCCCTTCTGATAGTGGCTCTCGGTGCAGTTGTACCCCTGTGTGTTTATCAGTGTCACCTTCACTTTTGTCTTAATTGTCCCAATGGCCAGGATTGCCTAAATACATACATGTACAGTTTTAAATAAATGTAGCTTTCAACTTAGTGTAGTGTGCTTACCATGCCTTGTGCATGATATTATATGTGTGTTTTCACGTATGCATGTTTTCAAGCATAACAGAAATTTGAACATAACCAAATGGTTCTCTAGGCTCATACACTAAATAACACAACATATTAAACATGGCCTATTTTCAATATTATTTTCACAAGCCTTTTTAGCTTAATAAAAGATAAGACAGTATGCAGAGTACATTTGTAAGTTTATGTTTAGGTTACCATTGAAATTTAAGAATTATTTTTCTGAAAAGAACACATATTTCTATTTAGAAACATATTGTATCGAGCCTTGTCAATTCTGTCTAACTTGTGTCGTTTCCAAACCTCTGGCTTCGGCTCCATATCGGGCTCCAGCCTATTGCTAAACTGCATGAATACAAGACGGAAATTGTAAAACGGTCCCAGACATCAACCTTTTGACTTGAATAAACACACGATACAAGTTATATATAATTTGTAAAAGAACATAATTTTTTGTTTAACACTCATTTTAGAATGACCGTTTTCAACCACTTGACTGAGGCTCCTGCACATCCCTGTCTTCAGAAAAACTGCATCTTTCAGAAATGTTGCTGGAACTAGTGCCTAAAACAGAAATAACCTACAGATTAAAAAAGGACCAATGACTTCAACAACAAAGTGTTAATATATTATGCTGCGATGTCCTATCCATTGTGGACATCAATGGTAAAACAATTGTTTTCATTGTCCTGTGGTACAGAAAGTTCAGTAAAATATCAACTTAAAGGAAAATCATTTCAGACGAGCAGGGCTTTGCTCATTTTTCCATGCAACGTCAGGTACTCTAGCTAGTGCAGTTAATAATATATACATGTAGTTAAAGGGATCCTATACGTTTGGTACCAGTACTCAACAATTAATGGCAATAAGAACTTACTTGGTAAGAAGTACAGCGGCTTTGGATAGTATAATGCATTTTTAGAAACTTTTCACTTCAAAGTACTGCAGTTATGGAGAAAGATATAACTTTTTACCCTCAAAAATTTGAATCTGAGAAGCGTTACTGCAGTGACGTTTCTCAGATTGTGTATTCCAATGCAGAATATTCTTCCTGTGTGGACATAACCGCTCCAGAATTTTGGCAATATCTCAAAATTGCTACAATCTTTTGAAATTTTTAAAATTTTTACAGGTTAGTTTTATGGTATATATCTATAACTATCTAGGATTGAAACAAACAGTGGGTTCCAATTACCAAACGTATACGATCCCTTTAAAAATAGAGTAAACTAATTGTCATTTGTCAATTTTTTTCAGGCAAGCAGGAGCAGCAACATGACCTGATCAAGTTGTTTCTCTTTGAATGGTGTATATTCTAAGAAAAAATATTATAAGATCTTGATTTTAATTCAAAATCTGCTTGGTCATAGCTTCCCCCCCCCCCAACCCTTGAGCCCCATTCAATGTTTATATGCCATGTTCTCATTTCAAAATTATTGTTTCCGAGACACATTTGGAAATGATGCCCTTTTATTGTTTTCTTGAAAATGACATGCCAGATAATTTCACAGGTAATCCTCTTCCCCAATAAATTGGTTGGTTACTTTTTTGATATCATGTACCGGTAGCTACAAGTAGGAAACTCTATCTTTAAATAAATGAAAGTGTTTATCTGACCTTCTGTTGGATTCAACCTTCCCATGCACAGACTTTTCCTTGTCGATTCTTGTGTGTCTTTGCTATCAGTTATGTTAACAATTTCCCCGGTGTAGAGGCACGAGACTGGCAGTTTGGGGACTTGTTGATTATCTGTACTCTTAAAATCTGATGAGAACAAGGAATTGGTAAAGGATCAGAATAAGATTCACATTTTAAACTTGCAACATTCCATATTAAACCTATTCAATGGGTCAACTTTTGATCCAACATGTTGGGGCACTTCAACAGCACCATTGACTTGATATAAACAGAAGACAAAACTATGCTTAATTCAAAGACTCCTTGCTTAAAGGTAGGATACACCATTTGCAGATCTCAAAATATTTTACTACCGAATTATTTAGGTAAATTTTACTCGTTTGAAAGTAAATAATGATTGTAGGCATCCAGCAAAATGATTAGGCCAGATATCCTATAATTGTTCCGACAAATTAAATTTTATAAAAAAAAATTTGCGATCGCCAAAAAAACAAGAACAGCATAAGAACCACTGCCCAACGTCAACGCTTTTTTTTCTTGCTTTCCTAGGCATCTACGAATGTAAAACTTCAGACAGGCCAGTTAAACAATATCTACTATAAAAATACGACCCCCCAAATCCACTCATTCATGATAATCCAATCATTTACCAATGGTGTATCCTACCTTTAAAGGTGGAATCTATCTTTTGCAATTAGTACCTTCGAGTCAACTAGTACCTTCGAGTCAACTAGTACCTTCGAGTCAACTAGTACCTTCGAGTCAACTAGTACCTTCGAGTCAACTAGTACCTTCGAGTCAACTAGTACCTTCGAGTCAACTAGTACCTTCGAGTCAACTAGTACCTTCGAGTCAACTAGTACCTTCGAGTCAACTAGTACCTTCGAGTCAACTAGTACCTTCGAGTCAACTAGTACCTTCGAGTCAACTAGTACCTGATAAAGGCTCAGCCGTGGTCATCATGGATCATCAGCAGTACATCGACGAGGCCCACCGCCAGTTGGACAACCGTACTAACTATATGTGACCCAGCACGAGTAAATGAGACACTTTGCGGCAAAAATAAAAATATTGACATTTTGATTTCATCATTTAAAGCTTGTTTAGCTTTAAATGATGAAATCAAAATCTCAAATTTTATTTTTGCCTCAAAGTGTCTCATTTACTCGTGCTGGGTCACATATCTGCCAGTTGGACGTACTAACTATATCTGCCTTGATTCTGATCCCACAGGTACATTCTCTCTAGAGATACAGCAGTTGCTTGATGACATGCGATCACGTGACCAACTGTCAAAAAAGCTCACAAATTTCTTTCACCAACTGACTGTAGAACTGCTAGGTTTTATCATCTCCTGAAGATTTTAAGACTGGAAACCCTGGTAGGCCCATCGTCTCGGGTAATGGCTCACCCATGGAACACATCTCCCTGTTTATTGACAGTTTTCTTAAACCCCTTGTCCCTAGGATTCCATCATACATCCATGACACCCCAGACTTCCTGCGCAAGCTCGAAGGAATCAAGGACCAGATTCCCAGAACGGCTATCATTGGGACTTTTGACGTCTCATCCTTGTACACCAACATACCACACGAAGAAGGTATTCATGCCTGTTCCATACCCCTAGCTAGGGCAGGACACACGACCCCTCCCATAAGTGACATCGCGCCCTCATGAAACTTGTACTAACGAAGAATACTTTTTACTTCCTAGATAAGCACTATCTACAGGTACATGGCACTGCAATGGGTACTCGAATGGCACCCTCCTTTGCATGCCTCTTCATGGGTGACCTCGAGGAACGCATGCTTGCCTCAGCATCGTGCCGTCCCTGGATCTGGTGGAGATACATTGATGATGTATTTTTTATCTGGACCAGTGATGAGGACAGTCTGCTGACTTTCACTAATCACATGAATTCCTTCCACAGGACCATCAAGTTCACATCAGAGTGCCAAAGCCAAAGCTGTACACAGAAATTTGGCTCTAAAGGTAAAAGCCCCCCAGGCTGATGCCAAACCCAAGACCCCCTGGTGACTACCTTTCACCCCAGTCTCTCTTCCCTTCGCAAAATCACTCACGATAGCCATCACATTCTCCACACTTCAGATCGCCTTGTTCGTGCTGTCCCTGACAGCCCTGTATTGGCTTATAGACGCCCTCGTAATCTACGAGACCTCATTGTTCGAGCCGAAGTTCCCAGCTTGGATGTATCTCCGCATTGGATGTATCTCCGTGTTGGATGTATCTCCGTGTTGGATGTATCTCCGCGTTGGCAAAGGTACGCGTTGGCAAAGGTACACGTTGGCCTGTTTCCCCAAAAGTCCCCAAACAAATTACTGTTGAAAAGCTTGCTTTTACTTTAAATCTCAATTATTCTAAACTCCCTGTGAAATTATTCCGTTTGGCAAAAGAATGTCATTTCGAAATATACGTATCAGAGACACACATTTGGACATTTCCGCAAATATTGTGCATAATTGTTTGAACGACGCACGGCGCACATGTTAATTGGCGCACATGTTGGCGCTACTATTGGTCAGTTCGGTTTGTGACCAGCGAGTAGCTGCAATCCGCTGGCTCACTGGCTGAGAACGCACTCTGAATGCAGATTGTGGTCGCAATTCAAATTGTGACTCGGCAAATTTTTATTTAAAATCGAAGTCTTAGAATATTGTTTTCTCGGAATATGAATCATGCACAGAGCTAAAACTTTACAACCTATTGAAGGTCATGACGTGGTCTACGTTATAGGGCGCCCGCATTGGCGGCATACACGGGCTGCATACCACGATTATGGTCGTCTTGCAAACAAGACTAATATTAAAGTTAAACAGAGTTGTATGACTCTAGTCCAGGACTCGGACTCGAGTCCGTATTTTGGTGACTCGGACTTGACTCGAGTCATGTCGGCAAAAGACTCGGACTCGGACTCGACTACCATGACTCAGACTTGACCACCAATACATTTTTTTGTTTTTTGTAAATATTAAAAACAATTCCAATGATCCGATCGTCATGCACACGAAGGAATATTAACGTTTAGCACACGAAATAAGCAGTTACACTGATGTTGCAAGTAATAGTGTTCGTGATTACTGTGTTGCTATGGCCATGTAGTGTACAGCACACACATGTATGTACTACATGTGTATGTTCAATACGCATAATAACACTGGGATATATTTCTGTAAAAGCATTATTGTGCACGATACCAATATTAACGCTGGTATTCTGTCAACCTTAACACCATAGCCACTGCTTGATGCATATTACCAGGGAAATAGGAATTCGTCTCCGGAATACGAATGACAGCTTTAGCTGGCTGCGGCTATATCGCTACCTCTTTTTAGAGTTAAAACATAGGCGGCTTACGCGTTGATCTAGCCATAGACGCAACCAAAGCTGATCATAGTCTGGCATGTCTGGTACCTGTAAAAACACCGCCTGTATATTGCACTGAGATGGCTGTGTGTTGTTTGCACCAGTTTTCACACATGTCGACACACCCAACCATATAAAGCACGATATGTGGCAGAAAACAAAACCCTCTTTTGTGTTCACCATTGTGTTCCCGGAATCTCAGGAATTCCTATCAGGTTTCAAGGGGGGAGGGGTTAGGTTACAATAGTGTTGAGTGTGTATAAGGTATAGGGATAAGAGGGGGGTACCCCTCTGCCACATTTCGTGCTGGGTATACACCCAACTATATCCACCACACACGCTTGGTCACGTCACGTCAGTTCGCTAGTCGCTACAAAATTTTTAAACCATGGCATCTGTCGTTCCTTGTATTGTTTCTTGGCAGCAGTCATTTGAAAATAAGATGTCAACTGTCTGACATCATGTACCACCATTATCACTCATGGCGGCACGCAAGTGCACGGTAACTTCATTAAATCTATCTCCATTATTAAATATAAAACTTGTTGGCTACCTGCCTTTCTGAAATAACTAAATCAGTATATAATTTGTTATTTTGAAGAAACAAAATTATTAAAAGATATTCTGGAGAAGGGGCAAGGATTATTGGTAAAACCTAAAATACCATGTTAACTGCAGGCACAGAACTTTGTTTAAATTAAATGTGTTTTATTTTTTTCATTTGCAATTCTTATTTTACGACATAATTTGCGATCAATAGTGATCCAGTCATCTAAGTGAACTGGTTGAAGTATTTTAACTATTTAATTATTTAAACAAGTGACTCGGGACCCGGACTCGGACTCGGACCAAGTGACTCGGACTCGGACCAAGTGACTCGGGACTCGGACTCGGACTTGACACAGGTGACTCGACTACAACACTGAAGTTAAATGACCCAGTTATTTGGCTTACTCTCCTTTTATTATTAACAAAAGTGTCTGCTCTCTGAATAAATATAACAATAAACCACTCAAACTGTGCAACTTTGTGATCAAATCTTTGTTTCGTCTGTCAATGTCTAGTCTGTAGCAATCGCACTGCAGCTGTTTTTTTTATATGTGCAGTCACATTTTGCGTAATGTGTTAATGTGTTTGCTCGAATTTGTTTGCTCGTCTTAGGCACCTTTTTCAGAAAGAGTTAAGTTAAAAAAAAAAATATGATTCCTCTGTATTCTTTTGCCCAATTTTAATTAATTATTGTATGAAGGGCTTCATTGGAAACCAGTTTATGAGCTGTTTGGGCACTCTTGCCAATAAAGTGTACTTTAATATTCAAAATACAATAAATAAACATAATTTACCTGAATCAGAAACTTCACTGTCTGGACTTGCTCTCAACTGCACACCCAGGGTACTATGAAAACACCAATAGAAATATATGAATAACAAATGCACCTTTAATGATGAGTTCTCTAAAGGAGGAGGATAAATACTTGCATGCAAAGAGTCAATGAATTGAGATTGGCATGACTTTATTAGGATGCCATTTTTTCGCAGTGATCTGCGCGTGTACGTGCTCTTGTATCGTATTACGACCGAGGATTGAAATACAAAAGGGAACAAAGAATTATTGAAGGACAGTTTCCTTGTTTAAATTCGGTCCTCGATCGGACATTCAGGGTTTGGATCTATAGAGGTGTGTGCAAAATGGTGCGGAGCAGGCAGGCCAACAGCGGAGGCGATGGAAATAATCAAAATAGAATGAAAGAGAAAGTTATTAAAATTAGTTAATTAGTTAATTAAGACCAGAATTTACAAGGGGAATGTTTCACAGCAGCTGCCATGACATTGACTAACCTGGTCAGTTTTCCTACTTGATTAATTGAAAGCATAATTTATTAACCCTATGGACTTTCATATACATGTGAATAACAAAGACTTTACTCTGTTATTTTTGTAATTAGAATATAAGACTGAATCAATATTTAACATGTACTACACGATGGATCACTCTTTGTATGTGTTACCTGAGAGATAAAACCCAGTTCATTTGAAGTCTAACACTCTACACAAATGCACCAACTAGTGAATAACAATACTAGTTTTCAGTAATGGCATGTACAATTTTGACATGGGATATAAAATATTCTGAAGGTACCGCAAGAGAGCCTCTGTTCATTTATCGAACTCAAAAGTTACAAAATAATATGACCTCAATTATAATACACAATGCCCACGTTGTCCCCCAAATTCTTCCTAAAAAGTTTGATAACACAGAATATCTCTGACAAAAGTATACCTATTTTCATAGCAAAACTACTGAATATTTCAGAAAAAGACAAATGCCTGTGGAATGGGTAGAATGTCCTCTGTCCAATCATAGAGCTAGGACCGAGGGAGCTAGGACAAGTACAACAAATAACATGTTGATCGTCCCCGCACGCTCCGATTTTAGACGCCGCACCGTTTTTGTGTGTTATTTGTTATTAAAAAAAACAAAAACAAAAACAAAAAAACAAAAACAAAAACAAACAAGCAAAACAAAAGATATTAGTCGGGGAATATTGCACAAATCTGAGAACAAATTCCTTACCAAGAAATTATTTCACCAATGTCTTTGTAAAGGTGTCTACTAACACGTTTTAAGAAGTTTAAACTGAACTCCAGTAGGACAACCCGTGACAGCTGCTGAAAGTTTGGGTACCTTAAACCTTAAGGAAACATTACAAATGTTTAATTCTGCTTTAAGCAGCTTGTGAGGGGTCAACAATTTTTTTTCTTCATGATTCTGAATTGATTGCAAGCCTTTGTTTTGCGCCAAAACCACTCATTGGCACAAAACGGCCATTAATTTTTGTCACAAGAGAATTATCGCTACAGATCAAAATCAAACGTATCAACAACTTTTGAACCTCGTATTGTACAGATACCCAGGGACTCATTTCTGCATAATTCACGTATGGGGCATTTATTGGAATGGTTATTTTAATGATTCAAAACTTCCATATAATGCTTAAAATTGTCTTTTATTGCAAGATAGTGCAGGAAAAACAAAAACAAAAGAAAAAAAACCAACACGTCTAGTAATTATCCCTAATTTGTAAGTATTTGCTTCAACATGCTTCTAATGGCTTTATAAAACTACCCAACATTCTAAGCTTTAATCTTAGTGTCAATATTGTAGCTCTAAAGATAAAGTCAGGAACACCATTAAGGCTACGCCCGTAGTCTACCCCAAAATTATGCTGTACGCCTGTACATGTAAAAATGAGGGATAGTATGAGGTGGTATGTATTGGTGGATAATACCCGTCAGACAGACTGAGGTGTGTATTGAGTACCAGTCAGACAGACTGAGGTGTGTAGTGGTGGATAGTACCAGTCAGACAGAGATGACGTACATGTACTATCCACTAATTAATACACACCTCATATCAGTCTGTCCTCATATCATGTACTATCCAACACTACATACCTCAGTCTGTCGGAGTGGTATTATCCACCAATACACACCTCCTCTGTCCGACTGATACTATCTATCCACCAAATAAACACCACCTCTGTCTGACTGGTACTATATCCACTAATACACACCTCAGTCTGTCCGACTTGTACTATATTCACCACTACACGCCTCAGTCTGTCTGACTGGTATTATCCACCAATACACACAACGACAGACTGAGGTGTGTATTTGGTGGATCGTACCAATCAGACAGACTAAGCTGGGTTAGTATTTCATACCCACTGTGGACCTCCGAACAATTGACGTCCACAGGATGCGGGAAGAGGTTACGGTGTGTGGACTTGGACAGGTCCAAAGTCCGTTTTGCCCTCTCTGAAAAAGAGCTTGAGGAAAAAAACAGGTTAGGGTTATAGAAAAGGTAAGAGGAACAGCTGAGAAGCCCAGAATCAAAATTTGAGGTCAAGTTTGTTATGGGGAAACAAACAATATACAAATATTGACTGCTTTCAGTGGTATAGTAAAACTAGCCTCCCGAGGTGATCCATGGAGCATTCTATTTTCCCGAGGCGAAGCCGAGGGAAAATAGAATGCTCCATGGTTCACCGAGGGAGGCTAGTTTTACTATACCGCGAAATAAAGCAGTCAATATTTGTTTTGTAACACCTCACTCACAGATTCTGCACAATTTAAGCTTCCTGAAAGTATAGTAATGACAAAAAATCTCCGAATTATACGTCTCTCGATCATACGTGTACTTTGTTGCCTTGATGAACGGGTGCGAAGGTGATAGAGCAATGTTTACGCAATGCACCGAAACACACGTCTGGGTTTCAGTCACGCTTTCGTTGCTATGCGCATAGTTCGTGTGTTGCTATGCGCATAGTCCTTTTTGCATGGTATAGTCTTTTTGGATAGTGCAAGTAAAAAATAGTAAAAATAGCAAGTGACACGTGACGCGCTCTCGGCCAATCAAGACACAGAATCTGTGAGTGAGGTGTTATAAAAATGACTATTTAGCCAACGTTTTCTTAACTACACGCAGACAAAGGAATGCCCACATTACGCACAGGTAAGGTGAAGCTATTTGTGTAGTGGTCGATAGTACCACCAATACAGACCACAGTCTGTCTGATTAGTATTATAACACCTCACTCACAGATTCTGTGTCTTGATTGGCCGAGAGCGTGTCACGTGTCACTTGCTATTTTTACTATTTTTTACTTGCGCTATTCAAAAAGACTATACCACGCAAAAAGGACTATGCGCATAGCAACACACGAACTATGCGCATAGCAACGGAAGCGTGACTGAAACCCAGACGTGTGTTTCGGTGCATTGCGTAAACATTGCTCTATCACCTTCGCACCCGTTCATCAAGCCAACAAAGTACACGTATGATCGAGAGACGTATAATACAGAGATTTTTTGTCATTACTATACTTTCAGGAAGCTTAAATTGGGCAGAATCTGTGAGTGAGGTGTTATAAAACAAAAATTGACTGCTTTATTTTGCGGTATAGTAAAACTAGCCTCCCTCAGTGATCCATGGAGCATTCTATTTTCCCTCGGCTTCGCCTCGGGAAAATAGAATGCTCCATGGATCACCTCGGGAGGCTAGTTTTACTATACCACTCAAAGCAGTCAATATTTGTATACTATTCACCAATACACACAGTCTGTTTGACTAGTACTATCCACCAATACATAACCTGTCTGACTGGTACTATCCACCAAATACACACCTCAGTCTGCCTGACTGATACTATTTATCAAATACACACCACCTCAGTCTGAATGGTACTATCCACCACTACACCACCCAAGTCTGTCTGACTGGTACTTTAGTTTTCTATAGCCATTAGAAGCCTGTTGTTTTTCAGCAAATATTTACAAATTTTCTTGCAATAAAAGCCCATTTAAGGATAGGCCTATTATGGAAGTTTTGAACCATTAAAATAACCATTCCGATAAAGTTTTCCATACGTGAATTATGCAGGAAAGTGTGTTCATGTGTCGGTGTACAATATAAGGTTAAAAAGTTGTTGATATATTTGATTTGGATCTGCCGCAACAATTCTCAGGTATCAAAAATAAAACAAATCGCCGTTTTCTGCTATTAGTGGTGTTGGTGCAAAACCAATGCTTGCTATCGATTCGAAATCATGACTAACAACCCTATTTTGACCCCTCACAATCTGCTTAAGGCAGAATTAAACATTTTCAATTTTTCCTTTATAAGGTTTCAGATACATGTACCCCAACTTTCAGCAGCTGTCACAGATTTTCTTAGGGGAGTTGGATTTAAACTTGTTTAAATGTGTTAGTAGACACCTTTACAAAGACATGTCTTGGTAAGGAATTTGTTACCAGATTTGACAGATTTCTGATATTTCCTGACTACCGGTATATCGGAGCCCTAACTCTCATACCTATTTTTAAGAATATCCTTCATATTGAGCAATTTCATCATCTTTCTTGCATGTAGGCCTGCTATTTTCACAACGCAATCGTGAGAAAATTCTAATTGCGACTATCGTGTTAAACTAAAAATATTATTCTTCGGATGGCCGTTTTATCACACGTTTATGCAGCTATAGACTCCGGTAAAATAACTTTGGAGCAAAAGCAATATAAGAACTCTTGAAAAGAATAACAATTTATCAAAATGAACACAGAAACACACATCGCAATCACTGCATAATGTTATTATATGCACTATACATGTACATACACATCCACATCACATTTGGATGTGTATGCACACAAGGGGCCATGCTCTATTTTCGTCACTTGCTATTCACTTGTCATTCAAGCTGCAAAATACTGTTTGTGATATTGGCAACTTGCTTGACAAGTGGACAGTATGATCTAAAATCATTTGTTGATCTATGGTACATGTACATTGCACCTTACATGTAATAACCTAAACGGCACCGTAAAACCATCTTCAAATATGTTATGGCGGCCATCTTACTCTTAGACATGTCGGCCATCTTGAAAAAAATAACAAAAAATAAGGGCCTCCCTCACCAACTTTTTTAAAAGTCCGGACGATCAACATGTTATTTTTTTTACTTGGCCTTATCCATGGTGGTGCTGTTACAGCACAAATACTTACTTGTAATTCTGACATCCCTTGCGTATGCGGTTCGCGAGTGTCAACGTTTTTCTGCAGTCGATCCATATGTTTTGTGTTCTTAAAAAGGTCAAATTCAGTGTGTGCATAACTTCAAATGACTTTTGACCTATTTCAAAAACATGATAAACCCCCACCCAAGCATCACTCCATCTAAGTTACATCACTCCATGCATCTATATTGACGTAAAGCAATATTGTTTTGGCCAAGATATATGTTTTGGGGTCCAATAATGGGGTCCAAAGTATTGGATGTCAGTACCATTGCTATGGTAACTAACATTTATTAGGTCGGTAAAATATAATAAAAATTAAAGATTGTGTTCGTAAAATGCATATTAGAGCAGGGGGCATATGTAAAAAGATTTCTTGATATTGGGTATGATAATTTAAACGAAAAATCTCAAGGTTGACCCACTCAACCTTAAATTTTTTTTTAATGAAATCCGAATGCCGGGCCCACCCTTTGCGCAACATTTTTTTGTTCATTTCGGACCAAAGGACTTTGGACCCACCCTTGATTTATTAATGAAAATACTGAGAATTTTTGTTCGATGTGTGCGCCACTGTTGTAAAGAATTCTCGAGAGGGGTAATTTGTATTATTCCGGAGCATTCATAGACGAACTACCATCGAATACCATAGAAATTTGACATTGCGTCTGACATTGATGAAAGAAAAGAAAGTGTTCATTATTTCCCCATCTCCTCAGCACACCTTACGAGAGCTGAAGCAGCACTTCACCTAAATCTCATCCCCGCTTCAAGTCCCTTGCGCCAGTCACAATCCGCATCCGGTCTCCGGTCATCCGGAGTCTAGCCTGGACGCTTGACTGGTTGCAGCAAGTCAAGCAATATTTTACTTGGCTTGCTGCATCCATTCAGGCGTCCGGGCTAGTTAAAATGACACAATGTGACATCCAGGTACAGAGCATTCTTTCTCTGGATGTTTCAGACAGAAGTGAAGAATTCCAACCGTGAAGCGGGGTTATATAGAGCCTAAAAGCGGTGAAGCATGAGAAGGATGCAAACCGAGGGTACTCGTGCAGTACGTGGATGATGCTAGGTAGATGATCACTAAGGCATGTCAGTGTGGAGAAACCGATGTCTTAGAGAACCGTGTTGATGATTTTTGATGTTGATGGCTTCTCTTTTGCAGCGTTCGATGCTGGTGATACATGTAGTTCGGCCTGGGTCTACATGTAGTTGATCCGATGGTCTTCGGTTTTGAAGTTTGATTTCTCAAAGTCTCCCTTTCTGTCATGGGCTTTGTTTTCATTAAGTTTGTTTAAGGTGGTTACCATAGCAACAAGAACTCTAAAACTTATTTATTCTTTTCATCAAATTTATTGTAGTCATTTTTGTATACCTAGGAAATACAAAGAATGTTATAATCATTATCTTGGACGTTATGGCAGTTTGGTCATTTTTACCGCCTTTTACCAGCTTGGTAGCCATACTGCTATATTTACCATAGCATCGGTAAACCCAATACTTCGCAAACCCTTTCTATTGAATCAATTTAATTCAAATGCTAAAAAGCATCAATCTTTGACAATTTTGTGATGGGCACTCTTAAAGTTTTTGATTTATGATTGTTTAAAGATAGACTGCCAAGGAAAAAATACGTGTGAACAAAGAAATTGGAAAGGCGGGACTCGAACCTGCGACTATCAGACTAGACGGCACACTACTAACTGAGCTATCTTGACCTACAGTACATGTACATGTATGTTGGCGGTCTTCCAAATTGTCGGTATCTTTGTTCGAGGGCGCTAGTCAGAAGAATAAGCACTATAGTGCCGTGTGGCCACAGACTACACCAAATGTTACGATACAACTCATATTAAATCTCAAACACAATTAATATTAAAATTGATATGGAATGACCCCAAAACTTACCTGTATGTTTTCAACAAGAACAAAACCAGTTACTAACAAACAATGGCCACTGTGTATCCCGTTTCATTTCTGAATTATAACACCAATTATGACAAAATTCCAAACCAAATGATCAACAGCGGACTACTCTTTTTAACATTAACTGACTTCGTGTTTTGATTGTTTTCATTTATTTTTAGGGCTGCTGTTTGATCCAAATATTGTTTTTCTTTGCTACTTACTCAATTCCAGTGTTGAGTCTTGCTGCACATGACAACACTGGCAAGGCTGCTGCAGCAGTACCTTCTCTATCACTCAGTGGAGCATAGTAGCCTTCTAGATTGCCTCCATGGCAATGCTTGTCCAAATTGTTTGCGTTTGCTGATATCCAAAGAATAAAATAAAGTAAACAAAAATATAAAGAAAACAAGTGTGTGATCCGCTACTTGAACTGGAGTTTACCTCGCTATCGCATCTTTTTTTTGGAGACTTGAAACTTTAATGTGAGCTAATCCTCAGGATCGGTTCGGTATCGGTTCGGCATCATCAGTTTGATTTGAGTCCGAATACTGGTTCGGGCTCTGATTTATAAGTAAATGCATACATACTGTACATACATGCACACACACTGTACATACATGCACAATGTACATTGAAAAACATTCAACTCAAACCTTTTTTTCAAGATTTGTTTTTAGTTTTGAAATGATGTCACGATACGGGCACCGGGTGTATGCAATGTATGATTTTAATACATGCCATATGACTGCATAATTTCTTTTTACCATTTCTTAAACTCGATCTCCATTATAAACAGACATAGTAAAGCCGCATTTTGATGAAAAATGTTATGCCTGGCCACACCAAACCCATTTGTTTGTATACACTTTTTACAACGAATGTGACAGAGTTTGACTGAGCTAATGGCATACCATGCCTGTAGCAACTAAGTCACCTCACCAAAACTTGTAATCTTATTGGTCAATGCGCACTGTTTGATTAAAAGGGTGGATTGGTGATGTTTCAAGACTAATCCGATCTCGTGGGTCAAAAGCATATTCATTAACATAACCACAAAACAGGGCACCATAATTTGTCCTCCTTGATTCTTGAAAACGAAGTCAAACTAGGAACAAAGATATCCGGAGGAGAACAATTTGGAGATTGGTTCTTGGTTAGAAAAGCATATTTCTGGAATAAGTCGTACGCCTCCTGGTTCCCAGTGTAAGTGGCCTGCCGCTATGGATAGGGCATGGAGTTCACTTCTTCTACGTGCTGTAGAAGCTGCTAGTAGAAAGGCAGTTTTAACCGTCAGTTTATGAAGAGTAGAGGACCCGGCAGGTTCAAAGGGGGCTTTAGCCAGCTTGTGAAGAACATCACCAAGGTCCTAGGATGGGATCAGTTTCTTTATTGGGGGTCTCTTGACGAACATACCCTTAATGAGATGGGAAATCACGGTATTGTTAGACAGGTTGAAACCATCCTGAAAGCCTCTGTGGATGACCTGAATAGCCGATCTGTAGCCTCGGATTGTAGCAATCTGAAGACCAGAATTATACAGATGGACAAAGAAACCCCCAATGCTCTTTAAAGATGCAGAATTTGGGATTAATAGCTTCCTTGGAACATTACTTGACATAATGCTGTAAATGATTGTTGTAAGTTCTTCTAGTTGAAGCCCGCCTACTCTTTGCTGCCAGGGCTGCAGCGACTTCTGAATAGCCTGCTGTACGGAGGGACAGCTTGATAGCATCCAGGCAGAGAGATGAAGACTGTCTGGATCTGGATGAAGTGCCTTGGAGACTGGTTGTGACAGGAGATCCGGACGTTTTGGCAACACAAGAGCTGATTGGATTAGGAGGTCCAGGAGTCAAGGAAACCAAGCGTGTCTCCTGACTCTAGGACACGAGGCACGGTAGCAGAGAGATTGGGGGGAAGGCATAACCCAGGATTCCCGACCAGCTGATGCTGAGTGCATCTGTTGCCCAAGACTGAGGGTAGGCATGGCGGGGGCAGAAGGTTGGTAACTAGTTGTTGAGATGAGATGCAAAGAGGTAGATGTGTGGGGTGTCCAGAGTATTGGAAACTTGTTTGACTGCTGGACGATGAAGAGACCACTCTGTGGGAATGGCACGACCCCGAGATAGTGCATCTGCAATAATGATGTTGTCTTTGCCAGACAGGTGGCATGCTTGAAGAGAAATCTGGTGAAGGATGCACCAACTCAGAAGTTTTCACGTCAGCATGCACAGGGACGGAGAATGAGTGCCTCCTTGACGGTTTAAGTAGGATACTACTGTTGAGCTGTTTGTTCTGACCAGTATAAGATGGTTTGCAACTCTCGACTGCAAAGACTGAAGGGCCTTGAGAACTGCTAGAAGCTCCATATGATTGATGTGTAGGAGTTGTTCTGATGGGGTCCAAGTTTCCGCTAGCGAGACATCGCCAAGGTGAGCGCCCCAGCCCGAGTTTGATGCATCTGTGGTCAGAGTAAGTGCTGGGAAGGGCCGTAGAAATGGTGAACCGCAAAGAAGATTCTGACGTGAGAGCCACCATTTGAGATGAGACTGAATCAACAGATTCATCGGAACGGGTTTGGTAATGGCATCCCTCCGTGGACGATAATGGTAAAGTAGATGTTGAAGTGGGCGCATGTGCAATTCTGCACCAAGGCACAAGACAAGGTCCACTAAGCTTGCCATAAAGCCCAGGAGAAGAAGCCAGGTCTGAGCTGGAAGTGTCACTGATGACAGGAACAGATGGACACATTCTTCCAGAGCTACACAACGTTGATGGAAGGTGTGGCTATGCCCGCCATCATGGATTCAGTGGAACATTGGATTCAGTGAGACTATATGGCAGGAAGACTATGGACTGTCATGGCGGGATGTTCTGTTCGTTACTTTCTTGTGAATGTTAGCATTTTCTGCGCCCTGATTGGACTAAGTTAAAATCAACCTCAAATCAACAGTCTTTTGATAAAATATGAAATTATCTTTAGCATCAGTGTAAAATTGGGTTGTGGCCACCGCCAGAAAATTGAAAAATCTCAAAAATTTTTAAGGTCAATTTGTTGGTTCGGAAGCTTTTTCTACGTTATAAATTTCACCCTCTAAATGTCATATAATTTCCAATATAATTGTATAATATGCCAGAATGTTTTCTTATCCAAAATAAAATATACATAATATTGACAGTTGGTGAAAAAAACGGATGTTTCGGACCAAATTTTTAGGCGTCGTCGCCAGCTCATTAAGTATTCAAAAATGAGGTCACGCACAAAGTGCCATGAATAAAGCACACATAAAATGAACGGCTTTTCAGTGCGCTGTGGACTGACTGGGAGGTGATGTATTTTTCGTAATAGAATTCCACTGTTGTCAACTTTATTTGTTAAAACCATGTGAATTATTAAAAGGCTGAAAATGCCAACTCGCTGCAAATAAAACGTTGTCGTGGTACCTCATTACTGAATACGCTACGCTCTGACTGTAGCTACACATAACATGCACCTGCAAGCTGTGCCTTCTGTATCATGACAAATACAGAATATGCATTAAAGATAATTATCTTCATTGATAACAGTCAGGTACTGAATATGCATTTTGATTATTGAATGCAGCCCAGCAGTTGGCGCGGTTGAGCACGAGTATGGTCATTATTTCATTGTAAATTCTGGCACCCTGTGTTGATCACGTGGCATTCTGGCAAGTGATTGTGTTCTAGGCAGACCACATATATGTCACCGCTGTTTTTTTAGCAACATAAAGTTGTACGCATGTGCCATTTGCCAGGTCAAATATAATGCATAATTCATGAGTCAAAACAGTGACAGTTGGACAATAAAAAACCGGAGATTACCGATGAATACTGACATACATGTACATGTAAACGAGTCTCAGATATTGTTTAAGAACATGTTTGGGAATACTCAGTTCTAGATTCTGGACCAAATTTGTCAAATGTCAGGTCGAATACGCGGCAAATTAAAATGTTAAAGTATTCAGTCCAACATTTGCCCATTCGGTTCCACTCGTGTCTTAAAAAATGTACGAGACTTATTTACACGGGTATCAAACTAGACCGCACGGTCGCGTTGTGGAAAACTCCAGTCAAGATAGGGAAATGAATAAGAATAAAACTGCTACAAACTGCTTACTGGCTGGAATGACATGAAATCTAATAAGTTAAGAGGGCCAAGATGAAAACAATTAAATATTCAAACCCAGTTTTTTGGATCACTTGCTGGGTTTGAAAACACATGATCTAAAGAGATCACGCCCTGCTTTTTCATACAAACCTTTTTTTATTTCAACTTCACTTTCATATTAGTTATAAAAACCATCCTTTCCTTAATGATTATACAAAACCATAGAGAAAGGGAAAACGTAGTGTCTGTGTTTAAGTTTGAATTTTGCACTTGTCATACCAATTGTGTTTGGTTTTGGGGGGTTATTACATCTCATGAAAAATAAAAAACTGAACCTGGAAGATCAGTTTCATCACTATTATTGACATGCTCTGAATCTCTTTTAATGTTGATGAGGGTTACCCTTTAAAAGCAATGTACCTTGTAAAATATATAATTTCCTTACCTGCACATTCTCCTGTACATGTATCATCCTCTTGGGCTTTGCCTGATGATGCATCACTTTCTTGTGCCAACTGTAATGAGATGCTGGGAACTGCATGCTGACTGTGCTTGCTGCTACATGACGGCTTCCGTAGTATTGACTGTGCTATTATAAACCCAAGAGGTGCCAAAATGAAAAACAAACCAGATTACTATTTTTATATTGAATGACATTATAATTCTTCTACGACCATCAAACAAACGATGAGGCTGACTATTTGCATAAATTACCAAAATATACCTATAATATATTGTCTTTGCAGAAGTGGAAGAATTTTTCCCTTGGGAGGGGGGGGGGGGGGGGGGGGGGGTGGGGGGGGGGTTAGTATTAAATAGAAAATAGTGTTACACTGATATGAAACTCAGCATTTTTATAAACATCTCGGAATTATACGGTAAGAAAAACAGTCTAGCTGGCTTGTAGCCATTCAATGACTTGATCACAAATTGCCGACTAAACATGGTAAATTGATAACTACCCATTTTCTTGATAATGATGGCACACCAGGTGCCATCATTTTACAGGATGCTTCACACTGTCATTCACCAACAGTCCAGTAAGACATTTCAAAATATATATATATGAAGCCAGAAGATGCGCCCCTCTACATGCATGCCCAGTCAAACCATCCACCTGCCGTAATCAAGCAGATACCAGAGGAAGTCAATAAACGCCTATCGAACATCTCTTCATCCAAGGATGCATTGGATGAAGCTGCCCCGGTATACCAGGAGACTCTACAGAAAAGCGGGTACAGGTACCAGTTACCGTATCTTGCAAACCGAGTGAAAAGAAAAGGAAGAATACCAGAAAACGAGAAGTGACGTGGTACAACCAAAATGTACGAACCAACATTGGTAAGAGATTTTTCAAGATCATCAATAGATGCTTTGGAACATAAACTCCACAAGATACTGATCCAGAATACGGTTAAATTGTCATACAGCTGCATGCCAAACGTCAAAACAGCAATCCAGTCAGCCAACAAGCGAAAAGTAAAGCAAGAAGAAGAAATCAAAGATAAGATGTGCAGCTGTCCCCGCAACGCAGAATGCCCACTAAACGGAGTGCCCAAGAAAAAACATTATCTACCAGGCCACCGTCGCGAGTGAGAAGGGCAAAAAACGAATCGTACGTCGGCAAGGTCTTAGCCAGCCAGCCGTGTTGGCCGTGTTTTACACGGCCACTTTCGAAATAACGCGGCCGATTTTCAATTACCACGGCCCAAGATTCAATACGCCGGCCGTGCACTTTTTGTTATGTTAAAACGCTTGTTATATTTTTGCTGTCTGTGTATTTTGTTTAATTACTTACAATTGCTATTTTCGAAAAAAAAAACTTCGCTGTTTTTCCCCAATATGCCCCAATAAATCAACAAGGCTTTGCGTGCTGGTATACGATGCGCGTGCGGTACGATGATGGGTGCCAGAAAGCCATGTGCGCTCGCCTCGTGCAAGCATACATGTACATGCAGCATGAATGGTTCCCGCCGCACGCTTCAATAGACAAAGTAAAGGACTGGACCAGTCCATGGCCGACGTAACACGCATGTTTTTTTCCGTTACACGAACCATGCACGAACTATGGTGGAAGAACACACGAACTGGTCGAATTTGACTTCGTAAGAAGTAAAAATAACCGGCAAAAAAACGTCGATGAAGAAAGTCATTTCCTGCAGGTTAATTCTCAGATCATGGTCACCCTTTACGGTGTTTGTATTTTCTGTTTTAATGTATTTATTTCGAGGTAGTAACGCTTGTTCTAGAGCGATACAGCGCAGCGTGTTTTTGCAATATGTTTTCCGCAGCATGTTTCCTGCGGTGCATTGTTGCACACGCTTGTTGTGGTCAGATCATGGAGGTATATCGGCGTCCATCGTGTGAATAGGCCTACTACATTCTCCATTAAAAAAAAGGTCCTTAAACCTTTATCATGCTTTTAAAATAACTTGGGCAGTTTTGTTGTCACCGTACCGGTGAGGGGCAGTTTTGAAAGCTTTTGTGACGGATGCAAATTAAATCTTCCCGCAAGATCAGCGATTACGACAAGCAGTGGGCTGTAGTGCCGTGCCACGCCGCGCCGTGCCGTGCCGCGCTGTGACGCGTTAGGAAAATTTTCCAGCACGCGCGCTTTCGTTTAGTCGTACATCGCAGTTGCGTATTACTTCGGTGGAATAAGTTAAGCTACTTTTTACCGCGCAGTGCCGGCGTAAATATCTCGTCTGAACGCGGTACGCAAGCATATTTTGGATTAAGAAATTCTTATCTACTGGCCTCGATGTACAAATAAAAAGGTGTTAAAAAAAACCTCAGCCTGTTTATTTACGAAACCCTAGTCATTTTTTTTATATATATATTCCTAAGGTTAATTATGAAATTGTCTTTGTTTTAATAGAAAAAAAGAAGAAAGGGTACTTAAAGACTTATTTGTCTGAACTCCTAAACAATTTCCAACCGATTTCAAAAGTAAATAATAATACAATATATTCTTGTTTTTTTCCGGTATCTAATAAAATCGACAATCACCCGACCATTGAATTACGAGACTAGCAAAATAAATTCCCGGTTTATTTAATAACATTTATTTCTAGTTTTATTGTTTAAAAAAAGAACAGAAAAAAAAGAAAACGGGACCTTAACACCTAATATTTTGAGGTCCTAAACATTTTTCCAACAGATTTAAGGGGAAAATTTAATATGATTTATTTTCCGTTTTTCTTGTATTTGACCAAAACGATCTATTTCGTGGCCCGTAAATTACAAGGCTACACATGTAGCTTTTACCAAACCTATACGAGCCAAGAATAAATAAGCAAGATTAAAATCGAGGTGGTACCAAATCTAGATGGCGGACCCCAGGATACCAAAACTGAACCATGAATATTTGAAATACTTTAAATTAAGACCCCAAAACAAAGGCATGATTCTCATCGAAAATGGGTATGATTATTTGTTGTCCTGCATTGTCCCTCAAATGCACGAGCTGAGGTTCTATCCCAGCAACTTACTCCCAGAAGCATGTACTTCAATCCTAAAGTGAATTTCTACACATCTCAAGAATTTTTTTTTTCAAATTTAATAAATAATCTGCTAGGTTATATTTAATAAAACCATGATATTTACTTTGTCCCTAAAATAGATATGAAAATTACAACCAATGAAAAAGAGAAGTTGTAAGAAGGACATGATGGGTTTCTTTTTTTATGGGATGGTTTCTTTTTGATGTAGGTAATTATCCACCAATAATTCTTGGGAAAAGGTGACTTGTTACGTTTTTGTTATAGTCCTAATGGCTCTACTAGCCTCTGGACATACAGACTTGTCACAGAGTCACCATGGTATTTAGTGAATAAGTCATGACCAGTCTTTCCAAATGGTTCTAGAGTAAAAATGTATCTAGTTTTTCCTCTGTGCCATGTTTAGTTATTGCACTTTAGTTTTTTATGTATAGTAGGGTATGCGTATGACTGAAATAAAGACAAAGTAACTTATAAGAAATGTCAAAATTGTGTCTCCTTTCTTCCTATCGGTGTTCTTATTTGTTTTACAGGTTTATGACCAATTGACCGTTACCCCATTTTACACGTAGTGTGAGTCAGTGTGCGCTGTTTTTAAATCCAAACTTCCAATACCGGTATCCATAATATACTCCTCTGGTCAAAATTTATTTCAAGTTATCATTCCAGCTAAAAATGGTAAATATTAGATTTTAAAAAAAATTGTATAAAAATCAGGCTTCATATTGCCACAACATTAACAAAAAATAGGTAGAAATTGGCCTCAGATTGCACCAGAAAGCACCTAAGAAACCTACAAATTTCAGGGCCCTTAAGCGGGCCCTGAACCCCTGCCGCAGGGACTTCGCGCTACGCGCTCGTGATGTGCGCTTCGCGCACATGCTCCGCGCACATGCTCCGCAGTTACATAAGCTCAAATTGTTACACACCCAACTTTTTTTTTTACACAACCAATTCACAAAATCCTGCATAAGACCTTGTACGTCGGGCTAACCTCCACAACATTCAAGGCGGGGCTGGCGAATCACAAGCAGTCGTTCAGATGCGAGAGCAAGAGAGCACAGACCGAACTAAGCGAACACGAGTTTGAGCCCTGAAGGACGAAGAAAAGAACTTTAAAAGCAAATGGGACATTGTCCAAAGAGCACTACCATACTTTAATGTAAACAGAAGATGCAACTTGTGTACAGCAGAGAAATACATAATCATATGCAAGCCCAACCTAGGTACACTAAATAAGAGGAGCAAAATCGTCTCTAAGTGTAGGCACTGAGACAGGTGCGTGCTAAGGTCAGTGACGTAACGCGCGCAATAAGTTCAATAACGTATAAACGCGAAGCGCAATCAGGGTTCGATTTATAACGCGCACAACGCAAGTCTGATTCGATGTGTATAAGAAGATGCTACGTGGTATTCTATGTCATTCTGCTGATGAGTGCCACACGGTACGAAACATTCTGTCCAGAAAATAAATATGCCAAAGTTATTTTAACTCATATATCCTGAATTTATTTCATAATTCTAGCTCTACAGAGATGTATCGAGCACTTTGGATTGTGATAGATGTCGATTTTATTGGATATATATATTTTGTTTTTGTTCTTCAAATGTTGTATTATTCCTTTATGTACTGTAACGTGCGTAGCCAATCGGTTTCCCTAGCCTTGCCAGGTCTAATGGCGTCAGCACCTGCGGTTGAATGCCACAACTCCGGGATGCTTCTTGTTGAGCCCTTCTATGCCTCAGTGGTAGTGTGGATTACTTGTAGTTTGATTTGGGGCGGGGTGACCTAGTGGATTGGGTGGATCACTGTGGATTGGGTGGATCACTGTGGATTGTGTGGATCACTGTGGAGTGGGTGGATCACTGTGGATTGGGTGGATCACTGTGGATTGGGTGGATCACTGTGGATTGGGTGGATCACTGTGGAGTGGGTGGATCACTGTGGGAAGGGGGGTGGATCACAGGTGGATTTAATGTGGAACACTGTGGACCACACCCTTTAACCAAGTATAATTAATGAGACAATCAACAATAAATTAGGCACAGGAGATTGGTTTGACTTCTTCGGCCCCACCTGATCAAGAAGTGAGATTTATTACATCAGCTCTGCCTTTTATAGGCCAACATCCCTATAATCTTGTACACGTGTGCTTTACTCAATACAAAAGGATTTGACCAATCAGATTTCAGTAGGTGACTAAAGACACACCCACTTAACAGTGCTATTTGGCTCATACAGTTGAGATAAGGGAGACTAATATAAAACGTGTAGTTCGTCATTTGTCACATGACCCTCCCCCAGACTTTTCAGCCCCTGAAATTGTTAATTTTACAATGTTATCCACTTTGCTTCAAATGATTACTAAAAACAGAAAGTGTTCCTATTCCAGTTACATCCTTCGTTCTGTAAGCCTAACAATCGCTTAAGCTGATTCAGTGGATTATTAAAACTGTACATGTATGCCGTCATAATTTAGAGTATAAACTTGGTTACTAAACACATCGAACAAGTTACAACTTTAAAATTTAAACTCGGTTACACTACCTTTTAACGTTAAACTTATAAAGGTTTGAACAATTCTTTTCTCTTTTTCCAATATGTTCTTACCTCAATAAATACGAAAACATAGATCATGGCCTTTTGAATCCTTATATTTCAACAAATCTTTGAATATCACTTTCCTTTTTTTTCCTTTTGACTACCAAAATGTCAAATTCCGATTAATCCGCTGAGACTTAATCCACAGGTGGATCACAGAAGGTGGATAAGTGGATGAGTGGATGACGCTGGCTTTGGAGAAGACTCAAAGCGATGATGTTACCGAACGATGATCAAGAACTAACTGGTGCGATATGTTCAGCGTGGTTATGCCAGTGCATACGCACGATACTTCGCACGATTATCATTATATTACACAATACGTGCCAAGGGTTGGGGGCTAGACGAAATGTGGGTACTGGCCGTTTCCCGACTGTGGGTTAGTGTTGAGCTTAGGGCAGTCCCGTTTAAGGTGCCCAATTTCTCCACAATTGAAACAGCTTAGCCTCCGTCGTGGCTCCCCCTCCCACTTGACACGTTGAGAAGCCTCTTGCCTCATCGCTTCAGTCAATCTCGACATCAACTGATGCAATGTCTGTAACTGTTCCGACATTACCCTCGTTTGCTGCTCAAACTCCTCTCTCGAGACGATTTCCACTTGTCTTGTTGTTCTGGGATTTCTATCTAAACGTCCACCCTGGGCTTGTTGCCGCTGTCCCTCCGCATTTAGAAATGACTCCGTTTCCAATGCTGCTCTAACAGCCTCGTCAAGTGTCTTGGGGTGAGCCCTAAATATTCCAGCCCGAATTTCTGCATTCGGTATGGCATCCACCAAGTGCCCTCGTGCCAGGCGCTCTCTGCTGTCTCTCGGGAGCTCTGGATACGCCAGCCCTGTCAGTCGACGTATGCCCTGCCCAAGCTCCTGCAAACCTTCCCCTGTTTTTCTTGTTCTGCTTCGCAGCTCCGCTAAAAACGTTTCGGCTTGCTCACCAGGCCCGTATTTCCTCTCCAGTCTCTCTGTGAGTTCCGAATAGCTCAACACATCACCGGAGACCCTGTCTCCCAACACCTGTTGAGCTTGACTCTTCAGACTAGCTGCTAGGAAATATGCCTTTTCTTCAGCCGACCAGCCATTGATGACCGCACAAGACTCAAAATGGGCCTTGTAGTCTCTCCATGGGATAGCCCCCGCGAATCGGTCAGGAACCATGCTTGGTTTGCGGTGGACTCTGCCTTCCACCTTGGCACCCACAGCTGATTTGGGTAGCTCCACCCCCTGCGACACCGTTGGGACCTTGTCAGGAGGGTTCCATGAGAGCCCTGCTGCTCCTTGCCAAAACGCTGGCTGACTTTGCTGCTGCAACCCCGTGCTCATGATTCCCGCTGGCGTCCTTGTCGGTGCGGTAACCGAAGGCTGTTGTGGCGTTTCGTGAAACTGGTGCTGCAAATTACATCTCACCTCATCCGTCGAAAACGGATTGCCGTTCGGAGTTGTAGTCATACTGTAAGCTGAACCTGCAAAACCATCTTGTAGCAACGGGCCAGCTTGTCTCTGCCAGGGTGCACTGCTCGGCTCGGATTCGGTTTGGGACCGACCCACAAAACCTTGATAAGTCGGCGCCTCCACCCGCCTTGGTCCCGGATCCACTGGTGTGGGCATATACCTCGGCCAAGGAGGCGTCAATGATGGGTAGATTACCGATGATGCCCCTCCTGCGACCTGTGGGGGAAGTTCCTGTGACCTCTTGTCGAACTGGACATCCTTTGTCTGCCCATCAGTTGCCACCGACATTGCTCCACCTGCTCCTTTCACAGAGCTTTGCCCCAGCGGAAACGTTGTGGTTGATACCATCGGCATCAACCTCGGAGGTGATGGTGTCACCACAGGCTGCAGTGTTATGCTTGTCCTGCTCACCACCCTTGCTGGTGTCTGAGAGTATCCCATACTCGCTGGTGTCCCCGAGTAGCCACTACTCGCTTTGATTCAGGAGTCTCCACTCCCTTCTAGGATCCCATCCAGGATCCCATCCAGGATCCCATCCAGGATCCCATCCAGGATCCCATCCTGATGCTCCTGAGAGTATCCCATACTCGCTGGTGTCCCCGAGTAGCCACTACTCGCTTTGATTCCGGAGTCTCCACTCCCTTCCAGGATCCCATCCTGGATCCCATCCTGAAGCTCCATTTTCTTCAAGGCTCCAACAACTTATCACCACCGTGGATCCCACCGCTGCCACCAATGTAACGTGCGTAGCCAATCGGTTTCCCTAGCCTTGCCAGGTCTAATGGCGTCAGCACCTGCGGTTGAATGCCACAACTCCGGGATGCTTCTTGTTGAGCCCTTCTATGCCTCAGTGGTAGTGTGGATTACTTGTAGTTTGATTTGGGGCGGGGTGACCTAGTGGATTGGGTGGATCACTGTGGATTGGGTGGATCACTGTGGATTGGGTGGATCACTGTGGAGTGGGTGGATCACTGTGGATTGGGTGGATCACTGTGGATTGGGTGGATCACTGTGGAGTCGGTGGATCACTGTGGAGTGGGTGGATCACTGTGGGAAGGGGGGTGGATCACGGGTGGATTTAATGTGGAACACTGTGGACCACACCCTTTAACCAAGTATAATTAATGAGACAATCAACAATAAATTAGGCACAGGAGATTGGTTTGACTTCTTCGGCCCCACCTGATCAAGAAGTGAGATTTATTACATCAGCTCTGCCTTTTATAGGCCAACATCCCTATAATCTCGTACACGTGTGCTTTACTCAATACAAAAGGATTTGACCAATCAGATTTCAGTAGGTGACTAAAGACACACCCACTTAACAGTGCTATTTGGCTCATACAGTTGAGATAAGGGAGACTAATATAAAACGTGTAGTTCGTGATTTGTCACAGTACCATACGATTAAATATAAACAATATAGATACAAATTTGTTGAAACGTGATGCAGACCACACAACCTTAAGAATCACAAAACTGTATTCTGAAAATCCAAATGTTAAGTATAAACGAGATTTTAATATGAACAAATTTTTATGTGGCGGCAATTTATGCTCCAACGTGTTGACGTTCTGTGGTTCGTCAGGTTGGCGTTGATATCAATTGAAAAATCGTCAGCTTCCTCCATGGTTTTTCACAAAGTTTCCTGAATGTCATTTTAAGATTTCACTGAAAGATTTTTTTGGGGGGTAAAATGTGCACATTCTCTGTGTAGAGCAAAAACTGCACGCGGCCATTTTTACATGTGGCACAGTACGGTACAGTGTATGTATACACAAATACATGGGAGAATTTAAACAGTATCTTGTATACCCTACTGACGCGGTCCACGCACAATAAGTCTGGACAGCAGATTTGTAGATTATACCGATAGGTTGGATGGCTTCCAGTGTCTCCTCTTGTTGGTGGATTTTTGTTGATGAATAAGTCCTAGCAATCTAGTTTTGAGGCCCTAGAAATCTGACATTTTACCGCTCGGTTTTATACAGGTGTGACAATACAACTTTGCATGTAATACTTTTTTGTTTTAAATTAAAAACAAGAAATTTTCTAGAGAAGATCTTACTTCACCATGCCTTTCACGTTGCACTTAGGTCATTTTCTAGTTAGCAAAGGCATAGATTTCTAAGGAGAAGGGGAGGATGTAATCCCCCAACATTTGACTAAGAATGATCAGTGTATGCTCGGCCATTAAGTAAAAACAGACAACTGCAAAATTTAAGTAAAGCAGAATATAAATTAAATTAAATTAAAATACAATGCAAAAAAGTAAACAATAAGCTGCAATTAATGAAAGCCGTACCCACACAGCAAATGAAAGCCACGCAACCGTTTGGAAAACGGCCCATGTGCACAACTCGTTCTTGTCTCTCTGATCTGTCAGCTCTCCAAACCCCCCCCCCCCCCCCCCCCCCCCCCCCCTCCCTCATCCCCACCCACCGGCTGGTCCTATGTCAAGGTTTATTTACATTTTTCAAGCCTGGGACGCATTATTTTATTTCTAAACGATATCTGGATTGCTGAGCGCCCTTACATGTATACTTACGCAGTTATCATTATACATGTACGTACCGGTACAGTACATAATTTAATGAATTCATATCTTTCCACTAGAACTACGTTAGCTCATTCGGGTAACCCATAACTCAGAAACTTGAGAATAGGGGTTATAATGACGTTCCATTTTTGTTAAAGTCTAAACCCCCCCCCCCCCCCCCCCCCCCCACTCACCACCTAATTTGCGACTTTGGATGATTTTGTTAAGGGAAATAAAGTCCAAATTTTGTATAATTTGTTACTATTATTATAATTTGTTTTCGTACACCCAACTCCGATGTCATTTGAAAAAATTAAAAACGCGGACGGGCGGGCACATGCTGGAGATTTTGGTCAGTCACACAGCAAGCATGTTCACCCTCGGCACAGTTAGGACATGAGACGAGGGTTACCCCACCTATGTCGGGTATTGTCACTAAAAACGTTGCCCCTATAGGGATATGACATTTTTTGTTACGCCCATACGTCTGACAAAAATAAATGATGACGCACTACACTGCTTAGCTATTTGTAGATGATGCAAATAACGAGAACAATTCCAAATTTTAACGGCTCAGTTTTCCAAAAAAAGACATAACGCCTGCATTGGCTTTAAGTGATATTATATTTCGTCTGGTGTTGGTTTTTGGCCAATGCAAGTTTTGATTTTATCCAAAAAAAAGAAGAGAATCTGTATTTTGTTAACGTTGTGCATTTTACAACAGGAAACACGACCGACGGAAATTTAATACCCGACCGCCAATAAAACGTATTTAGAAAACTCCAGACATTTTAGGGAAAAGGAAGCATGCCTCCTTTTTTTCCGTAAAGGTTACGTTTGTTTTATGAAAATCAGACGCCTATGTAAAAATCGCTTAATACAGTTCACAAGTCAGTTCACAAGTCAGTTCACAAGTCAGTTCACAAGTCAGTTCACAAGTCAGTTCACAAGTCAGTTCACAAGTCAGTTCACAAGTCAGTTCACAAGTCAGTTCACAAGTCAGTTCACAAGTCAGTTCACAAGTCAGTTCACAAGTCAGTTCACAAGTCAGTTCACAAGTCAGTTCACAAGTCAGTTCACAAGTCAGTTCACAAGTCAGTTCACAAGTCAGTTCACAAGTCAGTTCACAAGTCAGTTCACAAGTCAGTTCACAAGTCAGTTCACAAGTCAGTTCACAAGTCAGTTCACAAGTCAGTTCACAAGTCAGTTCACAAGTCAGTTCACAAGTCAGTTCACAAGTCAGTTCACAAGTCAGTTCACAAGTCAGTTCACAAGTCAGTTCACAAGTCAGTTCACAAGTCAGTTCACAAGTCAGTTCACAAGTCAGTTCACAAGTCAGTTCACGAGTCAGTTCACGAGTCAGTTCACGAGTCAGTTCACGAGTCAGTTCACGAGTCAGTTCACGAGTCAGTTCACGAGTCAGTTCACGAGTCAGTTCACGAGTCAGTTCACGAGTCAGTTCACGAGTCAGTTCACGAGTCAGTTCACGAGTCAGTTCACGAGTCAGTTCACGAGTCAGTTCACGAGTCAGTTCACGAGTCAGTTCACGAGTCAGTTCACGAGTCAGTTCACGAGTCAGTTCACGAGTCAGTTCACGAGTCAGTTCACGAGTCAGTTCACGAGTCAGTTCACGAGTCAGTTCACGAGTCAGTTCACGAGTCAGTTCACGAGTCAGTTCACGAGTCAGTTCACGAGTCAGTTCACGAGTCAGTTCACGAGTCAGTTCACGAGTCAGTTCACGAGTCAGTTCACGAGTCAGTTCACGAGTCAGTTCACGAGTCAGTTCACGAGTCAGTTCACGAGTCAGTTCACGAGTCAGTTCACGAGTCAGTTCACGAGTCAGTTCACGAGTCAGTTCACGAGTCAGTTCACGAGTCAGTTCACGAGTCAGTTCACGAGTCAGTTCACGAGTCAGTTCACGAGTCAGTTCACGAGTCAGTTCACGAGTCAGTTCACGAGTCAGTTCACGAGTCAGTTCACGAGTCAGTTCACGAGTCAGTTCACGAGTCAGTTCACGAGTCAGTTCACGAGTCAGTTCACGAGTCAGTTCACGAGTCAGTTCACGAGTCAGTTCACGAGTCAGTTCACGAGTCAGTTCACGAGTCAGTTCACGAGTCAGTTCACGAGTCAGTTCACGAGTCAGTTCACGAGTCAGTTCACGAGTCAGTTCACGAGTCAGTTCACGAGTCAGTTCACGAGTCAGTTCACGAGTCAGTTCACGAGTCAGTTCACGAGTCAGTTCACGAGTCAGTTCACGAGTCAGTTCACGAGTCAGTTCACGAGTCAGTTCACGAGTCAGTTCACGAGTCAGTTCACGAGTCAGTTCACGAGTCAGTTCACGAGTCAGTTCACGAGTCAGTTCACGAGTCAGTTCACGAGTCAGTTCACGAGTCAGTTCACGAGTCAGTTCACGAGTCAGTTCACGAGTCAGTTCACGAGTCAGTTCACGAGTCAGTTCACGAGTCAGTTCACGAGTCAGTTCACGAGTCAGTTCACGAGTCAGTTCACGAGTCAGTTCACGAGTCAGTTCACGAGTCAGTTCACGAGTCAGTTCACGAGTCAGTTCACGAGTCAGTTCACGAGTCAGTTCACGAGTCAGTTCACGAGTCAGTTCACGAGTCAGTTCACGAGTCAGTTCACGAGTCAGTTCACGAGTCAGTTCACGAGTCAGTTCACGAGTCAGTTCACGAGTCAGTTCACGAGTCAGTTCACGAGTCAGTTCACGAGTCAGTTCACGAGTCAGTTCACGAGTCAGTTCACGAGTCAGTTCACGAGTCAGTTCACGAGTCAGTTCACGAGTCAGTTCACGAGTCAGTTCACGAGTCAGTTCACGAGTCAGTTCACGAGTCAGTTCACGAGTCAGTTCACGAGTCAGTTCACGAGTCAGTTCACGAGTCAGTTCACGAGTCAGTTCACGAGTCAGTTCACGAGTCAGTTCACGAGTCAGTTCACGAGTCAGTTCACGAGTCAGTTCACGAGTCAGTTCACGAGTCAGTTCACGAGTCAGTTCACGAGTCAGTTCACGAGTCAGTTCACGAGTCAGTTCACGAGTCAGTTCACGAGTCAGTTCACGAGTCAGTTCACGAGTCAGTTCACGAGTCAGTTCACGAGTCAGTTCACGAGTCAGTTCACGAGTCAGTTCACGAGTCAGTTCACGAGTCAGTTCACGAGTCAGTTCACGAGTCAGTTCACGAGTCAGTTCACGAGTCAGTTCACGAGTCAGTTCACGAGTCAGTTCACGAGTCAGTTCACGAGTCAGTTCACGAGTCAGTTCACGAGTCAGTTCACGAGTCAGTTCACGAGTCAGTTCACGAGTCAGTTCACGAGTCAGTTCACGAGTCAGTTCACGAGTCAGTTCACGAGTCAGTTCACGAGTCAGTTCACGAGTCAGTTCACGAGTCAGTTCACGAGTCAGTTCACGAGTCAGTTCACGAGTCAGTTCACGAGTCAGTTCACGAGTCAGTTCACGAGTCAGTTCACGAGTCAGTTCACGAGTCAGTTCACGAGTCAGTTCACGAGTCAGTTCACGAGTCAGTTCACGAGTCAGTTCACGAGTCAGTTCACGAGTCAGTTCACGAGTCAGTTCACGAGTCAGTTCACGAGTCAGTTCACGAGTCAGTTCACGAGTCAGTTCACGAGTCAGTTCACGAGTCAGTTCACGAGTCAGTTCACGAGTCAGTTCACGAGTCAGTTCACGAGTCAGTTCACGAGTCAGTTCACGAGTCAGTTCACGAGTCAGTTCACGAGTCAGTTCACGAGTCAGTTCACGAGTCAGTTCACGAGTCAGTTCACGAGTCAGTTCACGAGTCAGTTCACGAGTCAGTTCACGAGTCAGTTCACGAGTCAGTTCACGAGTCAGTTCACGAGTCAGTTCACGAGTCAGTTCACGAGTCAGTTCACGAGTCAGTTCACGAGTCAGTTCACGAGTCAGTTCACGAGTCAGTTCACGAGTCAGTTCACGAGTCAGTTCACGAGTCAGTTCACGAGTCAGTTCACGAGTCAGTTCACGAGTCAGTTCACGAGTCAGTTCACGAGTCAGTTCACGAGTCAGTTCACGAGTCAGTTCACGAGTCAGTTCACGAGTCAGTTCACGAGTCAGTTCACGAGTCAGTTCACGAGTCAGTTCACGAGTCAGTTCACGAGTCAGTTCACGAGTCAGTTCACGAGTCAGTTCACGAGTCAGTTCACGAGTCAGTTCACGAGTCAGTTCACGAGTCAGTTCACGAGTCAGTTCACGAGTCAGTTCACGAGTCAGTTCACGAGTCAGTTCACGAGTCAGTTCACGAGTCAGTTCACGAGTCAGTTCACGAGTCAGTTCACGAGTCAGTTCACGAGTCAGTTCACGAGTCAGTTCACGAGTCAGTTCACGAGTCAGTTCACGAGTCAGTTCACGAGTCAGTTCACGAGTCAGTTCACGAGTCAGTTCACGAGTCAGTTCACGAGTCAGTTCACGAGTCAGTTCACGAGTCAGTTCACGAGTCAGTTCACGAGTCAGTTCACGAGTCAGTTCACGAGTCAGTTCACGAGTCAGTTCACGAGTCAGTTCACGAGTCAGTTCACGAGTCAGTTCACGAGTCAGTTCACGAGTCAGTTCACGAGTCAGTTCACGAGTCAGTTCACGAGTCAGTTCACGAGTCAGTTCACGAGTCAGTTCACGAGTCAGTTCACGAGTCAGTTCACGAGTCAGTTCACGAGTCAGTTCACGAGTCAGTTCACGAGTCAGTTCACGAGTCAGTTCACGAGTCAGTTCACGAGTCAGTTCACGAGTCAGTTCACGAGTCAGTTCACGAGTCAGTTCACGAGTCAGTTCACGAGTCAGTTCACGAGTCAGTTCACGAGTCAGTTCACGAGTCAGTTCACGAGTCAGTTCACGAGTCAGTTCACGAGTCAGTTCACGAGTCAGTTCACGAGTCAGTTCACGAGTCAGTTCACGAGTCAGTTCACGAGTCAGTTCACGAGTCAGTTCACGAGTCAGTTCACGAGTCAGTTCACGAGTCAGTTCACGAGTCAGTTCACGAGTCAGTTCACGAGTCAGTTCACGAGTCAGTTCACGAGTCAGTTCACGAGTCAGTTCACGAGTCAGTTCACGAGTCAGTTCACGAGTCAGTTCACGAGTCAGTTCACGAGTCAGTTCACGAGTCAGTTCACGAGTCAGTTCACGAGTCAGTTCACGAGTCAGTTCACGAGTCAGTTCACGAGTCAGTTCACGAGTCAGTTCACGAGTCAGTTCACGAGTCAGTTCACGAGTCAGTTCACGAGTCAGTTCACGAGTCAGTTCACGAGTCAGTTCACGAGTCAGTTCACGAGTCAGTTCACGAGTCAGTTCACGAGTCAGTTCACGAGTCAGTTCACGAGTCAGTTCACGAGTCAGTTCACGAGTCAGTTCACGAGTCAGTTCACGAGTCAGTTCACGAGTCAGTTCACGAGTCAGTTCACGAGTCAGTTCACGAGTCAGTTCACGAGTCAGTTCACGAGTCAGTTCACGAGTCAGTTCACGAGTCAGTTCACGAGTCAGTTCACGAGTCAGTTCACGAGTCAGTTCACGAGTCAGTTCACGAGTCAGTTCACGAGTCAGTTCACGAGTCAGTTCACGAGTCAGTTCACGAGTCAGTTCACGAGTCAGTTCACGAGTCAGTTCACGAGTCAGTTCACGAGTCAGTTCACGAGTCAGTTCACGAGTCAGTTCACGAGTCAGTTCACGAGTCAGTTCACGAGTCAGTTCACGAGTCAGTTCACGAGTCAGTTCACGAGTCAGTTCACGAGTCAGTTCACGAGTCAGTTCACGAGTCAGTTCACGAGTCAGTTCACGAGTCAGTTCACGAGTCAGTTCACGAGTCAGTTCACGAGTCAGTTCACGAGTCAGTTCACGAGTCAGTTCACGAGTCAGTTCACGAGTCAGTTCACGAGTCAGTTCACGAGTCAGTTCACGAGTCAGTTCACGAGTCAGTTCACGAGTCAGTTCACGAGTCAGTTCACGAGTCAGTTCACGAGTCAGTTCACGAGTCAGTTCACGAGTCAGTTCACGAGTCAGTTCACGAGTCAGTTCACGAGTCAGTTCACGAGTCAGTTCACGAGTCAGTTCACGAGTCAGTTCACGAGTCAGTTCACGAGTCAGTTCACGAGTCAGTTCACGAGTCAGTTCACGAGTCAGTTCACGAGTCAGTTCACGAGTCAGTTCACGAGTCAGTTCACGAGTCAGTTCACGAGTCAGTTCACGAGTCAGTTCACGAGTCAGTTCACGAGTCAGTTCACGAGTCAGTTCACGAGTCAGTTCACGAGTCAGTTCACGAGTCAGTTCACGAGTCAGTTCACGAGTCAGTTCACGAGTCAGTTCACGAGTCAGTTCACGAGTCAGTTCACGAGTCAGTTCACGAGTCAGTTCACGAGTCAGTTCACGAGTCAGTTCACGAGTCAGTTCACGAGTCAGTTCACGAGTCAGTTCACGAGTCAGTTCACGAGTCAGTTCACGAGTCAGTTCACGAGTCAGTTCACGAGTCAGTTCACGAGTCAGTTCACGAGTCAGTTCACGAGTCAGTTCACGAGTCAGTTCACGAGTCAGTTCACGAGTCAGTTCACGAGTCAGTTCACGAGTCAGTTCACGAGTCAGTTCACGAGTCAGTTCACGAGTCAGTTCACGAGTCAGTTCACGAGTCAGTTCACGAGTCAGTTCACGAGTCAGTTCACGAGTCAGTTCACGAGTCAGTTCACGAGTCAGTTCACGAGTCAGTTCACGAGTCAGTTCACGAGTCAGTTCACGAGTCAGTTCACGAGTCAGTTCACGAGTCAGTTCACGAGTCAGTTCCTTAAATGTCCTTATTTGTGCGCACAGTTCCTTAAACTTAGTCAATCATTAAAGAGTGTACCTCACGAATATGACTTTGCATGTTAAAATTACAATCAACAATTACTCCAAGATTTGTTTTAACTGTTTGGAAGATGTTATACAATGACCCCCAATTTCAATGTGTACGGCAGGAACTTTCTTCAGGTTTGTTGTCGTGCCAATAACAAGAATCTCAGTCTTGTCTGTGTTTAGTTTCATGTAGTTGTAGGCCATCCACCTTTTTATGTCAGTGCAGCATTTTTCGATGACATTGACATTAGCAACTTTGGATGTCGGTGATGTTAAAATGTAAAGCATGGTGCCATCCGCATAGGAGTGACAAGTCAACAATTTTAAACTTGCAATTTCCATCGCCTCGACAGTCACTGATAAGATCTTGGTAGTGACTGCATTTAGCTGTTTTGAGAAGTCTAATGACCTTGTTCTGTTGGCTTTTATACAAGTCTCTATCAATTCTAAGTTCTGTTGGGTGCCATCAACTTTCTACTCTCTTTCTTCCCGCTTTCTCTTTGCGAAGGTCGTCCGAAAACCAGGATGTATTGGGACGAAAAGTACGAGATTTCGTCCTCAGCGGCGCATGTTTATCCAGAAGATTACTCAACACTAGGTTGTTAAGTGTCGGCAAGAACATCAGGATCGGTGTCTGCTGCAGCTATGTCAGTCAATGATGATCCAGCAACATCCTGAGCAAATTGGGTTACGTCAATGTCCACGTCAACGTCAATGTCCCTAATCAGAGATGTCTGTTTGCGCGCATGTTTGTGGACATCAAGTATGCAGTCACCATAGAGTGATCAGATATTATAGGATCCACACATGTACATCAACTTACTTGGGCATAACAAAAATAATGTTATGTTGGCGTAACAGGCCCCCAAAAATAGGGTAGGTAGGTAGGGATTCTTTTTTTTTTTTTTTTTTTTTTTTTTTTCTCCCAGCAATGAAAATGATGTTTTCTAATTGTTTAAGCCGGTAGTGATACACAATAGCGTGTCCAGGTTCAATATTTTCACAATCCACACACACAACAATGAGAAACGGTCAGAAATGGTTTTAAACGTATTTATAACTAGATTTATATAGATTTGAATCATTAAATTTCGTCCCTTGAACAAAAAAATATCCAGGGTCGGCCGTATTTTTAGGGTCGGTCAGGTTACGCCAACATAACATTTTTTTTGTTATGCCTTAATTATGTCAAGTGATGCGCTAGTGATGACTGGATCTAAACCATGTCCTCGGTTATGTGTTTGCTCCTGCACATGCTGCTCTAAATTGCAAGACTCCAGGAGATGAGTGAAGGCCACTGTGTTGCGATCATATAAATCGATCGCAATGTATGTTAAAATCCTTCGGGGAGGTGAGCATGTCCTCCAACAAATGACCAAACTCGTTAAGAAATATATTCATGCTGGAAGCAGGCGGCCGATAAAGAACCATCAGTTGAACCGAAGCATTTTCACAGTTAATGTCACATTCCATGTGTTCAAATGAGGTGGCAACAAACTTGTTGCATTTTTCAAGTAGACTAAGTTCTGGCTTATACAACAGTCCAATATACCACCACCAGATTTAACCAATCTAGGGTTATGGATAAACTTATGACCAAGCGAGGTAAGTTCAGCATAGGTGACAGTATCGTGTTCCTTCAACTAGGTTTCTGTGATGCACATAACATCGACATTCTTCTCATTGAAAATCTCTAAAACATTTTGTTACATATGGAACGTGTATTTAAAGTACTCACACTGAGAGTGCAGTCGACTGTGGTTTTCCTTTCGGATGCAAACAAGATTAGCATAGTCCCTTCTTGAAAATGACAATATGGCCTTTGTATATTCTTAAACGAGTTATTTAAAAATGGCCGCTGCCTTCATGCGATAACAGCTATTTCTCCATGTGTATTTTCCACAGACGCCGACAGCTGAGTTGGCATTTTGTCAAGCCGGCCGCCGCACCTTCTCGGTAGGGATGATGATGATGATGATGATGATGATACACGGTAATCGGTTCAGTGAACTTGCGTGCACAGATTAATGCATGTACAGTATCCACTTTTCGAAAAACGACAAAACAAAGTCCGGCCAATATCTAAGAAACGGTAGTAAATGTTACCTTCTAACTAAGCACATACATGTACAAGGCAGGGTTAATCAGTTAAAATACAGTAACCAAGACGTGCCCAACCAATTGGTAGCTAAATCAGTAACATTACAGCAGTCGCTTCAGAAAGGCGCAATTTTCAGTCAGGTTCAGCTAAGAAATACAGTAACTTTGATAAACAACCCAGTAAAACAATCCGCAAAATAATTCCTAACCGACACCAGGAAACAGGCAATATATACAAAAGTATAAATAAGTTACCACTTATAGGGAAAACAAATCAGTGCATCGAAACTCAGACGGGTTTAAATGACAAGCTAAAAAAAACAAGAATATTTACATTCTAGCCAAACTGCACACATTAAGGGAGGCCGGCGAAACTCTGACGCATGAAAGCCTTTCAAATGCCGAGCAAGGCCTGAAGAAAACCTGGGCCTTGCAGACTTTTTAATCCTAATCCGTTGACAACAGACACACACCCAATGAATAGACTACATCACACCTTCCTGGCCAGCCCAGACTTGAGTGACAGATAAGCTCCCCTTTGTATGTGTGCAGCTGGCGTGCATTTCTGTATAACAAAAGAATACCCAACTGCTGCGTCGGGCGTCTTTGATTTGCTTGGTTGACGATCTGGACTTTTGCGGTTAACTTCGCCCAGACTAGCAAAGCTTGTAGGCCCGGCGTGTTGGACGCCATGCTGTTGAGCCAAGAATACAGCATGCACGTGTCACCTATTTTTATATGGAAATGTTTGTAGCTAGTTTTTATACAGAAAAAAATCTGATTTGTATCCAACCATAGATTTTTATGTTGTGATCCAGCCCTGATACTTCACGACGGCAACGACGGCAATTGCCGTCGATGCCCCTACCGATTGCCGCAATGCCCTTTAAAAATCCAACTTTTCACGGCAATTGTTGCCGTGCCCTTTTTTGTTATTGCCGCCGTGCCCTTTCTCCTGAACAAAAATATATTAAACGATATTCTGCATGCGACATAAATCTAAAAAAATGACACAGAAAATGAGCTGAAATATAGCGACTGTCAAAACTTGCGATGTCTGTCTGTTTTCCTTCCTCCATGGTGTGATCTATCTGCAGATCCCACAACAAAAATTAACGCAACGAACAACTTTACCTCTCATACACACATGCATTACACACAAGCATTCGCTCGCAGTTAACACTGGCCCAGACGCGCAGTAGGATGTGAAAATATTATACCGAATGCAGCGCGGTTCCCTGCAATTATGTATACTAATACTGCACGTGAACCAGCGACGCGGTCATTGATATTATTTTCCCACTGCGTGTCCGGTCGATCGAGTGTAGTGTAGAATGGCACGACTGTGGCCACGTGCAATACGTGCGCGCGGTACGGTAGGCCTACTCATAATTACGCACGGCAGGCCTATAACTTGACGTGTGTCGGAAGAATAATCCTCCATCTAAAGACAGACATCGAGTAAACAGAACGGCCACAAAAGACAACTTCAGCAAAAAAATAAGATGAACTGAAAAACACTTTAGACTTTAGAATTATAGACATTTATTTTTTTGATTTTATATAAATGAGTGGTGTGTATTTATTGTGTAAGATTGTATTATTTATGAAATATGTGTTTTTTCAAAAATTGCCTTGGTGCCCTTTGCAAATTTTTGCAATCGCCTTGATGCCCTTTGAAATTTTTGAAAATTGCCTTGGTGCCCTAAACTGCCTTGCCCCTTTCAAGCTGAAGTATCAGGGCTGGTGATCATTGTATTTGCCTCACCCTGTATATTTTTTGCGAAAGTAATCGGCACAACAATGGATGGATCATGATGGTACCCTGATTCACACATGCATTTTGGTCACTATTGCGGAAAGGAGGCTTGCTAATTTCCCTAGACATTGTGCGCACAGGGTTTCTCCTTAACTTTTTTTTTTCACTAGCCGGCCGGACGGACCAGTAAGTTTGTTCACCTTTTAAGTTGCTTTTTTTCTAAGTAAGCATCCGCGGCAATGACTCAAAGGCAATGTAATAATAGTGTTATATATATGGCGCAGTCTCGCTACTGACGCCCCCCCCCCCCCCCCCCCCCCCCCCCCTCCCCCGTTCCTAGCTACCCACATCAAAAATAAACCATCCCATAAAAAAAGAAACGTCCAATCCTGTTCTTCCTTCCAACAATCTCTTCTTTTCATTGGGTGTAATTGTATGCCACAAAGTGACATTTCCCAGCCTAATTTAAATCCCAAAGTAATGGTCGGCCACATGTTAGCCAGCTTGCTACATTTTGTAGGTCAGCTGTCAATCATTGTCTGGATTTCTTGCCTCTAGTTGGAATATATTCGGAAAATACTCCAGAATAATTCTCCCGTGGTTTTACTTTATTTCTCTTGCACTATAAAGCGTTTATTATGTAAAATTACACCACGGAACCATTATAAATTTAAAAAAAATTAACGAGCTCTTACAATTTCCACAAAATAGATCGTTTTTGTTAAAGACAAGAAAAACGGAAAATAAATCATATTAAATTTCCCCCTTAAATCTGTTGGATAAATGTTTAGGAGCTCAAAATATAAAGTAATAAGGTCCCGTTTATTCTTTTTTTCTTCCTTTTTTAAAAACAATGAAAACAGAAATAAATTTTATTAAATAAACCTGAAATTTATTTCGCTAGCCTCGTAATTTAATGGTATGTCGATTAAAAGAATAAATTGAATAAATTGTATTATTATTTACCCCTAAAATCGGTTGAAGAAATTTTAGAAGTTCATTCAAATAATAACTAGTACCCTTTTTTTATTACAGTTTGAAAGGATATGAGGTTAAAATTCTTATTTGTAATTTTAAATTTTGGTTCTAGAAATAATTATAATTTATTGTAAAACCAAGAAAATGTGTTGTCCTTGCAGTCTTTTTTCTTTACTTCTTTCAGACGAAAATAAATAGTGTTTGAAAATAGTCGGGTTTTTTACAACGATTGCCGGTCGAAATTTGTTTATCACCGTATGTACATGTACATGTAATTTGAGCCGCCCTACTCTGCCCTCCACCAACATCTAAAATGTATTCATTCAAGGCCGGCATCCTTCAGACCACAAACGGTGGAGATCAAAAGACTGTTCCATTTTGTCAACGGGTGGCAATCCATGTCAACAGGGACCTTTGTACATAAGCCTATGAAATTGGTACAAGCTTTGTTATTTTCCTTCCACTTCTGAGCAAGCCACTAGGGCCTGACAATTGACAACCCCTTTCTGGTGAATGTACCATGGCCCATGCACACCAGGATCTTAGGATCTAGCGATATATGATAGTGTCTGAACGTGGCAGGGACTTTTAACTCCGCTGTTTTTGCCCCAATAAATCAACAAGGCTTTGCGTGCTGGTATGGTACGGTGCGGTGCGGTACCGTTGGATACGGGTGCCAGAAGCCACGTGCTCGGTCCATGCAAGCGTACATGCAGCATTTTTGGAATGGTTCCCGCTGCACGCTTCAATAGACAAAGTTAAGGACCGGAACCAGTCCATGGCCGACACGCATGTATTTTATCTTTACACGAACTGGTCGAATTGAACATCGTAAGACGTAAAAATGCCTGGCAAACAAACGTCGATGAAAAAAGTCATTTCCTGCAGTTTAATTTTCCGATAATGGTCACCCTTTTCTGTGTTTGTGTTTACTGTTTTAATGTAATTATTTTGAGGTAGTAATGCTCGTCCTTGAGCGATACAGCGTAGCGTGTTTCTGCAAAATGTTCTACCGCGGCATGTTTCATGCTTTTACAATAATTCGCGCACACGAATTATGTAGCCCGCGAAATAATGTAAATGGGCGAAAGTTCTACGTGACCCCAGACAGAGATAAAACGCTATGAAGTTAAAACTCGCTATACTTAAAACGGTGTCTGAACGCTCGGTGTTTTAGTTTTACGACCGACAACCCGTGGTGATCTACCGTTTTAGCTAAAACCGTTTTAGCTAAAACGCTGTGTGAACATGGCCATATTATTCAAGAAAAGGCTTTTTAAACTGGGATTTGTAGGTCCCCAGATCAGGTGGCAAGCGGAAAATACCGTGCGCCTAATATTCGGAAACGATATAAACTACTGGTCGAACTGGCAGAGATGTGAATGGTGGTTCAAAAGCTTAACTGTTAACTTTCTAACAAAATTGACAAAATTTGGCTTCAACTTATGCGTATCAAATATAATGGTCCCTAGTACTTCACAACCTTGCGCGATGTCGAATTGTATTCAACAAAATTTGGAGAATTTTGGCAATGAGTTTTGGATGGGAACCGAAAGTGGGAGTTGTAATATATAACATTAAATCCATGATTAACCACACTGTACATGTAAAATGTATATGTACTATTCATGAGGCTTGTTTACCAGTTCTTCAGAAAAGAAAGCCCAGCTTTATTGATTCGTAAGCCCAGCTTTATTGATTCGTAAGCCCAGCTTTATTGATCGGCATTCCTGGTCTCCTCAGTGGCATGCCCATGTCGGCTCTTCAAAGAAATTCCTATGTGTTAAGTGGTTTTACTGGACAATACACTTCCAACAAAGGTCCCTAGATAATGAGCTACGCTTGGATGGGCTGTAGCTGGGCAAAGCGGCCAGAGGACCGGCTTTAATGATTGCCAGGCGGGCTTTTGTTGGATGATTTACATGCACAAAAGGAGGATTAGTTGGCCAAGAGGCCCGGGCCTTCCAGGGCGTGGCAAAGGCTTTCCTGCGTCAGGGGTTTCGCCGGTCTCCCTAAGTAAAGTAAAATACATTAGAAAATCATCAAACTTTACTTTTCATAACATTAGAAACAAATCAGAACATGAACCGAAACAAAACTAAATCTGCGTACTATTTAAATTAAACCAAGCTGGCTTCGAACCGACTCTGCGGGTGCGCGTTTGAAAGCGCGCACATGGGGCCCTAAACACGTTTGCACGCAATGAAGGGCGCCCTCAAGAAACTGTTAAAAATATTGTTTCTCAGCGAAACAAAGACTAACCAACTGCACCTTTAACGTGAAGTCACATGATGTCATCATGACGAATTTGTTGTTGAACCATCAGAGGATAATGATTCAAGTGTGTGCTAAGTCTGAAGTCGATCAGATTTATAAATAAGTGTGGATATTTCTTATTCTTAGTAAAATGTTAGGGATTACATCCCCTCATCTCCCCGGAAATCTACGCCTATATGTTAATTAGCCCCTTTGCGTCGCGCAGCGGTGGACAAACTTCTTGGGTGAAACTTGAACCCACGACCTTGTCTTTTGGTTGAAATAATAATTCATACAATGTGTATTTAATATATCTTTGTGACATCAAATTTCACAAAAATAATTTTCAATAAAAAAATACCTTACCATCTAGTTTCGTTGACACCCCGACACCGCTTACTTGCTCAGAGCACTCTGCACCATCTTGTATTGGCACCACACTTGTAGTTGCACAATGACTACGTAGACTAATGTCAGACATACAAGACTGCATCTTCTTCATAAGAGATTCATGAGTTGAAGGGGTAGAGTGATGATGCTTCTCTTTTTTTTCTTTACTCTTCCTTGATGCATTTGCTACAAACAAGTTCAAAACAATAACAACTACAATTATGCAAATTACCAAATATTGTTTAAAAAATTTAGATTACAATTTACGGTACGACTAGACACATGATAATATGGAATAATAAATCACCATAGTTGTTGTTAGCAATAGAGTATCAGTCAAATTTACAATTCAATTTCAATGTGATTTGAAATGCTTCAGTACATCCAATGGATATTAATTGTTGGATTTAAAATTAAAATATTATTTACAATAAAATTGACTTCGTCAAACAAACTGCAAGGTAAACTCCCTAGTTAAATTTGAATATATCTTCAAAGGGAACAAAGAAAAATAGCAGGAGCGTAATTTGAACCGGCGACCTCAGAAATACTGTACTAGCACTCTACTAGCTGAGCTATTTGCCCTATGTTGGCTGTATCGCAAATTGTTCGGAGGCGCTAGTCACAATTTATAAACCCATAATGTTGTATAGCCAGGGATCACATCCGATACAACTTGGGAAGTGACATTGTAAGAACACTTAATTAGAATACAACTTTTTAACTTATAATTTGTCAAACAACCAACAAGGGAACTGATTAGGTAAATCCCTACCCCTCCCCCCCCCCCCCCCCCCCCCCTCCCCCCACCCACCCCCTCCCCACATGGATTGTGTCTACGAACAAATACTTACCTGTAGAACCATCTACTTATGCATATTTCTCTTGGCCGGCAGGTTTTACCGCTTAGAGTTTACACAATAGCCCGCTTATGTGGCCTCCTACCCATAGCGGATGCCTGTAACTAGCCATCGGACGATCATGTCACGAGAGGCCGGCCAATATGGTAAAATAGTGGTGAATGACCGATTCTAAGATACTTTGTGCGGTTGATATACCATTTTAAAGCCCTGACCGGACACACAAATGAATAGGTTGGTACGGACGAGATTGATTTAATGTCCAGAACAAAGATGTCCAGAAGCGAAAAGGACTCAGACTGATACTTAGTCCAAAGGACTATTTTAGGGAACAGACGGACATACGCCTCCCAGTTCCAACCGGATGTAGCCCGTCTCTAATGTAAGGGAATGTTGGCACCAGATGATTTATGTGATGACGACTGGGCCAGTAGAAGGAGAATACATGTAGGTGCAATTAGATAGGGCACATCCAGGCCCGTACGCAGATTTTGTTATGGGGGGGGGGGGGGGGGGGGGTGGGGGGTGGGGGCGCATTTGTACTGATGGGACCAAAAATGGAACCAAATTTTTTGTGTGTGCCAGTACCGTTATTTCCACATCAAAATACCATTATTTACCCCGAAAAATGTGGACCTTTTGGTAATTTGGGGGGGCGAATTTGTACTGATGGGACCAAAAATGGGCCAAAATTAGTAGTTATTTCTACATCCAAATACCATTATTTACCCCGAAAAATGTGGACCTTTTGGTAATTTTTTTTTTGGGGGGGGGGGGGGGGGGTGCGTACGCACCCCTCTGCATACGAGCCTGGTTGTCATCCTTAACATGCAAAATTCCTTGATGTTCACCATGCTGGCCATGAAGTCAAGGAAAAGGGACACGCATTGTCGAAGGTTTGACATGCGTTCCCCCTTAGGTTGGGCCAGTCCTCTCAGGAGGTCGAGCGATGATCATAGGGTAAGTTGGGGACTGGGAGGGGATTTCTCAGCGTTGATTATAAATCCGAGGCCCAACGATCCAGTCGTCGAGGTATATGAAAGGTATTAACCCCTGTTTCTGCAGTGCGGCTCCGATTGTCTTTACTATCCGGGTAAAGACCCGGTAAAGTAGAAATGCCAAATGGGAGCACCGATAATTCGTAGCGGCAGGCGCCCTGGGAACCATGGCCAGGCTGTGGATGGCGCTGTCCGGCGCGCACCAGCGATCACAAAAGATACCATGACTAGACTTCAATAATCTGTGATGGGGAATAACAAACGGTTTGCTTTTACCCCACGCAAGTACTCGGTGAGTAGAAGTAAGAAGAAGGTCGCACACAAACTGTGTGACAGGAGGCCGAGTCAATTTTTTTCAAAAATACCCGAATGATGTCACTCTGCACCAAACAGAGTTGTGTTTAAATGCAATGCACAACTGCTGTAATCTGTCCACCATCTTGCCATCGGATGAATCACCCGAATGTGAGAGACAAGTTGACCCCAGCAAACTAGAGCCGCTAGCTGATGACACATCTGGAGGGGGAAAGCTGTACAATGCCACGGTCCAGTGGCTGAACAACTCCCTCATATTCAATAGATGTAGACTGGTGTAGGCTCAGCGCAGGCGAAGAAGTCGGAGCACGGCTAACTGTGTGTGGTATGTCCCTTTTTTCTTGAGCCACCTAGCTGTGACCAATGACTGAGGATGGTGGAGCAGGGCTAGAAGCGTCAAGTGGGCCACCAATAGTGCCCGTCTGGCGGGAGGCAGATATGGCTGACAATGAAGCCCAAATTGATTGAAAGGCTTGCATAAAGTCAGCTCTAGAGACCGACTCCTCACCCCTGAGGAACATGTATTTGACGAGTCGTCTGAACTTTAGGTTTAGTAACCTTTTCGGGAGTGAACTTCTGTTTGGAGGTTTCGCTTAATCTGGAAGGAGATAGGGACCAGTTGGGGTCCCCTAACTGGCAAACAGAACTGCCAGCACTCGTAGCTGACAGTGGCTGCATGTGCCAGATGGAGAACTGCTGGCATGGTAGCAGGTTAGCGCCACCGCCAGAGTCCGCCGAGATCTCGGTTATATCCCGGGGAAAAGTTCGTTCCCTAGGCAGTAACAGGACCAGTCCTCTCGAAACATTTCATTTCTCATGAAATAAATGAATACAATTATACTCCACAACTTAACTATATTCAATTCAACTCAACAAATTGACTTTTAGTCAAAATCTTATCTAAAGCGATAACGGTTAGTTCGAAAAACAGATCATACAAAGCGTTTTACAAACACGACCTAGCCGACCTGCCGCAAAGAAAAAAAAGAAAGCACATGGGGCATGTCGCAGGGCGCTATAGATAGAAAGGTGCGATTGTGTAAACTCTTAGCAGTAAAACCTGCAGGTCAGAGGAAATATAAGTAGATGGCTCTATGCATGTAGGTAAGATGAGTTACGTAGACCTTTATTTTCAAAGTTGACAAAGAAAAATGGCAGGAGAAGGATTTGAACCGGCGCTCTACCAACTGAGCTCCCAAATTACATTCATTATTTCATCTTTAATCCCAATATCCCATGTGAAGCTGTAGTTGTTATTTAGGCTATCATCATGAGTAACATCAGATGATAGCAAACAAGTTAAAGGTAGGATACACCCTATGGGCAATTCCTTGGTTAGTTACGTTACATTTTTAGCAAGTTACAATATCTTATTTGACTCTTACATAAAGATGTGTGAGTTTCACGTCCCAGTTATGTTACCACAAGTACATCCTACCTAGGTCTACTATACAGTAAAGAATACAAATATTTCAACATACACTGGAGTTGTGATGTTACTTTTAATGTCGGTTAGTTACAAAAACGTGCGTTACAAAAACCGGACATGAATACAAATGTAATCTTTTTGCATAAACAATTTTCTCAAATGAGATATACCCAAGACAAAGTGTCATATTTATATCACTACTTCCTGGATGGGAAATGTTTTAGCAGATAATTGTTTACAACCAGTCTCATTATTTTGAGGCAAGACCAACAAATTGTAGTTAGTTACGTTACAGTCAGTTACGTTACGGTTTGTCCGCCCATCTTTGGTTCCAGTGTAAACATATAAGAAACTAATAATCAAACAAAAAAGCTCCTTTAGCAAGGAATTTGAACCTTTTGCTATGTCTTAAAAACTCACAAGAACACTCATGTTTTGCATGTTAAAAATAGGTGCCACAATGAGGTGCCACAATGAGTACCCAAAAATCCATGTTTTTAGCACACACAAAATGAAAATCATTGTAAACTACATTAAATCTCACTGTCACACCACTCAAATTAAAGATCTGTTGTCCTCTTCAATTTGATTTCACACTTGTTCTTGTGATGCTTGTAGTTCTAAATATAGTTACAAATTTCAATTTTTCAAATGTGTCCAATTCATCGTGGAATTGCCCATTTTAATTCCTAAATATTAAGAAATATCTTACTTGTTTGAAAGTAAATAATAATTCTAGGCACCCAGCAAAAAGACAATGCGCTAGATGTAGGTACTGTAGTTGTTCCGAAAAATTGAATTTTATAAAATAAATTCGCAATTGCTAGACAGTGATCGCAAAAAAAACACTAAAGAACAACAAAAACAACTGCCCAATGTTGGTTTGAAAAGAATGCCGTTTTTATTTGCTTTTTTCTCGGCATCCAAGATTGTAAAACTTCGGACAGGTCAGTTTAACAATATTTGTGACCCAGCACGAGTAAATGAGACACTTTGCGGCAAAAATAAAAATTGAGATTTTGATTTCATCATATAAAGCTTGTTTAGCTTTAAATGATGAAATCAAAATCTCAATTGTCATTTTCGCCGCAAAGTGTCTCATTTACTCGTGCTGGGTCACATTTATTATAAAATACAATTCCCCCAAATTTACCTATTTCTGATAATTCAAGCAATTACCAATGGTGTATCCTACCTATAAAACTCAACAGCTCAATAGCTGTAAGTCTCGCCAGTTCACGTTCACTTTGTAAATCATATAAATGTACATGGTGCCTGGATGTGGTGTATTCTCGTAAAAGTCAACGTACATGCTCTATTGACAACATATTTAGCACATACACAATGCAAAATAAATGAACACTGCAAAATCTCATAGAGTTACTAAAACATTGCTATATTATGCCCACATTGTCCTGTATTGCAAACCCTCAAAGATCTTGCAAGAGGTTACATGTACAAGACAAACTCATGAGTAAGACAATTAACTTACCATGGCGAATTTTGTATGGGGGTCTTGGCAGAAACCCCCACAAACTATCCCCTGTACCACTTGGTCTGTCCAGCAGTTGTAAGAGCATGGCTTCCTCATTCTTCAATGTCTGTAAGATCTCTTCCCCTTGCTGTCCCTCAAGATTTCCAAGGCTTATGCCAGCAACTGACCCTCCTTGTGCTCCCTGACCAACAAGACACTCCACCTGGGTATTGGAGTCTATCAACCTGCTGTGGTCAACATCATTTTCTAAGGACATTGTCTCTTCATCAATATCATTTTCTTCTAAGCTATTTTCAGCATCAGAATTAGCTCCTTCATCCAATGACGTCGATGAGGACCCACAGACACTGATTTCACATTCAGACAGCTACATGTAGGAATAAAACAAACGACATTACATTGTTCAAGTGGGTTTGCAAATATGTTTTTAAAGTAAGACGTTTCGCCAATATTATTATTTGGCTTTTTAAGCTTGATCAATTATGAGGGCTGGAGCAGGGATCGATTGAACTTACAGAATGAAATTACACTGTATGCAGTGACATGTAAATCATGCTGAAATCATGATCAGTGTTTGACACCATATTTGCATTACTATGGTACGGAATTCAGCATCTTGGTAGTTCAAATCATAACATATAACATGTACATGTATGTATGTGACCCACTCTGCAAAAATGAGTCTGATGTGTAACAATTGTTTTCTTTCAATTTTACGGTTGGTCACAAAAAGCAGGAAATAAGCTTTCATTTGATGGCACAACTCTGTAGTGCAATGCACTGGTCTTTTACAATTTTTGGGAAATTTGCTTTTTCTCAGTTATATTCAAAATTGTAGTGCTTCATCAGATGCTATGGTAAGAGAATGACAAAACACATTCTTTGGGGTGTTCTTGGCCCGGAATCAGTTTCCCGAATCCTAGCGATGAGCCAACAATTCCAAAATATCCAAATGGGTATATCTGAAACAAAATAAAAATTGGGTGCCACCGGCACACTATGGGTTTGACCGGGCGCCACCGGCACACAGTGGTACGAATCCGTCGGGTGCAAGGTTTAACCTAGCGGTTGATTCCATCATACCGATCGTACCCAGTTCTGACGGGCCTTGCAGACCATTGGTCGGGACTAAGAATAAATGCGATGGGCCGATTGTTTTTTGCATCTTCGGTCGAGCACTCTCAACTGGTGGCTGAGGGCGATCTGGGAAATTCCCTTTGGAGCAATCTGCCTGGAAAAACAAAAGAATCAGTGTCGGCAGCATGAGGTTGCCGACATGGACCGATGCTTTTTTTCGGTGCGCCGATTCATCATCCCCAGAAACTCACGGACTTCTGTCTGGCCCCTGGATTAGACCTGGTGGTCTTTGGCGCATAGCGCCAACACCGGCATTTTTTGTTCCCTGATGGGGGCTGGCCCCAGGTAAAGAGTTGCGGTGCTGGATGCCTTAGCTGTTTTGGGCGTGCATGATAAGTTGAGTTTATTTCGTTAGTTTTGTATCTTCAGTCCTCATAATGTCTGCTGAGTTTCAAGACAGAGGTATAACAAAACAATTGTTGACTGCTGTGAATGATGTTTAGATACCGGTAGGGGTTTCGACGGTGAGCCTGTTGCAGATGAGTATCTTCTTTCGTTTGTCCGTGCTGGGTAATACAAAAACTGAAATGACAAAGGTGTCGGCCGGTTCGAAGCTCTCGGACGTGATTTATGCAATTAAGCGAGTCCCTGATATACGGTGAAAAGTGTGTCAATCTTGATTGTTTCAAATCAGGTTAGTGGCGTCACTATTTGACCTAATAAAGAAAACCTGTAAGGTTTTTAAAAGCTAGCTGGGAATGGGAGAAGGGATGGGCAAATTAAATCCCCATGCCTCCCATTTACTAACATACTCACACACTGTAATATTGAGTAATAATCTTGATTCATAAAGAGCACCTTTGAAGTCTCTACTGAAATTAAATCTCATATGAAATCGGCCACTCAAGAAAAAATACTTTTTAAAAGTTAAAGTACTGGTAAAATTATAGCACATAAGCATTGTCAATTCCACAACGTGGACTTTGCTTTTGTAGCTAAAGCTTAGCATTCACACAATAAATGCTATTTTTTAATACATGGGTTGTTGCAGTACATGCCATAAAATTCCAAAATGCCCTGCTTCAGTCTGAATGGGAGGAGATGGGCCACAGTCTCAAATACGGTACAATGTACTGTACATGTACATGTATTTAAACAGTAAAGTAACAGTAAAACCTGTACCTGTGCATCTTCATCATGTTCCGACACATTTTTCTCATTCCTCCTTTTTAGAGAGACGCTGTCAGTTGCTAGAGCAACAGTTGCATGGACTGATCGAAATCTGCTTCGTGTCTGCTCCAAGTGACCATTCCCTCTATCATTGACTGATTAAGGGTGGAAATAGAAACACATTAAACACAGACACGATAGATGATATTAACATGTTATTTAGCAAATGCTTGTTTTTTTATTTTCTTATCTTTTACATGTACCTCTACACAAGGCCTTAGGTGGGGTGGGGGCAGAACATGTTTTGGATTGTTACTTATCCTTTTTTTTTAAACATACCGGTATGGTTGAAAAGGAAACCAACCTAAACTTGTTCTACACAAGAATAACACAAACATGCCCAGTTTGTAAAGGATGGTTGTGTGAATGTTTATATCCTACCTTGTTCAAAATGCGTTTTGTAGCCTAATTGGGCACTTCCAGGACAAAGTGTCCCTTTTTGTTTCAAGGTGCTTTCATCAGGAAACTACATATTCACTGCAAATTCAGTGTTGAAATTTATAGTGAGGGCAGGCAGCAATTTATACAAGCAAATTTCAACATGTGGTTTTAATTTTGTTCTGGGCACTATAAATCATGAAAAAAACTACTTATTTCACATTTAATTGTGCGAAATTGTTAATTCTTAAAGCTTATCAACAGGGTCCATACAGCAATAAACATTAAACTATGTAATTTATTTATTTTACATGTGTTGTAATCTACAACACAAAGAGCGTCACCTGGTGTTTTTTCTCCAGTTGATTGATGTCGGGATAACTCAATAGCAAGTCTCTATAACAAACAATAGAGGAAAAAGAAAATCACAAATAAAAAAGTATCAAATGTTATTTCCTACATAACCGACCACAATGAGTTTTATTTCTTAATTTCCCTACGTTGCACAACAAAAACAAAGGCCTGCAGTTTTCGCTGCGCCGCGCCTTGTCAGAAACAAGAAACAAAACAAAAAAGGCACCATCTGTAAGCTCAAGAGCTACATGTACGTGTAATTTGTGAGCAGAGCGACAATGGCACAACGTGCAACACGAGGCACAATGCAATATAGCCTGGACTAAGGCTGTCAAAGTTTGTTCCCTGATTGAGCGAGCTGCCGATACCGTACAGCTAATTTGTCCGTACAGTAAAGAGGCGACATAATGTGTCGTAAATAATACAAACATACAGTTCAGACAATAGAGTGTGCAATTTGACTTTACGAGAAACAAAACTTCCGGGCACACCAAAATGGCTTCAACGTTGTTAAGCGAGAAGTTTTCTTAAAATAATTAGTTTTGACGCTGTTCATTTTACTGACAGCCTAATAAACACGTTTAACCAGGACGTATATACACGCAAAGTTTTTCCGAGATTCAAAACAAATGACGCATAAACACGCCACGAGCAAGGCCGGAAATGTCTGTCAGCAGTGAGCAACGCCGGAAATGCCTGTCAGCAGTGAGCAAGGCCGGAAATGCGTGGGTGTGCTTCCCGATACCTTCCCGATCAGCCTGAACCCGCCTCGGATCGAGTTTCGTTAAAAATAATCCCGCGCCTCGGCTCGGTAAATATTTTTAAAAAAACGGCCCGAACTGGTTAAATAAATGTTTTTTATTTAAATTTATAAAATGTGAACGATATATCAAATTAGTTATGTCATACGTACGTCATTACATTGTTCTCGCTTACGCGCTAGTCTTTCTAAGAGCGTAAACCACATGTAGTATAAGGCGGTCGTCACCATATAATTTCAGTAATTATGTATATGTATACATGTACGTCCTTTGACGTCCGCACATGTCAGCGCACTGACATGCAGTACAGGGATTTTGAGGGCCGGGTTTCTCTTCCTAACAATGAGCCAATCACAGTGCAATTTTACACTCAAGTCAATTTTTGTTTTCTTATTACTTTTCTTCAATAATTTAGACAGTCGTGCATGTTTTCATTTACATGTAGTTTGAATTTATCATACATATTTATGGCCGTTTTATGGTTCAGATCTTCATAAAATCAAAGTATTATAGAAAACTAAATCAACCACATGTAAAAGTCCTATAGCCGGCGGCTCGGTGGTGCCCTAAAGTTCAGTCGTACCCTTTGTGCGCGAGACTTATGCAGTCTATTCTTATGATTGTGGCACGTGGAAGACAAAACAAAAATCGTGCAGCAACTTTAGGGCACCACCAAGCCGCCGGCTATAGGACTTTTACATGTGGTTGATTTTGTTTTCTATAATACTTTGATTTTATGAAGATCTGAACCATAAAACGGCCATAAATATGTATGATAAATTCAAACTGCAATTTTTTGAGTAACACCAAACACAGGGTATGAAATTACCTCTTTCAGGTCATTCACCTGGGTGACATAAAGTCGTTGGGCTGCTTCCAAATGGTTGATGTGCCACTGCTGGTCTCGGCATTTCTGATAAAATGTTGGCGCTCTAACCTACGGTACAGAAAATATAAGGTATATCTAAACAAACTAAAACTGAACAAAAACAAATTATGTAGAAGAAAAACAGCAAAAGCAAAGATGGCAGAGTTAGACCCCTCCGAACTCGCCTACATTTTCGTGCATTAAATTGGAAGTATTTATTCAGTGCACAAGCAGTATAAATGATACAAAATAAAATTGTACGTGATTTTTATAAGTCGGCTGATCTTTGTCATTTTTTACTGCTATTCCTAGATGTCAATATTTTGTGTAAATTGTTCTTTTCTTTTTAAGTTTTAAAATCAGGGCTTCCATCTTGAATATTTGCCTACATGCACTTCACATGCACTTGAGCATTCGCAATCGACAAGCCGATAATACCGTTCGCGGGTCACTCAAGAACAGGGTTAAAATACAGCTACAATGTAAGTATACACACCTGAAACTGTAGGATCAAGGTATTATCCTTGAGGTATCCCTCGGTTGCCAGTAAGTCAAGTCTGAAGAAGCGATTGTAACCCCAGCATTCTCCAACCTCAAAATCAGAAGCAAACTCCCTCACAATATTCTTGCTATTGTCATGAGTTGCCTGGTGAATCATTTCCACTCTGTACTCATACCTAAACAAAAAAAACCTGGTTGTTACAGATGTCGATTGCAATAGTATACTAAATTTTAAACCAATCGGACTTGTAGATCTCTAGATACAACTTTGAAATTTGCACCTTAAAGACGGCGACCATCTTTGCTGCACATCTATAATTGTATGCACATTTGAACCAGGCTCAAGCCTTTTTTCCGACCCATAAATTGAATGTAAAAAAACATGTCTACAAGATCAATAGACCGATCCGGATTTAACCATAAGCTCCATCCACCTTAGCAACGGCATGGCGATGCCATTACCTTAGTCAAGCTGCGCACACGAACGTGTAGGCTACAATGTACATTATGCGTAAAACACGTACACAGTAATATGGTGACAATTTAAATATTGATTTAAACTTTAGTTTTAAGGCGGGACAAAATTACTAATAGTAAGCTGGCGAACTACCATTCTTCGTGTACTGTACATACGTAACGTACCCCTTCTTAAAATACAATGTAGATGACCACTATTTTAAGAAGGGGTACGTTACGTATGCACAGTACACGAAGAAGGGTCAATTTGCATTTGGGGAAAATAAAGCTCCCAATGGCGCATTTTGATTGACAAATACGGTGCATTGTCGTACAGAAGCCCTTTGTTTGTGTACACTTTTCTAAGTGCATGTGACCGAGTTTGACTGAGTTTATGGTGGACCACGCCTGTAGCAAACGTTACTAATTTACCTGTCAAAAAGTCGTAATCTTATTGGTCAATGCGCGCGCGATTGACAGGCCGAATCGGTATATTACAATGTAGCACTAAACTGCAGAGATAACCCTGGTCCATATACAGTGTACAACAATGTCATCGTGTCACGTGACATAACAAAGTACATGTAGGTGAAATATAAACAAACATTTCAACACTTGTGACACTTGTCAAATTAATTAGGAGGAAAGCTTCAAATGTGTACCTTTGTATATTTAGGGGAGATGCGGGAGAGTTGAGCCAATTTTTATATTTTGTGTCACCATATGCGGAAGAAAAGTACAAACCTGTGAAAAATTAGTGTAAGATAAACTTTAGAGTGTTGTTTTCATTTTGAAACAATAAAAGTTGGGATAGCAGTTAAGGCTTATTTATATAAAAGGTTTGAAAAAAATTGGTAAAGTGGCTCAACTCTCCCTACAATATGGGAGAGTTGAGCCACTATGATAAGTCAATGGCTGGTGAAAAAACAAAATCATATTTTTTCAACTTTTGATTTATTAATTATTAAAGTAAATATGGTGCTCAATTGTTATTATCATGGCACAAAATAACATTTTCTCTCATTTATTATACATTTTTCACCTTTAGTCCAAAAATCAAAATGTTACTACATGTTTTCCCTATGCTCAACTCTCCCCATGACCAATGGCTCAACTCTCCTCATTTTGTAAATAACCCAATCCTGTCTGGTGTAGAACTTTTGGTAGTTTACAATAGTTCTCTAAAATAATGGTCATATACCCCCTTCAATAAACAAATTACCGCAATTATAGTCTAAGTCTTGCTATGGGAAATAAGACAAAACATTTATTTTTCTATTTTTCACTCAAAAGTGAAAAAAAAAAAATTGTTTAGGTATCTTTGATACTGAGTACACATGACAGTAGAGTTTAACACTAAGAATGTCGTATTGATGCTATAAACAATATATGCAAATATAAATTTTAGTGAGTTATTACTTTTCGAGTTATAGGGGGTGGCTCAACTCTCCCGGTGGCTCAACTCTCCCGCATCTCCCCTACACTGAACAAAAATATAAACGCCCACACAAATATAAACGCCCCAAAAAGTTGTTATTTGTCTTGATTTGTAACAACATTTGTGTCCATCTCTGTAGAGATGGACACAAATGTTGTTTACAAATCAAGACAAATAGTTCAGTGTACATATATTTTGAAATAGAAAAGATAAGTACATACATGTATTGATGTTAGCTCATCTCATAAAAAGTAATAAACTTATTAGTAAATAAGTAAAAATTACTAATACATACATCTACGCTTCACCAACATGCAACTTATAAGTTGAAGGAACATCTTTTACCTTCCCATAAAACACAATTTTTCCCAAATTTTTCCCAAATGGTCCCCAAATTTTCCCTATTTTCCCCAAATGTTCTCCAAATGGTTCCCAAAATGTTCCCAACTGTTCCCCAATGTCTTCCAATTTTATTTTTTCCGATTTAAATTTTTCATTTTCTAATTTCCATCCTCCAATTTCCAATCTTTCAATCTTCTAATCTTCTAATCTTCTAATCAAATCCAAGCTGTACATTGTACCTTTACATAATTGGAAATATATTTTGTTCTCACCGTCAAGACTCACTATGTGTACCGGTATACATGTATTTCACAGCTTATGGGCCAGTCACAAATCAGTTGCGATGCGTCGGCGATGGGTAAAACCGGGAAATTTGAACAAAATCTTGAGACAGATCTCACGATTTTGCACCCGTCGGAGGCGCTCTCCGGACGCCTGCGGCTTGTCGCAGATTTTTTTGGCATCGCCACACCCGTCGCGGTCCCCAACTTTGAAATTAAAATTTTAAGATTGGTTGCAAGATTTTTCACCCATTTTGGGCATCCCAGACACAATCTCCGATGACCTACGATGCCCTCCGATTAATCGGAGGCGTCCTCCGAATAATCTGAGACTAGTCGCAAGATTCTGTGTGGGATTTGAAATTCAGGTTGAGATTCAATGTCTGCGAGTGGTCTCCGGCGCCCTCCGACTGAATCGGAGGCGCCCTGCGACGATTCGTACGCTTTCTGTGATCGTCTCCGACGAATCGTACGGTGGAATCGTAGTAAATTAAAAGAATAGATGCTCGCAGATATCGTCTCCGATGCAATCGGAGGCGATCGGAGGCTAATCCCACGATTTTTCGACAAAACCGGGTCAAAATCCTTGAAAAAATCTCAGACAATGTGACTGCTCCACTTTTATTAGGATTATTGCTAGGATTGTTCAAGGATTCTTTATTTTCTACGACGACCCCCGGCCAAAACTAATCCCCGACAGATCGCCGACATTGTGACTGGGCCATAAGCCAAAAACAGAACTGCTTTGTCATATTCCTCTATCATGGCACATTAGCATGGTAAATCTTGCTAGAAAAATTTGAAAATGGTGTTCACCAATGATGAATCTGCTGTCAGTAGAATCTGAACAGTTGAAACGAATGGGAATGCGCTTTATAACGTGAAACATCAATTCCAGCTGATGACATCCCTATTTTCAGCCATCTTGCAATAGTAGATGAAACAACTTGATGATAGGGTTTCCTATTAGGTACAGCCTGGTAAAGTGCTGATAATGTAGGCATCTTACATGTACATACATGTATAGCAATCATGTACGATGATACATGTATGCAGGTTTCCATTGCTGAAATACACGGGGATACCAGACCAAAACAACACTTGGAACTGGCCTACGTGCTGTGGAAAACTTGGACTGGATGACTTGTGCAAACTCAAATGCTCACCTCAACTTCTTAATGTAAATCAGGTCCAGCGCAATTAATGATGAACATCGCCCTGCTGTCATATAAGAGCATATACATTTGTAATATGACTAATTTTAAATTAGAAGCCTCAAATGGAGCTTCCTGTTTGATGAGACTACGGTAACTACAGTACATGTTAAAGTAACGCAAAACTTTCCCAATATCCCAAGTATTAAAACCTCGGTTTACAATGTAGGTGCTCATATATTAAAGATGCCTTTAAAAACCTTGTCATCTACACCTGAACATGGGCTGAGAAAATAACTGATATATTGACATCAATTGTCAAATATTGCAGCCCATCTTCTTAATATATATATATATCAATTCACAAAAATTCAGCCAAAGATGCTTGAACTTGAGTCAAATATTGAGCATTTGGTTCCTTTTCTCAAAAATGACATAACTGATGACAATTTCTTCAAAAGTCGTCCTGCTGCAAGTGTTTTTCTGATAGCACCCAGGTGGCCACACCTGGAGATGTTGTTACCAGATACCAAGGTTGTGTTTTCCAAACTGGTGCGATAAACAGGACGGTACTGTGGCATCTTCTACCTGAATTATCTGAAAGCATCTTGAAAGCAGGCTGCATCTTGAGAGCAGGCTGAATGGGAGACAGAGATAGCCTGCCATGTTGCTGCAGTTGATGATAAATAAGTCCACTTGCAAAGCTTGCGGATCTGGGTGCCACGACACAAATCTTGGAAACTGTCTGTACTGTGTTGAGCCACGACAAACACAAATCAACTATCGGTTGAAAACACGTCTTTTCCATCACTGGACATTATTTTGTGTGGTCGTTTACATTTTGTGACATTTGGACCGCTATGACATTTTGGGCTCCTAGAAGATTAGAAGATATGTGACCTGTTCCAACGAAACCCAGACAAAGTCGACTTTTTAGTTTTTCAGATTTTGCTTTTTTCATATTCTCTAGGTTCTCAGCTTTAAAATGATGTATCATTTACATATGTACCCCCACCCTATCTTCTCTGGGGTCTGGATTTAGTGATAAAACCCTGACAACCTAATTATGAGATAAACAGCTTTGAAGTTCAGAAAAGCGTATTATTTCTATAAACAAATGTTTCACAAAATTGACAAAAAACTCTTCTGGTAGACGGATTTTGTTCAAATTTGAGGAGATTGTAGATTAATAGTGAGTGACTTAGGAAAACCTAAAACCTCAAAATGGTATTTCCATCCTGAAATGACTTCAGGAGTACATTGTGACAAAACATATTGTGCGACTTTGTCCGGGTCACATATTATAACCAACAGTGTTATGCCTCTGTGCAGACACACATCCAAATCTTCAATGCAAGGAATGACAGTTCCCATGAGTGAGTCCCTCTTCTTGTCAAGCAGTTACTTGAAGGCATGAAAAAATGCCTTGAAAATGCCGGACTCTGGCTAGCCTTGGTCAAGGCGCGTTCGTCGTTATCCGTCTGTCGTTATCCGTCCAGAAATGCACGCCACGCGCCCCGTATATGCTGCTAGCTTGCGCTCCCCGTGCATAGATACAGCGCGAACAGTGACCACATATGGCCACTATTTATGCAAATCAACTGAAGCTACTTTTTCGCCTTGGATCAACCTTTTTTTGAAATCTTATGTTTTTCCTATATTTTGCGCCACATTTCTAGCGCATGACCTCGTATGCGAATACAGATAAGTTTAGGCGGGGCTAAGATGTGGAGTGTCCAATCACAACTCAGTTGAATCCCGACGTCATCAAATTAGATGCAGTTACTTATTTGCAGCATGACATTTAAGACAAAATGGCGAATAATCAGCGTAGTCTGTCAAAATTCTGTTGTTCCGAATTCTGTTGTTTGAATTCTGCAGCAAAAATATTATCCCTCAAAGATTTTAGACCCGAGCAGCAAAAGGCCTCAGAATCCTTTCTTCGTGGTCACGATGTTTTTGTGAATTTGCCGACAGGTTATGGGAAATCCGTCATTTTCAGGCAGCCCTATTTTGCTCCGAGCTTGCACTTACGGCCAGGTAGTCAGCGTTTTTCAGCGTGTTTTGTCAGTTTCTTTTCGCCACATAATCGGCATTATACCCAGGCATGCTGGTCTGTGCATTATCGCCACATTGTATAGTCCAAGCATTGTCCAACGCTGTGGGGAGGGGGGCATATTTACGGCTGCAGAACCAACCTTCAAAAGATCGCAATATTGTAATTTAAACAGGGACAAGTGTCTTATATCCTCAATAACTCCTCTAATTATTTTCTTGGCAAAATTCAGTCGAAAGGCATTTAATGATTAGAGTTTCACGTTTTATCGAGGCACGTTTTTCAGCTGGATTAGATACGTGCGATATAATGTTGGGCCGAGTTTGACACGTTTCAATAGAGTCACGACCTTCTCCAGTCGCCGCGGTTGAAAACTCAAAACTAAGCAGCTAAACACAACTAGTTTTGACCATAATATTGTCAACATTCAAGCAAATACCCAGCAAAACGAGCGAAAATAACTGCGACCCTCACCAATCAAGCAAGACAGTTCAAATCTTCATGTGTAATTCCTACAAGCCTTCGTAAAAATCACTCAACTTTCTCTGATAAAATACTATGTCAACGATGGCGGTGTTCGTAAACACTTGCGAGCTAGCTATGACCTTTTACTGCTAGCTCAAATTATTCAGTTTTTACGCAACGATCAACCAATAAAAAAACGACTATAAAGGTCAGCTTAATCTATTAGCATAATGAGCACCGCCCCCAAAACCTCAACTTAATGATTGATCCAAGGCGTTCATATATCTTCAGTTAATTTGCATAATAGTGGCCGTGTGAGGTCGTTGTTTGAGCTCTGATTACCGCTGCGCTGTACATACGGACGGGTAACGATGAACGCCTTAACCAAGGCTAGACTCTGGCTTGCGGACCCAAGCAGTATAAGTGAAAGGTGACATTCATAATATTTTACCATACTGGTGTCAAGTGTCTTCTGGCAAGTAGGATCAACCAAGCATAAAAAAGATGGGTACCGTAAGCATGGCTGCCCTCAGCAGGTGATTATGGGTATATTTTAGCTTGTCTGTTGTCATTTAGAGAAACCAAAGAAGATTGAGCTTGCATTGTTAGGATTCGATTTAGTTTTTGCATTGCTGCCAATACAATTGAAGACGTAGTAAAAAATAAGTGTGTAACAAACCTACAAAGAAATGTTTCAGTGATTTCTTGGGGGTCTGTACACGTATACATTTTTATTTTTACGAATTGACAAATGAACCATTTTCTTCAAAGGGTGGTCAAACTGTATTACCATTGACAACTAAAAACTAGACATGTGTTTGTGGACAAACACAGAGCTATTTCGGGTTTCGAAAATGACTTTCAATATGTGGGTGGTGGTCTTAGTGTGTCTTAGTTAGTCTGAAGTCGATTGGATTTACCCCAGTGCCAAAGATATATTGGTTGAAAAAACGTGTACGAATCCTATGGGGAAAACTACACCTTTAATATGACAGTGCATGACCCACGATGATGTCATTACGACATCATTCTAATTTTCGCCTTTAACACATCCTGGAATACTTGCATACCAAGTTTGACCCTAATCGGACCTGTATTTTCAGAGATAGAGGGTCCTAAAAACTACACCTTTAATGTGACGTCACATGACACCTGATGACGTCATCATGATGTCAACTTAATTGTCGTCTATAACTCATCCTGAAATACATGAATACCAAGTTTGACCCCAATCGGACCTGTACTTCTAGAGATACATGTAAAGGGCCCTAAAAACTACACCTTTAATGTGACGTCACATGACCCCCGATGACATCATCATGATGATTTTCCTCTTGGCACCCCTGAGGATAGTGGTTGAGGTGTCAGGTGAATCGGATTTACCAAAGTGTCAAAGTCAATAGTCTGAAGGAAAACGTGTACAAAACCTATGGGGAAAAATTACACCTTTAATGTCACGTGACCATGAATGACGTAGTCGTTACGAACTTCTTCTGGGACCATCTGTGGGTGGTGGTCTAAGTGTATGCCAAATCTCAAGTCAATCGGATTTACCAAAGTGTCAAAGTGTACTGGCTGAAAACAAACCGTGCACAAACCTTATAGAGAGGAGTCTGAAACAGAGGGGGAAAAAAAGAAAAAAAAAACATTTAACGGAAACAATAGCTGTTTCGGCTGAATTGCCAAAACAGCTAAAAAAGGCACTTGGATAAAAGGCACACCTCCGCCCCAACCGCAAACACCCAACATTAACCAGTTGCCTTATACAGCACCCTTAATTGGCAAATAACAACAAAAACGCCCAAGTTTCCCAATATTAATGTATCATTCAAAGTGATTTAGATTCCAGATAAATCGAAACATTTAAAGCAATCATTCTTGACCCATAAGCTATCTACCAACCCAGTTTTATTAAAAGCCCGTAAGTAGTTTTTCCGTAATCCTGCTAGACAGACAGACAGACAGACACCAAGACCGCCCGACAGACAGACAGACAAACACCAAGCCCGGCGGAAAAATGCTAGCAAAAACATAACCTCTCTGGTGGAGGTAATAATAGACAATCAGTATTGAAAACGAGGATGAAATGTAATGGAGGTTGTCAATGCTTGATAATAAGCAAGTGTTTTACTTTTTCAACTTCTGATGATGCAACTTACTTGGAAGTTTCAGGCAGACCAGCTGATAACTCTAAAAATACAGACAGGTAATTGCCTCTGACCACACCATTTCCATCCTGTAAGAGAGACACACAAAACAGAAATTACCTACAATTTTCAGTTCTTAAAAACTGGACTTTTGGCAATACTGTACCATCAAATACAATGGTGAACCTTGGTTCGGTGTGGAATTTTGTTTTCTCTCTCATCACATACATGTATGTGATGCGTCACATTCACTTTTACACCAACAGCTGACATGCATGTGCAAATTAAAAGAATTGCCCATTTGTTTATTACAATGAAGGTTGATTGGGCACGTAACTGTTTCGTTAGACATTGTCGAGCTCAGTTGTGAACATGTTTAAGTTGAATGAGAAAAAGAATAATGAAATGCCGATCTTTTTCAGTTCAACCCACTTGTTAATTTAAAAAAAAAAAATTATATTATTGCTATTATTCATGTTGCTACCGGTATGTTGGCCGCAATGCCCCTTCAAAATATACACTTTTGAAGCCAAGTTTCTGGTTTCATGTCTATATTTCAAGGTCCAACTGCTTGCAAAAGAGTGTGCATGAGATATGGACAGTGTTGGCCAGTTCTCCATCATGACTAATGCGGTGCTTGGTGGTGAGAATGACTTACCGTAGCAACCCCCCACACCCCTACTGTTAACCTTAAATATCTTTCATTAATTATTGGCTGTTGAGAAAGTAGGACCATGATACACCATTGGTAATTGCTTGAATTATCAGAAATGAGTGGATTTGGGGGTTGTATTGTATAATAAATATAATTTAACTGAACTGTCTGAAGTTTTACAATCGTGGATGCCGAGGCAAAAAAGCAAGAAAACAGCTTTCGTTTTTCACCAGCATTGGGCAGTTCTTGTTTTTTCGCCATCGCCATCCGGCGATCGTGACTTTGTTTTATACAATTATATAATTTTGCTGGATGCCTAGAATAATTATTTACTTTCAATTAAGTAAGATTTTTTTAAATAATTCTGTAGTAAACATTTCTGATATCTGCAAATGGTATTTCCTAGCTCTAATAAGTCCGCGCCGGAGGACATATATATACACGCAAAGTCTGCCCCAGATTCAAAACGAATGGCGCAAACACGCTACGAGCAAGGCCGGAAATGTCTGTTGGAAATGCGTGGGTGTGCTTCCCGGTACCATCGGCCTGAACCCACCTTGAAGCGAGTTTCGTTAAAAATAATCCTGCGACTCGGCTCAGTGATGTTAAAAAAATCCCAATTTGATTAATTTCATACTTGACAGTTTACACCAATATACCACACGGAAAACTGACTTGAAGTGAACAAAGAAAACAGGCAGGAGCTGGATTTAAACCAATTATCGGTGCACTTTACCACCAACAGTATTAAAGCCCTTCATATTATTACCCTGGTCATTGGGCCCACGAAACATTTCAAACACCATCTCAGTTCCCTTCGGAGTATACAGCTCGATGCTGCCATTTCGGCGCAAAACAGCTAATAAAACCATCTCTGCCCTCACAGGTACCCATTTACTCCTGGGTGGAGAGAAGCAATAAGTGCCTAGCCCAAGGGCACACACACCATAGTCCCAGGCCGGACTTGAACCCACAACCTGCAGCTTTACCCACAGATTTTAAATTCACTGCTCCAGACCACGAGGCAACGTCGGTTCTAATATATCAGGGTACTGATGTTAGGGCTGGTTAGTGCACATAAAACATTATTTAGGCGACACAAAAATTACACTTACTGGATATACTTTCAGTCTCCAATTCAGACCTGATGTGGTCAACGATGGACTGTACACTGGATCTGCTTTATGCTGCAAAGCTCTAATAAGCCATCAGAGAAAAACAAAATAAATACATCACACAATAAGTAATTGTCAAAAAGAGATGTACATGTAAAACCACACATGATCGATTGGGATTTCTTTTTAAAGCTCATCTATGTGAGGCGTTCGTAAAAATGAGAGTTTGTGGATAATAGGAAAGATAATAACATTCTTCTCACAGTAGTGTCTGTTGCACTTCAGACATTTCATTGATAAGTTACCGGTATTTCTGTTTCAGATTTGCATTTATGGATATGTTAAATAGTAAAAAAAAAAAGAGGAAAAGACAAAGATTTGAGTTTTGTAATCGTGACAATGAAAGATGCCTACAATTTTTCCTTAACACTTTTATTCCACATATTTTATACTAAGGGAATAAATAATTATGTGGTTAGCTGGTTTTAAACGTACCGGTAATAGACATCACAGCGATCCAAATAAGCCTCACAGTGACAAAGACAATCAATAATTGGTCCTATTCTGTTTTAATGATGCTATGACTATCTTTATACACAATATAACTATCACTTGTGATAACCCTTATGTACATGCAACTGCACCACTACAAAGTTAACCAAATAAATAACCTTGGTGGTCAACTGCACCACTTAATATAACTGATAAATATAATGATTCTCGCTGGACCAAAGGCAGTCAACTGCTCCACCGAATAATCCTCACAGGGTCCATGCAGTAAGCCTCACGTGGTCAACTGCAATGCTTCATTGTAACAGGGCTTAAATTAATCTGCTCTGGCTTGAACAATCCTATTACAGTGTAATCTTTAAGCAGCGTAAACCTCAAACAGCTTATACAATAATAATATTTATATATTCTTATGCAATAATATAAACAAGCACACAATAATGAAGGGTTGATTAAAGACTTAACAGGTAATTAAATATCCACAAAGTAATCCTTACAAGGTACCGTGTACCCCAACCAGGTTCAGCTCACTGGCAGCGAGCACTAGTACAATGTAGACCTTGCAGGTTCTACAATAACCTTCAGTATCAGCGACCTTTCGGTTTGGAACGGGAGAAAAAGAGGGCGGTGAGCCAATCGAAAACATAGTGCGCATGCGCGAAACAAAACTATTCTCCGTTCTGTCGAGTTTGGGAACGGTTCTCACGTGAAATAGCATCCGGTTCGTAAGCACGACGGTGCGGTATATTTTGTACACGTTGTTGTAATTGCGATTCGGGGCGGAGAGAACAGTAAGCCGAGCAAACAAAAATGTATCTGCGCATGCGCGAAACCGAACATGTCTCTGTCATGTTGTATCTAGCTGGTTTTTACCAAGCCAACCTGTCACTGTCCAACGTACCGCTTATATTGTTTTGCACCTGCGTCTGCCCTAAAAAAAGTCCTATGGAGATTAGAGGTCATAACAAATTGACAATGAAAAGTTCATGCTTCTGTATGACATCAATGCACCGACTAATCCTGATTTACAGTATGAAAATGACGGCTTTTGATTTGTAAAATTATCCTTCGCCCCCAAAATCCCAAAACTGCTTTTATATCACTTCTAGGTCTTAGAAAACACCCGAGACTGTTGTTTGAAATAGGCTCAAGAAAAAAAAATTGGAAACCCCTAAAGAGGCGTGGCCTCCTTTTAGAAGCCCAGTTTCAAACATAAAACATGATTCATCACTTTTATATTTGCATATCCCCACCAAGTTTAGATAATTTATCCATGGACATAATTATGATGTTTTTTAAGGCCGCAAAAATAACCCAAATCCCAAAATATTTTTGGGAAACATAGACATGTTAAAAAAGTTCTAAGCGTTCTAAATTTGTTTTCAGCTCACTTGTAGGTCTTAGAAACGAACGACACAAGGAACGCTTACTAGATTGCATGTTTCTATTACATGTATGTATAGATTTGACCGTACGGATTACAATTAAAGATGTCCCTGCCATGACTTTTCCTTGCCACCAACATCAGATGAGTAACACTGGAGTTGCAAGAAGATTTCTTTCTTTGGAACTTTTCCACTGAATGGCTTGGTGTATTTGGGTAACTGAAGTGCCAAGCATTACAACCTACGCAGATGTAAAATTTAAGGATAAGATCAATCGTATTCTTCTCTGAATGCAGAGCTACATTTGTACCATGTCCAGATCTGTGCAAATGCACAAATTGTAGCAACTTTACAGTTTGATGGGCTTTCCAGGCTACTGGTCATGTAGCTTCCTGAAGCACTTTCCTATCCATGTGTCTATCCGCTTGCACAACATCCTTCAAGTACATGTAACAAGACAAAGTGCGTTGAAGCAGTCTACTGTACATGTACGTTGATGTTAACTAAAGTATTTCGAGTACCCAACCTGTTCCACTATTAGTGTGACTCTCATGTTTATTTTTTATTTGTTATCTTTCTTGATAATTTTTTTTATTTGATTATCTCTTGAAACCACTATATTGTAAACTGTAAAAAGTAAAATCAGACTCTTAAAGCCCCAGTCCCACTGAAGCCGGATATGCTACGAATCGCCCCGGATCGCCCCGAATCGCCCCGAATCGCCCCGAATGGCCCCGGTTGAAACAGACGTTTGATCCGGGGTCATCCGGGGTGGACCGGGAAGGCAATCGAAAAAAAGTGACATGTTCCCCCGTCCTACTACGGTTTTACTAGGATTTGAATACGGTTCCCCCACGGATGGGCCCGGATCATCCCGGTTCAAGGCTGTTTTTCCCTCATGACCCCGGATGGTCACGGATTCACTACGGTTCCGCAACGGTTTCACTACGGATGCGCCACGGTTCATCTAGGATGTGCCACGGTTCACCCCGGATGACCCCAGATACACTACGGTTCATCCCGGTTCATCCCGGTTCATCCGGGAAAAACCGTAGTGAATCCGTGGCGACACCGTAGTGAATCCGTGGTGAACCGTAGTGTATTCAGGGTCATCCGTAGTGGAACCGTAGTGGAACCGTGTGTGAACCAACTCCCGTTTCATCCCGGATAAACACGGTTACACTACGGTTACGCTACGGTTTATCCCGGATACACTAAGGATCATCAAGGTCGCACTACGGTTTCACTACGGTTTCACTACGGTTTTCCGCCGCCCCCTATCCCTTCCCGGATGGCCCGGATCACCCCGGATGCTAGATGTTGATCCGGGGTGACGCTCGACTTCCCGGACGTACTACGGATGTCCCCAGATGGTCCCGGATTGGCTACGGTTCATCACGGTTTGACTACGGTTCCACTCCCGGATATGAACCGTAGTGCATCCGGGGTGATCTGTAGCGTATCCGGCTTTCGGTGGGACTGGGGCTTTATACTCACCCTCTTTATTTACAACGTATCTCGCTTTGATCGCAAAAGAAAGTTTAATGCTTTCGAGTTCTCTCAATTCTGATTTAAATTAGTTTTTGACGTACTGTTAGTAGGTCAAAAACAGTTCTAAATCATTAATAAACAATCTAGGATGCAACACCCATATTTAAAAAGTGTTTTGTAAACCTTTCTGTTCCTCTAAATCTTATTGGTACCTTGTGGACATTTTCGGGGTATTTAAATGTTTAGATCACCGTTATATAATCGTCTTTTAGAAGTTGACCTATTTTCCGTGTTAGAAATACCGCTAGATTTTGATCTTCAGCAATTTGTTTTAACTTGGTGATTTTCTTTATCGTTCAGTTTTTATATAATTTACTCTAATTTTATAGCGTCGATATTGTCACGGTAAATATTTTGCGATATAGTCTGACACTTTTCCCGCTGGCGCGATATTATTCTTCTCGTCATAATTTTGAAACACAGATTTAGTCCACCTTTAACTTTAACTTTAACTGCGAGTGTAAACCTGTGCATTGTCTGTACAGTGCCCTCCCAAATCGGTGGGCCATTTTTCAAACCCGAGGCTTTGTCTACGTATTTGGCTTTGGCTTTATTCATGCAGTTTGGCAATAGTAATAGAGTCGGAGACAGAGCCTAATAAACTGTGGTTTGGAAAACAGTCAGTGGGGATTCCCCAAACCCTAGCTTCATCTCTGTTTAGCTTCGTTCATGCAGTTTGGCAATGGGGAATGAGCTAAAGAGACATGGTAATGAGCTGTAGTTTGAAAAACGGTCTGTGGGCACGGAGGAACGCACAGATACATGTAGACAGATATATCATCCGTTTTTATAGTATAGATAACATTTCTGTGTGTTTCTAGCAGGTGAGAAGTATTTCATAGTCTCTAATAACTTATTTATCACATTTATTGTTCTGTTATTTTTTACATTTCTAAGCACATCAAAAAATACTCACGTGAAACCATTAAGGACGAATCTGCTGCTGTCATATGTTGGTACCAATTCACTGCAATAGATGAAAACATTAATACTTCCTCATTGATTAACATTAAAGAAACCATGCTTTTCCCTGTCAAATGCCACACACAACATACCGATACATGTTACAGAAAGCAACTTGAATTTTCATTAAACTTGAAATTTTATTTAATAGATATAATGTATGACTTTTCCATTACTTTTGAACTGTCAACGTTTCTGTAATTTAAGAAAACTGCACTTAAAGGGATCGTATACATGTACATGTACATTCGGTATTTTACTCCAAAAAAGTACAGCAGCTTTGGATAGTATAATGCATTTTTAGAAACTTTTCACTTCGAAGTACTTCGGTTATGGAAAAAAATATCACTTTATCGCCAAAAATTGAATTTGAAGTGTTACTGCAGTGACGTTTCTCAGATTGTGTATTCCAATGCAGATTATTCTTCCTGCAAGGACATAACCGCTCCAGATTTTCGGCAATATCTCAAAATCGCTACTTAGGTATTAACTGTGCAAGAACCCGGTTATTACTGCGTGGTAATGATCGGGTTGGGGGATGACCGCTGGTAATGGATCGAGCCGAAGGCGAGGTCCATTACCAGCGGTCATCCCCCAACCCGGTTATTACCGCACAGTAATAACCGGGTTCTCGCACTGTTATTACCTTTAATAAATACTGTGGTGAGTTTTACCGTCGTGAGAGACGCGAAAGTACACACGACTCAGAATATCGGTACAGAACACAGGTTTAATATTCCCGGCGATCGGACACAGGTCCGACCGGTTCAAAGTCAGAACAGCAACCCTCTCATTCGCATCTTGTACAATGTACTCATTCAATACAGTATTTACAAATGGAATAAAAGAACCAAACATTCTAATCATAATATTTATAACAGAATTCTATAGATACATAAAATAAGGTAGCGTGTAGCGTGGCAAAACAATAATACGCACTCCCCCAAAAGAGGGCGCTAGCGCGACTAAACAAGTTCGCGCTGTTTACACGAGGTTCTAAATCACACACAGCATGCAATGCATGCAATGTACATACATCGTCAATGCAAGCAGGCGCTCGGCGCCCACAGCGCAAACGCGTACAGACCATCGCAATTCGTATTATCAGGTAATCTCTTACAGATAATCAATAATCAATAACTAATAATCAATACCCAATAAATGTCATGTAATTTCACAACAATACCTTTTTAACGAGAAAAATTGTGAAAATACTCCGAATTTCGCGACTTCGCGGCTTCTTCTAGGCCGTTTTACAAACGCAGCTTCGTTTCCGTATTTTGGCTTTGTTCATGTAGTTTAGCAGTGGTACAGTTGTTTTCCTAGTTCCGGATTTTTCCTAGTTCCAGATCGCTTCAAATAAAAACCTACCTTGTTATGGCTTGGTCTCAATACTATTTGTTTAGATGAAGTGCATTTTGAAAAGAAACATAAAAGCTTCTTGATACATAAGTAAAAATAAGTCTAAAAGTGTCCAGTATTAAAAGATCTGCCAAAGACTGAACGTTCATTTTTTCCTAGTTCCGGATCACCCGTAAAATACATGCATCAACTACAAGCGCGCAAGCGATTTCATATGACGTGTTCTGTGGGACCATGGAGAAATGGACAAAGTTTATCGGCTTGTTGCTGCGCGCCACACACGTACCTACACGGACAAAACATTTCGAAGCATTTCCTTGCAAGTCCTCTTTTTAAACTTCATTAGAAGTGAAAGTATTTGAAATTTATTTTAAACTGTATCTATAAATTAATGAATACTTTATCAGAAATATAGGCTTGATTCGGGTTGGTTCTAGCGTGATAATTTTTCATGCACGAAGCAGTTTTTTACTCGATCCGGAATTGGTTAAACTGATCCGCAACTACAAAAAGGGATGTCGGTATATTTGACGTCGTATTTTCAAATAAAGTAGAGCATAAATATCGAAACAAAAACTGTAGTTTCTCCATCACTCAAGGTAAACTACTAAACCTATTTCATTTAAATTTCGAAGAATAGACTTGCCGAAAACAGCCTGAATATGTTTTGCGATCCGGAACTAGGAAAACGTCTGTAATGTGGCCAGAATGCAGCCCAAAGCCGGGGTTTAGAAAACGGCCCTTGAAAAGCCCATGATATTACTACATATAATGACCTGCACGTGATCGAGTCTCGGCCAATCAGAAGCCTTCAACTCTTCTAGGTATTTATTAATACTATTTGAAATGAAATTGTTGAAGGTTAGTTTTATGGTATACATGTATATCTATAACTATGTAGGATTGAAACAAACAGTGGGTTCCAATCACCAAACGTATACGATCCCTTTAACCAATTTGCGCCGGACGACGAATATAAACGCAAAGTTTTACCCAGATTCAAAATGGATGACGCATCAACACGCAACGGGCAAGGCCGCAAATGTCTGTCAGCAGTGAGCAAGGCCGGAAATACGTGGGTGTGCTTCTTGAAATTGTCGGCCTGAACCTGCTTCGGATCGGTGTCATCTTTTAATGACGCCCACAAATTTTTATATACAGTATATCCCTGTGGCTGTTCATTGCACCTAGTAAGTTTCCTTTGTGGTTTATTTTAAATGTATTAAAAAAAGCTGTATCTTCTTTTAGTGATCTGTAGATACCGGTACTAATGCGCCAGTCACACATACTGGTACATGTACACGACGCATTACCCAGCGCACTGATAAATTGTTAATTTTGGCCAGTGCGTTGTTGTTCGCTGGGTGTGCGTCAGCATTCGATATTCGTTCGTCGGGCGAGCTGGACCAACGCTATGCATTCATTGTCATTCGCTGTGTGCGCCGGGATTTTTGTGTATGCACAAAAATGTGGGCATAGCTGGACGCATAAATGTAAACGCCGGAAGAACGCCAGACACGCACAGAGCGCACTGGACCATCGCAAGACACACGCGGGGCACACGCTAGGGATTTGTTGTATGTTCTTCGGCTGAGGTCTAGCGAACACCTAGCGTACACCTAGCTGTGCATTCGATGTCAACCAGCTAGCTTCTCCCAAATCCTGACAAGAAATCCTTTTCAATGCGCAGGCCGTCCGTCGCGTGTGACCGAACCATAACACAGCCACGCTAAAGTATAAAGGGTCTCTAAGATTTAGTTAAACAAAAATAATAATAGATGGTGGTCAGACGTGGAGCACTGCTTCGCATTGGCTCTCCATGCATGCAAAGAATGTTGATGTTCATTGCGACCAGACTGCAAAGGTAAGTTCTCAGGTGGTAGGTTATAGTTTATAGCCACCACTGGGTAAGTTTTTGGCCCTTTTTACTGAAGATCTTTTAAATTTTAGTGTTAAAAACCTTTGTTAAAAAACCTTGTTGATGTTCTTGAACGTTCATTGTTCACTGTGTATTGTTGGCGATTCGACGTGCACGTCATCTGCATCTTGATATTTGTATGTAGTTTTCCCTGTTTGATTTTCCAACTTTTTTCACAAGTTTTGTGATGATAATGTGTGCCGGATGTGTTAGAGGCCAGGTCTTTTCGGAAAGGTCCATCACCCGATCTGGATGGTGCGCCTGAGCAGGCATCTTCAGATAGTACCTGCACTGCTCAGACTAACCGTAGGATTAGGGCAGGAACGATGAGAAAGTGGAGCAAGGAAGTGAATAGAGTAGCAATAGATTGTTATTTAATCAGTAGGCCTAATTGTAGAGGATATAGGAGGCGGCAGATCAGGCTAGGAATATTAGGAAAAAATGACCGCTGTAAAAATGGAGAAAATCAAGAGGGGGATTGATCAGGGTGGGGATTTGCAAGAAAGTGTAGAGGATGGGACCGGTATGTCAATTGATGAGGTTTGACCGGGCAGTGATTTCCTTGGAGATGATGCGGTCGAGAGTCACCGGAGTACGGGAGGTGTTTGGGAAGCTGACAACGAAGATGTGGCTAAGGCACACGAAGGCGGAGGCTGATCAGATGAAGAAGCGAATCATTATACAGACTTGACGAGGTAATGTCAATGCCAACATGCAAGAGGCACCTTGGTAGAAGCGTCGGCTCGAGGGTCAGATCAAGGAGCTCCGAAGTGATCTGAGTAGGATTGAGCAGATAAACAGAGATGCTATAAAGAAGTCTGACATGAGGGATAGACTGATGGCTAAGTACTGAGTGCGCAGTAATGACGGTCATCAAAGGGGAGATCAAGCAATGGATTAAGGCAAAGGAAAAGGCAAAGGTGAAGAGGTTTAAGGACAGGATTAAGCAGGTTCATCAGAACATTATGTTTAAGTCAAACCAAAGACAGCTATTTAGGAAACTGCATGGCAAGGGAGACGATTCACAGGAAGTCGCGAGAGTGGCTGAGGCAAAGGCTTTTGGGGATGGTATTTGGGACAAGCCAGTGCAGCACAACGACCAAGCAGAGTGGCTACAACAAGTGTGAGAAAAACTAAGGTGTATACCTAAGCAGGAGGAGGTACGGTAGAGATCACTGTGAAAAAGTTCAAGAGGAAGTTGAGAAAAGTGTCAAATTGGAAAGCCCCGGGAAATGATCATGTTCACGGATACTGGCTAAAGAATTTCACCAGCGTACAAAGTAGACTTGCAGGGCATTTACAGGAGTAGTCAAGAAGGAAAATGTTGCAAGTAATTACAGAACTATTACTTGTCTACCCTTTGTTTATAAGCTCTTCACTGGTCTGATAGCTGAGGATCTCTACTCTCACTTGATGGAGAATAGTTTGTTTCCAGATGAGCAGAAGGGATGTAAGAAATGGTCAAGGGGAATGAAGGATCAACTGGATTGACTACATGAAGGCATATGATATGGTGCCGCATGGATCATAGAGTTTTCGAATTTAGTGGGGCTGCTGAGGGAGTGAGGCATTTGCTGAGCAACAGTACGAAGACATGGATGACAACATTGAGGGCTAAGGTACCGGTACAATGTAGGTACCAGAAGAGGGATATTTCAAGGGGACTCTGTCGCCACTGTTATTTATTCTGGCGCTAATGCCATTATTTATGGTTCTGCGAAAGGTCAGCACCAGATACGAGATGAAGAAATATGGCTGCACAATTAATCATCTCCTCTTCATGGACGACCTGAAGTTGTTTGTCAAGAACGAGAGGGAGATCAATTCTCTTGTGCAGAAATGGAGTTTGGTGTGAAGAAGTGTGTAGTCTTGGTTTTGAGAAGAGGAAAGAAGGTGGCATTCTTCTTCCCGATAAATTGCTGCTGAAGGTGTTGAGAGAGAATGAAGAATACAAGTATCTTGGTGTTTTGGAGGCGAACGGCATGGTGCACGAAGAAGTGAAAGACAGGCTTAGTAAAGAGTACATCATGAGGGTAAAGAAGTGTCTCAAATCAAAGCTGAATGGCGGTAATATGGTGCAGGCGGTAAATACCTGGGCTGTGTTGCTGATGAGGTATAATACAGGGATTGCTAACTGGACTGAGGTCGATTTGGAGTCTCTGATTTGGAGCTGATGACGATGTATGGTATGCTGCATCCGAGGGCCAACATCAGTCAGAGGGCTAATATCAGTCAGAGGGCTAACATCAGTCAGAGGGCTAACATCAATCAGAGGGCTAACATCAGTCAGAGGGCTAACGTCAGTAGGCTTAACTTGCCGAGGACTGAAGGAGGACGGGGCTTGATAAGCATGACAGACTGTATTGACATCTGGCGCAGGATGGATTGCTGAGGAAAAACTTGTCGTGAGAAAGGAAGTGGATCCTGTTGCGCACAAGAGGAAAAGAAAGGAGGAAAGGCTCAGAAATTAGGAAGAAAAGCCACTTCATGAAAAATTTCCTAAAGGCACAGAAGAGGTAGCAGGGAACAAGACCTGGAGAAGGTTAAAGAAAGGTGACTTAAGGAAGGAGACAAAGGGTTTTATAACTGCTGCACAGGCACTACGGACGAACGTAATGAAGGCAAAGATAGAGGGATATGCATCTCCAATGTGCAGGATGTGTGGGCAGAAAAATGAGACTATTTCATTTGGTTTGTGAATGCAGCAAAATGACACAGACAAACTACAAGGAGAGGCATGACAAGTTGGCCAGGGTTATCCTTGGGATGTTTGCCAGAAACGAGGGTTTAAGGTCAAGGGCACGTTCCGGCGAGGGTGTTTTGGAAACGAAAGAGGTGAAGGTTTACTGGGACTTCAACATTTAGACTGACCCTGTTGTAGAACATAGGTGGCCGGATGTTGATGTTTATAAAATGCAAAGATATGCCACATTATAGATGGGGCAGTGTCCGGCGATACCAGGGTTGCAAAGAAAGAAAAGAAGAAGGTGTTAAAGTACCAGGATTTGGCGAGGGAACTCCAAAAGTTGTGGAAGGTCAAGGTGAAAGTCATTCTAGTTGTTGCGGGTGCCCTGGGTACCATTCCAAGGTCTCTGGAGAAACATCTCAACGAGAATGACACGACTGTGAAGATGAAATTGCTACAGAAGGTGGCTCTCCTCGGAACTGCAAAAATTCTACAGAATTCAAAAATACAATACATGTTGACATGTCTAAGAGGGTAAGTGTGTTTGTAGATCCTTGATCCAGCGTTTCAATGATGTCTCCATGAATGCTGCTTAATAAACGATGCCACTACTTTTTCAAAAGCTTTGCCTAAAAATGAAAGGTTGGAAACTGGTCTGTAGTTAATAAGAGCTTCAGTATCGAGATCGGCCGATTTTAAGACTGGTCGAATATGTGCCTATTTCAATGCCAAGGGCACAACTCCACTAATAAGTGACTGGTTCACGATGGATGTGACAACTGCGAGCAGCGCATCTAGACACTCATTCAGCAGCCACATAGGAATTGTCTCCAGGTGCAAGACTTACTAAGAGATTCCTTGATGATTTACAAATTTCCTCTTGCGATGCCGGCCACAAATCCCCCAATTCTGTACCTACAAAAGAATCAGAAGGGTCAACGTTGGTGTAGTGCTGAACATTTTACCCCTATTACCTGTAGTAATAGTTTTCTTTTTGAAAAATTCACTGAAATTGCCTGACAGATAACCCTTCAAGACAAGTTGTGAAGACTATAGTGATTAACTAAATTGTGGATAGAATTCTGGTCATAAAAACAGCTTTTGATTCTGTTAGGAGTAGTAGGATGTTTTAGTTGTGAACTGTAGTTTGTTGGCCAGAGCACACTGCTGCCAATACAATTGGTGATGTATCACAAGTCCAGTTTTCTGCCAAGTCTGCTCCACCTTTCTCCTATTTCGCTTGTTCGCTCCCCTCAGATTATCCATATAGCATGGAGCGTTGGGCCTCAGCTTGATCATACGAGAGCATGTACATTGTACATGTACATGTACATGTAGGTGCTAGGGAGTCTATAAAGTTCTTCAATTTACTGTTGTATTGCCTAACAATAATATTAACATCATCAGATAAATCATGTGATAGTCCGAATCACATATTTTCCGTGGCTTGGCTAGAAGATACTCTGATACATGTATATGATATTATTAGCCTTGGTCAAGGCGTTCATCATAATCCGTTCGTACGTACATCGCAGCGGTAATCGGAGCTCAAACAACGACCTCACGCGGCCACTATATGCAAATTAACTGAAGATATATGAACGCCTTGGATCAATCATTAAGTTGAGGTTTTGGGGGCGGTGCTCATTATGCTAATATATTAAGCTGACCTTTATAGTCGTTTTCTTATTGGTCGATCGTTGCGTAGAAACTGCATAATTTGAGCTAGCGGTGAAAGGTCATAGCTAGCTCGCAAGTGTTTATGAACACCGCCATCGTTGACATAATATTTTATCGGGGAAAGTTAAGTGATTTTTACGAAGGCTTGTAGGAATTACACATGAAGATTTGAACTGTCTTGCTTGACTGGCGAGGGTCGCAGTTATTTTTGCTCGTTTTGCTGGGTATTTGCTTGAATGTTGACAATGTTATGGTCAAAACTAACTTTGTGTTTAGCTTCTTAGTTTTGAGTTTTCAACCGCGGCGACTGGAGAAGGCCGCGACTCGATTAAAACGTGTCGAACTCGGCCCTACATTATATCGCACGCATCTAATCCAGCTGAAAAAAACGTGCCTCTGTAAAATGCGGAACTCTGATAATCTGCTAACCGAGCCTCCGTCTATTTCATGGGGACCGTAATTAGTAAGCACAGCAAAAGGCACGCTTAACCTAGCGGGAAAATTTGCTTAAATCAGTAGAATCTCCATGCGCGCGCAAACGGTAGCACAAAAACGCCGTGAAATAGCGCTTAAGATTAGCAAATTTGAGTGCTATTAGTTAGCACAACTTTTCCGCTAACTGCTAAGCAGCGCTGTGAAATTGGGCCCAGAACCACATGCGAATGTGATCACGATGCGATGTGCATGCATGCAGCATGCGTTCACGTAAACAATGCAAAGAGCACATGCGCGGTTCTTGTGAAGCATGATATCGCAGTAGAGGGGCGGGTGTACGTTTTCCCGAGCCGCTTTTACCGACTCGCGCTGTTCGCACTGGACTTATCGTCTAGGGAAAAGCTATCTGGGAAGTTTTCCCGGGCAGCAGTTGGCCGGTAAAAGTAACCACTGGACTCAGGAAAAGTAACTGAGAGGAAAACTGGACTTAAAATGGGATAAGTACCCATCGTCTCGGTAAGTTTTTTCAAAATAATTCCAGTGCGAACAGGGCTTTAGACCCAGGGGGGTCGGAATGGGATGAAAAGCAAAATATGTACATCGTACGGCCTATATGAGGTCCACTCTGTGTGTTGTATGTACATGTACTTAACCAGTTTGCGCCGGATGACGTATATAAACGCCAAGTTTTCCTCAGATTCAAAATGGCTGATGCATTAAACACAACACGAGCAAGGCCGGAAATGTCTGTCAACAGCGAACAAGGCCTGGAAATGCGTGGGTGTGCTTCCCGGCACTTTCGCCTGAACCCGCTTCGGATTGAGTTTCGTAAAAAATAATCCCGCCCCTCGGCTCGGTGATGTTAAAATAATCCCGGCGCGAACTGGTTAAAAATGCATAACAAACCTGTGTAGTGATAGGGGTCATTCCACGAAGTTGAGGAACACCTGGGCCCAATTTCATAGAGCTGCTAAGCAAAAAAAATTGCTTAGCACAAAAAGTCTTGCTCATTAAAAACAGGTTACCAGCCAAAATTAAACGTGTTTTTCATGCTAAGCAAAAAACCAGCTGATTATCAATCCAGAACAATAAAGATCAGGTGAAAATTTGGTCTGTAACCTTGTTTTTGCCAAGGACAAATTGTCATGCTAAGCAAATTTTTGTGCTTAGCAGCTCTATGAAATTGGCCCAGGCTGGTTATTGTCCAAGTCCCATAAAACTAAAGAATAAATCATGAACATGTTTAAAAAATAAACCTTGTAAACTTACTTAACAGAAAAGAATACATATAAAGGATTATTTTAAAACTGATTTTGTTGATATTTGTGGTGTAATTTTTCAAAAAAAATCATAAAAAGGTGGTTTCCGGTTATGTAAAAGTGAAATATTTGTGACAAAATAAATTGGCATTTTAAACACCAATTAAGTGGTTTAAATATAATACAAAAAAGTCTCATTCGTTTTTATTTCTAGGCATATAATGCACCCTGTACATTCCATAACACTATTCATGTTGATCACCCCTATTTTATAAGTGGCCTCCGCTTTTGTTCAAGGGTACGGACGTAACTTGTGGTTTCCGTTTAGATATAAGGGCAATACATGTACGTCCAGAACGAGATTTCATTTGTGTGCCCTGGATTATTTTTTTTTTAAGTGCTATAACTCATTTTATTAGCTATGATCTGGTGCACCTTTCCCCAACTCATCGTTCACGTGTTGCGTTTCAATCTTACTATATATTTTTTCTTTTGGTTCAAGCACGGCACGGTTTCCGGAGCCATTTCCTTACGTCCGCAACCTTCAGTGTTCCGTAAAACCACAATACACGCCCCCGCGTTCGAAATGCTTTCTTCCATGCCCCGCAGACCAAGTTGGGAAACCCCCAAACAAACTCACATGTCAGACAAATTCTCTGTGTGTGAAAATAACCGCTGGTGAAATGTGGGTTTCCGCACTTTACGTCCGGGGGGCTAGTTACATGTACGTCACCAACTTTCTTGGAAGTAAATCTAACTATTAAATGAAGCCGTAATTGATTTTGCAGTGCCAAATTATATAACCAAACCAAATCTGCGAACAATACATTTTGTTTTAGTGCGTTTGTATTTACTTTGGATTTGTTTCACGAATTTAAGTTCGATTTGAGAAAGATTCATACGATTTCCGCGCAATACGCCTGTAACCGCATGGCCAGGACCGCACCATAACTAACGATGGGGGAAGCATCATATTCCGTTCTGAGGTGTCGAACTCCAACTAGTAAATAAAAAACAGACAGATATTTTCAAACTGGAAATGTTAATCATTTATAGTCATCACATTATCTGTATTTGTATTGTTCGGTAATAGTTTTATGAAATAGGAAACCAAAATAGGAAAGTTTTTACAGAATCCCTGTTGACAAATGGTACATTCTGTGTTTACTTGTCGCTCGTTGGTAATGCGTCTAGTCCCTATATCCTATGAGCATCAATAATGCAGTGCTACATGTATGTCAGAGCACCATACTATAGCGAACTCGCGCGCGCGCCACGCTGTGAGTGTGATGTCGCGTGGAAATTATCGGCAACAGTTTTCTACAAAATTGCACGACTTTTTGGAGTTGAAATTAATATCGTTTATGAAAATGGACCTGGTGAATATTTAGATTGTAACTCGACAATATGATTAAATATCCAGTCCGAGTAACGACTTTTTTTGTAGCCTACAAATCGTCGTTTTAACGTTAATCCGAACCAAAATGCGACCATGATGACGAATCCAATCACTTGACAACGAAAACAGATTTGACCATCAAAACGGCCACAGAATTAATAAATGCGCCACCTGAGACACAAGTAGAGACCGATGACTAAGATTGAGGTACTAATATTTACTAATGACCTGGATGAAAAGTGAAATTTTCCGTTTATCGGCAAATATTCTGACGTGAAAACCACGCGGGCACCATTTTGAACGGCTATTTGCAGCGCTGCAATTGACTTGTGGATATGGCTAGGCGTAGCATATACAGGCCAATCACAGGCGCCTCTACCAAATCAAAGTCGCATGTGATTGGTGGAGGCGCCTGTAATTATTATACAGCTATTTCGATTTGCCTGTCATTACTACGCATAGCCATATCCATAAGTCAATTGCAGCACTACACATAGCCGTTCAAAATGGCACCCGCGTGGAATTCGCGACGAAATATCGCCAATAAACGGGAAAATTCACTTTGTATTCATATGATAAGTACATTTTAAAACCTCAGTTTTAGTCATCGACCTCTACTTGTCTCGCAGGCGGCGTATTTAGTAATTTTGTGGACGTCTTGATGGTCGAATCTGTTTTTGTTTTAAAATGGTTGGGTCGGTTTTTTTGCTACTGCGTGGTGGACATGTTGGAGTTTGACAAAATGACAGCCCATCCCCCACCCCAGTCCCAATATTATGCCTACTATAAAAGGCGATTTAACTGGTAAATATCCAGCTTTACAAACAATTAGGCCTAGACAAAATAAAAAACAAAACATGAGTGCCCTCGCTCGCTTCCTTTTTTGGGAAGATTCCTCTTTTTCCCACTGGTTAAGATGTGGATATAACAGGAAATGGTTTCCAGTTTACATCCACAACCCATTAAAGGGAGTTATTTAATAACCTCAAGATTAATTAATGCAATTCTTCTGGCAAATTTTGTGGAAGACTGAAATAGGGGGAGTACAAATGCAAACAAAAAACATAATAACTTGCATAAATATATATTTCTTCAAGTTGAATATGAATTACAAATGATGATAAGTATAGTTTAAATAATGGAATTTAACGAATACCTTAAGACACTCACCTTAAAGTCAGTTGTAGCAGAATATTTTTTTTCTTTTTAAATTTTTTTTGTAAGGATACTTGCAAACATTCAGAATGTAACAAGTGTATCTTGAAAAAAAATTTTACCTAGAGGAACTGTCACCTAAACTCGGTATGGTTTCCGGAGATTACATCCACAACCTGCCACATGACGCATGATAAACGAGGCCGTATATTTCTTCGCGTGTCAGGGTTATTTAACAAATATTATTAGTTCAGTGAAATATGGTTAATAGTCTATCCAAATTTGAGAAGCATTTAATAAATAAATGATTTTGAAATTTCAGCTTCTTTGTCACACTTTGTTATCCAACTTCGTGGAATGACCCATGTAGAAGTACTGAAATTGCCTTACAACAGGTTCTGGATGCAACAGAAACGCCGTGTTCCAACTTTGTGGAATGACCCAATTACATACGTATATGTACATTTTGTTTTAAACTTTCATCTGCTGCATGACAGCACAAACGCAAAAATGTAAATTTTTGTTGTTAATGAATTATCAAATATTAGAGACTTTTCAACTTCGATAGAGTCAAGAAACATTTAAGGCAAAAGTTAATACCGGTACGTGTATGACTGCAGTGAACATGTAAAAAAGAAAACAATATTAAAATCATATTCTGATTGACCCGACAGAGTAAAAAATTGATTGTACCAGTAGCTGCTGGAAATCTGGACATAATTCCTAGATTTTTTAAAAGAAAAGATAGTGTATTAGAAACAAAACAAACACGTACCGGTAGGTTTATATTTCAAGTGATCTGGAACTTAGGAAAATTTACGCTTTGTAATAAACCAAATGTTCAAGTCACGTTAGAAAACACATTATGGCAAGCTTCTTGGGAAAAAAAGGTGGTCTAATTTTTCTGCTTCAAAAGAGTTCTACAATGAAAAATATATTTTGATACAGATTTGGAGTGTGTAACTTACTGCTTCTGACAATTCATTCCATCACTCAACCAAGACATCATGACACAAACTGTCTTACCTCATGAAATCAGCAGGAACGGGTGCTGTTACAAATGATGCCATTGGCTTGCGATGCACTTGGGTAAACATCTGTAAGAGCTCAGCGCTCTTGGCAATTAATTCACTCTTTGTGCATGATCGCAACTGGTGTTCCACTTCTTGCAAGAGAGACTCAAGCAGCTCCGTCTCGTGAGTGAGTGAATTTTTTTGACCTACATGTATTCACAAAAGCACGTGACATTTCAAGTTTGAGTTTGAGTGTGTTAAATACAGATGTACAGTACACTTGGAATGTGATGGTATTTAACCAAATTAGGAGACTGCTTGACTCATGCTGGTGTAGGGAAGGGGGAGAGGTGTTCAAGTACCCATGTACAGTGTAGTGGCTGGGATTCGGTGCCAGGTGATTACAGGTGGGGAAGAAGGCTAAAATACTGATGTACATGTACAGGTAGGGGACCATGCCTAAGGAAGGGCTACTTCTTTTTTTATTAAATTGATGCATCATGTACAGGTTGTATATAATTGAAGTGACATACATGTACATGTAGCTCTGTATTTGCCGTATCTGTGATTATATTTCTATAAAGTAAAACGTTAGTTTGTTAATGACCTTTGTGCTTTCCATATGAGAACGGTTAACAGCTGCCTTTATCAACATGAACATGAGAACCTAGTTCTTATTATTAGGTGCAAATAACCTGTTGCAACCGGTTGCAAATAATTCAGTCTTATTGCAGTATAGCGTTCTTCACAAGAGGGCTGGATCTTCGCATGCCGTCCTACTACACCAAGTTTATGGGTAGGGCGATGTGTGCTCTCTTCCCTCATCCATCTGACATGATTCAATGAGTACACAGCAAATTAGCATCCTTCCCCAACGGTTTTAGGCTTTAAACCAGGCCTAAACCTCAATTTTAACTGCTTCATGTCCCTATCTCCCATTACTTCATGATAATGCTCATTCTAATGACATAAAATTTGACCCAGCACGAGTAAATGAGACACTTTGCGGCAAAAATTGAGATTTTGATTTCATCATTTAAAGCTTGTTTAGCTTTAAATGATAAAATCAAAATCTCAAATTTTATTTTTGCCTCAAAGTGTCTCATTTACTCGTGCTGGGTCACAAATACCCAGGTGTAGTGTCTCGTGCATATTTCCAACTTCATAAAGTGAACATGTTAACTCACCCATAAGAGTCAGCAGTTTCATTTTAAGTTGCGATTCCAGTCTGGCTATCATCATCTCTACAGCATTACGGATTTCACGAACACGTTCATCCTTGGCATTGCGAACACTTTCAACATTGCGCTCCTGCAGGATTGCAATTCAAGAAATATCATCATTATTGTTGTGATCTTACACGACACGGATGGCAAGGATTACTTTAGATTTATTGTGTCTCGAAAACGGTACATGTCTGGTTAGTCCGGTAGCCATTTTCTAACTCCCTAGTTCCCACCAATAGAGGGGGCTATTAAAGTTTAGTGTAATATCAACACATCTTCCTTTCTTAATAAAAGAAGTTTATATAGATAAAGTTCTGTCATGACTGAAAAGTTCCAATGTTCTGCATTCTAGTTGATACACGTATCACGATCAAGGTAGTGTTCTGACGACGTGATACAAGTTCAATGTTCATTCTTGAAGTTGGGTGTTTATAAAAGCAGCTGAAATTTTGCAATCTTATATTTACTGAAGAAAACTTTCAATTAAGACAAATCTAATTTCTAAAACTTTCACATGAAAAACTAGAAGAATAACGCTGTAAAACATTAACGCTAAATCTACATGTGTGTAACTGTTCTAAGTTTAACTATAAGTATAGTTGGGCAAGTCCCACGATTTACAGATCAAGCCTTATCGGTGGCTTAACAACTCGTCCACTCCTGGTCGTAGTAGCGGGTGGTTGCGTGATGTCCTTGTTGTCGTTGCTGAGTTCTACTGTTGTTGTGGTTGGTTCCAAATCCAGTTCTTTGGATGATGGCTCGATGAAGTCGCGCTGTTGTGGCAGTTGTGGGGCAACTCTCAGGTGGCGCCTATTGCGACGTCTCGTACCATTGCCCGTCTCTACTTGGTAAGAATGATTTGGCAATGCGGCTGCAACAACACCGCCCTGAGACCACACGTTCTTGGTCGTGTCCAGCAACCTGACTGTATCTCCTATCTGTAGTTGAGGTAGGTCACGGGATCCAGATTGTTTGTTGTGTTGTACCTTTTGTTTTTCCTTTTGTTGATCCTTTCTCTGTTTAAAGGCTTGGCTGTCGAGATGTTTGAAGTCGAGCAGGCTATCCACCATAGGCAGATTGGATCGAATGCGTCGGTTGTACAACAGTTCTGCTGGAGATTTTCCGCACTCTAATGGTGTACTACGGTAGATCTGCAAAGCCCTGTAGATATCTTGGCCACTGTTAGCTGTTTTGCGGATCATGTTCTTGACGATTTTCACGGCATTTTCCACCAATCCATTTGATTGAGGATAGTGGGGACTCGATGTGGTGTGTGTGAAGTCCCAATCTGCTGAAAAGCGTTTGAATTCAGCACTGGCAAACTGGGGTCCATTATCGCTGAATATTTCAAATGGGGTTCCTTGTCGCGAAAACACAGACTAAGCTTTTGATCACTGTGCCGCTGGTTGTGTTAGTCAATGTGCATACTTCTACAAATTGTGAGAAGTAGTCTACAATGACTATGTAGTTCTTACTGTTCAGTGTGAACAAATCTGCTCCTACCTTTTTCCATGCTCGGTTGGGAGTAGGGTGCGGCTGGAGTTTCTCTGCCGTCTGTTTTGTCTGGTATTTTTGACATTCGTTGCAGTTTTTTACCATGTCTGTTACATCTTGGTTGATGCGTGGCCAGTACATGACTTCTCTGGCTCTTCGCTTACATTTCTCAATGCCAAGGTGACCTTCGTGGATTTTCTCAAGCATGTTTCGGCGCATTGATGTTGGGATTATGATTTTATTGCCCTTGAACAACATGCCGTCTGCTTGAGACAGTTCATCACGTGCATTCCAGTAGTCACTAACGGCAACTGGACAATTGCTCTTTACGTCGGGCCAACCTTCATTGATTACTGTGCTCAGTGTCTGTAGAGTTTCATCGCGTTGTGTTTCTACGGCGATTTCTTTCTTCCTGTTGGAGGACACTGGCATGCTTGTCAATATTGTATTGACATAGGCTTGGATATCATCCTCTCTGGAGCTGTCGTTCTCTGCATGAGGATCTACGGCCCTTGAAAGTGTGTCAGCGGTATACATGAACTTGCCCGGTGTGTAAGACACTTTCAAGTCGTAGCGTTGTACTCTGATAAGCATGCGTTGTACTCTTAACCAGTTCGCGCCGGGATTATTTTAACATCGCCGAGCCGACGGGCGGGATTATTTTTAACGAAACTCGATCCGAAGCGTGTTCAGGCCTATAGTGCTGGGTAGCACACCCACGCATTTCCGGCCTTGCGCGCTGCTGACATATATTTCCGAACTTGAACTTGGCGTATATATTCGTCATCCGTTTTGAATTTGGGGAAATTTTTGCGTTTATATTCGTCATCCGGCGCGAAGTGGTTAATGGACAATCACACAGTGGTTTAGTGAACAACGGAATTAGTGGTTTATGATCGGTTTCCACTTCTACGATTTGCCCATAGATGTACTGGTGAAAGCGTTCACATGCATAGGTTATGGCCAACAGTTCCTTTTTAATTTGGGCGTATCTTGTCTCGGCCGATGTCATTGACCTGGATGCGCACGCCACTGGTGCCCATGCATTCTGATACTGTTGTAGTAGAACTGCACCAAGCCCATTCTTTGATGCATCAGCCGATAGCTTGATGGGCTTCTTTGGGTCATAGAATTTTAGCACTGGCGCTGTTGTCAGTATGACTTTTAGTTCTTGCCAGGCCTTTTCTTGTGCTTTAAGCCAAAACCATTGATTTTTCTGGTCTAGCAAGCTGCGTAGTGGAGCTGACTTGGTAGATAGATTTGGGATGAATTTGCTCATGTAGTTGATCATCCCCATGAATCTCTGTACATCATTCTTATTTTGGGGTTTCTGCATGTTGAGGATAGCGGATACCTTTTGGGGATCAGGCAAGACTCCTTGGTCGCTGATGACATCTCCAATGAAGGTCAATTTTCTCACCCCAAACTCGCACTTTTCTCGGTTTAGTTTGAGATTATTGCGCTCTGCTATCTCTAGTACTTGTCTGAGATTCCGGTCATGCTCTTCACGAGTTGAACCCCAAACAATGATATCATCCATCATCGTGTTGACCCCTGGCGCATCAGCAAAGAGATCATGGATGATTTTGTGATATACCTCTGGTGCACTGCAAATGCCAAAGGGAAGACGAAGGAATCGATACCTCCCAAACGGTGTAATGATTGTGCAAAGTTCTGAGCTGGCATCGTCTAGTTGTATTTGCCAAAATCCGCTTGAGGCATCCAGTTTACTGAAGAATTTTGCTCCAGCAAAGTGTGCTGTGATTTCAGCACGAGATGGCAGCTTGTAGTGTGCTCGCTTGATGGCCCGGTTTAGATCTCGTGGATCTAGACACACTCGGAGCTTGCCGTTTTTCTTGTCAACGACACAGAGTGACGACACCCAATCTGTTGGTTGGTCTATCTTTGTGATCACCTGCATTTGCTCCATTTTGTCCAGCTCCTCCTTTAGTTTGTCTTGGAGTGGGAAAGGGACTTTCCTGCATGCATGCTGGACGGGCATAGCATCTTCACGAATTGTGATGTGGTGTGTTCCTGGTAGGCATCCTAACCCAGTGAACACTTCTTCGAAATCTTCTATTTCTAGGGGTGTTGTAGCGATGTTTAGTACTTTCTTTATGAGGTTCATCTTTTCACAAGCTTTCAACCCTAACAATGGCTGATGGTCTCCTGGTGTGCCTAGAAATGCAATGAAGTAGTTCTTACTTTTGTGTTGCACCTTGGTCATACATCTGCCGGTGATGGGTATGTCTACTCCCGTATATCCTGTAGCCTTCACTTTTGCTACGTGAAGTTTTGGCTGTGGTTTCATTTGTTGAAACAGCTTTTCGGGAAGGAGATTGGTTTGAGCCCCTGTATCTAGCTTGTAGTTGACTCTTATTCCATGTGTATGGAGTTGGAGTTTCCATTCGTCGTTTCCTGTATCTTTATCAATCACATCCACGAAGAATTCTTCCATATCTTCTTGAGTTTCAGTGACATCATGCACATGTTTCTTTCTGTAAGGAGAGCTTTGTGCAGCCTTGCACACTTTTGCAAAGTGGTTTGTTTTGCCACATTTTGTGCACGTTTTTCCATAAGCAGGGCATGCACCATACTCATGTGTTTGGCCACATCGATAACATGTTTTGGTACTCTTACTCGAGGCATGTTGAGACTTTTTGTAGAAACTTCCTTTGCCATTCGATCTTCGATCTTTTGCTCTTACCGCATCTACCGGTTTGCCGGATGGCGCTAGCTCCTTGGCTTGTAGCTTTGTGGTTTCTGCTGCTCTGCATAGCTGCATGACTTTTTCCAGAGTGAGGTTATCTCCCCTTAAGAGTCTCTCTCTTAAGCCGTCCACTGGAATTCCACAAATGATGCGATCTCTGATTAGCGAATCCTTAAGCTCGCCAAATTCACATGACTTACTGCGCGTACGTAGTTCCGTTGCGTACTGGTCAATGGTTTCTCCTGGTTGCTGATCTCTGGTAAAGAACCTGTGGCGTTCAAATGTGATATTGCGCTTCGGCATGCAGTACTCCTCAAACTTCTGTAGTACAACATCTAGTTTCATATTATCATCTTGTGGTTCAAAGATAAATGTGTTGTAGATGTCGAGGGCTGCTTCCCCTATGATATGTAGGAGAGTTGATGTCTGGGTCTTATCATCTTTATCCGATAAGCCTGAAGCTGTATTATACAATGTATATCGCTGCTTAAATCGCTTCCAATTCTCAGCCAAGTTGCCAGTCAGATCCAATGCCGGAGGTTGTGATAGATGAGGTAGCTGTGCCATGTTAGTGTTCAAGATATTGTCCTTGTACTGATGAGTATTATCGATCTCTGTCAGGTACTTACCCCTATCATTAAGCTAACTATTAGCTAGACAACAGGAGGAGCAATAGCCCGTCCCCCAACTAAGAGATCAGTTCGACAATTAACGTTACAACGTTATTTATAATGTCTTTATATATCGGCAATTCTTGAGTTTTATGGCAGATTTTATGCCTCACCTCCATCCATATTCAGCTATTCTTTCTTGACAAGAGAAATCTTCACTTCTGACACCATGTTGTGATCTTACACGACACGGATGGCAAGGATTACTTTAGATTTATTGTGTCTCGAAAACGGTACATGTCTGGTTAGTCCGGTAGCCATTTTCTAACTCCCTAGTTCCCACCAATAGAGGGGGCTATTAAAGTTTAGTGTAATATCAACACAATTATAATCACACCTGATGTTAACAAATGCAGGCCTCAACCTCTACAGCGGCCACCAGCGGCCATTGCCGCGATGCCCCAGCGAATTGCCGTGAAGCCCCATGAAAAAAACACGTACCTTACGGCCACTTGGCCGTCGTGCCCCTTTTCATTGATTCTATTATATTATGTAGTCGAAAGTGTTATTAAAAATAATGTTAACGTTGTGACCCATTACGAAGATCAAATTGTTTCGACGTATGTAGCGAACGCTCTCCCGCACACTAGTTTTCATAAATGCTGCTTGCGCCATGCATCGCGCAAGTTCTTGCAGAGGAGAACGTGGCATGGAAACCATATCAAACGTAGTTGAATTGTTTACTACTAAAAACACGGTACCAGACTACTCATGTATAGACTGGCCAAAAATAATTCGCGATTAACGCAAAACAATATGGTGGACCAAGTCTGCGCAGGCGCGGCGCGCAAAGCTCGTCGCACCGAACAACATAGGGCACTAGCAGAGCGCCCTCTGTTGTTCGGTGCAACAAGCTGTACACGCCTGCGCAGACTTGCTACGCCATGATGTTTTGCGTTTATCGCGAATATTTTTAATTTTTTTTTACGCAGATTTAGAGACAAATTAGACCAGACGGCCGGAACAATGGAAAAGTCCTAATTATGGCGAAATATCGATGCGCTATAATAAATGAACCTGTATGCCGAGATTGAATCCGATTGATTTCCATGAAATTTATTTTTGCACTGATGTACGCGTGGCCGGCCGTCCATAGACTAGGGCTAGGCATAAACATGCACGTTTGCATCTAGGCGAATGATATGGCGTTTAGGGGATTCGTTTTCAATTTTCATAATCATATTTACGTTTACATAGGCCAATTATTTGGCTTTTTTTTGGGGGGGGGGTCATTTTAAATTTTTATAATCATTTTTATTTCTAAGAATATCTTTTTTTAAGAATTTTATATTCAACTTCAAGGTTGAATTTTCTGAAACAGCGGATTTTGTTGAGCCTTGAGGTTTTTGGAAGGGAGGGGGGGTGTTGACTCGGAGAGTTGGGGCGGTGTTGATCCGGGGATGAACAAATAACAGTTTGAAAATGGCCTTGGTGCCCTTCAGGTTGGCCTTGGTGCCCCTTTCATTTTTGGAGCCTTTGAGGCCAAGTGGCCTTGACCCTCTGAAGCTTAAGGTTGAGGCCTGCAAATGTATATAATTATTACAACTACAAGTACATACTGTACATGTACTATTAGTTCTTCCACTCCTTTCCCCTTAAGGCCCCTTTTTGTATTTCCTCCCAACCAGGTATAGAGGCTTGTGTGCCCCTTCATGTTTGTTTCCTGTACATGTACGGTACATTGTCATTTTGACTGTAAAGACAATATCAGGTAGTACAACATTATGTGTCATTTGCGAACATAAAAAAACAAAACTACTGAATTATTCTGAAATACATGTACCTCACTTGGCTGTAAGTGATTAACAGTCTCAAGCATCCTGTTAAATCATGGCACCTAGTGTACTTATGTTTTTAAGAAAATTTAACATTTTCATCATTTCCAATGATTGCTGTCAACTGCGAAAGACCGGAACTTGAAGTTTGTGGGGATTGATACAATAATCCAGGATTTTTAATTTATCTTGTGTGCGAAAAGCACGTAACCCTTCCTTCCGGTCTAAATCGTGAGTGCCGTATACTTTGAAAGTGGAAAATGATGTGAACTTTATTACTTTCAACAATGTTAGTCTCTGATTAGTTGTACTTTACAAAATGTTACCAATTATGTCATAAAATGTTATAGCGTCCTCTAGCGGCAGGTTAAAATATGTTTAATATTTAATATGAGGATTGATAATGACTGAATTTTGTTGAGTAGGGCAAGCCGAGGATTGATAGTCCCAGAATATTATCAGATTTCTGGCAAATCTGGGAATAAATTCCTTACCAAGAAATATCTTCACCAATGTCTTTGTAAAGGTGTCTACTAACACATTTCAAAAAGTTTAAATCCAACTCCTCTAGGAAAACCTGCAACAGCTGCTGAAAGTTGGGGTACCTGAAATTTTACAAGGGAAACATTGAAAATAATTCTGCCTTAAGCAGCTTGTGAGAGGCCAAAATAGGGTTGTTAGTCATGATTCCGAATCGACTGCAAGCATTTATTTTGCACCGAAATCACCCCTTGGAGAAAATTGGACATTACTTTAGATTACTTTACATTACTGTTACGCGAGGATTGTCGAGACAGATATCAAATGTATCATCAGCTTTTGAACCTTATATTGTACATACGGTAGACCCACGAACCCACATTTCTGCATAATTCACGTATGGAAAATTGATTGTAATGGTTATTTTAATGGTTTAAATCTTCCATATAGGCAAAACCTTAAATGGCCTTTTATTGCAACAAAACAAATACCGGTACGTCTAGTCAATATCCAAAATGTGTAAGTATTTGCTGAAAACCAACACGCTTCTAATGGCTATAGAAAACTGCCCAACATTCTAAACTTTAATTTGAGTGGTAATAAAGGCAGGAACACTATTAAGGCTACATGTATGTCTACCCCAAAATTATCATTCTGTGCGCGGCGCATAAATTAGGGATAGACTGAGGTGGTGTGTAGGTGTATTGGTGGATAATACCAGTCAGACAGACCGAGGATTATATTGTGGATAGTACCCAGTCAAACAGACTGATGTGTATGGTGGATAGTACCAGTCAAAGGTGTGTATTGGTGGATAGTACCAGTCAGATAGACCGAGATGTGTATAGTACCAGTCGGACTGAGGTGTGTATTGATAGATAGTACCGGTAACGGTCAGAGGTGTGTATTGCTAGATACATGTACCGGTACATGTAGTACGAGCCTCCGTCGAGTTATGGGGACAGGCTCTTTTGTTTGGAAAAGACAGACCGAGTAGTGGGGACGTTTTCGAGTCCCCATAGCGCGTTGGGTCTTCAGTAAAGGTAGAACAAGGTTAAATTGGGTTAGGGTATAACGAAAGTACCTGTATCGGTATAATGAAAATGTAGAAGAGGACAAATTAGGGCGATGCTGAAAATGTTTGAATTTTAGAGTGTTCTGAGTTTGAGATTAGAGAGATTTCAGTTTACACACAAACCCTATGGATTGTCCCCATAACGCTATGTACCAAAAGAATTGGTGTACCAGTCAGGGGATATATTGGTGGATAGTACCCGTCAGGTGTGTGTATTAGTGAATAGTACCAGTCAGACAAACTGAGATGGGGTACGTACTGTATTGGTGGATAGTCCCAGACAAAGGTGTGTATCGGTGGATAATACCAGTCACACAGACTGAGGTGTGTATTGGTAGATGAGTACGTACATCAAGACTGAGGTGTGTATTGATGGATAGTACCAGTCAAACAGACTGAGGTGTGTATTAATGATAGTACCAGTCAGACAGACTTAGGTGGTGTGTATTGGTGGGTAGTACCAGTCAAACAGACTGAGGTTGTGTGTATTGGTGGATAGTACCAGTCAGACAGACTGAGGTGAGTTAGTCTTACATACGCACTGTGGACCTCCGAACAATTGAAGTCCACAGGATGCGGGAAGAGGTTACGGTTTGTGGACTTGGACAGGTCCACAGTCCGTTTTGCCGTCTCTTTGAAAAAGAGCTTGAGTAAAAAACAGGTTAATAAAGAGGCCCATAATCAAAATTGGAGGTTAAATTTGTTTGGGGGAAGCAGTAATTTTTTTTTAAATATAAATCTTTTGAAGCATTTTTTCTCAGTTATATTTAAAAAAATGAAGATTTACAATTGTAGTGCTATATCAGATGCTATGGGAAGAGAATGACAAGACCTGTATTCAATTTAATTTAGGGATCAAAACAATCTTTTCAATCGATCAGATCTGAAAATATAGGTGTCTGAGAAACCAAAATGCCGTAAAACCAAAATATTATTTGTTAAAAGAAAAATCACTTCTGAGACAATAAACAGCCCTTTACGTAAAAATGTATTTTCCGACATCAGACACATTTTTGTAGAGCGGGTCACAAATGTGGGTTTTTAGGTCTATGTACAACATAAAGTTCAACAGTTGTTGATATATTTTAAACCGTCGCAAAAATTCCCGTGTGACAAAAATCTAAAGTAAAGGCCGTTTTCCTCTAAGGGGTGGTTTTGGCGCAAAACAAATGCTTGCAATAGAGTCAGAATCATGAAAAACATAATTGTTACCTCTCCTAAGCTGCCTAAGGCAGAATTAAACATTTTCAATTTTTCCCTTATAAGGCTTCAGGTACCCCAACTTTTAGCAGCTCTCACAGGTTTTCCTAGGGGAGTAGGATTAAAACCCTTTGAAATGTTTTAGTAGACACCTTTACAAAGACATTGGTGAAGAAATTTCTTGGTAATGCTAGGTTCCAGTTTCACGATTCGCGCCACGATTGAAATCGTGGTCTTAATCGTTGTCTTAATCGTGGAGTAATCATGGTTGCAGTCTTCACTCTGTAAAAGTTCAAGAAACAATGAAGTCCGTGGTCAGTCGGGCTGTATATATACCCGTCGGAGTCCAATCGTGGCTCACTCTCGATCCTGATCGTAAAAGACATCGCTACCACAATCATATCTGATCGCAACAGAGCGCATCGGTTCGTGATGATCATATCGGAACGTATCGGAACGTATCGGAACGTATCGGAACGTATCGGAACGTATCGGTACCAGATCGTCCCAAATCGGGGACCCCAATCGTGCTGATCGTGTCAGATCGGGACCCAATCGGGGACCCAATCGGGATAATCCTATCAGAACGTATCTGAACGGGAGATCGGATCATGACAGATTGTGTCACCTGAAATTGACCAATCGTGACTATATCGCATCTAAGCACACCAAATTGTACAAGAACTTATCAACTCGCAGTAACTCGTATCCAAACGTGAAATTTCAGAAAAGAAAACGAAAATTCCACGATCAGCTACGAATGGCCAATCGTGGCGTTCGTAACGGAGGGCACGACAGTGGGAACCTAGCATAAGGAATTTGTTCCCAGATTTCACAATATTCCCCGACTATGAGGATGGTTGGTAGCAAAAAGGGCCTAGAGGGTTAGGGTTAATGTAAAAGTACTTTTCAAACTTTTCTGGTTTTTTGTGTGTGCAAAAACCGAACTTAGACCTTCTGACACCTTTGAAATTTCATATGATTGCACGGCGCCCTTGATTGCACGGCGCACGTATAATACGGGTATATTATATTGTATCGAGCGTACTGACATTGTACAAACAATGCCAGAGAAGAAGATAGGACACTGGGTATCCATTTGTAACATATGAAACAATGAGTCATCAAATTGGGCTATGGGGAAGGGCGCCGCTTACAGCACATACATGTACCGGTAAGTAAATGTGCCTTCGGCAATGCAGAGGCACACGTGAATTATCCCATCATTTTGCAGTGTACGCGAACTTTTGCACAAGCACATTTAACAGAAAAAAAATTTGCATTCTCATAAAACTTAACCTTAGTAAGACCCTAAATAGTGAACTCATGTCTTGCAAACAGAAGTCATCCTGACATCATCATGGGTCACAGACGTCACCTTAAAGGTTAAACATTATTAAAAATCTATAAAAAATTAACAGAGAAAAACCAAAATTTTAAATTTGTGGCAATTGCTAGAACAATCGTAAATGTGCGTAAAATCACTTGACCCTTCCTTCCAGTCGTAACCGGAAGTGCCTTATAATTTGAAAGTGAAAAACGATTTGAAGTAGTGACTTTATTTTAAGTTTTAATTCTTTAAAAACACTTCATTAAATTTTTGTCAATGCTTCTTTAGTTTTACAACTCCCATACTTCACAGGCTGCATGGCAGTGCCTGCCCATTTTATTTCAGGTATTAAAATGCATCATAATTGTTTACACGATTTTCATCTATTTCAATTCACAAAATAATGCAATTGCTGGTCACTATAAACTTCCATATTTTATCGGCGCATGATTATAGACTGATTTGATAATAGTATGAGAAGATTTAAAAGTTTAAATGGTGATTTTTTTAGAAACATATACATGTAAATCTAATTTAGGCAGTATTTAATTTAGGTGATTTTAGCAGCCATTTTGGATGTTAGTGGCCAAATTCAAAATTCCGGGTGGGTGTATTTTGTGGGTGTATTATACGTGTTTTTCATGCTAAGCAAAAACCAGTTGATTATCAATCAAAAAATGTAAAGATCTCGTAAAAATTTGGTCTGTAACCTTGTTTTTGCCAAGGACACATTTTCATGCTAAGCAAATTTTAGTGCTTAGCAGCTCCGTAAAATTGGCCCCTGGTCTGGGATCTGTCTAGTATACATGTACTACCAGGACATACCCAGTCGGCAAAACTATGTTTCAAACACAGGTTAATAAGAAAGAAGAAAAGCGAGTCTTGGCGAGGTAAAATGAAATAGCCAAACACGCGTCTCAAATGTGTTCTAGACGTACTACAGTGTAATATGCGTGTCTGAAACTACTGTTAAACACGTGTTCATTTAAAACGCGTGTTTGGATATATCATTTTACCTCGCCAAGACACGCGGTTTTTTTAAACATACTTTTGCTGACTGGGTAGTACAAAAACAGTGATTGCATACAGCCTCTCTGAATTTCATTCAGGTGGGACAACAAACAAAGAAATAGAGCTTAACTTACTTCTTCTTGGACAAGACTGATCAATTCCATAAGGCGTCTTCTCAATGCTGCAACCTCCTCTGTAATTTGAGAGACATGTTGATCATATACCTCATCCAGGGGTTTGAATGTGTGACCTGTATGTTGCTGCAAGACACAAAATACAGTCAAACACTGTTAATACAAGGCTCTTCAGACACTTGAGGTGCGCAATATTTTACTCTCGGTGCAAGATACATACTTCTAATCTGACTGCGAGTATACTCCTGCTAACCCGTAAGTCATACATGTACTCCTGGAAATATTATTTCAGTGTCTTTACATGAAAAACTCTTTTTCCATAAAATACAAACCTTTCTTTACAGTTAATGACAATGTGTTGTGTAAAGCTGAACAATACATACTGTAACACATTTCGCTGACTTGGTTTGTCATGCTCCGTTTTGGAATTATCACAAAACCATGTGAATAAGAAAATACTCGCCTCCAATATCTAAAAATGCATTACCAATGTGCATGCGCAAGCAATTCTGCTGACTAGTCACCCCACCCACACTTGTGAATAAGCCTCCAATCAGGGACCCCCTATTGTCCCTCTTTTGTTTGTACTTTTTCAGAAGACCTCTAATATTTTTCGTACACGAATCGGAATCGGGTACTTTTTCCAAAAAAAGGACCCTATTGTTTAGGGTCCTAACTTTCCAATTTTTTTAAATCAAAATTCGGTTTTCGTAATTAATTGAAAATTCTGTTTTCTTCAAGTTTCTGTTTAAATACTTTTCACTTTAGGCTTTCGGTTGCCTGTTGATGACAATTCATCTTAGTTAAAGCGCCCTTCAAAATCTTCAATACATTTCAGCAGTTGCTTGGTGTGGACTTCAATCAAGTTTTCCCCTTGTCTGTCAGTAAATGTATACATACATTGTACATGTACTGGGAGAATTATCAGTATCAACACTGCAGGCGGTAAGAGCCCTGTCAGTCAGGTAGCAGTTGTGAATGCAGGCTACGGTATGTGTTAGCCTAGGTTCAAGACATTCTTGCGGTCATTCCTAACGCGGCGTATTCACCGGCTTTATACCACGAGCTGCATACAGCGTGCTTATCGCATGTTAAATCGCACTGCAAAAGGCATCTTAGAGCCAAGGATTCAATTTGCATTTTGACACAAACTCAGCTGGTTCCCATCAAATCAGAATCCCTGCAGTACTGCCAGGTTACCAATGATGTCTCAACACGTACATGTATGTGCGTGCGTGCATTTGGCAGTACGATGTGCATATTTAGTAAGAAAGAAATGAAGACGACACTACAACAACTTTTTAATAGGTTCCTTTTCAATTTTGTATGAAATTGTTTGGCAGTTAATATAGAATTCCTTGTTGTCCTTATTTTTCTTTAATTTCCGTCCATTTTTCTTATCACGGAGAAGACTTCGGACTTGTTCTTTATTGTTCTACGTCCCCTAAAAAACCCACAATGAACCGGCTCAATGAACCGGCTCAAATTGGCAAGGATCTTGTGGGAACTACGGAGGGGGGTTGATAGGTGGCTAAAAGCTAGAGATGAACAAGCCTGTGCTCTGAAACAGGGGGTGATTGGACGGTTGTATGCTAAAACAGACATTCTACGATTTGCCGCTGTGACTGGTAACATTGACCACTGAGGAAAAAACATGCTGAAATATACTGGAAACCTTGAATAAATAAAGTGCTCACCCGTATTATTGGTAGGAGAGCACTCTATTTATCCAAGGTCTTCATATTATTTGTCTTCTGAAATATGGTACTGATACGGTAGTACATCGCGTATTTTCGTCAGCTGTGTTCCCGTCAGAAATAAACTGAAGTTGCCATTAAAGACATCTAGCTACATGTAATGTCGAATTGTACAAGTGGCATAGCTTTGCTGTTCAGCAAAGATGTGAAAAGCATAGGCAACATCTGAATGTAAAGTGGAAGTCGACCTCTAAAGGCGATAGGGATCCATCACAGGATTTACACTTTACAGTCTTTCTAAATATCCTTTTCCTAATTTTAGTAAGCTCTGACATCTTGTCCAACGGAACTTTCAAAAATAAGGTTCGATAGGCCTGAGTAATGCAACGTTAGAGAGCCAGCAAAAAAACATTGTCCTAATTTATTAAATTTAGTTTGTCTTCATTTTATTTGCAATACCGTTGAATGGGTGCAAACCAATCAGTCATTTCCTAATCTAATAATTTCCTGACATACTATTAATTGATGTTTTGCCTGGAGGAATTCAAGAAACTACATGTAGACCACAAGAACATTTTGTTTTCTTGCTTTTTTAGGCATCTATGAACACTAAACATTAACAAGGTCAGTATCACTTGTACATAATAATCTATTGCATTATTTCTCTGTATGGTGATACAAGATAATGTACATGTAAATGTTTTGGTACTCACCGCTCCACCCCAGAGAGCACATTGATGACATATACACTTGTGACATGTCCAGCAGTACACACTTAATTTATCATGATGTGTTTCACATCTGTTTAAAAGAGTAGATAGTTTGTATTAAAGACACAAAGAAACATCAGTTAAAAACACCCTGCTCAGATTAATGAAAGAACTGGTACACAATACATGTACCTGTGAAAGGATCCTAAAGAAATTATGGTATTGTTAGAAAAAAAACTAATCATTATAGGTGGTTTTTATAAAAAGCGTGTAAATACATACACATACCGTTATCATATGTACCGGTAGTATCATATGTACCGGTAGCTACATGTACATCCGGTAGGTGCACTTTCAACTAATTTGATTTGTTAAACCTTTTCAAAGACTGTCCTTCATACGTGTATATATACACCCATATTAATATAGATTACCTTGAGTTATGCGATCTATACAGACTTCCGACTCTAAAGCACAGAAGAGATGTCAATGATTGTTTGTTTTTGTATAAACATTTCCATAATTGTTTTAACATTACAGATGCCATCTCTTACAGTTTACACACTCCATCACGACGTACACGGCATACACCGGAACACATCCTCCATGTCCCATGGAGTCGCATTGAGGTGACGAAGCGTGGTTTGGTCTCTAGGATTTCCTCCACCTATAATGGGCTCCATGGGAAATGTGATGTGTTCGGTGCACCTTCCCTTAAGGCATTCCGTATACAAGTATTTGTGCCATTTCAAGCATGTCTGTTTAGTATATGTTTAGCTTTTTTCTGTTGCATTTCACCTCTTGCCAATAACTTTCTCATAATTGATAATTTCATTCCAAGTTTGTCAGCCCCACACCCCCGACGGGTTTGTATAATTATCAATTGATTAAGTTACATGTATTTAATTTGGCCCAGTGTAATTATTTTTTGTCGTATTCCTCTATCTCTATCTTTGTATTTTTTGCCTACCACTACCCAAGTTTTTGTCTGTTATTCCCCTGCCCAACCCACCACGTACATCCTCCTACCCCCTGACCCCAAACCCCTCCCCACCTTCAACCTATCAACCCCAAACTATCCTCATCCCCTGTTTTGTCCTACTCTGTGTTGTTTAATTTAATACAGTTTGTATATTTTATATCTACAGTGTATACTTGTTTTATATATAAAGATATATTGTTTGTATGTTTATCCCATTCCTGTAATTGGCGGTTCCTCCGCTGTTGGAAGTGGTTAATAAATAAATAAAATAAATAAAATATTAACCGGCTCAAGAATTATGAGATCAAAAGCACTAATTAGCAATTGATACAAATCTCAAAACTGTATGTGCATGGGACCAACTAATATAATAACTTACTTATCTCGATCTTGTTCATCTGATCTTGCGTGGGGGGTACACAATTGTAGTGTGTCAAGTTGGTTAGTTACCTCTTCTGCCCATCGACAATTGACCAAGTCATGAAGTTGTAATGGAGCTCTTAAAAACAACAACACAAATTATGTTTATTTAATTACCATTTTTCCTGGTATAACCGGTAAACGTGCGATGACATAAGCACATGGGACAAATGGCATCGTTTACCCAAGTACAAGTACATGCAATATCCAAGACGTCTTATATAATATATTGACGTTTTATAAATGTATTTTTTCGGTCGAAAGGAAATATTACCATACATGAACGCCATTGTTTTTCATTTTTAATACAATTTAAACAGTAAGGGCGCAGCAAAGTCTCTGTGAAGTGGGTTCGAATCACAGGTAAACTAAGACACATGGAATGTAAAATATAGAGAAGGAAGCTCGAGTCAGAAAGGGGGAGAAAAAGAAAAAAAGAAGGGAATTAGACATTAACTTTTATTGAATACAAAATTTAAAAAGTTGCATTCGTGCAGTGGTAATCTTTTCTTTTTAGACGGCTTTAATTAGTCGTCAGAAAAAATCCATCTTTAAGTTGTCAGAAAAAAAAGACAGTTTAAGACATTATTAATACAAAATAAGACACAAGACATCAAAATATTACGTCTACAAAACATCGTCAAGACGTCATAAAGACATCATGTGCCCACTGAGATGGTCAGCTTAGGCTGCGGTTGTTTCTCGGTGTTGCCAAGCCGCGGCTGTGACTGCAAGGTCACACAAATGAAGCCAGAAGAGTTGTTGTCTTCGTTGTACGCGTTGTGTTAGGAATTCTATTTCAAGATGGCAGCTTTTTAGGAGGCGACATAAAGGGAAGAATTTAGGCATTTTACAATGTAAACAGTATGTCTGTGCTTGTTAATCATGAATAATTACTTAGAAAATCTTTTTTTTTTTCAAAGTCTCTTCCTAAAATGGTATACATGTAGCAGAAATACAAAAGGCTGCAAAAAAGTTATACAACAAATTTTGGTTTAAAGCAATAGAAAAGATGCAAAGCAAATTGGCCTACAATGTACCATATTTAACGTTACATGTGTAGACCTGGTCACCTGTAGTGGCATACTTTTTTTTTAAAGCAATCGCCAAAGCGGGACAGGCCCCTAAAAAATGAAAGATATCTCTAAAAAATTAAAAATATCTCTAATTTATTTAGAGGTACTGGTATCTCTCAAAATAACTCAAAATTGTCGCTAAACCTTTTATTAACCAGTTCGCGCCGGAGGATGTACAAATATACACGTACAATTTTCCCGGGATTTAAAACGGATGACGAATAAACACATCTTAAGCAAGGCCCCAAAATAATTGTTTACTATCTACGGATGACGTGTTAATTCGTCAGGCACAGCAGTTTAATTCCGCGGAGGATGTGTTGTACAGTACATGTATATGCTGCAAAAGTTTTCTTGGTTGTTGCGTCATAATTTGTCGTCATAATTTAAAATTGGGTAAAGGTAAATGTACGTAGCTGCCATATAATTGTAATTATATGAGGCAGAGAAGGAGAGCCTCACTTTGTATTATTGTTCCTTTTAATACGGTTTAACCACCCCTTTGAAGGAAATATTTCTTTATTCATAAAAATGCAAATTATAGCTCTAGCAGTAAGATACATGTATAAGACTCCCCCCAAAAAACACTGAATCATGTCTATTTTGAGTTCTAAGGTACTGGTACACCCAGTCCGAGGCTCACTCGACATGAATGGGAGGCTGAAGAGAACTGAGGCACAGAGGGAGGGAAGTAAGTCTCTCCTCCTCGGTCTCATATAATTCTAATTATATGGCAGGTAAGTACATGTATACCTTATAAATTATAGTTCATCCTTGTCGTCAAGACTCACTTTGTATAATCAAGGCATGTGAAAATCAGGCAATTTTGGGCAAGAAGTCGATTTTGAGTTACTGCAATATTAGTAAATTGTAGACCTTGCTACAATGTATTTCAACGTCGCCTTTTTATATATTTTTTTTTTATATTCCAAATTAAAGATATTAAATTTTGAAATCACATTGTCTAAAATGTTAAAGATGAGAAAAACCTTTAAAGTTAAAGTTTCGTTTAAAAAAAATGCTTTGTCAATGAAGTTTCAGTTTAAAACCTTTACAGAACAGTTGGAAAAAAATTGAATCCCCAAATTGCTGAAAATCACCCCCCATTACTTTGCAGCCATTTTTCCATTCGTGGCTCTACATTGTAGCTCTGCCTGGTTTTGACATATCATGTCACATATTCACAGCTAAACCAAGAACAGGACTGCTCTGCCATATTCATCAAAAACTTGGCAAAGGTGTTCACCGATGACTAATCTGCTGTGAGTAGTATCTGAGCAGTAGAGACCCCTACACTTGCTGTTGCAGAAGTAGAAGCTGCAAAAGTGAAATTACCGTTTTCAGCCATCTTGCAATAGTAGATAAAACAACTGGATGATAGGCCTTTCCGAACAGCCTAGTAAAGCGCTCCTTATTTAGGCGTCTTATGTACGGTGACGATACACCTCCTTGGCCAAAAAGACACCAAGTTTTGGGTCCACTGGATACCAGGCCAAAACAACACTTTGAATTGGCCTATGTGCTGAGGAACATTTAGACTGGTGCAAACTCAAATGCTGACCTATACTTCTGCATCTATGACTTACCGGTAAGTCCAGCGCAAATAATGATCAACATCACCCTGCTGTCACCATGCCAACACGACCAATTTTAATGTTAGGAGTCTCAAACTGAGCTCCCTGTTTGATGGCAGTGAACCAATGTATTAACCCTAACCCCCTATGCCTTACTTTGGGCTAAAGAACTGCATAATACAGAATACTACTTAGTATTTTGTAGCACTGGGTATCTCAGTGACTGATGATTGGGTGTGTACTGACAGAGTACAGATACTGCCAACTACAAAATACTAATAGTGGCAATACAGGTCAGTAATACTTACCTGGCAAAAAAATGCAGTAGTCCAGCCTTGACCCATGTGTCCCAAGTGACAATTTTTGCTGTAGAGTTGAGAACACCCTACACAGCATACATGGGCCATGCACACACAGCAAGCAGAGGAACCCAATGCTAAAAAGTACTACGAGTGCAACTAGGGGTGAAGTACCCAATACTAAAAATTACTACAGGTATTGCACATAAGTCAGTGAGAGTACTGCATACTACTTTTTACTACTAGTAGTAAAAAGTAGCATTAGGTAGGGTTAGGACAGAACTTTCCCAACATTTTAAGTAAATTAATACCGAGGTAAACGATGTTGTCCAATTAGAAACACCATTCACCTGAACATGGGCTAAAGAATTAGCTGACCTGTAGACATGTACACTGTATTGTCCTATTATTGCAACCCATCCTACAGCAGTGTATTGAAAAACTCCAAAACTTCAGCTAAAGGTGCTTAAACTGGATCAAGGTGTCGTTGATGACACCAGCAGCTCCTTCGTTTTCATGCCAAGTTGAATTGAGCATTTCTTCCTTTTCGTCATGTTGACATGACAACTGACATGAAAGGCCTCCTGCTGCGAGTGATTTCCTGATAGCACCCGGGCGGCCAGTTGCATCACCTTATGCATATAATGTTGTTGGAGATTGTGACGTATTTGAAAGATATCTTGGCGCTGTGGTAACAGTATTGGTGACTGTACAGCCAGTTTCAGCATCATTGGATACAGGTTGTGTTTTCCAAACTGGTGCGATTAAGAATACTGTGGCTTCTACCTACATTTTCTAAAGGCATCTTGAGAGCAGGCTTCCCGGTGATATAGGACATATTTTGATTGGCCGTACAGTTCGGCCGCCCATTCACAACGAATAATAGTGTCCAATCACGCTTTTTCTACTCCGGTACCCGGCTTGGTGACCTTCCAAATCACGTGCCACAATGCCCGCGAGCTGGATCAGATGTTGATACGTGAAACCTCTACATAGAATTTTGCCCTTCTCCACTTATTTAATCGCACTGCAGCCATTAAAGGGGTCGTATACGTTTGGTAATTACTCCAAAAATAATTGGCAATAAAAACTTACTTGGTAAGAAGTACAGCAGCTTTGGATAGTATAATGCATTTTTAGAAAATTTTCACTTCAAAGTACTGCGGTTATGGAAAAGGATATCACTTTTTATCCCCAAAAATTTGAATCTGAGAAGCGTTACTGCAGTGACGTTTCTCAGATTGTGTATTCCAATGCAGATTATTATTCCAGCGTGGACATAACTCACTACACATAACTCACAAAATCGCTACCACCTTTTGAAATGAAATTTGTACAGGTTAGTTTTATGGTATCTATAACTATATGGGATTGAAACAAACAGTGGGTTCCAATTACCAAACGTATACGATACCCTTAAGTTGAGGCTACCGGTAGGATAAATAAATATGTATGTATATGTATAGGCACTACCGGGTACCTGAATGTTAAACGAAAATGACAATATTTTTCTCCAGTTTTGAAAGCAAAAACAACAAGTATACTCTGCATTTCGCTCGCTTGGACTGCTTCATTACCCCCATAGGTATGTAAACATGCACACATGTACACGTGCTGTTGATTTTACGGTAGTGTATGTTCTTGTATCATTTCTATTGCTCGTTTTGTTTTTACATTACATACCAGTATCAAGTTTTATAGCTGCATGTATTTCGTTCTGTTTACTGTAGTGAATCAAACATGTTATAGCCTAAAGCCTAACAAGAAGTCAAAAGGTTGTTCAATGCGTTCTATGTACGGTACATCATGTTATGATGAACTACCGGTACTTGTCGTTATAAAAAGTTATGGAATAACCAACATCAGAAAATTTCCATGGTCTGTGGTCTGTGCATGCCACGCAGCAAGTTCAACTTTCCCTGCTGCTGCACACACAAAAACAGTTGGAGCTTTTGCTTTAAATCAGGCTAAAGTTTTCATTATGTAAAGGATGAAGATTAATCACTGGGCGGAATTCTTCCGACATTTTGGGGATCAGAAACAAAGACGAAATAAACTGGCCCTTCACTGGTTTTTCTACAGAGAGACAGCCCTTTACAAAACTAGCTTTGGGATTTCTTTCTGCACAATCTCATTTTGAGATTAAAAATCAATTTGTGTTGCAGGTATATGTACATGTATTCTGTCATGCGATTAATAAAGTAATTTCTAACAATTATATTTTATGACAAATAACTGACTGGAGTATCTATATTGTTGCCACAAAACTTTCTGTCTAGTGTAGAATGATACAGAGAAAATATATTTCCCTTGTACGACACTGCAGATGGTGCTGCTGTCTTGGTGACTTTACAGGTACATGTAGATGTAGCTGCCAGTTTGTTTGCTTTCTCTGCCTCCTCGATGTCCATGACAATGAACACACCAAAAAGGTTATTCATCGATGGTGAATTTCGTTCGAGGCTGTTAAACTTGTTGTCAAGCAGTTCATTGAAGGTGTTACCGGTATGTCTTGAAAATGCCAAACTCCGACTTGCAAACCCAAGCATTGTAAGTGCCGAGGTGACATGATCTTTTACCATACTGATGTCAACTGTCTCCGGGCAAGTTGGATCAACCAAAGCATAAAAAAGATGGATAAGAGGCAGGTGATCGTGCGAATTTTCCAGCCTGTCATCCTGAAAAACCAAAGAAGCTTGAGCTTCCTTGAATGATGTTTTTACTTGAATTGGTTCCTGGTCAACCGGTACTTGATTGTATTACATCTCTTCTTTGAACTCTTCATGTCCCAATTTATTGGAGCGCAGATCTTCAGTCAGAACTTTATCTGTCATCGGAATACCCGATGCCTTGCGATGAGGGTTACGAAATGTACGGTACTTGCCCCGTGGGAATCTGATTTGGTTTCCACATCGTGCCAATTTTCGATTGCGCCGATCCGACACTATCGGAGTCCAGATTTATGCCATCACCAGAGCCGATATTCCTGCTCTAAATGGTCAGGCTTGATGCCCGAGGAAGCGAGAGTTGTCCAGGGTTGAAAAATTCCCCCGATGTGAAAGATTCCTATTCTGGCTAGCGCTAGCGGCCACTGTGATGCGGCATTAAGCCATGGACATGACCAATATGGTGGAGCCATGGGGGCCACCATGTCGAATGACTGTACATGTACAATGTGGTTGATCGATTATACAGGCGGAAAATTCCATTGTTGCCCAGGAAAATAAGATGGCCCTGGCGAGGTTCGCCCAGACTCGTGTTCTACCATGTTTCTAGCCTGTGGTGGTCTGGTAACATGCGGAATTTTTGATTATTCCCATGCCGGTGTTGGATATTGGGCGAGGCAGCCCGCTTTTCAGTTCTACTGCTGGTGGCTCAGCCCGAGGCAAGGCTGGAGCCTACTGTACACGTGTACAAGAATGCACTCGTTCAACCCGAGGTGACGTGAGCTTGTTGCTGTTTTGTTTTCTTTCTTGGTGACATGTTAAAGCGATACTGTAGGCTTGTGCGAAGCAGTCGACGACGTTGTGAAAATATGTGTGTATCAAACCGTACCACAAAAAAAAAAGATATACATGTACCTTACTGCTTATATGTATACCTTACTGCTAGAGCTAATTTGCATTTTTGTGAATGAAGGAACGAACCATTTTTTATTAAAGAGGTGGTCAAACCGTATTAAAAGGAACAATAATACAAAGTGAGTGTGGACAATGAGGACGAAATATAATGGTTACTCATGTCAGCGACAGGTGCAGACTGGGGGTTGCTAATTTCCCTCCATGGACCGGAAAACAAATAATAAATAATTGGAAATCCCTGTCGACAGCATAATGATACATGTACAGCATTCAACCTACCGGCAATGAGGACATTGGTTTCTCTGTTCAGTAAGCCACCTCTGCAAAAAGAAAAGAAAACAATGCATACATGCATGTTGTAAATTGCATAAACATGAACATTTTTGTTTAGTTAAACAAATCTCCAGTAGAAAAATGATGACCATCAACAATAACTATATTTTCTACCAGTATAAAGATAAAGTAGTACATGTAACACAATAGTGATTGGTGCTATTAATTATCACCCCAAAACATTCTGCTGCCTCTGCCCTTACCGGCCACATCGGCTCAACAATTGATCAAGTTCTTACGGATCACCCCGACGGTGGCATTTTTCTATGGGCGACTTCAATCACCTAGCGTTTTATCAAACTCATTCCCACAGGTGGTCAATCACCCAACCCGCGGTGAGTCCACTCTAGACACAATCTTCACCAAGTCACCTGTCCACTTGGTCTCAGTGACCACCGCTGTGTCATTTTCAAACCGTCTAAACATTCTCATCAACCTAACCGCAGGCGTAAACGTGTTGTCCGACCCATGCCCGACAGCAGCATCTGGGAATATGGCTTATGGATAACCGATCATGACTGTACTGGTCAGGTGTCTACAATGAGGATGATCCGGAGCTCAAGTGTGAGTTGCTCTATAAGACTCTTCATGCATAGATTGATACCTTCCTAAGCATACAGTGAAACTGCATTCAAATGACAAGTCATGGATGACGCCAACGATAAAGTCAATGATTTCGAAAAAGACAGAAAGCTTTCAACAATAAACAGGGAACACTAGCAAAAGTCCTCGCTAACAAGATCCGGCGTGAAATTCATACAGCCAAACTATCTCACTACACAAATCGTGTAGATTCCCTCAAAAGGACCAATCCTGCGCATTGGTTTAGACAGATCTAGGTTATGAATGGACAAGAGAATACAGCCCGAAGCATCCACGTGCCTAATATTGATCCCACAGACCACAAGGCTATCGCCGATTTCATCTCCGCGCATTTTGCATCCATGTATGTCAGACTGGTGTACTACGAATGCTGGGGGACCGCAAGGAACCAAACTGGGCCCTGTGGTATTCCTTGCAATGATCAACGATGCTGGACCAGAAGAAAACCAATTTAATCCAAACACCAATGGGCTACGCAAAACAACATGTGACCAGATCATTCAAGACTATAATGTCATCAAGCTCCTCGGCGTCTACATTCAATCGAACTTGAAGTGGGACACACACGTAAACTACATGGTTAAATGCGCCAATAACAGGTTATATTTATTAGGCCGTCTGAAGCGTCACAGCCTCTCATCCAACAATCTCACCACAATGTACATCATGGTACATGTACGTCCTGTGCTTGAATATGCCATTGCCGTATGCAGGAATCACCAAACATCATTGCGAGTCCATCTAATAAGTACAAAGGAGAGCCTGTCAGATTATAATGGGCCATGAGTACACGCACTATGATGATGCTATGCAACAATGTACATGTAGTTTAGATTTTCTTGAGATCAGGCGCTAAACGCTTTGCATGTCCTTTGCCAAATCATTGACCATCTTATCCTCCAAACTACATTATCTCCTACAACACGAGCCATACATGTAAGCACTCCTTTATGACTGTTCGGTGTCGTACCCACCGCTATAAGAACAGCCCTTTGCCATATCTCACCAAATTATTGAATGACAATTAAATAATAGTATTTTCTGCCAAGTGTTCATGCCTTAATGCCGATAATAATGTACTGTATTGTTTATTTGTTTATGTTTTCTTTTAATGTAAATGTAAATGTTTAGTTATGACATATTGATAACTTTTTTAAATTAATGATATGTAATGAATGTAAAGTGTTCTGCAATTTGGTCATTGGCCACAATAAACATTGCAATCAACCATTTCAAAAAACAAACAAAAAGAATATTAATATGAAAGTGTAAGATGAAAGTTTATGCAAAAGAAAAATATGATTGACACCATCAAAGGCCTTTGAGAAATCAGTGTAGATAACATCCAACTGCTCCCACCGTTTAATAGCATGGTACGTTTCTTGCAGCAATGATGCAAGGTTAGTGAAGCAATCTCTATCGGTGATGAAACCATGCTACTGCTCAGAGATGCTGGTTGGACGCGGCACATGATTTGCTCACACAAAATCTTTTCAAAAACCTTGGATACCTGAGAAAGTAAGGAAATGGGCCTGTAATTTGCATTCATTTTGTTACCAGACTTCTGAATAGCAACAATATTAGCAGCTTTCCAACAAGAGGGAAAGCGACCCTCCAAGGCAGACCGATTAAAGAAGTACCACAGACCTAAAAGACCACAGAAAACATTAGCACATTTAAGCACATTTTTAGTATAAAGCCAGATAAAAGATCTGGTCCACTGGCTTTAGATACATTAATGTCGGACAGCTTGCGATGCACAGCAAATTTTAAGATGCATGAAGCTGGCATAGCATCCAAGTTCACAGACTGAAGAGCAGGCAGAGTAGTGTCAGATTTGGAAAAGGCCGTCAGATAAAAAGACGGGAAACAATCCATCATCCATCCAGCTGTCATTCCGAAGAACTGATCGCGTTGACAGGAACTCAAAAAATGCTTAAACCAATGTCACCAGCTCTACAGAAGTTAAACAGTTGGCATATTTTGTTCTCACAATTTGCTTGAAAGTACATGTAGATCGTGCTGCTTTGAAGAGTTCAATGTTATCTGGTGTTAGATTGGGCTTCTTCCTGTAAAATGCCTGTTCCTTGGCTTTGAGGGCATGACAAACTTGGCCATCAAACCACGGAGGAGATGGTTGATACGGACGCACAACTACAGTACAACATCCATCACTGCAGCTTCAACAAACTTGTAGAACAGTAAAGTAGCGGTGGTGTTAGTGGTTTGCCAAATGACTAAAAACAATGTGTTCTAGCATCTCATAACACAGGCAGGTCAGGGACATTGGCTTATATTTTGCGCCTTTCTAGCGGTCACTATGGCTTGTCTTCACTGCGCTGGTACTTCACCTGTGTCGACAGGTTGTTGATAGAGAACGGCTGAGCGAGTTCCATGGCGACAGATTTTAGTAGTATCGGCTGAACTTCGTCAGGGCCACTTGCCTTTGTTGGATTTAAATTGCATGGCTACACCTTGTTTGTGAAATTGAGATGAGAAATGCTACCGGTAAGATGGTGTGATGGACCATTATCTGGGATATTATCAGATGAACTTAAAGAGAAGACGGATTTAAACTGTTCATGTAAAGCCTGTGCTTGTCCTTATCGGTGGTGCATAATTTGGTTTGAGTGCGTAAAGCTGGAATACCAAGGTTCTTAGTCCTCATCAACTTGACGTACATGTATGACCAAAATGTTTTTGGTCTATCTGTCAAGCTTCCACAGACAACTTTATTGATATAATTTGATATACATGTACTCACCCGTATGCAGAGGAAACAGCAGAGTTTAGAGCAATGAGGGCAGAGGCGGGCATCTCGAAGCTTTTCCATGCAGATGAAGCATCTAAAAACTTCTGCCAAACTCTACAACATTATGAAAATAACAAGAATGATGCAAATTTATTCAAATAAAACAAATCCCCCGCCAAATATGGCACCGCCCCTTGAATGTCAAATTTCCGGAGATCTATCAGTGTCAAACATTTCTTTGGGTTTAACCATGATGACCTTGTCCTAGAGATGACCTATGGGGTAAAAAATTAATACATGTAAGTTTTTCTAGAGGACCAAAGGATCAACTCATACTGTTCGTAAGGAAATGGGTCAACTCGTACCCGAGTCAACTCGTACCCGAGTCAACTCGTACCCGAGTCAACTCGTACCCGAGTCAACTCGTACCCGAGTCAACTCGTACCCGAGTCAACTCGTACCCGAGTCAACTCGTACCCGAGTCAACTCGTACCCGAGTCAACTCGTACCCGAGTCAACTCGTACCCGAGTCAACTCGTACCCGAGTCAACTCGTACCCGAGTCAACTCGTACCCGAGTCAACTCGTACCCGAGTCAACTCGTACCCGAGTCAACTCGTACCCGAGTCAACTCGTACCCGAGTCAACTCGTACCCGAGTCAACTCGTACCCGAGTCAACTCGTACCCGAGTCAACTCGTACCCGAGTCAACTCGTACCCGAGTCAACTCGTACCCGAGTCAACTCGTACCCGAGTCAAATCATACAGGTACTCCCCTCCCGTTAATTGAATGATTTTGACTGTTCGCTGAAAAAGTTTGATGACCTCGAATGGTTGCTTAATTACCGGTTCGCGCACATACAATACATGGCTCATTCTATAAACTTGGGGTCCAAGGTGTGACATGATTGAGGGTCAAATTTTAAATTGCTTTAATTGACAGTTTAAATGCATTTTTACCTAGTCCCAAGTATCAATATTTATGATTTAATCATCATTAGTGAACAGCTTTATGTATGAAAATATTTCAGCTGTTTGAATTAAAGGGCAGCCTAAAAATTACCAAGGTAACAGGGACAGGACAATTTGCAATGCCCACCCATGTATAAAAAGGATGAAGCTTGACTATTTTAAGATGACTTTTTCAACCATTGAGCCGAGTTTCATATGGGAAATAATAAATATGTCATGTGGAAAGGGTATCAAAAAGCAAAAATGTCTGTTAAGGCATACATGTACCGTACCTTGATGTGACGGCTAAAAAAAAGGACAAGTGCTTGTTAACTTTTGTATTAAATTTAGTTTTTTTTTACAAACCTCTTACTGTATACTGTATGAGTCAAATTATCTTAAAATTTTAACGTTGGTTATTTGGTTTGCTTTAAATATTTACTTATTTTAAATTGAAAGCATTTAAGTACATGTTGTTTCCTTGGATTCTAAAGAAACATATAATATGTCAGAGGTAACAGGGACGGGAAACACTATAAATTGGAATAATATTTACAAAACACAATAGCTTGTTTTCCCTTTCAGCAAAGCTGAAAATCCATTGTTATCCAGGTCTCTTTATTTATATCAGGCCATCCTTGCGTGTCAGAGGTAAGGGAAAATGGGGTGGTTTTCAAGAAAAAAAGGGTCTCCTAAAGACACCAAATAGTCTCCTATAATTAAACCGTACTTGTATTTTGTCCCAATTTCTAAGAACATCTATATGACACACTTAAATGCGAAAAAATGGAACAAAATGTATTAATAAGGGTCATTTTCCCCTCAAACTGTGTTCCCACTTGACATGCTGTTTAATTCTAAAGTGTGTGGTGTGTTAGTTGTACAATGTTTCAAGGTGCTAAAGCGCTTTGCTGTGCCTCACTCAAAAATTGCCCTCAAGCAGTTCTTGCAAAGGAGGCTTGGTTGACAAAATGGCCCCAGTTGTAAGAGAGCGTATTCATCTACTTTTCTTCAAAATTTTCAACTTTGTAAACATTGTTTAAATGAACAAACACTTTAAATTCTTCACATTTTATACTAGTATACATTCAAATGCATTTTCTTCTTTCACATTTTATTGATAATTTCAGGAATTTCAAATACCGGTACCAACACGTTGACCACAACTTTTGTACTATACATGTATATCACACTCTGTATTTTAGAGTAAGCAAACTTGTTACTTCTACAGTCAAACCTGCCATTGCGGCCACCTTGATACAGCGGCCACCTGGCTTAACTGGCCACCCTTGCTTGGTCCCAGTTTGATTCTTGCATAAACATACCATAACCATTTCTGCTAATGCGGCCACTGCGTAACGCGGCCAGTGGCCAACCCATAATAGCCCACAGCAAATAAAATGTGTACAATTACATTGCCGTGAAACCTGTGTACTCCGGCCGCAGAAATGAAGTGCGCCCTCTGTTGACTTTGAAATCTCCCCTGTAGTTTGGTTCTTGGACTTCATACATGTATGTATAGGTGTGTGTACATGTGTACGTCTTGCTATAGTGGCCACTTGCGTATAGTGGCCACGAAAACCGGCACCGTCGATGGCCGCTATATCAAGGTTTGACTGTACCTTTATAGAAGTTCCACCAATTTAGTAAATTGTTCAGTTCAGTTCAACTTCATTTTTTAATTGTTCTGTTGAGACTACAAATTGTGTGTCACTCGGCTGAGAAAGGCTTTGCTTTTTTGTGGAATAATTAACTGTGTTTTGTTTTGTTTATTAGGAAGGGTGTACAACCATTGTAATATTACTGGCAACTTCAACATTTAATTCACTGCAACAGTACTGGTTCTTGATTACTCTTTGAAGTTCTTGTTCAGAAAATTCATAAACAATGGTCCTTTTGTTTTTAAACAGCATAGTTGGAGGTAGCCTTGGTCAAGACGAGTTCATCGTTATCCGTCCGTCGTTATCCGTCCAGAAATACACACCACGCGCGCCCCGCATTATGCTGCTAGCTTGCGCCACGTGCAAAGATACAGCGCGAACAGCGACCTCATACGGCCACTATTTATGCAAATCAACTGAGGCTACTTTTTCGCCTTGGATCAATGGCTTTTGAAATCTTATGTTTTTCCTATATTTGCGCCACATTTCTAGCGCATGACCTCGTATGCGAATACAGATAAGTATAGACGGGGCTAAGATGTGGAGTGTCCAATCACAACGCGGTTGGATCCCGACGTCATCAAACTAGATGCAGTTACTTATTTGCAGCATGACATTTAAGACAAAATGGCGGATATTCAGTGTCGTCTGTCGTCTGAAGATCTGTCGTGTTGTTTGAATTTTGCAGCGGATAAATTGTCCCTTGAAGATTTTAGACCCGAGCAGCGAAAGGCCTTAGAATCCTTTCTACGTGGTCACGATGTTTTTGTGAATTTGACGACAGGTTTTGGAAAATCCGTCATTTTTCAGGCAGCCCCATTCAGGAAGCTCGCACGCAGGTACTCAGCGTTTTTCAGCGTTTTGGTCAGTTTCTTATCGCTGCATAATCGGCATTATACCCAGGCATGCTGGTCTGTGCGTTATCGCCACACTGTATGGTCCAATCATGGTCCAACGCTGTGGGGAGGGGGCATGTTTGCGGCTGCAGAACCAACCTTCAAAATGATTGCAATATCGTAATTTAAACAGGGACAAGTGTCTTATATCCTAAATAACTCCTCTAATTATTTTCTTGGCAAAATTCAGCCGGCAAGGCATTTAATCAGAGTTCCGCGTTTTACCGAGGCAAGTTTTTTCAGCTGGATTAGATGCGTGCGATATAATGTAGGGCCGAGTTCGACACGATTCAATAGAGTCGCGGCCTTCTCCAGTCGCCGCAGTTGAAAACTCAAAACTAAGCAGCTAAACGCAACTAGTTTTGATCATAACATTGTCAACATTCAAGCAAATACCCAGCAAAACGAGCGAAAATAACTGCGACCCTCACCAATCAAGCAAGACAGTTCAAATCTTCATGTGTAATTCCTACAAGCCTTCGTAAAAAATCACTCAACTTTCTCCGATAAAATATTATGACGTCAACGATGGCGGTGTCCGTAAACACTTGCGAGCTAGCTATGACCTTTCACCGCTAGCTCAAATTATGCAGTTTCTACGCAACAATCGACCAATAAGAAAACGACTATAAAGGTCAGCTTAATCTATTAGCATAATGAGCACCGCCCCCAAAACCTCAACTTAACCATTGATCCAAGGTGTTGAACCATTGATCCAAGTATCTTCAGTTGATTTGCATAATAGTGGCCGCGTGAGGTTGTTGTTTGAGCGTTGATTACCGCTGCGCCGTACGTACGGACGGGTAACGATGAACGCCTTGACGAAGGCTAAGTTGGAGGTTAAAAGACTTGTTCTACATGTACATGTACATGTACATTTTATGTACATGTACATGTACATGTACATGTACATGTACATGTACATGTACATGTACATGTACATGTACATGTACATGTACATGTACATGTACCGGTACACCGTCCAGGAGATGGGTGTGTTCACTTCCTTCTGTCCAGTAATATCTTCCACATTTGTTTCGTCTCATGAACTTCAAACCAACTGTGCTGGCTTGATGGTCACCTGCAATTTATTTAACAAAAAAGAATATGCTGTGTGTTATGTCATTATTCAACCTTTTAATATTTTGGGGGATCTTCTTCAGCAAGCTTCTTTTTACGACTACGTTTCTTTTTTGTTTCTCCTGAAAAGGCTGGTCTGGCTGAAATACTACATGTACATGCCCACATGTTTCTTGCTTGATTTGGCTTGGGGCCGTCTTATGTCTGGATGAGAATTGGAGCCGTATTTTGAAGGGATTCATTGTGTAGCTGACAGAATCTGAAAGAAAATTGTGATTTTTGTCCAAGATTTTTGTTAGTAAGTTTATATTGTATTTTTTTGTATTGGGGAAGCAGTATAATTACATAAAATTAATTGTCAATGTTATTTATTTTCTGCAATTCTTTACCAATTGTGAAGCCAAGTTTGAATAAAGGTTAATTGAAAATTTGGGCGTACCTCCGGGGTATGACAGCTTTAGAAAAAAAAACAGCGGTGCTATTGAAACCCCTTAGCTAGAGTTATATTTACCTTTGACTCACCACTTTGACCTTTTGACCCTAAAACCAACCCTGACTTGCTTCTTCCCAAGAGCCAAACAAATAAAAAATTATAACAATAATAAAAGAAATTACAACAGGGGGGTGGGGTGTCCCGCGCCACTGACTGAAAAACTTTACAAACCCAAATAATATTTCCAACTCAAGTTATCCGGAAACCGGGCAGGACGGACTTCGTAGGCGTAGCCCTAGTCTATAGCCCCACACTGTCTGTGCTGTAGGCCATGGAAATCATTCGGTCTTAAACTCGGCATGCAGGTTCCCTTACCATTATAGCTCATCGCTATTTCGCAAAAATTATGACTTTTCCATGGTTTCGTCTGGTGTAATTTGTCTCTAACTCTGCGATCTAAAGTAAAAAAAACAATTCGCGATAAACCTAACCAAAATGTGGCGGAAGAAGTCTGCGCAGGTGCGGCGTGCACAGCTCTGCAGTATTTTTCATGCATAAACTGTTAACTGCGCGCTAGCCAAGCGCCCTCTGTTGTTCGGTGCGACAAGCTGTGCACGCCTACGCGGACTTTTTCCGCCATATTTTTTTTGCGTTTATCGCGCTATATATATTTTTTTACCGTATATTTGCAAACTTGCTTTATAAAGTGATATTATTGGCCCAGGCTTTCACTTTTAGAAACAACTAGATGTATCGATGATACAAGTTTTTTTAAAAAGCTCCAACGGTGATTCCGAGCCGAGGTGTGATTTAAAACAATGGCGACAAAATTGCATGGTGGCCGGCATATCGGGGACAATAGGAAATTACTGTCCCGGGTTACGCTGACCTGAATGTACCCGTATTATTCGGAAACTTGCATTATAAAGTAACATTAACCCTAACGCTCCTCAATCCTCAAAAATCCTCATTGCAGTTTGAGGATTTTTGAGGATTGAGGCTGTATGTTTTGTTTTTTTAAATGAGGATTTTTGAGGATTGAGGCACAATGTAATTGTTTCACAATGTTTCAAGTGTGGAGGATTTTTGAGGATTGAGGCACAATGGGGTTTTCAAAAAATGAGGATTTTGGAGGAATGAGGCTGAATGGTGTTTTCAAAAAATCATAATGAGAATTTTGGAGGATTGACTTTTTTCAATCCCCAGAATCCTCATTGCAGTTTTGGAGGATTAAAAAAAATGAGGATTTTGAAGAATTGAGGCACATGATGTTGTTTCAAGTGTGGAGGATTTTTGAGGATTGAGGCTAGATGGGGTTTTTAAAAAATGAGGTTTTTAAATAAATGAGGATTTTGGAGGATTGAGGATGGTTGCTAGCAAAAAGGACATAGGGGGTTAGGGTTAAGGATGTAGGTTTTTAGGTTTAGAAAGAGTGCATGTATCTAAAGAAAAGAACAACCGTCATTTCAACGTGTGATTGGAAACACAGGCAACAAAATCACGAACCTGGCCGGCGTATCGGGGACGAAAAAAGTATTCATGTAACAATCGATTTGATAACATCGTTACAGAGATGATGTTTTTATAGAAGTAATCATTGTATAAGGTGTGACCAACAAAATATTCATACATCGAACAAAACAAGTCATGACCTACATGTACATGTAGTACAATCGTACATGATACATGTACATATATATGTTAAAACTTACCTGAACAAGAATCTGATGACCGGAGTAACACGGGACGGGAAATCCTTTAACGTCCACCGAAGACTTCCATCCTGGTCTAGTTAAGTTTCACGAACTTCAACTTTCTCAGTGTCACCACAAATTTCCCTTCCACTGATATTTAAAATTTCAGTCACAAATGTGACAGTTATCCACTTGGTTTTTGTTAAATGAATCAAATTCTAGCTGCCACCGTAACGAAATCGACTGACAAAATGGACAACAAATTTGGGACGGTCAAACTTTGCCAGCCAGTCACACACGATAGAAAATAGCACAAGTGGCACTTCGTTGGCGACAAGAAAGTGTACGTATGCATCAGAGTAACTCTATCCTTATTCACATCCGTTCGGGTTTTCCAAGTATTTCCACGTAACACGCTCCCGGGGACAGGAATTGATCACGCTTTTAATTCTCCACGCACATCTTTGCATGAAAGTGAAACATTTACCACGTAAGTTATTTATCTTGTTCAGAAAACTCGAGCCAAGATATGTTGATGGTTCTTACGTGGAAAATAACGAGCTGTTCTGGGTAGAGCTGCACTGAATTGTGCACAACCAGCGTAACACCGTGGAACAGAAACAAAGTTACGCTGGTATACTGCCGGATTCAACAGACTTTTGCTTGAAATGCATTGTTTGTAAAATGCCAATACTTGCATGGATTATTAAGTCAATCATGGTGATGAAATGAGTGTGTTTTAATTGGTTCAATTTATTTGTCTATTATAAGAAAACATGTAATAGTGAGTCAGTGTTCTCATGTCACACTTTTGGGGTTGAAACTACCATATGACAGGCAGACATTTTGTATCGTAGAAAAAATGTGAACCACAATTAGGATCAAACTAATACAGCTTGAACATCATGACATTGGGGGGTATTATGCAAGAAAACTTTCAGAGTTAACAATCTTCTCTTTAATTAATAATGGCACTTAAAGATGAACAATGTGGTAAAAGCTGGACCCCGAATTTATAGAATGAGCCATATAACCCAAACCAAAGGTATTTTTGTTTGTGTCTTATTTGTTACATTGGCCTACGTTAGAAGCCTACCTCAACCGTGGCTTCTTCCATTGTTGAACCATGGAGCTACCCAGTAGGAGCAGAACCTAAAATTCAACGAAACGATGACTAACGTTAGGATGCTTTAAACATGAAGTTTAACAACTGCACTAATAGTAATAGTATGTACATGTACAGTCATTTTCCTAGTTCCGGATTTTCCTACATGTACTTTCCAGATTTGTCCTGGTTTCAGATTTTTCCGGGTTCCATATTTGTCCTTCATGTACATGTACAGTATGTAGTTTCAGATTTTTCCTACGGTAGTTCCAGATTTGTCTTAACTTGCAGGGACCCCACTCAGCCTAACCAGGGGTCCTATTTGTCGTGGCGCTGTGTATGGGGATTGTGAACGACGTCCAATTTCATTTACCGGTAGTTTCTACTTGTTTCTTGTTATTCGTTATTTATTTTATCGTTTCGATGCTTAAGGTGCGTAGCGGTTACTGAAAAGCAACTTACATGTATGTAGTGATTGCACTCTCTTCCAACTCTACCTGATTCGTCTTATTCTAATAATAATATCCAGAAAATATTCTTTTCCTAAAATAGATTTCCTACTCACACTTTGACCGAAAATCATGGGAGCTACAAAACCACAATAAATTTACATCTTTCATAACGTTTTTTTTTTTTTTAAAGATTATGGACAGAATCGTCCTTGACCCGAGTCCTGCATGTGTGTGTGGACAAAGGACACCTAGTGATCACTAATAGTGGTCATTTTATTCAAAGCTACAAAAACACAGTCTTGGTCCAATTATTGTCATCTCTGGACCAAGCCTTAAGCCTCATAAAATTTGTTTACATAATTTGGTCAGTAATAGTCAGTAGGGGTCATTTTCTTTAAAATTACAAAATACTTGTCTACTAATCCTGGCGGGAACTGGTTAACCAGTTCGCGCCGGGATTATTTTAACATCACCGAGCCGAGGAACGGGATTATAACATCACCCAGCTGATAATTACCCTCGCCTTCGGCTCGGGTAATTATCAGCACCCAGACTCCAAGCAGTATTAAACAGAGTGTTCACCATCTTTCACTCCGTTTGGCGGACTGATCATCAGAGGGAGCTGACAGTTTTGTGGAGCTGCGCGTGGCAACACCTGCAGTTTAATCTCTCATTAGCAATTGGTTTTCGTAACAAAGAATGACAGAGTGATTGACAAATTCCCTATAGCTTCCTTGAAAAGCCCTATTGGGTTGGAAAGCAGTAAACAAATTCGCATCAAATTATGCGATCAACTTGTCCCCGGCGCTCCGAAAAAAAACCTCATAAAAACAAGAACCAAACATGATTATTCCCCCCCCCCCCTCAATTTTCTGTATAAATAAATAGTTATGAGTTTAACTTTTTGGGCTTCGAGGATTTAGGCCTACTGCTTTGTCATTAATTTCTACCACCGAAATCGATTAAGTGGATTGAAACAAACATCAAAAGGTATTTTCTAAAACTCGGATAAAAATAATCAAGATTATGAATGCAAGAGAATTAATCAGGGGAAAAGTTTACCCACATCGTCTTTTCAGTTGTTCTACAAGGCCGCTCGAGGGCAAATGATACAAATTATAGAATTAAAAACACATGTAACTCAAACTATACACAAACGGGATGAGTGCTCACGACTTTAAATTATCCAGGGGGCGAGTCGATCAGGGGGCGAGTCGATCAGGGGGCGAGTCGATCAGGGGGCGAGTCGATCAGGGGGCGAGTCGATCAGGGGGGCGAGTCGATCAGGGGGGCGAGTCGGCCTGGGGGCGAGTCGGCCTGGGGGCGAGTCGGCCTGGGGGCGAGTCGGCCTGGGGGCGAGTCGGCCTGGGGGCGAGTCGGCCTGGGGGCGAGTCGGCCTGGGGGCGAGTCGGCCTGGGGGCGAGTCGGCCTGGGGGCGAGTCGGCCTGGGGGCGAGTCGGCCTGGGGGCGAGTCGGCCTGGGGGCGAGTCGGCCTGGGGGCGAGTCGGCCTGGGGGCGAGTCGGCCTGGGGGCGAGTCGGCCTGGGGGCGAGTCGGCCTGGGGGCGAGTCGGCCTGGGGGCGAGTCGGCCTGGGGGCGAGTCGGCCTGGGGGCGAGTCGGCCTGGGGGCGAGTCGGCCAGGGGGCGAGTCGGCCAGGGGGCGAGTCGGCCAGGGGGCGAGTCGGCCAGGGGGCGAGTCGGCCAGGGGGCGAGTCGGCCAGGGGGCGAGTCGGCCAATGGGCGAGTCGGCCAATGGGCGAGTCGGCCTGGGGGCGAGTCGGCCTGGGGGCGAGTCGGCCTGGGGGCGAGTCGGCCTGGGGGCGAGTCGGCCAGGGTGCGAGTCGGCCAGGGTGCGAGTCGGCCAGGGTGCGAGTCGACGCGGACGCGACTTGACGCGGACGCGACTTGACGCGGACACGACTTGACGCGGACACGACTTGACGCGGACACGACTTGACGCGGACACGACTTGACGCGGACACGACTTGACGCGGACACGACTTGACGCGGACACGACTTGACGCGGACACGACTTGACGCGGACACGACTTGACGCGGACACGACTTGACGCGGACACGACTTGACGCGGACACGACTTGACGCGGACACGACTTGACGCGGACACGACTTGACGCGGACACGACTTGACGCGGACACGACTTGACGCGGACACGACTTGACGCGGACACGACTTGACGCGGACACGACTTGACGCGGACACGACTTGACGCGGACACGACTTGACGCGGACACGACTTGACGCGGACACGACTTGACGCGGACACGACTTGACGCGGACACGACTTGACGCGGACACGACTTGACGCGGACACGACTTGACGCGGACACGACTTGACGCGGACACGACTTGACGCGGACACGACTTGACGCGGACACGACTTGACGCGGACACGACTTGACGCGGACACGACTTGACGCGGACACGACTTGACGCGGACACGACTTGACGCGGACACGACTTGACGCGGACACGACTTGACGCGGACACGACTTGACGCGGGTACGACTTGACTCGGGTACGACTTGACTCGGGTACGACTTGACTCGGGTACGACTTGACTCGGGTACGACTTGACTCGGGTGTAAAATTTGGGGTACGAGTTGACTTGGGTACGAGTTGACTCGGTACGAGTTGACCCATTTCCGATCGGAATGCTTCCGCCAGCCATGCTTCAAACCATTCAATCAGATATTTCGACAGATATCATTATCACTCAGTTGGAAGGGGAAACTACATCCGATTGATGGCCACAATAAAATGTAATTTAAGACTAATTTCTTACCCACTTCATAAGCGTTGGCGTTTCGCCCTCGCGGATACGGCCATCTTGGCATGCATCTTGGATGCCTAGCGCCCTCTAGTATCGAAAATTGGGTTACGTACGTCAACATGTGAATCGTCAGACCCTCTACAGGGGCCAATTTCACGGAGCTGCTAAGCACAAAAAATTGCTTAGCATGAAAATGTGTCCTTGGTAAAAACAAGGTTACAGACCAAATTTTCACGTGATCTTTATTGTTTTTGATTGATAATCAGCTGGTTTTTTGCTTAGTATGAAAAACACGTAGAATTTTGGCTGATAACTTGTTTTTAATGAGCAAGACTTTTTTGTGCTAAGCAAATTTTTGTGCTTAGCAGCTCCGTGAAATTGGCCCCAGGCTCTAGTCCAGGAGCTAGCAGACTTTTATCGGTATTATGAGTACGTGCGTTCCACTTACGCGAACTGTTTGCGCGAACGTTCGCCAACGTTTTGAGTTGGCGTTAGTTAAAGTGGAACGATATTTTAAAAACTACGTTTTCAAAATGGCGGCGCCCAGTGAAAGTGACATCGTTTGGTTCGCTGCTTTTTGTCCAACTCATTATTTTTCTTTAAAAGATCCCTGTGAATGCTCAAAACAATCCACCGTTTATAACGAAAAGTATAAAACGTAAATAAAAACCGTGAAAAGAACCCTGCCGTCTGCTAACCGCTTCGCCATCATTAAAATACGTCACTGGCCAACAGCGAACAGCTCGGAATGTCGTTCGCCGTTTTCGCTAACGTTGGCCAACATAATTGGCGCACATTGCGTTCCACTCACGCGAACAACGCTAACGTTGGCCAACGTTGGCAACGTTCGCTGGAGTGGAACGCACCCCTGAAATGAGTAGCTAGGACTATGTGTGGGAACCCTAAAATGTGGATTCTTAAGTTTGGCACTCTTGCACTGCCCCCTGGGGGCACTCTCAAAATGATCCCCCTAACTTTTGTATCGGTATTGGTGGCGCCCGTACGAGGACTATTTTTTTTGGATATGTACTTCAAGGCAGTCTTATTTCAAAAAGCCAATTCTTAAGTTTTCAACTATTATTACTAATTAGCCACTTAATAATGGCCTAATTAACGCTAATTAGCACCTTTATCGGTATTGTCACGTACGAGGACACATTTTGGCTCAAATGTACTCCAAGATATCCTGATTACGAATATCTAATTCTTAAGTTTCAACTCCATGTACTAATCTACTTAAGAATGGGTCAAAGATCGATAATTGACCTAATTACGTTTTTGGGAACGATGGAATAATGTGACCCGCTCCATCGAAATCAGGAATAAGTCTCAAAAAAGTTATGGTCTGATGAAGATGACAGGTGTATATTTATTTGCCAAATCCACATTCCGAGAAAAACAGCTCTGAAATAAACAAAATTGACCAAAATCATACGGACAGCACAAACAAATACTTGGTCACGATTTTCACCCATAATGCATTCAGTCACTTCAACGGCCGATTGCGTAAAACGGCCTCAGCGACTTATTCCTGATTACGATGGAGCGGGTCACATATGCCATTTCTCCGGAACCACATGGGGTAGAGGATTGAAATAAGGTTTAATGTGAAGGTCTAAACATTGTGGACAAGGACTTGTCTTCATGGCTTAAACATACAATTAAGCCTAAAAGTGTACCCTTTTGACCCACCACGTATTTATAATTGTATCGGTATGATCCGCTTAAGAATAAGAATTCGGTCAACCTATGAAAGCATGTTTAAGCTATTATTGAGTTATTCCTCATGAAAAGGAGGCCTTCTTCATAAGTTTAATTTACCAAGAGCTTTTCCGAGTTTTCATGTTTATTTTAAGAATTGCTCGCATCTAATTATTAAGCTGGATAGTACAGTAACCATGTGTCTGTGTCTAGGACAATAAGACTATATATCGTCACCGACACCACGAACTGGCACCCTCTGCATCACATGTGTACAAAAAATTCAAAAAATTCGAAATTGTTTTTATTGCTGAATATATCATTTTGTGCCATGAAGTATAACATGGCGAAATTGTTTTTTCTTAAATCATGTTAATTTGCTAATTTTTATTGGGGAGTTTTGCAGAAATTAGTCCATTCTGTCGTTTTTCGGTTCCACGAAGTGACACTGCACTCAGTGTCAGTTCGTGAAAACGAAATTGCGGAGGCGCGCTGTGAAAAAGATTTCACGAACTGGCACTGTCTATACAACGTACCCAGGGCAATGTTGTATCACGCCGTGTATACGTATCACGTTTGTCTACGAAATAAATAGAACTCGATGTTGTCAACACGGCGGCACCCGAGCACTGTGTGCGCGCACTCCCCGAAAACGCGACAGTTTTCGTTTTCACGAACTGGCACCCGGCACTGTGTGCGCGCACTCCCCGCAAACGCGTCAATTTTCGTTTTCACGAACTGGCACTCACTCACTGCAATGTATGCGCGCACTCTCCGAAAACGCGACAGTTTTCGTTTTCACGAACTGGCACCCGTCTTAATCATTTAATTATTAATTAACTAACCATATTTTCACAATATAAAAATTGTGTTTCAGCAGTTAACGAATTGTTACGTTTAATGATACCAAAATCCCTCAAGTAGACGGATTTGTTGACTAAGTAAACTCGTGTCAAACCTTTAAAAGCGTTTTTCTCCGAATTTTATTTTTGTAACGGCGACCACTGGGTGTCAGTTCGTGGTGTCGGTGACGATATATGCCCCATTGTTCATTGTACCTTATAAAATAAGCAAGAGCTCTCGTGACAGATGAGGGCACTGGACAGAAGATATTGATTGAAATCATGAACTTTAATTAAAAATCAAATCAAAATTACGTGTAACACTTAATATGTATTTGAGTCATGTTCTCAGTTTGCGATTTGAATGGTTACAAATTATGGAATCATTCAATTCCCGGCTGGACATTTCCATCTTGTTTCAATTTAAATCACTCAGCTGTTAACTTAGTTCTCTTCGGAAAGTCCTTCCTCTTCATCAGATGGTGCGACCTCTTGCCTTTCCTCACTCCCGTCAGTCTTCATTTCATCTTCTTCTAATTAATTAAAAATTTAATTAAAAATCAAATCAAAATTACGTGTAACACTGTCACAATACTAAACACATTAATTACAATATTACACTGCACTGCACTTGAATTGGAATGAATCTATGTTAATACAAGAACTATAAGGATCTGCTTAGTGTGACAAATTGCAAATATTGACCTATATATGATACAATAATGATCTACGTATTAATCTCGAACAAGCTAGCCAGCCCATGCCTAAACATGCAAATACTTCTTTGAAGTACGGTGCAATATTGCAGTTACTGTATATTATTATTATTATATCTTATAATCTTGGTGATTTATATTTCCCAAACATGTTATCCATGAATAAAGCTGCAGCGCCTTGCTTACATGGATGTAAGTTCCCGGGTGTAAGTTATAATAATTTTTCAAATATATATGCATTTTAACTGGCAGACTATTATCATGTCAAAATGTACTGGTAGCTAAAGTACCATGGACATGAATAAACTCAAGTTGCATTTACAGCAACTTTTATAGATGACTTCAATATAAGGACAAGATTAATGTGATTTAGTAAAGTAAGGAATAGCCTGTATCATAAATCGCTACAATTTTGTGTACTTCATGATTCATAATCCAGAAACTTAGCGTTTTAAAAATCATACTGAATCGGCAGAAGCCGACTATTTGCCCTGCGAACGAAGAATTGTGGCTGGCTGCAGTCTTTGGAAAATAGAGCATCTAGAAACTACATGTAGTTCGGGGGGTCTCCCCTTGGATAAGGGATCAGTTAGGTTTCTGTTCTACAAATATGTTCATAGCGTCATGTAGAGGACGAGGAGGTTAATACTGATTCTTGGTAAGCAACATTCATCATCAACCGCAGCTTATTAAGAAAAGATTATCAAAAAAGTGTGGAAATAACCTGTAAAAGGTTTCCGTATTGTTTACGGTAAAGGTATGTAAATAGGACTATTTATTGTGAGTAGGCCTGGCCGTATAATTGCGAGTTACATTTTATTGGCACATGCACCGCCACAATGAAATATCTCTCCGTCTCCTTTAATTTGTTGTGATGCTTGTAGTTTAGAAGATTTTGTAAATGTTCTACTCTTAGCTATGCAAAACACCAATAAGCATGATGTCAGGGTATGGATATACACTCCAATCTGGTTTGAACTTGAAGGACATCAACTACGTACCGCAAACCCTCGTAGAAGAAGATGAAATGAAGACTGACGGGAGTGAGGAAAGGCAAGAGGTCGCACCATCTGATGAAGAGGAAGGACTTTCCGAAGAGAACTAAGTTAACAGCTGAGTGATTCAATTTGAAACAAGATGGAAATACACCAGCCGGGAATTGAATGATTCCATAATTTGTAACCATTCAAATCGCAAACTGAGAACATGACTATAATACATATTAAGTGTTACACGTAATTTTGATTTGATTTTTAATTAAAGTTTATTTCAATCAATATCTTCTGTCAAGTGCCCTCATCTGTCACGAGAGCTCGTGCTTATTTTATAAGGTACAATGAACAATACGGCATATAATAGACCTAGACACAGATACATGGTTACTGTACTATCCAGCTTAATAATAATGCGAGCAATTATTAAAATACACATGAAAACTCCGAAAAGCTCTTAGTAAATTAAACTTAATAAGGCCTCCTTTTCATGAGGAATAACTCAATAATAGCTTAAACATGCTTTCATAAGTTGACCGATTTCTTATTCTTAAGCGGATTTGTGCATCAGATGGACACTTAAGAACGAGTTTTTCGTATTCTGGGTTGCCAGATGAACATGTTGACATAAGTTTGGTGGACGTACTCGATCATACCGATACAATTATAAACACGTGGTGGGTCAAAAAGGTACACTTTTTAGGCTTAATTGCATGTTTAAGCCATGAAAACACCAACAAAATACTACTTTAACAACTGGTCCTTGTCCACAATGTTTAGACCTTCACATTAAACCTTATTTCAATCCTCTACCCCATGTGGTTCTGGAGAAATGGCATATGTGACCCGCTCCATCGTAATCAGGAATAAGTCGCTGAGGCCGTTTTACGCAATCGACCGTTAAAGTGAATGCATGGGTGAAAATCGTGACCAAGTATTTGTGTGTGCTGTCCGTATGATTTTGGTCAATTTTGTTTATTTCAAAAGCTGTTTTTCTCGGAATGTGGATTCGGCAAATAAATATACACCTGTCATATTCATCAGACCATAACTTTTTTGAGACTTATTCCTGATTTCGACGGAGCGGGTCACATATTCCATCGTTCCCGAAAACGTAATTAGGTCAATTATCGATCCGACCCATTCTTAAGTGGATTAGTACATGGAGTTGAAACTTAAGAATTAGATATTCGTAATCAGGATATCTTGGAGTACATTTGAGCCAAAATGTGTCCTCGTACGTGACAATACCATGTTTTACCAGAGTAAATCATGTGTGAGACGGACGTACGTGTTCTGTGAATCCTCTGCCAAAATCGTCATCACTTGGCCTATAAAACTCTTCTCGGTCATCTGATTTATATTATAACCGAACATCCGTGATCTTCTTACACCCAAGAACGTAAGAAAGCTCAGATTTGTGAATTTCTGCCATCAAAAAGGCCAAAAAAAGACAGAAAAGTTCCAGCTACTGTCGAAGAATCGGACGATACAGGCTTCGCGCCAGGTCATGTGACCCGGTCGTCAAACCATCAGACCCAGCGGCCGATTACACCAATGCCATCGCAGCACTACGGCTGGAAATCAAAGGGCTGGCAGCCGATTTGAATTCCAAAATGGACAAAGCAATCCTCAACCAAGAGAAACTCCTGAATAGAATAACAGGTGTTGAGAAACAAACAGCAGGAGTTGGAAGAATCGCTGGGCTTTTCTTCCAAATCGATTGAGGAAATGCAGTCGAAGCAGGAATCTATGACAGAAAGGATCTCCCGGTTAACCATCGAAATGCAGACGGCGAAAATGAAAATAAGTAATCTCCACGAAGCTACCCTGAAACTGGAACGGCATTCTCGCAGCTACAATCTACGCTTCGTCGGAATTCCAGAATCCCGGTCGGAGAATGCTGCATTTCCCTACAATGAGGTAAAAAAGATTCTTACCGAGAAATTTCAAATGCCAGATGAGGCCGAGGTCGAAAATGCCCACAGAATCGGACGTGCTCCCCAGTCCCCCACTGACAAGCCGAGGCACATTCTTGCCAAGTTCATTTATCGTCCGGAGCTGCAATCCGTCCTGACCCGCGCCAAGACAGCGCTAGTGAACACAGGAATCTTCACCATGCGAGATCTCCCAGCTGAAGACGTCAAAACAAAAAGATTTCTCTGTGACATAATGAAGAAGGCCCATGAAGAAGGTAAACATGCCGTCTTTCGTCGAGGCATGTACATCAATGGAGTGAAATACATCTCTCCGTCATGAACAAGTTGCAACGACGTAACAAGTAACTACATCCATACAAAGGCCAAGGTTGTTTTTTTTTTTGTTTTTTTTGTGGTGTCGATTCACGTGGATTCACAGTAAGTTAATTTGTAACTTTACTACTTATTGTCCTTGTCTCTGTTTATTTATCTACTTATTAGTGTAGTGTGTTCTTCTCTCAGTAAACAATTCCTGACAAATGCTTCAATTTAGATTGTGTTTCAACTTTCATTTGTACACCCCCCCCACCCCCCCCCCCCCCCCCCCCCCCCCCCCCCCACTTTACGTACATGTACGTGTACCACTACTAACGCGCGTTGAATGTGTTAATTTTTAACTGGTACACGGTCCGTTGTTAACGTGCAACGTTAGCGTACACCGCGCAACATGCAGTATTTCCGCAAGGGCGATTTGGGCATGCTGCCAACTTTCCGCAAATAACGCGGGAAAGAAAATTACTGGATTCACTTTTCGTCTGCTGCTGCCGGCCTGCACTGAGCATGCGCCGTACAATTGTACGCGTACCGTACCGCGGCGGCGTATGCAATGCCTTTGAGAAAGATGTTATGATCGAAACGTCAAGCCCTCTTTTAAGATTTGTATATTTCAGGTCACTTTAGTCAGCAAGCAGTTTGAAACAGCTTTCGGATATACTTTATGTATATAATTCGTTACAATTTAACCAATTTAATTCGAACATGATCATCCACAACGTTATTAATTGGTTTTCAGGACAACCTTAATCCGACGTTTGGTTATGGCCGGCTTAGGGTAATAACATGATGATTAAAAGCCTATTACGTCAATGCGACGTCTGCTTAATGACGTTCATAATTGCTTATAATACCAACCTTAATCGGACGTTTGGTTAGGCTATGGTCAGCTTGTGGTAATAAAATGATGGTTAAAAACTTACATTAAAATGACGTCTATGCAACGTCTGATCAATGACGTTAATAATTGGTTATAATACCAACTTTAATCAGACGTTTGGTTATGGTCAGTTTGTGGTAATAAAATGATGGATACAAACTGACATTAAAATGACGTCTGTGCAACGTCTGATCAATGACGTTAATAATTTGTTATAATACCAACCTTAATCCGACGTTTGGTTATGGTCAGCTTGTGGTAATAAAATGATGGTAAAAATCTGACACAAAAATGACGTCTTATATGCAACGTCTGCTCAATGACGTTATTATTTGGTTATAATTCTGCCTAAAATTTTACGTTCATTTTCGGTCACATTTCAGTTATCTTGGTCGCGACCAACTTTCAACCATACTACGACGTCAATATGACGTTATAAACTTACCTCGAATTCTTGTCGCCAATCGGACGTTGTCTTTTGGTCACTATTCAGTAATCTGACGTCGCGACTAAAAATAAACCATAACATGACGTCAGAAAGACGTCGTGTGCCTGCTGGGGACAGGGTGAGAACAGACCCCATCGGGAAGTCTGGTATCGACCTACCAAGGGGTGAAGGTCGGTTACAAAAAACAGAAATCCCTGAAGTAGAACCAGAGTCAGCGGAGTTGGAGACAGAAAACCAATACGCTGAAGATATCAACACCAAAGGGTATAAGACACAAGTGTACCATAAGAGTCCACCGAGACGGTACCCAAAGCGGACTCACAGGCTGCCCTTGCGCTATCAATAAATCATACAAAAATGTATTTTTCAGAGGTTTACATAGTGCCTAGGCTTATGAGTCTTTTCTTTTGTATTTTGACATGATAAACAGAGAGGAGAGAAAATATAAAAGAGAGTAGGAACAGGTCCTTCAGGTGCCGGGATTGCCCGATGACCTTCCCATTTCGGCAAAGGCGTTGGCGCCACATCCGGGAGACACACGGGCCAATCATGTACCGTACCTGTATTGCAGACAGTGTTCATACAGAGCAACTAGGAGAGACCGTGCAGAGGCACTACTCCTCATTTCACAGTAAGAAGGTGCATGAGGTGGAGAAGATCCAATGAGAGCAGGAAAGGAAGGAAGAGGAGGTTTTTCCAAGGAGGCATGGAAAGGTGCGAAGCCTTAAAAACCCACCGCCCGCAACAGCGACCAGAGCCCCGCCTCAGGCGATGACACCGCGGTACGGGAGAATTCGGCCAGAGGTGAAAGTGATGTTCGGGTGCTGAGCCTATCTCCCTGCCAAATATCTCCCCTGATGGCTATCTCGTCCCCGGAGCAGGGTTGTAGTCGAGTCCCTGCAAGTCCTTTCACAAGTCCTTTCGTGAAGCCAGTCACAAGTTCCTTCATAAAGGCAGTCACAAGTAACTGGATGAACAATGACAAAGAAATGCATGCCTATGCACTCAAAACTCGCATCCCTTTTCAACAAATCTCGCATTCCTTTTTTGGCCTGGCCTAGCTACCGTGCCTAAATACAATGTATATGCACTTAAAACTCGCATCCCTTTTCAACAAATCTCGCATCCCTTTTTTGGCCTGGCCCTATCGTGCCTATATACAATTTTTATGCACTTAAAACTCGCATCCCTTTTCAACAAAGCTTGCATCCTTTTTTTGGCCTGGCCCTACCGTGCCTATATACAATGTTTATGCACTTAAAACTCGCATTCCTTTTCAACAAATCTCGCATCCCTTTTTTGGCCTGGCCCTACCGTGCCTATATACAATGTATATGCACTCAAAACTCGCATCCCTTTTCAACAAATCTCGCATCCTTTTTTTGGCCTGGCCCTACCGTGCCTATATACAATGTTTATGCACTTAAAACTCGCATCCCTTTTCAACAAATCTCGCATCCCTTTTTTGGCCTGGCCCTACCATGCCTATGCACTCAAAACTCGCATCCCTTTTTTGGCCTGGCCCTACCGTGCCTAAATACAATGTATATGCACTCAAAACTCGCATCCCTTTTCAACAAATCTCGCATTCCTTTTTTGGCCTGGCCCTACCGTGCCTATTTTTATATACAATGTTTATGCACTTAAAACTCGCATCCCTTTTCAACAAATCTCGCATCCCTTTTTTGGCCTGGCCCTATCGTGCCTATATACAATTTTTATGCACTTAAAACTCGCATCCCTTTTCAACAAAGCTTGCATCCTTTTTTTGGCCTGGCCCTACCGTGCCTATATACAATGTTTATGCACTTAAAACTCGCATTCCTTTTCAACAAATCTCGCATCCCTTTTTTGGCCTGGCCCTACCGTGCCTATATACAATGTATATGCACTCAAAACTCGCATCCCTTTTCAACAAATCTCGCATCCTTTTTTTGGCCTGGCCCTACGTACCGTGCCTATATACAATGTTTATGCACTTAAAACTCGCATCCCTTTTCAACAAATCTCGCATCCCTTTTTTGGCCTGGCCCTACCATGCCTATGCACTCAAAACTCGCATCCCTTTTTTGGCCTGGCCCTACCGTGCCTAAATACAATGTATATGCACTTAAAACTCGCATCCCTTTTCAACAAATCTTGCATTCCTTTTTTGGCCTGGCCCTACCGTGCCTATATACAATGTTTATGCACTTAAAACTCGCATCCCTTTTCAACAAATCTCGCATCCCTTTTTTGGCCTGGCCCTACCGTGCCTAAATACAATGTATATGCACTTAAAACTCGCATCCCTTTTCAACAAATCTCGCATCCCTTTTTTGGCCTGGCCCTACCGTGCCTAAATACAATGTATATGCACTTAAAACTCGCATCCCTTTTCAACAAATCTCGCATCCCTTTTTTGGCCTGGCCCTACATGCCTATATACAGTTTTTATGCACTTAAAACTCGCATCCCTTTTCAACAAAGCTCGCATCCCTTTTTTGGCCTGGCCCTACCGTGCCTATAAACCTGGAATTTCACTTGTTTATTCTCATCAACCACAGTGTCTACTGCTCTAACAACTCCTATACGTGTTTTGGGTCGCAGAATAAAACCCGACGTAGATATGTTGTCGATTCTGACTGGAAAAGTACCATCAAGTTTCACAAGTGTTGATGCTGTCAAAATACCAACAGGAAGGTGGTCAGAAGACCTCAAAGGTTCTACTACTGCAATCTGGGATGGAGATAGGCCCCTAGTTTCTGCCATAACCGTTACTGTTGATTCTGGTGGGATAAAGATGTTCTCACTACAGGCAACCTTCGCAAACCCGATGACTTCCTGTTTAGCCTTCTGTGTCAAATTGTTACAAGACAGGACTGAGGTAATAAATGAAAGTGAAGGAGAATGGGCTACATTGCTTTCGTCTATAGCTTCGACGAGTGATAGCAAAATATTCATGCCAAGTAAACCTGGTATTTGTCTCTTCTGTTCTTTGTGTTCTTCGTCAACTGAATCTTTAACTACGAGGATGCCAACCTGTGGGATTAATATCCCCTCGATCTCAACATCAACTTCAATGTAACCAACGTATGGTATTTCGAGACCATTGGCGGAAGTAATTCGTAACCATAGATTGTTACTTTGTATCTGGGTATCATTAGGGTTAAATAAGGACTTAAAGCCTTCTTCAGTAAGGGTTGTTACCATAGAACCCGTATCGACCAGACACTTGACATCTTTTCCACCAATGTTGGCCACTATTGTTGGACAAGTACCTACAAAGCGATGATTCAAAGGACCTGTCGAGTCCACTCTCTGCCTCCCTACCGATGGACTCGGAACGGGGGGAGGGTCTAGTTTCCCGATGAAGACTTTTCACCGACTTCTCTCCTCAGCTTCTCAATAGTCCCCTGTGCCTCTTTAAGTTGGAGTTTAAAGCACCTATCAATTGTATGACCAGTTGTCTTACAGAAATCACACTTCATCCTACTTCTACCTTTGCGATCTGTGTTTTTGTTGTGATCCTCTTTTATTATGTGCTCATGTACCAGGTTGGTAATCTCATCAATTTGTTTTTGTTGTTGCTGTATTTGTTGTTGTTGTTTGTGAACAATGTCAGTCAATGTTTTTGTTTCTGCCATGAAACTTGTTCTAGCTGTCTGTATAGTGGTTTTCTGTTGTGGCGTACTAAGCTCATCAGCCCAATTGATAGCTTCAGACCTTAATGTGAGAAATTCAGTAGATTGCTGCCTTGTGGCTTGTGTATCGTTTGACTCATCAGCCCAATCAATAGCTTCAGACCGTAGGGTGAAAAAGTCAATTGTTGGGGTGTCTTTAACTCTTTTCCTCAAGGTCTTTCTCAAGAGGCTGTCAGACACACCATCCGCAAATTGGTCACACAAAACCTGCTGTTTGTGAGTAGTCAGGTGTGGTGATTTTCTACTTGCCCTATCAAAAAGATCTAAGAGAGCATGAGAGAAATCTCGGATATTTTCGCCTTCTCTTTGTTTTCTTTCGAAAAAAGATCGCTGTAAATGAACTGAAGACCCCTGGTCACCAAATACTTCTCTAAGAATGCGAAAAACATCCTCGACCTTTTTCCTGGGTCTAAATTTTACTTCTTCCCTAGCTGGCCCAATTAAGTGTTGAAAAACGAAATCCACTTTATCTTCTTCAGACAAAGGGCGAGACCGAATTGTTGCCTTGACGTCACAAATCCAGTCTTCTAGTTTCAACAAAGCATCGGGTGAACCTGAGTAAGATGCAAGCTTTTTCTGACTAGGCATAAGTAAGAATGCTGGATTAGGTTTAGGTTTAGACTCTATGGTGGCTGCTTTAAGTTGATCTTGTAATTTCTGTATCTGAGCCATCATGTCAAATTCATACGTCTTTTTGACTGGCGTCCAAGTTTCTTTATCCCCAGTAGCCATTGTGGCATATACATTCAAAGACTTCTGCTGATTATGGGGAGAAAAGGTTAGTACATGTCCAATCCCAATCAAAATTACAAGCAATGCGAGCAAGCAATCAGCAGGAATTACCTTAACCGAAGCGGTTTTAAGGGATATGCGCGTCATGTATACGGATGAGCTGTACATTCGCGGACTACAGGCGAGTAGCAAGTGGATTGCCGTTGATTGTGGGGCGGGGAAGAGGCATGTGGTGCAGAAGACACAACTGTCCCGTACCGTTTGGCTTTCACCTGCAGAATTTATAAAAAGGGAAAAATACCTACGACGGAGTCGGTAATGGTTTAGAATACAATAAATTCTTACACCTACTTTACCACTTCAATGCTCACCTAAAAAAATTCAGGTTAAATGGGATTATCTTCCAAAGCCTTACAACCTGGCAATCACTGAATGTGATATGGCTCACAAAATCCCCAACAACGTGCACATATATTCAAGGATTAGGAATATCGTTTAAAGCAACTGTTTTGTGGATATTACCAATCGGGTTATTGACACGATACAATGTCAAATATGAGTTTCACGATTATGCAAATTCATTTAATATGCAAACAAATTCCATACAAATTGTGCACAGCCCAATATATTATTAGAAGTAAATGCACATAAAAGTTCTTGAAAAGTGACGAATTGTTACCAGTCCCTCTATTTTCAGCTTCCGGTCCGTGAACGATGAGGTGCTGTAAACGTCTCAGGAGCGGGCCACATTCACTAAAATGTTCATCAATGTGGTAGAGTAAACACAACTGATGCTGGTGGAGGCCAATAGTGGTCTTCTCAAGTCGGGATAGAAAGGCAGCTCACTACAGCTCACTGCAGCTCAAACACGGACGGTAGTTCCAAGGTTTTCGGTTCTCAGGTTGGCGGTTGATATTGCCACGCCCAGATGTTAAAAGTAATGACTGTCGTTTGTAATTAGTTCTCAAAATAATTTGTCACTGATCCTGCCGACTACGCCATTTTTGTGTAACCGAGTTGTTTCCGGTTAGGACACACGGGTCAGTGACGATTAAGGAGTCAGGAGAGTGTATATGATCTGTGAGATAATCCGGGTTTTATTGTCTTTGGTTGAGATGTGAATTGAAAAGTTAATTAAACCCGAAAAAAACGACAGTCATTGATGGTGGTGAATTCTGAAAAATAGAATTAAATACATATAATTAAATATTTGTACAATGAATTTCAATAACTTTACAATTATTGTACATTATTCAATTTATATTTAGGGATCAACAGTGCATCCCTTTAAACATTAAAACTGATGTGTAGCAAATGTAGCTTCATTTGCGCCTTATAATAATATTAACAAAACAGTCTACCGCTTAAAATAAAACAGATGCGAACTATAGGTGAATGACGTACCCAATGTTACGTTGCCGGCCGTATAAGGCTCAAAAGAAGAGAGCACGGTCACTCGTATGACAAGTAAAGGTTGCTGCAATATAGAAATACACGTATTTACAATAAATATCGGCAATAGATACGTTTGAGTTTGTTATTAATTAAGAATGTAATTTGGAAAGAAACAATTTACTGTTATAATTATAAATGTTTGTTTGTATAACAGCCAGATTTTAGCACAGTCATTATTTTGCAACATTAGATTCATTCCATAGAAGTAAACTATACGAATACAAATAAAATCTCATTAATGTTGTTACAGTCAAAGCACTTACCGGAAAAGCTGTGTGCTCTACACCTTTGCCTCCGTTTTCCTGATGACAGATGATCGGCAATAAGGATAATATTAGCCGTAATTAAGCTAAGGTGTTCTCTCGGCAATCGTCGAGAGAGAAGTGTTCGTTTACACTTCCTTGAACGAACGAGAATATTTAAAAAGAATGTCCGGCATGTCAACGCCCCAAACAAGAATTTTTAAAGCGCCCGCTAAAAGTTACGCAACAAATTAAAACTACGCTGGTGGCGCTGTTTAACAAGCTTATTACAAACCGCTGGCGGCGCTGTTTCGCAAGCTTTGCCACACGCGCGCCATGTAATGTATACAAACAAATATACATACTGTACTGTACAACACAAAAACAATGTCGGGACCTGGCAGCATACGTCTGGCTGGTCACAAATGTTTATGCACTTAAAACTCGCATCCCTTTTCAACAAATCTCGCATCCCTTTTTGGGCCTGGCCCTACCTTGCCTATATACAATGTATATGCACTCAAAACTCGCAAGTGTCGAAGCTGATTTGAATAGCTTGTGATCTGAATTTGAACTGGAGGACTTATGATGGACTTGCGGGGACTTTCAGGGACTTGTGATGGGCTCGACTACATCCCTGCCCCGGAGCATCATATTCTACAAGTGGTGGCCGTCCCAAAGCCGATTTCAGGGAAGCCGAGAGGGATGCTGGCCATGGCACCACCACCCAGTGCTTCACCGTCCTCATCCACCGCGTCATCCATGCCAAGCTGGAGGAGGACCTCTGGGTGCAGCAGCTGAGTAGCCCCCCACCCCACAAGGTTAGACGCCTCGCCACCGTGAAGGTCTTCACCTGCACCGACATACTCGTGGAGGACCGCATCATCCGACGCACGGAGGAGACGGAGACATACTGGAGAAACACGAGTTCTGGCAAAGAAGAAGTTACGCAGGCCCAAGACTAGGTCAAGGTTAAGATTAAAGTGTTTCTTGTTCTGTTTAATGTTTTAAGTAAAAGTATAATTATGGTTATTACTAAGTAGTTTATGACCGAAACTGATTTACGAATCATTGAAATTCCATTCTTGTTATCTTTGTTATAGCTGCAAATTGATGCTCGAAATAGTGTAGATGTTTTATTGGACCAATATTATGCATGTATAAATCATTTAACAAAATTCTACCTTTTAATCATTATCTTAACTTTTGATCAGGTAAAAGTAGGCTATTAATAACATCTTGATAATTAAGGCAGTACATATTTTTTTACAAAGTATATTCCTGCATATTTAATGAACCTGAGTTTTTTTGTTTTTTTTGGTAATCCTGGTTAGACTTGCATAAGTCGCTTGTCGCTGTCATTATTCCTGCTGATTAGACTGGGGTCAGTCTAGCATATAGCTCGGGCCTGTGTGGCGAACGGCGCAGACTGGTATGCAAGTCTATTCATATTTATAATATTGTGCACAAGGTCTATAGGACATTTTGCTAGTGTAAATGTACGTGACCCACTTGGTTACGTCATTGGTTTTAGCCAATATGGAAACGGTAAAGCCATGTGCTGGGCTCGCGCTTAGCACATGGTGTAGGTAGAATTTGTGCCCACATCTTAACGTTAACAGGAATACAGTAAATATACGATCCTTCAGTACTTGGGGTTTTCTTGTGATGGAGGCCGAACGATCAACGCTGCTAGCGCTATAAAGAACGGGTTGCCTGCTGATTGAGAGACAGGTACTGTTATTGAGAGACAGGTACTGTTATAGTCTAGTATAAGTTAGTTATTGTTCTCTATTGCCAGCAAGAACTTGCTTATCTCATAGGAACTTAATTTAGGGTTAACTCCTTTGCTGTGTGCTTTATCGTGTCCGTGTAATTTCGCTCGGTGCAAGCAGAGTACAGTGCCATAATCTGTATACACCACCGGGTTTATTTAGTGCTGGTCACATAGTTTAAGGGCTGAGAAATAGGATACGGGTTGAGCGTCCGCGTCTGCAAGAAATTTAAGGCACCCTCAGAACGGGGTTCAAACGGATAGCGAAAGTAAGAGCTCTGATCCGTATCACTTCGGCCCGATTTCCATCAATTGTATTATAGTTAGTTACCTTTTGTGGGTTACCTTTTGTAGGTTACCTCTTGTGGGTTACCTTGGGTTACCTCTTGTGGGTTCCTTCATATGGGTTACCTTTTGTGGGTTACCTTTTGTGGGTTACCTCTTGTGGGTTACCTCTTGAGGGTTACCTTTTGTGGGTTATTACCTCTTGTGGGTTACTTCATGTGGGTTACTTTTGTGGGTTACGTTTGTGGGTTACTTTTTATGGGTTACTTTTTTTGGGTTACATTTGTGAGTTACTTTTGTGGGTTATCTCTTGTGGGTTACATTTTGTGGGTTACCTCTTGTGGGTTACACTTGCGGGTTACCGATTTATAGTTCTACTGCCATATATTTATTGTAATATTCCAAGAGCCAATAGAGATCTTGTAAATAATAAGTGATTACGAGAGTGATTAAACCAAGTATAACATATGTTCCTGAAAAGAAATAAACTGTTTCTTGTCCATCATTGTATCCTAATTATTGCATGAATCCACTGGGTTACCAACCAACTACAAATCAGGTGGCATATTGCTCTCTGCAGTTCCGACAGGCATGACGAGGAATCAAGGTGAGATCCGCCACAATACTTTGAAGTTCATACGATCATTGACGTTCAAATGTTTTGGAAAACAGTTTGAAACTTAGCACAAGTCAGAATGAATAAACTGTTCAAGTGATCTGCCGAAATGAAGTCACAAAATCACAGTCCATAATATTTCGACGCATGTGGTTTCGGTTCAAAATGTTCTCCTGGTATAAGCAAGGTATATTGTCACAGTAGTTTCACTATTCCGGTAAAGTTGACAGACTGAGGACTCTTCAGACCGTAACCCTGGTTTGGGAGGCAAATAGGTACCACACCTTGCCCAGGGTTGACCTGAGACTATGCAAGACAGGGGAGTCTATTCCCCTGAGATGTCCACGTGACGGACATCTGCATACTTTCCCTCAGACTAAGAGTTCAAGTAATGATGATTATTCGACGTCCTGCTCTAGAAGCAGACACATGCTTGGTAATAGGTCTGACCAAAACTGCAGTTTTGGTCTTCCCTTTGACACTGCGTACGTGTCCTCGTTTATCCATAAATACCCCCTGAACAAGTCCCATTAGCAGGAGTTTCTCGTGGCGCTGTTTTCAACGATGAGTACGACATCACCCTTCGCTATGTTTCTGCTAGGTTAGGACTACTTCTGGTGTTGTTGAAGGGTAGGTAGTTAATCTCTAGTCCATCTCTTCCAGAAGACATCCGCCATGTACTGCATCTGACGCCATCTCCTTCATGAGTACTGGTCCTCCTGGAAGAAGACTCCAGGGGGGCAGTGTTGAATCAGGTTTCAGAAGTATCAGGCTGTTCGGCGTGGTGACACTCAAGTCATGAGGGTCATCCGATGCTCGTGTCAGGGGTTGGATGTTAATTACAGCCTCCACCTTACACATGGAGGTGCGCAACTGTTTCTCACTTTGTAACGGCTTCATGTACTGCTCACTCAATATGGCGTGGATAATTTTACGTATTGTTCTGATCTGCCTGATCTGCCTGATCAGTGTACTGGTGCATGAGCTGGTGTCGATGGAATCGGCCACTTCAATGTGAATAGCACTGCTAGTATTTTAGTAAGGCACGTAAATATCAGCCACCACGTTCAGTTTTCCTGGAATGTGACCTACACTAAGCAATATTACTAGAGAGAATGTAACCGTTATTTCTGGCATTGCATTGTTATTACCACCCGATATTAGCAACACACTCTCGTAAAAGTTGGTACCTTAATCCTGTCTTAACTTATTCTTCATATTGGGGCTTGTGGTTTACAGACTGGCAGTTTTATGTGCGGTCAGGGAATTTCAGTCTTTCAACAGTGGCTGGGTCAGTGGAAGTTCAACTTCATGGTCAACCCCCTGGAGAAAGGACCAGGTCAACCTCATAGGGAACTGTACTGCCATGTACAGTACATGTACATGTACTACACTACACACACACTATGGACTTCGGCACAGAACAAAATAATGACCGTGAACTATAGGATTTTATACTGAAAGCAAGAATCTAATAATATGAACCAAAAATTTGTAATACCAGAGAAATAAGATTATAATAATATGGATCGGAAAACTATCATTGACCCCAGCTAAGTCAAATTACTAAATTTAACTTTTGTATAATACATTTGAATACTCAAATTAAGTAAATCTTAATTCTCCAATTAAGTTCGTCAAAATGAGAAATCTAGCTGATAAAGAAAAGTCTTTAAAGGGATCGTATACGTTTGGTAATTACTCCAAACATTAATGGCAATAAAAACTAACTTTGTAAGGAGTATACAGCAGCTTTGGATAGTATAATGCATTTTTAAAAACTTTTAACTTCGAAGTACTGCGGTTATTGAAAAAGATATCACTTTTTATACCCAAACATTTGAATATGAGAAGCGTTACCGTGCAGTGACGTTTCTCAGATTGTGTATTCCAATGCAGATTGTTATTCCTGCGTGGACATAACCGCTCTAGATTTTTAGCAATAGCCCATCTCAAAATCGCTACCACCTTTTGAAATGAAATTTGTACAGGTTAGTTTTATGGTAGGCCCTATATAAAATTATCTATAACTATAGGATTGAAACAAAAAGTGGGTTCCAATTACCAAACGTATACTTTGCAGAGGCTAAATAGATTAACACGTCAGCTAACGTGCAAATTCTATTGCTAAATAGAGCAAGGTTATATTGATCATGCAGTTCTGTAAAATGGTGTTTGGATGTATTATTGCATAATTGTAGTCAGTAGATTAATTTTGCAATATTGTGGCCCGTTTGTTCTCATAATATGGGGCATTGTTTTTTGTGAAGTTATAATAATATAATATAATCTCGATTTGTAGTGAAGTATGTCTGCTCGTATACTATGGTGAGGAAATTGTATATACAAAACAAGGAAAACCTCTCGAAAACGTGACATGATAAAGTTCTTAGGAAGACTTCAAAGGAAACTAAAACGATTGAAGTTGGATCGAGTCGAGCCCGTTGTATCATCAAAAATTATATAACTGACATATAGATCCGTGTTATTAATTGGTGGACAAACTAGTGGGTCTATAGTGTGTGCATGCATGGAATAATAAATGGACTAAATTTTAATAAGATGAGGTAAGATGAATAATCAAACATTTTTGTATAAAAACTAAAACCGTTTTCTACAAATCTCGCATCTCTTTTTACCTGGCCCTACCGTGCCTATATATACAATGTACATGCACTAAAACCTCGCATCCTTTTTCTCGCATCCCTTTGTTTACCTAGTCCTACCGGGCTCCGTGCCTATACAATGTGTATGCACTTAAAAAACTCGCATCACTTTTCTCAAAATCTCGCATCCCTTTTTGGCCTGGCCCTACCGTGCCTATGCACTCAAAACTCGCATCCCTTTTCAACAAATCTCGCATCCCTTTTTGGGCCTGGCCCTACTGTGCCTATATACAATGTTTATGCACTTTAAATTCGCATCCCTTTTCTACAAAGCTCGCATCCCTTTTTTGGCCTGGCCCTACGATGTATACGACTTAAAACTCGCATCCCCTTTCTACAAATCTCGCATCCCTTTTTTGGCCTGGCCCTACCGTGCCTATATTATACAATGTATATGCACTTAAACTCGCATCCCTTTTCTGCAAAGCTCGCATCCCTTTTTTGGCCTGGCCCTACCGTGCCTATATACAATGTTTATGCACTTAAAACTCGCATCCCTTTTCAACAAATCTCGCATCCCTTTTTGGCCTGGCCCTACCGTGCCTATGCACTCAAAACTCGCATCCCTTTTCAACAAATCTCGCATCCCTTTTTTGGCCTGGCCCTGCTGTGCCTATATACAATGTTTATGCACTTAAAACTCGCATCCCTTTTCAACAAACTCGCATCCCTTTTTGGCCTGGCCTTACCGTGCCTATATGCACTCAAAACTCGCATCCCTTTTCAACAAATCTCGCATCCCTTTTTTGGCCTGGCCCTACTGTGCCTATATACAATGTTTATGCACTCAAAACTCGCATCCCTTTTCAACAAATCTCGCATCCCTTTTGGGGCCTGGCCCTACCGTGCCTATGCACTCAAAACTCGCATCCCTTTTCAACAAATCTCGCATCCCTTTTTTGGCCTGGCCCTACCGTGCCTTTGCACTCAAAACTCGCATCCCTTTTCAACAAATCTCGCATCCCTTTTTTGGCCTGGCCCTACTGTGCCTATATACAATGTTTATGCACTCAAACCTCGCATCCCTTTTCAACAAATCTCGCATCCCTTTTTGGGCCTGGCCCTACCGTGCCTAAATACAATGTATATGCACTTAAAACTCGCATCCCTTTTCAACAAATCTCGCATCCCTTTTCAACAAATCTCGCATCCCTTTTTTGGCCTGGCCCTACTGTGCCTATATACAATGTTTATGCACTCAAACCTCGCATCCCTTTTCAACAAATCTCGCATCCCTTTTTGGGCCTGGCCCTACCGTGCCTAAATACAATGTTTATGCACTTAAAACTCGCATCCCTTTTCAACAAATCTCGCATCCCTTTTTTTGGCCTAACTAGTTCAGTTAACCTACACATGAAGTAAAGTTTTAATTTTGTTTGAGAACACGATTACGCCTATAGTCCAGAAAAAAAAACGTTTCGTTTTTGTTCTATTACGAAGCTAATATACATTACCAGCACGTTGTCGTGAAAGTTGGTACCTTAATATTTCTACACAAAACCCCCGACACCAGGGGTTTTGTGTACACACCTTATCAGCTTGATCAGACGGTTATTTACGACCCCCATGACAGCGGCCAAGCCGCAAGCCTGGGAGATGCCTTTTCCAGCTCCGACTGCATGACCACAGTCTTACAATATTATTGCATATATACATGTACATGTACATGTACTTATAAGGTGTACAAATTCTATGTACTTGTACAATTTACATGTGGTTGTAGAAACTATGCACATATGCAAGATGTACTTTGTCAAGCTTCAAGCATTGAGACTTATCCCACCCGTGAAGTCAAATACATATTTGTTATTGATTCTTAACAATTGTTCATTCCTTTTCATAACGTACTGTATAGCATAGAAGTCTAAATAATTAGTAGGTTCCAGAAAAAGGTCCCTAGAATGAAAACTACTTGTAAAAAATCCATTTATCTATTCTGAATTGTTCACCAAATAACTGTAGTGGCAATTGAACTGTTGCTGGCAGTACAAAGGAAACAAGTTGCACTTTTTTTCTGGTTGTATCCTTGAATTTCTATCAAAAGAAATAATTCTGATAACAAAGTAACGTATAGCAAACCATGATCAAAGGCAGATATCTGTAGGGAAATTACAGTTGTAAGTTTTAAGATGAATCACAGGTCCTTTGTGTTGTCAGGGACACACGCCTACGACATCTATTATAATCACAGTAGGTGAATTAAACTGCTTGAACTGAAAAGCAATGAACCTCGACCATGACGATGGCAGTTATTTATGCTTACGGCGGGCGGTTGTAGTCGCTTTATTATTCGACTTTTTTCAAAGAGGCGACTATTTATTACCGCTCGGCTCCGGTGATACCTTTGTATTTTACCAGCTATGTGAATAGTACTGCGTTCACACACTTCCCAAACGTAATATAAAGGTTTACGTCCTTTCATTTAAACTAGTCATGCTTTACACCAATTCCTGATGTTTTACTCTGCAAGATTGTTCCTAATTATAAAATCTAGACTGATAAAATATTATCGACGTGGCCCAAATTTCCCCTTTTTTTTAAGATTTAAAAAAAATATATATTTGCGGTTCCTCGTAAGAAACTAAACTCTGCGCTGTAAAAGATTATTGCTATGAAACATTTCTGCCACTCGAAGGCAATTACCCCTATCCCATTCATGTTTTTTTTATCTATTTGTTTTAGTCACTAATATCAATTTAAATTGAATTTATTTTCAAATCTGCTTTACTGCATTACGACATTAAATTAAATAAGACCAAAGTTAATCTGCGGAGACTGAAGACGCCCCAAGATTTGTACTCATTACATGTGTATAATAAATGTATGTCCAACTACAAACTTTGCAGTTTGCATCAACTCCTTACAACTTCATATCCTTGAAGCCTTTGATGGGTTATCCAATATATGGTATGTGTGTGTTCACTGCATGTGGTGACTGGTAAATTAACATCAACAGTATTGGTAGATATAAACAAGCTGATTGTTGTATAAAGACAGCTGTGGTTGCTGTAGGCCAGGATGTGAAGTCCCTTGTGTAATCAGTCAGTACGCATGCAGCGCGCGTTCGTTTGGTTTGCAATGTATTGCAACGATAAAATGAATATTCTTGAGATTGGATACCACATTTAAAATTGTAAGGGTCTTTAAAACAGCAATTGTATTAACAAATGAAGTACGTGTAGCCTTATTATTATTATTATTCTGGTTTATTCGTATTAAAACACGAGGTAGGCAGCCACAGAAGAGTAGCTGAAGTGACCACGTTTACACTTTACAAGAATTAAAAATTGTTACATAGCAGTTAAAAAGAGTGGAAGTATAAAATTACACAAAGTACTCACTTGCACCTATATTGTAAACAATTAAGAATTACAAAAGTTTAGCTAAAACAGGAATTGTGGACTTCATGTATCTATCAGTTTTGCACTTGGGTATAACAAGCGTAGACGTGGAACTGTTTCTGAGTATTCTGGTGAGTTGTGTTATTCAATTTAAGAGGGGGGGAGCATATTTCTAAATCTGTTGGAATGTAATAGTTTAGTGCCAAAGTTATACAGTAAGGTGTCTCTCCTAGTTTCAAGGCTAGACATACCTAGAACTTCCAAAGCATTGGAGTAACTATGATATCGATGATAGCCTAACATAATGCGACAAGCACGTTTTTGTACATTCTCAATTCTATTAGCCAGTTGTTTACTTATCGAGGTATGCCAGACTTGGCTGGCATACTCTAAAACTGGTCTAATGTAGCATGTAAAGACGGAAACTAAGTCAGTCAAGGGGGCGTCATATTTTGTAAAAATACATAAGGTAAATAATTTTCTAGAGGCTCTAGAGACAATATCAGCAACATGAATGTCCCATTTGAGATCACTCTGAATCGCGACTCCCAACAGTTTCATATGATTAACCTTGTTTAGGGATATGTCATTAAGAGTAAACATGGGGTTAGGTGTAACTCGTCGTAGGAAACTGATCTTCATTACTTGACATTTAGCAGGTTTGGGGAGAACATCGTTAGCTTTGGACCATTCTGAGAGATCATCAAGATGGGATTGAAGTTGAGCATTTTCACCATAATTAACTATATCCCCGAGGGTCAGGTCGTCCACATATTTCCAACGTTTATGGCTTCCAATAGCAGCATCGTTAACTAGGACCAGAAATAGTATAGGGCCTAACTTATCGTTTACAAGAAATAAAAAAAAGAACTATTTTGAGAGATATAAGGATCGCGAATGTATTCTTTAACACTAGTTATCCTACACAGTGTAGATACACGCTCGAGTACATGCACTCTGGTTTGTACACAAACCGTCAGTACATATGGTTCATGCCGGGGGGGGGGGGGGGGGGACGGAGGGGGGCCCTTCGAGGCTGCGATTGCGAAACGCTGTGATAACGTCCATTTTCAAAATAGGGGGTAACAATTTTTTCATGCGAAAAATAAAGAGTTTTTGGCATCCAATCTTAACATCTTGTCTTTTGTAGTTGATAAAAATTGTTATTTACCTTAATTTTTATCATCCAATGACAAAAATTGTATTGAAAATGAAAAAGCAGTCGAAAAAAATGAACATTGACGTACCGTTGATGCACGTGTTGGGCCAATATTGTTCACAATAAATCTTTGGGCATGGGCCAGGCAGGCACATGTTAAAGTCGGGCGACTTTACTCCGCGTTTACCCTACGTATAAGCCTGTGTGGAGCAGGGGACCCGACATGCGAAAGCGCCCTTGAGTTTAGTATAACAATGCATGAATGGTCAAAATTATTGGTCAACCAACCAGGTCGTTTGGGGATTTGACCAATGGGGACAGTGCAATCATGGCTTTTACGCGCTTTGATCTGAGCGGCAAGAAAACACTTTTGCGTGGGCTGTGATCTGACTAGACCGTGTGGCGCCACCCTTGACCGAAAAGCAATCAACCTCTGCTGTGACAATGATGAAAAGATGTTTACGCTTTCCAGAACTCGTGGGGCGAAACTTGTTATTCAATTTTATTCAAAAAGGGCAATTGTTTGCATCTTTCGACGGAAGTTGGTTGTATTGCATTGTAAAGCTGCATTGATGTAAAGTCCTTTGTTATCCCGAGCATCACTGGATATGGGACCGGCTTTCGTGTAAACTCGGCTTTCGTGTTCGAGGTCACTGCATGAAGCTTTTGTACAAAAACAGATCGACTCGATGGCAGTGGGAAAAGCAACAGGCCTTGATGGCGTAGGCCTAAGTGTAAAGATCCTAAAGGTTGCTTGTCCATATGTAGTTAACTCGTTAACGTATATATTAAATTTCTCAATAAGAAGTGGTCAATACCCTAATGCTTGGAAACATGCTTCTGTAATTCCAATACATAAAGGTGGGGACAAAGGTTGTGTTAATAACTAGTATCGGCCAATTTCCATTCTTCCGATTGTCTCAAAAATTATGGAGAGGGCCGTGCACGATCTGTATTCCTACCTTGATGAAAACCGTTTGATCTCCCCTTGCCAATCAGGTTTCAGACCCCTGCATTCAACATAAACCATTCTGCATGGATTAATTGATAATTGTCTCCGTGCAGTAGAGCACGGGAAAACCACTGGCACTGTTTTTATTGATCTGAGCAAGGCTTTTGATTCAGTAGATCATACACTGTTAAAAAACTGGGCAAAATAGTACTGGGTAAACTCAATCAGCCAATTGTTGGTGAAATGTTGTTCAACTATTGAGTACATTTGATAGTTGGGTAAGCAAAAACATCGACAACGTAGTTAGTCATGTTAGCTGGGCAAACATTGCCCAACTATGTTGTATTATTATTTTCTTTGATCCAACCACGAATTGTTGGGTAGAAAGTGGAGTAACAATCTCAACAGATGGACATTACGGTATGACGTTATCAAATTGTTGGGAATGTTATCGTCGTGCACACGCCATTTTGTCGGCCAGACATAATGCAGCCTATATCCTGCAGCAGTAGCCGACCATGAACAAACAACTGAGAGGCAATGGCGTTTTATCAAATGCCGAAGTTATAGAAGAGCGAGGCATAAACGCCTCGGTGGACGTTTTGTGTAGGTGAGAATTGTACATGTGTCATAGTTTATAGAGAGAAATTATTATACAGGAACGAGTGTGCCTGTTTGAATGTGTATGGACCAGAACTGAAAGTTGCCCAGTACTGAGTACAGCTAACGTTGTGACGTGCTTACCACACAATACCGCATTGAAATGCTATAGAACTATTTCGTATGAACTCAGTGTTATGGTGTCCCAAAGTCTTAATCCTCCAGTTGGCAACACATAAATCATTACTTGTGAGGAATAACCCACCCCCAATATTTTGGGACATAAATATTAACATTAAAAAACACGTATAGAACTTACATGGTTTGGGCCTTTCCTTTCCAAATATTGGGAACATGTGCTCCTATTTCCTCCCAAGATTGGGTATAATCTCACATGTTCCTCAGACAGTGAGTATTTTGCTCTTCCAAAATGTTGGTTAAAACGCTCTCGTGTTCCCAACAATTTGTTCCTGTTCTCTCAAACTAAGGCATTTTCTTTCTTAATACATAAAGACATGTGCTCCAAGAGTTTGGAATGCATGTTACTTTCTTCCCAAGGATTGGTGGTGAACTATAGTATACTAAAAGTTCTTTTATTGTTTATTTTTGATACAGAAGATATCCAACTACTTTTTCCACAAGCGTCTTGACTCACAAATGTCTTCGTTTTCATCGAGAAGCTAGGCCCATCCACAACCGTATGTCTGTCAAAAAAGACATAGATGTTTGCTGAAAACCGGACTTTTCCCTCGATTGCGAGTATCAACAACAACTAATCCAAGGGGGTTGGACCTTCTTACAGACGTATGTTTGCAACAAATAACCTGCTGCTTCTAAGAACCTTTGTTTGCCCACGTTAATGCTACAAAACAAGTCGACCCTGAGGCAGCCTCAAATAACATTGCAGTTGGTTCTGATGAGAGGTAGAATGCAAAATGTTCTTTGGAATGAAACATGATGTTTACTCTCTTTTTTCTATTTGTAAGACGTTTGAAGAAAACCTGTCTTAAGTCTAAGAACCCCAAAACGTGTTGATTGCGAAATTACATGGGGAAAATTTGCTTTTAAGACGACATTTTTCATTGTTGTGTTTGTATGAGACTTGTCCTTTCAATGTTGTATTGGGTTCTTGCAATATTAGTCTTTTGAAAGAGAAAGTAAACAGCTTTTGAACGTTTTATTTTTACAGATTGATAATGAAGTTTGCAATAAAATATACAAAAAGAAGCCTCGTTTTCAAGCTATCCCTTATTTAGGCGTACCGCAAACACCAACAATTGGTCAAAAATATGCCCTAAATTTGAGAAAATCTGTACAATATATTACCCAATTATTGAGAGAAAAACACTAACCAACAACTGGTTACCAACGTTTCACCAACAATTGGTTCTTTACATTTACCCAACTCATGGGTGATTAAAAGTATCCAACTGTTTTGTCTGCAATATTACCCAACTTTTAGGTACATTTTTTGCCCAACAGTAGTTGGAACTGTTTTCGCTCAAAAGCTGGGCATGTTGACTATTGTACCAACGTTGGGTAAAAATTGGGCAAAAAAATACCCTTTTTTTCTTGCAGTGTAATATTTTATTGGAGAAGCTACAATTGATGAATTTGTCTGCGTCGGTTATGACTTGGTTTAAGTCATATTTAACCGATCGCAAACAATCAGTTTGCATTAAAAAACGCTACTCTGGGGATCTACCTCTCAGAACTGGCGTTCCATAAGGATCAATTTTGGGACCTTTGTTGTTCATAATTTACACAAAATATCTCACGATGCATTCCCGAAAACTGCCAAATGCACATGTACACAGACGACTCCACAATAACATGTAGCTCCTCCAGCCGAGATGAAATAGAACGTAGCCTTAACACAGCAATGGCAAATATTAATGATTGGGTTGCCCAAAATAGGTTAACAATTAACGCTACCAAAACTAAGTCTATGGTCATCGGCTCTAAACACAAGGTAGCTTCAACCCACCTTAACATTGTTATTAATAACGATCAGGTCGAACAGGTTACGTCATTCAAGTGTTTGGGTGTTATCATTGACGATTCACTAACATGGTCTCCTCATTATTGATTATATAAAAAACATAGTTTCTTCTAAACTAGGCATGTTAAGTAGAATTCGCCACATCATCCCGAAAAGCAGTCTGCATACTTTGGTTAAAAGTTTTGTAATACATGTACCGAGTTTGGACAATTGCTGTACGGTTTGGGGAGGCAGATACAATGCACATAATAACTTGCTCAACCGACTGTTAAAAAGAGCCGCCAGATTAATCCTTGGTTGTCCATATCTAACTGCTTCGAGTATGTTTAATGAACTACCTTTTGCCGAGAGAATCTGTTTCAAAAAAGGTATCCTAGTGTACAAATGCATACATGAGTTATGCCCAGAGTACATGGGTCACATTACACGTCATTCCACACACTTTTTTGCTCGACCCCCTCCGATTTCGATGAAATTTGGTGTGTGGCTAGGTACTCATGAGAAACTCTGATACGCAAAATGTTAGCGAAATTCGGTCATTTTTTGTATAGGAGCTGGAGCAGTTTGAAGTTGTAGGGTGTTTTGCCGCAAGAACCCATCAATCTACCTAAAAATGGCCAAATACCCCTACAGAATGGTTTGATCTCAGCAAGTGAGGTATCGTTGGAAAAAGCACAAAATTCTCTATCCACCTTTTTTATTCGTGAGATAGTTAACCATACATGGCGCACACGACTTCAGGAGAAAAATGACTTTAACGACCAACAAATCGTCACCGACACCACGAAGTAGCACTCGACCATTATTAGTAAGACAAAAACTATTATATTTTAAATTCTACAATTTAAAAAGTTAATTATTATGGTAAATAGGTTAATGAGTGTAAGTAAAATAACGCGGTTTGGTGGATTGTTCGTTTTCACGAAGTAAAACTCTATAGTGTTACTTCGTGAAAACGATTCTGAGCACTTTGCATGTCTGTGTAGTTCCACGAAGTGACTCTTTACTCTCGTCCCCAGGGGTACACGCACATGTACCACCAGACGGACATTTTACAGTGTACATGAATTGTACGCGCGCTCAATCAGTGCATTACGACGCTCTACGGTCATTATTGAAAACGACGTTGCATTCAAAGATTTCGTTTTCACGAAGTAGCACAAGCACTTGTGTGCGCGCACTATACGTATTTCCTGCAGATTTCGTTTCCACGAAGTAGCACTGAGTTGTATGTGCGCGCACTGTACGGTTTTCCTGCAGTTTTCGTTTTCACGAAGTAGCACTGATAATATCTTTGTGTACGCGCACTGTACGGATTTTCTGCAGATTTCGTTTTCACGAAGTAACACTCTTCTTAAATCTTTAATTAATTCGTAATTAATTAACCCATGGAAACATAAGTAACACATTCACGACGTTTTAATGTAGTACTTTATATAAATCCCAAACAGGTTTTCAATTCACATTTTATTTGCGGGATAATAACTTGCAAACATTCAAACGCGTTTATCTTCAAATCAAAACTATTCGCTGTGTGTACATGAGTGCTACTTCGTGGTGTCGGTGACGAAATGTGTAACATCACTCCTATGAATGCGGATACAGTCACAATTATCAACTATTATGCATGTACATGTATCTCGATCTCGGTAAACCGAGGCGGGCATTGAAAATACCGAGATCGAATTCAAAAATACATGCATAATAGTTGATAATTGATACTGTATCCGCATTCATAGGAGTGATATTACACATTTGTTGGTACATGTAGTTAAAGTCATTTTTCTCCTGGAGTTGGTAATTGCCCAAGCTGATTTTTCGTGTGCGCTATGTACAGTTAACTATCTCACGACTACATCAAAACCGGAGCATATACTTTTGAGATAATTGAGGTCAAATGGCAAGGTCACCTTAAATGACCCAGATTTGGGTCAACACATGAAAGCATGTCAAGTGACATATTGGTGGATAGAGAATTTTGTGCTTTTTCCAACGATACCTCACTTGCTGAGATCGAACCATTCTGTAGGGGTATTTGGCCATTTTTAGGTAGATTGGTGGCCGGGGTTCTGGCCGCATAACCCCCTAAAACTTCAAACTGCTCCAGCTCCTACAAAAATGACCGAATTTCGCTAATATTTTGCGTATCAGAGTTTCTCATGAGTACCTAGCCACACTATAGCTTCTAAACTTACAGACTGATAGCAAGAAAAGTGTTTACTCGCTAAAACAGTTAATTGTTAATAGTGTATCAATTCTAACAAGGATATTAAAAGCAAAATGTGTTTCTTGAACATTTGTTTGTTACGTTTGCACGAATCATCATTTATCGATGGATGATTAAAGATGGACTACAACGAAAACTCACACATTAAATTTATTATCGGACCTTGTTTATGTTGTGTTCAGGTAACACTTTATTGTTATGGTCATGTTTTTCTCTAAATAATTTTTTTGCAATTTGACCGACAAAATTAGACCTCGATTCTTCGATTTTGAAATTTCCCGCCCTGTACTGGTTCCCGGCAAAGATCCACTGAAAACCACAATGAAATCCACGATATAGTACCAGCGGACTTGTAAACCAGCGAAAAGTGATGACGTACTACCCATGAAAACGCATACATGGTGGCCCTGAAGGGACTCCGCAGATCGCGAATATCGACGTCAAATTTGACGTCAATTATTTCACGACTTTCCAAAAAAGTCGCGAATATTTACGTCAAATTTGACGTCGATATTCACGACTTTCCCCCAAAGTCGCGAATATTGACGTCTAATTTGACGTCAATATTCGCGATCTGCGGAGTCCCTTCAGGGCCACCATATGTATGCGTTTTCATGGGTAGTACGTCACACACAAAGTATGAATTATTTATGAGTTAAGGGCTTTTGCTGAAACTGAGTTTTTTCTGGGTCGTAGAACGCCGATCAATTTTGTTGTTTTTTGCATGAAGGAACAAGATTTATTGAATACTAATGATATATTAGTAATCATTATACATTTCTCGAACAAAAAACAGCAACACAGCCTTTATCATTATTCCGTTGTAGTCCATCTTTAAAAGTGTATACACAAACAATGCATTATGATTGTATGAACAATATACTTCACGGGTGGGAAGTCTCAATGCCTTAAAGGGATCGTATACGTTTGGTAATTACTCCAAAAATTAATGGCAATAAAAACTTACTTGGTAAGAAGTACAGCAGCTTTGGATAGTATAATGCATTTTTAGAAACTTTTCACTTCGATGGAAAAAGATATCACTTTTTGTCCCCAAAAATTTGAATCTGAGAAGCGTTACTGCAGTGACGTTTCTCAGAGCGTGTATTCCAAAGGAGATTATTCTTTCCGCGTGGACATAGCCGCTCCAGATTTTCGGCAATATCTCAAAATCGGTACCACCTTTTGAAATGATTTTTTTACAGGTTAGTTTTATGGTATATATCTATAACTATATAGGATTAAAACAAACAATGGGTTCCAATTACCAAACGTGTACGATCCCTTTAAGCTTGACAAAGTAAAATCTTGCATGTGTGCATAGTTTCTACAGCCGCATGTAAATTGTACAGTGTAAATATACATGTACAGTACATAGAAATTGTACACCATAAGTATATGCAATATTATAAGAATGCGGTCAGCAGTCCAAGCCCGAAAAGGTCATCTCCCAGGCTTGCGGCTTGGCCGCTGTCATGGGGGTCGTAAATAACCGTCTGATCAAGCTGGTAAGGTTTGTACACAAAACCCCCGGTGTCGGGGGTTTTGTGTAGAAATATTAAGGTACCAACTTTCACGACAACGTGCTGGTAATGAGAGTCAGGAAAAGGTGTCGTGTACACCAACCTCCATACACAGTTATGTCATAAATTCATCCACATTTTCTTCCGCGTCAGTTTATTAAATACGAATGAAATGTAATGCGAATTTTTCACTATGTTTGCACTGACAAATCTAAATTCAATCATGGATGACTGGTTGAAGGACAACCAACATATCGGTTATGAATGACCAATAGATTGGTTGATACCTTCAACCAATATGACTGGTTGACGGACAACCAACGCATTGGTTACGCTTTAACCAACACGTTGGTTAAAGGGATCGTATACGTTTGGTAATTGGAACCCCACTGTTTGTTTCAATCCTATATAGATATATACCATAAAACTAACCTGTCAACATTTCATTTAAAAAGGTGGTAGCGATTTTGAGATGATTATTCCTGAAAATCTAGAGCGGTTATGTCCACGCAGAAAGAATAATCTGCATTGGAATACACAGTCTGAGAAACGTCACTGCAGTAACGCTTCACAGATTCAATTTGTTTGGGATAAAAAGTCATATCTTTTTCCATAACCGCAGTACTTCAAAGTGAAAAGTTTCTAAAATTGCATTATACTATCCAAAGCTGCTGTACTTCTTACCAAGTAAGTTTTTATTGCCATTCATTATTGGAGTAATTACCAAACGTACACGATCCCTTTAAAGACTTTCCTTTATCAGCTATTTCTCATTGTGACGAACTTAATTGGAGAATTAAGATTGATTTTCTTAATTTGAGTATGCAAATGTATTATACAAAAGTTAAATTTAGTAATTTGACTTAGCTGGGGTCAGTGATAGTTTTTCGATCCAAATTTTATTGTAATCTTATTTCTCTGGTATTACCACTTTTTGGTTCATATTATTAGATTCTTGCTTTCAGTATAAAATCCTATAGTTCAGTCATTATTTTGTTCTGTGCCCAAGTCCATAGTGTACATGTACGTGTGTGTAGCTGCGTAGTACATGTACAGTTCCCTTTGCTAGCTATAATGGGGTTGCCCTGGTCCTTTTCTCCAGGGGGTTGACCATGAAGTTGACCCTCCAATAACCCAGCCAATGTTGAAAGACTGAAATTCCCTGACCGCACATAAAACTGCCAGTCTGTAAACCACAAGCCCCAATATGAAGAATAAGTTAAGACAGGATTAAGGTACCAACTTTTACGAGAGTGTGTTGGTAATGTACGTACGAGTTGAGCCACCTGTTGTTTTGAAAACAGATTGACTATGGTCTACCCTATCTTTTGACCTGAATTAATAGACAGATTCTATTTTGAAATTAAAGTGTTTGTATGAGTTTAGCTATACGCATCCGATATCGATATGTAACCATTTGTTTATTAGGAAGTGGCAATAAACAAACGAGCGCCGTATAAGCAGGGTTGTAGTCGAGTCCCTGCAAGTCCTTTCACAAGTCCTTTCACAAGTCCTTTTGTGAAGCCAGTCACAAGTCCCTTCATAAAGGCAGTCACAAGTAACTGGATGAACAATGACAAAAGGAATGCCTTTTGTCAAAGCTGATTTAAATAGCTTGTGATTTGAATTGGAACTTAAGGACTTGTGATGGACTTGCAGGGACTTACAGGGACTTGCAGGGACTTGTGATGGACTCGACTACATCCCTGCCGTATAGCTTCTAAACATGTTAACATACTGATAGCAAGAAAAGTGTTTACTCTCTAAAAACAGTTGTTATAGTGTATATAATGTTATTAATTCTAACAAGGATTTTAAAAAGCAAAATGTGTTTCTTGAACATTTGAAACTTTACTTTTCACCTTGTCTCAGTTTGTTATGTTTGCACGAATCATCATTTATCGATGGATGATTAAAAGTGTATACACAAACAATGCATATGCTTGATTGAATAATATTGTGGCGGACTTAGGTAACGAATGTTCCCATTACTAAAAATAGTAAGAATTGCAGTGACGCTCCAAGTTTTCCTCAATGCAACTTTAGAAAAAAAGGTATTTAAAAAAAAAAAGAACAAATCAAAGTTTTAGTGCAAAACATTGAATTAATAACAATCAATTTTTGGAGAAACATACATTAATATTTAAACTAAATTAATGTATAGAATTTGTTTCAGGATTCCTAATGAATAAAAACTGTTCATCAAATTACTCTCCAATAGCCTGAATTTTCAAAATATTGAAATTTATTAAATTGATTTATTTTAATATAAAATAACGATATTTTATCTTACCTTTACGTTCAAATGGATATCATAAATTCAGCATAAAATGTATTTGCATTTTAAGTACAATTCCCTCAGAGTTATGAGCCATACAATTAAATTAAATTTCACACGATCACGATCGAGGTTTTTGTTATGGTCACAAACACACTGACTAATAATAATCAAGTCTGTTAAATACTTTCCAGTGTGCATTTTGTCAAGCAACTTTAGCTCTTTTTTGGTTCCTTATCGAACCTCGCACCCAGCTGCTGTTGAAGGCGCGTGCTCGTTAACTTCTAAAGTGTTGACACCTTGCAAAGTTTCTTTCTCTATGGTATAATCATGAAGAAATAAGAACAAATGGGGATGCAGCACACAATGACATTTCATATCGAAATTTCTAGCACCTATTAATATTATGTTCCTTTTTAGTATTTTTAGTTATGTTAGTTTTTAGTGGCACTTATAGGGAGACATTTCAGTGTCTCCCTAAATGTCTAGCTACCCTTAAAACGATATTTGGGAGTTATTCTTATCCTAGAACGACAAATTTTGGTCTAAATAGCATAAATCTCGAAGATCTTAGAGAAAAGGGTTAGCGTAAACAAGTTAGGACTGTTTTAAGTTTGTGTACATCTCTATGGGATTGTCTCCCCAAGTGCCTATTTGGAGGTATACTAATCATACAATTATGAACCGACAAGTGGATTCGGGTATCAGTCCCAATTTTTCGGGATTTAATTCTCTAAAATATCATTGAGATTTCCCCCACACCTCTAAAACTGAACAATAATTATCTCAATTAATAACCTACTAATTCGTTAGACTTCTGTGCTACAGTACGTTATGAAAGGAAGGATTTTTTTTAAAGAATCAATAACAATTAAATATGTATTGTTACATACTTGTTACTTAGACTTCACGAGTGGGAGAAGTCTTATAGATCAATGCCTGAAGCAGTGACAAAGTAAAATCTTGCATGTGTGCATAGTTTCTACAGCCGCATGTAAATTGTACATGTAGGCCCTACATAGAAATTGTACACCTTATAAATAAGTATATGCAATAAGACTGCGGTCAGAAGTCCAAGCGAAAAAAGGTCATCTTCTGGGCTTGCGGTTTGGCCGCTGTCATGGGGGTCGTAAATAACCGTATGATCAAGCTGGTGAGGTTTGTACACAAAACCCCCGGTGTCGGGGGTTTTGTGTAGAAATATTAAGATACCAACTTTCACGACAACGTGCTGGTAGTACCCAATAGGCTATAAACAGAGAGAATGTTACCGATATTTCTGGCATTGCACGTTATTACCACCCAATATTACCCAATTCATCCAATATTACCAGGGAGAATGTTACTGATATTTCCAGCAATACTGTTATTACAACTCGATATTACCCCATTTACCCAGTATTACCAGGGAGAATGTTACCGATATTTCTGGCATTGCATCGTTATTTATAGTACCCGATATTACCCCATTTACCCAATATTGGTTAATACTAATATTCCGATACTACCGGAACAATACTAAAATGTATACACATATAAACATCAGTGACTCTTCACAGTTATTTGTGTGTTGGCTTTTTGGCAAATGTGTTTTTTAGTGAGACTTGGAGAAAATATATATTACACAATTATCTACACGAAAACACCCAAACTGTATCCCTATTACGCAAAACATGACTATATACATGCCCTATTGTTCATTGTACCTTATAAAATAAGCACGAGCTCTCGTGACAGATGAGGGCCGGGCACTTGACACAATTACGTAAGCGAGGAATTCTGTGGTTAGCAGAGCCAAGAAATTGGGCCCTGATCTCTGGAGATCAGTGTACCTAATCCAAGGGTCTTGGGCCCAAGACAACATGTACGCGTCTAGCACATTTTAGACGTCTGGGCGTGAAAACATTGTAAGGTAAGGGAACCAGACTAGGGTGAACAGCCCTTCCATGGGGCGCCAAACGTTACAGGATTCAAGTTCAATCTTATAATGTAATGTCGTCAATCTTATTTATCTATTTTGTGACGTAGTGAATCTGTTATGTGATGTACATGTAGTTAGTTTATTATGTGATGTGGTCAATCCGTTTGTGATGTCGTCAATTTATTACGTGATGTCGGTATATTATGTGATGTAGTTCATCTATTATGTGATGTAGTTCATCTATTATTTGATGTATACGTGTATATGTGATGTAGTTCATCAATTATGTGATGTAGTCAGTCCGTGATGATGTCAACAACATTGCATAATGGATTTACTACGTACCTCACATATTGGATTGACGACATAACATAAAGAATTCACTACCTCACAATGATGGATTGACTACACTATCACATAGTAGATTGACTATGATCAGTCTATTTAATCGGACTATTTAAAAATAAATATCCTGGGAATTGGATCGGACAGCATGGCGAAGATCTTCCCATGAAGGTGCATCAAGCATAAAGCCCCTCGCATCATGGAGAAAATAGAATGAACTGTTTCTTTCTCTATGATTGGACTGCATACAAATAGATTGACGCCATCGTCCAATAACTTGTATTCATTAACATCATAAATTGGTACGTTTGGCGTTCCATATTTATCTGTACCCGACCAGCATATCGAGTGTACATGTACGTACATGATATCCGGTCAACTGTATGTTCCCACTACATCAACTTACAAGTAGCAACTGTATACTTTCTAACGACGTAATACAGCAGCATTTTTCTTCACGTCAGGTCGTACATGTTTATTAAACGTGCGTGTACAAATGTAGTTGTATCTTACTAAGTTATTATTTTACAAATAGAAATGTCGTGATATTATGTATGGGAATATTCCGACGTACGTACGTACGTATACGCCAAGACAGGGGCCAGCAATAAGCCAATTCGGTATTCCAACTGCGCATGTGCACAACAAGATTCAACATTTTTTCTCAAGGGATAAACACGGCAGACAAATGCACACAAGGCTATGGGGGACGTGGTAACCGAATCCTCATTTTGTGCATTTTCTTGTGAAATCGAAAAGACGATGGGAACTTTGTTCGAACAAAAGTTTGGCCACACAAAACACCTGAAAATACCAAAACGTAAAAAAAAATATGTTACTTAATAATTTTAAATCTCTTTAAATTGGCTGGTACCCCGCTATGCTTTTGCACGCAATCGATGAAATGTTTATCCCGAAAGAAAAATCTTCAAATCTTCATGTGCGCATGTGCAGTGGAAATGCAGCGGAATACCGAACTCGCTTATTTCATAGAGCTGCAGGCCACGAGAATGAAAGTTATACTAGATTTGTGTTCGGACTTTTTTGAAAACACATGAGGCTTTTTTTCATTATTCATTATTCATTATTATTTTTTTGACTTGTTTTATATACAAGCAGTGGCTTAGCCAGAGTTTATACATGAACAATATATTATATAATATATATTGATCAGTGAATCGTAAAATTTCCCATTTTGATCATCCTATCGATCAATATCAGTATATCATATATGCAATGTCAATAACCTTCTTCAACATTTGAGTCTTGAAACTACACCACAGGTATGATTTAAAGGATTAAAAAGATGACTTAATAGTACGTTGTTTTTTTAGTTTTGTTTTAATAAGGCCAAAAAAAAAAAAAAACATGTTTAGCGTCATGCCCTTTTTTATAAAGAAAGGAAGAGGCCCTTTTTTTTTTTTTCTTTTTTTTTTCAAAATGGCCGCCCGACACATCTTTAATTCGAGTCATGCAGTAAACATGTCACACCCTATCTTCCAATTTAAAATTAAAACATGGTTCACCCACGATTAAACATTCAAATTCATGTGGGTCGATCAATGCACTGTACACGACTACACATCACACCCTAGCCTTTCTATAAGGACAACAAATATTTCCAGAGCATGTACACAGTGATGCTAAAGTCTAAAATACGATCTTAAAATTTTATTATCTTTAAAAAAAAAAATAAAAAAAAAAAAAAAATTATAATAATTGCCAATATGGTCAAATTTATTATTTTTTTCAAAAAGAAAAGAAAAGAAAAAGGGAGGCGGCCCCCAAAAAGGAAGCGGGCGGTGACGCTAAACATGTTTTTTTTTTTATTTGACCTAATGAATTTATTTTAAATAATGAAATTTTTTGTGCGGCAGCTTTTCAGGCATGCGGGCGGTGGAGGCAAATTTATAACTTTCTATCTCGTGGCCTAAGCACAAAAATTTGCTGAGCATGACAATTTGTCCTTGGCAAAAACAAGGTTACAGACCAATTTTTTACCTGATCTTTATTGTTCTGGATTGATAATCAGCTGTTTGGTTGCTTAGCTTGAAAAACATGTATAATTTTGGCCGGAAACCTGTTTTTAATGAGCAAGACTTTTTGTGCTAAGCAATTTTTGTTGCTTAGCAGCTCTATGAAATTGGGCCCTGGCTAATTACTAATTAGGCCGTTTTCTAAACTCCTGGCTTTGGCTCCATCCATCCAGCCTTTTGCTAAATTGCATGAATAAAGCCTGATACGAAGACATAGCTGGGGTTTGGAAAACGGCCCTAGCCTTCCTAGCCTAATGTTAATAATATTGAACGTGTACATTAAAATTAGGCAGTTAGACGTAATAAGACGGCGCCGGCAAAACTTAAGTAAACGTAATAAGCCAGTTCGATATTCCCGCTGCGCGTGTGCACATTCTCGCGGTCGGCATGACGTCACGAAGGGGCGAGCCGTCCATAACAACATGCGTTTAACCTCAAATTTTCCCCTTTGCGCTAAGTGCATCAACATTTAACAATGGGAAAATAAACGAAGTTCCCGGATGTCCGACCGCGAGAATAGGAGATTTGACAATTTTTTCTTTCTAGATAAACATTTCAGCGATTGCGTGCAAAAGCATAGCGGAGTACCAGCAAATTTAAAAAGATCGTCGTGTTCTAAAGTTACTAAGTAAATTTTTTTTTTACGTTTTGGTGTTTTCAGGTGTTTTGTGTGGCCAAACTTTTGTTCAAACAAAGTTCCCATCGTCTTTTCGATTTCACAAGAAAATGCACAAAATGAGGATTCGGTTACCATGTCTCCCATAGCCTTGTGTGCATTTGTCTGCCGTGTTTATCCCTTGAGAACAAATGTTGAATCTTGTTGTGCACATGCGCAGTTGGAATGTCGAAGTGGCTTATTGCTTTTTTCTGTTCGGAACTACACATCTCGCAAAAGAGAATTACCACATGACATGATGATGGTGTTATCGCAAACTATTTTCTTATTGCTTTTTCGCCATGCAAACCTTCAAATCTCAAATGCCTTTTTGCCGTCTTTCTATAACGTTAGGTAGGGCCTACTGTATGTACAATCATGGGTTACACACTACGGTACGTGCGAAACCCCTATGTCCAACACCTACTCGGCCTATGTTTCGACACCCCTGCATGTGTTCCATCATCCCTATGATTTGATAACCCGCATATAAGATTGTGCTAGAACTGGGTGTCAGAAGATGAAGGTTGAGTAGTCAGAACATACTAGGACTAGGACATGGAGGAATAAGAAAGAATGTTGGAACATAGGTGTGTCGGAACAAAGGTCGAGTAGTAGGAAATAATATAATATAAGGTTTTCGGAACAAAGAGCAGTCACCAAATGATGTGATGCATGATGCGACAAGTTCAGGATCCTACTTGTACTAAGCACAAACATATTGTTTAGTCTAGTTCTCTTGCCCGACAATATTTTGTATGCCCATATACATCTATACATGTAGTCAGAATTTGTTTGCCTGGGAACCAGACTAACGCATTGTGGTTTTGCTGATGTACGGGTCATGTGGCATTAAAAGCTCGATCATTTTTGAAAGGGGGTGAATTATCTTCATTTCATTGCGCGCAACGTGGACGTATGTATAATTCCTACATACCGGTACATCACAGAATCACAAGTTTTTATTTGATATATTGATTGCTCTGTATAGTAATTTTCAGCCGCCGGTCCATCAGGTACCCATTTTTTTAACCCGTCAATCTGTAATGTAAAGCACTGGCCGTATGATGTTCAAGAATGTAAAACGGCACAAATGTCATTTGACATACCAACAAATCCTTGGTATGTTTGGACACAACCATCGAGAGCCAAGGACGGTGGATGTTGTTAATTCGTTGACAATTATTTCCAAAAACGAGTTTGGTATTTGTTTACACAAAAAACAGAGCCTAGGATGGTGTTTGGTATAGCTGAATGTTTGGTTTAGCAGTGTTCAGGTTTGTGTTCCACTGTATTGCAATATGTTGTGTACACAAATTATCATCATGAACTGTATGATGTTTGCAATTCGGTTTTTACTCGCCAACCTCTGTTTTTTGATGTCACAAATTTTAAATATGTATTTGATTTGAGCTGTGGCTGGTCCCCTGCTGCAGTAGATGAAAAAAACTACATCATGCAAGGGACCAGCCATAGGCTAGTTTGCGTCAAGTTGCATCAACTTACACTTGATGCTAACTATGGCTGGTCCCCTGCAAGTACTATTGTTTGCCTTCACATATGTAAATGTATTTTGTTTGTACCCAAGGTTCGTGCTAGTTGACCGGTTGTATTCTCCCCAGGTCCAGTATACCCACTCCCATATTACATACTGTATTAAGGGCTACATCTTGTAGTGTACACTGTAGGTCCTTAATGATTTCTTTAAATACTTGTCTTTCAGCTTACAGTGTACTAGTCAGAATGTCCTGTTGTAAAAAGAAATTCAAGCCTTCAACCAAGTATGTTCCAGTAACAGTTGCTTACATCGTGCTGATATGTACTACAACTCTTTTCTTCGCATTTCCGTAAGTATACAGCTAATTGGCTAAAAAAGAATGCCATAAGCATGATGGCATCATTAGCCCAACTCTAAGCCACCAATTAATAGACCTAGTGGCAGATGACGATCGCGAAAAACAAGAACAAAATAAAAACCACTGCCCGACGCCGATTTAAAATGAACGAAATTTTTCTTGCTTTTCTCAGCTTCCATAATTGTATAACTTCGAACGGGTTTGTGCTGCAAATCAAGGAATTTATAGCCAGATCAGAGTTGACTCGAGTCAATGTCTTGACTCTAAGGGTGTGCATTTATGGGTAGTACGGGACCCGCGGGGCACCCTTTTTCTGTAACGGTCGGGTACCCAGGTACCCGTGTCTATTATTAAGATCATAACAAAAAATCGGAAGTATAGTACATGTACACAACGCGTTGGCGCGTGCGTCTCCGCTCACTCCACTAGCAAGCTGCAGCGTGACTGCGCTGCGCTAGCAGGATAAGCTTACTTCCCCAGCATTCAACAACTAAAAAAATATGCACGGGCCAAAGTTGCAACCAGATTCCTTTGTGTTATTTAAAGAGACTAAAATTGTAAGTTTTTAAATGTGAAATAAAATTGAGTATTTAAACCTAAAGTTGAGTAATTATTGATGCAACATTAATGATGTTTAGTTCGTTTTGGGGGGTTTCGTACCCCATAAGACATTATTTAAAAGATTAGCGAATCAATGCTTGAGCAAATCAGTACAGAGGGGAAAAAACGCAAACGTAAACCTTATCGGAAAAACTTACTCAAATGAAAAATGTAACAAAACACTGATACAATGTAAACGGCAAGTTAGCCGCTGTCAAAATTATCGGGAAATATACTTCAAAGGCATCTCTTTATCACAATGACAACAAAGAAAGCACCATCATTCGTTAGACCGGTATCTAGACATCAGGAAATTATCGGTGAATGGACTCAAAACATGTATTACTCAGATTTATCGGCAAGTAATGAAAAAGGGCGGTTGCCTTTTTGAAATAACGTGTCAAAATTTACAAAGGCAGTTTCGGGTAATAAAACCAATAAATTGGAACAGGGTACTAGTAATCAGAGGTCAGGTTACGGGTGACCGGGTATCCGGCACGGCCATACTTGACTCATTTTTTTGTTACTCGACTTGACTTGAAATAAATGACTCGACTTGAATCCTTCATAAGACTAACACTCGAGTCCCCAAAATAAAAGCCAAAATCTACTGTATGTCCACGTCACTTCAGTTTGCGAATACAGTACAGTGTACAGCCGCCGGAAAAAACGTTGTAAACAAAAGTTCACAGCAATAGAGCTCAACTATATCACGATATGAAGCGTGTTGGTAAATGTCAGAGGTAGCCGAAGCTAGCCGGAGGTACAAGTAGCTTTATGTTTTATACAATTTGTTTTAACGCTAATGTTGCCTACAGTACATGTAGTAATCTAACCAATTTGTGTCCGATGATGTGTATTTTTAAAGGTTTTGCAGAATTTGGAACGGATAACTGATTTAAACACATCACTAGCAAGACTGGAAATATGTTTTTTATTCACGAATGACATGTACCGTACCTTATAACCTGTCAGGCATGGTAGTTTGATTCCGCAAAGGACGTGTATACAGAAAATACTGTGGTGAGGTGTCACGTGTACATGCTTGCCGCACACATTCTAACAGGCGATTGGCGCGCACCTTTTGGTAACCCCAGAGATGCCAACCCTCCCGATTTTACCGGGAGGCTCCCGGAAAATCAACTGAACTCCCGATCTTACAGGCACATAAGATATCCTCGCGGATTTGCAATAATAATGCGCCTTTTTGTTTGTATGAATGTATCGGCATTTTTTTAGCGTCGGCTATGTTGCTTTCCGCGCACGCTCTGCCGTTCAATTCATTACAGCATGCACAGTTACTGTATCAAGCCCTCTGGCCTGAAGCACTCGGTACACGTACACGGCTAGCTGCAGCACGCCTGCATACTTCTGTAGTAAGCTATTACCGTACAGGTATGCATAGTGCACAGTGGCTACAATGTACACACTTATTGTACATGTGGTACACGTAAGTCACAAGACTGGCGGAAAACACCATTTCACTCCTAGACTTAAATTCTTGGGTTGCCTAAATGAAGTTTTGGTACATCATGTACCGGTCATACACTGTACACATGTATGCATGCTGTCTAAAAGCTATTAAAAAAAACCACCCATTCAAACCTACTACCTGCTTACTACTGCAACTTCTCAATAATCATCTATTCAAGACAGCCAGATGACCCTGATAAGCATGGTGGTCAAGTTGCCCTTCTGTTGGAGGGTGTCTTACTGGTTGAAGTTTAATAATCAACATACATCGTTTCTGTGTCATAACAGATTGCCCAAGTTGGTCGACACTATTCACCCTGCAATTGCTGTTTACTCAGCTCTTCTGTTTTCTGTGGTTTTCCTCAATTTCTTACTGGCTACATTTGTTGATCCTGGAGTTTTCCCTAAAGGTATGTTTATTATGTAGCTACGGTACCGGTACTACATTTATACACCATTTGCTTTTGTTGCCATTTTTGTTGTTGATATTTATAGTGAATATTATGAAGCTGACTGGTTTTTAAAGTTTTGTGTTCATACAATATTAGAAAGGCTGAACGATGTGAAAGAGAATAGTGCACATATGCAGTACCCTGCGCCGTGGTGCTCCGTACCGGTAATTTATACTATACTAATCTCACTAAAGCCCACCAGTGAGATCGCAGTGCACTGCATGCACGCATGTATCGAGCGCTCCCAGGCTATCGATAATCATGCCGAAAAACACGAACAAAAAACAATAACAATTTTAACATGATGTATTTTGATCTAAAGCTTTACAGACCTGTACATGTAGGTTACTGAATTTTTTCACTAGCCCACCGGGCAACCAAGGAAGTGGGTCTGGGTAGCCCGGAGCAGTTTTTGCTAGACTTTGTACGCCAGGCTAAATACTATTTCGAGGCGTGCTGGATATTTACTAAGATTGTCGAGTTGCAATCTAAAGATTCACAAGGGGTATTTTCATAAACAATATTAATTTCAACTCCAAAATGTCGTGTAATTTTGTAGAAAACTGTTGCCGATCATTTTTCTTCTAGCCAGAGACTAACATCGTTAAAAGTACAGGTAAGTTCATATCAATTTCCACTTTCAAATTATAAGGCACTTCCGGTTTGACATGACAAATTTTTCGCAAAAGGTACCGGTACGCTCTAACAGCTTTCGAACACCGCCAAAATTAAACCACCATGATCATTCATCAAACACGTTGCAACGACGTACTTTTCTCCCCGTGATATCGCTGATAAAATGTAAACGGAGTAGCCTTTTATACCTCCTGGAAAAAAATTAATAGTGTCCTGCAGGATTTTCCGACATTCTAGGAGTTCCGGGAGTATTGGTTACACTGAGACATGCGCGATTCGCTTAAACAGGTCTGTCCATTGAGTACAAATTGCACACCACACCGGTATCCGGGTCATCAGGCCACGCGCAGTCAGCTCAGGACCATGCGCGCGTTGTGTTGGTAATTTATGCATAGCCGGCTAGGTTCATCATTCATAAAGGCCAACGGCGCATTGGGCACAATGACTGCCAGTTGCCTGCTTGCAGACCTATAATTGTGGATAAAAGTTTAAAACACAAGTATCGCCAATTTTTTTAAGAGGAAAATGCGAGTCACAAACAAATTGCCAATTTCAAAAACGATATCGGCGATATGCCGATTTTTTGAAATGTATTAAAATGTATGCGATTTCAATTTTAATTTTGGCGAATATCGTATTGTCACGATAAAATCGCCGTATCGTTTAGCGCTATGATGTACTTTAAAAAAAAATGCCAGCGACGTCATAACATGTTATAGCGCCCTCTAGCGTCAGGTTGAAAAATGGTTGAAATGAATAATCAGTTGATGTGTGTGGCGAAGTTTGCTGAAACCACTTTATAACCGGTGTATATAATCAGCTTTATGCTAGAAGCAAGTTGACGTCACCAGACCGGAAGTTAGAATGAAACTAGACTTATTTTCCTTAGACAATTCCTACAAAATTAAACCTAACAGATATAATCTTGATTTGTGCTCTAAATGTTAATGTAAAAGTGCTCGTCAACCTTTTTGGTAAAAAAAAGAAGAAGCTAACTTGGACATACCCTGCGGCACCCTTGAATTTTCAGCTTTTATGTCATTGATTGCATGGCGACATAAAATATGTGTGTGCGTGATGTTGAGCGTATGTTGGACAGGAAAAGGGGGAATTTTCCGTTTAGTGATTAAGCACACAAGAGTACCGGTAGGTCCGATCATCGTGAAACTTGGTGAGTGGCAATATATTGCCACTTACATGCAAAATTTGATGTGACGTCTTTCTAACGTCATTAGTTGATTTTGTAGCCTCAAATCACATGACTATGCACGTTATTCACACCGCCTCTTTTGGCACAAAACAAAGTCATGTTCACACCAAACTTAACACATCTAAAGAACCCACGGACAACATGTCTTGAACTATGACCTCATAGCGACGTCATCTTCAATGTGCAAATTTGAAGTTCCAATACCTGGATAACTGTCGGTCTGATTGGGCTCAAATTATGTAAGTGAATGTAAACATGTAGATGCCGCGATGTGATTTTGACTTGAGCCATACAGTATCTCAGCAACGGAACGCTAACATTTAAATTATGTTGTATTATTAGGTTTGTTAGGTGACAAATATAGTTGCACGAACAGTTTACAAATGTGTGAGTGAAGCATCGTTCTAATCTCTTTAAATTCATTTTAATCTGTTTAAATAACCTAAATTCGTTTTGATTAGTTTTAATTTGTTTAAAATTCTTACGAATGGTTTTAAGTTGCGGAAAAGCCTTTCTTTTTAGCCCTCCACTTTTGGCATTCATCTTTGTCGTGTTATCATTCAAAGTTGGCATTGGGATAGTCCTTATAGCAAAGATGTGTCTCAAAGATAGACGCCATGATGACGCCATCAGGGGTCGCGTGACGTTATCTTAAAGGTGAATAGATTTAATCTTTGAAAATCAATACAAAATCAAAAGTGAAAGACCGGAACTTGATGTTTGTGGGAATTGAGAGAATAATCCAGGATCTTCATTTTATCGTGCGTGCATCAAATCACATGACCCTTCCTTCCAGTCCGAACCGGAAGAGCCTTATAAATTAGAAGTGGAAAATGATGTTACAACTTACATTGTACTTTTAACGATGTTAGTCTCTGGCTAGGTTTTAAGTTACAAAAATGTTACCAGTGACATAAAATGTTATAGCGCCCCCTCTAGCGCCAGGTTTAAAATGTTTAATATGAATTTCAGTTGATTCGCGTGGCGAAGTTTGCTGAAATCCCTTTTATGTACATAATCAGCTTCATGCTACGGTAAGAACATGTTGGGGAGAAATATCGATGACATCACCAGACCGAAAGTTACAATGAAATAACCTTTAAACCTTCAAAAATTACAAAAAAAAACCAAACGCAACAGATATAATCCAGATTCGTGTTATGTTATACACATGTAACGGCTAGGGTGGGTTCAACCTTGGTGGGGGGCAAGATATTTGAAATATTTGAAGACCAAAACCGCGAACAATACATTTTATTTTAGTGTGTGTGAATTTACTTTCGATTTGTTAAACGAATTTAAGCTCGATTTGAGAAAAATTCAAACAATTTCCGCGCAATACACCCGTAACTGCATGGCTACAACCGCACCATATCTAACGACGGGGAAGCATCACATTCCGTTAGTGGTAGGTGTTTAACCAGTTCGCGCCGGATGACGTATATAAACGCAAAATTTTTCCCAAATTCAAAACGGATGACGCATAAACACGCCAAGTTCAAGTTCGGAAATGTATGTCAGCAGTGAGCAACGCCGGAAATGCGTGGGTGTGCTTCCCGGCACTATCAGCCTGAACCCGCCTCGGATCGAGTTTCGTTAAAAATAATCCCGCCCGTGGGCTCGGCGATGTTAAATTAATCCCGGCGCGAACTGGTTAAACACCGCTCGTAAATTAAATAAATTGCGGATATTTTCAAACTGGAAATGGAAATCATTTGTACCGGTACATTATCTGTATTTGTATTGTTCGGTATAACATTTTTATTAAATAGTAAACCAAATAGGAAAGTATAATTTACAGAATCTCTGTAATGGTGCAAATGGTGCATTCTGTGTTTACTTGTCGCTCGATGGTAATGCGTCTAGTCATTATATCCTATGAGCATCAATAATGCAGTGCTACCGGTATATGTACATGTCAGAGCACCACACTGATAGCGAACACGCTCGCGCTGAGCTGCGAGTGCGATGTCGTTTAGAAACTGGATGGTGGTGGTCAGGGTTGTCACCAGACCATTTATAGAGCCGGGTAATTTGTGCCATCGATCCGCGGCCTGACGTGAATTATCTCCTAATCACTTTTAATTATACCCCCAAATACCGCGAGCACAGCGCCCCCAACGTTCAATAATACGACCTATTCAGTGTAGAGACCTGTAGCCAGTCTATACATGAGAGTAGTCTGGTGCCGTGTTTTTAGTATTAAACTACTCAACTACTTTGATATGGTTGCCATGCCACGTTCGGTTCTCCACTGCAGGAAGGTAAGTACATGTACTTTGGTGCGCGATGCGTGGCAACCCATGGCAAGCAGCATTATGAAAACCAGTGTGCGGGAGCGCGCGTACGCTACGTACAATTTTACTTTCATAATGGGTCACAACGTTAACGTTAACACTTTCGAATACATAGTATAATTAAAATGGAAAGGGGAACGACGGCCAAGTGGCCGTAAGGTACGTGTTTTTTTGAAGGGGCTTCACGGCAATTGGCTGGGGCATCGCGGCAAGGTTGAGGCCTGAGTTAATTTGAGCCGGGCGGTAAGTCTGAACTTGACCTTGAGTACCGGGCGAAAATTTTGGGAGCTGGGTAGCACCGCCCGGCGCCGCCCGGCGTGGTGACAACCCTGGTGGTGGTAGAAAATGATTGGCAACATATTTCTACAAAATTACACGACTTTTTGGAGTTGAAATTAATATCGTTTATGAAAATAGACCTTGTGAATTTTTAGATTGCAACTGGACAATCTTATTCAACATCCAGTCCGAGTAACGACTTTTTTCCCCACTGGTTAAGAAAAGATGTGGGTGTAATTACGTCTACATCCCTTGAAGCAAGTTATTTATTAACCTCAAAATTAATTAATGCAATTCTTCTGGCAAATTTTGAAGAAGACTAAATAAAATAAGTACAAATGCATACAAAAAACATGCTAACTTGCATAAATATTTATTTCTTCAAGTTGAATATGAATTACAAATTATGATAAGTAAAGTTTAAATAATGGAATTTAACAAATACCGGTACCTTAAGACACTCACCTCAAAGTCAGTTGTAGCAGAATATCCCTTTCTTTTTAAATTATTTTTGTAAGGATACTTTCACACATTCAGAATGTAACAAATGTATTTTGACAATTTTTCTTTACCTAGAGGAACCTAAACTCGGTATGGTTTCCGGTGTTGCATCCACAACCTGCCACATGATGCATGAGAAACGAGGCCGCATGTCAGGATTATTTGAAAAATATTATTAGTTCAGTAAAATATGGTTAATAGCCTTTCCAAATTTGAGAAGCATTTAATAAATGATTTTGAAATTTTAGTTCCTTTGTCACACTTTGTTATCCAACCCATATATTATAGACGTACATGTACCCTGTATTCTGGGTATCCATTTTGTAGTTGGGACGCAACAAAGTTCTGTAACGGCTCTATTGAGCCCACCTGTCGTTCAAATTTTATGTGATGAATAAAAGATGGTGCACATTTTTAGGCAACAAGAGAACACTATTTTAAGTTACGGACGCCATCTCACCCGATGGACCGGCAGTTGAAGCAGTCTGTCAACATTTTGAAAATACTATATTTTCTTTGTTTTCTTAAATTTTGTGAAGCTATCCAAAAAGTAACCAACCAAAATATTGTTGAAAAGCTTACTTATTGTAAATATATTAGTGAATAAAAATCATTGTGAAATCATTCTGTCTTGCATGCTGTCATTTTGAAGAAAATAACAAAATAACTCCAAGCTGTACCCTTCATTTTTATTATTTCAGCAAAAGGGGATGAAGATGGAGATGAGGATTTCCGTGCGCCACTTTATAAAACAGCTGAGATACAAGGAATTCAAGTGCGAATGAAGTGGTGTGCAACTTGTCGTTTCTATCGCCCTCCAAGAAGTTCTCACTGTAGTGTGTGTAATCATTGTATTGAGGTGAGTATTTTCATACACGTGTTTTATTACTTGAGAGCAAGCTAAAATTTTTTATTCTGGTAGGCTATTATATATTTAGTCTTCAAGCAGCAGACATGTTTTTCTTTTCTCCGTGTTGCTTAATGTTATTTTTCTACTATAGAAGAAAGGCTGTGTACGAACATTTCATACGTGGACCTGCCAACAAAAGATGTCCACATCATGCTTGAAGAGTTTACGGAATGTGAAAAAGAGCTTTGGGGTCATTTTATTGTATAAACTCGCCTAAAGCTGGGTTTACACTTGGCCACGATGGCCACGATCTGCACGATTAAAAAAAAAAGACGTGGAGCGAGATGATTTTTTGCATTACTTTTTTCTTTATCTTTGCTTTCAGACACTTTCCTACTCTATCAGTTACAATCTGTAACGCTTCGTTACGAAGCCAACACGATTCTGGTCAAGGTCTGCCACGATTTTCATCACGTTCCCTCAAGTTTTCGTACGATCACCACGATATGCTCTCACGTTCTGTCCTGTTCTGTTTAGATCTCTCACGTTCATCAATTTCTGTTAAGATCTCTGATAAAACAATTTGAGCAAGATTGCCGTGCTTGAAGCACAATTGGGGTATAAAAAGGAGGCAGGGGTCACCCTCTCATTTTCTCCAGATCCAAAAACTATAGCTAGTCAAAGCTGAGATGTTTTCGTGTAGTGTTAAAAATGCAATGAATATTGGAGAGCACTGGAGCCCTTCCATACACATCGTGGGAATCGTGTGGGAACTTATCAGAGCGTGACAGAGCGTGGGAGCCAATCGGGATGATCGTAGAAGAACGTGTCAGAGCGTGATGAAATTACTCACGCTCCTCAATGTATCTTGACGAATCGTAATAGAGCGTGATAGAGTGTGATAGAAACGTTGTGGGATCAGATTAAAACTTGAAGGAATCGTGTTTCAAAATTCACCAAGATCCCCTACGATGGTGCATAAAGGTCTGTTTTAGCTCTACTACGATTCCCAAGTTCTATCACGCTCTCTCAAAGTTTTGTAAGTGACATGTTCTGTGGGTCAAAGTTTTGCTGCACCATGCATGGCCACGTTGGGCGCTGAAGACAAACATTTCCGAAACGTTTTCTTGTGCAATTATTTCTTTTAAACTTTAGGCATTCGGTTAGGCCTATGGCCAATTCCACCGTTACGGACGTTACATACAGAGCGAGTAGCATTTATTTGAAAAACAAAGTAACATACTTATAGTCAAAGCAGATTTTACTTAGTTTGCACATTGTTACTTTAGGACCTACATGTAGTGTACAACATGACATGGTGAAATTGCACTTAGCTTGATTTATTTATTAAATACAACAACTTAAGGCCGTGCCGGGTACCCGGGTACCCGTAACCCGACCGCTGATTGCGGGTACCCGGTTCCAATTTATCGATTTTATTACTCGAAACTGCCTTTGTAAATGTTGACACATTATTTCAGAAAGGCAAGCGTCTTCTATGTTCATTGCGTGCCGATAAATTGTTAGAAAACATCTGAGTAAAACGTCTTTACCGACAATTTCCGATGTCTAGATAGCAGCCTAACGGATGATTGTGCTTTCTTTGTAGTCATTGTGATAAAAAAAATGCCTTTGAAGTCTATTTACCGACAATTCTGACAGCTGCTATAACTTGCGGCTGACATTGTATCAGTGTTTCGTTACAGTTGTCCTTTGAGTAAGTTTTTCCCCGAGGTTTACTTTTTGGAAAATGTGCTGAATTAATTCACGATCCCACGGACCCGTACCTGGAATGTGGTTTTGAAACCTGATACTGCAGGAGAGGTATTTGGTTCTATTGTATCAACTCTGCGGCCAGCCAGGAACTGCGGTCGGCTTTTTTGCTACATTTCGTGTCGGCTCACTCAAAGGATTTAGTTCATTGAACCTTATTTATTTTGGAAAAAGACGTGCCACTGTAGACGTGCAATTATGGGGAGCGGCAAGTCAATTCATTTACAAACATTTATTACAAGCTGAGAGTAAACTCCACACAATACGGGATCGCTGTTGACAATCTGGCTCTGAAAACCGCGCACTTAACTTATCTTGTTTTTGTTTTTTCACTGGACCGCCGGACTACTTAGAAAAGGGTTTTGACTAGACCGCCGCTGTTTTGAGTGACTAGAATTTGTTTGCGTCGAACCCTGAGTTGCAAAGTAGGCCCGTGCATTTGTTTAGTTGCGGAATGCAGGGGAAGTAAGCACGCCATGCCAGCGCGGCAGTCGCGCTGCAGCTTGCTAGTGGAGTGAGCGGGGATGTACATGCACGTGCCGACGCGGGTTTTTCCTCCTGGGTTTTTGTTATGATTCTAATAATAGTCACGGGTACCCGGGTACCGGACCGTGACAGGAATAGGGTACCCGGGTCCCGTACTACCCGTAAACGCACACCCTTACAACAACTGCAAACGAGCGTTACGAACGTTACGTGTTCTGATGAGGCTTTTCAACCTCTGTAACATATTGATAAAACTCTGTGAAGTTTCTGGTCGGAGCTTTTTGAAATAATTATATAGTAGTAGATGTCACTTCCCTCTGTACAAACATAATTGACAATTTAGAAAAAGTCATTCTGATAATGGAGAAAAAGGAAGTTTTTGCCGCTACGGACGTTACATTTTAACGTTACGGACGTTACATTTAGCGTTACGGATGTTACGGACGTGGGCAGAAACTTAAAGAATCATTATTTTCTCAGCTTTAATTTGTTTTCTTCATCTTTTTAATATTTAAGATAAGCCTTTCAAACATGTCAGAAATGATATTTGACCCTAAAAATGCAAAGTGATCTTACTGACCTCACTAAAAGGACCATTAACCTGGTTTATGCGTTGAAAGGCTTTTTGAGGCGTTTTTAATCTTAAGAAAACTTACCAATTTTGTTTAGGGCAAACAATTGGGAAACACATTAAAACATGTAAAATAGGAAAAAATATCATGCATGTCTGCATTATGGAATCAATAATAACTATAACATCAATCAGGGGTGTTCAATTACAAAACATTGTTCATTTAAACTACAGTATGTAAACACTGAACAATCGTAAAAACTGAACGAACTGTCCATTTTCAATGAGCCTCCATGTAGAATTGGACCTGAAATGTCTATGATTTTGAAGAGGCATTGCCAAAAACAAAAAGGTAATCTTTAGGTAATTGATTCCAAACTTATTAAAAACTATTATAGCCTTGCTGACATCAAAGTCAAAGAAAATTCTGCTTCCTACATGTAGCATAGCAATTTTGGGTTGCTCAAATTTTGAAACAACATCCTCTTTTGGGTGGCTGACTACCTCTATGGCTTGTCCTATATGGTGAAGCAAAAAGATCTGTTTAAACAGATCTTTATGCTTCACCAAGTGGGACAAGCCATAGAGGTCTTCCTTCTGAGAGTCAATCTGTAAAACCAAGCCCAACAAAACAGAGTTTTACCAACATGCTACCGGGATTAAACAAACTTGTTCATGCTGCAGTACATACACATTTAGAACATCTCCCTAATAATCAGGATTTTTAGAAACTGTTATAGTTGATTTGTTGCAACATACTCAAAATGGCAAGAATAAATTGATGAAAACAATCAAAATCATTAACCTTTTGGTGTGCTTGTACTGATGTACACATGTACTGCAATTTCAGCTGCCTGCTACTATACTACCTGCCTAGTTACACATTGGCCTAATTCCCGCCACAAGCCATAAAATTGATACAATTTAAACGACCTACATTGTAATTCTGTGTGCATGAGGTTTTTAAATTTTTAAAATGGGGATGTGTAATTATTACCATACATGTATACATGTACTTGTGCATTGTAAAATGCGTAACGTAACGTCCGTAACGTAACGTCCGTAACAACATTTTGTAACGTCCGTAACACTCGTTAGCATAGTTCTAATTATTGGATTTTCAAGTTTCATACTGGATAAAGTTACCCATCAAAAATTAGCTTTAAATATGTAGTAAAGAAAATAAATCTCCATTGGATTATATTTTAGAGGAAAAAGATGACCAAAATGTTACGGACGTTACATGTCCCGTGGAAAGAAAAAAAAGTAAAATACATTAATGTGCAGCACCCTTAAGCAAGTGGAAAACACTTTTTTTTCTCCAATTTCTTAGAGAAGGTATCCCAAGTGCTATTTTGCATAATTTTTTATTTTTTTTTTAAGTTCAAGGCTTAGATTTTTAAAAGATTAAACAAATATTGCTATTTTTGCAATCTTTTTGAAAATTTGACGTTTTATTATGCGTACATATTCAAATTAATATTCAAATATTCAAATGAACAAATTTTGGTGATTTCAATGCATTTTCATAAGGTTTAGGTATCAATCTCACCTGTAAAAGTGAAAAAAAGTTTTACAAGTTCTATTTGAAATTGTTCGGGTCATGTCAACTTTCGCGTGGAATTGACCACATGGCTAAACGGATGTACATGTAGCCTAAATATTTTACCAGAAAGGCTGCTTGATTCAGATGGTTCTTGCTGTAAATATTATTTTTTATAACAACCTAAATTAGGGCCTAAGACTACACTACAACAAGTAGTACAACGAGCGTTACGAACGTTACGTGTTCTGATGAGGCTTTTCAACCTCTGTAACATATTGATAAAACTCTGTGAAGTTTCTGGTCAGAGCTTTTTGAAATAATTATATAGTAGTAGATGTCACTTCCCTCTGTACAAACATAATTGACAATTTAGAAAAAGTCATTCTGATAATGGAGAAAAAGGAAGTTTTTGCCGCTACGGACGTTACATTTTAACGTTACGGACGTTACATTTAGCGTTACGGATGTTAATTGACCACATGGCTAAACGGATGTACATGTAGCCTAAATATTTTACCAGAAAGGCTGCTTGATTCAGATGGTTCTTGCTGTAAATATTATTTTTTATAACAACCTAAATTAGGGCCTAAGACTACACTACAACAAGTAGTACAAAGTAGCTTTTCAAGCGATTTAGAAAAGCAGGAAAAGCAATGTCAGTTTGTCGTGGCCTAGGCCGATATGTATTTTCAAAAATAGAAGTAGAACTAGTTATTTACTTAGATTAAAAGCTTTTTTATATTTTTATGGAAAACAAATTTACTGCCTACTCCTTCAAGTTCATCAATCATGCTAATTACTATTGCTACCGGTACATCGTGTCTATTTTATTTGCCATCAATCAAGAGGTGAACAAGTATAGTAATAAACCCATTTTACTTGATTTTTGTGGATTGGCCTGGTAGCCGATCTCAAAGCAGCCTGAATATTTTTGGCAATCCTAATATCCAGAAATATCGAGTTGTTTTGACTTTGGGCTTAGTTGATTTGGGGCCGAGTAAATGACTGGGACCGAGTTTCTCCTCGCTCGGAAAACAACCGCTGCACAGAATTTGGTGATTTATTTCCTCTGTAACTTTGGTAATAATGCTTGTAATGGATTGAAACTTTCACAGATGAAAGATAAGATAATAAAGCCTGAATAAATGTGCGATGACACTGAACTAGGCATGCATTTACATGATTTCTCAAACGTTAACATGTACATGTACTGCTCCGTAGCCCAGATTACGGACGCAAATTGCCTTTCCTGATTTTTCTCTTCATATACTATAGCCACTTTAATCTCTGACAAAATGGTTTCAAGTGAATGGATTTTTATAACAGAATAGTCATGAACCCCCAAAATGATTTACTATTATCTATATCTTCGTAATCGTAGAACATTTACAAATTCGCAATGCCTGCTAACCAGGTAGGAGCGGACATCATTCGCGATGCAAAATACATGTACATGTATGGTGAAAAGATAATAAGAAGTTGTTTGCAGTAGCACCATGTACTAAATATCTTTTTGTAAGTTTGTGTTATAAAAAGAACCAGCGGAAACTCAACATTTAGGAAAGTAGGCCCTACATTGTACACTGCTAACAATTTCTAAAACAAAAACAAAAATCTTATTTTAACCAGTTCGCGCCGGATGACGTATAAACTCAAAGTTTTCCCCCGATTCAAAACGGATGACACATAAACACGTCACGAGCAAGGCCGGAAATGTCTGGCAGCAGCGAGCCAGGCCGGAAATGCGTGGGTATGATTCCCGGCACTATCGGCCTGAACCCGCTTCGGATCGAGTTTCGTTAAGAATAATCTCGCCCCTCGGCTCGGTGATGTTCCCCGCGCAAAATGGTTAAGAAACATTTTCTGCCTCACTCTCCAGAAAAAACAAATTCTAGGAAGTGAGACAAAACAATATTTTTTAAACCAGAATTATGTTCTTATACAGGTATTAAGAATTGTACCGGTAAGTATGAGTACCCTTGGTTTGCATCGTTCTTCCAGGCACCATACCCTACTTCACCGTTGAAATCTCTTCGGTCTCCTGGGCGATGGGCAGGATATACTGTCTGAAATGCTGAGTTCCCTCCAGGTCTCACAAAACAGATTTACATGTACCACTTGGTGCTATTGCACTTCCTAACTCTGTTGGACACAGAATGACTCTTGGTCTTACATGTATATGCTTCTAATAGAACTACCAAAGGGGAAAAAAGAGGGGGTGGGGGGAGAGGTACATGTACATGTAGTATGAAGATCGTGTTTAAAAATACATAACATACTTACATGTACATGTACAAGTACCTATTACTGTTTTTAAAATGTCTTTTTCATTTGTCTCTCTTCTTTTTTTCCTAGAAATTTGATCATCACTGTCCCTGGGTCAACAATTGTATTGGAAAACGCAACTATCGCTTTTTCTTCATCTTCCTGCTATCATTGACAGCTCATATGGTGTCGGTCTTTGCACTCACTTTAAGATTTGTGCTCTCTGAAAAGGAAAATCTTGGACATCTTAAACCCATAATATCGTATCCTTTTTATTCATCAATGTATGTACATGTACTCTGAAAATAAAGCATGGTGCATGTATTTTGATATGAATATCGTATAGGAAATTTTTGGGGCACTATAACCAGTCTTAAAATTTGTATAATGTCTGTTGTGGTTGAAAGACACAATTCTACATCGATTAGCTGGGGTTAAAAGGTAATGGGGTCATTTGATGTTGTCGTTTAAACATGCACACAATTTTTCTTTGTAAAGATTGTTCACAAAACATACATGTACATGGGGGTCGACCGTGGTAAAAGTTGACACTCATGAACCTAGGATCACTTGGAACAATTCTGTATGATTTTGCTGAAATACAAACTCGAAAAGGAATTTTAATACCCCGTATTTTCCAAAGTTTGTTTTGAATTCTAGTATTCCCTTCGGGTTTTTTGTGTTTCAACTGCATTCATTGCCTGCCATTAATGTCCCTGCAGTCGATCCAATGCAGGTACATGTACGGTACTTGTCAACACACCCAAGTGTCGCCCACTACCAGTACTTCCCCAGTGACAAAATCATTATCCAATCTGGTCCAGTTTAGAAATTCTTCATTGGGCCAACAGCATGTTAAATACATAGGGGCAAAATGTGGGTTTTTAAAATTTTGTTGGGGTGTTCCAGTTACATAACCTCTCTAGACTAGATTAAGTAGAAACGTTTTTTTGTGTTTTTTTTTGGGGGGGGAGTGTCTATTTTCTTTGTTGTCCCTTGCATACACATCGCTTTCTAGGTTTGGTGCGTTTGTGTACAATAGTGAGCATAAGCCACATGGATTTAGCATTGCAGTCGCCTTCTGTTAAATTGAAATATAACCTTGATAACAATATAACCAAAAAGTCGACAAATTTACTAAATGTCTTTTATTTCCAGTGGCAACATTCTGTATTATATAAAAATAATATAATATAATATAATAATAATAATATTATAATCTTTAAATCCTTAACTTTGGTAAACAGCCTTGTGATTCTTGGCATTACTATACTGGCTGCATTTCCTGTATTTATTTTAGTCATCTTCCACATATCACTGGTGTGCAGAGGTAGGACTACCAATGAACAGGTAAGACTTGATGACTTTACTGCACTTTCAATATTAATAATAATGATATTGAAAGAAACACTTGGCTGATGTTTCAGACGATGTTTCGGATCAGGAATTTTCAGATTTCGCTTTCTCATCCATGGCTCAAAGGGGCAACGTTACTAATAGTTACTTCAATTCCCCCCACCTTCATCTAAAGAACCCACTCGTCCCTCTTTTTGCAAGATTCTTAATACTGCCTCCCTCTCCCTCACCCACATAGAAAATACAATTTCCTGTGTGCAGTTCATGTGCAGACATCATGTTTAATGCTTTCAGTAGTGTTTTGAACAAAAATCTCTATACATGTACCTGCACGATATCTGAATTTTTTCAAGACTAATGAATACTTAACCGTCCCTCAAAATGCTACCGAGGTCAAAGACGTACTCCTGACAAATGCTCAAAGGAACTATAGAATGTTGGAAAATGCAGACCGCAACCTACGCCATGGGGCTAACGTCTTTCCAAAGACCCTACAACAGTTGACCCAACAACAGCTGACCCCGATCTTCAATTGACTGCCTAAAATTAAGTTCCTGCCTCCTGGAGTTGTATGCAGGACTATGATCCTCGGTAAAATATTTTGGCCTTCCCAAGACTCTAGGGAACGAATGGAGTCACTTCCCTTGACCGGCACCAATCTCTTTAACAACAAATTAGATGAATCCTTGCTAAAAGTAGCCAAACTACTCAAAACTCAGGAAAGGATTGACTTGCGTTGCCCAGGTTGATCATCTCACCAAAGTGGCTCTAGTTCTAGATACCCACAGAAAGTCCGAAGGTTCGAGACAGAACAGGGGCAAATGACTACCAAACCAGTGTAATTCCCATGCCCCCTGCTCTAGGACATGTAGGAGTTTGACTTCGGGAATTCTTCCACGATTGGACTCGTATAACCTCAAATTTCTGGGTTCTCCAGACAGTTGCTTCGGGATACCAGTCAGAACTTACCGGTACAACGCTACTGATGGTGGGCCACCTCCTTGGATCTGAAAGATGCATATCTTCACATCGCTAGCCACAAGAATTATCAAAAATTCCTACAATTCATCTACATGTACATGTACCAAGATATTTACCAGTTTCAGTGTCTCCCATTTGACCTCTCCACGGCCCAACGGTCTTCACCAGAATTACAAAGGTGGTTGCAGCAGCCCTCTGATGTCAAAATGTGCATCTCCACACCTACCTGGAAGACTGGCTGATAGTTGGCCCATCTCATCAGATACAGTAACTAAGGAAGCTCTCTCAAAAACAATTGAACTTGCTCAAAAGCTCGGTTTCATAATCAACACAGATAAATCTTTTGTGACCCCTAAACAGACACCTACATTTCCCGGCGCATGCCTAAATACCATCATGGGCAGAGCTTCTTCATCACTAGATTGACGCATAGTCCAGGAGGAGTGTATTCATCTGTTCCTTTCTATAACATCCCTTCTAGCTCAAGCATGACTTCGTCTTCTAGGTTTCATGGCCAGTTTGGTGGACTTGGTTCTATGGTGCAAAATGCGAATGTGACCTCTATTTTTATCATTCCCGCCCTCGGTCAGATCCCATCACCCAACCAGTTACTGTTTTTCAAGTCATCCAAGCACATGTCATATGTTGGTAGCTGACACGCAAGAACTTTTTCACAGGAACTCTACGTGTATATCAACGTTCGTGTCCATCAGTGACCTTGACCACAGATGCCTCTGAGACTGGTTGGGGAGCTCAACTTGATGACATACTCTCTCGGGAATATGGTGTCAGTTGGAAAGTCTTATTCACATTAGCCACCTGGAACTTTTGTCAGTTTTCAGAGTTTTCAGAGCTCTACAGAAGGTGCGTCACCTGGTCCTGATAAAATCGGACAACTCAACAGTAGTGTATTACTTGAATAGTCAGGGAGGCACTCTCTCCCCCTCCCTTTGTATTATGACCTGGGTACTTCTCTACTGGTGCATCCCTCTGAGAATTTATCTTCTGGCAAGCCACCTAGCAGGGAACGAAAATATAATTGTGGATGCTCTGTCACAGGCAAAGTCCATTCCTGCAGAGAAGACTCTTTATCGACCCTTGGTGCAACAGATATATTCAGCACCATCGACACCCCCACGTCGACTCTTGGTCATAAATGGATAGAACAGCGATAGCCATCATATCGGTACATGTACATCTCGGTTTTTTCAGAATGATCCAACATATTTAACAACCCCCTAATAACTCAACTGAATAAAGGCATGTTCACAGAAAGACCTTCAGTGAAACAACTTATTCCCTCCTGGGATCTATCAACAATGCTTCACAAACTGACCAATTTCTTTTTGAACCAGATGGTTCGTTATCATTGCATAACCTCACCATAAAAACAGTTTTCTTACTACCAGCAGCTACAGCTCGCCGCATAAGTGAGCTTCATGCTCTTTCCATTGAAGCAAGCCATTTACGTTGAAAACCAGGAGGTGTTTGTCTGATTCCTCATATCGGATTCTTAACCAAGAACCAATTTTAAAGCTTTTCACCTCCAGATATTTTGGTCCCTAGCCACGCAAGCTATGGTGCCCAGTCAGGTCTCTGATCGCTTATCGGGAAGAGCCCAGGTAGCGCCAGCATACCACCGTGGCTTATCCAGGAGAGTCCTGGTAGCGCCAGCATACAGTACTCTTGTGGCTTATCTGTAATAGGCTTGGTAGCGTCAGCATATCCTATGGCTGAACTTGAAGAACCTGGAAAGTGATGCTTACACCAACAACTGATGCGCGACACTGGATGTCTGACAGCCACAAATGTCTCGCTTTATGGAATAACTAATCGACTGATGCACTGCATGTCTTCAGGTTGGGTTGATGTTGGGGAATAGACACTGGCATACCATGGAGCTGATGGTGATGTTGACTAATATACTGGTACATGTACCTCCCTTGTATTCCAGGGAAAATACCTCATTTTGTTTTGTTGACCTCGCACAAATTGCAATAGAATATTTTTCACCACAGTGCACTTTTATAAGGTCCCTAGAATGACGTACTAAAAATTTCAAAAAATCCAAGTGGTGGAAATATGACTAATTTGCCTGAATTGTAATATATTTGCCGCGATATATATTTGCCGCGTAATATATTTGCTGCGTAATATATTTGCCGCGTAATATATCCTATATTTGGGTATATTAATATGGGTTTTTTTGAAAAGTTTATTTTGGTGATTCTACTTACACATCCTTACTTCAATAACATTTTCTAAAGCTTTTAAGTGACTAAATAATTATGAAAATCTAGTAATGTCCAAAATGACTACAATTATACCCTATAATTTGCACGTACGTGTATTTACCTTGTCTCCAGATATCATCAAGTAGTCAGTATTGGTGAGCTTCAAATTCACCAAGTTGCTTACTGGCACAGTTATCATATTAAAAACCTTATTGAAAATCATATGAACAATGATAACCTTGTGATATTTAGCCTAGCAAACAAAAACTGGGGGGAAATGGTGTGTCTATAAATTGGGCTAAAAGATAGGTGAAGGGTTGCCAAAGGTGAGAGACTTGAACAAGTTGTCATAATTCTGTCATAATTCTTTTATTTACAGGTCACAGGAAAATTTCGCAGTGGGCACAATCCGTTCGATCATGGCTGCAGTATAAATTGCTTTAGTGTGTTTTGTAGTCCTACATTACCAAGGTAAGAATTAGTTTCTCTCTGTTAGAATCCAATTATTTAGTTGCTCTAAACTTGAAAAGAATATTTAAGAATTCAGTCGGTAAGGAGGGAATAGCGAAACTTGGTGGGTAGAAGGCTTATGATCGAGGATGATTCCATTATATATATAATTGACGCTACTGGAGTCATACTAGACTCGAGGCGTTGTGACTAATGTTTTTTTCAAATTCTCGAAATTCGTCTCGGCCATCCAGCCCGATCCTGGGCAGCACGAACAGCTTGATCGTGCTGAAGGCCGATGGCGTTGAGGTCGTCTATAATCTGTAAGAGGTAGGTGCGACGCAGGCCTCCTCCCCGTCGAAACGGCTCTGAAGGTTTATTTCATTTCATAATGATTCCATTAAATGTACAGATTGATCCGGATCCGGATCAGGAACCTCAATCAGGTTGAATGATTTTGTTAACATTAGACGATAGGATGCGTTTGTCGATGAGGCGGAGGTCTGTGCTCTATCGAGTGCCCTTTTTTCGAGTTTTTATATAAACATACATGTACAAAATAATGCAACAACGTTTATTTGTCCGAAATCCACCACCCGCGCGGTTTTCGTTTAGCATGCACAGTGCAAACATATATCGCGAACAGCGACCTCACGCGGCCACTTTACAAATCAACTAGAACTGGGGCCGTCAGATGGCCTTGGTTTATTCATTTATGCGAGGTTTTTGGGGTGGTGCTCATTATGCTAATAGCCTAAGCTGACTTTTTAAGTCATTTTTTTGTTGGTCGATCGTTCCGTAGAAAATGCATAGTGGTAAAAGGTCATAACTGCATGCACTTCATGGCAGTGTTATAGCTAGAGACTTTTCACTGACTTGGACAAGCGACAAGCCATTCTCGCGGTGACGGCCGGGGTCAACATGATCAGAAACATTAACAACAAAACTTGTAGTATTGCAGACTAACAATATTGGACAAATTTTACAATATAAATAATGAAATAAATTTATATTATAGTATTTAAATTTATTTATTCTGGAAAATTAAGAAATTTTGTATTTAACCTATTAAAAATAAACATTTATTAAAACAGTAATCGAACGAGCCTGGGCTGCTATCTCTGCCTATTATAACGTATACGTCGGTAATTCAATAGCAGCTTTGAACATTAGACAACAACACTCGGAAAATCTTTTTAAAAAATAATCATTTATTGTCAAATTGAAAACATGATTCTTGTACAATTGCAAATAAAACGGAAATATGATTATAAGTACCGGTACTACTTTTTAAGCCGTTTTTTATGTGAAATTAGTGCCGGTCGGAAGCAGTGCTTTTCATCAGGAGTGGTGGGCAGAACTCCTCCGTGCTGGTCGGGCCCGCCCAGTGCCGACCATCATGGTCATGTATTATGAACGAGTACTTGTACGGTACTTGTACATGTACATGGATAGTGATTTTAACGAAGGCTTTGGAGGAATTGCACGTGTACACGGTTGGATTGTTGAAACTGTCCCGGGAACTGCGGGAGTAGATCGGTGGAGGGTCATGTCATATTGGTTACATTTTCGCTCGTTTTGCTGGATATTTGCTTGAATGTTGACAATGTTATGGTTAAAACTACATGGTTAAAAAACTTGATACATGAACTAGCGTAAATAGGTTTTGTGCCAGCTACATGTACATGTAGCTCTAAGCAGGATTGGGCCGGCTGCCTGAAAAATGATGGATTACCTGTCGGCAAATCCACGAAAACAACGTGACCACGAAGAAAGGATTCCACAGGCCTCGAATTACACGGCGGCCACGACGGACAGTGCCGTCGAAGCCCTTGCAACTGGCCGTGGTGCCCCTCGAAAAAATACCCTTTTCACGGCCATAATGTCGGGCCCTTTTCCCCTGTTGGCCGTCGTGCCCTTTTTATGAAAGTTAAATATTTACTTGTGTTAGTTTTCAGCCTACGATGCATCTTGTGCTTGTGACGTGTTTTAATGTATATCCAGCGCAATCCGCTCGAACCAGTCAAAGGAAGTTGCACTAGCGTAAATTGTTTACGTTCAACGCATTCGCGACTCTCTCGGCACCCGTTGTACACGAACACCCGACGTCTTTAAACAAGGGACCAGTCTAAAATAAAAAACATTGACCAACAGAGGGCGCTCTCTGTTGTTTGAACGCCCTCTTCTGGTGGAATTGTTGCACCGCATGACTATAAAAACTTTTTTAGTGAATGAATCCCGTCACCGTCCAAAACTTTTCGGATTAATCTACAAGAATTTAATAGAGTACCAATGCCGCGAAAAGAGCGTTTGAAGCGGACTGTTAAAGGTGAACTAGAACACTCTGCTGCCAAATGCAAGAAATTGGACTTCTTTTTTATTTTTAAATTTTGGCCTTGGTGCCCTTTTTACTGGCCTTGGTGCCCTTTTTACTGGCCTTGGTGCCCTCCCAAATTTTGAATACTCCAAGGCCAAAGTGGCCTTGCCCTAAAAAAATTGTAATTCCAGGCCTGATTCCAAGTTCTTCCGCTGCTCGGGTCAAAATCTTTGAGGGATAAATAATCTGTTGCAGAATTCAAACAACACGACATTTCTTCGACGATAGACGAAGCTTTCTAGGCTATAGCCTTTGCTATTTTTTTGAAGGTAATGTTGCAAACTGAAGTAGGCCTATAGCTGCTTGGACACTCCACATAAGCTCGCCTATACCTATCCATTTTCGCATACAAAGTCGTGCGCTAGAAATCTAGCGTAAAATAAGAAAAAACATAAGATTTCATTAATGAATGAACCAAGGTCATCAAACGGCCCCAGTTGATTTGTATAGTGGCCGCGTGAGGTCGCTGTTCGCGATTTATTTTTGCACTGTGCATGCTAAACTATTAATCTGCAGCGCGCGGGTTGATTTCAGACAAATATACGACGATGGCCTTGGCCAAGGCTACCATTTCGGTGGTGCCTGCACGGACAAAGACAAAAGTGTCTAACGACTTGATTTAAAGTCTACACTTGCACAGTATCTGAACAAAATCGAAAAACTTGGTCCCATGGTCAATCTGAACCCCTCTTGAAAATTATCACCGGGGTGACTCCCAGATTGACCTGGCTAGCTCCTTGACCGGTCAGCTGACATTATTAGATTATTATCTCATTTAAAGGTGGAAACCAGTATATTTCAAACCCTATCTATATTATCAATGTTACCGCAGTTATACATTTTACACAAAGTACGGTTCATGTACGTTTAATATTTCCGTTATATTCTGTTGCATTGTTTTGGAGACACACTGTATATCATGTGTACCCTTTGCTCTGACAATTGATGAACAATAGAACAAGAATGGTCAGTCTTATTTATTACAGTTATACATTTTTTAATCCATTTAAAGAGTACATGTAGATGTTGATTAGCAGAATCTAAAACCTGGCATCAATGTTGTCTGCTCCCTGGAAGAATTCTGCTGGATATGTTGAAACTCATCAGCAACTTGATGGAAGAATTTTGAATCGTGTAGAGAAGGGGATGACGTGTAAAAGATTGCTCTTCTGGGGTTTTTTTTGGCAGAATTCCGACCTTGTATTTTGACTTTCTGACTTTAATTACAAGTTTTATTGGCATTGACATTTGAAGTTCCGACATTTATGGCATCCTTCAGAAAGATGTTTTCAGTTTCAGGTACATGTATTTGATATTAATGTTAAAGAATGAAATAAAAAGTTTGTCCTTACTATTTTGCCTTCCTGTGTCACGTCATTTTATCATAAACTGTCTTTGTATCGCGTTTGAGTAGTATGCAGAGAGTATGCAGCACAAAGCCGTGGCCAAAGCTAGCTCACGCACGTAGGGCGGCTGGTACTGTATAATCTCAAACAATTGTCATAAACACACAGACCTGAAACCCGGCTAGAATTGGAAGGGTGATACATGAATGGATACAACAACGCATTTCATTGGCTCTTTTATGGGCACAGAAAATTGGTAACGTTCGTAATGGACAAATGACAATCACTGTATGAAAAATAGTCTTGTGTGCATCAGTGTGTTACATCAGTTTTGCCGAAAACGTAAAACACGATCATGTTTGTGTCGCAATTAACATCGCAAAGACATCAGTCAACGGAATGGAGAGGGACAGACAAAGGAGATTAATAAAGGAATTACAAATACTTTGCCGTGGGAATGGCTGGAATACAAATCTGGAGCCTTTGTGGTTTTTTTTATTTCTGTCGGAATTTATCCGGAAATTAAAAAAGCCGATCGACATCATTTTACCACGTGTAGTAAATGTCAATCATTTGTCAATACTTTGCAATGCTGTTTGACTTGTTAACATCATAATCCCATGGACTTTGCCGTGCCCGTGCTCGTTACCATGTAATGTGCATGCAGTGTTTTTCGCACTGCACGTGTGCTCACTTCCCATGATGGAAAAACGTCTATCTGAGAGAATCTTATCCCTGATATAAAAAAATGCCATAATTTGTATTTCATTTAAAATGTTGAATTATTTTTGGTTATTTACAGGTACATTGGCTATAAAGGATTTTCTGTGACCTTGGCTTCCATGTACCTGCCTTCTCAGACTGAAAACAGTGTTGCAAACAGTCAGGTTCAGTTGGATATGGATGAAACATTAATACCAAATATTACCAGCAATTATAAAGTAAGTAAATCAGACTTTAGTAAATACATTTAAACTGGTATCTGTCATTCATCTTAACTGTTGCATCTACATTTGCATATTTTCTATGGGCTGCATTCAAACAGCTGACAAGTATACTTTAGAAAACTTAAACAAGTTTGGTACATTTTTGAAAATGTGAAGAAAAATTCACAAAGATTTTAAAATAGTGTTAAAATAAATCATGTTTTATGTTTGAAACAGGGCTTTTAAAAGAAAAAGCCACACCTTTTTGTGGTTTTTCAGCAATGTACGTTTGCCTATTTAAAAACATACCTGTAGGCTCAGGTGTTATGAAAGAAATTTTGGGATCTTTAAGATGTATATTTTAAAACTATGTTTCTAATGTTAGGAAAAAACAATTTGGATAGTACAGTAAACTCCTATAACCTCGTATAAGTTGGCCGTCTGACATAAGTCTCGATCGTTTCTAAGTTGACTGTTTAAAGTAGTCTCTTCTCTTAAGTCGGCATGCTATTCTCGGTCCCATCTTCAAAACAAAGCATTACAAAATCTTTTGTGTAAGTCGGCATTCTACTTTCTGCACTACGGTTGGCGAAAAGTGTCAAGTGAAAAGTCCAATGCTGCTTTAACTGACTTCTGGTAATTGGCACTGTGTCCGTTATCGCTGCTTCGGTTTGTACGATGCAGCCGAGCAACGTGCGTTGCTGCACTACGCGAACAGAATACCAGCTAACCTCTCTCAGCCAGCATGTGTATACCTAATGCGTTCAAAAAGAGGTTTCCCAACTACTACAAAGCATAACACATCATTTCCAGTACCCCCTCTAGTCTGCATGCATGCGTTCTGTCTATTTTAGGGTTTGTCTTATTGAAAGATTTGCTCGTACCCCCACCCTAGGCCAGTTATATGTATTTTCATTAGTAGGAAGATGTCATGGGTCAGATCCAGTTGCTTTGAAGTCCCATAAAATTCCTTATCCGCCAGAGGGCTGTATACTAAAATTGACTTACCGTACCTTGGGAAGGCGAAATTTAACTTGGATTCTATACTTTTCTCTGAATAAATATTAGGAATTACATTCACACCCGTCCACCCTGTTTTTATAATGTACAGACCTTGCTGTACAGTTTTTTTCTGGAATTGTCCAATGGGGTTTTCTTTAAAGTTTGGTTCTGTGCATTGCACGATTGTATCCCATGTACATGTAATTCATAATATCCGTCTAGAGAGCAGTACAGAATCCAAGTAAACATTGACTTACCAACAACTAAAACAACTGTCCTTCTCACAACTTAATTCACCAGCAGCCGATTTCACGAAACTTTACTTTATGGCGTAAGTGGACTTACGCCATAACTTATTGCGTAAGTTGCGCGATAACTTTAGGGCGGATTTCACGAAAGTTACGCATTATCGGGATATGTCGTAACTCACCGAGTTACGCCATAAGACGTGGCGTAACTTACGCCATGACTTTAGGTGGCGTAAGCCGTGGTTATGTGTCGTAAAAATGGCGTTCAACGTGAACACCAAAGAGCGCTTCGCCGTGAAAGAGTGTTCCGTGACCGAATAAATCCCCTATAGATCATCTCGAAGACGACAAAATCAGAGGGCGGTATCGCTTTTCTCGGAAGGGTATTTTCTAAATCATTGAAGATTTACGACATGTTTTGGAGCGTCCTACAAGTACAAGGATAGTTTCTCATTTTCTGTTAACGTTAGTAAATGTCGCGTGCAACAAAAACCACCCTCATTTAAATCTCACTTTCTCAAATCATAACAAATCTCCGACGCACTTTTTTGAGAAAAAAACGGCTTTTAAAATCGGTATTCACGCTACAAACACAGCCCCGAAAAAATGGCGGCCTCCAACAAAAATCCGCGTAATTCGTAAACACGTATAATTGTAACGTCTGTTTTATGTATATTTGTGCAACAACTGCAAACAGTCGTTGTTAGAACTTGAGGTCACCCTCGTCCTACAAATATAAAAGTTTTTAGTGAAAATAGGATGTTGCGTAGCTAAGTCGAGTTTCGTGAAATCGATTTTAACTTATGGCGCAGCTACGCATTAAAGTTATGGCGTAAGTCTTGCGCCACATCCAGTTAAGGCGTAAGTTACGCACAGTTTCGTGAAATCGGCTGCAGGTCCACAAAAGGAGGAAGCCAAAATAGCTTCTGTGCCACAAGGCAGTGTGGGTACATGTAGTTGTATTCCAGATGCTATTGTTAAAACTTTCAGCAAATGAAATCTGTTGGAAAGGGGAATATGCAGATGGGGTGGCTTAATTAGTAGTGCGATTAGATTTCATATATGTTATTTTAACAAAAACATTTTTTCCTTCACTTTTCAGCCGACATCACAGCCTTTTGAGATTAAACAACTGACACTCAACCACAACGTGCAATATGCAGGAGATATTCATAGTTTGAGCAATGAAAGTCAAGGAAATGATTGTGAGGCAGACCCACCTCCTCTTCCATCTAACAATTCAAAGGTAAAAGTCTTCAGTTACAACAAAAACAGCTCAAAAGATCCAAACAGTGTTAGCATCACTTCCCCGGTAGTTAATCAGACTTCCCCGGTAGTTAATCAAACTTCCCCGGTAGTTAATCGATCCATAACTCAATCAAAAAGTCAGAACTACAGAAATGTAGCAGAAACAGTTCGATATGGAAATGGAACAGCTAGCTCACATGAGCTAGAGATTTTTGAAAGTCAAGAGCCTGTACATGTTAATAGACAACCTATTGGCAATGGTACCCATTTCCATGGGTCATACGATGTACCAAGAAAGCGTCGTCCCATCTCATTTGTAACAGCTCTACAGATGAGTGAAGAGTTAGATGTGCGAAAAAACCCAAAACTGGGACATACGTACATGTATAATGATACTTGTGACAAAAAAAGTGGAACGGAAAGTAATAGCAATGATTCTGAAAAGCTTACTCACAACAATTTAGAACTAAATACTGATGAATTGTCTTCTTCAGTTACCAAATATGAAATTTCAGTATAATTTTTTTTGACAAATTTAAATAAATCACAAAGAGAAACTGATCAGGTGTATATTTAATAATTATAAATTTGAACAATTCGTTTGAGTGGTGGGTGTTAAAAACCTGTGACCTTGGAATACTGTATCTGTGAGATGCTACCGGTATTTGATGAAACCTTTTGTTATTAGCATCTCGTCAGTCTGTACAATTTCTTGGTTGCTAGTAAGAAACTACATACTCATGCATGTATGTGCCATGTAGTTTGGAATCGCGCCAAAGTCACAATGGTAGCAACAATAGCAATTCTGCAAACCTAGGAATACGCACACGGGATTAAACCCAGTGAAGGAGACAGATTTTAATTGCAAATTTTGGAATAAATCACAAAAGGAAAACGGAATACTCTACACACTAGTCAAGTGTTGGTGCAACTTAATAAACACCTCACCAAAAGTAAGTCCCCCTCTTAACAGTTCGTCAAAACATCGTCGGGTAAAACATTTTACCAATCAAACTTAGTTAAAAATAATCCTATGACTGTTTTCTAAATGTTGTTTGAAAATAAAAAATGTCCATAACTTCATGGCTGAATGAGCTCAAATGAATGGAAAAAAACTGCCCTTCTCAAGTCACAAAAGTTTATGAATGGCTTCTTACTATTAATGGAAAAACACCTGTGGTTGAATGCAGTTTAAAATACCCACCAAGTGTACATTACTCTAATCTGTAATCAATTCAGGATCATTCAACCATGCAAATCCCTTTCTTGGCTCAGAGCTTAGCACAGTGAGATGTTGGGTGATCAGTCCCATTCCTTGTCCCAATACACCTTGCAGTTGACAAGCATAGGCCTTCTAATTTTTTTCGTGTTCTGAAATTAAGCATTATGCCCAGACTGTCTGATCAATACAGGGCCATTGTATACCCAGCACGATATGTGGCAGAGGGGTTTCTCTGCCACATATCGCGCTTCATATGGGCCATTGCCATTGGTCTTTTACAGACTAATACCCCTGTGAAGCAGGTGGCAGATCAACTTTTGTGACTTTTGAGAAGGGCAGTTTTTGTCATTAAATTGAGCTCATTCAGCCATGAAGTCATGGACATCTTTTATTGTTAAACAACACTTAGGAAACAGTCAAAGGATTATTTCTAACTAAGTTTGATTGGTAAAATGTTTTATCTGACGATGTTATGACGAATTGTTGAGAGGGGGACTCCCTTTTGATGAGGTGTTTACATGTGAAAAAGTTAGCTATGTAACTACATGTAGTACCCAGTTGAAATTATTTATGTAAATTTGCCCAGGAATTAAAATAGTCAGGCAGATTGCTGCAAAATATAATAAAATTGTTCACTTGATGATAAAATCATGAAATTTGGCACACAGTTACGAGTATGGCATGAGACAAAGATTTGGCTATAGGGCCATCGCAGATTTATCCTTAAAAATAGTAGATAGAATGACAATTTGCAAAAATTGCTTGTTATTCTACTTACAATTTTTTCAAAGGACAAATCTGTTTTCCTTTTACATCCCTTTCTTGTAATACTGTTGACCACCCCTTTTTCTTGCAACCCCCCCCCCCCCCCCCTAATTACTCCCAGTAATACTGTTTTGTTAGTTCTTCCCTTTGATTATCACAACATTTTCTTGTGGTTTTACATACAGTACACCTCCCGTTTGCACCCCTTTACCCACTTGGTCGTCTTTGATCCTACCCACTCTGACCTCATCTTTTATTCCCTTGACCTAATCTTGTTTTGTTGGTTAATCCACCAACTTTATGATTTCTCTTTTTTTCTTATTTTCTTTCAACCATGTTGTGTATCGCGCTTGTATGCCCCCTGTACACAGCCATTTTATCTCTGAAGAAAATCTTGTAAATATCGAAAATATTAGGCCCTCTGAACTTATTTGATTTGAATATCTTTCTAATGACATACCATGAATGTGTGCCAAATTCCATGCTTTTATTATTTGATGAACAATGTTTACGGTTACACAAATTTGCCTGGTTATAATGTTTATAATAAACTTGTGAAAGACAGAAAACAGTATTGTGTTCACTATCTTAAATGAGCTGAACCTTTTTTCTTTTCGCTTTTTATGTAATTCTCTCTTTATTAAAATTTGGCTTTTGACTTAATTGGATATTTTGGTAATAGAACCTGAAAGGTTTCCCCGGTGAAAAAAATTATGTGCAAGTTTGTTGGGTTTCTTAACTTTTTATATCCCCCCCCCCCCCCCCCCCCCCGAAAAGGGGGGGAGGGGTCGCTTTGTAAAATTGTTAATAGTTTTAACAATTGTGAAACTGATAAACCACTAGACTTCAAAGAGAAAAACTTGTGCCAAATATCAATTCCAACACATCTTAAATGAATGCAGACTTGTACCCCTGATCGATGCTTACCAATCATTCAAACTATGTACAAGTAGATGACAATTTGTAGTAGTCATAAGTGAAATAGAATTCCAAGACATTTGTTGACGTCTTCAACTTCTTTAAATAAACTTTAAAGGACATAAAGTGAAAAGGGAAACTCTCCATCTAAATGTCTCTAACTAAAAATGTTAAATGAATTTTGTTCTTATAATTTGTTGGGTACATTGTAGGCCGTGTTCGTGTGCACAGAATTGTATGTAATGTCATTGTGTATAATTACATTTAAATTTGAAATGAAATAAGACAATTCAAATGGAGAGGTTGAGATTTTACAAGTACTGTACCGGTATTTGTGAGCGCAAGGGAAGTATTAAATAGAACGCGGTAAAAATACACTTTCACAGGTGTGTAACTATCTGAGGTTGATTTGATACCTGTACTTCAGTTGCTTTGACACGTCAGTTGCTTTGACACGTCAGTTGCTTTGACACGTCAGTTGCTTTGACACGTCAGTTGCTTTGACACGTCAGTTGCTTTGACACGTCAGTTGCTTTGACACGTCAGTTGCTTTGACACGTCAGTTGCTTTGACACGTCAGTTGCTTTGGCACGTCAGTTGCTTTGGCACGTCAGTTGCTTTGGCACGTCAGTTGCTTTGGCACGTCAGTTGCTTTGACACGTCAGTTGCTTTGACACGTCAGTTGCTTTGACACGTCAGTTGCTTTGACACGTCAGTTGCTTTGACACGTCAGTTGCTTTGACACGTCAGTTGCTTTGACACGTCAGTTGCTTTGACACGTCAGTTGCTTTGACACGTCAGTTGCTTTGACACATCGAGACGTCAGCGTATATTGTGACGAGGAAATTATACACACATTAAACAGGACAAATACAAAACAGCAGTTATTTCATTTACTTTCCCCCATAACAAATTTGCGCGCCATTGGTTGTGGGGTACCTCTATTAATTGTTCGACCTTACTTTCCTTCTTCTGTTTTCCTTTGTCTCCTTTGTCTCTCTAAATACATAGCGTTACGAGTGTGGGGTACTTTCCTTTCTAAAGACGAGACTGTCATGTGGGGTACCATTGTTGCTATTTTGTTCCCGTACCCTGTAAGTGCCAATCTGTAAACACACTCCCTCATGCAAGCGACACCCTTTGATTTAACGCTCACGTCACTTCTCGCGCTTGCCTGGCCGCGATAATTTTATCTGCAACTCGATCCGAAGCGGGTTCAGGCCGATAGTGCCAGGTAGCACACCCACGCATTTCCGGCCTTGCTCGCTGCTGACAGACATTTCCGAACTCGAACTTGGCGTGCTTATGCGTCATCCGTTTTGAATTTGGGGAAAACTTTGCGTTCATATACGTTATCCGGCGCGAACTGGCTAAATAATGATTTTATTGAATTCCTTGTTGCTTAAAACATGTTAAGACATTTAATTTGTATTTTCAACTTGTTTGGTGCAAAGTTATGATAAAAATGGGAAATGGCGGCCGTATAGGACGCTATCTAGGATTTCTGAAAAAGCTCCTGTGGGATTTTTGGGGACTTTTAGTATATTAATCTACTTATACTCTGGACCTGTCCTAGAAATTTCAGTTTGTTATGAGCTATTTTTAGGTTATAACTAAAACTCTTGGTCTACTTTGCCCAGCGCTGGTTCGGTATCTAAGGACTTGATTTTTTAGTTTTACTAAAAGAAAGAACTGCGCCGTGGAAAACTGATGTCTTTCTTCTGTTGGTATTACAATGCAATTGTCTTGAAATGTTGTCAACTTTTGGGGCAAACTTGGTTTTAAACTCAACATTAGTAGGCCAATAGCGTGCTTACACGTAAACGTACAAGTACAAGTTCGAAATCCCAACCTTTCTATTGTCATTGTATTTTGCTTTTTTTTTTCATGAGCTTATTTTATTTTAAATAACGTGACCTTAGTTTTTATTAAAAACACATGCCGGAATACCTGCATCCTAAGTTTGACCCCAAACCAACTTATAGTTCTAAAGATATAAATAAACCAGTTATTTTAAAATGACTTCACATAGCCCATGATGATGTAACTCTTTGGGACATTAGTGCATTTTACACAAGTTAAATTTCTAGATCTTTGTGGTTATGCTAACTGCACCACATCAGAGTTTATGACCTTCCCGGTATATCATACATGTATACTGATAGTTTCATTGGGATATGACTTTGTTTAATGCCAAATGTGCCAGGCTGAATAAAACCAATTCTACGCGATTTCAGTTGAAACCACAGGGTTCATTCTTTAAAGAACAACCAAATCACAAATAATCTCTTGAATACTGTTCATTTTTGAACCCCCGGGTTACTTTGTGTGCATCTTTTCTGTGGAACTTCAACTATATTAAATTAATTTGGATAATTTTACTTTAATAGCAATGTGAGGGTTTCTTGCAGCGGCTACAGAGAGCATGCAGTCTTACAAATAATTGTAGATTGTAAAAGGATATAGCCAAGTTAAATTCCTCATATTGGCCATGCAAGTCTTGGAATCTCACTGCGTGACTTTTTAACTTTCAGGCTCTATTGTAAAGTAAAGACATTAGGTTAAAACAATTGAATAACCACAATAGACCCATCACATGGGACATAAACTGTGTAATCGTGTGCCCAATCATTTTTATGTTGTAATATTGTTACTGAATAAAATTTATTGTGTAAGGTTTTTGTGTCTACATCCTCTAATGATATTTGATTGTTCAAAACGGATGGAACATTATAATTTACTTATGTGTCATGGTATTGGACCATCACCTACTTTACTGGAAAAACAGCTATGGAAAGATAATGTGCCAAGTAGATTTTTCTCCCTGCAGTGTTTTCTCTTGATTGCCGCATAAATTTTGCGTTAGTTATGGTGTCCACTTTTCAGTCAAGTCAAGTCAAAGAAAATTATTTTAATTATTTTTTATTTAAGTTAATGTGTTCCGGTCCTCCTATGTTGAAGTTTTTAAGTGACTTCTTTTACTACCGAATTATTAAGAAATATCTTACTTATTTGAAAGTAAATAATGATTGTAGGCATCCAGCAAAATGATTGCTCTAGATATCATGTAATTGTTCCGAAAAATTGAATTATATATTTAAACAAATCACAAACAAAAACAACATACTAACAACTGCCCGACGCCGGTTGAAAACGAAAGCCGTTGTTGTTGTTTTTCTCAGCATCCATCATGTAAAACTTCGAACAGGTAACTTAAACGATATTTACTATGAAAAACAATCAACAAACAACCCCCCCCCCCCAAAAAAAAAAAAACCCAACTAATTGATGATAATTCAAGCAACTACCAATAGTGTATCTTCTATCTATACTATAAAGAAGGAAAAATGCGCCATTTTGCCCATGGACGCAGCCATCTTGGAACACAGGGCCGCGCCATCTTGGCGTATCGGCGGCGCCATGTTGGAAAGACGCGGCGCTTTTGGTCGGGCGACTCAGCGCCGTGCGTGTGTGCCGCCGTTGTTTGTGCGGCGGGGTGCCAGATCGTTCGCGACGACGAATCCCCCGGGGGTGTAAGATTAAAAAAAAACACACCTCATATTCGTCCGTGGTGAGATTTAGGAGAAACAGACGTTACCGATAAACGTGTAATCGCTTTTCGATTGCCTGTTGATGTGTGTGAGCCTTTTTGCGTAAACTATTGCATCATTTTTGCATTATCCTTGCCAGAGTTCGGGCCGGAGCCTTCCCGAAATCGTATCCCGTTGCTCGGTTGCCGAATTGCTGGCTGTTCGCGATTGGGCGGCAGTTATTGCGTTACACAAAGCCTTCGCAAATTGCTTCCCTTGCTCTCGGTGGGCGAGTTGGTTGTTCGCGATTGGGTAGTCTAGTCCTAGACCCTTGTGTTATTTCGGCGCCCACGCGCGCAGATTCGTTAACGCTGTCTCTTTTTCAAATCCCGACTTCGTGTGCGTTGGTGTCTCACGCATGCGTAGTTTACATAATGCAGCTGGATCCATACTCGCACTGGAGCCGACGTTTGACAAACGTACATGATTTTGGATTCCCCAATGGGTCTAGCACTAGTTGGCAATCAATTGTTAACTTTAACCTTAGTTTTCGACGAATCTCCCTCGCTTTTCCGAGGGATCCAATCAGCGACCGAGTTTGAGCCTCATCATGAATTATTCATTATACACAAATATAAGATACTGTGTGTGTGTACACAAGACAGTGTACATGTACAACATTGTACATGTACAATGTACATGTATGTGATGGTGACTGTATGCACGTGCATTGCGCGAAATGTGCAGACTTTTAATAGCATTGTACATGTACGTGTGTCCGATCTTCCGGGGCATGGCAGTGCAAGCTAGCTACAGCCACCGGTATCGTACCGCGGGTCTGCCCGCTGCAGCATCGCTATGTTATGGTGCTTCAGCGCGGTGCGTTTTTTGTATTCCAGTGTATCGAACGTACAGTACGTCAGTATTAGCCTCAAATCTAGTGAGGTCGTGCTTCATTTTGGCAAACAGTTAATTACCTGCAAAAACTACCTTTCCCTGAAATAAAAGGGGAAATTTATGGTGGCTCTGCATGGAGGGACATAAAAGTCGTGAATTTGTTTGCGAGTAGTTGTGAAACTATTCGCGACTTGTCGTGAATTTATTCGCGACTGGTTGTTAATATTTTTGCGACTGTTCGTGAATATTTTTGCGACTAGTCGTATAATTCGTGATTATTAGTGAATATTTTCGCTACTAGTCGCGAATTTTTTTCGCGACTATTGAAAATATTGACGACTATTCGCGAAAAAATATTTACGACTAGTCGCAAAAAACAAGTCGTAAACAATTAAGGACTCAAATTTGCGACTTGTCGTTAATTTATTTGCGACTGGTCGTAAATATTTTTGCAACTAGTCGCAAATAATTTTACAACTAGTCGTGACAAAATTCGCGACTAGTCGCAAATTTTGTTACGACTAGTTGTGAAATTATTTGCGACTAGTTGCAAAAATATTTACGACCAGTCGCAAATAAATTAACGACAAGTCGCGAAAATGTTCACGACTTTTGATATCCCTCAGGGCCACCATATAAATTAGTAGCCCCAGTCCCACTGAAGCCAGATATGCTACGGATCGCCCCGGATCGCCCCGGATCGCCCCGGATAGCCCCGGATGACCCCGGATGAAACTACGTTTGATCCGGGGTGGTCCGGGAAGGCAATCAAAAACAAAGTGACATGTTCCCCGATCCTACTACGGTTCTGCCACGAATGGGCCCGGATCACCCCAGTTCAAGCCTGTTTTTCCCCCATGACCCCGGATGGTCACGGATTCACTACGGTTCCGCCACCGTTTCACTACGGATGCGCCACGGTTCATCCCGGATGTGCCACGGTTCACCCCGGATGACCCCGGATACACTACGGTTCATCCCGGTTCATCCGGGAAATACCGTGGTGACACCCTAGTGAATCCGTGGTGATCCGTAGTGGAACCGTAGTGGAACCAACTCCCGTTTCATCCCGGATAAACACGGTTACACTACGGTTACGCTACGGTTTATCCCGGATACACTAGGGATCATCACGATCGCACTACGGTTTCACTACGGTTCTTCGCCGCCCCCCTCAATTCCCGGATGGCCCCGGATCACTCCGGATGCTAGATGCTGATCCAGGGTGACGCTCGACTTCCCGGACTCACTACGGATGTCCCCGGATGGTCCCGGATGCATGACCCCGGATAGTCCCGGATAGTCCCGGATTATCACGGTTTGACTAAGGTTCCACTCCGGATGACCCCGGATATGAACCGTAGTGCATCCGGGTTGATCCGTAGCGTATCCGGCTTTTGGTGGGACTGGGGCTTTAGAGGTTTTCACCATAGAGCAAAGTTGTTTCAATCAACAAATTCACCCGCAGTCACAAATAAACGCCGGCCCAGCTATGATTTGCTGTGTCAATGTACATGTACTGTATGGTGCGAAATACGGTACCTCTGGAGACGTGAACACAATGGGGACAATGGGAGTAAAAAGGTCCCCAAAGGGTGATTTATATTTAGGTCTTCATTAGGAATTTCACGAATTAGATTTTTGGATTGTACTTAAATTACTCAAAAGCTATAGGGTTAGGATGTGGGTTAGGGTTAGTGTTTGGGTTTATAATATAGGGTATATTGGTTGGAAATTTCAACCCAGGAAAATAATTGTGGTTAAAATGGGAGCATTTTGAAAAAAGTGCTCGACTTTCTAACCATTTTGTACACGAGAACATGTCATGTTCGGTAAGGGAAGCCATGTCTCCGTCCACAGTGATACAAAAATGCGAATACATGTACAGTATAGTACATGCACATCACGGCCGGGTCAATCGTAGCCTTTTGTCAAGGCCTTCGTGGCTGCGATCCCAAGCGACCGGAACGGAGACCACGCACGCGAGTGGCGAAGCCACTCGACTCGCGCGCGTGGTCTCCCTTTCCAGTCGCTTGGGATCCCAGCCACGAAGGCCTTGACAAAAGGCTAGGTCAATCGCGGCGTGTAACGTTTTGCGTAACCCTCGCACGAATTTGCCTATAACCGTCCATCATTATCACGTGATATGAATAATGCATATATTACAATAGTCTGACCACGCCCCCTGTGTGCCAACTTGTCCAAGACCTTCGAGTGAGTCCACTGAGTTCGCGGGTGCGATTCGTCTGTAGATAGCGCCCTCTATAACATCGGTGGTTTGTGTCAGTGATCGCGGAATAAACAACACGAAGGTCTTGGAACCAAGACTACGATTGGGCGGCGCATCCCGTGTTATTTGAGCTGGTGTCCCGCTTTATACTCTCTTGGTTATTGCCCAGTTTCCTGGAAACATAGTACCAGTTGAGCACCAGCTTCGTTTTCGACTTCGAATTCCGTGCGCGTTGACTATCAGTCACAGGTTTGGAACGTTAACAAACATGATTTATTCCTTTCGTGTTGCCTTTTGGGCCAATTTCTTTGCTTCACATTGTCGATACTTAAAAATTACAACATTATCTCTCTGAAAACACTCCGAAACGTATCGCTATTGCGCAAATGTTAACGTTCATCGTGCAAATATGTGGCGAAATTGTATGTCGATCGTGGATATGAATATGCAATTTAGAAACGTGACTGCATGACGTCAGTTGAGGGCGCACTGTCAGATGGCCGGTGTGGACGGTAATTCTGTCCCCCGGGGGGACAGAATTACCTAGGTAAAAGTGTCCCCCTAGAGCCGTTAATTCCGTCCTCCTCCAGTTTATTCTGTCCCCTCTCTAGGTAATTTTGTCCCCCAATATTCCACACATAAGTGGTTATTTTGATGTTATTTCAATGAAAAGCCCACATGGTATTTATTATTTGGACTTCTCTTCCCTTCATCGATTTATCAAAATAAAAATAAAAATATAAATAACTGTATTAATTAAATCAACCGATCTACGTTTCTGCGCGAAAGGGAAAATAGCAGTAATCAGTATTTTCAGACTTCTTGCACGCGTACAAATTCTGTATACCCAGCACGAATGTGGCAGCACTTTTGACCCCCTGTAATTTGTAGTACTCCACACATCCTACAGTCTGCCACAAAATGATGCACCATGAAGGGGTGAACCTGTACTACACTGGTTGTTGCGTCTAGTGGGTGCTAGACTTGGGACGTTGCACGGGACAATTTTACCAGGGGGACACGTTTAACGTTGGGCAGGGAGACAGAATTACCTGGAGGGGGACAGAAATACCTAGGTAAATGTGTCCCCCCGGACAGATTTACCGGGTCACGGCCTGGTAAGTCTGTCCGGGGGGACACATTTACCAGGGGGACAGAATTACCTTTCACATAAATCAGAAATCCCCGGAGTGGTTCGTATTGTTTCGCGTACGATTCCTTGTTTTTTTATTCAGAGTCGATGGTATTCTAAGGAGCCCCTAAAGGGAAAAATGACGAATACAAATTACCGTTACGAAATAATTTGAGTTTTTGTCGTGCACTCAAAATAACTTATTTCGTGAGCTCAAAATGTTTTCGTGGCCATGAAATGACTTCGTGCGCTCGAAAAATCTGTTTGTGAGCCCGAAATAATTTCGTGCGCTCGAAATACGTGCTAGCTGGTACTATATACTCGCTAATTTTCGCGGTGTGTTTGTCATCGCCTCCGAATTTCTGCGCGTCGACCATTTTCAGTCACAGTTTTGGAACGTAAAACAATGATTTATTCCTTTCGTGTTGCCTTCTGGGAAAAATTCTTTCTTTCAATTGTCAATACCTAAATATTACAACATTATCTCTCTAAAAACACCCCGAAACATATCGCTATTGCCTCAACTTTAGATTTGATCGTGCAAAAATGTCGCGAAATTGACCATTTGCGTGTGGAATTTAAATAATATCTGGTACACTGACTTGGCACAATTTACATTTAAATTATACAGACCAAAAACACTGTTGCTATATCACGTGATTCGGGGCAAGCCTTATGCTTGCAACCCCCGGCTCTGGAATGGTCTGGTGTCTTTGTACCATTCTCAACCATTGTGAACAATATATTGGTGCTGAGCGTCTCTAACGTAACTATATGCAAAGGCTTGCCCCGAATCACGTGATATAGCAACAGTGTATTTGGTCTCGATAATTTAAAGTCAAACTGTGCCAAGCTGTGTGAACAAGTCAGTGTACCAGATATTATTTAAATTCCACACGCAAATAGTCAATTGTATGGCGATCGTGGATATGAATATTCAATTTAGAAACGTGACTGCATTACGCAGATTGTTTTTATTCAGAGTCAATGGTATCCTACGGAGCCCCTAAAGGGACAAATGACGAATACAAATCGCCGTGACGAAATCATTTGATTATTTCATTTCGTAACCACGAAATCATTTTGTGCACTCGAAATAACTTATTTCGTGAGCTCGAAATGATTTCGTGCCAACTAAATGATTTCGTTCGTTTGAAAAAAAATATTTTAGTGAGCTCGAAATTGTTTCGGTTTGTTTGTCATACAATCCATTATGTTTTTAGGACGTCAACAAGGTGCGAAAACACCATGCATCACTATATTTATACCATGAAACAGTTATTGTCACTTCGCACTAAATGTGTCATCAACAAGCCTTGTTATGACTATTTAAAAGCCCTTGGATTGCTCAAACGTAAACGTGGTCGCAGAGGTGGAAAACGTGGATCAGTATTAAATTTCCGCAATATAAAGGACGGCAGCTTTGCATACCACATACCTGTAATCGCAGCACCCCGTACTGATCATCGCTTCAAATGCTTTAAAGGACCAGGTGTCAACAAGAATAATCTGACATTGATTAACAGAGTTTTGTCATTTACAAACCGTTAGCTTTCTTTTGCGCTGTGGAATGCTAGATCGATCAACAACAAACATTCCACGGTATGTGCATCAATTTATGAAAACTCTACGGATGTGTTTGTAATAACTGAAACCTGGCCCGTGAAGTCCAAAAATGAACAGTTAACTATAAGAGCCAGTTTTGTTCAATGCTGACTGGATATGAGTTTTATAGTTGCCCACGGAGTCGTTCATTAAGAGGCGGTGGTGTTGCTGTAATCTTGCGTCAGAATCTATTTGCGAACAAAAATCCGCACACTCCGTCATGTAATTCGTTTGAGTTGATGGACTTGAGTGTAAGGAGCTCGTCGGATCTCATTCATGTGATTGTAGTCTACCGTCCTCCCCATTAGAACGGGTCGCCTGATGATCTTGGGAGATTTTAACTTCCACATGGAGGATTCAACAAGGATGGATGTGAAACAGTTCCATTAACTTATTATTTCGTTTGGTCTTATTCAACATGTCTAAGGCCACACCCACACACGTTGGATTTGGTAATAACTCGCTCAACAGACAACTTCGTTTTAGATTTTGAACTCGAAAACACCCTTCCAGCAGATCATAGCTTGATTCACCTCAAATCGAACATGATAGACAGGGCCCAAGACCAGGAAAAACTAAGGGTTTTTACTGTCAAGGTTTTCTCAACGGTTTCATCATCCTGAACCTCAACCATTTGATATTAGCTTGGGGGCCACCCTGATTTTTGCCCCTAATTAAAAATGGCCGCCAAAATCCAAAATGGCCGCTAAAATTACATAAATTACATATATACTGCTAATTACGTTTAATATCAACGTTTTTTGTGTGATTCTGTCATCTTGAATATACACCCATTGAATTTAGCTCCAGAGCCACCCAAAATTTGGCCTCAAATCCAAGATGGCCGCCAAAATCTAAAATGGCTGCCAAAATTACCCTAATCAGGTTTATACTGCTTCTTGTTTTTTTCTGTCAGAGTTTTTTTCAGTGATTCCGTCATTCTAAGCCCAAGGCCTTTAAGATTAGTCTGGGGAATACCCAGGATTTATCGTCTAATCCAAGATGGCTGTCAAAATGGCTGCCAAAATGGCTGCCAAAATGGCCATCAAAAGCATCTTACTTAAATTTAAAGTACATCTTCGTTTTGTCCTGTTAAAGTTCACTAAAGTTGGTTTCATTGTGGCGTCCTGAACCTAAGCCTTTTGAATTTAACTTGTGGCTACCCAAGATTTGTCCGCCCAAATCCAAAATGGCTACCAAAATTACCTTAATCAGATTTAAACGGTCTCTTATTTATCCCCCATAATTTAGTAAAGGACCTGGCTCAGACATGTATGCACATTATTTAAATAAGAGACTGTTTAAATCTGATTAAGGTTCAGGATGATGAAACCGTTGAGAAAAACTTGACAGGAAAAACCCTTAGTTTTTCCTGGTCTGGGCCCTGTCTATGACTAGACCACGAGTTTCTCGAGTGAAGCGGGTCCGCCGGAAAACATCATCGGTTTCTGTTGAGTCATTAATACTGTCTCAGTGCAAACCCAATCACTATTACTGACAGCGACACTGTTGACCAACTCGTCCACAACTACAATTCAACAATGAGACGTGTTATTGATTGTCTTGCTCCTCAAACTACGAAGTTCTTTGTGGTCAAACCCAGAGCACTGTGGTTCTGTGATGCGATCCGTCAGAGCAGACAAGAAACTCGTCGACTGGAAGGGAACTGGATAGCTCATCCTCTGGAGGTAAACAGACAGATTTTAAAAACCAAACGTTCTGCACACAATCGACTTGTGAATCAAATAAAGGAGTCGTACTATTATGGAGCAGAATCAGTGTCAAAAAGATCGGACGTGTTTTTACAACTCGGATGCTTTCCTAATTCGGATGTATTCCTAATTCGGATGCTTTTTGCAAACTCGGATGCTTTTTTAATTCGGATGAATTCGTAATTCGGATGCTTTTTGTAAACTCGGATGCTTTTTTAATTCGGATGAATTCGCAATTCGGATGAATTCGTAATTCGGATGCTTTTTGTAAACTCGGATGCTTTTTTAAAACTCGGATGCAAAATTACTCGTCTTCGAAAGCAACTGCATGTTTCGGGTGATACTTCATGTACATTTACTGGACCTGGTCACTCAATTTCAGTCTGCCTATCGCCAATATCATAGTACTGAGTCAGCACTGTTGAAAGTCCAAAACGATATTTTAATTTCACTTGACAATAAAATCGGATGCTTTTTTAATTCGGATGTTTTTTTAATTCGGATGCTTTTCTAGTTCGGATGCTTTTTTAATTCGAATGCTTTTCTAGCTCGGATGCTTTTTATAAACTCGGATGCTTTTTTAATTCGGATGCTTTTCTAGTTTGAATGCTTTTTGTAAACTCGGATGCTTTTTGCAAACCGAACATATTCGCAAATCGGATGCTTTCCCAATCCGGCACTAGGGTGGCCCTGAAAGGACATCACACATCGCAGATTCTGCGATTTCGCGCATTCTGCGCGAATTTGAACGATGACAAACATGTTATCGTATATATCTAAGCATATATCTGAGATGTGGAAGATTTTATTGTAGATTTCTGCACAGATTTATGTGATAATGAATATTTTCTGGGCAGATTTTTGAAAAGTCGCATATTTTTATTTTAGATTTCAAGTTCTGCGCAGATTTCTTAGTACGCAAATTTGTGCGATGTCGCACGGATGGGCACTACATGTACATTTTCATTGCACATTTAATTATGCGTAGCTAGCTATATGTCGCACTCACGTACAGCAGATTTATATGCAGATTTATGTGCACATTTCTGCCGCGATGTCAGCACATACGACGTTTTGAAAGTTGAACCACGACGTTTTGAATGTTATGATGTTCTAAAACGGACAGGCAACGTCGTGGTTCAACTTTCAAAACGTCGTACTTCAACTTCCAATTTTAACGTCCAACTTTTGCGCGCTTTTACCTGGCTCAAGGTAGCCGCGTATTCGGCCGGTTCTCTCCGCGCGGATTCAGTCCGCATTCACCAAAAGGCGACAAATATTTAATACATGCTGCAAAAGGTGATGCATTTTCTAAAAAGTTTTTTGTCAATTTATTTAAAGAATTTTTCGAAATAAACCGTAAATATAACAATACTTTTTCAAACCCTTGTAGATCATACAGCATATTAGTCTTGTTTAACCTTTCCTGTAATTTTGATGAAAAATTACAGTTAAACTAGCTGCCTAATGAACTAAGTAATCCTACTTCGAGTTATTTTTATAGATTTGGAAATGAGAATGAAACATTTAAAACAAAATATACCTCACATGTTATCAAAAACTCATACTTTTATTTCATAATCTACAAGATAATGTTACTGGGCATGTGGGTATAGGCTTCAGCCGAACACTAATTAGTGCCTAATTAGCCCGTTTAATAAATCCCCTTTTCAATGCAGCATTGTAATGCGTTTTTCGGCTGCGAGTATATCTGCCTCTTTAAAACAAAGTGTACATCACATGTTATTCAAACCTCATATTTGTATTTCATGATCTACGAGATCATGTTTCTGGGCACACTTAATTTTGGTATAGGCTTCAGCCGAACAGTAATTAGTGCACTCGCACTCGGGCTTATTTGCAATGTTCTCGGTGAATCAGTTTCGTCAATCAACAATTTCAACAATTAATTTCACCACGCCAGATTTTATGGGAATGATAACTGTTACTTTATTTAATAACACAACAGCCCTTCAACTATAAAGTTCTGCATCATTAGATGGATCCTAGTAGTTTGTCAGCTTAGAACGTTAGGTAAAATACGGTTTCAGACCGTGTCCATAATTTCTTTTTTATTTCCACCTAATATCGCCCCATAATTCTTTGCGATATATAGCACACTTGGGTCAAATGTAAGTTTCTAAGGTCGAGTGCAAATAAGCAGATATTATCAAAACTACATAAAATGTAAACAAAGAACAACGGTTATATGTCAAAATTAGCATATAAAAGAATCTTGGAAACTCCATACTGCCACTCGTGCTTGAAAGAACATGCACTTGCCAGATAGAAAGAGTGGGGCACGGAAAGATAGTCCTTGCAGGTGTGCTTTACAGAAATGTACAATTGCAATTCATGTGGCAAAAGAAAAAAAGTACAGCAATGATAAAAGCAGGTCTTGAATTTGTAAAACCACACTGTTGCCGTATTGTTTGAAATTTCTATAAAAGGTTTGACAAATAACTCGAAGTAGAATTACTTCCATTAAGCAGCTAATTTAACTGTAATTGTTCATCAAAATTACAGGAAAGGTTTTACAATTACAGGAACAAGTGTGGCTAATATGCTGTATGATCTACAAGGGTTTGAAAAAAGTATTGTTATATTTACGGTTTATTTCGAAAAAATCTTTAAATAAATTGACAAAAAACTTTTTAGAAAATGCATCACCTTTTGCAGCATGTATTAAATATTTGTCGCCTTTTGGTGAATGCGGACTGAATCCGCGCGGAGAGAACCGGTCGAATACGCGGCTACCTTGGTACGGTAGGTAAAAGCGCGCGAAAGTTGGACGTAAATTGGAAGTTGAACCACGACGTTGCCTGGGGCCAATTTCATAAAACATGTAAGCACAAAAATGTGCTTAGCACAAACAAGTCTTGCTCAGTAAAAACAGGTTATCGGCCCAAACTCCATGTGTTTTTTCATTCAAAGCAAAAAAGAGCTGAATACCAGTCACAAACAATAAACATCAACTGAAATTTTGGTTTGTAACCCAGTTTTTTACAAGGAAGAATTTTCATGCTAAGCAAATTTTGGTGCTTACACATTTTATGAAATTGGCCCCTGTCCGTTTTAGAACATCATAACATTCAAAACGTCGTGGTTCAACTTTCAAAACGTCGTATGTGCTGACATCGCGGCAGAAATGTGCACATAAATCTGCATATAAATCTGCTGTACGTGAGTGCGACATATAGCTAGCTACGCATAATTAAATGTGCAATGAAAATGTACATGTACTATGTGCCCATCCGTGCGACATCGCACAAATTTGCGTACTAAGAAATCTGCGCAGAACTTGAAATCTAAAATAAAAATATGCGACTTTTCAAAAATCTGCCCAGAAAATATTCATTATCACATAAATCTGTGCAGAAATCTACAATAAAATCTTCCACATCTCAGATATATGCTTAGATATATACGATAACACGTTTGTCATCGTTCAAATTCGCGCAGAATGCGCGAAATCGCAGAATCTGCGATGTGTGATGTCCTTTCAGGGCCACCCTAGTGCCGGATTGGGAAAGCATCCGATTTGCGAATATGTTCGGTTTGCAAAAAGCATCCGAGTTTACAAAAAGCATTCAAACTAGAAAAGCATCCGAATTAAAAAAGCATCCGAGTTTATAAAAAGCATCCGAGCTAGAAAAGCATTCGAATTAAAAAAGCATCCGAACTAGAAAAGCATCCGAATTAAAAAAACATCCGAATTAAAAAAGCATCCGAGTTTACAAAAAGCATCCGAATTACGAATTCATCCGAATTGCGAATTCATCCGAATTAAAAAAGCATCCGAGTTTACAAAAAGCATCCGAATTACGAATTCATCCAAATTAAAAAAGCATCCGAGTTTGCAAAAAGCATCCGAATTAGGAATACATCCGAATTAGGAAAGCATCCGAGTTGTAAAAACACGTCCGATATCTTTTTGACACTGATTCTGCTCCATATACTATCGGCATAAAATCCAGGATTGTGACCAGAGAAAACTATTTTCTATAATAGACGTAGCAAAGAATTTGCCACTTCACAAGGACAATCAGAAATTAGCCGAACAGTTTCTTGACTTTTTTAATAGCAAAATTACTCGTCTTCGAAAGCAACTGCATGTTTCGGGTGATACTTCATGTACATTTACTGGACCTGGTCACTCAATTTCAGTCTGCCTATCGCCAATATCATAGTACTGAGTCAGCACTGTTGAAAGTCCAAAACGATATTTTAATTTCACTTGACAATAAAAACGAGGTTATTTTAGTTTTGCTTGATCTGACCGTCGCTTTCGATACTATTGATCATTCCATTTTACTTTATAGATTGGAAAACAGGTAGGCCCTATGGGATTAAAAACTTAGCTCTTCAGTGGTTCACTTCCTATTTAGTGGGTCGACTCAAAGGGTTGGCACTGGGTTAGCGAAGTCAGAGTTGACTCCTTTGCTTCCCTGTGTTTTGGGGCAAAACACGAACTTGAACATACCCTGCGGCACCCTTGAAATGTAATCGTTTTGGCCTAGGTGCAAAAAGCATTGACCCCTTACGTGTGCATGGCACACGTATAATATACATGCTAGTACATGTACGTATACACTGATAGTGTATATTATGTATTGAGCGAATGTATCACCACTGACATCGTTCGTGCAAGCACATGTACGCTCACCCAAGAGGACACTAGCCGCCAACCTGTGAAACAGGATGACGTCATCAAATTGCCCATGGGGAAGGGCGCCGCGTACGACAGGTAGGTAAACACGCTTTCGGCTACGCAGAATCCAACCCCGTAGACTTTGTAAACGTTGCTTGCACAATTCAAAGCACTTTTAACGGAAAAACAAAGTCGTATTTCCATAAAACTTGACCCAGTTGAAGACCCTATAGTGAACTCCAGTCTCGCCGACAGACACCATGATGAAGACGTCATCAGCGTCACGTGACGTCATATTAAAGGTGTAATTGATTTAATCTTTGAAAGTCAATGAAAAATCAACCGCAAAAGACCGAAACTTGAATTTTGTGGCAATTGAAAGAATAATTCAGGATCTTTCTTTTATCTCCTGTACGTAAAGTCACGTGACCCTTTCTTCCGGTCCAAACCGGAAGTGCCTTGTAATTTGAAAATGAACAATGAAATGAACTTACATTCAACGATGTTAGTGTCTGGCTAGTTTGTATTAAAACAACAAAACAGGTGACGTCATAACATGTTATAGCGCCCTCTAGCGGCAGGTTGAAAACCTGTTAACATGAATAATCTGTTGATGTGTGTATCAAAGTTTGCTGAAACTACTTTATAACCGGTGTATATAATCAGCTTCATGCTAGGAACAAGTTGACGTGGGCAAAAAATATGACGTCAACAGACCGGAAGTTAGAATGAAAAGACTCTTTTTCCTTTAATAATTCCTAAAAAATAAACCTGCCAGATATAATCTTGATTTTTGCTCTAAAGGTTAATGTAAAAGTACTTTCAAACTTTCCTGGTTTTTTTTGCAAAAAAACGAACTTTAACATATCCTGCGGCACCCTTGAAATGTAATCGTTTTGGCCTTGGTGCATGGCACACGTATAATATACATGATTGTACGTATACACTGATTGTACACTGATTGTACGTGCATGTACTGAGCGAATGTATCACTACTGACATCGTACGTGCATGCACATGTACGCTCATAAGAGGACACTAGGCACCAACATGTGAAACAAGATGACGTCATCAAAATTTCCATGGGGAAGCTACGGCTAGCCGCTACGCTAGAATCCAATCCCATAGACTTTGTAAACGTTGTTTGCACAATTCCAAGCACTTTTAACTAAAACAAAAGTCGTATTCTCATAAAACGTGACCCAGGTGAAGACCCTATAGTGAACTCGTGTTTCGCAGACAGATATCACGATGACGTCATCAGTGGTCACGTGACGTCATATTAAAGGTTTCAAGGCCTAAAATCTAGAGAACCATAAGCCCGATTAAGGTCAGTCTTGGTACGTGGGTAGGCGAAGGCGTGTTATAGATACAAAATGAGGTGACGTCATGATGACGTCATCGTACGATTTAAATTAATTATTACATTGTTTTATTTTTAGTCATATCTCTTCAATGGAACGTGGTAAATTCAAAATAAATTCAAAATGGATGACGGTTCCCTGATTCCCTGATTCCCTGATTCCCTGATTCCCTGATTCCCTGATTCCCTGATTCCCTGATTCCCTGATTCCCTGATTCCCTGATTCCCTGATTCCCCGACAAGTCCCCCCTCGCGACAAGTCCCCCCTCGCGACAAGTCCCCCCTCGCGACAAGTCCCCCCTCGCGACAAGTCCCCCCTCGCGACAAGTCCCCCCTCGCGACAAGTCCCCCCTCGCGACAAGTCCCCCCTCGCGACAAGTCCCCCCTCGCGACAAGTCCCCCCTCGCGACAAGTCCCCCCTCGCGACAAGTCCCCCCTCGCGACAAGTCCCCCCTCGCGACAATTCCCCCCTCGCGACAAGTCCCCCCTCGCGACAAGTCCCCCCTCGCGACAAGTCCCCCCTCGCGACAAGTCAATTTGTAATCGCATCAATTTGTAATCGCATCAATTTGTATTCGCATCAATTTGTATTCGCATCAATTTGTATTCGCATTTAATAGTAGACTTTTTCGCACGTTATTTTTTTCCGCATTTTATTTTTTTCCGCATTTTTGTCTTTTTCGCACTTAATTTTTTTCCGCATTTTTGTCTTTTTTGCATTTCATTTTTGTCCGCATTTTTGTTATTTTTCGCATTTTTGTTATTTTTCGCATTTTTGTTTTTTTCGCATTTTTGTTTTTTTCGCATTTTATTTTTTCCGCATTTTTGTTTTTTTCGCATTTTGGTCTTTTTCGCATTTTTGTTTTTTCCCCCTCGCAACAAGTCCCCCCTCAATTTGTAATCGCATCAATTTGTATTCGCATTTAATAGCAGACTTTTTCTTATTTTATTTTTTTCCGCATTTTATTTTTTTCCGCATTTTTGTCTTTTATTGCATTTTGGTCTTTTTCGCATTTTTTTTTTCCGCATTTTTGTCTTTTTCGCATTTTTGTCTTTTTCGCATTTTATTTTTTTCCGCATTTTTGTCTTTTTCGCATTTTATTTTTTCTGCATTTTTGTCTTTTTGCGCATTTTATTTTTTTCCGCATTTTTGTCTTTTTCGCATTTTGGTCTTTTTCGCATTTTTGTTTTTTCCCCCTCGCAACAAGTCCCCCCTCAATTTGTAATCGCATCAATTTGTATTCGCATTTAATAGCAGACTTTTTCGCATTTTATTTTTTTCCGCATTTTATTTTTTTCCGCATTTTTGTCTTTTATTGCATTTTGGTCTTTTTCGCATTTTTTTTTTCCGCATTTTTGTCTTTTTCGCATTTTGGTCTTTTTCGCATTTTATTTTTTTCCGCATTTTTGTCTTTTTCGCATTTTATTTTTTTCCGCATTTTTGTCTTTTTGCGCATTTTATTTTTTTCCGCATTTTTGTCTTTTTTGCATTTTATTTTTTCCCGCATTTTTGTCTTTTATGCATTTTATTTTTTTCCACATTTTGGTCTTTTTCGCATTCTTTTTTTTTCAAGTCCCCCCTCGCGACAAGTCCCCCCTCGCGACAAGTCCCCCCTCGCGACAAGTCCCCCCTCGCGACAAGTCCCCCCTCGCGACAAGTCCCCCCTCGCGACAAGTCCCCCCTCGCGACAAGTCAATTTGTAATCGCATCAATTTGTATTCGCATCAATTTGTATTCGCATCAATTTGTATTCGCATTTAATAGTTGACTTTTTCGCACGTTATTTTTTTCCGCATTTTATTTTTTTCCGCATTTTTGTCTTTTTCGCATTTTATTTTTTTCCGCATTTTTGTCTTTTTGCGCATTTTATTTTTTTCCGCATTTTTGTCTTTTTTGCATTTTATTTTTTCCCGCATTTTTGTCTTTTATGCATTTTATTTTTTTCCACATTTTGGTCTTTTTCGCATTCTTTTTTTTTCAAGTCCCCCCTCGCGACAAGTCCCCCCTCGCGACAAGTCCCCCCTCGCGACAAGTCCCCCCTCGCGACAAGTCCCCCCTCGCGACAAGTCCCCCCTCGCGACAAGTCCCCCCTCGCGACAAGTCCCCCCTCGCGACAAGTCCCCCCTCGCGACAAGTCCCCCCTCGCGACAAGTCCCCCCTCGCGACAAGTCCCCCCTCGCGACAAGTCCCCCCTCGCGACAAGTCCCCCCTCGCGACAAGTCCCCCCTCGCGACAAGTCAATTTGTAATCGCATCAATTTGTATTCGCATCAATTTGTATTCGCATTTAATAGTAGACTTTTTCGCATGTTATTTTTTTCCGCATTTTTTTTTTTTCCGCATTTTTGTCTTTTTCGCATTTTTGTTTTGTTCGCATTTTTTTTTTTTTTCGCATTTTTGTTTTTTTCGCATTTTATTTTTTTCCGCATTTTTGTCTTTTTCGCATTTTGGTCTTTTTCTCATTTATTTTTTTTCCGCATTTTTGTCTTTTTCGCATTTTTTATTTTTCCGCATTTTTGTCTTTTTCGCATTTTTTTTTTTTTCCGCATTTTTGTTTTTTTCGCATTTTTTTTTTTTTCGCATTTTTGGTTTTTTCCCATTTTTGTTTTTTTCGCATTTTTTTGTTTTTCGCATTTTTGTCTTTTCAGCATTTTTGTCTTTTTCGCATTTTTGTCTTTTCCGCATGTTATTTTTTTTCGCATTTTGGTCTTTTTCGCATTTTATTTGTTTTTGCATTTTTGTCTTTTTCGTATTTTATTTTTTTCCGCATTTTTGTCTTTTTCGCATTTTATTTTTTTCCGCATTTTTGTCTTTTTCGCATTTTGGTCTTTTTCGCATTTTATTTGTTTTCGCATTTTGGTCTTTTTCGTATTTTTTTTTTTTCGCATTTTTGTCTTTTTGCGCATTTTATTTTTTTCCGCATTTTTGTCTTTTTTGCGCAAACACTGTTTTTTTCCGCATTTTTGTCTTTTTCGCATTTTATTTTTTTCCGCATTTTATTTTTTTTCGCATTTTTGTTTTTTTCGCATTTTATTTTTTTCCGCATTTTATTTTTTTCCGCATTTTTGTCTTTTATTGCATTTTGGTCTTTTTTTGCATTTTGGTCTTTTTCGCATTTTTTTTTTCCGCATTTTTGTCTTTTTCGCATTTTATTTTTTTCCGCATTTTTGTCTTTTTCGCATTCTTTTTTTTTCAAGTCCCCCCTCGCGACAAGTCCCCCCTCGCGACAAGTCCCCCCTCGCGACAAGTCCCCCCTCGCGACAAGTCCCCCCTCGCGACAAGTCCCCCCTCGCGACAAGTCCCCCCTCGCGACAAGTCCCCCCTCGCGACAAGTCCCCCCTCGCGACAAGTCCCCCCTCGCGACAAGTCCCCCCTCGCGACAAGTCCCCCCTCGCGACAAGTCCCCCCTCGCGACAAGTCAATTTGTAATCGCATCAATTTGTATTCGCATCAATTTGTATTCGCATTGAATAGTAGACTTTTTCGCATGTTATTTTTTTCCGCATTTTATTTTTTTCCGCATTTTATTTTTTTTCGCATTTTTGTATTTTTCGCATTTATTTTTTTTCCGCATTTTTGTCTTTTTCGCATTTTATTTTTTTCCGCATTTTTCTTTTTTTTTGCATTTTTGTTTTTTTCGCATTTTTGTTTTTTTCGCATTTTTGTTTTTTTCGCATTTTTGTTTTTTTCGCATTTTTGTTTTTTTCGCATTTTATGTTTTTCCGCATTTTTGTCTTTTTCGCATTTTAATCTTTTTCTCATTTATTTTGTTTCCGCATTTTTGTCTTTTTCGCATTTTTTTTTTTTCCGCATTTTTGTCTTTTTCGCATTTTTGTTTTTTTCCGCATTTTGTTTTTTTCGCATTTTTGTTTTTTTCGCATTTTTGGTTTTTTCCCATTTTTGTTTTTTTCGCATTTTTTGGTTTTTCGCATTTTTGTCTTTTTCGCATTTTGGTCTTTTCCGCATTTTATTTTTTTTCGCATTTTGGTCTTTTTCGCATTTTATTTGTTTTCGCATTTTTGTCTTTTTCGTATTTTATTTTTTTCCGCATTTTTGTCTTTTTTGCGCAAACACTTTATTTTTTTCCGCATTTTTGTCTTTTTTGCATTTTATTTTTTTCCACATTTTGGTCTTTTTCGCATTCTTTTTTTTTCAAGTCCCCCCTCGCGACAAGTCCCCCCTCGCGACAAGTCCCCCCTCGCGACAAGTCCCCCCTCGCGACAAGTCCCCCCTCGCGACAAGTCCCCCCTCGCGACAAGTCCCCCCTCGCGACAAGTCCCCCCTCGCGACAAGTCCCCCCTCGCGACAAGTCCCCCCTCGCGACAAGTCCCCCCTCGCGACAAGTCCCCCCTCGCGACAAGTCCCCCCTCGCGACAAGTCCCCCCTCGCGACAAGTCTCCCCTCGCATTCGCATCAATTTGTATTCGCATCAATTTGTATTCGCATTTTTGTCTTTTTCGCATTTTTTTTTTTTTTTAATTAGAATTCTTTGAATTCTTCTTTGCATTCAAATAATATTTAATCGACACACTGTTTCAGGCCCGTACGGAGGGGGGGGGGGGGGGGGGGGGGTTGGGGGGGGGGGGGGGGGGGGGGTGGGCGGTGCGACGGCTCTTACGCACCCCCCTAAATTACCAAAAGGTCCACATTTTCTGGTGTAAATAATAGTATTTTGATGTAGAAATAACAGTACTGGCACACAAAAAATGTTGGTTGCGACAATTAGAATTCTTTGAATTCTTCCTTGCATTCAAATAATCTTTAATCGACACACTGTTTTAGGCCCGTACGCAGGGGGGTGCGACGGTTGCGTACACACACCCCCAAATTACCAAAAGGTCCACATTTTCTGGGGTAAATAATGGTATTTTGATGTAGAAATAACAGTACTGGCACACAAAAAATGTTGGTTTCATTTTTGGTCCTATCAGTACAAATTCGCACCCCCCATAAAAAAATCCTGCATAAGGGTCGGTATTTGACGCAATGTTTGACCCATCGGTCAATACATTCTTTGATACATTCTTCTATACATTCTTCGAATTTGAATTCACGTTCTTAACATTCTTTTTGCACTCGGATTTTTGCAAGTTCTTAGAATTGTTATTTCTTAGAATTTTTCAAATTATTTTTTGCATTCGCATTTTGTTGTCGCACTCGGAGTTCTGCAAGTTCTTTTAAAAAGGTGTGTGCTTGTTAAGACCACCTCGGTGAACCACCGTCTACCAAACAGAGATGAGGGCAAATCGTGCATCCTGGGGGGCGTCAAGTCGGCATGGTGTGGTACAATTGGTGCGTTACTGGTTGGTGCTAATTGTGAAATGGACATAATGGATATTTTGCAATGTTATGTTGTAAAAGGCCACACTCAAAAGCATTTCCTAAGCCTAACCCTAACTCCACTCTAACCTTAACTCTAACCGTAACCCCTAACTCTAACCGTAACCCCTAACCCTAACCCTAACCCCTAACCCTAACCGTAACCCCTAACTCTAACCGTAACCCCTAACTCTAACCGTAACCCCTAACTCTAACCGTAACCCCTAACTCTAACCGTAACCCCTAACTCTAACCGTAACCCCTAACCCTAACCGTAACTGTAATCATAATCCTAACCCTAACCCTATTTCAAGTTTTAATACGTTTGAGGCAATTAAAGATTCAAATGATTTATCCCCGCTTGACAATTTGGAAGGCTTTGACGGAACTAGAGTTTGGTCAATTCAGGTCACTCCCCTTGTGGTCGGATTGATTTATGGATATGAACTAGTTCAGTCTTGGCTTGATACTATAACCTCAATTCGAGCACTCAGCCAGTCTCACTTTAGTTCGAGCAGCCGAACTGTTTAGATGTAAAAATTTCGTTTTGCAAAAAAATATTTTCTTTTTGCGAAGTATCATTTAAATTTTTCTTGCCGATAAGTTCGCCAAGAATTTTTTGGCGTTAATATGCCCCGTACCCAGTCGAAGCGACGGGTTGCCTCTGGGCCGGTGGATGGAGCCAAGCGGCCGCGGGGACGGCCTCGTTCGTCCTCCCGGCAGGATGCTGTCGTCGGTGGAGGCGATGCAAGTTTAGTCGAGCCACGGGCTGCACCGACGGCAGCAGGTATTGAATACCCGCTGGATACGGCAGGCCCTGTCAGCAGCGATGGAGGCCCAATTGCTGCACCATCCACCACCAGTCGGCCCGGAGGTGACTCGTCCACGACTTTGGAGTCGGGTAAGTCCACGGCTATTTTGACTAATTATGAGGAATCAACACCTCAACCAATTATTTCCACTAGTGTTCAATCCATTTGCCCGTCCTTATCCATTACATCGGCCCCGTCTTCTGATAGTGCAAATTTAACTAGCGTTTGCGATGACTTGGAGTCGGGGGTCCCTCAAAGTGTGAAGGAAAAAATTTGGAAAGGGGAGTTCGTGGAGTTTGGAGCTCTTTGGAAGTCGGCATATGGTCCGGGCTTTGACAATTCTGTGGGTGACACGGTGTTTATGGTTGGGTCTAATGATTCGCCGGCTTGGCAGATTCGTCCGCATAAGCATGCTCCCCAGATAACATCGGTGGAGCAGTGGACATCTGCCTTTCTGGTTTTTGCTTCAATTTACTTAATGCGCCAACCTAGCCATGCACGCCAGTTGCTTAAGTATGCTGATTCTATCCGTTGTGCTGCCTCCCGACACTCTGGATATGGCTGGCGCGATTATGATACACAGTTTCGCTTGCGACAGGCGCGTATGCCATCCCGATCCTGGGCGAGCATTGACGCCGAGTTATGGTTGACATTGCTCGGCGCACATAGCCAACAACATTCTTTTCGAGCCTACCAGCAGCGCGACCGTGCCCAAGCGAACACCTGGTCCGGATTCGGGCCAGGTCGCCGTCCCAATGCCGGCGGTCAACAATACCCATGCAACGATTTTAATCGCGGGAAATGCCTCCGCTCCAATTGCCGGTTTGCGCACCGTTGCTCCACCTGTCAAGTATTCGGCCACCCAGCAACCCGCTGTCGAGACAATCGTCAGTCCAGCGGGCCAGGGCGCGTGCAGGCAGCTAGCGCACACACCAATAAACCTAAGTAACATGTTATCATTCCTGCGCGTTTACCCAAGCACTAAAGATGCGCAAATTTTAATGAAAGGTTTTGCCCTTGAGTAGTATAGGTTATAGCGATCTTAGACCACACCCAATTTGTCTAACTTTTGTCACATATTTATGTGACAAAACCAAAAACCAAAACCAAAAACCAAAAACCAAAAACCAAAAACCAAAACCAAAACCAAAAGTCTTTAAGTATAAAATTCGAGTTACGCCTCACCTTATAAATTTCTGGTCTTACCTATAATAAAAATGAGATTTTTTTTTTTATATATATATTAAATAGAGACATGACGTTAGCGATAGGATACCACAAGTGGAATAAAGCTACGTTACGTGATTACGTTGAGACTAACAACCTCACAATCGATCAAACTGCGAAGTTGACTCGTAAAGTTTACATAGACGCGGTTAAAAAATACAACGCTCAATTTAAAAACTTAAATAAAAAGAGACACCACGATCTCAGACAAATCGCCACCGAGCACGGTTTACGAGTCGTACCTACGGGTAAAAGAGGATATACGAATAAAGATTACATCGATGCGATCAAAGCGCATGTATCACCCGGATCTTTTGAAGAAGCCGACTTTAGAGAAATTAGAAGATTTAGAAATCACTATAGAAACTTGTTACTCAAACCCAGGCTCTACAACAAAGATTTGATCAAGTTTTTTGACACTCGCAAATCAATGATCAAACAAAAAATCGAATCTGAATTGATAGGACTCAGAAGCTTAAAATTTCAGTTGGTGATCAAAGTCCAATATCATAAAGATAAACCAGACGGAACGGAAGAAACGGTAAAAGTTAACCACACTACCAACCAGATAGCGTTGTTAAATAAATCTCAACTCCCTCAAATTTTAAGAGAACTAATCGGTGACTTGGAGAAAAAAGTAGACGAGTTTTTACAAAGGGGGTCGGGTTGGGTCTTTGACGAGATACTCGAGTTTTACATCAACATCAACCGATACAATCCAGTTAGGGGTAGCTCTTACATAGATTTACCAAAATATCTCAAAGATAAAAAAGCGATCGTCAACGTAAAAAATAAAGACGACCAGTGTCTAAAGTGGTCGTTAAGAGCAGCCTTGGGTAAATATACCGACGACGTCAAAACTCGAATCGAAAGTAATCCCAATTATAAAATTCATAGAGAGAGACCGATTATTTATACCACGGACGACGGACTAAATTTTACAAACGTAGACTTTCCAACTCCCCTCGATCATATATCGCGAGTAGAAACTCATAATAGTTTGTCGATAAACGTGTTTGGTTACGAAGAGGATGCGGACGTGTTTCCTTTATACATCTCAGTACGCGAAGGAACACCGGTTGACTTATTGTTGTTTTCGAGAGACGATCATTTTCACTATTGTTGGATAAAAGATTTTGATAAATTATGCAACCGGGTTACGAGATATCAAGGCAAGAAATATTTTTGTCGTCGGTGCTTGTGTCATTTTAACTCTCAAGCTAGATTGGACAAACACGCAGTTGACTGTCGAGGTATAGACGCTAAATCTTCTAGAGTTGTATTTCCACAAAAAGGTAAACCCCTTATCGATGACGATGGTAAACCCGTTGTCGATGAAAACGACGAAATCGTATTAGAAGAACCCATACTCAAATTTAAGAATTACAAACATAAACAAAAAGCGCCGTTTGTCATTTACGCGGACTTTGAATCTATATTAGAAAAAATACCCGCAACCGCAGAAACAAAGAACACTCGAAAAATTAACCGTCACGTAGCCAGCGGATACTCATACGCCGTGATAAGGTGCGATGGAAAGTGTATGAGTCAGAAAACATACAGAGGTATAGATGTCGCAACAAACTTTGTTAAGTCTTTACTCGACGAAAAGTTAAATGTAAATCTAATATTTGATAATCCAGAGCCAATGACGTTTACAGACGAGGACAAAATCAAATATAAAAACTCTAAAAAGTGTTGGATTTGCGAAAAAACTTTTTGGCTAAGCAAAAACGCGTGTCATTGCGGCGAAGAGTGTAAACCAAGCTCTTGCCCAATGTGTACAGACTGTAATAAGCCCGTCGACAATCGAAAAAGAAGCGTCAAGTATTGCGATTGTACGGAACGAGAAATAATCAAAAGAGAAGACGTGTGTTATTGCGAGGAAGAGTGTAAACCAAACTCTAGCGCAATGTGCTTAAATTGCAAAAAGCCAGCCAACAACGGAAGAAAAAGCGACGAGTTCTGTAAGTGCGGCGATCTTCAAGAAAGAAGAAAAAAAGGAGAGGTATGCGTGGGGTGTTACAAAGAGTGTAACCCAATATCTCTCGAAATGTGCGCACGATGTAAAAAAACAACCAACGAGTACTGTAAATGTGGTGACAAAAGGAAAAAAAAAAAGGTCTGTACCAAGTGTAACAAAGAGATAAGTAATTTTAAAAGGGTCAGAGATCACTGCCACATCACGGGCGCATTTAGAGGTGCCGCGCATGCTTATTGCAATCTAAATATGCAAGTTAAATCTGACCGCACTCCGATACCGGTCGTACTGCACAACTTGGAAAACTACGACGCTCACTTAATCATGCGGGCCGTGCCTGAGAGTGAAGATAAATTATTTGTTATCGCTAAAAATTCGGAAAAGTACGTGTCTTTTTCGTTAGGTCAACTGCGATTTATAGACTCGTTTCATTTTATGGCAACGTCGTTGGAAAAATTAGTCAACGCATGTCCTAAAGACTCTTTTGGTTTACTAAGAAAACACTTCGGTTGTTCTGTTGCTAGGATGAGTGGCGTAGACTTATTGTTACAAAAAGGTGTTTATCCGTATGAGTACATAGACTCGTTTGACAAGTTTGAAGAGACCGACTTACCAAGCATCGACAAATTTTATAGCATTCTCAAAGACTCTAACGTATCGCAACAAGATTACTCTCGAGCTCAAAAAGTGTGGGCTGAATTTAATATTAAAAACTTGGGCGAGTACCACGACTTATACGTGACCACGGATGTGTTTTTGTTAGCCTGCGTGTTTGAAAACTTTAGAGAAGTGTGTATCGACAACTATGGCTTAGACCCAGCGAATTATTTTACGGCACCGGGGCTGTCGTGGGACGCGTTGTTAAAACACTCGGGAGTTGAGCTCGAGTTGTTGACCGACGTGGACAAACACTTGTTTTTTGAGCGAGCTAAACGAGGTGGGGTATCTAGTGTAGGTGGTACGAGGTATCACCGATCCAACAATAAATATCTACCCGACCACAACACAGACGAACCCTCGAGTTACCTGTTGTATCTAGACGCCAACAATCTATATGGTTGGGCTATGAGTCAGCACCTACCTTACTCAAACTTTGAGTGGGTCTCACCAAAAACGTTTACCTCTGAAAAAATATCGTCGCTAAGAACAACGTCAAACACCGGATACTTTCTCGAAGTCGATTTAGACTACCCCGAACAGCTTCACGATCTACACGCTGATTATCCACTCGCGCCTGAAAACATAGAGATACCTAAAGAGTGGTTGTCAGATTATCAAAACGAGTTATTAAATACTGAACCCAGTTCTAACGTCAAAAAGCTGACGGGTACTCTCTATCCAAAACAAAAATACGTTTTACATTACATAACGTTACAGTTGTATCTAAAACTAGGTTTAAAACTTACAAAGGTACACCGAGTGTTAAAGTTTGCGCAAACGCCTTGGATGAAATCTTACATAGACAAAAACACCCAACTCAGAACTCACGCAAAGTCGGACTTTGAAAAAGACTTGTTTAAACTGATGAACAACAGCGTGTTTGGCAAGACGATGGAAAACGTACGAAACAGAATAGACGGGTACTTGCTCAGAGATGATAACGAAATCGATCAAAAAATGTACGAAAAAATAGTCGGTAAACCCAGCTACAAAACGACCGTACCGTTTGAAGAATGTAAATTGTCTTTTGTAGAAAAATATAAAACGACGACTTTATTAAACAAACCTATTTACTGCGGTGTAAGCATATTAGACTTAAGCAAAACGTTGATGTATGATTTTTATTACAACAACTTGAAACCAAAATATGACGATAATATTAGACTGATGTACACAGACACAGACAGTCTATTGTTGATAGTTTATGCAGACGACGTTTACGAAGATATGAAAAAAGACTCTGGCTCGTACGACCTGTCGAACTTTCCCACCGACCACCCTTTATATGACCACGTCAACAAAAAGGTGATAGGTAAATTTAAAGACGAATTTGGCGGTAAACCGATTACCGAGGCTGTGTGTATCAGACCCAAGATGTACTCGATTTTAACCTCTGACTCGAATCTCAAAAAAGCAAAAGGGGTCACAAAGTTGGTCACTAGTAAATCGTTAAAACATCAACACTATCGAGATTGTGTGTTTAAAAACGAGTCGAGAATCGATAAGATGACGCGCATCGAATCAAAAAATCACGTCTTGCACACCATAACTCAAAACAAACTGTCGTTGAGCCCGTTAGACACAAAGCGGTATATACTCCCGAACGGTTCTACTACTCTAGCTTTTGGTCACTATATAATTAAAGACCTGTAAGAAAAATCTTATTTAGGAGGTAACTCAGTGTCCGGAGGCACAACCTGAAGCTCTTGACTAACGAAACTTCGACGGGGACCTTTCTTGAGATAGTAAAGAGTGGGCTGGTTGTCTACTTTGATCGAGCGATCCAACCCAAAAACCTCGAGACTCCAAATAGGATCGGTCGCTCGCCTGCGTTCTCCTCCCTCTAACTCCCCGGGTGCGTAAAGATATCTATAAATATCGCCTTTTCTCACCAACTCTTTTTCTACCTCCGAGGGAGAAGAACTGATTTGACGAACTTGCGTTTCTTGCATCGCTAGCTTGGGAGTGAGTGGCTCGTAGTCTTCCGTCGTTATCAATCTGGTGGTTTCGTTGTTTAACGCCTTAATCACGTCGGGCAATCGTTTAACCCAGAGTCTACTCCTCTCCGTCGGATTAACAATCTCTGCAGCGTATTGATGGCCGAACAATCTCTCCGCCAAAGTCCTGTTAAATCTTTCGACCACTGCCTGCGCTCTGTGGTTACCCGGTTCTCCCACTTGTATCGTGACTTTTTTCTCCTCCAGTTGCTTTTTAAAAGCACCGTGAAATTCTTTACCCGCGTCTACTTTTAACAGCTTGGGCCAAGTCAAAGGTGACCTAGCGTAAACTCGAGCTAAAGCGTCGGCCACTTGGGTACTCGTCTTGTTGGTCAAAGGTTCGGCCTCTTTAAAACGCGTGGCTACGTCTACGACCGTCATAGCGTACTTGTATTCTTTTTTACCGACTTTATCGTGAGGTAAAAATAACAAGTCTATCTGATGCATTTCGTTTGGCACAGCCATGGACTTGTTTAAACTCGTAGGCCTGCTTATATGCGTAGGAGGTGGTAAATAAATTTGCCACAACGCTTGTTTTCTTAACCAATTTCTGGTTTCTTCTTTGGACGCGCCCGTTTTTTTAGCTAATTTTACAACCGCACCTTCACCCTTCCAATAACCGGCGGGGCTGTAATACACTTTTTTAAACTTTGTTTCCATTTAACTTAACTAAACAAACTTATAAACTAAAAAACCTACCAACGCAGTTCCTCCCAAAACAAACACCAACTCGCCGGTCTTTTGATCTTCGCTAGGTGCGTAAAAATCAGCTAGAGTGGGCTCATGCTGCAGGCCCACGGGTACTTGTGCGTTTGAGCGAGTAACCGAGTTGTATTCTCTGAGAGCCTCGTCTATACTTTCAAAAGTCCTTTGAGCCTTTGCTTGTTTTTTGAGTCGATCGTTTAACCAATCGAGATACTTTGTCCTCGCTCTTTCCCCAATTGTTTTTTGCCGTTGCCAGTTTCTCTAAAGCCAAGTCGTGTCTCTTGCGCTCTTCGTCTTGTTTTTGTTGTTTCATGCTCGAAAATAAAAAGTTTGATCCCGCGAAAGCGAAAGCGTTAACTATTGCGCCTCCGATCATCATAGCGATGCTAGCCATATTTTAGAAGAAGTAATATAAAAAATACCTATAAAAATGGACTTAGATTTCAAGAGTCTAGAAGTAGTAGTTAACTCGGTCGACCGCAGTTTTTTTATGGCTACTTTTCCAGATCTACTCGCCGACTATAAGTTACCCGTCGTTAAAACGGACGAGGTAATAAACAGATGGAAAACACAACCGATGACGTTTTATCAAAATCAACTTAATTTTGCCATTTGGTGTAGTACCACCGGAGCCGGTTTAGGCTGGGATCTTATTAATTCTATCGATCCTCTGACGAGCGCCGTATACAGATTTCACGTTTATTTTACCGTTAGAAAAATATTAGAGTTTCTCAAATGTCCCAGCCCGAACGATAACGTATTTAATGCCGTAGACAACAACGTAGATCGCGGGGCTTATATCGACGCGTGTAGATTTTATTCTACGGATCCTAAAAATACTTGGATACAGACGGTAGATCTCTACTCGGGTGGATTGGGGCAGGCTTATGCTTGGGGTAAACCTTTGGGAGATTATGATACCACGGACTTGGGGATTAGTTACGGTAAATACGCGGGAGGAACTAAAATGGGGTTTGGCCCCTCACAACCTCCAGGAGGATCTGGACGTTACAGCTCTCAAACGGTGACAAATTTGACGCAAGACGACGCCGTTGGCTCTGCGTGGAAACGTTTTATAAACCCCGCCACTCACTTTACCGACGTCGGAATACAAAAAATAAACGAATCTATCAGGGCGTATGTTTACGCTCTGCTGGGAGCCCAGGCTCAAACAAAAACTAGTATTTTAACTCCGGGCACGGGTTTGGACGCCCAAACCCAGTTTGTTAATATCGTAGAAGGTTTGATTGCAACTCCGACCGATCTGGAAGAATCTATAACCCAATTTCAAGATTCGCTGCAATACGCCAGGAGTTCGTTAAACTTTGTGTTGGCAAAAGGATTATATCTCGTGCCTTCGAACATGCAATTGAGGGTCGGAACCCACGAAGGATATAACAACAATATACAGATTGCGACCGCTGAGTTGGCGTTGGGATTAAACTCAAAGATAAACTCAAACGTACCCGCGCCTCTAACCGTTGACCCACCCGCGCCCACGCCCACGCCACCACCCACGCCCGCACCCTTCCCTCCCTCACCAACACCCACGCCCGCACCCACACCTCAAACTGTTGACCCACCCGCACCCACGCCAACACCAACGCCACCACCCGAGCCTTCTTTTCCCGAAGAAAACGTTCAGAGAGATCCTCACGAGTACGAAAAAACTTCGCTGATTGTCGGTACTTTAGCCATAGCGGGTATAGGATACCTGCTTTTAGACTTGTGGTAAAAAAAAAAGCCTTCTATTTTGCTAGAAGGCTTTTTTTTTTAGAGGCGCTTTTGTAAATAAACAAAAATTTAAGTTCCGACTCCCACTATAAGGGTCCACACGTGTTCTCCCAACCATCCGACGGTTTTGCTCAATACGTTAAATATCCAACTCGCTATACCGCCTAAAATTCCGGGCAAGGCGTCGAGCAGCTTGGAGCCTAGTTTAGCGAGCACGTTTGACAGATGTTTTAGTTGCGACTGTATCCATTCTTTTACGTTGGTGGCGTTGGACGGTGGTGCGGGTGGTGCAGGCATAGGTGCGAGCGCCGGCGCACCGGCAGACAAAACGCTCTTTACTATCAAACCGATAGCCAAACTAAACGCCGTCAAAATAGCCGTTATGGTCACGCCTTGTTCTCTAAACAACGTTCTAATTTTTTCTCCCAAGGTCTCGTCGCTATCTAAAATCCTCGTAATCGTTTCTTTTAACCGACTCATCTGACTTCTGAGTTTTTTTGCGTTGATAGACGCGGCTTCTAATCTAGCCGATTTTTCCAACCTTAAGTCTTCTAATCTCTCTCTCATTTCTGCCGTGGAACCGTCGGCGAGTGCCGCTTCGGTTGAGACTATCTCATCTTCGACTTGTCTGAGGCGCGCTAAATTTAGTTCTAAGCTGCCTCTCGTCGTTTGAAGGGCTTTGTTTAAACCCAAGATCTCTCTCATGGGTAAGCCAGTTTCTCGTTCTTCAATAAAACTTGTTTCTTGTTCAAAAGTTTCGAAAATTTCGCTTAAATCGTCGGCCGCTTCTGGAAGATCTTGTATCGGGATAGACTCCGTATTCTCTTTAAGTAGTTTTTTTTGTTTTTTACTAAATGGATTTACTTTATAATCTTTAAAACCTAATTCATTTCTAATGAATTCTATACCGTGCTTAGTACTTGTTTCGATGGAACTTAATGCTAACAATTTATCGGGTTTGTTTTTGTACGATAATTGTACTTCTACTTTGTCGTTTTCAAAAAATAACGTGTTATTTTTTACTACGAATTTTTCCCATTTCTTAATCCCATATTGTTTTTGTCCTTGACTTTTGTAGAAACTTTCGACTCTTGGATTCTTAATAAACACACGTCTCCCTTGTTCTAAGATAACGTCTTGATCTAATGCCGTTGTGTTGTCGAGATAGACATCGTTTATATCCCATTCTTCCTCGTTGTCTTCTTCTTCCTCGTAGTCTTCTACGTCTTCAAAATCTCCACCTTCAGCCATTTATATAAACAAATTAAAGTTTAGTAGAATTTAATATATTTGGTGGAAGTATATTTTGCGATACCAGCCAGGTTTTTACGTACATCGATCCGCTTATCATAGCCGTTAGTTTCGCTATATCTTCCAAGCTCAACTTGTCGAGATCGGCCGGTTTGATCTTCAAAAGTTTTTTACTAAACATGGTAAATCCCACGCTTAACATAGAGATGATAGCGGCGTGATAAAGATTGTTGACGATGCTATTAGTATCCATTTATTAAAGCTTTATATTGTTTTTATTTTTTATTCCATTTCTACAAAATTTGAAGGTGTAGAAGAAGGAGTCTCTGGCTGAAGAGGGCTCTCTTGGGCTGGCTGAGGTAGAGGTTGCGGTGGTGCGGGGATTTTTTGGCTCCATATATAGAGTCCTCCTAAAACTACAACAACCACCAGCGACGTCCAAAAGCATGTCCCAACTGCCGCGTACGAAGAAGGAGGAGTAGTACTCACGTCTATATTTTGCATCTTGACAATTTGTTCTTTTCTCTTTTTGTTGTGTTCCGCTAATGCCTTGCCTTGTTTTACTCTACCGGGATTTTTAGTTTTAGTCGTCACCGTCTGTACTTTTGGGACTTTTGGAGTCTCTGGTTGAAGAGGGCTCTCTGGTTGACTCATCTTTTATTATAGGTACACAATTATTTTTGTTAATAACTAAATGTTTAGATGTTATCAAGACACCTACTAACGGCGACAACCAAACGCCGTAGTTGTAATAAACTTCACAGAGTAGGCTGGCTATCGAGCTAGATATAACGGGATCTTCCTCTAGATCTTTGGTGAGTGTGTCTTCCGAGTCTACTCGTAGACTGACACCTAGGGGTTTGATCATAGGTAGACTCGCGCCTAAAACTCTCGAGTAAATCCCCAGCATGCAGTTACCCAAACTAGTAATCATTTCTTTACCTAGTCGAACCTCGTAATGGTTGTACATTTGTTCTTGTTTGTTCGCGTCTAGGTTTTCTATATCTCCCTGGCTAAATTCTTTACCCAAATACTTTTTAGAATCACCAGCTGATACTACGCCCAACAGTCTAGTTTTATGTTTTTCCGTTTGCGGCGCCGGTGTGCTCAAGTCTAAAGTAGACAGCTCCATTTTTATAAGACTATATAATTTATTTTTTAGAGCAAAATATTCGTAAGATAAAATACACAAGGTCGACGCTATAATAAATTTGAGCGAAAGATCGATCAGCACGAACATTTAATATAGCGAGATAAACTAGTTGCAACTAGCTGTTCAACTAGCTGTTCAACTAGCTGTTCAACAAAACCCAACTAGTTGGCAAGTACTTATCAACTAGCTGTTCAACAAAACCTCAACAAAACCCAACTAGCTGGCAAGTACTTATCAACTAGCTGTTCAACAAAACCTCAACAAAACCCAACTAGCTGTTCAACAAAACCTCAACAAAACCCAACTAGCTGTTCAACAAAACCTCAACAAAACCCCAACAAAACACAACTAGCTGTTCAACAAAACCTTAACAAACCGCAACTAGGTTACAACTAGCTACTCAAGTACCATTTAGTCGGAGGATCCGTATATAAAATCAATTTACTATAGGGAGTGTCTTTGAGATATTGTTTTATGTCTTGTCTTTTATTATCCGGCACCACATCATTTTCGTCGAGGCAATTATCAAAACTTTTTTTGTCTTTGCAATAAAAAATAGCCACCCATTGAGTCTGTTCGCGATAATCTTTTAAAACGGTGTTATATTTTTGAGTCAATAACCAACAGCTGTGGTTATCATGTCTACCGCTAAAGGCTAATTTAGATAACATGCACACACTACTACCGCCTCTAGAACCCTTTCGATATTTCATAGCTTGATAAGCGCTGCAGTCGTCGATTAAAAACAAAGTGTGCAATCCTTTAAATTTCGTTCTGTAAAAGTCTATGGCTTCGTTCATGCTCATATTTTCGACGTCGGGGTCGCACGCGTAAACGTTGGGGTCGTTAAAAAACCAAGGTCTCTCGTGATACGTTTTGTTGTTTGACAGAGTCGGACATATGATCACCAAGTATTCAAATTTGTTGGCATATTCGTTTTCTAGCAAGTCTAACGCAAACTTTGTTTTACCAGAGTTTGTTCTTCCACATATTAAAGCGCAGTGCGGCGTCATCTTTTTTATATAGACTAGTTTTTTTATATAGGCGAGTTTTTTAAAAGTTGACGCTGCTCAAGCGACCTCCTTGGATGTTAAGTTGTGCGTCCATAACCAAAAATACATAACACTTTAGAGCGCCCGCGGTTTGAGCTTCGCGTTCCATCAATATAGAGATTCCTCCGCTTATATCGCCGATTTGTTTACCCGATCCGTGATTTTTGTTGTCGTCCGTCGATCTCATATCCAACCAAAGTCCGTATCTTCTTAAAAAATAATCACCGATATCCATTCCCGTTAACCCTAAATCTTTACATATACCAGCCCCTAGCTCGGTGGATGAGTCTCCAAAGAACTTGTTGATTTCTTCCCATTGTTGATAGCTCTTGAGACCTGAACTGTAGAGTTGATTAGGTTTTCCTTCTATCGTCACGCTAACTTTGTCTATCTTTGGGTTATAAAATAGTTCAGGGGTTTTTGTAGTCGCTTCTTTAAACAAAAACAGTATACCCTTGAGGCTTTTAACCGCCACGTTTAAATTAAAGTTCCAAACGGTGTCCGATTTATCGATAGATCTTACTTCGTGTCTCTGAATCCTTTCAAACAAAAACTGCGTCTTGTCGAGACATTTTTGAGCTAAGATTTGAGCCAAGTGCTTGTTGGCAACGATCTCATATTCTAGTGCCAAGTTAGAGATGCTATAACTCGCTGCGGCGTCGGTAGAATTTACGACTTTGGAGTAGTCGTTAAAAGTAAGTTCGTAAGACAGTTGGTCGTTCAGAGCGGATGGATAAAACGGTTGATGATCTGTGAGCATTTCAAAGTCTAGCGGTATACAAAATCTGTTTCCAAGGGCATCCGCTATCGCTTTGTCTTTCCCACTGTTGTCACCGGCAACCGCGTTACCGGTACCCACACGCAGGCTCGATATGTTGGCAATCTCGTTTCCGGTGTAGTGATCTCTGATACCTTTGGGCAACCAAAGATCTTTAAAAATGTTATAAACGTCGGCGTCGGTCAAGTTTACGATCTCCCGGCCACCGATACATATTCTTATTTGTTTTACGAGATTTCGTCCTAGATTTTTAAACAGACTTCGATTGGCGTCGTCGTCCGAGGTTAGATCGATATTAAAAGCTAGTTTTGCCGAACCGGGGACGATCACGTCGTCGGAGCTCAACGACGGAAACTTGACTATTAATTTGTCGTTCGCGTCGATCGTGCTAGGATTGTGAGTTACGACGACAGTCTGGCGGTTGCCTTTTATACCCCGAGGATTTTTAAGGCGTCTGTGTGGATTTAGTTTGTTTCCATAAGTCGCGTTCATTTTTTATAGTAACGTTTTATTATTTTATTTTTTAAAAAATGCAGTCGCATACATTTGTCATGACCAAAAAAGAGCAGACTTTTGAGCTACCTCGGCCCATAGATAACGTCGGGGGTGACCGTCGCATTAAGTTAAGCAGCGTTATTTTAGACGTGGGTTTTTATAACTTCGAGAAAACAGAGATAATACGATATTATATATCTACTCAGTCTAGCTACAAAGCAGGTCCGGTCTATATCACACCCGGTCGATGGAATCTTTATTCTTTCATGGATAGTTTTAAAAAAGATATTAAATCTGTGGCCATCACTCCGATAAACGATAAACTATTTTATTTGTTTTTGGTGTCCTCTGATGCTGATGTAACTATAAGACTATCGAGTAATCTAACTAAACTTTTAGGTTTACCCAGGGTTCTGGTCATAGGAAAAAATTTAACTAAATCTTATTTTGGAAAATTTAACATAAATCTTTACAACGCGGCTTTTTTGCATTGTGAAGAACTGTCTACGCATTCAAATTTTTTAAACGGAAAGCAAACTAACCTGTTGGGGAGTATACCTTTATCGGGCGATGCAGCTCGTTCAAACAATCCCCAAGATCCAATTTACGTCAAATACAACAATTCTCCAAAAGAGTTAGTAGCCGATAAAATAAACAGCCTCACGTTTTCGTTAAAAAACGGTCTTGGTGAGGTGTTAGATAACAGAGGTAAAGAGATAATTTTAAACGTAAAAATATTTTAGTTACTTTTGTAAAATGCAGTCTCATACATTTGTCATGACGGATAACGAGCAGACCTTTGAATTATCGCGACCTATAGATAACGTCGGGGGTGACCGTCGCATGAAGTTAAACAACTTTGCGTTAGACTTGGGTTTTTATAACCTCGAAAAAAAAGCGCCGATAAATTGGGAGAGTTTTACGGGTGATATCGCTGATCTTACGTCTATTCAAATTGTCGATCAGGAAAAAATTGATATTCCTCCCGATAGGTGGAATCTTCATTCTTTCAAAGATCTTATAAAAACTTTTCACGGTATATCTATAGAGTCTTTATCCGATGAACTGTTTTATCTATCCATTCCCGACCAAAATCGCATAAAACTATCGAGTAATTTGTCTAAACTTTTAGGTTTACCCAGGGGTTGGCTCAATGGTGGTAATCATTATGGAAAATTTAGCTTAAATCTTTACAACGCCGTCTTTTTACATTGTGAAGAACTGTCTACGCATTCAAATTTTGTTGGTGGAAAACAAACTAACCTGTTGGAGAGTATACCCATACACGGTGATGCCGCCCGTTCAAACAATCCCCAAGATCCAATTTATATCAACTATAACAAGTGTTCGAAAGAGTTGGTAGCTGGCAAAATAAACAGCTTCACGTTTTCGTTAAAAAACGGTCTTGGTGAGGTGTTAGATAACAGAGGTAAAGAGATAATTTTTAACGTAGAAATATTTTAGTTACTTTTGTAAAATGACGACTAGTATTTATCCTGATCTAAAAAGTACCATCGAAGATGGTGCTAGTACGAGGGTGTTTCGATTGCAAAAGATCGAAGAAGTTCAAAAAGATATATTGGCGCAACGAGAACAGCGAAGCGCGTTGTGTAAAAAATATGGTAAGTTAATTACGACATTATCTACTACAGAAACCCTAGCCGAGATGAGTGGAGCAATTTGTGGGGGTTTGGGAATCGCAGCTATAAGCGGCGTCATTACGTCACCCGTTGGTTTTGCGTTAGAGGGAGTAGCCTTGAGTTTTGGTTGCGCAGCGCTCTTGCTAAAATATTTTAGCAAACGATTTAGACGTAAAGCTAAAAAACACGACGAGATTAGAGTCTTGGCCGAGGCTAAGCTCAACAGCGTAAGAGATCTTATTTCTCAAGCTTTAGAGGATGGCGATATATCCCACGAAGAGTACGCTTTGGTGTTAAAGGAACTGAGGCAATTTAACGATATGAAAGAGGCTATCAGGTCCGGCAGCTTGCTGTCAGAAAAGAAAGGTGAGAGCGATATGGAATCCGAGATAAAAAGACGCGTGGAAGAGTTGGTTTTGAAGGAAAAAAAAGGAATTATCGAAAAACTTACAGCTTCACAATAAATACAATTTATTTCGATCAACCTCCTCCTTATCCATCAGCTCCGCCTTTTTGTGCCAAACGCGATGACATTTGAAACCCCCAAAAACTTACAGCTTAAACCGACAAAAAACAACCTTTGGTTAGCGTGGCTAGCTAACAGACAAAACAAAAAACTAATTGCATTTCAGACAAAAAAACAACCTTTGATCAGCGCGGCTAGCTAATTGCATTTCATATCTTATCTTGTTACAGACAAAACAAACAACCTTTTGTCAGCGTGGCTCTCAAACAAAAAACTAATTGCATTTCATATCCTGTTACTGTCAAAACAAACAACCTTTGGTTGGTGTTGCTCTCAACCAGGAGAATTTATACAAACAAACCCATCGCCCTTCACAGGCAAAACAAACAACCTTTGGACAGCGTGGCCAGTAATTTTCCATACAGCCACACTGAGAAGTGGTGGTTTTGTATAAATACTGCAGCATTAGCCGTTTCATCACACTAGCTTGTACAGCGTGAGTCAAGCCAAAACAGCCTTTTTATCATTTCTGCACTAGTTCGTACAGCGTGAGCTAGATCGAGCTAAAACAGTTTTTGTATAAGACAGCGAGCCAGGCCCCGTGTGTTTTACTTTTAACCCAGAACTCAGCTACTAAAAAAGGTAAGAGAATATAATTGTTTTGTTTACGTGAGTAGCTCAAAAGAATAATTGCTATGATATTAAAACTGTACTCTACAAATTTATCACAGATCGTCTCACTCACTACCATCTCTCCTCTATCACAGACGTTAGAAAAACAACTGGCGGATTATATTTGAAAGGTGAGAATATAAATGTTTAAATATGTATTCTTCTAATGTTGTTTACGTGAGTAGCTCATATTAAAACTCTATCTATTCTTGTATTTTTATTTGCTTTAGTATCATGACGTTTCCAAGGCAAGTCCTCAAACTCGCTTATATGAGGGAAGACGTCGATGAAGCCAATCGCCTCATCGACACAAGCGGCGAGTGGGTGGTGCACCAATTTCACCAATACCACCAACTAGTCGCTGAGGCAAAAAGACTCATCACCGACGGTCGGCATGAAGAAGCCTTGGAGGCCCTAAACAACACACCGAATATAAATAACTTTAGTCCGCCACCACTCCCTACTTTAGAAGTCCAAGAAAATGATGAAGAAGTAGAAGAACAGCCCAAAATAAAGAAAAATGCCCCGACTCCCGAAGAAATGTACAACAAACTAAAAAATACTTATAATATGCCACGACAGTTACGTAATTGGGAAGATATTCCTTTACCAGGTAATGAACGACACAATTTAAGGGATTTAGAACAACGCGTAAAAGAATTCGGTGGAAAGTATAAAGAGGGGGAAAACAGGGGTTTGTTTAGCGCGGCAAATTTTGGGAACTGGTTAGAAATTTCATTTCAAACATTTCGGCGAGATAAAAAAAAGGGCGAGGTATTTTTACCAAATTTTGATACATGGTTAGAACAAAATTGTGACATAAGAAAACATTGGGCTAAAATATTGAGGGAATTTCACAAACTGGTAAAAGAATATCCCCAATTACTTAACTGTCGTCTACCCTTAACTTTTTTCAGAAAAAATAAGAGATTAATTAAGACGTATTTTAGTATCACTCCAGCATTAGGCGAAAGATGGAAACACCATAAAGATTGTATTTGTAATCACTGTGGACCTGTGTAATTTTAGACATGACATCATTTGTAAAAAAGTCTATTTTGAGAGAAGGAGACTGCCAGTCTCCTTTTCTAAATATAGACATGACATCATTCATTTATAACAAAGTCTATTTTGAGAGAAGGAGACTGCCAGTAAAAAACCTAAAGGGCACTGGCAGATTTTTAGAAGTTAATTTTAGTTATATTATTAAAACTGTAATCAATGAAAATAAAATAAAATAGCGCCCTCTGTTGATGGCGCTTTTTTAAAATTAATTTTAGTTTGTCATTTATTGTTTTTTTATTTAACCCATAGAGGGCGCTGAAAATTAATTTTATACTTAAAGACTTTTGGTTTTGGTTTTGGTTTTGGGTTTTTGGTTTTTGGTTTTTGGTTTTTGGTTTTTGGTTTTGTCACATAAATATGTGACAAAAGTTAGACAAATTGGGTGTGGTCTAAGATCGCTATAACCTATACTACTCCTTGGCTTTCGACTAAGTTATTCAGGACCCAGAGTTAGTTCCACTGCTCGTAATTCTCTGTCTGCCCGTAAACACCCAGATATGTTGCAATTAAAAATTGATCGCGAGATCGAGTTGGGCCGCGTAGCCGGCCCGTTTTCTAATGCGCCTATCCCCAATTTGCGTTGTTCACCAGTGGGTCTTGTACCGAAACAGACCCCTGGTGAATTTCGTTTAATTCACAATGACTTTATTGACCCGGCTAACACTGCCGTCAATTACACAAGTTTTGATGATGCTATAGAGATGATATCCAATTTTGCTCAGGGTGCACTTATGGCCAAGTCAGATATTAAATCAGCTTTTCGATTACTCCCTGTTCACCCAGATGATTTTGATTTGTTAGGATTTTCCCATAATGGCCAAATATATTATGATAAATGTATGCCGATGGGATGCGCCATATCATGTGTCACTTTTAAACGTTTTAGCACTTTCGTTGAGTACTGTACTTGTAAGGTGGCTAACTCCCAACACATTTTGCATTATCTTGATGATTTCTTGTTTGTGAGTGCTGGCCATTCTGAGGGGTGCGCGCGTTCCCTCCAATCTTTCCGGGTGGTTTGTGAGCGGTTTGGGGTCCCCCTTGCTGAAGATAAAACTGAAGGGCCAACTACGAGTCTTACTTTCTTGGGTTTAGCAATTGACACAGTTGACCAACAGATACGTGTTCCCCCTGACAAGTTAGTTGCGTTACAGGGTAAGCTAGAGTGTGCGCTCAGGCGAAAGAAATTATCTCTCCGTGAGCTGCAATCATTACTAGGGCGACTTAATTTTGTCTGTAAAGCTGTGCGGCCGGGAAGAGCTTTTCTTCGTCGTTTACACGATTTAACTAGAGGTGCGTCCAAGGCCCATCACAAAATTCGCCTTACTTCGGGTGCACGCGCAGATTTATTGACCTGGCAGCAGTTCCTGACCTATTTTAACGGCACAGTTATTTTTCCCTCCTCGGTGTGGTATACTAGTGACCAATTGCACTTGTATACTGATGCCTCCGCAGAAATTGGGTTTGGGGCCTATTTTGCCGGGTGTTGGTCTCAAGGGAGATGGCCAGAGTTTGTTAAATCGAAGTCACTCTCTATAGCTTTCATGGAGTTGTTTCCAATTGTAATTGCATTACAGATGTGGGCAGGGGAATTGCGAGACAAGCGGGTGGTATTGTGGTGTGATAACCAGGCGGTTGTCAGTATCATCAATAGGCAAACGTCCAAGTGTCAGTTGATAATGGGGTTGGTCCGACAATTAGTTGTACTGTGTTTGACATTTAACATTCAGTTTAAATCTAGGCATGTACCAGGTATAGCTAATGGCATTGCCGACGCTCTCTCTCGTTTCCAGATGACACGATTTCGTCATCTCGCTCCCACTGCAGACCACCATATGACTCCCTTACCCGCCAACCTGTGGAATTACTTCAGTTAGAAGTTCAGGGTCTTTTGCAAGACGCCCTTGCCCCTCGCACGCATTTATTATATCAGCGGGCTTGGCATCTTTTCCAATGGTTTAGTGCAAACCACGGGTTTGATGGGGCTAGGTGCCCCTCCCTGCAGCAGCTAGTTCAGTTTATAGCATTTATGTCGGTATCTGGTTATGCCCCTGCATCCATTACTTCCTATGTATCTGGTATTTCTTCGAAATTGCAACTGCTGAGTTACCCCGATATAACGAAACATTTTGTAGTAAGGCGTTTATTAGAGGGTTGTCGGAGGCGTAACAGCCGTCGAGACAGACGTCGCCCCATCACATTTGATATTTTGTGCCGTATTGTGCCAGCCTTGAATGCGGTGTGTACAAATCAGTTTGAAGCTCGCCTCTTTCAAGTGGCTTTTTTTATTTGCTTTCTATGGCTTCCTTCGCATTGGGGAGTTTACTGCTCAGTCACGCACTTTGCCTGCCCCGCTATGTCGGTCTGACGTCACTGTCAAAGATGCACCGCTTAGGGTTGAACTATAGGGCTGCGCCATTCCAAAACGGACCAACTTGGTCGTGGTTTCGTAATTTCGATTCCAGCGGTCCAGAATGCTATAGTTTGCCCAGTCCAAGCGACTAGGTCTTATCTAGCCTGTTCTACTTCCCAATCCGTTTCGTTTTTATCCCATTTTGATGGCAGCCCAGTTACACGATCACAGTTCACAGCGGTCCTTCGTCGTGCAATGGACTTTGTAGGGCTTCATGATGACAGATTTACATCTCATTCATTTCGCATTGGCGCAGCGACTTCTGCGGCTATGGCAGGCGTGGCTGAAGCGGATATTAAAGTTATGGGGCGATGGAAATCAGGAGCGTACCGTCGTTACGTGCGAATTCCGTCTAGTATTTTCAATTAAAATGAGCATTACTTCTGATGGGTTCTTAAAATGTATTATCTTTCTCAATTACATGAGCTTTCATCCCTGACAAGCCGACTCTGTGGGTAATTGGCGACGAGTTAGTCAATTGGTGCGCCCGAGTTGCACGGTCGTCGCCCTGGGGGGAGAGGCTTCACCAGCTGGCCCACATCAACTGGATTGGACGCCTGGGACTGACGATGGACCAGTACCCCGATTTTCTGATGGAGGCTTGGTCAGCTGCGGTCGAATTGCCGGACTTTGTCATTATTCAGGTCGGGACCAATGACCTGGGTGCGGTCACGAAACAGAAGTTAACGATTTTGGCCCGTCAATGTTTGAACTTAACTCGGGAGGTTCTCCCGCATGCAGTTATATTTTATTCTGAGGTTGTATCCCGTTTGAATTACCCCCATGCCCGCAAACAGGGCGCCATTGAGCAGACACGACGCTTGCTCGTTAAAGACGTACAGCCTCTGTTTCGGGTGCCCTATGGTGGGGTCATTTTACACCCCCAGATTATTTGGTCGTCACCAGCGTGGTTTCACGCTGATGGCTTCCATCTAACAGACGAAGGTTGCTCTATTATTCTGAGCAACCTTTGTCACGCCCTTTCATTCTGAGTCTATTTGGCGGCGGTCATGCTGCGATCCATTCTTTCGCAACATGTCCGTTTGGCGGAAATTGCATTCCATAGCGCAAATAGGCCTCAAAAATTGGCCGATAAAACCTTAATTTAAGAGGCTTCAGGGAATTGGCGGCAAAAGCACTTAACCCTCTTTCTTTGTCGGTTCCAAGATGAAATCGGAACACGGTAGTTACAGTCCCTATATGTTTACCACATTTGCTGATTGATATTTTGATTATTGCATTTCTTACTTATTGCCGACGATAATAATAGCTTAAGGTATTGCTTGTGCTATGCCAATACGGGATTGATTAATGGTTTTATATGATATGGTTTGCATTGATAAAATGTTATAATGTTGCTTGCTAATACCATCGTATGTGGATATGGTAATTGCAGATCGGTGTCACAAACTGTGACATCATTGCTAAATGTAATTGCTGTTTGCGTCACAAACTGTGACAATATTGCTGAATATAAATTGCTGTTTGCGTCACGAACTGTGACAATATTGCTGAATGTAATCGCTGTTTGCGTCACAAACTGTGTCAATATTGCTGAATATAATTGCTATTTGCGTCACCAACTGTGACAATATTGCTGTTCCCCGACATCAGCTTCGGACGGGAACAAACTGTGATAATTGTGTAATATAATATTGCTGTCCTGTGCTACCCCGCTTCGGGCTCGGACAAACTTTCATTACATCGCTTGCATTGCTGTCCCGTGCTATCATAGCTTCGAGCTGGGACAGCGCTTACAACAATAAACGGCTGCTCGGCCACACGCAACAAAACAAATATATTCGAGTGCTCGATTCTGTATGTCCGGTCTTGTCACATGTGGGGATAACTCCATTAATCAAGGTTTCAATTCGCATCGGAGGGTGGGTGTACAGATACCCTGCACATTTTTTTCGTGATTCAAAATGGATGACGGTAAACATGTCACAAGTAAGACTGGCAATATCTGTCAGCCACCGGCACACAGCAAGCAGGTTTTTCATTCCCTACCTGATTTATATGTCGATTTTCCCCAGAATATTCTTCTGGGTTTTTTTCTCCCACCTCTAAAACTGTAATTTCTTTTGTCTGCTCTACAGGTTTATATTTTGTGCAGCTCAATAAAGATGCGTCTAAGACGGGAGGTGAATTGTTACTTGCCAATTTGTATGCAGTCAAGTGCTTCTTTGCATTGTTTTCGACTGGCATTTGAGGTAACAGAAAATGATTTTCAATATGTAATGCAGAGAAAATTAAGTACACGTTTTATTTAAAGGTTGGGTACACCATTTGTAATTGCTTGAATTATCATGAATGGGTGGATTTGGGGGGTTGTATTTTATAGTAAATATCATTTAAATGACCTGTCCAAAGTTTTACTATCATGGATGCCGAGAAAAGCACGAAAAACAGCGTTTGTTTTCAACCGGCGTCGAGCAGTTATTCTTATGTTGTTATTGTTTTTTTCGCGCTCGCCGTCTGGCGATCGCGAGTTTTGTTTTATAAAATTCAATTTTTCGGAATAATATTAGAATATCTAGAGCAATCATTTTGCTGGACGCCTAAAATCATTATTTACTTTCAAATAAGTAAGATATTTCCTAATAATACGGTAGTAAATATTTTTGATATCTGCAAATGGTGTATCCTGCCTTATTTATAATGATTATATCAGTTGTGTGTTTCTTATTCATGATGTTATTTGTAACAGGTCGGTTTGGGTGTGAAAACGTTTATTGCTTCTGGAGCTGTAGGAGTGCTCAGGATCAGATGCCTAGAGGTAATTCAGTGTAAGACTATTAACCAGATTCCCTGGTTCCCTGGTTCCCTGGTTCCCTGATTCCCTGATTCCCTGATTCCCTGATTCCCTGATTCCCTGATTCCCTGATTTCCCTGATTTCCCTGATTCCCTGATTCCCTGATTCCCTGATTCCCTGATTCCCTGATTCCCTGATTCCCTGATTCCCTGATTCCCTGATTCCCTGATTCCCTGATTCCCTGATTCGCCGACAAGTCCTCCCTCGCGACAAGTCCCCCCTCGCGACAAGTCCCCCCTCGCGACAAGTCCCCCCTCGCGACAAGTCCCCCCTCGCGACAAGTCCCCCCTCGCGACATTTTCCCCAGAATATTCTTCTGGGTTTTTTCTCCCACCTCTAAAACTGTAATTTCTTTTGTCTGCTCTACAGGTTTATATTTTGTGCAGCTCAATAAAGATGCGTCTAAGACGGGAGGTGAATTGTTACTTGCCAATTTGTATGCAGTCAAGTGCTTCTTTGCATTGTTTTCGACTGGCATTTGAGGTAACAGAAAATGATTTAAATATGTAATGCAGAGAAAATTAAGTACACGTTTTATTTAAAGGTTGGGTACACCATTTGTAATTGCTTGAATTATCATGAATGGGTGGATTTGGGGGGTTGTATTTTATAGTAAATATCATTTAAATGACCTGTCCAAAGTTTTACTATCATGGATGCCGAGAAAAGCACGAAAAACAGCGTTTGTTTTCAACCGGCGTCGAGCAGTTATTCTTATGTTGTTATTGGTTTTTTTCGCGCTCGCCGTCTGGCGATCGCGAGTTTTGTTTTATAAAATTCAATTTTTCGGAATAATATTAGAATATCTAGAGCAATCATTTTGCTGGACGCCTAAAATCATTATTTACTTTCAAATAAGTAAGATATTTCCTAATAATACGGTAGTAAATATTTTTGATATCTGCAAATGGTGTATCCTGCCTTATTTATAATGATTATATCAGTTGTGTGTTTCTTATTCATGATGTTATTTGTAACAGGTCGGTTTGGGTGTGAAAACGTTTATTGCTTCTGGAGCTGTAGGAGTGGTCAGGATCAGATGCCTAGAGGTAATTCAGTGTAAGACTATTAACCAGATTCCCTGGTTCCCTGGTTCCCTGGTTCCCTGGTTCCCTGGTTCCCTGGTTCCCTGATTCCCTGATTCCCTGATTCCCTGATTCCCTGATTCCCTGATTCCCTGATTCCCTGATTCCCTGATTCCCTGATTCCCTGATTCCCTGATTCCCTGATTCCCTGATTCCCTGATTCCCTGATTCCCTGATTCCCTGATTCCCTGATTCCCTGATTCCCTGATTCCCTGATTCCCTGATTCCCTGATTCCCTGATTCCCTGATTCCCTGATTCCCTGATTCCCTGATTCCCTGATTCCCTGATTCACTGATTCCCTGATTCACTGATTCGCCGACAAGTCCCCCCTCGCGACAAGTCCCCCCTCGCGACAAGTCCCCCCTCGCGACAAGTCCCCCCTCGCGACAAGTCCCCCCTCGCGACAAGTCCCCCCTCGCGACAAGTCCCCCCCTCGCGACAAGTCCCCCCTCGCGACAAGTCCCCCCTCGCGACAAGTCCCCCCTCGCGACAAGTCCCCCCTCGCGACAAGTCCCCCCTCGCGACAAGTCAATTTGTAATCGCATCAATTTGTATTCGCATCAATTTGTATTCGCATTTAATAGTAGACTTTTTCGCATGTTATTTTTTTCCGCATTTTATTTTTTTCCGCATTTTTGTCTTTTTCGCATTTTTGTCTTTTTCGCATTTAATTTTTTTCCGCATTTTTGTCTTTTTCGCATTTTATTTTTTCCGCATTTTTGTTTTTTTCGCATTTTTGTTTTTTTCGCATTTTATTTTTTTCCGCATTTTTGTCTTTTTCGCATTTAATTTTTTTCCGCATTTTTGTCTTTTTCGCATTTTTGTTTTTTTCCGCATTTTTGTTTTTTTCGCATTTTTGTTTTTTTCGCATTTTTTTTTTTTTCGCATTTTTTTCTTTTTTCGCATTTTTTTCTTTTCCGCATTTTTGTCTTTTTCGCATTTTGGTCTTTTCCGCATTTTTTTTTTTTTCGCATTTTGGTCTTTTTCGCATTTTATTTTTTTTCGCATTTTGGTCTTTTTCGCATTTTATTTTTTTCCGCATTTTTGTCTTTTTCGCATTTTATTTTTTTCCGCATTTTTGTCTTTTTGCGCATTTTATTTTTTTCCGCATTTTTGTCTTTTTTGCATTTTATTTTTTTCCGCATTTTTGTCTTTTTTGCATTTTATTTTTTTCCACATTTTGGTCTTTTTCGCATTCTTTTTTTTTCAAGTCCCCCCTCGCGACAAGTCCCCCCTCGCGACAAGTCCCCCCTCGCGACAAGTCCCCCCTCGCGACAAGTCCCCCCTCGCGACAAGTCCCCCCTCGCGACAAGTCCCCCCTCGCGACAAGTCCCCCCTCGCGACAAGTCCCCCCTCGCGACAAGTCCCCCCTCGCGACAAGTCCCCCCTCGCGACAAGTCCCCCCTCGCGACAAGTCCCCCCTCGCGACAAGTCCCCCCTCGCGACAAGTCCCCCCTCGCGACAAGTCCCCCCTCGCGACAAGTCCCCCCTCGCGACAAGTCCCCCCTCGCGACAAGTCCCCCCTCGCGACAAGTCCCCCCCCGCGACAAGTCTCCCCTCGCATTCGCATCAATTTGTATTCGCATCAATTTGTATTCGCATTTTTGTCTTTTTCGCATTTTTTTTTTTTTAAATTAGAATTCTTTGAATTCTTCTTTGCATTCAAATAATATTTAATCGACACACTGTTTCAGGCCCGTACGGAGGGGGGAGGGGGGGGGGGGGTGGGCGGGCGGTGCGACGGCTCTTACGCACCCCCCTAAATTACCAAAAGGTCCACATTTTCTGGTGTAAATAATAGTATTTTGATGTAGAAATAACAGTACTGGCACACAAAAAATGTTGGTTGCGACAATTAGAATTCTTTGAATTCTTCCTTGCATTCAAATAATCTTTAATCGACACACTGTTTTAGGCCCGTACGCAGGGGTGGTGCGACGGTTGCGTACACACCCCCCCAAATTACCAAAAGGTCCACATTTTCTGGGGTAAATAATGGTATTTTGATGTAGAAATAACAGTACTGGCACACAAAAAATGTTGGTTTCATTTTTGGTCCTATCAGTACAAATTCGCACCCCCCATAAAAAAATCCTGCATAAGGGTCTGTATTTGACGCAATGTTTGACCCATTGGTCAATACATTCTTTGATACATTCTTCTATACATTCTTCGAATTTGAATTCACGTTCTTAAAATTCTTTTTGCACTCGGATTTTTGCAAGTTCTTAGAATTGTTATTTCTTAGAATTTTTCAAATTATTTTTTGCATTCGCATTTTGTTGTCGCACTCGGAGTTCTGCAAGTTCTTTTAAAAAGGTGTGTGCTTGTTGAGACCACCTCGGTGAACCACCGTCTACCAAACAGAGATGAGGGCAAATCGTGCATCCTGGGGGGCGTCAAGTCGGCATAGTGTGGTACAATTGGTGCGTTACTGGTTGGTGCTAATTGTGAAATGGACATAATGGATATTTTGCAATGTTATGTTGTAAAAGGCCACACTCAAAAGCATTTCCTAAGCCTAACCCTAACTCCACTCTAACCTTAACTCTAACCGTAACCCCTAACTCTAACCGTAACCCCTAACCCTAACCCTAACCCTAACCCCTAACTCTAACCGTAACCCCTAACTCTAACCGTAACCCCTAACTCTAACCGTAACCCCTAACTCTAACCGTGACCTCTAACTCTAACCGTAACCCCTAACCCTAACCGTAACTGTAATCATAATCCTAACCCTAACCCTAACCTTAGCACCAACCGGTAACGCCCATTTTGTACCACAACCAAGCCGACTTAACGCCCCCCAGGATGCACGATTTGTCCTCATCTCTGTTTGGTAGACGGTGGTTCACCGAGGTGGTCTTGACAAGCACACACCTTTTTAATCGTCACCGAGGTACTAGCGGCCAACCCGCACCAGGGGAAAACTGGGTAGTATTGTGTACTGTACCCCAAATAAATGCCTAGGGCGTTAGGGTAAAAAAATACTTTACATTTGTTGCCTTTAATAATCCATTTTCATGAAACTCGTCGTAACTTCAATGCATCTCAGGTTGCAGCTGTGTCGTGTCCTATGAATCATTTCACAAAGCACAAAAGTACAACTTGTAATAGGTGTATTTTTAGTACAATACAATGACTTATATGTATTTTTTAGCACAGAGTAAATAGTCATGATATTTAAACAGCAAAGAGTCGTCGAAAGGTTTCCGAAACGTATTAGTGGCGAAAGTCTTTCTGCAGAACTCCCCCTGCAAAAGATGACGCAAGTCCCCCAGTGGAAATCGCCCTGTGGAAACCGCCCTGTGGAATTCACCCTGTGGAAGTCGCCCTGCGGAAGTCACCCTGCGAAAATTTATCCCCGCAAAAAAATTTCCCCCTCAAAAAAATTTCCCCAGCGACAAGTTTCCCCCGCGAAAAGTTTCCCCCGCGACAAGTTTCCCCCGCGACAAGTTTCCCCCGCGACAAATTTCCCCCGCGAAAAGTTTCCCCCGCGAAAAGTTTCCCCCGCGAAAAGTTTCCCCCGCGAAAAGTTTCCCCCGCGAAAAGTTTCCCCCGCGAAAGGTTTCCCCCGCGAAAAGTTTGTCTTCGCAAATTGGTATTCGCATAAATTGGTGTTCGCATCAATTGGTATTCGCATCAATTGGTATTCGCATCAATTGGTATTTGCATCAATTGGTATTTGCATCAATTGGTATTTGCATCAATTGGTATTTGCATCAATTGGTATTTGCATCAATTGGTATTTGCATCAATTGGTATTTGCATCAATTGGTATTCGCATCAATTGGTATTCGCATCAATTGGTATTCGCATCAATTGGTATTCGCATCAATTGGTATTCGCATCAATTGGTATTCGCATCAATTGGTATTCGCATCAATTGGTATTCGCATCAATTGGTATTCGCATCAATTGGTATTCGCATCAATTGGTATTCGCATCAATTGGTATTCGCATCAATTGGTATTCGCATCAATTGGTATTCGCATCAATTGGTATTCGCATCAATTGGTATTCGCATCAATTGGTATTCGCATCAATTGGTATTCGCATCAATTGGTATTCGCATCAATTGGTATTCGCATCAATTGGTATTCGCATCAATTGGTATTCGCATCAATTGGTATTCGCATCAATTGGTATTCGCATCAATTGGTATTCGCATCAATTGGTATTCGCATCAATTGGTATTCGCATCAATTGGTATTCGCATCAATTGGTATTCGCATTTAATAACAGACTTTTTCGCATTAGAAGTTTTTTCCTCCTTTTTTTATTTTTCTGAATTTTTGTTTAGCATTCTAATTAGAATTCTTTGAATTCTTCTTTGCATTCAAAGAATCTTTAATCGACACACTGTTTCAGACCCGTACGCAGGGGGGGGGGGGGTGCGACGGTTGCGTACGCACCCCCTAAATTACCAAAAGGTCCACATTTTCTGGGGTAAATAATGGTATTTTGATGTAGAAATAACAGTACTGGCACACACAAAATGTTGGTTGCGACAAGTTCACCCGCGACAAGTTCACCCCCAATTTGTCTTTGCATTTGTCTTTGCATTTGTCTTTGCGTTTGTCTTTGCATTTGTCTTCGCATATTTGTATTCGCGACAAGTTTCACCTGCGACAAGTTTCCCCCACGACAAGTTTCCCCCACGACAAGTTCACCCGCGACAAATTCACCCGCGACAAATTCACCCGCGACAAGTTCACCCACAATTTTCCTTTGCATTTGTCTTTGCATTTGTCTTTGCATTTGTCTTTCCATTTGTCTTTCCATTTGTCTTTGCATTTGTCTTCGCATATTGGTATTCGCATAAATTGGTATTCGCATAAATTGGTATTCGCATAAATTGGTGTTCGCATAAATTGGTGTTCGCATAAATTGGTGTTCGCATAAATTGGTGTTCGCATAAATTGGTGTTCGCATAAATTGGTGTTCGCATCAATTGGTATTCGCATCAATTGGTATTCGCATCAATTGGTATTCGCATCAATTGGTATTCGCATCAATTGGTATTCGCATCAATTGGTATTCGCATCAATTGGTATTCGCATCAATTGGTATTCGCATCAATTGGTATTCGCATCAATTGGTATTCGCATCAATTGGTATTCGCATTTAATAACAGACTTTTTCGCATTAGAAGTTTTTTCCTCCTTTTTTTATTTTTCTGAATTTTTGTTTAGCATTCTAATTAGAATTCTTTGAATTCTTCTTTGCATTCAAAGAATCTTTAATCGACACACTGTTTCAGACCCGTACGCAGGGGGGGGGGTGCGACGGTTGCGTACGCACCCCCTAAATTACCAAAAGGTCCACATTTTCTGGGGTAAATAATGGTATTTTGATGTAGAAATAACAGTACTGGCACACAAAAAATGTTGGTTGCGACAAGTTCACCCGCGACAAGTTCACCCCCAATTTGTCTTTGCATTTGTCTTTGCATTTGTCTTTGCGTTTGTCTTTTCATTTGTCTTCGCATATTTGTATTCGCGACAAGTTTCACCTGCGACAAGTTTCCCCCACGACAAGTTTCCCCCACGACAAGTTCACCCGCGACAAATTCACCCGCGACAAGTTCACCCACAATTTTCCTTTGCATTTGTCTTTGCATTTGTCTTTGCATTTGTCTTTCCATTTGTCTTTCCATTTGTCTTCGCATATTGGTATTCGCATAAATTGGTATTCGCATAAATTGGTATTCGCATAAATTGGTATTCGCATAAATTGGTGTTCGCATAAATTGGTGTTCGCATAAATTGGTGTTCGCATAAATTGGTGTTCGCATAAATTGGTGTTCGCATAAATTGGTGTTCGCATAAATTGGTGTTTGCATAAATTGGTGTTTGCATAAATTGGTATTCGCATAAATTGGTATTCGCATAAATTGGTATTCCCATCAATTTGTATTCGCATCAATTTGTATTCGCATTTAATAGCAGACTTTTTCGCATTTTATTCTTTTCCGCATTTTTGTCTTTTTCGCATTTTTGTCTTTTTCGCATTTTTTTTTTTTTTAATTAGAATTCATTGAATTATTTTTTGCATTCAAATAATATTTAATCGACACACTGTTTCAGGCCCGTACGCAGGGAGGGGGGGGGGGGGGGGGGGGGGGGGGTGGGCGGTGCGACGGCTCTTACGCACCCCCCCAAATTACCAAAAGGTCCACATTTTCTGGGGTAAATAATGGTATTTTGATGGTATTTTGAACGGTACTGGCACACAAATGGTTTCATTTTTGGTCCTATCAGTACAAATTCGCACCCCCCTTAAAAAATCCTGCGGAAGGGTCTGTATTTGTCGCAATGTTTGACCCATTGGTCGATACATTCTTCTATACATTCTTCGAATTTGAATTCACATTCTTCAAATTCTTTTTGCACTCGAATTTTTGCAAGTTCTTAGAATTGTATTTCTTTGAATTCTTCAAATTATTTTTTGCATTCGCATTTTGTTGTCGCACTCGGAGTTCTGCAAGTTCTTAGAATTTTCATTTCTTTGAATTCCTCAAATTCTTCTTAGTATTTTTCATATTTTAATTGTTGACGTATTCTTTGACGCCTTCTTCAAAGTCTTCTTTGACCATTCTTTGTCGACGCATTCTTCAATTTTTTTTTTTTAATTTTACAAATTCTAACGCAAATTATGTAAATTCTTCTAAATACAAATTCTGCAAATTGTTATAATTCTACTTTCTTCTAATTCTTAGAATTTTTGAATTCCTAATATTTGTTGATACATTCTTCAAATCTTTCCAATTCTTAGAATTTTTTCTCAATTCTGCAAGTTCTGTGAATTCGTGTTCGAATTTTTCTGCACATTCTTGGACGCCTTGTTTGACGCATTCTTATATATGCATTCTTTACATATTCTTCACATTCTTATTTGAATTCTTAACATTCTTTGCATTCTTTAAATTCTTTTTCATATTCGTATTTTTTTCGCCCTCGGGGTTCTTTGCATTTTGATTTGCATTCTTATTCGCATTCTTTGTATTCTTTGCATACCTATTCTTCCCAATCTTTTCCGCATTTTTTTCGATGCATTTCGATGCATTCGATGTATCAATTTTCCGCATTATTCTCAAGATTTTTTAACTAATTCTTTACAACTGCGAATTCTTATGTTAATTTTTCTGTTATTTTATTGAATTCTTTTTTCGCATTTTCATTTGCATTTTTATTCGCAATCTTATTCGCATTATTATTATCGCAAATCTTCTTTGTAATCTTTGTATTTTTTTTAACGTAATCTTTGACGTCTCATTTGACCATTCTTCTTTGAAGCATTTTTCAAATTCTGTGAATTCTTCGTTTAATTTTTAGATTTTTGTTCTTTGAATCCTTTGATGTATTACTCAACACATTCTTCAAAGCATTCTTTACATCCTACACACTCTTAATTTTCAATTCACATTCTTTAAATTCTTTTTTGCACTTCGAGTTCTGCAAGTTCTTAGAATTGTTATTTCTTTGAATTCTTCAAATTCTTTTTTGCATTTGCATTTTGTTGTCGCAGTCGGAGTTCTGCAAGTTCTTTTGAAAAGGTGTGTGAACCACCGTCTACCAAACAGAGATGAGGGCAAATCGTGCATCCTGGGGGGCGTCAACCCCTAATTTTACCCCTAACCCTAACCCTAACCCTAACCGTAACCGTAACCGTAACCCTAACCGTAACCGTAACCGTAATCGTAACCCTAACCGTAACCGTAAACCCTAACTCTAACCGTAAACCCTAACTCTAACCGTAAACCCAAACTCTAACCGTAAACCCAAACTCTAACCGTAAACCCAAACTCTAACCGTAAACCCAAACTCTAACCGTAAACCCAAACTCTAACCGTAAACCCAAACTCTAACCGTAAACCCAAACTCTAACCGTAAACCCAAACTCTAACCGTAAACCCAAACCCTAACTCTAAACCCTAAACCCTAACTCTAAACCCTAACTCTAAACCCTAACTCTAAACCCTAACTCTAAACCCTAACTCTAAACCCTAACTCTAAACCCTAACTCTAAACCCTAACTCTAAACCCTAACTCTAAACCCTAACTCTAAACCCTAACTCTAAACCCTAACTCTAAACCCTAACTCTAAACCCTAACTCTAAACCCTAACTCTAAACCCTAACTCTAAACCCTAACTCTAAACCCTAACTCTAAACCCTAACTCTAAACCCTAACTCTAAACCCTAACTCTAAACCCTAACTCTAAACCCTAACTCTAAACCCTAACTCTAAACCCTAACTCTAAACCCTTACTCTAAACCCTAACTCTAAACCCTAACTCTAAACCCTAACTCTAAACCCTAACTCTAAACCCTAACTCTAAACCCTAACTCTAAACCCTAACTCTAAACCCTAACTCTAAACCCTAACTCTAAACCCTAACTCTAAACCCTAACTCTAAACCCTAACTCTAAACCCTAACTCTAAACCCTAACTCTAAACCCTAACTCTAAACCCTAACTCTAAACCCTAACTGTAATCATAATCCTAACCCTAACCCTAACCTTAGCACCAACCGGTAACGCCCATTTTGTACCACACCATGCCGACTCGACGCTCCCCAGGATGCACAATTTGTCCTCATCTTTGTTTGGTAGACGGTGGTTCACCGAGGTGGTCTTGACAAGCACACACATTTTTAATTGTCACCGAGGTACTAGCGGCCAACCCGCACCAGGGGAAAACATTTGCATTTTGCATTTTGTTGTCGCACTCGGAGTTCTGCAAGTTCTTAGAATTGTTATTTCTTTGAATTCTTCAAATTCTTCTTTGTTGTTTTTTTTGTATTTGTTTTGACGTAATTTTTGACGTATTCTTTGACGTCTTCTTTGACTATTCTTCGTCGACGCATTCTTCAAATTCTGTAAAATCATCCTTGATTTTTGCAAATTATAATGCAATTTTGTTTTATTTTTTAAATTACAAATTCTGCAATTTTTTTGAATTACAAATACTGCAAATTTGACTCTGACGCAATCTTATTTGATGCATTGTTTAACAGTACTCTTCGCATCCTTATTAGAAAAATTATTTGCATTCTCATTCACATTCTTTGTATTCTTTGCAATCTAAATTTCCACATTCTAACGTGAATTGTGCGACGCATTCTTCCTAAATTTATTCTGCAAATCCTTCTGCGAATTTGTTTGCTAATTTGAATTTATCTTCAGCGCATTCTTCAACGCATTCTTTGACGTATAATTATGTAAATTCTGCCTTGAATTCTTCGCATTCTTGCACGCATTCTGCAATATATCCTTTAACCAGTTCGGGCCGGATGAGGTATATACAATTTTTCCAAGATTCAAAACGGATGACGAATAAACACGTCACGAGCAAGGCCCCAAATAATTGTTTACTAATATTTGTCACGCACAGCAGTTTAATCACATTTATATTTTTTCCATTCTTCGCATTTTTTGATGCATCGTTCTTTGAATTCTTTGCTTTCTTTGCATTCTAATTTTGTAATTCTCATCGCATTTTTTTCATTCTTTGCATTCTTCTTAAACAAATTCCTTAAAATTCTTTACATCTGCGAATTCTTCGGCGTATTCTCTGGCGCATTCTTTGGCGCATTCTTTGGCGCATTCTTTGGCGCATTCTTTGGCGCATTCTTTGGCGCATTCTTTGACGCATTCTTTGGCGCATTCTTTGACGCATTCCTTGACGCATTCTTCTAATTTGTTTAATTCTGCTTTGACTTATGCTTTTTCTCATTCTGTTTTGCATTCTTGGACATATTGTAGGACATGTTCTTAAAAATTTTCTGAAAATTTTGTGAATTCGTGTTTGTAATATTCTGTACATTCTTGAACGCATTCTTGGACCCATTTTTAGACACAATCTTTAGATGCATTCTCTACATATTCTTCACATTCTTATTTGAATTCTTAACATTATTTGCATTATTCAAATTTTTGCCCTCAGAGTTCTTCGCATTCCTATAATTGTTATTTGCATTCTTAATTTGTATTCTTTCCTTTTTTATGGAATCTTTGACGTCTTATTTGACCATTCCTCTTCGACGCATTTTCAAATTCTGTGAATTTTTCATTGAATTATTTGACCATTTTCTTCGACGCATTTTTCAATTTCTGTGAATTCTTTGTTGAATTATTTTTTGTGTATTCCTTGCATCGTTCTTTGAATTCTTTGATGCATTGTTCAACAAATTTTTCAACGCATTCTTCACATCCAACGCACTCTTAATTTTGAATTCACATTTTTCAATTTTTTTTGGTCGCATCGGAGTTCTGCAAGTTGTTATTTCTTTAAATTTTTCAAATTATCTCTCGTATTTTTCGTATTCTTTTTTACGTAATGTTTGACGTACTCTTTGACGTCCTTTTTTGACGTCTTCTTTGACCATTTTTTGACCATTCTTCGTCAACGCATTCTTCAAATTCTGTGAATTCTCCTTTGAATTTTGCAAATTCTAATATTCTAAATTTACAAATTCCGCAAATTCTTTAAATTACAAATTCTGTAAATTTTAATAATTCTACTTTCTTCAAATTCATAGAGTTTGTTGTATTCTTTGTATTTGTTGACACATTCTTCAATTTTTTCAAATTCTTTGCCTTTTAAAAAAACTGCAAATTCTGTGAATTCGTGTTCGAATTCTTCTGCACTTCTTGGATGCAATGTTTGACGCATTCTTAGATACATTTTTAGACAAAATCTGTAGATGCATTCTTTACATAATCTTCACATTCTTAACATTCTTCGCATTCTTCAAATTCTTTTTCACATTCTTATTTTGTTCGCCCTCGGCGTTCTTCGCATTCCTATAATTTTATTTGCATTCTTAATTGCATTGTTTGTATTTGCATTCTTATTCTTCACATTTTAATGCGAAGTTTGCGACTCATTTCTTCGATGCATTTTTTGACGTAGATTTTTCCGCAATGCTTCTCAACATTTTCAACCAATTCTTTACATCTGCGAATTCTTCTGCTAATTTTTCTGTTATTTCATCAAAATTCTAGTTCGAATTCTTTTGTGGATTCTTTAAATTCTTTGCATTTAAAACAATCTGCTGCATTCTTCGACGCATTTCTTAAAGCTTCCACGCCTTTTTCACCAATCTTTAAATTTCACCAATTTCAGGTAGACTGCCGGCCAAGGCTAACAAGCTTATTCTTGTGATCAGAATGGTCCTCCTATGTTGATGTACATAATATGCCTGGCCTGCTTTTTGAAGTTAAATCTAAATTACTAAGGGTTCCTTATGTGCATTTACAACATGCACCTTTTTGGTTCTTTTTAAAACTTGTTACATACTTTCTAATACCGAATACCCTCTCCTGTATTTTTTTCTCCTTTTTGTTCACAGATCCTCCATGTACACAAACTGCCTGACCTTTTAAGTGTTACAAAGGCTAAGCAAAAATTGGCTGCAACACATTCTAATTGACATACAAAGGTAAGAAAGCAGCAAATTATATAATGCTTCAGAAACAAGATTGTGCATTCTTTAGAAGTGGACCTCCTCCCTGTGTATTCCTGCTGTGTATTCAAAACAGCTTGTAGATGACATATTTGACAAGAACATTTTCCAATATTGTTCCCCAGTATGTAAGGTTTTAAAGACCATGAAACATTAACCCTATCACCTTACCCAATACTACAAAATACTACTTGTATGCAGTACTCTTATTACACTAGCCTATAAGAACTGGGTAGTATTGTGTACTGTACCCCAAATAAATGCCTAGGGCGTTAGGATAAAAAATACTTTACATTTGTTGCCTTAATCCATTTTCATAAAACTCTTCGTAACTTAAATGCATCTCAGGTTGCAGCTGTGTCGTGTCCTATGAATCATTTCACAAAACACAAAAGTACAACTTGTAATAGGTGTATTTTTAGTACAATACAATGACTTATATGTATTTTTTAGCACAGAGTAAATAGTCATGATATTTAAACAGCAAAGAGTCGTCAAAAGGTTTCCGAAACGTATTAGTAGCGGATGTTGGACTTATTTCAAGTTTTAACTCCATTAATCAAGGTTTTAATTCGCATCGGAGGGTGGGTGTACAGGTACCTTGCACATTTTTTTCGGGATTCAAAATGGATGACGGTAAACATGTCACAAACAAGACTGGCAATATCTGTCAGCCACCGGCACACAGCAAGCAGGTTTTTCAGTCCCTACCTGATTTATATGTCGATTTTCCCCAGAATATTCCTCTGGGTTTTTTCTCCCACCTCTAAAACTGTAATTTCTTTTGTCTTCTCTACAGGTTTATATTTTGGGCAGCTCAATAAAGATGCGTCTATGACGGGAGGTGAATTGTTACTTGCCAATTTGTATGCAGTCAAGTGCTTCTTTGCATTGTTTTCGACTGGCATTTGAGGTAACAGAAAATGATTTAAAAATGTAATGCAGAGAAAATTAAGTACACGTTTTATTTAAAGGTTGGGTACACCATTTGTAATTGCTTGAATTATCATGAATGGGTGGATTTGGGGGGTTGTATTTTATAGTAAATATCATTTAAATGACCTGTCCGAAGTTTTACTATCATGGATGCCGAGAAAAGCACAAAAAAACAGCGTTTGTTTTTAACCGGCGTCGAGCAGTTATTCTTATGTTGTTATTGTTTTTTCGCGCTCGCCGTCTGGCGATCGCGAGTTTTGTTTTATAAAATTTAAATTTTCGGAATAATATCAGAATATCTAGAGCAATCATTTTGCTGGACGCCTAAAATCATTATTTACTTTCAAATAAGTAAGATATTTCTTAATAATACGGTAGTAAATATTTTTGATATCTGCAAATGGTGTATCCTGCCTTTAACTCGCAATATTTATAATGATTATATCAGTTGTGTGTTTCTTATTCATGATGTTATTTGTAACAGGTCGGTTTGGGTGTGAAAACGTTTCTTGCTTCTGGAGCTGTAAGAGTGCTCAGGATCAGATGCCTAGAGGTAATTCAGTGTAAGACTATTAACCAGTTCGCGCCAGATGACTAATATAAACGCAAAGTTTTTCCTAGATTCAAAACGGATGACGCATAAACACGCCACGAGCAAGGCCAGGAAATGTCTGTCAGCAGCGAGCAAGGCCGAAAATGTGTGGGTGTGCTTCCCGATACTGGCGGCCTGAACACGCTTAGGATCGAGTTTCATTACAGTTTCAAATAATCCCGCGGGTCGGCTCGGTGATGTTAAAATAATCCCGGTGCGAACTGGTTAAAGACATATAATTTTTATCATGTTTTGTACATGATCTTTGAATTTTTTAATTTCCAGCAGTATATGCTCCTTGCTGCCTAAGATGACACTTTAAAAGTATGTAGCCCCAGGTTCAGACAGGTATTCTGGAGTTCACCGAACCAGTGAAAGCCAAGTTTTGAATGAAGTACTCGGGGTTGGGCAAATTGGTGATTTAAATCAGATTCTTTTTTACATTTTCTTTAGATTAAAAAAACCCAAATTATCTAGAATACTGTTCAAACATACCGGTTATCCTAATACTTACCTTAATAATAACACTAATCCTAATAAATTATCATGAATTCTAGCCCTAACATGATTATAGACGTTTTTCTGGAATTATGCCCAAATCAAAATATTAAGGAACTGAAAAATCTAAATCCTTTAAAAAAATCATTACCTGGTATTTTCTATGAATTGTCCCTGGAAGAAATCCCCAATAAAAATTGGAAACTTTCACACACAAAATCCCAGTAAACAGTTGAAAGTCCCCTTAGGAAATTCTCGTTAATATTGCAAAATTCTCACAGGAAAATCCCTAGTCGGCACTGGAAACTGCTAGTCAATGACACTAACATTGGAAATACAAATGTATCTAGACAACAACACTTTAAGTGAGCGTTGCCAAGAAAATATCATGTCGGGCAGAAAATGTGACCCCATTTGGTACAATTTTGTGAAACACGCATCAAAAACGGTCCCCTGCATGTAGGCCACCTGGAACATACAGTGCAAAATTTAAATTTAAGACACCAACCTTTGCGCCATCCATGCCAAGAGGGTCACCATCATGCCCAAGGACATCCAGTTGGCTCGCCGAATTCGTGGTAAACGGGCTTGAGTCAAAGCTGTGTGCGCAAAACAAACCGAACGGCCCTTTTCAGGGCCAATACTTTTTTTAAAGAGAGATTAATTCCAATAGCGTTTTCTGTAGAGTTTGGAAAGTTAAATTCGGTTACTATTGGTAAATACAAATTTTAACTGGCCAGGGTTTCCGGAGAACGGATTAATAAAATCATTAAGATTAGTCTCTATTCATTTAGTTTTTTTATGTGTCTTCTGTTTTTGTTGTCTCCCCCCCCCCCCCCATTTCTTTTACTTTTAATTCGGTAAAAAAAAAAAGGTAATTTCCTGTACACAATTGTTTATGCAGTCGTTTTGTGTCATATTTTTGAAAACGGGAACTCTTCGTTACATTGGATGGCACACAAGTTTACCCGGCGTTTGGGGCAAAACAAATAATGTGTAAAACCACACCGGATTGTTGACGTTTACCGAATATAATAAATAGGTGGGTGCTCGATAATATTATTATTATTATTATTATTATTATTATTAATTATTTGTTTGTTTCTTGGTCTTCATTCGGAGAGATAGCTTTTGCATTCTTTGCGAATGCGTGTCACTTTGCACGCGTACATATTTCTTCACGCTTGGGTGATTGTGTGGAAAATGCGTGTATGCGCCCAGAATCCTATCGGGTGCCATAAAAGTCGTCCCGGCATGCTTGACCTTCTATTCGATCGCACGATCACATACACTCATCTACTCCAATCATGGCTCCTGAAATTAGCGGAAAAGGCCAGAAGAAGGCAGGCAACACCAAGGCTCCGGTCAGCATAAACAAGAAGAGGCGCTGGCGTCGCAAGGAGAGCTACGGCATCTACATCTAAAAAGTCATGAAACAGGTGCACCCCGACACAGGAATCTCAAGCAAGGCAATGAGCATCATGAACAGCTTTGTCGACCATCTCAAGTCGTGAAGTGCAGACTGCAGTACGTCTAATCCTCCCATTTGTAGATTTTCAAGAACTTTTTACTTACACGGCCATTTACATTTTCCACTTTTATTTACACTTTCACAGCCAAAGGCCCGCTGGGTTTGTCCAATAGCTTCGTTTATTTTGTAAAGAATTTTCTCTTTTTCTGCTTATAAAAACATTGAGAAAGTGTTTGTTTTCATCCTGTCTGTACTCTACTCTATATACACGTACTACGCGTACTGTACAGTACATGCATGTTCAGTTTGTAAAAGTACGTGAATGATATTATACCCGTGACCCAGCACATCAAAATCAAGAATAAGTCGGAAACTGACTTTCAGAGATATAAATATAATAAGATTGGAAATTCAATAAGCTTTGTAATGACATCCATCACAAGCCTTTAGCTCGAAAATTATTGGTTACGAGTTACAGACTAGGGATGGGTATGATTAGAAAGCCTATGGAATTTCCAATGTTACTATGTACATATCGCGAATTGTCATTTCCCGCTTATTAGTGATTTTGATATCCTGGGTCACATTTTCATAGATTTAACAAAAACATTGGAAATGTGGTGAGTTGACACTTCGCGTGTGGTCTATTAGCTTTGTTCTCGTGTTCTGTTTTACCTGGGCCCAATTTCATAACAAATGTAAGCACACCAATTTGCTTAGCACGAAACATTTTCCTTGGCCAAACTGTCATTTCCAAAAATGTCTGAAGATTTTCGAACACGTTTTATTGACGGTCGGGTATTATCGTTAACGTTCGCGACTACAATTTCGACGTCTGGATGTAAACAATTAAATGGTCAGGCAATGGAACCAGACTATTTTCACCGCCCACAACAAATGAACCGGCCTGAACCATTGACCTCTATAGAGGTCAGTGGCCTGAACGGTAAACGATCAAGGCGCGGTTGTGCCGAAGGGCGCCATCTATCGGCGCGCTCGTACCGGTAGGTCGGTGTATTTACAGCGGCGAGGCGCAGTGCAGCATGGCGATAATTATGATATCAGTCGCATTTTTCAAGTGACTTTTGGTTAAAAAAATGAATTTGTAAAAGAATATTGTCGATGTGTATAAAAATGTGTTATGAAAACCCCCAAGCTCATATTGATGTAAATATTGATGTAAATTAACAGGCCAAAAGTTGGTAATTTTTCTAAACGGGTTTTGTCGGGTTTGCGTCGGGCTCTGTGAGGAGTCCTTGTATTGACCCCAAATACACAAATTAGAAAAATTAAAATATAAATATTATTCGGATGAGAACAATGGTCGGGGATATCAATTTGCATGCATAATTCCAGAGCGCCCTATTAGTTCAATATCAATCGTTATCGCTTCTCGGCCTTTTGGCTAAGATCATGTGTTATTTATTACTGTAATATAAAAAAAGGATCTTTGTCTTCAAACTCTTCTTTAGGTAATTACTTCGCCGAAGGCTCCTCCTCCCAGACCACCTGTGACCTGGGTATGTACTGTGACACCAATGGCCTAGACACGCCCAGGGCAAGTGCGCCGCTGGTTACTACTGCACTCACGGCTCCACCACCAATAAGCCAACAGGGACCGGAGGTAAGTGATGAAAAGTGAAAGAGGGTAATGCCCAGCGATAACAGCCATTCTCTGCATTCAGTGAACCCTGATCACCACATACAATTTTTTTTTAAAGCCCACACAGCCACTGTGCATGCAATGATGTAACCATCTGTTTGGGAGTTGACTATGGTCAACAGCCTTGATGCTACCATTTACTTCTGGGTTTTGCAGTTATGTTTTGTTTTCACTCGCACGTTATCTGATTGGCTCTCAAGTGGACTACGCCACATTTTCATAGCGGCATAAATTGCATACCCACCCCCCTTTTCCACATTCCCTCGAAGTACGGGGGAAATAAAGAAAAACATCAAACCCGGAAGTAACGGTATCGTCAAGGCCTTGCTCTTTCAGAGCACCAGGCTGGGACTCTTACAAGAGGGCGATACGAGGTTCATGTACACACGTACTACATGTACATGGCACGGTACAGAAGCAATGTGTGCATCATGTGTGCGCATGGTGTGTGGAACCGACCGTGGGCAGCGATCGCCCTGTCAGTACAAGGCGTGGAGGCTGAAACAGCACATGCTCATCCTTGTATTCAAGGCTAGTGTTACTGAGTTCCTCATGCTCTTGTTTGAAATGAACCTGTTTCTAGTATATTCATTGCAACTTTGAGATTTTCAAGCAACAACAACTAATATCCCTTGATATGTCTTTCTGTGCAGGTAATGAGTGCAGCTCCGGCCATTACTGCGTCGCCGGCAGCAGCTCTGAGGAGGATTGCCCCCCAGGCACCTACCTGCCTTCCCGGAGGGCGAAAAACATTACTTACTGCCTGGAGTGCGTCGGGGGACAGTACTGTGGGGCTAGTGGACTGGCTTATCCTGAAGGGAACTGCTCACGAGGTAGGTCGATGATGGAGAAACGATCATTTAACTCTCCTGGTCTTCTACACCTCGCAACCCTTCATAAAGTTAGCACCCGTCTGCATCTGTTGAATACTGCAGCAATCTCGAACTAGCTCACTGAATATAAACATTGCAGGCTCGAGTTAAGGCCAGTTCATACTTATCGTGTATTAAGCGAATGCCGAACGAATTTGACTTCGGCAAATGTTGGCAGCGAGGGCTTTGTGAAGTTAAAATGTGTTCATCATTTGTTATTTCTTTTGCAACGTAAAAACGGCAAGTGACATCACAAATTCGCGTTCGCTTTTGCTATTGCAGGCAGAAGACTCAAGTCGACTCAACTCAACTCGAGTGAAGACTGATAGCACTTAAGTGCCAAAAATAAAAAGAAAACCTTCCCAAAAATATTTGCCATGATTTAAGGTGCAAAGTGTTTTCACAACTGGATGTAAATTTAGATTTTTACGACTTGATCAAGGATGTGAATTTAAAGCATTTGGATGTGAATTTGATAAATCCTGCTAATGGCCGTGTCCGTTTTGAATGCAAAATCACACCATGTCCTTTCCTAGTGTAATAGTTTCTGTTTTAAACCCATTAGGTTTCTACTGCCCCGGCGGTCAGATTGTGCGTGAGCCCTTAGACTACCCTTGCACTCCAGGCTACTACTGCAAGGAAGGTGTGGATGACAAAGTGCCCTGCCCGGCAGGAACGTACCAGGATGATCCGGAAGAGTGGACCTGCAAGACTTGCCCTGAAGGGTTCTACTGTGATGACACTGACAGGCCTATAGTAAACTACACGGCCTACATATGCCCTGAAGTTATGTAGAAAAACTGAACCTGTTAGACATATACATGTAGTTGTTTTTCTTGATCCAGATGTTTTCCTAGTACCGTATTAATACCTTCCCGATTTTGATTTTAAAAATAAATCACCGCAAATACACGAAATTTTGATGTGAAATTGTAGCAAGATGGACATTTTAAGGAATATAAATAATCAAAATCTAAAAAGCTCACAATACACCCTGAGGCCAATTTAGCCCTTTCTGCCCAGATCTGTCTTATTTTATCTCGCCTGAGCGAAGTTTAGAGACCATGCACTCACTATTTATGTACGATGTTCGTTCGTATGTATACATCAATTTGGTTAAAGTTTTGAAAAAATTGGTCGTATGTATTGAAATCTAATTCCAATCAAATTTGGGTCATGAATGCAATATCATGGTTGTGGTAAAGTACTGAGGTCAAAGTTCAAGTTCTAAAATCGGCTTGAATTGCAAAACTTGTCTCATTTTAAAACTCAGTTTAATTGCAAACAAACTTGGGTTGTACATGCAATATTGTCATTTTTACATGGTGGTCTTTTCAAAGGTCAAGTACTGAAGCAAATGGTCATTTGAGGTCAAGTTGTAAAAAAGGGTTGTAAATGTAATTGTAAAATTGGCCTCGTTTGCAATCAAATCATAGATGCAATATCTAGGGTGACGCGGGAGCGTCACGCCCAACGGGTTCGCCCGGCTGGGAGTGGCAGCGCCGCGGCACACTTACTTTGCCAGTGCACCGATTTTGCGTTAATTTTATTCTTTCTTCAGTCCGACTGGAATAACTCGCGATCGCTCCACGGAATCGAAAAGAACCCAATAACGAAAATGATCAGGAGATCAAGGGCATGAGTACTATTGGGACAGAATTTAGATTTTCGACTTCTCAGAGGGGGTTGTCATACGAATCTGACCATCTGACAATGACAAAAAAACACAATGTGAATGAATTTCCTCAGTTCGACGACAGAGGTGGTTGTCATACGAATCTGACCATCTGACCAACCCAGTCTCCTTCTTAAATTGTGTACATATCACAATTGACCAATTGTGTGTATATCACAATTTAAGAAACTGTACATGCGCAGTAATACCGGCAAAACGGAGGTTGGTCTTGAAAGAGTGAATAAACAAGTGTATGATGTTCTTATTACTTGAATTAGTTGGTTTAAGTTCATTACTTTGTTTTGGGGTAGAATAAGGGAAAAGTCGGGTTAGGGTACAGAAAGAAAAACAAAACTTGAGATACAATGCAATTAAACTTGCGTCAAATAATAACAATAATAAGAATTGCTGTTAATGCGGTAATATGAATTGTTTTTTTCTTGTACCCTAACCCGACTTTTTCCTTTTCCAATCCCAAACTTAAACAACTACTGCAACTAATAAGAACATCATACACTTGTTTATTCACTCTTTGAGGGCCAACCTCCGTTTTGCCAGCATTACTGCGCATGTACAGTTTCTTAAATTGTGATATAGGCCTACACACAATTGGTCAATTGTGATATGTACACAATTTAAGAAGGAGACTGGGTTGCATCTGACATGTGAATGAATTTCCTCAGTTCGACGACAGAGGGGGTTGTCATACGAATCTGACCATCTGACATGTGAGGGTGACGCGGGAGCGTCACACCCAACGGGTTCGCCCGGCTGGGAGTGGCAGCGCCGCGGCACCCTTACTTTGCCAGTGAACCGAGTTTGCGTTAATTTTATTTTTCTTTCTTTCTTCTTCAGTCCGACTGGAATAACTCGCGATCGCTCCACGGAATCGAAAAGAATTAACCCAATAACGAAAATGATCAGGAGATCAAGGGCATGAGTTATATTGGGACAGAATTTTGATTTTCGACTTCTCAGAGGGGGTTGTCATACGCATCTGACCATCTGACATATGAATTTCCTCAGTTCGACGAAAACGGCACTAAAAGCATCTGTGAATGAATGCATTCCTAAGTGAAACTCGGTGCAAGAATGTGTGATATTTCTTGCGTTTTTGTGAGTTTCGGGCGTTTTAGCATTTGCTAGTGTCAGTGCGCATGTACTGCGCAATTGTGCGGCGTTGTTTGCAAGTGTGCGCTGCGCAAATGCCGCCAAAACGCTTGCGCACACAACCACAAATTTCAGCTCTGGTAATACTTTTCGCTGTCTGAATCGCTTCAAATTATCGGCAATTTCGGTCAATTCTGTGTTTCTGTCTAACTTTCTTGCTTCTGCCGCAATTTTGTTTCATTTCCTGCTGAAAATTGTCAAACTATTTCGCTTTTTTGCAGCAGTCACAGTGTGCCCTTTGTAGTGAAGCACAACGGCAACTTGACGCAGGACAATATCATCACAATCGCAGACGTTCGCCGATGACAACGACGAGGCCGACTCGCAGGAGGGGGGGGGGGGGGGGGAGGTTAAAAAAAGTAACAAAACACCCGAAATAACGAAGCTAAAACGTATTTTGGCTTCAAAAGTGACCAATTTAGACAATTAAGACAGAAACAACGAAGTAGCAGCTGCTATTGACTAGTGCTATCTCCTCACAGGGTAGGAGCTAATGGGTATACGGAGAACAATGTAATGGTGTACAGTACTATATAGTATATACATACTAGTAGCCCGCAAGACGCAACACCGTAGGTCTGACGACAAAGTAGGCTGATTGGTTTATTTAGAGTCGGGTAGGTTAGTAGATGGGCTCGACTAACTGTAACGGGTGGTTCTGTTCTGTGTGGGAACAACGTGTACCGAGGTGTCAACTTGCATCTATACTCAACAACCGTTTGCTGTTTGTTCGCACATCGGCAAACTTACATTGTGTTTTTTTTGCAGGTTTCCTTCGCTCGGAATCTACGCATCGATTTCCGGGCACAACAAGCGATAGACGATTGCTTGTAAGAGGTAAGAGAAAAAAACGTAAAAAAACCTTCAAAACAAAAACAAAACACAAAACTAAAAACAAAAATGGCGCGCAGTGCGGCCGACAAGCGACGGCCGCCCAAGGCGTCGCCGCGTCGCCGACTTCGTCGCAAACCCTACGGGGCGCGGGAGAGTGAGCTGCCACTCGTCGACAGCAGCCAGTCGCAGTACACTAGCGACGCGCATGAGATACAAGCGCACATGCCCAAGTTGCCCTGCGGCGACAACACCGGGCCGCAGGCGGCGCATCGCGCGCGGGCGCACTCGTGCTTGCGCGATAGGGCGCATAAGATCAATCGGCGTCGGCGCAGTCACTCCGCGCAGCCACGCGACGACACGCGTCCGGCCCAGCACGTGCAGCTGCTCTACACGCAGTTTATGCACATATGGCTGGACGCGCGTCGTGACCGCATGGCGCGCATTCCGCGTCGAAAGCGACGCCCCAAGTTCCATGCGCCGGCGCCGCTCACCATCACCAAGCGAGAGAGTGAGCTGACACTCTGCAACAACAGCCCGCCGCAGTACAAGGGCACCTCACTGCCGCACAAACAGAAGTGTGCCGGCAAGTGCAGCCAGCTGCATCTAGTGACAGTACTGCCTACCATTCCTCCATAGTCCGTTAGCGGTCTAGCGAGTCCGTACCGATTGGCGGACTTATTTGGCCTACATCGCGCATAACCATGTGATGCGTATGCAAATAATTTATGAATAACTACATATCACCGCGGGGGGTTTGATTGGCCGATCCGTCAAGTCGGATTTACTGCACTGACATGATGACATCGCGTTGATGCCGATAGCGGAACGCGACCAGATGACGGCGCCTTTTTTCTAAGGCCAACAAAGCACATAACTATTCGGCCGGATTGACGAAAGCAAATTGGTAGTCTTAACTCCATGGTAAGTCCGACTTGGGTCAAGTCTACCCTCCGAGTACATTGCGCGTGCCTCTACGCGGCATACGAGAAATTGCGCCGACTGCGCACGCACAAGCGGCGTATCGCCCGCCTCTTCAAAGAGGATGCGCAGTGGTGGGCGCACACGGGCGTCAAAGCGCTGCTGCCGCCGTCGCCGGCCACCATCATCGAGCTCCTCTTCAAAGAGGATGCGCAGTGGTGGGCGCAAACGGGCGCAAAAGCGCTGCTGGCGCCGCCCGTGACGGTCGAGCAGACGTCGCTCCCAACGCCTGCCATGCAAATCGTACAGTCGCCTGGCGCCGACATGACGATGCTCGGTCACGTCGCTGGCGCTCGTACGGCGAAAGCCAAAAAGAAGCGCGCGAGCGTTGCAGTGAAAAATCTGCCCAAGCGCGCCGCCACCAGCACATCCGCGCAGCCAAGCAGCGCAGCGCCGCCACCGCAAAAGCGGGCGCAACCGAAGCGCAAAGAGCAGCGCGAGCGTCTGCGGCAGTTGCAGTCGGCCGCTGTCGACGCCGAGTTTGCCGCTTACGACAGTCGCGCCGACAACCGTGACGCGCTCGAAGCGCGCTTGCGTGAGCTTGTTGCCATGGCGGCGGACGGTGACTGCATTCTGTCGGCGCGCGAAAAACTTCTTACTGTTCAAACACAAGCTACTAAATAAAAGAAAGTGGACAAGTCAAAGGTAAAATGCTCTGAGAGCATAATAAAAGGGCCAACGGGTTTCCAGTTAAAGTAAAATGCTGTGCGAGCATTCCAGCTAAAGTAAAATGCTGTCTCAGCACTGCACTCGCGTCAAAAAGGAAGTGGACAAGAGAATGCCAACGGGTTTTACCTCTTACCCCCCCCCAACAAGCGCAGACCGAGCGAAAGGTCAGCAGGTGTGGGCCACTAGTTCGGTGTGGGCGGGTCGAAACCGTTGCCCTCCCACCGAGCAGTAGATGTTAACTGGTTAGCACCGTACCGTAATCACTGCATTTATTTGCATACACTAATGCTGGTGGGTCATCGTAAGATAGCCATTACGGCTTGGATGGAGTTCAATTTTGGTTTTGCGTTGCTATAAAGAGTACTATCACCAATGTTCGATATACGCTGCGCGCTCTCCTGCACTGACGACACTGTCTGAGAGGTCCTAGGTGCCGCTATGCACGCTCTTCTACTCTGGCGCATACTAGCTACGCCCATAATTCTAACCTACACCCTCCAGCTAGCCCAAGACACTTGACAGCCTTCGCTCCGCTTTGCATGCACATCTGCGCCAGCGTACTTTCAGCATCTGTCAGCTACACCTAATGCATGAGCGCCTGTGCCTGCATAGGGTTGCACTTCATACACTGCAACAGGTCATCACGTCAGTTGACAATGACAATTCTACTTAGCACCGCCTTCTTTCTCCCCCTTTAGACCACCGTACGTAGCTGTGCCTTGCGCGCATTTGTCTCACAAACGCTCGCAAATACACAGCGAACGCACGCTTTCTCTAATTCATCCGACACGTGTGCCGGATTCCAAAAAAAACGATGTCACCTTGCTTCAATACTCAACAACTTTTGCACGGAAACATGTGAGCGCCAACAGCAGCATACTTACTACTTGATACACAGCGCGCACAGAGCGGGTAAGAAGTGAACTTCACCGTGGGCCCACAGCGCGTGTCGAGATTATCCGTTAATAAGCCCATTATAAGCTTATTTATAAGCTCGTGCTCATCCGCCCTATCGCGCGAGCACGAGTTATTGTTTACGCGCCGTCCATTTCGTGCCAGTTATTCAGCTACGTGACCACCGACCGCGTTACATAGCCGGTGATCGCCTTCCCACTCTCTTGCGTTGCGGCCTTCTCTCTCTCGCAGAGAGTGCAGCGCTTTCCCCTCCAATGCGCGTGTCTCTCTCTCATTCTCTCATTGGCTCATTGAGTCGGTGCTTTAGACTACCCGATTGTGAGTCCATGCTGCTATGGGAGGAGGGGGCGAGGTGGGAGGGCAACGGTTTCGACCCGCCCACACCGAACTAGTGGCCCACACCTGCTGACCTTTCGCTCGGTCTGCGCTTGTTGGGGGGGGGTAAGAGGTAAAACCCGTTGGCATTCTCTTGTCCACTTCCTTTTTGACGCGAGTGCAGTGCTGAGACAGCATTTTACTTTAGCTGGAATGCTCGCACAGCATTTTACTTTAACTGGAAACCCGTTGGCCCTTTTATTATGCTTTCAGAGCATTTTACCTTTGACTTGTAGAAACTTGCATGTGATGGTAATATACTTTGGTAAAATGTCATTTGAGGTCAAGTTTTAAAATAGGGTAATCGTGAAAGTAGGCGAGACTCGTGGTAAGAGGACCATTCTTGTGGACTGAACATGTGAATTAATACTTTGGTCATATTATATTACTGCTGTTTTTATTAATCCATGTCATTATTAAACCAGGTCACTACTGCCCTAACGGAACCCACGCCGCCACTGAGTACCCCTGCCCTATTGGTACTTTCAACAACGCCACGGGCCTGGCTAGCTGGGAGCAGTGCGCCCCCTGCCTGGGCAGCTACCACTGCGGCCAGCCTGGACTGACTTTATTACCCCAACACCCGCTGTTCGGCGGGCTACTTCTGTCGGATTAGGGCCGAGAGGGCCGCGCCTAACCAAGGTTCGGATGCCGGGATGTGCACGGCCGGTTACTACTGCCCCAGGGCACGACGGAACCTGCGGCGTGTCCCCGGGGGACGATTAGTAATGAGGAAGGGCTGATAAACATGACGGAGTGTAAACCATGTCTGGCAGGTAGGCTTTTTTCGAAAATACAAAAATTGCCATAGTATGAAGCCATTATAGCCATTGTATCTGCAATCCTAGAGATAGAGAAACTAATTTGCTGGAGTGCGACAAAAACCTTCAGATTTATTTACAAAAACTGAAATTACAGACATAAGATATCTTATAGAAATGGGAGAGCAATTTTTGTGAATTAGTATCAAAGGAATCCTTAATATTTTGATAGTTTTCAACACACGCTAATTGCCCGAAACCTTTTTACGTTGTCAAAGTCTGAACATTCGAGCATGTAACATGTGCACGCTAGCTCCCACTTCATTCAATATATTTCTTGTTGTCTATCTAGCAGTGGGAACTAGTTGACGATTGCATGCAAACTAGCGTTATCGAATTAGAAAACAGAGTCGGGTGGGAATTTCATGGGGGGGGGGGGGGGGAGAGATTCGTATTAAAAATACACTTTTTTATTAAAAAAAAGACGCGGATGGTAATGAAAACATAAATTATTGGCCTTATCAGCACCACTTTATAATTATTTCCTTTATAATTATTTCCTTTGATATCCACTGAACAGGCCAGTACTGTGATGAAGATGCCCTCCTTGCCCCTGCCGGCTACTGCCTCTCGGGCTTTTACTGCGGGCGTGGCTCGGACGACCGTCAGCAACACGTCTGCCCAGCCGGTCGGTACTGCGGCAACGGCACGTCGGTGCCTGAGAGGTGCCCCAGTGGAACCTACTACAACGACACCGGACTGAGCAACGTTTGGGAGTGCCGGAACTGCACATCCGGATGGTACTGCCGACAGGTCGGGCTGACTTTGGAGGAAGGACTGTGCATGGAAGGCTACTACTGCCCTGAAGGTAAGCAGGATTAAAACAAAAAGAATTGTGTGTGTGACCAGACACCTCGTGACTCAAATCTGAGTACTTCCTGTTTACAGTTGGTTTGAATAGATCATCAGTTGTCTTAGAACAAGATGCCTTGCTGCATCCCTTCGGAATTCCTTACCTGGTGCTTGTTTCCCACAACCTATGATCTGCCGCACTTTAAGAAGAATGTTAATTTCAACCTTCAGTTTTCCTAAGTATCTTTTCTTCTTTTAATTTCTCTTGTAGTTCTGTACCTAAAGTAGATTCTACGAGGATTGTTGATAAGTTCGTTGCCAGAAGGAGTCAGTTTTTGAAAATGAAACACATTTATTTTTCAACAGAGTCCCCTCTTACATTAACACACGTAGTTCATCAGTCATGGAGCATGTAATTACCTTCAGTGTGGAAGCCATTGTCTTAGGCTCTCAGAAGGAGATCCACAGAATTAATTACGTCATCATCTGAGGCAAAGTGGTGACCACCAAGCTCTTTCTACTTCGGGAAGAGGTAGTAGTCAGAGGGGTGCCAAATCAGGAGAATAGGACGGGTGTTTGACCAGTTCAAATCACAGAAATGCCAACCCTCCTGATTTTGCCAGAAGGCTCCCAGAAAATCAACTAAACTCCCGACCTTACGGGCACATAAGATATCCTCCCAGATTTGCAATATTAATGCGCCTTTATTTTTTGTATCAGCATTTTTGTTGCTTTCTGCGCACGCGCTGCCGTTCAATGCATTACAGCATGCACAGTTACCAGACCAAGCATGCCGGTGCGGCCTGATGGAGCACTCGGTACACGGCTAGCTGCAGCGCGCCTGCATATACTTCTGTAGTAAGCCATTAACGTATGCATGGTGCACAGTGATTACAATGAATGTACATGTACATGTGTACATTACATGTGGTACACGCAAGTCACAAGACCGGCGGAAACACAGTTTCGCGACTTGACTTTACGTGAAAATCGGACTTCTTTTCCCTTTTGGTTAATCTCTCTCATGTGATCAGTTGCTGTCATAATTATCATACGTACGCATGCGCAATACTACCAATGAGCCCAAATGAAAAAGCAACCAAGCAACTCTGTTCAATGTTCAACATGACGGAGACTATATTGAAAGCAAATAAAACGACTTAAAAATGTACTTTACAAATCCTCCCTGACAACAGAATTCAAAAGTTGGCATCTCTAAAATCCACATTTCTGGTTGGCAGCCATGGCCACTGTGGTCATGTGGGCTGGAGCATTGTCCTGGCAGAAGAGCACCCCTCTTGTCAGTTTCCCACTTCAAATCTTTATGATATTCAGGAGATCTGCATAGTATTCCCTGTTGATATTGTGGCCCTTTTCAAACCTTCTGTGTAATCACTTAATGTAAAGTTGAACTGCACACAAATTCTGTGAAAAATGTATAGTTCATATTATTCTACCATAAGCTACAAACTTATCTTGTACAAATTGATTTGGACAAATGTGACCAGCTCTACAAAAAAAGTGTATTCTGTCGCAACCAAAATTGAGTTATATACATGGTTGAAAAACCCACAATGTAAGCTTTCATTTGGTATATACTAGAGCTCTATAGCCGCTTTTATTTTAAAAATATGACGTGTTTACATATTTATTACTTCCTTGGAGTTTAAATTACACAACTTAGAAAACGGGCTTTGAAATAGCCGGCTCTGTTGTACTACAACAGAACGATGTACACAAAATGGTATTTGTTCCCACTTTAATCATCAAAATCAACATTTCTTTGAATGAAACCTGAAACTGGAGGTATTGAAAATGTCATTCATGACAACAAATCACATTTTTATGAAATGTTTACCCTCTCAACGTTGAGCGGGCTATTACATAATAGTGCACAGCGCGACTTAATACACCTTTTTGTAGAGCTCAACAAATATGCATAAAAAAAGCAGTATGTGAAGTAATGAAAATCATGTGCAGGACCAGATTCCTCGTCACTGAATACAGATACTTCTTTTTGTACAGTTATTTGTTGGTTGTGATCCATTGCAATTATCTTCACTTCAATACTAAACTGTAATGCCACAAATTTCTACAATTGATGTTTCTGTTTTTACTAGGTTCTGACAGGCCCAACCCCGTCGAGTGTCGCATAGGACTGCACTGCCCAGCGGGCTCCCCGGATCCCAAGGCCTGCCTGGCCGGTTACTACACGGACTGAACCACGCAGTATGAATGCAAGATATGCCCCAGAGGGTGAGCGTCATCATCTGTTGTTTTGTCAAATATTGCTTTCAGGTTGTGGCCAATTTGGCTGATTAACGATAAAACAACCAAATTACTATGAAATCCCCCTGCTTGACTATAAGTAAATAACAGTCTCAAACATCCTGTGAAATCGCGGCACCTGGTGTGCTGTCATTCTCAAAGAAAGTGAAATGTTTGTATTATATAGGTGATTCGCAGATATAGCCATCCAAAGTCAAAATATGGAGGGGTGGTCAATTTTAAGATTTTGCGCAATTTGGAAAACCTAAAGTCCTCCTCTACATATTCCCATTTTTTAGGTGCGATAATCGGAAATCTCTTAAATTCCCTTATTTTGCATAGTGTTTGCGCAGTTTAAGTGTTTGGATTAAAGTCCGTTATTGGTCTAATTAACGCGGTAATCAAATTAGGTCCTCGTAACTATCTCACAGTCTCGAAATTTGGATATTTTGTTGTTTATGCAATAGTTTCGTATGTGTGAAAATCTTCAAAAAAAAAAAATGATTAGAACAGAGCTGTTGCTATGCTCAACCAAACCTTACTTGTCCTGTTTTACAATCTTTTGCGCGTTTTGTGGACATTTAATCTAAAACAATTTCTGCTTATTAGATTCTTATTTAATGTTTTTTTTGTTTTAATTTTTCAAGAAGGACCTTTTAGAAGTATAAAAAACTGTTCCATTATTTTTTCAATTTTGGTTTCTATCCAAATCATCATTTAAATTGTATTTTTTTCATTTTTCTGATATTGTCGTACAACAGTTTCTACTGCCTGCCAGAGAATGAAACAGTCGGGAACCCAGATCTACAGCCAGGCATCACTGACTGCCCTGCTGGTTACTTTTGCACCAATGGCACCGGTCTAGATTGGAGTACCTGCCCAGCCGGTACATACAGTAACCAGACCAACTTGTACAAACCGTGACTAACATGTCTGTCTAATGTCACCCCTATTAATCCAGTTGAAAGTTTTTTAGTATTCCTACTTTTTCTACTTTTGTAAAGTGTGCCCTGAAGGTAAGCAGGAATTTAGTTTTGTTTACCCATTAATTTAAAAACTGCTATTAAAGCTCGCAAGGTTTGGTTAAAAGTAATATACAACATCCCCGGTCCATCCCCGGTCCATCCCCGGTCCATCCCCGGTCCATCCCCGGTCCATCCCCGGTCCATCCCCGGTCCATCCCCGGTCCATCCCCGGTCCATCCCCGGTCCATCCCCGGTCCATCCCCGGTCCATCCCCGGTCCATCCCCGGTCCATCCCCGGTCCATCCCCGGTCCATCCCCGGTCCATCCCCGGTCCATCCCCGGTCCATCCCCGGTCCATCCCCGGTCCATCCCCGGTCCATCCCCGGTCCATCCCCGGTCCATCCCCGGTCCATCCCCGGTCCATCCCCGGTCCATCCCCGGTCCATCCCCGGTCCATCCCCGGTCCATCCCCGGTCCATCCCCGGTCCATCCCCGGTCCATCCCCGGTCCATCCCCGGTCCATCCCCGGTCCATCCCCGGTCCATCCCCGGTCCATCCCCGGTCCATCCCCGGTCCATCCCCGGTCCATCCCCGGTCCATCCCCGGTCCATCCCCGGTCCATCCCCGGTCCATCCCCGGTCCATCCCCGGTCCATCCCCGGTCCATCCCCGGTCCATCCCCGGTCCATCCCCGGTCCATCCCCGGTCCATCCCCGGTCCATCCCCGGTCCATCCCCGGTCCATCCCCGGTCCATCCCCGGTCCATCCCCGGTCCATCCCCGGTCCATCCCCGGTCCATCCCCGGTCCATCCCCGGTCCATCCCCGGTCCATCCCCGGTCCATCCCCGGTCCATCCCCGGTCCATCCCCGGTCCATCCCCGGTCCATCCCCGGTCCATCCCCGGTCCATCCCCGGTCCATCCCCGGTCCATCCCCGGTCCATCCCCGGTCCATCCCCGGTCCATCCCCGGTCCATCCCCGGTCCATCCCCGGTCCATCCCCGGTCCATCCCCGGTCCATCCCCGGTCCATCCCCGGTCCATCCCCGGTCCATCCCCGGTCCATCCCCGGTCCATCCCCGGTCCATCCCCGGTCCATCCCCGGTCCATCCCCGGTCCATCCCCGGTCCATCCCCGGTCCATCCCCGGTCCATCCCCGGTCCATCCCCGGTCCATCCCCGGTCCATCCCCGGTCCATTACAAGCTTCTCAAATCAACCTAGACTTGTGATTTCACTTGCGATTCACTTGCGATTCACTTGCGATTCACTTGCGATTCACTTGCGATTCACTTGCGATTCACTTGCGATTCACTTGCGATTCACTTGCGATTCACTTGCGATTGAATGAACCTACTTTAGTCAGTTTTTTAGTCAGTCAATAAACAAAAGTTTCTCTCATTCCAATTTGTTTTTCTTTTTGGCCCCAGGCTTCTTCTGCCTGGCCAACTCCACCGACTTCGTTGATAACGTCTGCCCGACGGGCCACTACTGTCCCAACGGCACCACAAGGTCCAACGAGTTCCCCTGCCCACCGGGGACTTTCAACGCCCTACCCCAGCAGATTGACAACGTGGCATGCGTGGTGTGCACAGCTGGATCCTACTGCATGGGCACTGGCAACGACGCGCCTACGTCCAACTGCAGGTAGTCCTGCAGATTCTTAAATATAAAGGTTGATACATGTTGGCAATTTCATTGTTACAGACATTATGCTCAGAGCCTACTAATTGACTTGGCCCATAAATATCCATGAGATGTAATAATAATTCCCTCCTTTTCTCACAGCGATGGTTAGTATTGCATCCAAGGCACTTCCAGCCCCACCCCAACAGACCCGTCCATCAGAGGTCGGTGTGCCCCAGGAGAGTACTGCCCAGGGGGTATTGAAAAGCCCATCCCCTGCGATCCCAGGTACTACTGTGAGAGGGCGGGGCTGGCCGTGCCTTACCTTGAATGCTCGCATTTCCGGCCTTGCTTGCTGCTGACATACATTTCCGAACTTGAACTTAGCGTGTTTATGCGTCATCCGTTTAAAATTTTGGAAAATGTTTGCGTTTATATACGTTATCCAGCGCGAACTGGTTAAAGAGAATAATACAAAATGAATATACACAATTGCATTTCTTTTTGGTAGGTTTTTGGAGGGGATTTTTTTTGTTTTGTGTGAAGTTGTTATTTTGCTTACTCCTCAAAAGTTATTTACTTTCGAAAGAGACGAACAAAAAAATGAACCCATGTTTAGTTGTAGGACAAGTAATTTGCAAAATGTTTAATCAGGGGCGGATGCAGGAATTTAGGAATGTGGGGGTCCTAGCCATGGACGGGGTGTGTGTGGGCCTCTCCCAAAAAATTGTTTTTACAGTAGAAGCTCTGAGGTGCATTCCTGGACATCCTGCCTATTTTTCTTATATATTTTGATCATTTTGATCTATTGGGAATCCTTTACAGAAAGTATAACGCTGCTCTTTTGCTCTGATATGAAAATACATTAAAAACCAAAAAAATTAAAAATAAAAAAATAATCAAGTCTAAAAATGTGGGGGTCCGGACCCCAGGACCCCTCCCCTGTATCCGCACCTGTTAATTCGTTTTGGATTCACAATAATTAGGTTATCAGAAGGTTGACTGGTTCCCGCCTCCATCAGAATCGATAGCACAGGGAGCAAGAAACCATTCTACACATACTTTTCCTTACTTCCATCAGATAGTGTTATTTTTTAGATAATTTCTCTTTTTGGGTCACATAAACAAAGTTTTAGGGACACTAACCAGTCCTAAATTCTGTATGTCTGTACATCCGTATACTATGACCGTTTGTACTTGTATGAGTTTCTGGGGTCAAAGGCCATGTAGGGGATATTATAGGTCATGTAGGGGTCATTATAGGTCATGTAGAGGTCATTATAGGTCATTAGAGGTCATTGTTTGTATGTATGTTAAAGTTTCCGGTTATGTCTCTGAATCAAATGTATAACTTCTACATGCTTTTATGACTTTTGATAACATTTGGATGCAGTGACCGTTGTGGGATAATTGGAGATCATCATTGAAACAGGTGACACTCACAGCACTCACGATCCGAGGATCACTTGTTTTCTGTATTAATCTTAATTTAGTTTTTACTGCACCTTGGAGGCATCTGTCAGCAACCCCACCGACAACGTGACGGGCAACGTCTGTCCCCGAGGCCACTACTGCCCTGTGGGTTCCTGGGAGCCCGCCCCTTGCCCAATTAGCTACTACCTCGACGCCACCGAACAAAGCGCTAACACCAGCTGCCAGATCTGCACCAAGGGGATGTACTGCCATCGTGAGGGTCTTCCCACCTCTACGTGTTGCTGCCAGAGGGGCTACTACTGCCCTGTTGGTCAGATTACGGCCACCCCGGCCGACCACACCTGCCCCCCGGGTCACTTCTGTGGAGAGGGATATGGCGATCCGGAGCCCTGCCCGTCCGGCACCTACCAGGACACAGTGGGACTGCAAGACCTGCCCTGCTGGGCATTACTGTAATGCCACCGTCGGGCCCGTTGTGTGGTACGGATCATACGTCTGCCCAAGTGGGTATTACTGCCTGAATGGGACAACGTACGCAGAGGAGTTTGCCTGCCCGTACGGAACATTCAACAACCTGACAACCAGGTGGGGTTAAACATGCAAACTCTTTGAGCATTCATCAAATTCGTTGCAAAGTCAACTCAGAACTCATGGTCTCATGTCAAGTCACAGTCAGTGCTGTGGTCTAGTTGTCTGGAGCATTGAAATTGCAGTCTGTAGGTAAAGCTGCAGGTTGTAGGTTCGAGTCCAGCCTAGGACTACGGTGTGTGTGCCCTTGTACAAGGGACCTTGTCACTCATTGCTTCTCTCCACCCAAGAGTAAATGGGTACCAGTTCACGTCGAATGAGGTGTATATACGTAAAGTTTTTCCGGAATTCAAAACGATTCACGGATAAACGCAACACAAGGAAGGCTGTAAATATCTGTCCGCAACCAGATCGCAGTGAGCGAGGCTGAAAATATCAGGGTTTCACCCATATGCCGGGTCCTGTCAACGTCAGAATAATCCTGCACGAACTGGTTAACTTTTCGACAGTCTGTATTATACACAAACAAACAAAGTACATATTTATTAAGCATCAGACAGGTGCTCAAAGCTAATTGGGCCCATGAAACATTCCAAATACCATCTCAGCTCCCAGGTGAGTATAAAGCTCCATGCTGCCATTTTGGCCCAAAGCAGCAATCACTATATTTGCCCTCACAGGTACCTATTTACTCCTGGAAGGGGAGAAATAATGAGTGGCAAAGTGCCTTGCCTATAGGGCACACGCAAACACCCCCAACCCCACAAAGCTTTACCTTACATACGCACTGTGGACATTCCTTTGTCTTCGTGTAGTTAACAAACTTTGACTAAATACTCATTTTTCTCGCTTCCCCAAAACAAATTTACCCTCAAATTTGGATTATGGGCCTCTCAGCTGTTCCTTCTATCTTTTCTATATATAACCCTAACCCGTTTTTCCTCTAGCGCTCTTTTTCGGAAACTGAAAAACAGATTGTGGACGTGTGCAAGTCCACACACCGTAACCTCTTCCCGCATCGTGTGGACCTATATTGTTCGGAGGTCCACAGTATAAACATTCTATATGCCAATAAATAATTGCCAATCGAGTTTGCAGGATAATACGTTCAGGAAACGTGTGTAATTTTTTTTTAACCATACTAGGCTTGATGAGTCAAGGTGACTGCACCTCATGCCTGCCTGGGATGGCATGCGACGAGTCTGGCTTGGTCTATCCCGTCAGGCCCTGCGAGGCTGGGTACTACTGCAGGAAAGGTGCCAACATTACCACGCCCATGGATGGTATGAATACTCTCATATAATATTGGATTTTGGGGCGGGGGATATAAGAATATACTACAGCAAATATCTACAAAATCAAAGAATAGAAATTATAAATCAGCACATTCCACGTAGTTACAAAGTGTAAGGCCCCGTCTGAATTTCTTGGCTACTGTTTAGGTCTACAACAATTACGCGTGAGCAGGCTTACAATAGATGTAGCCGTAGTTCTGTAAGCCTGTAAGTTCTGTAAGCCAGAAATAACCTGAGATGATGTTACTACATTCAAACACCCCTAATTCATTATACATCGATTGGATGAGGGCTTTGCATAATTACCCCAATTCATTGTTTTGGTTTTAAGTCAAAATCTGCCAAATTTGGTTAAATAACGAACAGCATATAAATACTCAAGTTGGGAATTTTCTCTTTGTTTTGTTACGCTCACTTTCTATTTGCATGTTTTTATTATTCATTTATTCATAGAAGTGACTAAATAATCAATATCCTGATGGTTACTGAGGACTGTTTTCTCAGATGAACCCGTGCATTATTTATCGTGCATTATTCAATATTTATAAGTTATTCCTGATTTCACCAGGCCTCCTGAACGATGAGTGCCCTGCTGGTTACTACTGCATGGCGGGCAACGTGGAACCAGACGCCTGCCCAAAGGTTCAGCCCGGTCACCAGGCTGAAGATGGTTGAGGAGTGCCTCAGTTGCACGGCCGGTAACTTCTGCAATTCAACAGGTGAGAAAGCTAGTCAGATGTTCGGTGGATGGTCCCGTATTTGGATGTTTGGTTTATCCGGCCCAGAGCCAAAGGGTATGCAGAAAGGGGTCAAGCCACCGTAGACCATTATTTTGTTGATTGGGCATTTCTATCGTTTGACGCAGCAAAAGTACCCAAAATTTAAAGACAGGTCCTTGACAACTAAACCTGATGAATTGTTATCTCTGTGAATGCTTTATCTTCCGAGAGTAGTAGATTTTCAAGTACATAGAGCTTTTAGTAACAGTTATAGACACTTGGAGTTAAAGCCTAGATTGTTTAACAATGACGTAGAGCAATTATTTAATACGCACGTGCGGCAGATTGAAAAAATTGTTGTGTCAGAGCTGAGAAATGTATCGGCCATAAAAGTTCAGTTAGGATTTAAAGCGGAATACGATTAAGAAAATCAAGACGGCTTAGTAGAAACCAGCGCTTTTACCTTTTTTAGTAAAAAGCTAGTTGTTTTAAACGAGAGTCAGATAAAAGAAATTGTCAAAGATACTAGTCAAGGATCGGGTTGAAAACTCGTTAGGATACTCTTTTATATCAACATCGACCGCTATAGACCTATGAGCGGCAGTTTTTATATAAAATTACCGACTTTTTTAGTAAACAAAAAAGCTTTTATTAACGTCAGAAACAAAGACAACGAATGTTTACGGTGGTGTTTGAGAGCCGCTCTCGGCAAGTATACCGACGAAATAAAACAACGAGTAAATACAAACCCGATTTTAAAATCCACGAAGACAGGCCGTCAGTTTATGATAAAAACGATGGATTAAATTTTAAAGACGTAGACTTTCCTACTCCAATCAATCAAATAGAAAAGATAGAGAGATAAAACAATCTGAGTACGAAGAGGCTAAAGTACGACCGTTATATTTATCTAAAAACGCCAACGACCCCGCAGCCATAAATCTGTTGTTGTTTTCCTCGGACGACAAGAATCACTATTATTGGATAAAACATATATCTAGAATATGTTTGAACCAAACGATACACAAGCATGAAACATACATTTGTTTTAGATGTTTGGCGCACTACAACTCACGAGACAAGTTTGACAGGCATACGCAAGAAGGCGAGGGAATAGATATGCCACCATCTAAGGTCGTCTTTCCAAAAGGTTTTAACGACGACCCTCCGATATTAAAATTTAAAAATCTAAAGTTTACGCAAGACGCGCCTTTTGTCATTTATGCCGACTTTGAATCGATATTAAAAAAATTAAAGCCTCAAGAGGCAAACACGCAGGAGACTCAAGTTCACAAATCTTGCGGTTATTCGTTGATCGCTTTAAGGTACGACGGTAAACTTGAATTTCAAGAGACCTATAGAGGAAAAGACGCCATGACTAAATTCATAGACTCGACGTTGCGTTTAAGATACGAGTTTAATCAAGTTTTTAAAAACCCCAAGCTCATAGACTTTACATCGCGAGACAACATCGATCACCAAAACACGAGTACGTGTTGGATTTGCGAAAAGTCAATATATCCTAATTAATCCTCAAACTGTCAGTGCCCGCTTCCGAAAGAACCGAAGACTAACGAAGAAAAGAAAGAATGTTGTTACGTATAAAACAAAAAGGGATTTAAAGAGTCAAAGTGTATCAAGTGTAAAAAGCGTATCAACAAATTTAGAAAGGTGAGAGATCACTGTCACATCACGGGTAGATACAGGGGAGCCGCGCACGCTTATTGCAATCAAAAACTGCAGGTGGTATTGGATAAAACTCAGATACCCGTCATCTTTCACAATTAAAAAAATTACGACGCTCATTTAATCAAGCAAGGTTTGTACGAGACTAAAGAAAATATCGATTTTATTTCCAGCAACTCGGAAAAATACATTTCGTTTTCGATCGGTAATCTGAGATTTATAGACTCGTTTAAATTTATGTCGACGTCGTTGGATAAACTAGTCAACGCGTGTCCAAAAGAGGCATTTACTCTACTCAAAGAACGCTATAAAGACCAAAATGTCGACCTGCTCTTACAAAAAGGTATTTACCCGTACGAGTATATTGACTCGTTCGATAAGTTTGAAGAGATCGACCTACCACCCATCGACGAGTGTTGCAGCAGCCTCAAAGACTAGAATATCTCGCAAGACGATTATTTTAGGGCTCAACAAGTGTGGGTCGAATTTAACGTCAAAAACTTGGGTGAATATCACGACTTGTACGTCACCACCGACGCGTTACTTTTGGCAGGTGTGTTTGAACATTTTAGAAAAGTGTGTAAAAAAAACTACAAGTTAGACCCCGCTAACTATTACACCTCTCCTGGGTTGTCGTGGGACGCGTTGTTAAAACACTCGGACGTCGAGCTCGAGTTGCTGACCGATGTGGACAAACACTTGTTTTTTGAAAAAGCAAAAAGAGGACTATCAAGCGTGGGTGGTGCTAGGCACTATAAAGCAAACAATAAATATCTTTCCGACTACGATCCAGACAAACCATCGACTTACATCATGTATCTCGACGCCATCAATTTGTATGGTTGGGCCATGATGAGTCAATATTTACCTTACGCCGATCTTAAATGGGCAAAACCAAAAAAACTTCACGACGGAACGCATTATGTCAATCTCAGAAACGGCCGACGTAGGGTGTCTCTTAGAGGTAGACTTGGATTATCCCAACGCTTTGCAAGATTGGCACAATGATTATCCGCTGGCCCTCAAAAATAACACAGTACCCAAAGAGTGGTTGTCCGAGTTTTAACTGGGGTTGTTGGCGTATTACAATTTAAGCAAGTGCCTTGGATGAAATCTTACATCGACAAAAACGCCCAACTCAGAACTCACGCAACGTCTGACTTTGAAAAGGACTTTTTTAAGCTCATGAACAACAGCATATTTGGAAAGACGATGGAAAAAGGGGGAAATAGAACAGAGGCGTTTTTACTTAGAAGCGACCAAGTTTCTAAATATCAAGCGTTGTCGCGTAAACCGAGCTATAAACATACGACGATTTTTACCGATTGCAATCTAGCGTTTATCGAAATGTAAAAGACCAAGACGTTATTAAACAAACCTATTTATGCGGGGGTTAGTATTTTAGACCTCTCAAAAACTCTCATGTACGACTTTTATTACAACCGCCTCAAAGAAACCTATGGAGACCGAATAGGGTTTACCGACACAGACAGTCCACTCTTGAGCGTTGAAACGGATGACGTTTACGAAGATATGAAAAAAGACTCCGACTCGTACGACTTGTCAAACTATCCCACCGATCACCCTTTGTACGACCGCGTCAACAAAAAGGTAATAGGTAAATTTAAAGACGAATTTGGTGGAAAAACCAGTCAGCCAATGCGTTTGCTTAAGGCCAAAGATGTACTCAATTTTAATGACGGACGGCTTTGAGCTTAAAAAAAGCCAAGGGAGTAACCAAAGCAGTCACCGACCAAAAATTAAGTCACGAGCGTTATCTCGACTGTCTAAAAAAAAAGATTCTCAAAGCGATAAGATGACGTACATCAGATCTAAAAATCACGCGTTACACACCATAACTCAAAACAAACTGTCGTTGAGTCCTCTGGACACAAAGCTATATATACTACAGGATGGAACGTCTACTCTAGCTTTTGGCCACTATAAACTTGGAGGTAACTCGGTGTCCGGTGAAACGACTTGTAGCTCTTGACTAACGAAACTTCGATTGGGACCTTTTTTGAGATAGTAAAGAGTGGGTTTGTTGGGGTCTTTGATCACGCGATCTAAATCAAAACCCTTGAGACTCCAGATAGGGTCGGTCGCTCTCCTCCCTCTAACTCACTGGGCGCGTAAAGATATCTAAAACGATCGCCTTTTTTAAACAACTCTTTTTCTACCTCGTCCGCGGAAGAACTGATTTGACGAACTTGTGTTTCTTGCATCGCCCGCCTGGGAGTGAGTGGCTCGTAGTCTTCCGTCCTTATCGATCTGGTGGTTTCGTCGTTTAACGCCTTAATTACGTCGGGTAATCTTTTAACCCAGAGTCGCGATCTCTCCGTCGGATTAATGATTTCTTTGGCGTATTGATGGCCAAACAATCTCTCCGCCAAAGTCCTGTTAAATCTTTCGACGGTACCCTGCGCTCTGTGGTTGCCCAGTTCTCCCACTTGTATCGGAACATTTTTCTCCGACATCATTTTTTAAAATTTCCCGTGAAATTCTTTACCCGCGTCTACTTTTAAAACCTTTGGCCAAGTCAAAGGCGACCTAGCGTAAACTCGACTCAAAGCGTCGGCCACTTGGGTACTCGTCTTGTTGGTCAAAGGTTCGGCCTCCTTAAAACGCGTGGCCACGTCAACGACCGTCATCGCGTACTTAGACTTGTTATTTTTACCCTTCAATAAAGTCGGTAAAAAATAATATATCTGATGCATTTCGTTGGGAATACCCATGAACTTGTTCAAACTCGTAGGTCGAGGAATATACGTAGGAGGCAGTAAATAAATTTGCCACAACGCTTGTTTTTTTAACCAGTTTCTGGTTTCTTCTTTGGACGCGCCCGTTTTTTTAGCTAATTTTACAACAGTGCCCTCACCCTTCCAATAACCGACGGGGCTATAATACACTTTTTTAAACTTTGTTTCCATTGTATTTAACTAAACAACTTATAAAAACTTATAAACTAAAAAACCTACCAACGCCGTTCCTCCCAAAACAAACGCCAACTCGCCGGTCTTTTGATCTTCGCTAGGTGCGTACAAATCGGCGAGAGTGGGCTCGTGCTGCTGGTAGATTGGTACTCGTGAGCCTCGTCCATACTTTTAAAAGTCTTTTGAGCCTTCGCTTGTTTTTTGAGTCGATCGTTTAACCAATCGAGATGCTTTGTCCGAGATGTTTTGTTTTTCGCCGTCGTCAGTTTTTCTAAAGCTAAGTCGTGTCTCTTGCGCTCTCCGTCTTGTTTAACGCTCGACAAATTTGATCCCGTGAAAGCTAAAGAGTTAAATAAAGCGCCTCCGACCATAATAGCGATGCTAGCCATATTTTAAAAGAAAAAAACAAAAATACACTTAGATTTCATCGTTAACTTACAGCAAAAACCCCAACTCTCAGACTTTTACACCCCCAGCGATAACCAAATAGAACGAGAACTCGAGTTTGTTGCGAGATACCTAGCTTTTATATTTTTCTAAGTGGATTCCTAAATCTAAAAAATAATGAGACATATTTTCTAATACACATAAGACATTTTAATTAAAGTCTTTTATAATAAAGACAACTAAAAATGATTAGCGGCATAAACAAAACGGTTGTAGAAAATATATCGAGACTGAAAGAACAAGCACAAAAACAAGCTAAAAATTACTCGAGACTGATCGAACAAGATAAAAATATATCGAGAATGAAAGAACAAGCACAAGAACAAGCTAACAGGCTGGACTTAGATTTCAAGAGTCTAGAGATTGTAGTGAACGCGGTCGACCGCGATTTTTTTATGGTTATTTTTGCGGATATATTACCCGCCGTTACAACGGATGAGCTAATAAACAGATGGAAATCTGATCCGTTGGTGTTTTATCAAAATCAATTCAATTTTGCAATGTGGTGCAGTACCGCCGGTTGAATTGCGGCATAGGGATAGATCTACTTTATTCGACGGATCGTCTCACGAGGGCCATATATAGATTTCATGTTTATTTTACGGTTAGACAAATATTAGAGTTTATGCAATGTCCCATACCGGGCGAGGGCATATATGACCCTTATAACAACAATATAGATCGTAAAGGTTATATAGACACTTGCAGATTTTACGGCGTAGATCACAACTTGTCTTGGATACAGACGGTCGATCATTATTCCGGCGGATTGGGTCAGGCTTATGCTTGGGGTCACCCTATGGGGGATTACGATACCGCACCCTTGGATATTAGTTACGGTAAATACGCGGGGGGATGTCTAATGGGGTTTGGCAACGAAGATCCTCCTAAAGGATCTGGTTATTACAGTACTTATATAATAAGTTATATATCGCAAAGTAGAGCGGTATTGACGCTCGGGTGGCAAAAATGGATACCCGCAGAGTCTCCCTTTACCGACGTAGGGATACAAAAAATAAACGAATCTGTCAGGGCGTATGTTTACGCTCTTCTGGGGGCTCGGGCGCAAACAAAAACTAGTATTTTTACTCCGGGCATGGGGCTCGACGCCCAAGCCCAGTTTGTTAATATCGTCTAAGACTTGATATCGTCTCCAGCCGATCTGGAAGAATCTATAACCCAATTTCAAGATTCGCTGCAATATGCCAGGAGTTCGTTAAACTTTGTGCTGGCGAAAGGATTATATCTCGTGCTTTCGAACATGCAATTGAGGGTCAGAACCCACGAAGGATATAACAACAATATACAGATTGTGACCACTAACTTACCGTTGGGATTAAACTCAAAGATAAACTCAAAAATACCACCAACGCCATTGCCCGCGGGTGACCCAACAACACCACCACCACCACCAACGCCAACGTCCTCGGTTGTTGACCCACCACCACTAACGCCAGCGTCCGCGATCATTGACCCACCACCACCACCACCACCAGCGCCAACAACCAAAAGCCCGGCTCTGGTAACACCACCAACGCCCACGGTCGAGCCTTCTTTTCCCGAAGAAAACGTTTTAACTAGAGATCCTCACGAGTATGAAAAAACTTCGCTGATTGTCGGTACTTTAGCCATAGCGGGTATAGGATACCTGATGTGAAAATATTTTGTTAGAAGGCTTTTTTTTTTAAATTTTAACCGAGGCGCTTTTGTAAATAAACAAAAATTAAAGTTCCGACTCCCACTATAATTAGGCCCACACGTGTTCGCCCAACCATCCGACGGTTTTACTCAATACGTTAAATATCCAACTCGCTATACCGCCTAAAATTCCGGGCAAGGCGTCGAGTAATTTTGAGCCGAGTTTAGCGAGCGCGTTTGAAAAGTGTTTTAGTTGCGACTGTATCCATTCTTTTACGTTATTCGCGTTAGATGGTGGTATCGGAGTAGGCGCGGGCGCTGTGTTGGCCTGGACGCACTGACAGACAAAATGCTCTTTACTATCAAACCGATAGCCAAACCAAACGCCGACAAAATGCTCGCGATGGTCACGCCTTGTTCTCTGAACAACGTTCTAATTTTTTCACTCAAGGTCGTGTCGCTATCTAAAATCCTCGTAATCGTTTCTTTGATTCTGTTTATCTGACTTCTGAGTTTTTTTTGTCGGTAGACGCGGCTTCTAATCTAGCCGATCTTTCGATTTTTAAGTCTTCTAATTTTTCTCTCATTTCTGCCGTGGAACCGTTGCTCACTGATTCGGCTAATGCTCCTTTGGTCTGGGCTATCTCATCATCGAGTATTCTGAGACGCGCTAAATTTATTTCTAAGTTGCCTCTCATCGTTTGAAGAGTTTTGTCTGTTGGATAGTATAAAACTGGTTTCCTGTTCTTGTTCTTGGTCTAAAGTTTCGAGAATTTCGCTTAAATCGTCGGCCGCTTTCGGAAGATCTTGCATCGGGATAGACTCCGGTTCAATCTGTTGTAATTGTTGTTGTTGTTCTATATTAAGTGGGTTTCGTTTATAATCTTTAAAACCTAATTGGTTTCTAATAAAATCTATACCGTCCCTAGCATTTTTTTCGATAGAACTTAATGCTAAAAATGTATCTTATTTTTTTTTTTCGCGATAATCTTACTTCTTCGTCATCGGTTTTAAAATATAACGTGTTATATTTTACTACGAATCTTTTCCATTGCGGAATTATATCATATTGTCTTTGTCCTTGACGTTTGTAGAAACTTTCGACTCTTTGATTATCAATAAAACGTCTCTCTTGATCTAAAACACCATCACGAGCTTGAGCATAGGCTGGATCTAACGCCGTTTCGTTGTCGATGGAGTAATCGTTATTGTCCCAGTCTAGATCATTGTCTTCTGCCGGGGTTAATTCGTCTACCGGTTCAAAATATCCACCTTCGGCCATTTTATTATAACGAACTAAAGTTTTATGTTGAGTTTAATATATTTGGTGGGAGTATATTTTGATTGACCAGCCATGTTTTTACGTACATCGATGCGCTTATCGCAGCCGTTAGTTTAGCTACATCTTCTATGCTCAACTTGTCGAGATCGGCCGGTTTGATCTTCAACAGTTTTTTACTAAACATGGTAAATCCCACGCTTAACATAGAGATCACGGCGGCGTGATAGAGATTGTTGGCGATGCTATTAGTATCCAATTATAATTGCCTTAATTTTTTTTTAATTTTTTTTTTTAATTCCATTTTTACAAAATCTGAAGATGGTTGGGGCGGAGAAGAAGGGATTGGGGATGGAGTCCCCCTTGGGCTTTTTTGGGGAGGCTGTGCTAGTGGTTGTGGTTTTGGCGGTGAGACTCTTTGGCTTCATATATAGAGTCCTCCTAAAACAAGCGCCAACCCCGTTATTGACCCAATTGTTGCGTACGAATAAGAAAGAGTACTCTTCACGTGTATATTTTACATCTTGGCAATTTGTTCTTTTCTCTTTTTGTTGTGTTCCGCTAATGCCTTGCTTGGGTTTTCTTGTTGACTCATTTTTTATTATATTGTCAAGATAATTATTTTCGTTGATAACTAAATGTTTAGACGTTATCAAGAAACCTACTAACGGCGACAACACCATTCCGTAGTTGTAATAAACTTCGCAAAGTAAACTAGCTATTAAGCTAGATATAACGGAATCTTCCTCTGGATCTTTGGTGAGCGCGTCTTCCGAGTCTACTCGTAGATTGACACCCATGAGTTTGATCATAGGTAGACTCGCGCCTAAAACTCTTGAGTAAATCCCCAGCACGCAGTTATCCAAACTAGTAATCTTTTCTTTACCCAACCTTGCCTCGTAATGGTTGTACATTTTTTCTTGTTTGTTCGCGTCTAGGTTTTCTATATCTCCTTGGCTAAATTCTTTACCTAAATACTTTTTAGAATCACCAGCTGATACTACACCCAACAGTCTATTTTTATGTTTTTCCGTTTGCGGATCGTTGTCTAAAGTTTTTAAAGGCTCCATTTTTATAAGACGGTATAATTTTATTTTTAAAGAAAAATATTTGTAAGATAAAATACACAAGGTCGACGCTATAATAAATTTGAGCAAAAGGTCGATCAGCAAAAATAACATTTAAATAAACGCGAGATAAACTAACTGCAACAAATCACAACTAGCTGTTTAACAACTTACAACAAGCTTCCCAACAAATTAAAACTAGCGGTTCAACAAATTACAACTAGCTGTCCAACAAATTACAACTAGCTGTCCAACAAATTACAACTAGCTACCCAACAAATTACAACTAGCTATGCAAGTACTTTACAACTAGCTATAGGCCTACAGCAAATCTCAACTAGCTATACAGCAAATCTCAACTAGCTGTTTAACAAATTACAACTAGCTATCTAACAAAACCTCAACAAATCACAACTAGGTTACAACAAATTATATTTAGTCCGAGGATCCGTATATAAAATCAATTTACTATAGGGAGTGTCTTTGAGATATTGTTTTATGTCTCGTCTTTATTATCTGGCACCACATCATTTTCGTTGAGGCAATTATCAAAACTTTTTTTGTCTTTGCAATAAAAAATAGCGACCCATTGAGTCTGTTCGCGATAATCTTTTGAAACGCTGTTATATTTTTGAGTCAACAACCAACAGCTGTGGTTATCGTGTCTATCGCTAAAGGCTAATTTAGATAACATGCAGCATCCTCCCTTGTGGCCCTTTCGATATTTCATCGCTTGATAAGCGCTGCAGTCGTCGATTAAAAACAAATTGTGCAAATCTTTAAATTTCGTTTGATAAAGGTCTATGGCTTCGTTCATGTTCATATTTTCGGCGTCGAGGTCGCACGCGTAAACGTTGGGGTCGTTAAAAAACCAAGGCCTCTCGTGGTTTGTTTTGTTGTTTGACAGAGTCGGACATATGATCACCAAGTATTGAAATTGGTTGGCGTATTCGTTTTCTAGCAAGTCTAACGCAAACTTTGTTTTGCCAGAGTTTGTTCTTCCGCATATTAAAGCGCAGTGCGGTGTCATGTCTTTTATAAATACAAGTTATTTTATTTTTTTAAAGTTGACGCTGCTCAAGCGACCTTCTTGGATTTTAAGTTGCGCGTCCATCACCAAAAAGACGTAACACTTTATAGCGGCCGTTGTTTGAGCTTCGCGTTCCATCAATATAGAGATTGCTCCGCTTATACACATGTGTATTATAAAAAGCGAAAGCCATTTGGATTTAATTTGCGACACCATTTTTGTCCATTGTGTAATTGTAAGCTATAGCCAAGTAATTCAGAAGCAGCTGCTTCCATTGGGGCATGTACACTTGTAAGCCATAACCAAGTAATTAAAAAGCAGCTGCTTCCATTGGGGCATGTGTAATTGTAAGCCATAACCAAGTAATTCAGACAGCCGCTTCCCATCATCGGCAATGTGTGCCCGAAGGGTCACTTCTGCCTACAGGGATCTCATATCTAACTGGTAAGTAGAGAAAAAACTTTTCTGATTTTAATCGGAAATCAAACTTAATTCTAAACATTTGGAGTTTTTTTTACTTTCTGGAGTAAGAAAAGAAGTCTACTTGTTTATTAACGAGCAAGGTACACCAACTTTAAATAGCCTGTAGCCTGTCTTCAGAACAGATAAAGGAATTCAAAATATTTTATCATGCGTTTCTTTCTCCCGAGGTTGCGAGGCCGGCACCTACCAGGACCAAGTCCAGCAGTCTTCCTGCCTCCCTTGCCCACAGAGCTACTACTGCTACCTCAACACCACCGACTACACCTCCAACGACTGCCCGACGGGCTACTACTGCCCCCTTAAAAGTAGGATACACCATTGGTAATTGCTTGAATTATCATGAATGAGTAGATTTGGAAGGTTGTGTTTTAAAGTAAATATCGTTTAATTGACCTGTCCGAAGTTTTACAATCATGGATGCCGAGAAAAGCACGAAAAACATCCTTAATGATTGAAACAAACACTTTTGATGTGAGATCAAAAGTTGTATTTCTGTTTTAAGAATTGAACAAAGAAATTGACTGGGGCAGGGTTTAAATCAGCGACCTCCTGAGCCTCCCGGTGCTCTGACAACTGAGCTATCCAGCCCTTTATTGGCAGCTCCCCAAATTAGTCATTTTCAGGGGGCACTAGTCAGGGATCAGGCCAAAAGTCCTGATATTATATGTTGAGCAAGGCTTATGGCTTCTGACTATCGTCCCCTGAACACTGATATTGACTAATTTGGGCAACCGCCAACACGGGGCTGGATAGCTCAGTTTGTAGAGGCTGCTGTTTCAAGCCCTGCTTCAGTCAATTTCTTTGTTCATTTTCAAAATAGTATTGACTTGCACCTAGCCGGTTTCCCTTGTGGTGCATTTTAAATGTTTTTATTCCTGTGGATGGATGTCCCCTTTTCATATCCGGGACAATTTCTTGACAAGTGCTGGCTAGAATCATTCAGTTTGTCCTGAAATACCTCTGCATTTTTCGCCCGGACTTGTTCTGCGGAAAGTTTTAGGAGCATCTGCTGGACTCAACAAATACTGATAACTCTATTGCAGGAAGATTATGAGGGAAGTTGTTTAGAATCCTGCATCGTACAGTGTATATCAGACACTATGTCTGCAATTTGACTGAGACTTGTCTCAGATATGAATTGAGATTTAGAGGCAAGATGACTAATAAGTTACAATTGCTTGTTTGAATAAAGCTACAAATCCAGAAAGTAAAAGTTTTTGTATCGGCATGCCCGACATTTTTTATTTTTGTTTAGCCAAATGTGAATGGTGGGGAATGCAAAGCCGGCGAATACTGCCCTAGCGGCTCAGCCCAGCCCTGGCCATGCACCCCGTGCTGGCACTGCAACACCACAGGCCTCTCCGAGTCCTCAGGCCAGTGCAGCCCGGGCTTCTACTGCCCCGAGGGCTCGTCCAGTCCTGAGGAGCGGGAGTGCCCGGTCGGCCGGTACTGCCCATTGGAGACCAGCGTCCCAATCCCTTGCTCCAATGGGACTTACAACACGGCCACAGGGCAGGATGGTCTGGAGGATTGCTTGCCTTGCCGGGCTGGGTTCTACTGTGACGAGATTGGGGCTTCGGCCACCAGCGGCATATGCTTGGCAGGTAGGTTCAATCTTCTCATGAAGACGATCAGAGCATGCTGATCGGAACGTTGAGTCCGCACTCAAACGGTTCTCTTCAGAACTACACAATTTTCCTAAATAATTCAACCACAAGGTGTTGCTGCAAACCTTCACTAGTTTGTTACTACCACCATGCAAATCTTTAAATCCTATTTAATGAGAACATACAGGGTGTATATACACACAAAATGCAACTAAATATAATGGAATACCTTGCGTATAATGTATAACTAGGTATAACTATATCTATGCATAACTATATCTGACAATGTTTAACAGAATATGGAGTGTTGTGGTCTCGTGGTTTGGAGCATCGCATTTGTAATCTGTAGGTTAAGCTACAGGTTGTAGGTTCGAGTCCTGCCCGAGACTATGGTGCGTGTGCCCTTGGGCAAGGCACTTTGTCACTCATTGCTTCTCCACCCAGGAGTAAATGGGTACCTGTGAGGGCAGAGATGGTTTAATTGTGGTTGATTTAGCTGCTTTGCGCCGAAATGGCAGCATCGAGCTGTATACTCCCCAGGGAACTGAGATGGTATTTGGAATGTTTCATGGGCCCAATGACCGAGGTAATAATGTTAAGCGCTTTGAAACCTTGGTGATAAAGCGCTATATAAGCACCGCACAATATGAGTATTTTTCCAAGAGAGGTCAAATTGACCATAGGACCAAGTTTTTTAATTTTGTTTGGATACTGTGCAAGTATTAAAATCAAGTCCTCAGACACTTTTGTATGTGTAGGCGCCACCGAAATAAACCAGAGCTGGAGGGAACGGGCATATTGGCTCAGCGCTGGCTCATTTCGGTGACGACTTGATTTCAGTATAAACTATTTTCTATAGGGGCCTATTATCGATGTTAGTTCTATTATTTGTTAGTTAAATACATTCTACGTGTGGTATTCCGTTATTTTTTTTATATTCTTTTTTATACACTCTGTACAACATTCGCAAACATCAACAAAATAAAAACCCAAATCATCTCGAAACACTTGACTGGACTGTTAGGGAATGACAGTCTAAAGCATCCTGTAAAATAATGGCTCTTGGTGTGCAGACATTTTTCAAGTAAAGTTTTTGTATCAATTTTCTACACTGGTCAATTGACCAGTGTTGACGAAAAAAATGGCTTTCTTAACCAGTTAGCGCCGGGATTATTGTAACATCACCGAGCCGACGTGCTGGTTTATTTTTAATGAAATACGAGGCGGGTTCAGGCCGATAGTACCGGGAAACACACCCATGCATTTCCGGCGTTGCTTGCTGCTGACAGACATTTTCGGCCTTGCACGTGGCGTGTTTATGTGTCATCCTTTTTAGTCTGGGGAAAACTTTGCATTTATTTACGTCATCCGATGCGAACTGGTTAAAACACTGCTCTACTTGTTCATAATTTCTTTGTAATTGATTACACACCCGAAGCCAGCTTGACTGATTCTCTGACCTTACAAGTTTTCCCCAGATTCAAAACGGGTGACGCATAAACACCCTCACGAGCAAGGCCGGAAATGTCTGTTAGCAACGAGCAAGGCCAGAAATGCGTGGGTGTGCTTCCCGTTACCATCAGCTTGAACCCGCCTCGGATCGTGTTTTGTTAAAATTAAACCAGCGCGTCGGCTCGGTGATGTTACAATAATCCCGGCGCGAACTGGTTAAGTGTTGTCAGAAAACCAGACTACAAGAACAAGGTTGATTTTTTCTTCTTCAGCATGTACGAACCCAAAACGTCAAACAAGTTAGTGTAACAATATTGGCAATAACATTAACCCCAAAACCGTCAATTTCAAAATATTTCAGCACAAGTTCAATCAGACGGAATATGGCTACAGCTTAAATACTTTGTCACATCTGCCCATCTGTCCAGTCATTGTAAAAATCGTGGCGAAAAACTGGTTAACCCTGCAAGCAGCCATGAGGCCGATTCGGAAGGCACATTTCTTTTTCTAACTTCCATATAAAGTTGTCGGCCTATTCCATTCAAATGGTTTTATTCCTCAATGACACATTGTAGTTTGAGAAACCTGGGCCCCAGCGAAAAACCCATTCACTTGTGCACAAAATGGGCCCAATTCACTTGCGCACAAAATAGGCTCTTTGTGTTTCGCCGCCTAACTGTCTAGCCAGCCAGCCTCTCCAGGGGTGTCATAAGTCATCCTACTGCTGGCCTACAGTAGTGACAGGAAAAAAAACCCACAGATGTATACAACTGCACAAAACATAGGTAAACCAAGGTGCCTTCCAAATTTACCCCATGGAAGCTGCGCGAAAATATTTGGCTCGCACAGCTCGCAGGGTTGAAGGCTGTTTTTTCTTTTCTTCGTAGAACCCACTTCTGTAGGTGTATGTGTGACTGTCCGCCATAACCAAGTCGATTTCTAACTTCTTTTTTGGTTTTGGTTAGGATATTATTGCCCCCCTGGTCAGAAAACTTCTACTCCGGCTGACTACCTGTGCCCAGCTGGTCATTTCTGCAAGGAGAACTTACCCGACCCTGAACGGTGCAACAACGGCACGTACCAAGACGATAAAGGCAAGTCAGACTGCCTGCTGTGTGAAGAAGGTAAAAAAAGAGATTGGCTCCCAGAACTATTGGAGGGAAGGGGGTGTTACTCAGTACAATTGGCCACACGGGGACGTGCCACAAGCATGGGTCGCATTTTTAAATGTATGGTATATCAATAAACCCTTTTTCGCCCCTGTTTGGTGGTAAACTCGCACTCGGAAAGGGCATGATGTGGTTTTGCATTTAAAGTGGACACGGTCCTTAGCAGGATGTGATTTCAACAACAGATTTCAAATACCATATTCAAATGCTCGAAATTCACATCCTTCATTCAAATTCGCATCCTGGGTTAAGTCGTTAAGATTCAAATTCACATCCACTGGATTCTTATTTTGGAAGAGGATGTGAATTTGGAGCTTTTTGGATGTGATTTTGGAATTCTTTTTTCGAAATCACATTCTGCTAATGACCTGGGGTCGCTTTGAATGCAAAATCACATCATGCCCTTTCCTAGTGTCATAGATTGTAATTCTATCCTCAGTATTGACATGGTGTTTTATCACATATGGTATATGAATGGGTGGTAAATATTCTAGCTTGCTCGTTATAATAATAGTGCATGCTCACCATACCAGCTCGTAACGTTATGTATTTGATCTGTTTCCAACATTCAGGACATTCACGCACATGTGAGTTGAGTGTGCACAAAATAACCTTTCTATGGGCCTGTCGATTTGTACTGTCGATTTGTTTATCAATGGATGGTATTTGAATTTAGTTTTCCAGTATAGTCATGGGTACCTATTCTACGTTGGTATATGCATGGGTAGTGAAAACAAGTTCAAAGTGGTATAGCCATTGGTCTTACCTCAAAATCAACGTGACATGCATGTCTTTTTTACTCCGAAAGGTTACTTCTGCGACAACACTGGGTCTGCTGTGATTCACCTCAACACCTTTGCCTGTCCGACCGGCTACTACTGCCTGTCGGGCACCCAGCGAGCCAGCGAGTACCCTTGCCCCGTGGGGACTTTCAATAACCTGACCAATGCCGTCAACGAGAGCTGGTGCCAACCCTGCCTGGCTGGCTTCTACTGTCTGGCGGGGACCAGTGTATCTGAGTTGCCGTGCTATGCAGGGTAGGTTCTCTGTCTGGATTTATATCCGAGACAAGTGGCCGGTCGCTTGTTGTGCACATGCGCAGTTGGAATACTGAACTGGTTTACATTTATAAGTAATTCTGCAGGTCTGGGGTTTGAGTCTAGCCTGGCGTTATGGTATATGTGCTCTTGGGCGAGACACTTTGTCTCTCATTGCTTCTTCCCACCCAGAAGTACCTGTGAGGGTAGAGAGTGTTATTGTGTTTGATAAGATGGCAGTGACGAGCTGTACACTCTCCGGGGAGCTGAGATGGTATTTGTAATGCTTCAGTGGCCCAATGATAATATTCTAGGTGCCATAATATTTGTTAGGTTCAATGAACTACTCTATACTCCCATATGACCCGGGCCACAGCAATGAGCACTTTACACACTGCATCACTCGTGAGGTTTTCATAATTAGGGAGTCAGGTTGGTGTAGTGGTGACTGTCCTTGCCCTTCCACCACTGTGGCCCGGGTTTGATTCCATGCCTGGTCTAGTTTCTACCTGATTCCGTGGGTTTTTCCCAGAATATTCTTCCGAGGCTTTTCTCCCACCTCCAAAACTGTAATTATTTCTCACTGTCTTCTCTACAGGTTTCTTGCGAGTTTAATTCAGTCTTGCACTCTTGTGGATTCCTTGGTATCAGTACCAGAAATATTATAATAATAATAATAATATTTCTGACTTCAGATACTACTGCAAAGGCGGTGACGGCATCCCCAACACCAACGAATGCCCTGAGGGTAGCTACTGCGTGGAAGGTAGCTACCAGCCTACTCCATGCCCTGCAGGGACCATATCGTCTGGAACAGGCAACAAGAACGTGACAGACTGCGCACCCTGCGACATCGGGCACTACTGCAACGTCAACAGCTCTCAAAATTGTACTAGCCTAGCTTTTTTTGCTCATATGAACTGTCGGTGTAGATGTCTAGTGCATTTTTCATTTTTGTTTTGCTCGTGCCATTTGACAGTGCTCCCAATTTTGGGTCTGCGAATAGTTGCCCTTGCTGGGAAGTGTTTTAAGGCAACAACATAGTTCTTGATACAGAGATTTACATGCGCGAGGCACGCACTGCACAATGAGGAGTGATGTGTCACAGAACAAAATGTTAGTGGTGTAGTGTGAATTTGGGATTATGAAATACAAACTCATGTATTGCACATGCTGTGTGAGTCCAAATTTCATATGACACCAGGAAAAATAAGTATTCAAATCAGTTGGTGTTTTATCATCGTTTTTAAATCACCCTTGTGACAGGCTGACGACCAATAGAAATGGCTAGGTATTTCTGAATGCATGTTTAATATAAAGTAAAGGGATTTGGGTAGTCAGGTTGGCGTAGCGGTTCTTTCCTCGCCTTCTTTCCACCGCTGTGACTCAGGTTCGAATCCCGGTGTTCAGTCCCTGCTTGATTTTGTGGATTTTCCTCCCACCTTCCTCTCATTGTCTTTTCCCTGCAGTTTTTGTTTTGCCATCGAGCCACAGTACCAAGGACACTTTTTGAGGAATCCATGGTTTCATTAATGCAAATAATTTGTACTGATGGGACCAAAAATAGGACCTTTTAGTTATTTGGGGGGGGGGGGGGGGGGGGGTACGTACGCACCCGTCGCACCCCCCTGCGTACGGGCCTGTGGTGTCGTAATATTTGTCTGGAAACAGACTAGTGGTCACTAGTTCACAGTTTGCACTGATATTTTAAAACGTTTACTTCTTCTTCTTTTCCCTAGGATCAACATGTCCAGAGAAAGGAATGATCACCACGCTGCCATGCCTGGCAGGCTACTACTGTCCAGAAGGAACGGATAATAACAGAATGCCTTGCCCTTCAGGTAAGAAAGAATGCAAAACTAAAAAGCAGGTACATGTAACTTTAGGTCTTACACCTCAAGGTTATATGAGGTTCTACTGAGATTTACAGGGCACTCCATGGTTAAACCTCAAGTTATTGCTTTAAAAAAACAACTATTTTGGCATGCTTCCCTGATGGGGATTAGGCTGGAATGGCAGTGGTGTTGGGCCAACATGGTGACTCTGACTGTTTCGGGATATTAAAAAAAAATATATATTATAATTTCAATATAATTATATTGCATACTCGTACCTATTGTTATATTACTGTGCTTTATGCTCACGTTTTGCATGTGATGTTTGTTTTAGATAGTCAGAGTGCCACATGTTCTGGTTGGGCGCCTTTGCTCTGCTCTGGTAGGGGGCAGTGGTTCTGACATGTGTTTTGCCTTTGAGTTTAGTATAGCAACGCAGGTTTGGTCGGGGTGTTAGATCGTTTTAACCTTTGAGGTGAGTACACTTTTAATGATGCATTTATGTGCTTTTTGCGCGGCATTATTTTTGTGAGCCTGCTTTCGGATTAGACGACATTTTGAGTGTTCCTAATTGTTTTAGGTAACTAAAAAAGAACCACACATTTTGAAGATAGGTAACTAAATCACATATCTTGTCGCCAAGCAGGCTCAACTCTGTTGATGAAAACTTGATAAGTCTCTCTAAACAATAAGACGATACTAGTATTTTTAGCCCTTTTGTTGCAAGCAATCGTCGTTGAAAAAAGAAAAAAAAACAAAAAACAAAAAAACTAAAAAAAACTAAAAAAAACATCCGGATTGAAATTGAAGCTTTTGGTATTATTAGAGTCCAAGAGCACTGCCGGTTATGTCAGCATGTCTTCACTGGCTATAAGTGCCTCCTTCGACGGTGGCAGATCCGTTTCAATCATAAATGTAAAATTTAACCCGTGTGTAAAATATGTTTGTGTATAATAATGCGATGCAACCTTTTTCAAATTTTGGGGAGGAAGCCAATTTAAGCGCTATTTAGGCAGAAACTTATTCAAGCCTTGCTTATAGGGGTTTAACCTGGGAGAAACAACCAAGGGGCATGTTTGTTTCAGGTCAATCCGCACAATATTATTGTGACCTAAGACACGGAAAAGCCGGCATGCGTAATCGCCATGGTCCGTCCCAGGACAGTGCCAAGATCCCGTATTTTGCATAGTAAAAGCGATCAGGCCCGCTCTGGGCAAACCTTATACGTTCTAATTACAAGGTAGTTCTCCATTTAAGTCAAGTACATGTATACGGAATCCGCAAAAATTGTACAATTTAAAAGGGTTCTTGATCATCTCGGGGTACCCGGATCAGTATATGATATGAACCGTGTACTGCTTGTGAGCAGCCTATAGCAATATTCGTCTTAGTACAGGATTTGTTAGCCTTATTATGGATCTTCGATAAAAGATAACAATTATTGTGGGCAATTAACTTCTTTGAGGACCAGGGCTGATTTGATTATTTGATCGATTGAGAGTTTGGCCGCTGCTGTTTGGTCACTGCTGTTATATATATTACAACCCCGATAAGTTATGGCTGTCATTGCCTTGTTTTTCATTTACAATCTCGTTTCGGTCGGAGATGAAATACTGCTATCTCACTATACGAGAGCGGTTTTCAAATTCAACTTCTGAGGTCGAAGGCCATCTGTGGTCAAGTTTTAAATTGGGCCGGAGTTTAAAACCCTTTTTCATTTGAAATCTAATGTGGCTTGTATGTGTTGTAGCCTTGGTGATTGTGTCAAAGGTGAGGTGTTGAGGTCAAAGTAATTGTAACAATGTTCTTATTTGGGTTTTATCACAGTCACCTGACTAATACTGTATAATGACAAAGACGGTTATGAAAGGAATACCAGGAAAAATAAAAAGAGACAAAGCTGAAGACGGAGGGGCAATCTAAGTTCACAAAATGGCATGGCATTACAACAGACGGCTCGGGCTATAGCGAGATGAACATTTAGTGAATAGGCTTTTCTCCCGCTGTAGTTCGGAATAACAAATAATTGGAGTTTGCATGTAAGGATGGTTTTAATAGTTCCAAGTACGGTTTTTCTGACTTAATTGAAAAGCGATTCAGGTGCGTGGTCGGAGAACCCTTGGTAAGTGCTACATATTTCCGGTCGGGCCTCCGGATTCCAAGCAAATAGTCTGAGTATGTGAACAAGTCCAACATTACCCTCACCAGCACAGGTTTAAACAACTGTAATTGTTTTGCACCCTTAAGATCCTTCCCCAGGAAAAGGTTTTTAACCTCGCCATATGTTAAGCGCGGAGGGTTTTGTTCTGTACCATCTGAAATTCTCATTTTCGGTTTGGGGGCTGTAGTGAGTTACGGCTCGTAGATGTTGGTAGCGTTATTGGTTTTCAAAATATCAGTTGGTCGATCGTGCCCTATTAGCTCGGCGTATCAGATTTAATCATGATTGTCCATAGTGAAGAGCTATAATGCATTCTTGTTGGCAGCATTCGTGTTTTAGGATGGGCCTAAACAAAGGGGGGCCTTGACATTCAAACAAAACGGGGAGTGGACCCTCAAATGAGCCGTAGCGCCTTGAGCGGCGTGTGTACTACTTAGGCGAATGGCAGCCTCGCGGCGCGTTTATTAGTGCTGGCTGGTTTATGAGTGCAGTCTTTTGAACGCATTTACGCGTGGAAATGACGCGCATTGTTGTTTAGCATCAGGTTTATCAGTCGCTGACCCTTTTTGGTGGCGCGGATAATACAAGAAGGTGTGACCGACTTCTGTCTGTGCAGTTGTACTAAAAATGCACAATTTTACGCTAGACTAGCGTGGGTATACTTCTACTTCTACGTTGATAATGGACAGTGCGTCCAACTGGATATCTCGTCAATTTGCTTGTCGAGCACGGTGTGGACCAGTGTAGATAATACTCATTTACATAGTGTGGGTGTATGGTGCATATATTTACAGTGAAATCTGGACTTTGTTCAGAAAGCCACAGTGAGCAATCCAGTCCTGAATGCTCAAGACCGGGTGATGCATGTACTGTGACTGGGATGAAATTCCAAAGTGGAATTGTGCTGGGCATTAATGAATACCTGAATGCATCTATCCGGGTTTGATGGGGTAAGCAACTGTATGCCGAGGATCTTCTAGAAGTTGTGTGGCTAGGGATTGGAAAATGTGTTTGTAGAACTAGACTGTGCACTGCAGTATGCCAGACGGGGTCGAACTAGTGACTGATGGGCAGTGGTCTTTACTAACTGTGGTGTATACTGCAGATTGCGACGCAGAAGACCTAGTATTCTGTTGGCCTTGGATGTTATGACGTCGATGTGTTGATTCCATTTCATATTCTTGGTCATTGTTACCCCGAGATAAGGTGTTGACTCGGTCTGGTTAAGATCAGAGGGCGGGCCTGTGCCTAAGAAAGAACAGTGGATGGGTCTTGTGGGTTCAAATTGTAATCTAACATGATTAAGATAGTAGGGTGCCGTGGCCTAGTCGATAAGAACACCAAACCCAAGCTCTGGTGTTTCTGTTCAGCAGAGTGTGGGTTCGAGTCCCAATCGTGACACTTGTGTCCCATGAACAAGACACTTAACTATAATTGCTTCTCTTCACCCAGGGGTACAATGTGTACCTGTGAGGGCAGAGATGGTTATTGTGATTGATTTAGCCTAGTAGCGCATATATTGCAGCACAGGCTGTATACTCCCCAGGGAGTTGAGAGGGTTTAAGGATTGGAAATTGCCCAGTGATCAGGGGTAATAATGTTGGACGCGCTTTGAGTCGCCCTTCGGGTGTGAAAAGCGCTATATAAATCCTAGATATTAGTATTATCATTATAATAAGTTAAGCAGCGGACGGGCCCTGCGTTTTGGATTTTAATCTAGTGTAGTTAAGTTCAGTGGACGAGAGATAGTTATAAGTTGCGCAGCAGACGCGCCTTGCTTGTGTGTTGAATTTGAATCTAACATTGTTAAGATCAGACGATAAGAGAGAATATGAGTTAGGCAGTGGACAGGCGCTGTGTGTTGAACTTAAATCTAACAATGTTAAGATAATAGGATAAGAGAGAATATAAATTTCGCAGTGCACAGGTTCTGCGTGTTGAATTTAGATCTAACATTGTTAAGATCAAAGGATAAGAGAAAATAGAAGTTAAGCAGTGGACGGGTCCGTGTGTTAAATTTAATCCAGCAATGTTAAGATCAAAGGATATAAGAGAGAATTTAAGTTACGCACCGGATGGGCCCTATGTGTTAAATTTAAATCTAACAATGTTTAGATCATAGGATAAGGTAGTGAAAGTTCCGCAGTGCACGGGCCCGGTGTGTTGAATTTAAATCTACAATGTTAAGATCATAAGATAAGAGAGAATATAAATTCCGCAGTGGACAGGCCCTGCGTGTTGAATTTAAATATAGCTTTGTTAAGATCAGAGGTTAAGAGAGAATAACAGTTACGCAGAGGTCGGGCCCTGGGTGATGAATGTTTATCTTACATAGATAGGCCTATCATCGGAGGATAAGAGAAAATAGAAGTTACGCAGTGGACAGGCCTTGTGTGTTGAATTTTTAATCTAACATGTTTATTTTTAGATCAGAGGTGGGGCCTCCGCGTGAGAGACAATAACAATTCCGCGTGGAAGGGCCCTGCGTGTTGTATTTGAATGTAACTGAATAAGGTCAGAGGTTGGGCCTCTGCGTTTGAGACAATTAGAAGTTCCGCAGTGGATTAGGCCTTGTGTGTGTAGGGTAGTATACACCATGGTTAATTGCTTAAATTATCATGAATGGGCGAATTTAGACGGTTGTATTTTATAGTAAATATAATTTAACTGGCCTGTTTGAAGTTTTACAGTCATAAATGCCGAGAAAAGCACGGAATACAGCGTTTGTTTTCAACCGGCGTCGGGCCGTTATTCTTATGTTATTTGTGTTGTTTCGCGATCGCGATCCGGCGGTCGCATATTTTTCTTTATATAATTTTATTTTTCAGAATAATTTCGGGATATCTAGCGCAATCATTTTGCTGGATGCATAGAATCTTTATTTACTTTCAGATGAGTAAGATATTTCTTAATATTTCGGAGTAAATGGTGTATCCTACCCCTAAGTTTCCATGTAGCTGGTTAAAATCAGAGGACGGGCCTCTGCATGAGAGACAAAAGTAGTTGCCGCAGTGGATAGGCCCTGCGCGTTAGATTCGAATGTATCTGATTAAGATCAGACTGGTGGGCCTTTGCATGACATGCAAAAGAAGTTGGGCAGTACATAGGTCCTGCGTGTTAGATTCGAATGTATCTGATTAAGATCAGAGGGTGGGCCTTTGCATGACAGGCCAAAGAAGTTCCGCAGTGGATAGGCTCTGCGTGTTAAATTCGAATGTATCTGATTAAGATCAGAGGTCAGGTCTCTGCATGAGAGACAAAAGAAGTTCCGCAGTGGATAGGCCCTGCGTGTTAAATTCGAATGTACCTGATTAAGATCAGAGGGTGGGCCTTTGCATGAAAGACAACAGAAGTTCTGCTGTAGATAGGCCCTGTGTTTTAAATTTGAATGTAACTGATTAAAATCAGAGAACGGGCCCTTGCATGAGAGACAAAAGAGGTTTCGCAGTGGATAGGCCCTGTGTGTTAAATTTTAAATTTAACTGATTAAGATCAGAGGACGGGCCTCTGCATGAGAGACAAAAGAAGTTTTGCAGTGGATAGGCCCTGCGTGTTAAATTTTGAATTTAACTGATTAAGATCAGAGGACGGGCCTCTGCATGGGAGACACAAGAAGTGTCGCAGTAGATAGGCCCTGCGTTTTAAATTTGAATGTGACTGATTAAGATCAGAGGATGGGCCCTTGCATGAGAGACAAAAGAAGTTTCGCAGTGGATAGGCCTGGCGTGTTAAATTTTGAATTTAACTGATTAAGATCAGAGGACGGGCCTCTGCATTTGAGGCAAATGGAAGTTCCGCAGTGGATAGGCCCTGCGTGTTACAATTGAATGTAACTGATTAAGTTCAGAGGGCAGACCTCTGCTTGAGTGACAATAGAAGTTCTGCAGTGGTCGGGCCACGCGTGTTAGATATGTAACTAACCGATTAAGATTATAGAGGACGAGCCTCTGCGAAAAGAAGGGAAGAAAGAAAAAGCTATGGATTAAAGGATATTTCCTGAAATGTTTAAATGGTATTTGTTTGTACCAGCAGATCATCCTTAATAACATAAACAAGTTTCGGCCAATCCTTGTCTATTTGTTATTGTTGTGGTCATCTTTATTCCACTTCTTATAAGTCTTATAATTGGGATCGGAACTTTTGCCTAAAGACCTCAAAAGAATTATAAGAAAAAGAGATAGCGGCACGTAAAGTAGTTGCCATATAGCCAGTTTGGCCTAATTTATACACGATTTTTAACGGTGCTCTTTATTTTTGCTTTCTGTTTCCTAAATGACGTTTAATGATTGATCGAAGTCACATTTTTTCTTCACAGATCCTAAGAACCGTTTCCATGGTGAAAAGCGATGTTGTTGTTTCCACGGTCGCCGCTAAACTTGGCGAAAATTGCGTGTCGACGGGTCAGCAACTGTCTATCGGTGCAGCCGTTCTGCAAAACTGCCCGTTTCCAACGTATAGATGAATCCATTCAAACATACATGGGCATTGTGGGCCAGTAGCCCTGTATCCCTATAGTAATTTAACGTCACATGGTCTTGCTGCATGAGAATGAAACAACCTTTTCTTCGTATTGTTAACTGTTGTGTTTGAAAAAGTGCCTGAGTCAAGACAGTGGTAATGGCAATAATTACAATAAAATAGATATTAACTATACGCAGTTGCGGTAGGCATTGACCCTCAGAGGGAAATTTGAGGAAACGAGACGCTTTATGTATGCAATTCGGCGTCGAGAAAAGTCCCACACGCAGCATTTCTCTTTGTTGTTGTTCTGCGCATATTTGCGGACTTGTGAAGCTCATCTGCAATATTAGTTTATCAATTAGATAAACATCGTTAAAGGTATGGGGCGGTCTTGCAGGTTCATTCAGGATGCATTTCCCAGTTCCGCGCTATTTTTCTTCCCGTGCTCTTTTTCTTCCCGTGCTCGTTTGGCGTCTGCAAGCCTATCGGGATGTTCCCGAAAGCGAGGGCGGAGTTCTAAACGAGGGGTGACGACACGAGACCCCATAATAATATACCCGTCATTGACGCTCCTTGGCACCGTTGAGCATGGCAAATGTACATGTACAAGATATCTTGAAGGTCGCAATTGCGCCGGATGGTTCGATCTGTCGCTCTTTAGGTAGTATTCCGCGCCCTTATAACTCTCGGCTTTTGATGCCTCGGTATGTAGGGCTATCCGCCCTCTGGCCACATGCAGTGTCAAACTGCAACGCGCTACTCGCAAATGTCGGATATTCTAGCTCGGGGCTGGTCCTTCAGAACCTGCCTCCGCCGATAGTCTGAATGGCTACGCCGCCCCCGTAGACAAGGGGCGACTTTCAAATACAAGTTGGTTTTCATTGCACGCATTTCTACCGCGTCTGTCGAATAATACGTCAGCGTTTACGGCAAAACGCCATCAGATAGGCGGGGAGTTCTCCGCTTTACCGGATGGATGGCGGCGTTGTGCGTGGGGCGTCGCGCGTGGGGCGTCGCGCAGGTGGCGTCCTGCGGGTGGCGTCGTGCAAGTGGCGTCGTGCGGACGGCGTCGTGCGGACGGCGTCGTGCGGACGGCGTCGTGCGGACGGCGTCGTGCGGACGGCGTCATGCGGGCGGCGTCGTGCGTGTGACGAGTTGCGACGCGGTACGGGCGACGCGGTACGGGCGACGCGGTACGGGCGACGCGGTACGGGCGACGCGGTACGGGCGACGCGGTACGGGCGACGCGGTACGGGCGACGCGGTACGGGCGACGCGGTACGGGCGACGCGGTACGGGCGACGCGGTACGGGCGACGCGGTACGGGCGACGCGGTACGGGCGACGCGGTACGGGCGACGCGGTACGGCCGACGCGGTACGGCCGACGCGGTACGGCCGACGCGGTACGGCCGACGCGGTACGGCCGACGCGGTACGGCCGACGCGGTACGGCCGACGCGGTACGGCCGACGCGGTACGGCCGACGCGGTACGGCCGACGCGGTACGGCCGACGCGGTACGGCCGACGCGGTACGGCCGACGCGGTACGGCCGACGCGGTACGGCCGACGCGGTACGGCCGACGCAGTACGGCCGACGCGGTACGGCCGACGCGGTACGGCCGACGCGGTACGGCCGACGCGGTACGGCCGACGCGGTACGGCCGACGCGGTACGGCCGACGCGGTACGGCCGACGCGGTACGGCCGACGCGGTACGGCCGACGCGGTACGGCCGACGCGGTACGGCCGACGCGGTACGGCCGACGCGGTACGGCCGACGCGGTACGGCCGACGCGGTACGGCCGACGCGGTACGGCCGACGCGGTACGGCCGACGCGGTACGGGTGAGGTATGGGTGAGGTATGGGTGAGGTATGGGTGAGGTATGGGTGAGGTATGGGTGGTATTTGGGGCGAGATATTGTGGGAATGGGTGAGGCTTCGTGGTCCTGGTTCGGAGCGAAGAATCTCCCCATATCTAAAACTCTAGTATAGATTCTGGGGCCCGAACAAAGCAGCAGTGCAAATAGGGTACTAATAACCACGGATCTTGCCGAATGTCCGCAGGGGTTTGAGCGATATTAGTAGAAGGCTTGTAAAAGCGCTACGTGGCTCAAGCTGATGGTTCATGGGTAACAATGGTTTGTTGCGATAACGCTTTCTCGTGGCAGCGTGTTATTACAGAGGCGAATCACGGCGGTGGGGTAACGCGTATCTAACGCACATGTCAACACTTAAACATCTTTCAACAGGTTTCACAGCTGCTCTGGAAAACCTTGAAAATGAGTTTCCATTTTTTTCAGCTAGAGAAAATTTGGGGCAAAAAAATAAAAATTTGGCAAAACCCACAGACTTTAATGTTAGTTCTTAAAAGTGACTTTGTCAGTGACTAAGAAAAGAACATTTGTTTTTGCCAGCTTGGCAGGTGTGACCAAAAATGAGAATAAATTAAAACGATTGTAGGCACATACATATAGAGACTTTCTAACCTTTGTTTTTTGGTTGGTTCGAATCCCACCAGGTACGACCGGCTCTCACTCGGGGAAGGAGCGGAGTGCCCACCTGTCCTTAATGGAGATGTTCTGTGAGACGCCGGCACTGTCCTGGCCCACGGGCAACTGCGACGCTGGGTTTCTATGCCTGGCTGGCGCAGCCACATCCAGCCCTGACGACGGCACTAATGCACCCTGTGTAGTCGGTCACTACTGCGAAAATGGTCAGTTTACGTTTCTCAATTATTCACTTGGGCTTTTTGCACGAATAAGAGAGGCAGTTTTGTTTGTACCTCTTTCAAGAGCCCTGTTGACAGGACTCACTGGATGCACGTACCACTTCGCATGCATATGGTGTGAAGTGTGCACGACTAAAGAAAGAGACTATGAAATCTCTATTTTTGTGCGAAGTCTTTATCTACGTATTTCATATGTACATAGTCCGTATGTATGTACGTAGTCCGTATGTATGTATGTAGTCCGTATACGTATGTAGTCTTTAATTTACGTAGTCCGTATGTACGTAGTTCATATGTGTGCAAGTAGGCTGGATTTGCGTAGTCCGTGCGTGTGTGCATAGTCCGTGCGTGTGTGTATAGTCCGTGCGTTTGGGTGAGTTAGTCTTGCATACGCACTGTGGACCTCCGAACAATATAGGTCCACACGATGCGGGAAGAGGTTACGGTGTGTGGACTTGCACACGTCCACAATCCGTTTTTCAGTTTCCGAAAAAGAGCGCTAGAGGAAAAACGGGTTAGGGTTATATATAGAAAAGATAGAAGGGACAGCTGAGAGGCCCATAATCCTAATTTGAGGGTAAATTTGTTTTGGGGAAGCGAGAAAAATGAGTATTTAGTCAAAGTTTGTTAACTACACGAATACAAAGGAATGTCCACAGTGCGTATGTAAGGTAAAGCGTAGCGCGTGCGTGTGTGTATAGTCCGTGTGTTTGTTAAATGTGTGTCAAATGTGTTTTTCTGATGCCAACAATTTGACGAAGGTTTGAAAACGACAAAAACTAAGGAGCTGAGATTTTGTAAACCCCTTTTATTTCACCCACTTTGTCTTTTTGTGAACCCATCCAGGCACCAACTCGGCCACCGCTTGCCCCCCTGGAACAATCAACTCTGACGAGGGTGGACGATCCATGGACGACTGCGTCCCATGCGAGGCTGGTCACTTCTATCAGGGCACGGGCCTGTCGGCACCCACGGGCGTCTGCTCAGAGCGCTACTACTGTCCGAGTGACGCCGTGATTGATTCATTTAAGCCCGCCGGCTACGAGTGCCCGGCTGGGTCCTTCTGCCCGAATGAGACGGCGACGCCGGTGGCCTGGAACCCAGGTAGGAATTAAACCCATGTTGTAGGAATTGCAAGACTGTCGCCAGTCCAAACATGTGGCTTGCGACTCGGGTAAGAATCCTACCAGTGTCGTAGTTGGTTGTATTTCGTGAATGTTGAGCTTTGACCAAAGCTATCAAGCTTGTTCCCTGAACGAGAATTTGTCGGCTAGCCTCATACTCATACTCAACAGCCTGCATGCACGTACATATACACACACGCCCCTCACGTACATCCTCAAACAGAATACGGCATAGTCGAGGCGAATGATAGCCTTGACCCAATTTTGTAATGTGTTTATTTACATTTACGGCCAAATTCGGCCGAGCCAATTAAACACTGTAAACTTTGACCAGATATATTCATGATCATTACCTTGAATAATGTGTACTGTCAATAGCCAATTACGTCACCGAATGTGGGACGTTGTTTTGATAATACAGCGCTGGTGCCTGGCGACGAGATCCCGTGTAGTGTTGTGTTTTTTAACAGCGTGAGGTAATATAAGAAACATTATGTTGAATTGACATGCAATGATGATGATAATGCATTTGTAAAGCGCCATCTATCTAGATGCCTATTCCGAGGCGCTGCCAGGAACACCGGGGCGAACCCCTTAGCGAAGAGTGTTACTGGGTTCTTTTACGTGCATTACACAACGCACGGGACCTACAGCTTTACGTCCCATCCGAAGGACGAAGCAATAGTGGTTTAATTGCCTTGCTTAAGGACACATGTGTCGACACCGGGACTCGAACCCACGCTCTGCGGAACAGAAATCCGAGTTCTTAACCGCCCGGTCACGACACTCCAATGACCCGGCTATAGTTATGTATTTCTGCTGTAATCACATCTAAATTTGAGATCTCCAATTCTCTAAATCCTACCAGGCACGTACCAGCCCTCCATGGCCTAGACAAACTGCGAGATCTGCCCCGAGGTTTTTTTCTGCATGGTCAACACCAGCGTGCCCGAGGATTGCAGTGCCTACTCCTACTGCCCACAGGGCTCCATTGAGCCCACCCCTTGCCCTAATGGCACGTACACCATGGATGGCGTCCAGGGGCTGAAGGATGCGACGCAGTGCACCCAATGCCCAACAGGTCGGTTTACTGTCAAGGAATAATTCGAACCAAACTATAGCTTGTTTGCTGAAACGTACTCTTTTTTAATTAGGTAATAAATCAGTGCGAGGACCCGGTTATTACTGCGTGATAATGACCGGGTTGGGGGATGACCGCTGGCAATGGATCGAGCCGAACTGTTATTACCTTTAATAAATACCTTTTTAACGAGAACAATTGTGTGCAGAAGTTCTTTTTTTATCCTTATTTTGTTCTGCGAAGTTTTTTCGATCCTACTTTTTCGCCTTGGTCTGCTAATAAGAGCCTGCATCCTATCCTGCATCCCATCTTGATTTATTGTTATATTTTATTGGTTTGATTCCTTGGGGAGTTACTGCCAAGGGGGTAGGATTGCAGGTCCCTGCACAGCAGGATTCATCTGCTACTCTGGCTCTGACACCCCGACCCCCTACGGATCAGACCCAGTCGGGGGAGAGCTATGCCCTTTTGGCTGCTATGAGTTGATAACATTTATTGGTTTCATCTTTCAGGGAGTTACTGCCGCGGTGGTTGGATTGCAGGTCTCTGCACGGCAGGATTCATCTGTTACTCTGGCTGTGACAGCCTGACCCCGACGGATCAGACCCAGTCGTGGGAGAGGTATGCCCTAGCGGCTACTACTGCTTGGAAGGTAACTCAGTTTTTACACAAATGCTAGGTCTGTTAATTAATTTGTATTTTGAATATCTGTTTTTTTAATGTAGATGTACATGTATGTATTAAACAGGTCAGCTTCGGAAACTTTCAGCAAAAGCAAATGTTACTGTATTACTGTATGTACCCTTGAGCAAAACAGTGCACCTTTTACAGCGAAGATTAGATCGCAAAATACTCTGTAGAGCATTAATTGGTTGGTCCAGGCTCCAAATGTCACCCTGGTCAACTTTCCTATTCGATGTCTTGTACACTGTTGCCGGGCGGAGGGTTTAACACCTGCTCGTTAATTGATTGGGGTGGTTTTTTACCAGGTGCGCTGAATGTATCTATATGTTCACCGGGGCAAGTCATCACAGAGCCAGGGGCCAAGAGCTCGGCGGAGTGCACCCAGTGCCCGGCTGGCTACATCTGCACTATCGACAGCATCAGGGCGGAGCCATGCACACCAGGTGGGGCTGTCATTTAGGCAGATTGTATTAATGTATGCGCATATATTAAAGGTGTTCACAAAGTATGTCTAGTGTAAAGGCCAGATCATTATACTTTCTGCAAATGCGAACGCAAAATCGAAATTCACTTCACAAAACCTCCGCTGCGAAATTTGCTGGAGTTGGCAATCCGGAGGTCGCTGGTTCAAGCCACGCTCAAGTCAATTTCTTTGTTAAATTTTGAAAAAAAATAGTATTAACTGCACCTAGTCGGTTCGTTTAAAATGTTGTATTAAAAAAGCGTATCATCTTTGGGTGATCAGTTTGTTATTTTCCCAGGTCAATGCAACATTGCTAATGTTGCTAGTATTGTACAGGGTTTCCCCTTGACTCTTTTTTTTTTCACTAGCCGGCCGGACCAGTTATTTTTTTGTAAGTAACCTTTTACGTCTATTACAATGTAAATAACGTATACACCGACGTCGTGATAATGGTTAATTGGACAGTGATGTTCTAGAATATTATAAATATTATGATTAATAACGGGGACAAAGCGAGCCACTTGAATTCCGACTTCCATTCTTTTCAGTACGATTTGCTTTGATCGTAGTCTTTGTCGCGCTCAGATCTATCTCGTTTTGTCAATTTCCCAGCTCCAGGATCTGGAACGAACGGGAACAATCGCCACATCGCGTCAATTTTATTTTCGGGATCCACTGCTGTCCGATACGCCCTGTACTCAATCAAAATACTGCAGCAAAATGTAAAGCTAAAAAACCTTGCACATGCAATTCGCAAGCGACTAGGTTTAATAAATTGATACATTGTAAAACAATTAACTATGGCAGTCCTTTATTTCAAAGGAGCGCGCTAGCTATAGCTAACCGGCCATGAACATCGCGAATAAACACTATGTACAGGAATGACATGATCCTATCTGTGCAATGCACGTGCACTGTTGTGTACATGTACTCTAAATTGTACATGTACTGTACTAGTAAACAGTTGATCTTGGAAATCACGTGTAATGTTTTCAATATTTTAACTCGCCCGCCGGACGACCAAGGAAAGTGTTTTGACTCGTTCGTAGCTGTTTTCACTCGCATTTGGCGAGTGGGCGACCGCTATAAAGGGAAAACCCTGTCGTGACTTTGGGGACATGATCCCTGTCTACATGAAAATTACGAGTTTGTGGCTTCTGACTAGTGCCCCCGAACAACGATACATAATTTGAGGAACCCCCAACACAGGGCTGGACAGCTCAGTTGGTAGTGCACCGGAACGGCAATTCGGCGGTTGCTGGTTCAAACCCCGCTACACTCGATTTCTTTGTTCAATTTTCAAAAGAGGAGTTAAGATGTGTTCAACTTTTTGAAATTTTTATCCCAAAAAACTTTCCCCGACGTCACAAATTCATGTTGGCACTTGCAATTTTTTTAAAATTCATGTAGCAGTTCATCATCAAATAAATATTATTGTTGAAATGCAAAACAGTTTTTAAAAAATTGCTTTCTTTTTTGTGTCGTTTCTAGGCTACTATTGTGAGTTTAATGAGGATCCTAAACAGTGGCGGAATCGCAGGCCACCAATTCCAGCACATGCATGCCCTGCCCAGCTGGCTATTGGTGCAACTACCCAGGTATGTGGTTGTACTCCTCATTGGATGAAACACTGTCATAACTCTTGCATTCCAGTTTGGAATCTCGATGAAGCCATCCAAGCTGATGTGATGTTGTGCGTTCAGCTTAGCCATATTATTATGGCTCAAATGCTGGACTTGCTCCGTATTGAGAGCCACACAGCGGCCAGATGTAAAAATGGCGGAAGGTCCAGAAAACATTCGGTTGCTATTGACGAATGAAGGCATAGCGCCACCAAGGGCAGCTTTGCCTGTGCACATCGAGCATGCGTCATGTTTTTTGGAAACCAAAGCTGCAGTTGGTGGCAATTTGCGATCTTGTGCACAACGATCCATCTTGCTAGTTATTGGTACAGGATTAGCTAGACGGTCTGAAGATACAGAATTCCCAAGTCAGTAACTGCATGAAAACAAAAGCCCAAACCGCTGTTTTTGTACCCTGTCATCATATCTATGTCCATAGCAACAGAATGTTTTTTACACGTGATTGCTGTGTGGCTCTCGATACGGAGGAAGTCTAGTAACACTAATGTCACGTGATACGGGCGACCCACTTCTCACGTTTTCACGAAGTAACGCAAAGCCTATATCTAATATACCCGGAGAGCGTCACTTCGTAAAAACAAACAAATCAGATACGCCGTGTTCGAGTTTTCACGAAGTGACGCTATCCGTGTGTATTAGCTATAGAGGTGTACAAAATCTGCACGGAGGGAACTTCCCGCAACCAGAATGGAACGTGCCTAGACGCTGCCGAATGGAAAGATCACTGCAAAACAGGGGTAACATATAAAAACACAAAGAAAAGGTTCTAACTCATATTGTGAACCTCCCATTAAACTCCAGTTGGTTGTACCCGACTTAAAGGATCTAAGTGGGGTACTATAGCCCTTTTGCAGCACCCCTTTGAGTTCTTTGAAGTTTAATACAACTACTTGACTTTGAAACTGCAGCCACACTGTCCAACTGATTGAGACCATATAGCAGTCATCATGTGGTCGTTGATATAATAACTCACTGTCAAAAAGCAGGCAGCCACATATACAAAAATGTAGTTCGGAAGGGCAGTAACTTCTCCAGTGGTTTTCCTCTGTGATTTAGGTCTTGGTTTTGGTTACAGTAGTTGATTGCATTATCTAATGAAAACCACAGGCAAGTGACATAAAAGGGTGCAAGGGAGTTTTAATGGAAGGTTCTTCTCATGTTAAATATCATGTGACATGGTCTACATTTTATTGTTACGGGTTCTTTTGAAATTGTTTTGTCACTTAAGGCCATGTCACAAGAAACCGAATCGCAAGAACATTCGTAAACCTTATTGAAAAATTAATATTTTTCTAGTACGGTGGAGAACGGACATAAAATGCAATTCATCAACTTTCTCATACCGCCCCAGTACCGTTCTGTTTCCGTACCAGTACCGTATACAGCATAAAATTTGATCCAGAATCTAGCAATTTTGTCCGAGCCGAGACAATACTGTTGACGAATTCACCGTTGCTAAACCTAACCATTACCGTTCTATAAACTGTTGCGCACCGCACATAACTTACCAACACCGACCGGCAACCGTCGGAAACGGGTGGCTAGCGAGTGTATAAATAAGCGTCTCCGTTCAAATCATTACAGTTCCGGATATCGACGAGAACACTACGAGAACGCTACTAAATCATTCTCCAGATTCAAGATGGGCAAAAGAGGACGTGGTGCTGCTAGTCGTGGTCGTTGTGAATATCCTGCCCCTGAAGCTGTAGATTTAATAACAGCTGATGTCCACGATGTCGTCGTGCTGCTCGTGGTCGTGGTAGGGGTGCTGTTGGCCATGATGATCCTGCCATTCACGGGGGGACTAGCAGCAGCAGCAGTTCTCCAGCAAGAGAAGAGGAGGTGCAGGCTGAAGCTGAGTTGGAGGTTGAGGATGAGGCTGAGCCAGCTGCTTCACAGTCCCAGAGCAAGAAGAGGAAGGCTAAAATCAGCTACCAGGTGAAGGCTAATGATGAGACGAAGCTGCTTGAGTGGGTCGAAGGCGAGGAGTTTTTGTGGAACCATCGCAAGTCCAATTACAAGAATACCCAGATGAAAGCTGTCAGGTGGGAGGAGAAGGGACAGGAGTTGGGCTACACTGGAACTCATTTGAAGGGCTGGTGGTCGCAGATGAGGGATATGTGGACAAAAATTCACCAAACCAAGATCGGACAAGCAGCCAAGCCCCTGTCTGATCGTGCCATCTACATCCAGCAGAGCATGCATTTCCTGTCCCGTGTCGTCCACCACCATGCCCAGTTTGTGCAAACATTATCATTTTATCATGAACATACTTTTGCTAATGCATATTATGAAATATTATATTCCTATAAATGTTATTTCAGTTGCTGTACATTAAAATATTATTAACTAGCTAAATAGTAATAAATGTGCATAAATGTAATTCTATTTTTATGTAATATTTCCCTACTTGCAGATTCTTCCAGACCCAGACACTGTTCCTGACGTGTTGGAAGCAGCAGAGCTGCACGTATCCAATCTCTCGTGATCCGGTACTGGTACGCTGATATCAAAACTTGCCGTATCAGTAACGGCTTATAAACGGCAAAACAGATCCAATACCGAGCTGATAGCCTGCAAGTAACAACCTGTTAACGTGCCCCAGTTCGGTGGCAATTTTTGAACATGTTTAACACTTTTTTTCAGCAATTTCGTGCTGTCCTTATAACCCTGAGACAGCCAGTGTCAATAACTTGTCAGTAACGATAGAGAAACGACCACTTACCGATCATTCGGTTTCTTGTGACAGGGCCTTTAGGGCGGGTGTCCTGCAGAAGACTACATCAGCTACGACGTGACCCTCTCACTCTGCGTCTGCAAGGTGGATGACCTGCAGGAGATATGTGACCTGGAGTGTCGCCTTGCCCAGCGCAACCGCATCACTGTGGTGTGCGAGAAACCGCCGTACCTGTGCATTGAGTACCCCAGTGGAGACCAGGTAGGGCCGGTGTACTTTAAATAGACACTTGGGATGCCATAACAGTATTTATTAATTATCTTCGCCAGGAGGTTAGGTTTTTGCCTGTCTTTTTTTTTTTTGCAGGGTGGGTAGATAGCTTTATGTGATGATTCTTTAAGTTGTTTAATTGCTCTGGATCCATATCAGGAATCTGGATTGCTTTGAATGATTTTTGTTAACGTTAAGATAGGGTGACATACGAAGCGTGTTAAGTGACAGCGCCACCGAGCAGTGACATGCCATTTCTTGGTTGGTGCACTTTTCGGAGGTTGGAGCAGAGGTCTGGGGTGCGTTCCACTAGAGTTCGTGTGTTTTAGACCAAAAATTACCGTTGTACGCAAGACTAACCAATCAGCACATGCGAGTGTTCGTGAGGTCAGCAGTGATTGCGTTCCATCCAATGAACTATTGGGACTGTACCGTAGCTTATTGTTATTCATAATAAGGTCTGGCATACGATCTACATGATTATTATAATCATTAGTATACCCCCCGGTTGCATGACTGACACGCCAGATATGTACATGTACAATAGCGAGAATTGTAATGGTATTTTCAACCTGCAGGTTGTCGGGATCAAACCATTTAAATGCAGGGAACACGAACGATATTTTCAGACAATTTACAATATATTTCTGCATATTAAACAATATATTTTCCGTGTTATGTTTAACAATAGAAGCGGGCCGGGCATGTATATACTAATAATTAGAATAATCATGTATATCGTATGTCAGGCCTCATTACGAATAACAAGCCAAGGTACAGTGCCGACAGTTCATTGGATGGAACGCAAGCACCGCTGACCTCATGAACACTCGCAAGTGCTGATTGGCTAGGCTTGCGTACAACGGTTATTGACGGTCTAAAACGCAAGAACTCTACTCGCACACGCGAGATTTTACTTGACGCGCTTTGGCCCTTTGTTCTCAATGTTTCCTTATATGGTCTTCACAGCCTCAGATCTGGAGGTGCCACAGCTGCATGTAATGCAAATGTCCCTCCCTTCCTCATCTCCAAACATGGAAGACTGAAGCGGCCCGAAACGTCTATCCAAGCCTCAAATTTAAAAATTTTCTTCACCCACTTACCCACTTACCCACTTTCAAGAATGACTTACCCAAAACCGGCTTATCAAATAAAGCATGATTAATCTTCTGCAAAAGTAATATTTGAGATCTTGATTCTTGCCATTGGAATCACAGATATAAGTTTACCCTATTGGTAAAAAAACAAACTTTTTAAGTTTTTTTATTAAAACACACACGGGACAATCAGATTTGGCAAGATAATTTTCCAGTTGTAATTAGAAAATGGTTTGATGTACAACCACAATAACATTTGTTCACTTTCGTCCGCAGGATGGCAGATGAACCAAGGAAATTGCATGATCAACACTATATCGTCTGAAATTTGTTGTTGCTTTGCAGGTTTTAAACAGTTATGTCTTTTTAAATTTGAAAAAAATGTACACTCTAAACCGCAATTAAAAAATTGAAAAACTGAAAACACAATTATGTTTAAAACCAATCCTTTGGTACAAATCTGTCGCTTAGAACTTCATAATTTCAAAAATGCCAATAATAAAAAGGCTCAAGCATTTTGTTGAAACTGCAAACTTGTACTTTTTGCCTCATTTTGCTTTAACAGGTTTCACATTTTAAATGAGCGGGATTTCTTTAGAGTAACCAACAAAACACACCTAAACAAAAATTAAAAAATAAATATTAAAAAAAAAAAAATACTCCCCCCATCCCCTCCAAAAAGTGTAAAACAAATTTTAAGATTTTGCAAATTAAACTCCAAAAACTACCACCTAACCCCCCCCCCCCCCAAAGAAAAAAAAAATCTACAAAATAAAACAGCATGAACTAAAACCATTTTTCCTCTCTGATTAGCATGTGGAAACTCCAGTATAAACGTTATATACTGCAGTGTCACTAGTGCAGTGTAATTCACGGCGACACGGGCGCCACCGATCGAAAGACACGATCGTTCATCGATAAAAAAAAATCACTTTACTCTGCAAAAAATGGTCTTTTAAAACAAGATCTCATCCGATATCATTTTACCTACAAGGACCAATGCCTGATAAAACAATGGGCTTCTTATACAGACAAATACAAACACTGTGAAACATCACTTAACACCCACTAAAGTTAGATTTGGCAGACAATTTTCAAGTACGTCGTCAACATCATTCATCTGCACAGCTACAGTATTATTTGACATATAGTTCGTGACAAAATGCCACTGTAATGATTCTGAAGCAAGGTCGAGTGCAACTAGCAGTACGATCTACACGTACATATTCGCTCCACGGACTGTTTTATAAATAAACTGGCACCCCAGCTGTGCAGACATTATGACTAGCACTATTTCAGTCTGGGTATCGGACCATACTTATGCGATGCATGTGCTTGCTGTGCGCGCGCTGCACTTCGACACAAGCAGTGCATTTAAATTGGGACAGGGCGAACAACGAAATAGCTAAGTTGCCTTAGTAAAAATAAAAAACGTTCACACAATTCACTTCTTTGATTATAAATCATTTCTTTATCATACTTTAAAGTCACTTACCCAGCAACTTACCCATTTAAAAAAATCACTTGAGGCTTGCGTCTATCTCAAGTTAGAACCATGCTAACATCCCAATCACTTGGAATATGAATCGCATATTTAAATCACCGTGAAATGATAATTGTCGTTGCTCATTGGTATTAATCAATAATATTTATATGCAGAGAGAATTTGTGTTATGAAGAAGATGGATAATATATGGTATACAAAGATAATTGACGTAATAAAAAAGAGCAAAAATCAAGATTATATCTGTCAGGTTTAATTTTTTAGGAATTTTCAAAGGAAAAGTAACTTCCGGTCAACTTCTTCCTAGCATGAAGCTGATTAAATACGCTGGTTATAAAGTGATTTCAGCAAACTTCGCCACAGATTTTAACCATTTTTCAACCTTCCGCTAGAGGGCGCCGATAATTTCTTTTGAAAAGTTTATTCTAGCCAGACACTAACATCGTTGAAAGTAAGTTCATATAATTTTTCACTTTCAAATTATACGGCAGTTCCGGTTTGGACCGGAAGGACCACGTGATAAAATGAAGATTATTCTATCTGTTGCCACAAAAATCAAGTTTTGGTCTTTTGTGGTTAATTTATTTTCAAAGATTAAATCAATTGCATCTTTACAATGACGTCACCTCTGATGAGCTCACCGTGACGTATGTCTGCTAGGCACGAGCTTACTATAGGGTCTTCACTTGGGTTAAGTTTTATGGAAATACGACTTTGTTCTCTGGTAAAAGTACTTGTGCAAAAAAACGTGTACAAAGTCTATGGAGTTTAGGTTACTAAAAGAGAAAGAAAGAAAGAAAAAAATCATAACAAAAACAAAGGCTTTTTCACAAAAAAGCCCCCCCCCCAAAAAATAAAACAAATTTAACGAAAACAAAAGCTGTTTCGGTGAAAAACTAAACAGCTAATAAACATTTCAGGCTTTGTGTTCATTTGATTTGTATACATTTTCAGAAAGCAGTGTCCAGATATCATCAAGTAGTCAGTATTGGTGAGCTTCAAATTGTCCAAGTTGCTTACTGGCACAGTTATCATATGAACACTGATAACATTGTAATATAGCAAACAAAAACTGGGCGAAAATGTAGTTAAAGGATTGCCTAACATGAGAGACTTAAACAAGTTCAAGAAAATCTCAAATACATTTTAACGTAGATATGATTACTGTAAGTAGCAACAAAAATCTTAAATTTGGGGGGTTTCCTGGAACTTGTACAAGTCTCTCACCTTAGGAAACCCTTCATCTATCTTTTACCCCAATTTATGGACACACCATTTTTTCCTATGTTTTGTTTGCTAGGCTAAATATCACAATGTTAATATTGTTCATATGATTTTCCATAAGGTTTTAATATAAAGCTCACCAATACTGACTAATTGATGATATCTGGAGAGTGTAATGTGCGCACATTTATGGGTTCACAAAGTTGTCATTTTGGATGTTCACATAATTATTCAGTCACTTATATGCTTTAGAAAAAGCTATTGAAGTAAGGAGAATCACCAAAATAAACCTTTCAAAAAATAATAATAAATCCAAATATAGGAATAAATATATTACGCGGCATTAACAATTTATGCAAATTATTCACATTTCCACCACTTAGATTTTTAGTATGTCATTCTAGGGACCTCATAGAAGTGCACTGTGGTAAAAAATATTCGATTGCAATTTGTGTAAGGTCAAAACTTATTTTTCCTGGAGTTTATGGAATTATTATTATTTATTCGACCCAACAACATAGACAAACATTCTCCAAAAAAACCAAATTTACAACAAATGTAATAATAAAAACCCGAAGACAGGATGGGAGCCATATAAATATACAAAATAAAACAAATTATGTGGGGCCAGGGAAAGCAAAAGTAAAATTAACTACTGTTACCCGCAGGTATGCTATCTCACACATATAGCAAAAACACACAACAAAAACAATACTAATTGGCCCCCATTGATAAACTAATGATGGCATTAACCGGATAAAACTTAGTTTTCAGGAAAGAATGATTGCTTCAGATCTCTTAGAAAATGAGAGGAAGAGTTGACGACAGCAGAATCTTTAATATGGGGGGAAGAGCATTACAAAGTCTAGGAAATCTACGGGTAGGGGAGTAAAAGAGAGCTTGAGTATGGGCGGGAGATGTCGAAATGTGAGAGAATCGGGATGTCTTCGATTAATGGCCGTGTTATCCGTGACAGATTCAGATTCACAGTAACCAAAAAAGAGTTGTGGATTGTCAAAACTTACGTTGTCTTGCCCTGGGCGGGCAGCATGCCTCTAAGTTCTCGCAACCTGGAAGCCACAAAATCCTGGACAGAATTAGCGCCCCCACGACTCTGTAAAAACTCCTGCAGACGAGAACCGTCACTCTTACTCTGCGCGCTCTTTGATGGTCTAAAAAGAAGGGATTTTATACTTTTCTTTCAAAGTTCACATTATGGCATTCCATGGCACTGCTTATATAATTAGGCACGTGATTATGAACCTTGGCCTGATTCAAAGAGGTCATACGTCGTAAGCACAGCAAATTAGCATGCTTAACCAGTTCATGCCAGGATTATTTTGACCCGGCCAAGGATTGTTTTTCACGAACCTCAATTCGAGACGGGTTTAGGCCGGCGTCTGTGGGTAGCACACCTGATATTCGTCGGCCACAGGAAAGTTAGCCCAATTCTCTGTTATAGTTAGCACGTTTCTGAAACCAATAAGCAGCGCCATGAAATTGGACCCAGTTAATAAACACAATCATCAATCAATCAATACATTCAATGTGTTATTAGTTTCTTAGATTTCAGGTTCCCCCATCGTTTAACACAAGACATGGTATAAATCAAAGAGCAAAGTAGTAACAGAAACAATTACTATGGATAGACACAAATTCTAATCACGTTTTTTGGTTTTGGTTCCATACCTCTTCATTAAAGTCTTTCTGAACTGGCTCCTTGACTCCCCAACAACGCTAGTCTTGTCGGTGTCTGTCTTACTGTACTTAAAAGCGTGCTCCAGGGCCGTCTTACCACTAGAGGGCGCCGCCTCTGTCAGCTGCGTGGTGCGGGAACGGGTGAAGAACATGTCCTGACAAATCAAAAAGAAGCATTGATGCCAATTAAAAGTCTACCTGAGGAACCAAAGGCAAGAATCATGGCAGAGTCTATAAAACTTCACACACATCTTCAAACATGTCCATTATATGTTTAGACAAGACTATCGCATGCCATTATGATGCCCCACAAGTCCCCACAACTCTCAAAAAGTCCATCATGTATTCATCACAAGTCCCCACAAGCCTATCGCACGTTCTCATTCATGTCATAATGCCCTACAAGTCTTCACAAGTACCCAAACAAATCATCACAATTTCTAACATGTCCTCATAATACCCCACAAGACCTTGATTCAGAAAAGCCTTTTCAACCATGTGATCTACACAATGGGCATGATTTAGCCCACTCTTTATACGATAGCACTGCCTGACTAGCCAGTCAGTCAATAAGTTAGTCAGCCACTGAGCACACATTGGGTTGGTCATTTCATGAAGCTGCTAAGCCCAAAAATTTGCATGAACATTCTTTCTTGTCAAAAACAGGGTTACAGACAACAAAATTGGGTGATGTATATTGTTTGGGACATTCAGCTGGTTTTTACTTAGCATGAAAAGCACATGGAGTTTTAGCTAGTATAGTAGTAACCTGTCTTTAACGAGCAAGACTTTTTTGTGCTTTAGCAGCTCATTAACATTGACCCCAGAACCAGCACAACTCGTCTCATTGTACCTTGTAGAACTCCCTCAGAAACAGCGGGTTGGTGTCGTCCTGGAGATCTCCAATCTTGATGTGTGCCAGGCAGTGCATGATCAGCATGACAAACTCCCCGACCGACTCCAGGCGCTCCTTATTGTACTATATGACAATGTGTACCACTGTTACAATAATAAGATATACAAAAATTGGAGTTGTGGGATGAAAAAGTTTGAATTTGAACAAGAAAAAAGTAGAAAAAGTAGCCGCAAGTGTAAACAAAAAACTTGAGTGAGTCAAAAATAACTTTTAGGCAAATTTACACATAGGTAGAGAAATAAATAGATTAGACAATGCTTTTTGTTAAAACACATTTTAGAATTTCTTAATTTAGGTGAGCCTGCCCTTTTTTGTGCGCTATGCGTTCTAACACTGTTGTGTAGGGAGTGCGAGTGTCTATAGTCTTGGCCTAAGACTGTATTTGGAATTTATTTGTGGACGTACATTTTGTCCCACCAGCACATCGCGTGCTTGCCAAACATAATTAACAAAAATCAGTACATCGGCATAGTAATATACACAACCTTGGATAGCTGTGTTTTGCAGGCAGTATATTCAATCGCAAGTAATTTTAAATATGCACAGTAGACCAACAATTAGATGATCTTTCACCAACAAAAAAGGAATTAAATGAAAAAAGTAGGTAAGTAAAAGCAAGTGCAAACCAAAAACTAGGAAAAAGTAAAATATTCAAGAGAAAAGTAGAAGCACAAGTAAACAACAAATAGGAACAAGTAGAAGCAAGAGTGAACAAAAAGGGGAAAAAAATGTAGGAATTTCAAGAAAAAGATACTGGTAGGAAAAGAACGAGCACGTGTATAAACAAAAACACTAGGAAAAGTGGACATACTTGAACGCCTTGCACTGTTCTTGCAAGTATTATTACTTAATTGTTTTTTCATTGCTCTGACCTTTAAACCCAGGCCTTTTAAGGGCGTCGGTGCTCTTGACAATCTCCTCAATCTCCTGCAGGTCCTTGTAGAGCGGGGTTTTCAGTAGGGCGTCAAAGACCGAATCGTCCATGCCGGGAGGCAGCTGGGAGCGGTCCAGGGCTTCCTGTTCACGCTGGGCCCAGTCACTGGGGGCGTCCGGCGCTGTGGTGGAATTGATGGTTTGGTTCAGGTCCGATGCACCTATCAAAAGAGAAAAGTGATCAACCAATTAGCACTTTTTGTATTGTATTACAATAGTCAGAGATCACACTTGCCTATGGAAAAACTAAAAATCTAAAAATCTAAAAATCGTCCGACCCCAAAATCGTTTCTGAAATATGTTATCCTTGGAGCTTTCTACTCCATTCATAGATGAAACGTCTCAAATGCTAGTTTTAACACCCACCACTTGTAGCCGATACTTGTGGGCAATTGCACGTTAATTCAAGGTGGAGAAAGCTGAAAAGTAGAACATTGAGCAAATCTTCCAAACTACAAGCACCACAACAACAAATGTGACAGAGATAGTGGGGCTGTTAAGTTCACATATCTGATACAACTGTGCACTTCGTGACTGAAGCATGAAACTTGGCATGTTTTGGGGGGCATTTGTTTCAGATGTGGAGGCATTTTATATTTGACCTCTGATGACATTTGAGAGGTCAATTACCTTTACCGTAAAACAATTGTTCTTGTTATACCATGATATTAAATTGCGAGATCCGATTGGTCAACCACTGATAACATGGATTATTACAAAAGTTCATGCGTTACCTCAAAAGTGATGTACCCAGGGTACATTACTCCAAAATAGTGGAGTACATCACCTTAATTGTTTTCAGCATTTAGTCCTTTTTGCACAAAATAACACACAAACGTAAAGTTTAATATAAGCAGATCCTATAGTACTCCTGGTATTACATATACGTGAAACACTATTACGTCCGCGCTAGTAGAGAACAGTTAGAATGAAAGTTGGATAGACTATGAAGCAGAATCAGTGTCAAAATGAACAGACGTGTGTATTCTTCAAACGTCGCATGTTTTTACAACGCCGATCCTTTCCTAATTTGGATGCTTTCCTAAATCGAATGATTTTTGTAAACTCGGATGCTTTTTTTTTATAATCAAAAGCTTTTTTAATTCGAATGATTTTCTAGTTCGGATGCTTTATTTATTCTGAGGTTTATTTGTGTCATATAAAATTGTATTATAAGATCGTAAAAGTTGTATCCTTATTGAGTGACCCCCACAATGACGCTTCCCAGGCTGTATCATAAAATACATTCTGGCATTCTTGTGTTTATGACTATTGACTAGTGCCCTCGAACAAGATACTGACAATTTGGCCTCATGGCCTCAACCAGCTCCTTGAGCTATATCTCTCTCTCATGGCCAGTTTGGCATGGGCTTGTCACCTCTGATTGACTCAACCCTCCCCTTTCCACCCCTAGCCCTTACTATGCCACTATGATATACTGATTTCTTCAGGGACAGGTCCCTCATGGCCTCAGCCAGCTCCTTAAGCTGTCTCTCTTTCATAAAATAGGGCGTGATCCCTGGCCACCTGGAATTCTGGTGTTTATGACTGTTGACTAGCGCCCTCGAACGAGGATACTGACAATTTGGGAGACTACCAACATAGTGCAGGATAGCTCAGTTGGTAGAGCACCGGTCCGGTATTCTTTAGGATGCAGGTTTGAGTCTTGCCTTGCCAATTCTTTGTTTACTTTGCAATTTATGAAAAATTTACCGTCAGTTTCCCCTGTAGTTTATTTTTGAAATAACAACACAACAGTCTTAACCAGTTCGCGCCGGGATTATTTTTCATTGACAAAAATGTGTTTTTTTATTCAGTAAAATATTCCTGTTTTGATAATGCAACTTAGTTTATTAGCACCGTTATTTACATGTTTTTGCCAACATTCTCTTGCTTAGGGCATTTTTTCTCTCTGCAGTCAGGGCGTAATACTACGTCAACCGCTACCCGCCATAAAAGCTGAAACTACACCCAGGGCCGGGGACATTGTATGCGATAATAATACAAATATTTGCAAGCCCAGCTAAAAAGCACCCTTTCAAGAATTTTAAAGGAGACTAAGGAACAATAGTTTAACAATTTAAACATCAAGAAATTACTAGACGCAGCTGATAATCCTCGGCTGTATAAATTCAACGGAAACAATGGAACTAGGCCTAATCACTAAAGTGTGATACCACAATATAGCGTATACACGTCCACGAAGCATGCTTGGCAACATTGACATATACTCATGTGCACCGCGTGTATGCATACATGTTGTGTATACCCATCCTCCGCAGCGCTAGCGGGTAGCTTTTGGCGTAAATACACGTAAATACAGCCAAGAAAACCTTGGCAGCGTATATACACGTCCTCCGCAGAATTAAACTGCTGTGCCCGACGAATGATTACGTCATCCGTGGATAGTAAACAATTTGTTGGGGCTTTACTCGGGATGTGTTTATTTGTCATACGTTTTAAATCTCAGAAAAATTGTGTGTGTATATATGTCAACTGGCGCAAACTGGTTAAGCCCAAGACTAATTTCTATGCAGATTTCTGTGCACATTTCTGCGATGTCGGCACATAAAGGTACATTTTTATCGTACATTAATGGCAAAGATTGTTTTCTTCGGCAAGATTAGGTGATCATACATAGTATAGCTTTGTCCAGGGTACAGGTAAACTCGGCCCCTAACCATCTCAGCCCCAGTCTAGAAAGTAGAGTTGTCTTGACTTGGAGCCTTAACTTAATTGCGCCCTCTGTTGATATAATGTTTTTTAAAGTGCATTGCAACTGCTAAAGTACAAAAGTACATTATAATAATGTCTTGGGTGGCTGGAGGGTTCACATCCTATAAAACCTTACCCTGCCTCTGGATGTTATTCAGATAGTCCTGGGTTCGCCTCTCATCCACCTCAGCCTGTCCCTTCACATCCCCTTTGATCCTCTCCGTCTCCTGCTCTCTCTTCTTCCTCCGTCTGGCTTCCAGCCGGGTTCGCGTCTTCTCCTGGTTGCGCCCCTGCTCCAGGCGTTGCGAGACCTCAAAGCGCTTCATGTTCTCCTCATGCTCCCTCAATAGTTTCTGTGAGAGCGAAATGTGTTATTATATTAAAAACTATTAGGAGGGGGCAGTCAAAATTATATCCGATTTTCAAGAGCTAAGGCACAAATAAGGAAATAACATGAGTAAACTTGAAAAAGGCTACTCGGTAGAGTGCAAATTTCCACCCTAAATGTTAAAATATCCAGATTTCTAATCTGCCCACAGATCAATCTAAAAATATAAAGGAATCAATCCTCCCAAATAAATTTCATAATCCTCCTAGCAAACAAACAAACAAACAAACACCCCGACAGACAGCCACAGCCACACCAAGACAACCCGACAGACAGCGCGACAGAAAGTGATTAATACATAAATTTCACCATCAGAGATAAGAGTTAATTAAACAACCACTATCATGACACAATGACTTTAGTTGATTATAATGCTATGGGCCAACTGTGTACACAAAATCAACACTTGACTCTCTTCTTTCAACTACATGGATTCCTCTTTTGAACGTGCTCAACTGCCTTTACCGCCTGAGCCTCTTTGTTGCCATCCAGCTGCTGCAGTTCTTGCTGTAGTCGTCTCTCTTTCTCCTGCTTCTGCTTCTCCAGAGTCCTCGCTCTCTGCTCGTCGCGTTCCTGCCGACGCTGATCGTCTCTGAAGCGGTCCATCTCAAGCTCCGACTCCAAAGTCCTGTAATAGTGACAACAACGTCTGAAAAGTCAGAACGTTCTTGTTTCTTTAGTAACATTGGATCTTCCTATCAAGAAGATTCGTTGTTCCCAATGGGAACAGCCAATGACTTGGAATCTGCGGTGTTCCCTGCCGTTCTCCAAAACATCTTTTGATCCCAAATGAAATGTTTCAAGCATTTGAGACGTTTCCTAATAAGGGAATAAATGTGTGGTCGAGAGGTTTTAATCACTCTGTTTAATACCGCTGGAGTCTGGGTGCTGATAATTACCCGAGCCGAAGCAAGGGTAATTATCAGCACCCAAACTCCAAGCGGTGTTAAACAGAGTGATTAATACCGACCGAACACACATTTATTCTCATTCATAAATACCTTTTTGTAAAATTCAGCCAAAAGACCCCTGAAAATCCCGGAAAATTTTCGCAAGTCAATTTTGGTGTTTCGCAATGTCAAATGACATGTTTCCGCCTCTGTCGCTCTACACAATACATGCAATAAAGCGTATTCACTATGAACCAGACTATTACTGCCATTGGCAACCTTGTTCCTAGGGTGTCGAGATGTACGCGCCCAACACTACTGCTCTTCATATTAGAGACGAGGTACAGTTGGAAATAAAGTAAGCCCTGGGGACGAGTATAATGCGACATCACGTGACATTGTTTTGTTGCCAGCTGGTTTTAAACACTTCCAGCCATGTCTTTATTGTCCGTTTAATATCGGCCACGTGACGGGCTCTCGACCAATAGGAATGCCTAAACTGTCCTAGGTATTTATGAATATTGATTAATACCGCGCCAAATCACACGAAAGCTCCCCAGATTTATAACGTCCGATGCTCATGGTCGCGATGGACACTAAAGCCTTTTTGGGCAGTTTATATAGTTGTCAGTTGGAAGCATATGCACATCTGTGAAGTGATACCATGCAACAGGCATTAAGCCTACTACTTTTATATTGATACATTGAGAATGTAGCCGCACTATCCAGCTCTCTATCCGTGTGAAACATAACCTCTGCAACCAAATACTGTATCCAAATACCATCTTAAATCAAATACAAGGCCATCGCTGAAAATCCAGTGACAAAACAAGAAAAAATAAAGCTAAAACAAACAGTTGTGCCAAGACGTTTGGCAAGCACCAACTGATTTTCATATTGTAGCCTCACAACACGAGGTCACTGTTCGTGCTTCAACAGTATGTGCGGGTGCTAGCAAGTGGCTACTGTTAGTGACCGACTATCGATCGTCAGACACCTACACCAAGGTTAAGAGATCTACTGAAGATCAAGTGCCTTAAAGATGAGGTTCAAATAAACAATAAAAAATACATCTTACATCATTTCTTTCTCCATTTTGTGTCGCCTCTCCTCGTTCCGTTTCTTCTTCTCCACCTTGATGCATTCGATCTCCGAGGTCATCTGGCTCATCTTCTGCTCCCGGAACTTCTTGGCATCCTCTGTGTACTGGTGGACCAGCGACTAATAAATGAATAAATAAAAACAGTTAAATTGGCATAACAAAGCATATCAAAACTTTTGTTTTTAAAGCCTTAGACATGATCTAATTGCACGATCTGATTTTACACCCCCCTCTCCGTTTCACCATATCCAAATGACTCAGCCCCTTCCTACTTCTACCCGTTACTGAGCCACTATGATCTACTGACCTTTCTCTCATGATCTCAGCCAGCTCCTTGAGCTGTTTCTCTCTCTCATGGCCAGTCTGACAGGGGTTTGTAACCTCTGAGTAACTCAACCCTCCCCTTAATTACCACCCCTAGACATCACTAGGCCACTATGATCTACTGACTTCTTCAGGGGCAGGTCCCTCATGGCCTCAGCCAGCTCTTTAAGCTGTCTCTTTCATAAAATAGGGCGTGATCCCTGACAAGATAAATTACCAATGACAAGAGAATACCGTTGTCCCAGCTAGTTTGAACAGTTTTACTAGATTTGACACTCGATGGCTTTAATTATCCTAATTGAAGATGTTTAATTGAAGTTGGCTAGGAGACTGAGAGATTCCAACAGCTTGGTATGGTGACTGGAAGCGGGGCAGCTTTTAATTTGAATAGGGACTGGAGAACTTGTGGTAGACTTGCAAGGGATTTGTGATGGACTAGACTATATGCTTGGGTGATTCCACAACAGAATTGATTAAAATCGATTCCAAACTCGTAATCAGAATCGTGATTACACTTTTTCCGAGGAATCGATTCTCTGATGTAGCCAATTACAGTTCTGCGAGCAGCAATTCCTGTATTTGTGCAATGATTTTAAAGACTGACCAACTCCAACACAACTTCAAAGAACGTCTGATTCTTTAATGAAACGTATCCTAAAAAGTTTAAAAAGCACGCAGTGCATCAAGCTGATAGCACAATAAAAAAGCCTCTTTTTGTTTTAATGTGAGCTATTTTATTTGTGGAATACAAAGGCAGCCGGCGCCACACTCTTTTCCTTGTGACCCGCCTGTCGCAAGATGCAATTTTCAGTCGTCTTTTGTTGATAGTGCCGCAAAGGTACGGGTCTGGTTACTTCTGATGACATCTTTATAAAAAACTGAGGTTCTTTTATGTTTGGTTTTTGTTTATGTTCGAAATCGATTCCGAGTGAAATCACGATTCCCAGACTGAATTACAATTGATTCAAAAATTGCTGGATTTGCCACATCCCTGTCCAAGTGAGGCTTCTAACCCACCTGGTGTTGCTGCTGCAGTTTCTCTTCCCTCTCGGCCAGGTTGGCGGCTGACAGCGAGCCCGAGTTGGACACCAGCTCTAGGAACTCCTTCTGCTGAGCCTCAATCAGGGCGTCACGCAGAGCTCGGCCATCTTGGATCGGGCGTTGGCGACATCTGCCTCCTTCTCCCGATCCATTTGATCCTCCTGAATAGAACACCACCATTGAACACAAACAATATTAGAGAACATGCGTGGATTGGCTGGTGCGGGGGTAGACTTGGTGCCAAGTCGGTAATAGCGGTCCACTCGGTATATACAGGGGGGAGGTTGCGGTTGCCTCGTTCCCAATTTCGAAGTTAAATTACCGACTTGGACAATTCGTTTTCAGTTTTGTACACAACCTATGACAATCGCTAGCGAATTCTATGCGAGCACTCTGATTGGTTCAGATTCCAGAGGGATACAAATTTATGAGCAGTTTTATACAGCATGTATATATCCTACGCTGCTTCGCGTATTGTACTGGTACCCGGTACCACTGATCTCTACAAACTGAATAATTCGAGCGTACATTAATAGGATAGAGAGCCGTGAAACTTGTATTGCCTTCGCATTCGCAAGTTTGTGCATGCGTACCGTAGACCGTCGAGAGTGACACAGTGGCAGCAGCGATGGTGGGTAAAATTGCATTAAAATCCTTTGTAAATAATTAAATTTATTATATAAACTCGCAGACTGTACGATCAGTGAACTATCCATGTAGAAAATGTCAGAACTACGGTTTTAAGTGAGATTTAGGAGAACATTGCTCTAGGCAAAAATGTTATTTTTGTTTTCAGCGGGATTTGTTCATTATTGTGGTCCTTTCTGAGAGAAAAACTTGAATATTTCGAAAGAACAGTAGAATCAGTTGGTCTAGGGTACCCTTTACAAAGGATTGAATTCCACAATACAGGTATTTTCAGATCAATGTTGTACACATTCCACGAAGACTGTCCCGTTGACTTTGGTTCATGGTGGTAATTTGTGTACACAACATATTGTGTCATGAACTATTTGACGTGCATAAATGTAATGTACTGTAGAATTTTCCTAAAATCGCAATGGTCAGTTTTTTCTCTCACAATTCTGGAAGTGTAGAGCCACCTAATGTTGCAACATTATTCCCTTGGCATTTAATTTATACCTGTATATTTTCTTTCTTTGTACACTACAGCTAATTGGTTTACCCAAGTCCACTTCTTGCTACTGAGATGTCAGGCTGTACAGCTTATTAATACGGCTGCACAAGTCACAGGACGAACTGCTCCCATTAATATGACAGAGGGATAACAGATGACAGCGAATGTCAAAACTTATTTTGTTTAACCATTAGTAAACTACGGAAGCTTAATTGACCAACTAAATTTTCCAAGATAAGCTATCTCGGTGTTCCACATTTTTTAGATGTGCTGTAAAAATATCGCAGAACTCTGCATCTTGGCATTTCATGTTTCAACAATATAAGTACAGATAATAAAACAGTCGCAACAGTCACAAAATTATCTTGGAAACATGGAAGTATACATAATATTCTTTTGAGCTTTCGTATAGTGAATATGTGATTCATGAAAACCGACAAGTCTGGTTAAAATTGTATTGTTAATATTCAAAGCAAATTATACAGATGTTAAAATGACATAGATTTACCCAGTCAGTGTTCTCCACAATCTATTTTAGCAGGGTAGCCTGCCCTGTGTAAATGTTACGCTGTTCTGCCATATTCTGAACATTCTTTTTATGCCGCCCTGTTGAAATGTTATGCCGGCCTGTCAAATTTTAATTTTCACGGTTTTATACAAAACAGAAATTGTGTTGTACAAATCTTTAATATCGTGTTCATATTGTACAAATATCTAGAAACACTCACAATTCGAAGTTAAAGCCGTACAGGGTGTCCTATCAAAATTTGGCCTGTGAAGAACGCTGCCAAATGTATCTTTGCATAGTATGAACAATTATTATTCTAAAATGACATCGCAAGTTTTTATTTTGGTTTTAAATTCATAGAAAGTCGGGGGCTAATTTTGTTTTCGTTTTATTATTTTGGTTTTATAACATCAGTAAACAATGCATATTATGTAAGAATAAGAATATTAATACTATGGCAGTAGTTATTACATGTTATCTGCAGTGTATCAATGCCAAATAAAAGCAAGCAAAATTTAATCCATTGTGTGACTTGTATGTCATTAGTTACATGTGTGATTGGTATTTTTAATTGTGATTTATTTCAAGTTTCTCAAGTTCATAGTTTGAGCCATAGAGCTGTATCTTTATTATACAGCTCTATGGTTTAAGCTCAAACCACATAATTTATTTTTTCTGTCCACTTGTCCAGCAAGAATTGTTGGGACCCTGGTTAAACATTAGGTTGATTCCAAATCTGGACACTGTCCCCACGAACAAACCAATTAATGTGCCAAATACATTTTCCTAAAACACAGACATTTTCCCTTTTTAATTTTATCATAAAACTTGCACTTTTTATTGTCTGGATATAAAATTAAATCAACATTTTCAAAAATGTTCTTAATCAAAAAAATCTTGTTTTTCTATGGTTTGTGCATAAGATTATGATGTCCCCTGGAATTCTTTCCCCCCAAAAAAACTTTTCTAAAATTTTTTTTTGAACATCTTGTAAATACGTGCACTGCATTGCATCGTCTCACACAAATGTCTTGTATCTTTTCCCGAAAATAGGTCTACCTAACATTCAAACTTGGCGTATACATGTCATTCTGGGGTGTTTTTATGTTTAACTTAATTTTCCTGATCAAACTGGATTGTTTTTGTGATATTAAATTCGTTTTCTCGGTCGTGCGCTATACGAACATGTGTACGCCTGCAGTGTTTTTAAACCACCTTTACAGATCTCGTACAACACATGCGGTTAAAAGAGGTGTTTAGCTACTATTCTTTTTCTACGTAGATCATTCTCATTACTTCAAGGGTTCGTACTTTGTATTGTGTAACATTACAAAAGTAATAATAGAGCATACACAACTCAAATAAATCAAGTGTATCACAATGATATATTTTATTGCAACACGCAATTGACCTAGCTGAGTGTGTTGGTCGTTAAACATCGCCAGATCTAGAAACATGTTCCTAAAGTATTGAGAAGAACTCCCCATATAACGGAATGGATGAGTCTTCATTTGCATACCAGTGCGCCATTGGATCTCACCGCAGAAATACAATGCATATGTGTTGCGCTGCACGCATATATGAATAACGGTGCGAGAACGTATTAATCAAGTCGTTAGATATGGCACGTTACTAGTCTTAAACCAGCCGTGCCGATAAACTTCGACTGAAATACACGGATTAAACCCGACTATCTAACGACTTGTCATCAAGTCTATTGCGGGGGTTACTTAAAATTAGCAAACACAGGTACAGCAGACATTACAATATTGCATCCATGACCCAAGTTTGATTGCAATTGGACTTCAACTTTGCATATATTTGAGGCGTTATGGCAAAATGGGACGTAACCTGGAACAGACTCAAAACAGCCCAAAACTGAAATGACAATTTTTTAATATTTTTTTCAAATTTATTTTTATTTGTAATTCTTGATATGTCTACTACACATGTTTTAAAGTTATAGTATAAAATATGTTGAATAAAAATGTTTTTAATGAAAAACGATTGGCATTTTTCTTGAATAAACAAATTGAACATCTGTGGGCCTTTTCCTCATTTGTTTTTACTGTTTGTCGTGTCCATCAATGCAAACAGGCATAACACGTCACACGAATGTCCGATTGAAGTCCAACAAAGTACTTTTTTTCAACACTTGCAGACCCTCATTTTGGCATCTGCCCAGTTTTGTTCCTTTCTGTCAAAATGCCCCACATGTAAGACCAATTTTTCAAAGATTTTAACCGGAATGACACATACAGACTACAGACAGATGGACTATGGACGGACGGACAGCCCAGACAAAAACCAGTCTGTTGCAAATAAACTGACATAAGACATGTAAGAGAACAACAGACAGACAGACAGACGAACCTATTGGACTTGCTCCTTTATGTGGCGTTGCCGTAGCACCCGATAGATGATGTTTTCAGCTTTCCTGTTCTCCTCGTCTTCTAGTGATTCCACCAGCGCTTGATGTTCTGCCCGCTTTAACTGTAAACAACACAACGAGAAAATCTTAACTTCTAGAGACGCATCTTTGGAAATGTCCATTAGTAGATGGTTTGCGCGCATTTTGAAAAAAAAATGAATTTTCGCGGAATAAATAAAATTTATCAGGCTTAAACTTCCAACAGGTTTAAAGTTGACAAGCGTTTTTCTATAGATTTTGCAAAACTGACAAATAGTATACTATGCCTTGAATGCTTTTGGTCTAGAAAGCCCGTAATGCGTGTAGTGCCCGTAATGCATGTGTAGTGCCCGTAATGCGTGTATAGTACCCGAATGCAGAACTGACAAATGGTATACTATGCCTTGAATGCTTTTGGTCTAGAGAGCGCGTAATGCGTGTATAGTACTCGAATGCAGAACTGACAAATGGTATACTATGCCTTAAATGCTTTTGGTCTAGAGCAGGGGGGGGCGGAGGGGGGGCCCTTCGAGACTGTGATTGCGCAACGCTGACGTACCGTCCATTCTCAAAATAGGGGGGAACAATTTTCTCACGCGAAAAATAAAGAGTTTTTGGCATCCAATCTTAACATCTTGTCTTTTGTAGTTGTAAAAGGTTGTTATTTATATTAATTTTTATCATCCAATGACAAAAATTGTATTGAAAATAAAAAAAAGCAGTCGAAAAAATTAAGCGTTGACGTACCGTTGATGCACGTAGAGATTGTGCACAAATACTAAAACGACGTTGACAAATACCTCCCCTAAAAAGGGCAATAATAATCGATAAATTGTGAAAAATCGTGCTTCGAACCCACTCACTTTTTTCCATGGATACGTTTAAAAAGGATGTAGCAGTGATATACTTAATTTAAAAAAAAATCTGCCTGTGAACCCCTTGCGTTTTATCGTGTTGTTTTCTAACGAAAATGGCAGAAAATGACATCGCCCCAAAACAAATTCGTGTAGATCGTGCCTGTGTACCTGGCTTTGCGGACGTTATATGAATCACTGAATTCGGAGAGCGAGCGCGGAGCAAATTTGTACGTGTTTCAACGGTGCGCTTCGCGGTAGCGATCTATACGTATTTACTGTGTGAGATGTGTGGCTCATGAGCGTGGAAGAACGAATGAGATACATTTCAACGTTGGTGGCGCACTTTGTTGGGCCCCCCTCCCCCCCCCCCCCCGGTCTAGAGAGCGCGTAATGCGTGTATAGTACCCGAATGCAGAACTGACAAATGGTTACTATGCCTTGAATGTTTTTGGTCTAGATAGCGCGTAATGCGTGCATAGTACCCGAGTGCAGAACTGGTCCAATCGTCATAAATCACTTCATGGTTAGGTTGTTGTCTTTGTCCATGAGGTTTATGCAGTCTACATGTTCAACAAGTGATCCTCGTATTGCTTGTGGCGTTATTTAGTCCTGCAATCGATACATATTATATGTTTTGTGTTCTTAAAAAAAGTAAAATTATACAGTTTATTGTTTTAAGACGACCCCAAATGACCTCTAGATAACTCTTGACCTCCAATTTCGAAAGAGTGCAATGAACCCCCATCCAAGTTGCATGAAAATCCATAAAATTCATCACAGAAAAATTTGAAGCATATTTGAACAATGGCCTCCAATTACCCCGACATGATTTTTGACATCCGTAAACCGATGAAGAATTGTATCCTTCACCCAAGGGTCACTGCATCCAAGTTTCATCAAAATCCATGAAAGCATGTTGATCTGATCATACGGTCATACAGAGATACGGTCTTACAGAGTTTAGCACTTTGTTTAGGCGACACACAATTGGACAAGAGAAGGCGTTGTCTTAATCGAGCAGGGGCCAAATTCATGGAGCTGCTTAGCACACAAATTTGCTAAGTGTAAAGGAAGTTTGCTCAGTAAAAAAAGGTTACCAGCCAAAATTCCATGTGCTTTTCATGCTAAGCCAAAACAAATCCAACTGAATATCAGTCACAAACAACATACATCCCTTGAAATCTTGGTCGGTAACACTGTTTTTGCTAAAGAAAAATGCTCATGCTAAGCAGCTCCATGAAACAGGTCCCTGGTCCCACCTGTTTAATGTTGAGCTGCTCTCTCTCAGCTCTCTGATCCAATATTTTCTTGGACATTTCGGCTTGGTTCTTCTGCTGTAGTCACTCCTTGTGCTGCTGTCGTTTCTCCGCGATGCGATCGGCCAGGGCCGCCTTCTGCCGGCCCTTCTCCAAATCCATGTTCTGAAATAGCTTCTCCATCTGCAAACAAAATAATGTTTTTTTGCCTCATTGATGCTGTGGATCACTTCCTGGGGTACCTAGAAGGGATCCTAACTGTATGCCCAATGTCCGCTAGAAGTGTGTTAAATGTAGGAGGAAACTAGGTTAAGAAATAGATGCGTTTGATTTTCAAAAAATGTACCTCTTCTACCTCGAGGCCACAAAACATTATCAATCACCTCTCATACTCGCACTGCATAAGCACAAACAATTAGCCACCGTGGCCAGTCAGTCAATAAACCAAACTTGGACACGACACAATTAAGATGCTCATATGTGACCTGCTCTGTGAAAATGAGTCAGATGTCGCACAGCGCACTTACGAGATTTGGGTGGTTGAACGCGGAGAGGGGGGTTTTCGTAAGAAAATTTGATATTCCTATTTTATGATTTTCACCTTGGTCAGGATCTATATTTTCAATTTCTTCACTAAAACGTGCTGAATTAACACAGGGTTTCTATTGCATACATCTCCTAAAGGGAAATAATTTGTTTAATGCATGAATTGTCATGAATGGGTTTTTTATATTTCGCACAATCGTCAAAATAAAAATCGGTATATCACAAGAATGCAACATATGCTACAGACCTCCCACAAAAAGACAGTGCACTCTTTCTAATGGTATACATAACTCTGTTTGTCAAATTGTCGACATTTGACTCATTTTCACAGAGCAGGTCACATATATGCCAACCTGGCCAAATAAAACCTTAAGGGTCAACATAATATTCTCCCAAACAGGATTTGTTATTAGGTTTTTCATAAAATTTCAGTTTAAATTTGAATCAAAGTGTCTGGAGAACCCCCTCACATTCTTCTCGTGCTCTTCTACCAACTCCTTGGAAGCCTCCTCTGTCAGTGTCTTGCGCTTCACCTGCATCTCCTTCTCAAACTCCAGTCCCTGGCGCGACAAGAGCGCCCTCTTCTGGTCCTCCAGCTGCTCTTCCACCGCAGCTGTCGTCGTGGCCAGCTCCTCATCCAGACTTTCTTCCGCTCGGTTCAGCTTGGCCTGCTGGGACAGATGCAGCTGGGCCTGGCGGGATTCTTGCTATTCCTGTAGGGATTGGGGGGGGGGGGGGGAGAAAAGGGAGAAAACAGGCAATCAGAAGTGAGATGGTACATTATGTGACCTGCTTCGCAAACAAAGTAAAAATAGGTTATATACGTGGTTGAAAACCCCACAATGTCAGCATTTGATATATACATGTGTATAGAGCTCATTAGCCCCTCCTGTTTCAGAAATATGACTCGTTTGCAAATTGATTACTATCTTCAAGTTCAAAATACACAACTGAGAAAACAGGCTTTGAAATAGCTGGCTCTGTTGTAAACCAACAGAACGATGCACACAAAATGGGCGGTTTTTTAAACTTTATATCAAAATCAACATTTCTGTGAATGAAACCTGAAACAGTAGATATTCAAAGACTTTTACAAAATATTCACTCTCTCAACATTGAGCGGGTTATTACATGTGGAGCCACATTTTTGTTTGGGGTCGCACAAGATAAGTTGTATTTTTTGTACAAAAATAAAACCTGTTCAGACTTTCTTAACAATCGTTAATTTAAAATCAAGCTTTATTCAATTGGAAATCTCACCAGCAGTTTCTTTCTCTCCTCCAGCGCCTCGTCGGCCATGACATTGCTGTTGACTGTATCAATGACAAAAGCACCCTCGTTCGTGCCCTTCAACACCTAAAAGGATCACAAAAAAACAAATGGAAGTATGTCAGTTTGTTGTTTTATAATAGTTAAAAATTATATAACTGGGGAAGAAAAATTGATTGGACAGAGGATTTGGGTTTGCTTCAACATGGCATCTTGCATGGTAGTAAACAAAAAATAAATGTTTGTGAGTGCAATGGCAAGAATAATTGTATGAGGTGACAGAGGGAATGTTCCACTACATGAGGCAAAGCTGAGTGGAATGGTTCATTCCATCTGTCACCAAATGAAATTATTCTTTCTATCGCATGAACGTGAAACATTAGTTGTTGCTTTTTACAAGGCCTGAATACATCATTGCCATCTGATTGGTCAGAGAGCAACCAATGATGTGACCACACAATGGAAGCTCTATTCACCGTTTTTGCCGGGCGGTAACGCCTAACATTGGGACAAATTATTAAATGCACGTGATCAACGATCCACCAATCAGATGAGGGGGGTTCATATTCAGATGTTGTATAATACACAAATGTGACCCGCTCCATCGTAATCAGGAATAAGTGGCTGGGGCCGTTTTACGCAATCGGCCGTTGAAGTGAACGCATGGATGAAAATCGTGACCAAGTCGTTTTTCATCAGACCATAACTCGTTAACCTAAGAAGATACACACTTGTGATGGGTATCATTAGAAAGCTTATGAAATTCCCTTTTTCACCATGTGTATATCTCAAAAAGTCATTTCGAGACTTATTCCTGATTTTGATGGAGTGGGTCACAAATAATATTTCTTTGGAGTGCGATGGCAAGAATAATTTAATGAGGTAACAGATGCAATGTTCCATAACACGAGGCGAATGCAATATTTCATCCGTTACCACATACAATTATTATTTTCAATGCTCAAATCTGTAACATTGGTTAGATAGGCCAAAAGGGGCAATCATGCAATGAAACTGTGCATTCCCACCAATCGGACAAGAGAGATTGATTCAGACGTATTGTATAAATATGATTCTTCTGTAATTATTTTTAACCAGTTTGAGTTCGAAAATTTAAAATGGCTGGATGACTAATAAACACGTCATGAGCAAACACGTCATGAGCAAGGCTGTCAGCGACCAACTCGCAGTGAGCAAGGCCAGAATTATCAGGGTGTGTTACCCACAGATGCTGGCATGAACCTGTCTCGGTGCGAGGTTTGTGAAAAACAATCCCGCGCCTTGTCCCAGACGATTCAGGCCGATAGTGCCAGGAAGCACACCCACGCATTTCCGGCCTTGCTCGCTGCTGAAGGAAATTTCCGAACTTGAACTTGGCGTGTTTATGCGTCATCCGTTTTGAATTTTGGGAAAACTTTGCGTTTATATACGTCATCCGGCGCGAACTAGTTAAGACAAAACAATTGGCATTTTTCAATATCACCTGTGCAAAACTCAAAACTTCAGGGTCCTTTTCTCAACGTTTTACTTTTGCGACATGTTGATAAATGCGAACTTTGACCAGCCATAACTTGTCAAGAAAATTTCAACGTCAACATCTGCCCAGTTTCGTCTCATTTTACCAGAACCCCTCACATATAAACCATCCATCTCCTCAATGCTGACATTTCACCGTTTGTCTTTTTTAGATAGATACCTGATGTAGATAAATTTTGTCAACCAATGTTTAAAAACAATCCCAGGAAATTATATTGTTGGACTCGCAAAATACATACAATATGAAACCGTTATTAAAACAATATTAAAGGGTCCTAGAAATGTGTTTTGTATTAGTTTAAATGAAAGATCATAACTAATTGAGTGATTTTCAGTTCATAAAAGTTTTATTTTGGGGTAATTAATATGAACAAAAAAAAATGAAATGCTTTGGGGGACCAGCCCTGCCCCTAGAATGGTAGCTTATTAACATGTAACATTTGCATAATTGTGACGTATGCATCATGTGCCACGCGTATCGATGCAAAATCATTCAGTTGATGGACGACTCAAGTTATTGTCAAAAGAATTGTCAAGTGGAATATCTTCTTCAGATGTAGGACCTCATGATACTGCGGATATTTTGTCCGATTCTGTGGAATATGCGCTCCCCGGCCCCGAACTGTCGTCTTCACTCGCCATGTCTGAACAAAATCTGCTGCGTGCGTATGCTTGTGCATGGCATCTCGCATGTACATGTACATGTACATTGTACATCTATTTATGTACGCGAATCGCATGCTGCACGAACGCCGTGTCCAGACGTATTGTCAGGTAGCAGACTATAATTTTGTTTCTTTTTGGGGGTTGCCGAATGTTCGTCACGAACAGCGCCACCATTTGTCAGTGTTTGAACATGTTAATGAGGGGGCCAATTACATTTACGGTGATTAACCCCAATTAATGTCATTTTATACCATTTTATCACCCCTGGGTAGGCACTCACCGCGTTAGGGGGACAGGCTCTTTTGTTTGGAAAAGACAGATCGAGTAGTGAGGACATTTTCGAGTCCCCATAGCGCGTTGGGTGTTCAGTTAAGGTAGAACAAGGTAAAATCGGGTTAGGGTATAATAAAAGAAATTGAAGAAGAGGACAAATTAGGGTGATCCTGAACATTTTTGAATTTTAGAGTGTTCTGAGTTTGAGATTAGAGAGATTTCAGTTTACACACAAACTCTATGGGTTGTCCCCATAACGATATGTACCAAAAGAATAGTTGGTCTTGTTACTTACACACCAAGGCACATTTTAAGTTAATAAACAGCAATTCTTCACGAAAGGTCTGCGTAGAACCTTTAAATACATATGTATAGACTTAAGAAACTGTCGTATGATCATATACAATTAAAGGTTTCCCTTGATAAAAAAGCGCTCTAAAGTCTCTGCTAGTTTTGGCACAAACTGTATTTCCTCCATCTAATCTGTTTCTTGGTGATGTGGTCCAGCTGCTTAGCCACCGCTTCCTCGGTCATCATGTCCTCCTTGAGTCGTTTCCTGGCAGCCAGCTTGGCTAGGAGGTGCGCTCTCTGCTCCTGCCGGGCTGTGTCCATCTTGCCTTGGAGCTCCCCAACATCGTCCAGATATTTCTCTAGAATGGCGCTTGCCTCTGTCGAGCTTGTCTTCCCCGCTCAGAATCTCCTAATAAAGAAACGGGAAAAAGGAACCATTTGTGAGACGTTCTGGTAATGATCAGGCCAAATCAACATAAAACATGATGGATACAAATAAAAAATGCGAACTGAAACGAATCGTAACTCTCCAACCTCCGGTTCTTCACAGAACCACACAACTCACTTAAGAGAATTACAATATGGTGTTACCGCAAACTATTTATCTTACAATATTTATGGAAAAACCAATCTAAACTGACCCCGCCCCCCCCCCCCCCCCCCCCCCCCCCCCCCACAAAAAAACTAAAAAAACCCACACACGCAAGTTTCCAAAGACCTTCGATCGTGGACAGGGCATTGTCCGACCGTTATCCCTCTTTTGTTTATACTCCATATATCTCCATAGGATTTGAGCACCCAGTCGTGAAACACATAATGATCGAGGATACCCAATTGTATTTTCTTTTATTCCTGTACTATAACCAACCCCATCTACGGTTAAAATGGGGGCTGGGTAGGGGTACAAGATGATTTTTTTTTTGTAAAGTAAGGGTGTGGCTGGTGCGAGGGTGCAGCTGGGGTGAGGGTGCGGCTGGGGTGCGGCTGGGGTGAGGGTGCGGCTGGGGTGAGGGTGCGGCTGGGGTGAGGGTGCGGCTGGGGTGAGGGGGCAGCTGGGGTGAGGGGGCAGCTGGGGTGTGGGGGCGGCTGGGGTGAAGGGGCGGCTGGGGTGAGGGGGCGGCTTGGGTGAGGGTGCGGCTTGGGTGAGGGTGCGGCTTGGGTGAGGGGTGCGGCTGGGGTAAGGGTGCGGCTGGGGGGGGAAGGAGGGGAGAAAAATGCCTGTCTTGCCCTCAGGTTCAGCAAACAATACCTTGATTGCTTTCTCGTGTGCATCCTTCTGCTGTTCGTTTGCTAGGGTTTCAAGCTACTACCATGGCCGCCTGTATGCTGCACTGCCCATCTGCTTCCATCTGTGACTCGATAGCTAACAGGAAAGGACAAGAACAATCAAGTTAATTGGGCAGCCATACTGGCACAGTGCTGTTTAATTGCCTTTAATCTCTGTGACCCGAGTTTATTTTCCACATCACCATATTTGATTCCATGATTTTCCCGAGGTCATGTCCCTCCCCCCAAAACAAAAAGCCACATTGTAGGTGATCTTTAAAAAATTAACATTGGCGCAGTGCAGTACTTTTCTTGCCTTCCATCGCTGTGACCAGGAGCCGATTTCACAAAGCATTAATTAAGACACATCTTATCTCAGTTTAGAACGAGTAACTCGTCCTAACTTAGGATGCATCCTAAGAACGATTTCACAAAAAATTCAAAAGGGTTAAATGTGTCGTAACTTTCATAACAACAGTGTTAAACCTATCTTAACTTGAGATGAGTGTATGGGTCATCTTAGATATTAAATTTTACCCTCATATTTGTCTTCCGGTGCTCTCAAATAATAATGGCGCTTATACTTTTGGCGGACCACGAAGAAAGGCGGGCGTTGAGAAGAAACCCTTGGATAATCTGATTGACAAAGAAGTCATTCAAAGATATCAGTTTACACAGCTTGGAATAGCTCGGTGCTGTGTGCGTTTTCGGTATATATGACCGCCAAAACGTTGTGCAGCCAATCAGCCAATCAACCATCTTTAATTTGCTTGGTGCACAGATCTTGACGGCCGTTTCGTTAGCACATTACAATACATATAAAATAGCAATAAAACTCGCCAATTCAGCCTTGTTCAACAAATAGCATATAGTTTTATTTGTTCGATTGACTTCAATCGATGGCATCTGTTCCTTTCACTATACATCTGCCAGGGGTATGTTAGGAATTCTTTGTTCAAAATCACTCGGCCAAGCAAGCATTCAGCGTTAGGCCCTTTATAAGCGAGCTACACCACGCCCTGTGCACTTTCAGGCCTATGTCTCGCTGCTGAACACTGCCTTAAGATCCTATACAATAGCTCACGTTAGGTTCCAGTTGTTTTCGGTATTTTTCTTTTCTTTCTTTTAGGCATGCAAAATGATGTGTGTTTCAACTGCAAAATGGTCGGACACTGGTTCCGCGAATGTCCATTCGTCGGCCATCCCATGCCACCTTCCCAAGTCAGACCCAGAGCGCAAGCGGCTCTGCCAGTCGGGTACCGACCGTTCCACTCCCGTAACACACTCGTTCCCTGGCAAGCCCCGCATCCTCAGCGGGCCATTGCGGATTTCCCCGCATCCTCCACCGGCCAAACCAGTACAGCAGGATCATCTGGAACCTCGCTTGGAAGCACTTCAGCATCGCGAACGGCATAATGCATCCCAGATGTCGAACCTGTCTCGCAAATTTAGCGACGTTATAGAGGTAAAATGTAACTACGATTCAAAATCAATATGTGATAATTTTATCTCTAAAGTCGACGTTAAAGGACGTCTAAGAGTTCATTCCCAGTTTTGGGTTGATATAGGAGCTTCCCCTATGGTGTTATCGGTGATAAACGAAGGTTATCGTATTCCCTTCGTAAGTCCCCCTCCTCCTGCGTCATTTCAAAACAATAAATCGGCTAACAATGAATATACCTTTGTAACCGACACATTGTTAGATTTGCTCAACTCGGGTCGTATTAAAGAAAAGCTAGAACCTTCCTACATCGTCAGTCCTCTATCCGTAGCCTACCCAGCTTCGGGGAAAAGAAGGCTCATACTTGATCTTAGCAATTTGAATCTATACGTGTTGAAATCAAAATTCAAAATGGACGATTGGAAAATTGGCATGCAATATTTTTCACACAAGGCATATTTATTTTCCTTCGACTTGAAATCCGGCTATCACCATATTGACATTTCATTGGAATATCAACAATACTTGGGTTTTTCGTGGGTCATAGACAATACACAAAGGTACTTCGAATTTACAGTTCTACCGTTCGGGTTATCCTCTGCCCCTTTGCTTTTTACCAAGATGATGAAGCCTTTAGTGGGTCACTGGAGGTCATGTGGCATTCTAATTGCTCTTTACCTAGATGACGGATTTTGCGTAATACCACATAACAAAGACAAATCGGTCTATAATTTTGAGATCGCTCAAGAAGTTTCTCGCCATGTTAAAGCCGATTTGATACAGTCTGGTCTTGTTTTTAACCCAGAAAAGAGCAACTGGGAACCCGTAACCCGTATTCAATGGTTGGGCATGATTTGGGATTCTGTGTCTGGTACTTTACAAGTTACAGAAAGAAGAGTGAGCAAAATTCTCCAAACAATTGATGAAATTTCCGTTTCTAATATAATAACGGCTCGTAAACTACACTCGTTTGTAGGGCAGATCATTTCCCTCAGTCCAGTTGTCGGAAATCTGACTAGATTATCCACTCGTAATGCTCAGATTAATATTGCTCAGGTTTCACACGAAGACAATCTTGTCCTTTTAGATGAATCTTGCTTGTCAGAAATTTCCTTTTGGAAAAATAACATAAATCGTTGCAACAATCGATCTATTTTCAAAGGCAGCCGAGTAAACAAAATTATTTGCTGTGACGCTAGTGCAGTAGGTTCGGGCGCCATAATTTGTAATGATATTCATACCGCACATAAAAACTGGACACCAGACGAATCACGGGCCAGTTCTACTTGGCGCGAATTAAACACAATAGAATTTGCATTGTCATCATTTTTGCCGATCATTTCTGATTCCAGTGTAAAGGTTTTCACTGACAGTCAATCAGCAGCAAGAATAGTGGAAGTAGGAAGCATGAAGCTTGAACTGCATAACATAGCCATGGCCATTTTCAATTTATGTCTTCAATATCACATTCATTTGGAAGTAGAATGGCTACCTCGAAGTCAGAACGATCAAGCCGATTTCGTGAGTAGGCTGGTTGATCTAGACGACTGGATGCTATCGTCCGAATTTTTTAATGTAATTAATGATCGCTGGGGCCCCTTTACCGTGGACTGTTTTGCTAATTTTTACAACAAAAAGTTATCCCGATTCTTTTCTCGTTACTGGAACCCAGAAACTTCTGGAATCGACGCTTTTGCCCAGGACTGGTCACTCGAAAATTGTTTACTTGTACCACCGGTTGTATTAATACCAAGTACACTTAGTCATTTGTATAAATGCAAGGCCAGAGGTGCGTTAGTTTTCCCTTGGTGGCCCTCTTCCCCCTTCTGGCCTTTACTTTGGTCATGTTACAGTCAATGGATTGTAGATGCCATCACAGTGGATGGACCTGGCAATTTACAGCTGGGTAGAAATAAGAATTCTGTATTGGGATCGGATTCTATCATTACGCCTACGTGTGTAGTATACATTGATTGTACTGACTTGTCTGAAAATAATTAATCTTTTCTATAATTTGTTTTTGTATTTTCACTTATAATATAGGTAATTTCTGCCCAACAATTCTGGTCTAGCTTTCCAAGAAATCTTCAAGTTTATCGAGATCGTATTTTTCACGACGTTTTAATGGCGAAAGCAGAAGGTACTACTCAATCTTACCTGTATAAGTGCAGAATGTTTTTCGCCTGGTTGAGGGAGCTTAACATTCCTATCGAATTTCCTATTTCCGATAAGGTTATCGCTTCCTTCTTGTCTGTTAAAGGCCAATCCGCCAGTTCAGACAGCTCCATGGTAACATTAGCGGCTGCCATAAAATGGTTGCACAATATACTCAACATTACTCCTAATCCCGTTGATTCACCGGTAGTGCAGCAAGTACTGACTAGTTTACGAAAAGTTTTACACAATCCCCCACACCAGAAAGAACCACTAACAATTCAACAAGTTTATGCAATTATCGATCATTTCGGTAATCAGAACTGTAGTCTGATGCAGTTAAGAACCGCTTGCTACGTGTCATTAAAGTTCTCGCTTCTCTTTAGGCACGACGAGATGGTACAGATAAAGGCGAACCACATTACCGAGCTGCCTGATCAAGCAGGATTGCGCATTTATATTCCAAGATCCAAAACTGACGTTTTTCGCGAAGGAAACTTCACTTTCCTTTCACAAACTGACGGTCAATATTGTCCAGTAATGATACTTCGAAGATTTTTAACACAATGCAACATTCACATCGGAGATGACGCCTATATTTTCACACGTTTGTCTTTTTTGTCAACTTCAAATTCATATAGACCCTCAATTAAGAAACCGCTAAGTTATTCTAGATGCCGAGAGCTCTTTTTGGAAGCTCTGAAACAAATAGGAATAGACAACCCAAAAAATTACGGTTTGCATAGCATGCGTTCAGGAGGGGCATCTCATCTGGCCAATAAGGGCATTTCAGAGGAATTAATTATGGAGCACGGTCGATGGAAAACTTCCCAAGCTAAAAACAGATACATTAAAAGAGATACCGACCGTCGCCTCGACATTTCAGCTACGCTTAGCAAACCATAATAATTTGGTAACCCATGTGGAGTCTTTAACTGAATGTTAACGATGATAATAATGATGATAATATGATAATGATAAAATGATAATGATATGATAATGATAATGATAATGATGATGATATGATGATGATGATGATAATGATGATAATGATAATGATAATAATAATGATGATGATAAACATTAATAATCAAAATAATATAGGTTTTTTTTTTTTTCTTTCCATTCAAAATGACCAATACATTAATAATTATTAGCATCCTAGTGTTTTTGTGTGTATTAAAAAAAAAAAAAAAGGGGAAAACCGGACAGATACTCCGAAGAGCCGACAGGGCTATAGCTCCAAGGTGGAGCCGATAATGTGTGTGTGCAGTTACATTTTTGTAATTTATGTCAAGTTAAGATAACTTATTCCGGACAGATAATCCGGACAGGGCTAAAGCTCAAATGTGGAGCTGGGACGGTTTTTTGTCCACCAATAATATTTACACTTTCTGGTAATTCATATATTTGTATATACATTGTATGCGTATGGAAATGCATTTCGGTTAGTTTATTTTGTATCCATAAATAGTTGAAGCTCAAATAGAGCCGATAATATCGTATTTGTGCAATGGTCCAAGGTAAAGCAACAATTTTCAAACTGTCATGTTTGTATAAAGTTTTGTTTTTTAGTTTCGAATATTGTGATATAATTTAATTGTTAAAAAAAAAAAAAAAATGACTAACATGTTAAGCAGCTGACACTAGGTACACTCCCATGCTGTACAATAAAACATCAGAATTTACCCACTGTATCCTGTGTAGTTTTCTTGAAGTATTGAGTTAGAATGAAACTGTTTTTCATGCGGATGAGCGAAGCGAAGGAGCATGAAATTACAGTTTTATTATATTTACTATACGTCCTGTTTTGTGAAATCGATTTTAGGACGCATCTTATGTAAGATCGATCTTACAGTTGGGACTCTTGCTAAATCCTAAGATCGATCCTAAGTTAAGAAGAGTTTTGTGAAATTGGCCCCTAGTTCAAATCCCATCATTTCCCTATCCGTATTCCGTATTTGATTCCATGTTTTTCCTATCTGATTTCATATTTCTCCAAATCACCATGGGCTATTGTTGGAGACTCATACTTATACAGTGATACTTTTCTTGCCTTCTATCTCTGTGACCCAGGTTCAAATCTCACCCCTTCCGTATCTGATTCCACGTTTTTTTTATTGGATTTCATGTTTCCCTAAATCACCATGGGCTATTGTTGGGGACTCATACTTATACAGCGATTCTTTTCCTGCCTTCTTTCTCTGTGACCCAGGTTCAAATCCCACCACTTCCCTATCCGATTCCATATTTTTCCTGTCTGATTCCATGTTTTCATAAATCATCATGGGCTATTGTTTGGGACTCATACTGGTAAAGTGATACTTTTCTTGCCATCCATCTCTGTCATGTCACATTCCAAACCTTTCTCCTTGTCTGAAAAGTTACTACAGAATCTGAAAAAATAGTTACAGGAAGACAATCCTCTAAATCCACAACCAGTTTCTGGCACAGTTGGGGGTAATCTGGTACTCAGCTGTGATGCACACCTCTACTATCAAATGCGACTGAAATTGAGTTATATATACAGTTGGAAAGCCTGCAACTTAAGCTTTCATTTGGTATATAATATAGCTCCATATAGCCCCTCCTGTTATGAACCTGTTATGGACATGTTATGGACATGTTTGCCAATTGATTACTTCTTTGGAGTTCAAATTACACAGCTGAGAAAACAGGCTTTGAAATAGCCAGCTCTGTTGTAGTACAACCGAGCGATGCACACAAAATGGTCGGTTTTATTTCCCAATGTTTTCATCAAATCAAATTTCTGTGAATGAATCTTGACACTGTACTTTTGTAGGTATGAAGATGTCATTCATGACAAAAATTTCATGTTCACCCTCTCAACATTGAGTGGGCCATTACATAATAATGCACAGCGCAACATAATACCCTTTGAAGCTGGTCACAAATACTTTTAGGGGACAGATGTGGTTCAATTTTTGTAAGGCCTTTCACCTTGTACGTATTGCTTCTCCTCATCGGTACCGGGTTCAATTCCAGCCGGGGCCAGGTGCTTCTTTGAGTGGCGCAGTTTGTTCAGGCGGTCCTTCATCTTGTTCTTCAGGTTGCTGTTGCCACGATTGATGTCATTTGTGTTCTAGCAAAAACATTATAGTAAATATCGTTTAACTGACCTGTTAGAAGTTTTACAATCATAGATGCCGAGGAAAGCCAGAAAAAAAACCTTCGTTTTTTAACCGGCATCGGGCAGTAGTTCTAATGTTGTTCTTGTTTGTTTCGGGATTGCCGTCCAGCGAACGTGAATTTTATATTATACAATTCAATTTTTTGGAACAATATCTATCTAGGATATCATTTTGCTCGATGCCTACAATTATTATTTACTTTGGAATAAGTAAGATATTTCTTAATAAATCAGTAGTAATTTTTTCCCCGATATCTGCAAATGGTGTATCTTACCTTTAAGATTCACATGAAAGATTTAAGATTCAGTGCTCAGCAGTTTTGGAATTGGAACAAGAATATTAGGGGCCTTTCTTTTTGGGTTGAGTGTTTTGGTTTGTACTGTTAAGCTTACCATAAAAAACTGCTTATTAAGCAGTCCGTAAGCAGTCGATGAAAATTGACTGCTTAGTTAGGCAGTCCAAAAGTAGTCATTGAAATTATTAAGCAGTCTGTAAGCAGTTGGTGACAATGACTGGTTAACTAGGCAGTCCCTAAGTAGTCATTGAAAGTCAAAGACATTTTCATAGGCAGTCGTGAAGTGTTAAGCAGTCAACAAAATCCAGAACTTTTTCATTAGCAGTCGAAGGCCAAGTCTAAAGAGTTGCAGACTAATATGAAGGCTTAAGATTAACTTAGAATATGTTGTTGCGTATACGTATGTACCTGAAGGCTTAGCACTTAGATATTTTTTTTAGCGCATCAGCCAAGTTTATGAAGGCTAATAAACTTTGTTTATCGCATTGAGATTTCTTTCGGTTATGTTTTGCGCTCTATAAGAACGATCTATTTTTATTAAGAATGTTTGCTGTTGCATATGTTTCTAATAAGTTGTCTTGAACATTCTAACCCTCTAGAAAATTTAACCGGGATCCCGCCGAGATGGCAAAATCCCGGGCGGGATCCCGGTTCTTTACCGGGATTCGGTTTTAGTCGGAACCGGGATCCTGGTTGTAAATATTATCCCGCCGGGATCCAAGCGGCAAAATGTTTACAACCGAGATTTCTTTTTCACCGGGAATTTGGTACTTAATTGTTATGGTAGGCCTAACATTTTTATAATTTTTTCAAAGATGTTAACTGAAGTTGTGATTAATTAATAATTATGAAAACACTTTTAGAACATTTTTTATGATTTAGAACATTTTGTATCGCGGATGATGTCCGCGCCTACCTGGTTAGCAGGCATTGCAGGCATTGTAATTTTTCTACGATTAAGAAGATAGCTAACAGGAAATCATTTGTTGGGGTTCATGACTGTTCTGTTATAAAAATCCTTTTAAAACCATATCGTCAGAGATAAAAGTGGCTACATGGAGAGAAAAATCAGGAAAGGCAATTCGCGTCCGTAATCTGGGCCGCACATAACCTTTGAGAAATCATTGTAAATGTATGCCTAGTTCAGTGTCATCACATTCACACATTTGTTCAGGCTACTCTTTTAATATCTTATCTCTCATCTGTGAAAGTTTCAATCCAATACGAGCATTATTAACGAAGTTACAGAGAGAAAAAAATAACCAAATTTTGTGCGGCGATTGTTTTCCGAGCGAGAGGAAACTTGGTCCCAGTCAACTTGGTCCCAGTCAACTCGGCCCCAAATCGAGCCAACTCGACCGTCCAGACAACCCAAAGTCGATGTGTACATGCAGCGCGTGTAGAACGTTCAGTGCGCCGTTCGCTCGGTCACACCAATGTTTTTGGTGGGAAAAGTTAAATTGTCTTGACGGTCAAGCTGTTTCGGCTTTGGGGCCGAGTTGGATTGGGGCCGAGTTGGATTGGGGCCGAGTTGGATTGGGGCCGAGTTGGATTGGGGCCGAGTTGGATTGGGGCCGAGTTGGATTGGGGCCGAGTTGACCTGGTCGTAGGCCTACCATTGTGAAAATACAGGGGGTCAAATGAAAAATACCGCCCAAGGATTGCGAAAATGGCAACAAAAATAATATTTCAGTAGCATATTTAATTATATCCATCAAATTATTTTTGCATAGTTGGGTTTTAATATTAAAAATGATTTTGGGGTTTTTTTTCTGTTAAAGAAAGTCGTGCGTACACCCCTTTCAAAAATGGTATCTTCCAAGCAGATCGTCAAATTCTTTCATCCGGGAACTTTACACCGATTCTTGGTCAAGTTCCTGCAGCTCTAATTTGCGCTGAGTAAATACGCATTGTATTAGGTAACTGACTAAAATGTGTTTGAAATCGAAGTTCACTGCGTCTATTGTAACGGTTTTCATCAGGCGCAAGAAGCGAGCCTGATATAGTCTGGATGAATAAGAAGACGGTTTTGTAACTTAATTTTCTTACTTACTAAGTTACTTTTGTTACTCATCTGCTCATAATGGTTTGGAAAGAATCTTTTCGAGATTGGGAGACATCATCGAGAAGTTTGGCTTTGACATGACAGCTGCAGTGCTGGCCGCGCCGGGGGCCGGGGCCGGGCAACCAAGTGCCAAGTGGACACAAACACACGTGTAACGTCATGAACGTACGGTCGTTAGGCCACGAGAATGAAAGTTATAGATTTGTGTCCGGACTTTTTTGAAAACACATGAGGCTTTTTTTCATTATTCATTATTTTTTAATGACTGTTGTTTTACACGATCAGTGGTGTAGCCAGAGTTTATACATACGCACCCATGATCTGAAATTCGGTACCCCAGGCTCTGGAGACCTGAACACAATGTGTATGGAGACAAAAGGACGCCGGAGGGTAAATTTCTATAGATGAATACAGAATAGGTCGCCACAGGGAATTTCACGAATTAGATTTTTGGAGTGTGCCTCAAATTACTCAAAAACTAGGTTTAGGATGTGGGTTAATAGGGTTAGTGTTTGGGTTAGGGTATGATATAGGGTATATTGGGTCGAAATTTCAACCCAGGAAATTAATTGTGGTTGAAATAGGAGCATTTTGAAACAGGTGCCCGACTTTTTAAGCAGTTTGTACACGAGAACAAAGAGATGTCTCCACTAGGATACAAATTTGAGAGTCAATGTAGTGAACCATTCCTTCTTATTCCTCCATAAGTGAACAGGTATTTACACAAACACGCAAATGATTCTCAATATGGAATAAATACAGAGGAGGCGATCGAAAACACTGCGGAACATCGATCAGTGATGAATCGTAAAATTTCACATTTCGATCATGCCATCGATCAATGTCAATAAACTTCTTTATTGTTTAGCCCTAATATTTCAACAATGACCCCGACGCCGCCGCAAGATATTGGCAAGATGATGATAGTGCGTTCATAGTTGTTCATAGATCATCTTTTTTGTTACTATTAGTAATTATTAGGGGCGATTTTGAACAGAATTTATGTAATCAAATGAATTTTTTTTTTAAATTAAATTCTTTTCTTTTTTTTAATAATGAAAAAATGTTAAATAATAAAAATTTATGTGCGGTAGCTTTTCAGGCATGCGGGCGGTGGACGCAAATCTATAACTTTCATTCTTGTGTC